>OY856409.1:227019057-231819057 GCA_963693085.1 Alisma plantago-aquatica | reverse complement strand
TCACACGAGGATATGTGCGGGCAATTAAGAAGGACCTGATGAACCCTATGGTTTTTATGAGATCCGGGATCAGTTGGATGAGATCCAACGTGAGTAATAGCACCAGGGCCACCAGCTCATTCACACATACCTAATGCAATGCTTGCACGAGTCTTAGCATGTGGATGTGGGCCAATACACCTCTAGTCAACCCCAATACGAGGAGTATGGAGCCCATCAGTCCTATCCTGACCCCAACTCCCCATACTAGAGGAACTACTACTACAATCCTCCATCTTCCTCTCATCCACCGCCACATTACCCACCCCCATAGTGATCTTCTTCCCTCCATATCTGATTTAGGTTTTGCTCGGGATGAGCAAAATTTTAAGTCTTGGGTGGAGGTGGGTGGTATGTTCCTATTCCACCCCCCTTATCTTTTCCCTTTTTGCATTATTTTTGTCTTTCATTTGTTTTGCATGTAGTTGCTTTGCTCCATGGCCTTTATCTAATGGGCTATGCCTTTATTTTCCTTAGTTTACAAAATGGCCCTTATCTAATCTGCTAATATGAGTAGATGTCTATCATTGTACCCCTTTTGAATTTAGTGAATCTTCTATAAAATTTTTACAAATTGGCATGTCTGAAACAACCATATCACTTAGGACCCCAAACTAGCATCACTCCTTGAAAAAGTTGGCAAGTTGTATGGAATCAATCATAACAACACACAATTTTTCTCTATTTTAAACTGTGGATTAACTTGATATAAATCTCGTATAATGTGACTGACAGGAAAATTCTATCTGATGCAGTGACACTTTTGAGGGGGGAAATGTGAAGTTATAAGTACAGTTGCAATCCTCCCTCATTTTCTCTCAAAATAAAATAAAGAATCACCTCCAAACAAAAATCAAGTCCAGGGTGGTAAGCTCCCCACATCAAAATTTCTATATTCCTCAAAAGGGCATACCATTAAAAGATGACAAAGAGCACATGAAAAAAATTGTGACCAATTTATCCACAAGTCCACAAATTAAATATATTCTGAGTTGAATAGAGGAGGAATCATCATCTCCCCCCCCCCTCGTCATGTCTGTATGCAACAACTCACAAAAAAAGAAAAAAATGCAAGTGTCGAAGTAGAAGTAAGATGAAGTCTATTTTTCTATAGAGTCTTAATTTAGAAACAAGATATGATATTTGTTTTGATAGGGAATAGAATTTTGTATTTTGTGGTGTTAGGAGATTGTGTTGCTTAGACAAATTTGGAGGTAAGGAATAAAGTGATGTTATGAGGGTGAGGATAGACATGTTGCTAGTATAATTTAGATTTATTTTTTATTTTATTTGCTTGAGGACAAGCAAAGATTCAAGTCTGGGGTATTTTGATGATTGTATATTCATATCTCTTTTTACATATACTTCATAGTCTATTTAATTAGAACTTAACTCTTTCTAATAGTTTTCTAGGACAAATTACAATTTACCCACTTTCGATTAATTGTGCAAATATTCTACAGGTTTTATCTTCATTGCAAAATTATGACCCCCTGAGAACATGAGATGATTTGTTCATTGTGCCAAGCAGCCGGTTCATCTCCAAGAAGTTCCAAATCTCAGATCTAGATGACCATTTGGTCCTCGGCTCAACCTCACACCCTGACACTTTAGAGGGTGTCTCAGAACATCGAGACGATCGACTTGTGGCACCAACTAAGGGTCTTAGCCCACCAAAACGATCATCTCATGACCATGTTAGGTCAAGCGTCTGCACCACACCCAAACCTTAGGGTTTTGATGTTGATCAACACGCGTAGAGGCACCAACTGGATGTCTCACACTTAGACGAATAGTTCATCATTTGTCTTCATGATCAAAAAATGTTCAAATCAGCATTGCCACCCTTTCACCTAGGGTTTGACTTGCTTCCAAAATGGCTAGGCCACATCACTAGACAATCGATCGGTTCGGCTAGAGAGACGGTCATCTCGAGGCATGCAAACAGTCTAGTTAGTGTCGCCTCTCCCTTTGTTCTCTTCCCCTTCAGGGTTTGCACCCCTCCTTCACCAATAAAAGGAGGGGGGACTCCACTAAGAAAGGGATCCTAGTTTTTGTTCTTTCACCTTTACTTTGCGCATAGTTGTTTTATATTTTGTATTGTAATCCTTCTTTTCTTTGATAAAGTAGCAATCGTTCTGGTGATTTTGTTCTCATTTCTTTTCTATTCTAGTTCTTCTTTGAGAACTAGGAACCAAGAAAGGTGGAAATTTCATAGTCACTAGCCAAAGTCCTCGGATTCTTTCTTTCCTAGTCTATGTCCCTCCTTCTTTCTTCCTCTATTCTCCCTTTAATTTCCATGGCTAGCGAGTAGTTTTCCTATCAAGGCGAGGGGAGTAGGCCCTTACCCATGTGTTGACTTAGATCAAAGTTTTATACAATTACTTTTGTGTATGGCTTTTGGTTTGGAAAACCATCGATTTTAATGAAGTGATCTCTCATTTTTATTGAGTGTTAATCTTGGTCGATACGACCGTGGAAATCAAGATTTAGAATGATGAAACCAACCGCATAGTGATTTGGACGAGACCTAATAAAAATTACTATTAGGATGATGGACTAGAATCTGTGAATGCCAGGACCAATGAGTTCACGTGAAGTCTGTCTTTTGTGATACATTTACAAATGCTTTGCATACCTTCTTCTATCATGTTTTTTGTATGATTTCTTTGATCTTTTTTTTGCTTTGGCTAAGGTGGTGAAACCCATAAGCATCCATACTTTTACATTTGATTCAAACCACACTTTTTTATCACTCATTTTGATCACTTCTTTCACTTCTTGCATTTAAATTTTGTTCTTAGAAAAAATTCCTTTAATTGTTCTTAATCTAACATTTCTCTTTAATTGTTCTTGGAGTAACTTTTATTTATTTGTTCTTAGCATAATTTTATTTTGTTGCACTTTAATTTCTTGCTTTAGTGTAATCATCAACCACCAACTCTGGAATTTTGTTTCAGGATCTTTTTGTTTAAAACGTTTGGGTTTCAAGAATTCAATCTTAGAAACTTGTCATGTGGGATCGACCCTTCTATACTAGCTTTAATCGGAAAGTAAAAGGTTAAAGTCTAGGATAATTTATCTTAGTGAATTTGTGTGCAAAACAATATGTATCAAGCTCTCAGCTAGGTTAGGTCTTTTGTGGCAAAAGAAAAGGGTGATATGGATGCACAACGGTGATCTAGTGCTTTCTATATGGACAATTTTTTTGAAGGAATCACCCTGGTGCTATTGATTTTGCTTAAGATGTAAGTGTTGTGCTTCCACCATGCAAGCACCAATTGGCATCCTAGGTTTGTGAGCATGGTGAGTAGGATAGCAGAATGAACACTCTGAGAGTCACATACGGAACCTAACCAAGTGGTTTTGGGTTTGTTGCTTGTTCTGATGAATAATCATTGGAGGATGTAATAAATAATGGAATGCTTTAGAATATTTCCCTTCATGAATTTGATCATAAGGTGGGTTCTTATGGCCCCTGGATATGATTATGGGCCCATTACTTATTCCTATGGAAGCGAGATACAACGGAGGTAGCCAGCTCTAGTTGGGTGCTCTAAATGATTCAAGTGTGGGTGTATTGGACATTGGCCTCATCATTGCACAACTGCTAGAGTTTGTGGTGGTAGATTCTATTTTCCTTAAATTTACAATCCAAGAAGCGGTGGTGGTGGTGAATGGTAGTGGATGTGGAGGTCACTTTGTGTATTCAAACCATTATGTTGGTCACTACGTTAAGGAACACTAAAATAGGGGAGTTGTGGATTTTGATCATTATTATGGGAGAGGGGTTATGAGGATTGTGATCCATACACAAGTGGGGTGTACAGAGTGACATGGTCCATGTGATCACCCAAGAACTCTATGTAGGTGGAGGTTATAGAGAGAATCATGGTGAACGAGATCGAGCATAAAGTGGCTTTTGATGGCCCTTGGTTGTGGTTATGGGGGAAATGCTTATTCTTTTTGCAGATGAAGATATAGTAGAGATCAGACACCTCTAGTTGGGCAAGCATGGGCGTTATGAACTATGGGCATGTCATTGCATAGTTGTTGGAGGTCATGAGTGCATGTTCTCTTCTCCTTAAATATACAGTTCAAGTGGAGCTGACTGGCAGCATAAGTGGAGATTGCTTTGTAAGTTCGAACCATTATGCTAATCACTACATTAAGGATCATTACATTTTTGTGGATTAATGGGGATCACAATCATTAGGTTTGGGGGCATTATGGGGATTGTGATCATAGAAATAATTGGGATATAGAGAGAGACATTGTCCATACAATTGCCAAATCATGTTGTGGAGTTGATATGGTCCATATGATTGGTTAAGAAGGAGAGGGTGTGGTTCTTCCTATATGATCACCATTCGCACTCTCCCCCCCCCACCCCCCCCGGCCCCCACACACCCCAGAATAGTAAGATATAGAAAATCAATTTCCTTCTTTTGAAACAAAGTGGGTGCATTAGTTTAAGTTGGATCATTGTACTTGCAGGTTAGACAAGTAAAATAGAATTACTCAGTCAGTGATAGAAAAAAATCACCTACCCAACAAGCTAGTTAACATCTCAAACTATTTTGTCTTCAAATCACACAAAATGTATTTTTTATCACTAAGTCTAAGGCATCGACGATATTGGCAATGGTTAACTACAAGGTATGAGCATGCACCCCGGTGTATGGTAAGCCTACAGTTTACAAATTTTGACACGCCAAACCTGAGAATGTACAGATTTATATTGGGTCCAAAATGATCCGAAATTGATTTTCTTTTTAATTTCAATCACAACATTCAATTTCAAATTCCTAAACATTCAACCCACAATTGACACGGAGATGACCCCAAAAGACCCAATTCGCCAACCCTCTACCTTGGATAATAAGAATAGAATTCTTTGACATTCTTCCAGTAGCAAGTATGAATAAGTTGCTGAAGCTAATTTAGAAGATAGGATGCGACATGCGAAAGGGAAAAGGTAGAAGTGAATGCAAAGGCAAAGTGGTCCGATGATAGCCAGGGAAGCTATCGACCGGGCGAGAGTGGATGGGGAGTAAGGTGCTTTACCGGCCCCGCTCCGCCGAACTTGCGCTCGATACCGAAGTGTGAGCATATGACTGCTTTTGTCTTTGGCTTCCGTTATGCCGCAAAGTTGCCATATGCTTGACTTGTTTTGTTCTCTGCCTTGCAAATTGTTTCGCGAGAACTCAATATACCGCAAGTTTTCTTGAACTTGTCAAACGAGTGTACGCGGTGTTCGTTTTTCTATCCCTTTTCTAGCGCCACGCCGCCACTGTTTAGCCATTACTCACCGTCATTGTAATTCCGGGAAACTTGCTTCATACCGTATGAAGTTCGCTGGGCTCCGTTTGCCTTGATGAATCTCCTTGAATTTGCTATTTTTAGGATCAGTGGTCGGTGTATAGCTGTTTCCCTGATCCTTCGCCTCGTCTTTTGCTAATTGGTCCACGGTAGTTCTCACGTGTTTTGAGTTATCATTATTGATCAAACTCTTGCCTTCTAACAAAAAATAATAGATTTTTCTGGGGAAAAAAGTATACGAATAACTCCCATTGAAGCACACGAACAAACAAGTGGGAAGAATGGTCACATAAGGAATTGATGGGGAAGGGTATTGAATAGACAATGTGATGGTGAAGAAAATGGAATAGGGGGGAACGAAGTGAAAATGTTCATGTGTAATTTTTCAAACACTTCTCTCCCACAAAGACGAGAGAAGAATAAAGATTTAGGAAGAAATTTATAAGTAAAATTAGTGAAAAATATATAAAATATAGGAGAATAAACTTAGGATATATCTGAAGGAAAGTATGAAATTTTATTTAGGAAAAAATCAAAACATAATATATATATACCCATCTTTATTGTCCGCGCGAGTAGCTACCCGCCCACCCTTTCGACTACTTTTTTTTCAAAAAAAAAATCGCAATTGTAGAGGACTATTTTTTCTAGCTCTCCAAAAAATTTTAGTCAAAAATAATATCATTTGCCCCTCCAAAATCAAAAACCCGTCCTTATATATATTTGTTGTATATTTTGTACATAGTTACTTTTTTGGCCAGCAGAGTTACTTTTTTGACACCATAGTTACTTTTTTTACAACAGAGTTACTTTTTTAGCCAGGAGAGTTACTTTTTTGGCTGTCGGGTAGCGAAAATCCAGGCTACCCGCGCGGGCAATGAATGAACGTCATATATATATATATATATATATATATATATATATCATCCATCTTACTTTTTCTCCATAAATCTTAAAATAAGATAATACATCGAGATTTTAAAGAAATGCCTTCGCAGAGGTAGGGTGAGCAAATAATGGTCCAGACCGCAAATCGAACCGGACTGCTCAATTAGGTCCGATCCGGTCCATTATCAGTTCGATCCGGTCCGCGGTTCGGGATTTTTGGTGAGTTTAGTCTTCGGTCTAGTAAAAAATAGGTCCGACTGTGGACCGGACGCAGACCGACTTTTATATAGAATTCATGTATATTTATAGGTATATTATGTAACAAGTACAAATAAAGTACATATATAAGCATTAATAGTGTAATCGTTTGCTATTAATATTATATAATTGTTAGAAGTGACTAAGATTATCACTTTATACAATTAAATAAGTTGTAAAACATGTAAAAAATATTGATTATGGTCCAAACGGTTCGGTCCGATCCAGTCCTACCACGCAACGGTCCGGTCCCGGTCCGGTCCTACCTCGAAACGGTCTGGTCTACAGTAATCAATTCTTATGAAGTCGATCCTCAGTCTGGTCCGTCTGACCCGATCCGATCCAATTTTAGACCGATGCTCACTCCTACGCAGAGGCACGAGATACAAAGTGGGCCACCAATCCTTTTTGGATGGCAAACCCCAATGGTTGAAAGACAAAATATGAAGATGTTGATGATGACATCATTACATTTCTATTTATTATATTTTGAATGTGCCACAAGAGGGAAACTAAATCATTAGCTAGAATCCCAAGGATATAAAATACAAATGGCAAAAAATCTAGCATCCCAAGGATATAAAATACAAATAGCAAAAAATGATATTTGTTTGTTTCACATGCAACACCATCCTCTCAAACTTTATGTGCGGACGCATCAGAAATTGCTTGTCGTGTCTTGAAACTAGTAAAAAAAATTACGGTCAATGGAGAAACCTCAATAAGTTTAACACAAGTGTGCTTGCCATTAGTGCAATCATATAACAAAATGTCAGCATACCTCTGAGCATGAAATTCATCGTGATCCAATAAAGGCGGCAGAAACTTCTTTTAAAACTTTTATCCCAACACGAGAAAGAATATCAAAAAGGGTGTCTCAAATAACATCATGGCAAAACTTGAATCCAGGGTGGATTCGACTGTGTACAACATGATCACCAAAGGGATCGAGCTCTACAGAATGACAAAGTGGGCAACGCTTGCCGCCAGGATATAGTGAGATTAAAAGACAATAATGTAGAATAGATCGGTATTCAACTGGTGCCATGGATAATCGAAGACCATCAATATGAGCAGTGAGAAGAAAATTATGCATGGTCAGGTTGTAGAGAAGTAAGACCAACATTGTGACGACAGTCGCCAAACCGACAATCAAATCGTTACTAATTAAGTGGAATTAAACATAAACATCAGATTAACAAAAATCACTAAAAATTAAAACCATTTTTCAAAGAGATCCATTCCAAGGAAAACTCTTACTGAAAGGTCCAAAACCTTATATACATCATTATTCACATTGTACATATTTGGTACATCTCATCTCGAGAATAACATATAACAGTTGCTTTACCAAACTATACATGAGCAACATAATACCTTGAGGCGCGTAAGCCAAAATCTCTTATTGATCATAAAACCAGTACGTACCAACTCCAAGGACCTGAGAGTACAGAGACAACACATAGGACTCATATCTACAAGACATGACAGACAGTACACTCAACCTGAGTTGTCAATGCTGCCTCATCTGTTGTTCTTCCTCTAAAAAAAGGTCTTCACCTCCTCGTGCACGTCCACCTAAAAATTTGGGTCCCACGGGGGTGAGACAGTTGTAATTGTCCCAGCGAGAGATATAACTCTCCTCCGACCATATTATTATCACAAGTTAAGCATTTATAAACTGAGCAGAGGTTCTTTTTATATGAACAGGCAGAATAATTTACTATATGAACAGAACGAACTAATCTCCTTTCTTAAGGAGAACATTGCATCTACCCATGGTAGAGTTATAAATCATTTATCTGCTTTGCAAGGAATGTAAAGAAATATAAATAACATCTATCTATTAAGATGTATAACTGATTTTCACATCAACCAATGTTTCTCGTATTCGATCCTTAAGCAGATATGCTACACGACTGATTACATTTTACAATCACACTTATGCCCTGAGGAGATGAGGTATACCGCTCATATCCAACCTTTGGTTGCAAAACCCAAAGCTGGTGACATACATAGGTCATCTAACAGAGCTGGTTGCTTTGACCTCCCACGTCTCGATCAGTGCGAGACCACAAGCAGGACTATCTCAACTACTTATCGTAGCTTACCAGGGTATACTGGCAACTGCTACAGAGTTACAGCGTCAGCTGCCTCTCTTCGGAATCAAGATATTTTATGTTTATCTCCACATCATCCGGCATTCATCATCATCATCGGGAGATTCGTGATACATCTATCCCGGTCTTTATAACGAAGGATTGAGAGATCTCGTGTTTATCTCACGTCAATCCCTTCATTAGGGCGTAAGGTATTCGCGCCCATCACCCCCACATATTCAACAATATGCGTTCATCAGGAGATCCCATAGGAAAACCTATTTCACCATCACCAACTACTGACAATGATGGATCTATGGCCAGGGCACTACATGATAAGATTCCACTTGATTAATTAAGTACATTATCGTATTCTTTTAGCATCAGTCAAGTTTTCAAATAGGAATTATTATGACAAATGCTATAAAGAACAAGAGTAATACATCTATCAAGTACTTTTCAAATCTTTAGAATACATATAATATTTAGGAACTCAATCCCTCATCTCATCATGATTATAAATCTGGGTATTCAAACCCTTAGTTCATCACTGAACATTGTTACCACGTATTAGGTAACCATTACATCTAGGTCCTCAGACCAAGGTATACATGATACTTGTTATACAAGCATCTCACATGGCTCACAAGGCCCATTATGTATCTTGTCACCTCTCACTAGGCAACATATTATCACATGGCTCACAAGGTCATTACACATCTTGTCACCTCTCACTAGGCAACAACTTATTCACATGGCTCACAAGGCCATTACACATCTTGTCACCTCTCACTAGGCAACAACTTTATTCACATGGCTCACAAGGCCATTACACATTATACTTGTTATACAAGTAATTAACATGCCTTACAAGGCTTATGCAATAAGAGAAATACAACCTTCCCATCATTAGGGTTAGGGTTTTCCCTTTCTTATCGATTAGGGTTTCCCTTACATATCATTACCCTTTATTAAGGTTAGGGTTTTCTATTATTAACCATTTAGGTTTTCAAGATCATATTATCAATGATCAAACCATAATTCATTGCTCCACACATCTAGGAGCAAACATTGATATCATAAGTATTCAATCATACTTATTCATTCTCATCATTTATCATTAAATGAATCATCAACACAAGGTATGAGTTCCTCTCTCATCCTTACCAGGGTATGATTACATCAGACTTTATTAACTTGGCTACCCTTTCTCAAAGTATGTTAGCCCACACTTATCAAAGTGCATTAAACTTATTACATCTCAATGTAACAATTGACATAACACACTTCATGTGTTACTCATCCAAGTATATTGGATTTAACACTACTACAGAAATGGCTTATAACGTCACTTTTTCTGGTGTCGGTTGTAACAATAAACCGACACCTAAAACATACAACGTCGGTGTATAAAATAAGCCGACATCAATCTGTGAAGGTCGAGCAGACACGGGTATCACTTTTATTCAGTGTCGGTTCCTTAATAAGAAACCGACACCGAAAAGTAACCGCCAAAACCAAAATTTCCAGCGAAAAAATTGCCTCCAAAAATTGACATACATCGTCGATTTTTAAGAGAGGAACCGACAACTAAAGGCTTTCTGAGAGACAGAAATTTGCTCACTTTTTATCGTCGGTTTCGGGACAATAACTGACGTCATTGTGTTTTCGCGTGAATAACCGCGAAAATTTTCACCTCCCTTTAGTGTCGGCGTTTTGTTGCAAACTGACACTTAAAGTTTGTATTGTCGGTTTGTGCTAGCAACCGACACCTATAGTTAACTTAACAACGTGGCAGCCTCTTCCTCTTCTGTTTCATTCATTTCCGCTGATCAGGGTTTTTGCTCCGACGATTCTGCTGTTGTCCCACACCTCCGCCTCCGCCTCTGACACTGCCTCCGCCTCCGATACTGCCCCCACTCACCGCCTCTGCTTCCGCTAGCCGCTGCTGGCGACTGCCCGACCAGAGTAGCAGCGCCGCCCGCACGGAGCAGCACTACCGCCCACAGCAACGTCGTCGGCAAGGAGCAGCAGCGTCGCCCGCACGGAGCAACATTGTCACCTGCATGGAGCCAGCAGCGTCGCCGCTTGAAGCAGCCAGCAGGGCCGCCTCTTCGAGCTGCTAGAAGGACCGCCAGTTGAAGCACCCTGCACGCCCATTATCAGGTTTTCCCCTGACCTGCATTGTTCTATGACAAACTGCATTTTGTTCTACACAATATTACTCATGTTTACAACATACTCACATATCAATTTGGGGTTAATGTGGGGGATTTAGGGGCGGGATATTGCACTACAAGTTCTTCATGTGCTTATCTATGCATAACCTTTTATATTTATTTATCCTCTTTCGGTTCAAGTTTTGTGTTGATGGATTACTGAATTATGTAATTCTTATGATGTTGAACAAAGGATGACTTCTTGAAAACCCTAGAAGTTTAGTATTAAGACGAGTATGAGTGATAAAGCTAGAACTTGTATATAATGTTGCAAATGTGATGAATTGTTGAAGTGTAAGTATTAATATGTGTATCAAATGGCTAATCAGGACCGTGTTGATGATCACCGTGAGGGTGAGGACGTGCTTGCACCGCCTGACAATGTAAGTTTTAAGAATATATCCCTATATGTTCATTTATAATTATATTATGTAAGTGTGTTTTTATCAAATTTTAGGTTGGTGATGTACCCCCTGAAGAAATTACAGCACTTGATGAGCAGCAAAAGAAAATTGAGAAAGTGAGGGGCATCACAATGATGAACAAGTTAATACAGCAAAGGGCCAATGGATCCAAATTGGTTGTGGATTTCGATCAGGCAGGAAATCCATATGGAGTGAACCGCAACTCATTTGTTTCATATCTTGGGGTTCTTACTCGCAGTCATTACAGTGTTATCCTAGAATCATGGCATAGAGTTCCTAAGGAGAAGAAAGACCACATATGGAAGGAACTATGTGTGAGTTATTATTATTTGTAATTCTATTTGTGTATATTACTAATTTTTAGGATACTAGTTAATAGCAATATATTCTATTTAATTTGCAGAGCATATTTGATCTAGATGAAAAGATGCATCGTAGATGTGTGATGCAACATTGTGGGAGGGTCCTAAGGAACTATAGGACCAATCTCACCCGAGATTACATACGCGATGCTGAGAATAGGTTCTTGATAGATTCCAATTCTAGACATTGATCAGTATTTCAGTAACTTTACACTAACAATTTTTGTTTGTATTCTCTTTGAAAAATAAATATAGGAAGAAGGAAGCCACACAGTAATGGAACTACTTGGACCCCAAAGACTGGGAGGAGTTTGTTACCCAAAGAAAATAGATGAATTCAAGGTATTAAGCGCCACCACTCCCAATTTAATTAATATACGTTTTTATGTATTCACCTATTCAAAATTAACATGTAGTGTTACTAACCAAATCAACGTGCTAACTAACTAGGCTAAGAGCGATGCTCAACGAGCAAGGCGTGCATTGAATGTGCACAACCACACAATGGGTCCTAGAGGATATGCAGGCATTCGCCAAAGACTACAGGCTGAGTCTACTCAGCCTACTGCTACTCAGGAGACTGTAGAGTCCTCTACTGCTGCTCCCGCACCTCTGCCTCGTCATGTTATGTGGATAGCTGGGAGGCAAAATAAGAAGGGAGAGATACTGAAGCCCGCAACCGCTGAGGCGGATGCAAAAATGGTAAAAATCAAACTCCTAGAGCAATCTATATTGATTATTGTTATGTTTACTTATGAATTTTTGTTGATGGTGCTTAGCGGGAGCTGCACGAGCAGAGGAAGGAAGGCAAGTTCATCCCTCAGGGCACAAGGGATGAACTGACAGTTTCTCTGGGTAACCCAGAGCATCCTAGACGTGTAAGGGGTGCAGGCGCTGGTGTGGGCATCAAAGCATTCTTTGGTCCATCCCAGCGTAAACATGTCCCAAAAACGGGACTTTCACAAGCTGAGGTAACTTATTCTTATTTTAGAATGTTATTGTGAAAGGGAATTCAATAATCAGCAAATAGCATTTCTTTTATCCATGTATAGGTAGATTCCTTAATTGAAAAAAGACTCCAGGAAGCAATTCACAAGTGGAAGGTGCCTCAGACTGCCAGTCAGACAGTACCAGTGGCGAACCTCTCTTCTCCTACTCCTCGTACTGTAGAGGTTGGGAGTAATCCTATAGACCCACCTAGCACGTCCTCTGTAAGTATTTTTATGGCATATATAATAGCTAGTCTGTTTAAGATGATAGGTTTGTGTATATATGCATATAACATTCTTTAATTACGTAAATTTGTAGGGTTGAAGCCATGCCGACTACAAAGTGAAGGATATATCATTGCAGATGCATCGGCTTACCCACCCCTTAAAGGGTGCATGTTTCATGGGAGTCCAGTACCAGATGGCATGGTACGTGTGAGCCCCATACATATACTCACTGGATGGACAGATCTTGCACTACCTCATGCACACCCAGATGCTAAAACACTTGGTGAGGCAGTAGGCGGAGTGATACTGTGGCCCGAAGCAGATGTCCTCTATACTGATATTGTATGATAAATTTTTGTTACTTTATTTTATTAGTGTGTATATATATGAGTCAATTGATATGAAATTATATATACAGGTCAAAAAGATGAGACCCGCTACATCTCGGCCTCCACCTCCTCGACTACTAAGTTGGCTTCCAGGGGACCTACACGCCTCGATAGGTCCTAATTGTAGGAGTGTGGCAGTATGGATCGGCGAACATAATCTAAATTGCCCTATAAATGTTACTATTCTGGAGAATGATGCAGGTAAATCATACGATAACAATCTATTTATACAAGTTTAGTATATGTATTAATGCATACGTAATAGAAGTTCTAGATACTTATTAATGTAGGTCAAACATTCGGAAACAACATATTTATACAAGATATTTTGGAGTTGTTTAAGTATGAATGGCTGAACACATCTATGATAGAGCTGTGGATATGGTGAGATTAATTAATGCATATGGCAATCTGGTTTATACATCCATATACCTTGTTTTATATACGGCAATCTGGTTTCTTATATATTAATGCATATGTAATACATGTTTTGCAGCCACTTATACAAGACATGTAAAGATTTTGGGTTTTCCCATGTGGGATTTTTGGTTCCATCTTTGATTAGTCTTGTAGAAAAAGACCCTGGTTCAGTTACTTCATACTGTTGTGATGCTTTTAAATATTTTGGTAAAAATAATAAGACGGTGATAATAGCTCCATTCAATGTCAAGTAAGTTTACTTTGCTTGTAATTTGGACTTAAGCAAATTACATTTTTATTGCGGATATTGAGCTATTAATTTTCTACTTTCTTACCTGTAGTTCTAAGCATTGGGAGTTATTAGTTATTGTCCCCAAGACATTCACCGTCTATTATCTAGATCATGTGGGGAGTGAGTTGGATGTATATGGACATGCAATTAAAAGGCCATTATTCTCGTGAGAAATATTTTATGTTTTAATATCTGTTAACATCTGTTACTGCATTACTATTTAATTATGCAATTTAATGTGTTACATTAACATATATATAGGGATTTACAAGAGTACAAAAAAGCTGGAGGAAAGGTCCCCATGAAAAAACATCTGCAGCTCATTTGGAAGAATGTGAAAGTAATTTCCTGACTTCAATGTATATATTATTTATGTGAAGTGTGCTTATTTGTATTTTTGAATATTTTGTATGTTTCAAATTTATAGTGTGCTACACAAGACAACGGCTGGGCATGTGCCTACTATGTGATGTGATTTATGGACCTAATCATCAAACATGTTGTATTGGAAATCGATAGCATACAATAGGTATTATACATAGTCTCGTTAGATAATATGAAATATATGAATCTTATTATATATTATTATAATGATGTATGTACGTCATTCTCTTTTTAGGTCTTTAAAACTGAGGACTTCAACACAGGTGCAAAGCGTTTTGATGTACATGCTCCCTATATGAGAGATGAATTAGATGTTGTAAGAGAAGATTGGGCAAAAGCCCTGCAAAGAGTGGGAATTTTTCAATATGATTTTGATGACAATGATGACAATGATGAGGATGAATAAAGAATAACTTTGTTCTCATAATTAATTTTATATGAATGTGAATGAATTTTTATGAATTGTCATATATGTGTGTGAAAATCATCAATACATGAATGTTTCTACATGTGTCTGAATGTGAAAAGAAATGAAATAAATGGAACTGCATGTTGCTAATGGTTTCTACATGCATGTGATGAAAAAATAATATGAATTAAATTTCTTATATATGAATGTGAATCACATATATAATAATTTGTCCATCATGTTAATTTTGCAGGTTTGTGGCCTATTATTGGCTGATATCAATGGATGTCGTAAAACCTACAGTTCATAACTGAACTGCAGGTTTCTCATCCTGTGACCAGCCATAGCAGGTCTGCAGACTGACAGGAAAAAAAATCAAATCATAGGTGTCGGTTATTTGTATAAAACTGACGACATACGGTTACAGTGTCAATTTCCATACTAGTACCGACGTCGATTTCCCTACACCATGGTTGTGCTGGCCAACACGGCAGTGGCAGCGGACCAGACATAAAATATGTGTCGGATATCTGTATAAAACTGACAATATACAGTTACAATGTCGGTTGCCATACTAGTAACCGACGTCGATTTCCCTAATTAGACCAGACACCACGGTCGTGCTGGCCAGCACGGCCGTGTAAGCGGGTGATTCAGTGTCGGTTTCGAAGCGGATAACCGATGCCTATACCCCTGCTGGCACATTTTCGGTGGCGCGCGAAGAGTTGTGGCATCAGTTTGAGAACCGATGCGTAAAGGTTGGCCTTTTAGCGGCACCCACATAGGTGTCTCTTAGAAACCGACACTAAATGCCTTAAATAACCGACACTGAAGGCCGGTTATGTACTAGTGTAAGGTGCATCAAGGTACATCAACCTTGAAGTGTTGGATGTGATATCTATCATGTCTTGATGTATCACTTCCATCATCACTTTTAACATACTTAAGTTCATCAACTTATCGTGTATTAGGGTATGTCCCATCCTAATACTTTATGCACTAGCTCATCACATTTATCATGTAATGTATTGGTCATAAGTCACACAATTGAATTATTCAACCATCATTAATGATATGAATTCATCTCGGGTTAAGGCATTATTGATATAGGATTAACCATTATCAACCACTCTAGGTGTTTCACCTATCAAGGTATTATCCACACCATTACTTGGTGTTACACTCATCACTCCTAAGAGTGTCTTGCCCTTACCTTTACAAGGTGTATAGGGTTAAATCGTGTGCATATGTTCACCATATCGGGTTGTAGGTGTATAGACACTCACCATATCGGGCTAGGATTTGCACTTGTCTCCATATCGGGCATGAGGTACCTTCTTGACCTCATATCGGGCACAATATATATGTATGTGTCACCCATGATACTTATGAGGTATCAACCCATCACCATGTCGGGCTACAAGTACATTCAATCACCCTATCGGGCTAGTCACCATCTAGGGTTAGCCATGATGGGTTAGGGTTACCATATTGTTTAGGGCTGTGTATCGTGCAACCCTGTCGTGCAACCATGTCATACAAGGTCATGTACGCCTCATGATACTAAGTATCAATGATGTATCATATGATCATATCATGCAATAACACTTGTTACTCTTCACTTATATCGGGTTACCCAATTTAGGGTTTCTTGTCAACTTACAAGTATACAATTGACCTTGTATCGTGCATGGAGTCTATAATAGACTTCCTATCGTTCAAGAGGTGTATACTACACCCCCATATAGTTCAATAAGGTTTAAAAACCTATTCATATCATTTTAGTGAAATAGGTGCATCATCATATCGGGTTAGAGGTGCTTGCTTATGTGCATGCACCCGATATCACTTTTATAAGGTGATATCACAATCTTCAAGCTCTAGACCTTTATTCTAACTATTATAGTTCAAGTCAACAGGTCTAAGCAACTACTAGAACTCATAATTTCATCAACTATTTCAGAAAATTTTGGAATTAAAAGTAGATCACTAAATACAACAATTTAGGTGATGAATAATAACATGATTGAGTTCAAGTTATATAACCCGCCTTAAGAACCACTTCAAAGCTTCAAGGTCCAAAGCTCCATGTTCCTAAGGTTGAATATGACTTTATTAAAGGTCCAAGGCTCGTTCACAACTCCTTCATATACAAGGAATCACCATGGATAAGCAATTGGTGAAGAAGAAAAGAAAGGTAGATCATAACCCTAATTCCATGCTTCAATTCAAGCTTGAAGACAACTATATCTTACCTTAGGGTTAAGTTTTGAGTTCCTTAGCTCCTTGGCCGACACCCTACCACTCTTGGGCGATATGTACTTCCTCTTGGCCGACACAACTTTGCTTGTGGCCGATACCCCCTCACTTGTGGCCAAAATCACTTCAATTGGCTGATATCGACTTGCTATGGGCAATATCAACATGGTATGGCCGATATACTTTCTATGGACGATATACAAGGCTTATGCACGATACCCTTGTGCTCTTGAACGACATGAAACCCCTCTTGAACGATATGATACTCACTTTCATGATATGGCACTCACTTGGAGTCAAAACACTTCACTCTATGGCCGATATCACCCTATATATCTGATATCACCTACTTGGGCGATATGGTCTTGCCATGGGCGATATCCCAAGGCCCATGCACGATACCACAGCATCCCTTCACGATATGGGAGATCTATGCACGATACCTTAGGGTAGTAGGGTGGTAAGGGTCGCAAAATTGCACCAAGCGGTGAAACTAGGGGTATATATACTTGTTGATCATGAAGAAAGGCAAAAATGAGGTGTCAACATTTTGAGCTAGTAGGTGCCACGTGTCATGCATGGGTGACACGTGTCCATGCATGCATCAACATTTATATTGACATTAAAAAAGGTTGAGGATCATCTAAAGATGCAAATTCGTCCATTGCTTATCCATTTGGATAAGTCGTCTAGGTTTAATCACTATTTTATGTCAAGCCGATACACTTTTTCTAAGGAAACTTGTTGGCCGTCATACCTCACCTCCTTGAGGTGATTTGAACGATATGGACTTTGAAAAGAGTTCATAAAACTATATGGAACACCTCCTTGGGCTCCATGGCCGATAGGCACTCATATATAAGCTTTTCAACTTGATACAACTCAAGTTAAGCTTCCAAATTCAACCCTTTTTCTTGGTCATTTCATCACCAAGATTACCATCATTCATAATGGAATCAAACATGGTGTATCATTCATTCTATATCCTCTAAATTATACATATAGGAAATAGGAACACTCTATAGGTGGTAATTTGCATATCAACCCCACATTTTGGGTAAATTACAATCTGTATCAAAATTGGTGCACAAGGTACCAGCATTGTTCAAACAAGTTCAAACTTGGAATTTAGGCTTTCCACAAGCCACCACCTTGCATAATTCTCTCAATAATGATTCTACAACACATGAGGCATGTTCAACATGTGACATTTTGCATTATAGCCCCTCAATTTGGGTAAATTGCACTTTGGTCCAAAACAAAGGAAAATTGTTCAAACAACATTCAATCGGGACCAAATTTGAAACATGAGTGTGTCACATGATAAAAAAACACCTTAGAGGATTATATTAAAGTTCTAAGCAACTTTATTATCCAAAAAAAATAGGGTTACCTCATAACCCAGGTCAGGGTTGTTACAAGTTATAAACCCCTAACAAGGATTTCGTCCCCGAAATCTCAGGTAAAGGAAGACATATATTATTCAGTCATCATACCATCAAGTCTCCACATAACATATTAATGTCATGGAGATGACATAGAACTATGATCAACACAAAGTTCTTCCACACATGGTTTTCATTGAATCTTTCACACAGGGCACATATTCCACTGTCTTTTTCATTATTGACTGTAGAGTCAACTCTATGTCAGGTAATACTTTTCTTAGTCAGGGAAACATCATTCATACCTTATTTAACTCATGTGTCATACCTTACTGATTTGTCACCTTTCTCAACTTACAACTTTATGTGACAATATTCTGGGAAGTCTCCCATACTCCTCATTTAGCATTTTACTTTTAAAGGAAAGACCAGAGTCATGTTCTGTCACCCACTTGTAACTACAAGTCTTATCATATATCTATTGTGCCATCTAATCTGCTGACACAACATTAAACTTTCTTACTACTTGTGGAAACTATCTCATTAGTTTTACAAACTCTTTTCATAAGGGGAAGTTACTTGTCAATTAAGAACTTATCTTAGAGGTATCTTTAGATGTTATGTATAAGCTGCCTTAACAAATCTAGGTAGGGGTATTCTAGGGAATTATCTTTAGATTGATAAGCTTTTCCCAAAATGATTTTACAATTGTTCCTTCAATTAGTACATCCTTATCAATGTTATGCTCATGCGGAGCATAAACCCCTAACATGTGATGTCCATACTATTTTATGTAACTAGACTGATTTTACAGTTGGCCATACCGGGTAACCAACATAAATCATCTAATTAGAAGTTTATGTTTTCACTTTCTCATACCACATGACACTTCTTAGATACCAGGATTCCTTACTTTGATATCTATCACATGTGTCAAAAACTCATCACATCCTCATCTTTCTTTCATTTTGGGACATTACTTGTTACACATATCTTTATCTTGGAACCAAAGTCCAAGACAAACTTTTACTTTTCTAAGTATCCATAAATTGAACATTTTGAACTTATGCACATCAAGTGTCATGTCCCTGAAGGAAAAGAACACAAAGGAACATATTCCTTTCTTTTTTATTATTTAACATGTTCATGAGCATTTTGTGATTTTATCACATTTCCCATTTCCACATCATGGAAAAAGATCTTTACTATTCACACATGCTTTATCTAACAGGGATCATCTCCCTTGTTCTCATTCTCTTATCATGAGGATTATACTTTTCATTTCCTTATACATACACATTGATCTGAGATCATCTTAGATTCCACTTTATTTCACTTAGGATGTGATATACATGTCCATACCATATTTCCAGTTTAGTTATACTCACTAGATTATCTCATAATGACTACTTGATCAGAGTAATCAGAAATATAACAATCTAAGAGTTCCATACTCACCTTATCTCCAATAATTATATACCTGGCCAGGGTATACAAGTACTGAGATTAAGTAGTATGCACTTTGTTTACTATCATATTCCTTACTTTTCGTATAATAACCAACACATGATTTAACATTCCTGGATTTTCTCCAGGCATCTCTTCTATACCTCATCCTTTTTCACACAGATAAGAGCAATTATAGAGCATTTAAAAGAATACTGAACAGAATATAAATTCTAGTTCTCATCATTGCTTCCCTATGTCCCCATAGGACAATCAATAGGGAAGTCCATAACAGCAATCCTTTTTAGGATTATCAGGTAACATCAAAAGAAGGCATATCAAAATGAAAAAGCTTTATCTGATTGTTACCCCTCGCGGTCATCCACCGTTTTAGGTTGACTCAACCCATAGAGTCTAGTTGTTTCATGTTGTTACTTTTGGCTTTTTAGAACCACTAGGCAAAAGTCTCTGGAATTGTAATGACATTTCCTTAATTCTCGGCTTATTGCCCTTTCTTGGGCACTGCCATCACAGATATACTATTTGTCTAAACTTATGGCAGAGTCTACTTTCTCACCATATCTTTCCCACATTTTCCACTATTCCAACATGACTATGTCATTCAGGAACCCTTTCAAAGCCCATAGTTTCTGTATTGAGGAATGGTAACCTAGGTTTTAATGTTAGTATCCAGTATACTATATGTATCATTGTTGTCCTAACTTGCCCAACAAGAGCATAAACATAGGATTCTCTATCCTGATCGGGTCATGATGGGAATTCGCAGGCACTTGTTCTTCACACCCTCTCTTGGTGCAACAACATTGCTTCAACAATGTGTTCCTCGTGTTCCCCAGTTATTTTTAAAAATTCACCCTTTCTTCTGCACAAGCAGAAGTCACTATAGGGTATACTGGAGGACACTAACACAGACTCAACACCTTAGTCATATGTCTCTATAGACTCAGCGAACCTTAAGCTCTGATACCAAACTTTGTAACGACAGTCGCCAAACCGACAATCAAATCGTTACTAATTAAGCAGAATTAAACATAAACAGTAGATTAACAAAAATCACTAAAAATTAAAACCATTTTTCAAAGAGATTCATTCCAAGGAAAACTCTTACTGAAAGGTCCAAAACCTTATATACATCATTATTCACATTGTACATATCTGGTACATCTCATCTCGAGAATAACATATAACAGTTGCTTTACCAAACTATACATGAGCAACATAAAACCTTGAGGCGCGTAAGCCAAAATCTCTTATTGATCATAAAACCAGTACGAACCAACTCCAAGGACCTGAGAGTACAGAGACAACACATAGGACTCATATCTACAAGACATGACAGACAATACACTCAACCTGAGCTGTCATTTCTGCCTCATCTGTTGTTCTTCCTCTGCAAAAAGGTCTTCACCTCCTTGTGTACTTCCACCTAAAAATTTGGGTCCCACGGGGGTGAGACAATTGTAATTGTACCAGCGAGAGATATAACTCTCCGTTGACCATATTATTATCACAAATTAAGCATTTATAAACTGAGCAGAGGTTCTTTTTATATGAACAGGCAGAATAATTTACTGTATGAACAGAATGAAGTAATCTCCTTCTTAAGGAGAACATTGCATCTACCCATGGTAGAGTTATAAATCATTTATCTCCTTTGTAAGGAATGTAAAGAAAAATAAATAACATCTATCTACTAAGATGTATAACTGATTTGTGCATCAACCAATGTTTCTTGTATTCGATCCTTAAGCAGATATGCTACACGACTGATTACATTTTACAATCACACTAATGCCCTGAGGAGATGAGGTATACCGCTCATCTCCAACCTTCGGTTCCGAAACCCAAAGTCAGTGCCATACATAGGTCATCTAACAGAGCCGGCTTCTATGACCTCCCATGTCTCGGTCAGTGCGAGACCACAAGCAGGACTATGTCAACTGCTTATCATAGCTTACCAGGGTATACTGGCAACTGCTATAGAGTTACAGCGTCAGCTGCCTCTCTTCGGAATCAAGAGATTTTATGTTTATCTCCACATCATCTGGCATTCATCATCATCATCGGGAGATTCGGGATACATCCATCCCAGCCTTTATAACGAAGGATTGAGAGATCTCGTGTTTATCTCACGTCAATCCCTTCATTAGGGCATAAGGTATTCGCGCCCATCACCCCCACATATTCAACGATATGCGTTCATCAGGAAAACCTGTTTCACCATCACCAACTACTGACGATAATGGATCTATGGCCAGAGCACTACATGATAAGATTCCACTTGATTAATAAAGTACATTACCATATTATTTTAGCATCAGTATAGTTTTCAAACAGCAAATATTATGACAAATTCTATAAAGAAAAAGAGTAATACATATATCAAGTACTTTTCAAATCTTTAGAACACATATAATATTTAGGATCTCAATCCCTCATCTCATCATGATTATAAATCTGGGTATTCAAACCCTTAGTTCATCACTGAACATTGTTACCATGTATCAGGTAACCATTACATCTAGAGGTCCTCAGACCAAGGTATACATGATACTTGTTATACAAGAATCTCACATGGCTCACAAGGCCCATTATGTATCTTGTCACCTCTCACTAGGCAACATATTATCACATGGCTCACAAGGCCATTACACATCTTGTCACCTCTCACTAGGCAACAACTTATTCACATGGCTCACAAGGCCATTACACATCTTGTCACCTCTCACTAGGCAACAACTTTATTCACATGGCTCACAAGGCCATTACACATTATACTTGTTGTACAAGTAATTAACGTGCCTTACAAGGCTTATGCAATAAGAGAAATACAACCTTCCCATCATTAGGGTTAGGGTTTTCCCTTTCTTATCGATTAGGGTTTCTCTTACATATCATTACCCTTCATTAATGTTAGGGTTTTCCATTATTAACCATTTAGGTTTTCAAGATCATATTGTCAATGATCAAACCCTGATTCATTGCTCCACACATCTAGGAGCAAACATTGATATCATAAGTATTCAATCATACTTATTCATTCTCATCATTTATCATTAAATGAATCATCAACACAAGGTATGAGTTCCTCTCTCATCCTTACCAGGGTATGATTACATCAGACTTTATTAACTTGGCTTAAACCTTTCTCAAAGTATGTTAGCCCACACTTATCAAAGTGCATTAAACTTATTACATCTCAATGTAACAATTGACATAACACACTTCATGTGTTACTCATCCAAGTATATTGGATTTAAGGTGCATCAAGGTACATCAACCTTGAAGTGCTGGATGTGATATCTATCATGTCTTGATGTATCACTTCCCTCATCACTTTTAACATACTTAAGTTCATCAACTTATCTTGTATTAGGGTATGTACCATCCTAATACTTTATGCACTAGCTCATCACATTTATCATGTAATTTATTGGTCATAAGTCACACAATTGAATTATTCAACCATCATTAATGATATGCACTCATCTCGGGTTAAGGCATTATTGATATAGGATTAACCATTATCAACCACTCTAGGTGTTTCACCTATCAAGGTATTATCCACACCATTACTTGGTGTTACACTCATCACTCCTAAGAGTGTATTTCCCTTACCTTTACAAGGTGTATAGGGTTAAATCGTGTGCATATGTTCACCATATCGGGTTGTAGGTGTATAGACACTCACCATATCGGGCTAGGATTTGCACTTGTCTCCATATCGGGCATGAGGTACCTTCTGACCTTATATCGGGCACAAGATATATGTATGTGTTGCCCATGATACTTATGAGGTATCAACCCATCACCATGTCGGGCTAGAAGTACATTCAATCACCCTATCGGGCTAGTCACCATCTAAGGTTAGCCATGATGGGTTAGGGTTACCATATTGTTTAGGGTTGTGTATTGTGCAACCCTATCGTGCAACCATGTCATACAAGGCCATGTACTCCTCATGATACTAAGTATCAATGATGTATCATATGATCATATCATGCAATAACACTTGTTACTCTTCACTTATATCGGGTTACCCAATTTAGGGTTTCTTGTCAACTTACAAGTATACAATTGACCTTGTATCATGCATCGAGTCTATAATAGACTTCCTATCATGCAAAAAGTGTATACTACACCCCCATATCGTTCAATAAGGTTTACAAACCTATTCATATCATTTTAGTGAAATAGGTGCATCATCATATCGGGTTAGAGGTGCTTGCTTATGTGCATGCACCCGATATCACTTTGATAAGGTGATATCACAATCTTCAAGCTCTAGACCTTTATTCTAACTATTATGGTTCAAGTCAACAGGTATAAGCAACTACTAGAACTCATAATTTCATCAACTATTTCAGGAAATTTTGGAATTAAAAGTAGATCATTAAATACAACAATTTAGGTGATGAATAATAACATGATTGAGTTCAAGTTATATAACCCGCCTTAAGAACCACTTCAAAGCTTCAAGGTCCAAAGCTCCATGTTCCTAAGGTTGAAGATGACTTTATCAAAGCTCCAAGGCTCGTTCACAACTCCTTCATATACAAGGAATCACCATGGATAAGCAATTGGTGAAGAAGAAAAGAAAGGTAGATCATAACCCTAATTCCATGCTTCAATTCAAGCTTGAAGATAACTATATCTTACCTTAGGGTTAAGTTTTGAGTTCCTTAGCTCCTTGGCCGACACCCTACCACTCTTGGGCGATATGGACTTCCTCTTGGCCGACACAACTTTGCTTGTGTCAGATACCCCCTCACTTGTGGCCAAAATCACTTCAATTGGCTGATATCAACTTGCTATGGGCAATATCAACATGGTATGGCCGATATACTTGCTATGGACGATATACAAGGCCTATGCATGATACCCTTGTGCTCTTGCACGACATGCCACCCCTCTTGCACGATATGATACTCACTTTCACGATATGGCACTCACTTGGAGTCAAAACACTTCACTCTATGGCCGATATCACCCTATATAGTCGATGTCACCTACTTGGGCGATATGGTCTTGCCATGGGCGATATCCCAAGGCCCATGCACGATACCACAGCATCCCTTCACGATATGGGAGCTCTATTCACGATACCTTAGGGTAGGAGGGTGGTAAGGGTCGCAAAATTGCACCAAGGGGTGAAACTAGGGGTATATATACTTGTTGATCATGAACAAAGGCAAAAATGAGGTGTCAACATTTTGAGCTAGTAGGTGCCACGTGTCATGCATGGGTGACACGTGTCCATGCATGCATCAACATTTATCTTGACATGCAAAAAGGTTGAGTATCATATAAAGATGCAAATTCGTCCAATGGTTATCCATTTGGATAAGTCATCTAGGTTTAATCACTATTTTATGTCAAGCTGATACACTTTTTCTAAGGAAACTTGTTGGCTGTCATACCTCACCTCCTTGAGGTGCTTTGAACGATATGGACTTTACCAAGAGTTCACAAAATGATATGAAACATGTAACGACCGTGCCTCCCGGTAACCCCCAATTAAGGGAGACCCGAAGGACAGAGTCGTTATTCAATTTCAGGATCAAAGGTTCGACAAATAATCAATAACAATTAATAAACTTTACCAACTAAACCGAAAACTGGTATAAAGTAAAACTTCTCTTACCTTATAAAAAGTGGGATTTCTAAACTTCTATCCATGAAGATGCTAAACTAACTAATCCTCCTGTGCACGTTATTTCTCATTTAATTTCACATCTGCCACTTTATTGTTTGTTCTTTTCATTTGTACCTAAAACGCCGACAAACAAAACGTCGGTCAGCAAGAAGTTGGTATGTGGAGGAAACAATAATCATGCAACTATAATAACAAAGTAATCATCCAATTATCATTTAACAGCCAAGATTACATTTTAAACCATACTACTCAATCCTTTCCTATCCCCTATCTCTGTGATGTCCCTGCAGCGTACTGAGATACTACCTCTCTCTAGGTAGATCCTTATTAGACCCCGCATGATCCTACCTAACAGGTAGATCAATATCTAGGGTTGAGTCGCATGGCACTACCCATAGGTAGTCCAATCTCTAACTCAATGTGACTTGATGGACCTACCCCATTGGTAGCCATTTACTAAGTCATTCAATGACCTAATGGGCCTACCCCTTTGGTAGCCATTTACTAGGTCGACCCATTAAGCTACAGAGGGGACTAGGATCTGAGCTAGTATTCATATTTCTTATGTGATAGTCATATTCACATTATACTTTGCATGAATTAAATACATCCAACAGTTTAATTCAAGACACGATGGAATCATCGATAAAAATCCCGAAAAAACTAATTCGGGTAGTCATAAGCGTAACCACATACCTTATGCCACTGTAGAAATCATGTTGAACATCATATACATTACGAGCGTATCCAAACATCCAAGCAACCAAGCCTATAATCAACACTATCTGAAACATGCATACTACATATGTGTCACCATGTATTCACGTTACATTACTCAGATCTAGATGCGCTCATAAACTAGGGTTTAGGGTTATCTTCCGTTTGGTCTAAGGATTAGGATTACAAACCCTAATTCCATCATATTATAATTTCTAAGATTACAAATTCAATTATGCATATTAGGTGAAACCCAAGTCATCAACTTAAGCGCAGAAGATTACCCATGACACCTAAATCACATTACTAACATTAGGATTATAGCAAGATGTCTATATTGGTTTCACAAACCTTAAATCAACATGAATAATATTGTTAACCTAGGAACATCAATTATTCATCATTATTTGGGATTCCTTCATTTTATATAGCAAGATCAGGTATTAACTTAACATGAACGATTCTATTCAATTAAGCATCAGATTAAGGCAAATCTAGGTTTTTCCTTTATATTAACCACCTTTTAACATGTATTGCACATACTTTTAGAACATGAGGCTTAATTGGGTTCTGATTATATTTTCTTTGGATTCCTCTCATTTTTCTGATCAGTTTGATATATAGTTTCACTATATACTAACAATCGTAGCATTTTCTATGAATAAAGCAAAATTAGTAAGTATACCTTAACTATTGGCCACGTGGCATCGTATCATTGGCTGGTGATACCCAACTCAGTGCCTTACTATTCTGGTCTTGGGCCGACCCTGAACTGACTGGTTTGGCAAATTACTCGACTCCCTTTCTTCCTGGACCCCCGACTCCGTCTTCTCGCGAGAGACGTGATCGCGTTCAGGGAGTCCACTCCAAAGCGGCTCCCTCCTCCCATCTCCGCACGGTTGGCGCAAGGCCAGGTTGTCCTTGCAGCTCCCGCCCGAACACCACCATCCTCCACGGTCAGGGATGAGGAACCAATCTACAAAGATCCACTTGCAGGCCTGCTCTCCCTCTCCGCGGCGCAGCCTGTAAGAGACCGGCCTTCTGTCGAGTCCTGCTGATCATGAACTAGCTTTCCATAGCACAACGCCAGCAGCCTAGCACCATATCTCGACCCGTTCCTTTGGGTCCGTCCTCTCCTTCCTTGCGACAGGGCTCCTCTGTGGCTGCCTCCTGCTAGTGTGCCCACACGCGAAAGCACGCCTCTGCTAGCCAGCCGTAGGGTGCCGCCATCCAGTACCGCCGATCATGCCATCCATCCCGATCCCATGGAAGCAAGATGCCTTACTGATCTTTCCCACCAGCTCCTTTGAATCCACCATAGCTTTGGTTGAGGCAAAAGAGTGGCTCTGATTCCTTCCTTGCCGAAGGCCTGTGCTGCTTTCCTTCTATTTGTTGTTATAGGCGAGAGCAAAGTCGCTTCCCCGAAGCCATGCATGACTAGCCTTTTATAGGCATCGTACCTCTAGGGTTTAGACCACAAAGAAGCTGGTGGATCTATCTTTCCAAAACCACATGGAAAGGATTGGATTTTGTAGAGGCAAGTTACTATACGAGGCCTTCTCCCAACTTTCCTTGCATGGACGGTTTGAAGGGAAATACCCCCTGTCTTCGTTATTTGGATATAACAAAGTTTGATGCAATCAAGGAATTCAATTAATACCTTTCCTTGTTCCTAAAAACATCTTCTTTCCCTTATTGGTATCTGATCCTTCTATTCTTATTATAAAGAGTTATCTCATTGATTATTGTGGGAGTCCATGAAACACCACCAAGTGAACTCCCCATCTTTCTCTTTCTTTATTAAAATATCTCTTTTCGAGGATCTCTATTTATTTCTCTTTTATTTTCCTTATTGGTATTCCTTTTAACATTAGGAATCTTTTGGATATGAAATTCCACTAAGGATAACTGAATTATACCTCTTTCCATTTATTTCCCACGTTTTTCATTATTTTTAATTTCTTTCTTAATAAAGAAATACTTAATTAATCTTTTCTTTTCTTATTGCCTTTTCTTCACAACTTTGGACTCCTTGGAACCCAAGGAACCCAAGAGGCACGAAATCCATCCTTGGATTACATTCTTTTGCCTTCTAGAGGTTTCCACATCTTTCTTTTCTTAAAAACTCAATTATTTATTTACTAATTGAATTTCCTTGTTATTGGGCCCAATAGCCAATAAAGCCCACAAAAACAACCATCAAGGCTATTGTAAATGAAATCCATTTATTCGAAACAAATTGTATCATTATTTGTCCAAATATCTTTAATATGAGAAATTACATTTCTCAGCAAATGAGCCCAAAAATTGGGGTTGTAACATCCTTCCCCTCTTATAAGAATTTTGCCCTCAAAATTCCATCAAGCAAGCAAACAATCAGGATAAGCCTTTCATATGCCCATCATGGCTCCCATGTGGTTTCACCCTTTCCATGGTGCTTCCCAAGAACCTTTATTATCTCATATTCTTCCATCTGAGTTCTTTCTTACCTTGGTATATCGTACCCTCATAGGTGACTCAGGACATTTCAGCCTCTCAAAAGCTGAATAGGTTCAGGGCTCAACACATGGATTGGGTACCTCACATAGTGCTCTAGATCGGACTCATGGAACACATTTATTCATCAAGTTATCTTGAAGGGTAAGGCTAAACACAACCATCTCCACCAATCCATCTCAAATGGACCCATATATCGGGGACTCAGCTTTCTCAGTTGAAGCTTAGAGGGGTCGGATTTTCACATCACATACTCTCCCACAGTGAACTGCATGTCAGTCTGCTTTGCATCAGCTCGTGACTCATGTCACCACTGGGCTCTCTCTCAGCCATTGCATGATCAAAGTGACTTCATCTGCACACACTGTGGTTCTTTTCTGACCTTTTCGAGGCCTCCTTCACCAACATCATCTTAATGAAGTGGTGACCGACACAACCTCCTTCTAGAACTTCTTTCATCCCGATAAAGGCTATGGTGGTTAACATCACATCTTAAGAACTGTCTCTATGTATCACCCTGAACAAGCGCACTTTCTCTCATCAGACCCTCTAGTCTGGACCATACCAACCATTAGTTAGGGGTGATAAACTATGCTAACATTGAGTTCTTTATGTATCTTTTTCCACCTTATGGAAGTGAACATTGGTCATACCCAAGAACTTTTGAACTCGCATCATGGTGTAGTTGAACCATCTCTCTCTTATAAGCAGTTCAAATGAATTTGTCCTATGACAGTACTCTTTTTATCTCATGTCATCTAGGGAAGGCGTTCTACCATAACCCATATTGCATCTTGACCTTCCTTGGTCAAGGGGAGACTTACCACAACTTCCATAACGGTGAACTCCCATTCCCTCTCCAGAACTCTTTTATCCTCTATATCGATACACTGGGTTATTGGTGTTCGTCTTTCACCTCCTAGCTTGCATGACCACATGCTACATGCAACTTTGTTTTAAGCATCCAGAGTGCTACCATTATTTCTATCTTTGTGGTACCAAGGTATATCATAACCTCCTGTATTGTTATGATTCATCAAGCTTGATACCTCAGAAACCCTAAACCACTCTCAAAGGGTTTTATTAACTTCCTATCCAAAGAAGTGTATCTGAGGTTCTATCACCATCCTTTTACTACATCAAGGAATAAATTGGCTAACCAAACAACCATGAACTTGTTCGACATAACTTGTTACATTTGTGTGTTAGCCAAAACACATCCTCTTTCCAAACATAGGGTTAGCCGAGCAACCTCAACCTCTTTTAGCCTAGGCAGCCATATCTCAACCAGAGCATTCATTACCACTTCACCTCCCTAGGTGTTAAGTAATGTTGAAGACATACACCTCCACATATTCCACTTATCATCTCATCTCAAACTCTAAGTTTGTCTTCATCAAGAAACTCCGAGCTCATCCTCATAGTGATCAAACTCAACCTTGTATGACTCATATCTCATGATAAAAACATCTTCATAAGGTGACTACTTCATCCCTCTTAGTGTTTGTAATCCATCCATGTATCATTCGCTCCACTAGGGTATGTTATCATCTATGTCCTCATACCTCATAGCAACGTTCCAACGCACATTATCTTTATCCTTGGTGTATGGCATGCGTACTGTCCTATCTCTCACTCCCATAACAAGAAGAAATAAGCATTTGGCGGCCGTCCAAATACAGAGTTCTTCCCATTCCAGGAGTAGAGATGGTACATCCCACCTTTCCAGTACACCTTTAAAACTAAGTTGAAACGTGCAACTTATGTCTCTACTTCTCATTCATCTTGATATCAAAGTTAGTTTCATGGAAAACTGGTCTCGAACCTACTTGGGTCACCACACAAACCTTAGTCATCTCCTCTAGGTCTATAGGGTGCCGGCACTTTTGGGGTCATCCCTTTTCCCTTATGCATCCTGAGAGTGCCCTACTCATCTGCCCTTTGGGTCCCATGAGTTCATGAAGGTGATCAGTCTCCTAACCCATGGCCCTCGGACAATGATAGTTGTTACCTCCCGACCCTATGGTCGTGTGCAACTAGGGAATTAGGCAACTCCTTCTTCCATCGGTCTTATCCCTACTTGACCCTAGGATAAACTTAGGCTTCCATTATAGTACATGTTCAACTTAGAACCTTACTCAATCATTCCTCATCTCTCTCTGCATTCCTGATTGACTTTCATCCCTTCATAGGGGTCATGGCAACCTTCCTACCTTAGTCAGGCCCCATACCGGTTACCTCCATGGTAACACATCCACATGCACATAGAGATTGTTATCTATGGGCCTATAGGTTCATTCTCATGCCACGTACTCTTCACTTAGCTTCTCAAGATCCTATGAAACCTCCTTAGGTTACCTCAAAACCAACCATCTGGTAAACTCCCTACCAAAGGGTCCCTCTCCCAGGATGGGAGGAAACTATACCTTAATAACAACAATCACAAACGTTCTTATGTTTAGGGTATACATCCACATGAGCATGCTTAACCCATCAGCTACTAAGGCACAAGCAGATCACCTATTAAACCATGCTAGGTCACACTTGTTCTCATCCTCAACATTATACCCACTTAGTTGTGAGGGGTTCATCAAACCTACCTTCAACTTAAGGGGTTTCCTTTTTCCTCTATACATGAAGGGTACCATACTCGAAACTATAGAGACTCAAATCTTATCATGAGCATCGGGTACACTGCTTCCCCTCTTAGGCCCAGAAACCCTAGGTTCACCTTTGGGTGTCCGACTGCATGCTCAATCTCTTAACCACGATTCAAGCATGTCCAAGGTATGTCATGTACTTCCATGATCCTTCTACTCGCAACACTTCGGAGTTGAGTCCTCTTCCAGGACAATCAACTAGGTATCAAGCCTCACAACTGGTTACTTAAACATCCTCAGGGTCTAAAGCACTCTTTATCTCATCCAGTAGGTAATCACTTATACCCTAGGTACTAGAAACATCATCCTCTCTCTAGGGTTGGGTTCCTCTAAAGGCAACCAAGATATCATCAGCCTCCAGGAATCAAGCATAAGGCAACCACTATCATCAACGTAGGTCGCATCATCCTCAACTCCCCACTATTCCTCAAGTTTCAGGGTTTTAGGCTTCCAACCTCCTTGTTGGGGTTCTGCTTCCTCTCTCTAGAGCTAATTCCACCTCCAACCATACTTACTAGAGGTCCCTTCTCCATGAAGGCTCATGCTCACAGGCATATGCCTATGTGGTTGAAGTCTATTCTCAACTCATGTTTGGCTCAAGAGCATCCATACCCCTTTCATAAGCCATCCATCATGATCTCTTAACCAGGATTTCATCAAGCTATACCCTTCTTGCCTAAGCCCATAGGGTAACTATAGGTTCTCCTCTAACCTCATCCACAAAGGAGCTATCCTTTGCTATGGCATGCATGACCCTCTCCAGGGTTGGGTCGCCAAAGGTACTAGGTCATCTACCCTCTTATGGCATCCCAAAGGCATGACCAACCCAACACTCGGTCAACCATGACATCTAACTCATCATGTCATCTCTCTCTCTAACCTTCACTTAGGGTTAGGGTTACCATCATCCTCAAGGGATGTGCTAGGTCTCTACCTTTAATGGAGGTCTCTACCTCCCAGACTAACCTTCTCTACTCATCCTCCTAACAAGAGATCTATCCTCAAGCCTCTCCTGAGGGCGATTACAACTTGTATCATACGACCTAAGCATGTATCTATTCTTTAGTTTGCGCTTAATCTATTAAGCTTATGTCCATGACATCTTATTTACATGCTTTTCATTAATTTGGTGGAGGATTCCTTAGACCTTATTAACTTTACCCATACCTCAAGAGGGTGAGGAGAAGAGAGAAAACCCTAATCCTTAAGGCCCTTAATGGAATTTGAGTTAAGAAGGGATGAACAAGATGAGAGAGTCCTAAAGGTATCTTATTTCGAGTCATACCCTAAGACATCGGCCAGGAAGTCACACAATCCGGGAGTCCTCGTATTCCGACTAGCGGTGCGGAGGAAAATATTGCCAATCCCCGGACGTGATCCTTTTCTAGACACCTCAGTCTTTCAGACAATCCTCTAATAACTCCCTTGATTTCTATAGAATTTGTAAATTTTAATAATTATTAAAGATTAATTGAGGAACATATGCTCTGATACCAATTGTAATGACCCCGCCTCCCGGTAACCCCCAATTAAGGGAGACCCGAAGGACAGAGCCGTTATTCAATTTCAGGATCAAAGGTTTGACAAATAATCAATAACAATTAATAAACTTTACCAACTAAACCGAAAACTGGTATAAAATAAAACTTCTCTTACCTTGGAAAAAGTGGGATTTCTAAACTTCTATCCATGAAGATGCTAAACTAACTAATCCTCCTGTGCACGTTATTTCTCATTTAATTTCACATCTGCCACTTTACTGTTTGTTCTTTTCATTTGTACCTAAAATGCCGACAAACAAAACGTCGGTCAGCAAGAAGCTGGTATGTGGGGGAAACAATAATCATGCAACTATAATAACAAACTAATCAACCAATTATCATTTAACAATCACGATTACATTTTAAACCATACTACTCAATCCTTTCCTATCCCCTATCTCTGTGATGTCCCTGCAGCGGACTGAGATACTACCTCTCTCTAGGTAGATCCTTATTAGACCCTGCATGATCCTACCTAACAGGTAGATCAATATCTAGGGTTGAGTCGCATGGCACTACCCATAGGTATTCCAATCTCTAACTCAATGTGACTTGATGGACCTACCCCATTGGTAGCCATTTACTAAGTCATTCAATGACCTGATGGGCCTACCCCTTCGGTAGCCATTTACTAGGTCGACCCATTAAGCTACAAAGGGGACTAGGATTTGAGCTAGTAGGCATATTTCTTATGTGATAGTCATATTCACATTATACTTTGCATGAATTAAATACATCCAACAGTTTAATTCAAGACACGATGGAATCATCGATAAAAATCCCGGAAAACTAATTTGGGTAGTCATAAGCGTAACCACATACCTTATGCCACTGTAGAAATCATGTTGAACAGCATATACATTACGAGCGTATCCAAACATCCAAGCAACCAAGCCTATAATCAACAGTATCTGAAACATGCATTCTACATATGTGTCACCATGTATTCACGTTACATTACTCAGATCTAGATGCGCTCATAAACTAGGGTTTAGGATTATCTTCCGTTTGGTCTAAGGATTAGGGTTACAAACCCTAATTCCATCATATTATAATTTCTAAGATTACAAATTCAATTATGCATATTAGGTGAAACCCAAATTATCGACTTAAGTGCAGAAGATTACCCATGACACCTAAATCACATTACTAACATTAGGATTATAGAAAGATGTCTATATTGGTTTCACAAACCCTAAATCAACATGAATAATATCGTTAACCTAGGAACATCAATTATTCATCAATATTAGGGATTCCTTCATTTTATATAGCAAGATCAGGTATTAACTTAACATGAACGATTCTATTCAATTAAGCATCAGATTAAGGCAAATCTAGGTTTTTCCTTTATATTAACCACCTTTTAACATGTATTGCACATAATTTTAGAACATGAGGCTTAATTGGGTTCTGATTATATTTTCTTTGTATTCCTCTCATTTTTCTGATCAGTTTGATATATAGTTTCTCTATATACTAACAATCGTAGCATTTTCTATGAATAAAGCAAAATTAGTAAGTATACCTTAACTATTGGCCACGTGGCGTCGTATCATTGGCCGGTGATACCCAACTCAATGCCTTACGAGGCACGGTTCTGGTCTTGGTCCGACCCTGAACTGACTGGTTTGGCAGATGACTCGACTCCCTTTCTTCCTGGACCCCCGACTCCGTCTTCTCGCAAGGGACGCGATCACGTTCAGAGAGTCCACTCCAGAGCAGCTCCCTCCTCCCATCTCCGCACGGCTGGCGCAAGGTCAGGTTGTCCTTGCAGTTCCCGCCCGAACACCACCATCCTCCACGGTCAGGGATGAGGAACCAATCTACAAAGATCCACTTGCATGCCTACTCTCCCTCTCTGCGGCGCAGCCTGTAAGAGACCGACCTTCTGCCGAGTCCTACTGATCATGAACTAGCTTTCCATAGCACGACGTCAGCAGCCTAGCGCCATATCCCGACCCGTTCCTTCGGGTCCGTCCTCTCCTTCCTTACGACAGGGCTCCTCTGCGGCTGCCTCCTGCTAGTGCGCCCACACGTGGCAGCACGCCTCTGCTAGCCATCCATAGGGCGCCGCCATCCAGTATCGCCGATCATGCCATCCATCCCGATCCCATGGAAGCAAGATGCCTTACTGATCTTTCCCACCGGCTCCTTTGAATCCACCATAGCTTTGGTTGAGGCAAAAGAGTGGCTCCGATTCCTTCCTTGCTGAAGGCCTACGCTGCTTTCCTTCTATCTACTGTTATAGGCGAGAGCAAAGTCGCTTCCCCGAAGCCATGCATGACTAGCCTTTTATAGGCATCGTACCTCTAGGGTTTAGACCACAAAGAAGCTGGTGGATCTATCTTTCCAAAACCACATGGAAAGGATTGGATTTTGTAGAGGCAAGTTACCATACGAGGCCTTCTCCCAACTTTCCTTGCATGGACGGTTTGAAGGGAAATACCCCCTGTCTTCGTTATTTGGGTATAACAAAGTTTGATGCAATCAAGGAATTCAATTAATACCTTTCCTTGTTCCTAAAAACATCTTCTTTCCCTTATTGGTATCTGATCCTTCTATTCTTATTATAAAGAGTTATCTCGTTGATTATTGTGGGAGTCCATGAAACACCACCAAGTGAACTCTCCATCTTTCTCTTTCTTTATTAAAATATCTCTTTTCGAGGATCTCTATTTATTTCTCTTTTATTTTCCTTATTGGTATTCCTTTTAACATTAGGAATCTTTTGGATATGAAATTCCACTAAGGATAACTGAATTATACCTCTTTCCATTTATTTCCCACATTTTTCATTATTTTTAATTTCTTTCTTAATAAAGAAATACTTAATTAATCTTTTCTTTTCTTATTGCCTTTTCTTCGCAACTTTGGACTCCTTAGAACCCAAGGAACCCAAGAGGCACGAAATCCATCCTTGGATTACATTCTTTTGCCTTCTAGAGGTTTCCACATCTTTCTTTTCTTAAAAACTCAATTATTTATTTACTAATTAAATTTCCTTGTTATTGGGCCCAATAGCCAATAAAGCCCACAAAAACAACCATCAAGGCTATTGTAAATGAAATCCATTTATTCGAAACAAATTGTATCATTATTTGTCCAAATATCTTTAATATGAGAAATTACATTTTTCAGCAAATGAACCCAAAAATTGGGGTTGTAACAAAACACCTCCTTGGGCTCCATGGCTGATAGGCACTCATATATAAGCTTTTCAACTTGATACAACTCAAGTTAAGCTTCCAAATTCAACCCTTTTTCTTGGTCATTTCATCACCAAGATTACCATCATTCATAATGGAATCAAACATGGTGTATCATTCATTCTCTCTCCTCTAAATGATACATAGAGAAAATAGGAACACTCTAGAGGTGGTAATTTGCATATCAACCCCACATTTTGGGTAAATTACAATTTGTACCAAAATTGGTGCACAAGGTACCAGCGTTGTTCAAACAAGTTCAAACTTGGAATTTAAGCTTTTCACAAGCCACCACCTTGCATCATTCTCTCAATAATGATGCTACAACACATGAGGCATGTTCAACATGTGACATTTTGCATTATAGCCCCTCAATTTGGGTAAATTGCACTTTGGTCCAAAACAAAGGAAAATTGTTCAAACAACATTCAATAGGCACCAAACTTGAAACATGAGTGTGTCACATGATAACAAAACACCTTAGAGGATTATATTAAAGTTCTAAGTAACTTTATTAGCCAAAACAAATAGGGTTACCTCATAACCCAGGTCAGGGTTGTTACAAACATGTTGTCGTGGAATCAGCTCAGAATCCTTGAATTAGAAGACAATTTTGTAGTAGGCGTCTGCCAATAGAGACTGCGTCTTTGGGGTGGCAGAAGAAGAACTAGACATTTTGAACTAACAAAAGGATGGTAGGAGATTGCGAAAGGACTCATAAGCAAACTCGAATGTGCTGCCAACATGAATGGGATCAACCTCACGGAGAATATGGTCCTAAAGCTTCATCGTGTGAACTTGAGGAAGTGTGTGCTCGAATCCTTAGATACGATGGATCTCCTTGCCTTGCTCAATGATCCACAAATTGAACTTCTTCACCTCAGATCATGTGTTGGTATGCCCAAGTTGATGTTCTCCCTTAGGTCAACACCACATGATCATATTGTTTCGGTCTTAGAAGACTTTGATCGTGGACTCCAATGTTGCCTGTCTCGCATTGTTGTTGGCGAAGGCCAAAGTTTCAGCGATTTACAATGGCATATTGCCACTCTACCATGCAGCTTGGCGGGTTCATATAAAACATAAAAGAAAACTAGAATAATATTTAGTGCAAATAATTCATAAAATGGTAAAAGATTGAAAAGATTAAATACATATATATGGATAAAAAAGGATTGAACCATGGAGAAACATAGATAATATAGAAGAAAATTTTGTATATTATAGTCTCCTTTTGTCACAATACTTTTTTTCCTTTCTTACTATTCTTTATACGGATGTTCAAAAAATAAAATTTACACCGAAGTAGAAGACAAGCGGGCAACAAGTTGCGCCGCAAGTCCTTTTTGAATTACAAAATCAATTCTTTGAAACACTACATTGGTACACTTGGGAGTCATAACATTACTATGCATCACTTTTTGGACCCTCTTCAGAGGGCTCCACAATCTCTGGTACTAAAAATCCAAAAATATCAAAAGCAAAGGGGATAAAGGCATGTTGATAGTTAATACACATTTTCTCATACTTGACCACTTTGGTTGAAGCAGCTTTAAGGGCAGTCTGTCATACAGTAAAGATACCCACTCTTCAATGCAACTAGAGGAGAAACTCCTGTCAGATCTACACACACATGTTTTCCTCCAATCTCAACCAAAAATCAAAACATCAACTGGTCTAAGTGTTGATCTCTCCTCTTGTAGATCTGTCAAAAAGTTCGCAGGTGTCTCTTTATTAGCAGCAACACATGCATGTTTGATCTACACAATACTAGAGAGAAAAATTGAGTTACGAGAAACTTAAATGGAAAAGTTAAAACGTAAAAGAAAAATAGAATAAATGTAGCACATAACTTGGATGAGAACTTTATAAATAGAGAAAACATTGTAGAAATCTTGAACAAAATTGAGATAATTAAACTAAAGCATAAAATGAAAAAAAAAAGTTATATAATTTCATAGAATCTTAGATGAAATTTGGAGATTAAATTTATTTTTTATCTTGCCTTATGTATGCGGTGCATAAAATTTGTCAGACAATGTCTTGTTAAAGAGAGTGATATATTTTTACATGTTTATTTTTTATGATCTCCTTTTAATCCTCTTTATATGCTAACCGAACATACTAAAATAAGTGTCCCTTTCTTCTCCCCTCCCACCCATTCATTCACCGTTTACCAAATATAATGCTATTTGTCCCATTGACATAGTCATAACCATATTTTTATATAAGATGGTATTTATAGCTGTGTCATAAACACAACTGTCACTGCCCATTAAAAGAGAAACAGGAATTTTGAGACTGCTATATCTTTCCAAAAGTGGTATCCTGTGAAAATGTGTAATATACAGTATCAAAATTTGCCGCATTAGACAGCAAGCATAATATGCATCCATTTTTTCCAACTGGAAAGAATATAGAAAGATTACACCGTTTCACAATACAATTAGTTGCATCGTACTGTATGCCTATCGGCTACTTATATACACGCCACTGTTTAGTTGTCTAGCTATTAGTCGCATCGAGCGACCAGAAACTAAGAGCAACAATACTTGAACACAGCATCCAGGGGTGCATGGTCACCTGTCCCTTCATCTTTCCTGTAATACAATAACTCCTTTCCTTTGAATACGAACATCCCACCCTGTAGAAGGAAATTGAAAATTGCAGAAAATCAACAAGTGCTAATTGTCCACATGGCATTAATCATTTATTAATAATATAAAATATGGTGAAATCTTATTCTTAAAAAGAGGATGTCTCAAGCGCATACAAGATGTTATGTAAAACTCCATGATAATGGAGATAGGCAAGGTACCTGCTGTAGCACACCACTTGCGTCATCTGGAGTAGCTTTTATCGTGTAGTTCTTTGTTGCCTTCTTTAAAGCTTCAGCTCGAGAGAATACTTTCACCTGTGAGATGCAAGATAGAGCAATCAACGAATTGAAGTCTATGTTACCAGCATTGTTTAGGAAACACAAAACTAGTGTCCACTCTGTTTCACAAATGTACTGTAGGTATTTGAGTGCGCGCCTCTCTCCGCAGACAGGCACACACAAAGAGCAAAGTTACTTACACTGGCTGGATTCAGAAAGGTACGGGCAAATCCATAATATAGATCAAGGGTCTCATAAGCCTGAAAATGGAGGAATATATGGTTACAGAAATTTTGAAAAACCTAACTCAAAACATGTGCTTCAGCTGCATAAGGCATGAACGAGAGAATATAGCATGTAATGAAGTAATACCTTGCGGTCTGGATCTGCGTATAGGCATTCCAAGGGGAAAGGCAACTGCAATCATCAAAAGAAGATAGCAAACAATTAGATTAAAGTTCATCATTAGCAATTCCATTTGCAATTAATTTTGTTTTCCTGTTAGAACTAGACATGAAGAAACTAAATGAAAAAATGTCAATGCAAGAGGGAAGTTAGATTCAATAAATTACAGCCTGTTAGAATTAGATTGAGAATCTGGCCCTTGTCACTTAGATTATGATTCTAATCTAACTGGATTTGGCATGTGCTAATACTAACATGAGCTAAATCCAACATAGATTCCTCCTATTTGCAGGTTGAGCTAAGATTGCCATTGGAACCCCAGATGCAACTATATGTCATAAGACTTCCAAATAAAGACCATAAGGAATAGGGTTGTCAATGGGGAGGGTAAGGACTTACCCTTACCCTTCCCTCCAAGTGTGGTGGGTAACGTATGAGTAATTCTCCACGCCACCAATATACTTACCCTCCCCTTAGCCTTACCTTTTTACCCACAGGATAAATGTGGAGGGTAAGGGTGAAGCTGAGAATTTATATATCTTCTAAAATTATTGTTGAGAGAGTATCTTAAACTCTCTAGAAAAGCTTCCTTGATGAATCGGACGTCTACGCCAAGTCTCGGCATCTTCGGGATGCGTTTTGAGCATCTACATGTGTATTTACAGTCATTACTCCAGACCATATATGGTCTGCCTGGAGGCCCTAGACTGTATATGTATTTACGGTCCAGTCGCACCGTATACACTGTAAATGTTGCTGATTTGGAAATACAGTCCGTGTTACGGACCGTAAACGCGGCCGGAAAATAACCTAATGACTTCGGAACTTTGGATATAGATTCTATTCTTCTAAATAGACTTCCCCAACTTGTTCCAAACATGAAGAGCAACGAAGAGACATCAAGAGACGTTTTCCAAAGACTTAAAGCTACGGACGGACCTAGGGCTTTCCTCAGAGTTTCACGCCTCCAAGAGTTCCTCTCCAAGCAACCGTCTTCTTCCACGGTTGGCTTTCGGGTGTAAAGGGGGATTGGGTACTTCTTCTCTCTTCTGTAATCATCATCTCTGTAATCTCTCTATCAATAATATCATCTCCGCCAGTGGATGTAGGGGCTCCCACATTGGGAATTTGCCGAGCCACTATAAATCTCATCTTTGTGGTTGCTTGCTTGTTTGTTTTTTTATCTTTGTCATACGTATTCGGTTTGTATTGCTCGATCTCACACTTTCGCATCTCCACAACAAGCTTGTTAGACCTTGTTGTTCGGGTCTCTCATCACCACCATATCCCAACAAGTGGTATCAGAGCAAATTCTACCACCAGATCTCAACCATGACGTCAAAGTACATCATCGAGAAGTTCGATTGTTTGAAGAGCTTCTCTCTCTGGCAAGTCAAATGTGAATCTTGCCTCACGCAAGGAGTCCACAAAGCTCTTCTCGGAAAGGAGAAGAACCTGGAATCCATGACGGATGACCGGTGGGAGGAGATTAATCAGAAGGCATGTACTCTGTATGGAGGATGAAGTCCTCTGTGAGGTCGTCCATCTGAGGATCGCCAAAGACGTTTGGGATGAACTTGAAACACTCTACATGAAGAAGTCCATCACTAACGAGCTTGCACTAAAGAAGCGCCTTTTCATGCTTCACATGGAAGAAGGTGGTTCCTTGACGATTCTTCTCGATGAGTTCAATGAAATCATCCACGACCTCGGGCAGATCAATGTGAAGATAGAGGACAAGGATCAAGCAATTTTGTTGCTTTGTACCCTTCCACCGTCCCAGAAGAATCTCGGGATATGATGATATTATGTGAGTCAAAGACTATCTCATTCCATGAAGTCAAAACGGCCTTGACGTCTCAAGAGAAATTAGAGAAGGATCTTACTTCATTAAAAGAAACGGGTGAAGCTTTGGCCGCTAAAGGGAGCGTCCACGTGACAAAGACCCTAAAAGTTCAAAGCAAAAGAAGAACAAGTCAAAGTCACGTCAATCAAAGAGGTGCAACTATTGTAAGAAGACAGGTCATACTCGAGATGAATGCTACAAGTTGCAAAACAAGCAAAAGCATGAGAAATCAAATGATGTTGCAACTCATGCAAAGGTGGCTCAAGGAGGTTCTGAAAACGACGGCTACATTCTTGCTTCATCGTCGTCCTACGACTACAAGAAGGATTGGATTCTTGATTCAGCATGCACGTACCACATGACCGAGCGTAAGGATTATTTCCATGCCTATGAGTCGCATCAAGGTGGAGATATCCTTATGGGTGACGATCGTCCTTGTAAGACGATTGGTGTTGGTGCGGTGAAGATCAAAATGTTTGATGGTGAAGTCAAAAACATTGACGGACGTCCGACATGTTGTTGGGTTGAAGAAAAATCTCATCTCATTGGGCACACTTGAAGACAAGGGTTTCAAGTTCTCCGCTGAAAACGGAGTTCTTGATGTTCATAGAGCTGATGAGGTCCTCACGAAGGCAATGAGAAATTCACACAAACTGTATATCTTGCAGGTTCCACTATCTCAAGCTCTGCAGTGGTTACAGCTTCATCTAAAGACATCATAAGGCTCTGGCATATGCGTTTGGGACACGTCTGAGAAAGGGATGATGTTTCCGAGCAAGAGAGGGCCATTGTGTGGCGAAAGCATTAGAAAGTTAGATTTCTGCAAGCATTGTGTTATGGGGAAGGTCGAATACAATAGCTTCGACATGGAAATCCATTCTTCCAAGGATGCTCTAGATTATGTTCAGGCTGATCTATGGGGCCCTTCTCGTGTTCTTTTCAAAGGTGGTGTTAAATATATGATGACCTTCATTGATGATTGCACAAGAAAAGTTTGGGTTTATTTTCTCAAGAGCAAGGACGAGGCGTTCTCGACTTTCAAGCAATGGAAGGCTCTTGTTGAGAATCAAACCAACAAGAGCATAAAGACTTTCAGACTGATAGCGGCTTAGAGTTCTGTTCTAAGGGGTCCAATAATTTCTGCAATGATCATGGGATCAAAAGACATTGTACAGTGCGTCACACTCCCCAACAAAACGGTATAGCAGAAAGAATGAACACAATGTTGTTGGAACAGGCCCAATGCATGCTTCTCAATGCGGGTTTGGATAGATCTTTCCGGGCTAAAGCTATATCAACCTCTTGTTATTTGGTGAACCGTTCTCCATCATCTTCTATTAATTTCAAGACTCCTCAAGAAGCTTGGTCTGGTAAACCTGTTGATTATTCAAATCTGCAAATATTCAGTTGCCCTACTTATGCACATTCTGATACTGGCAAATTAGAACCTAGAGCTATCAAATGCATATTCCTTGGTTATGCTTCTAGGGTGAAAAGATACCAACTTTGGTGCAAGGATCCTTCTTCACCACGTTTCTTGGTAGAGCGCAATGCTACTTTTAACAAATCAGCCATGGTGTCTACTATGCAAGACACAAATAGCTCTTCTACATGTTCTTTACAGGGCATCTCACAAGAGGTGGAGACCAAAGAAGATGTTGTCTCACAGGTTGATGAACAAGATCCCTCTTCTATGCCAGATGATTCAATGCCTACTAAAGACAAAGAGGAGATTCCAAAGAGTTCTTATAGTGTAGCCAAAGGCAAAGGCAAACGAAAAGTCAAACCACTCCAATGTTATGGCTTTGGTGACTCCATGGTAGCCTATGCCCTTTCCAACGCTGTTGATATGGATCTTGGTGATGAGCCCAACAATTTTCGTGATGTAGTCGCACGTCATGATGCTCCGCAGTGGATTGCTGCAATGAAGGAAGAGATGGAATCTCTTCACAAGAATCAAACTTGGGAGTTGGTGGTACCTCCCAAAGGCAAGAAAGTAGTGGGCTGCAAGTAGGTCTATAAGAAGAAAGAAGGTCATTGATACAAGGCACGCCTTGTTGCAAAAGGCCATAGTCAAATTGAAGGCATTGATTATAATGAAGTCTTCTCACCCGTTGTCAAGCATAGTTCGATATGGATGCTTCTTTCTATGGTAGCCATTGAAGACCTAGAGTTGCAGCAGCTAGATGTAAAGACAGTTTTTCTGCATGGTGAACTAGAAGAAAAGATCTACATGCAACAGCCAGAGGGTTTTGAAGACAAAGAGAACCATGTGTGTTTGCTCAAGAGGTCACTCTATGGGTTGAAGCAATCTCCTAGACAATGGTACAGAGGATTTGACTCTTTCATGACACACAATGGATTTCCAAGAGTAGCTATGACACTCGTGTCTACTAAAAAGGGTTGGATGACAATTCCTTTGTTTACCTACTGCTATATGTTGATGACATAATGATCGCTTCTAGACGCACATATGAGATCACCAAGGTGAAATCTCTTCTAAGTGGAGAATTTGATATGAAAGACATAGGTGAAGCTAAGAAGATTCTTGATGTGGAGATTCAAAGGGATTCAGATTATGCAAGCAACCTCGACAAGAGGAGATCTCTCACAGGTTACATGTTCACAGTGGGATCTACAGTTGTTAGTTGGAAAGCCACTCTACAAAATATTATTGTTTTATCTACTACTGAAACAGAGTACATGGCGACAACGGAAGTCGTGAAGGAGGCTTTATGGCTCAAGAGCTTGATGAATCAATTGGGCATAGTTCAAGAACAAGTTATTGTTCATTATGACAGTCAAAGTGCTCTACATCTTAGCAAAGATCAAATGTTCCACGAGAGAACGAAGCACATTGATGTCAAGTACCACTTCATTAGAGAAGTCATAACTGAAGGCAAGATTCAGATAAAGAAGATTGGTACGTCTGAGAATCCAACCGACATGATGACGAAGACTCTTTCGTTAGCTAAGTTTGAGCTTTGCTCAAAATTAGTTGTTATTTATACCTGAGCTTTTCCCATGCAGTGCATGTGGAGGAGATGGTATTCTTAATCAGTTTCTGATATTAGAGAAGATTGCAAGTGATTTTCTACTTCCATTGTTTTCGAGTTGAAGACAAGGTGGAGTTTGTTGAGAGAGTGTCTTAAACTCTCTAGAAAAGCTTCCTTGATGAATCGGACGTCTACACCAAGCCTCGGCTTCTTCATGATGTGTTTTTGAGCACCTACAGGTGTATTTACGGTTATTATTCCAGATCATATGTGGCCTTCCTGGAGGCCCTGGACTGTATATGTATTTACAGTCCAGTCGGACCGTATACAATCCAGCATTGGACTGTAAATGTTCTAATTTGGAAATACAGTCCGTGCTATGGACCGTATACAGTCCCTTCCGGACCGCGGAAAACAACATAATGACTTCGGAACTTTGGATATGTGTTCTATTCTTATAAATAGACTCCCCCAACTTGTCCCAAACATGAGCAATGAAGAGACATCAAGAGACGTCGCTTTTTAATGACCTAAAGCCACGGACGGACCTAGGGCTTTCCTTAGGATTCCACGCCTCTAAGAGCTCCTCTCCAAGCAACCGTCTTCTTCCACGGTTGGCTTTCGGGTGTAAAAGGGGATTGGGTACTTCTTCTCTCTTCTGTAATCATCATCTTTGTAATCTTTCTATCAATAATATCATCTCCGCCAGTAGATGTAGGCTCCCACATTGGGAATTTGTTAAACCACTATAAATCTCATCTTTGTAGTTGCTTGCTTGTTCGTTATTGATCTTCGTCGTACGTATTCGGTTTGGATTGCTCGATCTCACGCTTCCGCATCTCCGCAAGAAGCTCGTTGGGCCTTGTTGTTCGGGTCTCTCATCACCACCATATCCCAACAATTATGTACTAGTATTAATAGTAATGGCATGCCTAATACATTTATCGATTGAAGTGAAATATAAAGATGCTCCAAATTGGATATTAACTATTCAAAATGATCCTCGGAAGTCTTCTACAACATTATGCACATAATTTTTTTTAAATATTGTCAAGAAAATAGTTGTTGCAATACAAATAGTAGTACTTGTAATAATAGTGTATGAATAAATAAACCAACCTCAAAAGAAAAAATTTGTTACACAAATGATATTACGTGACAATATGTTATATAAAGTTATTGTTGTAACCATATATATCTTACCCTCCAAAATGTTGTTGTACACAAAACAAATTTAGCACAAATAAAGTATATAACATATAGAGATATGTTTATGTTTCACTGAGTGACATGTGCCTCACTTATGTTTTTTACTTGTGTGGTTTAGTCCTACATTGCTCATCTCTGTTTTTGTATCTCCTCTCTTATCCTATATAACAGAATGCACTATAAACCTTTTGACTCATCCAATACATTTCTCTTCAATATTCTATATGGTATCGAGAGAAGGTTCTTTCCCCCCGTCAAATTCCCACCATAACCCTTTTCCCCCCATGACCTAAGCCACCCCCCGCCGCCGCAGCCGTCCTCCCCACCCTCTCCCGACGCCGCCAGCAACCCCCTTCCCCTCTCTCCCGCCGCCAGCGCCCCCACCCCCTTCCACCTCCTAACCTCCCCGGCGTCGCCCTCTCCTCCTACTACTGTCCCACCATCTCCCTTACCCGATCTACCTTCCCTTCTCCTTCCACCAAACAAATCCACCATTACCCTGCTCATCTAACATCCTTCCTCCCTAACTCTACTCCTCTACACATTTTACGTCTTTGGACAGGCATAGTTATTGCACAGAGAGTCCCCCTGGCTCTTTGGCTTCTTTCGCCTACGCCTCATGATGGGGTCTTGATTTTCCTCATGACGGCATAGGTTCCTTTATCAGTTACTCTGTCTGTAGCGGGTCTCTTCTGATCTGATGTATCAGACCTACAGTGGTGTTCTACTGCCCCGTAGTAGGTTGCTTCGGATCTGTTGATCTCTGTTGTTATGTTCTGCTGCTGTTGCACCGGCTGTCTTTCCTTCTTCTGCTTCAGATATGTTCACCGTGGCCTTTGTTGAGCCACCATGTTCCCTGTGAGTTACCACGATTAAACTTGATGGCTCCAACTATCATCTCTGGTCGGCGTCCTTTGTCTTGTATGTCAAAGCACAAGGTTGTCATTCTCATATCACTATTGAACCTCTTGTTGCTACGGCGGATGAGAAAAGCAAGCAAGCTTATGCACAATGGTCCAAAGACGACTCCGGTGTTATGTCTTGGATTCTTAATAGCACCGAGCCACGGATCAGCCAGTCGTTACTTTGTCTTCATAATGCTAAGGCAATGTGCGATCAACTATCTCAGTATATTCTCATCAGTAGAATCCTAAGCGAGTTTTTGAAATTTTCAAAACTCTGGCCAAGAAGGAATTTTCCTCTGACACTCATGTTGAAGACTTCTACAATCAATGCTCTACCCTCTGGAATGAATACGAAATTTATCACCCCTTGACAGCCGACATCAAAGAAGTCCAGAAGCAACGCAATGAATTACAACTGGTCCAATTTCTAACTGCTCTTCCTACTTCCTTCTCTGGGGTGGTTGACCAAATTTTGTCTAGTGACCCATTGCCAACTCTTCGTGACGTCCGCAAGCGGGTTCAAAGACTTCCATCTATGACCTCCACTCCTATAATTGAAAACCCTACTCTGGTTGTTCACACCACTGAATCCGGTCGTGGATGAGGTCGCGGTCGTGGTCGTGGAGGACGTCTCCTTCCTAAAAGTGGATGAACACCTTCTACTGATCCTGCTCGCCGACAATCTATTGATCCTCGCTTCTGCAACTTCTGTGGTCGTGACAATCACAATGAAGACCGATGTTGGATCAAGCACGGTAAACGTGTGTGGACAAACCAAGCATCTGTAAAGACTTCGACTGATACTAATCCTGAACAGCCATCTGCTACGCCTTTAACTGAGTGGCTTCGCTCGGAGTTCGAGAAATTTTTTCAAGAACGCATGACTCAGCTTCCCTCTAAGTCTGCCCCTGGATCCTCTGCCTTGCACGCCTCTCCTTCTGCGGGTAACAATAAATGGTGCATTGACTCTGGTGCATCGGTTCATATGGCTGGTGACATCAACTTATTTTTTACCCTTACTAAAACCACACATATTCCACCTATTATTGTCGTTGATGGTTCTAAAACTTCTGTTCACGGCATCGGCATTGTTCCCTTGTCTCGGAAGTTGCATCTGAAATCTATTTTATATACCCCAAAATTTCTTGTTAACTTGCTTTCTGGCAGTAAGACTATACAAAAACTCCAGTGCTCCATTAAATTTGATCATTCTAGTTGTGTTTTGAAGGATCTCCGCACGAAGACGAGGATTGGTTCGGGCCATGAGGGACCAGACGGACTCTAGTATCTAGATGGACCATCAGCGGCGTCTGCTCTTCTGTCAACATCAATAACATGACTTCAGTGGCACTACCGGCTTGGTCACCCCTCTACAGCAAAGTTGAAACATTTAGTTCCTACTTTATCTGAAAAAACCTTTTCTGTGGATCTTGTCAGTTGGGTAAACAAACTCGTTATGTGTTTCCCGCTAAGAAAGATATTAGTTCTTAAGCAATTTTTAATATTGTCCATGTTCTATTCCTAGCCATTCTGGGGTTAAATACTTTTTGACCTTTATTGATGATTACTCCTGTGCTACTTGGTTGTTTTTACTGAAAGATCGCAGCATGGTTTTGGATAATGTTAGTGTTTTTTTCTCTGAAATACAAACACAATTCAACAAAGCCATGAAAATTTTCCGCATCGAAAATGCCCTTGAATTTATGCAAAAATCGGTGACCTCTTTTTGTTCTGTCCATGGCACCCTACATCAAACTACATGTCCCTACACTCCACAACAAAATGGAGTTGTTGAACGAAAAAACTGCCACTTGTTAGAGGTTGCTCGCACTTTACTTCTTCATTATAAAGTTCATCACCGTTTCTGGCCTGAGGTTGTTTCTACGGCGTGATATCTTATCAATCGCATGCCATATTTTGTTTTGCATAGTCAAATTCCTTACAACATTCTCTTTCATGATGCTCAACTTTTCTATGTTCCCCACTTCCCCCTCGTATTTTTTAGTGTACTCGTTTTGTCAAAAACCTACGTCGTGAACTTCTGTGGGTCTAGAGTCTTCTCAAGGAGTTTGACATATCCTATTCCAGTCCTATACTAATGTTTTGTGACAACAAGGCTTCCATTTTTATTGCAAGCAATCCAACATTTCATGAAAGGACCAAACATATCGAGGTCGATTGCCACTTTGTCCGCAAGACTGTTCTTTCTGGTCGTATGTGTACTCCATATATCTCAGCACTGAGCAACAAGTAGCGGACATCTTCTCCAAAATTCTTCCAAAAGCTCACTTCCAGACTCTAGTAGACAAGTTGGGCATGTTCGACATCTATGCTCCAGCTTGAAGGGGAGTATAGAGATATGTTTATGTTTCACTGAGTGACGTGCCTCACTATGTTTTTTACTTGTGTAATTTAGTCCCATATTGCTCCTCTCTTATCCTATATAAGAGAATGCATTATAAACCTTTTGACTCATCCAATACATTTCTCTTCAATATTCTATATAACAAAACTATAAATATGTATCAAATAGTACATTAATGAGTAGGTCTTGTAATTATATATGTGTATATCTTACAACTTCAAGTTTTGTAGCATACTAGATCAAATTAGTCCCAGTAGAAGTAGAAAACACATCACAAAACTATAAAATTGTGCATAAACTACAAAGTCTTGTTATTTCATACAAGTGTGTCTTACACCTGAAAAATGGTGTTGTTTACACGACCAAATCAACTTCATAAGTAGATACGAATATCATGTATTTTATTAAATGATGACCAACTAATATTGAATAATTCTTAGACTTAAACAACACAATGACTGAATATTAAATGTATCATCCATAAATAGTGGTCGGTAGTGGGTTAGAGGGTATGGGTAATGGCTTACCCTTACCCTTACCCGCTAAGGTAGCGAGTTATAGGGTAGCGGTAGGCGGGCAAGGGTAAGGAAATCATTTACCCTTACCCTTACCCTTCCCCTACATGGTATGTGTAAAGGGTAAATGGGTTTATCCTTACCATTGACAACCCTAATAAGGAGAGGCCATCGAGATCATCTCACTAATTGTTCTCGTGGTGCTTTAGAGCCAAAAAACACTAGTAATTGGGTAGTGTTCTTTTGTGAATGAGAGTCGAGAACTCTACCATGAGGTAGGATAGCGGCCAACAACCAATGTGTAGAGGTGCCACATACTACAACATGTCTGGACCGCTCTCTGTCTTAGAGGAAGAAGAGCAATAACTCAGCCTCAAGGTGCAGTAGCAGTTAGTGGTCGATGGCACATTAGTGGCATTTCGACAATGACATCAGCCTGTCAAGTTAGTAGAGGACACACATTGACCACAATCGTGGTCCACCCAATCAAAGAAGCACGTGCACTACATCGGCAAACGATGCAGTCTATCCACTCAATGGAGGACACGGGTCTACAATTGCAACCGTACATCCAATTACTGAATGACATGCATTTTCTCTTTCGGGAGAAGAGCGGCACAAGGACTTCAACCCTAGGTAAACCAGCGAGTCAAAGTTGTACATTGGAGTCTAGTTGGAGGAGCAACTAGAACAAATGTCGTAATGATGGTAAGGTAGGCGACCTCATTGCATAATGATGAACATCGACTGAAGGTGGCACAATCAATTATCATAGCAGCAACAAACAAGGATGCATGTGTGTCTGGTTTCCAACAGAAAAAGTGAGGAGAGAGTCGAGAAGAATGCTTTATATTGGTCGATTGTTGATATTCTTCTTCTCTCTTTCTTCTCGGGCTTGAGGCTACTCAAATTAGAGGTAATTAAACTCGAATAGTGTGAGTTGTAATACAAAGTGCTTTTTTGCCAGTATCGCGAGTGATTTTCTCTGCTCATGTCAAAGGTTAAGTCTTCCACATTAAGTTTGTGCCTCAGAGTGTGCAAATCAGATTATCAAGAATAGAACTTCATTGTTTGGAGCATTGTTGATGCCCATGGCTATTCCTAGGAAGTGGTATTAGAGCACAAGTTATTGAAGATTGGGAAAAGAGACAGAAAGATGATCATGCTGACAAGGTGCATTTAGAAGTTAAGATTGATGACCTCTTGCATTGCAAGGGCATCAGAGATCCAACCGAGGGTGACAAGGAAAAGAAACATGGATATGTCATTGTATGGTTTGAGGAGCAAGATGGAGGTGCGACAAAAGTTCAAAGCAATATGGAGGCACACACAGAAGTCTGTAAGCAAGAGTTGGTCCCTGATCTATCAACTAGTTGCCACAGCATAGAGTTGAGCCGTGTTGATGGTGTGCTCAAGTGGACAAATAGTCTAGGTGGCAATGCCCACAGATGGGCTATTGGTACCACATCCAGGTGCAAAGGCAACAACTTCTTTCGGAAAATAGCGTGCAATGGTGATTAGATGCATGGACCATGCCATGGTGGCCTAAAGACTTTGATGCCCCAATAGCAACTAACAAGACAACACTAATGCGGGACAAGGGAGCAGCACTTGCCATCATTGTAGGTCTGAGCAACAGGATTCTCTCAAAGAAGTAAACAAAGGCAAAAAGGTTAGTTTCTACAAACATTGGGAGGTGTTATACAAACGAGAAGACGAATTTTGCTCAGCCTTCTTCAAGAATGCATGTGTCAGAATACAGATGGGACGATGGATGTGTAGTTGTCACATTCAAAGTAGAGAACCAATCTCTTGCTATAGAAGCAGCTAGACATTGAGAGTGTCATCATATGGTTTCTTAGCCTAGTTGTAGGGCATCATAAAAAGTTTTCTCATCCAAGACAACTTAGTTGACAATATTTGAAGTGCGGACGTGGAGAGAGAAGTGCATGTAGTGAGATTCTTCTTCACTGTTGTCTGGGAATAGAATGAAGCTGGCGTGGTGCTTCAAAAGGATAGATGACAATAATAGGATGTTGAGATTATTGAACAGAATGACACCTGTCGGAGTCCATTATAAGTTATTGCCAGCACAAACTATCCAAATTATTGTTGAAGACTGCCTCACAGTGAGACTCTCACTCATGGGTTAGAGGGGGAGATTGTTAAAATTGGTGTAGCATTCTGACCCATGTCTGGATTAGGACTTATTAGTAGATAGACTTTGTTGTGTTTTTACACTTAGTCTATTTTCCTTTTTTCTTTTCCTTTACACTTATGTTTTATCCCACATGGGTTATCTCTAGACCCTGTGGTTCTTTTGTGTATTATATAGAGACTCTTGTATATTCTTTTATCATCGAATAATACAAGACCTTTTTCCGCATTATCCAGATGGTATCAGAGCAACAAGATCCACCCTAATTCTTACCCCCCCCTACCCTAACCTACCCATGCGCCGTCAACCACCACACCGCCGCCGCCCCCCCCTGCGGTTTTCTCCCTGCCGCCGCCGTCCTTCTTCCTCCTCCCTTCCTTCCTTACCCTACCACCACCGCAGCCCTTCTATTCTCTTTCCCTGCCCACCGCCCCATCTCCTTTCTTCCCGCTGCTACAGTACCGCGGCTGCTACAGTACTTGCTGTCCGCCACCAACAGCCACCACCACCACCAATTTCCCGGCCCCTACACCACCCACAACCCTCCACCACACCCCCACATCCTCACCATCTCTATCCTTGTGGCCTAGACAACCACAAGTTCCCTTTTCGGTCTCCGTTCATTTTCTAAATCCGTTACGTACAGCCCCGACACTTTCCAGTTCTGGCACGTTGAGGGTCTAAAAGCTACATCCGGATCTGCCTGCCTGCGCCACATGGTGGAGTAATTGTTTCTCCATGTTGGCGTAGGTTCTGCTTCTTTATCTCTGCCCCGTGAGGGTTTCTAAGGTCCATGATCGGATCTCCTATCTGCTGCTGCTGGTCCATGTGTTGGACACTTCCTACTGCCTACTGATTCTACTGTCTGCCCTGCGCTCGTGCTGCTGACTGTCTGCTTCTACTCTCATGGCGACTTCAGATTTACCACGGTCTTTGTGTGTTACTTCTGTTAAGTTGGATGGCTGCAACTATCACCTATGGGCTGCTTCATTCGAACTCTACGTGAAAGCACACGGGCGCCACTCACACCTGACTACCAAGGGTCCTGCTGTACCTGCTGCTACTGCTGATGACAAGACTAAGCAAGCTTATGATCTCTGGTCCAAGGAGGATTATGGGGTTATGGCCTGGCTGGTCAACAGCGTTGATGCTAAGATCAACCACTTTCTGCTTCGCCTTCAGACTGCTAAGGAAATGTGGGATCACCTATCCCATGTTTACTCTCATCAACAGAACCCCAAGAAGGTGTTTGAAATTTTCAAGAAGCTTGCGAAACAAGACTTCTCGACATCTGACTCTGTGGAAGACTACTACAACTCGTGTTGTGCTCTGTGGGACGAGTTTCAGGTTTATCATCCTCTGACTGCGAATCTTGAAGAACTACATCGTCAGCGGAATGAGCTCATGCTTGTTCAGTTCCTGGCTGGCCTTCCTACTTCGTTTGCTGGGGTCGTGGATCAGATCCTCTCCAGTGACCCGTTACCTACTCTTCGGGACGTCCTCAAGCGGGTCCAGCGTCTTCCTTCTTTGACACTCTCTACTTCTGATGGAACAGCACTTGCTGTCCGTTCTGCGGATTCCTTTCGTGGTCGCGGCCGAGGTCGTGGTCGTGGTCGTGGTGGCCGCTCTTCTGCACCTGGACGTGGTTCTGGCTCGGAGTCAGGGGAGCCCCGCTACTGCACTCACTGCAAGCGTACTAATCACAATGAAGACCGCTGCTGGATAAAATATGGTAAACCTGACTGGGCGAACCAGGTTACCACTGAACAACCTGCATCTACCTCTGCTGCCTCTGACCCTACTGCTGATTGGATTCGCTCCGAGTTTGAGAAACTGCTTCAAGCCCTCCTTGCCTCTACTTCTGCGGACTCTCCTGAGAATGGCGCTGCTCTCCTGACGACGACTGGTAAAAGCCCTTGGGTGATCGACTCTAGTGCGACTGCACATATCTCTGGTACTGCTAGTTTATTTTCTACTCTGCGTAAGACTTCTCTTATACCGCCTGTGACGGTTGCTGATGGTTCCAAATCTCTTGTTTGTGGCATTGGAGATATCACTTCTACTAGTACTCTACCTCTGCAGTCTGTGCTATATGTGCCCAAATTTCCTCTGAATTTACTATCTGTCAGTAAACTGGTAAAAAGTCTTCGTTGTGCTATTACATTTGACCCGGATGGTGTTCTGTTTCAGGATCTGCGTACGAGGACGACGATTGGTTCAGGCCATGAGGGACCGGATGGATTATACTATTTGGACGAGCCGAAGCCAACTGCTTTCCTGACATCTACAGTTCCTGATATTCAGTGGCATTACCGTCTGGGCCACCCGTCTGCTGAGAAGTTGAAGGCTTTACTACCGACTGTTGCTAGCACTAGATTTTATTGTGAAACATGTCAATTGGGAAAACAACACCGTTCTACTTTTTCTGCAAAATTTTGTATTGGCTCTAAAGCCCCTTTTGACATTGTGCATGCTGACATTTGGAGACCGTGTTCTGTGCCTAGCGTTTCTGGATTCAAATATTTCTTAAGTTTTATTGATGATTTTTCCAGAACCACATGGTTATTTTTACTGACAGACGGATCTACTGTAGTTGAAAAAATTTCTGAGTTTTTTGCGGAAATTCGGACTCAATTTGCTAAGCCCATCAAGATTTTTCGCATAGACAATGCCTTGGAATTTGTGCAAATTTCTGTTCAGTCTTTTTGTAAACGTCAGAGCACCATTCACCAGACTTCCTGTGCTTATACCCCACAACAAAACGGTGTCGCTGAGCGTAAGAATCACCATCTCCTTGAGGTCGCCCGCACACTTCTCTTTCACTACCATAATCCTCACAAATTCTGGCCTGAGGCAATCTCCACTGCTTGCTATCTCATAAACTGCATGCCTTCCTCTGTACTTCACAATAAAATCCCTTTTCAAATTCTTTTCCCTGATCTATCACTGTTTGTTGTACCACCGCGTATTTTTGGGAGCACATGCTTTGTGAAGAACCTTAGACCTGGTCTTACTAAATTAGATCCCAAGGCCACCAAGTGTGTTTTTTTGGGCTATTCCCGCACTCAGAAAGGATATCGGTGTTATGATCCGGCTTCACATAAATGGCTTGTATCTGCGGATGTGGTATTCTTTGAACACATGCCATTTTTCTCTTCGGAGGGTTCTGCTCTTACGTCTGATTTGTTGACTGATACGCCCTTACCTATGGTGGATGATGAGTATGATAGCCCTGCTCCTGTATCTACAAGTGAGAAGCCCCCTCTGCAGGTTTATCACAGAAGACCAAAGCCAATAGCTCCCTCTATGGCCTCTCCATCGTCCACGTCCTCTGCGCCAGATCAGCCACCTCCGCAGGTATTTTCTGACCTTGATGTTCCCATTAGTCTGAGAAAGGGGACACGTGCTTGTACGAAACATCCAATTGGGAATTTTTGTACGTCTGTTCATTTGAATTCTAATTTTGCCAACTTTACTGCTGCTCTGTCTGCTATTTCTGTCCCTAAGACTGTTGCTCAGGCTCTTAAAATCCCAGCATGGCGTCAGGCAATGGAAGAAGAAATGACGGCTCTTACTGATCGTCATACTTGGACTCTTGTTGATCCTCCTACTGATTGCTCGCCAGTTGGGTGTCGCTGGGTCTTCACAGTGAAATATCAGCCTGATGGTACGGTCGAGCGCCTGAAAGCCAGACTGGTTGCTAAAGGATACACTCAGACCTATGGGGTTGACTATTTTGAAACCTTCTCTCCTGTTGCACGACTTAATTCTGTAAGGATTCTGATCTCTGTTGCTGTTAATTCTGATTGGCCGTTATACCAGCTCGATGTTAAAAATGCCTTTCTCTATGGCGATCTACATGAAGAAGTCTACATGTCTCAGCCCCCCGGCTTTATCTGTGGGGGGGGCCATCTAAAGTCTGTCGTTTAAAAAAAGCTATCTATGGCCTCAAACAGAGTCCACGTGCGTGGTTTGACAAACTTAGCACTATTCTCCAGGATTATTCTTTTCACCGCTCTCAGTCGGACCACTCTGTTTTTGTTAAACAATCCACAACTGGCATTATTATTCTTATTGTGTATGTTCATGATATTATACTCTCTGGGAGTGATGCAGCAGGTATTCAGGCAACTAAGCGGTATCTTGAAAAGCACTTTGTTACTAAAGACCTCGGTTCTTTACGCTACTTTCTTGGGATAGAGGTCTCTCGCTCTTCTGCAGGACTGTGTCTTTCTCAGCGGAAGTATGTTCTGGACTTGTTATCTGAGACTGGACTCCTAGGTGCTAAGCCTGCTAGCACCCCTCTTGATCCTAACACTGATTGGGATGATCAAGCCTCTCCTGCATATCCTGACACTCATCAGTACAGACGAATGGTCGGGAAGCTTATCTACCTCACAGTCACACGAGCTGACATTACTGCTGCTGTCGGATTGGTTAGTCGCTACCTTGACAAACCCCGACAATGTCATTGGGATGCTGTTTGCCATATTCTGCGCTATTTGAAGAACTCTCCTGGAAAAGGGCTTCTCTACAAAAAACATGGGCACTGTAAGATACTGGGCTACTCAGATTCTGATTATGCTGGGAGCAAGGTTGATCGCCGCTCTACTTCTGGATACTGTACTTTTGTTGGGGGCAATTTAGTCACATGGAGGAGCAAAAAACAGGCTGTGGTTGCCCGCTCTAGTGCTGAAGCTGAATATCGCGCCATGGCACATACTACCTGCGAGCTCTTCTGGATTCGAAGCCTTCTGACAGATTTTGGTTTTTCAGACTTGGCGCCCATTCCTATGTTCTGTGATAATAAAGCAGCCACTTTCATTGCTAGCAACCCTACCTTCCATGAGCGCACGAAGCATATTGAAGTGGACTGTCACTTTGTTCGTGAGGCGGTTCTATCTGGTCAGATTTCTACCCCTTACATTCATACTGATGAGCAGATTGCTGATATCTTCACAAAGATTCGCTTCACTGATATGACATCCAAGCTGGGCATGATTGACATCTATGCTCCAGCTTGAGGGGGAGTATTAGTAGATAGACTTTGCTGTGTTTTTACACTTAGTCTATTTTCCTTTTTTCTTTTCCTTTACACTTATGTTTTATCCCACATGGGTTATCTCTAGACCTTGTGGTTCTTTTGTGTATTATATAGAGACTCTTGTATATTCTTTTATCATCGAATAATACAAGACCTTTTTCCGCATTATCCAGAGGACTCAAGTTTGATTCGATTTGGAATGTGTCAATTCTAATTGTAGCTAAATACAAGAGGTTTGATATGGCTCCCTACGTAGAACATAGATTCCTATTTTTTCAGGTAGAGTTATGATTGCCATTGGAGTTGTAGTTGCAGCTACATGGCATGAGGCCTACGATAAGGACGATGGGGGGAGGTCATTGAGATCATCCCAGCAACTATCTTTTGGTGTTTTTTTGTGGTAGAAGAGCCAAGAACATGAGTGATCAGGTGGTGCTCTCTCGTAGATGAGGTAAGCGCTTTGCAATCAGGTAGACTAGCATTCAACATCTGACATGCATTGGTTGGCACGTTGGAGGTGGTGGTCCAGGCTGTCAGGTATGAATGCCCAAGCTGGTCTCTCATGGAGAAGAGGGGGCAAATGACTCTACTCCGAGGTGGAGTAACGATTGGTTGTTAGTGGCACAATAGTGGCGCATCAGCAATGACAATGGTTTGTCTATTCAGTGGGCATGCATCGATCATGAAAATGGTTTATCGAATTAGTGGAGGATGCACATAGGCAATGAAAGTGGTTCGTCCAATCAATAGAGGGTGCACATCAACAATTTTAATGGTCCATCCAGATAGTAAAGGACATGTGTGTGTCAGGTTCTCAGCGGCAATAGTGGTGTTATAAGGAGAAGGTTAACTAGAAAATTTTACACAAGTCAATCTTAAATATTCTTCTTCCTTTTCTTTGTTCTCGGTCTTGGGCCTACTCATATCTAGAGAGTGCACATCAACAACAGAAGCTTCCTGTTAAATTAGTGGAGTACGTGCATCAATAACTTCAATTGTCCATCCAATTTGGAGGATGTGTAACAAATTGGTTTTTTTCTCTTTGAATAATGCATATCTTCACTCGAATAATGATCTTTTGCACTCAATGATCTATCTCTTGATCAATTGAATGAATGTGAATCACTTGATGCCCAATGGTTGATTTGGAGTTGAAATTTTACATTTTGATGACTTAGTGTACTAAGTTGAGTGTGGAAATCAAATTTTAGAATGCATGTCAATGTTGAGACCCCTTAACATCATCTTTTGTCTTCAAACTTTTTATACAAGAAGAGGAGGAAATTCGTGAACTAACAGTGAATATTTCACCTTAATCAGAGCTACAGGTCAAAAGTTATGCACTTTACAATTTTATCGAAGAAACACAAATTGAAATTGCTTTTAACCCCCCCATCCATGTCATCTATCCATGCTCTATTGCCCAGCCAATGAGGAGCCTTGGATCAGGCTCCCATGGATGGGGACCAGATCCAAGGGAGTCCCCCTTTGTCTTCAACCTCCGTACAACCACGAGACTAGACAATGAGATCTCCCTCTACACTCCCCTTTCGATGAAATTAAATGCCCCATTCTCTTCATTTTTCCTTCCTCTCTCTTTTCCCCTCATTTTTACACTCTCTCGCACCCTAGAGCTCTTTCCCTCTCCCCCTTCTTCCATCTACGGCCATGACTGCTGCCTCTGATCTTGTCTTTGAGCTCCATGCCTCGGACACCCTTGGGCCAACTCCAAACCACCAACCTCCTCGTGGAGCCAAGCCACAGTCAGGTGTCTCCTTTGCGAGCCAAAGTGAGGCCCCCGCTTTTGCTCTCAAGATCATCGACGAGCTCTATGTCGCGACTGCCGACAAGCTCGTGTGAGCTAGGAGCAGTGAGGGAGATAACCTTGTTGGTATGTATGCCCTGAGAGCCAATCATGGGATGATTGGTGGGATACATTAAGATTGATTTGATAAACATCAAAGGCAAGCTTCCAATTCTTTCTGGTTCAGTCATATGAGATAGTGATAGAGCAGATTGAATGTCTAGAGAATGACAGTACTCAATGATGTATGCTTTCAGGTTAAGGACCTGAACGATGAGATCATATAGATGGTAAGAGTTTGTACATTCTCATTGTGTCCCTAGTCGGATGTCATTGTGGAAGGTAGATAGACAGCAATGACACACAAGACTAGATTGTGGTGTTGGTTGATGACCGAATCTCATTAGTCATGATATAGAGATATCAAACCAAACACATAGGTACTTGTTAGAGAACAAGTGTACCAGACAGACCCACCGTGAGTTTGACACATGGAACCATGACATGGTAGTCACAGTCAGTACTCACAGTGATGGTGGTGAGTGTGATTCTTTGACCTGAAATCACTACACTCAACACATGTCGTTGGGCACACTTTGACATCATCAAACGCAGTCCTGAAACATGGGTTGTTATAAAGGTGATGATTGGGTGGCTTTGACACATGGGGCTTTTGAGGGGTGAGTGATAGATATGGGATTTATCCCTCCTGAGGGAGTTTGATATCCAAGGCCACTTGATGAGTAGGATTGAAATAGGCGTGCGCACGCATGTGTGAATCAGTATGTGATATTGATGTCATACATATCTCTTCAAATCTGCTCTGAGATCAAGAAAGTGAATGTACGTTGATAGGATGACTGTTCCATGCCTCTAGTTCATTCAGGATATCAGTGACAAAAGAATTATACATTCACTGTAACACCATTCTCGGATTGTAGGATTGAAAGTTGTTCTCCAACTTTCTATTTCACTTGGGTAGCACTGATGTGTGACTAGGCACCGCTCTTTGCTTGTGAAGTCATAAGTGTTATGGACTTTCACTGCCAACGTGAAAAAGGACTTGCAAGGTCACACACAGGATTTAACCTGGAAGAGGAGTTTTGTCCACAAACAATGTTTAGATTGATTACTAAAGGAGTTTAGTAGTTCAATTAAACACTCAATTGATTGATAGCTCAAAATCATAGTGTTCAAGGTGTTGGACAGATTGATTAGAGTATCGGATTGATTGAAACTGCAATTGACTGATTCTGCACAATTTGCACTCCCAACCGATCGGCTCATGTGATGAACCGATCGACTCAGCTTGGTAAACCGATCGGCTCAGGTTGTGAGTGGATCGGCTCATGGTTAGGGTGAAACGATTGCTTCAAGTGTTGAAACGATCGGTTCAACTAATGCAACCGAGCAAGTTGGGAAAGTAGGATTGGTGAGAAATTTCCTTTCGTTTCACTTGCCCAATTTGATTGGAACAAGGATTGGTATTTGATACCAATTAGAAACAAAAGATGGAAAGTCAATCGGGAACTGATCGGGACCACCAATTGATCGGTTCACATGTGAACCGACCGTTTCATGGGTCCCAACCAATCGGTTGAGGTGTCAACCGACCGGTTCAGGTCCCCAACCGACCATTTCAGTTGTGAAACGATCGGTTCAGGTTGCGAGTTGGTTGTTTTGTGGAAAATCTCGAACCCTTCTACTTCTGCTTTTTAGTCCCGCATTGCTCGGGATGGAGAACCCTGTCCCATGACCCTCCTATATATAGGGGTATTGGGGGCTTCTCAAAGGACAACCCAGTGCAACCAGTTGCTCTGTGAAGTTGTCGTTCTCTCTGGTTTTGGTAACCGAGAAAGAGCCCAAGCAAGTGCTACTCGATAAGGGAGGCACAGCAATGGAAAGACAACTGCAGAAAGCAATTGGTGGCAAGAGAGTATGTTGGCGACTAGTTCGCTGACAGGAGGGTGCGACTCCTTCCAATTCCTTGTGGGACAAGGAGATTGGAGTTCCAGGTGGTCCGTGTGGACTACTTCAGAGGCGGGAGATTTTTGTCGCTCGGAGGACAGCTGTCAATCCCGACAGTCCCGGTGAGACCAAGAGTCGTCAGTCCCGGTGCGACCAGGAGCTGCACAGACACCGTCCAAGACCGGAGGTGAAGACCGCGCAAGCCGCGAGGTATTGTCGTCGAGCAAGCCTCGGGACAAGGTATGATTCCACAAACCATCCTTTCCTATTGTATAGACGTTGACGCGTTTCCTTGTTCCGGGTTTGGGGGAGAAAATTTTTGTTTCCGCTGCCTTCTCTGCCTCCCCTAAAACCCAGCAAACCCCGCGTCGTTGATCCTAGGGCACCTGGGCCCGAACGGCCCAGATTCAACCACATCTCTTCTCTCTCACTCTCTCCCCTTGTGTTGCAGACCACATCACCCTCCATGGCCGGCGGTCAATCACAATGGGTCTACGCAAGACCAAGCCAGCGTGCGTGGGCGAGGCACAACACTGACCATTGGATCTCGGATCTACAGTCCATGTCACCAATAAATTGCAATGCCCCCTAATTTGCGATAGTTTTGTACTAAAACTTCAAAAAATGATATATCCTTGCTCCCTTGGTTAAAATACTCGATCCTATATATCAAATTGAACGGAATACACAATGAAACTATTTGCAGACCATAAATTCCTAGGAATCTTCAATGGTTTTCTAAAGGTGTGAACTTTGATCGAGTTGAATATGTATTTAATGCATTTATATGGCTAACCATGGATCAATAACGCTCAACCTACCTCTTTATCCTCAAATTAGTAGCTTTGATGCACTTTTGAGCCATATGGAAACCCTAATCACCTCCCATTCACATCTATTGACCTTTATGCATAAGTATAACATCTAATTGAACATTAATGTGGAACCTTGATCAAACTTGTTAATCTTGCCACAAGCATAGTCACAAAAGTCTCCAAACTTTATGAAAAATCAGCAATTTTTCACGATTATATAGGCTCCTACGTGTTCATCGCAATTAATACGCCAATCACCGACTTTTCGTGACTTTTCACGATTTTTCCCGCTTTTTCATGATTAATATGACTTTTCATGATTCTTCATAACTTGTTACCTATGAAGCACGGATACTCCAAAACAAGTGTCGTACTCGTATCTGATACGTATTGGATACCAATACTCCGTGGATACTCCTAGATATGTATCGGATACTCCTAATATGTATCCTGCCGTATCCAGGCCGTATCCAGATGATTAAAACTAGAAAAAAATCTGGACATGACATTGTTTGATTAGCATTTGACACCAGCTCATGTCTCAACCCTCTTTGTTAAGTAGTAGCTTACAACAAGGTTGTCATAGTTGCTTCCTTGAAGTAGTTCAAGGTTAGTCACCATTCCTCTTGCTAAATGACAATATTCCTTCTTCTCTTTATTGTTTGCATCTCCTTTGTTTTTTGGGATTTCACTTTTTAAAGAACTTTAATATGTAATCTGGATTTTTGTTTGTTCTTTATTGCAAACCAATTCATTCGCCTTTACATGGTACTTTCGGATGCTTTTCCTGCTAAGGTGCAAGTTTTAAGCACGTTGATGTCCTCCATATTCTATGAAAGGAATCAATTTTATATCGTTGGGTTAACATGCCTCTTTTTTTGGTGACTAAATCCATTGTGATTTACTGTGGATTTCTATCTAGACAATATCTATTTCATCTCCTTTGAAGATAATCATTGCATCCCCATCCTTATGTTTCCCCCTATGAAGCACCGATACTCCAAAATAGGTGTCCTACTAGTACTTAATACATATTTGATGCTAATACTCCCTAGATACTCTTTAATACATACCAAATACTTCTTAAGTTGTATTCCTTTTTTTATTAGCAGGATATGACCTCAATGCAGTCAGGATACAACCAACCCATTTAGCAGCCAAGAGAGCACCCCACTCATGTGATCCCTCAAAATCCCAAAACCATGTGACTTCCAACTCTAGACTCCCCCTATTGTATTGTGATTTGAGAATGAAATTGGTATTGTCTGTTAAACTTTTAAATAAACATTAAAAAAGTTGTATCCATGTTGTACCCGTATCTTTTTTTTTTTGAAAATTTTCATATCCCCGTACCGCACCCGTACCCGTATCCATTTCTGTATCTATATTTGTGCTTCATCGTAGCTAGCTATACCCTGAGAGAAGATAGTTTGGTATCACAGATGACACAACTCACTTTACAACACAACATTACATGATACATGAAATGTGAAAGGTTTAGAATATGATATTATCTATGTCTTTTTGTAACTTGTCTCACATTAATATGAATGAAAGACCCCTTTTTAAATCATTGTTTGATATTATGGTATTGGTTTCCATTTTCTTTAGAAATATTGTGATTTTTTAATGAAATTTGATTGTCTTCATCTATTTTTAAATAAATATATTGGTTATTTTTAAAAATATTAAATAAATATTAAAAAATTGTCGTATCCATGATGTACCCGTATCCTATATTTTCGAAAATTGTCGTATCATCGTACTCGTACCCGTATCCGATATGTATCCGTATCCGTGCTTCCTCGCTTGTTACGATTTTTCACAATTTTTCTCTCTTAAGTCGCTTGCTCTTTTTTACTAAATCATGGACATAGAACTCTTGATATGCATTAAACCTCCAACCCCACACTCTCCTGACAATCCATTGTTATTGTTCAACTATTCTTTAATTGTTTTCCTACTCTTTTTTACTCAATCAGATTGTATGTCTAGTGACCTTAATAGTTACACGTGTATCTAATATGTACAGACAATGTGTGTATACAAATAAATAAATATATATATGTATATATATGCGTGTGTGTATATGCGTACATATATATATCCGACTTGTTCTCGAATATTTCTGAATAGTTGACCGAACTTTGACCAAAATATATTGATTTTTCACGAAAATTTTCAATTTTTTCCGAATTCCGATTTCTCTGGCCAGCCAAAAAATTGTCGAATCCCGAATTTGTCACTATGGCCCCAAGTTACATCACACCTATCCTAGATCTTCTAGTAAGCAACTCTAACACCCTTTTGGAATAAAATGATGACCTCAATCACCTTTATGCATGTGACATCTAATCAATCTAAAATGACCTAATGTGATCTAAAGTGACTTGATATGTGTTCATGTGCCTAAATCTTGATGAAGGATCCAAATCTTATGGTTTATCCTTTCATATCAAAAAATATCCTAATCTTTATGACCACCTTGATTTGGCTGTCTCCCTAAGCCTAATGTTGATCCGTAATGCATATGTAAACTATGATGTTAATGGCATGCACTTTGAAATGATGAAACCAATATTAGATAAATACGAACCTAGACCTAGGGGATCATCCACCTACTTTGAAATGTGCTTTTCATGTTCTTATCTTACAAATTTATCACCTTACTTATCTAAATCCCATATCCTTGTTAATCATAATTTCTTGTTTGCCCTATTGTGAGTGTTTTGGTCTTAAAATGCAAACAAGTCTTCAAACCTCATAATAAGCATAGAAAATGAATGGAACCTCAGAATGATATGAAACTCGAATCACACCTTTATGATGAACCCTAAATCAGTAAAAGTAATCATATAAATGATCAACTTTGAACCTATAGGTTTGATCATAACCCTAACTTGGGCCTAATATTTAGAAACATGTTAAACCTAGTTATAATGATACTTAATGTTCAGGTGGTTGCTTGTGAACTAGATGATCAAAGATAAGTCAGGAAAATTCTGAATCAAGTACATGGGCTTTTAATGATTATACAAATATGATTTTCTCGATTGAATGATTGATATCTATGTATGCCTCTTTTACTTACAAATATTGACATGTAGTATTATTGCGTAGTACTCGATGGTTTCATCTTGATGTTTTGACTTTTGACAACATAACATATATCTCCATTATACAACCTTTGAAATAGGGTTTGCTCAATGACTTTGGTCATTTGAGGTCCCTCACAGAGAGATAGGTTAATCTTGACTTTTTAGCCTTAAGGTCCCTCACAAACCTTTTCGGACGGGAACTTGGTCAAAGGCCACATATTATGTTTCACTCGGTATAGTCGAGTAAAATGACTACAATGGATGATTTCGTTTTGCTAAGTAAGTAGTTGTTGTTTTTCTTGTTCCTTTATTTCTGTAAAACTTTTACCATTAGAAACCTTATATGTATTTTTATGTCCATGTACCAGCACCTTGTGTGTTAATACGTCCAGTGTTCTGAAAATCGGTAATCGGTGTACGGGCAGAGAGGGTACCGAATAGAGTATATACGGTATGCGGGAGTATAAGCGGGAGAATATTCGGTTTTAATTGGTTTTGATTTTTTTTAAAATATTAATCATAAAGATATGTAAATTATATATTGACCATATAATAATACCAATGATAAGTAATTAGAAACATTTATAAGTACTAGACTAATATTGCATTCATAAGTAGTTAGAAACATTGATGAAATTAGAGAAGAAACTTGATAAGTAATTACAAACATTGATAAGTCATAAGACTAATATCACATTAATAAGTAATCAGAAACATTGTTAAGTAATAGACTAATATTGCATTAATAAGTAATTAGAAATATTTATAAGTCATAGACTAATATCGCATTAATAAGTAATTAGAAACATTTGTTGGATCAATGGGCTCTAGAGGGGGGTGAATAGAGCTACACACACTTCACAAAATCAATTAGACCACCAATTTAAACTTAGTGTAGAAACTAAACCAAGCAGCAAATTGATGTCCTAATCTAGCATTCAAAGCAAGGATGAGAGACAATGAATAGCAAGCACTTGGACAGGTGGTTAGAGTGGTTCCACGTCCTTAACTTAGGAGCAATGTCAGTCCACTACCTAGAGTTGGTTAGACTCTAGGATTTGCAACTTGGTTCTCTTATATATCACAATAAGATTACAAGATACATAAACCGCACAACCAAGGACTTAATTTCTCAAGCTAAGATCTTCTACCTTTCCAAGGACTTACCCACGAAGCAAGATTCTTCAGCCTTCTTCAAAGGACTTACCCAATCTTACCTTAGTCTTCAGCCTTGCAGGATTTACCTATCTCACTTGAGCTTTGCCTTGCACCTCTCCTTCTCTTGGAGAGCTTCTCCACGTTTCACCTTCGCCAAGGGATCTGGAGCAGCAAGCTATCTTCACTCTTGAAGAACAGCCATCATCTTCACCTTCACTCGGGGAAGACCAGCAGCAACCTCTCTTTCACTTGGAGAAGCAGCTTCAATCAATCTTCAAAGGGAATAGGAGGTAGGAAGAGAGAAAGGAGAGATGTACATCATACAAGGGATAGCTCTCATACACAGGGACCTCACTCATAACTCACGAATTTATCTTGAAGGTAGAGAGAAAGGGGCTCAAGGGCTTGGAACACTCTCAACTAAGCTAGCACCAAGTTTGCAATGGAAGAGCAGCTTGGAATGAACTCTAAGGGGGTCTATTTATAGTTGAGGGTGTCCCTTTAAGTTGTGGGACACTTGGATACAAAAATAGTTGTTTTTTGTTCAAGAAAACGACTCTATTTTTGCCCAAAACACTTCACCAACGGTCACATCACTTTTTCTGCAAATTTCGTACAGTGCAATCGGTCGAGTTTCAATGGGGGTAACTCGACCGATCAAGTAAAAGACAAAACCGATATTCAAATGATCGGTCGAGTTTGTCCTGACAAAACTCGACCGACCATTTAAACTCGAAATGGTCAGTGACCTGATCGGTCGAGTTCTGTGCAAGCACAACTCGACCGATGCAATCTTCAGAAAATCGACCAAGGATTGATCAGTCGAGTTTCAAGCCAGGGAAACTCGACCGACCAAGTGCCTGTAATCAATTTTCTAATTTGCATTTAAAAGTGATTAGCACTTGCTGAATTTTGTCCCAAACATTTTTCTCTTCTAAGTTACAAGTCAATTCATCATTACAAGTGATTACATAGATGTTCTAAGGTCGTTTACATAGAAAACCCAAAATGCACACTTGTAGCCATTTTGACTTGAACTTGACCCATTCTAGGGCTTTGTATATTAGATCCTTTTCATGTACCTAATGCCTGCAAACAATCTTAAACACACATATTAGATACATATGAGTGGAATGGTTAAGTCATTATCAAAATATAGGTAATGTATAACCTCTAGGTCAACAACATTGATAAGTAATAAACTAATATTGCATTTATAAGTAACAAGAAACATTGATGAAATTAGAGAAGAAACATTGATAAGTAATTAGAAACATTGATAAGTCATAGACTAATATTGCATTAATAAGTAATTAGAAACATTGATGAAATTAGAGAAGAAAACATCAACAATAAGGATCAGTTCAATAAACATTAACTATAAACTTATTGAGAAAACATGGGGAGAAGACCAAATATGTAAATTGGAAGAAGAGAATGCAATTGTAATGACCAATAGTAGTATTAGAAATAATTAATGTAAAAAAAAAATACTAGCATTTGATTTTGAAAATCGTCGATTAATCGGCCGATTATACCCCCGAACGGCCGATTAAACGGTCTTGGACCGATTATAGGCCGATTATTCATATGCGGAGCGCTAGACCTCCAAAACCGATTATTCGGCCGATTAGACCGATTTTCTAAACACTGAATACGTCTATTTCTCGTATGTTTTAGGTTAAGAGATAGCATGGGAGAAAAGATAGTTTTTAAGAAAGTATTCACATTGTGCCTACTGTAAGATCCTAATTAATATAGATGTTCACACTTGTATAACACACTCTTGAATGTGTAACTGGAATTCTGTAATAAGTGATGTTGTTATAATATAATTGTTAAATGTTGAGAATGACTTTGGTGTGTGCATCTAGTAGTTTGTTCATGTATGCTAAATATTTCACGCTTCCACATTTTCGCACTTTGATATTACCTATGCATTAGGCGTCGGGCTTCAGTGTCTCGGGCCCCACCCAAAAGGCAGGGTCCGGTTCCGTCACAATATGCATCTAGTTTCTAAGGCGGAGAGAAGTCCAATGACTTCACCCTAAGGTGAACTAGCAGGAGGCAGAACATTGGAGTTCTAGTTGGAGGATCCAACTAGAACAAGTATCATAACAGCAACGAGATAGATGGACTCATCACATAGTGGTTGAGAAGCGATTGGAAGCGGCCTTGTGGGCAAACGAGTATGCAGGCGTGTGTCTGGTTCCTAGCGATGGAAGTGTTGTTTTGATGATGAAATGTCAAGAAGAAGGTTTGTCACTGTCAGGTGTGAATATTCTTCTTCCTTCTCTTTGTTATCGGATTTGGGTCTACTTAGATTTTGCGGTAACTAAAGTTGGAATCTTCATTAAAAAGTGTTTGTTTGCCAATATTACCTTGTGGTTTTTCTCCCATGCTGGGAGGGAGAGTTGTCCACTGTAAACCTTGTGCCTCAGAATTTGCAAAACGAGTTTGGTGAGATATGATCATCACATTGGTGTATGTTTGTGGAGAAGTTGATCAGTGGAAAGTAAATATTTTCCTTTATCGGCGTACAACTTCAAGGTCAAGCGTTTGCTGGCTCAAGGGTTATATGCCATCATTCAATAAAACCTGATTGAAAAACCTCCACAAGAGATCAGAGAGCTCAACTATAGCACGATGATCATATATATTTGTGTTTGATGTTTAGACTTCTAGCGGAAAAAAAATTATGTACCAAATAAAAGATCCTAGAAAAACTAAGGTACCCTAGTTGTTCACAATTATAAATCCATGGAACTTAAGCAAAAACTGTAACTTCTCGAAGAAATTTCGCAGTTACTTACTCGATCAGCGAGCATACGAGCTTTCTCAGTGGTACCGATGCCTACTGCTATCAGCTTGACACTAGCTGAGTCAAATGTCGATTTAGCATCCTTCAAAGTAGATGCAAGTTCCCAGCTAACAAGGAGAAAAAAACAGGTAAAAGAAATACCACGGAATCAGAGACCAAATTGGATAAGATGCTTGTTAACATGCTTGCCAGCAAGGGCAACCAAAATGCCTCAAAAGTGCCACAACAGCCACTCCCTAATCAGTCAGAAAACAGAATTCGTCAGATTCCTAACCAGTGAAGAAAGGTCGTGGAACAAGCAGAAAGGTTTTCAACCAAAAAATAATAATAATAGGTGTAAGAAACCACTGTAACAATTAGCAAGAAAGATTGCCTTAGTTCCTAATAAAGCAAGACTAACGCATAAAAAATAGTGTCCCGTTATTTTCCAGTAACGTTGTGATTTTTTTCAATACAATGTGTGAAGGACCGTCAGGAAAAAAAATCTGGACTTAAGAAGTGGCAAGTGCTGATCTTGAGTTAATAAGGGCTGAGGCTCACAATTTCCGATCACGTTGAAATTCCATGGAATATCGTAATTTAGTAAGCAACCAGAATCACAATATAGCCTATATGTATGCCTGCTGTTAAACAGCTTCTGTGGGAGAGATATACTACCATAGTAGCATTCTAGTTTCATATGTAAGAAACCTTAGACGACAGTTAAGTCTAAATTTAGGTTAATCATGAAAAATGAAGGTTTATTTTACTATAATATATGCATTATAATCTATACTACTATAAAAAGAGCGAGTTCATGCTGCGCTCTCCTTGATTCTCTCTCTTCTTACAATTTTTCTCAACTTTTTTTTATATTTGTTCTATTTTATTTTTTATCTTTCATGATAAAATCAGTTGCCGCAAACTTCTCTACTTCTATTTTTTACAAAACATTTACGAGAATTATAATTATCCTTTTGGAAAATTTTATTTTTCAAATATTTACTGTAAAATAAACACGTTCAATAGGGAAAGTATGCACGTGTGTGTTAACTAGTAATTAATAAAGACACGTATAATTTTGAAAGACCAAAGGGATTACAGATATCAGAAAACTAAAAGGAGAATCAAAGGCACCTCCTCTTGATCCCAGAGATCCTTAAACATCACTCGATCCTCGGTGGCAGCTGAAAAGACGCTGACCTCTCCTAGAGTTCCAGCAGTATAAACGCTAGGCGAAGAGGACGCCCGCAGTGAGGCCCGCCAGTGGTGAGGCCTCCGCTTCTCCGTTTTACAGGAGAGTAGACGCTGCACTCCCCATTGGGGAACATTTGCTGGGAGTCGTGTTGATGAAAGAGGCGAGGAAGTTGGAAGAGCAAGAGAGGTCGGTAGGGAGGATAAGTGCGGCCGGAGGGAGAGCGCTTGGGAGACTGGAATTGCCATCGGCTGGGGAGGTTGGAGAGGCCGACAGTTGACGACGATGAGCTACGCGGACAGTTACGGTCTATATGGGTTTGGTATTGGATAGTTTGTGGCAGGGATAAAGGTTGTGGAGATTTCAGCCCACTTTAGCCCACGGGCGGTCCACGTACAATCACACACGCCGCACACGAGACTAGAAAGAATCAACTCCACACAATTGCAATGATCTTTAATCAAAATGTATCAGCCCCAAACGTAAACACAATGAAAGAGAATCTAAATGCTAATAACCAAGCTAAAAGACGGTGCTTATTGGTTACAAGAATGAAAATAAACATGTGAAGATTTGTTTCATTTGTTTTTACAGTAAACTGCAAATTTACCGCAAAAGATAGGGATGTGGGCATAGCAAGGGAAGAGTGAATACCTTTCTTTCAACCTCCTTTGAATTCCTCTTTAGTAAGATATTCACTTTAATCAATTTTGGACATATCATCTATACATGATAAATAAGAATATTTTCAACATTTAATACTAACAATTGGAGTTTGAACACAAAAATTATGAACAAAAGTGATAGATATATCATGAGTTCAACATAGTTTGCCACGTGGTTGCCATGCATTCTTTTTGTTATTGTCAAATTTATGTATTTGGCAAATTATCAAAGGTTAGTTACTACATGGGAATGTGGGTTCATATGGTAAAACCTCTAAAACTTTCTGAATCACATGTGATAAAACATGTATACTAGAATAACTACACATTTTTTAAGTATCTCTATGAATATACTTACTTGTTTTATAGTAAACTTGAAGTTGTAATGGACAAAACAACGGTGATCTTAGATTTTCACCCTTAACCATGTGCCCGATATCTAGATTGAAACCACATATCGATGAGAATCCCTATTTCAGACATCACACATGTAACATCTCAGGATTTGAGGCCTCAGATAAGTTGGTCTTAAAAGGAATGATTGGACTACCCATATCACCAAGGTGCACCTCCTTTTCCGGGAGCCCATCACTAAAGAACTCCATAGTTAAGCGTGCTCAGCTTGGAGTAGTACTAGGATGGGTGACCAGTCGGGAAGTTGACCCCGGCTTGCGCGTGAGTGAGGACAAAGCGCGCAGTTAAGGTTAGTGGTGGTCGGGAAGTTGATCCTGGCATGCGTGTGAGTGAGGACAAAGCGCGCAGTTAAGGCTAGTGGTGGTCTGTGGGGACTGTCGTCATTCTTGAAACATTGCTAAAGCCTTGGGCAGTGGGCTCGGGCGTTACAACACATTAGGTCAATAGTGAAAATGAAGAGGTCGCTAGAAAACAAATATCAAACATACATACTTATGCATAAACATAAGTAGTGTATGAACGCCCACAAGAAGTGGTGCATATGGTCAAGCACAGTGTCCCCTAGCAAAGGATTTGGATTCAAATTTCAGTTGCCGCCTTGATTTACCACCCTCATGGACATTCGGCCTCCATCACGAGCATGGGAGAGGGGGAAAGAATGCCTCTCTAAATCCCATAAGTAGTGTTTGAACATAAAAAATGAACAAGTCACATAAATACAAAGCAACCATTGAATATATAATTATACAAATATTATTACAAACTCTGATATTACACATTCAATGTCAAACTTTTACATATGCACATACTACATATATCTACTGGTTTCTAGACAATTATTAGGTTAGCAAGTACATTCTCACCTGACAACCCTCATCTGTCACGAAACTACAAAGTTAAAAGATGAAAAATGACAACATAAGTATAATGATTATCCATCAAGGAAAATCATAAACTTCTTTATAAAATATGATGCAATAATAAGCTATAAGGAGAGGATTTATGTACATAACATTTTTTATTACAAACAACGACATAGCCAAGAAATATTTCCAGGGCAGGCACCACGTATCATGAAGATTGAGATGATCTTTCAAATAGGAGACCAATTGATGATTGATCCTTGTGTATTGAGCTCAAGTGTTCAAAGTATGTATAATTCAAATAGAGGGGTAGGGCATGTTCCCCCCTTTGCTTCCATTTTCCTTTGCCATTGATTACAAATGAGAGAATACATTTTAAAACACATTCCCATTTCACATTTTTACTTATCATAATTACGTAGTTTTCACTCATGGGATAAATGCTACATTATTTTGTTTGTGTCGGCCTTAGGGTGTTATACGGTTGTATGTAAGTTTGATCTTCCACTATGAAGTAGGATCAAAACAAGCACTGTGCTACTGTTAAAATTTGGTGTACATCATCATCATTTCTTTAATGGGTCACAAGATTATTATGTTCATGTATTTGAAACTATATATAATGAAATGAAAAAGTAAGTATATCTCAAATCTTGTTTCATCCTACATCATATTTCATGTTCTTTTACACATATAATACATTGATAAGATATAATAGGTCAAGTAACAGGTAAAACATACCTTAAATTGGATATAAGATAATTTGCATTTGTATGTCAATTTTAATAAGGGTATCTTCAATTTGAATACTAATGTTGAATTCCAAATTGAAAATTATCATCTAAACGATCGTCTTCACTTGTCATTATATATGAATTTACCCTAATTATTTGAAATACTGGTCAAATAAGGATTCTACATCATGCATTATGAACCACCATATTATCATGCGTTGTGAATCACACTTTGTTACGACCCCACCTCCCGATAACCCCCAATTAAGGGAGACCAAGAGGTTGAAGCCGCACCCATTAATCCCGGATCAAAGGTTCGACATATAACCATAAACAATTATTAAATTCTAACAGACCATACTGAAAATGGTAATAAAATTTTTCTTTGCATACCTTTGAAGAGATTGGAACAAACTAAACTTCTAACCTCAGCTGAACTATTCTAACTAGTTCCTCCTTGTTCTTTAATTCTTGAATTCACAAGGTGTCATTTTACTGTTTGTTCTTTTCATTGTACCTAAAACGCCGACAAACAAAACGTCGGTCAGCCGAAGCTGGTATGTGGAGGAAACAGATAATGTTCAACTATGTTAACAATATAATCATTCAATTAATCATTTAACAATCAAGATTACATTTTAAACCATACAACTCAATCCATACATATTCTCGAACTCTGGGTTGTCCCTGTAGTGGACATGGATATCACCTCTCTTTTAGGTAATAGAGTCGCATGGCACTATCCGAAGATAGCCCAATATCTAACTCATTGCGACTTGATGGTCCTACCTCAATGGTAGCCATGTACTAAGTCAACTATAGACCTGATGGACCTGCCCAATAGGTAGCCATGTACTAGGTCATCCATAGACCTGATGGACCTACCCAATAGGTAGCCATGTACTAGGTCATCCATAGACCTGATGGACCTACCCAATAGGTAGCCATGTACTAGGCCTTTCTCTAACCTGATGGACCTACCCATAGGAAGCCATGTACTAGGTTAGCTATAATGCCACAGAGAGAACCAGGATCTGAGTTTGTAGGCATATACATTATGTGATAGCCATATTCACTTTATAATTGCAATATGAACATCCAAACAGTTTAGTTGCTTTCAATGCGATTAAACATCTGGGAATCCATCGGGAAACTATAGCGGTTATTCATAATCATAACCACATACCTGTCTTGGAGATCTCAAGCAACAATTTATCCAAATCCAACTAGATGTCCAATCAAGCAAGCCAATCAATCAATCAACCAAACATTGATCCTGAAAACATGTATAATGTTTAATTATCACAAGCATATCCCAAACAACTCCTTATTGACTTGGGATACCTTTGTAAGGTTTCTAAGTCTCATTAGGATGCATTAGGGTTTCTTAGATCAATTTCTCAAACTTTATCCTTTTTAGGTCAACAAACCCTAAAACAACTTTTCCATTCATAAAAACCCTAATTACTCAAACTATCCACCTTAAGGATCTTTTATGCTCAAATTGGCTTAGGATCACCACTTCTCTATTTTATTCGTGGATTTACACAATTAAACCAATTAAAAGACATATTCATCTAAATTAGGGTTTTCAAGCTCATTAGTGCATAATCATGCACGAAACCCTAAATTAAACCAAATATATAAAAAGATCATATTTTTAAATCCTATTTTCTCTTTCATTAACAACAGGTTAATATCAGCTTGAATTATCCATCTATCATCAAATCTAAGGGTTTTTCCTTAATTGAATCATTAAAGATGATAACTTTATGCCCTTTTTAAATTTCATGCATATTTAAGGACATAAACCCTAAATTAGGCTAATCACGTGCAAAGTTCTTCCTTTTTGAACTCAATGTTCCTTTTTTACATTTAACAGATTAATATCAACTCTAAAGATCCATTAAACCCTATTAAACACATTAATCATATCAAAGTAGTGTTTCTTAATATTTAATTCATTAAAGATGATAATTTACACTATATTTCGAACTATGATCAGATTCAGGCTATAAAACTATTTTTAATGGTTTCCTTGTGTTCTTATGATCAAAATTCATATATTACATGTCTTAATCGGAGTTACCAATCTTTATTTATGAATTTTGCATTAAAACACTTACTGGGCCAATAGGGAAGCGCCATGTCGCTTGATCCATGCAATACGTCGCTCAGCTTGTTTGAAGACATTTCGAAAAGACCAAACTGCCCCTCCTTAAGTGGCCGACTCTTCATACCCGAGAGGGGTACAACCGTCCAACATTACTGGGCCAATAGGGAAGCGCCATGTCGCTTGAAACCAACAAAACTGATATACACCCTACCAAAGGGGTCCCTCTCCCAGGATGGGAGGAAAACTATCTCTAAGGTCACAAAAGCTCTTAGGTCTAGGGTTTACATCCACACGAGCCTACTTAACCCGAGCAAGCCATTAAGGCACGAGCATATCACTTACTGTACCATGCTAGGTCATACTTGTCCTCTTTCCTCAATGTTGGATCAAGATCATACCTTTCTTTATCCTCAACCTAGCTGTGAGGGGTTCATCAAACACACCTTAAACTTCAGGGGCTCCTCTATTCATGAGGATTACTATGCTCGCTTCTATAGGAACTCAACTTCTCATCATGAGCCTTAGGTACACCACTTCCCCTCTTAGGCCTAGGAACCCTAGGTTCACTGCATGCTCTATCTCTTAACTACAAACCTAGCATGAAAAAGGCATGACACGCACTCCTTGTCATCCTTCAACTCAAGCAACACTTAGTGTTGGGTCCCCCTTAAGGACAACCAACAAGGTACAAGGCCTCATAACTTGCTACAAAACATTTCTAAGTCTAAGGAACTCTTCTTCCTACCTCAGAGGGTAAACATCTCTACCATAGGCACGTAGGCACCAGATGCTTCATCTTCATTCTCTAGGGTTGGTCCCTCTAAAGGCAACCAAGATATCATCAACTTTCAGGGATCGATCATGAGGCAACCATTATCATCCATTGTTCAGGGTTTTAGGCCTCCAACCTTCTTGCTGGGTTTCCTGCTCTCTCTAGAGCTGACCCCACATCCAACCTCACCATTAGAGGTCCTTTCTTCATGAAGGATCAACCTCAAAAGCATGCTCTACACGGGTGAAGCCTAGGTTCGAACTTATGGTTGCTCAAGATCATCCGTAACCCTTTATGCTCCATCATAATTCATTATCCAAGGTTTCATGCTACTGCCAACATTATGACGTGCCCTAGGTGCCAGCTATGCCCTACTTGTAGAAGCCCATAGGGTTTCTATGGTCCTTCACTAACATCATCATCTAAGGAGCTATCATTTACCCTAACATGCACGACCCTTCCCAGGGTTGGGTTGCCAAAAGTGCTAGGTCACCCATGGATCGTATGGCCTCCCAAAGGCATGTTCTTTCAAACACCTGGTCCGACTCATCTCTCTCTAACCTTCACTTAGGGTTAGGGTTAGCATCATCCTCAGATGATGTGCTAGGTCTCTACTTGCAATGGAGATCTCTATCTCCAAGACTAACATATCCTCCTGTCAAGAAGGTCTAGCCTTAGGTCTCTTATGAGGACATGACAACTTATGTCATACGACCTAAGCATGTATCTATTATTTATTTTGCGCTTAATCTATTAAGCTTATATCCATGACATTTTATTTACATGCCTTTCATTAATTTATTGGAGGATTCCTTAAACCTTATTAACCTAACCCATACCTCAAGAGGATGAGGAGAAGAAATAAAACCCTAATCCTTTAGGTCCTTATCAGAATTTTGTGATGAGAAGGGATGAATAAGATGAGAAGTCCTAAAGGTATCTTATTTCGATTCATACCCTAAGACTTTGGCCAGGCGGTCACACGGGTCCGGGAGTCCTCGTATTCCGACTAGCGGTGCGGAGGAAAATCTTGCCAGCCCCCAGTCGTGATCCCTTTCTAGACACCTCCGTCTTTCGGATAATTCCTCTAATAACTCCCTTGGGTTCTATGGAGTTTGTAAAATTTAATAATTATTAATGGTTAATTGAGGAACCCAAGCTCTGATACCAAATGTTACAACCCCACCTCCCGATAACCCCCAATTAAGGGAGACCAAGAGGTTGAAGCCACACCCATTAATCCCGGATCAAAGGTTCGGCATATAACCATAAACAATTATTAAATTCTAACAAACTATACTGAAAATGGTAATAAAATTTTTCTTTGCATACCTTTGAAGAGATTGGAACAAACTAAACTTCTAACCTCAGCTGAACTATTCTAACTAGTTCCTCCTTGTTCTTTAATTCTTGAATTCACAAGGTGTCATTTTATTGTTTGTTCTTTTCATTGTACCTAAAACGCCGACAAACAAAACGTCGGTCAGCTGAAGCTGGTATGTGGAGGAAACAGATAATGTTCAACTATGTTAACAATATAATCATTCAATTAATCATTTAACAATCAAGATTACATTTTAAACCATACAACTCAATCCATACATATTCTCAAACTCTGGGCTGTCCCTGCAGTGGACATGGATATCACCACTCTTTTAGATAATAGAGTCGCATGGCACTATCCGAAGATAGCCCAATATCTAACTCATTGTGACTTGATGGTCCTACCTCAATGGTAGCCATGTACTAAGTCAACCATAGACATGATGGACCTACCCAATAGGTAGCCATGTACTAGGTCATCCATAGACCTGATGGACCTACCCAATAGGTAGCCATGTACTAGGTCATCCATAGACCAGATGGACCTACCCAATAGGTAGCCATGTACTAGGCCTTTCTCTAACCTGATGGACCTACCCATAGGCAGCCATGTACTAGGTTATCTATAATGCCACAGAGAGAACCAAGATCTGAGTTTGTAGGCATATACATTATGTGATAGCCATATTCACTTTATAATTGCAATATGAACATCCAAACAGTTTAGTTGCTTTCAATGCGATTAAACATCTGGGAATCCATCGGGAAACTATAGCGGTTATTCATAATCGTAACCACATACCTATCTTGGAGATCTCAAGCAACAATTTATCCAAATCCAACTAGATGTCCAATCAAGCAAGCCAATCAATCAATCAAGCAAACATTGCTCCTGAAAACATGTATAATGTTTAATTGTCACAAGCATATCCCAAACAACTCCTTATTGACTTGGGACACCTTTCTAAGGTTTCTAAGTCTCATTAGGATGCATTAGGGTTTCTTAGATCAATTTCTCAAACTTTATCCTTTTTAGGTCAACAAACCCTAAAACAACTTTTCCATTCATAAAAACCCTAATTACTCAAATTATCCACCTTAAGGATCTTTTATGATCAAATTGGCTTAGGATCATCACTTCTCTATTTTATTCGTGGATTTACACAATTAAACCAATTAAAAGACATATTCATCTAAATTAGGGTTTTCAAGCTCATTAGTGCATAATCATGCACGAAACCCTAAATTAAACCAAATATATAAAAAGATCATATTTTTAAATCCTATTTTCTCTTTCATTAACAACAGGTTAATATCAACTTGAATTATCCATCTATCATCAAATCTAAGGGTTTTTCCTTAATTGAATCAATAAAGATGATAACTTTATGCCCTTTTTAAATTTCATGCATATTTAAGCACATAAACCCTAAATTAGGCTAATCACGTGCAAAGTTCTTCCTTTTTGAACTCAATGTTCCTTTTTACATTTAACAGATTAATATCAACTCTAAAGATCCATTAAACCCTATTAAACACATTAATCATATCAAAGTAGGGTTTCTTAATCTTTAATTCATTAAAGATGATAATTTACACTATATTTCGAACTATGATCAGATTCAGGATATAAAACTATTTTTAATGGTTTCCTTGTGTTCTTCTGATCAAAATTCATACATTACATGTCTTAATCGGAGTTACCAATCTTTATTTATGAATTTTGCATTAAAACACTTACTGGGCCAATAGGGAAGCGCCACGTCGCTTGATCCATGCAATACGTCGCTCAGCTTGTTTGAAGACATTTCGAAAAGACCAAACTGCCCCTCCTTAAGTGGCCAGCTCTTCATACCCGAGAGGGGTACAACCGTCCAACCTTCCTTGGTCACCCTCAACCTCGCGAACCCTGGTTGGCGGTCGACTGTAGCGACGTGAGAGGTTTCTCCTCATCTCCCCCGCACCCCCTAGAGCGTCGGCATCGATCCCCTGCCTCCGCCACCCTCCGCCGCACCTGCAGAGGTCTGGAGCTGCAGTTGAGATGGTCGTAACTGGTCCGACTGCTGCGCCTACCGTGACACAAACCTGCAGGTCCGCCGAGCAAGATGAGCGGAGATGGAACCAAGGCAAAGGTGGCTGACCACCCTGGATCGTTGGGGTTGCGTCGTGCCTCCATAGATACCCTGCTACCGCCGTCAGTTGCCCCCGAAACAACCTTTTGTTCTCTTGGTTAGGGTTTTTACGAGAAGAAGAAGAAGAAAGGAGGATATGTGGTATTTCTCTCTCCTGGACTCGGCCCATGGCTTTCTATATTTCTGCTTTTATAGATGAGGGTAACAACATCCTCGGATGCTTGCTTATGAAGGAATAAGGCTCTTTCCTACTAGGAATCGGATTCCTTAATGAAAAAGCAAACTAGTTCTCTCTCTCTCATATTCCTTCTTTTTTTTACATTGGGATTTCCAAAATCCTTTCCATTATTCTCTCATATGCTTTATTTTAACTCCATAAGAACGAAATTATAGTTCCTTTAGAAGAAAATACTTTCTTTTTAGCAATATCACAAAATTCCTTAATAATGTATCACATTATCCTTTTATTTTGCAAATTCGGTATTTTCTCTCTCCTCTTTTCTTCATTGGGACTCCTTGGATCCCAAGAAACTCTAAGAATTCGAAATTCCTTTTTAAGGAATACTCATTATCCTTAAATGCAACAAAATGCATTATTTCACATTATCTTTCTTATTTCTCATTAAAATATCTCTTTTTGAGGATTTCTCTTTATTTCCCTTTTATTTTACTCATTAGTATTTCTTTTATCATTAGGAATCCTTGGGATACGCAATTCCACCAAGGATAACTCATTTATACTCCTCTTTACTTATTTTCCACATTTCATCAATATTTTCAATTTATTTCTTATAATTAATCTTTTCTTTTCTTATTGCTTTCTTTTTACAACTTTGGACTCCTTGGAACCCAAGGAACCCAAGAGGCATGAAATTTCTCTTTGGATTTGCCTTCTAGAGGTTTCCACATATTTCTTTTCTTAAGAATTCAATTATCCATTTACTAATTGAATTTCCGATTATTTCCTTGTTATTGGGCCCAATAGCCAATAAAGCCCACAACACAACATCAAGGCTATTGTAAAAAAAATCCAATTATTCTCAACCAAATATATGATTATTTGTTCAAACATCTTTCATATGAGAAATTATATTTCTCACCACTTGAACCCAAAAATTGGGGTTGTAACATCCTTCCCCTCTTATAGGAATTTTGTCCTCAAAATTCAAACAAGCAAACAAACAATTCAAGATAAGACTTTTCCATGTCCATTATTGGCCCCTATGTGGCTTTGCCGTACCCATGGCATTTTCAAAGAACCTTTATTATCACATATTCTTTTCTCTGAGTCCTTTCATCCTGGCGTCTATAAACTACACAGGTGACTCAGGCCATTTCAGCCTCCCTTGGGGCTCACTAGGTTCATTGCTCAGCACATGGTCGGGGTACCTCACATAGTGCTCTAAATTGGACACATGGAAAACATCTCCCATTACTTTATCCTGAGGGGTAGGGTCAAACCTAACCTTCTCCACCCATCCATCTCTAATGGACCCATGTATCGGGGACTCAGCTCTCTTAGTTATGACTTAGAGGGGTCGGATTTTCATGTCACATTTTCTCCCACAGTAACTTGTATGTCAGCCTACTTTGCATCTGCTCACGACTCTCATCGTCTCTAGGCTCCTTTCAGCCCTTGCACAATCAAAGTGAATTTATCTACACACACTGGGGTCCCTTTTACTAACCATCATGTGGTACTTTTCTAACCATCATGTGGTCCTTTCACCAACATCACCTTACTGAAGTGGTGACCGACACAGCCTCCCTTACAGAGCTTCATATAAAACCTGAAACTGGCTATGGTGGTCATTGTCACATCTTTCATAGGACAAGAACTGTCTCTAGATATCACCCTGAACGAGCACACATGCCCTCATCAGACCCTTTAGTCTGGATCATACTAACCATAGTTAGGGGTGATAAACTATACTAACATTGAGTTCTTCATGTACCTACTTCCACTTTATGGAAGTGAACCTTTAGGTCAAACTCAAGAACCTTTGAACTCGCTTCATAGTGTAGTTGAACCATCTCTCTCATGGGTAGTTCAATTAGATCTGTCCATTGACAGAACTCTTCCTTTCTCATATTATCTAGGTAAGGCGACCTACCATAACCCATATTGTATCTCGACCTTCTTTGGCCCAGGGAAGACCTATCACAACATACATAGTGTTGAGTTCCCATTCCCTCTCAGGGACTCTTTTGTCCTCTATATCGATATACTGGGTTACTGGGGTTTGTCCTTTACCTCCTGGCTTGCATGGCCAATAAACCACATGCAACCTCATCTTAAGCATCCAAAGTGCTATTGCCATTTTCCACAGTGTATGATGATCTTCCACCATGATTTCCTGTATGTCATGATTCTTTCAAGATCAAAGCCTCTGAAACCCTAAACCACTCTAGTCGGGGTTTCTTCACCTTCTCTTCCAAAGAAGTTCATCTGAGGTTCTACCACCGTCCTTTCATTACATCAAGGACTAGACTGGCTAACCAAACAACCCTTAACTTTTCAACGCATCTTGTTACATCTAAGTGTTATCCAAACACCTCTCCTTTTCAAACTTAGGGTTAGCCAAACAACCTCTTCTAGCTTCTAATCAAACAAGTCAGATGTATCTCAACCAGAGCACCCATTACCACTTCACATCCTTAGGTAACATTACACTTCCATGTATTTCACTTATCATGCCACCTCAAACTATATGTTCATCTTCATAAGAACACTCTCTGATTCCATCATCATGGTGATCAAACTCAACCTAGTATAACTTGTAAGTTCCACATAGCTCATGATAAAAACATCCTCATAAGGGAACTACCTCATTCCTCTTAGTGTTTACAAACCATCCATGTATCATTCATTTTACCAGGGTAGATATCTTCTCTATCCCCATTTCTCGTGGCAACGTTCCAACCTACATCATCTCTTATCCTTGGTGTATGGCATGCGTAATGTCCTATCTCTCACCCCCATAACAAGAGGAAATAAGCATTTGGCTGTAGTCCAAATACAGAGTTCTTCCTGTTTCAAGAGTAGAGATGGTACATCCCACCTTGCCAATACACCTTTACATCTAAGTTGCAACATGCCACATATGTCTCTACAACACAGACATCATGATATCAAGGTTACCTCCATGGAAAACTAGTCTTGAACCTACTGAGGTTTATATCCTTGGTCATCTCCTCTAGGTCTATAGGATACCGGCTCTTTTGGGGTCATCCCTCTTCCCTCATGCATCAAGAGAGTGCCCTACTCATCTGCCCTTTGGGTCCCATGAGTTCATGAAGGTGATCAATCTCCTAACCCATGGCCCTCAGACAATGATAGTTGTTACCTCCCGACCCTATGGTCATGTGCAACTGGGGAATTAGGCAACTCCTACTTTCATCGGTCTTATCCCTACTTGACCCTAGGATAGACTTAGGATTCTCCATTACAATACATGTTCACTTAGAACCTTACCCAAGTCTTCATCATCTCTCTTTCTGTATTCATGGGCTGGCTCTCATCCTTTCATAGGCATCATGGCAACCTGCCTATCTTGGTCAAGCCCCATACCAGTTACCTCCATGGTAACACATTCACATGCAATAGAGATAGATATCTACGGGTCTGTAGATTCATGCTCATACCATGTACCTTTCACTTAGCTTCTCAAGATCCTGTGAGACCTTTTCAGGTTACCTTAAACCAACAAAACTGATATACACCCTACCAAAGGGGTCCCTCTCCCAGGATGGGAGGAAAACTATCTCTAAGGTCACAAAAGCTCTTAGGTCTAGGGTTTACATCCACACGAGCCTACTTAACCCTAGCAAGCCATTAAGGCACGAGCAGATCACTTACTGTACCATGCTAGGTCATACTTTTCCTCTTTCCTCAATGTTGGATCAAGATCATACCTTTCTTTATCCTCAACCTAGCTGTGAGGGGTTCATCAAACACACCTTAAACTTCAGGGGCTCCTCTATTCATGAGGATTACTATGCTCGCTTCTATAGGAACTCAACTTCTCATCATGAGCCTTAGGTACACCACTTCCCCTCTTAGGCCTAGGAACCCTAGGTTCACTGCATGCTCTGTCTCTTAACTACAAACCTAGCATGAAAAAGGCATGACACACACTCCTTGTCATCCTTCAACTCAAGCAACACTTAGTGTTTGGTCCCCCTTAAGGACAACCAACAAGGTACAAGGCCTCATAACCTGCTACAAAACATTTCTAAGTCTAAGGAACTCATCTTCCTACCTCAGAGGGTAAACATCTCTACCATAGGCACGTAGGCACCAGATGCTTCATCTTCATTCTCTAGGGTTGGTCCCTCTAAAGGCAACCAAGATATCATCAACTTTCAGGGATCGATCATGAGGCAACCATTATCATCCATTGTTCAGGGTTTTAGGCTTCCAACCTTCTTGCTGGGTTTCCTGCTCTCTCTAGAGCTAACCCCACATCCAACCTCACCATTAGAGGTCCTTTCTTCATGAAGGATCAACCTCAAAAGCATGCTCTACACGGGTGAAGCCTAGGTTCGAACTTATGGTTGCTCAAGATCATCCGTAACCCTTTATGCTCCATCATAATTCCTTATCCAAGGTTTCATCCTACTGCCAACATTATGACGTGCCCTAGGTGCCAGCTATGCCCTACTTGTAGAAGCCCATAGGGTTTCTATGGTCCTTCACTAACATCATCATATTAGGAGCTATCATTTACCATAACATGCACGACCCTTCCCTGGGTTGGGTTGCCAAAAGTGCTAGGTCACCCATGGATCGTATGGCCTCCCAAAGGCATGTTCTTTCAAACACATGGTCCGACTCATCTCTCTCTAACCTTCACTTAGGGTTAGGGTTAGCATCATCCTCAAAGGATGTGCTAGGTCTCTACTTGCAATGGAGATCTCTATCTTCAAGACTAACATATCCTCCTGACAAGAAGGTCTAGCCTCAGGTCTCTTCTGAGGACATGACAACTAATGTCATACGACCTAAGCATGTATCTATTATTTATTTTGCGCTTAATCTATTAAGATTATATCCATGCCATCTTATTTACATGCCTTTCATTAATTTATTGGAGGATTACTTAAACCTTATTAACCTTACCCATACCTCAAGAGGGTGAGGAGAAGAAATAAAACCCTAATCCTTTAGGTCCTTATCAGAATTCTGTGATGAGAAGGGATGAATAAGATGAGAAGTCCTAAAGGTATCTTATTTCGATTCATACCCTAAGACTTTGGCCAGGCGGTCACACGGGTCCGGGAGTCCTCGTATTCCGACTAGCGGTGCGGAGGAAAATCTTGCCAGCCCCCGGTCGTGATCCCTTTCTAGACACCTCCGTCTTTCGGATAATTCCTCTAATAACTCCCTTGGGTTCTATGGAGTTTGTAAAATTTAATAATTATTAATGGTTAATTGAGGAACCCAAGCTCTGATACCAAATGTTACGACCCCACCTCCCGATAACCCCCAATTAAGGGAGACCAAGAGGTTGAAGCCGCACCCATTAATCCCAGATCAAAGGTTCGACATATAACCATAAACAATTATTAAATTCTAACAGACTATACTGAAAATGGTAATAAAAATTTTCTTTGCATACCTTTGAAGAGATTGGAACAAACTAAACTTCTAACCTCAGTTGAAATATTCTAACTAGTTCCTCCTTGTTCTTTAATTCTTGAATTCACAAGGTGTCATTTTACTGTTTGTTCTTTTCATTGTACCTAAAACGCCGACAAACAAAACGTCAGTCAGCCGAAGCTGGTATGTGGAGGAAACAGATAATGTTCAACTATGTTAACAATATAATCATTCAATTAATCATTTAACAATCAAGATTACATTTTAAACCATACAACTCAATCCATACATATTCTCGAACTCTGGGCTGTCCCTGCAGTGGACATGGATATCACCTCTCTTTTAGGTAATAGAGTCGCATGGCACTATCCGAAGATAGCCCAATATCTAACTCATTGTGACTTGATGGTCCTACCTCAATGGTAGCCATGTACTAAGTCAACCATAGACCTGATGGACCTACCCAATAGGTAGCCATGTACTAGGTCATCCATAGACCTGATGGACCTACCCAATAGGTAGCCATGTACTAGGTCATCCATAGACCTATTGGACCTACCCAATAGGTAGCCATGTACTAGGCCTTTCTCTAACCTGATGGACCTACCCATAGGCAGCCATGTACTAGGTTAGCTATAATGCCACAGAGAGAACCAGGATCTGAGTTTGTAGGCATATACATTATGTGATAGCCATATTCACTTTATAATTGCAATATGAACATCCAAACAGTTTAGTTGCTTTCAATGCGATTAAACATCGGGGAATCCATCGAGAAACTATAGCAGTTATTCATAATCGTAACCACATACCTGTCTTGGAGATCTCAAGCAAGAATTTATCCAAATCCAACTAGATGTCCAATCAATCAATCAATCAAACATTGATCCTGAAAACTTGTATAATGTTTAATTGTCACAAGCATATCCCAAACAACTCCTTACTGACTTGGGACACCTTTGTAAGGTTTCTAAGTCTCATTAGGATGCATTAGGGTTTCTTAGATCAATTTCTCAAACTTTATCCTTTTTAGGTCAACAAACCCTAAAACAACTTTTCCATTCATAAAAACCCTAATTACTCAAATTATCCACCTTAAGGATCTTTTATGCTCAAATTGGCTTAGGATCATCACTTCTCTATTTTATTCATGGATTTACACAATTAAACCAATTAAAAGTCATATTCATCTAAATTAGGGTTTTCAAGCTCATTAGTGCATAATCATGCACGAAACCCTAAATTAAACAATATATATAAAAAGATCATATTTTTAAATCCTATTTTTTCTTTCATTAACAACAGGTTAATATCAGCTTGAATTATCCAACTATCATCAAATCTAAGGGTTTTTCCTTAATTGAATCATTAAAGATGATAACTTTATGCCCTTTTTAAATTTCATGCATATTTAAGCACATAAACCCTAAATTAGGCTAATCACGTGCAAAGTTCTTCCTTTTTGAACTCAATGTTCCTTTTTACATTTAACAGATTAATATCAACTCTAAAGATCCATTAAACCCTATTAAACACATTAATCATATCAAAGTAGGGTTTCTTAATCTTTAATTCATTAAAGATGATAATTTACACTATATTTCGAACTATGATCAGATTCAGGCTATAAAACTATTTTTAATGGTTTCCTTGTGTTCTTCTGATCAAAATTCATATATTACATGTCTTAATCGGAGTTACCAATCTTTATTTATGAATTTTGCATTAAAACACTTACTGGGCCAATAGGGAAGCGCCACGTCGCTTGATCCATGCAATACGTCGCTCAACTTGTTTGAAGACATTTCGAAAAGACCAAACTGCCCCTCCTTAAGTGGCTGACTCTTCATACCCGAGAGGGGTACAACCGTCCAACCTGCCGTGGTCACCCTCAACCTCGCGAACCCTGGTTGGCGGTCGACTGTAGCGACGTGAGAGGTTTCTCCTCATCTCCCCCGCACCCCCTAGAGCGTCGGCGTCGATCCCCTGCCTCTGCCACCCTCCGCCGCACATGCGGAGGTCCGGAGCTGCAGTTGAGATGGTCGTAACTGGTCCGACTGCTGCGCCTACCGCGGCACAAACCTGCAGGTCCGCCGAGCAAGATGAGCGGAGATGGAACCAAGGCAAAGGTGGTTGACCATCGTGGATCGTTGGGGTTGCGTCGTGCCTCCATAGATACCCTGCTACCACCGTCAGTTGCCCCCAGAACAACCTTTTGTTCTCTTGGTTAGGGTTTTGATGAGAAGAAGAAGAAGAAAGGAGGTTATGTGGTATTTCTCTCTCCTGGACTCGGGCTATGGCTTTCTATATTTCTCCTTTTATAGATGAGGGTAACAACGTCCTCGGATGCTTACTTATGAAGGAATAAGCTTCTTTCCTACTAGTAATCAGATTCCTTAATGAAAAAGCAAACTAGTTCTCTCTCTCTCATATTCCTTTTTTTTTACATTGAGATTTCGAAAATCCTTTCCATTATTCTCTCATATGCTTTATTTTAACTCCATAAGAACGAAATTATAGTTCCTTTAGAAGAAAATACTTTCTTTTTAGCAATATCACAAAATTCCTTAATAATGTATCACATTATCCTTTTATTTTGCAAATTTGGTATTTTCTCTCTCCTCTTTCTTCATTGGGACTCCTTGGATCCCAAGAAACTCTAAGAATTCAAAATTCCTTTTTAAGGAATACTCATTATCCTTAAATGCAACAAAATGCATTATTTCACATTATCTTTCTTATTTCTCATTAAAATATCTCTTTTTGAGGATTTCTCTTTATTTCCCTTTTATTTTACTCATTAGTATTCCTTTTATCATTAGGAATCCTTGGGATAAGCAATTCCACCAAGGATAACTCATTTATACTCCTCTTTACTTATTTTTCACATTTCATCAATATTTTCAATTTATTTCTTATAATTAATCTTTTCTTTTCTTATTGATTTCTTTTTATAACTTTGGACTCCTTGGAACCCAAGGAACCCAAGAGGCACGAAATCCCTCTTTGGATTTGCCTTCTAGAGGTTTCCACATATTTCTTTTCTTAAGAATTCAATTATCCATTTACTAATTGAATTTCCTTATTATTTCCTTGTTATTGGGCCCAATAGCCAATAAAGCCCACAACACAACATCAAGGCTATTGTAAACAAAATCCAATTATTCTCAACCAAATATATGATTATTTGTTCGAAAATCTTTCATATGAGAAATTATATTTCTCACCACTTGAACCCAAAAATTGGGGTTGTAACACACTTATTTCAGGGTCCTAAATTATGTTGCAAGATTTATATTTAAATACTAATACTAATTGACCATAAGTGATATTTGTTACAATTTATTTGGGTTTCCATAAATTGTTTGGTTTTGTGCATCATTAATTTTATTTTAATCATTAGGTTGAGTATAAAAGGATCATGGAGTTACTAACTTGTTCCTCTACTTTTAATACCATCATATAACATTTTTATATTGGACTAGGAGATATTTAAAAATAATGGTGATTTTATTCATGATGTCAATGTGGATTGAACTTGAGACCTCTTGGTAACAATTCAGGATCTAACCATGTGGGCAACCCATCTTGGACATACTAGGGCATATTTCTTTCAAATGATTCAAGTATTATATCATGGTTCTATGATGTTCCACATAGTATTGTGAAGATTTTGGCATCATATTTGCAGTTATTAGTTAAGTAGGATAATCACTAAGTTTGGGTGTTATTTTCTAGACATTTACCTTTTCGGATTAACTATATTTGTTGAATACATCTACAATAGGTTCTAGTTGAGCACCAGGTTACCTCTTTTGATGTGTTTCTCACACCTCTAGGTTAGGTTAGATCGACCAGTTAGATGAACTAATTTTGGGCTAGCCCAGAAGTAGCCACCTCCCTCTCTCTTCTAGTGATTCTCATCGCTACTCTCACTATGTGTCTCTCCTTCCTATGTTTTTGAGTTGTTGTGAGGTTGGATATCTTGTATGTTACTATATAAAGTCCACATTATTTTTCCTTCTCCTTATGTGATAGAAAACTTCTTGATCATCATCCAGTTCTCAAAAATTGCACTAAGGTATCGAAATTCTGCCACAACAAGCTCGCTACCGCTTGTGACTATTGCAATACTAAAAAGAGGCACAATCCTCAACTCAAAGAAAATCTATACCACAACATTATATAGAGCATCACATGACCTTCAATAAAGTTTCATGCACTTCTTGTACTGTGAGCCCATTCAAGCATGTGTGGTAAATAATAAACCTATCAACATAAGCTAGATGCATGCAATAAAGTGAGTCAGTAGTAGTATAAGACTAATGTCATCTCCACAAAGAACCAATACATATGGAATGACTAATCCTATTCAATTAAATAAATGATTCAATAAAAAAGAGGATAATTTAAGTTTAATATAAATGAATGAAGTAGTCTCAAAATTACATTCAAATTTATCGAGTAAAGGGATAGTATTTGGTTTGATAACATCCATTTTAATCATATGATGAACTTCACAAAATGTATTAGCTTCTCTTCTTTGTTATAACTCCTAAACTTGTGATGATTGTCTCTCATCTATGAATCAACTAGGTAGCACGGTTGGTTTCTCTCAACTAAAATACATTCAAATATTAAGAGCTTTTCAAAACATATTTTTGAAAACAATTATCATTACAACATGGAGATAATCATGCAATGGCTCCTACTCATTATAATGTAATAGGTAGTTAAGTATATGATTATTATCAACTAAATTTGTATCTCTCCCGAGTATGTCAAATTAGGAGAGGTAATGGATGTTGTTTGAGATTTCCATAACCATGAAAAGAAACATAGAGAAACAAATAGCATAAATGGAATTTAACTTGCAATTGTTCCTCGCATGATCAATGGGTGCCAAAGGCACCATATATGAAGTGATCTACTACATATACATCTTAGATTCACATATGAGTATGCAAATAAAGTTCTGTATGAGGTCCATGGAGCAAATATGGAGAAAAAGAGGAAATAAGGTGAGAAACAAGTAACAACTATTGTAGGGTATGATTATCTAGAATCAAGATGCACAAGAATGATGTGATAAAGTGGATCTTCCCAATTATATGACTTAATTTCTCAAGTTATATTTGTAACATTATTTGTATTGAATGTTACTCAATTGGACCAAACTCTATCATTTCAATTATCTTTGAACACATACAACACTTTGATTTAAAAGCTAGAGGTTGTTTTAAATTAAATGCTTTGTGACATTGTAGCTTACCTTTGATTAAAGTGATTATCATTTTACTTAATTTGTGATATGACTTCAAACATTTTATGTATCAAGAGGAAGTTATCTAAGAGAAATGTTCCAAATTTATCATTCTTTTACAATAGTACTAATTTTTACAATTTTGTAAGATCTGGAATAGAAATTTAATTTGTTTAAATCATTTTCCCTTTAGCTTGCCACATCAGGGATCCCCTCCCATCCTTTCTCGGTGAATGTGGGCCCTTCTGTCATAATCTTATGGATTGAGGTCATATTTGATGGCACCTATATCATCAAGGAAGAGGGTGATAAGATAGTATGATTACTCCCTATTAAGCCTCCAATTTTCAATATATTACCTCCCAAAACCTATATTTCTCATCAAGATGACCTCATTTGATCCTATTTTATATGTGTTTCATGTCCTAAGGTAGGATATTCAAGTTGTCCATTTATCTCGACCTCACTTTATCCACCATGGGAATATAAACCATAATTTGAACCTCCCCTGGTCTATTTAATGTCTCCATTATCCTCATGACTTCTTCTCTTCTTTTTTTGCATCTTTAACAACCCCTAATTATCGTCATCTTCCTCATTTTTCTAAATTGTCATGGGCACAACACCTAAATTATGCAAATACACATCAAGAAGCTGACCCCTTTCACAACCACTATCTAATTCACACACCCCATCAAACCCTCCTTATACGCCTCCCATTGGCTATAGTGAGCTATTTGTCATGGCTCCTACTTGCTCATATTGGTTGGGCTTTGTGGAAGATATAACCTCTTGGTTTTCATATCAAGAGTAGGGTCAACAATGACCCAGATCCAATAGATAAGACCAAGTTGATGAAACTCTCTCTCTCTCTCTCAAGAGCACACACTGAGTGGAGAGAGAGTACATAGTTGCATGATTGACATCCTTTCAACCCTTGAATGGGAATCCATGATCAATTATTTTTCAAATTTGTTAATTCTCAGTACTTCTCTAATGGATGTTCTAGAAATATGTGATCTTATATAAATTCTAGAAATTGCATACCTTATTCAAATATTGCAAATAATTAGTCAATTTCGATGAGAAAAATCCAATTAATCCAATGAAAATGTTTGCAAATACTAAATACATTACCTATTAGATTTATATGTCTTTTAAGTTGCTTTTGATCAATAAAAAATATTATTATTCAAATTGTATGCATTATAACTCTTCAAACCCAGATTTGATATTGAAAAATACTTTTATTGTTAACTGCATCCTAGATTATACCAATCACACTGGATGATTACTAGTTCTAATATTTATATGAAATATGAAAATGACATGAAAATTTATATTACTCTAAATTTGCAACCCAAAATCAAATCATAATTTTAAAACCCCTTGATGATAATAAAGATGACTTGTTATGAAAAGTTGGGGTTGGTTCTAATATGACCTAGGTGTCGGACATTCAATTGATGTTGATAAAGATATGGATCTCAAATGTTTGAAACTTGATAAATTGATAATGGATGTGTAACCACACCTAGGGTCAATATAGGAACTCAAAACTCCAATCTTGGTCATTGTGACTCCTTAATGTTAATTGATGCGTGTGTACTATTTACTTTCCAAGACTGTATCTAAGTCTTGACCTAATTGTTACCAACTCAAATATGATCTACTCATTCTCACAAGGTAATATGATACTCCTCTCCTTGAATAGACTGTTGATATTGGTGATAACTTGTATGTACTTTCTTGAAATATACATGGTCACGTAATTGTTTGAACTACATTGCTCTCTATTGGATAAGTTTCTAAATTTCTATTATTACTTTGAAAACACCCAAATATAAATTAGATGTGGTTGTACTATCATATGTTACTAACTCGCCAAAAAGTGTGGCTACTAGATTGAATATAGAGGCCCTCTCCTTTATCTTCTATATTAGATTGAGTGGTATATACAAATTTAGAGGCATTTCCTTTGCATTTTGTATTGGGTTGAGTAGTACCACAACATAGAGGCATCCCCTTTTTGAGTTGAGTGGTATGTATGGGGACCTCCCCTCTCAGCTTCCGAGGTATGAGGTTCAATGATTTACCTTTTGTTGGGAGTAAAATGGAAACTCATAATAAAATGGGTCTTGTCACATAAGCAAAGCACTTTTATTGCATATTGTGTATTTCTCTATAAGTCTTTCTAAGTATACTATATTTCTAATTAAAATATTTATACATTATAAGAGCATAGTAATGCATTTGCTTGACAACATCTTAAACTTAATGATTTAGGTAATGGAATACAATTGAATATGAAGTGTCATATGTATATGCTTCCTCTATTTTTATATTAAAGCTACTTGCTATAATTTTGAATAAGATTCATTAAATTTGAACTCGTGAGGGTTTACTTAATAATGGAAGGAAATGCAATGATTCTCTAGAATAGTTTCCTATCATGTATCTTTCTCTCTAAGTTACCTTTAAACCCCATTTGTAAAATGTATGGTTTATATTAAAAAGTGATGTTTTATTTTACTATTGCATATGTTGTGTATTCAATTCTTAACCGAGGGATGGGCACATTGAATCATGTTAACACTACCTACCAAAGTAGTGGAATTGGAATCCGCAGGAACAACGATTCGGTTTCATATGTTTGATGCACAAAGGGCGGAGGAATTTTAACCTTCTTATTACTTTTACTCTCTAATGGAGTAGTTTCACCTTTTGGGTCACCTTGAGCTCCTCTTATGAAATTATAATTGGTCCAAATGAAAGTTGTTTCCTCATAACTGCTCTCTCAAAGTTTATATTTTTGTATAATTTTGAAAGTGCACATTGTGTCTAGGCATAGACACGATGTGTGTCTTAATAGTTACTAAATATTGAGCCTAATATCCATTTAGCATGACATATCATGATATCAAAATGACATTTTGATGTTATTTTCAGTAGTTGTTGATGAAGGTGCCTGATATGTTGTTGATGTTGACCCAACAATTATACATTGTCCATATTTTGATGATGACATAACCATTCCATTTATATGTATCTAACATGTCTGTTTGAGATCAATTTTAGGTATTAGGTACATGAAAATAATGAATTCAAGCAAATCCTAGCTTGATGGAAAACAAGACAAAATCAATGCAAGTGCACTTTTGTGGAAAATGCCTTAAATCAATTGGGACAATATTGTGAATCACTTGTCTTGATGCTATTACAATAACTAAGCTGAGAACAATATAAAATGCACTTAAATCGAATGTTTAAACACTTTATAACATTTATCAAATTTCATCACAGGTTGCTTTGTCAATCGAGTTTGTCCTTAAGATAACTCGATCGACAAGTTTTTGTGGAGCTTGATAAATCCCAGTATTGGCTGAGTTTGTCCTGGTGACAACTCAACTGACACCCTACACACACAAAATAATCTTAAGCCATTGACCGAGTTTTATCTAGGATAAACTCGACCGACAACTCAAAATTGTGTTGTCACATAGTGTTATCGGTCGAATCACCTTTACGGAAACTCAGTCAACAACACTATACAAACAAGTACATAAAAGTGTATCCAACCATTGAAGTGTTGCAAAACTCAAAAATATATCTATTGCAACACCTCAAATGGTTAGAATTCATTCCTAAGTGCATCTATTGGCTAGTAGACACCCGCAACTATAAATAGGGGCCCTTGGATTTCATTCCAAGCTTGCCTTCTTTTCTCCTAAATATAGTTGATTGGTTTTTTCTACTAAGAACCCCTTTATCTCTCATGCTTATTGTTGATCTACATCAATCTGAGTGAGGCAGGATTCTTGGGAAGAATTCTTGTGAGAGAGGTGCTCCATTGTACACCTTGTTAAGCTCTTAACTTCCTTTTCTCAATCTCCTTTCTCAAAGCGATGGTGAAAGCTTCTCCTTGGTGAAGGTGAAGAAGAAGGTTGAAGATCCAAGAGAAGAGTGGGTAATTTCTTCAAGGAGAAAGACTTATTATGTGAGTAGATCTCCTTGGTCAAGGTTGCTAACTCATTATAAAAGTGGATAAGTCCTTGTGAAGGTAGAAGACTCTTTCTCTCATATGGGTAAGTCCTTGTAAGGTTATTGGCTCCTTTGATCCTTAAAAGGAATGCTAGGTACCCTTGACCTTGGAATAGGGTGGTCATATTATATCTCTTCTAATGGAATATAAGTAGTGTGCAATGGTTGTAAATCCTAGAGATTGACCCCTCTAGGTAGTGGATGTACATCTCCTAGTTTGGAGTTTGGAACCACTATACATAGCTTGTATTCTTGTGCTTGTTCAATCTCTCTCTCATCCTTTCTATGTATGCTTAGTTGCACTCAAATTCCATATATGCAATATTAACTTATGATATAGTTTGAAGGTCTAATGAATTTGGTTTAAGTGTTTTTAGCTCTATTCACCCCCCCTCTAGAGCCCATTAATCCAACAAGTGGTATCGGAGCAAGGTCTTCTCCAACCTAGTGCTCCTATGAGACGAGGAAATGGGTGAGAATATGTTGGGTTCCCTTAACATAGAAGGTGGATTCTCTACACGCCCTCCCGTATTCAATGGGACAATCTTCCTCTATTGGAGGAGAAGGATGCAGTTCTACCTTCAAGGGATGAGATATGACATGTGGAGAGTGGTTGCTTCTTCATACAAAGAACCAGAGGGAGATATGGCTACTTAGAATGAAGTTGCCATAAAGAAGGCTCAACTCAATGCCACCAATAAGCATCATCTACTCAGTCCTCACCCCCACTGAGTTCAACCAGATCTCCTATTAGGATACAACTCATGAGATATGTGATAAGCTTTGTGTTACCTATAAAGGCACCAAAAAGTCAAGGTATCAAAGGTATACACGTTCGACGGACTTTTTGAAGACTTCAAAATGGAAAGAAAATAGAGAATTGTTGAGATGTATGCTAGACTCAACACCATTGTGAATGGGCTTGCGGCATTGATACAACCCATGGACCAAGGGAAGGTCAACTTGGAGATTCTTAGATCTCTTTGTTGGGTTTTGTGGAAGGAAACATGCATGGCAGAAGCAACAAAATAAAATATGTTTCCACACAACTCACAATAGGATCTCATCGACAAAAATGTATTTAGAAAGAGTGTTCGCGAGATATACCTTGTCATGGAGCAAATCTGAAACGTCCCACTACACGATGGGGTGCAACACTCCTGGCTTATATGGACGATACTTCTCTCCCATCCTCTGAATGCATCATAGGAATATCTGACGATGCTCCTTTTGTGCGGTGATGTACGCTGCTCGTAGCGTGTATAGACGGTCGTTGACGTCCTCTGAACTCAGGCATCTCATCGTTTGCGTCTCTACTTCATCAACACGGATGGACTGGAACTTCATGCCACGCTTCCTAAGTCGGCAGGAAGGAGTAGTCTTTATGTGATGACGTATTAAGATCGTGGGCTCTCCTTTCTCTCCTGAGAATGGTGACAGCTAGGGTTTATGTATGCGAGAGTAAAATGAAAAGACTCTTTCAATATATTATAAAGATATCAGTCGTCAAGCCCTTTAAATAAGAGATGAAAGGAAGTAGGGTTTCCTAAACTCATAGGTAAATAGAAAGATTGCGTTAATTAAAATGCTCATGGATTAATTAGAATATTCAGGAATTAATTAATTAATCATATTAATTGATTAATTAATATCTGACTACATGCAATTGCTCGGGATGGCTCTATGGGCATACATACCAACAAACTCCCACTTGCACTTAGAGCCAGTCACTCCAATTAATTGGCTCAAACATTTTAAAACATTCCAATATTATTCTAATGGATTACATAAACATTTTAGTAATCATTGTGATTTGGAATAATTCCAATCAAATCCATAATTATACTCCTATTCCAATACATCCTATCTCTGTCACCCGGTAGGCTCCAAATTACGTTGGTAGTGATATCCATAATCTTATTATGATTTCACAAGCAATAGTTGGTATCTAGCAAGACTTCATTGCCACCCAAGTAATTGGAGAAGTTGGAGAACAACTAACTTATCATTCATGACTAGTGCTATAGTGATTGTATAGTTTCTTTGTCACTGATATCCATATTGAACTCGAGTCATGGAATGGTTATCCTCTTCAACGTTCAATCCATGTTCCTTGAACTAGAGCAAACTGTCTGAGATATACGTAAGCTCAATATCACATATCGACTCACATCAGCATGGCCATGCATTTCTTAGTCTCGCTTATCAAGTGGCAAGAATATCAAACTCCCGTAGGAATGAAAAATTCTATTTACATCACTCACAGTCATCCCCATGTGTCACAATACACCCAAGCACCATCTTTACGGAAATCCTTATTCAGGACCATGGTGGATGATGTCACAATACACCAAACGACATGTGATAAGTGTAGTGACTTCAGGTCTAAGAACCACAATCACCATCATCACTATGAGATGTGACTCTAACTACCAATCATGGTATCCATGTGTCACTCTTAAGGTGGGTCTGTCCGATACCCTTTTCTCTAACAAGTATCTATGTATTTGGTTTGATATCTCCATATCATGTCTAATGAGATTCTTCCATCAACCAACACACATTCTAATCTTATGTGTTATTGATGTCTATGGATATTACCACCATAACAACTGATTAGGGACAAAACAAGAATGCATACTCTTAGCATACATGTGATCTCATTGTTCAGGTCATCAACCTGAAGACATATGTCAGTGAGTATATTATTTTGTAGACATCTATAAGTTTTATGGTCATCTCACAATGTAAAACACAAACATATAGATTGGAAACTTGCCTTTATTGATATGATCAATATAGTATTACAAATCATTTACATTGTATCCCATTACAATCATCAGATGATACTCTCTATGGGCATACATACCAACAGATTCCCACTTTTACTTATACCCAATCACTCATGAATCTCAATCCAAGTGATCAAACATGTTCGTCATGTTTCTACTGTGAAAATTCTTTTGTGAGCGGGTCAGCCATATTGCTTTCTGTAGGTACTCTGCAAATCTTGACATCTCCTCACTATACAATATCTTGTATGAGATGGAACCACTGTAGAATATGTTTGGAACATTTGTGTCATCTTAGTTCTTTATCATGTGCAATTGCTCCATTGTTGTCACAAAGCAACTCAATTGCATCACTAGCGCTTGGAACCACTCCAAGTTCATTAATGAACTTCTTGATCCACACAACTTCTTTTATAGCATTAGATACGACAATATATTCAACCTCTGTTGTAGAATCCACAACTATCTCTTGCTTGGAACTCTTCCAGCTCACAACTCCATTGTTCAGGCAAAACACAAATCTAGATTGCGATCTATAGTAATCTTTGTTAGTTTGGAAGCTAGCATCGGTGTAACCCTTTACCACAAGCTCTTCCTCACCTTCATATACCAAGAATTGATATTTGGTCCTTCTCAAGTGCTTTAGGATGTTCTTTATGACTGTCTAGTGACATTCAACTAGATTTGACTAATACCGGATCATCATGCTCAAAGCATACGACACATCAAGGTGAGTACATAACATCACGTACATGATAGATCCAATTGTTGATGCATATGGAATATTACTCATGTGTGCCTGATCATCACATGAACTAGGACATTGTGCTTTAGATATCATAACCCCATGGGACATGGGCAAGTTACCTCTCTTAGAACCCTCCATGCTAGACCTCTTTAGCACATTATCAATGTATGTGCTCTGGCTTAGGCCTAGAAGCCTTCTAGATCTATCTCTATAGATATTGACTCCTGATATATAGGATGCTTCACCTAAATCCTTCATAGAGAAGGTCTTCCCCAGCCAACCTTTTACTGTCTGAAGAGTAGGGGTGTCATTTCCCATCAATAATATGCCATCCACATACAATATGAAAAATATGACTGTTCTCTCACTAACCTTTTTGTAAACACAAGGTTCATCTTTATTTTGACTAAAGCCAAACTTTTTGACTACTTCGTCAAAATGTAGATTCCAGCTCTGAGATGCTTGCTTCAATCCATAGATTGACCTTTGTAGCTTACATACTTTATTTGCTTCCTTCAGATTGATAAAACCCTCAAGTTGTGTCATGTACACATCTTCGAGTAAATTCCCATTAAGGAATGTCATTTTAACATCCATCTTCCAAATCTCTTAGTCATGATAAGATACAATGGCAAGCATGATCCTAATGGATTTAACCATGGTAACTGGTGAGAAGGTCTCGTCATAATCAACACCTTAAATTTGATAGAATCCTTTCACAACCAATCTACCTTTATAGGTTTGAAAATTTCCATCTGTGTCGGTCTTCTTCTTGAAGACCCACTTGTACCCTATGGGTTTTACCCCTTCGGGTGGATCCACCGAGGTCCATACCTTATTGGTGTACATGGATTCCATCTCAGATCTCATGGCTTTGATCCATTTCTCAGATTATGGTCCCTTAGTAGATTCTAGATAGGAAGTTGGCTCATCTACCATGCCCAATTCATCACTATCTTGAGTCACGAGAAATCCAAATCTCTCAGGATCAAGTCATGTCCTATTAGACCTACGAGGTTCTTGTGTTACATTTGGAACTTGAGATTCCACAACAATTTGTGAGTCTTCATGTTCCTTATGTACCTCCTCGGGTTCTCTACTTTCTTGTTGATCTCGAACTTCTTTGAGCTTTACACTCCTCCCATTGATTTCTCTGGAAATAAATTCCTTTTCAAGAAATACAACAGTCCTAGCAACAAACACTTTGTTGTCAGTTGGTGTGTAGAAGTAGTATCCCCGAATTTCCTTGGGTTATCCAACAAAATAACATTTTTCATATTTGGGTCCAAGCTTTCCAGGAATTTGTTTCCTAACATAATCTTCACATCCCCAAATCTTTAACATAGACAAATTGGGATGATTCCCATTCCATATCTCATATGGTGTCTTTTGAACTGATTTGGAAGGTACACGGTTAAGTGTAAACGATGCAGTTTCAAGAGCATATCCCCATAATGATATTAGAAGTTTGGTTGAACTCATCATTGATCATACCATGTCTAATAATGTATGATTCCTTCTTTCTGTCACACCATTATGTTGTGGTGTACTACGTGGAGTCCATTGTGATACAATACCACAATCTCTCAGAAGGTCCTCAAACTCTTAGCTTAAGTATTCACCACCTCAATATGAATGGAGTGCTTTAATAATCTTACCAAGTTACTTCTCCACTTCATTCATGAAAGTCTTGAACATTTCAAGAGTTTCTGACTTGTGTTTCATAAGATATACATAGCCATACCTACTGAGGTCATCAGTGAAGGTAATGAAGTATTGATAGCCTCCTCTAGCATTTGATCTAAAACGTCCACATAAATAAGTATGTATGAGCCCTAGTAGATCATTAGCTCTCTCATTGTGTCTAGTGAAAGGAGTCTTGGTCATCTTGCCTAATAAACAAGCCTCACATGTCTCTAATGATTCAAAATCAGAAGAGTCTAGATAAACATCCTTATGGAGTCTAGATATGTGCTTCTCATTTATGTGCCCAAGACAAAAATGCCATAAGTATGTTTTGTTTGGGTTGTCAAGCTTTATCCTTTTAGTATTTACGTTGTATATGCTAGTCTCAAGTTCTAACAAGTAGATACCATAAGACATAGGGGAATTGCCATTAAAGATCTCATCTTTAGAAATCCATTCTTAATGTGAAATTCAAATCCACTCTTGTCCATACAAGACACATAAATAATATTTCTATTAATGGCAGGTACATAATAGCAATTCTCTAATTCTACTACAAGGCCTGTAGTCAAAGATAAACTAATAACTCCAACTACGGTGGAAACAACTCTTGCTCCATTAGTGACCCACAGCTCGACTTGGCCCTTTTGTAAAGACTTACTTCTTATCAGATCCTGTATATTTGAACATATGTGAGATCTACATCCAACATCCAGTACCCATGATGAAGAAGTATTTAAGTTTATCTCAATAACATATATACTTGAAGTGGAGATCTCTATCCCCTTCTTCTTCTTGTTCCTCAGTTCCTCCAAGTAGAGAGGACTGTTTCATTTCCAATGTCCAGCCTGGTGACAATTGTGACAACTACCTTCTTTGGAGATTCCACCTTTAGCTTTGAGCGTGGATGACTTTAGCTTATGCCCAACTTTAGAACCTTTCTTAGCCTTGCCTTTTCCTTTTGACTTTCCCTTTGTCATGCTGATCATCATCACAGACTTGGGCTTGTCTTTCTTCATCTGTGCTTCAGCTGTCCTCAACATGCCCAAGAATTCTGACAACGGCATATCAAGATTGTTCATGTTATAGTTCATGACAAAATGACTATATGATTCAGGAAATGATTGCAGAATCATGTCAGTGTCCAACTCTTGACTTAGGGGAAATCCCAGCTTGGATAGGCTTTCCAGATACCCAGTCAAAGTGAGTATATGGGTGCCAACTGAGTCTCCCTCTTTCATCTTGCTTCTAAACAAAGCCTTGGAGACATCATATCTCTCATGTCTTGCTTGATGCTGATACATGTTCTTGAGATGTATTACCATATCCATGACATTCATGTTCTCATGTTGCTCTTGTAGCTCATAGTTCATTGAGCACAACATCAAACACTTGACATCCACAACATCACCAAGGTGCTTCTTGTATGCATCCTTTTTAGCCTTGGGTGCATTTGAGGTGGGTTCCGTCAGCTCTGGTGTTTCAAGGACATAGAGCTTACGCTCATGTGTGAGAACAATTCTCAACGTCCTAAACCAGTTTTGAAACTTGATTATGGTAAGTTTGTCCTTCTTAAGGATTGATCACAACGAGAATGTGAGTGTTGTTTTCCATTTGATTACTATAAAAGAAAAAGTTTGCATTTAGTCCAAAACTTTTTGACTTGTAAATATTTGATAAATGAGAATAAGTATGACTTTAATTAATTACTCTCCCACTATTTTATTCAAATTGATAGCCCTCACTATCAACTTAGAAGATTGCAGCGTACAACCTTCTAGTGAGCCAAGATCTAAAATAATTGGATCAATGCCCAGCCAAGCTAGCGTTAAAGACCAAATACTGAGGTAGGCAAGTTTTGCCAATTACATCATATGAAACTCTTGGATAGATGATCATGCACAACTCCTTGTCATGAAGCATCTTTGTGTCTCTAGGTACTTGTTTTATCAATGTTCCCTAGTTAAGTCCAACCCATAAGCTAACACGATGAGTGTGCACCCTGCGGAGGCAGACCCACACATCCACCATCACACTTCCACGAGATAGATAGTGTACCACACGGAGGCGTGCCCACACATAGTCAATCAAGCTTTTCATGTGTGTTGCTTTATGGAAGGCAACTAAAACTTAATATTATTAATTAAGGGGTTTTACTAATACATATACATATTCAAATACCACATACTTATAGTATGTATCATATACTACTATATCCACAACCACAAACGATAGACATGCAATCACAAATAGAAAAACATCAGTTATGGCCATACTATTGTAATCCTTTGGAGACACAAAGGATTACGATCCACCTAAGTTCTTATGCATCTCATGCAACAACACCTGTGAATCAACCTGTAAGGATTAGCATTACAATGAACAACTTCATGGATGCTCTGTGAGGTTGAAACTTCAAGTTGCTTCTTGGAATTGGATCTTCACGTTGCTTCTCCATGGCCACTCCTTAGAGTTGGATCTTCAAGTGGCCTCCTTACATCAAGTTTACAAACAAGTGGCCTCCTTACATCAAGCTTACAAAGACTAAAACTAATCCTATCTCTATTATATCTTATGAGTACAAATATAAAGAGAAAAAATTAATTACACTTTGAAATAAGAGACGAGGCTCAACATGCAAGCCAAATACTTTATATAAAGGATCCACGTACAACCATTATACATCCATAACATTTAAAAACAAGCATATCCATAACATTCACAACCACGTTCATTAATAATATTCACAAAAGGGGATTCTAGGTCATAATCATGCATGCATTCACCACATAAAATATAATTTAAAGGCGACATGTATGATATCATAGGTATATATACATATATATACATATAAAATTGCAGTCCTTTTAATGTGGGAGATTCCCATTAAATAAATTTTTGACTCCCAAACAGACTCTAGGTGTACACAGGGGCAGCGCCCCTATGCAGGGATCCCGCTTAGGAAAATTAATATTTTCCACAGTCGACCCCGTCCGAAACGTCAAAAACAGAATCCTATGGCATATGTGGAATTAGGTTTAGATATGCACATTAACAGTTTTAAGTTTTCACCATACGCAACCATAGAAAATAGTATCTATCGATTTGATCATATCGAAACGAATCCAAATACATTGTAGATCGACGCTGCTCTGATACTACTATTGGGTTTTGTGGAAGGAAATATACGCGGTGGAAGTAACAAAATAAAATATATTTCTATGCAACCCGCAACAAGATCTCTTCGACAACAACATATTTAAAAAGAGTGTCCATGGGATAAACCTTGTCATAGAGCAATTCCGATGACGTGCTGCTACACAATGGGGTGCAACGTTCCTGGCTTACATGAACGATACTTCTCTCTCGTCCTCTGAACACATCGCGGGAAGATACGGCGATGCACCTTTCATGCGGTTATGTACGCCATTCGTAGAGCGTATGGACGGTCATTGACGTCCTCCAAATGTAGGTGTCTCAACATTTATATCTCTACTTCATCCACGTAGATGGATTGAAACTCCACGTCGTGATTCCCAAGCCGACAGGAAGGAGTAGTCTTTGTGTAATGACATGCTAGCGTCGCAATGCTCTCTTTTCTCTCTTGAGGATGGTGACGGCTAGGGTTTACATATGTGAGCATAAACTGAAAAGCCTCTCTCATATCTTGCAAAGATATCTATCGTCAAACCCCTTTAAATAGGAGACGAAAGGAAGCAGGGTTTCTGATGTGCACAAATTATATCATCTTTTGAATCATGTTTGGTTGCATATCCATGTTGTTTTGACTCAATTATCACTCTCATTCATGCTAGATTCTATATTTTTAGCTATTCTTACTTGTCTCATGGTTTGTATTGTAGGTACTACATATTGCAATGAAATTATGAGTAATATATCATATTATCTCTTATTGGATCACTCCTCAAGTATCTACATGTTTTGGGGTTCAAAATTGTGCAAATACCACTTTTTACAGCATGTAAATCGGACCTACACACTGAAAGTTATGAGCAAAATACACAACAACCCAGAACAGCGAGGTGCACGCCGTGCACCAAAAGTGCAGGCCGTGCACCTGGGAATTTCAGGCAGATAAAAGTTTCTGGAAAGTTACACGGCGTGCACCTGGGAGCCAAAAGTTTCTGGAAAGTTGCACGGTGTGCATTTCCAAAGTGCACGCCGTGCACAGTATATTCTGGAGCAAACTGAAAGTTTCTGGAAAGTTGCACGGCGTGCATTTCCAAAGTGCACGCCGTGCACCTGGTAGTTTCAGCATTTTGTAAAATATGAGTTTTTATTTAAAATGAAGTCGGAACTTAATGGGCGGTTATGCCCGGTTATTTGCGGAAGTTCTCTCGTCCTAGAGCAAGCCTAGAGCATAGGAGGGCAATTTGGAGGGGAAAGGAGGTGGTTTCTTGCCAAAGAACCCCCATTCTTCCTCTCTTCTTCTCCAAGCTTCTTCTCCAAGGTGCAGCAGAGCTTCTTCACTCCACAAAGCTTCTCAGGAGGGATGTTTGTCCGGTTTGGAGCAGCTGTAGAAGTGGGATTTCATCCTCAAGTCGGAATTCTACCTTCCTTTGGTTACACCTTGGGATTGCTTAGCTTTTCCTTCTCTAAACCATGTTAAACTCTGAAAATTATGTAGCATTTCTGCAATACATGATCATGGACGAGTAGAATCTGAATCTTGGACACGTGAGAGTAACTCCCATGTCATAGCTTGTATGAACGTATGAATTTTGTACTAAATGTTAGTTTCTTGCATGTTCCAAGAGTTGTTTCAGATCTGAAATGCTTGTTTGTGTGATTGGCCATCATACTTGCATGTTTTATGCTTTCTTTCATAATCTGAGAAGATGTGTTTGAGAGTATGGAGTTACTCTTTAGGCAACTTGTCCTTGACCACGAGAGTGGCTGGGATTATGTTGAGGAGCAAGGTTTGTGATTTGAAATGAAATACATACACGAGAGTGATGTATGGAGTTAAAATCATCATCACTTCACCGGGAGGTGAGTGATGACTACAAACCTCCTTTGCAAGCTAATTAACATGTTTAAATTCATATTTTAATATAAGCTATGATGTGATAGTGAAATCCCAAGTCTAAGATCCTTCTAAATCTGAATCTTAACCTTTCTTAAGTGATAATTTACTGTTTTGTTTTAAATCTATAATTTAGTTGTTCTAATCCAATCATCTTATGTACACCGATCTAGATTATTGAAAATCATAACTCTTGCGCCTAACTAACCAACGCTCCTTGTGTTCGACCTCGACTATAACTACTCTCGTATACTTGCAGGATATATCTAGTTGAGTAAAAGATCATTCTTATGATTGAAACTCGTTAGTGTAAATAACCAACAAGTTTTTGGCGTCGTTGCCGGGGAGCATCGGTATTCCTATTAGAGTAAGAGTTGATGATAAGTAAATGAGACTAGATCACAACCTTCATATCCACCATCATATCCATAAATCATAATTCATCATGATCATCATAATTTGTTGTATCTTCCATGTTTGTTTTTGTATCTCACTCACCTTGTTTATTTGCAGGAGCATATGGGGTGTTCATAAAAAGATCCTTGAACTGTGTATATCTCTACATTTAGAAAATGAACACACTATTTGCAGCCCTCATGGAGCAAGAAGGAGTGAAACCCAAACATGTATGGAGGAATCACAACCCACACAACCATCATCCATGTCACCATCATATGCACTACCCTCATCCACACATCGTCCTTCATCCACACCACCATCAATCACATCTAATTCACCACCATCATATATACCACCAACAACCATACCACATTCTTCCACACCCTCATATACACCACCAACATCCATACAACATACACAACCACCATCTACGCCACATCTACCTAATCCTCTGGATTCACATGAAGAACTAGTCAAGGAGGATGACCTTCCTCTTAAGGACTACTTTGGTACAACTGCAATGCATATGAGTGGGCCTATTAATATTTCAGAATTTGAGGAAGAGGAGTTTTCTATCAGCCCATCCATCATACAATTGCTACAGCTGAATGCATTTGGAGGGACACCAATAGAGGATCCAAACCTCCACATTGCTGAATTTTTGCAGTTGCTAAGCACCATAAAGATATATGGTGTTCCTACTGATGGGATACGCCTAATTCTTTTTCCATTCTCTCTTAAAGATAGAGCCAAGACATGGCTCTATACTTTGCCAAAGAAGTCAATCAACACTTGGGAGGAGCTTCTAAAGGTCTTTTTGGCAAGATATTTTCCACCTAGCAAAACTTTGCAGCTAAGGAGTCAACTCATCAATTATTCTCAAAGGGATGGAGAGACCTTGTATGATACATGGGAGAGGTTCAAAGATCTTCAATATCTTTGTCCACATCACGGTCTAAGCAATTGACTTCTATTGCAATCTTTCTATAATGGTTTGTGCTACAATACAAGGATGTCTATTGATGCAGCTGCAAATGGAGCTCTAATGAACAAATCTTATGGAGAAGCCTATGCTATTATTGAAGATATGGCATCAAATTATTTCCAATGGAGTACATCTACAAGCTACCACCCATCCTTTTCCAATACCACTTCTGAAATGCAAGTGGAAGATCACATGGTTGATGCTATAGACTCGATTGCAACAAGGCTAGACACTTTGTCACAACGGTTTGAGAATCTAAGCACACAACTAATTCAAACAGCCAACAATATTTGTGATGCATGTGGGTTTCTTGGACACTCATCTTCTACATGTTATGCTTCTTCTATTTATTCTCCAATGAGCTACACTCCACCGGACTTCTACAACAATGTGAACCCGAATTTCATTCAGCCACAACAACCACAAGTAACTTCTAGATTAGACTCCATGCTTGCAACATTTATTTCAACTCAAATGCAGCAAAATGAGGAGCTCCATCAACAAAGACAATCAATGAAGGGTGCCATTTTCCAACTCTCTTCTAAGGTGGAGACTATAGCCACTCATGCACATATCTTGGAGAAACAAATTGCCCAACAAGCTCTTCCTAGCAAAGAAGCATTTTCACCTTTCTTGCTTAGCCCACCAGAGACAAATCCTACATATTTTAGGCTGTTGGCATTGAAGAATGGAGTTTTTATAGAGTTATATCCTTCAAAGTATGATGATGTTGATATCCATGATGATTATGAAGTTGCAACTAAAGGGGAGAAAGCTACAACACATGCTCTACATGTTGATTCTTCAAGCAAGCCACATGTCTTTCCTCCTCACACTCTAGATGACACATTGCTTGATAATGAGAACACTCTTCCCAACTCATATTTTGATGATGCTTCAAAGGAGAATGAAAAGACAAATAGTATTGGCATACAAAAGACTATTCTTGTTGCAGCTAATAGGTGCTTTCGCTTGCCCCAAATAAAGGACATATTTGCACGGAGGCATCAATCTTTAGCACAACAATTTCCAGCTACAAATCAGAGCACTGGTCCTCCATGGACTTTGATGTTTCCACCATGATGAGGTACCTGGTTGCAACCTTTTTAGTTTGATTTATGCAGTGAGGACACTGCATATTTCAAGCTTAGGGGGGAGCAACTGGATGGTAACCTAGTTCTTTTATCTTTTCCCTTTCATGTTATTTGCTTCTTATCTTTTGCTTTTGTTTTGTGTTCACATTTCAGTCATTGTTTTCAGTTCTCCTCTTCTGGTGGAAAATCTAGTATGATATGAGGTTTATCTTTTATATGTGGATAGAACTCCTATGCTTAACAGATTGTCCTCTTCTGATGAGAAATATCATTTGGAGAAATTGTAAAAGGCATGCATTAATCAAATGAAACATTTTGGCCATCAACATGTGCTTAACCTTGGTTTATGCTTCTAGCCTGAACATCCATCTTTCACATCCTTGATTGCTTAAAACATGTAATGGTTTCAATTTTTTTTGAGTAAATCAACTTTACAACATCATTTGGAATACGAGATGCCCTTACCAAGCTCTTAGTGCATTTTCAACCACTCTTTCAATGAAACATTTTCAAAACAAATGAATGAAATCTAGCTAATGTTGCAATTTAGTTGACTCTCCTATCTTTTGGAAAAAAATTTAAAATTTCTTTTGGCTTATCTCACCTTTATACCCTATAAAAGATGGCTAAACCACCCACATATCATGCTAGCCTAGTGTAAGTCCGATCTGGCCACGATGGTTAGGTGGTATGTCTTAAAAGAGGGTAAAATACCCCAACTGACACTCCATGTGTGCAAATAAGCCTACATTAGCAGCAGAGTGTCGGAACCCATAATCCTTTATCATATCACTTTTGGGAAAGAAGGAGAGTACAACTAAAATTTTCAATTTTAACTAAGATTTCAGCATTTGTATCCTTAATAGTTGAGAGTTTGAGTTGCACATCCACTAATTGCTTGTCTTGGTCATCCAAATTCTACCTAGTGTTGTTTAATTGATTGATTCAACTAATTGATGCCACCCCTGCTGAACTAAAAATCTCTTTCTTGGATGTTTGAGTTGAATTGATGGCTATGAGTATAAACATGTTGATCATGGTTGGTTTGGTCTTATACACATCTTTCATTTCATTTGATCTATGCATGAACTTGACAATTCCTTCATTTGTGTTTCTATGCGCTTTTTGCTTGAGGACAAGCAATAGTTTAAGCTTAGGGGGATTTGATGTGCACAAATTATATCATCTTTTGAATCATGTTTGGTTGCATATCCATGTTGTTTTGACTCAATTATCACTCTCATTCATGCTAGATTCTATATTTTTAGCTATTCTTACTTGTCTCATGGTTTGTATTGTAGGTACTACATATTGCAATGAAATTATGAGTAATATATCATATTATCTCTTATTGGATCACTCCTCAAGTATCTACATGTTTTGGGGTTCGAAATTTCACAAATACCACTTTTTACGGCATGTAAATCGGACCTACACACTGAAAGTTATGAGCAAAATACACAACAACCCAGAACAGAGAGGTGCACGCCGTGCACCAAAAATGCACGCCGTGCACCTGGGAATTTCAGGCAGATAAAAGTTTCTGGAAAGTTACACGGCGTGCACCTGGGAGCCAAAAGTTTCTGGAAAGTTGCACGGCGTGCATTTCCAAAGTGCACGCCGTGCACAGTGTATTCTGGAGCAAACTGAAAGTTTCTGGAAAGTTGCACGATGTGTATTTCCAAAGTGCACGCCGTGCACCTGGCAGTTTCAGCATTTTGTAAAATATGAGTTTTTGTTTAAAATGAAGTGGGAACTTAATGGGCGGTTACGCCCGGTCATTTGCGGAAGTTCTCTCATCCTAGAGCAAGCCTAGAGCATAGGAGGGCGATTTGGAGGGGAAAGGAGGTGGTTTCTTGCCAAAGAACCCCCATTCTTCCTCTCTTCTTCTCCAAGCTTCTTCTCCAAGGTGCATCAGAGCTTCTTCACTCCACAAAGCTTCTCGGGAGGGAAGTTTGTCCAGTTTGGAGCAGCTGTAGAAGTGGGATTTTATCCTCAAGTCGGAATTCTACCTTCCTTTGGTTACACCTTGGGATTGCTTAGCTTTTTCGTCTCTAAACCATGTTAAACTCTGAAAATTCTGTAGCATTTCTGCAATACATGATCATGGACGAGTAGAATCCGAATCTTAGACATGGGAGAGTAACTCCCATGTCATAGCTTGTATGAACATATGAATTTCGTACTAAATGTTAGTTTCTTGCATGTTCCAAGAGTTGTTTCAGATCTGAAATGCTTGTTTGTGTGATTGGCCATCATACTTGCATGTTTTATGCTTTCTTTCATAATCTGAGAAGATGTGTTTGAGAGTATGGAGTTACTCTTTAGGCAACTTGTCCTTGACCACGAGAGTGGCTGAGATTATGTTGAGGAGCAAGGTTTGTGATTTGAAATGAAATACATACACGAGAGTGATGTATGGAGTTAAAATCGTCATCACTTCACCGGGAGGTGAGTGATGACTACAAACCTCCTTTGCAAGCTAATTAACATGTTTAAATTCATATTTTAATATAAGCTATGATGTGATAGTGAAATCCCAAGTCTAAGATCCTTCCAAATCTGAATCTTAACCTTTCTTAAGTGATAGTTTTCTGTTTTGTTTTAAATCTATAATTTAGTTGTTCTAATCCAATCATCTTATGTACAACGATCTAGATTATTGAAAATCATAACTCTTGCGCCTAACTAACCAACGCTCCTTGTGTTCGACCTCGACTACAACTACTCTCGAATACTTGCAGGATATATCTAGTTGAGTAAAAGATCATTCTTATGATTGAAACTCGTTAGTGTAAATAACCAACAGTTTCCTAAACCTATCGGTAAATAGAAAGACTATGTTGATTAAAATGCTTGTAGATTAATTAGAATATTTTGGAATTAATCAATTAACCAATTAATCATATTAATTGATTAATTAATATACGACTCCATACAATTGCTTGGGATAGCTCTATGGGCATAGATACCAACACTCTTACCAAGAGGTGGAAATACATGGTGACCTCCATTGAAGAAACAAAGAGCCTTGGTGATATTCCTACAGAAGAACTCATTGGGAATCTCCAAGCTTTTGAAGTAAGGCTTGAATCTCAAGAAGAATAAGACAAGATATAAGAGAAGGAATCCTAGAAGATAAAGGATGCAACCTTCTAGCCTCAAGTGGAAGCCATAGTATGACAATAACAACTTGCTTGCTGACCTACTTCTCCCTTTAGTGAAGATGAAGCCCCTAGTGATCTTGAAGCTCATTACTCCAAAGGGAAACACTTCAATGGAAAACCCTCCTCCTCTTCTACTCCTAGATTCTATAAATGTGGCACATTACAAGGATGATTGTCCTAAGGCAAATAAGTCCCATCATAGGAGCAACTTTAAGAAGAAAGAGGACTACAACAAGGAGAGTAAATTCAAGAAGAGGGAGAAGAAAGAGGGAAGATGCAATGATGTTGCCCATTATTCTTGGGAGGAGTCTTCCTCAAGTGATTCTAGCTCAAATGAACGAGAGTGTCATCCTGCACTCATGGCCTCAACAAGTGAAGACATAGGTGAGGTAACTAAGGTAAGCTTGAATGAACTTTATAAAGATGCTTTGACTAATATGATTCATGCTTCCTGTTCTTCTTACATTAAGTGCAAATATCAAAAGAAGAGATTAGGGAAAATCATAGATGATATATATTCTAGAATTGAAATTCTTGAAAAAAATGAAAAGGTTCATCTTGATAGCATAGACTCTTTGCAAGGAAAATTTCTTGATCTACAACTTCAATATAATGGCATTAAAATTAAAAATGGTGTTTATCTCAAGAAAATGAATGATGTAAATGATGAAAACTGAGTATATCTTGATGAAATCGTCTTTCTTAGAATTGAAAATAGGAGGCTTCTTGATAAAGTAAATGATCTTGAATCTAGACCGATTTTTCCTAGTAAGAAGTAGCTAGTTTAACTCTTAAAAAAGAGGACTACTTAACTAAAGCCCTTTGTTTGGAGGATGATCTTTTGCATACTCAAGATGATCTTTCTAGCCTTTCTTCTACTATCATGGGATATGAGGAAGCCCCTAAGAACAAGGGAAAAGGTAATAAAAAGAGCAAGGAGCCTCCAATATACATGGAGAGACTTCCGACTCTAAGACATCAATGGTTTGGTCTCATTGTAAGTTTGATGATTATTATGCTACTTTTTCTCCTTATACGAAGAAGGATACCAACCCAAACATGAAATGGGCCCCCAAACTAACTCCGGATCCTAAAGGTTAAATTGGGCACTAACATCTCCTTTCTATGTAGGATAAAGGAAAATGGATTGTTGATAGTGGATGCTCCAAGCACATGACCAGTAGAAACCACTTCAATACTCTCACAAAAAGGAAAGGAGGTTCAATGACATTTGGGGACAATAAGAAAGGTAAAGTAATAGGTGATGGTGATGTAGGTGATTCACTATGCATAAAGAATGTTGTTCTTATGAATGGCCTACATCACAATTAATTAGTGTTAGCCAACTTTGTGATAACAGATATCTTGTTCTCTTTACTTCACATGAAAGCTTGCTTCTAGATTCCCTCTCCTACACTGTCATATATAAGGGAACTAGAAGTGGAAATATGTATATCATTGTTCTTGATTCTCTTAAGTCTATTCTTGGTAAATGCCTAGTAGTTGATAAAAATGATGTGTCTTTGTGGCACTGTAGGCTTGGTCATGTAAATATGCATCAACTAAAGAAGTTGAGAAAAAATTACTTGGTCAAAGGACTTCAAAAATTAGATTTTGAGAAGGATGACGAATGTCAAACTTGTACACAAGGAAAACAAACTAAATCCTCCTTTAAATCCAAACGAGTCCTTAGTACCAAGAGGGTTCTTGAGCTTCTTCACATTGATATATTTGGACCAATGAGAACACAACCGCTTCGTGGAAGTAAATATTGTCTTGTGATTGTCGATGATTTATCCTATTTCACATATAGTTTTTTTTGTTTCAAAAAGTGACACTCTTGATGTATTCTCAGATTTTTGCAAAAGAATTGAAAATGAAGCCTTTTGTCGTATCATGTCTATCCGTAGTGACCATATGGGAGAACTTGAAAATGACTTGTATGAAAGCTTTTGTGAGAAATTTGATTGCACGAACAATTTTTCTCCCCCCACCCGTACGCCTCAAGAAAATGGGGTAGTTGAGAGGAAGAATATGTCTTTAATAGAAATGGCTAGAACAATGCTTTTGGAGTATGACACTCCCAACTTTTTTTGAGTTGAAGTCGTTAGCACCCCATGTTTTGTGCAAAACCAAGTTTTTTCTCATCCTTTGCTAAAGAAAACCCCCTATAAATTATGGCATGGTAAAAAGCCTTCAATCGACTTCTTTCATACGTTTAGTTGTCCATGATTTATCTTGAACACCAAAGACTCTCTTGATAAGTTTGACAAAAAAATCTTGTAAGGTTTCTTTCTTGGCTATATCACTACAAGTAGATATTTTAGAGTATTTAACATTGAACTATCTAAAGTAGAAGAATCTATCAATGTTAAGTTTATTGAGAATAACCCCTCTATTTCCAAGAATATTGTGAATGATGATGTTGTAGATGAAGTGATTCCTAGATTGAAAGAACTCAACATCAATCATAAAAGAAAAGAGATGGTTGAAGATGAAGGACCAAAAGAAGATGAAAAGAAGGATCCTACTCCCTAATTTTCTAAAGATCATCCAAAAGAGCTCATCATATGCAATCCTTTTGAATGAGTGAAGACGTGGGCTGCTTTCAACAAAAAACAAGCCAACAACACCTTCATCTCACAACTTTATCGAGAAAATATCAAAGAAGATCTTAAAGATGATGGGTGGATCCTAGCAATGCAAGAGGAGCTAGAACATTTTGAAAAGAACAAAGTGTGGACTCTAGTGACGAGACCAAGTGATAGAAAGATCATTGGCACAAAGTGGATCTATCATAACAAGCTTGATGAAAGTGTTAAGGTGGTAAGGAACAAAGAAAGGTTAGTAGCACAAGGATATAATCAACATGAAGGTATTGACTTTGACGAAAATTATGCTCATGTTGCTAGACTTGAATCTATTAGAGTGCTACTTGCCTTTGCTAGTCATGAAAATTTCTTGCTTTCTCAAATGGATGTTAAAAGTGCATTTTTGAATGGTATAATAAAGGAGGAGGTTTGTGTGGCTCAACTTCCTGGCTTTGAACATGACAAGCTTACTAACCATGTTTATTTGTTACAAAAATCTCTTTATGGTCTCAAACAAGCCCCTAGAGCTTGGTTAAGAAATTGAGAAACTTTTTGATAGATAATGGCTACGTCATGGTAAAGGTTGATTCTACACTCTTTCTTGAACACACTTCTAACAATTGCTTAATTATTCAAATCTATGTTGATGATATCATTTTTGGCAAGACTAATCTTGATATTTGCAAGGAGTTTAGTTCTCTTATGAAGAGTGAATTTGAAATGAGCATGATGGGGGAGCTCACATTCTTCCCTTGGCTTTCAAATCAAGCAAAAAAAGAATGGAAACTTCTTCAACCAAGGCAAATACACAAGTGAGCTCTTGAAGCACTTTGGGATAGAGAATGCAAAGCCAATAGATACTCCCATGTCCAATACTGCCAAACTTGATAGAGATGAAGAAGGTGAGAAGGTAGATGAGAATTTCTATAGAGGTATGATTGGTAGCTTACTATACTTAAATGCCTCTAGACCTGATATTATGTTTAGTGTTGTCTTGTGTGCTAGATTTCAATAAAGCCCTAGAAAATCTCATTTTATAGTTGTTAAGAGGACTCTACAGTACCTAGACAAGACCCAAAATTTTGGACTATGGTACCTAAGTCAAGGGACTTTACTCTTACAACTTAGCGATGTGAATTACGTCGGGTGTTTAATTGATAGAAAGTGCACAAGTGGCACTTGCTTCCTCCTAGGACCATGCTTGGTTTAATTCTTGGTTCTCTAAGAAATAAAGCACAATGGTTCTTTCAACTATCGAGGTTGAATACATTGCAGTTGGAAGTTGTTGTGCCCAAGTCCTATGGATGAAGAAAATGCTTAAAGACTTCTATTTTTTCTATGATGCTTCTCCTATCCATTGTAACAATACTAGTGCGATCAATCTATCATACAATCCTATATTTCATAATAGAGATAAACACATAGAGTATGCCATCACTTCCTTCATGACCACATTGATAAGAAAGATATGTATGTTACTCATGTGGACACCAAAAATCAACTTGCGAACATTTGCATTAAACCTCTAGATATAGAGAAATTTACATTTATTAGATAAAAACTGCTTATAACTACTCTTGAATATAATTTTATGCCTCCTAGATAAGTTGTTCACTTATTTCTATGTTGTTGCTAATAAAATGCTTATAATGTGCTTATTTGGGCTACAAACGCCAAGTTTCAATGCTTTATTTTTGGTGTTTTTTTGCTGTAAATAGAAAATGCTCGTTTTATCACAAAACAGTAGCCAATGAGGAGTAAAAAAATGCCTAATATGCTCAAAATACATGATAGGCTAGAGAAATGTATTTATATAGTGGTCTAGGACTCTAGAACTAAATTTCATATCTTGTTTATAGACACACTTGTCGGTCGAGTTTGCTCTAGGGAAACGCGAGCAACAAGATGCCCAAGGATTGAACTGATTATAGTGTCAGCTAAGTTTCCCAAATCGCAAACTCAACCTACAACATTGTTGCATGGAAATATAAAAGGACTGTCGGCTGTTTTTCTCCCTCTCAACTAGAGGAAACCTGACCAACCAAGATTCTCTATTGTTCATGGCATCTAATAGTTGGAAGAGGAGTGGTCCAGATGGTGTTCCGACCTCTTCTACTACTTCACAGATCATAGGGTATGCCGGTACCTCCTTTATTAATTCTCAAGGTGTTAATAGGTATAAGGAATTACTACCTAGAAATCCCTATCCCTTTAGGCCTTTGCTGGAGACTAGAAATGATATGTTGAGAGATATTAAAAAAGTTTTTACATCACAAAACCTAGCTGCACTAAGTGTAGAGCGTCCATGTTATCTAAATTTCCAATCTAGCATGAAAGTGGTCCATTAATTTTATGGAAATCTCACTTGGAACTACGCAACCTTAGTGCCACCTCCTAATACCCAAGACGTCCTAACATCTATGACTGATGGAACTCAGTTTACCATTTTAGTATTCTTTCAATAAATTTGTTAAATTCCTTGTCCTCGTGTGATAGGATGTCATCCTATCCCTAATACCATGACATCCTCAATCCTGAAAGATTTTTCAAGAGTTCTGAATGTGAGCTAACCCTAACTGACATCCACAAAACCTTGAAGAAACTGGAGTTACCTTATAGGAAGAAGGCCATCTTACCCTCCTCTTCTCTTGACATCAAGACATTTCTCATTGCACTCATAGTTAACTGCAATATCCACCCCAAGAAAAATCAAACAAATGTAGAAGAGAACTCTACAATGCTTATGTATTGTGTCCTTCAAGATGTCAAAATCAAGTAGGCTAGCTATATTCTCCATCATATGACCTATTTTGACCCTGAGAAGAACACCCGACACTCACACCCGCCCTACCCAAACTTGATATGTGGTCTGTTTCAACATCATACTAAGAAATCTCTTTTCAAAGATCTTGTCTATAAAGCCAGTAGAAAAGGGGTTTACTTCAGTGAAACAACAATTAAGAAGTCCTTCCATCCCACCGGTACCTCTACCCCCGATGCCTCTTCCTCTACCAAGCCTCCTCCTCCTAGACCTTCCCGCGAATCATTTTTTTGTGTCAAATGAAATCCTAATGGGTTACATGATGCATCAGAATGCATACCAAATGAGGTCCAGGAGAACTTTCACTAGGACTTAGTTCAAATCATGTTTACCATAAACATGTCCTGCTCTCACCCTTATCCCTCCTACTATCCTTTCTATACCACTGATTATGCTTGCTTTTCTTATGATCATTTCTAACAAGATCACCAGTATGTTGGTTCCGCTCCACCTCCTCCCTCTAGTAAGGGACCTATCCCTATTTCCTCTCATCCTCAACTTGATGCCACTCAGTTACTTGCACTTCCTATTGGCCCTTTTGTTGTAATGCTTTCTAACTTTGATTGGGTTTCATACCCAACTATGATTAAGCCAAAGCATTGCTAGCCTATGGCATTTCTTGGGAAGAGCAATGACGTTGTGGCCTGACCCTCATTTTTGTGTTCCTAATAAGGATGAAGAGATGGTTGATGATGACGATGCTAATGAGGATGGTGATGAGGACGATGGTTCCAATGGGTATGGTCATGAGGACACCGCTACTCCTACCACTATTGCACCTTTTGGGCCAGTCAATGATGAGGATTACCAACCCGACGAGGAGATCGACCTTGATGAGCTTGATGTTTAGCTCTTAGGGTTTAGTGTGCTCATGTACATGTCTTTTTGTAGGCTATCATGTACTTTACATTGGGCACTTGTATATGAGTCTACTATTTTTATGTTCAGTCATTTTATTCGTCTTTTGTAGTTTTCATCATGGGCAGATCTCTTTTTGTTGTAATCCTATCATATGTACATTTAACTCTATTCTCTGCTAAATTGCATGAGTTACTGGTGTGTGTTTTCATATTTTGAGAATGACTTTATTTTATGTGTTCTCTCTTTGGCTTGTGTGTGGTGTTTGCAAGTGGTGGTTATATGGTGTTTGTTCCCTGGATAAGACATGTTTTAGCTCATGTACCCCTCTATTTTTTATATGACAAAGGGGGAGAAATGAGCCCAGTACATATTGAATTTGATCCTTTTCTAGTTATTTTTTGAAATATCTTATGATTATGAAAGTGGACTCAAATTGTGTGTGTGTATATATATATATGCCATGTTTTTTTTCTTTCAAAAATCTAATCCGTTGATCTTCTTAAACATCTTGTGAATGGATCATACACAAAATTTGAGCACATTTGGACATTTATAGGTCATGTTATAAAGACCGCAAAAATTATGCATTACAAATTAGTTTCGCACGTTGATTTTGTTGCCCTTGGATGAGTGACTTACACTCATCCAAATAGGCTCAAAATTTGTATGTAGCGCAAAATTTGAGCACATTTGGACATTAGAGGTCATGTTATAAAGACCGCAAAAATTATGCATTTCAAATTAGTTTCACATGTTGATTTTGTTGCCCTCGGATGAGTGACTTACACTCATCCAAATAGGCTCAAAATTTGTATGTAGCCTAGTTATAGTATGACAGTGAAGATCAATGGTTTACATTTTGTAAAAAATAGTCTTGATATGCAAACACACTTGAGTGTATTCATGTGATCTGTACACTCGAGTGTATTCTACCCTGACTCTCTCTCTCTCTCTATATATATATATATGTTATGGTTATGGTTTTGGTGGAACTAACCATACAAGTAAAGGTGAGCATGAATTGAGGGGGAACAATTTATATAATACATTCATATATCCCCCTACATTGACAAGTCAAAAGTTTTAAATTTTAAGTTCTTTTCAGTATGTTAAGGAATGGTTTGTCATATTCAAAAAGGGGGAAAATGTTGACCTAACAATTATACATTGTCCATATTTTGATGATGACTTAACCATTCCATTCATATGTATCTAATATGTCTATTCGAGATTAATTTCAGGTAATAGGTACATGAAAAGAATGAATTCAAGCAAACCCCAACTTGACGAAAAATAAGCCAAAATCAATGCAAGTGAATTTTTGTGGAAAAGACCTTAAATCAATTAGGAAAATTTTGTAAATCACTTGTATTGATGCCATGACTTGTAACTAAGCTGAGAAAAATATAAAATGCACTTAATCAAATGCTTAAACAATTTCATATCATTTATCAAATTTCATCACAAGCTACTTTGTCGACCGAGTTTTTCTTTGAGACAACTTGACCGACAACATGTGTGGAGCTTGATAAATCCCACTGTTGGCCGAGTTTGTCCTAGTGGCAACTAGGCTGACACCCTACACATAGAAAATAATATTAATCTATCGTCCAAGTTCCATCTAGGATAAACTCGACCGATAACTCAAAATTGTTTTGTCACATAGTGCTATCGGCCAATTACCTTTATGGAAACTCGACCGACAACACCGTACGAAAAAAGTATAGAAAAGTGTTTTCAACCATTGTGGTTTTACAAAACTAAAAAAATACATCTGTCGCAATACCCTAAATGGCTAGAATTCGATCCTAGATGCATCTCTTGGCTAGCAGACACCCCCAACTATAAATAGGGGCCCTTGATTTCATTCCAAGTTTGCCTTATTTCCCCCTAGATATAGTTGAGTGGTTTTATCTACTAAGAGCCCCTTTCTCTCTAAAGCTTACTACTGATCTACAACAATACGAGTGAGATAGGATTCTTGTGACAACCTCGATTTTCTCTCTCGTATATTGTACTCCTCTCTCATCAAGTGTATCTTGTTCAATTTGATTTTTAAATATAGAATTGGATGGTTGTGATACTTCAATTTGGCGACTACCATGATCAGTTTTGCAATGTGCAACTTTAATTTGTACTTTTAACAAAGCATCTTGCTATATCATGTCACCTTCTTGAATTTAATTTTTGAATCTCAACACTATGATCTTTTGTTTTTCTAATACGAACCACAATGTAGTGGATTCAATTACAAACCCAACGGCACAAAAATCAACCCAATTAGACCTTTGTAGCATGAGTTATGAAAGCTTGAAGATGCTTTGATTTACCTTGATTTTAAGTGCTTTGGTACTATTGTTTGCTTGTTGGGCCGGCCAATCCATGGGCCCAGTCGATGTATTACCCTTGCATGCCCCCACCCCCTTTCTCCTTCAGGAAAGCATCCAAGGTAACGAGCCGCCTCCTCCTTCCTTTCCAAAATGGGAAAATAGAAGGATGCTCAGGTTTGATGGGGTCTAAACCCTAGCATTCACGATGCTTTATAAACTCCCCTGGTTAAACCCTAGTTCCACTTCTCCCTTGCTTCATTCTCCTTGTGCCGCTGCCCTCCCTCTTCCTTTTTCATCTCGTCCTGTTACGCTTCTTTCCCTACTTCTCCAACCCCCCCCTTCCGACCTTCCCCCTTGCGTGACAATTGCTGGGCTGCTTCTCGGCAACATCAAAGGGTACCCCACTACCCATGGAGCTACACCACACGCACGGGTGTTGGCTGGGTGATTGCAGGCACCATGACGTTGGAATAGGGAGGGGACGAAGATGCCCTTTTGCTTCCCCTGTTCTAGTCCTTGAAATAGAGGACCATGGCGAGTGCGTGAGGGAAGGGCCAACTGGGAACCGGCTACTATCGTGCGAACCGAGCATCCACGAGGCCAGGGTAGGGCGGCCAGCTGACCATCTCCCTTGAGTGGGAAGATCTGGTGCACCAGCGCCATGGTTGGCCGACGCTCTGCTCCGACGCCATTCGTCTGGAGCACGCAGACTCGGGGGTGAACGCTCGACGCTGGAGCTCGACGGTGGTGAGCGGTGTGGCACCGCATGGGAGCGGCCAGGTATGGTGGCGAGCGGCCCGACAAAGCCAAGCAGTGAATCAAATGAGGCCACACGTCTAGGGAGAACCCATCACACGGGCACTTGGATCGTGGTGTGCAGATACCATTGGATCGCCCATCCACGACTGGAGTTAATCAATAAATATGAAGGTAACACCCAATCGGAAATCCATATAGTTTCGATGTAGAATTTACAAAAAATCATAACTTCCTCATTTTAAGGCCAAATATAGCAAAATTATAAATCAAACTGATCCTCTCGAAAAGGCCTACAACATGAGCTTATTTCCAGACCCTGAATCTTCTTCTAGTTTCCTTATATTGCTAAAGATGTAACCTTTGACTACTTTGAATATGCTTAACACATGATTATGATTAATGATTGGATCTTGATGCTCAATCAACCTCGATCTTTAAATTAGTACTTGTGATATATATTTGAACTAAATGAAGGTCCTACTCTCCCTATTGTTCATCATGACCCTTTTTGTACATATGTGCTTAGTTCAGACTTTAATGGTGAACGTTACCCCAAATTGCTAATTTTTTTGGTAATGGAAAACCACCTAATCTTGCTATATGTTTCCTTGACCTTATGTTGCTGATATAAACCTTGTTTGATGATGGGTTCTCCTACCTTGATGATCTTTGACCTTGATTACTCTATTGTGAGTCCTTCGACCCTAGAATGCATGTAAATGCCTTAAACCTTGGTATGTTTATAGAAAGAGCATGGAACGTCATAATGGCATGAAACTTGAACCACACCCACATGATGGACTCTAAATCAGTATAAGGTCACCTAATGAACCAATAACCAACCTTGGAACCCATCTTGGCCAAACCCTAAAATGCATCTGATTAGGGTTAATGATGAGAATCTAATGCATATATGTAATCTTGTTCTTAATCAGGTTTGGCATGTGGCTAGATGGTGAAGGATAAGTTAGGTTATGAATCTCTGAATCAGGTATGGGCCTTATCTAGTTATATGACTACCGCTTTCTTGCTTGAAAAGACATATATTATATGCTTGTTTGTCTATTTTCTCAAATATTGCCATGTAGTATTGATATGTCATACTCGATGTTTGCTTCGTCTGTTTTATAACTTGAACACACACATATATATATATATGGAACTCCATTATAATATTGTTGATAAAGGGCTCTTGGTTACGACCTTGAGGTCCCTCTCGTATAAAAGGGTAGCTAAGCTTAAGAACCCTTACGGACCCTTCCGACGGGAAGATGGTCAAAAGCCTTAAACATGTTTGATATTGTTGGTATAATGGAGTGAAATGACATAAAATATGGTTTCGCATTTGTTAAACAATTAACATGTTTATTCTTGTTCATTTAGTCTTGAAATCTTTTATGCAAAGCTTATATATATGTGTATCTTTTGACCCCATACTCAACACCTCGTGTGTTGACCCATTTCTCGTATGTTGTTTTTAGGTTCAGAGATGGCTAGAAGGATGAAGGGCTTGGTGAGCTATGCTAGGTGTACTTGTTGTAAGATCCAGATATAGTATACATGAGCAGACTTGTATAAAGTGACTCTTGAACATGTAATTGAAATCATGTAATATAATGATGTTTCTTAATATATCTTGTTGATTGTTGAGATTATGTTGGTGCATTTATCTTGTTATCTGTTCATGTGTGCTAAGCTTTACGCTTCCGCATTTCGCCTTTGGTATACGTTTGGTTCATGGGACTGGGATTCTGGTTCCGTGACAGATGGTATCAGAGCATGAACAATAACTACACCAAACATTGCTCACATGAAACACAAACTAAACTCACTTTACATCTCAACCCTAGAAACCAAATAAGATGTCCTTTGTGGACTAGGTTGACTTAGCCTCTAGGTTAGAACCTAGATGTTCTAGAACTAGGTGTAGACTTGTGTAAATTACCTCCCTACACATGATTCACGACATGTGCTTAGGATGTCTACACAAGTGTACACCATGTTCTTGCTAGTTCTCGAGGTGTCATGATACTAGACTGCCTAATGAGTGTGGTAACTCGTTTTGGTTTTGGTTTTATTCGAATGGAGTATGGTGGTTTTTATCGAATGTTTCAACGTTGGAGAAAAAACTATTTCAAATACCAGTATATGAACCTATAAAAATGTTACCACACCCAGAAAGGCAGTGAGTGTCTATGTAACCTAAGAGAAAGAGATGTAACATCAAGTCTAGATGAGTGTTTAGATGATAGAGTTGTCTAGTGCCATGATAAAGGTTAGGCTAGTGAGTAGCATAGATAACCTAAAATAGTGATGATAGTGATGATAATGATAATAATGTTAATGTTGATCTCAATGTTGATATTGATGTTGATGTTGATGATGATGTTGATATTGATAAGACCCAAGTTTGTCCTTGAGGAATTCACATAGGTTGATGATATGGAATGAGCTTGACCATGCAACCCTAGCTAGACCTAGCACCTTGTTGTTACATATGACTTGGTTGATGTGCTAAACATAGCTAGTGGGATGGCATGTTTGCTTGTACCTAGGTCTTGTGCGTGTTGAGATACGATATGTGATATATAGTTTGAGACCAACATGGGCCTCAATCTCTTTACGAAGTAGGACATCTAGCATGGGACATATGAATAGGGTGACATGTTGATATGATTTGACCCGTATTGGGAGAAGGTTAGAGTACCTAAACTCCAAAATATTTGAAATGTTGAAAAATAGGAATAATGAAATACTTGATGATGAGTCCCTAGCTAGAATACCTCTAAGTATATGAGTTGAGTGACCTAGTGTGCGGTTTCCATGAAAATGTTGAACCCTAGATGTCCTATGAAAATATCTAACCCTAGAGAAAGAGTCAATTGAATAATTGATGCTTGATATATAGGTGAGGGCGATGTCCCAAGACCTAAGATGATGTATATGATGTATGATATCTATGATGAGCCTCATACTCGGGTTAGTAGTTGTATATAAAGGAATCTAGTGGTTATCCTTGTTTCTCGAAAGATGGGTAGAAATTTTGTTACAGGTAGAAGGTTGTGGTTAACATGTATTGTGGGACACATATATCTTAGCTTGAGTGGCTTGAACTTGTGGAGCTCTTTCTAGATATAAGTGAGAGAATTTGAAAACTGTGACGTTGATGGTAATGGTGTTCTTAGAATGATGCTTGTACATGAAATATCTCGCCTATGTTTAAAAAATTGAATATGCATGATAAGCCACCTAATAAGCTAGACCTAATATGAAATCATACTATACATAAAAGATGTAGCCTTGAAATCATGAACTGGATCTGATGATGTCTAGAGATCTTACCTTGAATAATTAGGGGTAACATGACTAATATCATACCCAAATTGAAACAAATTAACTCGATATGATATTGCCCTTGGAATGATAACTCGAACAAACTAGATGAATAAATTGCTTAAATTCAGATCCAAAATGAGAAATAATGAACATGATTGGGTAAAGTTGGTTGAATTTTGGGGGAAAAGTGAAAACATGCATAAAACCTAGAGTAAAGATGAGATACACACTCGATGATAGTCTTGTTTGAAGCCATGACCACAAACAGAATCGTTTGAGAATTGATAACACAGATTTTGATGATACCCTTTGGTCTCATATAAAGATATGAACAAAAACCCTAATGTGTGGACACTAAGGGATGGGTAAACCCTAATGTTGTGATGATGTCGTAATACAACATTTGAGTACAAAGTAATATGTACACAAATAAGATGAGTACACCTTTAATGATGATAACCAAAGTGTACACCCTATTGCAGGGAATGACTTTGACTCTTAGCTATGATCTTGGATGAATTTTGAGGACGAAATTCCTTGTAAGGAGGGAAGGATGTGACAACCTCGGTTTTCTCTCTCCTCTATTGTACTCCTCTCTCATCAAGTGTCTCTTATTCAATTTGATTTTTAAATATAGAATTGGATGGTTGTGATACTCCAATTTGGCGACTACCATGATCAGTTTTGCAATGTGCAACTTTAATTTGTACTTTTAACTAAGCATCTGGCTATATCATGTCACCTTCTTGAATTTAATTTTTGAATCTCAACACTATGATCTTTTGTCTTTCTAATACGAACCATATGTAGTGGATTCAATTACAAACCCAACGGCACAAAAATCAACCCAATTAGACCTTTGTAGCATGAGTTATGAAAGCTTGAAGATGCTTTGATTTACCTTGATTTTAAGTGCTTTGGTACTATTGTTTGCTTGTTGGGCCGGCCAATCCATGGGCCCAGTCGATGTATTACCCTTGCGTGCCCCCACCCCCTTTCTCCTTCAGGAAAGCATCCATGGTAACGATCCGCCTCCTCCTTCCTTTCCAAAACGGGCAAACGGAAGGATGCTCAGGTTTGATGGGGTCTAAACCCTAGCATTCACGATGCTTTATAAAATCCCCTGGTTAAACCCTAGTTCCACTTCTCCCTTGCTTCATTCTCCTTGTGCCGCTTCCCTCCCTCTTCCTTTTTCATCTCGTCCTGTTACACTTCTTTCCCTACTGCTCCAACGCCCCCCTTCCGACCTTCCCCCTTGCGTGACAATTGCTGGGCTGCTTCTCGACAACATCAAAGGGTACCCCACTACCCATGGAGCTACACCACACGCACGGGTGTTGGATGGGTGATTGCATGCACCGTGACGTTGGAATAGGGAGGGGACGAAGCTGCCCTTTTGCTTCCCCTATTCTGGTCCTTGAAACAGAGGACCATGGCGAGTGCGTGAGGGAAGGGCCAACTGGGAACCGGCTACTATCGTGCGAACCGAGCATCCACGAGGCCAGGGTAGGGCGGCCAGCTGACCATCTCCCTTGAGTGGGAAGATCTGGTGCACCGACGCCATGGTTGGCCGACGCTCTGCTCCGACGCCATCCGTTTGGAGCGCGCAGACTCGGGGGTGAACGCTCGACGCTGGAGCTCGACGGTGGTGAGCGGTGTGGCACCGCATGGGAGCGGCCCGACAAAGCCAAGCAGGGATGTTGGCGAATCAAATGAGGCCACACGTCCAGGGAGAACCCATCACACGAGAACTTGGATCATGGTGTGCAGATACCATTGGATCGCCCATCCACGACTGGAGTTAATCAATAAATATGAAGGTAACACCCAATCGGAAATCCATATAGTTTCGATGTAGAATTTACAAAAAATCATAACTTTCTCATTTTAAGGCCAAATATAGCAAAATTATATATCAAACTGATCCTCTCGAAAAGGCCTACAACATGAGATTATTTCCAGACCCTGAATCTTCTTCTAGTTTCCTTATATTGCTAAAGATGTAACCTTTGACTACTTTGAATATGCTTAACACATGATTATGATTAATGATTGGATCTTGATGCTCAATCAACCTCGATCTTTAAATCAGTACTTGTGATATATATTTGAACTAAATGAAGGTCCTACTCTCCCTATTGTTCATCATGACCCTTTTTGTACATATGTGCTTAGTTCGGACTTTAATGGTGAACGTTACCCCAAATTGCTAATTTTGTTGGTAATGGACAACCACCTAATCTTGCTATATGTTTCCTTGACCTTATGTTGCTGATCTAAACCTTTTTTGATGATGGGTTCTCCTACCTTGATGATCTTTGACCTTGATTACTCTATTGTGAGTCCTTCGACCCTAGAATGCATGTAAATGCCTTAAACCTTGGTATGTTTATAGAAAGAGCATGGAACGTCATAATGGCATGAAACTTGAACCACACCCACATGATGGACTCTAAATCAGTATAAGGTCACCTAATGAACCAATAACCAACCTTGGAACCCATCTTGGCCAAACCCTAAAATGCATCTGATTAGGGTTAATGATGAGAATCTAATGCATATATGTAATCTTGTTCTTAATCAGGTTTGGCATGTGGCTAGATGGTGAAGGATAAGTTAGGTTATGAATCTCTGAATCAGGTATGGGCCTTATCTAGTTATATGACTACCGCTTTCTTGCTTGAAAAGACATATATTATATGCTTGTTTGTCTATTTTCTCAAATATTGCCATGTAGTATTGATATGTCATACTCGATGTTTGCTTTGTCTATTTTATAACTTGAACACACACATATATATATGGAACTCCATTATAATATTGTTGATAAAGGGCTCTTGGTTACGACCTTGAGGTCCCTCTCATATAAAAGGGTAGCTAAGCTTGAGCACCCTTACGGACCCTTCCGACGGGAAGATGGTCAAAGGCCTTAAACATGTTTGATATTGTTGGTATAATGGAGTGAAATGACATAAAATATGGTTTCGCATTTGTTAAACAATTAACATGTTTATTCTTGTTCATTTAGTCTTGAAATCTTTTATGCAAAGCTTATATATATGTGTATCTTTCGGCCCCATACTCAACACCTCGTGTGTTGACCCATTTCTCGTATGTTGTTTTTAGGTTCAGAGATGGCTAGAAGGATGAAGGGCTTGGTGATCTATGCTAGGTGTACTTGTTGTAAGATCCAGATATAGTATACATGAGCAGACTTGTATAAAGTGACTCTTGAACATGTAATTGAAATCATGTAATATAATGATGTTTCTTAATATATCTTGTTGATTGTTGAGATTATGTTGGTGCATTTATCTTGTTATCTGTTCATGTGTGCTAAGCTTTACGCTTCCGCATTTTGCCTTTGGTATACGTTTGGTTCATGGGACTGGGATTCCGGTTCCGTGACAATTCTTGTGAGAGAGATACTCCATTATAAACCATCTGAAGCTCTCAACTTCCTTTTCCCAATCTCTTTGTCAATGCAAAGATGGTGAAAGCTTCTCCTTGGTGAAGGTGAAGATCCATGAGAAGAGTGGGTAATTCCTTCAAGGCCAAAGACTTGTTACATGAGTAGATATCCTTAGTGAAGGGTGCTAGCTCATTGTAAAAGTGGGTAAGTCCTTGTGAAGGTAGAAGACTCTTTCTCTCAGATGGGTAAGTTCTTCTAAGGTTATTTCTCCTTTAATCCTTAAAAGGAATGCTAGGTAACCTTGACCTTGAAACCGGATGGTCATATTTTATCTCTTATAATGGAATATAAGTAGTATGCAATGGTTGCAAATCCTAGATATTGCCCCCTCTAGATATTGGATGTACATCTCCTAGTTTGGAGTTTGTACCACTATACATAGGTTGTGTTCTTATGCTTGTTCAATCTCTCACATCCTTTCTATGTATGCTTAGTTCCACTCAAATTCCATATATGCAACCTTATCTTGTGATATAATTTGAAGGTCTAATGAATTTGGTTTAAGTGTTTTTAGCTCTATTCACCCTCCGTCTAGAGCTCGTTGATGCAACAGTTGAATCAACACATCTTGTGTTGTTGTGGTTAACTTGGCCAAATTACATTGTGATGAGGTACAATATGTATGGGGTAGATACGATGTGTTTTCCATCATCAAAATTAGTTGGAGTTCCTATTTGAAGACACTGCAAGATAAGCATGAAGCATAATGTTTCTAATGTTGGGAGGGGTCAACTGTCTCTAGATTGGAAAATGTTGTGCTCTAGTACAAGCACATTGTGTTTGACTATAGGAAGACTAAATTGAAGGTCTTGGAGCATTCAATGTCGATGATCAATGCAATATTTCTCATGAAATATGCATCAAAACATAGTCTATACATAAAAATGACAAACATGGAACTTGGTATGTTGAATATGTGGTTTCAACTCTTATATATAACCAAAATAGAGAACTTGGATCAATAAGGTAGGTAAAAGTGGGCATAGGAGATAGTATTACCTACCTCCATCAAATTAATAGAAGATTAAATAGTTGTTTGTTCTCAAGCAATAAAATTCAAATAGAGGTTAAAAGAGAAGTGGATGTGGTGAATATGATGAAATTGAACTTGGCAAACTTTAGGTTTCTTTTATCCAACATATTACTGGTATGAATGAAAAATCCTATTTATGAAAAATGTGTTTCTTTTTTTCTATGGCATATATCCTTATTTCCCAAAGAATACATATTCTGTATGATTTACCCCCCAAACAAGAAACACAATGTTAGAACCTTATCTAGGTACTCCTCATGTAATGACCCTACCCCTACTTAGTAGGTAATTGAGGTTATAAGACCCTAAGTTTAAGTTTTAGTATGTTTAATGTGAAATTCATTTCTAATCTAAATGTGATGTTACATTTCATCCATTTCTTGGATTTTGGGGTGAAATATGTAAAGGAGGGGTAATTTGTCAAACCCTAAACTCTTATTGACGTTTAAAATGCATTTGTCTACTTAATAGTGAACTTTTGCTAAATTAGTGTAAAAACACATTTTATTTTTTTGATTGAGTTTTTAACATATTATACCAATTTTAATTTATTATATAGGATTTAGGTAGACAAAACCCTAGACATGTTGAAATTAGGGGTCGGTCTTGAACTTGCCATAAATCGGTTAAAATGATGGAATTATGGTAAATTTGTTCTTACTACTTGTAAGTGATATTAGGTCACTAATTTACTGTAGAATGAGATTTGAATCTATAGAATTTCATGGATATTGATTTGGAGGTCAAATGCTCATAATGACAAATTATTATTTTGAAAAAACAAGAATTGAAGGAAAAATTAATTTGTGGACCTCATAACAAAATACTCAATTTCCTCAAATGGTCTTATCACCTAAATGCAGCATGAAACATCTTAGATCTCACCGTTCTTCTTTAAAATTTCATGGATGAGGGCAGAGAGGAGATTTTGAGGGGATTTGGGTGGATGTTAACCTAAGGTTGATCTAGCTCAAGTTCTTCACCAAATTCAAGTTGAATCTAGTAAAGTCTTTGATTCTATTCTTCTTTCTTCAAACTTTACTTAGTTCTATTAGTTTGGCTAAAATATTTCTGAAAGTGGAGCAATAAACCCTAATGTATCAATGTTCTCTCTCTTTTCTCATGTTGTCATCTAGGAAGGATCCCAAGCTAGGGATTTGTGGTGGTTTCCAACTTTAGAGAATATTGGTGAAACTTTTTGTAGAATTCTAAAATATATCTTCTTGGAATAGGGCAGGGAATTTTTGACCTACTTATTACAACAATGGTGACGTGATTTACACCCATTTAGATATGTAAGAGTGTAATAAACTTAAATTAAGTTATTTGAGGCTAATTTAGTCTTATTCTAGAGAATTTGTTGATTTTGTGGTTAAATAGGATATTATTAAGAAACTAAAGATTCATGCTTATTTTACAGACGTTTACTGATATGAGCCTTATTGAATATAATTTTTGTAACACCCTCTTAAGCATACATGTGTCAGCAAAAGCAAGCCCCACACTTTCCATAACATGAGATACTTTGCTCAAAGGGATGTTACAATTATGATGAACATTGCAAGTAAATTAAACAATCAAAATGCATTAGTATTAGAATTGATTCACACATTGCTTAGAAGAGAGGTACTACAACTTGAGTTCTTGAATATATCATATAACATCTAAACATGACTTGGAACTTGAAAGAAACTCTAATCAAAATTATTAGATCTTCTAGGTAGATGGAACCCCACCAGGCTAAACCTTGAGAAACCTTGAGCTATTCCTTAGGCTGATTTTCATATGCCTCTATCCTTAAACTTTCTCTGTACCTACGGGCATCACGCCTGCAACCATGCGTGCAATAAAAACCTCATTACAATAGGCAACATTGATACCGTTATAATAACATATTAACTTGGCAATAAGGAAAAATATGAATCTAATTGAACAATACATTTTGATCCACATAACTTAATCTTGGTGGTTGATTATAGTATCTTCTACTCTTATGCATCAATTGTGCTCATAAGGCTCGTATGCTCAACTAATGTTCCAATTGAACTCATGATTTGCACCTAAGTGTAATTAGTTATGTTCCAATTGAGATCATGATTTGCACATACATGCCTCTATGTTCCGTTTGAACTCATAAGACCCGATGGCTCAACATTAACATGACGAGAACAAAATTAATACAACCCATTACACGATTCATCATTAATTTGAAATAATTCGCCTGAACAGATTCCACATGAACATAACATGAATTCTTGAAATAACATCAAAGCATAAAAATCAATTAATAACTTTAGGAGATCTTTCATGCAGTTAAGATTCAATTTGAAATACATAATTATGCAGATAATATCATCTTGATCATAATCATGATAATAAGGCGATGAAAACCAATATGAAATACTCAAAGTGCATGGACCCGCTAACCTCTCTATTAGAAAAGATCTTAGTTATTCTTCTTAGGTTGATGAAACCCTAATTACGTGCTTGGGGTTCAGAAACCCTAATTATCCTATTAAATCAATTAACATTCAATTAATGATAAATCCTTAACTTGCTTTCTAGGTTTCATGGTTCTTTAGGGGTTAATAGAAATTCTGATCAAATAGGCTTCAAAACCAATCTATAATTGTTCTTTATTCAAAACCCTTTCCAATGAGTATTTTTGCACAAATTTCTGATTAGTGTATAATTTACCATGATTTTTCAAAGACTCTGACCCATCACAACGCGAGATAAAACTATGTTGGAAAAATATCCAAAAACATTGCCAGCGAGGCTTAGCTGGGCTAATACCGTGCTTCCGAATTGGCACAAAGGCCCACTAAATCAGCGTGCACTTCATAGAAAAAAAGCGCATTAAAATACCAAAAATACCCATGACAATGTGTTACATAAAATATTTACTAAGTCAGAAAACTAGAGAAATCGATACTCCATTTCTTCTTATTCCATTGACCATTGCGATCAATGTATTATAGTGTTACTGCAGCAGAAAAACGACGAATACAAGGGGAAAATCCTTGAATCAGAGCTCGGGATCAGAGGAGATCTACAGCAGTAGACTTCCCACTGAGAGCCCAAGGTCCAAGCGATCTCAAAGAGCCAAGGCTCATGCTAATAGTGTGAGAGCAACACCAACAGAAACCTCCGCCACGACTATCCAGGGGCAAAGTCCAAAAATAGAAGGAAGATGCTTGCAATACCAACCAAGGATCTTATTGAGTTCGGAACATCAAGGCAAAGATATCCAACTAAAAATCAGGCAACAGGCTGATTAGAAGTCCCCCATCGTTGAAGAGATCCAAAAATAGGAGAAAGAGGGAAAGATAGATGGGCGGAAATGATGCCTGAGACAGATTCCTGGATAGCAATAGAGGCTAAATCGAGCATCAATGGTCATCTTCATTGTCTCAAACCCTAAGAAGACCCTCCGCTAGGTGCTAGGTGAAAACCGACCTCAGTGGGTAGGATGCCAAAGGCTACGGGTGAACCAGAGATCTCAAGGGGATTTTAGATGTCCAAGCATCATTTCAGAAGAACTATATGTAGAAGTGATGACCTGAGGTGATCGAGAAACCCAACCATGAAAGGAAACAAGGGAAGGAACATTGTCCCCTGCAGACTGGGAACTATGATGAGAGAAATGCTATAGAACGGTGTGACTACTAAGCTTGTGTTCGGCAGAGGACTCAGATTCTTGAAATATGGACTAACTTAGTCGGGGTGAGTCTAGATTTCGGGCTGGGTAGTCAGGATGCAGTCTGATTTTGTTTGGCAACCCAGTCTGATTCTGGTCAGCTGGTCAGATTTGAGTCTGGTTTCAATCTGATTCTGTTTGGCTGCCCCGTCAGGATTCAGTCTAATTCTGTTTGGCAAACAGACCATGATTTGAACTGGTTGTTTTTTGTGAACTGATTTCAACACATTATAAAAATTTATTATATTATATTAATTACACAACAAAAATTAAAACCTCCCTGATCGCGGATGGCTCCGTGAGTTGGAGTCCAACCCAGGCTAAAAAAAAAAGTTGTGTGATGGCAATTAAAACCGGCGACCATAGGCTAGACACTTAAATCGATGATATAAATGGTTAAATATCTCTCACAACTATATAAAATCTTTTATAATTTTTTTGGATGATCAAATGAAGTCAAATAACTCCAAAATTGAAGAACGTGCTATTCAGGAAGTTTAAAACCTTCTTATCCAAATTGATTTAGGTTTTGCTTATCTTTTCGTTACAAGTTTTACATGTGCCATTATCTTACTGTAAATGTATTAAAAAGTAGGGTAACTTGAAATCATCTTTGTTTATTTGGTTGTTTAAGTGAGATTCTCATTAGAGTGATTATCCACTCGAGGACTTACTAGTTATCTTATTATGTTGATTTGAAGGCTTTAAAATAGGAGAGAGAAAAATAAAAGAGTTATTTATCATTTTTCTTTCATATTAAGATAAAGGCGAGTTATTTTTTTTCGTGATTAAAAAAAAACTTCTATTACATAAGGTTGTCTCTGAGTGCGGCATCTACGTCTCTCTTCACCTCCTCCTTCACTGCGTCTGAGCACTGCATAGAGCTAAAGCTATCCCCTAGCTTCTTCAAGAACCATTTGGCGAGTTTGTCTGCTACCCTGTTGGCGTCCCTCCCCGTCTTCTGTATAATTACACCTTTACAACTTGCTTGCAGGAATTTGATTCGTTAGATAATGGACCTGTATTTGTATGGTTGTTTAGTCTTCCTCGAGATGAAATCCACTTCCAATTTGGAGTCAGTGATCAATTCACATTCACCCTCCGATAGCTCTGCAAGTGTCTGCATCCCCTTTAAGATTGCAACTAGTTCTCCTTCCAAGGGGTCACATCCCCCTTCTTGTTGGCTCCTCCTAGGATCTAGTGTCCTCGTGTATCTCTCACAACACAGCTCATACATATCAGGTTTTATGCCGATAGGGTAGCTGTGTCAATAGAAACTTGAAAGCCTCCCCCCTCCGCCGACCGCCATACCTCCTGTGGTGCCTTAAGCGGCCTCTGAGTGCCCTCATTCATAACTGTATCGAACGTCTGTGTGAATGCACGAACATCCAACGTGAGCTTCACACTGTTGAATCTGCGTTTGTCAAAAATGAACGTGTTCCGAGCTTGCCATATCTTCCAACAAGCAACCACGAATATGGTTCTTCCTTCAGGCCAGACCCCCGTTCGCTTCATGTTGTACTAAATCCAGCTCTGGATGTTGTCACAGGTGAAAAAGTCTACTGTCAAGTGTGGATTTAAGGTGGTCCATATGCCTCTAATCACAAGGCAATCACATATTGCATTAATGTAGGTTTCTTCGGTGAGTTATATAATGCATAAAGGAACAAGATTTATTATTTCTCATTAGTAAAACGGAATTTTAAAATGGGTCTATACCCATTAAGTCCATTACTTAACTTTTATCATAAAAACTCCATTAAGGATTCTAAATTACATATGTGGAATTTTGGAATTTTACAATTCTACCCACTTTTAAAAAATTCATCCTCAAAGTTTCTACATACTACCCACCTTAGTGTTTAATCATTCCATGATGCTAGCTTTCTAATATCATCTAAAGTTTCACCGTCCATGGTTAACACAATTATATGAGAACTTGATTAACTTGACATGATCTCCTATTACACTGGATTTTCACTTGAGTTGATATAGTCACTCTCTTGAATGCATCCACAGTGCCCATAAGTCCGGTTAAGGCTCACATAAGGCTAGTTGAGACTCACATAACATGATTGAGAGGACTATATCAACATGATTTATTATTACTTAAACATGGTTAAATATGATTAATTAGCATGGTAGTTGAAAGCATGATCATCAAATTAGTAGAGACATCAAATCTTCATCTTATTCATTGTCATCATTAATGCTATTGTCTTTGGCTGAATCTTTAGTCCTTCATCTCTATATATGCTCCCAAGAGCTCATTGCTCACACAGAGCTTATGCTCCCAAGATCTCATTGCTCACATAGAGCTTATGCACCCTAGTGCTCATTACTTACATAGAGCTTATGCTCCCAAGAGCTCATTGCTCACACAGAGCTTATGCTCCCAAGAGCTCATTGCTCACATAGAGCTTGTGCACCCAAGTGCTCATTGCTTACACAGAGTTTATGCCAAAAGGGAAAATTAATATTAGAAGGAACAATGATTATTCATTGATCACATAACTAACATTGATCTTGAGCATAATAACTTAAAGCATTGAATTTAACTTAGAAATCACATGCATATTTATCTTATCTATGTTAAGTTATCTCCCCTTCATATGCATGCTTGGTCTTACTATGTATCTAATTAGGTTTAGGTGACTATATGTCTCAAACTTTTAATACTAACTCTTATATTTTTTGTCACCTTTGGATACATGCCTACCGGTCATATATTCAGAGGTGACATATTTTATCACAACTGTCTTAGAACCTCTCTCATGCACATGTTTCATACCATATGCACTTGAAAGGACAAGACAATCATGATTATGCACATAGCATTCTCTCTACAAACCACAAAAGTTTGTATCCCATACCACAAACATGTACGAAAAAGTGAGAGAGCATGCTATATACAATCCTCGAGTTGACATAAAAATCCAAAACCATCTAGGCACATAACCATAATCCTTATTTAAACTAAGGTCTCTTGAATAGACCTCTACTTTGACTTCTAATATATTTGACTTACTTCTTTTATACCTAGGTTTAGAACATATGAATCTTCTTTTTCCTGGTGGCCGTTTACTTATTTTCTATGATACCACCCCCTTAAGCATACATGTGGTCATATTAAGAAACCCCCACATTTTCCATAACATGGGATACTTTGACTAAAGGGATGTCACAATTATGATGAATATTATAAGTAAAGTAAACAATCACAATGCATTAGTATTAATCTTGATGAATACACTGCTTAGAAGAGAGGTATTACACCTTGAGTTCTAGAATATATCATCTAACATCTAAACATGACTTGGAACTTGAAAGAAACTCAAATCTAAATGATAGGATATTCTAGGTAGATGGCACCTCACCAGGATAAACCTTGAGAAAATATGAGATATTCCTTAGGTTGATCTTCATACGACTCTATCCTTGAAGTTTCCCTACAACTATGGGCATCATGGCCCCAACCATGAATGGAATAAAAACCATACTGGGTAAGCAACATTGAGTATTGTTATAATAACAAAATAAATGGCAATAAGGAAAAACATGAATCTAATTGAACAATAGATTTGGATTCACATTACTTAATCTTGATGGTTGATTATAGTGTCCTCTACTCTTATGCACCAATCGTGCTAAGAAGGCACGTAGGTTCAATTGATGTTCTAATTGAACTCATGATTTGCACCTAAGTGCCATTAGTTATGCTCTAATTGAGCTCATGATTTGCACAGACGTGCCTCTATGTTTCATTTGAACTCATAAGGCTTAAGGCCTCAACATTAACATGATGAGTACAAATTTATACAACCCACTACATGATTCATCATTAACTTGAAATAATTAACTTGAACTGATTCCATATGAGCATGACCTAAATTCTTGAAATAAAATTGAAGCATATAAATCAATTAATGACTTTAAGGGATCTTTCATGAAATTAAGATTTAATTTGAAATATATATCTATGCATATAATTCATCTTGATCATCGTAACCATCATAAGGCAATGAAAACCAATACTAAATACTCAAAGTGCACGGACTCGCTAACCTCTCTCTTAGAGAAGATCTTAGTTATTCTTCTTAGATTGATGAAACCCTAATCATGTTCTTGAGGTTAAGAAACCCCAATTATCCTGTTAAATTAATTAAGGCCCACTAATGATAAATCCTTAACTCAATTTATAGGGTTTCATGGTTCTTTAGGGGTTGATAGAAATTATGAGTCAAAATAGGCTTCAAAATGAAGTTATAATTGTTCCTTATTCAAAACCCTTTACAACAAGTATTTTTGCGAAATGTCTTATCAATGGATAATTTACTATGACTTTTCAAAGTCTCTGACCCATCAAAGTGAGAGATAAAGCAATGTTGGAAAAATATCCAAAAATATGGCCAACAAGGCTTAGCTGGGCCAGTACCACACCTCCAAACTGGCACAAAGGCCTAATGAGTCACCATGCATTTCAGAGAAGAAAAAACACCTTAAAATACCAAAAATTACCATGATGTTGTATTACAAAGAATAATTACAAGAAGGCAAACTAAGGAAATAACTACCCCATTTCTTCTTCTTTGAATGACCACCAAAATCAATGTACTACAGTGTTACTATAGCAGAAAAACAACGAATGCAAGAGGAAAATCCTTGAACCAAATCTTGAGATTAGAGGAGCTCTTGAGTAGCAAACCTTTCCACTGAGATCCCAAGGTCCAGACAATCTCAAAGAGCCAAGGCTCATGCTAGCAATGTGCCATAAATACCAACAACAACCTTTACCATGACTATCCATGGAAAAAAGAAGAAGGAAGATGCTCAAAATACCAACCAAGGATCTTGTTGAGTTTGGAGCATCAAGGCAATGATATACAACCAAAAATTAGGAAATAAGATGATTGGAAGTCTTGCATTGGTGAAGATATCTAAAACTAGGAGAAAGAATGAAAATCTAGATGGGTACCTCTCTAGAGTAATTGAGGTTTGATACATTTTCCTAGATTGAAGTGGAGGCTAAAGCGAGCATCAATGGTCATCTTCATCATCTCAAACCCTGAGAAGACCATTTGATAAGTGCTAGGTGAAGACCAACATGGGTGGATAGGATGCTACAGGTTGTGGGTGAACCACATATCTCAAGGGATTTTGGATGTCTAAGCATCATTTTAGAAGAACTATATATAGAAGTGACTATCTGAGGTGACCGTGAAACCCAACCATGAAAGGAAACATGGTAAGGAGTAGAGTCCTTTGTGGTATGGGAACTGTGATGAGTGAAATGTTGGAAAATCTAGGCATCAGATAAGGTAGCAAAAATAAAAAATTTAATGCTTAATTTCCTAACTAGAAGATTACCTCAACAAAGATGTATCTAGGAACGAGGGTAACAAGAGTGATACCTAGTCTTGGAGAAAATACAAAGACAACTTTTTATGAAATATTGTGCTTCTTATCCAAGCAGCAACATGCTCCTTCTTCAGGTAGCACTCAAATAGTTGTCAACAACGAACTCCTGGTATAACACCATGGACGGAGGTTAACAGTGTCCTCCTAGCGGCAGGCAACAACCTCCTTACCTATATAGTAGTCTACACAGATCAGTAAGAACTCCATATTACATTACCAGAGCTAATGGGAAGAATTTGTCTCTTCAAATGTCAATGTACTAGCATTGACTTGCTCTCCCACAATTGTATCTCCCTTGTTGTCCCTCCCTTTTATAGGTAGGACTGCTCGAGCTCTCTATTGGTTACCATTATCAGAGAGGACAACAATTGTCAGAGCTTATTGTTGTTTTTGAGAAGCCCCCAATACCCCTCTATTTATAGGAGGGGCCACAGTCAGTGTTTCCAGTTAATATGGGAGTCGAAGAGACATAGTTCACAATTTTTTTGGAAACTACAAATGGTAAACTAGTCAGTTTGCTGTCCAACCGGTCAGCTCAGAAGTGAACTGATCAATTCATCTCTTGAACCAGTCAGTTCATGTACTTTCCTCTTTAGAATAAAATTGGCATTCAATATTCGACTAATGCACAATCATGGCATCAACATAAATCCTTGATCCAAATGAATTTATCATTGAACCAAACAACCTTGATGATGAACCAGTCATTTCATATCATGAAACAGTTGTTTCATAGTCTGAAATGGTCATTTCATATGTCCAACTCAGGAAATATTTTGCCAACATTGTTTTCAATTGACCCGACACTCTAACCAATTTGGTTCAACACTTGAACTGATTAGTTCAGAGACCAGCCAGTCAATTTTGAACCTTAGTTGCTTCGATTGAATACCTAATTACTTTAGTAATCAAGTTAAACATCATTCATAAATAAAATCCCATTCCAACTAAATCATATGTCTGTGACCCTATAGGTCACAAATTACTTTGGCAGTGAATGTCAAAAAGCAACTAATGAAATCACAAGCAATGAGCGGTATCTAGAAACACATCATTCCTAACCAAGTAGTTCAAAAAGTTGGAGAACAACTTCAACCTATAATCTATGATCAGTGTTACTGTGATTGTATAGTTCCTTTATCTGTGATATTCAGATTGAAGTCCAGACATGGAATCGTCATTCTCTCAACATTCAATCGTAGTTCCTTAAACTAGATCAAACTATCTGTGATGCATGTGAGTTCACATATCACATATTTAATCACATTAGTATGTCCATACATTTCTTAGTCTCACTTATCAATAGGCTTGGATATCAAACTCCTATAGGAGGGACAAATTCCATCTACATCACTCACACTCAATCCCCATCTGTCACAATGTACAAGAGCATCACCTTTATGGAAACCCTTATTCAAGGTCACATTGGATGATGTAAAAATACATCAAACGACATGTGATGAGTCTAGTGACTTCAGATCTGAGAACCTCAATCACCACTATCATTATGAGAGATAATTTTGACTACCATTCTATGGTATCCATGTATCACTCTCAAGGTGGGTTTGTCAAATACATTGTTCTCTAGCATGTACCTATGTGCTTGAATTGATATCACATATCATGACTAATGAGACTCTATCAGTCAACACACACTCTAGTCTTTATGTATTACTATTGTCTATTTTGCTTCTAAAGTAGTATCCGACTAGGGACATAACAAGAATGTATGTACTCTTATCATACATATGATCACATTGTTCAGGTCTTCAACCTGAAGATAGATGTCATATAGACAACTACTATGTCTGTGCCATCATCTCATGACCAAGACAAACATAATAGACATAATTAACTTTATTATTATCAAATCAAGTATCTAATGACACATTCCAATCATCATATGATTGCCTCTTTGGGCATGCGTACCAACACAAACCCTATAGAACCAGGGATCTACTCGTTCTTTGGGCAAAGAGGGGTGTAAATTTAATCTAAAAAACTCATAGGATAAAGTAGGGAGGGAGATCAAGTTGGGGAAAGGTGTGACTACTAAAGAGTCCTTCTAGGGTAGGGAATCTGTGTAAGGGAGATAACCTCCCTAATCACAAATGGCTCCGCGAGTCGGAGTCTGACCCAGATTAAAAATAAAAAATTGAATGATGGAAATTTAAACCCAAGACCATAGGATAGACACTTAAATCAATGATATAAATGATTACATATCTCTCATAACTATACAAATCTTGTATAATTATTTTGGATGACCATATGAAGTCAAAAGAACTCCAAAATTGAACCACACATTAGTTAGGGAGTCTAAAACCTACTTATCCAATTAGATTTAGGTTTTTCTTATATTTTCTTTACCAAATTTACATGTGCCATTATCTTAATGTAAATGTATTAAAAAGTAGGATAACTTGATTCATCTTTCTTTATTTTATTGTGTGAGTCAAATTCAAGATTGAGAGTGATTATCCATTTTGAAACTTATCTGTTATCTTATTATGTATATTTGAAGGGTTTAAAATAGGAGAAAAAAAAATAAAAGAGTTATTTCTCAATTTTCTTTCCTATTAAGGTAAAGGTGAGTTATTTAATGCATAAAGGAACATGATATATTATTTCTCGTTAGTAACAAAAATTGAAATAGTGGCTATATCTATTAAGTCCATGACTTAGCTTTTATCATAAAAACTCCATTAAGGATTCTAAATTGCATATGTTACAGTTTGGGATCATCATAAAAACTCCATTAAGGATTCTAAATTACATATGTTATATTTTGGGATGTCACAATTTGTGTTATAGAATCAATTTTGATGAAATCTAATGTTTTCATCAACTTTTTCCCTAATTTGGTGACCCTAAATGGTCAAAACTTATTATTTGGAGATGAAATTATATGCTAGTCTAAATCATTTATATTATAGGAATCAATTTTTGGTTATTCAAAGTTAGATCTATAAATCTGAAGTCACTTTCTTTGTTGGAAATCAGTTAATTGTGGCTGTTTTGCCAAGATTTTGGTGGAATGATCTCGAAGTGTATGAAAGTTATCCTTTAGTTATGGTTTTCACTAATCTAATATAGAACATAAAGAACATGATTGTATCCTCTTATATTTTATCTATTTCATCTTAGTGATCCCCAATTCATTTTTTAGACATATATGATCTAATTATCTAGAAAATTGATTAAAGATGACCAATGTGAGTTCTATAATGCATGTACATGATTTGTATGTGTTTCAAACATAGTATTTAAAATGAACAGTGCATATGGGTTTGCCCTAATCAATCATTATTGAAAGACATGCTAGAGTGTACTATTAGATAGCTTGATTCCAATCATTTATATTTAATTATCAATTTAGCTAGTTCAAGCTATTGATAGCTTTACATACCAATAGTTCAGTGCAATTTAGTTAGGTTAGATAAAAAATATTCAATACAAAAGCTCAATAGTATTGTTATGACACAAATAAGTTTAGTATATTCATATATGTTTTGAATATTAAGTGAAGTGAAAAACACTATTGATAATCTATAGTTCAGTTGCATTCTTTTCTAGAGTACCAACAATACATAAATTGTTCAATATTGTTTTAAAAAGTGAAATATAATGTAGCATAAAGAAATGAAAAGGAACGACTTGATTACAATCTAAAGCTAAGAAAAACCTCAGTAGACTATTAATTAGTGAAATTAAAGAATCAATTAGACATTCAGAAAAAAAAGAATCACTTAGACATCTAGATGCATAAACACCATAGATTCCCAATCGAGGTCTGCACCAAAGTGGAAAACATGACTTACCCACTTACAGTGTCAAGGAGAGGAAGCTAGAGCATGCCAGTGGGGAACAAGGGGTTAAGACCAGTGTGGATGACAACTTGATTCGTAGTAGGGATATATAACATTGACCAAAGATCGTGATGCTACCCAGTTTAATTACTACTCAGTGAGTCAACCCTTTTGGAACAACTGGAGTAGATAGTTTTAGACATAGTGCTTTTAACTCTCCACTTGAGTACCCAGGTTTAGAGGAGGATTTTAACTTTTCCAGCCATCTATTTAGCCAATGAGGCCTGATGTGGAAAGGCCCATTGCGGACTGAGTAGCTAGTTAGCAGACTTTGAGTCATGGATCTACTCTAAGCTTGTATGGTGAGATCGATCTTGTTGTGATTCTTCTACATGTTGTAGTACACCTCATGTGGGTATAGGGTATTGATAAATAAATTAAAAGATTTAGAAGTCAAATCTAGAAATTTGTTGTTTAGTATAAAATTTCAAAATATACTGTTAAGTTATTCTCAATTTTTAGTGTGTTAATGGATTTTACATTACTTCTCATTTAGTTTAATATTTAATAGATTTCTTATGTTAGCTTAACTCTCTAACAATTAAACAAATAATATGCATATCATCTAGTCTATTTGGGTGAATTTCCATTCACTGAGCTAGTAGCTCACACTCTACTAAACAAAATTTAGGTAACAATGCTCATATGGAAGTAGCACTAGTTTTTTAGAAGAGTCCCGTCACAGAGGATGTGAATAGTGTTTTGGGGTACAAATAGTTGGTCTTGGTCCCTGCCCAGTCTAGGTCTTTGTATACATAGAGTTGTAAATGATATTGTAGAATATTGTCTCTTTAATGATAGAACTTGCATTTAGTTATCAAGACTTGTGTACAATAACAAGATTTAGTATGAATGCTTTCATTTGTATCTTTAAGATTGAAATTAGTTTTAAAAAATTAGAGTGATGTTTGGATTTTGTTTAGTCAGTAGTTTATTCCATAATATCCCAATTAGTAGTTAATGTGAGATGTAGGTGTAATAACTTGGTATGAGAGCTAATCCTGAGTTGTGAGGGACCATTAAAGTTAGATATCAGAGTCATAAGTGTGACAACTAGGAGGTGATGTGATTACATCTCTGGGAAGTCTAAGCATTTAGATACCCATGCCCAATATTTAAATACTTAGGTTGACACATATCAATATACTCCATTTATACTTACCTATATACCCTATCTAGGTATGTATAGGGAGGATGGGATAGAGAGAAACCTACAAATATTAGGGTTATAAGACCAGAAAATAATAGAAGAATAAGATCACAAAGATAGAATATGATATGGATTTTATTTTATACTATTGATTTGATTTGAAATAAAAATAATTGCTCTTACTTATGTAAACCCTAGATATTCTATTTCTAGAAGTATATGATTCAATTGAGATTGTTATATATTGAGAATTTACATCATACATTGTTTGTTATTTTGACATAAAGTAGGCCTCAATTTATTCTTATATGATTTCTCCCAAGTGAATATCCTATTCATATGTTTGACATAAATAGGAGTTGATTAACCATGAGTAGCTCTTGGCTTTAGGACTACACGTTTGGCCTAGTGCGGATGGCATGATGTGATATTATGATCTAATGTTATCTACAAAATTTGAATAAGAACAAAATATGATAATACAATACCATGATATATCAGGGCATGAGAATACTAAGACTGTGGAATTCAAAGGAAATGTTTAAATAACTAAGAAAAGTCAACTTTAATTAGTAATTATGTGATTATTTGAATATGGAAGAATACTCTAAGCTCAAGGGAAAAGGGAAAATGATTGAAACTTGTGTCAGGATATGGAATGCTCAAATTTTTGGTAAGAGTTTGTATATGATTTAATGAATAAGATACAAGTTGAATACAGAGAACAAATTAAAGAAATGAAATGGATTAAGAAGTATGAGTTCCATAATCAATCCCCATATTTATGCATTCTTTAATTGAGGAAACATAATATGAAATAAGAAAGGGGACAAATTAGAAATTTCATTTAAATAGGAATAACTCTTTGAATGTTATAAGTAAAGATAAATTACTAAAAGAAATGGATCAATAATATATGAGGTTAAGGTAATTTCATTTTGTGGAAATTTACAAAACAAAATAAGAATGATCATGGTTTAAGGACAAATGGTTGAATGATGAGAGGATTATATCAAAACATATATCTTAAGAATTTTTTAATAAATACATACTTGATATTTCTATCAAGTAGTTGGGTGATTTGACTTCGATATGTAATTTGTTTCTTGTATGTGTCATATCTAAGAAGAACGAGGATGATGTTAAGTAAGTGAATGAGTCACATGGATATAAATTGAGATCAATAGTTAAATGAATGTTTTGTCCTCATATGAGCCATATGAACTGAAATGAAGTAAATGTCATTTGAAAAAGTTCACAAAGTTGAAAATTAGAAAGGAAAAATATTGATATATAAACTTAAACTATAGAACAAGCAAGAGATAACGAGACCTATACATGTCATGGAATTCTAAAATTTGCATAGATATATTAATGTGAATTGAATAGTAAGAAACTAGTAAAGCTTAATGATGCTAGATGTAATAAATGGTGTAAAAAAGAAATGATGATGAGAAGTACACTAATAATATATGGATGCCGGCCAGAGTGGCCCAGGTGGTTGTGGCTCGGTAAGTCCCAATGAAGAACTTGGGTTTGAATCTCACCGAAGGCACTCTACGAGAGGCACTCCACCCTAATTTGGCACAGGAGGGGGGTGACCGAACCACACCCTATAATGCCTCAAGAGCTCACCATTCCGGGCTTTCCCGGGGTGGGTTCTCTCGGTCACCAAAAAATATGGATGATATACTCATATTTAGATCATAATAAGAAAAATATAAGGAGAAAGAAAATGCTAAACAATTTATTCTCTTTGATAAGAAAAGATTTGACCTAGACATGACAAAATTCTATGATTTCTAAGAGAAATATTAAGCAAATATTTGAAGAATAGAATCATGAATACTTAAATATATCCTTCTTGTCTATGTCATTTTATGTAAAGTAAAATGAAAAGAAATACCCACTGAAAATGAAAACCTATTCATAAGAGGGATATTCCTAATTATTCAAAGCTGAGAAAATGATAATAATGAAAAAAGTAATATATGACTTCGAAATGGGTAATGTACTAATACTTTTTTATGGAGTCCTAGCTAGTGTAAGAAAATGAGTATATAAATGGTTGGGGCACACAACCTAAGAGAAGAAAGTTGAATGATTTGGATTTTTAGATTTTTTTTGAAGCAAGATTTTTAGATTTCATTAAAGGTTTAATGGTCAAGAAATTATCTATTATGTATTTTATTTTGATATGCTTACATTGTCTTGTACATGAGTGCATTCTTGTATCTAGAATGATAGTAAAGAATCACACAACTCTAATGAATGCCACTATAAGGAATTAAAATTTTAAGCAATATCCTAATGAAAGGAAATGATTATTTTGAAGTTAAAGTTTCATGTGAGACGTCTCATGTCACAGTAGTGATGACGCATCACAAACATAATACTATAGTAGAATAATTATAGAGAGTCATGTATAATGAAAAGAAAAAGAGAATAAAAGTGAAAGGTGAGATGCACATGGATATAAAAAGTGGAATGAACTTTCCAATTTTATAAAGAAATAATAAATTAAATAGGATAAGACCTAGATGAAAGATATATGTAAAGACGTCTCATGATTTGGCAACCCAAGACAGGTAGCTAGATAGCGACCTGACCTTGGATACCAATAATGTTACATGAGGAAATTGGAATTAAATACAAACAAGGGATAGTAACTACTAATAAGTAATTAAAGAATGAGAGATGCAATTTAGAAATGCGAGTGAGCTATATGGGGAGGATTAATATGGATAACTTGTAAGTATAAGAGATGCAAGTTAAATAAAAGCCAGGAATGACAAGAAGTGAATGTTATGTTTTGAGTATTTGAACACCCTACGTTAAAAATCTCTTCATATTGTGGTGAAAGGAATATAAATAAATAAGGGATTTCAAGTAATGATGGATAACAAATGAGTCAATGCACTATCTTAAGTCTTAGTGATGCTCAAACTTTTCTAAAAATATAGCTTGTGAAAGGTGTTCCAAGAAAAGTAAACTTTGTTTATATGATTTTAATTATGCATGACTATATTCTAGTTAAGTTTAAGGTATAGTTTATTGTGATCCATGTTACCCAATTATCATATGTTAGCTCAGTAGTAGAATTGTGGTTATTCTAATCTTGTGGCTTATGGGAGCCTTAAGATTTACATAACACAATGACACAGTAGATTCCATAGCACTTTCAGTTGTACCAAAGAACTATAATAGAGAAATAAATATGTAAGATGATATAGAGCAAAAGAAGATACATTCAAAGAATAAACCCAAATAGAATGTATAAGGTTGAAAGAAAGTGCACATTTGTAATTGATCATGAAACATATATTTTCTTATTGAGATTGAAATGATTTATTAGAAGGTGAATAAAGGATTCAATTTAGAAATAATTAGTCAAACAAGATACACAAGAATAAGTTATATACAGGAACTTAGAACACTGAAAGAAATTTAAATGCAATTTTTAATTATGTTTGTAAGTTTCGAGGACAAAACTTGTTAAGGGGAGAAACTGTAATGATCATGTTCCCACTTAGTAGGTAATTGAGGGTTATTAGACCCTAAGTTCAATTTTCTAAAGAATTTTAATGTGAATTTGATATCTAATCTAGATGTGATGTTATCTTGCATCTGTATTGTGGATTTTGGGGTGAAACCCGTAAGGGAGGGGTGATTTATCAAACCCTAAACCCTTTTTGATATGCATTTTTCTACTTAAAGAGAACTCCAAACTATTGTAAAAATCATATTTCCTTTATTTGATTGAGTGCTTAACATATTATATACCAGTTTGAATTGATTATATAGTATTTGGGTAGGCAAAACCCTAGAAAGGTTGAAATTAGGGGTTCTATCTTGAACTTGCCCTAAAATAGATTAAAATGATGGAATCAAGGAAAATAAATTTTATAAAATAATTTTAACTAATTTTAAGTTATTTTAGGTTAGTGATGGACTCTAGAATGTAATTGGAATCTATAAAGAATTTGTGTATACTGATTTTGAGGTAAAATGTTCAAGATATGACAACTATTGTTATGAGAAAACAAAATTTGAAGGGAAACTTAATTTTGTGGACCTCTTTACAAAATAACAAAGCACCTCAAATGGTCTTATCATCCAAATATGACCTGAAACACCTCAAAAACCACCGTTCCTCTCTAAAATTTGTGGTGGATGACAGAGAGTAGATTTTGAGGGGATTTGGGTGGATGTTGACCTAGGGTTGATCTAGCCCAAGTTCTTCCCCAAATTCAAGTTGAATCCAGTAAGTTCTTAGATTTTCTTGTTCATTCTTCTAGATTTACATAGTTTTATTGTTTTAGAATTTTTTTTTCTAAAAATGGAGAAAGAAATTCTAACATGTCCATCTTCTCTCTCTTCTCATGATATCATCTAGGAAGGATTCCAAGCTAGGGATTTTGTGGCGATTTCCAACTTTAGAGAAGATTGGAGGAACTTTTCATAGAATTCTGGAATACACCTTCTTGGAAGAGGGGAGGACATTTTTCACCTACTTATTACAATAAAGGTGAGTGGATTTACACCCATTCAGACATTTAAGTATGAAATAAACTCAAGATAAGCAATCTGATGCTAAATTAGTTTCATTCTAGAGAATTTGGTTGATTTTGTTGTAAATAGGATTTTGTTATGAAATTCAAGATTTATGGTTATTTTACATAGATTTACTATTTTGACACCTTATTGAATATAATTTTTGCATTATAAAATCAATTTTGATGAAATCTAGTGCTTTCATTAGCTTTGCCCTAATTTGGCAGGTTTTGGCCAATTAGGGTGAAAATGACTCAGAACTTTTTATTTCAAGATGAAATTTAGTACACTATTATAAAATGACTTATTCTACAAGAAATCAGTTTTGGTTATTCAAACTTCAATCAATAAATCTAAAATCACTTTCTTTTTGGAAATCAAGTGATTTACATTGGTTTGCCAAGATTTTGGTGTAATGAACTCAGAGTGAGTGAAATTTATTCTTTAGTTATGGTTTTCATTGATCTAATAAAATATATGAAGAACATCACTATATCCTCTTTTATTTGCTTGGTGAGCCAGAATTCAGATTTTTAGGCATATATGATCTAAATAGATGGAAAATTCAATTAACGATGAATGATTTCAGTTCTGTAATGCACGTACATGATTTTTACAAGTTTCAAACACAATATATTATAGACGTACCGGTGTATCTAGGTTTGACCTAATTAGTATGTAGTGAAACACATGCTAGAGTGTGCTATTAGATATCTTGATTCCAACAATATTTATTTAATGATCAATTTAGCTAGTTTAAGCTATTTATAGTTTTACATACCAATAGTTGAATGCAAGTCAATTAGGTTAGATCAACAATGTTCAATAAAAAATCTTATTGTTATAATTATATGATAGATCAATTAATTATATTCATATATGTTCTGAAAACTAAGTTCAAGTAAAAGACAATGTTGAGAATCTACAATTGAGTTGTATTCTTTTCTAGAATACTAGAAATGCATAGAACTATACAATATTGTGTTCAGTACTGAGATATAGTGTAGAATACAGAATGAAAAATGATTGATTTGATTACAAGATAAATCTAAGATTAACCTTAGTAGATTGTTGTTTAGTAAAACTATAGAATGAATTAGACATCTAGATGCCCTGAACACTGTAAATACCCTACGGAGTTCTACTCCGCAATGGAGGAAATGCCTTCTCCACTATTATTGTCTTTAAGAGGAAGTGGGAGCATGATCATGGGGCATGAGGGGTTAATCCTATCGTAGAAAACATCTTGATTAATAGTAGGGGTATCCAACATTAACCAAAGATCCTGGTGGTATTCAGTTCAATTACTACACAGTGAATCAACCCTTGTACAACAACTAGAGTAGATAGTTTTAGCCAGAGTTCTTTTGACTCTATGCCTATGTACCCAAGTTTCAAGGAGGAGTCTAGCTTTTCCATCCAACTGTTCAACCGTCCAATCCAGATGTGGTGAGACCCCATTGCAAACAATGTATCTAGTTAGTAGACGTAGAGTCCTAGGTCCAATTAAAGTCTTGTACAGAGAGATCGTATCTTGTTGAAGTACTTCTGCATGTTTTCATGCATCCTATGTGGGTCTAGGGCATTAATAAATTGATTAAAAAATTTAGAAGTCAGATCCAGAAATTTGTTGTTTAATATACTGCTGGTATGTATGCTGAGAGAGCCAATCACATTATGATTGTAATAGCATAACTTGTAAATCATTTTTTTAATAATAAAGGCAATCATCCAATTTATTCTGGTCTATTCAGTTATGAGATAATGATGTAACATAATAAATGTCTAAAGGATGGATTACTCAATGACGTATGTCTTCAGGTTGAGGACTTGAACAATGAGATCATACGGATGTCAAGAGTATACATTCTTGTTATGTCCCTAGTCAGTTATTACTGTGGAAGCAATGTAGATAACAATATTACATAAGACTAGAGTGTGTGTTGGATGATGAAAGAATCTCATCAATCATGTATGTAATATCAAATCAAACACATAGGTACTTGTTAGAGAACAATGTACCAGACAGACCCACCATAAGAGTGATACATGGAAACCATAATTGGTAGTTAGTATCAACTCTTATAGTGTAGGTTGTGGTTGTGGTTCTTAGACCTGAAGTCACTAAACTCATCACATGTCATTCAGTGTACTTAGACATCATCCAACATGACCTTGAATAAGGGTTGCCATAAAGGTGATGCTCGAGTACACTGTAACATAAGGGGAAGTCTGTGAGTGATGTAGATGGGATTTGTATCCCTCCTATAGGGGTATGATACCCTAGGCATCTTGATAAGTGATAATGAGAAATGCATGTCCATGCACATGTGAGTCAATATGTGATATTGAGGTTACATATATCTCAGATAGTCTTCTCTGGTTCAAGGAACATAAATTAAATCTTGAAGAGGATGGCCATTCTATGCCTTGAGTTCAATCTGGATATTAATGATAAAGGAACTTATCACGAAACCATTTGTAACCTTAAGTCCACACTCCTAATGGATACACAGCCAAAGGAGAGTGGACCCAGGCGTACATCCATAGAATCGATCATATAACATATGCATGAGTAAAACCACAAACAAGAACAAGGTAAGAGATAACATGTCAGAAAAGGAACTAAACTATTACTAACATATGATTTCAAACCCATGTATCAACCACTGTGAATTCTATTTACATGACATTAGAGATCACCAGAGTAAGAGCATCATATTATCATAATAGAGAAGAAGCATCAACCATAGAGAGAGACTCATAGTGTACCTATTACCTAAAATCATGAAAAGGGTACACATCAGCACAATTGTGCTGAGTACACTATAAAATACATAAATTCGTAGGTTTAAGAGAACATATATGCTTGGAAAAACTTGACATAATAGAAATAAAGAAATAAACATCATGAAAGACTTTCTTAGTAACACACAAGCATGTTTTAAGTGCATTTTCATTATATTTAACAACAATATATGGCCATTGGCCAACTTCCTCAAAGGAAGGGTGCTCAATATTAGCTAATCCTTTTATATACATGAGAGACCTCTAAGTCAATGAGCTAACCATGTTTCAACATGCCTTGTGTCCTTACCCCGAGAATTCAAGTAGGTACATAAGGATTGTATAATGGACAAGTTCAATTATGTTTAAGGTTTATTCAACATATTTCAAGCTAAACAAACATACTAATCACATGGAACAAGTAGCTCAAACAAATACATAAATCCAAGTAGTTTGAGCATACATAAATACAAGCAAGTTCAATACCACTAGTCTGGCCAATAGGAGGATAAGCGTACCTTTAGAGGAGCACAAGATTAACAACTTGATTTAGAAGACCATATATAGAAAGTTTGACTAGATCTTGGAAATTGAGTCAACGTAGAGATCCTAGAATTACAAACAAATGTAATTGGATTAATATCAACAAGATTAGGTATCATTTAGTCATTATTATGGTTATCGGATGTGTCAACTATATCTAGGTATCATGCCATTCATCATTGATTTCAATATGTCAACTAGGTCATGCACGTTCATTATCATGTCATATCATACATCATGGATTCACTTAGAAGTTAGGATGACACATCCTTACCAAAATAGAGATCTAGCATTAGGGTTTTAAGACCCTAAATAGAGCAATCATAAGATTTGAGCAAGCTTAGTCAACATAAGCATCAACATTGGCATAACTAGTCTTATTGAGTTATAATCATGCAAGATTGTGATCATTATAGTATAGATGGGTCTACTTTAGTCATGTTTCATAAACATCATCAAACTATTGATTTAATATCATAAAGTAGTGTAGATAATCATTAGAGCAAGATTCATACACGATTAGGGATTTGGTCATCATCATGCATACTAGATCATATTTCAAGTCAAGATTAGGACATTTAGACCCATTAGGGCACATGAACAATTTACAAGGGAAAATAGGTGTACAAGACATGATAAATTACTATTTTCAAGTCCACACAAACATCTTTGAGAAACTTTAGATCCATAAAAGCATAAGGTTTACCATACATCACATAAGACCATATTAAGACACACGAAGTGTCAATATACATTCATTAGGGTCCAAGAAAGGCCATGATAGCAAATGATTGCATTTTAGGATAAAGATGTACTGATTTAAAGAATTCATAGAGATTTCAAGAACCCTTGAACAAGTTTGATCATTAAAGAAGTGGTCTTTCACAAAAGCCCATTTTAGGACATTTAAGCAAGATTAGGGTACAAAAGATAGATAAGTTTCCAATCTTGAAGCATCAATATGTTCAAGTGACTGATCTTAGGCCAATATAAAATTTTGGGGAATAAAAGAGTAAATTTGCACTTTAAATAACATAAAATATTCCAAAAGAACATGAAAAGTATGCATTTTGTGATATCAGTAGAGGAATAGGTAAAACCAGGGTCTGGAAGTATTTTTAATGGAAATATCACGTTTTTTAGGTCCATAATCATATATTACACACCCAAAATATCCCAAGAGATGATTTATTGAAAATTTCCAAAGAAAATACCTCTTTGAGGTCCTTTTGGACCGTTGGATTAGAATCTGGTGATCGATTTGAAGGAGTTGGGATCCTTGGGCCGGTGGCCTGGCACCACTCACCTCTACTTAGCGGTCATGGATCACTGTGTACCACCATGAGCTTCTTCTCTAGGAGTGATGTCCAACACACCATGGTTTCTACGAGTGGGGTGAGCAGGCGTGGGAGGTGGTGCGCGACATTGTGCGATTGGCTAGTCTTCTGTTAGCAGCTCGCGATTCCAATCATGAGCAGGGTCGGTGCTGGTGTGGCACACACGGAGTGGATGGAGAGCACTCGCATGGCCAATCAGGCATACGAGGCTAGAGGACAAGAGAGCAAGATGGATAGAGAGAGGGTGAGGGATAGTTGAACTGAGATCATCAGTTCTAACCTGCCCTAGATCATAGGGCATGTGGTGTGTCACATTCATGGTGTGTTGTCTGTATAGTAGGCTGGAGCCACCACCAAAATAGGTCGTCAACGCTCCCAAGACATCCAACAGTTGTGTGTGTGTGGAAGCCAACAAAATAGTTGATTGGCTTCAGTAGAGCACGACGAAGGCTTTCACAGTGGAAAAAGGAGATTTGGTGGTGTGATGGCAAAAAGCCCAAAGGGGTATAGGTGGCCACCACCATGGCTAGAGGAGAAGAGAAAGGAGATGAAGAGGGGGATCTAGGACACAAAAAAAGAGGGAAAAGACTGAGAGTGAAGTTTTATAGCATTTTGGCATTTGTCAAAACCCATAGAGAAGGGGTGTTATTGGTTACTCCTAAAGCTACAACGACAGTAGTACAGACAAAGCTCGAATATGATCATCAGCTGTTGGGTTAGGGGAAAACTCTGTGGCTCAAGATCCAAGGGTCCAAGTTTGTCAAAAGCCTAACAAGGTGGATTGTTGATGTGTCAAGTGAAACAAAGGGGCACACCCACTTTGGTTGGGTCGCGCCCCACATTGGGCCCAATAAGGATTAAATTCAATTTAAATCAGATTAAATCAAGGGAAAAAGGTGTAACTTGAAAGACCCATAACATGGGCCATGAGTGTCCAATTGAGGTGATTTTTGTGCTATCAGAAAGATAATTAAAATATATACAACATTAGACACATTAGGGATCGAGATAACTACATTTATGAGGTTCATTATAAAAAGTAAAGCATGATGCACTAAATTCATTAGAACATAAGTCAATATTGATTTTAATGTTATACAAAGGGCAAAAGGAGCAAGGTGACTATAATTTAACATCAAATAACTCACAAAATATGATTTAAATCCAATTGAGTTGATGTGAGTCACTAATTATAGAGATAAATGACATATGGTAAAGAGATAAGGATCTAGTTATCACATCCTCCCCACCTTATAAGAAAGTTTGTCCCCAAAATCAAATCAATCCACAAATCAAGACTTGAAATTTCGTATTCATTATTGTAATAACTTGGTATTCCCTCAGCCTCAAAATTATTTCATAATTGAGAAATTGAGCATCTAGATCAAAGCACAGTTACATTGATCATTGAATTGGAAAGATCATCATATGAGGCACAACTCGGGAGAGATCATCCTATAGATCACAAATTCAGAGAGTTCACATTTTAGGTCAAACAGATAGAGTTCTTTGAAGTGAGAGTAAGGCATGAATTTCATTCCCAACATTTAGGGTTCTATCTTCTATGTTGGCCTAGGTGGGGTATACCTCCATGATTGAGATTCACATTTTAACATTTGAGACAAACATCATATTGCAACATCATAATTTCATCCTCAAAATCGATGGAAGGGCCCACCCTAGTCCACATGGAGATTAACCCTAAGTCATAAATTGAGTGAATCAACATAATCATAATTTCAAAATCTCAATATTTGGGAACACAAAAGTCATTAGTCATCTATGGAGGGTGATCTCAAGATCCAAATAGGGCGATTATAGGATTCAAATTAAGATCATGAATCAAGAGTCAAGATTGCTATATTCAATAATGAGAGTTAAGTTTGGACATCAAAGTCATAGATCCAAACATTTCAAAATTAGAGTTTAGATTCCTATCTAGAGCTTAGGGGTGATCATTCATCTGTATACAACAATCAAGTAACAATCGAGAAACATTTTGAGCATTTTTCAACATTGCATGGTATCAATATCGATTTTAATATTCATGGTATTTATGGTTGATGAATCATCTATTCCTAAGTATTTATAGGAACTTAACCACTAACTATATTCAACATCATTATACTTCCAAGATCATCATCAAATTGCGATTCAAGACCAAGTATCAATATCATCATGAATTTGACCTATTAGAGACTTAGGTCAAGAAATCCAAATTGGGTGGAAGGGGTTACCTTATCAAACTCTAAATAACCAACAAGATGAAAATTTAGAGGAGTCATAATAGGGATGTTGCGTAGGCTAGGGAAGTTATAAGTCCACTACTACTCTAATCTAGCACATTAGTCTACATTAGTCATGACCATTAATGGTATCGAAATAGGGAGAGTATCAATCATCAAATCACACTTTGTAGGATCATGGTATCAAAGAGCAAGATCACAATATGGAAACCATATTTCAAGATTTTACAAGATCAAGGTCACAATAGGGAAACCATATTTCAATATTTTGTAAGATCAAGGTCGCAATAGGGAAACCATATTTCAAGATTTCACAATATTGTGGTCATAATTGGGTTCCCTTCCTTTCATGATCTAGGTAAGGGTAGATTTGGAAATCAAGTAGTCAAATTGAGGACTTAAGAGTCGAGTATAATAGGGAGAGATTGCAATATAGGTCAATCATATTATTCAGATTGAGTCTACAAAGAGGAATAATAGTAATTATAGGATTTTCCTCTTGTAACAAGTCCTTACATCATGATATAGGGATCTAAAGACATAGTCACTCCAAGGCATAATCATCATACACATCAAAATAGGGAAACATTATGCTAAATCATGTTTGAGGTTCGGTCAATAATAGGGCATCATGGAATTAATCAAATAGGGACCTCGTCAACCATGAGGTATAGATGTGTTAACATAGAAAGCATGTAGTCTAAATTTGGGATATAAGTGTCCAACTGAGATGATTTGTTTATCATCCGAAAGATAATTAAAATATCTACAACATGAGACACATTAGGGATCGAGATAACTACATTTATGAGGTTCATTTTCGAAAGTAAAAGCATGATGTACTAAAGTCATTAGAACATAGGTCAATATTGATTTTAATGTCACACAAAGGGACAAAGGAGCAAGGTGACTACAACTTAGCATCTAATCACTCATAAAATATGATTGAAATCCGATTGAGTGATCTGAGTCACTAATTAGAGAGATAAAGGGCATATGGTAAAGAGATAAAGATCTGGGTACTATAACACTAGACAAAGATTGTAGGTTGAAATTGTTCTCCAAATTTCCATTTACTTGGGTAGCAATGATGTGTGACTAGGCATCTCTCTTTGCTTGTGATGTCATAATTGGTTATGGAAATTCACTGCCAATGCAATATGGGACCTATAGGGTTACACACGTAGGTTACACCTAGAAGAGAGGTTTAATCATGAAAGATATATAAATTGATTACTAAAGTGTTTAGGTATTCAATTTAAACATAAATTGACTGTCTGGACTCCCAACCGACTACTTCAGTTGTTTAATCAACCAGTTGGAGTGTCAAGTTGATTGGATATTGCATTTGCTGAATTATAGATGAATTTGGGTGTGAACTTACCAGTTCACTAAGGGAACCAATCGGTTCATGGTTTCCAGATGACTGTCTCATGAGACGAGACACCCAATTCATGGAGTAATTTGATTGGATCAAGGATTAGTGCTGACGTCATGTCGTGCATTAATTGGATTAGAATTTCCAATATAATTACAATAGGAAAATATGACAAAATGACTGGTTCACTGGGTGAATCAATCAATTCGCATGCCAACCGATCGGTTCACTCATGAACCAACCATTTTTCCTGTCGTAGGTTGTGAATTTTCATGATATTCCGGTCCCTTCCATTCCCACATGGACTAGGAACCCTAACCCTAACCCTCCTATAAATAGAGGGGTGTTGGGGGATTCTCAGACACATCAATTGCCTCTGATAATTGTTTTTCTTCTCTGGTTGTGGTAACCGAGAGAACCTAAGCAAGTCCTACCCGATAATGGGTGGGATAGCAAGGGAGAAACATTGTGGGAGAGTAAGTTGGTGACTAGTACACTAATGGGAGGGACAACTCCTTCCTATCTATTCTAAAAGAACAACATGAGTTCTAGGAAGTCGGTGTGGAGGCTGTTTCCTGTCTCTAGGAGGAGAACGTCAGCCTACTATTTGTAGCGGAGACTAGGAGCTGTTGCAAACGTTGTCTTGGACAACTAGAATAAAACTACACAACAAAGACCAGGAGATTGTCACTAGACTTGCTCTAGGACTAGGTATATCCTCAAAATCATCCTTTCCATTATATAATTGTTGACGCGATCCATTGGTTTAATGGGTAATATGGAAGTAAAATTTTTGTTTTTGCTGCCTACCTAATGCCATGTTTCCCTACATATAGAATTTTAGAAGTGTATTGTTTAGTTATTGTTAGTATTTAGTATGTTTATTAGTTCTACATCACTTCTCATTCAGTTAAGTATTTAATATATTGCTTATATCTATATATGTTTCTATCCATTAAATAAAAATGCATATTATCTAGTCTATTTGGGTGAATTTCCATTCACTGAGCTAGTAGCTCACACTTTACTGAACAAATATTTAGGTGACACTACTAATATGGAGATAGCAACAAGAATTCACAAGAGTCCTTTCTCAAAGGATGTTAGTATTGTTTTGAGGTATAAATAGTCAGTCTTGCTCCCTGTCCACTCTAGGTCAATAGGACACAAAGAGTTGTAAATGATATTGTAGGATATTGTGTCTTTACTGCTAGAATATGTATTTAGTTGTCAAGACTTGTGTACTTGTAAATAACAAGAGTTAGTAGGAATGCTTTCATGTGTATTTTTAAGATTGAAATAAGTTAAGAGGAATCTGATTGTATACCTATGCAATGACAATTCATGTGAATGAATGTGTCAAATATGAGAATTTTAAATTGGAAAAATGTAGAGTGTTGTTTGGCTTTTGTTTAGCCAATAATTTATGGCCTAATTTCATGATTAGTAGTTAATGTGAGATGCAGGTGTAACACCTCATCTAAAAACAACTATACCTCCATGTTTCCATGTGAAATAATTCTAGAACTTCTCACGGACACATTGGCTACCTTTTTTCCTTTAAAATCGAGGCACCCAATTATTGAGACAAGATTTGTGTTTTAAACTAGGTTGGTATAACAAACATGGTTTTTTTGCCTCTTTTTGGGTTTTAGAGATTTACAATTTTGGTCCAATTATTTTGACAAATCAACCAACATCATTACCAAATCAATAGTTTAAGATACATTGTCATACAAAATGGGAAACATATTACCTCTTTTCCAAATAATTGAAACATGGCACACTATTTGATAAAAACAAGTCTCCTGAAGTGGTTTAGTCATTAGGGTCCTTCATTTAATTAATTTAGGTAGGTTGATTCAAGTTGATAACAGAGAAATTTGGATGATTATCACAAAGAAAAGACCCAAAATCAATTTGTTTTAGCATTTTCAATAGTCATTTCCACCATTCATGTATTGAAATCAATTGTGACACTAAATTTTTAATTTTTATGAGTTTATTTCCACATTTAAAAGAAAACACCACTTTTCTTATCATCATCACTAAAATAGGACAAACAATACCATGTTTAGGTGATGGTGTAAAAAATATGAATTAGTTCGATCATTCAACAATGCAATTATATAATTATGTTTTTTTAATCCAAGTATGCAATTTTGCTACATTCAAACTTGTAATTCAAATAGAAGCAAGCGAGCAAATGCAAAATGAAGTACAAACATGCAAAAATTAAGTGCAAACATGAAGTAGAATAGATATGATGCATGGAGAAGATAAGATGAGTAGGAATGTAGAAGATATTAGCATACACCTGAAATAAGTCCATTCACCACCCCACCTCAATATTATATAGTGTCCGTATTGCCAAGGATAAGCTTATAAAAAGGCATAATTGGATGCTGACTATGGAGCGTCAAAGCCAAAGGACCCATGTTTCTAGTGTGGTCAAGAGGGTCTTAAGGAAGCATCCTAGTAATCAACCTCTCTTCATTCTTGAACTTTCATGCTAATGTGTTGGATAGGTTGTTGGTATCTCAACACACATCATGGTTGGTACCAGTGTCATAGGGGTTAATGTTAGAAAATGCACATGATGTATGCTAAAGAGGACTGTTGTACTCGATGTCAATACCTTTTGGTGGTTGTATCCCATAAAGGACATGGAGTTCCCATGTCGATACATAGCATGTTGGGATTCAATAATTGTCAATGTTGAAGAAGCCATTCTAGCACATAGTGATGTTGAACCATTATGCGATGTCGTGCTTCAATGTCTTGAGATGTTTTTATCCAAGAAGTGGCTTGATGTTTTGGCATGCAAACACAATGTGGACCTTGAATGGTCATGGAGATATTATGTACACAAGTTCTCAATTGGACACATTGAGTCCACTATTAGTCGATATTCTTAAAATCTACATGAAAAACTACATGTCACTTCACACTAAAACATGTTGTATCATCTTATAAATTAACCATATCATCATTCCTATGAACCTAGACATGTTGTGTGCTTAAAATAGTATATTATGGGGAATGAATTTTCAGCCATTGAACTCCATGTGATCAAGCAAACATCATATTCTAAAAATACACATCATCATGAGTGGTTGACAGTCTACATGGATGTATAGATTCCTAAACAAAGTATAAGAATTTTGACCCATATAAACCCTTAAAAACATGTTTTATACCTTAATTTTGTGCTTGGATACTTTTATTAAATGTTTAGTGTAATAATGCAATTAATTGGTTGATTTATGCTTTGTGGTCCTATGTATGAATTCCCCATGTATGAAGGTATATTTTGTAATTTGTATGTAGCATTCTTTAATTTCTCCCTATCTATCTATCTAGATGATCTTGGTTTGGTGGACCTTGGTTGCCTTAGCAATCACCCTGCCATTTCATCCGTTTAGGATGGATACTGCCAGAAGAATGACTACCGAGTAGGATATGCACATCACCTACTAATGAAAATCCATCAAAGGAGATTGCACTTTTCCATCAATGAGGGAGAGTAGGAGATTGATGATCAACTGTAAATGACTATCTACTAATGCAAAACACCAATGATCACCTATCGATAAAACCTAACCTAGACATCTACCGATCAAACCTCTTCTTCCACCTATCGATGAACTTCCTACCACTGTCCATCTACAAAACATTTGTTGTCATGTATCAAGGACATCGCTTGTAAATGAAGTCACGAGTGTGGAAACTACTGGTATAGTAGTGTTAAACCACTCTTTCTCTCGCCTCTTATCATCCCCTTCAGTCCTATAAATACAATCTACCTTCCTCCCTATTAAACTGGTTACTTGAGCTACTGATGAAGAGCTACAACATATGCTTCTTGTAATTGGTTGATGACAACATGTGAGATCTAGGCTTACCATCAATATTAACTAGTTATTGCTTATGTTTTATTCATTCTCCCTCTTTCCTTTCTTCTTCGGACGTCAGCAAACTCTTCTTACATCCTTTTGTACCTTGTTCCGACCTAGTTCCACGCAAGCAAGCTTCATCTCATCTTGTTCATGTGGTGGTCTTCCGTTATCTCCTACCTTGAGCTATGTGCATGGTGGTTAGGCATGTCAAAAAAACCCGACCCGACCCAAGCCCACCACCTGACCCGACCCTGCACTCAAAATTCAGGTTTTATTGGGTCTGGGGTTTTGTGGGTGAACTCTTACGCCGTGTAGTATGGGCACACACTTTATTGGATGCAGACACACAGGTGTTGTCAGAACCGTCCCTGGTCCGTCTCTCCCACTCTCACTCCCGCCACAGTCATACACACATCCTTCCCCCGTCACGACATCACCTTCCCTCACCCCCTCGCCCTCCACTTCGATCCCTCGACAGCTCGGCTCCCTCTCCAGTCTCTCGTCTCCTCTGCTCAGATATAGCCTTCTAAGTTTTCCAACTCAAGTGGCGCTCCCCTGTCACCGTCTCCACATTCACGACTCTCACCCATCTTAACTCTCTTCAGATATAGGGTTTCCAGTCATGTGGTGCGGTGTATCTGGTTTCAGTTAAATCAGCATCTGTGTTCGCGATAGAGGATAAAGAGATTGCGATAGGAGTGACGACGACGATTGCAGGGATGGAAACTTGAAGAAAAGAAAATCTCCAGTGGGTTACTTTTCAAATTTGCATTGTGACCTCTCATATCTTCTTCCGGAACTAGATTTTAGTCTTTTCACTGGCATCTTCTCCGGCATTCGGCCCGCCGTAATCGCATGCTAGTCGACTCCTCTCCTCTGACGGGCCCCCTCTCTCGTTGGTGTAGAATGATGGGAACAATCTGTCTAAAAACAGACATGGGAGTTGAAATGTGGACTGGTTTTGACAAGAATTACAACCCATAGAAATGTTGGTCTGAGTTAACTCTGTAATTGGCATGTATCAAATATATACTGATGTCAATACATCTCCCTTAATTGATTGAGTACTTATCATTTGTGATTAGATTAGATTCCATAGCAATTGGATTTTAGTTAGCTTTGTTAATGGACGACAACTTAGTTTTAGTTGGATATTCACACAGAAGTATCTTCACTTTGCCGAATGACTTGCTTATATATATGTCTTGTTTAACAAGTTGAACAGAATAGCCTTATTTAAGTTTCGAATACACCAACAAATTCTTTTGCTAGTTTTTGAAATCTAGGTATTGCTGTGAACAAGAAGGAGCTATAGATTTTATTGGGTTTTTAAGCTCTAGGTACTGTCGTGAACAAACTAGATATGTGGGAATATACATTCTTTTTTAGTCTAGGTACTACTGTGAACAAAAAAGATTTACGTGTTTTGCTGGTTCTCTAAGCTCCAGCTACAGTTGTGAACAAAAAGAATATGCGGGTATTTACGGATTTTTAAAATCCGCAGTTTCGGGTCAGGTTTTTTCGGGTCAGGTAGTTTGCGTGTTTTGAGTGTCAATATATTTTCGGGTTTGGATTTTTTCTCACAGTCTCTAAAGCGGGTCGGGTCGGGTCTTGAAAAACCCGACCCGTTGCCATGCCTAATGGTGGTCTCCTTACCTATGATTTTGCTTAGTGATTAAACATGTTTTGTTCTTCCGTCTTACGCTAGTTTCTCTACTATTGTGGAAGAAGTTCTTGGAGCTTTTTATTAGTAAATATCAGATATTGTGAAGAGATCGTGGCTTGCGTGTTAACATGGAGATCATTTGAAGCTTTCAATGAGTAATGGTTGAAGATTTTTGTTTTGATGGATAAGTGGACTCTTTTTTATTGTTTGTAAGGCATGTGATATAACATATCACACATTTAATGGCTACATGATGCATGCACCACTTATTCTTGCTTCTAGACCCTTTACTATGCTAAAATATGGAATATTTGTGTGATCCAAGTAAGTGAGAATGGAATAATAACTTGCACGTTCAAATTAATTTCTTGAATATACTACATGAAGCTAATTTTGTACTTAGTTAGGCACGCATGTGATTAGATTCAAACTAACAATATAAAATGATTTTAATGGTGGCACCTTTATGATGTTTTGTACCCAAAAATGAAGATTTGAATTCTTATAGAGTTTCTTGATGATTTGGAGATCCTCCATAATACTATTAAGGCATTTCCTTAAACCGTTATGCTTATGTAAACTAGTTTAACTAGATTTACTTTATGAAAGTAGCTCATATGTGCTTAATTTTGATCTTCTTATGTACTAATCTTGAATTCAGTATAACTCTTTTGTACTTTGGAATTTTATTATGAAATTTTGGGTGCTACCTTGTTATTTATTTTTGAAGCTATATGCAAAAGTTCATGTTTTTGTGAGGTTCCTACTTGAAATTAGCCTTGTCATGGTTTTGTATGGTGTTTGATCTCTATTCTACCTCATCTTGGTGTTTTGAGCCTTGATATGGCCAAGAATGATACATATACCTTGTTCAGATGGTCTTGTGTGGACATTATATCCTTGAAAGGATTTGATAGTGGCAAAGTTTTTATGAATAATCATGCTTGGTGGTGCCCTAGATTGATTCCTTGACCTCAATATGGCCAACGACGTTACACTACACTTGTTTTGGTTAGTTGGAATTTTAGGATAACATATTTTATATCTTCTGAAGTAAAAAAGGCTTGAATAATATTTAGATATTTTTTGTTGATTGTATGTAAATTTATTGATGTAGTCATACTAAAATTAAATGAATAAATTAATCTAGTGCAACCTTATTCATTATAGAGCCATAAGTTTGTAGATCTATTTTTTAGGTCATTATAGAAACTTGAGAGTTGTGAGAAGATGAATGGAGTCATATGTTGGTGAATATGATGGTATAATTTGGTTTCCTATACTCTAATATCTTTATATTTTTTTGGGAATCGATTATGATAGAATGAGAAAGGTTTCATGTTCATTAACTTTAACATCCTTATTGTGTTCAAGATGGTTTCTGGAGTAAAGGTATCTATAACAATTATCTTGAAGCAAATTGGGTATACTGCATAAGTCCCAACTTTTAGTTTTTTTTATCAACTCAATAGTTTACCTTACTTATTTTCACATTTAGATATTTGAATATACACATTGAAACTTATTTTAGAAATCCAAGTAGAATCTAAGGCGGTCAAGCAACAAGGCTTACCCATTAAACCCAACTAGGTGATAGTTATATTTGTTTAATATTATTACTAGGGGTTACCGAAGTATTACTTGTTGAAACTACTATTAATTCTGATTATTCCTCAAGTTAAGAGACACTCCTAAGTTTACATGCTCAAACCCTTGAAAGGATTACTCTATAACTTTACTAACCATCTTAAGAGGCTGTATGGGTAGATCTGCATGCTCACATATATCCAAAACATCTTCTTCGTACTCTCTACACCATACTTAGGCATAGGGTCTCTGGTTGATAATTACAATCAAGTGTTTTAGCCAATAAAGGGTCCCTTTACTGCTCAAACTTTATTGTAGTGGTGACTTGTTTACAATAACCATCAATATATTTGATAGATCTTTAATGTTGTACCTATAGTTTTGCAATGAATAAAAATAAGTTTGATGATGAAATTTTTACGATGGGAATCCAACAATGGTGCCATATCAATCTGAGAACCAAGTTTACCACTTTTCCACCACATGATACATACATTATCATTCAATCATAACTTTCATTCTACCAACATACTTTAATTCCTCAGGCATCAATAGGGCATTCCAAAAAGCATCTCAAATATAATAGCATAGCTGGAGGGAAACAAAGTTTTCTATAACTTACCATCAACTTCCATGAATCCTATCAGAATACGATATGCATTATTGCTCACTTCAACCTAATCATGATTACAACTCTTCATTTTAAGACATCAAGGAGTCATATGATCTTCCAACCAGCATAGAAAGTGATTAGAGTTCTCCAGGACTAGCTGGTTTACCACTATTCCGCCATCACAAGTGAAGATAAATTACAAATTCAAATACACATCATCTTATTCACTTGGTAGTCTAATTCAAAATAAACTATAAATTCTAATTCCCATTATCTTATTCACTAGGTAATCTAATTATACCACAAAGATGATAGGGGTGAACACTAACGAACACCTAATGAAATTCATATATTCCTTCAATAAATCATTACATATGAGGAATTTGAGCATAACTAGGATAGCATTCAGCCCCAAGTGAGTGAGCTTTAGGTTAGACTAAGTTAATATAAACATGCCTAAGCGTAATGGGGCTAGTTCATTTTTTCACTTAATATCGAGAGAATCACCTCAATTCTAAATCTTACTATTTGTGATCCATGCATGCTCAACCCAAAGTGGATGTATGCAATGCATGCTAGAAAGAAACAAAGAAAAGGGGTCTAAGGTGAGAACTAGGGTTAACCCTAGCTATGAGTTTTCAAGTCAACTTACACTTCATAGTGTTCACTTTAACTACCTAGAAAATTGGAGGTAATATTAAAATTATACAAGAGTGAACTCCTACAAGGTGATGTTTCCACCTCCATAAAGAGGGTAGCAATGATCAAGGTTACTAAAATATGATTCTCAACCACATGGGTAGTTCGGGGAGTGAAAGTGACCAAACTAGACAGGGATTGGAATCCTAACCATCATTTTGTGACATGTAGATAGGCATGTAAAGTAATGGGTCAAATATCAACTTAATTAAGGAACAATATCAGATAACTTGAAATAGTGAAGCTGCCAACTACTTCGGCTCTGATACCATTTTGTAAAGAGTGGGGACTGAGAGGGGATCCACTCAAATCCATGTAAAGATAAAGCAACAGAAAAATAAATATTACAAAGTAATGAAATGTAATATTCTACAATTTCCTCACCATAAAAGGTGGTATAGAAAAGTAGAAGGACATACATATAACAAATCTAATAGCATGCATGGCATGTTGCATATGGCAGCCCAATCATCCCAAGATATCCTCAAAGTTCAAATTTCTAAAGATGGTCTTTCTGGTTCCTTGTCCTCTAATGTACCTACACTTGGATGAAAGGGGAATATCATCAAAAAATAGTAAACCAAGGCATGTATATTAAACACACTGAGTATGTGCATATAAACAACATGTTGGAATTTATTGGGTTACAAGTATAAAAAGGACTTTCCCATGAAAAATGGTCCATGTAAAAGTAGGTCAGTCCAACAAGAGGAAAATCAAGATATTGAGGAATAGCTATTATGGAGAGCAATAATTTGAGATAAAAGAAACATCTTGACATAAAAAACATTCAAAAATACAAATATGCAATATCTTTGAATGCATAAAAAATCTAGACCAAACATACCTAAAATAGGGCCATAATATTGTAGGATTATGGCCTACAAATTATGGGTCAAAACACACACATGGAGGAATATGTGTGCCCTTTTATATGTATGGTTGTACATAACTACCATTGTTTTAGATACCCTAGTCAAACATTTAGCATTCAAAAATAGAGTGACAAGCCTAGCATTCCAATCATAATTCACATCAAGTATCAAAACCATAAAAATATGGGTTAAATAATCCAATTAAACTTAACAAATCAATGTCCACAAAAGTTCATAAGATTTCAAATAAGTAAAAGTGGATGTTTAACTTTGAATGCCCAAAAAGGGTTAGTAGTAAAGTGAATGCCTCAATATACGAATTTTGATCACAGTCATGATACTTCACAAAATAAGATAGGGATTTTACACACCTTATCATCATTTCTAATGGTTAAATCAACTATTAAACTTGATTCCCAAAGTCAAGTATTCATCCTAGGAAGATGCTAGGTATGTTAGTCAAACCAAAGTAGACATGTGTATACATTCTTATTATCAATTTCCATATTTTTCTTGTCCTAGTCCCGACCACCTAATGACATATTAGGGTTTTTATATCTTACTAAGTGAACATATGATCCATTAGATATCTACTTCAGTTCTAATATTCATCTTTAGCCACATAGGTTTAAGTATATCTAGGTTACCATATGTATGGGTAATTTATTTCTCCAAATTAGGTCTTGTAACATCCTCCTCCTCTAATAACATTACACTCTCATTCATACTACTATGGTTAAACTTAATTGTATCTTATAAGTATGCATATCTTTATATGATTCCTTTGTAATTGTAACTACCATTCCAACATTATGTAAATACATGTGCATCTAAGGTTTGTAATATATAAAAGGGATGAGAACTTATTAACTACTAAACTTAGAAATGTCAAACATATGAATATCAATTCATGCATATGTATGACCATAAACCATTCTATCATTGCTTAGTGATCCTAAATAACAACTAGGACTAGTTCTAGCTTAATGATTTCAGTAATTACACCAGACCAATAATGTTTAAATCATGGAGTTACATATTTCTAGATGTATACACTAATGTTTATGCTAATACCCTAAGTGTAGGGATTCTAGACTAGATTCTCAAACTAAACATTATAAATAGTTTTATGTTACTAATGGTTTTGTTAATATACTAATAGATATTGTAAATTGAAATCAGAGAAGAGAAATCAACCTTCATTTTGGGAGATTCACTATGAAACTTTTGATTAGTTGGTTCATACGACCAAAAGATGGTGGTGTCAGGACTGGAGAAAGTCGGCAGTGACAGGACCAGATGAGCGTCAGTATATCTTAACAATCTACTTGCAACTTCAAGTCTAGTTTTTAGTAGTATACAACAAGGAAAGGAGAAGAAGGAAGAGTCCAGTGGAGAGAATGTTGGAGTGAGAGGATGGTTGGAAGGTGCAGCTGTAGTAGGCTAGTAGATTGATGGATGTGTATCTTGTTGGGAGATGACATCTCAGACAAGATCTGGCTTGTTGCATCTAGTTCTAGGTTTGCATGTGCTTATGAACTATAGGTGACAAAGATGGGGATGAAGAAGTATGGGAGGAAGGATATGAAGGTAAGGATAAATGAAAGAGAAAGAGTGGGAAGGAGATGACAACTGAGTTACATGATGGTGTTGCCACATGAAGTAGGATGTGGATATGGTGGTTAGAGTGACATGTGGTGATGGAGGCGGTGTTGTTGTGGGTGCAAGGTGTGAGACAACTGATTTGATGGAAGTGGTGATCTAGATACCTTGAGGTGAGATGATACAATATAGGAAAATGACCACAATATAGTAGGTGGTGGCAGTTTGCAATCATGACCGTGGGACACTTAGGAAGATAAAGAAGGAGACAATTTAGGTGTTGCCTACAATGGTAGGGAAAGGAAGGTGTGGGGGAGGCAAGTTGCAGATTGTCTACCTCGATTTTAGACTTTTTGGGAGGAAGAAGAAGAAGGTTGGGAGAACAAGGATAGTGATAGTCATATTTTTTCATAGTCACTGGGTGCAGAGATAGAGAAGTGATAGCTAGGGTTATGTGAGGAAGAGAAGAGGAAAGGGAAAGAAATTAAGAGAAGAAGAGGAAGAGGATAGGGGGAGAAGAAACTACACACAAGTCCACATGATATCTTACAATCTAAAATATTAGGGTTTTGTTGATTGCATAAAAGATGAAGGAGACAATAATTTACATAATGGCATAATAATATAGTTATACCAGCCAATATAATATATTTAAGCTAAAGTTTCAATTAATGAAATGATAAGTCTAAAGGAGTCTGATTGGCACAAAAACTGGTGGGTAGGATAATTAAAGTGCGAGGAACTCAATTCTAACATAAATTTTACCTTTTAGTAATGACTGGTATTTTATTTCATGGCATGCAAGTTAAGTTCTCAAATAATGAACTTAATGCATTTCTAAATCAATTTGATGCATTATTTCCTATTTGTCTATTTACTTTAAATTAGAATGACTATCAAGTGCCATATTCAAATCAAGAATTATTAAATGGTAAATTTATGTGACTAGACTCAAATAACTAATTAATCCTAACTCATGCAATGTTATATTTATCATCTTATTGTGAATACATACTCCAAAATTTCCCAAATTAACCTATATCAAGGGAATGAAACTTGAAAAATATAATAATTTGATTAGGGCCTAGACAAAGGGGAGGGTTAGCCCAAATACCTAAATTCTAGTATGTCACAAAAACACTACATACACTCCTTGTCAAACATGAACTCAATGTGTTTAAGAAATTAATTTTGTAAGGGTTTATCAATCTTACTTAAATCCTTAATAAATATATTATAGCAATTTGCATGTCCTAGAAATGACATATATTATGAGATGAAGCTTATTCGGTCAATATTTGAAATAGCATTAGATTTTGATTTATGTTCCTTGATCCCTAAGGAGCATACCATGTATCCCAAGACAATGTCCTCCTTCACCATGAAATGGAATTTCTCTCAATGTATTACCACATGTGTTTGCTCACAAATATATGGTATTAAGGAAATATGGTGTAACAATGCCTTCAATAAGTCTCCATAGACCATAAAATAATACATGAATAACTCCATGATCATATTTGTGTACCCCAAAAACATGGGGGGGCATTTCATAGGCCAAAAGGCATTTACCAAAAAGCATAAGTACCAAACATGCAAGTAAAAGCTGTCTTTTCAAATCATGTGGATGAATAATTATTTTGTAGAATCGTGAGTAGCCATGAAGATAGAAAAATAATACATAGTGAGATAGTGTTCCATGACTTGAACTAGGAATGGAAGGAACAACTGGTCTTTGTATGCATAGTTTTGAGCTTTCTATACTAATCAAACATGTGCACCATGTCATTAGACTAGTGGAAATCACATCATTATACTCATCAAGTACCACTATAATAATCCTTTTCTTAGGAACAACCTACATTTATATTAGCCACAAAGAATCTAGAACACTATAGCTGATATTAGTTGTTAGTAGATTCATCAATTACTTCTATGTAAATAACTTCATACTCAAATTCAAGTACCAAAAACGCTCAATAGAAGGCTTGACTCTGTGAACCACATTGATTGTATGAATGAAGGGAAATTGGAAAACCCATGAGGTATATGATAATCTATACAACAAGACCATCTATTTTTTTCCCTTAACTCTATGAGAAGCTTCTCTTATTATGCCCTTATAATAGTATAATGGTTATCATTGAGAAGACCTACTTGTCATCAATAAATACATATTTCAACCTTGTGTATATTGAGTTCATCTCATGTGTTGCTAGAGTTGAAAGCTCTTCATTAGAAACATGTATCATATTTCATTCCTTGTATACACATATGGGATCCTCTTATACAAAATCAAGGTGAAAAAGAACATGATCCACCTTCTCATCATGAATTTTATACGTGCAATGATTAGTCAGTGATGTCTCAAATGCATCATCAATTTAGTGCAATCGTCTCGACATCTTGAGGAGCTAGTCTATGCAGTCAAGGATAGTGTACCTCCTCTTGTATAGATGGATCCTTCATGCTGCAAAGTACATTGAAAAAAAACTCATTTCTTACACATAATCCAAATACCCACTTATACATAATCAAGGAATGTGCACTCACCAAAAATTTCTTGCAAGAATTGATGGCATAGAAAATATCCTCCTTTATATTTAACCAAAAAATGGCAAGGGAATAAAATTCCCCACTTGTAGTAGTATACATGGCCAATCGTCACCTATGGTAAAATCTAGAAGCTATATGATAATCATATAGGAAAAGGGTCAACGAGGCCCATGTGTATAAAGAATGTGGCATGAGAGAAATACTGGGTCCTGAATCCACAATGCCATTATGGAGAGAAGAACCATCTTTTTAGCATGGAAGTCCAAAGGATGCATTCATGAGATTGCCTAGATCTTGGAACACACTATGTCTAGTGTTGTGCACACCAACTTTTGTGTCTTGAATTTATACATTGTGTATTTTCATGTCACATTGGTCTTTACAAATGTGATCCATGAGGGAATCTCATTCATTCCATCCAAGAAAGGGATGTTCACATAGTATTTATAGAAGGCGTAAATGAAGCTATGGAAACATTTTTTAAACTAGAAATAGGGAAAATATTAGAGAAAGGGAACCCTCATATTATTCACTGGGATATATGACAATCCTATATATTGATGCATGCTCCCCATATGGAGATTCTATTGCAGTATCGATACTTCAACCTTTGACCTCAACATTCTAGTCAATAATAATAATCTATGACTGCTTTGACTGTACCCTTCTCTCTACAAAGACAACCCTAAGATTCTGGTTAGGGTTTAAGCTAATCATTCTTGAGGTTTGTTTCTGACCATCCTATAAAATAACTTGTTGGACGTTTGTGTAGTTTTCTATGCCAATGGTGTCTCCAAACTTTGATTGTGGGTCTACTGTTGGAAACATCTATTTCAATGTTGCATTGGCACCCCCATTGAACTCTTGGAAAAATGATCCATTTTTAGCTTGAACTATTTGCATACTACCTAACTACACTAGTAATGTTGTCCCTAGCCTTGATTTGTATTGTAAAAATACTATTGTCCTTGTTTATGATTGAAGTGTCCAAAATGTTTACCTTGTTGAAAATTGTATTGCTTAAAAAAACTGATTTTGCTAAAACCCAAGTGGAAGTGACATTGTCCTTGGTGCCTTTGATGACAAAATGTAACATACCGAAACTTAGAACCTAATCCTATTCCAAGGTTGAGAGGTTAGAGACCTTAGATCTTTGGGTTTAGCCAAACAAGGATAAAGGTATGTTCATTAGTGGATTAATTGAAACCCAAAACATGTTAATGCATGAATAAATCACCCTAACATGTAGACATATAAACAATGATGACATAATACTTTCATATGAATCATAAGATCAATAAAGGATACATAGAATAAGTCACATTTGATAATGTTGATTAATATGATAGGAGAACTACGAAGTACATGTTACATTATCCAAATAACATAGAATTAATAAACTAAATGAGAAAAAAGATAAATATATTTGATTGCATTCATAAAATGACATATAACCTTTTGGTTGCAATATGATGAATACTAATAATAACAATGACATAATATGTTGGCTAAAATAATAATGGGCCACAAATGTCAATCATGCAAAACTCATAAAAGAAAGACAAATTGGTTAAACTAACTTGAGATTCATTTTCCTTGAATATGTTTTGGCTTGGAGGCTAAGTTTCACAAAATATAGGATAATAATGATCACATCAACTTTATTCAGAAAAGAAAAGGAAATTTTCCTCAAAAATATGAAATAAAATTTAATGACTCCAAAAGAGAAAACTAATCTTGGATTCATACTCTACACATTAAAATAAGCGTATGTGTGATTTTTCAATTAATTAGGGAAATCCTTGATTAAAAGATGAATTTAGGAGAGAGAAAGTGTGTATAACCTTAAAAAATATTAAACAATATACAAAAAACTTCAACATGTGAGATTAAGGGCAAATTCGTATCCAACATATCTATGTGACTTATGGGTGAAGTTTCATCAGATTTGGATAATCCTAGAGCCATTAATGCATGAGTAAATAGAAAATGGGATTTGCCAATTTAACGAATCAAAAGTTTTCAAATATGAAATCTAATTACATAATCGGAGTCTACATGCCTTAATTGGCCTCTGTGCACAATTTCATCCAATTTGGAGTTTGTTTACACCTTCAAACAAGGAGAGAGAAAAAGAGAAATTATTAGTGTCCCACTTTATTCAAATTAGTTTAGGAAAGTTATTTTATGTGTCATGCGAACATTTTTTTTGACTTTGCATGTCACCTATTTACTGTCCAATCAAAATCAGATGGCTCCGAGATTCTCTCCTACCTTGGGTAGGATGAGCCGCTGTGAACATTACCACACAGGCTGGTATTTTGTGTTTTTATCGGCCATTTCTTGAGCATTCGTTGTGATTTTTCTCCAATTAGATTTTAAAAGAAATCTACATAAGTCTATACCAAATTCATGACCTATTTCTTTATATTCAGAAAACACCCAAAATTCCTTCTCCAAACTTCTAGAGCTCCATGCTCTTGGGTCGAAGGACCAAACCCTACCTATATAAAAGCCTTGTGCGGGTTCTCATCACCACGAGCAATCTTTCCATCTAGCCAATTTCTTTGTTTGTTGAGTTTTGTACTGCCTCCAAGTCAAACTTCACCCTGCCCTTGCAGCTCCTCGTGCATGGAGTTGGCTACAATGTTCTTTGATCAATTTTGGAGGTGAGTTCGTCGATGTACACACTTTGATCTTAGTTCATTTATTTGGCTCGTGAACCACCCCTTGGTTTCCCCCAAATCTATGCCACCAAGGATGATTTGCTTTGTGCAGCCATGGCAGACGTGAAGCAAAGAAGATGCCCCCTATTTATTTCCTTGTATTGCCCCTATTTTTCTAGTTTTCTTTGTTTTCTCGCTAAGGGGAAAGATACTCTTTTCACCCATTTTTCATTTGTTTCAAACGAGTCCAGCCGAGCTTTGATCGGGGGACATGGTTGTGTGTGGTTGGGCCATGTCATATGGGTTCAACTCCTGCCCTCTCTCTTCTTCTCTCGTAAATTATACACTAATGTGGATATTTGGTGATTTTTTTATAGAATTAAGGAGGCTGTCTTATTCATCCCACCCTCCTCTTGTGAGCATTTCAAACAAAATATTACATTCACTAATCAAACAGGAATTTTGAAACATGTAGTACTACTACCATTACATTCTTTACTAAGATTTAGAGTCACCTCCCTAGGTGGGTGGTCAAACACCCTATAGTAGAAATTGTTTTGAAGGCCCAGTTTGGCTAGATCGTCAACAACCTTGTTGCCTTCTCTCCGAATGTGATTCACCTTCCACCCTGGCTTCAGCAATGTGACCCATCTGCATAATTGCTTTGCGTACCTAGGGTTAAGCTTCTCTTCCTGAGTAACAATGTTTACATCTCCTTGTGAATCTGATTCGATAATCACACAAGGTAATGAGTTCCCCACAACAAGTTCGGCCACTTTCAATATGCCCTCCAGCTCTGCCTCAATGATATCGGTCATATTCATTCAAAATACCGCTCCTCCACACCATCAACCTTGTTCATCTCTAGCGACAATGGCACTGTACACTTTGCCTTGCTTGACTGCAGCGTCAGTATTGATCTTTACCATCCCAGGTTCTGGGAACCTCCATTGTGCGGGGTTGTGTCTACAGGTGGCCTCCATGGTGGTCGTCTTCATGTCCCTCATCTCCATGTGGGCTGTCACCTCTCTACGAATGAGGCTGACCTGCTGAGCTACTCTAGGTTGTACATTCTCAAAGATCTGCTTATTTTGGCTGGCCCAGATCTGCCAGCATGTGATCATGAACATGTTGGCTTGCTCCCCACCTCCTTGCAAGTGTGTGTGAATCCACTCTTTGATATCGTCAAAACTGAAGAATCCTGGGTACAACCTTCCTCCAAGGATCTCGTCCCACACCTCTCTCGCACGCACACAATCCCTGACTGCATGGAGGGTGGTCTCATCGCCGCCATGGCATCTCAGACAAACAGGTATGGTAGCTAGCCTTCTGCGCATTCACATACTGTTGGTCAGGAGAGCATTATGCATCAATAGCCATATGAATGGTTTGATGTGGCTGGAGACCTGAGAACTCCAAATATCCATCCAGCTCCCTGCTACCTTTCTCCCCTTCCCTTCCCTTAGGCTGTAGTAGGCCGTCTTAGTTGTGTATCTGCCTTGCTGGGTGTGTCGCTATACCCTCACATCGTCCTCATCTGTAGTTGCTGGTGGTTTGAGTTCCATAATGTCCTCCATGATGGGGCGAGGGAACCATTCTTCTAGGAAGCCTTCATCCCACTTCCCATCCAAACCCACCATGGACGCAACTTGTAGGTCCTTCAACTCATCGGGGATGGTCTTAACATTGTGCTCATGAAGTAATAAACATTTGTTCCACCACCGATCCTCCCAAATGTTAATACTAATGCCATTCATAAGTATGATGTATGAATTGTCCTCGACGAACTCACCTCCTTGAATCACTGCCCGACCTAGCTCGAAAGGTTACCTCTGCTTGTAGATGTGTTGGTGCTCCACCGATGCTTCATATAGCTATTCCACATAGATTTTCTGCCACTTGCAATCTCCCACGAGTGTTTATAGAGTAAGGCCATGTTCCAATCTCTCATGCATTTCAGGCCTAACCCGCCATCATGTTTACTACATACCATTTTGTCCCAGGCGACCAATGCAAGAGGATGGGCTCTATGGTTTCCCCCCCAAATGATCCTTCTGACCGTGTCGTCGATCCTATCACTTAGTTGCACAGGAATAACTGCTATTTGCATCAGGTATGTAGGGATAGCTTGTAGTGTGGCCTTGGCTAAGAAAATCCTTCCTGCCAGAGAAAGACATCTAGCTGACCAGGACGACACCCTGATGTTCACTTTATCAAGGACCTCGCTGTACATGTACTTATTGATTCTTTTGTGAATGATTGGGACGCCAAGGTATCTCCCCAAATCCTCTGTTCTTTGGTATCCACTCAACCTAGTTATGCGTCTTCTCAGCCTTCAATCCACTCTATTGGAGAAGAAAATCCTTGTCTTGGCTGTCGACACTTGCTGACCTGATGCTTTCTCGAATTCTTTGAAGTGAGCTAGAATGGTCTTCGTTTGTGCTATATTCACGTGTGCGAAGAGGATGAGGTCGTCTGCAAAATAGATGTGGGTCACCTGTGGGCCTCCTTAGCCTAGCTGCACTGGCTTCCAGGTACCCTCCACCTCCTTCAATTGTATCATCTGACTAAGTCTCTCTAGACAGAGAACATATAGGTACGGTGACAAGAGGTCGCCTTTCCTTAAACCCCTGCTAGCCTTGAATTCATTTGAGCTTTTTCCGTTCCATGCAATCTTGGTTGCGCCCTTCATGATGGAGGCCATGATGTAGCCAGTGATGATCCTCGACATATGATCAGATGGATTGGGAGTTTATTTGGTGATTTCTGATCGGTTGATTTTCTAAAAATCGTATATTTTAATCCACTTGTCCAAAAATTAAAGTAAAATATGTTTTAAAATCAGAAAAATGTGTTCTTTCTAATAAAAATAGTTTCAGGGTCTGTTTTCCATGTTTTCATAGAGTGATTTTTGAGAATCTAATTAATTAATATAAAAAATCTTAAAATTGGTAGCTAATTCATATGAACTCCAAATCAAGTAAATAAATATCTTCTCTTGATAAGGAAATCTAATAAATCATTTGGTGAAGTTTTAGGAGTCAAAATCAGATGTTTTCTAAAAAGGTCTAGAATTAGGATTTCTTTACATTTATATGAATCTCAAACCCTAATGCATGTGAATAATTTGTAATTAGGCAAGGTTGATCTTAGAAACAACTAGGTTGGTGAAGAGTGTTTCTAGGACTCTGATTTAAGGTATGTTTGCATCCCCTATTATTCACATTGAACTATTAACCTACTTTCTCCTTTCTCTTGGTCCTATGGACAATAGCATACATACGATTCATTCTTTAGAAAATTATGGTTCATGTGAACTATTTTATTAATGTATTTATCTTGTGATCATATTTGACATTATCTTGGTCTCTTTCTTATGCTTTGTTCATGATAGAAATATATATGATGACATGTGATGCCTTTTACCCACTTGCAAGGTGGATGTATATGTTGGTCACTTTTGTGGTGACTACTTTGTAAAGTCTGACTAAACTTCCTACTTGCCTCTACATTAAACATGCTATGTGACTCAATAGTGCTAGAGTAGTGTAAGTACATTAGTTTTTGGGTTATGTGCCCTTATTATATTTTTGGGATGGAGGTTATGTGCCCCATGCCCGAGTTTCAAGTTTATGAGGCTTGGCCCATATTTTTATATATTTGGGAGTTTGGTTATGTTCCATTCTCTATTAGGTTTTAAGTTTATGAGGCTTGACTGCCTTTGTTATTTATATTGTTCTAGTGCTATGTTTATCTCACATGCATGCAGGATGATGTTATTATTGAAGGGTTGTTTGACCTAATTCTTTATATGTGCTTTTGTGGCACCACTTTTATTATTGATTTTATGGCAAGTAATCTCCTTTTTATTCACCATTTATAATTCTCTTCTTTTATGCCCTCTTTGGGTAGTCCTTTACTTTTCTATGGGAAGCACTCTTTACTTGATTACCTTTTATTCAATAAATTACTCAACTCTATTTTAGTATGCACATACTAGATTTTTGCTGATGTTATCTATTCTCTTCCTTTTTTGGGGTACACTTCCAACCCCAGGTGTTAGGCAAGGAGGCAATCAAGGTGGACCTGGACCACAACAAGTGTAACTGAGACCTTGTGGGAGACTTGATTGAAGTTGTTAGGTGATCCTTATCTATCCCTATGTTTAGTTAGCTTTTCCTTTATATCACCCTATGTGGTGAAAATCTAATAATGATAAAAAGGTTTGTAATGGTTAGATACATCTTTATATTCCGCAACTACTTTGGTGTTATGATACATTCATATTGAATAAATTGGTTATCATCCCTTTTTGAGAATTTTTTTATGTTGGTGTTTGGTTTGGGATGTTGCCTTTTTATTTTAGTAGGGAGTAGTTCCCCTTTGGGATCCCACTCCTTACAACATGGTATTAGATCCAATGGATGTCAGTTTTTTAACTATTTCAATTATGTATCCCTTAGGAGGTTTACCTTTTTCATAGATTGCTTATACCTAGTACCCTTGCCTTGTGCAACCAAATTCTCATGGCGGGAGATAACTCAACTGTTGACAACCAATATGGTTATTAGACACCCCTGAACCCTAGGTTTGGGATGACAAGGATGGATCCACCCTTTACCACTCTAGTAACTCAATGTACTCCTCCGATTTGAAGTGGACCATTAGTAGGTTAGGAAACCCCAATCTCTTCTAGTGTGGGCATAGTGATCTCTCCTAAGTAAGAGTTGGCCATGTTTCAAAAACTTTTTGCCACAACTATGGCAGGGAAGATGAACAACCCACCTGTGTCTGATAATCCTAAGGAGTATTCAATAATGGAATTCATGAAGATGCAACCACCCTCATTCAAGGGTGAAGGTGAAATAGAGATGGTCGACAAAGGCGATGATTGGGTGTTAGCCTTGGAGTAGACTTTTGATGGTAACACATGTCCTCCACACCAGAAGGTTAGATTTTCCTCATACGTTTTGGATGGATCCTCTTGAAATAGAGATGGTCGACAAAGGACTTGTGATGTTTCTACCATGACCTGGGAGTAGTTTTTGGTGCTTTTATGTGGGAAGTACATCTGCACTACCACTCTAAAGAAGAAGGAAGTTGCGTTCTATAGTCTGAAGCAAGGTTCATTGACTATTTCTACTTATGTGCAAAAGTTCCTATTGCTTGAGAGATATGCTTCTAGACTTAGTGAAGAATGTAGAGCTGACCTATATATGAAAGGACTTAACTACAATGTGGGATGTACTCTTATTCCACAACTTCCCCTGACCTTTCAACAGAGGTAGATAAGGCTTTGGCTATGGAGTCTTACCCAACCTTTCAACCTAGGGAGTTTGACAAGAAGAGGAATCCCTCCGGCGATGAACAGAAAAGGGACAAGTGTGCTAAGTGCAACGGTTATCATCCTCCAGGGAAATGCTCTCAGGATAAGAATCAAGAAAATATCAACCTGACTTTTGGGATGTATGCCATCATTGCAATGAACCTAGACATATTCACCCTAGATGCCCCCAACTTCATATTAGACAAGCACCAGCACAACAACAACAACAACCTCAAATACCTCCTCAGAATAATGGGAACAATAATAAAGGAAGACATGTGAAAAGACGTGCTGGAAGAGTTTTTTCTTTGGATGGGAAAGAAGTCTATGATGATGTTAATGTTGAAGGTAACCCTTAGTCTCATAGTTAGAATTTAAAGTTATATTTCCTTTTTGCATGATACCTTTGTGGATGGAAGTAAGGAGGTTATCCTTGTTTGTATAGAGTTGCTTTACTTATTAGAATGAAACTTTTTAAGGGGTGGTAAATAGTTGTTAGTTACATTTGGAAGTTTAGATTTCGAGGACAAAATCCCTTTAAGGGGTGGTATGTTGTAACATACTGAAACCTAGAACCTAATCCTATTCCAAGATTAAGAGGTTAGAGATCTTAGATCTTTGGGTTTAGCCAAACCAAGATAAAGGTATGCTCATTCGTGGCTTAATTGAAACCCTAAACATGTTAATGATGAATAAATCACCCTAATATGTAGACATATTTTAATTATAAGATAAATAAAGGATAAATAGAATAAGTCACATGTGATAAAGTTGATTAATATCCATAGGAGAACTATGGAGTAAATGTGACATTATACAAATAATATAGAATTAATAAACTAAATGAGAAAAAACATTTGATTTCATTCATAAAATGACATACAACCTTTTGGTTGCAATATGATGAATAATAATAATAATGAAATAATATGTTGGCTAAAATAATAATGGGCCACGAATTTCAATCATGGGAAACTCATAAAATAAAGACAAATTGGTCAAAAATAACTTGAGATTCGTTTTCTTGGGATATGTTTTGGCTTGGAAGCCAAGTTTCAAAAAAATTAGGATAATAATAATCACATCTACTTTATTTAGAAAAGAAAAGGTGATTTTCCTAAAAAAACATGTAATAAAATATTTAATGACTCCAAATGAGAAAAGTAATCCCATATTCGTACTCTACACATTAAAATAATCATATATGTGAATTTTCAAATAATTTGGAAAATCCTTGATAAAAAAATGAAGTTTGGAGAGAGAAAATGTGTAGAACCTTCAAAAACATTAAATAATATACAAACAACTTCAACATGTGAAATTAAGGGCATATTCATATCCAACATATCTAATGTTACTTGTAAGTGAAGTTTCATCAGATTTGGAGAATCCTAGAGCCATTAATGCATGAGGAAAGAGAAAATGAGATTTGCCAATTTAATGAATCAAAAGTTTTCAAATATGAAATATGATTGCATAATCAAAATCTACATTCCTTAATTGGCCCCTGTGCAAAATTCCATCAAATTTTGAGTTTGTTTGCACCCTCAAACAAGGAGAGAGAAAAAGATAAGTGATTAATGTCTCACTTTATTCGAATCAGTTTAGGAAAGTTATTTTATGTGTCACGTGGACATTCTTTTTTTCCTACCGTGCGCATTGCCTGTCGACTGTCCGATCAAGATCAGATGGCACTGAGATTCTCTCCTACCTTGGGTAGGATGAGCCACCGTGAACAGTACCATGTAGGCTAGTATTTTTCATTTTTGTCGGTCATCTCTTGAGCATTCTTCACGATTTTTCTCTCATTAGATTTGTAAACAAAATCCACACAAGTCTATATCAAATTTGTGACATGTTTCTTTATATTCAGGAAACATCCAAAATTCCTTCTCCAAGCTTCTAGATCTCGATGCTCTTGGGCTGAAGGACCAAACCCTACCTATATAAAAAGCCATGTGCGGGTTCACATCAACATGAGAAATCTTTCCATCAAGCCAATTTCTTCATTCGTTGAGTTTTGTGCTACTGCTAAGTCAAACTTCATGCTACCCTTGTGGCTCCTCATGCGTAGAGTCAGTTGTAGTGTTCTTTGATCTGTTTTGGAGGTGAGTTCGTTGATGTACACACTTCGATCTTAGTTCATTGATTTGGCTCGTGAACTGTCCCCCTTGTTTCCCCCAAATCCACACCACTAAGGATGAGCTATTTTGTGCAGCCACAGAGGACATGAAGGGAAGAAGATGCCCCTATTGATTTCCCTATCTTGCTCCTCTCTTTCTACTTTTCTTTATTTTCTCACTAAGGGGAACAATAATTTTTTACCCATTTTTCATTTGTTTTGAACAAGTCCAGCCGAAATTTGACCAGGGGACATGTCTATTTGTGGCTGGGCCATGTTATCTGGGCCTGACTCATGTCCTCTCTCTCTCTTATTCTCTCACAAATTATACACTAATGTGGATATTTGGTGATTTCTGAATGGTTGATTTTCTAAAAATTGTATCTTGTAATCCGCTTGTCCAAAAATTAAAGTAAAATATGTTTTGTAATAGGAAAAATGTGTTTTTCTAATAAAAATAGTTTTAGGGTCTGTTTTCCATGGTTTCATAGAGTGATTTTTGAGAATCTAATTAATTAATATAAAAGCCTTAAAATTGGTAACTAATTCATATGAACTCCAAATTAAGTAAATAAATATATTTTCTTAATTAGAGAAATTTAATAAATGAAATGGTGAGGTTTTTGGAGTCAAAATATGATGTTTTCTAGAAAGGTCTAGAATTAGGATTTCATTACATTTATATGAATCTTAAACCCTAATGCATGTAAATAATTTGTAATTAGGCAAGGTTGATCTTAGAAACAACTAGGTTGGTGACGAGTGTTTCTAGGACTCCAGTTTAAGGAATGTTTGCATCTCCTATTATTCCCATTGATCAATTAACCTACTTTCTTCTTTCTCTTGGTCCTATGGACAATAGCCTACACAATATTCTTTCTTTAGAAAATTATAGTTCACGTGAACTATTTTATTTAGGTACCGATCTTGTGATCATATTTGGACATTCTCATGGTTTCTTTCTTGTGCTTTGTTCATGATAGAACTCTATATGATGACATGTGATGTCTTTTGCCCACTTGTGAGGTGGATGTATATGTTGGTCACTTTTGTGGTGACTACTTTGTAAAATTTGTCCAAACTTCCTACTTGCCTCTAATTAAACATGCTATGTGACTCAGTAGCCCTAGGTAGTGTAAGTACATTGGTTTTTTGGGTTATGTGCCCTTATTATATTTTTGGGATGGAGGTTATGTGCCCCATACCCAGGTTTCAACTTTATGAGGATTGGCCCACATTTTTGTATATTTGGGAGTTTGGTTATGTGCCATTCTCTACCAGGTTTCAAGTTTATGAGGCTTGGCTGCCTTTGCTATTTATATTGTTCTAGTGCTATGTTTATCTCATATGCATGCATGATGATGTTATTATTGTAGGGTTGTGTTCCCTAATTCTTTATATGTGCTTTTATGGCACCACTTTTATTATTAATTTTATGGCAAGTAATCTCCTTTTTATTCATCACTTATAATTATCTACTTTTGTGCCCTCTTTGGGTAGTCCTTTACTTTTCCATGGGAAGCACTCTTTACTTAATTACCTTTTATTCCATAAATTGCTCAACTCTATTTTAGTATGCACATACTAGTCTTTTGCTGATGTTATCTATTCTCTTCCTTTTTTGGGGTACACTTCCAACCCCATGTGTTGGACAAGGAGAAGGCAATCAAGGTGGACCTGGACCACAACAAATGTAGATGAGACCTTGTGGGAGACTTGCTTGAAGTTGTTAGGTGATCCTCAGCTAGTCCCATGTTTAGTTAGCTTTTCCTTTATATCACCCTGCATGGTGAAAGTCTAGTAATGATAAAAAGCTTTGTAATGGTTATACATATCTTTATATTCTGCTGCTACTTTGGTGTTATGATACATTCATATTGAATAAATTAGTTATCATCCCTTTTTGAGAAAAATTTTATGTTGGTGTTTGGTTTGGGATGTTGCCTTTTTATTTTAGTAGGGAGTAGTTCCCCTCTAAGATCCCACTCCTTACAAAAAATATATCTATGTCTATGTGTTACTCACAATGATATCTTGGATGAATCTATACCTTTTTTTGGATTGTAAAATTCCTATCATGTTATGAAGTTGAGTAAACAAAACTTCCCCATGCTACCAGAGTATTGCGGGCTATCCATTAATGGTGATACGTTCTAAGAAAAATTGAGTTATGCAACCCCCTACTTAATGTCCCTCCTTTTCACATATTTAAGATAGGACTTTAATGTGCTACACCTACTATGGTGGTGGTTGTGCTACTATGGTTGGTAAAGGAAATTTCTCATTATTTCTAAATTAAATTTCATTTTATGTGGGACTCTACTATGAATTTAACTCTAGCATTGTGTGGCTCCTCCATGGTGGAAACATTCAAGACTACACTTGATCATTCACCACCCCAATTGGTTTGATTTTTTTCCAACTTATCTACCACCTTCCACATGTCAAAACATTGATGCAAGATACTTTTAGTTGAAGAGACATCTAAAAACCCTTTGATAGTGTCATCCATTCCCTAGTAGAAATTCTCAACAAGTATCCATCATCAAATCCCATGGTTAGAACATTTTTATAGAATCCTTTTATATCATTCACAGGCTTTGAAGATAGATTTTTGCATGTCATCTACTTGAATAAATCAAACTGCCCCTAGATTGTGTTAGTGAGTGAGGGGATATAAATTCCTTAAAAATTGCTAATGGAACTCATTCCATATCATAATGGTGTTTTGATGTATGCATTTTTGTCTTTGATATGTATTATTGGAGGTAATGGTGAAATAATCATATTTGGATTGCTCTAGAGAGACAATTTGCTACTTTTTTGTGTTGCATAAATCGCCAAATCATTGCAACTGTGCATGGCCATCATCTCCTATCCTCCATTCAAAGGCATTGTTCTAAACATCTGTACTATGTGTCTTAATTTTGAAAATTTAGTATTTCAACATACATGTATGTCACATATTGTTGCACATCTAATGCCCGTAAAATTGGGAATTCACACAAGTCATTACTTTCCTCGACATCTTTGGTAGCATGCAACTCTACGTGTTGTTTTCCTCCATTATGGCGTAGATTATTTAATTTGTTCCTTAAGGGACTCAGAGATGCTTGGCTTGATTTATTTATCTACAGTTTTATCTAGTTTCTACCCATTAAGTTGATGGAATTTGTAGTCAATCTCAATATCACAATCAAACTCAGTTTTCCAGAAGAGCATAGTACGAACGAAGGACATTTATGAAAAGAGATACAAGATTTTGTGACAAAAAAATAAAGTATAAATTCAAGTAAATATCTAATCATGTCAGTGTGAAAGTTAAATCCTATGTTATAGTCAATAGTTTAAAAAATCTAAATGTTCCTTTGTCCCAAAAAATGGAGCCAAAATTTGATGTAAATTACCGTGCCAAGATTCACTAAAATTAAATCCTTACTTTATACTCAAGAACTTGTAATAAAACACATATGTAGACAAACGATTCTTATCATAATATAGATTAAGGGTCAAATCCATGAGAAAGCATCTCAATGAATGGATCATATTTTATCCATACTAGGTAAAATGTAGTTAACAATATGTTATTTACATTGATTGATTAGTTAAAATAAGAAGCGATATGAAAGTGAGAAAACTAAAAAAAGATAGAACCCCAACGTGTCCCTTTTGAGCATAATTGTTTTAAACATAGTCACTAACAAGTTAATTATGTGAAAATAAAAAATTGGTCAAAAACTTAAAAAAGTTCAAGGATGAAGCTTGGTCTACGATATGAGATTCAACAAAGGTGTCATGTTATTGTCAGGATGTGTGAGTCACCCTCACACACATGTCTAGTTTTGTCTATATTGACAGAAAATCAGCATAAATAAAGAAGTATCCAATCAACATGATGATTGAGCATAAATAAAGAAGTATGATGATAAGAAAATGATTTGGAATGTTGATATAGACATGCATCCATTAATCACATATGTAAACAAGTCACAAAATGTGTTTTGGATGATTTGATGATGATTTTGCATGATTTTAGGATATTATTATGGATGCGTATTGTTTGAGGGTATGGAAAGGACAATTGGGATCCTTTTAAGACACATTCAAGTATGAACTTCACAATGTGGTCTGAAATGGGGCGTCTATGGAGAGAAATATACACATTTGGATGAGTGAATTTAACTTGAGTGATATGTTTCACTACAACCACCCAATCTCTCTCTCTATCTGATTGATGATTACCACATAATTTTGCTAATTGAGGCAAGTTAATATATCCTAAATCTGTCAAATTTAAGGAATTGTAGACGCAATGAATACCAATCCATTCACACTTTTGTGGTATTTAAGGGATTCTATAATTTTCATCTCACTAAGTGCTTATCCATAGTCACATCATGGTCCTAGTGTAAATCTGCTAAAGTTTACATTCATTTTCACACCATTGTGATATCAAAAAATCAAACACACAAGAAGTATTGTGACTACACATACAACTTGGCGCTAAATGGAATATTTATAAGTGACAAGTTTTCAAAATATATACAACATAGATAAAACACAATAAGAAATGGGTAGTGAGACTTCTCTCCATAATCTAGAAACAAAAATGATTCACTAAACATGGATGTGATGAAATAATAAAGAGATGGAAAAAAGAAGACATTGAACACAGAGAAAAAGACACACAATGAAGATTTCTCCATGGTGTGTAGATAGATCCTCTACTGAGTTCTCTAGGTAACAATGATTACTACTCTCAAAAGGCCTCTAGATCCATTGGATGTTCTTGTATGAAATCTAAAATGAAGTCTTGATGAAAGGACAAATAAAGGATCCTTTTATTCACCCTAGGTTCCACATAGGCAAGTCATCCACGCCAATGTGGAGTTTATCAAATTTTATTTTATGCCATTACACTGCCAACTACCTGATCTTCCTCTTACAACCTTTTGACCAGGGGATTTTAGAATTTCCTATTCCTGTTAAGCAATGCTATCTGATTGTCAAGATTGTCGTAATGTCAAGCATATGTCTCATACTTACTAACCAGCATACTTATATATAGTTGCCTAAGAGTACCTTGAATTGATTGTACTTTTTGTTGGCTCCATCTGACCAACTCAGAGTCCAGATGAGTGGATAAAGAACCTTTCTCTTGAAATTGATAAACTATCTTAAATTGAGTGCCATGATCATAATATTGTATTAGATGATGAATCACAGACGAACATGGATAGTATTCTCATGATTCTAGGGTTCAAAAATGTGATTTTACCTCACCTTATCCTTTTCTCCCCAATCCTACATAAAGATAAGAAATTACAACAAAGCTAGGAAAAATTGGGTAAACTAACATATCGATGAAAAATTTGACAATGACGTAACGGTCATGTAAAACTAGATATGTGACACCACCTAAACATGATGAGTAACCATTCATCACTATATAGGTAACGAGAGATAATCAAATTAAAATTAAAATAAAAAACATTAAGTAATTATTGGTTAATAATTAAGCTGATATATACAAATATAAATAGAAAAAAAGTAGAGATGATTAATTAGAAAAAGATAAGAATACACTTCAAAAGTGATAAAGTGAAAAGAAACAATAGAACTTTATTCTATTAAAACAAGAAACCTAAGTGTGTGACTGAGAGAAACAACATAAAACATGAACAATGAAACATTTGCATGAGATAAGATAACATGAAAATTGTATGTTTTCTCTATGAACCTTAACAAGCTAACCCTTATCTTAATTAGATGTGTTGTTTAATCTAAATACATGAAACGATGAGACCGTCATAACTTATTGTATCGTTACATCCCGATGAATGAATGAAGTTGACTAATCAAGAAAAAATATTGCTAAATAGATAAGTAAATTAAATGAGAGTGAATTATACATAGAACTAGAAAATTTGATATGAAGGGTAATGTTTGGCCCTTTTACGAGGTTGTTTAATTGATAAGGAAAAGACACATGTACATAATACTAAGGCTAATGTTTGGCCCTTTTATGACGTTATATATATATATATATATATATATATATATATATATATATATATATATATATATATATAGAGAGAGAGAGAGAGAGAGAGAGAGAGAGAAAGAGAGAGAGAGAGAGAGAGAAAGAGAGAGAGAGAGAGAGAGAGTCAGGCTAGAATACACTCGAGTGTATTCAGAGCAGAATACACTCAAGTAGTTTTTCATGATGCTATATTTTTTTCAAAAAGCTAATCCATTGATCTTCTTAAACATGTTGTGAATATCTCATACCCAAAATTTGAGCACATTTGGACATTTATAGGTCATGTTATAAGGACCACAAAAATTATGCATTTTAAATTAGTTTCACATGTCAATTTTGATGTCCTTGGATGAGTGACTTATACTCATCCAAATGGGCTCAAAATTTGTATGTAGCCTAGTTATAGTATGACGGTGAAGATCAATGGTTTACATTTTGCAAAAATTAGTCTTGATATGCAAACACACTTGAGTGTATTTGTGCGATCTATATACTCGAGTGTATTCTAGCTTGACTCTATCTCTCTCTCTCTCTACATACATACATATATATATATGTATATATATATATATATATATATATATATATATATATGTATGGTGAAGATGGAATATGCTCGAGTGTACAAGCAATGCTATACACCTCAATCATTTTTCATCAAGAAGTAATTATTTTGAAAATTTAAACTGGTGATCTTCTTAAATATATTAAAAACATACTAATTAATAAATTTGAGATCATTTAGACACTTATAGGTTATGCATATAAAGAAGGCAAGAATCAAGCATTTCAAATTGGTTATGTGCATCAATTTTGTTATCTTTGGATGAGTGACTTACAGTCATTCAAAAAAGCTCAGATTTTATATGAGGCCTATTACTGTTGTAACAGTAAAGATCAATGGATTAGATTTTATAAAAATGTAATCTACATAGACAAACCCATTGGAGTGTATGTTGTGATCTGTACACTCGAGTGTATTCCAACCCGACTCTCTCTCTCTCTCTCTCTCTCTATATATATATATATATATAATGTGGGTTGTCCAAAAAATTATTAGACACTCTAACTTCAAAACATATATCTAGCTAGAATTTTCAAATGGAAAGGATGTTAAGTATCCTTGAAATATAGGGCTCGTCATTCTAACATTAGCAACTACAATTTTCAAATGTAAAAGGGTGTTATGTATCCTCAAAAGATAGATCTCCCCTTTATAAAAATATTATATTCTTTGCCTCTTGTATGGAATGATATGAGTAATAAAAAAGACAAGTATAAAGTTTACAAAAGGTATCTCAAAATATACTAGTCAGCAAATAGCTATAAATTAAACCTATATATTATTTTTTTAGATAATCATTTCCATTATATTGATGATATAAGGTGGAAGACTCATGCAACCGTAATGAGCCTATATACTTGAGAGTTGTTACATGTCCTAAAGTTAGAGAAAAATAGCATAAGAGGACAATAGAGAGTCCCATAGGAACTAGATATTAATGTACGAAATGGATGGGGCTCCCATGTTAAACATCCCCATATATTGTTGAAGCGATGGAAAATAAAATAACAGTAGTAGCTACAATGGTATCTTCAATGTTTTCCTCCACCCTCCAAGGAGTGTATCATGGGGTGCTCGTTTAGATTGCTGGGCATACTGGGTTCAGAAGCCTAGCAAAATTGGTTCTCTTTGTGAGCTCTCTCCCCTACGCATCCTCCAAATTGTGAATTCATGATAATGTGTGTCCACAGTTGAAGTAAGTGTGCAAAGGAAATTTTTTTATTCTTGTAGAAGATATTATTACGAATTAGCCATACGGTCCAGATAATGGTCGAGACTAATGCTTTGCTATCACAATGCCTTTTATGATAGCTGGTGGTGTGTTGTAATCAGTGAAATATGTTGTGTAGGGGTTGTGCCAATGTGGTTGTGGCTGAGGTGTAGTGTACCCATAGTTTCCTGGATGTGTGACATCCAAAGAAGAGGTGTTGTGTGGATTCTTCTTGTTCTTTGCATATGGGGAATTTGGATGGTCCCATGAAGCCTCTCAATCTCATAAAGGTATTCGTGGGAACTCTCTCGTGGAAGATGAGCCATAGTAGAATATGTACTTTAGGCGGGCATCTAGTGTGCCTTATGGTGTTGAATTGCCTAGCGGATGCTCTGAATGTGAAAAATGTGTATGCATGTTTGGTGGTGTATCATGCCCCAGGCATCTAGTGTGCCATATGGTGTTGAATTTCCTAGCGAATGCTCAAAATGCAAAAAAAGTGTATGCATGTTTGGTGGTGTATCGTGCCCCCCATGCCCATGTAACACGAGTAGTGATGTTGTGTTCAAGTTGGTATAAGATGTTCCTATACATGTCAGAGTCAGTCTTGGTCCTAAGAAAGTCCTTGAAAGTGTTATTCCTGTGTTATCCTAGTTTGGTGAGGGCCTGGAAGATGTCATAGTTGGAGATGATTGGTGGAATGTTGGCGTCCAACAAATGATAATTAATGAGTTTCAACCCATTCTACCATGGGTCCCTCCAAAAATTTGTGTTGGACCGTAGATGTGGTGGTATACGGATGGTACTAAATATGATGTGGATGGTATTGGATAAATGTTTCCATAGAGGTGAGGCGGATCTATGGGCTCCAAAGGACCATGGTGTTTGTTGTGTGAGATATTTGTAGTTGAAAATGTTTGTCCATAGTTTGTTTTCTCTATGACATAGTGATGCGGTGATCTTGTGGATAAGGCATAGGCTACAAAGCTTGATGTTGATAATGCCCCATCCTCTGTCCGATTTGGGGACACAAATGGTGTCCCAATTGACAAGATGTATTTTCTTGCCATGATGTTCCCATAAAAAGGTCCGTCAGATTTTATCTATGGATCTGAGCATCATGGAATGTAGGGTAATACAAGAGAGGTGGTATGTGATGATAGGGGTAAGATCTACATCTTGTAATACAATCCTTCCTACTATGGATAGGAAGTTGTTTTGCCAAGATAGGGCACGCTGTTTAAAGTGCTGAATAATCAGGTTCCATGCAACACATGGGAGACGGGATGGGGTGAGGGGTAGGCCAAGGAAGGAGAATGGAAAAAGTCTTGTATTTACAACCTAAAAAGTCAATGTATCTGTTCACATCAGATGCATTCACTAAAGTGCCAATCATTGTGTACTTGTTGAGGCTGATTTTGAGTCCTAAAAGTTCAGAGAAGATAGCCAGGATTCTGATGAGGTTGACGAGGTCAATAACCTTTTGTAAAATGGGTTTCATACGGGAGCTAAGGAGTTTCACAATGATTTTATAGGAAGAGTTGATGACGCTGATAGGCTGATAATCTTTTATGGACGTGGGGTGTTCTTTTTTGGGTATAAGAGCACTATGTGTGTGGTTGATGTATCTGATGAGATGTGAAATATTATGCTCTTGGTGAATCTGTAGGCATAGTCTGTGAATGTCTGCTTTGATAGTGTTCCATGAGGTGCGGTAGAAAGACATGTCAAAACCGTTCGACCTTGGTGACTTGTCCATACCAAGGGATATCATGGCCGCATAGATTTCCTAGTCAATAAAGGGTTGGAAAAGGTTGTTAGCGGATGATATTTTGTGTGGAAAGATCATATCTTGGTTGAGGAGCACCCTATCATAGAGTGAGTAGGTGTTGTTAAACAAATTTTAGAAGAATGTAACAATGTGTTCAGTGAGAACCCTTCATGGTATGATCAATGTGTCCAACCCGTCCAGATTATTGATCTGCTTGTGATTGCATTGATAGTTACAGATGGCATGAAAAAATAAAATTCCTACAATCTCTTCTCTTCTAACTCTTGTTCCTTGCATATTTTTTCTATTTATTAATCTTATTCATATCTCTTGCATATCAACTTGTCCTCACTATCCAACAATCTCTCACTACAACAAAAGGCTCTCGAAAACCACGCTTTTTTTTACGCTCGAAACAGCGTGGCAGTAATTTACTGCTGGTTTGATTATTTTTCAGTCTCCGCAAAACGGTTTTTCCAGTATCCATCTCACCCGGTCGCTCGACTCCCTCCCTACCCTCTCTCCCAAGCGAAACGGGTGTCTTCCCTCCCCTTTCCAGTTCCGTCCCGCTCGGGGATCTCTACTCCCCGCCACCCCTCTTTCTCAATCTCCTCCGTATTCCTCGTGCTAATCCTCCAACTCCACCGATGGGGTTGCAATATATAGCCCTGTATCAAACAGTCATCACACTCCGTGCGTCCGGAAGTTCTCTCCCTGAGTTTTTCGCCCCTTCTACGATGGAGCTCCCCTGAGACGACGACCCAATTTTCTTCCGAAATTGCAGATACGGCGACCGAAATTGCAGAGACGACGTACGACGCTCATTGTTGTAATCTCATCTCTTCCCCCGATCAGCAACCAAGGCGTCGGCCGCAGATAAGGTAAGCTGGAAATACCCTCTTTTTATACCTTGAAGATCAGGGATCGTGATCACTGGCGAAGCCACACACAGGCACGGGTGGGCACATGCCCTACCCGTTGCCAGATATAACATTAAATCTCCTTAACAATCAAGTTAATTTGTTATAACAATCTTTATTGTGCCCTACCTTTTCCTATCCGTTGCCGTAGAAAACATAGAACGGCCGATCCCTATTTATCTTTGAAAATACGGACTATGTGTTGTGTCGAATGATTTCCTTTTTAAATATCAGAACGTCGGAACGGTTTCAGTTCTTCTGTTTTTCATTCAGACTTTGATCAGTCAATTGCCTTGCTTGTATACATGGCACCGGATCGAGTAGTGAAGAGAAAATAACATCCTACCGCAATAGCCTGGATAACTGCTGTCTTTCATTAAGATAATTCAAAGCCCATAACTGACGAATTATTAAGACAGATGTGCGATGTGTGATGTGATTGGTAGCATTCTCATTGTGCATCGTATAACTAATCACATCTAATTTCCTGTCATCTCCATATGGTCCTTTTCATGGTTGATTCTGTCCAGTGTTAATAACTGTGAGGCACCGATGGAGTGTGCATCTTTATATAACAAGGGACGAATACATTTCGTAAGATAATTTTAATAGGATGATCGACAAATAGTTTGCACCTTGCTTGTGTATGGATTTTTTTTTTTGCATTTCCATAGACTTGGCCTGGGCATCTAGCTACACATAAAATCATATCGTGAATGAGTCTTATGTTTGGAGCACGGATTACCAACATTTGGGTAGTTACATATGCGACATCTTTCTTGTTTTTTAGAACTCTAGATTACTCATAATCAATAATTTTATTTACATAATATGTAGTTACCACATGAGTCCGTAACCAATTGATAATCCTACCATGAGATGAAGTATTACCATCTAGCTGTTCGCATGTTTGACAATATATTTTAGAATGGATGGCTCATGTTCTAGTGTTCAATTCAAATATATTTGATTACGATTGTTATGTAACATTTGGAAAGATTTTCATAAAAAAATCATTGTGGATGCCAAGGTCGTAAATTTTACTTAGGGATTAAATCTTGTTATACATCTATGGTTAAGCAAGTATCCTTATTGGTTGATGTATATTATTCATAAAGTACTACACAATGCCTCCTTAATTTGTGAGTTCTTTGTATTAAGTGATCATGGTAGTGGCTTTAATAGTAGATGACACAATAGAATAAGTAAAAAGGACTTTAAAATCTTATTTATAATTGTACTTTTGTGTTTGTAATAAGCAATAAAGAACCATTAGAAATTGATTTTAAAGATACGTCTAGTCATTTTCTTACTGCTACATTTTCTTCATGTTTTGTAACAAAACAATTACAATCAATTATCCATTTACATTTTTATGACATTATGATATGTTTCAATGCTTGTTTTTTTTGGTGTGAGCTAGTATATTGCATGCCCCCCCCCCCCCCCCCCGATAAAAAATATTGGATTCACCACTTCCTATGTGTCTTATATTGCCTTGTCGATTTATCCTACTGCCTTTTTATGCAATTAAAATACATTCAAATAAGAACCCATTAAACATTAAGATATTTTTCATTAATAAAAAAGTTTCGATAGTGGAGTGTGTGATGTTAGACGTATTTTTTGACCTTTATCTCAAACTAGAATTGGTAGTATCCACTTTAAAAGAAGATACACCTCAAAGTCACATTATAATTGTCATACTCAACGTACCATTGAAAAGGTATACTTATCAAGATGTCCTTACTAAAGACATTGCTACGAATTTTCACACATTAGAAAGACATACATTATGATGATAAGTAGTAAGGTTGCTTGATGCATATCTTAGTTGGATGGAACATACTGGTGTTAGGGATGCCATTTTCTAAAATGAGAATGTTAAAATATAATATGTCGGATGAGGGATGAGTATCTCAATATGTTTGTTTCTCTATGTTTAGAGGGATATATCTATCAAAATTGATTTATATGTTACTAGATAATAAGTCAGAAATATGTAATCAAGATCACAATTTTTGTTCTTACATTTGCATGTATCTATGTATTGAATATTATTATAGTCATAAAATAGTCTTTTAAATTGTGCCCCACCCATTATGCATTATAACATTACATTTTTTTTCTATTCAATCCACTTTTGATCGAGTCTTTCTTTTGTCAAATCTAATGCTTTGGTTTTAATTGTTACTCTGTGCCATTGGCTTCCGGAGGTGCTAAGTATTACTTGTGACTGTCTCAATATCAGTCTTGTCTTCTTGTCAACGAAAACTTAATTGTTAGTACATTTATTTCTTTTTCTACTTTTTATGTTAACAACGAAGTAAAAGGGTACACAAGGTGTTGTTGGTATCTTGTGAGAGAGTGGGATGTGTGGATCTGTGTGATGCTTGGTGTGAGTAATTTCCGTCTTCCTTGTTCCAATGCCATTCCTCTAGACATCACAGTAATATATAGTTATCATCCAACTTTTAGACAAGTCTAGAGGGATATCAAATTACAACCTAATGTTCAGAATAATGTTGAAAACATAACAAAACATATGTTCTTCTCAACCATGTCACATTGAATTTTCATCAAAAAATAATCTAAGGAACAACAATCTACAAATAGTTGGTTGGATAAACATTTCGTTGGCTAATGTAATTTGTTGCCAAAGTTGTAATATTTCTGTGTCTGAATGCCAATTTGAATAGGATGGGGGAGATCTATGTTAAAAGGGACACCAACATAATTCTTAGCATATATCATGTAATGATTTTAGAATATGTGACATTGGTGGATATCTACTATTGATCATGTTTGGACAGTACCTTTATTATCTTATTTCTATATTGACAAACAATCTCATGAAGAAAATAGATTAACATACTTGTGCCTCACCCTTTTTTAGAATATGTGACATTGGTGACTATCTACTATTGATCATGTTTGGATAATCATTTTATTATCTTATTTGTATATTGATGAACATTCTCATGAAGAAAATAGTTTAACATACTTGTGCCTCACCATTTTTTAAAACCTGGCTCTGTCACTACAAATATATATGGACATTGTTCATGGATTTTTGTAGATATATGACTGATGAGACCTTGACATCAAATGGTAATCAGATTATCTGAAAATAACATCTTTCCTACAATTTTGACCATTTTCTAAATTAGTGTAGTTTGATTTCTGTATTATGTATGGGTTACAACAATTCAACAAAGTCGTCTGCAAACTCCAACTGAGGCGACCTTCATTGGTGTGCCGCGTTCTCTAGCGGATAGCCGCGCTATTGAAATCTTTGTTTCCTTGATCTACTTTTTATTCTAAATGCCCCCATATATCAGTATGTTCATCTTGATTTATCAAAAATTTGATGATTCATTTTAACAATCAAATTTTCAGCTATGTTGTATTTTTATGTTAAACTGTTTATAACTTGTTGAAATCGGCTACATGTTGTATTTTTATCTTAAACTGTTTATAACTTGTTGAAATCAGCTACTGTTACTTAGGCATGCTTTCAAAATAGGTTATTTTGATAGAAACTTTATGATCATAAATTATTTTTCTCCTTTCTATTGGATATCATTGTGTATCCTTTGTTCAACTGTAAATTTCCTCTAAATTTTTCCCAACTTTAATGGAATTTAAATCCATTTCACGTCTCTATTCCCTATTTTTTAGTTGTTTTACAGTAACATATATAGACTGCTTTGTGATTGATGCAGTTTTCCGCATACACGTAACATGGTACTTCCAAAAATATAATTTCTGGTTAGTTGCACATTTTAAAGCAAGTGTGACTACATAGATAAATAAATATATATAGAGAGTTAATGTTATATATAGAAGTATGTATATGTTGCTTTACTCATTTGTATACAATAAGCTCATAATTTATTTTTCACTAATGTAAATTAATCCTACATTGACTTGATTTACACCTAACACGACCCAAAAATAGACTTTATTGGCCATTATTTTAAAAAAAAGTAGAACGAATTTTCACTAATTATCCTTCGATTTTGAGTACCTAACCATTCAAACCTAAAATTACCACATATATCCTAAATTGACCTATCTCATATAAAATTTGGCCAAATTAGACATTATTTGGCCTAATTGAAGCCTTATTTGATCTAGATGGGACCTATTTAAGAACTGAAACGGCCTAAAATGGGGTCATTGACCTAATCTAGTATTAAAAACATGCTAATTTTCCCTTGGATAGGCATCTAGATAAACATGTAGTTGGTACAATTTAAATATGGGTAATGTTATGTATATAAGCAATTATTTATTTTATGTTCATTTCTATATACTAAGAAATCCATAACTATTTTTAATGTTAAAATGTTCTAGTATACTGAAACTACACCTAGAGTAATCCAGAACCAGACTTTAATTGCCCTAATTTGACCAAAAAAAGAATGAATTTGTCTTAATTTTTTTTTTTAAATTAGCCATTTAAACCAAAAACTACCAAGTTTACATGGAATTGACTGAAATAGATATGATTTGATCCAATCATACCTTATTTCACCAAATTCAAACCTTATTTTTTCTAAATTTGACCTATTTAAGAGGTGTCGTTTGATGTGAAATCATGCTGCTTTAACCTTGAAATGACACCTTAATAATAATGACATAGTGATATATACAAATACCATGTACTCAATATAGTGTATTTTTTACTAACAATGACAAAATATCCATAATGATTTTTTTCATTTTATATACTAAGAAGTCCCCAAAAATATTGTGTACTCCTAAGTTGGACATGTAGTGGCAAAAAATCAGACTTTCGTAGCCCTAATTTTACAAAAACATAACAAAATTATTATAATTTGGCTTAAATTAGGCCCAAGTTCAGGTAGGCTGGGCATTCACACCTAAAACCACCAAAGTTTTTATAAACTGACCTGAATCAGAATAATATGGATAAACCAGACCCTATTTAGTATAATTCAAATCTTATTTGCTGTAATGGGGACCTATTTGAACCTTAAAATGGCCCAAGTTGGTATCGTTTGACCTAATTTATGACTAAGTATTGTTATTTTTGCCTCAAGTGTTCATCTTGATAATAATGATGTGCTAATATCTGCACATACATATTTAGTTGACTCATGTTATTTATATATATGGTTAGTATTATATGTGTATATATATTTATTTACTTTTCTAATTTTATATACTAAGTCTATAAATAGATATGTTTTGATGTAATATAGTCCTCAATTGAACTAGCTTACACCTAAATTGACATAAAATCAATTTTTAAGCCCTAATTTGATTAAAAAATACACATGACTCTGTTTAATTTGTCTCAATTAGGCCTAAGTTTGGGTAGCCTAACCATTCAAACTTATAACGCCATGCTTGCCCGAAATTTATCTAAAAAGATTTAAATCAGTCAAATCAGACCTTAGTCGGTATGATTCAGACCTTATTCTATCTGTATGTGGCCTATTTAAATCCAAAATTGCATAAGGTGATGTCTATCGACCTAATTTAGGATGAAATCATGCTACGTTGGTCTAGGTTTGGGTCACATGACCATTTAAACCTAAAATCACCAAGTTTTCCCTAACTTGTCATAGTTCAAATATAATTTGGTCAAATCAGACCTTATTTGGCCTAATTCAAAACTCATTTGGCTCAAATTAGGCCCAAGTTCAGGTGGGCTAGACATTCACACTTAAAACCACCAAAATTTACTAATCTGACCTAAATTAGAATAATCTAGCTAAACTAGACCATATTTGGTATAATTCAATCCTTATTTTTGCTAAAGGTGACCTATTGAACCTTAAAATGGCCTAAGTTGGTATTGTTTGACCAAATTTAGGACTACATATTGCTATTTTTTTCACAAAGTGTCCACCTTGATTATAAAGATATGGTGAAATCTGCACATACGTATGTGGTTGACTCATGTTATATATATGTATGTATGTATGTATATACATATATAGTTAGTATTATATGTGTATATATATTTATATATTTTTTATTTACTTTTCTAATTTTGTATACTAAGAAGTCTATAAATATATATGTTTTGATGTAATATAGTCCTCAATTGAACCGACTAACACCTAAATTGACCTAAAATCAAAATTTGGGCCCTAATTTGATAAAAAATACACGTGACTTTGTTTAATTTGTCTAAATTAGGCCTAAGTTTGGGTAGCCTGACCATTCAAACTTATAACACCATGCTTTCCTGAAATTTACCTAAAAAGATACAAATCGGTCAAATCAGACCTTGGTCTTATTCAGACCTTATTCTGTCTATATGTGACCTATTTAAATCCAAAAATGGCATAAGGTGATGTCTATCGACCTAATTTAGGATGAAATCATGCTACGTCGGTCTAGGTTTGAGTAACATGACCATTAAAACCTAAAATCACCAAGTTTTCCCTAACTTGACTTACATCAAATATAATTTGGCCAAATCAGACCTTATTTGGCCAAATTCAAACCTCATTTGGCTCAAGTTAGGCCCAAGTTAAGGTGGGCTAGCCAATCACACTTAAAACCACCAAAATTTTACTAAAATAACCTAAATCAGAATATTCTGGATAAACTAGACCCTATTTGGTATAATTCAATCCTTATTTTCTCTAAAGGTCACGTATTTGAACCTTAAAATAGCTTAAGTTGGTATCATTTGACCTAATTTAGGACTACATATTGCTATCTTTGTTGAAAAGTGTCCACCTTGATTATAAGATATGGTGATATCTGCACATACACATGTGGTTCACTCATGTTATATATATGTATATATGTATGTATATATATACAAATATATTCATATATGGTTACTATTATAGGTGTATATATATTTTATATATATTTTTATTTACTTTTCTAGTTTTATATACTAACAATCCAGAACTACCCAAATCAACGATAGAGGATACCGTTTTTACTGAACTAATGTATGATGAAGAAAATTCTAATCAAAGAGTGGTGGGATATGGCCATGGAGTGTCACGTAGTCAAGTATTTGGTTTGAAATCTGATTTGAGCAAGTTACATGACATAGATGACTCCACTGATGTTAGAGGAACACTTGCTTCAATACAGACAGAGAACAAACAATTGAAGAATGACTATGCAAATGTCCAATCTCAACTTTCTCGTATGACTTCAACACTTGCTAGGAATGGAATTGTTCTTGATGTTTCCATTGGTGGGGATGACAATGGAAGAAACAAAATCAATGAAGATGTAAGTACTTATCCATTATTTTCTAAATACGTCCTTCTAATTATCTTGTATTCCTCTATATATTACTATATGTATCTTGTTGTAAACTGCTGGAAAGAGTGAGAGGTCCTTGTGTTTTAGGTAGACAATTGTGTGCATGTGCTTGGCCACTGCCTAGAGTACTAGACTAACTTTCGATGTTGTAAAACAGTACTTGGGTTGGCCTAAATTAAACTTAAATCAGGTGTAATGACTAAACAGGCCTGATTTCACCTAATTGAACATAGATTTCTCTAAACCATATTGAATCTAACATGATTTAACCTAAACTAAGTCTGATTTAACCACAATCAAACCTAAATTATAACTAAATGAAGGACTGCCACCTGGCAAACCCATGGGGCCTAGGCACCAAGAAAACTTCCGTTCTCTCAACGTTTAGGTGGGCATCTTGATAACAATGCTTTATATACATTTGATCTTGCTATTGCTGTAGCTTAGAGATATCAAAGTTGTTCTATTCCACAGTCCTGATAGAAGAGGACAGTCCCATTGCCAAGGCCACTTCAAAAGGGAAGGAGTGAGCTAAATGAGGACGACATTTGGAAAGATTGTCTTCTCGTTATATACATTTGATCTTGCTATTGCCAAACTAATGATAGTATTTTTGTACTTTTCATGCTTATTCAACAATATATTTGTAAATTTAAAAGGATAGCTATATTACTTTTCTGCTTTCAATGATGTGATTTTATGACAAGAGAGAATTATGAGTCACGTAATTGCTTACTGTTTCATTTTATCTTTGTTATATTTGTTTTGTTTGTTTTTATTTCAGGCTGTTACACATGCTCCAAGTAGTAGAGAAGGAATCCGAGATAGAGATTGCAGCGGACCACTGCCTAGAGCTTAATTGGATGGCATATCACATCATTAGAGTTGAAGGGTGTAGTATTTAGAATCTTGTTTATGTTTTACAAACTATTTGTTATGCAAAAACTTAATTGTGTACCTTCCTCTTTACATGTAAGATTCTAAGACGAGATCTTATCTCTGCTCAATCAGTTTTAGATTAAGAATGTGCCAACAACAAAATAGTTGATGTCTTGAATGATGCATGGTTTCTTTGTCTCTCTTTTCTTTTCTCCCTCTGTTATCCTGCCATCTTGTTCAGAAGCCTCTTCCACATTCATGGTGAGAATAGAAGCAGCCTTCTCTTCTGTTAGTGTGGAATTATCTTCAATCTTACTTTCCAACACATCCTCCTCCATGGATTCATCACCAGAGCTCCTATCTAAATTTATCTTTTCTTTATTAGGAAGCCTTTCAGCCATCTCTTTGAGCTGTGCAGTCAGAGACTTAATAACCTCTTTGGCTGCTTTAGACTTTGAGGATTCTTCAGCAGAAAGAGACATAGCTTCCTGAACTTTCTTTTGCTGACTTCTGAAGTTCAAAGTCCTGACGTTGACAGCGTTGTCTAAGGCTTTCAACCTGAGACTGCAGTTTTTTCAGTTCCTGGTTTAAGGCGTCATTTGTTTTCCTCAAATCATCACTGCCATTTCTGCAGAAAGAAAGACCAGATACTGTAGGGATAGGTGTTGCAGAACGTAAAGGGCTAGAGTTTCTTGAGAATGGAGAAACTGCCCTTGAATTGCTAGCAGAATGAGGTTGTGATACAACTCTTTTGGAACTGAAGGATCAGCCAACCTAGGTACGACAATGTCATTAATATGTAATGACATAGAACCTAGAGGGCCCCATGCCAAAGATGAAACATCCATTTTTTTCCTGAGCTTGCCAGGCTTAAGATCAAAATATTTACTCGGATCTAAATTTACTCGGATCTAAATTTATCTTTTCTGAATACCCACCATCAGCGTTATCGATTTTTATTTCAGCTTCTCTGTCCCTTGATTTTTCTAAACAAGATTCTTCAATAGGAGGAAACTGGTTTTCATCGTGTTTTACCACATCCTCCATATGCAAATTGCCACCAATGGTAGTCTCACTGGATGATGGAAGCACCATCTGTGTCTTAACAACTTTTACTTCTGTATTTAAATTCTCAGTATTTATATTATCATTTAATTCATTTTTTTCATTAACAGATATAGAATTAGTATAAATAGACTCAGATACCTGGTTGTTAGGATCATACTGGCTCATAGTAACATCTTCGGAGGATACCTCAGTGTCTCCTTTCTTTACATGGCTTGTAGAACCCAATGCAAAATCTATTTCTGTGACCATGTCCTGGCTATTTGAATCAAGCCTGGTTTCAGACACCTCTTTTGGCTCATCAAATGGGGCATTCTCACTAGCAAGTTCTGAATACTTGTCATTTTTATCATCAGTTTCCGTTGCAGGTTTGGTTTTGGATCCATCATCGTTGTCCAGGGCATCTGACTCGTGGACCAGATCTTTTGTATCTTCATTACAATCACTGATCTCAGCTGCAGCTTGCCCACTTGGTTCCGATGAAGTGCTCAAGAGATTAGGTTCACTGGAGCTGGGTTCTAATGGAGTTGAGAGAACAGCTGGTTCTTCAACAACAAGATGTACATGAGCAGCAACAACCAAGTCATCACTCACAGCATGAATCTCATTGTCTTTACCTGCATCAGCACAACATTATCATTATCATTTATGCCACCCTCACCACGTTCAGTTATGTGGTCTGTAACCTCATCAGCCTTCTCAACTTGAACGTCACTATCAGAATTGGTAGTTTCATCTGCTGGGTCTTGTGCATGAGAATGTAGCCTTTCATGTTGCATCTGTTCCTGTCATTTCAGCAGTTATCAGGTTGACTAAGATCAGCTAGTCAACTGGTAGCTCAGTGCAAAGTTTGCCCGCCATAAGCTCACCTGATGGCCAGGTGCAGGGCTGCTATATAGCCTTTGATTGCATCAATCTATTCGGGATCCTCTGTGGTACTGTTCTTGGATGTTCCCAGACCTGCATGCTCATCTTCTCATGTCAGTGTCTCTATTACGTCAATGGGTACACACTGCAACCTGTCTCATGCACCTGAATCAAATAACAAATACAGTCATACCGTTCTCATGGATATACATTGCTGGGATCCCATACTCTTCTTTCAAGTATACTAGCATCCTTAGCAAGCCCTCTGGGCTAGCCGGCAGGCCCACCGGGAAGAGCTGCGGAGTGGGTGTATCGTTCTTGTTTACTTCAAGATCGAAAAGGTTAGGATAGATTCAATTTGAAGAGAGAATCAGGATTTAACCCATTTTTTGGCTCGTCACCCTCCCGCGATTCAGTTTCTCTTATGATAGCAATTGACAACCTTCTAACCAAGTCGTCTTTCAGACCCTTTATTACCAATCTTATTTCCACACTTCATAGTGTGCATTTTTTTAAAAAAGAAGTCCGTTAATTTTTTCCACGCTTTAAAGTGTGAAAGTATGCATTTTTTAAAAAAGAAGTCCATTAATTTTTTCCACGCTTTAAAGCGTGAAAGTGTGCATTGTTTTAAAAAAAGAAGTCTGTTAATTTTTTCCACGCTTTAAAGCGTGTGTAGCATTGCCGCCGAAAAGTTTGTTTTCATATGTTTTCCACGCTGTTATGAGTGGAAATCAAATTCAAATATTTTTTTTAAAAAAAAGAAGTGTTAAATATTTTCCACACATATTGGTGTGGATAAATTGTATTCCACGCAAAAAAGTAAAAATAGAAAAGAGTGAATAAATTTCCACTCTTTATTTTGCCACGCTCCTGCTTAGGGTGGATAATGTGTGTTTCCATGCCTTTTCGTGTGGAAAAATTGCATTTAAAGCGTGGATAACCACATGTGTTTTTTGTAGTGTCTTCTCCAACAAACAATAAACACTCCACTATCCAGATTCCTACAATCCACAATTCTTCATATTGATCAGCTTCGTTTGTAGTCTCATCCTCAATTCCACTCTTTTTTCCGCATACCCAACATCGGACAAAGCTATTTGTTACAATATAGAGATAAGTGCATTGGATAACTAACATAACACAATAACCACATGTGCCATTTATCACGATATTGATCTAAGCAATTAAACATAATTTCAATCATGCTCTTAACAAATGATCTTAGATTGATTTAAACAATTTTCTGTAACAATTTTTACAAACGTAATATGATCTTTACAATTTGTATACGTCTTGACAAAATATAATCGAGTCCAAAATGTACTAATATACTTTTCTGCATTATAAACACGTGTTTACTAGTCTGTTGCAATTTAATAGTAAAATCCGTATCTTATATAATATATGGAATGCGAGGCAACGTCTAAGTTAAATATGAAATTTTATAGATCAGAAAATTGTTTACGATAAGGCTTTCGTCCTAGAGTCCAGGTGTCTATTCCCCGTACTTGTCTCGTTTCTTTGTTTTCTGTGCCAGCCCATAATTCGTGTTTTAATTACAAAGGTTTCGGCCCTGTCGATAACCAGTGATAGGCTTAGGCCCTTGGAAGAGTTGGACCGAAACGGGTCCTTTCTGCATGGGCACCACCGTTGGTCATTGAAACAGTGAATCTTGTTCGTCTTTTCTCACACACAAATAGAATTAATTCTGATCTGAATTCCCGAATTGCGCTGAGTAGAGCCTGTATTCTTGAACGAAATCGTCGAAAACATTCCAACCAAAGAATAAAGTCTCCAGTCTCCCTCCATGTTTCATTGTAACTTGTATTTTTCAAGCAAAACTTTTGGCATCCGACGGGTCTATCACGGTGTTGAAAACCAGTGCACTGCTGATGTACTTACGAGTACGGACAACTTTAGCATAGAAGGCGTTTGGTAGAAGACCATTAGGCCTAGTTTGGCCGTGCCGTCGTAATTCAAACTGCCTGTAATTGATGCAGGGAATTAACATTAAGGGCCGGTTTGGTAGGAAGTAGTTGTACTTCATTACAATTAAATGTTCAGTTTTCAAATATATATTTTATTTGGTTGGGTGTGTTCAGGTGCAGTTGGTTGAAATGATTCTGCATCCAACTTCATCTTTGGCCGTAAAAGTACAGAATTGGTACTGCGCCGTTAATGCGAGTGGTCGGGTGTTTTTGCAGATTCTCGCGGGGCTTTATAGGCTCCCACCACGGGGGCGCATGCTTTTTCTTCTGTGTACGCCGCGTTGTTGTTGTGATATTGTCCATATACCAAATAGTTGTGAACGAAACCCCTGAAAATACAGTACATCATACCAAATATAATCTATGCAGCCCAAAATGTATGATTATCTACAACTTGTTTTCCAAATCACGAAACCACATCGCACTACACCGTACCAAATTGGCCCTAATAGTTGTTCTGCTCCATTCGTTATTTACCGCTGTGCATACAATTTAATAGAAAAATGATAATCGCAAATGAGGCTAGAAACAACGGACTTTAGAACTGCCGACCCTTGCTCCCGTATCATGCATCGCGCGCGTGTCCTTCCTCTATGAGGAACTGTTCGCTTTACTGGCCTTGCCTCAGCTCCTCTAGACCGAATACCAAAAGTAGTATAATTATACATGCAACTACCAGAATTTACAAAGTCTTTATCCAAACTAGACCTTAGGATTTTGTTCGAATGAGTAGTAATAGACTCTATATCTGTTCTTTTCAGGGGACGAGTTTTGAGTGATAAATGCTAAATTTCCATTGGTCATCTTATAAAAAGTATAAGAGGCTTCCTATATTACAAATTTTCTATGGATAACATTAAATGCAACACATTCTGTTCTTTTTTATTTTGAAAAGGTTCTAACTTTTGGGCATGTGTTGGCTACGGGATGTGCATTTGTCACATGGCTAAAGCCACCCTCTTTTCTACTATTGACATTTGGCTATTAGGCTCCCCCCTTTCTACTCCAAAGAAGAGTAGGAGAGGATGTGTGGGAGGGAGAGGGAGAGGGAGAGGGAGAGGGAGAGAGGAGATAGAGGGGAGAGGGAAAGAGTGGGAGAGGCAGAGGGTGAGAGAAAAACCTCCCTTTTCTATCATCCTCATTCATGTTGTAGCACACATTGTAGAAATTAAGGTGCTGCAACTACATAATGAAGCCCTATATCTCAGTAATGAGGAGTTGTAGCATAGAAATGAGGCAATGAGACTACAAAATGAATTGTATGATTTAGAATTGAGGTGTTGTAGTGCAAAAATAAGGTGATGCGACTACAAAATGAGGCAACATAGTGTAAATATGAGGCATAACATGAAAATGAGGCACTAGTGTGAGAGAATGAGACTTTGTAACACATATTGTAGAAATGAGGTGATGTGACTACAAAATGAGGCATCATACTTTATAAACTAGGCATCATCCTTTAAAAAAGAGGCATTGTAGTCGAGACACAAGGCGCTATGAATACAAAAGAGGTATTGTTGCATAGAAATAAGTCAGTGAGAGTATAAAGGAATGTGTTGTCACTTACAAAAGAGGCGCAATAACATAAAATGGAAACACTTGGCCTATAAAAGGCACCATATCATATAATTGAGGCACTTAAACTATGCGAACAAACATCATAACTTAGAAATGAGGCGTCTTGGCTTAGAAATGAGGCACTAAGATAAAAAATGAGGCGGCATAGTTTGGGAACAATGCATCATTTCTTACAATCAAGGCATTGGAACTATAAAATGAGGCCTCATAACTTAGAAATAAGGTTTTGTAGCTGAGAAACAAGGCACTCTGACTACAAAATGAGACAATGAAGCATAAAAATGAGACACTGAGACTATATAATGAGGCACCTTAGCTAAAAAATGAGGCACTATGGCTTAAGAATGAGACCTTGGGACTACAATATGAGATGCTAGAACTATAAAATGAGACAACATAGCTTAGAAATATGGTGTCATAACATACAAAAGAGAAGGTCAAACTACAAAATGAAGCAATGACACTAAATAATGAGGTGTTGTAACTTAGAAACTAGACGTCGACTCTATAAAACATAAATGAGAGGTAGTATGGTGAGAGAATGAGACCCATCATTAACTCCCTAGTCTTCCCTATTACCTCCCTTCTCACTTTGCTCCTCTTCACCCATCATCTCACTCCTCACTCCTTCCTCTCCCCATTACTTTCCTCCTCAATATTCTCCTCTTTTAATTTCTTTTCACCAAAAGATGGGGCATATATTCTCTTTCCCCCCTCTCCTTCTCCCTCTCCCACTCTTTTATCTACAATATATTATGCACCACACCCCTTGCATGACCACTTTCCATGTCAATCATTGTCACAAGAATAAATTCGTTAGTAGTATGACACCCTACTATCAACAAGGCTCCACCCACCAACACAGATCCACTATCGTAAAACTGCCAAAAACCCGAGTAAATATATAGAAAAACTAGGCTTCACATCTTCCATGTATACTACAGCCTGACATGCCCCTCAAGTCACATAAGAAATTTTGTTTAAGAATTTGGAGAGAAAGAGAATGCAAAAAATTCACTTGGGGAATCAGAAAGTGATAGATTTATATATAGAGAGAGAATACTATATAAGGATATATATATATATATAATACACATAGTTTTGATATTTATAAATTATATTTTTTTAATCTGGAAAAAGGGCTTTGATGTATTTTTATGACATATTCTTCTACATAAAATAAGTGTTTTAGTATAATAATAGGCACTATTCATCATGGAGGGTATTGTAGCAAATATTATAGCACTGCTCTCGCAATAAGACCACTATTAACATCATTATTAGTTTTCCACAATAATGGTAGTGTTTACACAATAGCATGTACTATCACAAGTATTGCAAGTAATTTATATAAAATGGGTACATTGTATCACAATAACAAGTAGGCACTATTGATAAAATCATATGTATATTGTCATCTTAATGGGTCATGTGTCCCAATCATTTCCACTGATACAAAAACTGATGAGACCATTTAGTTTTATACGTATGAGTATCTTTGAGTGTTGGTAATGTACTTTAGTTTAACCATATAGAATGCACCACTACTTATTTACATTCAGTCAAATACCAACATGTGTTGCATAACATACTTATGTTGTACCCAGAACTCAAGGTATCTTAAAGTTGGTATGAGGTATTGTTTCCACAACTAAGGGCACTATTTCTATATTAGAGGGTCATATCACAACTATTGCATGCCATATTGTCACAATAAGAAGTATAGTTGTCATCATGACAGAGACCGTTGAGGGGTAGATTGTCATCATGGTAGGTAATTTCATAGCCATTACTACTGATGTAGATACTGATGATACTAATTTTCTTTGTACATATGAGTATATTTTATGTTGATAGTCTACTTTAATTTATATATACATGTTACATGCTACTTATTTACATTATATGAAATGCTAATATGAATGTGTCTCATATTTGCACTTTATTGAGAACAGAATGTATTGAATGTTTATGTTAGACATTTATTGTGAACACTGTCTATAAGATCAATTCTCAAATCCTAGCACAAACTTTCAGATGTTCTATCTCTTAGATTCAACCACCCCCACTCTGGTACATCTAATCAGTACAAGAGAGTGGTATGTGTCGAACTCATTGATAGGTCCACTTAGTCACATAAAAAGGGTGACACAAAGCCATCAATGACATAAGAGTAGCAGCAAACACAAGGAAGAAAGAAGTAGAGGAGGAATAGAGGAAATCAAAGAGCACTTGACATTTTATGTATGTTCAAAGGAGGAAGAGTCTCATTAAGATAATGGGTGTCATCAGAGTGCCCGACAGTAACAACCCACAAGCATGTTGCGACCTGTGATGTTCAATATTCTTCCAAAGACCCATGTCCATAACATCATGTTAATGGGTGGATTTAAAGTATGGTTTAGAAAGGAAATTATTCTACCCAAAATGCACTTAGAACAGATCCATTGACACAAAATAGAAGTTCAAAAGACCAATATAAAATTAAGAAGAAAAAAGATACAATATGAAATGATGGAATACTAAATTACATAAAGTTTTGAAAGAAAAAAGAAATATAAAAATAAAATGGATTTTTTGGAATACAAAAATACAATATCCCCCACATGTTATATAAAATGATAAAATCAATAAAAACAAACTAAGACTTTACTATGTTTTTTGACAAAGGTAGATTGCAAATTTGATTTATTGCCTACTTTAACTAACTTTCATCTGAAGAGACAATGTGAACTATTTCTTGAATCAACTCTCTTATTCAGAATGTAATGAATAACACAAACAAAGTGTGGGCACATGAATGAGTTCCTATGATGCACATAAAAAATATTGTTTCATGAGTGTTGTAGAGAGCATGTCCAACTCACATAAACCTCAACTCTTGGATTATGCTCATATTGTGGGAATATCCAAGGGTATCATGTGCGCTCTATATCCTACCATTAATGTTACTAAACACATTTACACTCATAGGGAGGGCCACGAGTCACTACTAAAATAACGGTCTATAGCGTCGATTTTTCTAAGCCTGTAGCGTCGCTTTTTAAACGACGCCTAAGTGGCCGTCGCTATAGAATTTGCTCTATAGGGTCGGTTTTTCTGACCAAAGAAAACTGACCTTATAGAGTAAAAACCGACCCAAGAGGCTATAAAAACATGACCCAAGTGAGAAAGAAGAGGCTATAAGGTCGGTTATTACTAAAAAATGGACCCTAGAAATGTCTTGTAAGGTTGGTTATTGATAGAAAACTGACCCTGTAAAGCAACAGAGGTTTTCTCGATCGAGAAATACATCGACTGAGAATGATTTCAGTCGAGAAAATTGTCGACCGAGAATGTACTGTCTTAAGCTTCTTAGAGGTCTTCTAAGGTCGGTTATTTCTAAAAAACCGACCCAATTGAGTATAAAAAATGAGCTTTCTGATCCCATTGCCTATAAGGTCGGTTATTCCTAAAAAATGACCCTATAAAGCAATAGAGTTCCTGTAAGGTCAGTTTTGCTCGGTCGAAAAACTTGTCGACCGAGTGACTTTCGGTCGAGAAAATTATCGACAAGAAAATATACTATCCCAAGGGTCTTGTAAGGTCGGTTATTTATAAGAAACTGACGTAGTAGGTCTCTAAGGTTAGTTTTTTTTAAATAAGTGATGCTAGAAGTCACATTTTTTTAAAGAAAAATTCTACAGAACAAAAATATTCAGAACAAAAACCTGTAGAATAGAAATCTACTTTACACAGTTCAAAACCTACAATAGAAATAGACTTGCAAATGCAATGATGCAAGATAGAAAATACATTCCAAAGCCATTTACTAGCTTTTATGTCCAATCCTTTTTGAATTGATGTATCAATATCCAAACCACACACATTCATAATAACAATAATTCACATATTTAGTTGAGACATACTCATACACATAGTACATACTAACATTCATGCAAGTCTAAGATAGATTCATTCAGTTGAGACATATCACATACTAACATTCATACACATAGCACATACTAACAACAATGATAGATTGCAAGTCTAAGATGATATTAAAATTTATGTCAGATACAAAAGTAAATTTGATAGAGTTTCAAAACTACATACACAAATGAAGCTATGCATTCACTCCAATGCTATAGTCACTTCATTAAGAAAAGCCTCTGACCACTCTTCTCGGAATTCATTTAACTCATCAAGTGTGTAAGGCTCAGTTGTAAAGATATACAAAAGAAAATGCACATGCTAATATTTTTTAAAATGAGTACATCTCACTTGTAAATTAATGATGTTATTCTTTATTACCTAATCTATAGTTTGAATGTCATTCGATGCTCCTTTGACAATAGCTTGCATATATTTCATTACATAGTAGCCACAAGCCCAATCATTATTTTGTAGATGACACTACAAATAAAGAATTATACTTAATGTTAGTAAACTACTAGAAATAGAGTTGAGATAAGACTATACGAGTTGACATATAAGAGTTGACATATACATTACTATAAGAGTTGTACATATATAAGACTAAGCTTTCAAAGTAGTAACCTTGATATTTTTCAAAGTCAATGTCTTTAATTTGGTGGGTATTATTCCTCCACCTTCATAAAAAGCCTTTATATCCCTATCAATTAATTGATTACAATAGTTGTCAAAATAGAAATTCTAAGTAGAAATATCATGTTGAAGCATACAAATTGATGTGGTAGAAACTAAATTTATGCTTACTCCATAGTTGGCAATTTCAGTTTGTGACTCCTTGTTGTTATTCCCATTGGGTCAAGATCATAGAAAGTCATCAATTTTGGGACAACCACCACTGGTTCCCAATGTCTAGATCTGAGTAAAATGCATATTGAAAACAAATATTAGAATTATAAATTTAGTCAATATTAGAATTATATTGAATAATAATACTTACGTAAAGTAAAAAGGAATTAGGATAATTTCTTTTCCCACACTAGCAAAATATTTGAATGTAGTATAGAAGTACTCATTCACATCCTCAATGTGTGTCTCCACTTGACTAGTGATTGAAGGAACTAAGAATCCAACATTCCTTATATCAAAGTTTGTCATCTCGGTATATAAATGGCTGTAAAACATTTGTAATCATTTCATATATTAGAAATAAGCTAAAAATGTATATTGAAGTTTTCTATATTGATTGATCCTTACCATATCCATACTTCTAATATAAAAGTATTTAGCCAATCATATCAGAACAAATATTGAATATCATCAAGAAAAATAAAATTCTCAAAGTCCCTCCCAGCTGCATCTTCTACTAAATTGACCAACATATGTGATCCCAAGCTTTGGTTGGCTAAGTATTGACAAAAACATTTACATTTGCTTCCCAATTTTTTGAATGTAGCTTCGGGAATGAAAGATGGCTTGGGAATAGGAGGACGACTAGTAGAATTTTTACTTTTTGGTTTGTAAACCTATTAATTAAATTACATACTTATATTACACGAGTTCATATATGTAGTCAAATATGAAAAACATGGTAGAATTCAAGTATACCTTGTCATTGATAACCAAGTGTCTAGGCCAACCCACCATAGCACCCTCTGCTTCTTCAACTGTACTATATTCATGATTAGGTATGGGTAGTGGTTTTTCCCCCATTTCATCATACACAAGATGGATGGACACACGAAAAATGTCATCAATAATTTGTTGGCAATGCAATGTACCACCAAGGTTGTATACCTTGCCCTCTGCCACAACATTATATTACGGAGCCTCCATTGCAAGTTTACAGTTCATACCAACCTAGAATTGAAATAATATAAGTTATATACGAAGTGGTAAACTAGATACCTACTACAACTAATATATATAATCATATATATATCATACTTATAACGCAACATATAGAACAAAAACTTACTGTAGATTGTTGTGGTGGGTCATTGAGAGTGCTCCCATGACCTTCTACAGTTGGAGCATGGCCTTGTACCTCTTCATCTGAGAGACACAGTTTGAATAGGTTGAGTAGGCTGAAATGAAGACATTATTTCTTTTACTTTCTGTGCTACTAATGCTTCAACTTCCTCTTATGTAAGACCTCCTGCTTGACCTCTTTTAGATTGCGAAGGGATAAAATAAGACTTGAATCCTATGCCAGCTCCTGATCCCCTAACACGGCCAGGATGCTCCTTTTTACCAAGAGCAACTGATAGTTCATCCATGTGGCCAGTTAAGATGAACTTTCCTTCCTTCCTTTGCTCATGGAGATCAATCTATTCATAGTTAATAAAAATATTAAATCACAATATCAATTAGATATAAATAAATCTAAGTTTGTGGGAGTTACTCTTTACTTAGTTGGGATAAACCTACCATCTTTTATGCCACCTACTTAGTTGCAAGGTTGGCAATTTCACCTGCTCGATCCTTTCTAGCATCAATCCACTACAAGTGTCAGGGTGGACACTCAGCTTGAGTTGTACTAGAATCTTCTCCAGAATAGAGTTGCTTCTCTTATAGTTGGCGACGGAAGGCATAACCACCGGGCCCCAAGCGATGGTCATGCACAATTTTGGCCCATCTTTCCTTTTGGGCCTCGTGAATAGCCTGATCATTTAAAATGAGGTATTGCAATTTAGACTTGGCAAACATATATAAAAAGATTCACCTCCTTAATTGTATAAAATTAAAGATTCATACAATACATCACAATCTTTATTACCTGAAACTCTTCTATGTTCCTAGATGAAACAAATCTTTCCCACACCTTAGGATCTATAAAAACATACATATCTATTGCTTTTTTTTAGGATTATCTATAAATTCCCTTTTGAGACATGTCTTAAAAGCCCTCCATCGTACATCACAATGTTGTAGCACTTTTTCTTGTGATCTTTTTCATTTAGATGAAAAACACCCTATACATGTAAAAGAAGCAATAATGTTGTCTTAAAAAGGATATGTCTTTCCGAGAAAACTAAATTAGAATCAATAAACAAAAACATATTAAAATAATATCAATTCCACTCATAGATATATATTTCCATAGGAGGTCTTATAAGGCATTGGAAACATCATGCCAATTTTCTATATCTACTGCCACCTTACTGCGCGTGGTCGCCCCTACGTAATGCTTGAAAGCACTAGCATGTTCCCCAATAGGTGCTCCTCTGACATCAAACTAGACTGTCAATTTCTCCCCTTTGGCCCTGAGCTCCTGCATCCTACTCATCAGCGTGGGACCTCTACTTTTCTTAGAATCACCACTACCATCCTCATGGTGCTCATGCTCAGAATGTTCATCTTCACTTGCCATTTTAGAACCTGCAAGTATACATGATAAAAGAAACATAAGTGATAATAAAAGCACAAGTGTTTGAATGATATATGATGTATATTTAAAAGATTATGTGCTTGAATGACAATAAAATAAATAATTCAAAGAATACATGCCTCTAGTATTGGTTGAGTTGTTAGTCAAGTAAAATTCCTTCATCATGGTCTTGACATTTATAGTATTCATCAGTGTTATCTTCAACATTTACACTTGGCAAACCAACTGAGAATGGGCTGGAATCATCATACTTTTTGTAGTATTCTTCTTCATTTATAGGATCTACAGTAAACTGTCTTTTTCCATGAAGAACGACAGACCAATTTTTATTTTCCGGGTCATCAATATAGAATACTTGTTTTGCTTGGTCTGCCATAATGAATGGCTCATCTTTCTCACTAATCTTTTCAAAATTCACCAATTTGAAACCCAACTCATCCACTAAAACTCCTTTGTTGTTGTCAACCCAATTACACCTAAATATAGGAACTCTAAAATTTGTATAGTCCAATTCCCATATGTCCTCAATGATGCCATAATATGATATCTCAGCTTCGCGTGGTCTTTTATCTTTGTCACTAGCAAAATACAATGAACAAGCTTGAACAGTGACCCCACTATTTTGGACTACACTACTTTCATCTTGACGCTTTGTGTAGTATGAAAATCCATTTATGTCATAACCTTCATATGACATGACATCCATTTTTGGCTTAAAGGTGAGCCATTTTATGTTCTCAGCAACATTATTCGGTGATTCAGATAGTTGATTAAAGACTTTCTCTTCAAACCACCTAATAAATGTTCGATTATGCTTTCTTGCAAGCCACATTGAACTGGATTGTGGATGATTTCTCTTGATAAGATCATTGTGTTCTGTGATGTAGCTACTAACTTCATCGATGTTGTGTAAAATATACAAATGTGCTTGTTCCCACAACTCACGACTGATTCCTTTCACTCGTCCTCCCAGAGTTCCTTTGCCACAATAAGATTCAGTGTGATGGGAATTTTTTAGATCGCTAGAAATTTCATTGCAATTCAAAAAATCATTGCAAAAGTCCATCACCTCCCTAGCCACATAACCCTCAATAATACTCCCTTCAGGACGATAATGATCCCGAACATCACCTTTAAAAACACTCATGTAGCGTTCAAATGGATACATCCAGTGTAAGAAAATTGGACCCAACATCTTCACCTCCCTTGTAATATGTACTACAAGATGAACCATGATATCAAAAAATGAAGGAGGAAAGTACATTTCAAGCTGACACATGGTAACAATTACATCTTTTGGTAATTTATCGAGCATATCAGGATGTATCACTTTGTTGCATATTTCATTGAAGAAGAAACAAAGTCTTGTGATTGCAAACCTTACATGCTTCAGCAATATAGATCGAATAGCCACACATAAAATTTGTTGCATTAAGGTGTGACAATTGTGAGATTTGATACCTATCAACTTCAGATCCTTCTTTGATACCAATCTATGAATATTAGAAGAGTATCTTTGTGGAACCTTAATATTATACAAGCACTCACAGAAAGTCTTTTTCTCCTACTTTGACAAAGTGTAACAAGTTGGTGGTAAATATGTGCGGTGACCCCTGATCTCCAATGATAATTCTTTTTCTTATACCCATTAATTCTAAATCTTTTCTAGATTTGATGCCGTCTTTAGTCTTTCCTGATATGTTCAATAGTGTACCAATGATGCCATCACAAACATTTTTTTCAACATGCATTACGTCAATGTAGTGTCTAATTGCCAAAGATCTCCAATAAGGAAGATCCCAGAATATTGACCTCTTATAGTATAGATATTTGTCACATGGAAGAGTACGACTACTTGAACTCTTTCCAAATTCATTAACAATATGTTTCACCCAATCATATACAACATTTCCTGGTATAGTTTTAGGAGAACTTCATTCCTTAGTTGACCCATTAAAGGTTTTGCATTGCCTTTGATAAGGATGCAATGGTGGGAGAAATCTCCGATGACCAAGATATACGATTTTACCACCATGTTTCAGTCGGATTAAATTAGTATTTTCCTCACAAACAGGACATGCTTTGTATCCTTTTATGCTATATCCAAACAAATTTCTATAAGCTAGAAAGTCATTAATCATGCAAAACAACATAGCATTAAAACTAAAGATGTCTTTACATGAAGCATCATATGTCATAACACCTTCTTCCCATAGTTTCATTAGGTCATCAATTAGAGGTTGAAGGTAAACATCAATATCATTTCTAGGTTTCTTGGGCCCTGATTTCAATATTGACAACATGACATACTTATTTTTCATACACAACCAAGGAGGAAGATTGTATATAACAATCATAACGGGCCACATGCTATGTTGGCTGCTTAATGTACCATAGGGATTCATTTCATCTATACAAAGTCCAAGTCTTAAGTTTCTTAGTTCTTTACCAAATTGAGGGTATAATAAATCAATTTTCTTCCATTGTGGTAAATCAGATGCATGTCGTAGGATGCCATCATCATTGGCCTTTAACTCCCCATGCCAAGACAAATTTTGCGCATCTTCTGTATTAGCAAATAAGCGTTGAAATCGTGGTATTATTAGTAGATACCACATCACCTTGGCAGGAGAGACATTTTTAGCCTTAGCTGAATTTGTGGTTTTATACCTTGACACGCCACATTTTGGACAATTTATCAAATTACTATAGTCCTTGTGAAATAACACACAATCATTTGGACATGCATGAATCTTCTTAGCCTCCATTCCCATTGGGCACATTATTTTCTTTGCTTGATATGTTGAAATTGGAAGCTCATTGCCTTTAGGAAGAATTTCCTTTAATAAAGACAACAGTGAAGTGAAACTCTTATCGCTCCACCAGTTTTGAGCTTTAAGAGTATATAATCACATTACATCACTCAACCTCGTGAACTTAGTACAACCCTTATATAATGGTTTTTTTAGCATCATGGACAATGTTTGCAAATAAAGAAGGTGGATCAATGACATTGTCCCGACAACTACGTAGCATCTCATCAACCATATCATCCTGAATCGGGTCATCCTAAATCGGTTCATCATTGACATCATCATCATTATCTATATCTTCTATGCCACAACTATTAGTATCGACATTTTCTAATCCATAATTAAGTTTCTCCCCATGCCAATACCATTCATTATAACCTTGTATGATCCCATTGCATATGACATGATTCTTAATTTCCTCACCAATATCAACTTTCAAATTGTTACCACAATTTCTAAATGGACAATATAGCATATCTGTAGGTAGTTTCCTATGTTCCTCAGCAAATCTGATAAATTCATCAAGACCTTTGGAGAACTCTAGACTGCAACGATTCTTGATAGACATCCAACTTCGATCCATTTTCTATATCACATTAAAATTAATTATAAAACTAAGCATTTAATATTGATACTATAAGTTGTAAGTTTTTATTGATAGGAAGTTAATTACTTTTATACTAAAGTGTACCATCTATCCCATTTTTGAATATTTAATCTCACTAGTAACTGTATAATGTATGTTTAGTCTTGAAGAAAATTTCAGCAGCATTTCCCCTAAGTTCTCCAAGTACATCGATGTAAATGGCAAATAACCACTCACATATGTACCCAGAGAACAAACGAGGAAATCCTACTGAAATTTTCTTTAAAACTAAACATACATTATACAGTTACATCCTAAGTGAGATTAAATATCCAAAAACAGTCCCAGACCGGGGACTATCCAAAATTTACTCCTAATGAGTAAATTTTGAATGGGTTTCAAAGTTGATACATGCATAAATGTATTATTGTCATATTTATATATTAAGTTAAACATCATGCATCAATGATCTCATCTATAAACCCTAAAGTGTCAATCTGGACTACACAATTCCTATCCTCATATTTCTAGAATGTATACAATGATTACATATGTGACTGATAATAAAATGTAGATATGAAAGAATACATATTTTTATTATTTATTGGGTTACTAGTCAAATAAAATGAAAAAATGTAACTGATCTAAACCGCCAAGATGAAAATGAGAGAACCGTGAGCAAGAGGATGACTGGTTGTTGGATTGCCCTGTTGATCAGTTAAAGACCTATAGTTGAAGAGGCTAGGGTTCAATATATGTGGGTATATGACTACAATGACACCGTATAAAATGTGTTGAATAGACTTAAAAAAATACATCATTTATGGGTAAACGGTTGCAATGACGCCAAAGCAAAAAACCATCAAATATAGGATATCTCCCATGGGATATCTCCTATAAATTTTTGTGAAACATACATCATTTATGGGTACACGGCTTCAATGACACCCATTTACATGTCTTGAATCCACCCTAGAACAACAAACCAATGATGGTTGAGGTAGAGCTAAAAACAGTGACCAAAACAAGTTGTCAAAAAAAAATTCAAACTTTTTAATGCTAGTAGGTAGTATTCCATCATGATCATCTTCATAACCCTTTCTCAGTCCTCTACATAATAATGGTGGTAGCAGGTAGGCATTTAAAATAATCAAACCAGGAAGAAATGAAGCATAGAAGAGAGCTTACTGGAGTTTCCAATGGCCATGGAATAGCTAAGGCAGAGGAATACAGTGGAGCACAAGAGTCAATGGAGGGGGTAATGGTGGAGGGTGCGGTGGTCCCATAAGAACCCGTGAGCAGGTCCCTGCTCACCACGCTGTCCACTCTGACCGCACCACCGTCGGCTAGAACCCCCCACACCGCGAGACAGGAAGCATGAAGAGGCCGTCGAACAGTAGGTTCGGTGGCACGTCGGACCCCAGAAGGTGAAATAGCCGAAGAGGAAGCATGCAATACTACAAACCTACCAAGTTGCAACCTGTGGATGAGGACTCAACGTCGCTGCAGGGGTTGACGAAACGACGATGGCTACTCAAGGTAAGACGGCGATGGGTGGGTTCGTAAACCGGCGACCAGTACCCTCAAGGCTTGCATCGTCTTCATCGAAGTAAAAGGAACCTCACGAGCTAGAGCACACATTAAAAGAAACCCTAGAGTCAGCAATGGACATGTGTGTGGAAGCAACGGCCGAAAATAGAAGCTCAGATAGTAGTGCACGTGAGTAGCAGGTTTTGATCGAAATGGCGACCTAACCAACACGAGCGACATGTTATAGTTAACCTATATCGTCGGTTAACAGGGGAAAACTGACGCTACCGATGAAGTGGTGCTGACATTTTTGTCTCGGTCGAGAATTTTATCGAGCGAGATGCCTACAAGGTCGGTTAAAAGGAAAAAACCGACCTTAGAGGTACTTATACACGTGCGAAGGCAAAATGGAGCCAAATGTTTGTCTCGGTCAAGAATTTTGTCGACCAAGATACCCTATAAGGTCAGTTATAAGGAAAAAACTGACCCTAAAGGTACTTATACACACTGAAAGGAAAAATGGAGCCAAATTTTTGTCTCGGTCGAGAATTTTGTTGACCGAGATGTCCTACAAGGTCGACTATAAGGAAAAAACCAACGCTAGAGGTACTTATACACGCGCGAAGGCAAAATGGAGCCAAATTTTTGTCTCGGTCAAGAATTGTTTCGACTAAGATGCCCTACAAGGTCGATTATAAGGAAAAAACCGATCCTAGAGGTACATGTAAACACACAAAGGCAAAATGGAGCCAAGTTTTTGTCTCGATCGAGAATTTTGTCGACTGAGATGCCCTACAAGGTCGGTTATAAGGAAAAAACTGACCCTAGTGGTACTTATACACACACGAAGGCAAAATGGAGCCAAATATTTGTCTCGGTCAAGAATTTTGTCAACGGAGATGCCCTACAAGGTCGGTTATAAGGAAAAAACTGACCCTAGAGGTACTTATACACGCGCGAAGGCAAAATGGAGCCAAATTTTTGTCTCGGTCGAGAATTTTGTCGATCGAGAAATTTCAGTCGAGAAAATTCTCGATTGAGAAAGTACTATCTTAGAGGTCTTATGAGGTCAGTTTTTTAAAACCAACCCTATAGATTGAGGCACGAAACCAAAACCGAGCAAAGTTTCGTCGCGAGAAACTTAATGGGTCGGCTTTCTGATCCCATTGCCTATAAGGTCGATTATTTAATGAAAACTGACCCTATAGAGATACACTACAAGGTCGGTTATTTTAGGAAAACCGACCCAAGTGGTCTTAAGTGGTGCCCACATTTTTTATAGACATATAAGGTCAGTTATTTGGAAAATCGACCCTATAGAGATACACTAAAAGGTTGGTTATTTTAAGAAAACTGACCGAAGTGGTCTTAAGTGGTGCCTGCATTTTTGATAGACATATAAGGTCGGTTATTTGAAAAACCGGCCCTATAGAGATACACTACAAGGTCGGTTATATTAAGAAAACCAACCCAAGAGGTCTTAAGTGGTGCCCACATTTTTTTTAGACATATAAGGTCAGTTATTTTGAAAAACTGACCCTACAGGTAGCGACGTTATTGGCCAAAAATGTAGTAGTGAGTGAATCTCCAAGTATATTTTTTTGCATAACACTATAATTTAGTTGTCCATTTGAACCAGTTGGGATGGGATCTACAAGTTTGGAATGGTACAATTTCCACTTACATGTTTAATCTATGAGTATAAGACCCATTCCCCTCGATAAAGTGAGTATAGCTTCCTTACTATACCCTTTCTCAAGATATTTGTAATAGTTAGTGCATATTCTATTGGAAAAAATGGAGTCAATAGGTGCAACAAAAGTAATAAATTGTCTATTTTCCCCACAAGTAGATCTCATCAATGACAATATATTGGGAAGGAGGGTCATGAGACATGCCTTGTGAAAGAGTATATCTGGAGACATTTCTCACAAGAGGATATGCAACACTTGTGGCAACACATAGATGGATGTTAATGACATCATCCCAAAATAGTCACAAAAGCATCTGTGTCTCTATATAGTTCAAGTAGATGATGAGAACTTCATATCACACAACAAGAGCCACCGAAAAAGGATTTATCTTTCTATTGACATCATAATAGTGTTGCACTCTACATACTTTTCTTTTTCTCCCTTATGGGTAATGATGCCTTTAGTTTGTGTGTCAAAAAGTGTAACGAAAAATTTGGTTGTCTGCACCATTATATAGAGGAGCAATGAATAAGGGCTTCTAAACAAAATTGGGAAATAAACAGTAAGTAAAATGTGCATTTAGCAATCATTCATGGATATCCAGTCGGTTGAATGGAAGACAAGAATACTATGGAACTAAACAATTTAGTTGATGATCTTCTCTAGTCGATCGACTAGACTTCATGTCAATCAGTTGAGTCATTCCTGTCTAGACAATCGAAAGGAATTTCCAATTGATTAACTGATTTAATTGCTATCTAATCAATCAATTAGAATATCTAGTTGACCCTCTGGTATGATCTTAGCTCAAGTGACAAGATGGATTTTCTAGTTGTTCAGTTGATCTATCTACTTGGTCAATTGGACTTTCCAATCGTCTGATTGTAGTTTGAGACAATCTATTATTGTTTTAGTTGATTACATAAACCTTTTAGTAACAAATTAACCTTGTGTCCATGATTATACCCCTCTTCCCATTACACCCTATGTGTTTAACCCCATAGGTTCCAAATTACGTTGGTAGTGATGTCTAAATTGTGATGACCTCTATCAAACTGATAATGACATCACACAAAACCACATGGAAACAACCATTAACAACGGATTACCAAAAATCACTAAAAATTAAAACCAATTTTCATAAAGATCCATTTCTAAGAAATTTATTACAGAAAGGCCCAAAGCCTGTCATATACAACATGATGCATCACACATGTGCTGTCTCAACAACATCCATGTTTCATCTGATATTAGTTTGCTTTTACCAAAAACATGTACATGAGCAAACTATTAGCAATAACCACCTTTTAGCCAAAAACTCAGATCATTCTAAAATTGGATATGAAACTATCCCCCAAGGACCTGAGGGTACATGGATGACACATATGACTTCTATATACAACAAGACACAACTAACAACACACCACCTCAAATTTCATGTCTTCTTCCTGCTGCTGTCCTGTCTCAACTTACACGATCTCTTCTACCTCATGCACATCCACCTAAAAAGTTATGGAACCCACAGGGTGAGACAAAAGTCCTAGTGGGAGATATAACTCTCCACCAACACTATTGTCATCATAGATATAATTGTTTATTCAAAGATAATGTTAAAGCAACAACTAAGCTAAGCAATTCCAATTATAGTATGAACATTAGCAATGTATCCCCATAAATGAGTAGATCAGATATATATGACTGACCAATAGGTTATTGAATATTTTTAGAATGAATATGAATAACATGTATACCATTTATCATCTATGACATACGAAAGCAATTGCAACCTCATTCAATGTTTTTGCATTCGATCATTAAGCAAATACACTACATGACTGATTACATCTTTCAATAATCAATTTTATGACCTGAGGAGATGCAGTATACCACTCACGCTCCAACCAACCTAATTAGGTAGCATTAGTGCCATACTAGGTCCATGGAAGAAACTAACTCCACGACCTCTCCTTTCTTAGTCAGTACGAGATTATTGGCAGTGATATTATGAGTCTAGCTGCAATTTAGCTAGTCTAGGTATATAGGCTCAATGCTAGAGAGATACAACCTATAGATGATCCCTTATCAGGGTATGACCCATAGTCAATCCTGATTGTATTATTGAGTCATGGCCTGTATCCACACTCTTATCAAGGTATGGTCCGCAACCAATCCTGATTGTATATTCATTAATCAATCATGCTATACCAACATCTCAAGCTTATCCTGTGATCATATTGCCATGGTATGATATCAGTGGATCATGTGAATATACTGATAGGTATTGACCTTTGTCAGTCCTATGATTATACTGCCAGGTATTGACCTATGTCAATCCTGTGATTATACTGCCATGCATTGACCTCTATTAATCCTATGATTATACTACTAGATATTGACCTTTATCAATCATATGATTATACTTCTAGGTATTGACCTTTGTCAGTCATGTGATTACACTACTAGGTATTGACTTTCATCAATCCTGTGATTACACTGCCAGGTATTGATCTCTATCAATTTTGTGATTATACTTCTAGATATTGACTTTCATCAATCCTGTGATTACACTGCCATGTATTGATCTCTATCAATCCTGTGATTATATTGCTAGGTATTAACTTTCATCAATCCCATGATTACACTATCATGTATTAATATCTATTAATCCTATGATTATATTGCTAGATATTGACTTTCATAAATCCTGTGATTACATTGCTAAGTATTGATCTCTATTAATCTTGTAATTATACTACCAAGTATTGACTTTCATCAATCTTGTAATTACACTGCCAGGTATTGATCTCTATCAATCCTGTGATTATACTGCCAGGCATTGATCTTTGTCAATCCTGTGATTATATTACCAGGTATGTATCTTAATCAATCCCATGATTATACTTCCAGGTATTGACCATTGTCAATTCTATGATTATACTTCTAGGTGATGGGTTAAATGCATTACAACAACTTATAGAATCAATCAAGTTACAAGTGTGAAAGGTATATCATATTGCCAAGGATTCTTTAACAATTGGGACACCTTTTTGTCACCCTATTACTTTCATCATGGGATATCAATCCCTTAAACTCATCATTGAGTACCACATCACCTTACTAGGAAATAATTCTCTGCCAGGTCATTTGACTTATTCATATCCATCTTGTTATACAATTATTCCATAGGCCTCATAAGGCATAACCAATCTATACTAGATTATAACCACTATAGCCCTCATTTGGCTATATCCATAATGCCTTCATGGTTAAGATTTCATTATTATAACCATTTATTATTATCATCATGCCATTTCAAGTTGCACTCCCTCTTATGATTAGGGTTAGGGTTTCTCTCTTCAACCAATTAGGGTTTTTTTGGTTATATTCAACCACCAAACGCTAATTCATAACTCCTCTAATCTAGGAAATTATTTCTTTGCCATAATTATTCAAACATAATTGATTACTCTCATCAATTATCATTAATTTATTATCAACATGAGTGATATAAGTTTGTCTCTCATCCTCATTAGGATACTAGATTCAACTTTAACTTATTGTATTGACTTGACCCTCTTTAGGGTATATTTCTCTACAATTATCAAAGTGTATCCATCTCATTACATCATAGTGTATCAACTTGATTATACTCCTCATGTGTTGACCTACACTCATATAGGTGTATCAACATACACATTAACCCTTATGTCAGCCTAGACATTATCACTTGTGTCGACCTAGGCACTCTTACTTGTATCAGCCTAGACACTATCACTTGTGTCGGCCTAGACACTCTTACTTATATTAGCCTAGACACTTGTGTTGTCCATGACATGTGTCGACCTAAACACCTCCCTTTGTGTCACCCTAAGGCATCTCACTTATATCACCCTATGCATATACACTTGTGTCGCCTTATGCATATACACTTGTATCACCCTATGCATATCTCCCTATGCATCTCAACATGTGTGTGTCGGCCATAGCACATTCTAGTGTATCGTCCACACTATCATCTTAGGTGTGTGCCGGACAAGGAATATAAGGATATGTCACCCTAGACACCATCAATTGATATCAGGTTAGGGGGTGTATCAGGTTCTATGGTTAGGGTTAGATAATATTGGGTTAGGAATCATCATCTCCCTCACACCCTCACTCATCAAGGTACCTACCTCACTTATATTTTGGAGTATCACCTTCACCATATCTTGGTGCATCACCTTCATCATACTTTAGTGTAACACCTTTATCTCACTTTAGTATAACATCTTAACGTCACTTGGTGTAACATCTTTACCACCACCAATGTAACATCTTCACCTCACTTGGGTGTATCAACCACACCATGCTCTAGGGTTTCAGCCTCACTATCATCTTGTGTGTCAGTCATAACACTATCATTTGTGTTGCCCATGGCACATCAAAGTGATATTGATTTTGAGGTGCTTAAGATGATATCGGTTTTGAGGTGCTTAAAAGTGATATCGGTTTAGAGGTGCTTCAAAGTGATATCAATTTTGAGGTGCTTAAGGTGATATCAATTTTTGTCATCTTTAAGCTCCAAACCTTCATCCATTAAAACTCTAGTTCATGGACAACATCCCCATATATTCATTAGATCTCATATATTCATCATTTAATCAAGGGAAATCAAAATTGAGAAGGAATCACTAAGTATTGTACAGTTGAAAGTGAATAACAATAGATATGAAGTAGATTTATATAACCCACCTCATGATCACCACTAGAGCTTTAAGATTCAAAGCTCCACATTCCCAAGGTTGAAGATGGCCTATTCAAAGGTCCAAGATTCGGCTATAGCTTCACCTTAGACAAGATGCTTGACCTTCCTCTTTCTCCTTGAGATCCTAGGGTCATTCATTAAGAAGAAGGTGGTAAAAGAGTCGAAAAAAATATGCAAATTGATACAACGTTTCCAAGGAAGTCCTAAACTGATATGCTTCACCTACTTGAGGTTCTTAGCCCGATATGAATACTTCAAAAAAGTTTTTAAACTGATATGGGACATCCTATATGGTATCTAAACCTTTAGGAACTCCCATATACTCTTCATATCTTGACACAACCTCATCTAGGGTTCAAGATACTCAACATTCTTTGGTTCTTTCACCACCAAGAGTGCTATCACTCAAACAAGGTGCCCCCTCCTTTCTCTTTCCTCTAACTGATGCTAAGAGAGAGAAGGGACACTCTAGAGGTGATAAATTGCACATCAACCCCATAATTTTGGTAAATTGCAATTTGCATCAAAACTATCACATATAACACGAACAACCTTCAAACAGGCACAAACATGAAACTTGAGCTCTCCTTAAGTCTTAATTACTTTTCAAAAGATTAAGACAAGGTTCTAATCATATTACTTAGGCAACAAATCTAGGGTTACCTCATAATCCAGGTCAGGGGTGTTACATAAATTATATCACGACTTCACAAGCAATAATTTTTATCTAAAAAAACTTTATTCCCAACCAACTAATTGAATAAGTTGGAGGAAAAATTTAGCCTGGTGTTGTGACCAGTGGTAAAATGATTGTATATCCTTTTGAATATGAATCCAAATTGAATATGAAGTATGGAAACATTATCCTCTTAATGTTAAATCTGTGTTCCTTTATCTAGAGTATACTAAGATGTGCTCAATTACAATATCATATATTGACTCACATGAGCATGGCCATACATTTTGTAGTATAACTCATCAAATGGTTAGGATATCCTTCTAATGGGAGGGACAAACTACGTCCATCTCACTCACAAAAATGCACATGTGTCACTGTACACAAAGTACTACTTGAATGACAACCTTTATCCAATGTCATGTTGAGTAGTGTTAAATTTCAATGAAGAACATGTGATCATTGCAGTGACTTCATGTAGAAGGACTACAATCACCACTAACACATTGAAATATGATTATGACTGCAATTCCTAACTTCCATGTCACTTAATCAAGTTGGTTATGTTTGGTACACTTATCCATACCAAATACATATATGTTTCACTTGATATCCAATATCATGACTAATCAAACATAGCCATCAATCAACACACATAGTAGTCTTAATATATTTCTATCATCTAAGTTTTGACTATAATATTTCAGTAGAGACTTAGACACAAGTCAATTCTCTTAAAATACACATCATCTAATGTTCATGTCCTCAATCCAGAATCACATGTCATTGAGTCTTACATTCTTATGAAGTTATTCTATCCATTTATTATATCGTATTAAAGAAAACATATAAAACAAAATTGCCTATATTAGTTTTGTTTAATATGTTTTCTTCAATATGTGATAATGAATGAATATAATAACTTCCTAAGAATCTATGACTCAATGACATGTGATTTAGGAGTCATACATTCTTAGGAAGTTATTCTATTCATTCATTATCTCATATATTAATAATCAAATCAATTGCCAATGTAGTGGCACCTGAGTGGTAAAGTTGATGTTGTATGATTGAAAGGTCACAAGTTTGAAACCTCATGATAAAGGGATGAATGAATTGCCATTTAAAAAATAATAATCAAATCAATTACAAAATTTTCCCTTACAATCATCGTATGATTGACTCTCACAACATACAACCAAATTTTTTTACAAACTCAATATATATGACCCTATGGGTTATGTGATCTCTCACATCCTCACATATCAACCTCATAAAGTGCTTTCAAGGGTTATCTTTAGATTGTTTATTTTTGTCTATGTCATCTTTATCACATAAGATAAAAACATGAGGAAATAATTTTCAAACAATTGGGATATTAAAAAGTGAGTATATAAGGCAATCATCCCACCAACAACCTAAATCTAAAGCAATAAAGTTAGCCTCCATGGTGGATCTAGATCTAACAATTTTTATTAGTATATACACTTATGTGTTATCATGTGTTATGTGTTTTGTTATCTTGTGGTGTGTGTTTTGTTATGTGCTCAAGACCTATCTTGTCTTTCGCTTTTATTTTATCACATATTGCCTAGTTCTGGTTCTCCCTTACTCCCTTGTCCTATAAGAGAGAGTGCATTATAACTATTTCAGATATATCAAATAAAGGTCTTCCAGTTTATATGTTATCTGACGTGTTTGATCCTCCCTAAGCCATCCCATCGAACCCCACTACCTCCACCATATCCACCATCCTCACCACCAAGTCACCCTCTACCCCCATGACTCCACCAATTGTTGACCAACCCTTCATCTACCTACCACACATCAACCAACCTTTAATATTACATCCATCAACCAACCCTTCATCTTCCACCCATAGACCTCTACCACCCATAAACCCATCAACCCTTCCTCTTCCACCCATCGACCAACCCTTCATCTTCCACTTATAGACCTTTCACCTATCGATGTTCCACCCATCGACCTTCCATCTATCTACCCATCAACACATCGAATTTCATCCCCTTTCCACCCCCCATTGACCTCCAAAAAATTGACCTATAACCCATCGACCTTCATGCCCATCAACCATCAATCCTCACAGACCTTCAACTAACCCCATTGACCTCCACCCTCCATCCATCCATTATCCCTTCCAAATAGTCCCAAAATAATAAGTTGAAACCATAAAGGTATCACCTCTTTTCCTGCCTATGCCACATGGTGGAGTGAATCTCTCACTATGGAGGCGTATGAAATTTCTTTTCTCTACTACCCCTATGTGGGTCTCTCGGATATGTTGATCCAGATTTGGTGCTTCTATCTACTGCCCCTGTGTGGGTTTCTTAGATCTCTTAATCCAGATCTTCTGCTTCTATCTACTTTCCCTATGTGGGTTCCTTGGATCTATTTGGATTTGGTTGTTGATTACTCTGCCCCTATTCAGTTGTTCAGATCTGCTCATCTGTTGCTATTTTCTACTACTTTTGTTCTACTGCTGCTACTCCATTGTGAGTTTCTCAGATATTGTCATCTATATGTACCTTTTTGTACTACTTCTACTTCTTCTTTGTGTGCTTCAACTCTCTAGCTTCCATGGTGACTACATATCCTTCATAGACCTTGTGTGTTATGACCATGGAACTTTATGGATCAAATTACCATTTCTGGGTGGCATCATTTGAACTCTATGTGAAAGCCCAAGGACGTTACTCTCATATCTCTTCGACTGTTAGGGATCCTCGTGATGACTTGATGGATGACAAAGTCAAACAAGCCTATGACCAATGGGCCAAATATGATTCAGGCATCATGACGTGGATGGTGAATTGTGCTGAACCAAAGATCATATGCTCTCTTCTTTACTTGCAAAATGCCAAAGTCATGTGGGATCAACTGTACCATGTTTAATCACATCAGCAAAACCCAAAGAAGGTCTTCAAGATCTTCAAAAACTTGGTTAAAATGAGTGTTCACTTGATGACTCTGTAGAAGACTATTACAACCAGTGTTCATCAGTTTGGGATGAATTTGAAGTATATCACTCATTCTCTATTGATATCAAAGAAGTTCAACGACAATGCAATGAACTTTAGCTCAATCAATTTCTTTCTAGTTTGCCTCATTCATTTGTAGGTGTGGTGGAGAAAATCTTATCTAGTGATCCCTTACCTATACTAAGGGATGTTCTCAAATGCATTCGTCACCTACATTCTATGTATGCTAGTTCTTCTTATCAGTTGATCCCTACGGCCCACCCCTCTGATTTCTATCAAGGATGTGGATGTGATTATGGTTGCGGCCGTGGTGGATGTGCTCCTGGACGAGGTCCTCCTCTGTCCCTAGAAGAGGTTATTCTCAACCTACTCCTGCCAACCACTTTTGCAACTTTTATGGGCATACAAATCACAATAAGGACCGTTGCTGGAAAAAGCTTGGTGCACCTGCCTGGGTTAATTAGGTCTCCTATGATGTATGTGAAGACTCCACTGCTACTGCCTCAAGTTCTACTTAGCCCATGATTGAGTGGATTCACTCAGAGTTTGAAAAACACCTCCAGACTCAACTATCCTCACCAACATCTGCTACAGAAGGAGGTTCCTTTACTTTACTTGCATTTCCCACTACTTATGGTAAAAACAAATGGGTCATCGACACCGATGCATCCACTCATATTTTTGGTTGTTCTAAAATTTTCACTCTCTTATTTAAAACTACTCATGTCCCTCCTATGACTATCACAAATGGGACACAATCTGTTGTCCATATCATTGGAACTATATCTCTGCCCAAAAATTTTCCCTTAAAATATGTCTTATATGTTCCAAGATTTCCTCTTAATCTTCTATACGTTAGTAAAATTTTTAAGAGCCTTCAATGCTCAATCACTTTTGATCGTGATGGTTGTGTGTTTTAGGATCTCCATATAAGGAAGAGGATTGGTTCGGGCCATGAGGGACCAGATGGACTATACCACCTAGATGTGCCACAATCTACTGTCACTTTGCTAACCGCTTCCTTGACTAGTCTATAATGGCACTATAGTCTAGGGCATCCTTATACTACTAAATTATGTTTTTTTATTTCCAAATATTTTGGAAAAGCAATTTTTGTGTCCATCATGCCAGTTCAGCAAAACAACTTGGATTGTTTTTCATATGAAGCAAGAAATTAGTTTTAAAAATATATTTGACATTGTTTATGCTGATATTTGGGTCCATGTTTTATTTCCATCTTGTCTGTATATTGTTATTTTATGACTTTTATTGATGACTATTCCAAGGCGACTTGGTTGGTTCTACTAATGGATCATAGTTATATTTTCCAAACCATCACCATTTTTTTATAGAGATTCAAACCCATTCAAAACTACTATCAAAATCTTGAGAACTAATAACACCTTAGAATTTAAGAATAAAAATCTTTCAATCATCTTTGTAGTTCTCAGGGTACCATTCACCATACTTATTTCTCTTACACGGCACAACAAAATGGTATGGCAGAATCATCATCTACTTAAATTAGCTCACATAATTCTTCTTCACTATCATGTTCCTAAACATTTCTGGCTTGATATTGTTTCTACAATATGCTACTTAATCAACCATATTTCTTACTCTGTGTTACATATTCAGGTCCTTGTCTCTCTTCTTTATCCTAATATGCCTTTGTTTTCTATTCCACCATGCATCTTTGGAATCACCTATTTTGTTAAGAATATCTACCCTTGTACATCTAAACTTGACCCCCTCTCCATTAAGTGTGTCTTTCTAGGATATTCCCAAACTCAGAAAGCATGTTGGCATTATGATCATATCAATGGAGAATGGTTTGTGAGTGTGGATGTTGTGTTCTTTGAAAACACACCGTACTACTATGACTAAGGGTATGCCTTATCTAGTGATCAGGTTGTTCCTACTGATCTTCATGAGGTAGTAGAACATGATCACACTGATGAAACTGAATAGATGTCCATAAGAAGACCGATAGTTAAATATCCCCCCTTTGTCTCCTCAACAACCAATTCCTCCCTTGTCGGCAGGTCACATCACCCTCAAGTATTTTATAAACTACATCTTCCTACCAACCTATGGAAAATGTTTTCGTTCCTATACTCAACATCTGATTAATATTTTGTACTTTTCCACCAATCTTGGTGCTATCTTTGCATGTTTTACTATTGTTCTTTCTGCTATTACTGTGCCAAAAAATGCTACACAAGCTCTTCAACATCATGCATTGTGTCAAGCTATGGAAACTAAAATGACTACCCTACGAGATCACAAGACTTGAGATCTTATAGATCTTCTTGAAAACTATCTGAAGGTTGTCTATCCTTGGATTTTCACTATTACATATCAACTAGATGGTCCGATTGAATGACTGAAGGATCACCTTATAGAAAAAGGCTACACTCAGACGTATGGAATGGACTACTTCGAAATTTTTTCTCCTATAGCTCTCCTCAACTCTGTGAGAGTCCTTATCTCTATAGATATCAATAAAGATTGGCCTTCTTATCAACTTGATGTAAAAAATGCCTTCCTGTATGGTGACCTACATGAGGAAGTTTATATGGAGCAATAATCTGGTTTTTCTAGTCAAGGGGAATGTTCCAAAATCTGTAGACTCATGAAGGCACTATATGACCTAAAATAAAGCCCATGCGCATGGTTTGATAAATTAATCAATATACTTATTGTAACATCCCTGACCTGGGTTATAACCTAACCCTGGAAGTTTTGCCTAAATTATGTAATTAAACACCTATGAGTATTCTCTAGCATGTAACTAAGTTCCTAAAGGAACATACACTTTCAATTTTGCTCCTTTATAAACAAAGTTGTAGCATTGTTTTGTAATGCAGGGACCCATGTGCAAGTTACCCAATTTAAGGGTTTAACTTGCAATTTCACAGGTTAAGATGTTCTTTTGATGTTGAGACATCATATGAGTGAATATGATGAGGCATGATGGATTTTCCAAGCTTGGGCATTCAAATGCAGCTTGTGGAGTGATCCTAATGCTTAAAAACCCTAATTTGGAGTAAAGTGTAATTTACCCAAATTGTGGGTGAAATTTGTAAAGTACACCTTCTAGAGCATATTATATGACTCTTGGCATCATTTAGAGTAGAAATGATGAAAGAGATACATCAATTAATAATCAGATAAGAAAATGAAAACCTCTAGAGGGGGGGTGAATAGAGTTTTATAATGATTTTAAAGTAATTTAAACTCAAACAACCAAAGTAAAGATTAAGAAGAGGAACACATGTGTTTAGAGTGGTTCCACCTTAGAAAATACTAAGGAGTCAGTCCACTACCCGTTTGCTTACCCAACCGGGATTTTGAAAGTACTAAATTTTATTACCTCTCAAGGATGTTACATAAAATTTACGATACTTTCTAAACACCCTTTGGACAGCCTTCACCTTGAAGTAGTCTTGCCAACCTCGAAGCAGCCTTCCTTGAAGTAACTTCAAGCTCCCCCTTGAAGTAGCCTTCCTCCCGAAGTAGCTTCCCATCAAGACAGCCTTCTGAAGTAGTCCAAAGTCTTCCTCTTCACCACGAAGAGCTTCACCCTCTCCAATCCGCAGCCTCCTACCTGGAGTAGCAAGGAGAGTACAAGTAATACAAGGAACAAGAAAGGAATAAAAGAAAATACAAATTATCCTTGTAGCTCAAGGCTTGATTTCCCTAGATCAAGCGTTTGGATTTTCCTAGCCAATATGATGGACTTGTGATTGCTAGGGTTAGGAAAATCTAGCCTATAGGACGAGCTTGAGCTAAGGGGAAAATGGCCAATTGATCACAAAGCTCAGTTCACACAGATTGCACAAGAGGGCTCAAGTATTTTCTCAAGTATATCAAGTGTAAGAAGTTAATTCTAGTGTCCTATGGCTTGTCCTATTTATAGGAATGGCCTAAGTATGCTTAAGGACGTTCTAGACAACTTCTAGGGGTTTCTAAGTGCTTAACTAGTCGTTAGGTACAAAGTTGTTTCTTTAACAACGGCTAATTACTTTACTCTGCAGTTTCTGTCAGAGATCGTCTCGGTCGAGGAATGGTCGACCGAGACACCTACTCGGTCGAAGTTTTGTCGACCGACAGGCTCTCTGGATTAACGTTCATTTGCAACTGCCAACTAACTTGTCAGTTGTGTCTAACGGCTACATTGGATCTTTCTCGGTCGAGGAGTTTGTCGACCGAGAGTGTCTCAGTCGAGGAGTTGGTCGACCGAGATAGATCCTGTTTTAAGATTTCAAGTTAGGCATTAATTATGTGTGTGAGTGTGCATAGGTGATCCTATTGAATGGATGACTAAGGTGTTTAGCTAGGGAAAATCCAATGCTTGATTTACATGTGATTCTAAGTACTTGTACATTATATTTCTGTACAAGTTTTTACAATGATTACATTTGCATGAAAATATAAATACTTCTTGTTGAATTTCCCTTATAGTTTTGTCATCCTGCACACTCAAGTAACTCGTCAGATAAATAGGAATGAAATGTTTGTCATCATCGAAACAAAGGGATTTATCATAATATCCAATTTATCCAACAATCTCCCCCTTTTTGAAGATGACAAACATTTCCTAACTATGAAATAAGGAAATATAAAGCATGTGAGTTTCATATCTGAAAATTTACCTTTTGTAGCCATTTATGTTTTGCAAGTGAGTGCTGGCCAAGATGTGATGAAACTCATCATTTATATTTTTTTATTTTGATATTCTTTCTCCCCCTTTGTCATTTCAAAAAGATATCCAAGTTGAATGTGTTATTTTTCTTCTCCCCCTTAATATAATGCTCCCCCTTAATTAGAGATCCTATTAGAAACATGGATTTTTATCTAATTTATCCTCAATTTGTTTCTCAATCATTTGCAAAGGATGTTAAGCCTTGAAATGATATGAGATTCCTTTAAGCATATGATGAATGTATATTGATTTCTCATGAATCAAAGGATGTTAAGCCCTAGGTTAAATGAGAATCCTCTAAGCTTAGAGTACATAAAAATGTCTCCATCCAAAAAGCCCTATTTTGGGTAGAGAATTCCTGTAAATACAAGATACCATTTTCAATAAATTCATAAATTTCTTGAAAATTTTCAGCTACACATAGTGATTACAATATTTTTGTAAGCTTCTTCAATCAAATGGTCAAAGTTTTGATAATCTCCCCCTTTTTCTTATGCTTTGCTCCCCCTTAGATAGATATCTCAAATGAAATTTTGAATACTAAGCAAATATATAAAATGTCCAAGATTTAACAAGGATGTATGCAATTTATGTCAATCTGGAAAAACAGAAACCCAGTCGGTCGACAATTGCTCGACCGACATTTTCTCGGTCGACAACTGCTCGACCGACCATGTTTCTGGAAACTGTTTCAGAAATCTATGCAATAAAGGTTGTATCTAATTCAATTATTTCGAAGATCGGTTTGAGATAAAAAACATATGGATATCAGAGTGATATCATAATCAAATTTATTATAAATTTGTTATCCCTATATGTTAAGTTGAGATAGACAAAAAGATGTGCAAATTTTGAGACTTTGGACATATCTCAACTTAGTCTAATCGAATCAATTTGGGGATTTTGGAACCCATACCATCTCATCATTCTTTTTCTTGTATGGGCATGAGAAGGAGTAATGTCCAAGACGTGAACAATAGTGGCAACATATAGAATCAACCTCATATCTCTTTCTATGATTTTGGTCTAGGTTGTTCTTTGGTACAAAAGTATATTTGCCTCTATGTACATTCATGGATTGACTTGCTTGTGTCCTTCTCCAACTAGGTTGTTGATAGGATTTCTCCTTAGGCTTATAACCTAGTCCTCTTCTCCCTATTTGATGATAGGAATTTTCTAATATTTTATCAAGGATTCCATTGTTGCTTAACTTACTAACTTCTTGTTGCAACTTAACGATCTCATCCATTCTTTTCTTGATATCTAATTTTGCTTGATCTAGATTGGATGATAACATATTTCTTTCTTTCACTATATTGTCATAATCTACATGGGTGCACAATATAGGTTGTTTTTGAATATCATTTAACTTTGCAAGCAATTCAATCTTTTCTTGACATAGAAGATCATAGTTAGTCTCTAGAGTGAAAATTTTCACTTCACTATTACTTAGAGATGATTTCAAAGTACGATTGTCAGACATAATGCTATCTTTTTCAAAACCAAGAGTATTCAATTTAGCATATAAATCGTCATTTTCGGATGTAAGCTCAAGAAGTCTAGCATTTAGATCATCATTTTCTTTATTTGATTTCTTTAATTTCTTTTTGTATTCAACATATTTGTTATGTGTTTCTTCAATAATAGTAACTAACTCTTCTTTAGGTAAATCAAGCAAGCTTACCTCTTCTTCTTCTTCCTCACTTATTGTAGCAACGAAACATTCTTTATGTGTATCTTCTTTCTTTGACCTCCATGGACATCTAGAAGTAGAGTGCTTTGTTCCTAAGCACCAATTGCAACTTGTCGCACATTGGTCCATGCTCCTTTTCTTGTGGTTGTAGTCACCTCCTCCCTTTATCTCTTCAAGACCTTGTTAGGGCTCCTTGAAGCCTGCTCTGATACCAATTGAAAACCTCTAGAGGGGGGGTGAATAGAGTTTTATAATGATTTTAAAGTAATTTAAACTCAAACAACCAAAGTAAAGATTAAGAAGAGGAACACAGGTGTTTAGAGTGGTTCCACCTTAGCAAATACTAAGGAGTCAGTCCACTACCCGGTTGCTTACCCAACCGGGATTTTGAAAGTACTAAATTTTATTACCTCTCAAGGATGTTACATAAAATTTACAATACTTTCTAAACTCCCTTTGGACAGCCTTCACCTTGAAGTAGTCTTGACAACCTCGAAGCAGCCTTCCTTGAAGTAACTTCAAGCTCCCCCTTGAAGTAGCCTTCCTCCCGAAGTAGCTTCCCGTCAAGACAGCCTTCTGAAGTAGTCCAAAGTCTTCCTCTTCACCACGAAGAGCTTCACCCTCTCCAATCCGCAGCCTCCTACCTGGAGTAGCAAGGAGAGTACAAGTAATACAAGGAACAAGAAAGGAATAAAAGAAAATACAACTTATCCTTGTAGCTCAAGGCTTGATTTCCCTAGATCAAGCGTTTGGATTTTCCTAGCCAATATGATGGACTTGTGATTGCTAGGGTTAGGAAAATCTAGCCTATAGGACGAGCTTGAGCTAAGGGGAAAATGGCCAATTGATCACAAAGCTCAGTTCACACAGATTGCACAAGAGGGCTCAAGTATTTTCTCAAGTATATCAAGTGTAAGAAGTTAATTCTAGTGTCCTATGGCTTGTCCTATTTATAGGAATGGCCTAAGTATGCTTAAGGACGTTCTAGACAACTTCTAGGGGTTTCTAAGTGCTTAACTAGCCGTTAGGTACAAAGTTGTTGCTTTAACAACGGCTAATTACTTTACTCTGCAGTTTCTGTCAGAGATCATCTCGATCGAGGAATGGTCGACCGAGACACCTACTCGGTCGAAGTTTTGTCGACCGACAGGCTCTCTGGATTAACGTTCATTTGCAACTGCCAACTAACTTGTCAGTTGTGTCTAACGGCTACATTGGATCTTTCTCGGTCGAGGAGTTTGTCGACCGAGAGTGTCTCGGTCGAGGAGTTGGTCGACCGAGATAGATCCTGTTTTAAGATTTCAAGTTAGGCATTAATTATGTGTGTGAGTGTGCATAGGTGATCCTATTGAATGGATGACTAAGGTGTTTAGCTAGGGAAAATCCAATGCTTGATTTACATGCGATTCTAAGTACTTGTACATTATATTTCTGTACAAGTTTTTACAATGATTACATTTGCATGAAAATATAAATACTTCTTGTTGAATTTCCCTTATAGTTTTGTCATCCTGCACACTCAAGTAGCTCGTCAGATAAATAGGAATGAAATGTTTGTCATCATCGAAACAAAGGGATTTATCATAATATCCAATTTATCCAACAGAAAAGTGATCTTTGTGCATGAAATTCACCATATATGGGTATGGAGATCTTTCATGTATGAACCCTAGTTGAACGTTGACCTTCTTCACCTTTGGACCTTGGGTTTAAGATGAGTTTTGCTTATGTATGAAAGGGAGAAACGTGGCTTATAATAAGGAGAAGGGACATGCCTATAAGAAAGGAGGGACCTAATTAAGAAAAGGAGAAACTAGTTGTCCTTATGTTGGAAATGACCCCAAGATATATATACACCCTTCCTTTGTTTGTAAAGGAACGTTTCCTTCACTTCCTTTCTTATTTCCTTGCTTAGACCGAATTAGGACAGAGCTCTGGAGAAGAGGAGGGCGACCAACCTATTCTAGGTAAGAGAACACCACCTTCTAGCTTGAATTCATGGAGAAAATTCTTGTATAAGGTTGGTTTCATGGCTAATTCACTTAGCTTTCTCGTTCTAGCCATCTTTTCCCAACATTTCCTTGGAGAAGCACCCTTTGCCGACCTGTGGAGCTCAAGACACCATTAGAGGCTTGAAGCTTGGAAACTTGGAGCTCAAGGAACGACCTTAAGGCGGGTTTTATAACTTTAAACTCTTTGCTTTATATGCATATTTGTTCTTGCAATTTTAGCATTTAGTTCTCCTTCTACCTCCCTTCTTCCTTGCACTTTTGCAAGAAAAATGGTGGTATAACCGTCCTTGATAGAGTTTGAAGAAGATGGGCATGATTACCAAAGTTACTTTATCAAACGGTCCTGGTTCCCCCCTTCTGACCAAACCGTTTGAAGGGCAAACGGGTTCACAAGGTCGGTTGGAGCAAACGGGTTCAACCCATTTGAGGGCGTTGACCAATCATTGACCATTTGGGATTCCTGTTCATAATCATGTAGGCTAATGACCCACCAAATTTGAGGGGTTAACTCCAAAGGAATCGTAGGTTGAAGGCCAATCAATTAGGCAATCGAATTGAATTAAGTGCTGATTTTCCAAATTGATTAACTTGAACTTTTTGGGCAAACGGGTTCAACCCATTTGAATGAGTTGACCAAGCGTTGACCGTTTGAGATTCCTGTTCATAATATGTTGAATTTCATTCCTACAAAGAATCAAAGTTAAATTCTTAACCAATTGAGAGTTGAAGGCACTTCAACATCCTAACCCTAATTGGGCCGAAATTGCTGTTTTCATATATAGTTTTTGTTCAGTTTTGGGTTGAAGGACCCAAATGGTCTCAAGACCGTTTGGGCACAACCCAAGACCGTTTGAAGGTCTAAAGTTGAGGTAATTTGATGGGTTGAGGGTCCAATTGTAATAAGTTGATGAATTGATAAAAATGCTGATTTTAGACCTATTTCAACCCTAATCCAACCAACTTGGTTTTTGGTCAAACTTTGGGCAAACAATCTCAAGACCATTTGGATGATGTCCAAACGATCTCAAGACCGTTTGGGCCAAGTTTGGGCCCAATTGGAGTTCAATTGATAGGTTCAACCTTAATTTGATTCACATTGTTGAAAATTGATGATTAGCCGATTGGAAACCTTAATTGAGTTAGACTTAACTCTAATTGGCTTTCAATTGAAGGTCAAATTGGTGTCGAATTGTTTGAGGCTCATCCTAATTGACTCAATTTGTAAACGGGTTGACACTCGTTTAGGCTCAAATGGGTCCACACTCGTTTAGGCTCAAACGGGTCCACACTCGTTTAGGCTCAAACGGGTCCACACTCGTTTAGGCTCAAATGGGTTGACACTCGTTTAGGCTCAAACGGGTCCAAACTCGTTTAGGCTCAAATGGGTCCACACTCGTTTAGGCTCAAACAGGTCCACACTCGTTTAGGCTCAAATGGGGTCACACACGTTTAAGCTCAAACGGGTTCACACTCGTTTAGGCTCAAACGGGTCCACACTCGTTTAGGCTCAAATGGGTTGACACTCGTTTAGGCTCAAACGGGTCCACACTCGTTTAGGCTCAAACGGGTCCACACTCGTTTAAGCCTAAATGGGTCCATACTCGTTTAAGGCTCAAATGGGTTCAGGGTCGTTTGAGATTAAACGAGTTCAAGGTCGTTTAACATTTAAATGGGTTGGAGGTTGAAGGTTGAAACCAATTGGAGACCTTCAAGGTTGTTTATACTTAATCACTTGAAGGTGTAAATGGTTCAATGATGATCTAATCTAAACCCTAATGGTAACTTAAGATATTAAGGGACTAAGTGACTAATGAATTGACCCATAATGATGATCAATGGGTAAATTACCAAAATGCCCTTGAAAGGTTCAATTGAGTGATACCTTGTTTTAATCAAACCCTAATCACATGATGGTGATGTGTTGACTTGTGTTAGTCAATGAGGACTTAACCCAACCTAATCTAGAGTGGTGTAATCACCATCTACTAGTTAGAGGAGAGAGAAAGTACCCTCTTATGGTGGAAACTCAAGTAAAGTACCTTCAATACACATGAATGTGCATGATTAGGGTATGATCCACCTATGTGAGATCATGGAAACCCTAATTATGATAAATGATGAATCTTAACCTTAATCTGAGAGCATCAATGATGATGTTCCTCATACATGATGATGTTATGAGTTCAATTCACCATAATGTGAATAGTAAACCCTAATTCTAGGGTGATGACATGTAATGTGAATAGTAAACCCTAATTGATGAGAATCAGGGAACTTAGCTCTTATGGCAAGAGTGAAGGTATACTTCTTGAATCGAATTGCTTTCATCAGTTGAATTAACCATGTAGGTTCTTATATGAGGATGATCATATCCAGGTATGGATGATGATGCTACATTCATTGAAAGCATGTTGTTAGCTTTATGAATAGTAAAATATCTTGATGTCTTGTCAGTGGCATCTTATGAGATTAATGGGCTATGAGAGCCATAAATACCATCAAGATCATGCTTTAGAGATGACTTGTGATGAGAGTATTGAGAAATGATAATTGATGTGAGTTAGGCTTGTTACATTTAGTATTTTCCCTTCATAGCTGCTATGCTAATGTTATTGTTTCAGAACAATGTATGATGTTAAAAGAATACTGAATGTACCTAACTAATCAAGTGTAATCATACCATGGAGAGCCCTAATCATAGATCCATCATTGTCAGAGATCAAATGATGGTGAAACAGGTTTTCCTAAGGGAACTTCTGGATCACATACTTTTGAGTATGTGGGGTATATGGATGTGTAGAACCTTACATCCTAGTGTAGGTATTGATGTAGATGTGTAATCCGTCAATCCTTCACTACAAATCCATACCACATCAGTGGAAGGTAAACACGAAATCTCCTGATGACGAAGAAAGCACAGATACCGTATCAGTGGAAGGTAAACACGAAATCTCCTAATGACGAAGAGAGTACAGAACGCCACTGTAACTCTAAAATAGTGAAGGACCAGATTACCCTGGTAAGCTATAATAGCAGAGACACAAGATGTCCTGCAAGTAATCCTCTTACTGACTGAGGAAGGTAAAGGTCATGAGAATCCGGCTCTTTCAATGACCTAGTATGATACCGAGGCACGTAACAGTGATCGGTTGGAGTATGAGTGGTATACCTCATCTCCTTAGGGCATAATAATAATAATAATAATAATAACAATGTTTGAAAAACATAATCTATAGCGTAGTATACTTGTTAGAGATAACTACGAGTTAATTGATTGATGTTACACTGTATGGTGCATATGTTCTTCATGTTTCATAAATGTTGAACTCTTGCTTACTACCAAAACTGTTGTGGAATACTTTGAAAGCTTTTACTGCTTATGTTATTCTTTGTTTTGCTTTATAAAGCTTCTAGTGGAGAGTTATAACTCCCGCTGGGACAATTATTTAAAATTGTCTCACCCCATAGACTTCAACTTTTTAGGTGGTCGTCGAAGACGGAGGAACCGGTCTACAGGTGACCAGTCCCAGCAGCACCAGGAGCAGCAGTAAATCTCAGGTGGAGATTTAGCCTGCTATGTGGTGTAGATAGAGTCAGTCCTATGTGTCCTCTGTACTCTCAGGTCTTAGAGTTGTTGGTCTGAGTTTTGTTGCGATTCTTGAGATTTTGAATCATGATGTGTATAATTACTCAAGAAGTAATTTGACAGAGATGTAAACAGTTTATCTCCTTTTATGAATGAAGTTTTATGGTTTCAATGCTTTATCTCAAAAAGTTTTTAATTTCCGCTGATTTTTGGTATTCCGCTGCTAATCGAATCGCTTCCGCTAAGTTTAAACTCGAAGTTATGTGTTTATCTCGGGTTTTGGAGATCAGAGCCCACACTTATCAAGTTTCAATTTTAGTGCTCACATTCTAATCATTCTACTTTTATTAAAAAGACTAACTCTGGACTTGTTGTGCTTATTGTTTATGTGGATGATCTCATTCTATCTGGTAATGATTCTGAAGGTATTACAACTACCAAGTGATATCTATCATAATATTTTATTATTAAAAATCTAGGCAAACTCAGATACTTCTTGGGAATTGAAGTTTCTAGAGCATCTTCTGGCATCTATATTTCACAACACAAATATGTGTTGGACTTCTAATAAAAGCAAGTATGCTTGGTTTCAAACCAGCTATTACTCCTCTAGATCCCTATACCAATTGGGATGATGAATCTTCACCTCGATACCCTGATGACCATCGATACCCATGAACGATTGGTGAACTTATCTATCTCACTGTGATGAGAGCTGATATTACTACTGCTATTGGACTTGTTTGTAGGTACTTAGGCAAACCTGGACAATGTCATTGGCATGTTGTTTGTTACATTCTTAAATATCTATAATCTTCTCGAATAAAAGGTTTATTATATCATAGACATGAGCACTACAAACTTACTAGGTATTCTGACTCTAATTATGCTGGTAGTCAATGTGATCGAAATTCTACTTTTGGATATTGTTCCTTTGTTGGAGGAAATATAGTTACATGGTTCATTACAAAGCAGACCATGGTTTCCCAATTAAGTGTTGAAGAAGAATATAGAGATATGTCTCATAGTTCTTGTAAATTGATGTGGGTCCAAAGACTCCTCAAGAAATTTGATATTTCTAACTCTGACCTATTCCTATGCACTATGATAATCAAGCTGCCACTTCTATTTCCAACAATCCCACTTTCCATGAGAGCACAAAGCACATTAAAGTGGATTGCCACTTTGTCTGAGACGCAATTCTCTCTGAACGTATCTATACACCTTATCTTTGGATAAAAGATTCGGTTTTTGACATCTTTACCAAGATACTTCTCCAAACTCACTTTGCTACACTGGTGGACAAGCTGGGCATGATTGACATCTATGCTTCAACTTGAGGGGGAGTATTAATATATATTCTTCTGCGTTATACTGTGTTATGTGTTTTGCTATCTTGTGGTGTGCGTTTTGTTATGTGCTTAAGACCTGTCTTGTCTTTAGCTTTTCTTTTATCCTATATCGCCTAGTTCAAGTTCTCCCTTACTCTGTTGTCCTATAAAAGAGAGTGCATTGTAACTATTTTAGATATATCAAATAAAGGTTTTATAGTGTATAGTTTTTTAAAAGATTTCCCAAAAATAGCTCCTTCACCAAGTCCAAACACATACCTACCAGTAGACTTGGTTTTATCTGAATCAACAATCCAATTTGCATCGATATAACCCTTTAACATGGCTGGGAAACTAATATAGTGAAGAATATACATAGAAATACCTTGAAGGTACTAAAAAACTCTAATCAAATCCCTCCAGTGGTTTGTGTTAGGAGAACTTGTGTTACTACTAAACCTACTTACAACATATGGAATATCACATCTAATGTAGCTTTTTAGGTACATAAAGCTTCTCATGACTTATGCAATTTTGTGTTAATCTACTAGAGTGTCCTTATGGATAATATGATGTAGTGAATGATAATAAGGTGTGTTAATAGTGTACAATCAAACGTCTCAAACATTCTGAAGATTATTCTATAACTTCCAATATCTATTGAGCTAGGTTGTGGAATATGTCCATAATAATATATGGAACATGATGTTTAACTAATATATTAGTCTTATATAAGAAATTCATTTTGTGATGTAAGGACTCATAATATATGGTTTTGAAACCCTAATTGGAGTAATGCATGTAACATAGGGTTACTATGTGCATATAACTATACACAACATAATTTTTAGAGGATATATACTAATATGGCACATAATTGAAAAATAAGACCAGTGGCATAATTATAAGAAGACAAGACAAGTAATGATGTGAATATCTTAATGCACTCAGATTAGCCCTAAGAAATCATAACTAGGTTAAGATGATGAGAATCTAATGCAAGAGTGGTAGTTGATCTAGGAATAAGTGATGGTTAGACTATCTCTTTTCAAGGTACGCTTTACCTTTTACTTGGTCTACTATATAGTATGGTTGTATTTTAAATTCTTGGCATATGTTATTTGATGAAATAATTGTTCTTGTATGCTACCTTTCTTGATTTCTGAATATATGGTTTTAAACACATGAAATATAATATATATGTTCCATTATATGAAAACACTAAACTCTTTGGCAGTATACAACTTATAAGTGACTTAACTCTTTGGTAGTCGGTCATTGTACATATGATCTAACTCTTTGGTAAGAGATCATAAAGGCCTTAATCTCAAACTTGTTGAGAGTTAAGGGAATGCATGAAACCTTTGGCGGTCAATACATGGATATATAATGGAAAATGTGCTTAAAATATGTGTTCTTTATGATAATAAATTTCTTTGTTTAAGTATGATTCTATATTTGTTTATTAATGCCACGTTCTAGTTTTTATCTTATTTCCAAGTCTTAGTATAAAGAGGTATACAAAAAGACGCGTAGCATTCTCATCATAATATATTTTAGTATATTGTGCTGACATGTACCGCCTATAATTTCTTGATTAGGTTGTGGACATATGATCTTGTAGATTCTTGATATTTGGGAGTTGTGTGGAGAGCTGATGTACATGTGGACCTATTGTCTAAAGATCCTATTTTAGAATGAAATATGTGCATATGTAATATTTTACCATTCAATATGTAATATCAAATATTTATAACAATTCATTTTGTAATTATATGCTGACTGGTGAGCTTGTATTGTGGTTTGTTTGTTGTTCATGTGCACATGCCACTATCAGTTTCTTCTGACTATCTTGATTTTCTTCTTTTTGACCTAGTGTGTTGAGTTCAAAAAGGGGATTCTCACCGAAGTGGATTTTTAATTTAGATGCGACACATGTGGTCAAGGTGTCAAAAATTTGGGGAAGTCACAATCAATGAGATTGAATTAATATTACACTTGGAGGGTCTTGGAATGCCCAAAACAATAAGTCATTTTTGTGAGCTTAATCTTAGTTAACACACATTGTAAATATGATTGTATCTTCAAATTACATTTCTTTACAATCATGTGTACAATTTTATCTCAATGGTTCTTAGGCTTCAACTTATCACTTGATATTCTTAAACATGTCATGCCAACATTTTTCTTGAATTAGTTTCAACTTTCACAAAATCTCACTCTATCCTAAATTTTTGAATCACAAACAATATTAGGTTTCCAAAACAAGAGATGAATAAACATATCAAATCTGGGTACTATCTTATTCTCAAAGCAACTTGTTTATATACCATTGACCTTAATGTTTGAGTTGTCCATCCTTTTGAGATGAATTGTTGACAAAAAGAGGTGGTGGGTTTAAACCTGATTCACATCCTATGTCATGTCCAATATTGGTTTTTTAGTTGTTTTATGAGAATTTTAGTTTTTTTAGTCCCAACAATTCTCAAATCTAGTAACAAGTCCCCTTATAGAGTCTACTCTTACAAAGTTAATTCTACTATTTTCCTGGAAATTGATTGACAATGTATTGAGGTTACACATAAAATTACTAGACAAATGGATCCCCCATCAAGAACATATTTATATAGATTGCATCAAATTGATACTCAATATGCACAACTCAAACACAATACTAGATCACAATGATCATTATACGTTTCAATTGATCTTCATGCAATGTCACACTACAAGTGATAGATACATACCATGTCACTCCATTACTATGTTTATTTAGGAATTAAACAACGTGTTACTATAACCTTTTATGACTCTAGATTAAATAAAACAATACAATAGTGAAGAAATAGCTACGTTTAGGTAACTAAGCATCATACAAGTCCATCTAGAGTTACATAAAGGAAATATTTATGCTTAACTATTTCATCCAATCAATAAGAAATTTCTTAGCCTAGAGTAACTTGAAGGACACATCAACATTTCCATATTACTTGTCAATGGCTACATACACAAGTATATCATTCTTGTTTTTGGAGACATTATAAAGGTCCATATGCAATACCAACACAACTAATTTTTTTGTCTATTTTTATAATATATATTTTTTATGCAAACGAATCTAACAACTATGTTATTCTAATTTATTAGTACACTTTTTGTACATTCATATCATGTCGTGCATAGAACTTAAAAACAAGTTTTCTCGTTAGAATCCCCTATATCTTAGAAATATAATAGAATATTGCCTATATATTGGTAGATACACACATCATTGTTCTGTATTAAAATAGATACACTTATCATACATATTCATAACAAATCTTTAGGATGTGTTTCTATTCTTTGATTTCTCACTGCCTTCATTACAAATAGATAATATTCCATAAGGTTATTCATATAGATATTATTATCAAAAGTGACTCAAAGAAAGGAGAATTAACACACAATATGTGGATACCAAGATCATATTTGAAGCCATAACATTTGAATAATAATTATTATGCTAGTAGCACATGATGATGCATGATTGTGAGAGCTTGTTTCTAGCTTTGGAGATAAATTGAGTGTTACCTCTTAAGTATTTGAGTTATCTCTTATTTGTATCTTAAAGATGTTTAACTTGCTAAACAATTGACATATATCCTTGATATGCTCAAAGTTGTTTGGCTAGTTTGATGTTATTGGAATGTAAATTATGATGGATAAAGGCTCTAAAGGCATTGTTCTATTTACACATGTAAAAGTGGTGAAATATAAGTATCATACCATGTATACTCTGATGTGTAGTGATAGTTAAGATATACTTTAGAGCTTAGTTTGGGTTTGTATACCCTTGGGGTCATTAGTTGTGGATTGAGATTTAACCTTAATTTCACCAAGCCCATAGTATTAGTCTAACCAAATAATAGTTTACTCAATAGACTATCAACCCCATAGTCTCTAGTGGGGATTTAAATTTTTCTACCTTCATGTTGTTGCTGATTTATCCATTAGTTGGACCAACTACTCACTGGACATACTGAACACTGGGTTTGCTAGTAGTGCATGTCTTTAAACCATCATTATCAAGGCATTGCTACCGAATTGATCATTAGTTGGACCTCCTAATGATATCTCTAGTCAACCAACCTAGCCCCAACTTCCCCTAGTACTCTGTTTGATTAAAGATTATGTGGCTCAGTTATGACCATGACGGTGAAAATTCTAGGTATGAACTTTTATGAAATTTCTCACTACCTAGCCCCTATAAATACACTTATAAACTCTATACCCTATTTATCGTCATTCTAGAGTCGTGGAGGTTGGTATCTCAGAGAACAAGTGTGGGGGGGGTCATTTTTTGATTTCCAAGGATTTAGTCTAGGAATGAGGTTCCTAACCATCAAGAGTTATAATATCATAAGTTTTCTTGCTTCTCTCCATATAAATATTTTTCTCTCCTCTCTACCCTTTTGGATATATTTCTCCTTCTTTGACTTAGTAACGGGTGTAGGATGAATGTTTGGTGGAGAAACCTTCTATGGTGGATCTTTTGGATCCATGGTTCTTTCTCCTGTGTTCTTGAGTACTAGAAGCTATGTTCTTCCTTTGTGAGTCGTTGAAGTACTTTTAAGATATTTTACATATGGTAAGGATATACCAAATTGCAACTAAGACCAAATACAATTTTGTGGAAACAACTCTAGGCCTCTATGGTGGAATTTGTGGATTTTTTTGGGAATTCAAAATCTTTTATTTTATATGAATATTGTATGAATAATTTGTGCTCCTAATATGTCTTTGAAACTCAAATCCGTAGGCCATATTTTGAAGATATCAACCGTAAACAAATGGTTTTCCTAAAATAGGATCAAACTGAGTTTTCTTGCTGAAATCAATCAATGAATAAATGAAATTCTTAAACCCTTCTACTGCTAAAATATACATACTTTAATTGACTTGAAGATCAAATGTTATACGATGCTTAAAACAAAATCATCTAGTTAGACAAAAGGTAAAAATTTGAACAAACATGTATGGATACATATAACTGATGAAGTTGGGGTCTTTTTTAATGCAGAATTAGTACATAATAATATTAAGTAATAATATTAAAAAGGATAATTAGTGTTTCTGATTAGCATATGAGGGAGTTATTATAGAAATAAGCTTCTTATAGATCATAGTCAACATTAAATATCTCCCACCCTATATATATAATATGCACTACTACTCATCTTATTTTATATTCTAGGTGGACTAGATTTGAGATAATGGCTTGGTCTAATACTTTATGATTATATTTTGGTTAAGATTTGATGATAAGAGGATGATCATGTGGACTTTAGTGATCATAATGACCTACTGGTGGTCTAACCTTAGTTACTAATAAGGTCTTATGAAGTTAATAGTTGAAACTTCCTTCTTCTCAAGAGAGCAACATATCACAAGTGACATCACATTTTATCCAAATCTAGGATTCATAGGTCGCTAGCATGATACACAAAGGGGGATCCATGAAAATACCTTGAATACTCTAAAAGTCATGAGGATATTGGAGTTAAATAAGATATTCTTGGGGATTAAATAATAATATTTTAGTACTTCAAAAACTTATACAAGTGGAAATAATAGGATCCAAAATAGGATTGTTTCACTTCAGTAGTGAAGTTTATGAATTTTTTAGAATATACAGGATAAAAGTCACATAGATTTTACCCCCTATTAGTGATTCATGGGTGCTAAGCATGTTAAATTAAAATGTTCTTCTCTAGATCCTACCTTGTTTCGAATGAAAAATTTAGTTTATTGTTGATGTAGTTCGGTTTTACCAACTAACGATGAATGATGAAATATTATGTGTAACACTAGTGTTGTCATGAATGATCTTTATATAACGACATGCAACAATGAAGGGTTGGATGAAAATGTGATGGGATAATATGGTTTAGCAGTTTAAATACCCTATTTTTGGTCAGTACATGAATATTCTAGTTGAATATAAGGTATATCACCTACATGATGAGAAATACAATCTCTATTTAGGGAACCTCAAAGTGAGCATAAAGTAATTGGACACATGGCACATTAATATTATCTGAACTACATGAAAGGAAATTGAGCTATAGGGAATAGTCCGTTCCCACTTTCAAGTTCTTCTCTTTGAAGCGGATGTGAACGTTCCAAATGTAAGCCTGTCCATACCAGGTGATTTTAGAAATCTAGTAAGACAAAAGATAAATGTTAATTCAATTGAACCAGTGGAACAAGGATGCCTCAATATCTTGAAAATCATGCATCCCTATATTGTTGTGGGTTCAGATCGGATCAACTACCAATTTATGGCAAGAAACTGGGATAAAGTCAGTGGATCAGTTATGAATATTGTTAAACACGCCCTCGATGGAAGATCTCTCACTAAATAAATATGTGATTATGCCATTGTGCTTATCCCCAAAGTACCTAAATCATATTCATGTGATCAATTAAGATCGATATCTATGAACAACTTCTCCCTGAAATTGATTTTCAAAATTGTTATGGAACGGTTGAAGAAGTACTTGACTAAATGGGTCTCTTAATCACTGTGTTTGTTCTTCCCTAAGAAAAGTATCATAAATAACATTACCATATCTTAGGAAGAAATTCACACAATGAAAAGATGAAAAGGAACACAATGTATGGCCAATAAGGTTGATCTATCTAAAACCTACGACATGCTATCATGGATATTAATTCTAGACACATAATTAAAGAGAACTATCAGTTAACATCATTACTTACATAATGAACTCTATTATGATGGGAAAGTGTTCAATTTTGTGGAGTAAAACAACATCACACCATTTAAAGCTACCAGGGGTCTGCATCAATGTGATCCATTACTATCCTATATCTTTGTGCTTTGCGTTGATAGGATAAGACAAATGATTCAAGCACTAGTGGATAACAATCACTAGAGATCGGTAGCACTAGGACAAAGCAACATCCATATTTCATGTTTATGCTTCACCGAAAATCTTATCCTTTTTGGTCAAGATACCTGCAAACAAATGTGAAACATTAAAGATTGCTTTACACGGTTTGAATGAACTTTAGGAGAATCCATATATGCATCTAGAAAACCATTGTTCTATGCATCTGGAGTCCCTCATAGTGTCAAGCACAAAGTGAATAGAATTTGTAAGTTCAAGGAAACCAAGAACCTTGGTATGTATCTTGGAGTGCCTATTATACAATCAAAATTAGCTAATTAGATGTATTCATAGGTGCTTCAGAAGGTGGACTCTAGGATTAGTGGTTCGATAGCTAAATGTCTCTCATTGTCTGATCATTGTTGTCCATCAAGATCCACACTAGAAAGCCATCCTGACCTATAGAATGTAAACAACCCTCCTCCATCTCAATCTCTATGATAGAATTGATGGAAGTAGTAGGAGGTTTCTATGGGGTGGTGACCACAAAGCACATCCTATGTCATTGGTAGCGTGGGACAAAGTCACCAGTAGCAAGAAAATGGTGGAGTTGGCATCAAAACAATACGAGAATGGAACCTAGCCCTCATGTAAAAGGATGCCTGGGACATATATACTAACAGGAACTCCACTTGGTGTAAATTTATGAAAAACAAGTACAATAACTATAATGAAGGGAAAATGACCAATGCTTCTTGAATGGTGCAAAATGCTTTGAATTGCAAGGACCTAGTCCAAGAACACTCGTGCATGCAACTTATGAATGGTAGAGGCACCTACTTATGGAGGGACAAGTGGATCCTGAAGGGGCTAAAACTGGAGCATGTAACTCTAAGAAGCATTCGTGAAGATCTAAAATACTTGTGGATGGCATGTGTATTACTTGATAATATCCATTGGGATGATTCCTTTCTTTCGAATTGGCTTCCACATGATACAATGCATAGAATTCTAAATCTGGAGCTGCCTTGCATTAATGCAGCTAAAGACATGAGAGTCTGGGACGCTACAGTACATGTCTAGTTCTCTACAAAGTTTGCATATCAAATTTTGCAAAGACATAGAGGCATATTTATTAAAGGAGATTAGGATAGCTTATGGAAGGAAAAGGTTTTGGCAAAAGTCAAATGTTTTATGTGGATTCATATACATGGTGCACCTTTAACAAAAGTAGAAGGGTCTAAAGGCACTTGACCACTGATAGAAAATGTGAGAGGTCCAATCTACACGATGAGACATGTTACATGCAATAAGAGACTGTAAATATGTATCTGAAGTGTGGAGAGGACTATTCAAGGATAGAGTGCCGACATCCTTCTCCATACTAAACATTAGTGAATAGATGAAGTGCCGGTTAAAATAAGATGATCCTTACCATAACTTATTTATGATAGCATGCTAGAATATCTGGAATAATATAAATTACCATGTCTTTGAACATTTCATCAAGACAAAGAATCTCAGGTCCAATATATTTTGAAGGAGATCGATTACTTGATACATGCCTAGCTATTTGAAAATTAAGAAACTATATCACCAGTTGATCATAAATGGAGAAGACCTACTGCTGGTCATATCAAGATGAATATGAATGTATCTTAGAGAAAGAATAATGTTGTTGGAGTAGTGGTTATCCAAGATGATGGAGGTAACCAAGTCGGAGGGCATGGAAAGAAATTCAAAGCCAAGTTGGCCACTCATGCTAAACTAACTACAGTTAGCATGGCGCCTGATATTTCTCATAGGCATGGCTTCCAAAAGGTGGAGGTTGAGATTAAATGTAAGGTGCTTGTTGAAATGTTGTAGACAAATCTAAGCTACAACCTAAAACATGCCAACATTGAGAGGATACAAAAAAGGAATAGGGAGAATAACATCTAGATGATTATGTTTGAAAATAGTGCTTGTAATAGTTACAACCTTCTTCTAACTTTGTTGGTAATCCTAGGGATTTAAGATAATCTTAATGCCTATATACTTTTATTAATAATATATTTACTTTATGATTTATCTGAACCTTGGTTATCTTAAATATTGTTTGGATAACTCACAATCCTTAGTTAAGCATACCACAAGATCTGAGTTTTAGTTGATGTAGAATTAGCCCACACATAAATGTCAGAGGAGAATTAATGATATTTGAAGAAACTATTAATAAATATTTTTTATCTGAGAGTTCTATCAAATTAATATTGTAGTATTGTAAATAGTTCAATTACATATTCAACGCAAAAGGAATAAACCAATCAGAGTTAAAATGAGAGAGTTATGAACTTTTTAGTGACATATACAAATTCTCATTAACCACTGAAATAGTGCACCTGGCGACCACCACACTAGCAGGCCTGACGATCGCCGAGCAGGTCCAGTAGGCCCCATGACCCATGAGAATAGTTTTCCAATATAGCCAATCATAAAATGACCATAACTTTTGCTACACATATCTGTATTCAACAAAATAAAGTGCATTAGAACCATAATTCGATACTCTACACTACTAGACCATTAGAATAATGACAAGATGACCTAGAAGATGATTTTTAGGGCAATATTTGGGAAAATGTGAAGAAAAATTGGAGATTGACGAACTGGCCATGAATCCTTCATGGTAATTAGTTATACATAGTAGATCCCTTCTCTTTTGCCTCTTTGATACATCGGGGGTCTTCTATTCGATTTACTAGAGATTTTGTTACTCCTTATTCCTTCGTCTTCTACCTCCACTCGACCATTCTAAGTCCATTTTTTCTTGCTGACGATTAGTTTAGAACGAGATATTGAGGCCTGAAGCTTGATTCAGACTTGTGAGAGCTAAGATTTGAGCTTAGTTGAAAAAAAAAGGTTAAATCCAGTGATCTTGGATGAGATATGTGGGTGGAAACTCACATTCTAACCCTGAGTTTTATAGCATATAAATTTAAATAATGGATTTTTGGTATTTAAATTTTACTCTATGATAATTTTAATGAATTGGATAAATATCTATAGTGATTTTAAGTAGTAGAAATGCTTTATTAATCATATTTTAGTGATGTAATATCATAGTGAAAGTTTCCACGTGAGTTGTTATGAACGTCAGGTGATGAAATTGCGTAAATAGAGGCACTGGGGGAACCGAGTTGTCCTAATTTATAACTAAAGAGTTGAATTGTGGTTTATGAGAATTGTGAAAGTTTCCAGATGATTTATGTGCTTAATATGAGATGCTTAATTGGTGAAAATAGGGTAACCATTAGTTATGATGATGAATCTTATTAAATTAATTAAATATCATTAGACGATAGATGTCTTAGAGAATGTAGAATCCTCACATTGGAGGTCTGCATTGTGATGAGGAAACAATTTCCCTCATGCTGGACTAATTGGGGGTAGTCCAGATCAAGGTAAGCCAGATCGTACCCATATGGTGCAGGGGTATTGACTAGTAGGGGAGACTTTATAAAATGTAAGATACCCAACACCAACTGGGGATGGCGGTGGTACCTGTGTTACAAGTTGTAGTTATTAGTGGTCAGTAGGTCCATTAGTGCATAAAATGACAAAGTGCTTTGACTCTTTGTCTGAGTACCCAGGTTTAGAAGAGGAGTTTAGATATCTGACCATTCCCATTAGCTTATGAGAGCCAAATGTGGTGATGGAAATTGTAGACATGGTATTGAGATTAAAGACTCAGGAAATCACTCATGCCTTTATGTCTTATATAGTGGGATTGCAGTTTACTGTGATGCTTCCACATATTGTAGTACACCTCATGTGGGTTCAATTGTCTAATAAATGGACCAATCATGTGTATGGTTACTACATTTAATATCATACCAACTACCATGATGATTGATTTATAATTTTAAACTGCCAATGTTTTCATACTTCTGCATTTAAGTTCTATTACTTGTAAACATTATAAATATATTATTTACCTATTGATTTTCTACTCGGCGAGCCATTATCTCATCAACCTACCTGAATAATTTTTTAGGTAAGGGACTTACTCTTCTTGAGGAGACAAAAACCAGTTTTTATCAAGAGTAGAACAAAGGTTTTGAAAAAGGAGTAGTTAGAACAGATAGACAATCTCTTATCCTTCCTCTGGATCATGGGTGTGAGTGAGTGAGAAAGAGAGAAGTTTGTAATGGAATAAAAATGATGTATATTAAATGTGAAACTCTTTATTATACATAAAAATCAAACTTTTTTTTCATCCTATAATGTTATGCTTAAATGATACATTATTGTTTAGTTAAGTGATGTTACTATATATTTGAGTAAAGAAAAAAGCTATGACTAATTTTCTTTAAGTGATTAAAAGTTGGTGGATAGGATAATTGTTACAAACCCAAATTTTGGGTTCTTTGGGTGAGAAATGTAATTTCTACTATTAAAGATATTTGAACAAATAATGATATAATTTGTTGTGAATAAAAGGTTTTCATTTACAATAGCCTTGTTGATTGTTTTGTGGGCCTTAGTGGCTATTGGGCCCAATAACAAGGAAAAGGAAATTCAATTAGTAAATGAATAATTAAGAAATAGAGAAAAGAAGGAGGTAGAAGCCTCTAGAAGGCAAAGGAATATTCCTAAAGGGGGATTTCGTGCCTCTTGGGTTCCTTGGGTTCCAAGGAGTCCAAAGTTGCAAAGATAATGCAACAAGAAAAGAAAAGATCAATTAAATATTTCTTTATTAAGAAAGAAATTGAAAATAATGATAAAATGTGGGAAATAACTGGAAAGAGGTAAGATTGAGTCATCCTTGATGGATTTTCGTATACATAAAGTTCCTAATGTTAAAAGGAATTCCAATAAGGAAAATAAAAAGAGAGATAAAGAGAAATCCTCAAAAAGAGATATTTTAATCAAGAAATAAAAAGGATAATGAGAAATAATGGATATAGATGTATCTAGAAGGATAATGAGTATCCACTAAAAAGGATTTTGATATTTTAAGGTTCCTTAAGGTCTAAGGAATTCAAGATAATAATTTCATGGCAAAGGAAAGAGAAAATATGTGAGAAATATATATAATTGAGTGATAACTTGCAATCTAAAGAAAAAGACCCGATTTCATTTAATAATGAGCCCAAATTTGGCATGATGAAATATTATGTTATTATTAACTTTCCCTCAAAATTTGGGATCAATTGGATAAACAGTTTGGAAGATATGAATTTTGCAAGTTTCCTAAAGTGTAAAGGATAACATTAAATGTCACAATTGATGTTCTAATACGAGGCTTGCTAGCCATTGGATCAAGATCCAACGGTATCTGGTTTTCATCTCAGATTAGAAAAAGGAATAGTAAATGAGACTTGCAAATCAATTTTACTTGGCACACAAGGAACGAACGGATATGGGACTTGTCTCATTGGGTTCAAGAGGCGAAATCAAATCAAACGATCCTAATATTACGTTGGTTCTGTGTGAGAACATGATTTGCCCAAATCCCAGTTGCTTCTAGACTCCATGGACTGGAGGCCAAATCTATTTAAGGGGTAGATACCCTTGTGAGAATGAGGATACATTTGCGAGTTTCTTCCGAACTCCCCAACCCTCTCCTAGCCTCTAATCTCCCTACAAGTAACAAATTTTTACCTTGTTGCAAGTGCAAACAACACAGGATCCATCCCCCTGGTCCAGGCTACTCCCTGGGGTTTGAAGACTTTCTATATACGGGGAGTCCAGGCGGAGGTTTAGGCATCATTGCCATCCGCCCAGAGGCCTGGAAGCTAGGAGGCAACCTGATGTTGACCATAGAGCCACCAGTGGTTGCAAATAGGGGAAGAGGTGGGGGAGACGATCATGGGCTTGCTTCCCTACCCCGAGCATGTATAACCCCAAGCTAGGAGGCAGATTCGCTAGTAGAGAGTCGTAGAAGGGGTCTCGACGGAGGGGGCAGTTGCCGGAAGCAGTCCATGGAGGTGCTCTGTTCCAGCACAGGAATGAAGTCTGCACGCGGCCGCTCTGCGTGGGAAGGAAGAAAGTGGGTCATCGGGTCAGGAAGAAGCTGGACCCCAGAGGAGGATCCATGAGCTAGAGAAGAAAGAAAAAGAAAAATCAAAAAAAGACATGTGGCGCACTATCATTGGCTGAAAGGTAATAGTTTTGCAAATTTCATAGAAAAGTAATGATAGCTCAAATTAAGAAGAATATTATACGAATCTTGCTCAGAAAAATGTGAGGAATCCATTAAAAATGGTTTTATAGCCTAATTCCTCTTGCAATTCGCAAAGTAGTGAAAGTTATCAATTTTAATGCATTAATGATTAAGAAACCCTAATTTGAGATGATTAATGTATTTAGAAGGATTTTATGGATGATTAAAGTTGAGATTAGCCTGTTAATTAGAAAAAGGTACATTGAGAACAAAAAGGATGAACTTTGCATGTAATTGGTTTAATTTGGAGTTCCATGTACATAAACGAGCTTTAATGGGCCTTGAAACCCTAATGTTAGTAATTGTGACTCTTAATGGCTTTAATTGTTCAAATTCATGAAGAAGCTGTGATATGATGGTTCTAAGATATTTCACGTATAAGAGTTCCTAATTGTGGATAAATACCATTAATATAGTAATTATGGTTTTCTAATGGATAAAGGTGGAATTAATGATAAATAGAGTTCATATGTGAATTAGATCATAATGAACTATGAGATGCTAATCCGGAAGGAACCAAAAGATGATAATTAGGCCTAACGACCTTGTCATGAATTAAAAGGATAAAAATGGTAGTTTTAATGTAAAAGAGGCATACTTGACTTAATTGATGGTTTATTGGGCCTTTAATCCGAAATTAAGGTTATATGTTGTTCAAAGGTAACCTTAATATCTTTCGTGAAGAATAGATGAGATAATTAGGGTTTGTGAGTAATTGTGTAAAGTTAGGGTTTAAAATAATAAAAATGAAGAGGAACCCTAATTGCAATAGAAACTCTAAAAGTGGACTAGAAACCCTAGGAAGTAAGCTAGGTTTAATAGATCTTGATGGCAGTTTTAATGATAGGAAAATTGGGTGCATATTTCAGGATCAACTTGTGTGCTTGATTGGTTTCTTGCTTGGTTGAATTATTTCTGCACTCAAGTCAGCTTGACAGGTATGTGGTTAATTATGGTTAATCACATTAGTTCCCCAAAGATTTTTCGGATGATTCATCGCATTGAATTCAACCTATCAGTTTGGATGTTCATACTTGAAAATCATAAATTCACTATGATTATCACAATAATAATAGACGTGTGTATTCTCGCACCTATGTGCCACCCTAATGGATGATGCAAAAAGGTCAAGCCCATGAGGGAAGACCAATGGGCACCATGAGAGGTGACCCCAAACACCAAGCTCAGGAATGAGAAGGTCGTCTATGTTGCATGACTAATGGGCACCATGAGAGGTGACCCCAAGCACCAAGCTCAAGATTGAGAAGGTGACCTTAAGTCAATGACAAAAGAGAAACCCTAGAGGGGGTATTCTAGGGTTAGGGCAAAAGCGGTGGAGAATGACACACTAAAAGCATAATTTGGCTTGTTAATTAACTTGATTGTGATATTTAGATTGTTAGCCATACTTGTGAAATTTTGGTTGTCCCCACATACCGACATATTCTTATATGCTGACTGACATTTTTTTTCTCAGTGTTTTAGGTGCAAGATTGAAAAGGACAAATAGTAAAAGGGCATATGTGGAATTAAATAAGAATTAAAGTACAAAGGAGGATTAGTTAGAATAGAATCCAGATGTGGATAGAAGTAGATATCCAAGTTTTTGAAAAAGGTATGCAAAGTTTTATTTTTATACCCGTTTTTCATTTAGTCTGGTAGAATTTGATAGTTATTACTGATTATTTGCCGAACCTTTGATCTTGTTAATCGGGATAATGACTCTGACCTTTGGGTCTCCCTTAATTGGGGGTTACTGGGAGGCAGGGTCATTACAATAATCATCTTGGGAGGCCCTAACCCTAGATTTGTTGGTTCAGGTCGTGTCAACTTTCGGTATCAGATCATAGGTTGAACCTAAAATGAGTTTAGGTTTGGGACAAGGGCGATAAGAGACCAATGTGAATAGGACACTTTCTTCTTTGAACTGCAATTTTCTAACATATGTGTTCTATTATGGATATGCAGATGGTAGGAAGAGGACGTTGACTTGGTGAGGAATAAGCTAAGAGCCACTATGGACATGATCCTCATGCAATGGCTCAAGGTGTATAATATAGGGATGAGGCGTCAAGAAGGTGCCATATTTTTGTGGAGACAAAAGAAAAATATAAGAAGTACATGAGATCTTAATCTTTTAGTAAGGATATGATGAGATCCAATGAGTTGGTAAACAAGCTTGGTGGGACTGAATTCCCAAGAACGATAGATCCAATTGTGCCAAAAGTGTGGCTTCAATAACTGGAAAATGTCTTTTTCCTAATGGAGTTATCATAGGATAAGCAAATCAATCATGTGACCTATCTACTTAAAGGAGATGAGTTGTGGTGACTGGAGTGGAGGATAAGGAGGAATACAATGATGACATGGAGGGACTTTGTGAATGAGTTTCACCTTAAGTACTTTCCTTCTACATTTCTAAGTGATAAGATCAGACCGTTGGAGAAAATATGATAAGACAGTATGATGATTGGTTAATATGAGGCATATTTCACAAAGTTGGCTAAATTTTTCCTGTAGCTTATGTCTGATGATGTAGAAAAATGTAGAAGATTACAACATGGATTAAGATTAGAAATTAGACACAATGTATTAGCCACTGATCAGAGAGACAGAGAAAATTTTGGAGAATTTGTGGAAGCAACAAGACTTGTAGAAGAGTCAGTTAATGCTGATAAGCAGTTTGAGAGTAAGAAAAGATCTTGAGACTTCAGTAGAGAAGGACAGAGTAGTGGTGGATATAGAGGAGATGGTGGTTTCTTTCCAAGATAGGATGAGGACTTGGTGTTTTGGGAGGCAAGGATCTAGTTTGTCAGCAAGTGGAGGAAGGCCCAATTCCAATAGATGGACTACACCTCCCAAGTGGACACCTCCAACTAGGTCTTCAAGATCATCAGTGTCAGTGACATGCCCATAGAGATAGGATGCAACCATGTGTGACATTTGCAATAGGACACATTTTGGTCAGTGTTGGAGAGTGAATGCTCCAATATGTTTTCACTATGGATACATGGGACATATAAAAAGGGATTACCCAAAGCTTTAGTATATTTCAGAACAAGGTTCACAATTATAGTTTCAGCCTCTACAGAGACAGAATCCTGTCAAAGGGGCAAGTTCTTATGTTGCCTAAGGTTGTAGAGGGGGATCACCTAAAACTAATAGAGGACAACAAAGAAAACATGGCATAGGGAGAGCTACATGATGCTTCTTATCAATGACACCATATGAAGGTGTAGTCTTGCCCAAAGTTGTACATGTGAGATGCTTCTTTTAATAACATTTCTATTATAGTGTTGATAGATCTTGGTGCTACACATTCTTTCATTCAAAGATCGATAGTTAGTGGATTACATTTTTAACCCAGGATTTATCTTATGAATTGTTGTTAAGAGTACCGTTAGGTGAATCATCAATTTTGACAAAAGTATGTACTAGATGTCTGTTGAGCTTTAGTGGATATATAATAGTAGTCAATCTCATACCCTTAGGTATTAATTCTTTTCAAATAATTTTGGGTATGGACTGCCTTGAGACATGTCATGTTCAGTTAGATTGTTAGAAGAAAGAAGTGTCTTTTCATGTGTCTTTATTAGAGATCGGAAAGTCTTACCCACATGTATAGTATTAGATTTTGTAATTGATAAGATGATGAGAAAAGGGTGAGACCTCTCTAGGGCATGTGGTAGACGCTAGGGTAGAGAAATGAATAGTCAATATAGTAGATGTTCTAGTAGGATGTGAGTTCACAGATGTCTTTCTTGATAAGTTGCCAAGTTTACTACCTAAAGGAGATATAGACTTTGTGATACAAATTTTACCTGGCAGTCACCCAATAGCATCACCCACCTATAGAATGGAATCTATAGAGTTAAAGGAATTAAAAAGTCAGTTAGAGGAGTTACATGATAAGGGATTTATTCACCCTAGTACATCACCTTAGGGAGCTCCATTACTGTTTGTGAAAAAGAAGGATGGGACCATGCAATTATGCAAAGACTATAGGAAATTGAATAAGATAACAATTAAGAATAAACATCCTCTGCCTAGAATTGATGACCTGTTTGATCAACTACAAAAAGAAACAATCTTTTAAAAATAGACCTCAGATCAATATATCATTAGTTAAGAATAAAGGCATCTAATGTTCCTAAGTCATCATTCAGAACAAGATATGGACAATATGAATTTGTAGTTATTTCTTTTCGATTGTCAAATGCCCCTGCAGCTTTTATGGACATGATGAACAAGGTTTTCATACTGTATCTAGATCAGTTCATAGTAGTATTTATAGATGATATTCTTACATATTTCAGATATGCAAAACAACATGAACAACATTTGAGGATAATCCTGCAGTTGTTAAGGAAACATTAGCTTTATGATAAGTTCAACAAATGTGAGTTGTGGTTGGCTAAAGTATCCTTTCTTGGACATGTCATATCAGGACAAGGAGTCAATGTTGACCCTAAGAAGGTGGAATGTATTCTTTAGTGGGAGCAACCTATGACCCCTACTAAGATTAGAAGTTTTCTGGAGTTAGCTGGATATTATAGGATGTTTATAAAGAACTTCAGTGTATTAGAATCACCTCTTACCCATTTGACAAGAATGTATGTGACTTTCATTTGGTCTAAAACTTATGAGAAAAGCTTTCAAACATTAAAGAAGAAGTTAACCACAACACTGGTCTTGAATTTAACAGAGGTACATAAAGGATATGTGGTGTTATGTGATGCATCTAGAAGGGAATTAGGATGTGTTCTTATGCAAGAAGGAAAAGTGGTAGCTTACTCTTCTAGACAGCTTAAGAAGAAGGAAGAAAACTATCTAACATGATCTTGAGTTGGCAGAAGTAGTACATGCCTTAAAGACATGACATCATTATCTCTACGGTGAATCATGTTAGGTCTTTACTGATTATAAGAGTCTGAAGTACATTTTCACACAAAGGGATCTGCCTGAGACAACACAGATGGTTGGAGATTATAAAGGATTATGATGTCACCATTGATTACCACTCTACAAAGGCCAATGTAGTAGAAGATGCTCTAATCAGGAAGTCAACATCGTATGTAGAAATGTTTTTTATGGCATGTGTAAAAAGAGACTTGTTAGTTAAGATGAGAGAGACGAGTTTGGATCTGAATGTGTCTGATCAAGGAGGACTGATTGAACATATGCATGTTCGATAGGGAATTGCAACAGATCATGCATGATATGGAAGAAGGAAAGAGGACATAGTTCAAATACTTGGATGATGGGTTGCTATATCAATATGATAGATTGTGTGTGCCAGATGACACTGAGTTAAAGAATTAGATAATTGAGGAAGCTCACTCTTCTATGTATGCAAGGTATCTAGGCAACATAAAGATATATAGAAGCATGAAGGAATTGTATTGATGGTCAGGTATGAAGAAGGATGTGGCTGAGTATGGATCTAGGCATGGTGTATGTCAACAAGTTAAGGATGAATATCAAACACCAACATGTACTCTGCAATCACTTCCTATCCCAAAATGGGAGTGGGAGCATATTACTATGGATTTTGTGGTTGGATTACCTAGGAAACTACATGATTTTGACCTTGTATGGGTAATAGTAGATAGACTAACAAAGTCTCCTCACTATCTACCAGTTAAGACAACATTTGATACGCCAAAGTTAGCCAAAGTCTATATAGATGAGATAGCCAGATTGCATGGGATACCCATTTCTATAATATCTTATAGAGATCCCAAATTCACATTAAGGTTTTGGAATCAGTTGCAATGTTCCTTGGAAAAAAAGTTGAAGTTTAGCACAACATATCATCGTCAAATAGATTGATAGTCAGAGAGGAAAATTCAGACCCTAGAAGATATGCTAAGAGCATGTGTTTTGCACTTCAGTGGTGGTTGGGACAATCATATCAATCTTATGGAGTTTGCCTATAACAATAGTTACCATTCTAGTTGAGGCATGGCCCCTTATGGAATCCTGTACGGAAGAAAGTGTAGATGTCCTATTTGTTGGTATGAAGTTGGAGAAAGATAGATTCTAGGTCCAGAGTTGGTGAAAGAAACAATAGAAAAGACATCTCTAATCAGATAATAGTTGAGATTTAGTAAGTGAGGGAAACTAATTCCTAGATACATGGGTTCCTACATTTAGAGAATTGGACCGGTTGCATATAAACTTGAGTTGCCTTTAGAGTTAGTCAAGTTACATGATGTGCTTCATGTATCTGTGCTAAAGAAGTGCATCATGGTACAGAAATTTTTAGATCCAGACCATGTACAGTTAAGAGAGGATATCTCCTACGTTGAAGGGCCAATCCAGATTCTACATCGCAGAATTTAGAAGCTTAAAAAGAGGGAGATACCCCTAATGAAAGTTCTTTGGAGAAACCACGGTATAAAATAAGTTACTTAGGAAGTAGAGTCAGAGATGTGTAACGAGTATCCTTTCCTCTTCTAGGAATTTGAGATGAAATTTTTATTAGAGGGGAAGAATTATTACAACCTTCTTCTTGCTTTGCTCATAATCCTAGGGATTTAAGATAACCTTAATGCTTCTTATGCTTTTATCAATAATATATTTACCTTTTGATTTATCTTAACATTAGTTACCATAAATATTGTTTGGATAACTCATAATAATGACTTAAGCATACTACAAGATCTGAGTTTCAGTTGATAGAGAAATAGACCACACATAAATGTGGGAGGAGAATTAATGATACTTGAGGAAATAAGTAACAAGTAATTTTTTGTTTGATAAATTTATCAAGATAATATTATAGGATTATAGAGAATTAAATTATGAATCCAATAAAAATAATGAATCAAATCAAAGTTAAAATGAGAGAGTTATGTCCTATTTAGTAACATGTACAAATTCTCATTGACCATCAAAACTCGTTGATCGCCGAAACCCGTTGACTATGGAACTAGTGGGCCTAGTGAACATCGAACCAGTGGGCCCGGCAACCGTCGAGCAGGCCTAGTAGGCCCTTCGACCAATGAAAGTAGCCGCCAAGTATAGTCAATCATAAAATGACCATAACGTTTGTTATACATATCCATTTTCAATGAAACAAAGTGTGTTAGAATTGTAATTTGATCCTATATACTATCAGACCCTTATACATACGAGAAAACAATCTTAAAGGAAATTTATAGGGTGATATTTGTGGAAAATGTGAAGAAGAGTTGAAGATTGACAAACTAGACACAAATCCTTCTTGGTAAGTAGTTCTAGACAATAGATCTCTTATCTTTTGCCTCTTTGATCTATGGAGGATCTTCTATTTGACTCACTAAAGGTTTTTTTTCCTCCTTCCTTCATCTTCTACCTCCATCCGAAAATTCTAAGTCTGTTTTTCTTGATGAAGATTAGTTTAGAATGAGATCTTGAGGCTTAAAGCTTGATTCTGACTCATGTGAGCTAAGATCCAAGCTTAGTTGGTAAAAAGGTTAAGACATGTGTTGAAGCAGATATGTGAGTAGAAAATCACCATATAACCCTAATTTAGAATATACAAATTTAAATATTGACTTACCACTATTTAAATCTTGTTTTATGATAACTATGACGAATTTGATAAATATGTGTAGTGATTTTTGAGTAGTAGAAATGCTCTATCAATCATATTTTGGTGATTTAATATCATATCAAAAGTTGATATGCAAGTTGTTATGAATCTCAGGTGATGAAATGGTGTGAAGAGAGGCATTGGGGAATCTAGATTGTCCTAATTTAGAAGTAAATAATCGAATTTTGGTTTATTAGAACTATGACAGTTGCCAGATGATTTTTGTGCTTAAAAAAGATGACTAATTCAAGAAAATACGATAACCATTAGTTATAAAAATGAATCTGATTAAATATCATTAGAAGTTAGATGTCCTAAACACTGTAGAATCGTCATAGGATGAGGCCTGCTCTGTGAGGAGGAAACAATTTCCTAACTAGAGGTAGTTCAGATTGAAGTAAACCAAATCGTACCAGTAGGGTGTAGGGGTCTTGATCGGTAGGGAAGTCTCCTTATAAACTATATGGTACCCAATACCAACTGAGGATAGTGGTGGCACCTATGATACAAGTTCTGGTTAATAGTGTTCACTAGGTCCATTAGTGAACAATAAGCCAAAGTGCTTTGACTCTCTGTCTGAGTACCCAGATTTAGAGGAGGAGTCCAGATATCTGGCCGCTCCCATTATCCACCTAGAGCTAGACATAGAAATGCTAGACGCAGACATGGTAATGAGATTAAAGACTTAGGAACCTGGACATGCTTCTAAGTCTTGTACATTGAGATTTTAGCTTGTTGTGATGCTTTCCCATATTGTGGCTCATGTGGGTCTAGTGGCATAATAAATGGACTAAAAATCATGTATATGCATTTAGTGCATCCTTTACTGCATTTAATATCAGACCAACTACATTGTTGATTGATTTAAAATTTTAAAATTCCATTGTTTTTGTACTTCTAAATTTGAGTTCTATCAATCGTAAACATTGTAAATATCTTGGTTAGCTATTGATTCTCTAATCACTAAGCCAGTAGCTCATCAACCTACTAATATTTTCAAGTAAAGGAATAACTCTTCCCGAGGAGATAAAAGCTAGTATTTATCAAGAGCATAATAGAAGTATTGAAAAAGGAGTATTTATATTAGATAGACGGTCTCTTATCCTTCCTCTAGATCCTGGGAATGACTGAGTTAGAAAAGAGAGAAAATTTTAATGGAATGTACATGATGTTTATTAAATGTGAAACTCTTTATGCTTTGTAAAAGTCGAACTGTGTTGTATCCTTTTATGTTATATTTATATGAGATGTTATCGTCTAGTTAAGTCATGTTACTATATATTTGAGTAAAAAAGTTATGACTAATTTTCTTTAAGTGATTAAAAGTTGATGGATAAGCTAATCATCTTGGCGGAACCTAACCCTAGGTTAGTGGGTTTGTCTCATGTCAGTAACAAGGTTATTGATACCAAGGCCAAGTACTACTTAAAAAATAACCACAAGAGTTTTGATTACATTAGACCCCCGAACTGTGTTAGAGTTCATTTAGACGAAGATATTTGTAATAGTAGTAGTACTACTAGATTTAATTTCAACTCTAATCTAGTTGCTCTTACTATTTTTATACATTGGCTCATAGGAGGAGAGCGAGATGAATATATAGCCTCCTGGCTTCCCTAAAAAATATTATATGAAAGGATTCTCATGTGATCTTATGTTTCACATTGTTTAGACTCATTCATGCTCATTTTTCTTTAATATTAAAACACTAAAAAAGATTAATTAGAAAATTATAAAAATGCCACAAAGCATGGACCAAAAATTGGAGTGCCAATCCTTTCTGGATCATGAATCCTATAGGTTTAAAAGTAAAATTCTAAGACATAGAAGATGGTTGCATAAGGTTCCTATTTGTGATATGTTGAATGTGTATTAGAAGAGAGGTCACATCATCGATAATAATTCCAAAGTTATCAAAAGTAAAAGGAAAAATATAATGGTGATTACCATACAAGTTGCACTGTGCTGGTGTACCTTTTGTGTAGCTACATTTACAACTGTCTGACCTGCTTTAAAGTTACATAAAAGAACACTTGATAGAGGATAGACTCTAGTGTGGTCAAAACATGTCTTACTTTTGTCTGTCCAATCAAATAATAATATGTCAGCAGGACATTAGAAGTGGATACCATCAGTTCGTGTGCCAAGATAAGTCGTAAGAGCTTTGTTTAGGATCTTTAACCTAGCTTGAGAGACAAGGTGGAAAAGAGTATCACAAACTTAGTCATGGCAAACTTATATCCATTTTATATGTAGCAATGAACAACATGATCACCAAAGTCATCAAGGCATGCAGTGCTACAAAGCAAGAAATGCCCATCACTTGGGTACAAGGGAATTATGAGTTGATAACGGAGGATAGCTCGATACTCAATAAGTGAAATGGACAAACCATGATCATCAATGGGAATGAAAAGTAGGAAGTCTTGTGTATGGTTGGCTTGGAGAGAAGCAAGGATATCTAGTTGTTGCTGAGAGAGGACACTTACAATGAATTGTCAGAAAACTATTTTATAGTAAGCATATATAACTTTCTTTCTATATTATAGTCTTTTTATATTTTCTTTATTTCAATTTTATATTATTCTCTTGTATGGTTTACATAGTCACCAATTGAGTCATATTAATCAAGATAATATACTCTTACAATAAGTTCTTAGAAATGTATATGATTAACAAGAGGAACTATAATTCATGGTAGTTTGAGATGCCCTAAGCAACATATATCTTTCATAGTTTTTGGTATGTAGGGAAGTGAAATGAGTATACTTGTAGAGATTTAGGATCCATCAAAAGTTTCTTTAAGTTATATAATATTAAATATATACATGTGATCAAGAATATGTATGAGTTCCCCTCATTATCCTGAGATCAATAACTTATAATAGAGTGTTCAAGAATATCTCCATTCCTTTGATGTGATGAAAAATTTGAAATATAAATATCATATGTGATATGATGAGGTGTTGTTTCCTTAGAAGTTTAAGACATACCTAATATCTATTTGGGTTGCATGTTGATGATCCCCTATACTTTTATATTCGCATTGGATGAGGTGTGGCATGGTCATGGAAGGTCCAGTAAACACCAAGACCTTATACAATGGATAAAGTGGATTGCATTCAAGTCAATTTATCTATGAAAAATAAGAATCTAATACAACCAAGTAGGATATTATAGGTTATTATTTTTCATGATTTTTTTGAGATATCTACAAATGTCCTGCTGATCACTACAAGTGAATGGATACTATGAGAATTGAAGCATTTCCTTATGGTAGTTTCACTTCATTTCCTTAACCACATGATTTATTAACTACTTTTGTGGATTTATTTTGTATGAATTTAAAAATAAAAATTATGTGGTGTAATAATCATCTTATGTTTTAAATGATGGAATAAGCTATGCCAAGATTCCAATTCAACATAATCTTGGAAGTTGTGGACTTCAAAGTACCTTATCCATGTTATGCCAGTCAATTGGACCAATCAACACAATACAATTGATGTGTACGCATTTTACCTCAGCCATTTTAAGCATGCAAACTTGTATGTGTCATATTTTGAGATCAACGAGACAAAAGGGAGGTTGTTTTGTGGTTCTTTGTATTCAAAGTGATATTTACTTGGGTTGTTTTACAATTTTCATAAATTAAACACCATCAACACTAGACTCTTATTGCTTTGTTTTGGAGCTAGATAAATCCTAGTGTATCTAGTAAAAGCTGAGCTTGGAGGTCAACCTCTTGTATGTTGGTGATTTAGTAAGGTGTTGGAGGATCAAAGTTAGAATTGACCCTACTAGATCTAGTGAAAGGTGACCTTGGATGTTCAAAGTTGAATTCATGCAAGTTTCAGCCATTATTTTAATATTTTTGCACCATGTTGTCTCCTCTCAATCCTCTTGGATAGATTTATTCATGTTCCATGGTAGGAATCCATCTTTTCTACCTAAAACCCTCTCTTTTATTTATTTTTAGTGATGTTGATGCTAGTGCTCATGAAATTGGATGTATTTTGACTTCTTAGTAGATCCTTGGAACTAGAGTTCATCCATACACTAGGTGATGATTTGATATTCACCTAAGCCTAGTGATTTACCTATTTTAGTAATATTCATGATATAGTTCATACATATCACTGCATCTCACTAAAGGCATTTTATAAGGGCTAAAGGTAAATTTTGAGGGTAGTTGTGGCTTTAAATTTTAGAAATTCTAGATCATCACCTTCTATACTATTTTTTCTAGTCTAAATTGAAAAAAGTGATCTTTTTACTATATTATTCTAAAATCTACACTTTTTACATGGAAATTTCCCTAAGTTTCTAATTTTATCACTTTTACTAATTTTAGCATCATAGATGCATATGATGTAATTTTTTAATAAAATGTGCGTAATGTTTTCTTACTGTTATAGGATGTCATTATAATAGATAAAAGTTCATTTTGAGCTGTGTTTCATACTTGGCATATGTAGGTCCGAAATATCCAAGTTGCAAGATATACATTACACATTATATATGAATTAGGATTTCCTAATATCTATTGCTGGAAATGTTCATTACTAGGAATGAAATTATGCCTAGTTGTGCAATGAAATATGAGTAAATGAACTAAATGACCAGTGAATGACGAATTCAAGTGGTTCCCCTATGACTATATAGCTCCCTAGTGTTTGAAAGTTGGGGAAGAAAAAGAAGTACATTTCTAGTAATATAGGGGTTGTGAGAAGGTACCCAGAGATATATATGATTGAGTATATAACATTTTTATCAGAATATGAGGTATGATCTCTTGGACTCCTAAAACCACCCACTTTTATTTTAAAAGGGGATGGAGGATCCTTTGGAAATCCACCCACTTATTATGAGAGAGGTTGAATTTGTATCTCCTATTAATATATGAAAGTTTTGCCAATGTGATTGAAAAATATGTGATATATGATCAAAAGGTAATTGTTTCTATGTAATATGATAGTTTTTGTGACCTTAGTACTCAAGATGGTCTAGATGTTACCATGTATGTCACATCCTGATGAGCTCCTACTTTTATACTCAAATTAATCAAGATGTTATGGGATCTTAGTGAGACTGGTTAACCCTAAGATCTTGTATGATGGTGTAAGAGGCTTTACAGTCACTCACTGGTAGTTTGGGTGGTATATCCCAATTACTCAGACTATAATAATGAAAATTTTAGTCAACACAGGTAGCATTACTTGTGTATTATCCTACTACTTCCATATTATTTTGTTTTACATGCTCTAATGAACCTTGTACATTTGACTTTCCTTTGTTGTATAATTCTATTGTGATATGTTTTTATAGAAGTTATTGCTTTAATTAGAATTTCCTAATTCGATATAAATAGTAGTACTTGATTACTCTGTATGATACATGTATTTAGGTCTCACTGAGGCTTTGGCCTCACTTTCATGGTTTCCCACCCTTTTTATGTTCTCAAAACATACCCTAGGGGCTTTCTAGTGAGAGCCACCTTCTTCAGGGAACCAATGAGTAGAATGTGTGAGTCTAGACTTTTGGTGTGTCTAGAGTCATCCCTATACACTCAAGTCTGGTAGGGTGTTCTAACATGATGATGTATCTATGACTCAATTTTTTGGTTGTATGCCATGTACATGATGTCTATATTTATAAGAAAATCTTATATATAAACATGTGGTGATCTTAGTTACTTATGATGACCTTGTATTAATACATATTGGTAAATGAATGTAGTGAGCCTTTTCATTGATCATATACTCAAACATTGTTTGGAGTTTTTGTTTGAAATTTTCCTTATCTTCTTAGTTTAATAATTATAATTAGCAGTGATTTGATTTTTTTGGTTTTGAGGTTTTCTCATGTGGCATATTTAGCCTTGTGGTGTGCTTGCCTTCTGGTCCTATGGTTAGGTGTCATACAAATTTAATTAGTTGAGATTTATTTTTGTTTAATTAGGTACCTTAATAGAAAATGATGTTATATCATGTGATAAAATACATTGTCTAAGTGTAAATCAATATATTGCCGATTGTTATTGAGTAGATCACTAATACCTTCTTAGTTTACTTTCATTCTCATATTATGATGCTCACACATGTTTATATATCTTATGTGCAAGATTTCCACTCAGTGGGGCTCCTATACGAGTCTCATGTGATTGTTTTGATGTTTTTAGGTCTAACAGAAGCAACAAAAAGACTTAGTTCATAATGACTTAGAAAAGTACCACATTGATGAGTCTATAGTGGTTGTGCACTCTCACTTTCCTAGAGTGTTTAGGTGGGTAGTATACGTCACATGATGTACTACATTTTTTATTATTATTTTACGTATAGGAAAGGCATTGGACTACTGGAGATATTTTTATTTTAAATAGGTTTGGTCATGTTCGCCATGCGGGAAAAAAATAGGTGACAAATAAGGTGATAGAGTTGGCAACATCCTCCACTAGCCTCCTTCCTTGACTGGCCATCCTTCAACTCATTGCATTAATGTCAGTCTTACTGTTGAGAACACCAAATCTTGGACTGACTTAGTGTAACAAAAACAAGGGGATATTGTCCTCGAGAAAGTTGACATAGATTTGTGAGGCCAAAATTATATTTACCTATAGGTGGAAGCATTGAAGAATGTTGAACAATGGAGTCAATGTATCTCTAGGTATGTTTTTGTCTCAGTGTTCATATCCTCACCCTGGAAAGATATCAATCTTAGATTTGGATGTTGAAGGGTTCCAATGAAGTTATGAATTACAAGAAAGGCTTTTTTCTCATTTAGTTTTTAGAAAAATCTGATATGAAAAGTGTTCTTCATGGAAACGTATGCTTTGTCAAGGGGAAGCCATTGATACTAATGAAGTGGAGATCAGAATATATTCTAAGAAGATTCAAACTCATACATGTCCTGATCTGGATCAGAGTTCATGAGCTGGAACTGTGGGACATGAAGATATTTGCCATATTAGGATCATATTTAGGCAGTCCTCTTCCCAGATACATGCTTACCAATGATTTCAAGAAATTGGAGCTCTCTAGACCCCAAATGTTAATGTTAGCAAACTCAACATTCCTTGAGAAGTTGGAAAAGATGAGTAAGAATGGTAATATGCATGTTGTTCACTTTGAATACTAATAGATCCTGAATGGCTGTCATGCATGGAAGATCTTTGGTCATAATGATTGTAGGGAGAATCCTAAGAGCAACACTAAGCAAGTATGGATTGAGAAGAGACATGTAGAGAAGCCTATTGATGTTATGCTTGAAGGAGAGATTCCAGGTAATAATATTCAATTTGTTGCATGAGCATATGATTCATAAAAGGAGGAAATTCATGGAGATAATGAGAAACTTTAAGAGGAAGTCAAAATGGGGGATGAAAAGCCTAATATATCTGAGGTGATTTAATTGATTACCCACACAAAGTTCTTCTAAAGTAATTAGAGTGTCAAAGAGTATGCAGGGTTCTGATGAACAGAATTTTCATAATCCAAAAAGAATGAAGAAGGCAAAGAATATAAATATCTCAATTAGTAAATCAAGTGAAAGTACCCTGGTTAACACTACTCGGAACAACATATTTCAAAATCTAGGGATTGATCATGAAGAAGGAAAATCTCCTAAAACTAGAAAAGCACATGTAATAAATAGTTTAACAGATAGGTTCTCCTTCAATACTATTTCATGGAAAGTTAGATGTCTTAATCTCAAAGACATAATGTGTAGGAGAAAATAAGGAGGCTTAGTCCCCGACTTATTATTTATAAAGAAGCAAAAGTTAGAGAAGAGAAAGTATAGAAATTGATTGACAAATATTTTGATGGTTACCAATGGGTATCTAGTCACTGTTCTCACAAGTTGGGTAGAGTTGTTATTATGTGGAAGATAAATGATTTTCATGTCAATAATATTAGTGAATTTGATCAACATGTTCATGCGAGAGTGAAATTAAGTGATAAATCTTCTTCAAACTCTTAATAATACTACTACATTTACCCATCCTCCTGTGACATGTCGCTCTGGTGATTAGGGTTTCAGGAAGTGGGCACTCTCCACCCTCCTTCGAGGGTCATTTCTCTTACAGGTTCAAGTGCACGATTTTGCTCCTGGTCCCATCTCCAAGATGGTGGTGGAACTGGAGGCAAGGTATGCAGGTCTAAAGTTAATGGAGGAGGAGGAAGAACTGATTGATGTGCAGCCGATCGGGAGTGGGGACAAAGAGGATCACATACAGTTGGCACTGGTGGGAAGATTACTAACAGATCGTGTGTTCAACTTTAGGGAAATGGAGAGAACCTTGACCCATGCATGGTGCCTATGTGAGAAGGTCGAGTTCAAGCAACTAGAGGGTGAGATATTCATTATAAAATTCATGCACTGGAGGGTGTGCAAGGAATTTTGATGGACGACTGCTTCTTTTCAAGGAATTTTGATGGCCGGATGCTTCTTTTCAAGGAGGTGTGCAAGGAGGATCAACCGGGGTGAATCACGATCAACATGAGTCTGTATTGGGTACGTTTGTATGGAGTCCCACTGGGTTATAGAGGTGAGAGAACTATTAGGGAGATAGCGGGGTGGATCAGCGAGGTGTTGGTGACAGACAATGACAACATAGGGTGGGATTCTTCGCTCCAGGTCAGAGTCTGACTGGACGTAACAAAACCCCTAAAGAGGACTCTAAAGATTAGGGTTAAGGGAGGGAATGTCGTGGAGGTGGAGGTGAAATACGAGAGGCTATAAAAACTCTATTTCATGTGCGAGAGACTAGGGCACGTAGAGAAAGACTTCCTGAACGTGGAGGTTGAAGGAGAACACCTTAATCGTTGGGGAAACTGGCTGAAGGCATCGCCTTGGAAGCAGTAGAGGAATGACCGAGATCGGGAGATGGCCACGGGGTTAGCCAGGAGGAAGCTGGCATTTAGGTCTCAGGAAGGCTCAGGAGGATCACACAAGTAGGGGAAGGACTCTCACAGTAGCAAAGAGGGAGGCTAATGGGAAGACTAGCATCCAATGTGGGGAGAAGACATGTATCATGACAGGCAGGTCAAGCAAGAAGGGGAAGCTTCGAGCGAGTCAAGACATGCTAGGAGTGCAGGGGATGATGGTGGCCAAACAGAGGCAGTGGGGCATAGGATGAAGCTAGATATGAAGAACACCACAAATGAACCAAAAGAACGAGAGTCGTTGGGCGGTTGTGAAGAGTCTGAACTGGGGAGGGGGCCGATACGGGAGGCAATACGATTCACAAAGGCCGAGCTGCTAGCCTTTCAACAAACCAGTCGTATTGATGAGGAGGAGAGGGAGGAGGAGGGTGAGAGAAGGGAAGAACACATGAGGCTCTGGCAAGAAGGATGGGCTTATAGCCCGAAACAACATTTTAGGTAGGAGGCCCGACCACATCAGCGAGAACAACAATACGGAGATGCTTATGCTAAGGGAGGGCAGGAAAGGGAAGCGGGGGAGCAGGGCCTCCAAAACCAGCAAGGCAAAATTCCCAACTGAGGCCAATGCAGAGGGGAGTGTAGATGAAAGGGGGGCAAGAAGCTGATACAAATCGAGAAGAAATAAGGGAGATCACACATCTACAAAGGAAAAAAGAAGCAGGGATAAAGGCAAAGAATAGTTCAAAATCAAATCGGGGAAAGAAGAAACATCAACCATGGGTGTACAAGATGAGCCAGGGGTGAATGATTGGGTATCCCAGAAAATGAAGTAGTATGGGAATAGGAAATAGGAAAGAGGGACAGAGCTCCTCACTCATGTGATATGGACCTGGATGATCAGCCATTACAGGGCACAGGGGAAAAGAAATCAAAGAGAGACAGAGAAGGCGGAGCTGACTTTAAAGGGGTCAATATGACTCAAGTGCGAAGGACAATGAAAATCTTAAGTTGGAACCGTCAGGGGTTGGGTGACCCTGACACATGCAAGGCTCTCTGATCATGGGTTTGGAGAGAATGCCCGAACATAGTTTTCATCATGGAGACTATGATTGCAGGAAGGAAGCTGGAAGAAGTACAAAGGAGATGCAGATTCACAGATGATATGTGCATTTCTAGTAAAGGGAGGGTGGGGGGATCGGGTTTTGGTGGAAGTATTCTCATGTAGAGATTCTCAACTTTTCTAACAGACACATGACCAGCCTTGTCAAAGATAACACAAATAGAGGAAGATGGTGAGACATTGGAATATATGGATGGGTGGATCAGCCAAACAAGACAAAGACTTGGGATCTTATGAGAAAGCTGAAAAATGAGGCAGAAGAACCAGTAATTTTCTTTGGGGATCTCAATGAGATCATTTCCAACACTAAAAAGAAAGGGGTCCGCCAAAGGAAGAGAAGTTTATGTAGAATTTCCGTGACGTGATAGATGACTGTGAGCTGATAGATATGAGTTACGAAGGAAACATATACACATGGAGGAGAGGGATGAAGGAAAGAACACTGGTGCAGAAGAGGCTTGATAGATTTTTGTCTGTGATAGAATGGAAAAATCTGTTCAAATACAGTACGGTTTTCCATCTACCCATCTTTGAGTCAAATCATGCACCTATTGTTCTGAAGGCGGACAACAGAGGCGATCAAAAAAGGAGGAAAGGTTACTTTGCTTTTGAGCCAATGTGGGCAGGGGAGGTGGATTGCGAAAGAATTATTAGAGAGGCATGGGGCAATACATGTGGAGGGGACTTGAATGAAAAATTGTTTGTCTGTAAAGAACATCTCAAAAGTTGGGCTGCAAAAAAGTTTGGGGAGAGAAGGAGGAAGGTTAAAGAACTAGAAAATGATTTAGAAAAAATTCATGCTCTTTACCCAGACCAAGACACTCTCTAGAAGGTAGAGGAGAAGTCAAAGGAGTTGCAATACTGGCTACAGAAGAACGAGGAGTACTGGGCTGCCCGTGTACGTGTGAAAGAACTAAAAGAGGGGGAACATAACACTACCTATTTCCACCAGAAGGCCATGAATAGGAGATGAAGGAATTGGATTTATGGTCTGGAAGACCAGAAAGGGGTGCTTAGAACAAATGAAGGTGAGATTACGAAGATCATTATGAACTATTTTTCACAGCTGTTCCAATCTAGCAACCCAACGAGCTTTGAATATGCATCAAATGGGATAAGGAAGATGATATCTGAAATATAGAAGGAAGAGATGGAGAGGGACATTGTTGATGAGGAAATATGGGCTGCCTTAAAACAGATGCATCCTAACAAGGCTTCGTGACCGGATGGTTTGAAGGTCATGTTCTACCAAAAATACTGGAGTATTGTGGGGAAGGATGTAGCAAACTACATAAAGGGGTGGTGGAAAGGAGAGAGGAGTTTGGGAAATGTAAATGAGACACTGGTGGTTTTGATCCCAAAGACAGAAAAGCCTACAACTGTAGGGGAGTTCAGACCTATCAGTCTCTATAATGTGGTATATAATATTTCCTCCAAGGTGATGACAAACAGACTGAAACAACTTATGAACAACATTGTTTCTGAAAACCAGAGTGCCTTTGTCCCGAGGAGAATGATCACTGATGATGCCCTTATTGCTTATGAATTATTCCATGCTATGAAGAGGGATAAAGGAAGGAAGAAAGGAAGCATTGTGCTGAAGTTGGACATGTCCAAAGCCTATGATAGGGTGGAGTGGAGTTTTCTCACCTTTGTCATGGAGAGGATGGGGTTCAGGATGAAGTGGAGGGGAAAAATCCAAGACTACATCACATCAGTCCAGCACATGTTTTCTATCAACGGGGACCAGACTAGAAGCACCAAGCCAACATGAGGACTTCGCCAGGGTGACCCTCTTTCCCCTTATGTTTTTATTCTTTGCACAAAAGCTTTTTCTACCTTGTTGGGCACTGTTGCACGTGACAACCTCATACACGACATAAATCTGAGTAGAGGTGTGCCACAAATCTCACATCTCTTCTTTGCAGATGACAATATCCTTTTTGCTAGAGAAATTACTGCAGAATGCCTAAAGATAGCTGAAATTGTCAGCCAATATGAACAGGCATCCAGACAGAAAATAAACTTTTCCAAGATAGTGGTTGTTTTCAACAAGGGGGTAGAGGCCTGGAAAAGAGAGGAGATGAAGAGACTCTTGGCCATGCAGGAGGTGGACCACCATGCTAGATATCTCGGCCTCCCTACAGCCATGGGTAGGTCCAAGAAGTAGGTCTTCAGTTTCATGAAGGAGAGAATATGGAAAAAGCTGCAAGGATGGTCAGAAAAACTTTTGTCCAAGCTGGGGAAAGAAGTTTTCATCAAGGCGGTAGCACAGGCGATCCCAACATATGTCATGAGTATGTTTCAACTTCCCACTGGCACGTTAGAGGAGATCCAAAGAATCATATCCAGGTTTTGGTGGGGGGCGCAGGATAAAGAAAGGAAGATAGATTGGATGAGCTGGAGTAATATGTGCAGACCAAAAAGACAAGGAGGGCTTGGCTTTAGAGATTTCAATACTTTTAATCAAGCACTACTGGCGAGATAGCTATGGAGGCTAGCAATGTGTTGGGTTTTAGGGAGGTAGAGAAGGCAGCGGAAACAAAAATTTTTTCCTCCCCAAACCTAGAACAAGGAAACGCGTCAACGTCTATACAATAGGAAAGGATGGTTTGTGGAATCATACCTTGTCCCGAGGCTTTCTTGGCGACAATACCTCGTGGCTTGCGCGGTCTTCACCTCTGGTCTTGGACGGTGTCTGTGCAGCTCCTGGTCGCACCGGGATTGACAACTCCTGGTCTCACTGGGACTGTCGGGATTGACATTTGTCCTCTGAGCGGTAGAAATCTCCCGCATCTGAAGTAGTCCACACAAACCACCTGGAACTCCAATCTCCTTGTCTTACAAGGAATTGGAAGGAGTCACACCCTCCTGTCAGCATACTAGTCACTGACACACTCTCCTGCCACCAATCGCTTTCTACAGTTGTCTTTCCCTTGATGTGCCTCCCTTATCGGGTAGCACGTGCTCGGGCTCTCTCGGTTACCAAAACCAGAGAGAACGACAACTTTACAGAGCAACTGGTTGCACTGATTTATACTTTGAGAAGCCCCCAATACCCCTATATATAGGAGGGTCATGGGACAGGGTTCTCTATCCCGGGCAATGTGGGACTAAAGCAGGAGTAGAAGGGTTCGAGATTTTCCATAAAAACAACCAACTGCGCAACCTGAACCGATCGTTTCATTTATGAAACGGTCGGTTGGGGACTTGAGCCGGTCGGTTGACACCTCAACCGATCGGTTGGGACCCAAGAAACGGTCGGTTCGTGGTCCTGGTCAGTTCTCGATTGACTTTTCATCTTTTGTTTCTAATTGGTATCAAATACCAATCCTTGTTCCAATCAAATTGGGCAAGTGAAACGAAAGGAAATTTCTCACCAATCCTACTTTCCCAACTTGCTCGGTTGCATTAGTTGAACCGATCGTTTCAACACTTGAAGCAATTGTTTCATCTTGTCCATGAGCCGATCGACTCACCACCTGAGCCGATCAGTTCACCAAGCTCAGCCGATCAGTTCATCACATGAGCTGATCAATTGGGAGTGCAGATTGTGCAGAATCAGTCAATTGCAGTTTCAATCAATCCGATACTCCAATCAATGTGTCCCACAACTTGAACATTATGACATTGAGCTATCAATTAATTGAGTGTTTAATTGAACTACTAAACTCCTTTAGTAATCAATCTAAACATTGTTTGTGGATAAAACTCCTCTTCCAGGTTAAATCCTATGTGTGTGACCCTGCAGGTCCATTTCACGTTGGCAGTGAAAGTCCATAACACTTATGACTTCACAAGCAAAGAGCGGTGCCTAGTCACACATCAGTGCTACCCAAGTGAAATAGAAAGTTGGAGAACAACTTTCAATCCTACAATATGTGAATGGTGTTACAGTGAATATATAATTCCTTTGTCACTGATATCCCGAATGAACTCGAGGCATGGAACAGTCATCCTATCAATGTTCATTCACTTTCTTGATCTTAGAGTAGATTGGAAGAGATATGTTATGACATCTATATCACATACTGATTCGCACATGCATGCACGCCTTTCTCAATCCTACTCATCAAGTGGCCATGGATATCAAACTCCCTTAGGAGGGACAAATCCCATATCTATCACTCACCCCTCAAAAACCCCATGTGTCAAAGCCACCCAATCATCACCTTTATAACAACCCATGTTTTAGGAGTGTGTTTGATGATGTCAAAGTGTGCCCAATGACATGTGTTGAGTGTAGTGATTTCAGGTCAAAGAATCACACTCACCACCATCACTGTGAGTACTGACTGTGACTACCATGTCATGGTTCTATGTATCAAACTCACAGTGGGTCTGTCCGGTACACTTGTTCTCTAACAAGTACCTATGTGTTTGGTTTGATATCTCTATATCATGACTAATGAGATTCTGTCATCAACCAACACCACAATCTAGTCTTGTGTGTCATTGTTGTCTATCTACCTTCCACAATGACATCCGACTAGGGACATAACAAGAATGTACAAACTCTTAGCATCTGTATGATCTCATCGTTCAGGTCCTGAACCTGAAGGCATACGTCATTGAGTATTGTCATTCTCTAGACATTCAATCTTTTCTATCACTATCTCATATGACTGAACCAGAAAGAATTGGTAGCTTGCCTTTGATGTTTATCAAATCAATCTTAATGTATCCCACCAATCATCCCATGATTGGCTCTTAGGGCATACATACCAACAGACTCGCACTTGCACTGTGAGCCAATCACCCTTGAATCATATTCATAGTGATCTTCAAACATGTCCCACATGTTACTATGCTCTAGTGCGATCATAGTGAGTAATGGCAACACTTTTCCAAAGTCAGTATAAATTGCATGTCTCTCATCTCTTTACTATATGTCACACGTATGACATGGAGTTGCCATAATATGCGATCTAGTATTCCTTTGCTAACCTTTAGCCACATTGCATGATCAAGGATTCCATACTTGTCATCAATGAGCGGAATATCTATAAGTTCATCTCATGAACTTCCATATCCATATAGTATCCACTGCTATTCTCTAACACACATATACTTGGCATTTCCTTTTAAATGGTTTTATTGGAACACTTCCAATTATCAACAAACTTTCACTTTTATATATCCTATATATATTTTGCGATTAATTTTCTGTCCTTTCAGAAGTTCGCATCAATGTAACTCTTAACATTGAACTCTTCCTTATCTCCATAGAACTAGTACTTCTCAAGTACTTATCAAGTTCTCATGGTATTCTAGTAACCCTTACTGGAAATAGACAGACATCCACTCATCATGTCTTACATACGAGTTATCAGGATGAGCACATCATATTGCCATGTCCTACATACAAGATGATGAATGCATTTTGTTCTTGCCATGTCAATACATGCAAGATAATGGGATGATTACATACATGATAGATCCATATCTATTCTTAGTGTTCCCATTCTTCATAAGAATTGGACACTTGGCCTTGGGATACTAACTCCATGTAACATGGACAAGTTTTCTCCCACTGAATCTGTGCATACTGAACTCTTCAGTACAGATTGCCAATGTATGCTTTCTCTTTTCAAGTCAAGAGGTTTTCGAGAACTATCTCTATAGATCTCTATTCCTATTACATAGGATACATCTCTATCTTCCTTTAAGATAATTTCCACTTTTAAATTTCCATTCTAGAACATTTCCATTTCACATCAACATGTGGAATGTGAACACGCTCCCACTAAATCACAGATCCCTTCTTTATCTTTGACATATCAGTCAAACCCTTTGACTATATCATCAAAGTAAAGATCCAATTCTGAGTTGCTTGTACTCAATCAATCACATTGATTAGTCCATTGTAACTTATATACTTCATTTCCATTAGTGGATTCATAAACCTTATAGGCTGTGTCACGTACACATCCTTGTTTTATTCCTCATAGGAATGCAATTTTAGTATCCATATGCCAAATGTCTTAGTCATTAAGTTGCAATCAACAAGCATCATCCTTCTCAAAATGTTATCCATGTGTCTTAACACTTAAGATTCATTTGCACTTATGGATTTCATCCAATGGGTGCTACCATCAAGGTCATACCTTATGGTTCACATGGATGTCATTTAGGATGAAATGGTCATAAACCATAACTCAAAATTTTGTTCCTCATATTCATCTAGATAGTTGACTCATCACATGAACAACTCATCACATAGATAATTGAGGTGTATCTGTTAAGGATATAAGAATTCACAACTCCTTGTGATTCTTAATGTCCTTTATTAGTGTGAGGTATTCTTTTATTAAGAAGAATTCAGTTATTTGATAATCATTCTCTAACTCCTTAGAGTATGATTCCTTCTTGATTTAGACATCACCATGCCTTAATCATGAGTTCACTATGATACACTATCATAATCACTCATAAGGATCTCAAACATTTGGTCCAAGTATTTCATTCATTGATCTCATCAAGAATTAACACTTTACCAAATTTGCACTTCATCTATGATAATCTTGAACACTTCAAGATATTCATATTGGTATTTCTCTAAACACCATTTGAAGTATTAGCATTTGTTCCAATAGGTATGCAAATACATCACATGTATCATACCTAATAGGATAATCATTCTCCCACTACCTTTAGTGAAGATTGATTAATCATGTCCAAGATATTCATGTCTATTACTGGTTCTCTAACCAAAAGAGTCTAGATTTATCCATCACATGGAAACTAGAAATGAATTTCTCATGATTGATGCTAATTTGATTGTTTGAGTTATCAATAACTTTTAGGTATCATTTTATCTTATGTATATCAAATACCACAAAGATCATATCTTTATAAATTGAAACATCTCTTTATTGATTGCCATCATTGTCATACAATATGCAAAAATAAAGTGTCTATCTATTGGAAAATATGAAATAACAGTTCTCAACTCTATTTCGTGCCCTTTAGGCTGAAATAAACTGAAAGGTACTCCTATCTATGGCAGTAACACTTTCTCCAATGATGGGTACTCCTTTCTTGGTCCTTTCACAAAGGCCATCACTTCTTTGTGGATATTGCATATCATATATGACATGTCCATATCTTGGTATCATATACCTTAGATAAAGAAGTGGTTCATTTCATGATACCTTAGGTGGAGATCTCCATCCCCTCCTTCATCTTCTTTTGTTCTTCCAGATATAGAGGGCAATTCCCTCATACATCATTTCCCCATGTTCCTTGAGGTTGAAGACGGCTTGGGATGTTGGCTAGCATCAGAACACTTCTTTGCTTTGCCCTTGCCCTTTCCCTTAAGACTTTCATTGATCTCATCAAAGATTAGGGTTAGTCTTTCTTCATATTTGCCTCAACATGTCTAACAACTTTGTCAACGCTTGTCAAAGTTGTTCATGTTGTAGTTTATCATGAACTGTATGATTCTCACAACATTTGCAGTATCATACCAATAGCCAACTCTTGGCTCAGAGGGAGTCCTTCTTAGTCAGGTCTTTCCACATACCCAATCATATTGAGTGTGTGAATACCTTACTGGATCTCCTTCTGTCATGACATACTAGGACAATGTCTTGGAGACATCATATGTCTCATGTTGTCTCTACAACTCATAGTTCAGAGAACACAACATCAAGCACTCCTCATCAATGTCATCCTTGGTATGCTTCCATAAGCATACTTTCAACCATTGATGTGGTGGGATCAAGTTCATCTGGTATAACTAGAGCTTTCGCTCTTTGATTGAGAATGCTTCTCAATGTCCTAACCAATCGTGGAAATTATTCCCATTTAACTTATCCTTTTCCAGGACAGATCACAAAGAAAAGTGATTGTTGTTTGTTGCCATTTGTGCTACAAAAGGAAAAATATGCAATTTTGGTCCAAAACTCCTTTTGACTTATTTGATTGATCTGAAAGGTTGACGATATAAATTAGGCCTTTAATTAATTATCACTACCACTATTTTACTTCAAATTGATAGCCCTCACCGTCAATTCGGAATATTGCAGCGTACAACCTTCTAGTGGGCAAGATCCATATTTCATCAAGTCATGAGTCAGCTTTGGCTGATCGCCCACAATCTTGACTATTTAGGTAGGCCATCATTCCAATTGCATCATATGCAACTCTTGATGAATGAACATGCACAACACCTTGCCATGAACATTCCTTGCCTCTGGGCTTAGATTCTCTAAGAATCACCAGTTAAATCTAACCCAAAAGTCGACACGGTAAACATGCACCCTGCTTTGGCAGAACCTACATGTCTACCCTTCACACTTCCACAAAATAGACGATGCACCACGATTTGGCGTAACCTACACTTGGTCAATCGAGTTTTCCATGTGTGCCCCTAATGGAAGACATATAAGACTTAATATTTTAATGAGGGATTTGGTTTTATATACATATACATATCCAATCACCACAATACATAGTACGTATCATATACATGCTATATCCCACAAAAAACATGCAAAACAATAAAAAGCGATGATTATGGCCATCCTAATGTGATTCCTCGAGCCAAGAGGAATCACGGTCATCTAGGGCTACATCACATGCAACCTGTACAAGATGAACTCTGTTCTTTGCCTTTCTGGGTTTGATCAACTCATCACACGACTGATCGGCTCGCCATCAGGCCGGTCGATGGGTGCCATCAGCTGATCAGTTGGCTCCTCCAACCGATCGGTTCGCTTGGTCATCGTGCATCTCATCATGGCCGCCACCCGCTCGTCTCACTCCTCGATCCGGTCATCAACCGATCGGCTCACTCCTTGAACTGATCGTCTCGAATGTCAACCGATCAGTTCACGCCTTGAACTGATCGTCTCAGCTGTCGTCAGGATGTCCTCCGTTCTTTGACATAACATGAAATAAAATTCTTTCCTATTTTACAATGTAAAATGAGAAACCTCGAGTTACATTCGAGGGGAGCAAAGGTAGGAAAGAAATCTCAAATTATTTTTAGTTACATCAGGAATAGGAGAAGGAAGATCGGTGCACAGATTGAGATGCAAGAAACCACATACAACCATACACAGATAGGGTTTATTGGCCATAACCACACTATACATCCACCATAAAACTTGTTTAAGGGAGAAGCGTATTGAGTGCATTCATAATACATATCATATATGTAAATTGGGATTTGTGTATTTAGGATTGGACATGCATAAAGCCAATTTTATTTGCATCATATGCAATAAATAAAGGCGACAAACCAAAATCTATCATATAGATAATCCTAAAGTATAGAGCAGTTGACGTGGCTCTAATACCACTGTTGGGTTTTAGGGGAGGCAAAGAAGGCAGCGGAAACAAAAATTTTCTCCTCCCCAAACCCAGAATAAGGAAACACATCAATGTCTATACAATATGAAAGGATGGTTTGTGGAATCATACCTTATCCGGAGGCTTGCTCGGCGACAATACCTCGCGGCTTGCACGGTCTTCACATCCGGTCTTAGACGGTGTCTGTGCAGCTCCTGGTCGCACCGGGATTGACAACTCCTGGTCTCACCGGGACTGTCGGGATTGATAGTTGTCCTCCGAGTGGCAGAAATCTCCCGCCTCTGAAGTAGTCCACACGGACCACCTGGAACTCCAATCTCCTTATCTCACAAAGAATTGGAAGGAGTCACACCCTGCTGTCAGCGTACTAGTCACTGGCACACTCTCCGACCACCAATCACTTTTTGTAGTTGTCTTTCCCTTGTTGTGCCTCCCTATTGGGTAGCACTTGCTCGGGCTCTCTCGGTTACCAAAACCAGAGAGAACGAAAACTTTACAGAGCAACTGGTTGCACTGAGTTGTACTTTGAGAATCCCCCAATACCCCTATATATAGGAGGGTCATGGGATAGGGTTCTCTATCCCGGGCAATGTGGGACTAAAGCAGGAGTAGAAGGGTTCAAGATTTTCCACAAAAACAACCAACTGCACAACCTGAACCGATCGTTTCATTTCTGAGCCGGTCGGTTGGGGACCTGAGCCGGTCGGTTGACACCTCAACCGATCGGTTGGGACCCATGAAATGGTCAGTTCACTTCTGAACCGGTCGGTTCGTGGTCCTGGTCAGTTCTCGATTGACTTTTCATCTTTTGTTTCTAATTGGTATCAAATACCAATCCTTGTTCCAATCAAATTGGGCAAGTGAAACAAAAGGAAATTTCTCACCAATCCTACTTTCCCAACTTGCTCAGTTGCATCAGTTGAACCGATCGTTTCAACACTTGAAGCAATTGTTTCATCCGGTCCATGAGCTGATCGACTCACCACCTGAGCCGATCGGTTCACCAAGCTCAGCTGATCGGTTCATCACATGAACCGATCGGTTGGGAGTGCAAATTGTGCAGAATCAGCAAATTGTAGTTTCAATCAATCTGATACTCCAATCAATGTGTCCAACACCTTGAACATTATGACATTGAGCTATCAATTAATTGAGTGTTTAATTGAACTACTAAACTCCTTTAGTAATCAATCTAAATATTGTTTGTGGACAAAACTCCTCTTCCAGGTTAAATCCTATGTGTATGACCCTGCAGGTCCATTTCACGTTGGCAGTGAAAGTCCATAACACTTATGACTTCACAAGCAAAGAGCGGTGCCTAGTCACACATCAGTGCTACCCAAGTGAAATATAAAGTTGGAGAACAACTTTCAATCCTACAATCCGTGAATGGTGTTACAGTGAATGTATAATTCCTTTGTCACTGATATCCCGAATGAACTCGAGGCATGGAATAGTCATCCTGTCAACGTTCATTCACTTTCTTGATCTCAGAGTAGATTGGAAGAGATATGTTATGACATCAGTATCACATACTGATTCACACATGCATGCACACCTTTCTCAATCCTACTCATCAAGTGGCCATGGATATCAAACTCCCTCAGGAGGGACAAATACCATATCTATCACTCACCCCTCAAAAACCCCATGTGTCAAAGCCACCCAATCATCACCTTTATAACAACCCATGTTTCAGGACTGCGTTTGATGATGTCAAAGTGTGCCCAACGACATGTGTTGAGTGTAGTGATTTCAGGTCAAAGAATCACACTCACCACCATCACTGTGAGTACTGACTGTGACTACCATGTCATGGTTCCATGTGTCAAACTGACGGCGGGTCTGTCCGGTACACTTGTTCTCTAACAAGTACCTATGTGTTTGGTTTGATATCTCTATATCATGAGGAATGAGATTCTGTCATCAACCAACACCACAATCTAGTATTGTGTGTCATTGCTGTCTATCTACCTTCCACAATGACATCTGACTAGGGACATAATAAGAATGTACACAATCTTAGCATCCGTATGATCTCATCGTTCAGGTCCTGAACCTGAAGGCATACATCATTGAGTACTGTCATTCTGTAGACATTCAATAAGTTCTATCACTATCTCATATGACAGAACCAGAAAGAATTGGAAGCTTGCCTTTGATGTTTATCAAATCAATCTTAATGTATCCCACCAATCATCCCATGATTGGCTCTCAGGGCATACATACCAACACAATGCACCAAGAGTCTCTTGTGAGTAGATTTATAAAAGCTAGATATTTCCCTCAAACATCCATTTGGGAGGCTAGAAGGGGACATAATCCTAAATACACATGGAGAAGCCTATGGGGAGCAAAGGCTTTGCTGAAAGGTGTGGAATGGAGAATTGAAAATGGGGAATAGGTGAATATATGGGAGGATATGTGGGTTCCCAAGGAAGATAACAACCTTGCACGTTTTAGATCAGGGGAAGTGGCAAACTATAGCACAATGCGAGAGATTATGAAATAGGATGGGAAGAGTTGGGATGAGGGGAAGGTGAGAGAGGTTTTCCGCGACAGCTATGCAAAGCGGATATGTGCCATTCCCTTGAGCTTTAGAAGATTGAAAGACGGGTGGATGTGGTGGCCCTCGAGTAGAGGGGTGTTTTCCGTTCATTCTGCGTACTGTTGGGGATGCTAGGCAAAGAGGAAGCCTAGAGATATAACTCACAACAAGGAGACAAGATATGGAATAACATATGGCAAATTGGGTGGAGTCCTAAGATGGCCCATTTCTTGTGGAGGACTTACACATGAGGACTAGCAACAAAGGGAAGGCTATATGATGGACATTGCATCGAGGATGGCACTTGCATGCTATGTATGTCTGAGAGGGAGACGATCCCCCATATGCTATTTTGGTGTCCAAATGCGATAGAGGTATGGGAACATACAGATAAAAGGATTCAAGAGTGGGTGCAAGACATAAAAAATGCAGAGATTGTTGCTACCATGAGGGTTGCACTAGAGAGACCATCCAACCAAGAAACTGAGACTATCATTGTTGCGATGTGGGCGGTGTGGAGAGGGCGTAACATGAGGGTGTTCAAGAGCGGTGATGTGCACATTGAGTCCCTTTTCTGCTGCTCGTTGGCCACCATCAGGAGCACTCAAGACTAGCATAATGCTACGGTCAGTAATGGCAGGCAGGGAGTAGGTCGCGACAGGACCGACTGGGCCAAACCGGCGCATGGACGATACAAGTTGAATGTGGACGGCTCATGCAGGGAAGATGGAAGCCCGGAAATTGGGATGATGTTGTGGAACTGGGACGGAGAGCTAAAGGGGTTCGCGGGGGAGCGGATGAGCACAGGGACAGAGGTAACACTGATAGAGGCCTTGGCGGTGCGGGAGGGCACGATCTAGGTGAGCAAGGAGGGTGAAATGCAAGTGTAGGTTGAGTCTGACTCTATGGAAGTTGTCCAAGCATGCAACAATATCGATTCGAGAGGGGATTACCTAGGTTCCATTGTAGAAGACATGAACTCATTAAAACAGCTTTCACTTTCTGTAGTATTAGCTATGTTAGTCGTAAATGTAATACGGTTGCCCATGTGGCTTCCACGTTGTCCCATAGGGGCAAGTAGATAGTTTTTCCTTTTCACAGGCTTTCCCTTCAAACTTTGTAGACCTTGTAAGTGATGATTTAGCTAGTTAGTTGATGACGGGGGAGCCCTATCATAGGTTCCTCCGTCCTCCCCTAAAAAAAGTGATAAATCTTCATTATGACTGCAATATATGGGCATAACCCTAATTATTAAAGAACGTGACTCTAGTAGGAGATTATTGAAAAACTTTATGCAAACACCAACGACCCTTGGGTCATTATGGGAGATTTCAACATTGTTAGAAAGGAGAATGGGAAAATGGGAAAAGAACCTCCTTCAAGAAAATCTATGGAAGATTTTAATAGTTGTGTGCCTAATTGTGGTTTATTTGAACTTAACCTTAATGGGTCTCTCTTTTCCTGGGACAATCATCAAGGAGGGGATAACTTTGTTACTTCCTAGATTGATAAGATCCTGAATAATAACAAATTCATGGACTAGTTTCCTAAATTGAAAGGTGTTCTTCATTCTAATTCAATTATTGACCACATAGCTCTCAACCTCATTATCTATGAGAGAAGGCAATGGAATACACCTTTTAGATTTATTAATGTATGGGTTGAGAAGGATGGGTTTTATGATATAGTTAAAAAAGAATGTAACACTCCTTATGAGGGAGTTCTCATGTTCATGGTTGATTCCAATGAAGGCTCTCAGAATTTGTTCATCTAGATGGAATAAGAATGTTGTTGGAAATTTCTCAGAGGATGTCAAATTCCTTGAACAGTTGGTTCTTGATGCACATACTTATGATGATAAAGATCCTTATAACTAGAATCTACAAGAAATTGCTATTTCCCAAAGGAAGGTATCTCACAATGCCATGTTGTTAGAAGTGTCCTTCCTTAGGCAAAAATCAAGAATCTAGTGTATAAGGGAGGGAGATTCTAATTATAAGTTCTTCTATAACTCCATGAAGTTAGGGAGACATATTAATCATATCAAGGATACTACTATTGATGGTTTTCTATAATGTTATTAACAATCATATAGTGAGTTACTAGAGTAACATATTCAATAACAAGCATTCTTCTCAGTCCTGCAAACTTATAAACTTGAATTTTTACTGTTAGTGATATTCAACAACTAGCTTTGGATAAATTCATTTCCAACATTTAAGCTAAAGAGGTTACTGAGAACATTAAATGTGATAAAAGCCCTAGACCTGATAGGGGATCCACTCAAATGGTACAATACAAGAGCCCATGTAATAATAAAGAAAGAAAAAACTATTGTGAAGTTACATGATAATTCATTTACAATTGTTTCCTCATCATAAAAGGTGAAATATCAAGGTAAAAGGTGTAAGTCTAATAAACCTAATAATATACAAGACCAATTGTAGAGGACATACCAACCATTCCAAGCTACCCTTAGGTCCACTAGCATGTATACAATCTCCATGTATCCATATCTTCTATTGTACCTACATCTGGGAGGAAGGGAACATCATATAGAATATAGGAAACAAGATATAGGTCTAGAAAAGGTTGAGTATGTACATATAATAAATGTTTTTAGCATTATATTGGGATAAAAGAGCCAAAAGAGATGTTCCCACAAGAAGAGGGATATATACAATTAGGTAAGCTTATAAAAATAATAACAAGAGAAATGAGGCATATTCAATTTAGATCACAAGCATGAAGAATAAAAGTGCCTTATTGTAATATTTATCAACAATCTCATCATAAAACACTAACTTTTGCATGGATAACGACGTAGAGTAAATATATCTAAAACAAGACCATAACATGATAGGATCATGGACTAAAAGAAATAAGGGTGGAAACACACACCCTGCGCAGAATATGCGTGCCCTATATAAGTATGGTTGTACATAAGTACCACCATTCTAGATATTCTAGTCAAACATGTAGCATGCACAAATAGAGTAGCAAGACTACATTTTACCTAGCTTCTCATATAAAGGCAATCATATTAGGGGGGGTCTAATCACTCATTATAAAAGAATACTTGTAGCAACCACATGTATTTATAATGATCAAAAGTAGGAAATATGAATGTCCAAAAAATGGATTTCAATTAAAATTGATAGTTCAAGAGGTGCCTCACTAAATGAATTATGTTTAAGTCAAATAATGTGCAAAATAAAGTAGAGGATGTGCATACCTTATCTTCGCGACTAGTGGTTAACTCAATTGATATACTTGGTCCCCTAAGGTTGAGTACTCAACCTAGGAACACATGGTGTATGTTAGTCAAACCAAAGGGATTATGTGTATTCATTGATAATATGGCTATATATATGGTTCCTATCCTAGTTCCAATCATCCAATGTCATATTATGATTTAAGGTGGTTATATGATCCATTAGAGACATGTATTAGTTCTAATATCCATTTTAGATTCACAAGTCTAAGTATGTCTATGTTTCATATATGTGTGGGTAAATAATTCCTCAAATTTATGTTTCGTGATATCATCCTAATTTAATATCATTACTGTAATGACCCTGTCTCCCGGTAACCCCCAATTAAGGGAAACCAGAAGGTCAGAGCCTTATCCCAATTAACAGGATCAAAGGTTTGAGAAATAATCAATAACAATTATTAAATTCTACCAGCTATAGTGAAATATGGTAAAAATAAAAACTTTGCATACCTTTTTAAAACTTGGATCTCTAAACTTCTATCCGCATATGAATTCTACTCTAAATAATCCTCCTTGTATTTTAATTCATGTATTTCACAATATGATGATTTACTATTTGTCCTTTTGGCTTTGTACCTAAAATACTGACAAACAAAATGTCGGTCAGCAAAAGCTGGTATGTGGGGGAAACAATAATCATGCAGCTATAATAACAATGTAATCAGTCAATTATGATTTAAACAAACAACTTTACATTTTCCACATAACTGCTCAATCCCTACATACCCTAGCCTCTGCGTTGTCCCTACAGTGGATCTGGATACTACCTTCCTTATGGTAGATCCCCATTAAACCCCTCATGATCCCACCTAACAGGTGAACCAGATTCTAGGGTTGAGTCACATGACACTACCCGTAGGTAGCCCACTCCTTAACTCATGGCATGCTAAAGAGTCTCATGGCACTACATGTGGGTAGCCCAATTTCTAACTCATGATAACCTAGACCTTACTCTAGGTTACCCATTTTTAGCCTTTGCAAAGCCACATAGGTGGACCAGGATCTGAGCCAGTCATGTATGCACATTTCTAGTGATAATCATAGTCACTTTATAGTTGCATGAAATAAATAGGCATCCAACAATTATTTCCAAGCAACCGATAAAGCGTTTGGGAATTTCCGTGAAACTAGAGTGATTATTCATAAGTGTAACCACATACCTGTCAAGCTGATGTGAGATAGAAATAATCCAATCAACAATAGGCAAGCAAGCATTGAATAAGATCCTTTCGGCCAATCAGAGAGCACACCATCATTAATCTCATGCAACATTTCTTGGCTTTGGAAACATAACAGATTGTCCAATTTACCCTTGCGTAAGTTACTGCTTTAGCAAGGCCCGAAGGGGTATTTTCATCAAATGTCACCTTCAGTCGTTTCCCACCTCGCGTAACCTAGCTGTCACTGCAGCAAGGTTAAGATGTGGCCCTTCCGCCCTCCTTCCAGCCTTTGACAGCCACCCAAGTGCCTCCCTTGCCTCTGTCGTACCCCACGCAGGTGAGGGTGCCTTGATATGTAACTAGGACGGCCGGAATCCAACCCAGCTGGTCGGCGGCCATAACCAACCTGCATCCAACCTATAGCAAACTAGAGGTGGCTCATGGAGCTATCTCCTCCCATCCCCAAGGCCCGAGGGGCACTGGAGACCTATGTCCTACCTCTGTCGCCCTCTGTAGTGCCCGTGGAGGTTCCAAGTGGTGACTGAGGCGACGGGGATCGGGCTGGATAGGTCTGCAACCTACAGTCGTGGTGCAACCCTCCTACAGATGTAGCTTCTTAAACGAGAGTCCAGGGAGGATGTTCGATCAACCTCGGACGTGGTGGGAACATCAGGCTACCCTCCAGACTTCTTCATGGCCCTCCGTTCGCTCCATGGTTACTCTACCCTCATGATTAGGGTTTGGGGAAAGAAGAAGAAGGAGGGAGAAAGAAGAGAAGGATAGGTGGAATCCTTATGAACTCGACCCTGGGCTCTACCCCTTTATATAGGGGTGGGAAACAAATCCCTAGGTCAGATATCCACGAGATCTATGTCTCTTTCCTACTAGGAAAGTATATTCCTTCATGAATAAGAAATCTTCTCTCTCTTGCTTATCTCCTTAATATTCATTTGATATTCTTTATTCCATGGATGATTAGAAATACAAAAATTCTCCCCCTCATGCTTGACTTTTAATCCATAAGAACAAAATTATATTTTCTGAAGTAGAAAATACTTCCTTTTTAACAATATCACAAAATTCATTAATAATGTATCACATTATCCTTTTATTTTGCAATTTTGGTATTTTCTCTTTGTTTCCTTTTTATTGGGGCTCCTTAGACCCCAAGAAATTCAAATATTTCGAAATTCCTTTTCAAGGATATTTATTATCCTTCTAGTTGCATCTATATGCCTTATTTTTCATCATCATGCTTATTTCTTGTTAAAATATCTCTTTTTGAGGATTTCTCTTTATTTCTCTTTTATTTTACTCATTGGTATTCCTTTTATCATTAGAAATCCTTGAGATACGAAATTCCACCAAGGATAACTCAATTACACCTCTTTCCTCTTGTTTTCCACATTTTATCATTGTTTTCAACTTCTTTCTTAATAAAGAAATACTTAATTAATCTTTTCTTTTCTTATTGCCTTTTCTTTGCAACTTCAGACTCCTTGGAACCCAAGGACCCCAAGAGGCACGAAATCCATCTTTGGATTACATCCCTTTGCCTTATAGAGGTTTCTATCTCATTCTTTTCTCAAAAACTCAATTATTCATTTACTAATTGAATTTTCTTGTTATTTGGGCCCAATAGACAATAAAGCCCACAAAACAATCATAAAGGCTATTGTAAATGAAATCCATTTATTCCAAACAAATTATATCATTATTTGTTCAAATATCTTTCATATGAGAAATTACATTTCTCACCAAGCGAACCCAAAAATTAGGGTTGTAACATCCTTCCCCTCTTATAGGAATTTTGTCCTCAAAATTCTATCAAGCAAATAACAATTTAGGATAAGACTTGTCCATGTCCATCATTGGCCCCTATGTGGATTTACCATACTCATGTAACTTCCAAAGAACTTTTATCATCACATATTCTTTTCTCTGAGTTCTTTCATCCTGGCGTCTATAAACTACACAGATGACTCAGGCCATTTCAGCCTCCCTTGGGGCTCACTAGGTTTATTGCTCAGTACATGGTCTGGGTACCTCACATAGTACTCTGAATTGGACACCTGGAACTCATCACACATTACTTTATCCTGAGGGGTGAGATCAAACTTAACCTTCTCTACCAATCCATCTCAAACGAACCCATATATTGGGGACTCAACTCTCTTAGATGTAACTTAGAGGGGTCAGATTTTCATGTCACATATTCTCCCATAGTGAACTGCATGTCAGTCTACTTTGCATCATCACACAACTCATGTCGTCTCTAGGCTCCTTTCATCCATTGCACGATCAAAGCGACTCTACCTACACACACTGTGGTCCTTTTCTGACCTTCGCGAGGCCCATTCACCAACATCATCATAATGAAGTGGTGTCTGACTCAACCTCCTTACAGAGCTTCTTTACAACCCGATACTGGCTATAGTGGTTCTCATCACATCTTACAGAAGGTAAGAACTATCTCCATGTGTCACCCTGAATGAGCACACATGCTCTCATTAGACCCTCTAGTCTTGATCATACTAACCATTGGTTAGGGGTGATAAGCGCTACTAACATCGAGTTCTTCAAGAACCTACTTCCACCTTATGGAAGTGAACCTTTAGGTCATACTCAAGAACTTTTAAACTCACATCATGGTGTAGTTTTACCATCTCTCTCATGTGTGGTTCAACCAGATTTGTCCCTTGACAGAACTCTTTCTTTCTCATGTCATCTAGGTACGGCGATCTAGCATAATCCATATTACATCATGACCTTCCTTGGTCAAGGGGAGACTTTCTACATCATCCATAGTGATGAACTCCCATTCCCTCTCGGGGACTCATTATCCCTTGTACGAATATACTGGGTTACTCGTGTTCGTCCTTCACCTCCTGTCATGCATGGAAACATACCACATGCAACTTCATCTTAGGCATCCAAAGTACTACTGTCACCTATTATCTTGGTAGTACCATGGCATATGGTAATCTTAAATCATGATCTCCTGTATTGTCATGATTCCTTAAAATCAATTCCTCAGAAACCCTAAACCACTCTCATCAGAGTTTTATTACCTTCCTATCCAAATAAGTGTATCTTAGGTTCTATCACCATCCTTTTGTTATATCGAGGACTAGACTGGCTAACCAAACAACCATTAACTTTTTCAACATATCTCGTTACATCTGAGTGTTAAACAAACACATCTCCTTTCCAAACTTAGGGTTAGCCTAACAACCTCTTCTAGCCAAACTAGGCAGCTATATCTCAACCAGAACATCCATTACCACTTCACATCCTTAGTTATTAGGTAATGTGTAAGACATACACTTCCATATATTCCACTTATTATCTCATCTCATCTTTAAGTCTATCTTTATCGAGAAAACTTTGAGCTCATCCTCTTGGTTTTTGAACTCAACCTTGTATGACTCATAGCTCATGATAAAAGCATCCTCGTAAGATGACTACCTTGTATCATCCCTATTCTCATACCTCATGGCGACGTTCCAACTCACATCATCTTTTATCCTTGGTGTATGGCATGTGTATTGTCCTATCCCTCACTCCCATAACAAGAGGAAATAAGCATTTGGTTGCAGTCCAAATACAGAGTTCTTCCTGTTCCAAGAGTAGGGATGGTACATCCCACCTTGCCAATACACCTTTAAATTTAAGTTGAAACGTGCCACATATGTCTCTACATCACAAACATCATGATATCAAAATTACTTCAATGGAAAATTGGTCTCGAACCTACTTGGGTCACTACATAGTCCTTGGTCATCACCTCTATGTCTATAGGGTTCCGGTACTTTTGGGGTCATCCTCTTCCCTTATGCATCCAGAGAGTGCCCTACTCATCTGCCCTTTGGGTCCCATGAGTTCATGAAGGTGATCAATCTCCTAACCCATGGCCCTCAAACAATGATAGTTGTTACCTCCCGACCCTATGGTCATGTGCACTAGGGAATTGGGCAACTCCCACTTTCATCGGTCTCATCCCCACCTGACCCTAGGATAGACTTAGGATTCCATTATAGTACATGTCTAACTTAGAACCTTTCCCAAGTCTTCATCACCTCTCTCTGCATTCATGGGCTGACTTTCATCCTTTCATAGGGGTCATGGTGACCTGCCTTCCTAGGTCAGACCCCATATCGGTTACCTCCATGGTAACACATCCACATGCACTTAGAGATGGATATCTATGAGTCTACATGTTCATTCTCATACCATGTACTTTTCACTTAGCTTCTCAAGATTCTATGAGACCTCTTTAGGTTACTTTAAAACCACCAAGACTGGTATACACCCTAAAAGAGGGTCTCTCTCCGAGGATGGGAGGAACTACATCTTGACAACAAGGTCACAAATGTTCTTAGGTCTAGCATGCTTAACCCTAGAAAGCTACTAAGGCACAAGAAGACCACCTACTAAACCATGTTAGGTCATACTTGTTCTCTTTCCTCAACACTAAATCATGATCATACCTTCCTATGTCATCAACTTATCTGTGAGGGGTTCATCAAACATACCTTAAACTTAAGGGGGTTTCCCTTTCCTTTGAACATAAGGAGTACCATGCTCGAATCTATAGAAACTCAAATCCCTTCATGAGCATCAGGTACACCACTTCCCCTTTTAGGCCTAGAACCCTAGATTCACTTTTGGGTGTCCAACTGTCTGTTCAACTTTTAACCACAAATCAAGCATGTATAAGGCATGACATGCACTTCCTGTCATCCTTCAGAGTTGAGTCCTCCTCAAGGACAACCAACTAGGTACAAGGCATCACAACCTGTTACTAAACCTCTCTAGGTCTAAGGAACTCTTCTTCCTATCTCAGAAGGTGAAGTACATAGGTATTAGAAGCCTCATCCTCTCTCTAGGGTTTGGTTTCTCTAAAGGCAATCAAGACACCACCAGCCTCCAGGGATCAAGCATGAGGCAACCACTATCATCCACTTAGGTCGCATCATCCTCAACTCCCCACTTTTCCTCATATCTTGGAGTCTAGGCTTTCAACCTTCTTGTATGAGTCATGTTCTCTCTCTCTAGAGCCAACCCTACAACCAACCTTACTATCAGAGGTCCTCTTTTCCTGAAGGATCAAGTTCACAAGCATACCCCTACCTGATGAAGCTTATATTTGATCAAGGTTATCCATAGCTCTATATGCTTTTCTCATAAGCTATCCTTCATACTCTCCTAGCTAGGGTTTCAACCTATGGCTCACACTACTAACATACTCTGGGTGCCTACTATTCCATGCTCATATAAGCTCATAGGGTTTCCATAGGTTCTTATCTAACCTCATCAAAGAATGAGCTATCCTTCGCTCTAATGTGCACGACCCTTCATAGGGTTGAGTTGCCAAGGGTACTAGGTCATCCAACCTCTCATGGCTCATATGGCATCATGCCCACACACCTGGTCTATCTTGACATCTAACTCATCATGTCATCTCTCTCTAACCACCACTTAGGGTTAGGGTTAACATCATCCTCATAGGATGAGTCAGGTCTCTACTTATAATGGAGATCTCTACCTCCAAGACTAATTCTCTTTACGTATCTTCCTGACAAGAAGGTCTAGCCTCAGGTCTCTCCTGAGGGAAATGACAACTCATGTCATATGACCTAAGCATGTATCTATTCTTTAGTTTACGCTTAATCTATTAAGCTTATGTCCATGACATCTTATTTACATTTTTTTCATTAATTTGGTGTAGGATTCCTTAGACCTTATTAACCTTACCCATACCTCAAGAGGGTGAGGAGAAGAGAGAAAACCCTAATCCTTAAGGTCCTTATCGGAATTTGAGTTGAGAAGGGATGAACAAGATGAGAGAGTCCTAAAGGTATCTTATTTCGAGTCATATCCTAAGCCATTGGCAAAGAAGTCTCACAATCCGGGAGTACTCGTATTCCGACTAGAGGTGCGGAGGAAAATATTGCCAGCCCCCAGACATGATCCTTTTCTAGACACCCCAGTCTTTCAGAAAATACTCTAATAACTTCCTCGGTTCTATGGAATTTGTAAAATTTAATAATGATTAAAGATTAAGTGAGGAACCTATGCTCTGATACCAAATGTAACGACCCCACCTCCTGGTAACCCCCAATTAAGGGAGACCAGAAGGTCAGAGCCATTATCCCAATTAATAGGATCAAAGGTTCGATAAATAATCAATAACAATTATTAAATTCTACCAGCTATATTCAAATATGGTAAAAATAAAAACTTTGCATACCTTTTTAAAACTTGGACCTCTAAACTTCTATCCACATATGAATTCTACTCTAACTAATCCTCCTTGTATTTTAATGCATGTATTTCACAATATGACGATTTACTGTTTGTCCTTTTGGCTTTGTTCCTAAAACACCGACAAACAAAACGTCGGTCAGCAAAAAGCTGGTATGTGGGGGAAACAATAATTGTGCAACTATGATAACAATGTAATCAATCAATTATTATTTAAACAAACAACTTTACGTTTTCCGCATAACTGCTCAATCCCTACATACACTAGCCTCTGCGTTGCAGTGGACCTGTATACTACCTTCCTTATGGTAGATCCCCATTAAACCCCTCATGACACTACCCGTAGGTACCCCACTCCTTAACTCATGGCATGCTAAAGATTCTCATGGCACTACACATGGGTAGCCCAATTTCTAACTCACGATAACCTAGACCTTACTCTAGGTTACCCATTTTTAGCCTTTGCAAAGCCACAGAGGTGGACCAGGATCTGAGCCAATCATGTATGCACATTTATAGTGATAATCAAAGTCACTTTATAGTTGCATGAAATAAATAGGCATCCAACAGTTATTTCCAAGAAACCGATAAAGCGTTCGGGAATCACCGTGAAACTAGAGCGATTATTCATAAGTGTAACTTCATACCTGTCAAGCTGATGTGAGACGGAAATAATCCAATGAACAATAGGCAAGCAATCATTCAATAAGATCCTTTCGGCCAATCATAGAGCGCCACGTATTCAATCTCATGCAACATTTCTTGGCTTTGGAAACATAATAGATTTTCCAATTTACCCTTGTGTAAGTTATAGGTTTAACAAGGCCCGGAGGGGTATTTCCGTCAAATATCACCTTCGGTCATCTCCCACCTCGCGTGACCTAGCTGCCGTTGTAGCAAGGTTAAGATGCAGCCATGCCGCCCTCCTTCCAGCCTTCGATGACCACCCAAGTTCCTCCCTTGCCTCTGTCGTGCCCCACACAGGTGAGGGTGCCTTGATATACTGCCAGGACGGCCGAAATCCAACCCAGCTGGTTGGCAGACATAACCAACCTACATCCAACATATAGCCAACTAGCGACGACTCGTGGAGGTGTCTCCTCCTTTACCCAAGGCTCGAGCGGTACTGGCCACCTGTGCCCTGCCTCCGTCGCCCTCTGCTGTGCCCGTGGAGGTTCCAAGTGGTGACCGAGGCGGCGGGGATCGGGCTGGATAGGTCTGCAACCTACAACTGTGTTGCAGCCCTCCTGTCGATGTAGATGCTTAAGCGAGAGTCCAGGGAGGATGTTCGATCAACCTCAGATGTGGTGGGAACATCATGCCACCCTCCATACCTCTCCATGGCCCTCCGTTCGCTCTAAGGTTACTCTACCCTCACAATTAGGGTTTGGCGAAAGAAGAAGAAGAAGAAGGAGGGAGAAAGAAGAGAAGGATATGTGGAATCCTTATGAACTCGACCCTGGGATCTACCCCTTTATATAGGGGTGGGAAACGAATCCCTAGGTCGGCTATCCACGAGATCTAAGTCTCTTTCCTACTAGGAAAGTATATTCCTTCATGGATAAGCAATCTTCTCTCTCTTTCTTATCTCCTTAATATTCCTTTGGTATTGTTTATTCCATGGATGATTAAAAATACAAAAATTCTCTCCCTTATGCTTGAATTTTAATCCATAAGCACGAAATTATATTTTCTTAAGTAGAAAATACTTCCTTTTTAACAATATCACAAAATTCATTAATAATGTATCACATTATCCTTTTATTTTGCAATTTTGGTATTTTCTCTTTCTTTCCTCTTTATTGAGGCTCCATGGATCCCAAGAAATTCAAAGATTTCGAAATTCCTTTTCAAGGATATTTATTATCCTTCTAGATGCATCTATATGCCTTATTTTTCATTATCATGATTATTTCTTGTTAAAATATCTCTTTTTGAGGATTTCTCTTTATTTCTCTTTTATTTTCCTCATTGGTATTCTTTTTATCATTAGAAATCCTTGAGATACGAAATTCCACCAAGGATAACTCAATTACACCTCTTTCCCCTTGTTTTCCACATTTTACCATTGTTTTCAATTTCTTTCTTAATAAAGAAATACTTAATTAATCTTTTCTTTTCTTATTGCCTTTTCTTTGCAACTTTGGACTCCTTGGAACCCAAGGAACCCAAGAGGCATGGAATCCATCTTTGGATTACATCCCTTTGCCTTATAGAGGTTTCTATCTCATTCTTTTCTCAAAAACTCAATTATTCATTTACTAATTGAATTTTCTTGTTATTTGGGCCCAATAGCCAATAAAGCCCACAACACAATCATCAAGGCTATTGTAAAAGAAATCCATTTATTCCAAACAAATTATATCATTATTTGTTCAAATATCTTTAATATGAGAAATTGCATTTCTCACCAAGTGAACCCAAAAATTGGGGTTGTAACAATTACACTTCCATTAGTTCACTAAGAATAAATATATTAGTATCCCATTAGTAAAAATATGTTGATTAGATTCCTTTGCATTTTATATTATCATAAAACATGTATGTACACATATGTGCATCTAGGGTTTGTAATATATGAAAGCCATGATATCATTAAACTATATTTTCTATTAGAATTATTGGAATTGTTAATCACTTTTAGGATATTGTATTTAGAGATGGAAAACTTTTGTATATTGATTTATGCATATGTATTCCAACATATTCCATTCAATAAATAATTAGTAGTCCTAAATATAAATAATTATTGTAATCAATTATAACACATTATTTATGAATTAATATGATCTGAATCCTTATGGGTATTGCATATTTTGCTCTAAATGAAAATGTTTAAAATATAAGTTCATTCCATGGGAGCATCTTGATTTCCTCCTACATCTCATTTGGTACTTCGGTGAAGGTTGATCTGGTTACAAGTTGTGTCTCTATGGAGTTTGGTTGCTACATAGGCATATGATATTCTTGATTAGAGGTGGTTTCTGAAATCATGGTGGTGATGATGGGGAAGTAAGGAAAAGGAGGAGGGGGAGATGTGTCACCCATGAGGCTATGAGTTTGGTCAAAAGGTATGCTGGCCAAAGAGGCACCAATCTCAGTAGCTCAGATTCAGATCATTGGGGTAGATGAATAAGAAGATGAAGAGGTGGCCATGAGGATGGTGTTGAGATCACATGATTGGTGGTGATGCCACAATGGACAAAGTTTTCTATCGAGCATCTCATGGACGTTATCAAGAACTGGATGAAAACCCCTCTAGGCAGCCTGGTGGATCTATGGATTGATGATCGAGGGAGAAAGATGGTGCATGTGTCCTCGATATGAGAGGTTGAGAGGGCAGACATAGTGGTGGATGGTCTGTGCATAAATAGGGAAACCAAAGAACAACTATGCATAATTGCATGAGAGGGAGAGAAAGAGTAAGAATTGCAAGGAGGAGGATGGAGGAGGATGTTCATGGATTCTGGATCATTGGCAAGGCTCACAACAATTACTCTTGGTTGTTGCAGAGGCTAGAGAAGTAGTTACCAACCTATAGCCACTAGGGCTTGGCAACAAGAGGTGGGAGGAAGGGGATGAAGAGATGAGAAGGAAGAGACAAGGAGAAAAGTGGTGATAGTCCCTGGTGGAGTTACAAAGTTTGCACCAAATGGATCGACAATGGTGCAACTGAGGGGAGGAAGAAGTGTTGGAGGAGGGATAAGGTAGAAATGTCATTAGAGAAGGAGATGGTTGAGGATTTGTGTAGTGTTGTTTCTTGCATGAAGGACAAGATGGTGGCATCTCAGTATTACAAATCGATGAGGCTTGAGGGCAATAGCCTCTGCCACTGTGGTTGTAGGTGGAGGTTCCATGGTCGTTGTTGTGGGCACTGTTGATGAAGCAGTGGTGGTGAGTAGGGTTTTAAGGCCAAGGAAGACGGATAGGAATGGAAGGAAAAGAGAGGAGTATAGGAGAGAAGAGAGAGAGGGAGAGGGAGAGAATGAGTATGATTGAGACCACCTTGGTGTTGCTGTTTGGAGAGCAAAAGAAGTAGACCACACAAGAGGGAGATGACCAGGAAAGGAAATGGATCCACGTGCGTTATTAGGAGAAAAAGGAAATCCAAACATTGGGAAAAAATGTAAATATTAGGCATGCGAAGATAATCATTCAAACAACTAATTGAATGGGTAAATGAGGTTCAATTGACATGAAATGGGGTATGTTAGCTAATAAGGACAAGGGTCCAAATTTGGCCTCAATTTTACATTTTGAAGATGTTTAATGTTAGATTTTGTTATTTGGATATTATGCATGCATCTAATGCATTCAGTCATCTAAATAGTATATTGCATATCAATTTGATTCCTTCATCTTATACCCCTAAAAGTATTTCAGGGTGTCATATTAGAGTCAATGATGGTAATAGATATTTTTGTTCATCTACTTTTGTTTATTAAATATAGTAATTTAGCCTTAAATATCAAATATAAAGGGCATTTATATATGCATGAAACTAATTGAATCCAAGGATTCCCATGTGCTTTGTTTTAGGGGAAAGTTACTCTATGTTAACATAATCAAATAAGGGCCTAGAAGAAGGGAGGTTTGATCTATATGCCTAGAATTGAGTAGATTACACCTTTATTCTTATATTAGCAAGAACCAACTCACTTTTGTCAAAGGGAGAAGCATCTATGATAGGATTCTTCTATCTAATGAGACAACTAATTATTTCAATAAGAAGGAAACTAAACCTAAGGTATGTCTTAAGATTGATTTGTCTAAGGCACACAATTTTGTTTCTTGGGATGATCTTTATTATGTTACTAATCTTATGGGTTTTTCTAAGTGTTGGATTGTATGTATTAAGGTACTTTTCTCTTCAATTTCCTATGAAATTCTTTTTAATGGTGAGCCTACTAGTGCCTTTAAGCCTAGTAATGGGGTTAGGTAGGGCAAACCCTACACCCTTACATTTGTTTTCATGGTTATGGTGAACTTTTCTCAATTTATGGGGTAAGTTGTAAAGGGGGAGGGCTTAGACTTGTTAGAGATTCCTCTGACTTAGAAGTTTCACATCTTTTTTTGGATGACTTAATGATTTTCAAGGAAGTTGATGTTGAAGGTGAACTCTGTATTAAAGACATTTCATGGTGAATTTTTCTCAATTTATGGGGTAGGTTGTGAGGGAGGGAAGGCTTAGACTTGTTAGAGCTTCCTCTAACTTAGAAGTTTCACAACGTTTTTTGGATGACTTAATGATTTTTAAGGAAGCTGATGCTGAAGGTGAACTTTGTATTAAAGACATTCTTCATGATATTCATTCTATTAGTGGTATGAACATTAATGTTAATAAAAGTTCTGCTAGCTATAGTGTGTGTGTGCATAAAGTAAGAATTTATGAGATCCTTAGCATTGGTGAAGGTTCATTGCCTCAGATATTGAGGTATTCCTTTGTTCTTAGGAAAGTTGTGAAGAAATCATTATTTCATCTTATTGATAAGATTAAGAGTAAGCTAGATGGTTGGAAGGTTAAGAGACTCTCTATTAAATGTAGAATTGAGTTGGTGCACTCTATTATGTCTACAATTTACTTGTATTAGATGTCATCATTTTCCTTACCTATGCCAATTTGTGATGACATTGAGAAGCTTTGCAGAATTTCATATGGGGATAAACTAATACAAATCTAACATTCATCATGTTAAGTGGGACAATATGACAAAACCAAAAAATGAAGGTGGTGTGGGTATTAAAGCTGTTAGAGGTATGGTTGTTGCTACTGCATTTTTCAAGGTTGGAATATTGCTATAAAGAAGGATAGATTATAGATTAAGTGGAATCACAAAAATAACCAATAAATTTCCTTTTGTACTATTGGTGACAATAACAATCATTCTTGGTATTTGAGTCAGATTATTTACAATAAGGAGTTCCTCTTGAAGCATATTAGAATCATTATAGGTGTGGTAAGGATACTTTTATTTGTAAGGATCCCTGGGCTCCTAATACTTCTTTTACTAAAGACTATTTAGGAAGACAAATTAGTATCTATCTTGGCATCAATATTAATGAAAAACTTAGTGACTTGATTTTTGGAAATGAGTGGAGACTTGAGAAAACAAGGCTTCATGAATGTCTGAACAATCTATTAGACAACCTTCCCAATCTAAGAATGTCAAATGATGAAATTAGTTGTGATAATAAGACCCGCATCAAAATTAGGGATATGTGGAACATGACTAGCAATACTAGTACCATTTTCCCTTTCTTTGAATGGATATGGAAATTCAAGATCCCCAAGAGGTTCAAGTCCATTGTTGGAATGTGGTTCATGGTAAAATTCCCACTTCGAGCTATGTCAAAAACCTAGGCATTCAAATCTCTTATATTTTTTTTCTACGAACATAGAATGAAGAAAATATAAACCATATTATCTTTGAAAGTCAGTTTTGTACTAGGATATGTAGCAAAGAAAGTGATTATATCCTTCATAGAGTCCCTAGTTCTAAAGAATATCTTATTAAGTTTATCAATAGAGATAATAATTGGCTACTCATATGTGTTGTTTACTGGATGTGGAGAGAAAGAAATAGTAGAGTCAATGAAGACAAAGAGAATTTTGAGTTTACCCTGTGGAGGATTATTAAATATGATTTTGAAGGGTTCAAAAATAGTGATTTTTAGCTACTTTGATCTTCAATTTTCTTTCAAGAGAACTCAGATATGGTTTTTATTGATGGTCTTGAGGATGGCTCCTCTACAATTTTCATTGCTCCTACCCTTGAACTTTTCCTAGCTTTTCTTTCCTGTTATAGGTCTTGTACATCTTTGTATATATATTATTTTCCTATTTAATTTTTTGATAGACATTCTTTCTAGTTATCTCTCATCCTTTGATGCACTTTTTAGACATATACAAAAAAGTAAGTAAGCTTTTTGGAACAAAAAAGATATTGTGTAACTCAAATTGATAATCATGTTCTGTCGTATTTATGAAAGTTCAATATAACCTACTTTCTATGACCAAAAAAGACAAGTTTTGTGGAAACACATCCCACTATCACACAGACAGTGAGGTGTTACGTGAAAACGTGCGGAAATCACCATAACCACATATTATCGAAAACACGGGTTAATTAAAACCGATTGCGGAAAACTGATAAACTGAGAAACTATTACATTCCAGTCCACATCCTGCAAGAAAATAGGTTATATAATCATATACAAGCCTTGATACATGTCCACAGCCTAGAGCAACAGCTGTCCTACCATCATACGAGTTCATCACCTGTTCATACCTATAGAGGCCCACATCCGGCCAATAGCAGGATATACAAAACATCTACGGTTGTACATCGTGAAACAACGTCAAAACACTTCCAAGGACCTGAGAGTACATGGATGACTCTAGACTCTATCACAAAACATCCAAAACAACAGCACGTCCATCACTTGCCTTCTACTGTTCTTCTTGCTACTCGGCCGCAAGTCCGCGACCACCACCGCATCTAGCTCGACCACCTAAAAAGGGTGTAATTCAGTGGAGTGAGACAATTAAACATTGTCCCAGCGGGAAACATAACTCCCCGCCAAAACTACAAAACCTCAGATGAATATAGCAGCTAACTGATAAAGAGTATAACATGACAAGAGTAGTTAAATAAGGTAAAGTTGTTCATACATAGCAAGCTTACCGAGAGTACAAGTATTTCTTTGTGGAACATGATTAGTCAAGACAAGATATATAAGTCATACTACATATGAGAAACATATAAGAAACTGCAAGATATAATGAGAGTAACTACACAAACAAGGCCTCAACCAATGTTTTGTGTTTGTCTTAAGCATTAATACTATTTGGCTGAATTACGTATTATTATGCCCTGAGGAAGTGAGCTGTACCGCTCAAATCCAACCTTCGGTTGCGAAACCCAAGCCGGTTCCATACAAGGTCAATAGGAGAGTCAGACTCCACGACCGCACCCCTCGTGGTCAGTGCACGAGTACAACACAAGCAGGACCGCAGTCTCATGCTGAAGTGGTCTTAGCCACAGGGTCAGGCTACCCTCTGCCTAGCCCGCCTTGGTACAGGTCTCAGTGCTAGTGAAACTGAGCCACGAGCATGTTCACCGTGCTCTGAGCCATGAACGCATTCATGCTCCTCATATCACATATCCTAAGCCATGGGCCTGTTCACCATGATCTTCATCACAATCGGGCTACGGGCCTAAATCCGCACCCTTGAGTCTACAACTGCAGTTGCACTCTTACCTCCTCACTTTAGGCTAGGAGAAACCTCGCATATTCAACAATATGCGCTCTGGGTTAACCCGCAAGAGAACCTGTTTCACCATCACCAAAATCCTGACGATGATGGATCTATGGCCAGGGAAACTACATGATAGATTTCACTGTGATTAATTAGTATCTTTTAGATGGATTGCAAGATTCAACCAAGTTGTATAACATGCAAGCTATAAAAGGAAATAAACAACATAAACTCATCATTATGCTTTTACTACAATTCACATCATATTGATCCATCACAAGGATCCCACATCACATGTTATCACTTGGCCTCTTTCCAATCATCCGGATCCATCTCAAGGATCATCACATACCATGGGATCTCAATCCCTCATCACATAGTGACACTGCCTCTCAAGGCTTATATCATCATCATGGAACATCATTCATAATGTACATGTCATCTCATTGTTCACATATAATCATTCCTCATAGCCTTTCATTTGGCTATGCATTACCTGCATGGTTAGCATCATTCAATAATCAAAATGAATAACTTAGAGACTTATATTATTAACACAGGGTGACATTTAGGGTTGAGCGTATTATTAACACAAAATAACATTAGTGGTTGTAACCTTTACTTAACTCATTCCTCATCTCATGATCTCATGTATAAGTCATAGCATTAAGCAAACCCTAATGCATGCTCATTATTGCTCTTATCATAATAAGACAAATAAGGTGCTCACCCTCGTGTGTATAACCATATTAAGATTTGATGAACAAGCTTTATCGTAAAGAACATTATCATGCAACGAGTCACCATGGATTAACAAAAGTATAGCCGACACATTAGATTTCTATGACAAGCGGAACCCTCACAAGAAGTACTCAAAACCCTCACTAAAAACCATACCGGGCAGGGCTCACCTTCACCCTGGACTGTACCGTGCAACACATGAAGGGTGACTCACCCGTGCACTGTGTCGGGTTACACATACCGGGCGAGCAGCACAGACATCTGGCGTGCCGGATACTTGTGTCGTGCAGAAGGGTACCGAGCGACACAGTTGGGCGATACAAGGAATATCGTGAATGGGCGTGTCGTGCAAGGGTCTAACACATTCTGCCGGGCGAGAAACTCTGTCGGGCGAGCAGCTCTGCCGGGTGAGCAGCTCCACCGGGCGAGCAGCTCTACCGGGCGTCACGGTGCCGGGCAAGATCAAGCTCAAGGGCGTGCAAGGATAGCGTGCACCTCATCCAGGCGTGCAAGGCTGGTGTCGGGCACCCAAAGGTGGCTCACACACCCAACACACCACAGAACTAACAACAACTACCGAGATGGGTATACCGAGCAAGATGTTTCATAAGCGTGTCGTGTAGGGGGTCTAGGTCAAGAGGGCTAGCGGGAATCACCTCCCCATGCCCATATCTTCCAAGGTACATATCAAACAAGGGTTATCTACTACCTCACACACATGGACACCCAAAACCCTAGAAAAAGGTCACCACCAAACCAAGCTCACCCTTCTAGCCCATGGTGAGAAGAGGGTGTTGCTTAAGCAACTAGGACACAAGCTCACCTCAATCGACTAAGAAGGAGGGGTGTTGCTCATGGCACTAGAAGCTCAAACTCACTCTTCTAGACCAAGGGGAGAAAGGAGTGTTGCTCCCCTACAAACCCTGGATCACAAGGATTGGCCAACAAGAAAGCTAAACAGGAACCAAGCTACTAACATGCATATAAGCAAGATCATAGCAAGAGATAAAGTAGTTAGGGTTAGAAGTTATGCAACCCGCCTTAAGAAACTCCAAGCTCCAAGCTCCAAGTGCCACCAAGCAAGGAAGATGGAGGCTCCAAGGCTATCGGCCACCACTTGCTCCTCCAAGGTGTGTCGGCCGACAAGCTTGCTCCTCCAAGGGTGTGTCGGCCACCACTCTTCTTCTTTAAGGGGATATCGGCCACCACTAGCAAGGTACAGGGGTTGTGTCGTGCAACACGGTGGAGAGGAACCAAAGGGACCTTAAGCTAAGGAAAGAACCGCCTATATAGAAGGAAAGGGAGGAGAAAACAAGGTTGGTTCAAACAATGTGTCACTTGCCTAGGGACACTTGTCCTAGTGCACGTGCCACTACTCTAGCAAGCTCCATACACATGTCCAAGATGTGCTCCAAGTGTCCACTAAACAAGGTCAAGGCTAGGGAAAGCATCATGGGCAACACAACATGTTGCTCCTCGGGCGACACACTCCATTGGCTGATACACATCCACACTTGGCCGATACAAGGCTCAACCCTAAGCAAAGAAAGGCACCTCAAGGCCCAACAAGCTCAACTAGGCCCCAAAGAACTCAGGAAACGAGCCCAAGCCTACTTCTCAACCCTAGAGGAGGCAAAGAGAGAGGAAAACACCACACAAGGTGGAAAACTTGCCCACAAACCCTAGACTTGGGTTATTTGCAAGTAGCACCTCCAACTCTCAACAAGGCACAACCAAAACCCTAATCACCACTAAAGGTGATTAGCAAGCACCAAAGCACCGGGGTTAAGCAAAGCAAATAGGGTAAGCCCTAAACGAAGGTCAGGGTCCTTACAAGTTTAGTTCTCTCATGATAGACATTCTTTCTAGTTATCTCTCATCCTTTGATGCACTTTTTAGACATATACAAAAAAGTAAGTGAGCTTTTTGGAAGAAAAAAGATATTGTGTAACTCAAATTGATAATCATGTTCTGTCATATTTATGAAAGTTCAATTTAACCTACTTTCTATGACCAAAAAAGACAAGTTTAGTTCTCTCAATATTAGACCTTCTAGTTGAACTTTAATATCCTATTATCCTATACGTTGAACCATTATAATATGTTGAGGTTATTGTTAGATGAACAAGATCAAAATATGACTTGTGGTTCTTACCTTTAGGACTATATGATATGTTCCCAGTATGGCTGATGTGACACTTAAGATTATCTAAAATATTGACTTTAAATATATATTATGTTCCATACATATATTTTAGATTGGTATTTTTTGGTTTGAATATTCTAAACAAAAGGAATTTATTTACACATTACTTACATCTACTTTGTTTTAAAGCTTTTTATGCTCTAGTATAGGATGGGTTTTCACTAAGGATTTATGCTAATGATTGTATCAAATGTTAATAATATGGATGGTTCTCATGGTGAAACATAAATATGGTTGACCGGTTCCTATGCATCACTGGAGAAGTTTAAATTCATGTAGCTCATGATGGCTTCCTTATAAGGAATTTCTTTAAAGTGAAGCGAGTTTCCACCAAGGATTTATCCAAATGATTGTACTAGGGATTAATAAGAAGGATGGCCCTTCAAAATACAATGATTACTGACCAACTTTTCTATATAACCAGAAGTGTCACTCATGATGCCTTCATCGTATTAATTTTTTAGTGAAGTGTTCCCATCCCAAAAAAGTAATATGACATCCTTAATGTTCTCTTTATGAAATCAATTATAATAACATCAAATATTCTAGATATCTAATCCCTAGCATCAACATCCTCATCACCACATTCGACTTCATTATTCAAACACCACAACATTTTTCATTAAACATACATATTTTAGACACATACTCAAAAAGGAAAAAGAACAAGAAATTTTAGTATATTTCATGTGTTTCTTATTAGAAATACATTTGTAAACAATTAATTGCTATAATTCCTTGTAGTGTTGATATCCTATTATTTAGTAATAAAGGAAATATTCTTGCACTTATCAACTATCACAATTGGTAGGTCTGTCAATTTGCTAGTCATAGGTTGCAAGTTCAAACCCATGTTGATCACTCGAGAGGGTAAAAAAGCATCATCCTTTTTTACATTATAAGAAGACTTGACCCCTTCCCTTGTTCCATAATAAGGAAAAATGCATATAACTTTCACATGATATAAATAATACTAAACTAACAATCTAGTCATGCATTTTCCTCGTATGTTCATGTAGCAATATTTTAACAAGGTACGATTATATTTTCATTTGTTCTAAGTTGTTTTATACTATTCACTGATGATCAAATGTGTAGTTTCATGGAAGTTATGACTTTTATGATCTCCATCAAATGTGACATCTATATGTGAGAACTAAAAAAATAACTCAAACTCATAGTTTTTTTTCTTCTAACCCATAAGGTCATTGTGAGTAAAAAATTTCATCTCTTGACATGCTACATTTTTTAATAGATTCATCAAATAAAATAGGTATGTAATATCCTACCATATCAAACCACTTGCATAACTATTTATCAATTTGTATGTCGACCAGTTCCTAATGAAGTCAAATTTATTATTGTTAATACTTACAAAATAGAAAACTTTGTATTGTTACCTAATACTATCAACCAATGTATCAAAGTATTTCCAATGCTCATAAATTAGCACACCATAAAATTTCATATATTTGTTTCATTAGAGATAAGAATCCTTAACCATCAATATAAATAGTTCGTTTGCATCTTTGTCATAAAAGATACATATTTTACAACTTATGTATGTCTTATTAAGCGACAAATTAAGGTTTATGTTACAATCCAAATCAAGCTTAACTAATAATCATAAGAGTTAAAGATTAACCTATTGATAACTACACTTCAAAGAAAATTAATTCACTTTATGATTAATAGTGTTACTATTTTAAATCAAATTTTAATGTAAAATTATAGTCAATCTGATTATGAATCCATATGATCAAGTTTGAGTCAAATTGGAGCTGAAAAGGAGAAGTTTCAACCTTTTTACTTTTCTACAGAGTTTCGTCGGTAAGTTCAAAGGTTTTATGTGTCCTTTGATCAAAGGTATTTCTTAGTTGAGCAAAACTATGTTATCTTGATGGTTTCGAAAAGAAGGTTACACTAAGTGGTCAAGTTGATGGTTTTTGTAGATTGATGGAAGAGTTAACCATAAACAAAAGGTCAAGTAGACCAATGGTTTAACAGAGGTTTCATGTGCCGAAGGTTTGTCTAAAAGTGACAACTGAAGGCTCAACTGATGAGTGTCTACTGATGGTTTGACTAATGAATGTCAACAGAAGGTAGAGTAGACCAATGAAATTAGCATTTGATGGTTGGACTGACAACCATGAATGGAAGGCATCACGGTCAGTGGTGACAACCAAATATTGTTTAGATAAAAAATTGAGCAACTGAAGGTTGCACAAACCATTGGATAGATCCAACTAGTGGCTCAACCACCCAAGGCAACAACCAAAGGAGTACCAACTGAAGGTTTTCCTTCTGATGGTTCGACTACGGTTTCACCTAGATCTACCAATTACAAAAATGGACCGATCTCTATAAATAATGTGGAATCTGATGGAAATAGGCTTGTTATATTCAACTTAGTTACTCTTTTCTTCTAAAACCCTAGATCAGCTTTTGAGGGAGATTATAGAGGTGATTCTTAGGACAATGACGAGGAGGAACATGGAGGGTAGTGGAAATTGATGGTTTTGTATTAGTTTAGACCTAGTAAGTAAGTTTTAACAATATATTTTTTTCTTCTATTCAAATTTTCTTGCATGGAACTCTCTATTTAAGAAACCAGAGACTTTTCTTGACCTTCATTCTTCATATTCTATCTATAACTGAGTTCTTTAGGGAATGTTTACTCCCTTACGAATGGATTTAGATGAGACTCTTGAGGTCTGAAGCTCAAATCAGACTCGTGTAAGATAGAGTCTGAGATCAATAGGCAAAATCACATGCAAGTGAGTGGAAATCACTTTCTGACCTTGATTCAATGTATACAAGTATGAAACAATGATGTTTTCTAAGATGATTCCTACTCAGTACGTGTTACTATAAAATTTATGTGTACGCATAGTAGACTCTAGTAGGAAATATGTCATTCATTATATTATGCCTTATGCTTTTGATGAGTTCACTTGTAGTGTGAGTTGCATTGAAATAGAAGAAGTTAGGAGGCCATTTTATTTATCCCGCCCTCCTCTTTCAGGGAAAGAACTCAAATTTCTTACGTTTAAGTCAAGGAAATTAAATTTGGTATAACTTCTACCATACAAAAATGAAAGGGAAGGGGATGAACCACCAGGATGAGGGGAGGATCTTTATAGAGAAGATCCTCCTTAGAGGTTTTTAGATAATGTTTTGATAAAAAGTCAACTATACAATTCATTTCTTGATTCACTTTGACTATCTTTAGAGCTTCCATATCTTCCTTGTCATTCAAAATAGAATATATCCAAGGCATTAGTTAAGGGAACTTTTTTGGTCTATCTTAAATAACATCCATCGCATTGCTATTATCAGATTTGATTACGCCCCTTGGATATATAATTCCACTCTTTCATCACCTTTATTGCTAGCCCAATCGCCCTCATTTTAGCTTTTAAGACTGCGCTCATCCAAGCTGAGCAGGAAACCCCCCTAGCCATCCCCCATTCTTGTTTAGAATGGATACAACTAAAGATGTTGGGTTATCTTGTACTACTGTATTGGTCATTTCTAGCACCCATCCTTGCTGCAGGTCAGTCGAACTAGTAACTCGCTGGATAGCTTGAGACTTATTTCTTTTTTGTATGCTCCATGCCTCAGTAGTCTTCTTCCAACTAGAGTTGAGGTTTATAGCTTTCCTTTCTGCACTGGTGTGCAAGTGTTTGAACGCTAGTCCTTTGTTTCCATATAGTCTAGAAGCTTAGTGCAAATTTTTCTCTATTATTCCTATTTTCTTGCATGTTTTCTTTCATCCAGTCCATCATATTCTCTCCCTAATGACAATTAGGCTTTCATATGTAGTTTAGTTGTTGCCAAACATCTTTATCATACTTATAGTCGTGTAGGGCATGTAGGGAGCTTTCTTCTCCATTTTGACACTTGGGGAATTTCTCATCATCTGTGAACCTCCTCTATTTTCTTATTGTGCTCGTCATAATGGCATCATGTGTAGTGAGCCACATGAAAACCCTTTCTTTGTTGGGGACCCTTAGAGACTAGATGGATTTTTGTGGACCTTCTATGTGGAGCTCATCCTCCTTGTGAATAATCTCGTATGTCGAGCTAGATGTTTACCTTCTTCTCTCATCATGCTTTGAGCTCCAACTATCTTCCCCATTATTGTTTTGCGGGATAGGTAGATTACATATTCTATCTATAAAGTCATCAGGTAGGTAGCTTGTCAGGAAACACGTCCTATTTATATTCTAGGCTTGCTAGACTTGCTACCTTCATGTCCATTAATTCCTCTCCCACCTATTGGGTTGTATGGTCGATGAGCTTCCCCTGCCCTTGCACCCATTCATCCAGCCAGATAGAGGTATCTTCCCCATTATTTATGGTCTTCACATAGTTCTCTTCTATGAACCCCATGTCGTTGTAGTCTACCCTCCAAAACAGAGTGGCACGGCTACCAGATCGTCCTTGATAATTTCTATATATGTGTTTTATCCCCTCCTTCCATAGAACCTATATTTTGTTCTTCAATTCCCAAGTGGTCTTCCATAATACTGCATTGTTCCAATGCAATGTCGACTTGATTCCCAAACCACCCTTGTTCAAACTTGATCTGATTTTGTTCCAGAAAACCAGAGAAATATGTTTTTGTTTGTGGTTTCCCCCCAGATAAACCATTGTATAATCTTTTCAATGTTTTTATAGATACTTTTAGGGATGATAGTCATCTGCATGGTATGTGTGGGTAAGGTAGAGAGAAACAATTTGTCAAGATAGATTCTCTCAGTTAGTAAAAAGGTGTGGGCCACCCACCCATTAATCTTCTACTCCCAATTGTTAACAAGGTGCTCGTATGTGGCTCTTTTGACTCTCTATGCAATACTGGTACTCCCAATTACCTCCCCAAGTTCATTATCTCCTCAATGTCACTTGTGGTGCATACATTAGCTCTGGTTTGGTGGTTCACATAAGAGAAGAAAAAAACTTTGGGTGTTATCTATAGATATCAGTTGTACTGAAACTGATTTGAATTCATTAAAAAATTCATTAATAATGTTGATTTGCTCCATGGATGCCTTTGCAAAGATCATTATATCATCTGCAAAGCTGATGTGGGACACCTTCGGGACTTGTTGTGAGATTTTAACTGGAACCCATTTCCCTTGTCTGATGTATTGGTGAATTTAGATGTGTAACCTCTCCATACACATGACAAAAAGGTATGGGGACAAGGGGTCCCCTTGTATGAGACATTTGGAAGTTTTGAATCTTGGGAGAGTTTCTTTGTACCAAATGATACTAGCCAAACCTATAGATAAGGAGTTCATGGCATACTACCTTAGATTTCCTGCCCAATGTGCTTTTATAAGTGTATCAACTATGAATTACCATGACATATGGTCATAGGACTTAGAGAGATCCACCTTTATTGCCATTTGAGGTTTCATGTTCTGTCTGCACATATTGTGGAGAATTTCCTATACTTGTATGATATTATCAGCAATGTTCCTTCCAGGCACAAAATTGGTTTGAGCAGGAGATATCCACTGAGGTATGTACCTCTTTAAACTTTCTACAATGACTTTGGAGGCCAATTTTAGGCATGCATTGTTGAGTGAAATTAGCCTAAACTGGTTGTAGTTAATTGGGTTTTCAACCTTTGGGATTAGGACTATGCTTGAGCTACCCACTGCATCAAAGACTGGGCCCCCATTTAGCACATGTTGTAAGGATTTGAGCATTGAATCTTTTATCAGCTTCTAGCTCTTCTTGATGAACAAGTTATCAGTGTTGTCTGGTCTAGTCATCTTGTAAGGGTTGAGGTCTTTCAGATTCTCCAAACTTCATATTCAGTGGGTGAAGTGGCTAACTCCCGCTCCTTTTTGGAAGCTAGCTTCTTGAATTGTCCTGGTATCTTATCCATTTCATGTTGTGCAGGTACATTTGTAGTATTGAGTAGTTTATACAAGTAATTAGAGATCATGCTTTTTAATTCGGTTTTGTCACTGACCCACTCACCATTATTGTTCTACGACATATTTATATAGTTGGTTCTCGTCCTGGTGCTAACGAACACATGGTAGAATCAGTTGTTGTTGTCGATGTGCATATGCCAACCGATATGGCTCCTTTTCTTCCAATCTTCCTCCTCCTTTTGTAGGATAATATCAAGTTCTTCCTCTAGTGCATGGAACATGTGGTCCCTCTGTTCGCTATAATTCCTCTCGACCTCCTTTTATATATTGTATATATGATTTTAAATTATGATATTTTCCCATTTTGTGCAAATCGTGATCTTTTTATCCCAGTTGACTATTGGATTCAAAGCTTGCTACAGTTCATCATGGAAGAAGGCTTGGTTGTCCCAGTGTTTCTTGATAATATCATTGAACATAGGATGGCTTTGCCTTGAAGTTTTCACTCAAAATCTCTTCTAGCTTTTATGTGATTGTACTTTAAGTAATACAATTATATCATGATATGAACCTATTCTAGGAAGGTTCTCAGAGATGAAGTTGCTATGCTTTTATATCAATTTTGCATTTGTGATACTCTTTCTAGCCTTTCATGGACAGTCCTTTTTTGTAGGTGAATGTTGTTCATGTGCTTCCTATGTCATCCATACTAGTTAAGATTAATGCATTCTTTAATTGTGTGCCCTCATTAGTTTGAACTTCTTGCTACCAATCTTTTCTTCTAGAGTGATCATGTAGTTGAAATCACTAATAAATAACTAGGGCTTGGTAATGGTTTGACTAAGAATATGCAGGTGTTCCCAAAATAAGGGTCTTCACCCAAGGCTCAAACTGGCATAAACAAAAGTGTAATACACATTTCCATTGACTAAGCAATGTATGTGTACATGTGGATTTGGATGATCTATATGTCCCACTCATTTTTGTTCCACATGACCCACATTCCTCAGAAAAATCCCTGACCTTCTATCCTGTGTGAACTTGTAAACCCTATGTTCTTGATAGCCCTTTCAGCTTGTTCCCCCGAGATGTGGGGTTCGACAATAGCTACTATCTTCACTTTATGCTTGTGAATGAGGTCCTTTAAGATGAGCCTAGCCTTCATCTTCCCAACACCTCTTATATTCTACACTATTGTATTAATCATGGATGATAGTATAGGGTGGTGATACCTACTGGCTAGTCCTACCAGAGCTTCCCTACTTATCTTCACCTCCTCTGCTTTCCTTGCTTCTTGTGTTGTAAGGATGATTCATCTGGGGACTACATGTGCTAAGTTTAGAGTTCTTATTGCTTTCCTTCCTACTAGCATTTATGATGTTGTTGTGTACTTTTGGAAACTCTAGTATGTCATTATTTACCTCAGAAGATGTCATATCCACTTCCCAATCCCTATTTATGTTACTTGTGCTATCCTTCAGTGCATTCGTTGGTCTCCCCTTCATAGTTTCAGTGCCAACCAGTACTACTACTATGTGTTTATGCATATCCTTATCCTTCTCCTTTTCCACTGGATGGTCTGCAACTGGTTCCTTCTCCTTTTTCACTGGATGGTCTGCAACTGGTTCCTTCTCCTTGTTTAGGATCTCCCATGCCAATCTTGTTGCTTCATATGTATCATTGTTTAAACTTTTTTTCTTCCTCCATAATTTGGGGTTGGTGTTATTCTCTTGTGATGTATTTCTTAGAGTTGGTATGTCCACCTTGACATGGTATTTTGTGTCCCCTCATGTTCATCCTCCTCTAGAAATTGGTATCTATTCATAGGTCCTTTGGGTTTTGGGCCTCTCTTCCAAGGTGGCACTCTTTCTTCTTGGTTGTCTCTTGGTAAGTATGCTCTTACCAAAGTAAACCTGCCACTTCTCCTCCTCATCCACCCATCTTAATCTAGCTTCATCCTCTTTTTGTGGAGTTTTTGTGGCCTCTAGCTCCTCGTTAGGCCCTTTACAATCCGTTGTATCATGTCCCAACTTCTCACACTAAAGGTAGAGATTTGGCTTGGACTCATACTCTATTTTATAATCTCTACCATTGATGAGAATCACGAGGTGGATAGGTTTGTGAGTGTCAAAATCCACTGATAATCATGAAAACTGGCTTCTGGTCCTATTAGTGGAATGGTCATTAACTCTTACCAATCTCCCTATTGCTTGCCCTATCCTTTCAAAAGATCTCCCTATTGTAGTAATGGATGGGAAACCCCAACACTCTGATCCATATGACAATGTGTTCCAGGAGGCGATGGTTCAAAGTATTCATCCCATGGCCAGACCATCCTGCAACTACCAAACAGGGACCACAAGCCCTTTGTGAGTGCATTAGTATGATCATCTTTGATGTAGAACTGAAGGGCATAGTACTAACTAGATAACTCGTGGAGATCAAAACGTACTGACGGTCTCTAAAGAAATTTGAGGAGCTTGGCCATTGTTAAAATTCTATCTGACCTATCTATCAATTTAATGAGCACCACATATATGAATGGTCATGTCAATATTTCCTCCGCTTTTGGGGCTACAAAAATCTCTGAATATCCTTTATCTTTGACAAGTTTAATATCTTCAGGATTAAGAATTTCCTTTGGTTCATCATTGATAAAGCAGGGTCTATCATCCCTCTGCCTCTTGTTCTTGTAACAACTTGCTTAAAGGGTTGTGGGTTTCTTAGTGGTGCATCATCCAACAAAAAGGATTGCCACCGTCCACATATTCTGACCCTCCCCCTTGTGGGTGGTCTGCCTCCATTGACGAGGTGCGATCATCTCCACCACCCTTGCTCTCCCTCTCATACCACTATGTGTTAGTTTTAGCCCAATTTCTAAGACATGTAGATGCATGCCTTTTTATTGAGATGGGCTCCTTCACTTCCCTACCTTGTTCCTTCCTCTAACACCTCCATCATCATCTAGGGTTTCCCTAGGAACTCCTATGCTACCGCCACCCCTCGTACTCCCCCTTCCCCCATCATCATCTAGGATTCCCATAGGAACTCCTATGCCACCTCTGCTCCCAACTTTGTTGCAATAGGGTAAATAGAATGGTGTATTCGAGGCACGGGAAACCCTAGGTTTACCCTAATTCTTAGTCTAAATAATTAAACTGTGATTTGAAACAATTTTAGATAGTTTCTGTTTGTTATATAATTGTGGTGTTTAGTTCCAATGATCACTTTTCAAATCTAGAGTAATATTAGAAATCATAAGGATGTTATGTGAACAAATTAAATTTCATTACATGAGATATGTCATGAACATTGTAGAATCCATCATACGAGGCATGCATTGTGAGGAAGAAATATGTTTCCCTAGTGGATGATAAGTCCAGATCGAGATAATCAAAATGTACTAGATAAGAATGTGGGGGTCTAGGCCAGTGAGGATAGACCCCTTATAATGATGTGGTATCCAACATTAACCAGAGATGCCATTGGTACCACTGAAACTAGTTAGTTAGCCCTAGTGGAACAACTGATGCACTGACATCCAAAGTTCTTTGAATCTATGATGCAACCCTATTTTAGGGCTTCATCTTGTGCCATTTTGTACTTTAATCACATCTAAACATAGTATAATGCAAGTGAAATTCCCCAATATGAATATTATTGTCAAATGCACTTATGGACTTTCTTTGCATACTTTTCAGGTACTTGGACCATGCTTTGGACGGATGAGAGAGAAGGAAGGAGTTCTAGGGTTCCTCCACTCATGGAGGGGTCTAAAGAAGACCCCAAATCTCCCTCAACCTACCCCTAATGGCCAAGGTTCGACATAAAGCAAAGAAGTCCATTGATCATGAAGATTGAAGTTGATTTTTCTACTGAAGACCCCAACACGGCCGTGCTACCACTGGTCAATGCACAAGTTACAGGTAAAATCCCAAAATTTGCAAGCTATAACAACTCAACCACCACAACCATGGTTCCTATCACGGTCGTGCCATGAAGCCCCCAAAATGGTCGTGCTAGTTGAAGACAAAATGGGCATGTTGTAGGGAACGACCTCACCTCCAACTCGACCACCACGGTCGTGCTACCTAGCACAACCGTTCTACCTAGCCTCCATTACGGCCATGTCATGCTACCATCCTCCATTTCACCACTTCAACCTGTGATTTCTCCACTTTCTTGGAATGACCGTTCAACACCACCATGGTCATTCCCACCTCGACCTACCACGGCTGTGCTGCCCAACACAACCGTGCTACCACCTAAACCCTACCCTTTTCTGCACTTTTTTTCCAACAATGCCCCTACTTATCCTAGTGCTTCCACCACCACCTATATATACATGGGTGGCAGCCACAACACTAGGTTAGCTTCCAATACTCCTCTCCACCCACTCGAGCATTCATTGCAATCCCCTTGCATTTATGCTCTCCACCCACCATTTCCACCTCATTTCCACCATAGAAACCTAATTTTCAAGGTTTTCTACCATAATCCCCTTCATTTTCATGCCCATCATGCACCATTCAAGAGGGAGATCGCCCTACAATAACTAGGAGGTGAAGGAGAAGGATCTACTTTGAGCTCCATGGAGTCCTATCCCCTTCTTCCCCTTTCTTTTATCTTTTCTTTGATTGTGTCTAGATAAGCCTCTAGTGGTGGGCTATTTGGGGTTAAAATGTGACTTTGATACCATGTTGGGAGAAAATAATTCATAATGAACATAATTTCATTATATGATGATTTCCTTTGCTTCTATCGCATTTCCCATTATCTTGCATGTGGTGTTTGCTTTTAAACATAAATTACCTGCTTTGTGATGTTTGATGACACTTAGCTTCTAGGAGGAATTGGAATGTATGTTGCATTCATAGGAATGGCTCCTAGATCCAATTAGTGGATCCTTATCTAGCCCCCTTTGTTCCTACATACATTTCCCTTCTTCTATAAGTGAGTTTGATATCTAAGTATCTTTTTTTTAAAGACACCACATTCATTACATTAAAGCCATACGACATCTACATGTAAATGGAGATACACCAACCGGACACAAAAAAGTAAAGACCAGATACAATAACTGGAAACTCATATTGGAATGTGATAAGAACAATGATGTGTTGATCTCTCTTCTATATCGCTGACCAAAACAACTTTTTATGAGAGATTCCTTCAACCTGAGATAATATCTGATATAGAGTATATGCTCCAAACTAGTGACCGAAGAAGGGATCACCTTCGCACTTGCTGCCATATAACAAAGAAACAAAAGAAGACCTAACATGAAAGGAGGACACAAACCACACGACAATAAAGAAGCTATAACTCACTAAAGAAAACTACAAACAGAGAGAAAAAAATAGATAACACGCCGCACTACGACACCAGCAGAAAAAGCCACTATGGATCCCTTTCAAGGACAAGCAAAGGAGAAGAAAAGGCAAGAGGAAGAACAAAGATGGGGGATAGAAAACACAGCAGAACCCCACCACCACTCACTAAGAATCCTAACTCGATCGCAATCGAGAGAGGAATGGAAGCAACGTCTCCAAACCCAAGACCCCTGATTATCCCCTACCCCAGCAAGACAATAGAGAAACCGAGGGCACACCCACCAAACCTTAGACGGCAGAACAGACACAAGGCACAAAGAAAGGAAGACCCCAACAACATAGACCTACAAACTACCTACAAACTACACAACGACAAACAGACAGGGAGAAAAAAAACTAAAAAGAAGAGGAAAAGGGGAAGAAAGGAGCCCAGAGTTGAGGAAGCCCGAGCCGGAGAAACGCTGGAGATGCCAAGAGGCTCTACGACCACAAGGGATCCAGAGCCCGCCTTTGTCTCCAGATCGTTGTGAGCTATGGTTCTGTCGCCATCAGGGTCTAGAGCCCAGAGTCCCAATGTGCGATCCCCGTCTTCAGACCTCCCTGAGCACCAGGCGGCCTAGGAGAGACCCTGGGGTAGCGGGTCAGTGCAAGGACGGCGGCTAAAACCCCTCCCCCAAGCCATCACTGCCCATTGGGGGAAGCCCTAGTCTCTCTCCCTAATGGCCAGAGCGGCGCTCGCACGCGATCTTTTTAGCAACAACTGAGATCTAAGTATCTAGTGTAAGTTTGATTAGTGCAATTACCTAGAGCTTCCTAAAGGCTAGATGACAAGTAACATGAGGTGAAAAACCCTTATCTCTACTCCCATTCCTACACTTGGCTCTCACTTTCTGTAATACCACTTACCCTAGAAACCTAGACTTGACAAGTCCTACTAAAAGTACACCTAACCCTAACTTCCCAACTAGTAGTATAGGGTACATTCTAATAGCACTTGCCTTGTTGTTTGGTTTGGTAATCTAGATTGAATTGTGAGAGTTGCATGCCATGTTGACAACCCCAACTAATATCAAATCACATTCCCAAACGACTCACCTACCCAATGCATTACTTGAAACTCACATTAGCCTTCTTGCTTGTTAATGCTAGTTTAGATTAATTGCATTTGTTCATTCTAGTCAATTGCTTAATCTTGCTAATTAGGGTTAACCTAGATTCTTTCTTGCTCTAGTGTTTAGCTTAGTTCTTAGTCACTAATTTCCTTAATAGAGTAGTGTAGATCATCTTCCTCTTATTTAGTTGATTCCTTAATCTAGTTGCTTAGACCTAACTTGCTTAGGAAAACCTAGTTTTTGGTAATCTAGTTTTGATATTGCATTTACTTGCTGGCTTAATGTAATCAAACCAAACCCACTTTTAAACCCTTCAAACCTAATCTCTGCTTTAGGAATGTAGCCAAAACCAACTAAGCTCTAGTTCTCCCTCTATCCTTGTGGTTCGACCCCCATTGCTTGCCTATCATGTATGCTGTAACATGACCCCGTGCGCTAGCAGGAGCATATTTTAGTGTTGTGAGTGAAACTAGTTTGGGGAACATATAAATTATCAAAAGATCATATGTGTGTGCAATAATGCACCAAGCATTCTGGTGTTGTTTCTAGGGATAGAAGTGCTCAACCTAGCTAGTTAGTGTGGCTTAGACTTTCCTATTGCCCTCATCATTGTTATTCTTTATTCTTTGTTCTTTTTTACATATTGTCATTCTAACTTAGTTTTTGTTGATTGTTTGTGTATTGTGCATGTGACAGTTGTGCATGCGTGATACACATTCTACTTGTACTGACTTGGTGTTATACAACCTTGAGATAGGTAGAAGGAGACACCAAAGCCACTGCAACCAACACTGAGAAACCAAGATGGGTGACCACGAAGCTAAAATACCTCATGGAAATACTCAACCGCCGCTACCCAACCACCCCTTCCATGAGTATTTCACCTCGGGGAACTACAATTCTCCCATTGCCACCCTTGTTGACCAAATGTCGGGTCAAAAATTCTCCATTCACCCCACACTTCTTGGAGTCCTCCCTACCTACTATGGGATGGAGAATGAAAACCCCTACCTTCATATCAATGCCTTCCTTGAGACTTGTTCCACCTTCCTTACACCCTCTGCCACTGATGATTCCATATGGAGGACACTCTTCCCTTTCTCTCTAAAAGAAAAGGCCAAATAATGATACATTTCAAAGCCGAAGTCGGTAACATGGAATGTGGTTAAAATGAGTTTCTCAAGGAATTCTTTCCAATTACCAAACTGATTCAAATGCGAAGATGTATCACAACCTTCTCCCAAAAGTAAAATGATCCTTTCCACGAGGCGTGGGAAAGGTTCCAAAAGCTCCTACATGACTTCCCTCATCATAAGGTACCCTTGTGTTAGCTGGTCCAAGCTTTCTACAGTGGGTTGGAAGAGTTGAGTCAGAATAATGTTGATTCGTCATGTAGAGGCACCTTAATGGCAAAGCCACCTGAGGAGTCATGGCCCTTGTTTGAGCACCTTGCTGAGAATTCTCACCATAGGGCTTCTACCAAAGGGGAACATCGTGGTAGGAACTACCTCCCTCCACCTCCTCCCATAGCTCCAGCCTGGACCGCTACCAACCCCGACATGATAAAAATGTTGGCGGACATGATGAATATGATGAAGAGCTAAGCTGGTGGTTTTTATAGTCAATCCACCATGGAAGTTGAAGATAAAGAAGAAGAAGTTCACGCTTTGCACTCTTTTGGAAACTAAAACAACCAAGGTCTTATGTCCAACACTTACACTCCTGAGTGGAGAAACCATCTAAACTTTTCATGAAAACAACAAAATGAGGATGGTCAAGGACAAGGGCAGCCAAGGCCAAGGTATAGCTCAAAATTTGACGTTGAAGTGCTTGGACGATTGAGAAGTTTGGATGAGGTAAAGAAAGATGTGTCCTCTCATGGGCAGTCCATTAACCATCTTGAGCAAAGATTGGACCAAATATCTCTTTCTCTTGCTATAAGGGAGGAAGGGAAACTCCCGAGTGGAGAAACCATCTAAACTTTTCATGAAAACAACAAAATGAGGATGGTCAAGGACAAGGGCTGCCAAGGCCAAGGTATAGCTCAAAATTTGAAGTTGAAGTGCTTAGACGATTGAGAAGTTTGGATGAGGTAAAGAAAGATGTGTCCTCTCATGTGCAGTCCATTAACCATCTTGAGCAAAGATTGGACCAAATATCTCTTTCACTTGCTATAAGGTAGGAAGGGAAACTCCCATCTCAACTATGACATCCCGCTATCACACCGACAATGAAATGCCACATAAAAATGTGCGAAACATCCATAAACCACATGTTACCAGAAATACATGTGAATTAAAACTGATTTCAAAAATCAGATAAATAAAGAAAGTATTACATCCAGATCCTAATCTTGTAAGGAAACATGTTTTATAAACATATATCAACCTTGATATATGTCCAAAGCTTATAGGAATCAGCTATTTCGTAAGCACAAAGGGTTCACCACTTGTTTATATACTAAACATGCCATACCAGGCTAACAGCAGGATAAACAAGCTACATCAGCTATACATCGTGAAACGTCGTCAAAACACCTCTAAGGATCTGAGAGTACAGGGATGACTCTAGGACTCTACTATGAAACAACCAAAATAGCAACATATCCATCTCTTGCCTCCTACTGTTCTTCTTGCTTCTCGGCTGCAACCCCACGACCACCGCCACGTCTAGCACGATCACCTAAAAAGGTTTAAAATGAGCGGGGTGAGACACAGTCCCAGCGAGAAACATAACTCCCCGCCGAACTATAAAACTTCAGAAAGCTAGAACAAGTAAAGCAGATAACTTATATAAGCAACTCATATATGCAACATACTAAACAGAACTAACTTTATTAACAACTTACCAAGATATCTGGGAGGCATATAACTAGATATTTCTTAAGGGACATGATTGACAAGATAAGCTATATAAGAACTTATCATAAGATATGAGGAGCATGTAATTAACTTCAAGAGCAACTATACAATCAAATCCTCAACCAATGTTCCATGTTTTGCCCTAAGCAATATATACTATACGGCTGGATTACAATTTATTATGACCTGAGGAAGTGAGCCGTACCGCTCAAATCCAACCTTCGGCTGCAAAGCCCAAAACTGGTGCCATACAAGGTCAATGGAAGAGTCAGACTCCATGACCTCACCTCCTCGTGGTCAGTGCATGATATCCAAAGTAGGTTCACAGTCTCTTGCTTAAGTGGCCTCAGCCACAGGGTCAGATATGTAGACTACCCTTTTCTCTAGCCTGCCTTAGTATATGTCTTGGCGCTAGCATACCTTGAGCCATAGGACTATTCACCGTGCTCCTGAGCCAGGCCTATTCACCGTGCTCCTAAGCCAGGAATGCATTCATGCTCCATCACACTAATCCATGGACCTATTCACCATGCTCTAACCATACTGAGTATACAACCGAAGTTGTACGCTAATCCTCCTATTTTCGGCTAGGAGAAACCCCACATATTCAACAATATGCACTCCAGGTAATCCCGCAGGACAACCCTATTTCACCATCACCAGCTATTGACGATGATGGATCTATGGCCAGGGGAAAACTACATGAAATGTTCCATTGTAATTAATTAATATCTTTTAGGTGAATTGTTGAGGCAACTAGGTTATAAATCATAAACAACATTGTGTCACACTATACTGCCATTATCATATTTCCATGGGATCTAAATCCCTCATCACATAATGCCACTACCTCTCAAGGCTTCATCATCATACATCAACATGGGATATTAATGGTTTATCTCATCATAGAGGATAACACCTCAATTAAGCACTCAACCATTATCAAGTCACCATACCTTTCTCATCATACTAGCAACACATGTTATCTCATCAACAAGGATTGTCATTATTCAATGTTATACAAAACACATATACCCTCATAACTCTTACCTGGCTATGAATTCATTTGATAACACCTGCATGGTTAGTAGGCATACCAAGAGAGATAACTTAATCACCAAACATAGATCTTTATAGAACATGTTATGATTATCATGCCATTAATATTTAGGGCGCATATGATTTGAAACAACATTCGTTATTATGAACACATGAAGCATAAAGTTGTTGATGGTAAGCTAATCAACTCATATTAAAGTTACCAAACTGTGAGCATCCACCATGCCCTATCTCTCATGACATCATGATCACAACTATCCCTAAGGATACATCCTTAAAGGTTACACAACCATGATCTTATCATCTCACTTAACATCAACCTTAGGTAATAAACATGTCACTCGTCACAACCTATCTTTCATACCTCATCAACTAGGATTCCTGGGCTAGGCTCATCCCTCACCAAAGGTGTCGCCTACCCTCACAAAAGGTGTGGCGGGTAGCACTATCCCTCACTCAAGGGATATCGGGTAGGGTCATATCCCTCACCCAAAATGCTAACGGTTAGGGCACCAAACCTTAGGACACTAGCCACACATATCGACCACAAGCATAACGTGCACCCATGCACAAGGGGTAACGGGAAGACTAGAACCAAAGGTGTGTCGTGCAGCCATGAAAAAAGAGGATATCAGGCATCCAGATACAAGAGTGTATCGGGCAACACCTTCACCCTATCGGCCAAGACACCCTATCACCTAAGCTAGGGTTAGGGTTACCATATTAGGCAACCAATAAGACCATGTCGCCCACATACATAACGCCCAAGGTCAAAACCCAGCTGCCCAACAAGCAACCCCTTGGATAGCACAACATGGTGCCCAAGGAACTCTCATACCACCCAAGGCACACTACTGCCATCCATCAAACGACACCATGATGCCCAAGGTAGCCTATCGTTCAAACTAGGGATGTCTACCAAGAATATCGACCAAAGGCATAACACCCAACAACACCCTCTAAGGGAAAGGTCCATATCAGTCAAAGGCATATTGCCCAACAACATCATCTTGGGTAGAGGTTCATATTAGTCAGAAGGGTCAATAGAACACCACTTAGCATATCACCCAAGATTCATCCCTAGAAGAGGGATATCGGGTAAAACGCATCAAAGGGGTATCGTGCAAGGGTTCAAAGACCATGACGGGTTGGTCATCTTCAACCTCAAGACTGCCACCAAGAAGCCCTAAAAGCTCAAGAGAGTTGTCTCACCTCTCAAGACAATTAAGTGAGAGTGGGGTATTGCACAACCTCCATCATCTATCGGGCAACAAGGAGGTCCATCATATCATATCGGCCAACCAACCAAAACTCAACTCACCATTGGATTTGGAGACCCTAAGCTCAGCTCTCAACAACTAAGTGAGAGAGGGGTTTTCCCCAAGGAACTCCACATCCATGGTTCGGCCAACCCAAGGCAACCCAAGATAACCATCTCCACAAAGTCTCGGGTACATCTAAAGTAACCTTATAGCCATTAAAGCAAGAAAAATATCTAAAAGATGGCATGGTTGATCAAGATAGCACATATAGCATGCAACATGAAAAAGAAGTAGTATAGCTAGGGTTAAGAGTTATGTAACCCGCCTCAAGCTCTAAAGCTCCAAGCTTCTAACACCAAGATCCAAGATCCATGGCACCACCTTCAGCCAACACAAAGAAGAACAACTTGTAACCACCATGGCCGAAGTGAAGGAAGAAGAAGAAGAAGAAGATGCCAGGGAAAGGGAGAGATACCTTCCACAAGAGAAGGAAAGGGACAAGCTAGCAAGGTGTATCGCCCAACACACCAGTAATATCGGCCACCACTTGCTCCACTCTTCTCCTAGGTTGGCCACCAAAGGAAGGGAAGCAACTAAAGGAACCAAAGAGCCCAGCAGGAAAAGGAGGGGTTCATTTCTATACTATGGGGTGAAGGGGGAAAGCAAGGCAAGGTGGCACCCGCCCCTAGCACACTTGTCCAAGGAGTGTGCCACATGATAGCACCCCAAAAACCCATGCCCATGAGTTGCCACCCACTAAGCAAAGCAACAACCAGTTGTCCAAAGATGGTGACATAAACGAGGATAAGGTGGAGGGTGTGTGTCTCCCAAGATGGAAACCCCACACACCATGGCCGATACAGCCCCCTTCCTGACACAACAACACACCTTGGTCGATACACCAAGGTCCATCCCGATACCAAGCTTCAACAAGGCTCAACAAGGCAAAACAAAGCCCAACCAGGCCCAAAGATACTCAAACAAAGAGCCCAACCCATCCTCTCAACCCTAGAGGATGTAAGGAGAGAGAAAGACATCTCTCAAGGTGACAAACTTGCACACCAACCCTAAAACTTGGGTAATTTGCAAGTTATACCTCAACCTCTCAACAAAGCACAAACAAACCCTAATCACAACTTCAGGTGATTAGCAAGCATCTAAACACAAGGTTTAGGCAAAGCAAACATGGTAAGCCCAAAACAAAGGTTAGGGTCCTTACAAGCCATAAACCTCTAGAAAGGGATTTCGCCCTCAAAATCCAAAGAGAAAAGTGAGGGATACTTCTTCCTCATCTCTTCCTCAATCTCCCACGTGACTTCCTCAATGCCACAATGATGCCAAAGAACATTCACAAGAACCTAGTCCTTCCTCTTCACCTTCTTCACTCTTTTGTCGATGATCAACACCAAACCTTCCTCGTAGGTCACATCTTCATCCAGCTCAACCTCAACTAACTGTATCACTATCTTTGTGCCTGGATGACTTTTCTTCAGCATACTGACATGGAACACCAGATGTAACCTGTGCAACTCTGGCGGTAGTTCTAACTTGTAATCTACCTTTCCAACACATGCTATTACTGGATATGGCCCCATATACCTGGGTGCCAACTTGCCTTTCCGGCCAAACCTCAGCACGCATCCATGGTGAGACCTTAAGATACACCTTGTCACCCACCTAGAACTCTAGAGGTCATCGACAATTATCTACATATGACTTCTATCTATCCTGTGCCACTTTCAATAGTTGTTGTATCACTTTGATCTTTTCTATTGTCTGATGTACTAACTCAAGACCCAAAAGCTGATACTCACTAGACTCATACTAGCATAGAGGAGATATGCACTTCCTTCCATATAAAGCCTAATAAGGTGCCATTTCGATACTCAGTTGGTAACTATTGTTGTAGGCAAACTCTATCAAACTAAGATGCACGTCCCAACTGCCTAGGAACTGCAAAACACAAGCTCGGAGAAGATCTTCCAAAGTATGAATAGTCCTTTTAGACTGTCCATCTGTCTGTGGGTGGAAAGCGGTACTGAACCTCAATTGCATTCTCAACGCTCTGTTCAACTGTTCCCAAAAATGATTCGTGAACTGGGGACCTCAATCGGAGACTATCGTTGCAGGCATACCATGTAAATGCACAATCTCATCCACATACACTTGAGCAAGCTTTTCTTCTATATATGTTGTCTTCATAGGTATAAATCAGCAAACTTCATCAATCTGTCCACTATCACCCAGATGGAATCATGATTCCTAGCTATCCTTGGCAGACCAACTACGAAATCTATGGTTATATGATCCCATTTCCACTGTGGTATCGACATGGGTTGCAACGTACCAGCCAGTTTATGATGCTCAGCCTTAACCTGCTGACATACTGCACACCTAGACACAAACTCAGCTACGTCTATCTTCAAGATAGGCCACCAATATAGGTCATTTAGATTATGATACATCTTGGTGACACCTGGATGCATATCTACATTGACATATGCACTTCCTCGAGCACTAACTTCCTCAAATTGTCAACATCTGGGACCACTATCCTGTTATGATAACAAACTAGTCCATCCTCAGACTCATTGAAGCCATTACATTTCTTACTTCCAAACTCTATCCTGATCAACTGAACTATAGCATCTGCCTACTATGCTTCTTTGATCTGCTGCCTTAATGTGGGCCTCACTTGCATCTGTGCTAACAGTCCTGCCAACAAGGATATTTCCAACTGTACATTCATCTGCCGCAATGATATGAACATATCTGGCCTATGGCATATCGAAGAACTCAATTGTGCCTTCTTCCTAGGAAGAGAAGAAGACTTCCTACTAAGCACATCAACTACCATGTTTGCCTTACCAGGATGATACTCAATGGTGAAATCATAATCATTGATCAACTCCATCCAGCAACGCTATCACATGTTTAGCTCACTCTTTGATAAGATATACTTTAGGTTCTTATGATCTGTAAAGATCCGACACACCTCCCCATAAAGATAATGTCTCCATATCTTTAACGCATGGAATACCGCTGCTAGCTCCAGATCATGTGTCTGATAGATCTCCTCATGTTTCTTAAGCTGTCGCAAAGAAAAAGAAACCACATGATCTTCCTACATCATCACACAACCTTAGCCTTTCTTGGAAGCATCGTAGAAAACAACATAGCCCTTCCCAGGCTCTGGCAACACCAACACTACAGTACTAGTCAGCTTCTCCTTCAAGCTCTGGAAGGCTCGTTGACAACGATCATCCCAAACAAAAGGTACATCCTTCCTGGTCAACTTCATCAACGGCAACACAATCACATTGAAGTCCTTTATAAACCTCCAGTAGTATCCTGCTAAACCTAGAAAACTACATACTTAAGTCGGCATTTTTGGTTGCTCCCACTCTGCAACTGACTCCATCTTCTTGGGGTCTACTCTGACTCCTTCTACAGATATCACATGACCCAAGAAAGTCACTTCCTTTAACCAGAACTCACACTTACTAAACTTGGCATACAACTCGTGTTGGCGAAGAAGAGTCAATACTTGTCAAAGATGTCGTTCATTCTCTTGACTGTCCTGACTGTAGATCAAGATGTCATCTATAAAAAACACAACAAATTGATCTAGAAACGGATGGAACACTATTCTCATCAGGTCCATAAAAGCAGCAGGCGCATTGGTTAGCCCGAATGACATAACCACAAACTCAAAGTGGCCATACCTCATCCTAAAAGTTGACTTTGGTATGTCCTCATCTTTGATCCTCAACTGATGATATACAGACTGTAGATTGATCTTTAAGAACACTGTAGAACCACGCAACTAATCAAACAGACCATCTATCCTCGGCAAAGGGTACTTGTTCTTGATCGTAACTTTGTTCAACTACCGGTAATCTATGCACAAACACATTGACCCATCCTTCTTTATGAATAGGACTGGAGCACCCCACGGCGATGTGCTTGGTCTGATAAAACCTTTATCCAAAAACTCATTTAACTGCTTCTTTAGCTCTGCCATCTCAGGTGGATCCATCCTGTACGATGTCTGAGCAACTGGTTGTGTCCCTGGCACTAGATTGATCTCAAAGTCAAACTCTCAAGGTGGGGGAACACCGGGAAACTCATCGGGAAACACATCTACAAATTCTCATAAAATAGACACCTCCTCAAGGTTATGACCCTTCACTTTGGTATTCACAACATGAGATAAGAATGCCTTACATCCTTACTGTAGCAACTTCTCTGCCACCATTGCTGACACCAGACACGTTAGAAGAATCTTCCTATCTCCTTGGAAGATCCACGTCTCACCACTGTCAGCAAACACCGCTTGCTTGGAACCACAGTCCAGCACAACCTTATACTTCTCTAAGGTATCCATCCCAAGGATCACATCGAATCCATGCATATAAAGTGGTATAAGATCCATTTGTATCTCATGTCTCAAAAAAGATAGAATACAAGATGGACACACTTCTCGAAGCAACGCGGGTCCAACAAGAGATATTTCTAACAACAAGCTATCTTTCTTACAACTAACAGGTAAAAGACAATTATCAAGCATACTACGTGCGATAAAAGAGTGCATAACACCCGGGTCAACCAGAATAGATATAAAGCAAGAAGAAGACAAACCAGAGTGAAATAACTCCATCTGACCTGCCACCATTTGTGGGTTGACTATCGCCTCCGGCTGACTCATAGCATAGAATTGGGACGTTACTTGCTATCATTCATGTCCTCTACTTCCTTGAGCAGACAATCCTACTTGCGATGCTTGACCGCGCCCTCACCCTCTGTTACTATTAGACTGCTATCTATCTGGTCCCTATTGATTCTGCCTCGGTTGTTGTGTCACTTCAACATCTCTCTTTGGGCAATTTGACTTCAAATGCCCAGTCTGTCCATAGTGATAGCATGACCTATCTTCAAACTGTGGCCTAGATGGCCCTATCACTACCACTGAAGCTGTACTGTGGGCTCTAGATGGTGAAAATCCATGCCCTCTTCCTTTACTTGGAGACCACTGTGACGGTGCACTGGAACTCTGCATCACAGATGGTGCCAAAAACCTTGGCTTCTTGAAGCCATCAAACCTATGCCTCTGGAACTGAGCAGGTTTTTCTTGGACATGGTTTCTCTCTTCTCCTTGATTGACTATTCAATCCTTCAGACAGACTCCACAAATGTGGCAAACTACTTCCAGTTTTCTAAAGCAGCAGCAGGTGTCGTTAGATCAGCACTCAGACCATTCTCAAACTTCCTAATTCTCTCATCATCTGTCACCGCCATGTGAGGACAAAAGCTCAGCATGTCCATAAACTTGGCTTCATACTCAATGATGCTCATCGATCCTTGGCGCATACGCTGAAAATGGTTGATCTTCTCGTCCATATAGGTCTTCAAGAAGTATCGGCTCACGAACTCCCACCAGAAGATGTCCCAACTGACTACCTCACCAGGCCGCTTCTCCTCCTCTATGGCCCACCAGTCGCCAACACTACCTTTCAGAAGGTAGATAGCATGCTTGACTTTGTCTTCTTTAGGGGTGTCAAGGATCTGGAAGGCCTTCTCAAGACCCATCAGCCACAGATCTACATCCGCTGGATCAACCATTCCAACATAATCCGAAGCTCCGACTCGGCGAAGCCGTTCGAAGGTCTTCCCAATATCCGAAGATTCACCATGGGGAGCTTGTGCTCTTGGCGGAGGCACTAGCAATCTTTCCACCATGAGATTCATTATAGCCATTAATTGCCCCATAACATGCTAATAGACAGGGTTTTTGAGAATGGTTGGGTCAAGCTGGGGGACCTCAGGCACCTGATCTTCATGTGCCTACACTCATGCTCCATTAATAGATGCAACATCACTGCTATCGGTAGCATGTTCTTCATGATTTCCAGACATCTTTTAGCTTTATCTTCTATTGGGGGCAGAAGGTTATTGTAAGCAAATCTAGAAAACTCACAAGAATAGACACAAGCCTAGTCCTAGATCCCTATATGCTTAGCGAACCTAGAGCTCTGATACCAAACTTAATTGTGATATCCTGCTATCACACCGACAATGAAATGCCACGCAAAAATGTGTAGAACATCCATAAACCACATGTTACCAGAAATATAGGTTAATTAAAACTGATTTCAGAAAGTAGATAAATAAAGAAACTATTACATCCAGATCCTTATCCTGCAAGGAAACATGTTTTATAAACATACATAAACCTTGATATATGTCTACAACTTATAGGAACCAGCTGTTTTGTAAGCATGAAGGGTTCACCACCTGTTTATATACAGAACAAGACATACCAGGCCAATAGTAGGATAAACAAGCTACATCAGCTATACATCGTGAAATGTCATCAAAACACCTTCAAGGACCTGAGAGTATATGGATGACTCTAGGACTCTACTACAAAACAACCAAAACAACAACATATCCATCTCTTTTCTCCTACTGTTTTTCTTGCTGCTCGGCCACAACCTCACGACCACCACCACATCTAGCACGATCACCTAAAAAGGTTTAAAACTAGCGGGGTGAGACACATAGTCCCAGCAAGAAACATAAGTCCCTGTCAAACTATACAATTTTGGAAAGCTAAAAAAAGTAAAGCAGATAACTTATATAAGAAGCTCATATATGCAGCATACTAAATTGAACTAACTTTATTAACAACTTACCAAGATATCAGGGAGGCATATAACCAAATATTTCTTAAGGAACATGATTGACAAGATAATCTATATAAGAACTTATCATAAGATTTGAGGAATGAGTAATTAACTGCAAGAGCAACTATACAATCAAGGCCTCAACCAGTGTTCTGTGTTTTTCCCTAAGCAATATATATTATACGGCTGGATTACAATTTATTATGCCCAGAGGAAGTGAGTCGTACCGCTCAAATCCAACCATTGACTACGAAGCCCAAAACTGATGCCATACAAGGTCAATAGAAGAGCCGGATTCCATGACCTCACCTCCTCGTGGTCAGTGCACGATATCCAAAGCAGGACCGCAGTCTCTTGCTTAAGTGGCCTCAGCCACAGGGTCAGCTCCGCAGGCTACCCTTTTCTCTAGCTCGCCTTAGTACAGGTCTCGGCGCTAGCATACCTTGAGCCACAAACCTATTCATTGTGCTCCTGAGCCATGAACACATTCATACCCCATCACACTGAGTCATGGGCCTATTCACCATGTTCTAACCATACTCAGTCTACAACTGAAGTTGTACTCTAATTGTAACATCCCTGACCTGGGTTATAAACTAACCCTAGATTTTTTGCCTAAATATGTAATTAAATACTTGTAAGTATCTTCTGGCATGTAATTAAGTTTCTGAGGAACATACATTTTCATTCTGTCCTTTTTAGACAATGTTGTAGTATTGTTTTGTAATACAGGGACCTATGTGCAAATTAACCAGTTAGAGGGGTTAACTTGCAAAATTACATAGGTTAAGATGTTCCTCTGATGATGAGATATCATATGAGTGAATATGTTGAGGTATGATGGATTTCCCAAGCTTGGGCATCAAGATGCAGCTTGAGGAACAATCCTTGTGCTTAAAACCCTAATTTTGGAGTAAAGTGCAATTTACCCAAAATATGGGGTGCAACTTGTAAAATACCCCTTCTAGAATATCTTTTATGACTCTTGACATCATTTAGAGAATGAATGATGAAAGGGGCGCTTCAATTGAATAATCAGATAAGAAGAATGACCTCTGTAGTAAAATCACCCAGTATGAGTAAGGAGACCCTTCATATATGTACCTTAGGTTGCATGTTGGTTTTCTTTACCTTGGATCTTGAGTTTTGATGGTATTTTCTTAATTTATGATAGATGGAACGTACCTTAGAAGGAAGGAGGGACCTAGATGAGAAATCCATAAACTAGAGGTCCTTATGGTGAAAACTAACCTAAGCTATATAAGCCTCTTCCTTTGCAAACCAAGTAAACGTATTCTCTTCTCTTCTTCACTTCTCATCTTGCTCAACCAACCAAGGTAGAGCTCTGGAACTCAAGGAGATGACCAACTTGTTCTAAGGTGAGAAGAGACCATCTTCTAGCTCGGATTCATGTAGGAATTCCTTGTATAAGGTTGGTTTTATGGTTAACTCACTTAGGTTTCTTGTTCTAGCCGACTTTCCCCAACCTTTCCTTGGAGCATCATCTTTGGCCAACATGTGGAGCTTAAGATGCCATTAAAGGCTTGAAGCTTGGAAGCTTGGAGCTCTAGGAATAGCGTTTGAGGTGGGTTTTATAACTCTAAACCTCTTGCTTTATTATGCATATCTATGTTCTTGCAAACTAGTACTTATTTCTTCTTCTTCCCCTTTCTTCCTTGCACTTTTGCAAGCAATCCGTGGAGTAACCGACCTGTCCCAAGGTTAAAGATGATGGGCGTGAATTCCTAGGTAACTTTATCAAATGACCCTGGACCATTTGGTCTAAATGGTTTGCAAACCGTTTGAAATCAAACGGTCTCAAACCGTTTGATCTCATGCGGTCTTGCAAGACCATTTAGATTCAAACAGTCTCCAAGACCGTTTGATAGGGTTGACCAAGGGAAGACCGTTCAAAGGTCTGTTGTAAACATGTTGAATTTATCAATTACAAAGATTCATGATCTAATTGCAAACCAATCACAAGTTGAAGGCACTTCAACCCCCTAAACGCTAATCGGGTTTATTTGCTGATTTCAAAGATAGATTTTGGTGCACTTAGGGTTGAAGGGCCCAAACGGTCTCAAGACCGTTTGGGGGTTCATCCAAACGGTCTCAAGACCGTTTGGTGACAACCCAAGACCGTTTGATAGTGGTGATTTGGTTTATGTTAATCAATGGGGACTTGACCCAACCTAATCTAGAGTGATGTAATCACCATCTATTAGTAAGAGGAGAGAGAAAGTACCATTTATGGTTGAAACTCAAGTAAAGTACCATCAATACATATGAATGTGCATGATTGGGGTATGATCCACCTATGTGAGATCATGAAAACCCTAATTATGATAACTGATGAATCTTAACCTAATTTAAAGGCAACAATGATGATGTTTCTCATACATGATAATGCTATGAGTTCAATTCACCATGAAGTGAATAATAAACCCTAATTCTAGGGTAATAACATGTAATGTGAATAGTAAACCCTAATTGGGGGTAATTGTGATGAAATGTACAATTACCCTAATTCCAGGTTATGCTTTTAAGCATGAATCTTCATGAGTTAAATATGAAAGGAGGAACCACTATTCCTAATCATAGTGGAAGGGATTGGATAACCCTAAATGTTGTAAATTAGGGAATCTAGCTCTTGTAAGAGTATGAAGGTACAACTCTTGAAATGAATTGTTTACTATTATTAGTTGAATTAACCATGCAGGTTCTTATATGAGGATGATCATATCCAGGTAAGGATTATGATACCATATTCATTGAAAGCATGTTATTAGCTTTATGAATAGTAACATATCATGTTTCCGAGTAAGTGGCATTACATGAGACGATAGGCTGTAAGAGCCAAGTGTATCATCAAGATCATACTAATTAGATGACTTGTGATGAAATGATTAAGAAATGACAATTGATGTGAGTTAGACTTGTTACATTTAGTATTCTACTTTCATAGCTGCTATGCTAATGATTAATGTTTGAGAACATGAATGATGTTAAAATAATACTGAAATGTACCTAACTAATCAAGTATAATCATACCATGTCGAGCCCTGATCATAGATCCATCATTGTCAGAAGTTTAATGATGGTGAAACAGGCTTTCCTAAGGGAACTCATGGATCACATACTTTTGAGTATGTGGGGGGATATGGATGTGTATATCCTTACATCCTAGTGTAGGAATTGATGTAGATATATCTTAATCTATCAACCCTTCACTACATGTTTATACCGAGGGATGTAACACTATTCTCCTGAGAAAACCTTTTATACGACATCAATGAGAGATAAACAAAAAATCTTTCGATGGCGAAGAGAGTACATAATGCCACTGTGACTCTAATAGCGAAGTACCAGAATACCCTGGTGAGCTATAGTAGTAGAGACACTAGATGTCCTGCATGTATATCCTCACTCTGACTGAGGAAGATGAGGTCATAAGAATCCGGCTCTTTTGATGACCTAGGTATGATACCGATGCGACTTAACAGTGATCAGTTGGAGTATGAGCGGTATACCTCATCTCCGCAGGGCATAATAATGTTTGTAAAACATAATCAACCGCGTAGCATATCTGCTTAGGTTGAACTACGAGATACAATGAATGATGTTACATTGCATAGTACATATGTTCTTCATATTTCTTTAAAGCTGTTATTCTACTTAATGTCAATCTATTGTTGATTACCTTAAAAGCTTTTATTGCTTATGTTGTTCTATGACTGCTATAATAAAGCTTCTGGCGGAGAGTTATAACTCTCGCTGGGACAATTATTTAAAATTGTCTCGCTCCGTAGATTTTAACTTTTTAGGTGGTCGTCGAGGATGAAGGAACCAGTCTGTAGGTGATCAGTACCAGCAGCAGCAGCACCAGGAGAAGTAGTGAATCTCAGGTGGAGATACTGACTACTGAGTCTTGTAGTTAGATAGTCCTATGTCGTCTCTGTACTCTCAGGTCCTTGGAGTTAGTGGTCTGAGATTTTTGGTTTTGACTCTTGAGATTTTGTATCTGGTTGTATATAATCACTCAAGAAGTGATTTAGCAGAGATGTAAACTGTTTATTTTGCTTTTATGAAAGAAGATTTATGATTTCAAGATCTTGTCTCGAAAATTTTTAAGTTTACCGGTGATTTTTCGTATTCCGCTGTTAATCGAATGCTTCCGCTGAGTTTATGACGTGTTTTGGAGATCGGAGCCCACACTAATCCTCATATTTTTAGCTAGGAGAAACCCCACATATTTAACAATATGTGCTCCAGGTAATCCCGCAGGACAAACCTGTTTCACCATCACCAGCTACTCATGATGATGGATCTATGGCCAGGGCAAAACTACATGAAATGTTCCAGTGTAATTTATTAGTATCTTTTAGGTGAATTGTTGAGGCAACTAGGTTATAAAACATAAACAACATTGTGTCACACTATACTGCCATTATCATATTGCCATGGGATCTAAATACCTCATCACATAATGCCACTGCCTCTCAAGGCTTCATTATCATACATCAACATGGGATATCAATCATTTATCTCATCATAGAGGATAACACCTCAATTAAGCACTCAGCCTTTATTAGGTCACCAGACCTTTCTCATCATACTGGCAACACATGTTATCTCATCAACATGGAGTATCATTATTCAGTGTTATACAAAACACATATACCCTCATAACTCTTACCTGGCTATGAGATCATTTGATAACACTTGCATGGTTAGTAGGCATATCAAGAGAGATAAATTGATCACCAAACATAGATCTTTATACAACATGTTATGATTATCATGCCATTAATATTTAGGGTGCATATGATTTGAAACAACATTCATTATTATGAACACATGAAGTGTAAAGTTGTAGATGGTAAGCCAATCAACTCATATTAAAGTTACCAAACCGTGAGCATCCACCATGCCCTATCTGTCATGACATCATGAACACAACTATCCCTAAGGATACATCCTTAAAGGTTACATAGCCATGATCTTATCATCTCACTTAACATCAACCTTAGGTAACAAACATGTCACTCGTCACAACCTATCTTTCATATCTCATCAACTAGGGTTCCCGAGCTAGGAACATCCCTCACCAAAGGTGTCGCCTACCCTCACTAAAGGTGTGGTGGGTAGCACTATCCCTCACCCGAGGGATATCAGGTAGGGTCATATCCCTCACCCAAAACACTAACGGTTAGGGCACCAAAACCTTAGGGTACTTGCCGCACATATAGGCCACAAGCATAACGTGCACCCATGCACAAGGGGTAACAGACAAACTAGAACCAAAGGTGTGTCATGTAGCCATGAACCAAGAGGATATCAGGAATCCAGGTACAAGAGTGTATCAGGCAGCACCTTCACCCTATCGACCAAGACACCCTATCGCCTAAGTTAGGGTTAGGGTTTCCATATCGGGCAACCAACAAGACCATGTCGCCCGCAACCATAACACCCAAGGTCAGAACCCTGCCACCCTACAAGCAACCCCTTGGCTAGCACAACATGGTGCCCAAGGAACTCTCATACTACCCAAGGCACACTACTACCATCCATCAAATGACACCATGACACCCAAGGTAATCTATCATTCAAACTAGGGATGTCTACCAAGCATATCGAACAAAGGCATAACACCCAACAACACCCTCTAAGGCAAAGGTCGTTATCGGTCAAAGGCATATCGCCCAACAACATCATCTTGGGTAGAGGTTCATATTGGTCAGAAGGTTCAACAGAACACCACTTAGCATATCCCCTAAGACTCATCCCTAGAAGAGGGATATCAGGCAGAACACATCAAAGGGGTATCGTGCAAGGGTTCAAAGACCATGACAGGTTGGTCATCTTCAACCTCAAGACTGCCACCAAGAATCCCTAAAAGCTCAAGAGAGTTGGCTCACCTCTCAAGACAATTAAGTGAGAGAGGGGTATTTCACAACCTCCATCATCTATCGGGCAACAAGGAGGTCCATCATATCATATCGGCCAACCAACCAAAACTCAACTCACCATTAGATTTGGAGACCCTAAGCTCACCTCTCAACGACTAAGTGAGAGAGGGGTTTTGCACAAGGAACTCCACATCCATGGTTCAGCCAACCCAAGGCAACCCAAGATAACCATATCCACAAAGTCTAGGGTACATCTAAAGCAACCTTATAACCATTAAAGCAAGAAACATAGCTAAAAGATGAAATGGCCGATCAAGATAGTACATATAGCATGCAACATGAAAAAGAAGTAGTATAGTTAGGGTTAGGAGTTATGTAAACTGCCTCAAGTTCTAAAGCTCCAAGCTTCTAGCACCAAGCTCCAAGCTCTAAGGCACCACCTTCAGCCAACACAAAGAAGAACAACTTGTAACCACGATGGCCGAAGAGAAGGAAGAAGAAGAAGAAGAAGATGCCAAGGAAAGGGAGAGATACCTACCACAAGAGAAGGAAAGGGACAAGCTAGCAAGGTGTGTCGCCCAACACACCAACAGTATCGGCCACCACTTGCTCCACTCTTCTCCTAGCTCGGACACCAAAGGAAGGGAAGCAACTAAAGGAACCAAAGAGCCTAGCAAGCAAAGGAGGGGTTCATTTATATACTATGGGGTGAAGGGGGAAATCAAGTCAAGGTGGCACCCACCCTTAGCTTACTTGTCCAAGGAGTGTGCGACATGCTAGCACCCCAAAAACCCACACCCATGAGTTGCCACCCACTAAGCAAAGAAACAACCACTTGTACAAAGATGGTGACATAAACGAGGCTAAGGTGGAGGGTGTGTGTCACCCAAGATAGCAACCCCACACACCATGGCTGATACAGCCCCCTGCCCGACACAACAACACACCTTGGCTGATACACCAAGGTCCAGCCCGATATCAAGCTTCAACAAGGCTCAACAAGGCAAAACAAAGCCCAACCAGGCCCAAAGCTACTCAAACAAAGATCCCAACCCATCCTCTCAACCCTGGAGGATGCAAGGAGAGAGAAAGACATCTCTTAAGGTGACAAACTTGCACACCAACCCTAAAACTTGGGTAATTTGCAAGTTGTACCTCAACCTCTCAATAAAGCACAAACAAACCCTAATCACAACTTTAGGTGATTAGCAAGCATCTAAACATAAGGTTTAGGCAAAGTAAATAGGGTAAGCCCAAAATGAAGGTCAGGGTCCTTACATTAACCCATGCCAAATTCAAAGAATGATGGCACTTTCATAAAAAATTCTCAAAGATCATATGCTCCACCTTCATATCAAGCACCGCCAAACCCCTATGCTCCACCACCTCCTCAAGTTCCTCTCAACAATCAATATGCTCCACCTCCACCTCACTCAAACCAACAACCCCCTCCGCAATATCACCCCCGACCACAACAACAACCAAAGCCACAATTCATCCTTCAAAATCCTGACTCACTTCACCAAAGACCACCACCACCTCAACAACCACAACCCCCTACACAAGCCTCTTCTTCCACTACCCATGTGCACGTGAACCAGTGACGATATTGAGGAATGGTTGGACCTTGGAGCAGACCCGTGGTACTGTTGTTGATAGGGAAACCAGTGAGGATAGAGGTGATGTTGTGATCAAATAGGTTGATACTGAGATCCAGATTGGTGATACTATGACAGGAACTGGATTTGATACCATGACATCGAGCAGTGATACTATGATATCAAGCAGTGATATTGTGATTCCTGTGATTCCAGTTGATGATTCTGTTGATCCGATCCAGTTGGGAGCCAACTCCCCCCATTTGTTGATGCTCTTGAGGAACCTTCTATTGAGAGAAGAAAAAAGAAACATACTGAAGATATCATGGAAACCTTCAAACAAGTGAAGATAAACATTCCATTGCTTGATGTGGTCAAGCAAATACCTTCCTATGCCAAGTTTTTAAAGAATTTGTGCACTTTCAAAAGGAAAACAACGGGGAGAGCACCCAAGAAGGTCAAGCTCACCAAGAAAATGAGCTCAATTCTATAACACACCATGTCGAGAAAGAGGAAAGACCTCTTTGCTCCCATCATTTCATGTTACATTGGAGCACACCACATAGACCAAACCCTTCTAGACTTGGGCTCTAGCATGAACTTGATGCCATATGATGTGTATTCCAATATCCAAATGGGACAATTAGGTCTAACTCATTGCACTTTGAAGTTGGTCGACCAATCGGCGAAGACACTTAGAGGGCGTGTTGATGATGTGCTAGTTAGACTTGCTGATGAGACTTCTACATTCTTCCCTGCCGACTTCATTGTGCTTGATATGGAAAAGGACACAAGAAGATTACCTATCATCTTGGGGATACCCTTCTTAGCTATAGTTGACGTAGTGATCCACATGATAACCGATACCATGTATGTGACATTCACGCACATGAAGATCCGGTTGAACATATTCAAGTCTTCAGCTACAGCCGAAGTGATAGGCACCACAGAAGAAGATTGTTATCTTGTTGAATGCCTTGATGAGATTGTGGAGGAGTACCTATCTGTGTGGATTCAGACTGCCACTCAAGGTAGAGGTTTAGATCTCATTGTTGAGTTCCCTGATGATGATGATGAAGATGATGAAGTGAACAAGCTAGCCTTGGTGGCTGCAAGTGAGGACATCCCATCAATTTCTAAGCCATTGAAGAACTCTCTTGAAGAAACTCCAACTCTTGAGCTCAAGTCACTCCCTAAAGGATTTAAGTATGCACTTCTAGGCTCCAATGACACCCTATCATTGATCATTTCTTCTATTCTCTCTCCAGAATAAGAAGAGGCATTGATGAAAGTCCTAAAAAGGAACATTCAGGCCATTGGATGGTCCATTGCTGATTTGAGGGGTATTGAACCCTCCATTTGTGTGCATAGGATTGATTTGGAAGATGATGCAAGGCCAGCCCGCCAAATGCAAAGGTGGTTGAACCCAAAATTGAAGGAATTTGTGACCCAAGAGGTCATGAAATTGATAGATGTTGGGATTATTTATCTGATTTCTGATAACACATGGGTGAGTCCCATCCAAGTTGTACCAAAGAAGGGTGGGATCATAGTGGCAGAGAATGTTGATGGTGAGATAATGCCTATTAGAGAACAGTCTGAATGGAGAATGTGTGTTGACTATAAAAAACTCAATGAGAAGACTAAGAAGGACCACTATCCTCTTCTATTTCTTGATCAAATTATAGAGAGGTTAGCGGGGCAAAGTTTCTATTACTTTCTTGATGGATACTACGGGTACTTTGAAATTTCTATGCATCCTGTAGACCAAGAAAAGATGACAATCACTTGCCCTAGTGGTACTTTTTCTTACCGAAGAATGCCATTTGGGTTGTGTAATGCCCCTTCCACTTTTCATAGATGTGTGACCTCAATCTTCACTGACATGCTTGATTCATCACTTGAAGTATTCATGGATGATTTCGCAGTTTTTGGTAAAACCTTTGATGAGTGTTTGCTCCAGTTGGATGTCATTCTTGAGAGATGCATCAAGGTTCTCCTCATGCTATCCTGGGAAAAAAGCCATTTCATGGTACCCGAAGGCGTTGTTCTGGGTCACCGAGTTTCAAAATACAGTATTGAGGTTGATAGGGTCAAGGTGGGCCTCATTTATAATCTTACCATTCCTTCTACCGTAAGACACATTCAATCTTTCTTGGGACATGCATGCTTCTATCATTGTTTCATCAAGGATTTTAACAAAATCTCAAAACCTGTATGCCATTTGTTGGAAAAATATGTTGAATTTCACTTTGATGACAAGTGAGTTGAAGCCTTCAACCACTTAAAGAAAAAGCTCATTTCTTGTCCTATAATTCCACCCCTAGATTTCTCTTTATCATTTGAGATCATGATTGATGCATCCGACATGGAAGTGGGGGTTGTGCTAGGCTAAAGAGTTGGCTGGATTCCCCACACCATCTATTATGGTAGAAAAACTCAAGACGAAGCACAAAGAAACTACACGACTACAGAATAAGAGTTTCTTGCAGTTATCTTTGCTCTTGACAAGTTTCAATCACATCTTCTACAAAATAAGGTATTGATATACACATACCATACTGCATTGAAGTATCTCATGGTGAAGAAAGACTCAAAGCTAAGGTTGATCAGGTGGATTTTGTTGCTTCTAGAGTTTGATATTGAGATTGTGGACAAGAAGGGAGTGGAAAATTCTACCGCCGACAATCTCTCCTGAATTGAAGCACCATTTGATGATACAAGTATAATCAAAGAAACAGTGCCGCATGAACAACTCTTCTTAATTTCCTCCACTCAAAGGCCATGGTATAAACACATAGCTAACTTCTTAACTAGTGGAAGGATACCAAGAACATGGACAAGGGAGGAAAGAAAAATGTTGTTTGCTATGGTCAAAAGTTATGTTTGGGATGATCCTCATCTTTTCAGATATTGGCCCTACCAACTCATAAGAGACGTGTTTTAGATATGGATCAACAAGAAATTCTATTTATGTGCCATTTTGGAATATGTGGAGATCATTTTGGTGGAAAACACATGGCTGCCAAGGTTCTTCAAAGTGGATTCTATTGGCCCTCCTTGTTTAAAGACTCTCATAAATTTTGCAAGTGTTGTTTGAAGTGCCAAAATGTGGGTACTATCTCTAAGAGGGATATGATGCCTCTATCACCCATTCTTGTGGTGGAGGTATTTTATGTTTAGGGGATTGACTTCATGGGTCCTTTCCCTCCCTCCTTCGGATATGTTTACATTTTGGGTGTCATATATTATGTGTCAAAGTGGATTGAGACTGTTGCAACTAGAACAAATGATCACAAAGTGGTGTGTGATTTTTTTCAAATCAAATATCTTTAGCCGGTTTGGTATTCCAAGAGAAATGATTAGTGATGGGGGAAGTCACTTTATCCATCACACTTTTGAAGGCTTGCTTAAGAGACACAGAGTGAATCATTGTGTGGCTACTCCTTACCACCCCAAACAAGTGGTCAAGTTGAGTTAGCCAATCGGGAGATAAATCTCATTCTAGAGAATACGGTGAGACCGGACCCCACAAATTGGTCATTACGTCTCAATGAGGCTTTATGGGCTTATAGGACTGCATACAAAGCCCCAATTGGTACCACACCGTTCAAATCTTTTTATGGGAAAATCTGCCGTCTACCGGTTGAGATGCAACATAAGGCATTGTGGGATTTGAAGGCCATGTACTGTGATGGAGAGAATGTCAGGATGAAGAGGAAGTTTCAGCTGAATGAATTAGAGGAGATGCGACATGAAGCTTATGAAATGTCTAAGTTCTACAAAGAGAGAACAAAGTTTCTACATGATAAGATGATCAAGAAGAAAGACTTTGAGCCCATAAAATGGGTATGGCTGTATAACTCAAGGATGAATTTCTTGCCCAAAAAACTCTAGTCTAGATGGGAAGGGCCTAATCTAATAAAATGGTGTATATGTATGGGGTTGTGTTGATTTGTGAGAAAGAAGGAGAGAGAGAATTCATTGTGAATAGTCAAAGGCTGAAAGCAATTGTGGAAGTTGGGCCAAATAGATCAAACCAAAGTTTTGATATCGTGATGTTAGTTGAGGAACACCAACTTGATGAGGAGATATGTTTGAATGCAGATGAGAGAGATATCTACTACAAAGATTCTTTGAAAATCCCATAAGAGTGATTGAATTCAAGAATCAATAAGCTCAGAAGAAGGTGTAAAATTTTACGCTAGTGGGAGGCAACCCACATATGTTTGGGAACTTTTCACCCAACCTTCATCTTTTGGTACTTTTACTTTATTTTAACATGAATCCAAGAATACACACAAACACACTTGTGCTTGATAGTTTTGTTTTAGTTTTGATGGTTTGACAGGTGAGATAGGTGAAAGTTGAGAAATGAGGCATATTCCAGTACAAAATGATTATGCAACATCGAGTGGGTCGAGTAAAATGATTGGAGTATGAATGATAGAATGATTTGATGAATTTTGAAGATTTTTGAACTTGGAGGACCCATCACGGTTGTGCTAGCATGGAATGGTCGTGCTAGCATGGAACGTCCGTGCTAACATTTTGTATTTCAACATGGAATTTTCAAGTTTTGGGTATGGGCAGCACAATCATGTCGGCCCTGGCCCAGTACTTAAGTTGCTCGATTTTTCCTGAACCAACATGACCCAAAGCTCTCTTGTGACCCAAAATGGTCGTTCCACAAGGAGTGGCGATTAGGGCGAGCTCCATTCACCCACAAATCACCTCCTCTTACTCCCAAACTCTGGATTTGAGTTCCCCTTGGTCTCAAATCACCTTCCCTAACCTCAAGCTCCATTTTCCACCCTCCATTACCATCTATTTATCCATGGAGAATCTGCCCCTACAACCCGGAAACACGTTTGGTGTTGTTCTTGCTCATTTTTCACTGAAGATCCTTGCAAAGATAAAGAGCATGGGCAAAGAAATTAGGAGGGGGTGGAGAAGATTATGGACATCCTCACCAGAGGCAAAATCTTCACCAACTGGGCTTCCAACGTGTCGCAGTAGTCCCACACCACATCGTCACCATAAAATTTGATTTCGCAATCACTCTGATGGTCGGCATCGATGAGTGCATCATGATGCTACTCCTCCTCCAGTGGCCACACATCAGTTCCTAGCTACATCGACCCTGATGAAGAAGAGGAGGAGGGAGAAGAAGAGATGGAGAATATCTTCGATTCAGTGGACATTAACACACTGGCTCGAGAGAGGAGGGCCAAGAAGGCGACTGACACACCCGACTCTGATGAGATGCTCCACGTCATCGGTACAACCACACACCACTCAACAGCCCACTAGGCACTGATTGGTGATTGAGGAAGATGTCACGAAGTGTTCAAAACATACATCATTAACTAAGAGGAAGCGATCACTAACATCAGATTCTAAAAATCACTGAAAATTTAAACCTTTTGCAAAGAGATCCATACACAGGAAAACTCTTTTATCAAGAACCAATGTATTTGATTTACATCATGGTTCATGAGTACATATTATGTACCATTCCTTCTTCAGGATTACAAGCATCATCTGCTCTGTTAACAACTAAACATAGACAGCATAAGAACCTCAAGGCATCAAGCCAAAATCTTAGTTTGATTTATTAAAAACACTAGTTACTAACTCCGAGGACCTAAGAGTACAAAGACGACACATAGGACTTCCATCTACAAGACACGACAGATAGTACTCTCAACCTGAGCTGTCACTGCTGTTGTTGATGTTCTTCCTCTGTAAGATGTTCTCAGTCTCCTCCGTGCTTGTCCACCTAAAAATGTTGGATCCCACAGGGGTGATACAATTGTAATTGCCCCAGCGAGAGATATAACTCTCCACCAAAACCATTATTATTGCAGTTTAATGATATAAAATTGGGTAGAAGATAAGCAGTTTAAAGCATTCTCATCTTTTAAATCATTGCAACTATTTATGATAGAACAATAGATCATTTATTCTCTTAATAAAGAATAGGAAGAACATGTATATCATTTATCCATCATATTATACCATCATGTCAAACTTCTCTTGTGACACTCATTATCTTGATATGTCACCCATGAGACATTCTTATTTCAATCTGTTGGCCTTAGCGAATCTGCTAAACAGATATGGGATTATATCTACCATGTACTCATACATCATTAATACAAGCATTGGGTTATTACCAATCATGTGTCATTATTACAGGCATTGGGTTATTACCAATCCTGTGTCATCTTTACAGGCATTGAGCCTCTGCCAAGTATTGGACTCTTCCAAACCTGATTACACCACCAGGAATTGGACACTACCAATCCTAATTTCACAGCCAGGCATTGGACTTTAACCAACCCTGATTATAGGAATTACACCTCTGCCAGGTATCGGACTTTAACCAATACTGATTACACAACCAGGCATTGGACTCTAACCAATCCTGATTACACAGCCAGGCATTGGACTTTAACCAACCCTAATTATAGGCATTACACCTCTTCCAGGTATTGGGCTTTAACTAATCATGATTACATAGCCAGACATTGGACTCTAACCAATCATGATATCACAACCAGGCATTGAACTTTAACCAACCCTGATTACAAGCATTACACCTCTGCCAGTTATTGGACTTTAACCAATCCTGATTACCCAACCAGGCATTGGACTCTAACCAATCCTGATTACACAACCAGGCATTAGACTTTAACCAACCCTGATTACAGGCATTACACCTCTGCCAGGTATTGGACCTTAACCAATCCTGATTACACAGCCATGCATTAGACTCTAACCAATCCTGATTACACAGCCAAGCATTGGACTTTAACCAACCCTGATTACAAGCATTACACCGCTTCTAGGTATTGGACTTTAACCAATCATGATTACACAACCTTCATGGCTTTTCACATTCTTTATTGAATACAATTGTTCCTTTTATTAAGTTTATTAAAACATTATCATTTCTTACAATAAACTTTTATAATCATCTTAGTACCTCTCACTATGCCACAATTGTTCTCATGGCTCATAAGGCCCATAAAGCATCTTGTCACATTTCACTAGGCAACATCTAACCATATGGCTCACAAGGCCATTAACCATCTTGTCACCTATCACTAGGCAACATCTAATCATATGGCTCACAAGGACATTACATATCTTGTCACCTCTCTATAGGCAATAATAACATATTACCTCATGTAATACAATAGTAAGACCACTATTCCCTAAATAGGGTTAGGGCTTACTATTCACGTTACATTAGGGTTTCTCATGTCCCATTACCCAATTTAGGGTTAGGGTTTCTCATCTCACATTAATTAGGATTTCATATTTATCAAATCAACCTTAATATATTGCTCCACACCTCTAGGAGAATCCATTAACATCTCGAGTATTCAATCATGCTTATTACTCTTAACATTTATCGTTAAATGATTAAATACAAGGTGTGAGTTGATTTCTCATCCTTATCATGGTATAATTACATCATACTCATTAGTTTGGCTTAACCCCATTCTCAAGGTATATTAGTCTATACTTTTCAAAGTATATCAAACTCATTACATTTCATTGTAACAATTTTCATAACACACTCCATGTGTTTCTTGTCCAAGTATATTGGATTTGAGGTGCATCAAGGTATATCGACCCTGGAATGCTAAAAGTGATATATATCATATCTTGATATATCACTTTCCTCATCACTTCCAAATTACTTGAGTTATCAACTTATCTTGTATTAAGGTATTTCCCATCTTAATACTTTCATCCACTATCCTATCACTTTTACCATGAAGTGCATAGGTCACACACAAGAATGGTCCAACTATCTTCAATGATATGGACTCATTTTAGGTTAAGGTATTGCTTACTATAAGGTTGCCTATGATCAACCATTTGAGATATTTCACCTTTATAAGGAATTACCCACTATTTTATCATTAGGGTTTTCTCATACCATTACCCAGTAATTAGGATTATGATTTATCATCATATTGCTCGAGATTAGGGCTTCATGTATTATAACTCAAAATTAGAGTTTCACATACCTTCACCCTGTATTAGGGCTCCTCATCATACCATTGCATAGGGTTTCACATGGCATCACCCTCAATTAGGGTTTCACATGGCATCACCCTCAATTAGGGTTTCACATGGAATCACCCTCAATTAGGGTTACACATGGCATCACCCTCAATTAAGGTTACACATGGCGTCACCCTAGATTAGAGTTTCAGTCAGGATTGCCCAAATTTTAGGATTATGGCTTACTAACCACTCAATTAGGGTCTCATGATCTCTCTACTAAGGATCATACCCTAATCACATATTCTTCATGATTAATACTAATGTATGAATTCCTTTCTATCATCCTCTCAACTTAATTAGGTTACATCAACCTTTCAATAAAAAATATACAACTATGGTTGACATAGTGTATTGAGACATTGCTTTCATAAGCTTTTAGGGTTAACCATTTTAAAGGTACTGATCATCTAGGTACTTTAGGGTTTCAACCTTTGTACCTATCATTTATAATCATTATTATAAACCATAGGATTAATGGATCAAACATCACCTTAAATCTCCAAATGATTTGATCACTTTAGACCTCCATTCGGTTTTGATCATGACGTTCAAACGGTCTTGAAGTCACACCCTCAAACGGTCTTGGGGTTAGATCTTCAAATGGTCTTGGGTTCAGACCTTCAATCGGTCTTGGCCCTTAGCCCCTTAAATGGTTTTGAAACCGTTTCCTATCAAAACGGTCTTGAATACCTTTTCCTTCTCAAACGGTTTGAAATTGTTTCATCTCAAACGGTCAACCTTCACCAAACGGTCAACCCTATCAAACGGTTTTGAAATAGTTTCCTACAAATGGTCAACCTTTATCAAATGGTCAACCCTTGATCCTCAAATGGTTTGAAACCGTTTGAGAACCAAACGGTTTGATGAAATCGTTTGCTCAACCAACATGAAATTGAATCAATTCAATTAGGGGTTCAATGCCTCAATCCGATTAGGGTTTGCAATTGGTAGATTATCCAATCATGGAACCTTTAGAAACCAATCAATTAAATCTATTAGATCATTATTCAACACATCAGCAACCCCCCCTCAAACGTTCAACCCCCTCCATTTGGTCAACCACTCCAAATGGTTTGGAACCCAAACCTCCAAACGGTTTGCAAAACCGTTTGGTCTCCAAACGGTTTGGTGAAATCGTTTGGACCCAAATTCATGAAACCGTTTGCAACTAAATTATGTTGAGATATGTGCTTATGATGATGCCATCATCATCAAGCCTTATACCTTCGAAATCTACTGCCATTCCCATGGTAGTTCCATCAATTATTCAAAGGAAATTCAAGAAGAGTAATCTGAACAAAAAGGATTGAGGAATTGAATTCAATAACAATGAATAAGGGTTCAAGTTATAAAACTCGCCTTCAATGAAGCTTCAAAGCTCAAACTTCACGTTCCTAATGGTTAAATAAGCTTTATCACCCCACAAGGTATGTTCCTCAAGCTTTTGAGTGAAATGGTTTGGCTAGAAATGAAGATTGATAGAAGAAAAGAAGAAATCCATCATTTATTTTCGATTTCCACCATGAAATCATGGTTGAAAGTGATCAAGAAGCTTACCTACAGGTTTTAACTCGTCCTCCTATTGCTCCTTAGCCCCCTTGGTCGTTTTTCAAGCAAAGAGTGAAAGTTGATTCGAAATTCCCCTTTCAAGCTATGGATAAATGAGCTTATATGCATTTTTATTAAAATTCATTTTAAGAGAGAGAAAGTAGGAAATAACTACTCCATTTCCTTGCCACTTGCCCTCTCCTCTTCCTTTCATACGAGGCTATCTTCCTTGCCTCTTATTCCTCTCACTTATCCATGAAATAAAGAAAAGCAGATTAAGCACCTTAATCCATTTAATAATAATATCCATAAGTTAGTGGATATTTCTTTTTCTTTTAAAATTGTGAGTGAGTTATGCACTTCCTTTAGATATTTTGTGCCTTTGCAAGGCACATGGTCTTCCATTCTTTTTCAAAATCATCCCTCACCTTTTGGTTGAAGGGCTCCTTAATTAATATATTTATTTTTGCATTAAATTGAAGTAAAGTTCCAATTATGCTTAAATCTTGATTATTTTAATATCAAGATTCTCTCTCCTCCAAAGTAATTAAAATGAGGTTCCCCTATGATTTTATTGCCTCTACTTGATGACAAGAATAATTAGGGACCCTATAAAAGTGATATTTTGCATATTGAACCCTAGGTTTTGGTTAAATTGCACATTATACCAAAACTAGGTTTTAATGCACAAACATTGCTCAACAAGCTGTTTCTTGTTATTCAGGCTTGTGGAAGCCATACCTCTACATCATTATCATTCTCATGATGCTCAAACACTTTGAGGAACATTTTATCATGTAACATTTGCAATATAACCCCTCAACTTGGGTAATTTACACTTTAGTCCAAAATAAGCAAGCATTGCTTCAACATTATTCAAACATGACCAAAATTGAAACATAAGTTCCTCTTGAGTCCTAATTACTTTCCAAAAGATACAATCAAGGATCTAATTAACTTGTTTAAACAAAAACTTTAAATGTTAGGGCATAACCCAGGTCAGGGATATTACAATTATAAAACCCTAACAAGGATTTCGTCCCCGAAATCCCAGATAAAAGGAGACAGATTTTATTCATTCATTATATCATCAAGTCTCCACATAACATCTCATTTATATGGAGATACCATAGAACTTTGATCAATACAAAGTTCTTTCACACAAAATTCTCATAGAATCAAACATACATGGCATATACTCCACTGTCCTTTCATTATTGACTGTGGAGTTAATTCTGTGTCAGGTAACATTTTTCTTATTTAGATAGAGGTTATTTATTAATTTAATTTGATAAACTTTTCTTGCAATAATTTTAAAATTATTCCTTCAAATAGTTCATTCTCATCAATGTTATGTTTATGCAAATCATAAACCCCTAACATATGATGTCCATACTACATTAGGTAACTGGACTGATTCCACATTTAACCATTCCAGGTAACCATCATAAAATAGCCTGATATTTCTCAGATACCAGAATCCCTTACCTTGGTATCTAACACATGTGTTGATAACACATCACATCCTCATCTTCCTTTGGTCATTGTATAAATTTTCAACTGTTCATGAGTCATTTACTCTTGTTTCATCCTAGGTTTCTTGCTATTAGCATATGAATTATAAAGATGATTATATATCATTATCTCTCAGCATCATTATCACCATGTATACTAGATATGGTATTCAAACCTTCAGTTCATCACTGAACATTGTTATCTCTTATCAGATAACTATTACCTCTAGGTCTGAGGACCAGGGTATACATTATACTAAACATCTTCTTTTTGTTTATAAGTTGATTTATAATTAATTAAATCAAATTCCTCCATATATCAATTAGAATGTGGTAGAAATATCCATGCCACATCTCCTTCTTGATTAGGCTTCTTTGGATTGTTTCAGAATGATTACTTGATCAGAGTAATCAGAAATATAACAATCTATGTATGTCATACTTACCTTACCTTCAATAAATGAATACTTGGCCAGGGTATTCAAGAACTGAAATTAGGTAGTATGCATTTATTTTATTTTATGTTTTCATCTCTTTAAATTTGATATACTTAATATCTCAGATTTTCTCTGAGTTCCTTTTTCATCTCTTCCATTCGTTAATGAAGAAAGAGAAATTTCAAAACATATAAAAAAATATTAAACTGAACACAAGTTTTCATCCTATTTATCTCTTCCTCATATCCAAAAAGGATTATACATATGAACTAAACAACACTACCTTTCTTATAGTAGAGAGTAGAGGATTTTTCAAAATAGAAAGTTTTATCTTGACATGTCTACCTCTCACAAGTTATCTAGTGTCTTGTCTATTGGGTCACCTCATTACTTTCTATTTGGACATTGCCACCTCAGATGTCCTCTCTGTCCACATCTATAGCAAGCTCAGAGCCTTTTAGGTGACTAGTGCTTGGGTGCATTACATTGTGGTTGAGTCGGTACTACTGAAATCTTTGATTGTTTAGTACCACCAATTCCTTATTCCTGTGACTGTTTAGACTTCCTTTTAAGGTCTGTCTCATGTTTCTTTGTCATAGACCCTTCTATCCTTCGAATTGACTCCACAAATGTGACAAACCTCTCTCTACTTTCTAGGGTAGATGCCAGAATAGACATTTCAGCATTCAGTCCCTTCTCAAAACGTCGAATCTTTTCTTTCTCAACAGTGGCCATTTGAGGACAAAATCACAAAAGTTCCATAAACTTGACCTCATATTCATTTATTGACATGGCTCCCAGTTAAATTTTCTCAAACTACAAGATCTTTTCATCTAAGTATGTCCTTGGAAAATACTTATTGATGAATTCTCTATGAAATTCCTCCCAATTAACCTCTTCGTCATTCCTTTTTATTTCTTCTATAGCCCATCAATGTCCAACACTACCCTTCAAAAGGTATACATCATGTTTAACTTTGTCAGCCTTTGGGATACTAAGGATCTTAAAAGTTTTTTCTAACTCAGTGAGCCAAAAATCTGCATCTGCTGGGTCAGATGTCCCAGCATATTCTATGGCTCCAACACGACGTAGTCGTTCAAAAGTTTTACCAGACCCATATCCCTCATTGGGAGCTACTGTCCTGGGTGGTGGTGTCAACATCCAGTCTGTTATATGCATCACTGTAGTCATGAATTGCCCAAAAAGAGTAGAAAATTCTGGGTTTCTCATCATGACCTCATCAATAGGGGGATTCTCAGGTACTATTTCTTCTCTTGCATGATCCCTTGCACCTCCTACTGGTGCAGCAACATTACTTTCAGCAACGTAATCCTCATGTTGTCCAAACATATTTAGGCTATTTTCCTTCTTCTGCATAGGTAGAAGTCACTATAAGATATACTGGAGGACACTAGAATAGACTCAACATCTTAGTCCTATGTCTTTGTAGACTTAGTGAACCTAGAGCTCTGATACCACTAAATTTTCACAAAGCGTTCAAAACATACATCATTAACTAAGCGGAAGTGATCACTAACATCAGATTACTGAAAATTACTAAAAATTTAAACCTTTTGCAAAGAGATCCATACACAGGAAAACTCTTTTATCAAGAATCAATGTATTTCATTTACATCATGGTTCATGAGTACATATTCTGTACCATTCCTTCTTCAGGATTACAAGCATCATCTGCTCTGTTAACAACTAAACACATAAATCATAAGAACCTCAAGGCATCAAGCCAAAATCTCAATTTGATTTATTAAAAACACTAGTTACTAACTCCGAGGACCTGAGAGTATAGAGACGACACATATGACTTCTATCTATAAGACATGATAGACAATACTCTCAACCTGAGCTGTCACTGCTGTTGCTGATGTTCTTCCTCTACAAGATATTCTCAATCTCCTCTGTGCTTGTCCACCTAAAAATGTTGGATCCTACGGGGGTGTGACAATTGTAATTTCCCCAGCGAGAGATATAACTCTCTGCCAAAAACATTGTTATTGCAGTTTAACGATATAAAATTGGGCAGAAGATAAATAGTTTAAAGCATTCTCATCTTTTAAAGCATTGCAACTATTTATGATAGAACAATAGATCATTTATTCTCTTAATAAGGAATAGTAAGAACATGTATATCATTTATCCATCATATAATACCATCATGTCAAACTTCTCTTGTGACACTCATTATCTTGATATGTCACCCATGAGACATTCTTGTTTCAATCTGTTGGCCTTAGCCAATCTGCTAAACTGATATGGGATTATATCTACCATGTACTCATATATCATTAATACATGCATTGGGTTATTACCAATCATGTGTCATTATTATAGGCATTGGGTTATTACCAATCTTGTGTCATCATTACATGCATTGAGCCTCTACCAAGTATTGGACCCTTCCAAACCTGATTACATCGCCAGGCATTGGACACTACCGATCCTAATTTCACAGCCAGTTAACCAAACCTGATTACAGGCATTACACCTCTTCTAGGTATTGGACTTTAACCAATCCTGATTACACAGCCAGACATTGGACTCTAACCAATCCTGATTACACAGCCAGGGAATGGACTTTAACCAACCCTTATTACATGTATTACACCTCTTCAAGGTATTGGACTTAAACCAATCCTGATTACACATCCAGGCATTGGACTCTAACCAATCCTGATTACACAGCTAGGCATTGGACATTAACCAACCCTGATTACATGCATTACACCTCTGCTAGGTATTGGACTTTAACCAATCCTGATTACACAGCCAGACATTAGACTCTAACCAATCCTAATTACACAGCCAGGCATTGGACTTTAACCAACCCTGATTACATGCATTACACCTCTGCCAGGTATTGGACTTTAACCAATCCTGATTACACAGCCATGCATTGGACTCTAACCAATCCTGATTACACAGCCAGGCATTGGACTTTAACCAACCCTAATTAGAGGCATTACACCTCTTCCAGGTATTGGACTTTAACCAATCCTGATTACACAACCTTCATAGCTTTTCACATTCTTTATTGAATACAATTGTTCCTTTTATTAAGTTTATTAAGACATTATCATTTCTTACAATATACTTTTATAATCATCTTGGTTCCTCTCACTATGCCACAATTGTTCTCATGGCTCATAAGGCCCATAAAGCATCTTGTAACATCCCTGACCTGGGTTATGAATTAACCCTGTGTGTTTTGCCTAAATATGTAATTAAATCCTTGTGATTATCTTTTGGCATGTATTTAAGTTCCTAAGGAACATACATTTTCATTTCTGTCCTTTTAAAACAATGTTGTAGAATTATTTGGTAATGCAGGGGCCTATGTGCAAATTACCCAGTTAAGGGGTGTAACTTGCAAATTTCACAAGTTAAGATGTTCCTCTTATGATGAGACATCATATGAGTAAATATGATGAGGTAAGATGGATTTCCCAAGCTTGGGCATCAAGATACAGCTTGTGGAATGATCCTTGTGCTTAAAATCCCTAATTTGGATTAAAGTGCAATTTACCCAAATGTGGGGTGCAACTTATAAAATACACAATCTAGAACATCTTTTATGACTCTTGTCATCATTTAGAGTAGAAATGGTGAAAGGGACACATCAATGAATAATCAGATAAGAAAAACGACCTTTGTACATAAAATTCACTAAGTTTGAGTAAGGAAACCTTTCATGTATGTACCTTAGTGATAAGTTGACCTTCCTTGCCTTTAGTTCTTGGTTTTAGAAGGAGTTTTACCTTAGAAAAGAAGAGGAGGGACGTGCCTAAAAGAAAGGAAGGACCTAGTTGTGAAAAGGAGGAGTAAGTTGTCCTTATGATGAAAATAACCCCAAAGGTACTTATACCCTTTCCTTTACAATCAAAGGCAACACTTTCCTTTCACTCTTCACTTATCTCTTGCTGTGGACGACTAAGGAAGGAGCTCAGGAGCTCAAGGAAATGACCAACCTGCTCTAAGGTAAGAGAACACCACCTTCTAGCTTGGATTCATGGAGGAAATCGTATTACAAGGTTGAATTGCTAGTTTTCTTACTTAGGTTCCTTGTTCTAGCCAACCATTCCCATCTTTTTCTTGAAGAATTGACCTTGGCCGACCTGTGGAGCTCAAGACACCATTAAAGGCTTGAATCTTGGAAGCTTGGAAGCTCTAGGAACCACGTTTGAGGCGGGTTTTATAACTCTAACTCTTAGCTTTGTTATGCATATCTTTGTTCTTGTTTTCTATGATTAGTTCTTCTTCTACCTCCCTTCTTCCTTGCTCTTTTGCAAGCAAAACGGTGGAGGAACCGACCTGAACAGAGGTTGAGGATTATGGGCGTGGATTCATAGGTCACTTTATGAAATGACCTTGAACCCTTTTGGTCCAAACAGGTGCAACTCATTTAAGGTCAAACGGGTTCAACCCGTTTGATCTCAAACGATCCTGTAAGATCATTTAGATCAAAACGACCTCAAGACCATTTCATAGGGTTGACCAAGGTACGACCGTTTGGGTCTTCTGTTCAAAATTATGTAGGCTAGTGACCCACCAAATTTGAGGAGTTAACTCCAAATGAATCGTAGTTTGAAGGCCAATCAATTAGGCAATAGAATTGAATTAAGTACTGATTTTCCAAACTAATTAACTTGAACTTTTGGGCAAACAGGTTCCAACCCGTTTGAGTGAGTTGACCAAGTGTTGACCATTTGGGATACCTGTTCATAATGTATTGAATTTCATTCCTACAAAGAATTGTAATCTAATTCCTAACCAATTAAGAGTTGAAGACACTTCATTAACCTAACCCTAATCGGGTGAAAGTTGCTGATTTCAATATAGATCTTGTTGAGTTTTGGGTTGAAGGACCCAAACGGGTTCCAACCCGTTTGGGGGTTCATCCAAACGATCTCAAACTCGTTTAGTGACACCCCAAGATCGTTTGGAGGTCTAGGGTTAAAGATATTTGATGGTTTGAGGGTCCAATTACAAGATGTTGAAAATTGATGAAAAGTGCTGATTTTAATTTAATTAGGGCTCAACCCTTATCAAATCATTTTGGTTTTTGGTCAAACTTTGGGCAAACAGTCTCAAGATCGTTTGGAGGTCATCCAAACGACCTCAAGACCGTTTTAGCCAAGTTTGGGCCCAATTGAAGGTCAATTGAGAGGTTCAACTCTGATTTGAATCATATTGTTGAACATTGATGATTAGCCGATTGGAAACCCTAATTGAGTTAGATTTAACCCTAATTGGCGTTCAATTGAGGGTCAATTTGGTGACCAGTTAATTGAGGCTCATCCTAATTGACTCAATTTGTATATGATTAAGATGGCTTTGACCAATTAAAGGCTTCAACATAGGAAACCCTATTCAAATATAACCTATGTGTCACCTTTATGTTCATGCGGTTTGAACCCAAGTTGGTCAGCACTCGTTTGAGTCCAAATGAGTCCACACTCATTTGAGTCCAAACGAGTCCACACTCGTTTGATCTCAAACGGGTTCACACTCGTTTGATCTCAAACAGGTTCACACTCGTTTGAACTCAAATGGGTTCACACCCGTTTAGACTCAAGTGGGTCCACACCCGTTTAAGGTCAAGTGGGTCCACACTCGTTTAAGGCTCAAATGGGTCCAAGGCCGTTTGAGGTTAAATGAGTTCAAGGTCGTTTAAGAATCAAATGGGTTGAAGGTTGAAGGTTAAACCCTAAACCAATTGGAGACCTTCAAGGTTGATTATACTTAATCACTTGAGAGTGTAAAAGGTTCAATGATGATCTAATCTAAACCCTAATGGTAACCTAAGATGTTAAGGGACTAAGTGGCTAATGAATTGACCCATGATGATGGTCAATGGGTAAATTACCAAAATGCCCCTGAAAGGTTCAATTGAGTGATACCTTGTTTTAATCAAACCCTAATCACATGATAGTGATGAGTTGGCTTGTGTTAATTAATGAGGACTTAACCCAACCTAATCTAGAGTGGTGTAATCACTATCTACTAGTTAGAGGAGAGAGAAAGTAGCAATTATAATGGAAACTCAAGTAAAATACCTTCAATATACATGAATGTGCAAGTTTAGGTATGATCCACTTATGTGAGATCATGAAGACCCTAATTATGATAATTGATGAATCTTAATCTTATCTGAGGTCATTAATGATGATGTTTCTTATACATGGGGATGTTATGAGATCATTTCACCATGAGGTGAATAGTAAACCCTAATTCTAGGGTGATGACATGTAATGTGAATAGTAAACCCTAATTGATGAAAACCAGGGAAACCTAGCTCTTATATGAGTAGGGAGATACAACTTCTTTAAATAAGTTATTTACTGTTATCAGTTGATTTAACCATGCAGGTTCCTTTATGAGGATGATCATATCCATGTATGGATGATGATACTATATTCATTGAAAGCATGTTGTTAGCTTTATGAATAGTGATATATCCTGATGCCTTGATTAATAGCATCTTATGAGATTGATAGGCTGTGAGAGCCATGAATACCATCAAGGTCATGCTTTAAGAGATGACTTGTGATGAGAATAGTGAGAAATGATAATTGATGAGAGTTAGGCTTGTTACATTTCGTATTCTTCCTTCATAGCTGCTATGCTAATGATTAATGTTTGAAAACATGTTTGATGATAAAAGAATACTGAAATGTACCTAACTAATCAAGTATAATCATACCATGTAGAGCCCTGATCATAGATCCATCATCGTCAGGAATTAGATGATGGTGAAACAGGTTTTCCTAAGGGGATTCTTGGAGCACATACTTTTGAATATGTGGGGTAATATGGATGTGAATGTCCTTACATCCTAGTGTAGGAATTGATGTAGATGTATCTTTATTCTATCAATCCTTCACTATGTGTTTATGCCGGGGTGATGTAACACTAATCTCCCGAGGAAATCTTTTATACCGCCTCGATGAGAGATAAACAAGAAATCTTTCAATGGCGAAGAGAGTACAGAATGCCACTGTGACTCTAATAGCGAAGTACCAGAATACCCTGGTAAGCTATTGTAACAGAGACACTAGATGTCCTGCATGTTGATCCTCATACTGACTGAGGAAGATGAGGTCATAAGAATCCGGCTCTTTTGATGACCTATGTATGATACCGATGCGACTTAATAGTGATCGGTTGGAGTATGAGCGGTATACCTCATCTCCACAGGGCATAATGATGTTTGTAAAACATAATCAACCGCGCAGCATATCTGCTTAGGTTGAACCACGAAATACATTGGTTGATGATACATTACTTAGTATACATGTCTTTGTCATATTCCTTAAATGTTGTTGTTCTAATTGATAACAATCTGCTGCTGATTACCTTAGAGATTTTATTGCCTATGTTATTCTTGGTTGCTATAATAAAGCTTCTAGCGGAGAGTTATAACTCTCGCTGGGACAATTATTTAAAATTGTCTCACCCCGTAGATTTCAACTTTTTAGGTGGTCGTCGAGGATGGAGGAACCAATCTGCAGGTGATCAGAATCAACAGCAGCGGTACCAGGAGCAGCAGTGAATCTCAGGTGGAGATACTGACTGCTGAGTCATGTAGTTAGATGGTCTTATGTCGTCTCTGTACTCTCAGGTCCTTGGAGTCTTTTGGTCTGAAATTTTAGGATTTAAATCTTGAGATTTTGTATCTGGCTGTATATAATCACTCATGAAGTGATCTAACATAGATGTAATCTGTTTACCTTGTTTCTTATAAAAGGAGTTTCATGATTTCAAGATCTTGTCTCAAAAAGTTTTAATTTTCGGTGATTTTCATATTCCGCTGTTAATCGAATCGCTTCCGATGAGTTTAGTCGTGTTTATCTCGGGTTTTGGAGATTAGAGCCCACAATTAAGTGGTATCAGAGCTCTAGGTTCGCTGAGTCTACAGAGACATAGGAATCAGAGTGTCAAGTCTATCCTTAGTACTTCTTTCTTATCTAATAGAGTCTTCTGCTCCTCAGGAGAAGAAGATAATTAAGGATGCCTGGACCACAGGAGGAGTACGAGGCCAAAAGTAGTGTTGCTACGCCTCGAGAAGGTGCAAGGAACCTAGAAATAGAGCAACTTGTACCTGAGCCACCCAGAGAACCACCTCAGTTTGACCCAGCTGATATGGGAAACCCAGCTGTTCAAACTATGTTCGGGCAGTTTATGACTGCTATGACACACATCACCGACAGGATGCCCATGCCTGCACCTAGGGCACCTTCCCAGCCTGAAGGACAAGGTATCGGTAAGACATTCGAGCGACTTCGTCGTATCGGAGCAACTGAATACTTTAGAACAACTGATCCTATAGATGCCGATCTGTGGTTAATCGAGTTGGAGAAAGCTTTTAGAATCCTCAACATCCCAGAAGCTCAGAAGGTTAGACATGCTGTCTATCTTCTCAAGTGAAGTGCTGGTCACTGGTGGACCATGGAAGAGCAGAAGAGGCCTGGAGTGGAGATCTTGTGGGAAGATTTTCATCGGGAATTTATCAATAGATATTTTCCAAAGACCTTCCTAGATGAGAAGATCTCTCAGTTTGAGAAATTGAGGCAAGGCATGATGAACATTAGCGAGTATGAAGCTAAGTTCATGGAGTTATTGCGGTTTTGTCCGCACATGGCTGCCATAGAAGAAGAAAGAATCAGAAGGTTCGAGAAGGGTTTAAATGCCAACTTGACTACTCCCGTGTCTGCCCTAGAGAATTGAGAGAGGTTTTCTACCTTCGTTGAGTCAGTCTGAAGGATAGAGAAATCCATAGTCGAGAAGAGAGAAACCCATAAAAGATATCTGCAGTTCCAGGGTTCTTCATCTAGAGACTTTAAGAAACCTAGATTCTCTGCACCTACACCTCCACCACCCAGAACTAGTGCTCAGACACAGTGGACACCGAGTAGAGGCAGGGGACGAAGCCTACCACTACAAGAGACTCACAGTTCAGCATCAATGTCAGTTACAGGACCACCCAGACCACAACAACTGGAGAAGAGTTGTTACAACTGTGGGAAGGTGGGACATTTGATGAAGGACTGCCGATCCAGGCTTGTCAGTGTGACACAGCCTCCGAGACAGAGTCAACATGGATCACAGAGAAGGCAATCTCAAGGAGCATCTTGAGGACATGGACAAGCGTCTCAAGCTGGATCATCAGCACCACCTCAACACCAGGCGACAGCGAGGTTCTATGCTATGAACCCACCAGATGCAGTGGTCAATCCACGAGTAGTGGCAGGTCAGATGGAACTTTTATATTCTGATATTTCTAAATCCTGTGTTGTATCTGTTCTGATTGACCCGGGTGCTACGCACTCCTTTGTCACTCGGAGAGTGATTCATAGTTGCAATATGACAATTAGTCATAGGGCAGATAGCTTGTTTTTGGAGACTCCATTGAGTGGGTCTGCCGTTTTGCAGGAGGTATGCTCTCCCTGCATCCTCTTGTTTTCTGATCATCGCATTCAAGTGGACCTTATACCACTTGATATGCAAGGATTTGATATAATCCTCGGGATGGATACCTTAGAAAGGTATCGAGTTGTCTTGGATTGTGAATCCAAACAGGCTGTGTTTGCTGATGATAGCAGCACATGGATCTTTCAAGGAGAGAGAAAGATTCTGCCCACCTGTCTTGTATCAGCTATGGCTGCTAACAAGCTAATGAGGCAAGGATGTTATGCATTCCTGGCACATGTAGTAGATGTTACCAAAGAAGGTCCCAACCCTGCTGAAGTTCCTATAGTCAGGGAATTCAAGGACGTGTATCCTGAAGAACTTCCAGGTATACCACCATCTCGGGAAATTGATTTTGAAATCAATTTGATCCCAGATACAAAACCTATAGCCCAGACACCGTATAAGATGGCGCCTGCTGAGATGGCAGAACTCAAGAAACAACTTCAAGAGTTGCTTGAGAAAGGTTTTATCTGACCGAGCACTTCACCGTGGGGTGCTTCGGTTTTTTTTGTTAAAAAGAAAGATGGGTCAGTGCGGTTGTGCATTGATTATAGACAACTCAATAAAGTAACAATAAAGAATAAGTACCCGTTGCCATGGATTGATGATCTTTTTGACCAGTTGTGTGGTGCAACAGTCTTCTCAAAGATAGATTTGAGGTATGGATATCATCAACTCCGTATTAAGGATAGTGACATATCCAAATCTGCCTTTAGGACACGATATGGTCACTATGAGTTCACGGTTATGTCGTTTGGACTAACCAATGCACCGGCTGCATTCATGGAACTCATGAATAGAGTTTTTCGACCTTTCCTTAATCAGTGTGTTGTCGTCTTCATAGATGACATTCTGATTTATAGTAAGGATGCTCAGCAGCATGAACAACATCTCCGATAGGCTCTAACTCTGCTAAGAAAACATAAGCTATATGCTAAGTTTAGCAAGTGTGAGTTCTGGTTGCCGGAAGTATCTTTTCTTGGACATGTGATATCTGCCTCGGGTATTCGTGTTGACCCTACAAAGGTAGAATCTGTTCTACAGTGGGAACAACCGAAGACACCAACGGAGATTCGAAGTTTCTTGGGATTAGCTAGTTATTATCGAAGGTTTATTAAGAATTTCAGTTCTATAGCCTTACCCTTAACCAAGTTAACCCGGAAAGATGTTCCTTTTATATGGAGTGATAAGTGTCAACAGTCTTTTCAGCTGTTAAAGGAGAGGTTGACAAGTGCACCTGTGCTTGTGTTACCTGAGCAAGGAAAAGGATACATAATTTTCTATGATGCTTCCAAGAATGGACTCGAATGCGTGTTGATGCAGGATAAGCAAGTGATTTCTTTTGCTTCACGACAGCTTAAGAAACACGAAGAGAATTATCCGACACACGATCTGGAGTTAGCTGTTGTGGTTCATGCCCTGAAGATCTGGAGACATTATCTCTATGGAGAGACATTCCAGATTTTCACAGATCACAAAAATCTTAAGTATATCTTCTCTCAGCATGGGCTTAACATGAGGCAACATCGCTGGATGGAGTTAATCAAGGATTATGATTGTACAATAGATTACCATCCAGGAAAGGCCAATGTAGTTGCAGATTCCTTGAGTAGGAAATCAGCAACATCATCCTCTGATAGGGCACAATTAAACTCTTTAGTATGCCCTAGGAGAGATATGCTTATCTCCTTAAGGCAAGACAATGTACAGATGAAGGTGTCATGGATTGCCGGGTTGTTGGCTGAGATGCATATCAAACCCACCCTAAGAGAGCAGATTAAGGAGGCACAGCAAGTTGATGTTGCAGTTCAGCAGATCAGATCTGAGTATGGTGATGAGAAGCGAGAAGGTTTTCATGAATCAGATGATCGAGTGGCATGCTATCATGGGAGGATGATAGTACCAGATGTAGATAACCTGAGGAAGTTAACCCTGGAAGAAGCTCATTCTTCAATGTATGCTATGCATCCAGGAAGCACCAAGATGTATCGAAACTTGAAAGATATGTATTGGTGGCCTGGGATGAAGAAGGATGTAGCTGAGTTTGTTCTGAGGTGTCCAGTGTGTCAGCAAGTTAAAGTTGAACACCAGAAGCCTGCAGGAACAATGCAACCTTTACCCATACCGCAGTGGAAGTGGGATCATGTAACCATGGACTTTGTTGTTGGCCTACCTAGAACAAACAAAGGACATGATTCCATTTGGGTAATTATTGATAGGTTGACTAAGACAGCGCATTTCTTACCTGTCAAAACAACCTATTCTGCTGAAAGGTTATCCCAGTTATATGTTCAAGAGATAGTGCGTTTGCACGGAGTTCCTGTCACCATAGTTTCTGACAGAGGTCCTCAGTTCACAAGTCATTTTTGGGAACATCTACATAGGGCACTAGGCACCCAGTTAAAGTTTAGTACAACCTTTCATCCACATACGGATGGACAGTCACAAAGGACTATACAGACCTTAGAAGATCTGTTGAGAGCAAGTGTTCTCCAGTTTATAGGGAGTTGGGATCTGCACCTAAGCCTAATAGAGTTTGCCTATAACAATAGCTATCATCATAGTATTGATATGGCACCTTATGAGGCTTTATATGGTAGACGTTGTAGGTCACCCTTGTGTTGGTATGAGACTGGTGAACATCAGTTGTTAGGTCCTGATCTTGTACAACAGACCACAGAGAAGATTAAAATAATACAACAACAGATTAAGACTACACATGATAGGCAGAAATCTTATGCTGATAAGCGTCGTAGACCGTTAGAGTTCCAGGTTGGAGACAGAGTGTATCTCAAGGTCTCGCCTTGGGAAGGAGTCCTTCGCTTTGGAAGGAAAGGGAAGTTAACTCCTAGATTTATGGGACCTTATCCAATCATTGAACGGGTTGGAAAGGTAGCCTATAGACTAGAGTTACCACCAGAGTTGCAGAGGTTACACCCTGTGTTTCACATTTCTATGCTGAGGAAATGTCACCCCGACACTGAGTCAGTTCTACAACCTATGGAGGTAGAATTGAATGATGACATATCTTACGAAGAAGGACTAGTGTCAATCCTTGTTAGCAGAACTAAAAAGTTAAAGAAGAAAGATATAAGCCTTGTGAAAGTCCTCTGGAACCACCGTGGTGTTGAAGAAGCCACTTGGGAACTAGAGGATGAGATGAGAAGGAAGTATCCTTCTCTTTTCTCCTAGTATGCTTTATCAATTTCGGGGACGAAATCCTTGTAAGGGGAGGATAATGTGGAGCTCAAGACACCATTAAAGGCTTGAAGCTTGGAAGCTTGGAAACTCTAGGAACCACGTTTGAGGCCGACCTGTGGAGCTCAAGACACCATTAAAGGCTTGAAGCTTGGAAGCTTGGAAGCTCTAGGAACCACGTTTGAGGCGGGTTTTATAACTCTAACTCTTAGCTTTGTTATGCATATCTTTGTTCATGTTTTCTATGATTAGTTCTTCTTCTACCTCCCTTCTTCCTTGCTCTTTTGCAAGCAAAACGGTGGAGGAACCGACCTGAACATAGGTTGAGGATGATGGGCGTGGATTCCTAGGTCACTTTATGAAATGACCTTGAACCCTTTTGGTCCAAACAGGTGCAACTCGTTTAAGGTCAAACGGGTTCAACCCGTTTGATCTCAAACGATCCTGCAAGATCATTTGGATCAAAACGACCTCAAGACCATTTCATAGGGTTGACCAAGGTACGACCATTTGGGTCTTCTGTTCACAATTATATAGGCTAGTGACCCACCAAATTTGAGGAGTTAACTCCAAAGGAATCGTTGTTTGAAAGCCAATCAATTAGGCAATAGAATTGAATTAAGTACTGATTTTCCAAACTAATTAACTTGAACTTTTGGGCAAACGGGTTCCAACCCGTTTGAGTGAGTTGACCAAGTGTTGACCGTTTGGGATACCTGTTCATAATGTATTGAATTTCATTCCTACAAAGAATTGTAATCTAATTCCTAACCAATTAAGAGTTGAAGACACTTCATTAACCTAACCCTAATCGGGTGAAAGTTGCTGATTTCAATATAGATCTTGTTGAGTATTGGGTTGAAGGACCCAAACGGGTTCCAACCCATTTGGGGGTTCATCCAAACGATCTCACACTCGTTTAGTGACACCCCAAGATCGTTTGGAGGTCTAGGGTTAAAGAAATTTGATGGTTTGAGGGTCCAATTACAAGATGTTGAAAATTGATGAAAAGTGCTGATTTTAATTTAATTAGGGCTCAACCCTTATCAAATCATTTTGGTTTTTGGTCAAACTTTGGGAAAACGGTCTCAAGATCATTTGGAGGTCATCCAAACTACCTCAAGACCGTTTGAGCCAAGTTTGTGCCCAATTGGAGGTCAATTGATAGGTTCAACTCTGATTTGAATCATATTGTTGAACATTGATGATTAGCCGATTGAAAACCCTAATTGAGTTAGATTTAAACCTAAATTGGCATTCAATTGAGGGTCAATTTGGTGACCAGTTAATTGAGGCTCATCCTAATTGACTCAATTTGTATATGATTAAGATGGCTTTGACCAATTAAAGGCTTCAACATAGGAAACCCTATTCAAATATAACCTATGTGTCACCTTTATGTTCATGCGGTTTGAACCCAAGTTGGTCCGCACTCGTTTGAGTCCAAATGAGTCCACACTCGTTTGAGTCCAAATGAGTCCACACTCGTTTGATCTCAAACGGGTTCACACTTGTTTGATCTCAAACAGGTTCACACTCATTTGAACTCAAATGGGTTCACACCCGTTTAGACTCAAGTGGGTCCACACCCGTTTAAGGTCAAGTGGGTCCACACTCGTTACAGGCTCAAATGGGTCCAGGGTCGTTTGAGGTTAAACGAGTTCAAGGTCGTTTAAGAATCAAATGGGTTGAAGGTTGAAGGTTAAACCCTAAACCAATTGGAGACCTTCAAGGTTGATTATACTTAATCACTTGAGAGTGTAAAAGGTTCAATGATGATCTAATCTAAACCCTAATGGTAACCTAAGATGTTAAGGGACTAAGTGGCTAATGAATTGACCCATGATGATGGTCAATGGGTAAATTACCAAAATGCCCCTGAAAGGTTCAATTGAGTGATACCTTGTTTTAATCAAACCCTAATCACATGATAGTGATGAGTTGGCTTGTATTAATTAATGAGGACTTAACCCAACCTAATCTAGAGTGGTGTAATCACTATCTACTAGTTAGAGGAGAGAGAAAGTAGCAATTATAATGGAAACTCAAGTAAAATACCTTCAATATACATGAATGTGCAAGTTTAGGTATGATCCACTTATGTGAGATCATGAAGACCCTAATTATGATAATTGATGAATCTTAATCTTATCTGAGGTCTTTAATGATGATGTTTCTTATACATGGGGATGTTATGAGATCATTTCACCATGAGGTGAATAGTAAACCCTAATTCTAGGGTGATGACATGTAATGTGAATAGTAAACCCTAATTGATGAAAACCAGGGAAACCTAGCTCTTATATGAGTAGGGAGATACAACTTCTTTAAATAAGTTATTTACTGTTATCAGTTTATTTAACCATGCAGGTTCCTTTATGAGGATGATCATATCCAGGTATGGATGATGATACTATATTCATTGAAAGCATGTTGTTAGCTTTATGAATAGTGATATATCCTGATGCCTTGATTAATAGCATCTTATGAGATTGATAGGCTGTGAGAGCCATGAATACCATCAAGGTCATGCTTTAAGAGATGACTTGTGATGAGAATAGTGAGAAAGGATAATTGATGAGAGTTAGGCTTGTTACATTTAGTATTCTTCCTTCATAGCTGCTATGCTAATGATTAATGTTTGAAAACATGTTTGATGATAAAAGAATACTGAAATGTACCTAACTAATCAAGTATAATCATACCATGTAGAGCCCTGATCATAAATCCATCATCGTCAGGAATTAGATGATGGTGAAACAGGTTTTCCTAAGGGGATTCCTGGAGCACATACTTTTGAATATGTGGGGTAATATGGATGTGAATTTCCTTACATCCTAGTGTAGGAATTGATGTAGATGTATCTTTATTCTATCAATCCTTCACTATGTGTTTATGCCGGGGTGATGTAACACTAATCTCCCGAGTAAATCTTTTATACCGCCTCGATGAGATATAAACAAGAAATCTTTCGATGGCGAAGAGAGTACAGAATGCCACTGTGACTCTAATAGCGAAGTACCAGAATACCCTGGTAAGCTATTGTAACAGAGACACTAGATGTCCTGCATGTTGATCCTCATACTGACTGAGGAAGATGAGGTCATAAGAATTCGGCTCTTTTGATGACCTATGTATGATACCGATGCGACTTAATAGTGATCGGTTGGAGTATGAGCGGTATACCTCATCTCCGCAGGGCATAATGATGTTTGTAAAACATAATCAACCGCGCAGCATATCTGCTTAGGTTGAACCACGAAATACATTGGTTGATGATACATTACTTAGTATACATGTCTTTTTCATATTCCTTAAATGTTGTTGTTCTAATTGATAACAATCTACTGCTGATTACCTTAGAGCTTTTATTGCCTATGTTATTCTTGGTTTCTATAATAAATCTTCTGGCGGAGAGTTATAACTCTCGCTGGGACAATTATTTAAAATTGTCTCACCCCGTAGATTTCAACTTTTTAGGTGGTCGTCGAGGATGAAGGAACCAATCTGCAGGTGATCTGAATCAGCAGCAGCAGTACCAGGAGCAACAGTGAATCTCAAGTGGAGATACTGACTGCTGAGTCATGTAGTTAGATGGTCTTATGTCGTCTCTGTACTCTCAGGTCCTTGGAGTCTTTTGGTCTGAAATTTTAGGTTTTAAATCTTGAGATTTTGTATCTGGCTGTATATAATCACTCATGAAGTGATCTAACATAGATGTAATCTGTTTACCTTGTTTCTTATAAAAGGAGTTTCATGATTTTAAGATCTTGTCTTAAAAAGTTTTAATTTTCAGTGATTTTCATATTCCGCTATTAATCGAATCGCTTCCGCGGAGTTTAATTGTGTTTATCTCGGGTTTTGGAGATCAGAGCCCACAATTAAGTGGTATCAGAGCTCTAGGTTCGCTGAGTCTACAGAGACATAGGACTTAGAATGTCAAGTCTATCCTTAGTACTTATTTCTTATCTAATAGAGTCTTCTACTCCTCAGGAGAAGAAGATAATTAAGGATGCCTAGACCACAGGAGGAGTACGAGGCCGAAAGTAGTGTTGCTGTGCCTCAAGAAGGTGCAAGGAACCTAGAAATAGAGCAACCTGTACCTGAGCCACCCAGAGAACCACCTCAGTTTGACCCAGCTGATATGGGAAACCCAGTTGTTCAAACTATGTTCGGGCAGTTTATGACTGCTATGACACACATCACCGACAGGATGCCCATGCCTGCACCTAGGGCACCTGCCCAGCCTGAAGGACAAGGTATCGGTAAGACGTTCGAGCGACTTCGTCGTGTCGGAGCAACTGAATACTTTGGAACAACTGATCCTATAGATGCCGATCTGTGGTTAACCGAGTTGGAGAAAGCTTTTAGAATCCTCAACATCCCAGAAGCTCAGAAGGTTAGACATTCTGTCTATCTTCTCAAGGGAAGTGTTGGTCACTGGTGGACCATGGAAGAGCAGAAGAGGCCTGGAGTGGAGATCTTGTGGGAAGATTTTCGTCGGGAATTTATCAATAGATATTTTCCAAAGACCTTCCTAGACGAGAAGATCTCTCAGTTTGAGAAATTGAGGCAAGGCATGATGAACATTAGCGAGTATGAAGCTAAGTTCATGGAGTTATTGTGGTTTTGTCCGCACATGGCTGCCACAGAAGAAGAAAGAATCAGAAGGTTCGAGAAGGGTTTAAACGCCAACTTGACTACTCCCGTGTCTGCCCTAGAGAATCTGGAGAGGTTTTCTACCTTCGTTGAGTCAGTCCGAAGGATAGAGAAATCTGTAGTCGAGAAGAGACAACCCCATAAAAGATATCTGCAGTTCCAGGGTTCTTCATCTAGAGACTTAAAGAAACCTAGATTCTCTGCACCTACACCTCCACCACCCAGAACTAGTGCTCAGACACAGTGGACACCGAGTAGAGGCAGGGGACGAAGCCTACCACTACAAGAGACTCACAGTTCAGCATCAATGTCAGTTACAGGACCACCCAGACCACAACAACTGGAGAAGAGTTGTTACAACTGTGGGAAGGTGGGACATTTGATGAAGGACTGCCGATCCAGGCCTGTCAGTGTGACACAGCCTCTGAGACAAAGTCAACATGGATCACAGAGAAGGCAATCTCAAGGAGCAGCTTGAGGACGTGGACAAGCGTCTCAAGCTGGATCATCAGCACCACCTCAACACTAGGTGACAACGAGGTTCTATGCTATGAACCCACCAGATGCAGTGGTCAATCCACGAGTAGTGGCAGGTCAGATGGAACTTTTATATTCTGATATGTCTAAATCCTGTGTTGTATCTGTTCTGATTGACCCGGGTGCTACGCACTCCTTTGTCACTCGGAGAGTGATTCGTAGTTGCAATATGACAATTAGTCATAGGGCAGATAGCTTGTTTTTGGAGACTCCATTGAGTGGGTCTGCCGTTTTGCAGGAGGTATGCTCTCCCTGCATCCTCTTGTTTTCTGATCATCGCATTCAAGTGGACCTTATACCACTTGATATGCAAGGATTTGATATAATCCTCGGGATGGATACCTTAGAAAGGTATCGAGTTGTCTTGGATTGTGAATCCAAACAGGCTGTGTTTGCTGATGATAGCAGCACATGGATCTTTCAAGGAGAGAGAAAGATTCTGCCCACCTGTCTTGTATCAGCTATGGCTGCTAACAAGCTAATGAGGCAAGGATGTTATGCATTCCTGGCATATGTAGTAGATGTTACCAAAGAAGGTCCCAACCCTGCTGAAGTTCCTATAGTCAGGGAATTCAAGGACGTGTATCCTGAAGAACTTCTAGGTATACCACCATCTCGGGAAATTGATTTTGAAATCAATTTGATCCCAGATACAAAACCTATAGCCCAGACACCGTATAGGATGGCGCCTACTGAGATGGCAGAACTCAAGAAACAACTTCAAGAGTTGCTTGAGAAAGGTTTTATCCGACCGAGCACTTCACCGTGGGGTGCTTCAGTTTTGTTTGTTAAAAAGAAAGATGGGTCAGTGAGGTTGTGCATTGATTATAGACAACTCAATAAAGTAACAATAAAGAATAAGTACCCGTTGCCAAGGATTGATGATCTTTTTGACCAGTTGTGTGGTGCAACAGTCTTCTTAAAGATAGATTTGAGGTCTGGATATCATCAACTCCGTATTAAGGATAGTGACATATCCAAGTCTGCCTTTAGGACACGATATGGTCACTATGAGTTCACGGTTATGTCGTTTGGACTAACCAATGCACCGCCTGCATTCATGGAACTCATGAATAGAGTTTTTCGACCTTTCCTTGATCAGTGTGTTGTCGTCTTCATAGATGACATTCTGATTTATAGTAAGGATGCTCAGTAACATGAACAGCATCTCCGACAGGCTCTAACTCTGCTAAGAAAACATAAGCTATATGCTAAGTTTAGCAAGTGTGAGTTCTGGTTGCCGGAAGTATCTTTTCTTGGACATGTGATATCTGCCTCGGGTATTCATGTTGACCCTACAAAGGTAGAATATGTTCTACAGTGGGAACAACCAAAGACACCAACGGAGATTCGAAGTTTCTTGGGATTAGCTAGTTATTATCGAAGGTTTATTAAGAATTTCAGTTCTATAGCCTTACCCTTAACCAAGTTAACCCGGAAAGATGTTCCTTTTATATGGAGTGATAAGTGTCAACAGTCTTTTCAGCTGTTAAAGGAGAGGTTGACAAGTGCACATGTGCTTGTGTTACCTGAGCAAGGAAAAGGATACATAATTTTCTATGATGCTTCCAAGAATGGACTCAAATGCGTGTTGATGCAGGATAAGCAAGTGATTTCTTTTGCTTCACGACAGCTTAAGAAACACGAAGAGAATTTTCCGACACACGATCTAGAGTTAGCTGATGTGGTTCATGCCCTGAAGATCTGGAGACATTATCTCTACGGAGAGACATTCCAGATTTTCACATATCACAAAAATCTTAAGTATATCTTCTCTCGGCATGGGCTTAACATGAGGCAACGTCGCTGGATGGAGTTAATCAAGGATTATGATTGTACAATAGATTACCATCCAGGAAAGGCCAATGTAGTTGCAGATTCCTTGAGTAGGAAATTAGCAACATCATCCTCTGATAGGGAATAATTAAACTCTTTAGTATGCCCTAGGAGAGATATGCTTATCTCCTTAAGGCAAGACAATGTACAGATGAAGGTGTCATGGATTGCCGGGTTGTTGGGTGAGATGCATATCAAACCCACCCTAAGAGAGCAGATTAAGGAGGCACATCAAGTTGATGTTGCAGTTCAGCAGATCAGATCTGAGTATGGTGATGAGAAGCGAGAAGGTTTTCATGAATCAGATGATCGAGTGGCATGCTATCATGGGAGGATGATAGTACCAGATGTAGATAACCTGAGGAAGTTAGTCCTGGAAGAAGCTCATTCTTCAATGTATGCTATGCATCCAGGAAGCACCAAGATGTATCGAAACTTGAAAGATATGTATTGGTGGCCTGGGATGAAGAAGGATGTAGCTGAGTTTGTTCTGAGGTGTCCAGTGTGTCAGCAAGTTAAAGCTGAACACCAGAAGCCTGCAGGAACAATGCAACCTTTACCCATACCGCAGTGGAAGTGGGATCATGTAACCATGGACTTTGTTGTTGGCCTACCTAGAACAAACAAAGGACATGATTCCATTTGGGTAATTATTGATAGGTTGACTAAGACAGTGCATTTCTTACCTGTCAAAACAACCTATTCTGCTGAAAGGTTATCCCAGTTATATGTTCAAGAGATAGTGCGTTTGCACGGAGTTCCTGTCACCATAGTTTCTGACAGAGGTCCTCAGTTCACAAGTCGTTTTTGGGAACAACTACATAGGGCACTAGGCACCCAGTTAAAGTTTAGTACAACCTTTCATCCACAGACGGATGGACAGTCAGAAAGGACTATACAGACCTTAGAAGATCTGTTGAGAGCATGTGTTCTCCAGTTTACAGGGAGTTGGGATCTGCACCTAAGCCTAATAGAGTTTACCTATAACAATAGCTATCAACATAGTATTGATATGGCACCTTATGAGGCTTTATATGGTAGACGTTGTAGGTCACCCTTGTGTTAGTATGAGACTGGTGAGCATCAGTTGTTAGGTCCTGATCTTGTGCAGCAGACCACAGAGAAGATTAAAATAATACAACAACAGATTAAGACTGCACAGGATAGGAAGAAATCTTATGCTGATAAGCGTCGTAGACCGTTAGAGTTCCAGGTTGGAGACAGAGTGTATCTCAAGGTCTCGCCTTGGGAAGGAGTCCTTCGCTTTGGAAGGAAAGGGAAGTTAACTCCTAGATTTATGGGACCTTATCCAATCATTGAACGGGTTGGAAAGGTAGCCTATAGACTAGAGTTACCACCAGAGTTGCAGAGGTTACACCCTGTGTTTCACATTTCTATGCTGAGGAAATGTCACCCCGACACTGAGTCAGTTCTACAACCTATGGAGGTAGAATTGAATGATGACATATCTTACGAAGAAGGACCAGTGTCAATCCTTGTTAGCAGAACTAAAAAGTTAAAGAAGAAAGATATAAGCCTTGTGAAAGTCCTCTGGAACCACCGTGGTGTTGAAGAAGCCACTTGGGAACTAGATGATGAGATGAGAAGGAAGTATCTTGCTCTTTTCTCCTAGTATGCTTTATCGATTTCGGGGACGAAATCCTTGTAAGGGGAGGATAATTTGTAACATCCCTGAGCTGGGTTATGAATTAACCCTAGGTATTTTTCCTAAATATGTAATTAAATCCTTGTGATTATCTTTTGGCATGTATTTAAGTTCCTAAGGAACATACATTTTCATTTCTGTCCTTTTAAAACAATGTTGTAGAATTATTTGGTAATGCAGGGGCCTATGTGCAAATTACCCAGTTAAGGGGTGTAACTTGCAAATTTCACAAGTTAAGATGTTCCTCTAATGTTGAGACATCATATGAGTAAATATGATGAGGTAAGATGGATTTCCCAAGCTTGGGCATCAAGATACAGCTTGTGGAATGATCCTTGTGCTTAAAAACCCTAATTTGGATTAAAGTGCAATTTACCCAAATGTGGGGTGCAACTTATAAAATACACCATCTAGAACATCTTTTATGACTCTTGTCATCATTTAGAGTACAAATGGTGAAAGGGACACATCAATGAATAATCAGATAAGAAAAACGACCTTTGTACATAAAATTCACTAAGTTTGAGTAAGGAAACCTTTCATGTATGTACCTTAGTGATAAGTTGACCTTCCTTGCCTTTAGTTATTGGTTTTAGAAGGAGTTTTACCTTAGAAAAGAAGAGGAGGGACGTGCCTAAAATAAAGGAAGGACCTAGTTGTGAAAAGGAGGAGTAAGTTGTCCTTATGATGAAAATAACCCCAAAGGTACTTATACCCTTTCCTTTGCAATCAAAGGCAACGTTTTCCTTTCACTCTTCACTTATCTCTTGCTGTGGCTGACTAAGGAAGGAGCTCAGGATCTCAAGGAAATGACCAACCTGCTCTAAGGTAAGAGAACACCACCTTCTAGCTTGGATTCATGGAGGAAATCGTATTACAAGGTTGAATTGCTAGTTTTCTTACTTAGGTTCCTTGTTCTAGCCGACCATTCCCATCTTTTTCTTGAAGAATTGACCTTGGTCGACATGTGGAGCTCAAGACGCCATTAAAGGCTTGAATCTTGGAAGCTTGGAAGCTCTAGGAACCACGTTTGAGGTGGGTTTTATAACTCTAACTCTTAGCTTTGTTATGCATATCTTTGTTCTTATTTTCTATGATTAGTTCTTCTTCTACCTCCCTTCTTCCTTGCTCTTTTGCAAGAAAAATGGTGGAGGAACCGACCTGAACAGAGGTTGAGGATGATGGGAGTGGATTCCTAGGTCACTTTATGAAACGAACTTGAACCCTTTTGGTCCAAACGGGTGCAACTCGTTTAAGGTCAAATGGGTTCAACCCGTTTGATCTCAAACGATCCTGCAAGATCGTTTGGATCAAAATGACCTCAAGACCGTTTCATAGGGTTGAACAAGGTACGACTGTTTGGGTCTTCTGTTCACAATTATGTAGGCTAATGACCCACCAAATTTGAGGAGTTAACTCCAAAGGAATCGTAGTTTGAAGGCCAATCAATTAGGCAATAGAATTGAATTAAGTACTGATTTTCCAAACTAATTAACTTGAACGTTTGGGCAAACGGGTTCCAACCCATTTGAGTGAGTTGACCAAGCATTGACCGTTTGGGATACCTGTTCATAATGTATTGAGTTTAATTCCTACAAAGAATTGTAATCTAATTCCTAACCAATTAAGAGTTGAAGACACTTTATTAACCAAATCCTAATCGGGTGAAAGTTGCTGATTTCAATATAGATCTTGTTGAGTTTTGGGTTGAAGGACCCAAACGGGTTCCAACCTGATTGGGGGTTCATCCAAACGATCTCACACTCGTTTAGTGATACCCCAAGATCGTTTGGAGGTCTAGGGTTAAAGAAATTTGATGGTTTGAGGGTCCAATTACAAGATGTTGAAAATTGATATAAAGTGCTGATTTTAAATTAATTAGGGCTCAACCCTTATCAAATCATTTTGGTTTTTGGTCGAACTTTGGGAAAACGGTCTCAAGATCGTTTGGAGGTAATCCAAACGACATCAAGACCGTTTGAGCCAAGTGTGGGCCCAATTGGAGGTCAATTGATAGGTTCAACTCTGATTTGAATCATATTGTTGAACATTGATGATTAGCCGATTGGAAACCCTAATTGAGTTAGATTTAACCCTAATTGGCGTTCAATTGAGGGTCAATTTGGTGACCAGTTAATTGAGGCTCATCCTAATTGACTCAATTTGTATATTATTAAGATGGCTTTGACAAATTAAAGGCTTCAACATAGGAAACCCTATTCAAATATAATCTATGTGTCACCTTTATGTTCATGCGGTTTGAACCCAAGTTGGTCCGCACTCGTGTGAGTCCAAACAAGTCCACCCTCGTTTGAGTCCAAACGAGTCCACCCTCGTTTGAGTCCAAACGAGTCCACACTCTTTTGAGTCCAAACGAGTCCACACTCGTTTGAGTCCAAACGAGTCCACACTCGTTTGATCTCAAACGGGTTCACACTCGTTTGATCTGAAACGGGTTCACACTCGTTTGAACTCAAATGGGTTCACACCCATTTAGACTCAAGTGGGTCCACACCCGTTTAAGGTCAAGTGGGTCCACACTCGTTTAAGGCTCAAAGGGGTCCAGGGTCGTTTGAGGTTAAACGAGTTCAAGGTCGTTTAAGAATCAAATGGGTTGAAGGATGAAGGTTAAACCCTAAACCAATTGGAGACCTTCAAGGTTGATTATACTTAATCACTTGAGAGTGTAAAAGGTTCAATGATGATCTAATATAAACCCTAATGGTAACCTAAGATGTTAAGGGACTAAGTGGCTAATGAATTGACCCATGATGATGGTCAATGGGTAAATTACCAAAATGCCCCTGAAAGGTTCAATTGAGTGATACCTTGTTTTAATCAAACCCTAATCACATGATAGTGATGAGTTGGCTTGTGTTAATTAATGAGGACTTAACCCAACCTAATATAGAGTGGTGTAATCACTAACTACTAGTTAGAGGAGAGAGAAAGTACCAATTATAATGGAAACTCAAGTAAAATACCTTCAATATACATGAATGTGCAAGTTTAGGTATGATCCACTTATGTGAGATCATGAAGACCCTAATTATGATAATTGATGAATCTTAATCTTATCTGAGGTCTTTAATGATGATGTTTCTTATACATGGGGATGTTATGAGATCATTTCACCATGAGGTGAATAGTAAACCCTAATTCTAGGGTGATGACATGTAATGTGAATAGTAAACCCTAATTGATGAAAACCAGGGAAACCTAGCTCTTATATGAGTAGGGAGATACAACTTCTTTAAATAAGTTATTTACTGTTATCAGTTGATTTAACCATGCAGGTTCCTTTATGAGGATGATCATATCTAGGTATGGATGGTGATACTATATTCATTGAAAGCATGTTGTTAGCTTTATGAATAGTGATATATCCTGATGCCTTGATTAATAGCATCTTATGAGATTGATAGGCTGTGAGAGCCATGAATACCATCAAGGTCATGCTTTAAGAGATGACTTGTGATGAGAATAGTGAGAAATGATAATTCATGAGAGTTAGGCTTGTTACATTTAGTATTCTTCCTTCATAGCTGCTATGCTAATGATTAATGTTTGAAAACATGTTTGATGATAAAAGAATACTGAAATGTACCTAACTAATCAAGTATAATCATACCATGTAGAGCCCTGATCATAGATCCATCATCGTCAGGAATTAGATGATGGTGAAACAGGTTTTCCTAAAGGGATTCCTGGAGCACATACTTTTGAATATGTGGGGTAATATGGATGTGAATTTTCTTACATCCTAGTGTAGGAATTGATGTAGATGTATCTTTATTCTATCAATCCTTCACTATGTGTTTATGCCGGGGTGATGTAACACTAATCTCCCGAGGAAATCTTTTATACCGCCTCGATGAGAGATAAACAAGAAATCTTTCGATGGCGAAGAGAGTACAGAATGCCACTGTGACTCTAAAAGCGAAGTACCAGAATACCTTGGTAAGCTATTGTAACAGAGACACTAGATGTCCTGCATCTTGATCCTCATACTGACTGAGGAAGATGAGGTCATAAGAATCCGGCTCTTTTGATGACCTATGTATGATACCGATGCGACTTAATAGTGATCGGTTGGAGTATGAGCGGTATACCTCATCTCCGCAGGGCATAATGATGTTTGTAAAACATAATCAACCGCGTAGCATATCTGCTTAGGTTGAACCACGAAATACATTGGTTGATGATACATTACTTAGTATACATGTCTTTTTCATATTCCTTAAATGTTGTTGTTCTAATTGATAACAATCTGCTGCTGATTACCTTAGAGCTTTTATTGCCTATGTTATTCTTGGTTGCTATAATAAAGCTTCTGGCGGAGAGTTATAACTCTCGCTGGGACAATTATTTAAAATTGTCTCACCCCGTAGATTTCAACTTTTTAGGTGGTCGTCGAGGATGAAGGAACCAATCTGCAGGTGATCAGAATCAGCAGTAGCAGTACCAGGAGCAGCAATGAATCTCAGGTGGAGATACTGACTGCTGAGTCATGTAGTTAGATGGTCTTAAGTCGTCTCTGTACTCTCAGGTCCTTGGAGTCTTTTGGTCTGAAATTTTAGGTTTTAAATCTTGAGATTTTGTATCTGGCTGTATATAATCACTCATGAAGTGATCTAACAGAGATGTAATCTTTTTACCTTGTTTCTTATAAAAGGAGTTTCATGATTTCAAGATCTTGTCTCAAAAAGTTTTAATTTCCGGTGATTTTCGTATTCCGCTGTTAATCGAATCGCTTCCGCTGAGTTTAATCGTGTTTATCTCGGGTTTTGGAGATCAGAGCCCACGCATCTTGTCACCTTTCACTAGGCAACATCTAACCATATGGCTCACAAGGCCATTAACCATCTTGTCACCTATCACTAGGCAACATCTAATCATATGGCTCATAAGGCCATTACACATATTGTCACCTCTCACTAGGCAACAATAACATATTACCTCATGTAATACAATAGTAACACCATTATTCCCTCAATAGGGTTAGGGCGTACTATTCACGTTACATTAGGGTTTCTCATGTCCCATTACCCAATTTAGGGTTAGGGTTTCACATCTCACATTAATTAGGATTTCATATTTATCAAATAAACCTTAATATATTGCTCCACACCTCTAGGAGCATCCATTAACATCTCGAGTATTCAATCATGTTTATTACTCTTAACATTTATCATTAAATGATTATCAATACAAGGTGTGAGTTCATTTCTCATCCTTATCATTGTATAATTACATCATACTCATTAGTTTGGCTTAACCCCATTCTCAAGGTATATTAGTCTATACTTTTCAAAGTATATCAAACTCCTTACATTTCATTGTAACAATTTACATAACACACTTCATGTGTTTCTTGTCCAATTATATTGGATTTGAGGTGCATCAAGGTATATCAACCCTGGAATGCTAAAAGTGATATCTATCATATCTTGATATATCACTTTCCTCATCACTTCCAACTTACTTGAGTTATCAACTTATCTTGGATTAAGGTATTTCCCATCTTAATACTTTCATCCACTAACCTATCACTTTTACCATGAAGTGCATAGGTTACACACAAAAATGGTCCAACTATCTTCAATGATATGGACTCATTTCAGGTTAAGGCATTGCTTACTATAAGGTTGCCTATGATCAACCATTTGAGATATTTCACCTTTATAAGGCATTACCCACTATTTTATCATTAGGGTTTTCTCATACCATTACCCAATAATTAGGTTATGATTTATCATCATATTGCCCGAGATTAGGGCTTCATGTATTATAACTCAAAATTAGAGTTTCACATACCTTCACCTTGTATTAGGGCTCCTCATCATACCATTGCATAGGGTTTCACATGGAATCACCCTCAATTAGGGTTTCACATGGCATCACCCTCAATTAGGGTTTCACATGGCATCACCCTCAATTAGGGTGACACATGGCATCACCCTCAATTAGGGTTACACATGGCATCACCCTAGATTAGAGTTTCACTCAGGATTTCCCAAATTTTAGTATTATGTCTTATTAACCCACTCGATTAGGATCTCATGATCTCTCTACTAAGGATAATACCCTAATCACATATTCTTCATGATTAATACTCATGTATGAATTCCTTTCTATCATCCTCTCAACTTAATTAGGTTACATCATCCTTTCAATCAAAAACATACAACTATGGTTGACATAGTGTATTGAGACATTGCTTTCATAAGATTTTAGGGTTAACCATTTTAAAGGTACTGATCATCTAGGTACTTTAGGGTTTCAACCTTTGTACCTATCATTGATAATCATTATTATCAACCATAGGATCAATGGATCAAACAACACCTTAAATCTCCAAATGATTTGATCACTTTAGACCTCCATTCGGTTTTGATCATGACCTTCAAACAGTCTTGAGGTCACAACCTCAAACGGTCTTGAGGTTAGACATTCAAACAGTCTTGGGTTCAGACCTTCAATCGGTCTCGACCCTTAGCCCCTTAAACGGTTTTGAAACCATTTCCTTTAAAAAAGGTCTTGAATACCTTTTCCTTCTCAAACAGTTTGAAACTATTTCATCTCAAACGGTCAACCTTCACCAAATGGTCAACCCTATCTAACGATTTTGAAACCGTTTCCTACAAATGGTCAACCTTTCTCAAACGATCAACCCTTGATCTTTGAGCACCAAACGGTTTGATGAAATCATTTTCTCAACCAACATGAAATTGAATCAATTCAGTTAGGGTTTCAATGCTTCAATCTGATTAGGTTTTGCAATTGGTAGATTATCCAATCATGGAACATTTAGAAACCAATAAATTAAATCTATTAGATCATTATTCAACACATCAGAAACCTCCCCTTAAATGGTCAACCCCCTCCATTCGGTCAACCACTCCAAACGGTTTGGAACCCAAACCTCTCAAACGGTTTGCAAAACCATTTGGTCTCCAAACAGTTTGGCGAAACCGTTTGGACCAAAATTCATGAAACCGTTTGCAACTAAATTATGTTGAGATATGTGATTATGATGATGTCATCATCATCAAGCCTTAGACCTTCGAAATCTACTGTCATTCCCACGGTAGTTCCATCAATTATTCAAAGGAAATTCAAGAAGAGTAATTTGAACAAAAAGGATCGAGGAATTGAATTCAATAACAATGAATAAGGGTTCAAGTTATAAAACCCTCCTTCAATGAAGCTTCAAAGCTCCAACTTCACGTTCCTAATGGTGAAAGAAGCTTTCTCACTCCACAAGGTCTATTCCTCAAGCTTTTGAGTGAAATAGTTTGGCTAGAAAGGAAGATTGATAGAAGAAAAGAAGAAATCCATCATTTATTTTCAATTTCCACCATGAAATCATGGTTGAAAGTGATCAAGAAGCTTACCTACAGATTGGAACTCATCCTCCTGTTGCTCCTTAGCCCCCTTGGTCGTTTTGCAAGCAAAGAGTGAAAGTGGATTCGAAATTCCCCTTTCAAGCTATGGATAAATGAGCTTATATGCATTTTTATTAAAATTCATTTTAAGAGAGAGAAAATAGGAAATAACTACTCCATTTCCTTGCCACTTGCCCTCTCCTCTTCCTTGAATACGAGGATATCTTCCTTGACTCTTATTCCTCTCAATTATCCACGAAATAAAGAAAAGAAAATTAAGCACCTTAATCCATTTAATAATAATATCCATAAGTTAGTGGATATTTCTTTTTCTTTTAATAATGTGAGTGAGTTATGCACTTCCTTTAGATATTTTCATACCTTTGCAAGGCACACGGTCGTCCATTATTTTGCAAAATAATCCCTCACCTTTTGGTTGAAGGGCTCTTTAATTAATATATTTATTTTTGCTTTAAATTGAAGTAAAGTTCCAATTATGCTTAAATCTTGATTATTTTAATATCATGATTCTCTCTCCTCCAAAGTAATTCAAATGAGGTGCCCCTCTGATTTTGTTGCCTTTACATGATGCCAAGAATAATTAGGGACCCTTAAAAGTTATATTTTGCATATTGAACCCTAGGTTTTGGGTAAATTGCACATTATACCAAAACTAGGTTTTAATGCACAAACATTGCTCAACAAGCTCTTTCTTGTTATTCAGGCTTGTGGAAGCCAAACCTCTACACCATTCTCATTCTCATGATTCTAAAACACTTTGAGGAACATTTTTATCATGTAAAATTTGCAATTTAACCCCTCAACTGGGTAATTTGCACTTTTGTCCAAAATAAGCAAACATTGCTTCAACATTATTCAAATAGGACCAAAATTGAAACATAAGTTCCTCTTGAGACTTAATTACTTTCCACAAGATAAAAACAAGGATCTAATTAACTTTTTTAAACAAAAACTTCCAGGGTTAGGGCATAACCCAGGTCAGGGATATTACAGAAGAGGCCAAAAATGCACCGGTCCAGATGGTTCCCTTGAACTTGGACACAAGTTTGGAGTCACACACATACAAGGAGGAGGACGTAGATGACACAGAGAGTGAGGAGATGGAAGATGAGCCAGTGGACTTTTTGTCCAAGTTGGATGAGGATAGGATGAATTTGGTTGAGAAGCAACCCGAGGAAAGTGCTCATGGGAGAGCCACAACAAGGAAAGTGTTCTCAAGAGGAAAGTGCTTATGGGAAAGGTACAACAAGGAAAGTGTTCTCAAGACACCTACACCTCGAGTGATTGAAAAGGAGGGTGATGCCCACTTGATATGCATGTTTTCCTACCATGCAAGCTCTAATGATCAACTATGTGTATCGGGACAAAATTAAATCATGTGAGCTCTATAAGATCTTGAATGAGGTTGAAGAAACATACTTGGAGTTTACTCATGAGTTGTTTGCAACTTTAGAAAAAGTACAGTACCAAGGTGAAGATGCCATTAGGTTCAAGCTGAATAACTCAACACATGTGCTCGAAGTTTCCCAAATCAATGCTATCTTTGCTCCCAATCCAAAAATGGCAAAGAATTTCAATGAGGGAAGGATTGAAAAGAATGGGAAAGTAGATTACTGCAAGATGTGGAAGGTTATTACTGGTCAAGCAACTTTTTTTGCAAGAAAATCCAAGACCAGCAAGATTTTACAATCCCTTCATGAGATACCTACAGAAGGTCCTAGCAAACACCTTGTTTGGCCGTTATGACAATCAAGGTTGTTGCTCACAAAAAGATTTATATGTGATGGCCACAGTAGCAAGTAAGGGATTTGTAAACATTTGAGCCATGGTGATTGACCACTTGAATACAATCCCCTCCAAGAGTAAGAATCCATTCATCATGGGGGGAATTATCACCACAATAGCAAAGGTAGTGGGATGCAATCTAGATAGGCTTACCAAGGTAGAAGGAAGCAAATATGTTGATCTAAACTATCTTGCTAGGTCCTAAATGATCTCCTCAGAGATAGAAAAATCTTTTATGTTCTAAACCCTGGGTACCCTGGAATCACCTTGGAGCTCCCATACCACGCTACCCTCGCTCATGGATGTAGGGCTACTAGAGAACTTTTCTGAGGTGATAGTACAGTATGAGGAGGAGCATCCAAGAGAGGGGTTCAGAATGCCAAATATGAACTTACCTGAAGAAGGACTGCACATGACCAAGATTTGAGGAGTTTGATGTGTAACCACCTCCAAAAAATGCATACGACATGTCAGCCATTCATACACAGTTGAAGGAGATTCAACAAATACAGCAGGCCATGTGGTTAGATCAGCAACAAATGCATCATCAGATCAACCACATGTACTAGTATCAACATGCACAGGTGCATAGGAACCCCCAATGGGGGATGATTTTTTAGGAGGACTATATGGTTACCAGGAGGCATACCCGCCTTGACAGAAGGACTACTGGGCCCACTATTACCAGCATCCACCTCCGCATTCAGGCCCACCACAGGACCCCACACCGCTAGAACAGTGATGTCTATCCTATTATTCTTAAGCTTTGGTTTCATGCTAAGGACAACATGATTCAAAAGTTTGGGGTGGTAGGGCGGTATTCCCTCTTTCTTAGAATATTTTGTTAATATCCGTCTCACCTGATCTCTATTTAGTTGTTGATTTCTCTTTTAATTTCCTTTTTCTTGCATCCATGCATACATGTAGTTCAATTTCATGCATTTTTACTTAATTTCTAAAAAAACTCTTTTTGCTCCTCAATGTCATGCATTGCATTCTCATATAGATTTTGGTAATTTTTGTGTGTTTTTAAGTAGGATTTGCTGCTTTATGTTTTAATTTCCCTAAAGTTAGGTCTAGATGTGATTAAATGCAAATTGGCACCATTTTGGACAATTTTTCCCAAACTCGAATGTTCTTGCCTAAAAGCATGTTTTAAGTTAATCTCCACTGTTTGAAATGAAAATTTTGATCTTTGACAAATTCATGTCATTTTCTTAGAGTTTATTGCTATATGGTCTTGATTGTTGACTTTTTACATGTGCATCACTTCTCTCAAGTTTGTGAATGTTTCAGTTGAATTGTGAATTGAGCAAGCTATAAATTCTTAAAGCTTATGGAACGCTTGATATAAATGTGAATCTCATGTTGTTCAATCATGTAGTGTGATATCATTTAATGAAATGTTGGATTTAGTTTTCATGTAGGAAATATTATGTTGAGAACTAAACTAATGACCCCCCTTTGACCCGACTCTTCTCTCACCATCTTCATGCCTCTCTACCTCGTGAAAGGATGCCTTAGAGCACATAGTCAAACTTGACCACCTTTAAAATTTTGGGGTGGCCATAACTACATCTTCCCGCTTCGCTCTATCTACTAGGTGCCCTATCTATACCAAGGGCAAAATAAAAGAAAAGAAGAAAAGAAAAAAGAAAAAAGAAAAGAAAAAGATGCTCTTGTTTAAGATCATCCAAATAAAGAAAAGATGAGTGTGTAAAAGCACTCCAAAATCTTACCATAATCCTTTCTTCCATTTTCATACCTATTGAGCTAGAAAACATCAAATCTACCTCATTTTACCCTTTCCAAAACCATGTGGGTCATTTGGTGTGGTTTGAGGCATAATATTGAATGCATGAAAGTGAAACAACACTCCTAGTCATCATTGATTAATGCCAACATGAAACGGTTTACCCGGAATGATATGAAGGACATATGGAAAGCTTGTGTATTCTATGCTTTATATTTGAAGTTTGTATGCTCAACACTCATTTCATGATTGGTATGTGAAAGAGGAGAGGAGAGAGGTGGAACACATGCACTTAGTCACTTTCAAGACTATTTAGTCAATAATCATCTTCTGTTATGCATTTGTCATTCTTGTTTATTGAAAGAAAACCAAAAAGAGAGATTAAGTTGGAGCATACTTGAGGACAAGTATGTTTTTTTATTTGGGGTGGTGATGCAGCCCTATTTTAGGGCTTCATCTTGTGCCATTTTGTACTTTAATCACATCTAAACATAGTAGAATGCAAGTTAAATTCCCCATTATGAATATTATTTTCAAATGCACTTATGGACGTTCTTTGCATACTTTTTAGGTACTTGGACCATGCTTTAGATGGATGAGAGAGAATTAAGGAGTTCTAGGGTTCCTCCACTCATGGAGGGGTCCAAAGAAGACCCCAAAGCTCCCTCAACCTACCCCTAATGGCCAAGGTTCGACATCAAGCAAAGAAGTCCATTGATCATAAAGATGGAAGTTGATTTTGCTACTAAAGACCCCAACACGGCTGTGATGTCAAGGAACAGTTGTGCTGGCTAATACATAAGTTACAGGAAAAATCCCAAAATTTGCAAGCTACAACAACTCAACCATCACATCCGTGCTACCCAACATGACTGTGCCATGAAGCCCCCAAAACAGCTATGCTGCCCAGCACGGCCGTGCTAGCTGAAGACAAAATGGGCATACTACAGGGAACGACCTCACCTCCAACTCGATCACCACGGACGTGCTACCCAGTATGGTCATTCTACCTAGCCTCCACCATGGTCGTACTGCCCAACATGGTCGTGCTACCGGCCTCCATTTCACCACTTCAACCTATGATTTCTCCACTTTCTTGGAATGACCGTTCCACACCACCACGGCCGTTCCCACCTCTACCCAGCAAGACCGTGCTACCACCTAAACTCCATCCTTTTCTGCACTATTTTTTCAACAATGCCCCTACTTACCCTAGTGCTTCTACCACCACCTATATATACATGGGTGGCGGCCACAACACTAGGTTAGCTGCCATTACTCTTCTCCACCCACTCTTAAGCATTTATTGGAATCTCCTTACATTTATGCTCTCCACCCACCATTCCCACCTCATTTCCACCATAGAAACCTAGTTTTCTAGGTTTTCTACCATAATCCCCTTCATTTTCATGCCCATCATCCACCTTGGAAGAGAGATGTCACCCTAAAATAACTAGGAGGTGAAGGAGAAGGATCTACTTTGATCTTCATGGACTCGTATCCCCTTCTTCCCCTTTCTTTTATCTTTTCTTTGATTATGTCTAGCTAAGCCCCTAGTGGTGGGCTGTTTGGGGTTAAACTGTGACTTTGATACCATGTTGGGGAAAATAATTTGTAATGAACATAACTTTTTTCTATGATGATTGCCTTTGCTTCTATCTCATTTCTCATTATTTTGCATGTGGTTTTTGCTTTTAAAAATAAATTACTTGCTTTGTGATGTTTGATGACACTTAGCTTCTAGGAGGAATTGGAATGTATGTAGAAATCTTAAGAATGGCTCATAGGTCCAATTAGTGGATCCCTAGCTAGCCCCCTTTGTTCCTACATACATCTCCCTTCTTCTACAAGTGAGTGTGAGATTGTAAGTGTGATTAGTGCAATTGCCTAGAGTTTCCTAAAGGCTAGATGGCAAGTAACATAAGGTGAAAAACCCTCATCTCTACTCCCATTTTAATCATTGGCTCTCAATTTTCCTAATACCACTTACCCTAGAACCCTAGACTTGACAAGTCCTACTATAATTACATCTAACCCTAGTTTTCCAACTAGTAGTATAGGGTACATTCTAATAGCACTTTCCTTGTTATTTGGTTTGGTAATCTAGATTGAATTGTGAGAGTTGAATGCCATGTTGACACCCCCCCAACAAATATCAAATCACATTCCCAAATGACCCACCCACCCAATCCATTGCTTGAAACTCACCTTAACCTTCTTTCTTGTAAATGAGAGTTTAGATTGATTGCCTTTGTTCATTCTAGTCAATTGCTTAGTCTTGCTAATTAGGGTTAGCCTAGATTCTTGCTTGCTCTAGTGTTTAGCTTAGTTCTTAGTCTCTAATTGTCTTGCTAAAGTAGTATAGATCATCTTGATCTTGTTTAGTTGAATTCTTAATCTAGTTAATTAGACCTAACTTGCTTAGGATAATCTAGTTGGTAATCTAGTTTTCATATTGCCTTTACTTGCTTGCTTCCTTAGTGTAATCCAATCAAACCCACTTTTAAACCCTTCAACCCTAATCTCCACTTTAGGATTGTAGCCAACACCAACTAAGCTCTAGTGCCCCCTCTATCCATGTGGTTCGACCCCCATTGCTTGCCTCTCATTTATGCTATAGCATGACCTCGTCCGCTTGCGGGAGCATTTTTGAGTGTTGTGAACCTATAAATACTGAAAGATCATATGTGCGTGCAACAACGCTCCAAGCTTTTTGACGCCGTTGCTAGGGATAGAAGCGTTCGGCCTAGCTGAAACAAATAATCTCCACTTTAGGATTGTAGCCAACACCAACTAAGCTCTAGTGCCCCCTCTATCCATGTGGTTCGACCCCCATTGCTTGCCTCTCATTTATGCTATAGCATGACCTCGTCCGCTTGCGGGAGCATTTTTGAGTGTTGTGAACCTATAAATACTGAAAGATCATATGTGCGTGCAACAACGCTCCAAGCTTTTTGACGCCGTTGCTAGGGATAGAAGCGTTCGGCCTAGCTGAAACAAATAAGATAGTCAAATGAATGATCAGTGTCAACAATATCCTTATTTCTTTTCATATGTATCTTTGTAGCACTTGTTACCCATGATTGGGGTAATGCGGTGAGGGAAAGTATGTTTTTGGTGTGAGATGAACACTTATGGACGCAATATTCATGTCTCTCTAAAATAGGAAGCGTTACATGTGCTGCGAAGGAAACCTCCGGCCACATTGGGCTAAGTGAAGTAGAATGGATACCCATACCACACCATTATGGCTTTCTAGACCATTGACACAATATTCACGTCTCCCTAATTTTCGCGAGAGACAAAACCAGAATTAAGAAACTAGTATAAAGCCGAGTTGTGCGACCAACAATCAATCTTGCCTTGGCTCTCATGTCCCGCACAGATCGCCTAATCATTGATTGCCTCACATGGTGCACATGTGTGCACGCTTGTGTTGTTTTCATGCATATGACCGCCATGGGTCCATGCACACTGTAACCCCCTTTGGCTCTTGTGTACTCCAAGATGCCACGTTTTAGAAGCATGGTCTTTCTGTCATGTCGCGGTCTGGTCTTGTAACATCTAGAGCTGAATATGATGGCATTACAAATTGCATTATCATGTACAGATATTGAAATGACCTTGACGAGATTGCTATCACTCTCAAAATGGTGGGAATTGGTTGTGTGAGCCTGTGAACCATATTAGTAGTTTAGACTGGTATATTGGTGGCATATGGCTATTTGTCGCACGGGTGAGTTTCTACTTGGGTGAAACTCGTCAGTGCTATTCTTAGCATTATCCTCAGTAACGGTTCTTAATTAATTAATTAACAAGCAATGCCATTTCCTTCTCCCTGCCCACTCCGCCTATCTAGTTCCCAGTCCCCACCAGTGGCGTCGCTACCGCGCAGGCTGGTAGAAGCCGTCAGTGATTTAACAACTACAGACCCTTGGAGCCTTCCATGTGAAACTGAAACATACCCTAGCACGAGGAGCTTCTTTTACTGGGAGATCGCACCACCGCAGTGTGGCACGCATATCTCACGACTCGTCCTCGTCCGCAACGCCAACACACCTCCCCGATGAGACCTCCCACCCAGCCTAGATTAGGTTGGACGAATGGATTAGTTTATTAGCTCTCCGGTCGTGATTAGTTTATCAATTCATCTGCAAGAACAAGTTATTCCTCTAGGCACTATATGGGTAAGCAGCACATATGATGTCGTCTCTGTCTCCACTCTGCTCGGTCTCCTAGCTGCTGCTTGCCTGCTGCGTGCTGTTGCTGCTCCTAGACGTGGATGGATAGGCATACATAATGCCCAGCTCAACTAGCTCGAGGCAATAAGAAGAAAGGCATCAAGATCGAGATGGACCTTCTCTCTCTCTATCGGTCATGCTGCATGCACGTATCTAATTCACCTTGTTATTATCCAAGGGCACCAAGGACTTCTATTTTGTTGTCTTCCTGCAGACCAAAGCATACTTGTCCATACTTAATCATATCTTTAGCATGTAAGAGCTTTGTTAATTAATTGAAGCAAGCAGATTCCGGCGTTGCAAGCAACCAAGCTTAAATTTCCTCCCTCCTCCTCGTCTTCCACCATGTTGGGGAGTGGGACGGTGGAGCGGAGAATGATGTCATTTTGCATGAGAGGGGCGCGGTTTCCCATGCCCACTTTGGAATCAGTAAACTATTTATCGTGCCCCCCCTGCATCATGTGAGCTCGCTCCTTCGCGAGTTTGGTCGCTTAAACCAGGGCTGTGGCACGAGAGGATGACAGCTGCACTGCTGCAGAGAAAGAGGAGAGGTCTGAGAAGAGGTTGAGGGGAGGACGGAAGTTAATGTGTTTGGCGGGAGCAGTCAGCGTAGTCTTGGCATGCATGAGCAGCTCACAAAGTCTCTGGCTATTGGCCGGACGATGTTTTCTGAAGAACAAGGTTAATGCATGCTGCAAGAATCGTCAATTCATTAATGAAATCATCACCAATGGAAGAGCTATGTGACAACCGGACACTGCCGATCATCACATTTACCTCCAACCCTCCCTTCATTTCCTTTCTCTAACGGAAAAAAGAGAGACATAAATATGTTAGCGCTTTTGTAGCGAGGCCAAGTCTGCAGATGCCCATAAATGTAATTTAATCATACAAAAATGCTTTCTGTATATGATGGCGACTTTAGTCAACTTTATTCTTACGGTGTCTTCAGCCCTAGATTGGCTACTAAATCGGATGACCCTCCCTCATCTTCCTATGTTCCTCATTTAACCATCAAATATAACACAACTGTGGTGAAGGGCCTAAATAGCATGAATATAGTTAAAGATCAACAAAAAAATCGTATAGAAGTTGGCGAGCTGTTAAACTTATCTCATCCACCGAGTCTACAAGGATCCTCATGAAAATGTCTGCTTCCAATCAACACGTGATCTGTAATTTTCAATCGGTAGAGGCCTGGAATATTAAAAGTACTTTCAATTGTTCATTTTTTTGGGTCAATCAAAACTCCTTTTTTGTAAAAGTAATTACATGATGGATGTACATGAAGTTCAGAAAAGAAACTATATGTATCCATACAAGATCGCAAAGGACAAAACCATCTTTTTCGTAAGAAGAAAACCGTACTAAATAAAGAATCTATTACAACATCTAACTAGTTAAAAACCGTAAGAATGGAAAATCTGAACGTTACCAAAATAGGATAGACATGAATACCAAATTGAGCATTATGTTTGAGAAGTACGGCAGCTCAACAAGCCTCAATTTTGTAATATCAATACCACTACTCTTTCCATAGAAAACACAGGAAAATAGGGAAAATACGATGCTAGCTCTCTCTTAAAACCCCTACACGTTATGGATAATAAACCAGTCATAGACGTTGAATTTAGATAATACCTCACAAATTAATTGAAAACAAGCATCCATTGATTTATTACATTTTCAATTTAATAGACCAAAGTAATAACTTCTGATAATGTTCTATATCCATCAGTTGAACAAGATTTATCTTTATGTACTCATATATTCCTTTCCATCCATATTCTATAATAAATGAACATATTTAGAAGTTTTCTTTCAATAGGCAAATAATTGATCAAGCCATCCCACTCTCAGGTTGTATAGGAACATTCTTATTTTACTGACAATAACAAAAGTAGAAATCACAAAAGAACATCTAAAAAGATATCAAATGTATCTTCATACACATTTTTGCAAAGGAAGCAAAGATAACTTGTTCAAATTCATCTCCTCCTAGCATGTTCACTAGTGAGAATCTTGTTAAGAGCATCCTTACACATGTGAACATTAAATTTTCATGGAACCTTACCTTTCAAGATCCATTCAACTTTATTATCATCAGTTGCCTTCATGATAATGCCTCCCATATATTTTTTAGCTTAGAAGAATATATAATTTTGAATAATAAAACATCAAAGTTCCAAGAGATCAATTACTTTTTTTACTATTCCTATTATAAGGTAATTTCTAGTTATTTCCTGCAATATACTTACTGAAGTAACAATCAATTAAGCATCCAGATTTAAGAAGAGGATCTCACCCGATTACTTATTGCATGTGCTTCACTAGTACAGAAATGGGTTATAACGTCCCTACGTGTAGGGTCGGTTATTACGTGTAGGGTCGGTTTTTCCAAATAACCGACCTTATATGTCTAAAAAAAATGCGGGCACCACTTAAGACCTCTTGGGTCGGTTTTTTTAAAAAAACCGACCTTGTAGTGTATCTCTATAGGGTCAATTTTCCAAATAACCGACCTTATATGTCTATAAAAAACGCGGGCACCACTTAAGACCTCTTGGGTCGCTTTTCTTAAAATAACCGACCTTGTAGTGTATCTCTATAGGGTCGGTTTTCCAAATAACCGACCTTATATGTCTATAAAAATGTGGGCACCACTTAAGACCTCTTGGGTCGCTTTTCTTAAAATAACCGACCTTGTAGTGCATCTCTATAGGGTCGATTTTTATAAAATAAGCAATCTTATAGACAATTAGTTTTAGAAATTCATTTACAAGTTTCCCGCGGCAAAAAATTGCTTGATTTTGGCTTCGCGCCTCGATCTATAGGGTCGGTTTTTCCTTATAACCGACCCTAAAGGGCTCCTCGGTCGACAAATTCGTCGACCGAATAAGAGCTGGATTTCACGTATACGAGCACCTTTAGGGTCGGTTTTTTCCTTATAACCGACCCTAACGTCCTCTTCGGTTCAGCACCTCTAAGGTCGGTTTTTCCTTTAAAACCGACCCTAAAGGCTCCTTGGTCGACAAATTCGTCGATCGATAACAATTCTAGATCCAATTTACTTCACGCATGTATAAGCACCTCTAGCGTCGGATTTGTACTTATAACCGACCTTAGAGCTTTTCTCGGTCGACAAATTCGACGACCGATAAGGAGTCAGATTTCAAGTGTATAAGCAACTTTTAGGGTCGGTTTTTTGCTTATAACCGACCTTAGAAGTCTATTCGGTCGACAATATTGTCGACCGAATTGAACTTCTAAGGTCGGTTATAAGCAAAAAACCAACCCTAAAGGTACTTATATGAACAAAATCTGACTGTTTCTTGGTCGACGAATTTGTCGACCGAGATAAAGCCAGATTCAACTCATGTAGCGTCGGTTTTTCTTAAAATAACCGACCCTAGAGGGATTTTAGATTGACAATATTGTCGACCGAGATAAACTTAGGATCCAATTTAGTATTTCACACATGAATAAGTACCTCTAGGGTCAGTTTTAAGGAAAAAACCGACCCTAGAGGTACTAACACGAAGGAAATATGGCTCTTTGTCGGTCGATGAATTATTCGACCGAGACAACATTGGTCGACAAATTGTTCGACCGAGGCCAACCCTGTGAACCTCCATTTGCTAGTTCGATCGACCGTTGGCCGACCGGGAGATGACCGTTGCGGGCGTCAGTCGACAAATTGTCGACCGAAATGGCTAGAAAATCGACCGTCATAACGGATAGAAAATCGATCGTCGTAACGGCTAGTTCGATCGACCGTTGGCCGACCGGGAGATAACCGTTGCGGGCGTCGGTCGACAAATTGTCGACCGAAATGGCTAGAAAATCGACCGTCGTAACGGCTAGAAAATCGACCGTCGTAATGGCTAGTTCGATCGACCGTTGGACGACCGGGAGACGACCGTTGCGGGAGTCGATCGACAAATTGTCGACTGAAATGGGCTCTGTTTTGCTATAAATAGCACCCAAAACAATCCATTTCTTCACACCTTCACATTCTCACTTCTCTAGCTCCTCTCTAGTGTATTCTTGTGAAAATATTTAGCTTCTCTACATCCAAGTCTTGCTTGCTACTTCTCCATTTCAAAGCAACGAGATGGCTTCGTCATCAACGCGTGGAAAGAAGCAAGTTGCAGCCAGGAAAGGAAGGACGGTCTCTCCAGCGTTGTCGATCATCAACGACGTCCCCTTCAACGACGCAGCTGTAGGCGATTGCTACCTCAGGCTCTCCTCAAAAACTCCTCTTCCACGATGACCAGTCGATGTCATGGACTTCCACAACATTGTCGATTTGGAGGAACTCTTTAAGGTGCAACATTTGACTGATTTTCTGATCCCCTCCTTCCATTCCTACTCCTCCAAAGTAGTTAATGAATTCTATGCCAATTTAACCCCACATCCTAACCATGATTCCTTCTCCTCTATGGTTGGTGGGTATGGATTCCATTTTACTGAGGAGGGTATTCTTGATATGCTTGACATAGACATAGAAGAATATAAAGATTTTGTTGATCTCACCACAGGAAATCCACTCAACAAACTCTCCCAAGATGACACTACAACTAGCCTTAGTGATGTCAAAAAATCCATCTTTCAATCAAATACGACTTGCCATGAAGATAGGGGTACCTATTATGCCATAAATTTAAAACCTGAAGCTAGTATCATAAATCTCGTTGTTGCCACCAATATCCATCCTAGAGCAAACAAATCTGAAGTACCCACCTTTCTTATGTGCCTTATCTATGTCATTCTCAAAGGTATTCCCATAAACTTTATTCGTATCATCCTTAAGAATATGCTTGAGTTTTCTGGCAATCCACCTTATGCTGACTTTGTATGCCAAATCACTCAACATTTTCTTAAGAAGAATATTGAGGACGACTTAGGTTACACATGGGATAGAAAACCCCAAAAGATAAGTAAAAATACGGTGGAAAAGATGGGAATCAACTTTGGCCACAAAAGGGCTAGGACTGAAGGGGAGGCATCCACCCAAGACATACCTCCACCACCTCCTCCTACCAACCTACCCCATGATCCTATTACAATCACCTTGACATACATTGCTGGATCCCAATATGACCTAAGTAGGCAATTGGATTATAATCACCATGGCATGACTTATTTAAACCAAAGGATGCAAGCTCTCTCTCCTAACCAACCTGATGAATATCCCTATTCTCTTAATCCTGGCATGATAAATCCATACAATCCTTCCTACAACTACTATCAAATTCCACCTCCACCATCTCCTGATCTCACACATACTCAGTTTTCCCCAATTCAACTTCAAGACATTGCTGCCCACTTTCGCTTTGATCGTGTTCCCACCTTCTTGGAGGCTTATGCCTTAACCAAGACAGGTGCCTTGGAGTGGGAGACACTGGTCAAATATTATGGAGTTGGGCCCTTTCTTGGAAAAGACCCAGACATTGATGTAATCCTTCGGTCTTTTCAGTGAGATTATGAGATATCTTTGTAATGATTGTAATGAATATCTTTTTATAAAGCAAGTATGTCATGCTTCATCTTATAAAGTGTATGGGCATTGAATTGTTATGAATAAAAGTGTTTTCCATTGCTTCATTTGGACATATACATGTTATATAAGAATATTGTTATTTCAAATGATTGAAAAATAAATTATGGCTAAATTTGACAAAGCATCACTTGGTTTTAAAATTAAATATCTCTTTAAGGGAGAGCATAGCATAAAATTAATAGGAAGAACTAAAGAGTCATACAAACTGATTATATTGGATATCATTTAAATTTTGTACAAGTACTTAAATATCATGTAAATCAAGCGTTAGATCTTACCTAGCAATTTACAACACTTAGATAGGTCATCCCCTACAATAGTGTCACAACCACACACTCATACACACACTTGATACTTAATTTAAAACATTGAAACAGGGTTAATCTCGGTCGAAAATATTGTCGACCGAGCGTCGACGAATTTGTCGACCGAGGTGCCTTAGAGGTACTTATAACCGACCCTAGAGGTGATCCTAAGTCCTCCTCGGTCGAAAATATTGTCGACCGAGATACTCTGTGGTGAAGGGCCTAAATGGCATGAATATAGTTAAAGATCAACAAAAAAATCGTATAGAAGTTGGCGAGCTGTTAAACTTATCTCATCCACCGAGTCTACAAGGATCCTCATGAAAATGTCTGCTTCCAATCAACACGTGATCTGTATTTTTCAATTGGTAGAGGCCTGGAATATTAAAAATACTTTCAATTGTTCATTTTTTTGGGTCAATCAAAACTCCTCCTTGTTTGTAAAAGTAATTACATGGTGGATGTACATGAAGTTCAGAAAAGAAACTATATGTATCCATAGAAGATCGCAAAGGGCAAAACGATCTTTTTCGTAAGAAGAAAACCGTACAAAATAAAGAATCTATTACAACATCTAACTAGTTAAAAACGTAAGAATGGAAAATCTGAACGTTACCAAAATAGGATAGACATGAATACCAAATTAAGCATTATGTTTGAGAAGTACAGCAGCTCAACAAGCCTCAATTTTGTAATATCAATACCACTACTCTTTCCATAGAAAACATAGGAAAATAGGGAAAATACGATGCTAGCTCTCTATTAAAACCCCTACACGTTATGGATAATAAACCAGTCATAGACGTTGAATCTAGATAATACCTCACAAATTAATTGAAAACAAGCATCCATTGATTAATTTCATTTTCAATTTAATAGACCAAAGTAATAACTTCTGATAATGTTCTATATCCATCAGTTGAACAAGATTTATCTTTATGTACTCATAGATTCCTTTCCATCAATATTATATAATAAATGAACATATTTAGAAGTTTTCTTTCAATAGGCAAATAATTGATCCAGCCATCCCACTCTCAAGTTGTATAGGAACAATCTTATTTTACTGACAATAACAAAAATAGAAATCACAAAAGAACATCTAAAAAGATATCAAATGTATCTTCATACACATTTTTGCAAAGGAAGCAAAGATAACTTATTCAAATTCATCTCCTCCTAGCATGTTCACTAGTGAGAATCTTGTTAAGAGCATCCTTACACATGTGAACATTAAAGTTTCATGGAACCTTACCTTTCAAGATCCATTCAGCTTTATTATCATCAACTGCCTTCATGATAATGCCTCCCATATATTTTTTAGCTTAGAAGAATATATAATTTTAAATAATAAAACATCAAAGTTCCAAGAGATCAATTACTTTTTTTACTATTCCTATTATAAGGTAATTTCTAGTTATTTCCTACAATAAACTTATTGAAGTAACAATCAATTAAACATCCAGATTTAAGAAGAGGATCTCACCCGATTACTTATTGAATGTGATTTTTATTGGGAATCCAAGGATCTAGACATAATTATGTACTAGCTTTATTACCAATAAGGAATTCGGTATGTTGCAATAGCTCCCTCTTTGTTTCTTAAGATTTGAGAACAACCAAGACATATTCAAGGAAATATTCACATATGAGAAAGAATTTATTTCTAAAGTGTGCTTGTTTATCAACTTGGCCAATAATATATCTTTTTACTAGCTATATTCAAGGAATTCATAAGCATACATCTTACATAAGCCTCTTTGTTATTCTTAGTATCCAAAACTATTCATTTTTTGAGAAGAGTGACTTTATCACAATTTCACCATGTGAAGAGCCCCATCAAAAATCCATGTAGAACATTCTAATACCATCAATCACTATGATGGGAAGAGGAAAGAAATACTTACATTGGACAAATATGGTGATTGAATCAATTCCAATCTAGAAACTATTGATTATATTCTTTTCCTTCAACCTAATATCCTCCATTTGATTCTATCAATGAGAAGGGCACAAGTAGATTTAGAAAGTTTCCCTGATAATAAAGGAACTCATATATATTTTGAAGGAAGATTACATTCATAAAAAATAAGAATCTTTTTATATTCACATTTCCTAGAAATTTTCCTGAAGATAGTCAAGATTTTATTAGGATTAACCTTCAACCCTCATTGAATCCCAAATTACTCAAATATAGTAAGAGTACATTGAGCATTCAAAGAGCTATATTGATGTAATATCATAAGATTGTAAGCAAACACTACATGAGAAGCACACAACGTTTTAGATGCCTTTATAAGAGCAAATTCATTCAAGTGTAACTTCCTCTTTATCATCTCACAAAATTCATGGGCTATCGCAAAATTAATAAGGAGCCATATGATATCCTTTCCAGATACAAAATGGTTTTGAAATTTTCACTAGGTTTGCCATTAAATATGACTTGGTAACAAAATATTGAAAATTATCCTATTTTATTTCATATATTCACATTTTCACCTATTTGATCCATCCATTTGCTTATTTTCCACCAGTCTGGAATTCATGATAAGATGTCATTCAATCTCTAGATATAAGTGTAGTTCAAACTTTAATTGAACTTCCTACAAGTCCTTCTTGATAAATTAACTAAATAATTTATGCATGAATAAAAATTTCAATCTCAATCCCAATTAAATACTCAAGTTATTTCTGTCTCTCCAAAAAATGAATATCATTACCCTAACAAGAAATTCATGTCTAACTCAATTCTATATTTTAATTGAACTCACAAATTTATCTGGATATAATTGCCTCTTTTCTGATAAAAAAGAGCAATAAAGGAAAATTTATCCCTCAAATATTAGCCTTTATCCTCCTTTTTCCTTTTTAAATTTCAAATCCTTGTCATCATCCATCATATCAAGAAATAACCTTGCAAAAGAAAATGAAATCTAGTCTGAGACCAATTTAGAAGCATCTAGAAAGTTAGAACCACAAAAAGAAAATGATATATGCTAGTTGGGGAACACTCATGGTGGATGCCTTGTTCTTCCAAGAGTGTCACATGGCAGAATATCATGTTATGTCATTAGCCTTCCTACAAAATAAAGCAATAGACATGCTGCATAGAGTTATTCTCAATTTTATTTACTAAATCAATTTGAAAATGATTTCCTATTCTTAGCTTAATGTTCAACCTGGAGACACTCTAAAAAAACTATACATACCCTTTTCATATCCAACATCACAACTCTCCCTTTTGAATTCTTTGAATTCAAAAGTGAACCATCATTCTATTACATAACCTTGATCTCTTCCACTCAATAAGATCTTCCTTTAAGAATATCAATTCCAATATGCAGAGAATATGCAAAAATGACAAGAAGGCATAGAAGGACCCTAAATCTCACAGTTACTACTTTAAAACTGCTTATCTATCTACTTAATTTTGGATCACATTATAGATTTCATACACTTCTAGTGGATCACATTATTCCTCACAAAATAAATTGCTACTTTGCATTATTTACCTCTTATTTTCTTTAAACCACCATGTGAGATTACCTTCTCAGATACAAACTTGATGATATATCATGAAATGCATGTGATATTTCACCTTAACAATAAAAAATCTTGTTGTAAGAATTCTTCTTGTTGAATATCATGTTATGTTGATAAAAACTTCCATGGAAGGAATTGATATCGTATTTTTATAACATTTATATTATTTACTTATTCTTGTATAAGTTATTTGTATTAATGTTAAAGCAACAAAATTGTAGTTGGTGCAATAGTAGGGGATAGTGTATCCAACCATGGAGACTTGTATCTCATACCATGAAGTCGAGAAAAGCATATGGAATGGCTCCTAGTCAGTAAAGGTGGTCAACTTTTGTGAGGAACTAATCCCTACTTGGATATCATAACCAAGTTTTACACTGTTAAATTCATAAGTGTAGCTATCTCAATTTGTTTAATTTAGAACCCAAAACCAATAGTGACTCACATAATGATCAGTTTATAGGCTACGTGTTTCAAATTATAATTCTGTCTGAATTGGATATTTTAATAGCCTGTCATAGAATTTATGCAACCCTCAAAATCTAAAATTTACCTAGATTGTAAAAACTAGAATCAGAAACCGACCCAGACAATTTTATATTATTTGTCTAAATATAGAGCAGATCTAAATTATTAGAACTGAAACACAAAACCAATGAATAAGATGAGTTTCATTGATTTGGATGTATAGATAACAACCTCATAGTAAAGACACTTGTTAGATTATAAAAAATATGTTTGTTTCTGGTTTACTCTGTCTCGGGGGTTTAATTCTGTCGACTGTTGTCATAGTAGTATGATTCAACCTTTACCAAAAATATGTATGACTTGATGAAATGGAAATATATAATGTATATAAGTAGATGTTTTAAATTAAAAACATGCACTATGTAGTAGGTTAGAGTTATGATGATGGAAGAGTATACACATTATATGGATAGAGAACTACTTATGTATATAGGTAAAGATAGAACACCCTAAATTGGACGCAAGCCAGGATGATGTTTTCTTCATTTCATTTCCATTCATTTTTCTGGCCTACACCACAAAGTTAAACGAGAGCACAACTATGAAGAAAAAACAACTATAGTTTGAAAAGAGGCAGCCACGTTTTATAGAAATATGGATTCCATACATTGTATGGCACAAACATTGTTGACAGTAGAGCGATATTAATTGATATATACATATCTAACACTGAGTGTGTGTTTTGATACCTTTAGCTGGAAGAACTAATGCGTCTATGTTTGAGACGAAGTTATCTCAAGTTTCGAATATGCATACAATATTTCATAGTTCTAAGAATTTCCCTTTTTGTTTCCTTTAATTTCAAATAGTCTCTTCTAGGTCATTGGTAACTCCAAGTTAACTCTTCGGTGTGTTTATCTAAAAAATATATATAACTCATCGGTGTAATGATCGGTCATATAAATAACTTCTGTAAATGTCAAAATGGCTATTTCATAGTTCCACGTTCATATATTTTAAATTATAACTAGGATTCTAGAAAAATTGTTTTAAATATTTAGTATTTGACAAATGCACAAAATATACAAGAATCGTAATCATGTAAGACAAGTTTTGGACACACGAACAATATCAACTTTTCGAAGATCTATAGTTTAAATAATAAAAGAATATACAAAAACTGTATGAAAGAGAAAAGTATATGCTTCTTTCAAACAATATTTGTCTTTTTCTCACATGTAGAAATATTTATTATAACAAATGTTCCTTGAAGTAGGGTGTTAACTTTATAACAATTACTTGGGTACAGTTGTATATTGGGATGATGGGTCTTATCTTATTTGTAAGACGTATATTATCTTGTAATATTGGCACATCCAAACTTATTACGTACGTAGTTGAATATATTGTTTAACACTTTATCTTTTTCCTTTCTCTTGTTAAATTTGATTTTATCTTCTCATTAGCATTTCTAATAATTTAACTATATACTCTCTCGTCCGTTTTATGTGATTTGATTTTATCTTTTAATATAATATTATTAAGAACTATGAGATTACTATAAAGTAAGACTAAATGACATATGATGTTGTGTGTCAACATCAATCAAAACATGAGTCAAATAGATAGCCAAAGAGGAAAGAGAATGAGAGTGGGTTATATGATTATATTTTGGACAAGGGATTGTGAGAAATATCTATTGAATGTTACTTAATAGAACTTGTGTTCTTCACAAGATATATTATCTCGTTGATTTTTTTTTCTAGTTATTGACTCTATCAATGGGTTATTGATTTTTTGATGTGAATGCTTTGGTTATATCTCAACAATATATTTCTTGAACTTGAATGTTCTACAAGTTACTTTAGATGGTATCATGATGTTGTTGCAAGATGATCAAAAAACATTGGTGGCACATAACAGTATGATGATGTCAACAACTATTAGCTTTATATGTTGGAATCTAATTAAAGCTAGCATGATTTAAGCTCAAAGTTGGCGTGACTAGTACCTTTGGTTAGGAGATAAATTGTATTTGTCTTTTCTGTGAGAAGAAGAGAAGTTTGATCCATTCATCATGTGTATTCTTTTTACACGAAAAGATAACTACTTAATTTTTTTATTTTTAAATGATTTTGTAAATGAAATAGATATATGTATGTTCATGTATAAGAGTGGATAAATATTGAAGTAATTATTTTCAAATATTTTACTAAACTAAATAAGAATGTGTCTGTGTACAAAAGTGAACAACATTACTATTTTTCCTAAGTTGTTTTCTAAACCAAATAGGAATGTTTCTTTTGCCGTGTTAGAAAAGTGGTAGAGAGAAATAGGGTATCTCTAGCGTTATGTTATCAATTACACTCGAGTGACTAGCTAGTACTCAAACAAACACGATTTCTATATCTTGTGTTTTCCATAGCCGACGCATGTCGCCTCGTGTGTTCACTTGTTTTGTATCACCGATGTTGCTTGCAAAGATCTTTCTCTTGTGCGAGCGTTGGAGCCTCTCTCTCTTTCTCTCTCTACTCTCTTTGAGTGATAGCAAATTGTTAAATGATTGTACCTGACATTTTCTTAGCCATGCTTGGAAATTGCTTCTTGTTGCGGTCTCCTATACGCGATGGTCGTCGGCTACAAGTTTGTGACTGAACATTTATGGGAGAACAATGTGCTTGTTGTGTGTAGCAGAGCGCTGCTTTTTTAAATATCTTAACGTCCTTATATGAATAGAGGGAGATCTAAATTTCTTGATCTCACTCTATTTTCTATTCTTTTGCATTGTTTTTTCTTATCTTATCAAAATCTTAAAATTAATATATAACATGTTATTCTATTTATAAAATTATGTGCTACTACTTGTAATAAAAAAAATCAACTATAATAGTCTCATAGAAATCGTATTATTGTTGCTAGTTAAAATAGTTGTATGTGATTCTTATCATCCTAATACTGATACATCTAGTATGTTTTGAAAATTCATCTATTTCAATTACACGTTGAGAGAGCTACAAGAAAATTTGGCTTACAATGATAGGTTTTGTTGACTATGTTGAAAAGGATGAACCTAAACTAGATGAAATGCATCCAAAGAATGCTAAAAAGGTCTATGAACGGAAGAGAAATGATTGGTATGTATTGGATGATCCTCTTTGCACTATCAAATACTATATGATTTATACCCTAAACCTCATGTATTGATAGTTAAGAGATACAAAATTGAGAATTAGAGTACAAAATATTTTTAAATTTCATATGATAGATGGTAAACCCATTTTTAACAAGCAAACAATTTTTTGAATCTTATGTCATGAACTCCTAGAAGAAGATATGAAATTACCTGATCAATTTATTATAATGTCTATCATAGAATCATTATAATGTCTATCATAGAATCATTTCCCCCGCCCAGGGCTTGATCATTCCCTGATCGACATTTGGCTTACATCCGGTGTGCTTCAACCTACTCTACGCCGCTCGGCTTAGCTCTGCTCCTAGGCGGTGGCGGCCTCTTCCCTCTCCACGATCGACTTTCCCCCCCACCCAGGGTGCTACATCCTATCCCTGCTTCTGCGCTATCCATTGCGCAAAAGGGAAACAACAGTATGCTAGCCCAAATTCACTACAACAACACCTCGACCTGTCCTTTTTGCTGCGCTCTCCTGTCAAGTGTTCCTTTACTTCTTCAGTGAAGTTCGGTGCGTCTTTGACGGCTTCCCTGCTGCGGCAGTGTTTTAATACAGGTAACATCCTCATAACTCCTCCTCCCTTTACAATCCTTTGCAATAAATTCTGAGGCTCTAGACCTCCATCGAGACACATCTCTAGCTCTACCAAAGGATTAAAGCAACATGCAGGCATTAAAATCTTAACTCCTGGTATACCCAACACTAGAGGCTGGAGTTTTCGCTCCTCATCAGTCATTCCCAGGGTCCGCTGCATTTTCAAAACATCCTATCAAAAAGCTCACCAAGCTTCACACTCTTTTGTCGGCTTCAGTGCTCTTTCTCAAAGCATACTCGGTTGTCCGATCAATTCGATCATTTATCTACTCAAAGAATATCATTTAAGTTCCTACTCCTGCTTTGAAAACACCATGAGAACAGGAGGCGTGCTCACCCTAGCCTCATGCATAAAAAAATCTTACATGACTAAATGCGACAAGCCAAATGCTTTCCGCCTTGCCCTGATGAAAAAAAAACCCTCGGCGCTTGACAAAGATTCAAGGTCTTCTGTCACTCCCACAGATATGAACTCTCGCTTCACCTTCCTGGAATTTCCACTCTCAAACCCCTCCTATTCCACAAGCATTCCCTTACCGAAAGCTTGGATCTATCACAAGTTTGATATCTCACCAGGAACATGCATGATCAAAATTGGCCACCGTTCCTTCCAGGTGACGGTTTCATGGTCATCCCCTACCGAAAAATTCTGGGGCAACAAAGCCCCTACCCTTCTCATCTCAGATGGCTGGAGCGAGATGATCACTGAACTTAAGCTCAAACCGGAATGGTCGATCTTCATCAAACCGATTGAAAATCATACTTTCCTTGCTTGGGTGTGTGATTTCATCAACGATACGCCTCCCGAGTTATCATACCTTTACAAAAGACACAACCAAGAGAGCTCATCATCATCAAACTCTGTTGATCAACTCTTCGTTTGGGATGAGCACCAACCCCCAATGGGTTCAATATCATGGCCCATCTCAATCTCCTTGGGCTCAGAGGAGGAAGACGACGCTGGCACACCTACAACACAACAACAAACAAGCTCCATTGCAAAAAGGTACCAACTTTTTCCTTCCCCCATGGTTAAGAAGAACAACCTTCCCAATTTATCTTCATTACACAAAACCCTTAAACCTCGATCCCTACCTATGGATGATATCATCCCAAAAGACTTGGATCTCCTAAACTGTTCTTTTCCCTTATTAGGACAAGATCAATCGTCTCACCTCATCAACAGACTCCTAGAGAAAACCCCACCGCCCAAACCTGGAAAATGGTCCCCCCCAAAAAAACCTTTTCGGGCTCTTCACTATTCTCTTTTCTTCATAAAGAACCACTCGACTTCTAGATGCCATTCCCGCCTTACCTGCTTTAGATGTGAACAAAAAGGCCACATAAAAAGGTTCTGTAATGCACGCCCTCTCCCAAATCAGAACAGAACCCATGCAGACTCAGCGTTCTTCTCCAAACGCTCTTTCTCAGAAATAAGATCGTCTTTTCACAAAAACTGTAGAGTTCCAAAAAAGAACATCACAGACCACAGACGCATAAAACAACCCTCTCCATCTCCTCCCCTCACAAAAAATGCCTTTGCATGCCTCGCAAACCTCCCGACCGAACATGTAGACACCACCTCTTCTCGATACCAGAACATAAACCCCAGGGCTTTGCCTATATCAAAACCCTACCACAAACCAAAAAATCATATAGCCTCTACACCAAAAACCCGCTACCCAAACCCTCACCGTTCAACTTCAACTCCAACACATAACACAAACACCCCACCTACAACAACAAACATGAAAATGCTGGAACACCTGGAGTATGTGATTGCACTTGACCTGCCTGCAAACTCTATGCGTCTTCTCAAGGTCCTCACCTTGAGAAGCATCCTCATCTCCATAGAAAACAATATAGACAACAACCCTATCAATGTCCTAGACATCACCCGTGCCTTATCCCTTCTCATCCCTGGACAGACCATCTTAAAACCAAAAATCTTTTTGCCTACTCAACTCATCTACACTGTCCCTGAAGGAACAAAAATCAACCATCTCTTCAGCCAAATTCTCACGATTCCTTATGGATCTAGCTTCATTACAGCCAGATTATCTAAATGGTCTGCTGACTTAGGTGCTTTCCCAGCTCTTGCTGGTGGCTCGGACTGGGTTGCTATCACAAATCTCCCACCCCACCTCTGGGAAGTTGATATTTTTAGGGGTATAGCCAATTCAATCAGGGCTACTCTTCAATATATCAGCCCTGAAACCTTGCACCCTACCCAATACATTAAAGCTTTTTGCCTCTTCACCGTCAAAGCAGTAATATCTCTACCGCCTACCATCAATATTAGAATCGGTGAATCAATCTACAATATCAAACTGTCTGCTGAACATCCCTCAGTTAACAGGACAACTTTTTCTAATCTCTCAAACCATCCTCCCTCTTGGCTTTTCCCAAACAAAGACAGAAAGACTACCTCGAATACATGCTCTTATGGTGATCGTAACCATGTTTGGGTCAGAAAAAACTCCACCTCCACATACAACACTTACCTCCACACAAATAGGAAAAGAACCAGAATTTCTGAACCCTCATATCATGAAAACACATACATACCAGCAGGTTCCATCTTCCCTTCTCCAACCTCAACAAAGGAAAGTTGCCCTACTCAAAATACAAACGAAATCGCCATAAGAAATCAAAACAATCCTCAGCATAAGGATGACAACTCTTTGTAGAGTTCTGATCAGGAGAGTCCTAAACAAAGGCAAGAAAGCAGCTACATCCAGAAGATTATGATACCAGGTCAAAAAGAGACAAAAAATAATATCATCATCAACAGGACAAAGCCAGGTATTTTCTCAAACTCCTCTATCTGTTCTCTTAGTGATACATCATCTGTTCATAATATATCTTCCCCTTCCCCCACTAAGGATACAAAAGGAGATATAGATAATATTGAGGACCTTGCTTCATGATCAAACATCAATAGTTTCACAAAATTTGCTAAAAATATAGGCATCCATCTAGAAGACAAAGAAAAGGCACAAAAAACTCTAGACGACTTAGAAACCTTTATGGGTTGGTCAAATAGAAGGGTCTAAAATACTGAAAAAACAAACTTCGATCTTCTCAAAATAAATTTGATTGAGTTCTCTCTAGAACTTTTATTCTACTGGAAATCCTTTACCAATTCTATGAAACTCTCATCTTGGAACGTATGTGGAGCTTCCAACCTCCATAGACGCAAAAAAATCTGTTCACACATCTACAAAAATAGAATCGACCTGATAACTATCCAAGAAACAAAAACTTGTCTGACTCCTTTTGCTCTCAAAACAATAGGGGGGAATAGAATCACTGACTGGGTCCAATTACCTCCTGCGGGCTTCAAAGGGGGCCTCTTAGTTGGTTTCAACAATCAGATCTTAACGACCCAAAACATCTCCACTCTTAATTTTTCTATTACCATTGATTTTAAAAACTTTTCTGATGGTTATCTCTGGTCATTTTCTGGGGTTTACAGGGAACCAGGACATAACAAATCTGCCTTCATAGCCGAACTAAATTTGCTCACAAAAAAATATTACTTGTCTCCCTGGGTTATTGGTGGAGACTTCAACTTGACAACTCAAAACTCAGACAGACACAACTCTACAATTTCCTCTCAAACTATGTCTACATCAGATAAAATTTTTAGCAAGTTGCTCACAAATCACACTTTGATTGACATCAAACCATCAAATGCCTCCTACACTTGGTCAAGAAATTAAACATTTGTCAGACTTGACCATTTCATATGCTCCACCAAATGGGAAGATAATCACCCCCTCTCCTCCATCCATATCACTCACAGAGCCATATCAGATCATTTCCCACTCATTCTTGACACAAAATCCATCTCTTGGGGCCAGCGACCTTTCAAATTTGAAAATAGTTGGATCTCTATAAACTACTTCACCAACACCTATTCTGAACATTGGAAACTTGCTGACTCCCAAACAAAAAACATAGGATTACACATCCTAAAAAACACCAAAAACATTAAAACACACATAAAAAAATGGAAACTCACAAACCCAAACAATTTATGTGAAACACACAAAAATCTAGAAGAACAGTTCCTTTTTGTGGATAAGGACCCAACCACTGACCCAGCTCTTGTTCTTTCTATTAAAGCGGAACTTGAATTCACAAATAAATGTATTGACACCAGATGGAGACAAAGGGCAAAAATAACATGGGCCAAGGAAGGCGACAAAAACACAAAATTCTTTCATAAAATCTGTAACAAAAATTATCGACAAAATTCCATAACTCAACTACATATAAATGGCAGACTCACCTCTCACAAACAATCTATCTCAACCCACATCACAAACCATTTTAAAAACATTTTCAACAACAACCACAACCCCTCCTGCCTAAATGACTTCGAATGGACCAGGATTTGTCATGAAAACATAAAAAACCCTCAAGATCTTATAAAACCTTTCTCCCATAGAGAATTGGATTCATCCATATCAGACTTAGGACTAAATAAATCACCAGGACCCGACGGCCTTAACATAGAATTCTATCTGGCTAAATGGGACCATTACCAAATTGACTTCTTTGCTTTTTTGCGATCTTTCTACGAAAGTAGAAACCCTCACAACATCATCAAGTTCTTAAACAAAAATTTTATCACCCTAATAAAAAAAACAAGTCAACCCGAGCACATCTCCCAATTGAGGCCCATTAGCCTTATCAACACTTCATACAAAATCATTGCAAAAACACTAGCAAACAGAATCAAACCACACATGAACGATATCATTCCACTCAATCAAAACTCCTTCCTCAAAAGTAGAAGCATCCAAGATGCCTATTTGATGGTCAATTAAACTATACATCTCTGCCACAAAAACAGAACCCCCCTTCTGGCCATCAAACTAGACTTTGAGAAAGATTTTGATTTTGTCAACTGGAACTGCTTAATTAAAACTCTCTCTGGTTTTGGTTTTCCTGAAAAATGGGTAAATTGGATGCATGCATGCATATCTACAAACCAATTTTCAACAATAATAAATGGTGTCCCTTTTGGCTATTTTCATAACTCAAATGGCCTCAGACAAGGAGACCCTCTCTCTCCTTACCTATTTATCATCATCACAACTATACTTTCTCATATGATTCATCTGGGAAAACAAAGTGGTCTCATAAATTCTCCTGGGGAATGCAAATAGAACATCATTTAATTTGCTGATGACACCATAATCTTCTCCTCCCCTGAATACTCATCACTTCTAAACATCTTCAGAATCCTGGGTATTTTTTCTTATATCTCGGGTCTCAAAATAAATCTGCACAAATCATCTATATTTGGGGTCCAACTAAATCAACCTTCTTTGGAGAGATTTAGAGATCTCTTAAGGTGTAAGATTGAAGACTTTCCCATCAAATACCTTGGCCTACCAATCACACCTCACAACATAACAAATGCAATCTGGTCCCCTACTCTAGCAAAAATAAACATAAAACTCTCTGATTGGACAAATAACTTCCTCAATCTTTCAGGGAGACTCACCCTCCTAAACAGTGTCATCACCCCCATCACCACACACTTCTTGAGCTGTATTCCTCTCCCTTCAAAAACTAAAACTATCCTTGATAAAATAAGGAGAAACTTCCTTTGGAATAACTTTCACAAATCTGAAAAACCCGAGAAACACTACCATCTAGTAAATTGGAAAACAATAACTGCTCCACTTGATCAGGGAGGTTGGGGAATCCTAAATATTGAAACACATGCCTTCTACCTTATAACAAAAATTATCAATAGCCTAATCCAAAACAAATCAAAGATTTGGTCACAACTCATCAACCACGAATACTACCAAAAATCCCCTCCCTGAAATATAGTCTCAAAAAAATCTGCTTCCCCTCTTTGGAAATACATAAACAAAAATATCCAAAAAAATAACCTAAATTATCAATACCCCTCCACACTCCCACCTGAATATCTCTTTCTGGTTCGATCCATGGTTTGAAAACAATTCAATCATTAATCTTCGCCAAAACTAGACCATCCCAAACATTCTACTTAAAATCAAAATTGATAAAGCTCTCCACCTTTTAACCATAAACAGAACAAACTCGCTTAATAGATGCATCCTCATGCATCTAAGACAAGACAAATTCTATAATTTAAAGCTCTCCTTGGAAAACAACACTTCAAACAACATAACATGGAAATGGGGAAACACTTACTCAGTTAAGAAAGCCTAGTCCTTTCTCACCTATAGAGGCTTCTCCCCACCCACCACAAAAATATGGAAATAGAAATGGCCGCAAAAATATAAAACATTTCTGTGGCTTCTACTGCATAACAAGTTGCTCACAGGTGAAAACCTTACAAAAAGGGCTTCATTGGCCCTTTCAGATGTTCTCTATGCAAAACAAATTCTGACTCAATTGATCACATCTTCTTCAAGTGTACCACTTCACAAAATGTCATCTTACACTACACACGCAATTACATTTCAGATTTTAAGGAAGCAACATTTCCACCACAAATCACACCAAATAGACAATACAAAAACTTCAAGGGTAGCGACATATTCATCACCATCAGTTGGAATCTCTGGAAAGAAAGGAACAATAGAATCTTCAACAACAACCAAAAAATGAGACAAAATCTTATATCGCATATAGATGCAGATCTTCACATTCTATCAAAATGCAGGTAAACAAACAGAAGAAGATCAAGTTGATTCTGATGAAGGTGAATCGGAAGCCAAGTTTCTCTGCGACCTTAAAGCCATGGTGGATGATGAAACAGGAGTCATCATAGTGCATCAACATCTATGAAAACACCTCACTAGGCACTGATAACCTTTTTTTTAGACTTAGATATTCACTTCTTTAAATGCTTCTTGAGGCTTGTTTAAGGGGTGCCTCCCCCTCGTTATCAGAACTTAGCCTTTATCTCCACCCGGCTCAAACATTTTTATTATGTTTTCCCCTTTGTCTTGTACGAAACTCACTAAAGCAGGTGTTTTCTTGTTTCGATGTGATTTAAATATATGCTATAACATTTCCTCAAAAAAAAATCATAGAATCATTTCCTAAGTCCTTGGGGGACTTTAATCTAAATCTCAAGAACATGAGGAGTTGTATGCCTAGATGAACTTGTGATAGATATTTCAATAAGGGATGAACACTTGAAGAATATGAATGTTAATATCTCTATTGATGTCATCTCTAGTGTAAAACTTATGCCATATATGAACAAAGATAAAAAAATCCTAAGAACATATAAACCTAAGGCCAAGATTTATAAGAAACCAAAGAACAAACCTTGTAGGAGTTTTGGTCAGGTTCACCACTAGAACAAGGATTGTCCTATAGAGAAAACTGATACGGATACCACATCTATAGATGAGGAGGATGTGGTCAACATAATCACTGCCTCCTTGAATCTCACTGATGGAATACATCTCTATTAAAGCTATAATCATCTCCACCTTCTAGTTGTTGTATTTGATTATAGACACTAGAACTAATGAACATGTTAGTCTTAATAAGTCCATGTTCGTGTCTTTCTAGGCCATTCAAGACAAATCTATGACTTTGAACAACTCCAGATTTGTTGAATCCAAAGGCGAAGGGTGGGTGTCATGTAGTTCCCTTTGATAAAAGCTCTGACACTTCAAAATAATGGGAGTATTCCATCTACCCAGGTAGTAACATAGGTTTTGTATTTATAATTAGGAGTGATTTAGGAATAGACTACAAATGTAATAAATCTATTATTACTCATGTTCTTGATATTTTATTCTTTGGAAATGGGTACTTATGTGTTTTGAAGAACCTTATTAAGATTCATGCATAACCAATTTTTGACTTTGTTCTTAATTTTACTAAAACTTATGTTTGCTTGGATCTTGTTTCATCTGAATACATGGCATGCATGTTTGGGATATGTAAATGTTGGCTCAATAAAACGCATGATGATTCTAGATTTAATAATTAAAATTGGCATCGATAAAATGAGATGAAAAATGTATGTGCAAACTAAATCACCTAGAAATCTTTTTTTTGGATAAAAATACTAAAATTATTGATTTAGTACATATGTACATTTGTAAGTGAAATTTATGAAAGTTTTAAGGAGTGGAAGAGTGTTTGACAAGCCAAGAGGTACAATAGAAGACAATTTTTTAGGGAATGATTACAATGATACTATAAAACCAACAGTCGATATAGTGACAATTTTGTAGGCGACCGACCTCTCTTACAAAGACCAACAATAGACCAAAAGATTGATGATTTCCAGTCAAACAATAGACAAATAGACCTTTGAGCTCGATCACCTAATGCTCTCGGGTTGATGCCACATGGTCCAAACAAAGGTTGATACGTGGCTGATTGTACCATGTTACTAGGACCCCATGGAGTCACTCCCTAGACATCTTGTGTTAAAACAAAGGCTAAAATGTTGTCGTAGAGCACAAAGACCAAAGTCCAAATGATGGATATCAAGAGTGATTGCCCTACTTGAACTTTGTCACTAGCCACCCTCATTGATCTCAATCAAGTTCATCTGATTCTAAGTGTCACCAGCAAGAGAGGTGAAGACGACTGACCTTCAAGGTTGATTTAAAAACTCAATTGTCTTCAAGACCAGGCGATGACCTCATTTGACCTCTCAAGGAAATCAACCTCTAAAAGTTAGATTTAATAGAAAGGTGGGTAGATGTACCTCCTAACTTGATCTATCCTAGTAATCAACCTCCTACCTTTCTCTTATTGTTTTATTGATGTCTCTTGAGAGAAATGACTTGTTAAACATGTAATTTGATTCTTTCTTGAATCATGAGTATGTAATTTCATAAATTTGGGTCGGGTTATCTATTAATCCCTCCCAACCGTGTTATATTTCCTTATTATATTTAATAAATATATTCTTACATTTTTTCATGCTCCTATTTAAATAATTCACTTATTTGATTAACTTACATCTAGTGATATTTGATTTGAATCAATTCAAAAAATCAGCTCAATGTGTCTAGAGTATGGACCTGTGAGGATCCATGAGAGTGAGGAAGATATACTAAAGTCATATGTTGTTTCATTCCTTGGTTACCATATCAAGAGAGAGGCACATTATGTAGAAATCTACCCCAATATCGAGTGAAGGTAGGTGTTGGATATCTTTATGACTGCTTGCCAAACATTTAGAGAGTATATATAATAAAAGAGAATGTTTTGCATGGTTGAGGCTGGTTAGACCGGTGAAACTCAATCCAAGTTCTCTTTTAACATAATCACCATTCTCCAAATCTTTTTTGAGTTTTATAACTTAGGTTTCTTGCTTTTGAGTAGATTATTTTGTTCCTTAACTTGAATACCTTATTCAATCATTTTTTTAAATAAGTTAAGCCTTGAATTTTAGTTTCTTAAGTAGTTGCCTTCGCTTCGCCCCACGTTTGAGCCCATATTACTACAACTAGCTTTGTTACAGACATCTTTAAAGTTGGGTACAAAATAAAGTTTGATACCTTTCAAGTAGGCAATTGTGTTTACACTTTTGACCCACATTTAATGGAGATAAAGTACTCATCCAAAACCAAAGTTATGACATGGGAATCTATGAGGAATAAGTTTCTAATGAAGTTTTATTCTATTGAAAAACTTAATACATTTGAGGAAGTGCATCACTTTGTTCAGCCAAAAGAATAATTGAGAAATATTTAAAAAGTCTTTAAGGAATTGTTCCCACTGTGAGGTACCCCTACCATGAGGTGTGCAATGATATATAGTTCAATCATTCTATTCAAGGCTATCTAAAATGAATGAAAATGTAGTGGATTCATCTTGTGGTGTAACTTTCACAGAAAAACCTCCTAAAAAGTCTTGACCTCTTTTTGATCACTTAGTAGAATTTGTACGATATAGAGCATCAAGTTCATCCAATGACTATATCAGAGATATTGGTGTTGCTCCATACAATCCAAAACCTCACCTTCTTTCAAATGATGCTAATCCAAAATTCATGAATATTTATATGGATATGATGAATCTAATGAAAAATAAGGTGGGAAGTGCCTCAAGAAATATGGGGAAGTATCTTGAGTGTCTTGATGAAGAGATGAAAGCTCTAAAATCCTTTGGATATATAATTTCCAATTCCCCCTTGTCTCAATAATACTCCCTCTAATGGAGGAATCACCCAACTTCTCTCAGAGACAACAATGGGATGACTCACATGGGCATTCACACCAACAACATCAAGGCTAAAAGTGTTGTTTAAAATTTGAGGAGTAAAGTGCTTGGTAGGTTGAGAAGTCTTGCTAAGGTCAAGAAAGATATGTCCACTCATGAAAAAACTATCAGTAAGTTGGAACAAAGATTGGATCAAACCTCCCTTACAGTTGTGCATAGAAAGGAGGGGAGGTTTCCCCCCTAACCATAATGAACCTAAACAATGTAAGTGGACAAATGGGTGTTTCTCAAAACACATTTTGCCCAACACAAATGCAAGTATAGTTGGTACACCAATACACATTCCCCCACATTCTATTGCACCTCCACCTCGAAAACCACCATAGTGATACTAATTTCCTCCTCTACCTGACCAAACTACCTCATTCATCACAAAAAAACCCTATTTCAAGATGTACAGTACCCCTACATTCTATAGAAGAAAGCTCAATAACACAAAAGACCACCTCCACATCCTCCACAACAACTACAATATACCCCTTATTCTCATGAGAAAGTGAAATCTATGAAAATTCTAAGGAGTGATAGAGTGCTTGAGAATCTAAGAGGCACAATTGATGAAAAATTTGTAGGGAATGATAATCATGATACTATAAAACTAATGGTTGATATTGTGGTGCTGAGAGTTGAAGATATTGTGAGCAATGATATTATGATTTTGCCTAGTCCTAATGTGATTTGACCAAGTGAAGTAAATGCAATTGAACACCCCTTTCCTTATTCTCTAATAGAGACTTTTATTTCCTAAAGAAAGAACACACATATAGTTGCCAATTTTGAAACTTTCAAGCAAGTACAAATTAAGATCCCACTATTATATGTCATTAAGAAAATCCCTTATGCAAAATTCCTCGAAGAAATGTGAACGTTGAAGAGGAAATTAGTTGGTTGAATGAACAAAGGGCCAATTTTACAAAACAAGTTAGCTCCATCCCACAGCATGCACATTCTACTAAGAGGAAAGATCATGGTACACCTATGCTTTCATGTTACATTTGTGGTCACCACATTGATCAATCCCTACTTAAATTGGGATCGCGTGTTGATTTGATTCCATTTTATGTGTATTTGGAGTTGCATGCCGGCCATATAGTAGATTGATTAGCTAGATGATGTGTTGGTGAAGATTGATGATGATACCTCCACTTTCTTTGTTGCTTATTTCATCATTCTTAGATTGGAAAAGGACACAAGAAAAGTTCCCATCATATTGGGAAGGCCATTTGTTGCTTCCATAGATGTAGTGATTCATGTTAGAATAGACACAATATATGCCATGTTTATGCACATGAAGATCTATTTGAAAATCGATAGATATTTTGTAGAGTCTAAGATTTTAGGAGCTATAGAGGAGGACTGTAACTTCCTTGATTGTATGGATTAAATGTCTACCTACATGTATCAAAACAACTGCTAAAGGTAGAGGTATTGAGTGGTGGCTAATGAGAGAAAAGAGGCTAAAGTTGTTGCTACAAGAGATGATCTACCTTTTGTTATGGTTTAGCCATTGAAAACATCTAAGGAGGAACCTCCCATCCTTGTGTTTAGGTCTTATTAAGGGTTTGAAATATGATTACTTGGTCCAAATAATACCTTCCTGTTGATCATCACCTCTACTCTTTTTTAGATCAAGAGGATGCTCTTATTTCTATTTTGAATGATAACATTAATCCATGGTTGGTGTGACGTCTGTTGCCAAACATTGATTAAGATTAATGCGGAAGCGGTCGTTAGTAGTGGAATTACTAAAAATCACTGAAAATTAAAACTTTTTACAAAGAGATCAATAGATTGAAAAACTCTTTCATAAGGAACCAAAATATTTCAAATACATTCTTGTTTACTAGTACATCTCTTGTACCATTTCTTCTTGAGAGTTACAAGCATCAGTTGTCCTGTTAGACTATACATAGGCAGTACAAAAATCTCGAGGCATCAAGCCAAAAACCTCAGATCAATATTAAACTAACCACTGACTCCTAGGACCTGAGAGTACAGAGACGACACATAGGACTCTCTATTTACAGGACATGACAACCAGTGTCTCCACCTGAGAATTCACTATTGTCCTTGGTTCTACTGTTGCTGTTCTTCCCTTGTTGTAGGGTTCCTGCCTTTTCTACGTCTACCTAAAAAGTTGAATCCCACGGGGGTGAGACAATTGAAAATTGTCCCAGCGAGAGATATAACTCTCTTCCAGAAACATTATTATGCAACTAATGGTATATAACTGAGCAAAAGATTCATAAGTGATTAACAACAGGTAATTCAATATATAACAGATTAGAGCAGTATTCTCTATTCAAAGCATTTCACTTATAACTTGATAAAGCAACATGTTACTTATCCAATAAGAAATTTAAGAGTATAAATAACATTTGTCTATTTAGAACATACTGTGCAAAGTAACATCAACCAATGATTCTCGTATTTCAACCTTAAGAAAATATGCTACACGACTGATTACATTTTACAATCATACTTAATGCCCTGAGGAGATGAGGTATACCACTCATACTCCAACCGACCATTGTGAAATCGAAATTGGTACCATACATAGGTCAATAGAAGAGCCAAATTTCTATGACCTCATCTTCCTCAGTTAGTGTGAGGACCAAATGCAGGACATCTTGTGTCTCAGCCAAATAGCTTTCCAGGGTATACTAGAAACTTCGTTATTAGAGTTACAGTGGCATGCTGCACTCTCTTCAGAATCAAGAAATATTATATTTATCTCACATCGATCCGACATTAAGATCATCGGGAGATTAATGATACATCCATCCCAGTTTTCGGGAGATTAGTGATACATCCATCCCGACATAAATAATAAAGGATTGGGAGATTTAATGTTTACCTCACATCAATTCCTCCATTAGGGTGTAAGGATATTCACGCCCATAACCCCCACATACTCAAAAGTATGCCCTCCAGGAGTTCCCTTAGGAAAACCTATTTCACCATCACAAAACTACTGACGATGATGGATGTATTGTCAGGGCTCTACATGATACCATTTCACTTGATTAGTTAAGTATATTACAATATTCTTTTAACATAAAAAATGTTTTCCAACATAAAACATTATAACAATTGCTTCAAAGAATGAATACTATTTCTATTAAGTTCTTTTCAAAGCTTTATGATGCATGGGTTTTGAGTCACTTTTATATGCTTATTTTATATCTGTTTTATGCATGCATTTGTCATTTTCTTGATTATATTTGAATAATTCACTATAGTTGGCCTTTAAACTCTTCTTGCATCAAATTATACTTCTTTTATCATATTTATATGATTTTATATAATCCCCGGAATTATACACATGTTTCGGCACTTTTTCAGGCACTTTTGCATTGTCCAGAGTTGATACTATCGACCCTGGTGTCGATAGTATCAACATTTTATCAGAAAGCAACCCGAAAATGCGATCTTGGAAGGAAAAACCTATATCATGGTCGATACCATCGACATGGGGGTCGATACTATCGACAGCGTCGGGATCTGGCGATTTTCTGCACTAAAATGGAGCATTTTAATCCGACGATTGAGCTTTTTCGGAGCCGTAAAGTGGTCCTATGACCTAAGAAGAGAACGGCCGGCCCTAGGGGGATCTCATATTGTATTACACAACATCCAAGAAGGAGAGAGAGAGAGAGAGGAGACAAGAGATGAAGGCCGTCAACCGAGCGATTGTGCTGCCGGAAGACTGCAAAACGCACGTTTCTCGAGGCGGATCTCCAGGAACACCTTTGTATCAGGGGTTACACGAGTTTTCTCCATGTTTCCCATGTTTTTCTTCTCTAATCCTATGTATTTTCCATTGTCAACCATGTGGGGCTAATACCCTTAATCTTTAGGACCGAGAGTAGCCCAGGGAAGTATTGTATGACATTTTTATCATAGTAATTCATAATTTGTCTCCTAAATCTGTGGTATGCTTTCATTTTCTCAATTATATTGTTATGCTTAATCACCATAATGATAATCTCATGCCTTTAATTACTTTGAAAGAAGAATTAACGGTTGAAAAGAGACGAAATTCACATTAATTAACAAATCCCTTGAACAAGGTGATGTACGGTTAATGGTGGAAACCCAGAGGTCGATTCTAATGCACCTAGTTTAGGGTATAGGTTACTATGACGGTGGAACCGACCTAGACTTAGGTAGTGAATTGTACCACGACAGTGGACAATTCTGACTACAGGCCACTACCCGGATTGAGAGATGAACTTGAGTAGCTATATGGAAATTCATACAATGAAAACCCGCGATGAAACTACAATCCTAAAGATCTCTATTTGAATTGATTAAACAAAACCCTTAATCAATTTCTCTATTTTATTTTATTTTCTTTTAATTTACAACAACTCTCAAACTCTTTTAATCGGTTTAGCTGATCGCAACCAGTTAGTAGTAGTCTACTAAAATTCACATTTCCCTGAGTTTGACTCGGGCCTCACAAGGCCTATATTACATTGATACGTATACTTGCGTTTGCACACACGATTTACGCGTGTCAAGTTTTTGGTGTCGTTGTCGGGGAAACGGTGAATTTTAGCACTACGAGTGCTGCGAGCGGCCACACTAGGCCACTTTTAATTACTGTAATTTTTTTTTCTTTTCATCTTTTGAACTGAATTGTAAATCGTATTCATTGTTTTAATTATTAGTACCGGTTCATACACTACCATTTGAAATTTCAGGTACTAGTAAATTAATAATGGGTGACGGAGCGGAAAATGAGGAGCAGACGATCTGGGAAAGGATTAAGGCTTCTTCTTCTTCTATGCAGAAGGGGCCAATCAATAAACAAGCTATTAACATACCCAGTTACAAGATTGATCCAGGGCTTATTCAGTTGGTCAAATCGCATGCTTTCCATGGACTTAAAAATGAGAATCCGGTGACCCACATCAGCACGTTCGTGGAAAATTGTGATATGATAAAAATTGACAGGTTCCCGCAAGAGACACTCTACCTGAAACTTTTTCCCAGTTCTTTAGCGGGCAATGCTTGGGAATGGCTGCACAATCTGGATGATGAGTATATTGAATCTTGGGATCACATGGTTGAGGTGTTATTTGAGAGGTTCTTCTCACCTGAAAAGACAAACGATCTAGTGAGGAAGATACACAACTTCAGCCAGAAGGCCGGTGAGACCTATTCTGAGACATGGGAGCGCTTCCAGATCATGTTGAGAAAGTGCCCACATCACGGGCTAGATAAGGAAAAATAGGTTAAAATTTTCTATTTTACTCTCAATGAGCATGACAGAAGCAATCTGGATTCAGCAGGCTTGGGGTTCTTCTTGAACAACAAAGGTATGAGGTGCTGGGAAATTTTGAAGAATATGGAAAAGAAGCAGTCTTGGGGTGAAAGAGATGGCCATGAATCCATCTTAATCCATTTGCAAAACCTCTTCATTATCTAAGAATTAAAAGAAAAGTAATTAAGCACCTTAAACATATTATACTAATATCCCCTTTTTAGTGGATATTTCTTTTTATTAACTTAATGTGAGTGGGCTCTCCACTCACACCAGATGTTTTTGTGCCTTTGCAAGACACAAGCTCGTCCAATCCCTTTGCAAATTCATCCCTCAACTTTTGGTTGAAGGGATCTTCAATTAATATATTTCTTTTTGCATTAAATTAAAGTAAAGTTCCTTTTATTCTTAAATCTTGATTATTTTAATATCAAGATTCTCTCTCCTCCAAAATAATTCAAATGAGGCACCCCTCTCTTTTATTTTCTCCATATGATGGTAAGAAACATGGGGGACCCTCTAGAAGTGGTATTTTGCATGTTGAACCCTAGGTTTTGGGTAAATTGCACATTACACCAAAACTAGGTTTTAATTTACAAACATTGCTCAGTAGGTTTTATCTTGGTGCTCAAGCTTGTCGAAACCATACCACTACATAATTCTCATTCTTATGATGCCTCAACATCTGAGGAACATTATATCATGTACAATTTGCAAGTTAATGACGTGGCATTTTGAACGCACTAACAAACTCACTCGGGGTTGAAATCCCTGAGCTTTTACCAAAACCAAAGTGCAATAATACCACCCGCAAGCAGACGAGTCTTATCGCAGTATAGTTAAGGATCGAACCCAAAGGACAACATTTTTAAGAATCCTTGTCAGTCGAATCTAGTTCAAGTAAAACTAATATTTAGAACGATTGGTTGATTTGAGGTTACTTAAACTATTTGTAGGAAAGTAAAAGCTGAATTAAAGTTGGATTTAGATCAATGATATGGAATCGCTGGGATGGTATCGGGTTTCACCACCACTACACATGCAAACACATTCAATAGTGAAAAAACCAGGCAAGATGTAACAATCCAAATAGAGATGCTGCAAAACCCCCCATACGGGCGTTAGGTTCGCGTAATCGTCACCTTAGGCATCGGATGTCTCGTCACCATCCAAATCACTTACTTACGGCTCTGAAGATACAGAAATCCAACGAAGGTTGTGGGCCCCCTATACTGACGTTAGGCACACAGAAGCATCACCGAAGGCTAGATGGCTCATCCCCTTACGGATCATACACTTACGACATCGATGAAATCCCATCCTATTTCTAGTTTGGGAGTCATCTGCATTAACCGATAAGCAAGTAGGCAGTTAATATACGAGCAAATATCCATGATTAACAAGAATATACAAAATCCAACTAAGGTTGTGAACCCCCTATACAGGCGTTAGGCACACAGAAGCTTCACCGAAGGCTAGATGGCTCGTCCCGTCATGGATCATACACTTACGACCTCAAGCAATCTCATTCTATTTCTAGTTTGGGAGTCAACTTGTTAAATGACATTCAATCCTATATATAGATATTCTCGCAACATAGGAAGAACAAAGATGAAAGCAAGCAATTAATCAAACTAAGAACATAACATTTAACGATGTAATGAAGAGTTATATACATTGCCATGGAGAGTTTAACAAAAGAACATGGTTTGCATGGGCAGCGGGTCTAGTCCCCACTCCCCAACGAAAAGGTACTACTCACTCATGATGCGAGAAACAAGAAGAATGAGAAAGAGAGAGAAATCCACCATGGACTCAGTGCAGAAGGTGGTCGCAGCTCAGTGAAGTAGATACAGCCTCCTACGTCGTGTCGGGGCAGATCCGGACGCGAACGGGAGTTGCCAAGACAGACCGGACAGTCTCCCTTGTACCGTCTTTCTAGTCTCCTCAGCCTCCTTGGTGGCAACACGGGCCGTAGGTGAAATGAAACTGGCGTGGAATGGATCAGATCTGTATACAAGCAGCCTGTCGGCGTCCAAGAACCGATGCCTAAATGAGGTCCCTTGGGGTCCTATTTATATGCACAGATCTGTCCCTCATGCTTTTGGTGTGAGTCCAAACGGTTTTGTTAAATATATTCTTTAAACGGTTTTCATGGTTCCACTTTACCAAACAGTTTCATAACTTCAGCCCATACAGTCTTCAAGCAGCAATCGTCCATGTGGTTTACAGCTCATGCGGTCTGCATGTTATTGCTGCCTACACGTGAGCAGCTAAATGGTCTTCACATACCCACTTTAGCAAACAGTTTTGGCATTCGGTCTTTGTATTTTCCAGCAAACGGTCTTCTAATCCGTTTAGTTTGCATTGGCAATTAGCCGTAAACGGTTTGCGTTGTCCGCAAAAGTAAACGGTCCGTATTTCTGCCCATTCAGTCTTCGTGCGTTGACTACCCAAACGGCTTGGCTATTCGGTTTGCTGCTTTGCTGCTTTGGCCATCAATTTTGCTTTGTGCTTGTTATTTTATTCATGCCAAAAGGTTTCATAATTGCATGCCCATTTGGTCTTCACGTGGATGTATCTCTCACGGTCTTCATTGGTTTGACTTTTCTCATACGTTTTCATGCAAGCATTTAGCTGGTCATGAATAGCTGATCCATTCAGTTCTGAATTAGTAATTGGCCATTCAGTTTGCAAGTTATTTGTAGCAAACGGTTTTGCGGCCAAGTCCATCAAACGGTCTCGCACAAATGACTTATCCGCACGGTCTTGTAAGTTTACAGCAATTGGTCTTGCATAGTCTCATACGGTCTTGGTATTGCATGCGGACTCATGCATGTGGTTTTTCTAGCAACGTGACCATACGGTCTTGTGATAATTTCCTTCATTCGATCTCATGCAAATGTCCAATGCATGCATGCATGCCTTCCAATGCACGTAGCTCTTTCAATAAGTTGGGTCCATTTGGACTTCACACACAGGCTATCATTCGGTCTTCACTTCTTGCACCAAAAATGGTTTCTGCTGCTCAAACGGTCTTGAGACCGCATGGGCTCAAACGGTCTTGAGACCGCATGGGTTCAAACGGTCTTGAGACCGTATGGGCTCAAACGGTCTTGAGACCGCATGAGCTCAAACAGTCTTGAGACTGAATGGGTGGAATTGCTTGGTTAGGTTTCTTGATCGGAGCCAGAGATGAAGGTGGACCTTGACTACTTATTCAGCTTTGTCAAAACCTGCATTAAATGAACAATGTTTAGTTAAAACCTTGATAATCGAATCAACTAAGTAGTTTTGCACATTATGATTCATATTGAGTGAAATAGTATGTATAGAGTTGAATTGGTCCTGAAGTGATAATTGAATTTCATGATGAAAATACATTCATCAAAATACCCCGAACGTAAACGTTGCTCGTCCTCAAGTAACACAAAATCGGAAACAGTCGCCAAATGAATACTTTCAATTCGTGTGATTGCTTCATCTTCACATCACGAATGTTTTCTTTCTGCTCAATATGACTCAGTATCTCAACCTCCTGAGACCACTAAACACATCTTATCATATCTTCGTCTCTGAGTTCATTTTCCAAAATCACTTCCTCCTCACCTTTTCCAACAACAAGCATGTCAAAGAGTTTTGTAAGAGTTCAGAGACACCCGCAGAACAACAAGTGTGCATTTGATCCAAAACTGGTGTTTTCTAGGATAGGGTAGGCAATCATTGTGCCATTAGGTAGAAAAGGGAGTGAATGGTGGTATGGAAGGAAGAAATAAATCTCTCCTCTATTCGACTCGAGATTTTTATTTGCTTTGCAATTTCATTTATTGCATTTTTTTTGCGAATCCCTCCTCTATTCGACTCGAGATTGCATTTCTTTATGTGTGCGCTTTGGCATCTTTTTGTTTGCAAATTTCTCCTCTATTCGACTCAAGATTGCATTTTTGGTGGTACGCCCCTATTTGTTTGCGAGGGGTATGGAAGAAGCGGATAAAGAGGGAAGTGGTGTGCCACCCCGAACTTAGGGTTTGGCACATATTTGGCAATTTTTGTTTCTTTTTTGTGAATGGAGGGATATGAAGATGATAGAAGAGGTGTAGAAGAGAGTTCAGATCAGAATGCAACTTGATTTACAATTCAGTGCACCGGGTTGTTCTCTTTATCAAACTCTGCTCAAATAATGACTTGATGAGGATCCAGTGGGGATTCCATGCTATTGTTCCACAAATCAGTTAGGAAGCACGCCGTGTTTGATCCCTATTAGTTTGACATACACTTATCATCTTTGTAAAAGTATCATGATGTTAGGAATCATAAGCTTCACAAGATGATTTCAATCAAAGGGCTTGTTTCAAAAAGTGGTCCTTTTGAGGATTTACTTCGAATAAGGAGGATATAATGATTCAAAATGCATAGAAGGTTAGTTAGTGACTTTTAATGAACCCTGAAAGTGTCAAAAAGTGTCAAAATTTCATCAAGTATCTGTTCAATTTCTTTAAACATCATTAAAGAATTGTGAAAATTTTGAAATTATTTATCAAGAATGTGATAGTGAAAACTTAAGTATGAAAAGGATGGGTGTAGGTGGAAAGTGAGGTATGTACCACCCACCCTCCACCCCGAACTTAGAGATTTTCTCGTCCCGAGCAAACCCTAAATCCAAGATGGAGGGGAAAATTTATGCCAGAATGACCACCAGGTGTGGTTGTGTTCCGATCAACGTGCATCCTTTTATCTAAAAATCTCAAAGGTAGAGAGAAAATAGATAGCACCTTGCGATGCGAATTTTATTTAATGAATAATTAACTAGAATGTAAAAACAAAATTGAAGAAATATTCTAATTTGAAAAGAAAAACAAATCTATTGATCGGGTTGCCTCCCGACAAGCGTCATTGTTTTATGTCAATGGCTCGACTGAATTTTTCAGCTTCATGGTGGATCCTTGGGATTGGTGAGTTCCAACATTGTTTCAGTGCCTATGTCAATCGAGGTGAAATATCTCTTTAAGCGGTGACCATTTGCCATAAATTCGCTTGACTTTTCACTCCATAAAGAGAAAGCACCATGTGGGGAGATGCTTTTGACAATGTAAGGTCCAAACCAGCGAGAACGGAGTTTTCCTAAGAATAACTTCAACTTTGAGTTGAATAGCAGAACTTGGTCTCCTACTTGTATGTCTTTCCTTTTCAGATGTTCATCGTGCCAAAGTTTTGTGCGTTCTTTGTAGATTTGTGCATTCTCATAAGCTGTCATCCTGAGTTCATCCATCTCTTGGAGTTGCAGTATCCTGTCTTGGCCAACTACTTTCATATCAAAGTTTAGTTGTTTAATTGCCCACCATGCCTTGTGTTCCAGTTCGAATGGCAGGTGGCAAGCCTTTCCATATATTAATCGAAAAGGTGTAGTCCCAATTGGAGTTTTATAAGCAGTACTATAGGCCCATAAGGCGTCGTTGATTTTTGTTGACCAATCCTTTTGATTGCGTCCTATAGTTTTTTCCAGAATAGCCTTTAATTGACGGTTAGAGACATCTACCTGTCCACTTGTTTGTGGATGGTAAGGCGAGGCTACCTTATGTGTTACACCATATTTTCTCAGTAAAGCTTCAAAGCTTATTTCAAGGAAGTGGGACCCTCCGTCAGATATCACGGTTCGTGGCACTCCAAAACGCGGGAAGATAATATCTTTGAATAATTTGATGACGGGTTTGGAATCACTAGTGATGGTTGGTATAGCTTCAACTCATTTTGAGACGTAGTCCACCACCACTAGGATGTATGAAAATCCATGAGAAGATGGGAATGGACCCATGTAGTCCACCCCCATACATCGAATATCTCTACTTCTTGCCAGAGATTCAGCGGCATCTCATCTCTCTTTGTTATATTGCCTGATCTTTGACATTTGTCACATGACAGGACAAAGTCATAGGAATCTTTGGATATGGTTGGCCAGAAGAATCCACATTGCAAAACCTTCAAAGCAATATTTTTAGAGCTCATATGTCCTTCCACTGGTCCTGAGTGACATTGTTCCAAAATGAGATGAGCTTCTTCTTCGGCGATACATCGTCTATACAGGCCATCGACACCTAATTTAAAGAGATATGGCTCATCCCAGTGATATTGCTTTACATCATGCATGAACTTCTTCAGTGCATTCCCGGTGCATTGAGGATGGATAACCCCAGCAACAAGATAGTTCACAAAATCTGAGTACCACGGTATAACTTCTGAGACCTTCATTAGTTGATCATCCGGAAGAGAATCGTTAATCGGAATCTTCTCTGTATCTTGAGTGTGGATGCGACTAGTCTGCTACAACATTCTCTGTGCCTTTTTTATCTCTTATCTCTAAATCAAATTCATGTAATAGAAGGATCCATCTAATCAACCTGGGTTTTGCATCTTTCTTTGCCAGAAGGTACCTGATAGCTGCATGGTCTGTGTAGAAAATAACTTTTGAACCGATTAGGTAGGATCTGAATTTGTCAAAGGCATATACAACTATAAGAGTTCTAGTTGCATAATTTCTCTAGGTTTCATCGAGGGTTTTCGATGCATAATAGATCACATAATGTTTCTTCTCTATATATTGTCCAAACACAACACCCACAACATAATCACTGGCATCACACATGATTTTGAATGGGTGATCCCAATCAGGAGCTCTAATGATGGGAGTGGTTGTGAGGGCTTGTTTCAGTGTGTTGAAGCTTTTGACACATTCTTCATTGAAATTGAAATCAGTATCATTTAGTAATAGGTTCGTCATTGGCTTCGTTATCTTGGAAAAATCCTTTATGAATCTTCTATAAAATCCAGCATGACCAAGGAAAGCACGAACTTCTTTTACATTTGTGGGGATATCCAGTTTAGAAATCACTTCAATCTTGGCTTTATCTACTTCAATTCCTCTATTGCTGACCCTATGGCCCAGGACAATGCCTTCTTTTACCATAAAATGACATTTTTCCCAATTTAGCACAAGATGTGCTTCTTCACAATGTTTGAGGACCAGGGAGAGGTGCTTTAGACATGAATCAAATGAATCTCCATTTACAGAAAAATCATCCATGAAAACCTCCATAATTGTTTGAGTAAGACCAGTGAATATAGTAGCTATGCAACATTGAAAAGTTGTGGGCGCATTACAGAGACCAAACAACATTCTTTTAAATGTGTATGTTCTGAATGGGCAGGTAAAAGTTGTCTTCTCTTGGTCATCTGGATGTATGGGTATTTGATAGAATCTAGAGTAACCGTCAAGATAATAGAAATATTCTTGATGAGCCAATCTTTCTAGGACTTGATCAAGGAAGGACATTGGAAAATGATCTTTTCGAGTTGCCTTGTTCAATTTTCTATAACCTATGCACATCCTCCACCCTATGACTATTTGGGTGGGGATGAGTTCATTGTTTTCATTCCGTATAACAATTGTTCCACCTTTCTTCGGGACTACATGCACTGGGCTCACCCATGGCGAATCAGATATCTGATAGATTATTCCAACTGTGAGCAATTTAATGACCTCGCTACAGACCACTTCCTTCATATCTGGGTTCAATTTCCATTGATGCTCAATAGTAGGTTTGTGATCTTCCATCATAGGGATCTTGTGCATACACAACGCTTGACTGACCCCAGTGAGGTCACTCATTTTATAACTGATGACTTTCTTTCTTTCCCTCAATTCCTTCAGGAGTTTATTCTCTTGTTCAGCTGTTAGATCGGAATTTATAATAACTGGGAAAACCTTGAGATCATCTAAGAACACATACTTCAGTCCTTCGGACAGGGGTTTCATTTCGGGAGCCTCTGGTTTTTTTCATGTTTCTTCTGTAGTTTCCATATCTTTGAGTTCTTCACTAGTGGCTTCAACATCTTCCTTAGCGGAGTCGAGGGATTTGATGCAATCTTTTACTTGTTCATCAATTGATTCATCAACTGATGGGTTTGTTAGGGCAACTTCTAAAGGATCGTCTGATTCATGATGCTCTTGAGTTAGAAGTGACATTTGCTCAATGTAGTCAATCAAATATACTTCTTCTTGCATACTTGGTCTTCTCATACTTTCAAAAACTTTAAATTCAAGAGTTTCTTTGCCTAATCTGAGCAGTAAGGTACCAGCTTCAACATCAATCAGGGCTCTTGTAGTGGCGAGGAACAGACAACCAAAGATGAGAGGATATCTGGTATCTTCTTTAATGTCCATAATGAAAAAGTTGCATGGAACATATGTGTCCTTGCTTACCTTGACTGGGACATCTTTGAGGATTCCTAACGGACATTTTATTGAATTGTCTGCAAGCTGTATAGTCATGCCAGTAGGAAGCAATTATGCAAATCCTAATCTTTTGCATAGGATAAGCGGAATAATAGAGATGCTTGCACCTAGATCTGCCAATCCTTTCTTGCATGATGAATCTCCAATATGACATGAGATTCCAAAGGATCCCGGGACTTTTTGTTTCTTGGGCATCTTTCTCAATATGATATCTGATGTAGTTGTTGCTAGTTTTACTATCTCATATTCCTCAGTTATATACTTCCTGGTTAGGAGTGACTTTAGGTACTTAGTCCAGGATGGTATCTTAGCCAGAGCATCTAAGAAGGGTATATCAACATGAAGTTTCTTCATAGCCTCTTTAAACTTATTGAATCTAGTATCGAGATTGGTTTGCCTTAGACAGGCTGGGAAGGGTATACGAGGCTTATATACAGGAATATCAGGTTCTGGTGTTTCAGTTTCTTCATCAGTAGATTTCTCAAGACTTCCCTTATCTGTCTTATCTTCTTTTGATCGAGACTCTAGTGTTGTTGAGTTTTAGACAATCACAGGTTCATCTTCGTCTGTAATAACCACATGTATCTCTACTGGGGGATCCGAATAGTCTTTTTTTGACCTGGTGGTGACTGCCTTCAACTATTCAGGATGCTTGGGATTGTTCTCGGGTTGGCCACCAAAGACTCCAGCGGGTGGCTTTAGGCTAGCTGCAAGTTGTGCTAGTTGAGATTCAATAGCTTTCTGTTGAGCTTGTTGGTTGGCTATCATAGTTTGCTGAGTTTGCAACATTTTTTCAATGGCTGATAGCTTGTCATCAGAAGATACAAGTCCTGCTTGTTGTCCTTGTTGTTGATTAAGATTCTGATACTAAGAGTTGTTTTGATAATTATTGTAGTTCCTATTCTCAAAGTTTCCCTTGAAATTTCCTTGATTCCCAAAATTCTATTGTTGATTATACTGGAATCCTGGTGGGCCTCTTGGTTGATTGTTTGAACCAAATTGATGTGAGTTTATTGCTCCAGAGGGGTTTCCATATTGAAAACCTGGGTGATTCTATTCTGATTCGGATTGTAATAACTTTGCCCAGGAATAGTGTTGATAGCATTAAGATTTTCCATCTGACCATTATCTCCTTGTCCACATACATTGCTCAGTACAACATCATAGAGAACGTTGCATGATAGAGTGGAATGATCGGTGCTCTTACATGCTTCACAGAATAAGGAAGTGGACTTGACATGTTTCGGTTGCCTAGTGGGTGAACGTCCTCTTCCAATAGCAGCTAGAGATGATTCAATATGGTCTTGCTTGACAACTAAGACCTTCAAGGTTTTAGCAGTAGACTTGTACTCGGGAGTAGCTTCGGCCATAGATACTTTCAAGACTCCTTTACCTACAGATCTACCCCAATTGGCTTGATTTTCTGCTCCCAAGGTGACGACTCTCCATGCGCTGTCATAACTTTGACGCATGAAGTTTCCTCCAGATGAGGAATCTAGAAACCTCTTAATATCATCATCACACCCCTATAGAAAATTTCGATGAGTTGATTCTTAGGAATTCCGTGGTGTGGACATTTGCATAGAAGCTCTTTGTACCTATCCCATGCTTCAGCGAGAGTTTCTCCAGGGACTTGAGTGAAATTTGTTATCTGGCCCCTAATTTCATATGTGAGAGATGGAGGATAGAATTTTTCCAGAAACACATTTTGGAGTTGTTCCCAGGTGGTGATGGGTACTTCACTTTGCAATGAATTGAACCAACTTATGGCTCTATCGACAAGGGAATACTTGAAGAGACGGAGTCGAATGGAATCATCAGTGACTCCATTTTGCTTTGTCATAGCACATAGATCGATGAAGCTCAGAAGATGTTCTTGGCTGTCCTCTGCTTGTTTGCCATAGAAAGGGTTGTTTTGAAGCAATGTAATCCAATGTGCCCTAATCTCAAAATTGGCAGCATTGATGGGAGGAGGCTGTACTGGATGATGAACATTCACAGCTTTCGGGATTGAGAACTCTCTAAGATCCTTTTGTAGTTCATCTTCTTGCGCTGCTACTTGTGCTGCTAGGATTTCCTGTTGAACCACAGCCCTGGCTTCTTGCATGAGCCTCTCTCTTTGTGCATTGATGGCTTGAGCCACCCTTCGGGCTACCTCTTCTTCTTGAGCCATTCTTTCTTGATTCTCTCAGGTTTGACGATGAAAAGTTCTGTCTATCTCGGGATCAAAGCTCGTTGTGAGTTTGGGGCTGTCTGAATGGTGCATGCACTATGCTTGGATTGTACCTAAAAATAGAAATATTCCAAAGGTGAGAACCACAAAGTAAAGTCGAATTCAAGTAGATGATCGATTGTTTTAAAGGAAAAAGCAAAATCCTAGATTAGTCTTAAAAGAACTAGATTTGACTGACTGATTTCATTGTCCCCAGCAACGACGCCAAAATTTGACGTGGTATTTTGAACGCACTAACAAACTCACTCAGGGTTGAAATCCCCGAGCTTTTACCAAAACCAAAGTGTAATAATGCCACCTGCAAGCGGATGAGTCTTATCGCAGTATAATTAAGGATCGAACCCAAAGGACAATGTTTTTAAGAATCCTTATCAGTCGAATCTAGCTCAAGTAAAACTAATATTTAGAACGATTGGTTGATTTGAGGTTACTTAAACTAATTGCAGGAAAGTAAAAGATGAATTAAAGTTGGATTTAGATCAATGATATGGAATCGCTGGGATGGTATCGGGTTTCACCACCACTACACATGCAAACACATTCAATAGCGAACAAACTAGGCAAGATGTAACAATCCAAATAGAGCTGCGGCAAAACCCCCCATATGGGCGTTAGGTTCGCGTAAGCGTCACCTTAGGCATCAAATTTCTCGTCACCATCCGGATCACTTACTTACGGCTCTGAAGATACATAAATCCAACGAAGGTTGTGGGTTCCCTATATAGGCATTAGGCACACAGAAGCATCACCGAAGGCTAGATGGCTCGTCCCCTCGCGGGTCATACACTTACGACCTCGATAAAAACCCATCCTATTTCTAGTTTGGGAGTCATCCACATTAACTGATAAGCAACAAGGCGGTTAATATACGAGCAAACATCAATGATTAACAAGAAGATATAAAATCCAACTAAGGCTGTGAACCCCCTATACAGGCGTTAGGCGGACAGAAGCGTCACCGAAGGCTAGATGGCTCATCCCCTCATGGGTCATACACTTACGACCTCAAGGAATCCCATTCTATTTCTAGTTTGGGAGTCAACTTGTTAAACAACATTCAATCCTATATATAGATGTTCTCGCAACATAGGAAGAACAAAGATGAAAGCAAGAAATTAATCAAACTAAGAAGATAACGGTTAATGACAAAATGAAGAGTTATATACATTTCCATGGAGATTTTAACAAAAGAACATGGTTTTCATGGGCAGTGGGGCTAGTCCCCGCACCCCAGCGAAAAGGTACTACTCGCTCATGATGCGAGAAACAAGAAGAATGAGAAAGAGAGAGAAATTCTCCATGGACTCAGTCCAGAAGGTGGTCGCAGCTCAGTGAAGTAGATACGGCCTCCTACGTCATGTTGGGGGCAGATTCAGATGCGAATGGGAGTTGCTAAGACAGACCTGACAGTCTCCCTTGTTCCGTCTTTCTTCTCTCCTCAACCTCCTTGGTTGCAACACGGGCGGTAGGTGAAATGAAATTGGCGTGGACTGGACTGATTTCGGATCGGATCTGTATACAGGCAGCCTATCGGCGTCCCAGAACCGATGCCTAAATGAGGTCTCTTGGGGTCGTATTTATAGGCACAGATCTATCCCTCATGCTTTTGGTGTGAGTCCAAACAGTTTTGGTAAATATCTTCTTTAAATGGTTTGCATGGTTCCACTTTACCAAACAGTTTCATAACTTCAACCCATTCGGTCTTCAACCAGTAATCGGCCATGCGGTTTACATCTCATGCGGTCTGCATGTTATTGTTGCCTACACGTGAGCAGCTAAACGGTCTTCACATACCCACTTTAGCAAATAGTTTTGGCATTCAGTCTTTGTATTTTCAAGAAAACGGTCTTCTAATCCATTCAGTTTGCATTGGCAATTAGCGGCAAACGGTTTGTGTTGTCCACAAAAGCAAACGGTCTGTATTTCTACCCATTCGGTCTTCGTGCGTTGACTACCCAAACTATTTGGATTTTTAGTTTGTTGCTTTGTTTCTTTGGCAATCAATTTTGCTTTGTGCTTGTTATTTTATTCTTGCCAAAAGGTTTCATAATTCCATGCCCATTTGGTCTTCACGTGGATGTATCTCTCACGGTCTTCATTGGTTTGACTTTTCTCATACATTTTCATTCAAGCATTTAGCTGCTCGTGAATAGCTGATCCATTCAGTTCCGAATTGGCAATTGGCCATTCGGTTTGCATGTTATTTGCAGCAAACGGTTTCACGGCCAAGTCCATCAAACAGTCTCGCACTAATGACTTATCTGCACGATCTTGCGAGTTTACAACAACCGGTCTTGCATAGGCTCATACAGTCTTAGTATTGGATGCAGACTCATGCATGCGGTTTTGCTAGCAATGTGACCATACGGTCTTGTGATAATTTCCTTCATTCGATCTCATGCAAATGTCCAATGCATGCATGCATGCCTTCCAATGCACGTAGCTCTTTCAATCAGCTGGGTCCATTTAGACTTCACACGCAGGCTGTCATTCGGTCTTCACTTCTTGCACCAAAAATGGTTTCTGCTGCTCAAACGGTCTTTAGACCGCATGGGCTCAAACGGTCTTGAGACCGCATGGGTTCAAACAGTCTTGAGACTGCATGGGCTCAAATGATCTTGAGACCGCATGGGCTCAAACGGTCTTGAGACCGAATGGGTGGAATTGCTTGGTTAGGTTTCTTGATCGGAGCCAGAGATGAAGGTGGACCTTGACTACTTGTTCAGCTTTTTCAAAACCTGCATTAAATGAACAATGTTTAGTTAAAACCTTGATAATCGAATCAACTAAGTAGTTTTGCACATTATGATTCATATTGAGTGAAATAGTATGTATAGAGTTGAATTGGTCCCAAAGTGATAATTGAATTTCATGATGAAAATACATTCATCAGTTAACCCCTCAACGTGGGTAATTTGCACTTTAGTCCAGCAAAAATAAAACAATGTTTCAACATTATTTAAAAAGGGCTAAAATTGAAATATAAGTTCCTCTTGAGCCTTAATTACTTTCTAAGAAATATGAACAAGCATCCAATTAACGTTATTAAACAAAATATATAGGGTTAAGGCATAACCCAGGTTAGGGATGTTACAAATTATCCACCCCTTACAAGGATTTCGTCCCCGAAATCATCAACAAAAACATTTAAGAGAAAAGAGTAGGGTATTTCCTCCTCATCTCTTCCTCTAGCTCCCATGTAGCTTCTTCAATGCCACAGTGATTCCAAAGGACTTTTACAAGGCAGATGCCTTTCTTTTTCAGCTTTTTAATTCTTTTTTCAAGGATCGTTACAAGTACTTCAACATATGATATATCATCATTTAATTCTACCTCCATAGGTTGTAGAACTAATTCTTTGTCAGGATGACACTTCCTCAACATGGAGATGTGAAACACTGGGTGCAACTTATGCAACTCAGGTGGTAACTCCAGCTTATAAGCTACCTTTCCAATCCGTTCAATGATTGGATAAGGCCCCATAAATCTAGGAGATAACTTTCCCTTCCTTCCAAATCTAAGAACTCCTTTCCAAGGTGAGACCTTGAGATATACTCTATCTTGAACTTGGAATTCTAAAGGTCTTTGCCGTTTGTCGGCGTATGATTTCTGTCTATCCTGTGCAGTCATTAACTATTATTGTATTACTTTAATCTTCTTCATTGTCTGCTACACTAACTCAGGACCCAAAAGTTGATTTTCTCCAGTTTAATACCAACATAAAGGAGATCTACATCGTCTACCATATAATGCTTCATATGGTGCCAAGTCAATACTGTGCTGATAGCTATTATTGTAAGCAAATTCTATCAAGCTCAGGTGTAGATCCCAACTTCCTACAAACTGAAGGACACATGCTCTAAGCAAATCCTCCAAAGTTTGTATGGTCCTTTCAGATTGTCCATCTGTCTGAGGGTGAAAGGTTGTACTAAACCTTAACTGTGGACCCAAAGCTTTATGAAGTCATTCCCAAAAACGACTCGTGAACTGGGGACCTCTATCAAAAATGACAGTAGTCGGAACCCCATGCAACCACACTATCTCATCTATATAGATCTGTGCAAGCTTCTCATCAGTGTAGGTTGTTTTGACAAGTAAGAAATGTGTTGTCTTTGTCAACCTATCAACTATCACCCAAATGGAATCATGACTTTTGATTGTTCTAGGTAAACCAACCACAAAGTCCATGGTTACATGATCCCATTTCCACTACGGTATTGGCATAGGTTGCATTATTCCTGCGGGCTTTTGATGTTCAGCTTTAACTTGCTGACACACTGGACACCACATAACAAACTCCGCTACATCTTTCTTCAATCCAGGCCACCAATACATTCTTTTAAGTTATGATACATCTTGGTGCTCCCAGGATGTATAACATACATCGTAGAATGATCTTCTTCCAAAACCAACTTCCTTAAATCATTGGCATCAGGTACTACCATCCTACCATGATAATAGACTACCTGATCCTATGAATCATGGAAACCATCTCGTTTCTCACTATCATACTTTGACCTAATTTGCTGAACTACATCATCAACTTGTTGTTCTTCTTTAATATGTTGTCTCAGAGTTGGTTTTATGTGCATCTCAACTAACAACCCGAATAAAAATGATACTTTAAACTTACATTATTTTGCCTCAAGGAGATAACATATCCCTCTTAGAGCACACTAAAGAATTCAACTGTGCTTTATCTAAGGTTGGTGTTGCTGATTTCCTACTTAATGCATCAACAACCACATTAGCCTTCCCTGGATGATAATCGATTGTACAGTCATAATCCTTGATTAACTCCATCCAACGGCGTTGCCTCATGTTTAGCTCGTGTTGAGAAAAGATATACTTTAGGTTCTTATGGTCTTTGAAAACCTAGAATGTTTCTCCATAGAGATAATGTCTCCAGATCTTCAAAGCATGGACCACAACAACTAGCTCTAAATCATGTGTTGGATAATTCTCCTCATGTTTTTTAAGATGTTGAGATGCAAAAGAAATCACTTGCTTATCCTACATCAACACACATCTTAGACCGTTCTTAGATGCATCACAGAAAACTATGTACCCTTTTCCTTGCTCAGGTAACACCAACACAGGTGCACTTGTCAACCTTTCTTTCAACAACTGAAAAGAATGTTGACACTTGTCATTCCAGACAAAAGGAACTTCCTTCCTGGTTAACTTTGTTAGGGGTAAAGCCATTGAACTGAAGTTCTTGATGAACCTCCTGTAATAGACTGCAAACCCTAAGAAACTATGTATCTTTGTCGGTGTTTTAGGCTGTTCCCATTGTAGGACAGATTCTACCTTCTTAGGATCAACACGAATACCTGAGGCAGATATTACGTGTCCAAGAAAAGAAACTTCTGGTAACCAAAACTCACATTTGCTAAACTTAGCATACAACTTATTCTCTCTTAGCAAAGTCAAATCTTGACAGAGGTGCTGCTCGTGTTGTTGAGCATCTCTGCTGTATATCAGGATGTCATCTATAAATACGACTACACACTGATCGAGAAAAGGTCGAAAGATTCTATTCCTGAGTTCCATGAATGCAGATGGTGCATTAGTTAGTCCAAACAACATAACTATGAACTCATAATGATGTACCTTATCCTAAAAGCAGGCTTAGGTATGTCTCCCTCCTTAATACGCAACTGATGGTATCCCGATCTCAGATCTATCTTAGAAAAGATAGTTGCACCACACAACTGATCAAACAAGTCATCAATCCTTGGCAAGGGATACTTGTTCTTTATAGTTACTTTATTCAATTGTCTGTAATCAATGCATAACCGCATCGATCCATCTTTCTTCTTAACAAAAAGTACCGGAGCACCCCCGGGTGAAGTGCTCAGTCGGATGAAGCCTTTCTCAAGCAACTCCTGAAGTTGCTTCTTCATCTCTGCCATCTCAGCAGGCACCATCCTATACAATGTTTGTGCTATAGGTTGCGTGCCCAGAATTAGGTTAATCTCAAAATCAATCTCTCGGGGCAGAGGTACACCTAGAAGTTCTTCAGGGAACACATCTGCAAATTCCCTGACTATCAGAACTTCATAAGGATGAGGGATCTCCATGGTGGTATCTACCACATGTGCCAAGAATGCAAAACATACTTGCCTCATCAACTTCTCAGCTACCATAGTTGACACAAGGCAGGTTGGAAGAATCATTCTATCTCCTTGAAAGATCCATGTATCACTATCATCTGTGAACACAGCTTGCTTGGGCTCACAATCCAAGATAACCTTTTACTTTTCTAGAGTATCCATTCCAAGAATTATATCAAACCCATGCATATCAAGTGGTATAAGGTCCACTTGAATGCGATGTTTAGAAAAGAAAAGAGTGCAGGGAGAACACACCTCCCGCTACACAGAAGATCCCATCAAAGGAGTTTCTAACTTCAAACTCTCTATCCTATGACCAATTGTCATATTGCAGTAAAAAATAACTTTTTTTAGTGATGAAAGATTGCGTAGCACCCAGATCAATTAAAATAGATATGATGCAGGATGTAGACATATGAGAATAAAATAATTCCATCTGACATGTCACAACCCTAGGGTTGACTACTGCATCAAGATGATTCATCACATAAAATCTCGTCGTCGCCTGCGGTTGATTCGGTGCTGGATTATTGGGTGTTGACGATCCAGCTTGAGACACTTGTCCACGTCCTCTTGCACCACTTGGAAACGATCGCCTCTGAGAGCCTTTCTGACTCTTCCTCTGAGGTTGAGTCACACTTGCTTCTCTGACTCGACAATCCTTCATCAGATGCCCCATCTTCCCACATATAAAACAACCTCTATTCGAAGGCTGTGGTCTAGATGGTCCTGTTACCGACACCGATGCTACACTGTGGGCTCCTTCCGACAGTAAACTACAACCTCTACCCCTATTAGACGTCCATTGCGTCTGGGTATTAAACCTTGGTGGTGCCATTGGTGCAGAAAACCTCGGTTTCTTAAAATGTTTGGACAAGGGTCCTTGAAACTTAGGATACACCTTCTTGCTCTTAGTCTGTCACTTCTCAGTCATAGACCTCTCTATCCATCTGATGGATTCCACAAAAGTATCAAACATGTCCCTATTCTCTAAAGCAGACACAGGAGTGGTCAAATTGGCATTCAACCCCTTCTCAAAATGTCGAATCCTTTCTTCATCAGTAGCTGCCATATGCGGACAGAACCGCAGAAGCTCCATGAACTTAGCCTCATACTCGCTAACGTTCATTGGCCCTTGCCTTAATCTCTCAAACTGAGAGATCTTCTCATCCAGAAATGTCTTAGGAAAGTATCTATTGACGAATTCCCATCAAAATACTTCCCATCCAATCTCAAGACCTAGCCTCTTACCTTCTTCTATGGTCCACCAATGACCAACATTCCCTTTGAGAAGGTACACTACATGTCTAACCTTCTCAGATTCTGGGATGTTGAGAATTCTAAAGGCTTTCTCGAGTTCAGTCAGCCACATGTCTGCATCTGTTGGGTCAGCTGTACCATCATACTCTGCGGCTCCAACCCGGTGAAGTCATTCAAATGTCTTGCCGGCTCCCTGTCCTTCATGGTGGGTAGGTGCCCTAGGTGTAGGTAGTGGCATCCTATCTGTCATATGAGTCATGGCTGCCATAAACTGTCCAAACATGGCTTGAAAGGCTGGATTCCCCATATCTGCTTGATTGAACTGGGGTTGTTCAGGTACATGCTCTTCCCTATCTTGGTCTCTTACACCTCCTCCTGGTGCAGCAATGCTTCTCTCAGTAGCATGTTCATCGTGTGATCCAAACATATTTAGTTCTTCTTCTCCTCCTATATGAGCAGAAGACACTATCAGATAAATTGGAAGACACTAGAACAGACTCAACAACCTTAATCCTATGTCTCTGTAGACTCAACGAACCTAGAGCTCTGATACCAACAATTTGTGACGTCTATTGCCAAACATTGATTAAGATTAATGCGGAAGCGGTCGTTAGCAGCAGAATTACTAAAAATCACTAAAAATTAAAACTTTTTACAAAGAGATCCATATATTGAAAAACTCTTTCATAAGGAACCAAAGTATTTTAAATACATTCTTGTTTACTAGTACATCTCTTGTACCATTTCTTCTCGAGAGTTACAAGCATCAGCTTCCCTATTAGACTATACATAGGTAGTACAAAAATCTCGAGGCATCAAGCCAAAAACCTCAGATCAATATTAAACTAACCACTGACTCCTAGGACCTGAGAGTACAGAGACGACACATAGGACTCTCTATTTACAGGACATGACAAGTATTAGATGATTGCCCATTCATTGATTTAATTAATTAGAACTATTAGATCCTCATCTAACAAGTACTAGGGTCCTGACCTCAAATGTTCAACCCATCCAAATGGTCAACCATCCTAAACGGTTTAGGGTTCAAGACTCCAAACGGTTTGATGCAACTGTATGGACCAAGATCTTCAAAACTGTTTGCAAGGGAAACTTGTTGGATTGTGTGCCCAAGATGATGTCATCATCATCTATCTTAATTCATTCAAAAGCTACTACCATTTTCATGGTAATTATAGCAATGGATCAAGGGAATTTCAAATAGAACAAAATGTTCAACAAATAATGGAGAATTGAATGCAATAACAACATTTAAGGGTTTAAGTTATATAACCTGCCTCCAATTGAGCTTCCAAGCTTGGAGATTCACATAAAAAATGGTGGAGGAAGCTTTTTCAACTCTCCCAAGGCTCGTCCTCAAGCTTTGGAGTTAAAAGATTGGCTAGGATTGAAGATGGAGTGAAATAGAGAAGAAATCATTAATTGTTTTGTGATTTTCACCATGAAATCGAGGTGAAAGAAGATCAAGAAGCTTACCAACAGGTTGGGGGTCGTCCTCCAACTGCTCCTAGCTCCCCTGGTCGGTTTACAAGCAAATAGAAGAAGTGGGTTCGGAAAAAGCCTCTCAATTAAGTTGGAAAGGGTGTTTTTATAAGAAAATCAATGAGAGAGAAAATGTCTTATAAAATTCTTTTAATTCCAAAATTAGTGTCGCCTCTTCCCCTCAATTCCTTTCCCACGAAGATATCTTCATCCATTTACAAAACCTCTTCATTATCCAAGAATTAAAAGAAAAGGAATTAAGCACCTTAAACATATTATACTAATATCCCCTTTTTAGTGGATATTTCTTTTTATTAACTTAATGTGAGTGGGCTCTCCACTCACACAAGATGTTTTCATGCCTTTGCAAGACACAAGCTCGTCCAACCCCTTTGCAAATTCATCCCTCAACTTTTGGTTGAAGGGCTCTTCAATTAATATATTTCTTTTTGCATTAAATTAAAGTAAAGTTCCTTTTATTCTTAAATCTTGATTATTTTAATATCAAGATTCTCTCTCCTCCAAAATAATTCAAATGAGGCACCCCTCTCTTTTTATTTTCTCTATATGATGGTAAGAAACATGGGGTACCCTCTAGAAGTGGTATTTTTGCATGCTGAACCCTAGGTTTTGGGTAAATTGCACATTACACCAAAACTAGGTTTTAATGTACAAACATTGCTCAACAGGTTTTATCTTGGTGCTCAAGCTTGTGGAAACCATACCACTACATAATTCTCATTCTTATGATGCCTCAACATCTAAGGAACATTATATCATGTAAAATTTGCAAATTAACCCCTCAACTTGGGTAATTTGCACTTTAGTCCAGCACAAACAAAACAATGTTTCAACATTATTTAAAAAGGGCTAAAATTAAAATATAAGTTCCTCTTGAGCCTTAATTACTTTCCAAGAAATATGAACAAGCATCTAATTAACATTATTAAACAAAACATCTAGGGTTAAGGCATAACCCAGATCAGGGATGTTACAGTTGGTCTATAGTTGAGTTGAGAGTAGTTGATCCCTCCATTTGTTTGTATAGAATTTATGTGGAGGTTCATGCTCACGCGAGATGGGAAATCAAGTATATCTCAATCCAAAGTTGAAATAAGTGGTTACTCAAGAAACAAGAAGATACTTGATGCAAACATAATATACCCCATTTTTGAGATCCCATGAGTGAGTTGCATACAAGTAGTGCCCAAAATAGGCAAGATCATTGTTACACCTAACACATAGGGCATACTAGTGCCCATGAGAGATTAGTAAGTGGCAGATTGATGTGAAAATTATCACACTAACAAATTCATCTAGAATCAAATTCCTATAATTACCAAAGGAAATGTGTAATAATGCCACCTTCAAGTACATGGATCTTATCACAATATAGTTGAGGATTGAATAACAAGGGGGACCATATTAAGGAACTTGAATTTTTTAATCTAAATTAACTAAGACTAATATTAATGATCAAGAATTTGATTGGGTTTAAATTAATCTACTTGGTAGAAAAATAAAGATGAAAATAAATTTAATCTATGTTAAAGGATGGGAAACATTGGTGTGGAATCGGGTTTCAACACCACTACTAGAATATGCACATTCATTCAAATTCAAACATATATGAAGATCTAGTGGAAGTTATGCAAGTTTCTCATTTTGGCATTATAATCTTGTATGACCAGATATCACTGTAAGATCAATGTCTCAATTCTTACATATCACTCATTTGGTACTCTATAGATTTTCCATCAGAAGTCCTCATCAGCGCATCAACCAAAACCAGTCGATATTCAAATGTTAAATGTTTAAGTTCTTGCAATCTAAGTTTATAATAAATCATGTAGAGTGGGTTATCAATCCACAAAATATGTGTTGAAAGATCGGTAATGAATTAAACGAGTTCATACAAGAATTAGAACAAGGATGATATTGTAACAAATAGTTAGTTTGGCTAATCTTCAAACCCTTGTGAGAAAAATACTCATTCCACATAAGGATATCAATAGAAAAAAAGAAATAAGAAGGTGCAATCATTTTCATGAAGGCTGGCATATGGCGGCATGACACAGTGTGCAATAAGTAGTCTTTTTTTTTCTTATTCCTTGGGTATCAAACCTGACTTACGGGGACTGAGTAAATTATGGGACAACAATTGCAGTCAGTGAAAGTGATTATTGTAAATGGTGGAAAGAGTTGCCTCTTGATATTTGGTGGCGGCAATGTGTTCAATGGATATGGAGGAGAATAATGGAGAAGGAAGGATCAATGTGGATGCCTTGTTTTTGACCTTGGGTCATAGAAAATATCAAGGGATGGATCAAAAGGAATTTGAGCCTTTTGTTTCGTGGTTGGTGGGTTTTAATTATAGGAAGTGAGGGAGGAGTTCAAGAGGCACACAATTGGTGTGTAGGACCCAGCCCATGTAAGTGTTGATTGGTATCCTACTTTGCTAGTTGAATTAATGTGCTCTACACACTTCAATCAAATCCTGGTTGACCACTTTGGTTTTTGAGTGTTTTGTTTTTCTTGTTGCTTTGGCATTGGTCGATTGATGGTAGATAAGTGGAGTTGGATTGTTTGACTATGATGGTTAGAAGTAGCTCAATCTTTGGGTGCAAGGCAGATGACTACAAATATTGACCTGGAAGTCAATAGCCCATGGTAGACAGTGGCTGGCAATATTGGTTGAGCAATGAAGAGTTTGAGAAGTATTCATGGTGGAAGGTTGATTGGTTGTTGAGGTTGATTGGTTGATTCCATCAGAGGTCTATATGTAAAGGCTCTATTGGTCTATGTTGAGTAACATCTGGGTCACCAATACGTTGATGGTATCTTCTTAAACATTGCTCGACAGAGGTCGATGACTACCTTTGTAGATTAGAGACATGGGCAACACAAGTTAGTTGATGGTACATCTGGCCATTAACCTATATGTGTGTCGGTTGGTCATGTATTTCTAAACCTAGTTGATAGTGTAAGATTTCTGGGAATGAAACTTGATCATATGTTCTTGTTTTGGTGGTTGGTGAGCATTAAGTGAAGTTTGCACACCTGTCATGAGTAAGTAGGATGACTAGTGGGTATAACTGTTAAGTAGTTCATGGTGGTCAAGCACATTGATTAAGAAAGTGTTGATCATGAAAATGAATACCAAAAAAGCAAAGGTTGTACTGAATTGTGGAAAACACTTGCCAATATTATATGACTTAATTTACTTTTTAAAATTAGGATGTGAACAGTCCATTGTTCCATTGTAATGTGTACTTCTTGGCTTCAATTAATTCCATAAATAGATAAAGGAAATAAGGCCTTGGTTGACAGATTGCATGATTTAGAAAACAATTATGTGAGGCTTTCATGCAAAATAATGGTCAGATTGGTTCTTTATTTCCTCTACATTTGTAGTTTGTGTTGTAACTTCTCATAAGAAAACTATCTAATTAGTTTCCTTGACACTCTGTCAAAGGAATAACTTGATGACACATAAATGAAGGCAACTATTCCTTATCTTGTTAAACAAACAAATGACATGGAATATTTTAAATGACCTTGCTTTTTTTTATTAAATTGTGATTGGCCATGAATAAATCTTTGTTATTGCAATGCTACCTGCACAACACAAAAGGAATGTTCTTAAAAAAATTACTGTGCTCACAATGAATGTGGTAAAATGTTAGATTCAATTAAATCAACCCACAAATTGTCAAAAATGATGGGAAAACCAACTTATTAACAATTATGGGAGTGAAAGTCTACATGAAAAAAAATTATGGGATAAAATGCTAAATTAAAATATAAAATAATATAAAAAGTGAAAATAAAACATGATGTATATTGACACATCAAACAATCACAAACTTAAACATTGCTCATCCTTGAGTAACGTAAAATTCAAAAGACTCACTAAATTTATACTTGCAACACATGTGATTGCCTAAATCCTCGCATCATGTAATTTTCCTTACCACCAAATATGGATAAGCTATCCAAATTCTTGAGATCACCTGGCATATTTTTTCATATATTTTTTCCCAGTTATATTTCCCAAAACAATTCCTTACCACCATCCCCAACATCAAGCATGTCTCAGAGTTTCATGAAAATTTAGAGAGACCCAAAAATTAACAAGTATACATATGATCCTACACTAGTATATGTCAAGAGAATGGTAAAAATTGAGGCATTCATTATGCCCTTAGGTAAAAACTTAAGAGAATGGAGGTATGGAAGGAAAATATAAAGAGACCCACTCAGGATTGCAATTCATTTGCACGAATACTATATTGCAACATTTTCTTGTGCACATTGATATATTTTCTTTATTTTAAATGGTGTACTCCTAATAAATAGTGATGGGTATGGAAGATACCAATAAAAAGAGAAGAGAATATGCCACCCTCAATTTAGAGTTTGTATTTTTTTTCTCTTTCATATCTTCATCATAACCCCCACAATATTACTCATCTGTGTATAAGGGTTCCTCATAGTAAGTTTCATAATATTGTGGATTATAATTTTATTCATATCATCAATGATAAGAAGGCAAGACATCACGCTCAGTGATGATCTTATGGATTGATGTCATAATATGTGGGGACACATTGGGACAATCTACTAGTGTATAATTGTCATAACCAAACAACTGGAGTTGAAAATAATGTTATACCTACCACTCCATTTAATATGGTGCCAGAAAAAATAAGGAAGTTGTGTATCAAGCTAAAAGAAATTTTTCATCAAGTGGATTTTTAATAAAAAAATGTGTTCAAAAAATTTATAATATTTTCAAAACAAAAAAGAATAAACTATAAAAAATTAGACGATTCCTTTGTAGCCAACAACAGAGCCAAAATTTGATGTGGAAATTATTGCACTAAAAAATTCACTAAGAAAAAATATCTAGAGTTTACCAAAACAAACTTGCAATAATACCACCCACTAGTGGACCAGTCTTATCGCAATATAGTTGAGGATCCCAAGGGACCACTGCGTGATGCCCCAATCATAGTAAAATGAGCTAACTCGAAACAAAGCACAAAACTAAACTAATAATCCAAATTACCAGAAAACACGGTAAATCAAAACTGATCACATCACAACATCTCAAGCTAAAACATAACACATTTAAATCCATAAACATTGCCACCTATATTACATAACATGTCATAAAGATGTAAACATCATTGTTCAATGTCCATCATGCCACAAACTTGTTACATATAACAACTTGTTCACATATACAAGCCATTCTGAATCACATCACTGAGATACGACCTCGATTGTTCTCTTGCCAGAGTATTACCGCAACCAATCTTGTGAAATGCATATACTCAACATTATATGACTTCGGGCTTCCACTAAGGGAGAACATGTTTCACCATCCAGCAAGTATTGATGCTGAAGATGGATCTATGGCATAGGGAAACTACATAATTAGGGTTTCACTTGATTAGTTAAGAAAATTGAGTGTCTTATTGCATCAATCAAGTTACAACATACAAAACCTAAACAAACTCTACAGAGTTAAGGGTAGGATACAACTCCAGAAGATATAAAACGTATGAGGTATGCACTTGTCACATCATCACTTGATACCATTTCCATACAAGACCACCAACATTATCACATCATTAGGGGATATCAATCCCTCAACTCATCACTAGAACATATCACCTTACACTTGGCATTGAACCTCACTAGGTCATGTGATCCAAATCGCATAATCAATTATTTCATCATGCCTCAAAAGGCTCACAACATCACCCTATACCATATCAAACATACCATAGCATTTACTAGCTATGTTATTCATTCTAGCTGCAAGGTTAGGGTTATACAAGTAGGAGAGAGAAAACATAATCACAAGCTATTCATTCAAGCAAGCTCAACAAGTACACCATACTCTTAAGAATTAGGGTTAGGGTTTCTCATATAGCCGATTAGGGTTCTCATTTCAATTTCCATCATATAACCCTAGACACACCATCTCCCACTTCTTAGAGAATATTAGGGTTTAACATTTGTATCAAAAACCTATAAACATCATTATGTAAAAAACATAATGTATCGACCATTAGGGTAGTTCATGTAGCATCCAACACCCATGAATATGTAGTGACCACCATAGGTGACACCTTGTAGCAACCCTAGTAGGTCAGCTCCTTGTTGTGACCGCAACAATAGGTAGCAACCTCCAAGACCAAGGTACCTATTGCGACTAGACCTGGAAGGTGTAGTGACCAAACTAAACACCTGACACCTTGTTGTGACTACAACTCCAGGTTAACGTCGTGTTGTGATCGCAACACACCACCAAAGGTAGTGATCAAACCATCCAAAACAAGGCATTGTGACTATGTAACTCAAGCATGCGTTGCAACCAAGCAAAGGTATCCATGAGTAGCGACTATCAAACTAGAACACATGTTGTGACAGAAACACACACAAATAATTGTGACCAACTAAAGCAAACATATGTCGCGACCAACATAAGTACTCATGTGTAGAAACCAACTTAAAGACATAGCACCAAGGCACGTGTAGCGACCTCAAGGTCAAGCTACTCCAAACACCACATAGCCATCTTCAAAATAGAGTTGAACCATGATCAAAATAGTTTATGAACATCAAGAGAAATCATGTGTCATTAATAGGAGAACTCCATAAAAAGGAGGACATCAAACCCAAAAACTAACGTCACTGAGGCACATATGGAAAACTATATCAAGGGAGAGAAAACCAACATACAACATATGTTTTACAAGAAACAAGACCACCATCTAACTTGAATGGACAAAACATCATCAAAGTGATAAAACCAAAGTTCATGTTGCATGTAAGAATTAGCAACTCATCAATCACATACAAATAGGATACATGAAATTAGGGTTAGGAGAAATAGTACTCCATGTAAGAATACTACAAAATCATAAATGCTAGATCATGATGACATCATATAGCATCTTAGTATCACACTTTAGATGTAGAATAGTAAAATCCAAGTATTTTAATGGTGCAATAATAGAATAGGAAAAAGTTATATAACCCACCTTATGAAGAAGATCAATCTCTAAGACCACGAGCTCTAAGAGAGAAAAGGAACTCCAACTTGGATCAACTCCACGACTATAAGGTCACCTCAAGAAGAAGAAACATACCAAGGTCAAAGGATAGCTTAAGGTGAAGAAAACTAAACCCTAGGCCGAACAAGAGAGAAGAAAGAGGTGAGCGTCTTCTCACATAGGTACCGCCATGGTCAATCCATAGTTTCTAAACTTCGTGAAGAGAAGATCGTCAAAGAATACCCACAATGGTTGCACCATGGTCTCACGGACAAGAAAGGAAGCGGGAGAGGTAGGGTTTCAAAGGAAAATGTGATCTAAGATGTAAAACCACTTCCAAGAAGGAAGATCACCAAGAATCACCACAAGAGAGATGATCTAGCTCACATTCAAAGATGATCGGCCACCAAAGCACCAAGATCAAAACTCTCTAGCTCCACCAAGCTCCAAGGTTGGCCCAAGCAAGAAATAGGAAGAAGAAAAGGATTTCTTGAATGTGGAGGAGAGAGCTCATATACACATGGGGTAGGAGGGAGGTAAGGATATGAGGTGTCAAGAAGTTAGCACCACTAGGACACTTGTCCCTCAAAAGATCAGCCATGCAACCACTCAAGACATGCATACAATGAAGGGTGATAAAACCAAGGTGGTGTAGCAACCACTTAGGTCCACTACGCACCCAAGGTATAAAAAAACACAAGGGTATCGACTACAATACTCAACCGCCCAAGGTAGGTCGCAACACAGGTCGACACACACAACAACACAAGGGAAACCCTAGCAACCTCAACCAAGCCAAAATAGTTAGGGCGCTACAAAATCAACAAAGACAAGGTGTATCATTCAAAGAACTCTTCAAACACAACATAAAGGTTGTTGCACTGGTCGCAACACTCAAGAACACACATGGTTGACACCACCATCATTGCAACTCATGCATAGCCATGCAAACCCTAAAATGATACACATGATGCCACTTCATCGTCCATGGTCTGATAAGGTGCCCCATAGCATCATTCTCTCTTTGATGATGCTAAGGCACAAAGGGTACAAACTACATGTGACAAATAGCAAGGTAAACCCTCATCATGGGTAAATTGCAACTTGGTCAAAAAAAGGCATAACTAGCTCAAACACCAACCAAATAGGACAAACTTAAAACATAAACTTGTCACATTTTATTAAGTCATCTCAAGAGATTAGATTAAGGTTCAAGCATTTTATTAAGAAAAGCAAGAACATTTAAGCATTAAGCTAGGTCAGGGGCCTTACAAACCACATTAAAAACTTGCCAATATTGATCTATTTTAGCTAAGACTAATATTTGTGACCAAAACTTTGATTGGGTTGTAATTAATCTACTTGTAGGAAAAATAAAAGATGGATGAATTTTAAACTAAATTCAATGTTGTGTTGGAATCGAGTTTAATCACTACTACTCGAATATGCACATTCGTTTAAATTCAAACATATATGAAGATCTAATTGGAGTTGTACAAGTTTCTTCTTTGGGCATTAGAAACATGTATGATCATATATCAATGTGTGTTGTATGGATTAATGCTTACATATCATTTATCTACTATACCAAAGATACCCCACTAGAAGTTCTCATCAGGACATCAAAAAAAACCAATTGATATTCAAATCTTACACGTTGGAGTTCTTATAGTCTAAGACTAAGAAAAATCACATAGAGCAATGAGCAATCCGCAAAACATGCTTAAATAATTGATAGTGACTTAAATGAGTTTATATAAGAATTAAAACAAGAATGAAATTGTAAGAAATGGGTAGTAGGGCTAATCTCTACGCCCTAATGAGTAAATTTCTCACTCCATATAGTGAGATCAATACAACATAAGAAATAAGAAGGTACAATCATTTTCATGAAATAGACAAGCAGCTGCATAATGTGGTGTGCGACAGACAATCTTCGTCCTTCTTCTTCCTTCGGTATCAAGCCTACCTCACGGGGACTGGGTAGGAGATGGACAATAATTTTGGTTGTTGTATGGGACTATTGTCAATGGTGAAAAGTGTGGTCACTTGATGTTTGGTGGTAGCAAGGAGGTTGACAGATATGAAGGAGAATAATGGAGAAAGGAGGAGAAGCATGGTTGTCTTATTTTTGTCCTTGGGTCACAGACAATACTAAGGGGTGGATTAAAAGGAGTATGACCCTTTTGTTAATTGGTTGTTGGGTCTTATTTATCAGAAATAGAGGAGTTCAAGAAGCACATAATTAATGTGTGGGATCCAGTCCACTTATGTGTTAATCAAGAGCCCGCTTTTCTAGTAGAACTAATGTGATATGCACATGTCTATCATCTCCCATCCGATCACTTTGTCTATCAAGTGAGGTGTTTTTCTTACTGATTTGGCATTGGTCGATTGGTGGTAGATGTTAAGGAGATTGATTTTTCAACTGTGAAAGTTGGAAGTAGGTCGATAATTAGGTGCAAGATGGATGACTACAACTATTGACCTAGAATTCAATGGCCCTTGGTAGATACTGGTTGGTAGTGTTCATTAAGAATCGACAAGGTCAATCAGTAGCCATGGTGGAAGCTCAATCAGATGTTGAGGTACGACTGGTCAATACCACCTAAGGTCAATAGGTCAAGGCTCGATTGGTTTCTACCGAGTGACATCTGGGTCACTAGTAGGTTGATGGTAGTTGATCATGTTGGATCTAGGGCTCTAGAGGGGGTGAATACAGCTTTAAAATTCCCACAAGATAAGTTAGACCTTCAAATTATATCAATCAAAACCAATAGGTCAAGAACAATTTGAAGTCCTAACTAAGCAAGCATAGCAAGGATGAGAGAAATTGAAACATGCACTTGGACAAGGTGGTTTAGAGTGGCTCCACTCTCCAAACTAGGAGAGAGTCAATCCACTACCTAGAGAGGTCAACCTCTAGGACTTTACAATTTGTGTATACTTATATTCGTTCATAAGAGATGCAAGAAAACCACCATACATCCAAGGACTTACCTATTCAAGACAAGAGTCTTCCACCTACACAAGGACTTTCCCACTTGATTAAGATGTCTTTAGCCTTCAACAAGGACTTACCCACACTTGCATCGAGTCTTTGGCCTTGAAGTAATTTGCCCACTCTTCTTGAATATTGGCCTTACCCTCTCCTTCACCTAGAGAATATCTTCACCTCTTCTTCAACCTTGAAGAAGAACAGCTATAGCTTCACCTTCACTTTGAGTAGCTTTCTTCAACCTTTTCTTCTTTGAGAAAGGGGTAAGGGAAGATGTAATGGAATGAGACCTTTACAAGAACATGAAGGTAGCTTTCTTACAACTGGCCTAACTCACTCATAATCACAAAATGCTTTGTAAATGAGAGAGAGAAAGGGGCTCAAGGAGTTGCAACACACTCAACTATAGAGAGGACTTAGAATAACATGAATGAGCAAACTTAGAATGAACTCCAAGGGGTCCTATTTATAGTTGGGGGTGTTCCCATGAGTGTGGGATCACTTAAGGGAGAAATATATCCATTTTAAAAGTTAAAATAGATCTATTCTCCCTTAAAACAACTCTTCAATGGTTATAATCACTTTTTCTGTATTTTCTGTATAGTACATATGGTCAAGTTTCAATAAAGGTAACTCAACCGATCTAGTAAGTGACAAAGACAATTTTCAAACTATCGGTCAAGTTTGTTCTGGGAAACTCAACCGATGAGTCAAAATTAGTTTTTCTTAGTTGATCAATCGATCAAGTTTTGTGAGTGTGCAACTCAACTGATTGGTCATCTTCAAAAAATCCATCACTTGATCGATCGAGTTTCTAACTTGACCGATAAACAACATGTGAATTTTTTTTCTAAATTGACTTTTGAGTGACCAAACATTGGAATTATGTGTTCTTGATTTTTTCTCATCTTAGTTACAAGTCATATCATCAATACAAGTATTTAAAAAATTAATCTAAGTTCATTTGGAGTTATTTCCCAAAACGTGCACTTGCATTGCTTTTAACTTGAACTTGAACAAGCTAGGGCTTGTGTAATTTGATCCTTTTCTTGTACCTAAAGCCTAAAATCAATCTTCAACAAACATATTAGATACATAGGAATGTAATGGTTAAGTCATTATCAAATGGCAATGTATAAATCTTAAGTCAACATTCTCTCCCTTTTTGTCAATGAAAAACCATTCCTCAATCATATTGAAAAGGATATGTAAAGTTATACCTTTTCCTTGTGAATTGCATGGGGGTTCATGATTTGAACAATGTGAATTGCTCCCCTCAATATATGCTTACTCTTACCTGCATAGTTAGTTTATCTACACAGATAAATATGACATATATACTATATGGTCCTTTAGTAAGTCACATGATAAGGCACATAATAAATAAGAAAAGGATCACATAGACAACAAAAGCAATATGGTTGAGCTGGAAAACATTGAACTTATCTCCCCCTTTTAACATTATCAAAAAGGAAGGTGGTAGAAGAGCACAACCAAACATACCTCCACAACATGCAATCTCAAAGCATACACCAAACAAAGACGAGAGAAACAAACAATCTAAGTCACAAAAGATATGGTAAACATGGAACCAACTCTTGAGATATAGTAAATCAAAGAGTAAGTGTACAAAGGATTAAGATTACAACTCAGAGAGCATGTCCTCAGAAACAACTACAAGACAAAATGATGAAAACATGATAAATAGTACAAATCAGAAAATGTGCCCATGTGTTTTTAGTACAAAATAGCCTAGAAAGATATATACGATCAACATCTAGACTAAAAACTAAAAAAAATCTAAACATCTAGGTCATCTATATCCACATCATCAACATCAACATCTGAGGCCTCTGGCTCATAGTCGTCATCTCTGTATGAAGGTGCAGCAACATCACCTTCATCACCAGAGTCACCAGGAAAGCCATCATTAGAACCTTCATCCCCATTATCATCCTCAGAAGCCTCCTCATTATCATCAGTAGCTTCCTCATTAGCCTAATCTGGCATCTCCTCATCGACAGAGGAACTGAAACTATGACTGGGCCAACAGGCATTCTGCTCAGCCTAAGACATGCCAAGAGCATGGAGCTCATTGGCCTGAGGGAAAGAGGGAGAAGAGGTACCAAGGCTAGTAAGAAGGGTGGCTATAGGTCCAGTAGGAAGAGGAAGTGCACCAGGGGTTGATTCACCAACAACAGAGGGTGTAGCCCTGGAAGCAACATGTGGAGGGGCTGAGTAAAAGTGATCATATGCATAGGATGTCTAGTCACCTCTTAGATAGGGTGGGAAGGCAGGATAAGGGTGTGCATAGGATAGGTTTATGTTGGACATAATGGGATAGAGATCCTGATGCATGTGATCTCGATGCATGCGATCCTGAACGTAAAGGTTATATGTGTGTCGATGCATCATGTAGCCTATGAGGGTTTCATTTGATACATGGAACGAGGTGTGGGCATCTCTGGAAGGCTGAGGTGGTAGTGGTGCACAGGTGGAGGTAGAGGGGAGGGTCCAGGTATGGTAGAGGAAGGGGTAGGCAAAGACTTATGAAGTGTGGTCTTTCTGATACAAACTCCTTTCCAGACTAGTTTGTAGTGAAGGTCATAGAAAAGAGATTTTCTAGTGACAACTTGAAAAAGACCACATATCAGGGTTGAGTATGTTGGATCGATGACACAGGTGTTCTTGCCATAGTCAAAATAGGTTATGTGGTGAAGGACATAACAAGACTATTTGACTCCGATGTTCTTCAAGAGGTAGAACATAATCACCATAGTGTTTTCTGCAATTTTAGTCTAATTTTTCTTGGGATGAATATTATAATTAACAACTAGGCTGAGTATGTGGTTCTTGAGGTCTAAGGCAGAGGAGGGAAGAGTACACTTCTTCCTATATAGAAACTGAGGCTTCTTCAAGTTTTTATGAATATCACGAAGAGTAAGATCATATTTCTTATAGAAAGACTCAAGGTCAACTAGGTTGAAATACTTAGGGTAGTCCTTCCTCCAAGTGTCAGTCACCTCAATACCCGAGAAGAATATGTTAAGTATATCCTTGGAGACTTGGAATTACTTCCCGGTGATCATGGAAGTGAGGACTACTCTAGCATTAGGTGGGGGTATGAGTGTGTCATAATTCTATTGTGAGTTAGCATATAATTCATGAATGACTTTTGTGCTTGTGATGGAATTGTTGTAGCACACACATTTGACACACAAGGCAGAGAGGTGGTAATTGCATAGCAACTTGGCTAATCGATCGATGACCCTTTGTCTACGTGGGATTGGATAAAAAAGGGCATGAAAAGGAAAAGGATTCCTAGGAAGGATCTCCTTGTACCTATTGAGAGCCTCATTGGAGAAAAAAGGTATTGTCGAATGGTATGAGATGTGAGTTGGAAGAGGAGGATGGTGCTCTAGATGGGGCTGCTCTCTTTCTCCTATTGGACACCATGGAGACGACAATGAGAGGATGGAGAGCGCAAAAATAAGGAAAACACCACCACAAACCGTCCCCACACCTAGGGTTGATGGGAAAGAGGTCAAGGAAGGTCGATGTAGGTCAAACTAGGTCTAGGGAGAGGAAGGTCGGGGCTAGGGTTGAGAGCTTGAGAGAGCTAGAGGTTGGATCGGTCAATTTTTCTCTAGTGGAGAGGGAAAAAAGTCAAATGAACCTAACTTATGTTTGCTCCATCCCATCCACCGGTCGAGTTCTGTGACTCAGAAACTCGACCGATCGACTCTTTAAAAAAGCTCTTGGCTACTGATCGGTCGAGTTGGCAACTCGACCAATGGTCCACCTAAACCAACATTAGAAATTCTAATTTCTAGACATTAGAGTGATAATTAAATTTATTTTTCAAGTCCATTTTGGATTTTGAATATACTTAGACACATATCACTCATCATTGGGTACTATTTTGTGATAAAATAAGCATTTGTGAAAAATACCCAAAAATAAGATAAAAACAAGGCAAGAAGAACATGAAAACTGATTTTTAGCATATTAGCAAGAAAAGATGATCAAAACATAGGCAAAGCATATATGATAGATGACAACTAGCTAGTGTTGGTATATATATGCCCATAGAGCTATCCCAAGTGATTGCATGGATTCAGATATTAATTAATCAATTAATGCGATTATTTGGTTAATTAATGAATTCCATAATATTCTAATTAATCCACGAGCATTTTAATTAATGCAACATTTCTGTTTACCGATGGGTTTAGGAAACCCTACTTCCCTTCGTATCCTATTTAAAGGAGGATTGACCGCCGATATCTATATAAGATATCGAGAGATTCTTTTAGTTTATGCTCACGCACGTAAACCCTAGTCGTCATTGTCCTTAGGAGAGGAAGGAGAGCAACGCCCTGCTAGCACACCGCCGCACAGACACGACTCCTTCCCGCCAGCTTAGGAAGCATGACGTAGAGTTCCAATCCATATGTGTGGACGAAGTAGAGATGCAGACGTTGAGACGCCTGCATTCAGTGGACACGATGACCATCTGTGTATGTTACGAGCGGCGCATGTCATCGCACAGGAGCACCGCCGGATCTTCCTATGACAGTGAACGAGAGATAAGTTCCGTCTGTATAGGTCAACAACATTGCACCGTCATGCAGCAGGACATCGCCGGACTTGCCCCGTGATAAGGTATATCTCGTAAACACTCCTTCCAAATATGTTGTTGTCGACGAGATCCTGTTTCGGGTTGCGTGGATTTTATTTCTTCCACCGCGCATGTTTTCTCCACAAAACCCAACAGTGGTATCAGAGCCAGGTTGATCTACGACATTTTTGGATTCATTTCGATATGATCGAATCGCTATATATTGTTTTTATGTTGCATACGATGTGAATTAAACCGGCTAATGTGCAAATCTAAACCTAATTCCACATACGCCGCATGCTTCTATTTTTGACGTTTTGGACGGGGTCGACTATGGAAAATATTAATTTTACTAAGTGCAAGGAAGTAAAATTCCATAGTGCATGGAAAATATTGACGTTTTGGGGCTTCCGCTGTGTACCCCGCATAGTCTGCATGGGAGTCAAAAAATTATTTAATGGGGAATGTCCCACATTAAAAGTATTGCAATTTTAATATGTATATACGTATATGTAGATATACCTATCATAGCATACACGTCGCCTTTAAAATCTATTTTATGTGGTGAATGCATCCACGGTTATGGCCTAATATCACCTTTTGTGAATGTTGTGAATGAATGTGGATTTCGATCTTGTGGATATGTTTGTTTGTGAATTCTATGGATGTATGATGGTTACATATGGATCCTTTGTATAAAGTATTCATCTTGCATGCCGAGCCTCATCTCTTATTTCAAAGTGTAATTAATTCTTTCCTTTTATATTTGTACTCATATGATGTAATAGAGATAGAATTAGTTTTAGTTTTGTAAACTTGATGTATGGAGGCCACTTGAAAATCCAACTCCAAGGAGTGTCCATGGAGAAGCACCATGAAGATCTAATTCCAAGAAGCAATCTGAAGATCCAACTCCAAGGAGCGTCCATGGAGAAGCAACAAGAAGATCCAATTCCAAGAAGCAACTTGAAGTTCCAACCTCACGAAGCATCCATGAAGTTGTTCATTGTAATGTTGATCATTACATGCTTACAGGTTGATTCACAGGTGTTGCATGAGATGCATAAGACCATAGGTGGACCGTAATCCTTTGTTGCTCCAAAGGATTACAATAGTATGGCCATAACCGATGTATTTGTGTTTATGATTGCATGTCTATCGTTTGTGGTTGTGGATATAGTAGTATATGATACGTACTATAAGTATGTGGTGTTTAGATATGTATATGTATTAATAAAACCCCTCAATTAATAATATTAAGTTTTAGTTGCCTTCCATAAAGCAACACACATGAAAAGCTTGATCGACTATGTGTGAGCTCGCCTCCACGTGGTACACTATCTATCTCATGGAAGTGTGATGGTGGGTGTGTGGGTCTGCCTCCACAGGGTGCATGCACACTCATCGTGTTGGCTTATGGGTTGGACTTAACTAGGGAACTTTGATAGGATCAAGTACCTAGAGGCACACAGATGCATCATGGCAAGGATTTGTGCATGATCATCTATCCAAGAGTTGCATATGATGCAATTGGCAAAAGTTGCCTACCTTAGTATTTGGTTTTTGACGCCGGCATTGGCTGGGCATTGATCCAATTATTTTGGATCTTGGCTCACTAGAAGGTTATGTGTTGCAATCTTTCGAGTTGATAGTGAGGGCTATCAATTTGAATAAAAATAGTGGGAGCATAATTAATTAAAGGCCTAATTAATCTCATTTATTAAATCTTTACAAGTCAAAATCTTTTGGACTAAATGCAAAATTTTCATTTGTAGCAATCAAATGGCAAACAACACTCACACGTTCTCGTTGTGATCGGTCCTTGAGAAGGACAAACTTACCGGAACCAACTTTCAAAACTGGTTTAGGATGCTGAGAATTGTTCTCACACATGAGCGTAAGCTCTATTTCCTTGAAACACCAGAGCCAGCGGAGCCCGCTGTAAATGCGCCCAAGGCTGAAAAGGATGCTTACAAGAAGCACCTTCATGATGTCGTGGATGTCAAGTGCTTGATGTTGTGCTCAATGAACTATGAGTTGCAAGAGTAGCATGAGAACATGAATTTCATGGAGATGGTAACACATCTCAAGAACATGTATCAACATCAAGCAAGACAAGAGAGATATGATGTCTCAAAGGCTTTGTTCAAAAGCAAGATGAAAGAGGGAGACTCAATTGGCACCCATATACTCACCTTGATTGGGTACGTGGAAAGCCTATCCATGCTGGGATTTCACCCAGGTCAAGAGTTGGCCACTAATGTGATTCTTCAATCGTTTCCTGAATCATATAGTCATTTTATCATGAACTACAACATGAATAATTTTGACAAGATGTTGTCAGAATTATTAGGCATGTTGAGGACAGCTGAAGCACAGATGAGGAAAGACAAGCCCAAGTCTGTGATGATGATTGGCAAGACAAAGGGAAAGTCAAAAGGCAAAGGCAAGGCTAAGTAAGGTTCTAAAGCTGGGCAGAAGCCAAAGTCATCCACACTCAAAGGTAAAGGTGGGATCTCCAAAGAAGGCAGTTGTCACCATTGTCACTAGTCTGGACATTGGAAAAGAAACTGTCCTCTCTACCTAGAGGAACTGAGGAAGAAGAAGCAGGGGATAGAGATCTCCACTTCAAGTATATACGTTATTGAGATAAACTTAAATACTTCTTCATCATGGGTACTAGATACCGGATGTGGATCTCACATATGTTCTAATATGCAGGATCTGATAAGAAGTAAGCCTTTATGAAAGGGCCAAGTCGAGTTGTGGGTTGCTAATGGAGCAAGAGTTGCTTCCACCGCAGTTGGAGTTATTAGTTTATCTTTGCCTACAGGCCTTGTAATAGAATTAGAGAATTGCTATTATGTACATGCCATTAATAGAAATATTATTTCTATATCTTGTATGGACAAGAGTGGATTTGAATTTCACATTAAGAATGGAATTATTTCTATATCCAAAGATGATATCTTTTATGGCAATGCCCCTATGTCTTATGGTATCTACTTGTTAGAACTTGAGACTAGCATATATAACATAAATACTAAAAGGTTTAAACTTGAAAACTCAAAAAAAACATTCTTATGGCATTGTCGTCTTGGGCACATAAACGAGAAGCGCATATCTAGACTCCATAAGGATGGCTATCTAGACTCTTTTGATTTTAAATCATTAGAGACATGTGAGGCATGTTTATTAGGGAAGATGACCGAAACTCCTTTCACTAGACACAGTGAGAGAGCTAGTGATCTGCTAGGGCTCATACATACTGATGTATGTGGACCTTTTAGATCAAATGCTAGAGGAGGCTATCAATACTTCATTACCTTCACTGATGACCTCAGTAGGTATGGCTATGTATATCTTATGAAACACAAATCAGAAACTATTGAAATGTTCAAGACTTTCATGAATGAAGTAGAGAAGCAACTTGGTAAGAGTATTAAAGCATTCCATTCAGATCGAGGTGGTGAATACTTAAGCCAAAAGTTTGAGGACCTTCTGAGAGACCGTGGTATTGTATCACAATGGACTCCACCTGGTACACCACAACATAATGGTGTGTCAAAAAGAAGGAATCATACATTATTAGACATGGTAAGATCAATGATGAGTTCAGTCGAACTTCCAATATCATTCTGGGGATATGCTCTTGAAACTGTTGCATTTACACTTAACCGTGTACCTTCCAAATCGGTTCAAAAGACACCATATGAGATATGGAATGGGAATCATCCCAATTTGTCTATGTTAAAGATTTGGGGATGTGAAGCTAATGTTAGGAAACAATTTCCTGAAAAGCTTGGACCCAAATCAAAAAAATGCTATTTTGTTGGATACCCCAAGGAAACTCGGGGATACTACTTCTACACACTAACTAACAACAAAGTGTTCGTTGCTAGGACTGCTATATTTCTTGAAAAGGAATTTATTTCCAAAGGAATTAGTGGGAGGAATGTAGAGCTCGAAGAAGTTCGAGACCAACAAGAAAGTAGATAACTTGAGGAGGTACATAAGGAACATGAAGACTCATAAGTTGTTGTGGAATTTCAAGTTCCAAATGTAACACATGAGCCTCGTAGGTCTAGTAGGACACGACTTGAGCCTGAGAGATTTGAATTTCTCATGACTCAAGACAGTGACGAATTGGGCATAGCAGATGAGCCAACTTCCTGTCTAGAAGCTACTAAGGGACCAGAATCTGAGAAATGGCTCGAAGCCATGAGATCGGAGATGGAATCCATGTACACCAACAAGGTATAGACCTTGGTGGATCCACCCGAAGGGGTAAGACCCATAGGGTGCAAGTGGGTCTTTAAGAAGAATACTGACATGGATGGAAATATTCAAACCTATAAAGGTAGACTGGTTGCGAAAGGATTTCGTCAAATTCAAGGTGTTGATTATGATGAGACCTTCTCACCAGTTGCCATGGTTAAATCCATCAGGATCATGCTTGCCATTGTAGCTTATCATGAGTATGAGATTTGGCAGATGGATGTTAAAACAACATTCCTTAATGGAAATTTACTCGAGGATGTGTACATGACACAACCTGAGGGTTTTATCGATCCAAAGGAAGTCAATAAAGTATGTAATCTATAAAGGTCAATCTATGGATTGAAGCAAGCATCTCAGAGCTGGAATCTACATTTTGATGAAGTAGTCAAAAAGTTTGGCTTTAGTCAAAATGAAGATGAACCTTGTGTTTACAAAAGGGTTAGTGGGAGCACAGTCGTATTTCTCATATTGTATGTGGATTACATACTATTGATGGGAAATGACATCCGTACTCTTCAGACAGTAAAAAGTTGGCTAGGGAAGACCTTCTCTATGAAGGATTTAGGTGAAGCATCCTATATAATAGGGATCAAGATCTATAGAGATAGATCTAGAAGGCTTCTAGGCCTAATCCAGAACATACATTGACAAGGTGCTAAAGAGGTTTAGCATGGAGGGTTCTAAGAGAGGTAACTTGCCCATGTCCCATGGGGTTACAATCTCTAAAGCCTAGTGTCCTAGTTCATGTGATGAACGGGCACGCATGAGTAAGATTCCATATGCATCAACAATTGGATCTATCATGTACGCAATGTTATGTACTCATCCGGATGTGTCATATGCTTTGAGCATGACGAGCCAGTATCAGTCAGATCCAGGTGAATGTCACTAGACAGCCGTAAAGAACATCCTAAAGTACTTGAGAAGGACTAAGGATCAATTCTTGGTATACGGTAGTGAGGAAGAGCTCATGGTAAAGGGTTACACCAATGCTAGCTTCCAACCTGACAAAGATGACTACAGATCACAATCTAGATTTGTGTTTTGCCTGAACAACGGAGCTATGAGCTGGAAGAGTTCCAAGCAAGAGACGGTTGTGGATTCTACAACAGAGACCGAATAGATTGTCGCATCTAATGCTATGAAGGAAGCTGTGTGGATCAAGAAGTTCATTTCTGAACTTGGAGTGGTTCCAAGCGCTGGTGATGCAATTGAGTTGTTTTGCGACAATAATGGAGCACTTGCATAGGCTAAAGAACCAAGATCACACCAACGTTCCAAACATATTCTATGGCAGTTCCATCCCATACAAGAGATCGTACAACGAGGAGATGTGAAGATTTGCAGAGTACCTACAGAAAGCAATGTGACTGACCCGCTCACAAAAGCACTTTCACAGCAGAAACATGACGGACATGTTCGATCACTTGGATTGAGATTCATGAGTGATTGGGTATAAATGCAAGTGGAAATCTATTGGTATGTATGTCCATAGAGACTATCATTCAATGATTGTAATGGGATACTAGGTAAACAATTTGTAATACTACATTGATCATATCAATAAAGGCAAGTTTCCAATCTATATGTTTGTGTTTTATATTGTGAGATGACCATAAAACGTATAGATGTCTATAGAATAATATACTCAATGACATATGCCTTCAGGTTGATGACCTGAACAGTGAGATCATATGTATGCTAAGAGTATGTATTCTTGTTTTGTCCGTAATCGGTTGTTATTGTGGAAATATCCATAGACATCAATAACACATAAGATTAGAATGTATGTTAGTTAATGGAAGAATCTCATTATCCATGATATGGAGATATCAAACCAAATACATAGATACTTGTTAGAGAATAGTGTATCGGATAGACCCACCTTGAGAGTGACACATGGATACCATGATTGGTAGTTAGAGTCACATCTCATAATGATGGTGGTGATTGAGGTTCTTAGACCTGAAGTTACTACATTTATCACATGTCATTCGGTGTACTTTGACATCATCCACCGTGGTCCTGAATAAGGATTTCCATAAAGATGGTGCTTGGGTGCACTGTGACACATGGGGATGATTGTGAGTGATGTAGATGGAATTTGTCCTTCCTACGGGAGTTTGATATTCTGGCCACTTGATAAGCGAGACTGAGAAATGCATGGCCGTGTTGATGTGAGTCAATATGTGATATTGAGATTACATATATCTCAGAGAGTCTGATCTAGTTCAAGGAACATGGATTGAATGTTGAAAAGGATAACAATTCCATGACTCGAGTTCAATCCGGATATCAGCGACAAAATAACTATACAATCACTGTAACACCAGTCATGAATGATAGGTCAAGTTGTTCTCCAACTTCTCCAATTACTTAGGTGGCAATGAAGTCTTGATAGATACCAATCATTGCTTGTGAAATTATAATATGATTATGGATATCACTGCCAACGTAATTTGGAGCCTACCAGGTCACACGCATAGGATGTGTTGGAATAGGAGTATAATTGTGGATTTGATTGGAATTGCTCTGAATCACATTGACTACTAAAATGTTTATGTAATGGATTAGAATAATATTGGAGTGATTGGCTTTAAGTGCAAGTGGGAGTCTGTTGGTATATATATGCTCATAGAGCCATCCCAAGCGATTGCATGGAGTCAGATATTAATTAATCAATTAATGCGATTATTTGGTTAATTAATGAATTCCAGAATATTCTAATTAATCCCCGAGCGTTTTAATTAACGCGACGTTTCTGTTTACCGATGGGTTTAGGAAACCCTACTTCCCTTCGTATTCTATTTAAAGGAGGATTGACGGCCTATATCTATATAATATATCGAGAGATGCTTTTAGTTTACGCTCACACACGTAAACCCTAGCCGTCACTGTCCTTAGCAGAGGAAGGAGAGCAACGTGCTGCTAGCACGCCGCCACACAGACACGACTCCTTCCCGCCAGCTTAGGAAGCACAACGTGGAGTTCCAATCCATCCGCGTGGATGAAGTAGAGACACAGACGCTGAGACGCCTGCGTTCGGTGGACATGACGACCATCCATGCGCGTTACGAGCGGCACACATCATCACACAGGAGTGCCGCCGGATCTTCCTGCGACAACAAATGGGAGAGAAGTTTCGTCTGTGTAGGTCAGCAGTATTGCACTGTCGTGCAGTGGGACATTGTCGGACTTGCTTCGTGATAAGGTATATCCCGTAAACACTCCTTCCAAATATGTTGTTGTCGATGAGATCCTATTTTGGGTTGCATGGATTTTATTGCTTCCGCCGCACATATTTTCTCCACAAAACCCAACAACTAGAAGGCATATATGATTCATTCAAAGTAGTTATTAGCAGTTTAGATCTAATAAAGTTATATTGCTATTTAGCTAGAGGTTTAGTGAATATGTCTACCCACTGATTTTCTGTGTCCACATGTGTGATATAGATATCCTTTTTGGCAATGTGATCATGAAGAAAATGATGACAAACCTCTATATGTTTAGCTCTACTATGCAAGATAGGATTATATGACAAGTTAATTGCACTACTATTATCACAATAGATAGGATAAGCATCAAAATAAATGTTAAAGTCTTAGAGCATTTTCTTCATCCATAGTACCTAGGCACAATAACTCCCGGCTGTAATGTATTCAGCCTCGATGGTTTATAATTCCATTGTACTCTGTTTCTTAGAGAATTAAGACACCAACCATTGTCCTAGAAGAAAGCAAGTCCCACTTGTGCAATTTTTATCAATCAATCATCCCGCATAATCCACATCACTATTAGTTGTAAGAGTAAAGTCCCTTGACTTGGGATACCATAGACCAAAATTTGGAGTTTTTGCTAAGTACCTTAAATCCTTTTAACATCTATAAGATGTGATTTCTTGGAATTTGATTGAAAGCAAGCACCAAAGACAACACTAAACATTATATCAGGTCTATAGGTTGTTAAGTAAAGTAAACTACCGATCATACCTTTATATATATTCTTATCTACCATCTCATCTTCTTCATCTTTGTCAAGTTTGGTGGTGTTTGACATGGGTTTATCCATCGGCTTGGTGTTCTCCATCCCAAAGCCCTTAAGTAACTCACTTGTGTACTCGCCTTGGTTGATAAAGTTCTCATCTTTAGTTTGCTTAATTTGAAATCTGAGGAAGAATGTGAGCTAAGTTATCATACTCATCTCAAATTCACTATGCATAAGATCACTAAATTCTTTGCAAAGACTAAGGTTAGTTCCACCAAAAATGATATCATCAACATATATTTGAATGATAAGAAATTTTTAGAAGTGTGCTTTAGAAACAAAGTGGAATCTACTTTGCCCATGATATACCTATGATCTAACAAAAAGTTCTTTAACTTCTCATACCAAGCACTAGGTGCTTGTTTGAGTCCATAGAAATCTTTTTGCAACAAATAAACATGGTTAGATAAACTATCATGTTCAAAGCCTAGGGGTTGTGCAACATATAATTCCTCCTCAATTATACCATTCAAAAACACACTTTTAATATCCATTTAAAAAAGAAGAAAGTTTTTATAACTGGCAAAGACAAGTAACAAATGAATGGACTCAAGTCTAGCTACAAGTGCATATGTTACATCAAAATCTATACCTTCCTACTGATTGTAGCCTTGAGCCACTTACCTTGATTTGCTCCTTATCACTTTGCCTCTTTCATCTATCTTGTTGTGGTAGACCCACTTGGTGCCCCAATGATATTTCTATCACTTGGTCTTAGAACTAGGGTCCATACTTTGTTCTCTTCAAATTGCTCCAACTCTTCTTGCATGGCTAGGATCCATTCATCATCCCCAAGAGCTTCTTTGATGTTCTTTAGCTCGGGATGTGAGATGAAGGAATTTTTGGCTTGTTCCTTATTGAATGCAGCCCGCGTCTTCACTCTTTCAAATGGATCACCTAAAATTAGCTCTTTTGGATTATTCCTTACAAATTGGGGAGTTGGATCCTTCTTCTCTTCATCTTTCTCTTCTTCTTGAATGACCACTTATTTTCCCTTTTGGGTGATGCTGATTTCTTTTAGAATAGGAATTACCTCACCTGCAACATCTTCATTTGGAGCGATATCTTTGGGAATAGAGGGGTTAGTCTGAATAAACTTAACATTAATGGATTATTCTACTTTAGCAAGATCAACATTAAATACTTTGTAAGCCTTTCTAGTAGTAATATAGTCAAGAAGAAAATCCTTGTAAGATTTTAGATCAAACTTATTGAGAGAATCTTTCATATTCAAAATAAAACAAGGACATTCGAAAACATGGAAATACTCAATAGAAGGCTTTCTACCATGCCATAGCTCATTGGGGATTTTCTTTAAAGAAGGATGAGTTAAAATCCATTTTTGCACAAAACATGAGGTACTGACGGCTTCAACCCAAAACTTCTTTGGAGAGTCATACTCTAAAAGTATGGTCCTAACCATCTCCTATAGTGACCCATTCTTCGTCTCTACAACCCTATTTTTTGGGGGTGTTCGAGGCAAAGAGAAGTTATGTGCATACCCAGATTCTTCACAAAAGCGTTCAAAAATATCATTTTCAAATTCTCCCCCTTGATCACTATGGATGGAAATGATCCGGCTAGAAGCTTCATTCTCAACTCATTTATAAAAGCTAGAGAAAACATTAAGCGTATCACTCTTAGAAATGAGAAAGAAGGTCCAATTATATCTAGAGAAATCATCGACAATAACACGACTATACTTGGAACCACAAAGTGATTGAGTTCTCATTGGTTCAAATAGATCAATGTGAAGAAGTTCAAGAGCTCTCTTGGTACTAAGGACTCCTTTTCATTTGAAGGAGGTCTTGGTTTGCTTTCCTTGGGTACAAGGTTGGCATTCCTCATCCTTTTCAAAATCCAATTTGGGAAGTCCCTTGACCAAGTCCTTTTTGCTCAACTTCTTCAACTGATGCATATTTACATGACCAAGCCAGCAATGCCAAAGAGAAATATCATTCAAATCGACTACTAGGCATCTACCAACAACAAGCTTAATAGATTCAAATAGAATTACATAAAGATCACCACTTCTAGTTCCCTTATATATGACTTGATAGGTGCGGGAATCTAGAATCAACCATTCAAAACAAGTAAATAGCACAAGGTAACCATTATCACATAATTGACTTACAATTATTAAATTGTGATGTAGGCCATCCACAAAAAGAACATTTTTGATACACAAGGATTCTCCTACATCTCCCTCACATTTAACCTTACGTATCTTGTTGTCCCCAAAGGTAAGCAAACCTCCTTTATTCTTAGTGAAGTTGTTGAAATGGCTTATATCACCTGTCATGTGCTCAATGAAGCCACTGTCAACAATCCATCTACATTTTTCCTACAAGAAAGGAGAGTGTTAGTTCCCAACTCAAACTTTGGGATCCAGAGTTAGCTGGGGGACCCATTTCATCTTTGGGTTGGTCCCCTCAGGCTTGTAAGGACAATAAGCAGAGTAATGATCATCACATTTGCAATGAGAACAAATCAAAGGGATTTTAGTTCTAGGAGACTCTCCAATGAAAAAGGAGGCTTCCTTACTCTTTTTCTTACCTTTGGCTTTGTTCTTGCCCTTAGTTCCCAAACTACTAGTACCACTTTGTTTGGTAGAATGGTCAAGGATTTCATTAAGGGAATTTTTCCCTTTGAGGAATTTTTGCAGATAGGCTCTAAGTCTATGATTGTCTTCATTAAGAGATATGATAGTAGAAAACAAACTAGCAAAATCATCTCTATCATGAACAAGTTTGGCCTCTAAATAGAGGGCTTTAGTCAAATAAGAATCTTCTCAAGAGAAATAGAAGCAACATCATTACTAGGGAAGATAGGTATAGAAGATAAATCATTAACTTGACCAAGAAACCTAGCATTTTCAGATTTAAGAACTTGAATATCCTTAAGATAAATATCCCTCTCATCCCTATGAGCATCAACAATGAGCTTAAATTCAACATTTTCAGTTTTAAGAGTTTCAAGCTCATTTAGGAACTTCTGGTTATCTTCCTTAAGAGTTGTAATGTTCTTATGGTAAACACCATTCTCTACTTCAACTATATTGTATTGGAGATCAAGATCAAGATATTGGCCTTGCAAGTTATCAATTCTCTCAATATGAGTCTTATCATTTAGCTCAAGAATTTCAAGTTTAGCATACAAATCATCAATAATTTTTCCTAACCTCTTTCTTTTAGATTTACATTTAGCAAAAGAAGAACGGGTAGAAACAAGCACATCAATAAGAGTTTCCTTAGATAACTTGTGAAATCTTACCCCACTTACCTCACAAATTTCTTCACTAGTAGAGGCCATGAGTGCAAGGTGTCAATCTCCATCTTCTTCGGAGCTAGAGTCACTTGAGGATTATTCCTCCCAACATGCATTCTTGTGTCTTTTTTCCTTCTTTTCCTTCGTATTGTACTTGCTCTCCTTCTAGTACTCTTCCTCCTTGGATCTGCCCTTGTGCTGTGACGTTCTTGATTTGGTACATTCATTCTTTTAGTGTCCCTTTTATCCACACTTGTAGCATCTAGGAGTAGCAGAGGAGGATTGCTTTCCCTTAAAGTGCTTACCCTTGTGTAGTTGGCTTCATGTTCACTAGGGCCATCATCTTCACTAGAGGAGGAGGGATATGTCTGGCAAGTAAGTTGTTATTGAAGGATGACAACCTTCACTTGTTCTTTGAAAGAACTATCTTTGATGTTCTTGGCTTCCTTGTCTTCTTGCTTGGCTTCTTCTTCTTGCTTGTCAAGCCTTGGCTCATGACCTTGGAGGTTGCCAATGAGCTTTTCGTTTGGGATGTTACCAAGGCTTCTCACTTATTCAATGGAGGTCACCTTTGACTCCCATCTTTTTGGTAGAGTCCTCAAGATCTTGAAGTTGATTAGACCTCTATCCAAAGTGTTGCCCAAAGTAGCTAGGCCATTGATGATTACATTGAGCCTAGAGTACATCTCTACAATCCCTTCTTTCTTGACCATCTTGAAGTTCTCTAGAAGGTTGTTCAACATTAATATCTTAGCCTCCTTGACTTGCTTTGTTCCCTCATAGGTAATTCAAAACTTATCCCAAATCTCATAGGTGGTATCCCATAATGAGATGTGGTTGAACTTTGTTGGGGTAAGGGCTACATAGAGGATTCATATGGCTTTGGCATTGAGTTGGGCTTCTTTTAGTGAAACTTCATTCCAAGTCGAAACAACTCCAGTTGGCTCCTTGTATGTTGTGACCATCACCTTCCACATGTTAAAGTTCATCCCTTGAATGTAGAACTGCATACACCTCTTCCAATAGAGGAATATAGTTTCTCAAAGATCGTAGGATGCATGGAGAAGCCTCCCTCTAGGTTGAGTGAACTAAGTAGGTTGTCGCCCATCTTCTTGTCTTGTGGGAGATTGTTGGAGAAGATCCTTAGCTCTGATACCACTTGTTGGATCTTGGGCTCTAGGGGGTGAATAGAGATTTAAAATTCTCACAAGATAAGTTAGACCTTCAAATTATATCAATCAAAACCAATAGAAATTTAAAGTCCTAACTAATCAAGCATAGCAATGATGAGAGAAATTGAAACATGCACTTGGACATGGTGCTTTAGAGTGATTCCACTCTCCAAACTAGGAGAGAGTCAATCCACTACCTAGAGAGATCAACCTCTAGGACTTTTCAATCTATGTATACTTATATTCATTCATAAGAGATATAAGGAGATCACCATACAACCAAGGACTTACCTATTCAAAATAAGAGTCTTCCACCTACACAAGGATTTACCCACTTGATCAAGATGTCTTCAACCTTCAACAAGGACTTACCCACACTTGCATCCAGTCTTTGGCCTTGAAGGAATTTGCCCACTCTTCTTGAATTTTGGCCTTAACCTTCTCCTTCACATGGAGAATATCTTCACCCATTCTTCAACCTTGAATAAGAACAACAACAACTTCACCTTCACTCAGAGTAGCTTACTTCGACCTTTTCTTCTTTGAGAAAGGGGTTAGGAAATATGGAATAGAATGAGAGATTTACAAGCACATGAAGGTAGCTCTCTTACAAATGGCCTAATTCACTCATAATCAAGAAATTCTTTGTAAATGGGAGAGAGAGAAATAGGCTCAAGGAGTTGCAACACCCTCAACTATAGCAATGACTTAGAATTGCATGAATGGGAAAACTTGGAATGAACTCCAAGTGGTCCTATTAATAGCTGGGGGTTTTCCCTTGAGTGTGGGATCATTTAAGGGTGAAATATAGCCATTTTCCAAGTTACAATAGATCTATTATCACTCAAAACAACTCTTCAATGATTATAATCACATTTTCTGCTTTTTTCGTACAGTACATTCAATCGAGTTTCAATAAAGGTAACTCGACCGATCCACTAAGTGACAAAGCCAATTTTCAAACTATCGATCGAGTTTGTTCTGGGAAACTTGAACAATGAGTCAAAATTACTTTTTTTTAGTTGATCGATCGATCGAGTTCTATGAGTGTGCAACTCAATCGATTGGTCATCTTCAGAAAATCCATCATTGGATCGGTCGAGTTTCCATCTCGACCGATAAACATCCTATCACAAATTTTCTAAATTGACTCTTGAGAAACCAAACATTGGAATTAAGTCTCCTGGATTTTTTCTCATCTTAGTTACAAGTCATATCATCAATACAAGTGATTAAAAAATTAATCTAAGGTCATTTGGAGTGATTTCCCAAAACGCACACTTGCATTGCTTTTGACTTGAACTTGAACAAGCTAGGGCTTCTGTAATTTGATCCTTTTCATGTACCTAAAGCCTGAAACCACTCTTGAACAAACACAGTAGATGCATAGGAATGGAATAGTTAAGTCATTATCAAAATATGGTGAATGTATAACTCTTAAGTCAAGAAATTAGACATAGCTCAACTGAGGTTGATAACTAACTTGGTTGATAGAGACAAGGGGAATGTTGGTTGAAAGCTAGTGCAACAGGCCTTCAACCTCGACGTGTGTTGGTCAATCAGGCATTGCTAAGTCTGGTCGATAGCTTAATATATGTGGGAATGAATCTCTATTATATGTTCTTCTTTTGGTGGTTGGCAGACATCAAGTGATGGTTGAGTCCATGCCATGAGTAAGTAGGTAGATTAGTTGGTAAAACTATCAAGTAATTGATGGTGGTGGAGCATGCTACTTGCGTATGTGTTGATTGTGGAAATGAATTGGTGAAAAGCAATTGTCGTAGTAAATTGTGGAAAAAACTTGCCGTTATATAGTGACTTAGCTGACTTTTAGCAAAGATGTGAATAGTCTATTGCACCATTGTATATGAACTTGTTAGCTTCAATTAATTTCATCCATAGATAAAGGAAAGAAAGTCTTGGTTGGCTGATTGCATGAGTACAATGATGTAACATTTCCATGTACAATAAAGGTCACACTAGTGCTTAGTTTCGTAAATTTGTATTTTCAATTCTGACCACTTATTAAGAAACTATTTGATTAGTTTGCCTTGGCTATCAGTCAAATAAATAACTTGATGGCACATAAGTGAAGGCAACTATTCCTTTTCTTGATAAACAATGAAATGGCATGGATCGATTAATTCCCTTGCTTTTTGATTAAATTGTCACTGCCCATGAATAAATAGTTGATATTACAACATTCCATTCACAAAACAAAAGTAATGTTATTAACAAAATTATTACACTCATGAAAAAAGTAATATAAATTCAGATTTGATTAAAACATCCCATCAATTATCTAAAATGATGAGAAAACCAATTCATTAACAATTAAGGGAGTAGAAGTCTACATGAAAAATATTTGGGATAAACTTTTAAATTAAAATATAAAATAATCTATAAAGTTAAAATAAAACATGATGAATATTCATTCATGGTAGTATCCATTGATGGAAAACTACCTACAAAGACAAAGAAAGATCACTTTTCACTGCCATTAACTGATGAGATTCCTAAGATTCTAGTAGGACAAAATTGTTATGAATTTCTTGATAGATATTTTATATTTTTGCAAGTAGTTGTTCACCCTACGAATCTAGATAAAGGCACCTTCACATGTCCAACTCAGACTTTTACCTATAGAAGAATGCCTTTTAGTCTTCGTAATGCACTCTCCACCTTTTAGAGATTCACCACTTATCTTTCCCTATATGCTAAACTCTTCCCGCAAAGTCTGCATGGATGATTTCTCTATTTTTAGAAGGTCTTTTGATGAGTGCTTGTTTCATATCACAACTATCCATGAGAGATCTATAAAATGTAGACTAGTTCTATCATAGAAGAAGAGATAAAGAGCTTTTGAATCATGATTAGAAGTTGACAAGATAAAAGTTGGTCTAGTCTCTACATTGACCATTCCTTCTAGACATGTCTTCTCTTTCTTGGGACATGCATGTTTCTAACACCATTTTATCAAGGATTTTAGCAATATTTTTCTTCCTTTGAACCACCTTCTAGAATAACATGTTGTGTTTTAGTTTTCTAATAATTGTGTACAAGATTTTTATGATCTTAAGTCAATATTGGTTTTCACTCCTATCATGTAGGCTCTCAACATTTCTATGCTATTTTAGATCATAATGGATGCATCAGATGTGGTAGTAAGGAATGTGCTTCACCAAATGATTGGTTGTGTACCTCATGACATTCATTATTCGCTCAAGACTTTCTATGATGCCCAAAGAAAATTATGCTACTATAGAAAATATGTTTTTTGACATAGTATATGCTCTTGAGAAGTTCGCTTCCTATGTGCTTCAACAATGGTCATTGTATACAATGACAATTCTATCCTAAAGTATCTTATACTCAACAAAGATTCTAAGATAAGGCTGATCTGGTGAATTCTATTTCTTTAAGAGTTTGGCCTTGATATGATTGATAAGAAAGGAGCTAAAAAATCTATTATCAACCTCCTTTCTCACATTGAATATCCCCTTATGATGGAGTGGTCATAATTATGTATACTTGCCTAATGGAAAAATCTATCGAAGAAGCCCAAATCCATCACCTATGGTATAATAAAATACATAACTTCTTGTATAGTGGAAGCGCACCGGAGTCACAGTTAACAATGTAGAGGAAAAGACTACATGGAACTGTAAAGAGTTATATATGCAAGGACCCATATCCTTAAATATTTCATTGATCAACTAATTAGTAAATGTATTCCCAATAATGTGCAAAGTGAGATTACTAAGTGCCACTTCAATGCATGTGGAGGGCATTTTGAGGGAAGTAGACTGCAACTAAGGTGTTACAGTGTGTATTTTATTTGACTAATCTCTTCAAAGATGCACATGACTTCTTTAAATCTTACTTAAAGTGCCAAAAGGTAGGAACGATTTCTAAGAGGGACATTTTCCCCTACCCCAATCTTTGTGGTGGAGGTTCTTGATGTTTTGATTATTGTCTTTAGGGGTACTTTCCCTCCCTCATATTGTTTTGAGTGCATCGTATTTGGTGTTGACTATGTCTCCAAATTGGTTCAATCTATTTTGACTAGGGACAATGATTAGAAGGTTGTTTGTGAGTTTGTAAAGTCTAGAAATATTTTGCTTCTTTGAAGTGCAAGAGCCATAATTAGTGATGGAGGGAGCCTTTTCATCCATAGAGTCTTTGAGACTTTTCTGAAAAAACATGGTGTGAATCACCACATGGATACTCTCTACAATGATCAAACTAGTGGGAGATTTGCAACTGGGAGATCTAGCTTATTTATGATACGACAATGAATTTGGACCTTAAGGATTGGTCACTCTGCCTAGCTTTATGGTAATATAGAATAACATTTAAGACATGGTTGACACCACTCCATTCAAGTTGATATGTGGCAAGAGATGCCATTTTCCCATGTAATTGCAACACAAGGCCCTTTGTACATTGATATACATTAATGATAATATGGATACAAATGGAACCAAGAGGAAATTGCAACTCAACGAGCTTGAAGTATTGAGGCATGAGGCCTATGAGATATTAAGGAAATACAATGAGAGAATGAATTTGTATCATAAGTTCATAAGTAAGAATACATTTGAACCTATTAAATGGGTATTTATATACAATTCTTGCATGGAACTCTTTCCCAAAAAGATGAGACCAAGTTTTGAAGGACCATAGAAAGTGAAACAAGTTTACCCATCTGGTGACATTGTGTTACAATGAAAGGAAGGAACCAAATAGTTTATATCAAATGGGTAAAGGTTGAGTCCAACTGTTGAAGTAGGCCCCGATGAGGCCAATTAATGTTTTGATATTTTTATGTTGATAGAAGAGGTCCATCAGATAAGAAACCATTTTTGAAGACCAATGAGAAAGAAATCATTCATACAAGGTAGGCCCCTAAGTTTCACAAGGGGTTGATGATTCAACACAACACTAGGTTGAAGGTGTGAAAGTTAGCTTTAGTGGGATGCAACCCACCTTGTTTTGTAAGATTTTAATCCTATACCTCACATTTAATTGGTAGTTCTACTTTATACTATTCTAATAAACATACACTATCTTTCTTCTAATAGTTTCCTTTTTTTTAATTTATATATAGAAGAGGGAAGTAAGAGTGGGGAAATTACCTCCAAAGTGGCAAGGATTAAATAAAAATAAGTTGAATTGAAGGCTGAATGATGTTTGATAGCTGAACTGGAGAAGTACTAAAAACCCTTGGAATGGTTGTTCTACATCTAGAATGAACATGGTGGTTGACATTTGTATTAGAGCTTTTTGAATGAATTGAGAAAGTATCCAACATGATCGTGGCTATCATAATTGTTGTAGCACCAACGAGCCACCATGTATGTGGTACTAGATAAAGAATGTGATGGGAAGGGTTGTTTTACAATGAATCATTAAAGAAAAGAAGGGTCCTAGCTTATTCGTGGTGACCAGAATGGATGTGGCCCCTCAACACTACCATGATCATAATGACCATAATGGTTTTGGAAGAATATGGTGCACCATCTAAGTGTATGAAACTAGAGGGGAGTCACCATGACCCCCCTCATTTGTAAAGACACATAACAGTTGTCCCATGAGTGTTGATCTACCTTCATCTTCAAGCCTCCATTTATCTGCTACGATCCTCAGTGCAACATCCTTGACATGTGATGACCCAACCTCTATGTGGGTCAACTCATTTTGACCATCCTCCATTCCTATTTATATACTTCCACCCCAAACCCACCCATATACATTGGAACCCTAAAAACCTACACATATCCTCCATTTTACAACAAAGATGTAAAAAATGAGGAAGAAGGTCACTGATGGGATGAAAACCATAGTCTCCCACAAAGACTACTCTAAGAAAGCATTATAATTAGCTCCACGTTCTCACACTCCAATCCCTCCCATTCAGACTCCAAACCTTCTCCAACACTCAAAGAACCTCCTACAAGCACTCCTCTCAACTTTCCTCATATGAGGACATAGCTTATGATTCCAATAATTGGGAGCTGGAGGAAGTCCCATCCAAGAAGGAATTATAGAATGTGTCAAACTCCATTTATGTTTTAGTCCCAAACAAGAACAATAGAGGAAAGAAATAAGCCACTCCATATGTGTCATGTTTTGCATCGGTTGACGTAGCAAGGCTAACTACATAAAATCTTCCACCTTGACCTACTCTGATGATGGTGACAAGATGGTCAACCTCACAACTTCTTTGAAAACCTACAATGCTACTAGAAAGAAGGAAAATGGTACTTGAGGAGGAGGAGTTTAATACTTTTGAAAGAAGAAAACCCATAAATCTTGTTCTAATCTATGCATCCCAAAATCATGAAGAGGAAGAAGTATCCAATGATATTGAAGATGATGAGTTGGAGGATGAGCCACTTTACATAGCAGCTCAATTGGAGACCAACTAGATAAAGTAAAAGATGCCTAAGAGCATTCTTTTAGTATGAGGGGCGAGGAACATAGGCTCTTCACAATCGAGGAAATATTGTGGTTTCTCCATCCCTGAAACATCTCAAGGACGGTAATTGCTACCCGATAGGCCGACATGCCTACCATGTAAGCTATGGGAGCTAAGACAAGCATTTTTATCATCAAGCAAGCAAGAATTAGCATGTTCATCTAATTCTACATGCATATACTATCAACAATTCTAGCAAGATTTTTCCTTTTCTTTTTAGAAGACTTAAGAGAGGAATGAGTAGCATTATTGATATCAATTAAAGGTTATTTATATTTGTGAGGAATACATAGACGTGGAGTAAGGATAGTGACTATGGGAGTACATGAGACATATGGGGATCTTACAAGAAATTTTTTAGTAGACTAGAGAGGGTCAAAATAACAAAAAGGAAGCAATCTGAATCAAGATAAGGAATGAATTATGTATAGTGAGTGCTAGTCAACCAAATAAGATCATTAGACCTAGCCTGGATGGAGAAGGAAAATTCAATGAGGGGCTTACTAATAGGAAATTTTCTCGTGATTATTCATATTATAGGAAGAAGATGACTGATCGAGATTCTTTCACATTTGGAGAAGTTGAAGACCAATCAAATACCGATCTCATGATAAGATATATGCATAATCTCTTTTCTAATACCATCTTTTCCATATATGATAAAAAGGGGAGCTTCTAGTATATGGACATGTTTGTGTCTATCATGGAGAGATGATGATCGAGAACATGAAGGTAATCCCCACAAAGAGTACACCTTGTGTTGTGATGGGAGGTGTTTTGACTCTTTGTATTGTGTGTAGGTTATGATAAGAACAATCTCAAAAAGGCAATTGGTTGTAAGTTTTGTTATTCAAAAAGGCAATTGTTTGTAAGTTTTATTATTTGAATTATCTTAGCCAATAACACCTGATCATTGTGAAGATTGAAGAAATATTTTACAACCTCACCCATGGGTACTAGGGGATAACTTTCTTGATTCCCTACCATATTGGACACTTCTTGGAAGAATTAAGACCCACATCAAATTTCTTACATGCGGTAGCTCGATGGGAGCAAGATCACCTAAGAGAGAGATATAGGAAACCACCATTGACCTACCCAAGGTTGAGGCTAGAAATGCATGTGGAAATTAGTAACAATACTAGCAGTAGAGCAACACATCTCCTATCACAAGATGGAAAGATTCATGGGATGAGCAAAAACCCTCAACAAATAACTATGGCATGTCTAGCATTGAAGCACAGTTATAGGGCATTCAAAGGACACAATAGGACTTGTGGTGGGCAGCATCAAATGCATCATAAAATAAACCACATGTACCACTCCCAACATGTGCATGTGTAGGGAAATCCCTAATTGGGGATTCCTATAGGAGTACACTATGGGACTACCCTGATACAAACCTACATCCATAGGTAAACTAATGTGGTCACAACTACCCGTACCCTCCACTTCAAGGATATCCACCAAACTAGCCACCACCACAACAACATTGTTGGTAGGTATGCCCAGAGAGCCAATCATATGATGATTGATATGTGGCATTAGATACCTAATTTGATAATAATAAAGGTAATTTCATCTATTATGTTTGTCTCAGTCATGAGATAATGACACATATATACTAGACTAGTAAATGCATGTGCTTTGCACATGACTAATATAGTAAATTTATAATTTAAACAAACACCTATAAATAAGTTCATTACAACAATACAAAAGTTTTACATGGTTTCAAATTCAAGAAGTAAACTCCAAAATTGTCATGTGGAATTGTACTTGTAGAATTTAAAGAGTAATCTGATATGATATCATCATCTATCTTTGAGTGTTGGGCATTCTTATTCCTTAAATATATGTGTAACCCCTACCTAAAAGAAAAACAACACAAATTGGTTGGTGGTGTATTGCATAGTCAATAAATTAAAAAATCTAGATGTGCTAGGTATCTTTGCAAGGGAATCATCATTCTTCCTATATGTGATGTTGGAAATTTCTTTGAACATGGTTTCTATCAATGATCATAAAGAATTTCAAAATATTTGTGCATTATAAAGTATATAGAAACTTGACATGCAATAACTTATAAAAACCATGTCCCAACTAATTGTAAAAAGCACATGCTATCATGCTAAATACATTGACAAATTTATATTGTTGAATATGGTTCAATATATTTTCCAAGATTGATGAGGTTTCATGGTGGAATGTATTAAATTCGTTCATGATAGGATTATATTAGTGGTAGTTGTGTCCTTGTCTATCTTAGAACATTCTTCTTATAGAACATATGTAAATGAAATGACAACCAACTTATTAAGTACTTCTTATCAGAATAACATGGGCATTAAATTGACATATTTCATTAGTTGGCCTTTGAATATGTGAAATTAAGGGAAGTGCTATATTTTTGTTCGTTGATATGGATTTAAGAAATAAGCCTCCAGAGCTAAGATATCTCATGTTATTTGGGTTAACTTTCCACTTTTAAGTGTTTGGTCAAAATAGATAACATCTTTTCTGCTATGAGATAGATATCATATCCAGTGGCGGCATCAGGAGTTAGTGATCGGGGGGGCTAAAAAAATTGAAGTACTTAATATAGGATTTGAACTCACAACATCAAATACAACAATAAACATGTTAACCACTACACCAAGTCTTTTTTATATTTTTTGTTGTGTCAAACGACATATATATATATATATATATATATATATATAGCATTTGTACTCTGTATGTATTGCATAAAATGAATAATGCATGCACAAAGGATCAAACATGAGACCTCTAAGATGTGAGTGCAACTTCAAACCACTACACCAAGTCCAAGTATGTGATGAATATACGGTAGATATAATATATATTATCAATACACCATTACAAACATATGTATACATACATACATATATATATATATATATATATATTATATTTTTTATTTTTTTTGGGGGGGAGGCGTGCGTCCCCCCTGGGATCATATCACTCCTAATGGCATAGGCATCCATCCATCAATGTTACATGTACTTCAAAGTTTAAACATTATTCACAAGTACATGGGGAAAAACAAATAGGACAGATATTAAATGCATCTTTCTAATAAATAGTAAATATTAATGCTTATTCTAATAAATTTGAATCAGTTAAATGCATGTGTCATATATATATATATATATATATATATATATATATATATATATATATATATATATATATAACTTCATAGATAATACCAAACAATCACATCAACATGACATTAATATATGCTTCTTTGGGCAAATCTAATTTTTGTAATAGGATTAATATATGATGGGTAGTTCTAATTTTTGTAATAGGATAAACATTTGATTCAAATTTTCTTATGAGTGATCAGTTTTGTTGAGTCCATAGTCAAAATTTAGAAGAATTAACTATTTCACCAATATACACATTAAAAAATCACAAGTAGTCACCCATATAGTAGATTGGATACTATATGAATAAGTATCACGTCAACATATAAATATACATACCAACATTTTTCTTGAAATGAGACACATCCAACTCTTGTTTTATTTTGTAGCATATAATAACATCTTTTCATCATGTATATTACTTAGGAATGATTTTGCAACACCTTGAACGTCACAAGTAACCACCCAAAGATATGGAAAACAAATAGAATTTGAGTAAGTACTATTGAAAATTATGAAACTTTAATTTAAAAATAATCACATTATATGTATTTATGTAAAAAGAAAATCATGTTTTTAAATAATTTAATGATGGATGATTTAAACAATGAAGATTTTGAATGGCATTGTGGTTGGTATTTCTTATAAAGATTTCTACGATCTCTATGTTGTTTTCTCCTATTCAATAATGATTAAAGACTTATAAAATGAAACAAACACTTAAGGAAATTGTTAGACTTTCGTATTAACATTAAATATGAAACTAAGGATAAAGAAAAAGAAACAATACATTTTAACCTAACAAATGGCCGATGTAATCTTTTATAAAAAAATATTTTTTCCAAAGGAAATTGTAGACAAACTATATTAATTCATTGAAAAAAAAACTTGACCCTTAAAATCAAAAAAATGACAACATATATAACAAGGGGGACTCAACCTCTTGCTAAGATATCAAAATAACACTAAAATTGGTCAAATGTTCAAATAGGGGCAGTACACGTGAAAATGATCAATTTCAAACATTTAATAAAAAACCTCATGATCAATTGATTATGTGATCATAATTATATGAATATAGTGATATATATAAATATGTAAAATCATATGCTTAAATTGGTGGTATCATTTTTTTTTTGGAAATAGGTAAATATATTGCCAAAAGCGGGTATAGCAGAGCTATACTGTACATAGCAGTAGTTACGGCCTAAACCCAGCCACAAAACACACTATTGGGTTACATACAAAAGCCCCAATAGGTTCTCGTATAAGCATTTAAACTACAAAAAATTTCCTTTTTCTTGGTAAGTAGAGCACCAATAAACTGACCCAGCTCCAACAGTAACTGGTTCTCAGTCTTTGACACTTTACCATGCAACCTGGAATTTCTTTCCTTCCACACATAAAAGCTAGCACCCGTAACACACAGGCCAGCAAACTGTTTAATATGTTTGCAGCCAATAAAACTGCTATTGAGCCAGTCAACACAATCCCCTAGCGAAGAGGGGGCACCACTCTGCCAGCCATTCCTCAAGCATATGATGCTCCATATAGTTTTAGAGAACTTGCAGTAAAAAAAGAGGCGAGACATGGATTCATTCACCCTCCCATAGAGGACGCACATCGGGTTAACAGGGATACCCCACCCGACCATTCTATCTTTAGTAGGAAGCTTATTTTTAATAGCTTTGTAAGCAAGAGTGCACCATTTGGGACAATGCGCACCCCCCCAAAACAGATCAACCCAAGGTGCCAAAACATTTAGACTCCTGTTGACCAGTGGTGTCTGGTTGTTGCGGCGCCAGATACCAAACTGGTCAACAGAGTACAAAGAGCGGTTATCATCAAACGATCTGCAGAGGGCCCTCCAACATTTAGAACTCTTTTTACCCTCCATCTATACCGGCAACACGCCATAACGCATCTACATCCAGTTCCTCCAAAGAGATGGTTGTCCAGACAAAAAAATGTTAAGTCTTTTATCAAGATTCTCATTCATAATCTGTACGGGATCTTTCAGATGCAACCCCCTTCAGCAAAAGGCTTAGCAATCATATCCCAAGCCACACCATGAGCTTTACCCTGCCAAATAAAGTTCGCAGTTAAGGCTTTGATACCCTACAGTGTACCAAGCGGTAGCTCACACATCCTGGACCAGAAGCACACCATACTTTGTATCACCGATCTGACAAGAATGATCCGACCATCCATGGATAACTTCAGGCCCACCCAGCCATCTATTTTACTTATGATTCTATCAAGGCAATTTGTGTAATCTTTAGCAAAGCCTCTACCACCAGCAATAGGTACACCAAGGTACCTCATAGGGAACCTACCTCTTCCCATACCAGCAGCGATTTTAAGCCGACCCCTTCTATGATCACAGGAGCTAGACAGAAATTTTTTTGATTTAATCATGCTCACGTATAACCTTGTGATCTTACCAAAGTGGGTTAGGACCAGCTTGAACTCTCTAAGTCTTCTCGCATTGCCGACAGAAAAAAGGAGCACATCATCAACAAAAATGATGTGTGACTTCACTTTGGTGCCCTGGATCTTATAAGGTCGGATTTTACCCTCATCTTCAGCTTTGTTAATGAGGCACGTGAGACCTTCCATCACAATGGTGAAGAGTAACGGGGACAGAGGATCCCCCTGCCGAAGGCCATAAGAGGCCCTGACCAGACCCTCAGGAGTACCATTAACAAGAATGGAGAAGGATGTCGTCTGTACACACTGCATCATCAGTTCAATCCATTTCGAATCAAACCCCATCTTCCTCATTATTATCCACAGACTATTCCACTGTACATGATCGTACGCTTTTCTTAAATCCACCTTAAGACAGGCTTTGGCACTGGAACTGGAGACATTGAATTCTTGGAGGAACTCATCATCCAGCAAGGAACAATCCCCTATATTACGCCCTTTAATAAAGGCTCCTTGCTCCTCTGATATGATGTTAGGTAGGATAAGATTAAGTCGAGAAGCCAGCAGTTTAGAAATTATTTTGTACAGGACAGAGCAACAAGCAATAGGTAAATGGTATCATTTTTAAAAAGCATATGTTGTAATAATCTAAGGTGTGTACGAATCAGATGTCAAAATCAAAACCTTCTTTTATTATGTCATGAGACATAGGGATGATCAACATATCGACCCAGTTTGCTCCTACCATCTTCTGATCAATATAAGCCAACACAAAACTAATCCATATTTTTAAGTAGGTGGGCTGGAACACAAAATTTACCAAGATTTTTTTTAGGGTGTGGTCAGGGACTATGTAAACCATGAACTGAAACCCCATAATCATTATATAAACCTATATATAAAGATATTTTATGCATAATTTATATCTTTTGTAAAATATGATTGAGTAAAAACTTTACAAACTATATTATAACTAAAATATGTTTGGTTGGTCATACGAAAAGGATAAAATAATCTTGTTCAAGAAAATATTTATGTTATATTTGTCCATTTCGTATTCAACATGTTTGTGACAATGTACATCATAATCTAACTTTATTTATGGGATGCATACTACTTGGATTAGATGTTCTTAAAAATCTTATCAATAAGATATTTATAGGCTATCCCATAAAAAAGTGGTTTTTCAATTAATAATAAGTTTTAGAAACCCAAAAGACCTTTTATTATTGAAGTCATATCTCACAAATAAAGGGGATATGAGTGTAACTTTCAAATATATCTTATGTAGACAATATATTTTTCATTGATGTGGTTGAATTGTGTCAACATACTGTTCATGCAAAGGTTGTACGGTTGGTACATATAAGCTATACAGATTTGTAAGTACATACTTCTTATATATAAGTATATATATATATATATATATATATATATGTGTGTGTGTGTGTGTGTGTGTGTGTGTGTGTGTGTGTGTGTACATACCTCACAATATCTTCATGTTATCTCGGTCGGTTCAAATCCAGCCTAAAACTAGGTCTAGTACACAAACCATATTTTGAGATTTACAAATATTATCTAGGCGTAATTCCTAGCCTGAAACATAAGTAACAATATGGATTTGGGTATGAGTTTGTGAAATCCCACCATGCTCGATGCTCATTCTTGATTAGGTATGAACAATATGATTAGAAAATTGGCATTTCAAAAATAGAATTGAGAAGTTGAAAGAACATGATCTACTCTTTGTAAAAATCAAATATCACATATATAATAATAGGTTTCACCAATATTAGGTTGTTGGTCATTCTCTCCCAACCTCAACGGATGAGAACCCAAAGATCTACCTAATGAAACTCTGGGCTACCAACAAACTTCGAGCAAAGTCCAAGTTCTAGTACTTTTCAAGGAAGTTGAAGAAAGTGAATAAAAGAAACAATTGGGTCCTTACCATCAACAAGATCTTTGAGGAAAAGTTAACTGTAATAAAAAATTATGGCATATGGTTGAAATACCAGAGAAGGATTGGGGACCACAACATGTATATGGAGAATAGGGACACCACATTGGTGTTGTCAAGCAGATGTACACTGAGATGACCTCTCACCACCGTGTTAGGTTTCCTTGCATCCAGATCAACAAGACAACTATTGTTCCCTAGTGAGTTGTGCATGTGTGACAATGTGAAGTAGTTCCATAGTGCAAATTTCAAATTTCCAATTGTCTTCAAAAAGGTGAGGCTGCCAAATGAGGAAGCCAAAGGCTACTCACAAGGCATCTCGCTTCATCCACTTTGAATAGGAACAATATCCTATCTAAACATTGGTTGCCATGACTAACTTCTCTATAAGATTTTGATTTCCTCAAAATAACCACATTTAGACTTGAGGTTGCATCGCGTTGACCTCAATGGGTGCAAGATTTTGGTTGCTTGACATAAAACGTAGAGAAAAAGTTACAAAAGAAGCATACAATTTTAGGAAGGAGTGTGGGTGACGGGCCGCATCCATAAACGTCACCATGTCAAAGTGAAGTGGCGTTGCTAATGTTAAATGTGATGATAAGATGCCATCTGAGGTGGTATACAAACTGATGTCGACAACCACAAAACATCCAATAATTAGGTGGTATACCAACCATAATTACTAATACATGATGTTGCAACAAAATAAATCATGCCTATCATGGATAATACTGTTCAAAATTTACTGGTAAAATGATTCTAACTTGATACATGACCGGAACCACATCTGATTTGGGTGATATTTTAAATCGTCTTGGTTCTGATGTGGATGTAGTCATATGCAATCACAAAGGTCGATTTTATGGTTATCACCTTCTTGCACCTCTTCCGAATGTGATGGTCATGAACTGCCTTTGTCGTTGGGCTGCTCTCTAGGGCCGTAACTATATGTGATATGATCTACATGCTCACACTAACACTTGTGTAGATCACAATGTGATTCCTAACTGTGTTCATGAAATTTATGCCCGTCAGGCTCACGTTGGTGCACGAAGATACTGCAAATTAAAGCCTACCTTGGTATATGCCTAACTTTAGTTTTGTGCCTTGTGGTAACCTAGCCCTCACACTTCTGAAAAACAATGAAGATGATACAGTTGATTCTAGCTTCCATAACATGTGTTATAAGATTTATAATTTGAGGAAGGTCGTTTGAAATTTGACGAAGGTCATCTATGCAACTATGTGCATTTAGGAGGGGACGACCGTGAATTATTAGGATATGAAGGTAGTGTAAGTCAGAGCAACAATGACCGAAAAGGATAAATATACCGAGAATCCTATTTCAGATAGATACGTATGTTTTCATGGAACATATTCTAAGTTTTTCATAGAACTTGACGGAAATGAGTCCTCATGTTTAGTTTAATAAACAGTAGATTTCTAAAGAATGATGTTACATGATAACTAATGTCTTCTTGTTGAGGACCTGAACGATGAGATCATATGTATGATAAGTGTGCATACATAATTATTACGTCCCTAGTCAGATATTACTATGGAAGTAAAATAGACAACAATAATACATAAGACTAGAGTGTGTATTAATTGATGATAGAGTCTCATTAGTCATGATATCTGATATCAAGTCAAGCACACATGTACGTGTTAGAGAACAACGTATCAGACAGACCCACCATGAAAGTGATACATGGAGACTATGGAATGGTAGTCAGAATCATCTGTCATAGTGATAGTGGTGATTGTGGTTCTTAGACCTGAAGTCACTACATTCATTACATGTTGCTCATGTACTTTGACATCATCCAACATGATCCTGAATAAGGGTTTCCATAATGGTGATGATTGGGTCACCGTGACACATGGGGATAGAGTGTGAGTGATGTAGATGGAATTTGTCCCTCCCACAGGAGATAGATATCCAAAGCCTCTTGATAAGAGAGACTGAGTGATATATGGCCATACTCATGTGACTCAATATGTGATATGTGATCTCATGTGCATCTCAAACAGTCTGCTCTAGTTCAAGGAACATGGAATGAATGTTGAGAGGATGAATATTTCATGCCTCGAGTTCAATCCATATATCAGACACAAAGGAACTACACGATCTTGATAACACTAATCATGGATTATAGTCTAAAGTTGTTCTCCAACTTTCCAAATTACTTGGGTACCAATTACGTGTTGCTAGATTCCATTCTTTGTTTTTGATGTTGTAAGTTAGTTATGATCATTCACTACCAACATAATTTTGGGACTATAGGGTCACACACATAGGATAAACTTGTATTAAAGGAATATATTTATGAATGATGTTTAGATAAATTACTAAAGGTGTTTAGGTATTTAATTAAGTAACTGAGGTTCAAAATTGACTGATTGGACTCTGAACTGACCGGTTCACACTACCAATCGACCAGTTGGGAAGTGCACTGATCGCTTGGAGTGTCAGGTCAATTGAAATCAACATTGGTTGATCAACGGGTGAATCATGGAGTGAAACAACTGGTTCACATAATGAATTGACTGATTCACATATCCCAACTGACCGGTTCATGGGATGAACCACCCAATTTGGTTGCCAATTTGATTGGATTAAGGATTAGTGTTGACGTCATATTGTGCATTAATCGTACATTGATTACCAATTTGATTTAGAATAGGAAACTGCACGAACTGATCGGTATGCTGAGTGAATCAAACTGCTCGTAGACCAACCAATCGGTTGGGTGTGCAAACTGATCGGTTCTCTATGTGCAAGTTCTAGAAAATTCATGAATTCGACCCTTTCAACTCCTACACATACTGGGAACCCTGACCCTAGCCTCTCCTATAAGTAGAGGGGTATTGGGGGCTTCTCAAAACACAATAGTTGCTTTAACAATTGTTGTCCTCTATTGTTGTGGTAACCAATAGAGAGCTCGAGCAAGTCCTACCCCATAAAGGGAGGGATAACAAGGGAGAGACAATTGTGGGAGAACGTATCAAATCTAGCATATTCAAGAGAGACAACTCCTTATAGTTGGCTCTGGTAGCACAACATGGAGTTCTTTGTGGTCTACATCGACTATTCTAGAGATGAGAGGTTGTTGTCTGCCACTAAGAGGATGTCATCAACTATTGTCTGTACTGTTGTACCAGGAGGCCAGTGGAGATGACTGTTCGAGTGCTACTGCTAAAGAAGGAGTGAGCTACTTCCTGAAGAAGAATAAGCATGTTTCTAATATAAGGGTTTTTGTTGGATTTGCTCTAGGTACAAGTATAACCTTACAAACCTTCCTTCCTAGATACATTGTTGTTGATGCAATCTTGCTATTTAGGGGAATCATGCTTTAAATTTTTGTTCCTATTGCCTTATCTATCACCTCGATTTCCCTATAGTGGTATCAAAGCCACATCAATTTACGGTGTATCTGGGATTTAGAACAATATGATCAGATTTATTTTGTTGCATACGATGCAAATATTAAACTGGTTAATGTGCATGTCCGATGAAATTCCACATGTGACTCCACAAACTATATATATATATATATATATATATATATATATGCAATTCACACACATCACCCTAAAATCGATTTTGATGGTGAATGTGAAGCATGACTTTGGCCAATAACCCTGGATCTGTGTGTGCATGGTCATGGTTGTTTGTTCTTATTGTTACTCAGTCTGTATATTGAGCTTATCTATTCTTCCAAATGTAAATTAATGCTCTTCTTCATGTTTCCTCTCGAATGTAACTCGAGGTTTTACCTTTTACATTGTAATAAGAAATAGGATATTTTTAATTTATATTTTGTCATGAGAAGAAGTTCTGCACCAGACAAACCAACCAGCACATGAGACAGCTAGATCCACCAGAAGACTGAAGAGGATATGCGATAGGAGGATGAATCAATCGACTGGCTGCCCAACCGACTGACTGGAGGAGTCCAAACATCAGTTGAACCTGAGAACCAGACAACCATTTCAAGGGCCCAACTGAGATACCAGGAGGTGAGTGACCAGTTCAAATGTTGTATTGATCAGCATGGATTGGTTCGAGCACATATCTTCTTCAACAACATGTTGCATATGATGTTGATCCTAGGTGATAGTAATTCCTTGTGGCTCCAAGGAATTGCAATAGTATGGTCATAACTATCACTTATGTGTTTTAATTAGTGCATGTTCTCATTTATGGTTATAGCATGTATATGATATGTACTATAAGTATGTGGTGATTGGATGTATATGTATTTATATAAAAATACCTTGACATAATATTAAGTTTTAGATGTTTTCCATAAGCAACACACATGAAAATCTTGATTGACCAAGTGTAGGTTATGCCAAAGGGTGGCGTGTCGTCCATCTCATGGAAGTGTGATGATGGATATGTAGGTTCTGCCAAAGTAGGATGCATGTTTTATAATGATGGATGTGGGTTAGACTTAAATGAGTGTACTTCATGAGATTAAGCACCAAAGGCGTGCAAATGACTATGGCAAAGAGTTGTACATATCATCTATCCAACAATTACATATGATGCAATTGGCAAAAGTTTCCTAGCTTAATAATTGACTATGGACGTTGACATTGGTCGGGTAATAGTTGAATTGTTTGGATCTTGGCTCATGAGGGTTATCAATTTGAATAAAATAGTGGAAGTGATAATTAATTAAAGGCCTAATTAATATCGTTAACTAATCAAGTCAAATAAATCAAAAATGTTTTGAAAATTTACAATATTTCTTTTGTAGATAAACACAAATATGTTATTATTACGATCAGTCCTTAAGAAGGACAAAACTAAACATGATTGACTTCCACATATGGTTAAGGAATTTGTGAAGTATTCTCAATCATGAGTGAAAGCTCTATGTCCTTGAAAGACCAGAGCCAGAGGAACCCGCTCTAAATGTGCCTAAGGCTGAAATAAATGCTTATTTGAAACATGGCAATGATATCATAGACATTAAGTACCTTATGCTATCTTGTATGAACTATGAGTTGCATGAGCAACATGAAAACATGGACATCTTAAGAATCATGTAAAGTAAGTAAGGTGTAATGTCACCAAAGTGTTGTTTGAGTGCAAACTTACATATGGAGATCCAGTAGAGCCCCATGTGCTCAATATGATTGGGCATCTGGAGAGTCTAGGATTTCTTTTAAAGTCAAGAGTTGGCCACATATATGATTTCTAGAATTTTTTCCTGAATCATATAGTCCGTCTATCAAATGATTGGCAAGTTGCTTTATTCCAAAGAACGAAAGAAGAAAGGACCAATCCGTGATGGTGATCAGTGGAAGTGAGTCCAAGGGCAAAGGCAAGGTGTCTGAGGCTATATAAAGTCCAGATCTTCTACACTCAAATTATGGAGAAGGGTAAGTGCAAAGGAACTTGTCCTTTTCACTTAAAGGAATAAAAGAAGAATAAAGAGATAGAGATCTCTACTTCAAGACCAAATAAGAAATAAGCTAGAACAATAAGGAGCAAGAGCTTCTACCACTATAGTTGGAATCTATCATTCATGGGCATATAATAGAATTACTGAATTGCTATTATGCACATGCCATTAATGAAAACATCATGTATCTTGTATAGACAATAATAAATTGATGTTTCATTTTAAAAGATAAGATCTGTAATGGTAGTAACCCTTATGTATCAAAATCTATACTTGATAGTTGTAAAGACAAAAGTGTATGATGCATATATGAAATGACTTGATGACTAAAACATTGAATACATATAGCATTGTCATCTAGAGCACATAAATGAGAAATTGCATTACTAGATATCCATAATGATGGTTATCTAGACTCTTTTGGTTATCAAGACAATAGAGATATGAAAGTCTTATTGTTGTGCAATATGAAAAAAGCATTTTCAATAGATGTAGTGGGAGAGAGATTGTTCTATTAGGGATCATACATACTAATGTATATAAACCTTTTAGAATAAATGATAATGGTAGTTTCAAGTACCTCATTATATATTTACTGAAGATATCAATAGATATGTAAGTTTATATTTAATGAAATACAAGTATGAATCTCTTTAAGTGTTCAAGCAGATTGTGAATGAAGTCTGTAACTAACTTGGTAAAAGTACCAAGATACTCCGATGTGATCAATATTGAAATATTTTAAATCAAGAGTTTGGGTACCTTCTGGTAGATCATGATAATGATGAACTCCACTTGAAACACAATGATTGTGTTTTATGATAGTGTATTAGAAAGAAGGAATCACACAGTGTTAGTCAAGGTGCAATTATCAATAAAATCTATCTAATGTTCCAATTTCATTTTGGACACATGCTTAGTACTAAACAATGTACCATCTAAAATGGTTCAAAATACACCATATGAAATATGGCATGGGAGGTGTCCCGATATGTCTTTCATAGTGATCAGGAATAAATGCTTATATAAGAAAATACTACTCTTATCCCAATCCAACAACAAAGTTGTTTGTTAATCTAGATTGGTGTATACCTGAAGAGGAACTTATTTCCAAATGAATCATTGGGAGTAAAAGTAGAACTCAACATTTTTGAGATAAATAAGAAAACATTAAACTTGAAGAGGTATTGTGGGAACAATGAGAATCACAAGTTGTTGTGGAATCTCAAGTTCCTTATGTAACACAAAGCCTTATAGTTCTAGAAAAACACGACCTGAGTTTGAAAGATTATGATATCTTATAACTCAGGAAGGCAGTGGGTTGAGAATATATGAAGAGTCAACTACCTACCTTGTAACATACTAGATCTCAAACCTTACCCTAGAAGTTAGATCTTTTAGACGTAGCCAAACAAGGTTGAAGGATACACCTAAATAGATATTTAGTATGATCCTAATGAGATAATACATGAATGTATCACTCTAATGTGGCCTAATGGTTCACATTAATCTTAGGATAATAATGGATACATAAAATATGCCACATAACTCATTTTGGTGGTAATATGAAGATAAGGAACTTAATTGGATGAATAATTTAGATAATGGTCCATTAATGGGACATATGGCATATCTCATAAAAAATAAGTCTCAAAAGTGGAAACAAACTTCAAATTCGTAATCTACATATCAAAATTAGCCTACATGTCAAATTTCATCTAATTTGGACAAACCTTGAAATATTAGGATAAGTTTAGGAGAGAAAAAATGAGTAAAAGTCATAAGTAATGAATAATGTTATTATCTAACTTTAAAAGATGTAAATAATGACAAATTCATATTCAACACATCAAATATAACTTTTGGATGAAGTTTCATCAAATTTAGATGTTGTTTGTGCAAGTTATGAAATTTTAGGTACATTCTAGACTTTTATGAAATTTACTCAATTGGGAGGTTTTCTTTGAAAATTATCACATGCATTATAATATTTATATATTCCCTTACCATTATAGAGTGTTTGAACCATGGGGCACCCAGTTGCACCTTGGTTTGAAGGTGTTTCTCTCCAAGGGCATTTTAGGGATTACCCTCTTTATAAATGAGCTTATCTTTAGAAGCTATCAACCAATGAGGTTATTTCTTTGATTGGAGGTCGATGGGGAGGTCCTAGAAGTCTCCATAGGCTCTTAGAACTGACATTTTATATTCAAGAAGCCTCTATGAGTTGTCCTCTTGCATGGCCATGAAAGCCCTAGGCTAAGGACACATGGAAATCTCCATGGACACCTCGTTCTTGACTTCTTCCTTATCCATAAAGGCTTGCATGTCGATGGGCACCCTTAGCATTGGACCAATGGAAAGTAACTTGAAACCTCATGCTTGACTTCTTCCTTATCCATAAAGGCTTGAATATCCATGGACACCCTTATACATGACACATGGAAAGTCCAATAGAGAGCTCATACTTGACCTCTTTCTTTATATAGCCATATCTACCCATTCCCCAACTCCCAATTAAAAAACAATTGCTCTCCTTTTCTCTCCTCCATTTTATAGCATCATTCCTACTCTGTTTGGTCATGAAGGTGTTGTCCCAAGGTAAAAGAGGGTGCCTACCTTGGTGAAGAAGGCTCCTAGGGTTTTGAATTTTCTCTATTTAGGGTTTCTCAAGCCCCTCCTATGTAATTTCGACCAAAACTAGTAAGTTTCCTCCTTTCCTTCCCTATTTTCATGTTGTTCATCTTCCTTCCACCTTCTTCCAGGTCGTAACCATGACCTTCCATGGTGAAACCCCACCTAGAACCCTTTAACACCTCATCTCCATGATCTTTTGTTAGGGTTTTTCACCTCTAAAGTGGAGAAGGTTCTTTTTGCTCGAGATAGGAGCTTTGTTGGAGAAACCAACCTCTCTATCTAGGTAACCTTACTACTTGGACCTGTCCACCTTCCCAAGAGGTTCTTTGGAGGCCTAGCCTTCAATCTAGGGCTGACTTGGACTATTTAGACTCTGAAGTTGAGGTATGTTTGCATCTCTGATTATTCTTTTGAGCCATTAGCCTATGTTTATTCTTTATCTTGGTCATATGGACATTGACCTGCACATTATGTCCTATCTTTTGAAATCATGGTGAACAACCTTATTTGTTGTGATCTTGGATATTCTCTTGGACTCTTATCTTGTGCTTTGATGCATGATGGACTTATTTTTGATATGCGCCCACTTTGATGTGGATGTTTATTTTGATGATATGTGGTATCTTGTACCCACTTACATGTGGATGTATGTGTTGTCCATTGTATGATATGGAAACATTATATAATTCTAACCATACCTTCTACTTGCCTCTACATTTTACATGTTATCTGATTCAGTAGCACTAGAGCAGTGTAATTACATTTTTTTTTAAATTGGCCATTCTATTCATCCCGTGGCCTGGGCTCGATCCTGGGACCTCTCGCTAACAAACCAAATGTCTAACCATCTTGGTGTCTTCTGTTAGACAGTGTAATTACATTGGTTTTGTGTAATATGGTAACATTGTGATATTATTGGGATGGAGGATGTATGATTCCCCATATTCGAGTTTGCAAGATGTATGATTCTTGGCTCACATTCATAAATTGGGAGTTTGGTTAATGTACCATGCTCTATCATGTGCAAGATGCATGATTCTTGGCTTCCATGTCTTTATATTGTTCTAGGGCTATGTTTATCTCACATACATGCAGGTTGTTATGGGTTTTGTGCTGAAAGAATTATGTGTGCTTTTGTGGCACCCCTTTTATTATTATTTTTATGGCAAGTATCTCTTCTGTTATTGCAAATCATTTCTCTTGACACATGTGAGAACTCGTTACACTAAATGAGATTACTCAAAACATAAAACACAATCAATCACCAATTAACCACATACCCAAAAATATGGGTAAATTAAAACTGATTTCAACATCAACACCCGCTAAAAAACTTTTGCATAAGAGCCCAACATCTTTCTTGTATCCTTACTATGCCCAAAATTTGATACAAATTGTTCTATCGTCTTAGCCACGTGATATATACACGGGAAAACAATATTCGTATGTGCCATAAAAACAAGCATTAATATGCTAACAAAAGTCTAATTCGTTTGAAACACCATATACAAACATTTTCTCACCTAGACCTGAGAGTATACAGATGACTCTGGGACGCACTAGATATCTAATCAACTTTCTCATAGATTCATTAGTATGGCTCCTCTTTACTGCCACATGTTTGTTTTTGTCACTTCAGATTTCCTAAAAAGATGTGGCGAACCACAAGGGTGAGACCCATGTCCCAACAAGATATATAACCTCCAACAACATTCATTGATTACAACATTTTTATGTAATTAAATAGTTAAGCATTTTAATCAGATATAACAAATAAGATCAGAAGTACTGATGATTAACAAAATACAAAAAAGAGCAGATAATAACTACCATCATTAGCTAGACTATCATCCTTTCTCTTGTTGACAATATAAGCAATGTAGTAGTATATGCATATCTAGCATCATGAGCAAGTATAATAGCATAGCATAGCTAACAACAAGAGCAATTCTAATTGGTTGAACATATCAAGATCATAAAAAGAGCTAACAATATAAGAACAATTATCTGGATAAGCATGTTTAGCATTATATGCATCTCTAGTTAAAAAGGCATGGCTAGCATGCTAAACATAACTAACAACATGAGATAGCTAGCATCATGATTATAATCAGCAATAGCAGTATAGTTATCAACATAACCATGGCTAATGTATGTATGCATCTACAATCTTAAGCATATCCACAACATAAGTATATCTACTATCTCTTAATTGCACTAAGCATCATCTTTATGTAAAGATAAAGAACATGAGTTATCATCCAATGTGAAATGTTGTGTATAACCCTAAACAATTATGCTACACAACTATCTTACATCTTTTATTATGCCCTGAGGAAATTGAGGATACCACTCAAAATCCAACTAACCACTACTAAGTCAAAATCAGTGCCATACACGATCTAGGAAGAGACGGACTCCTAAGATCTTCTATGCCCCCGGTCAGTACGGGTCTGCCACATCGACACATAAGGTCAAGCTACTAATAGCCTAGTTCGTCCTTAGTATAGGTCACGACACTAGTGAAAGGAGGTGGGTACGCATACCCTACCATCCGAGGTATAACTGCAGTTGTCCTCCAATCTTGTAACATATACAATCACCGAGGCATGACCACAACCATTCTTAAACTGAGGGCTAGGTATGACCACAGTCATCCTCCCTAAACACTTGAATTCAGGATGACAAGAACCCCACACACTCATCAGTATGTGCTCTGAGTTCCCCTTAGGAATACTCGTTTCACCATCTGGCAAGTCTTGACACTTAGATGGATCTATGGCACATGGCACTACATGATTAGAGTTTCACTTGATTAGTTATTCCAATTGGGTGAATTAAGGCTGCATCAAACAAGTGGACATACAAACCCTAATTCACTTCTAACAAGCATATAAATATCACAACTTCAAAAGATATAAAATGTGTGAAACATAATTTCTCATCACATGGTACTAGTCACTTGCCATTCATGAAACCACACTATTCATCATACTATCACAAGATATAAATCCTTTTCATAATATCACACACTATGAACCCTTATCAACATAAGAGGATTACACCTCATTCAAGGCTCAACCATGCCCAAAGGTCATTAAGACCATCATACTATACCCTACAAGATCATCATTATCTTTGCTTGCTTTATAACAAGGCTCAACAACATCACTTACATATAATACACCAGATCAACACAATATTGCATTAATGAGCGAGGATATATTCATAAACAATCATAGCAGGGTTATATTAACATTAAGAACATTCCTTTATTACATCAACATGCAAGGAATCTAGATATGATTAACCCTCTTCATATTCATAATGAACATGTTTAGCATAAGAAAGTATCAACCATGTGGCTATAATAACCACCAATTAACACATTAGGGTTATGATTATATCAAGGAGGTTATTCCACAATCATTCCATCATATCAGAAAGTTAAACATGAATACTCATCTTTATCTATAGGTTCAACATGACAAATTATATCAATGTTACTAATCAACACTTATACCCAAACCCTAACTCACAGCATCCCCATTGGATCATGGATGCCTAAGGTGAAGCATCACCATAAAATTCCATACTATTATCAAGTATGAAACCACACATAAATCAAGGTGTAACCATCGTGTTATAGCATACTAGGGTTTCAACAACAATAAGAGAGTACCCCATGATTGAATTAGTCATTCAAGGACAATTCATACCCAATTACCATCATTTAGTTATATTAAAGCTAGGTATAAAATGATATACCTCATTAGGGTTACATATCAACACAATATCATTATCATTCCTTCTATTCATATGAGTGAATAGGCAATACTACCTTATTAAGGGTAAACCTTCATTTGTTCCATCATCATTCAACCCATATCTCCATACCACAATGTCACCCAGAACCATTGGATGTTTAAAAGGTAAGACCATTGGTTGTTTGCATAAGTAAACACCTTGAATGAATCATATACGATGTTATTGAGTTGTGATCAATACAAGTCATTGTTGAACCCTAGACATCCTTTGGTTAACAATAATAAGGGTTTTGTGGAGAGTAGGGAAAACCCCACAATCGACTGTTCATTTAAAACAATCTATCCAATGTCAATAGGTAAGCTCCTTAAGTTGATCATATAAAGGAAACCATATAAATCACATTATTAGGACCAACATATTACATTAGCCATCATTTTACTTTATTGGAGGAATAAACATTAGATCTTGACCATTGGGTCAAGTTCATATGTTAAAACCTTCAATTACAGTATAGGTCCAACCATTGCATCAAATGACCCAAGAAACCATTGGTCTAAGGCTTAATTGATGCTACAACTACAATGCTTGAATCAAAATAGGTTTTAGAGACCTGATACACCATCATTAGTGACCCTTAAATCACCATAGGTTGTTACATCAACACTATATTCATTAATCAACATCAAATATTAAGCTAATGTCAACATTGATTGATAACATCAATAGGGTACTTAATGGTTGATCATTAAACTTCTAATTGGTCTAAAGCCTGACCTAAGGGGTGACCATAGGTTGTAAACATCACATGACATCTTTTATCTCGACCATCAGTTGTCATGAAGACAACATCATAGGGTTGTTTCAATGGTACGATCATCGGGTCATGGGTTTATAGAAGAAATCAGCTTTAAACCTTAAAATTGACCATTGTTTGATAGTTGCTTAGCACCATAGGTTGTCAAAACAACCTGATACAAGTCATAGTATACCTTAGAAATAACATACACACGGTCACAAGTTCATATAGAACTGAAATCATAACAGGGAACATTATAAAAATCGAAATCCAAGTCAATCATAGCTTTTTAGTGCATAAATCATCATTTTCAAGCAAGAACATGAGCTAGTAAGCTTATGGTAAGCAATAAACGTGGAGAAAGTTATAAAACTTGCCTCTAATGAGAAGATGAAACCCCACAAAGAAGAAATCTTGACCATTTAGGGAAGAAAATCCAATCATAAGCTATGAATGAGTCCATCTAGCACCTTTCTTCATCAAATGAGCAAACCCTAAGCATAAGGAGCAAGAAATGTAGGGTTTTAGAGCTTTAGAGAAAATTCTACCATGTAACAGCAAGGTTATGACATGAAGGAAGGTCTAAGGAAGGATAAGAGCAATAGAAATGGAGAAGGAAGGAATAAAATAACTTTCCTTGGTCAAAATCCCTAGAAGATGACCATGGAAACCCTAGGTAGGGCTAAATGGAGCTCTAGGAGACCTTCTTCTCCAAAAAGAGGTTGTATTCTACATTAGAGCACTTGTTTCTGCAAAAAAATAGAGGGGAATCATTGCTCCAGGTTAAAGGAAATAGAAAGCAAGCACAAACTTGGGCAAGGAAGAGGTAAATATAGCCCATGGATAAGGATGGAAGCAAGAATGAGGTGTAAAAGTAGTTTCCCCATGTTTCTATGGCCTTAAATTATTAAGAATATACAAGAACACACACAAGAAGCTCACCCACCATCCCTATTGACCTTCTTAGCTTTCTTTTGTCGAATTTCCCAGCCAATCACATAATTCATTAGTTGATAGGTACTAAAGGTAGCTCATCCGTGAAGGGGTAAACCCTAAAATACCCTTAGAGAAAACACCTTCAAAGAAAGGTTTAAATTGGCGCCCCATGGTTCAAAAAGATCAAGAATGATGAGATAATATACAAGGAATATAATTCAAGTGATAAATGGCAAAGAAAACCTCTTAATTGGTTAAATTGTAGAAAAGTCCAAAATGTGCATAAAATTGCATAACTTGCGCTAACAGTGTCCAAATTGGACCAAATTTTAAAGTAAATCTTGTCTTATGATTTAAAAGCATATCACAAGATTATATTAGATTTATAAGAATTAAATTATGATAATTAAGCTTATTCAACTCATTAAGCAAGTTTAGGGGCCTTGCAACTATAAACCCTTAACATGGATTTTGCCCCCCAAAATCCAAGGTAAATAAAGATGGGTACTTCCTTTGCACCTCATCCTATTAACTTTACATGGTTACTTGCATATCATGGTGTTGTCACATCATTCATACATATATCCTCTTGGGTCAGTACAAAAACTGCGACCTAAGAAGACATTCTCAATATGGAATGTAGAAACTTGTTGTGTCATCTATAAAACTCTAATAGTAACTTTCAACTTTAAATTCTAGCTATCATTTGGAAATTATATCTATTGTATCAACGCATTACTCAAAATTCATGCTTGCTGACTCTTATCAAACATAGAACATTATGTATCTCTTATCATGTGTAAATTATGTCATCCACTCTAACTCTTTTGCATTGATATTTGATCATAGGTTTATCTTAAAGGAACACGGTATGACATATCTATTAACTAACAAACCATCTATCCTTGATAGTGGTCTTGCCCAGCTATCACTGAACCATACACAACATTATAGAATCACATTTTTTTAACAACATTTAGAGGGTCATCATCAACTTTCTCTCTCTCTCTCAGGGAGAGGAATACTTGGAATGTTCATTTAATAAACATCTCCAACCTTCACATACTTCCCATACGATTGACACATCTTGGATACTATGATTCATTACCTTGGTATCCACCTCATATGCTACAAGGAACTCACCCTTATCTCATCTACTTTTACCAATGAAAACTACTAGAGGGGGGGTGAATAGAGTTTTATAGATAATTTAACAATTATTGAACTTAAACAACCACAATGAAAATATTGGACAAGGAGACACAAGGTTTAGAGTGGTTCCAACTATAGCAAATACTATAGCCGTCAATCCACTACCTGGTTGCTTACCCAACCGGGATTTGAAAAGAAATTTATTTTATTACCTCTTCAAGGAATTTACATAAAATACAATCTCTTTTCCTAAACCCTTCAAGCAGCCTTCACCTAGAAGTAATCGCCAACCTTGAAGCAGCCTTCCCTTGAAGTAGATGCACCAACTCCCGTTGCACCATCCTTCTGAAGTAGCTTCCCTTGCGATAGCCTTCTTGAAGTAGCTTGAAGTCCCCTTCTCCACCTGAGAAGTCAACCCTCTCCAATCCACAGCCTCCAACCCTAGGAGTAGCAAGGAGAGTACAAAAGATAAACAGGAACAAGAAAGGAAAAAGGAAATTACAACTTATCCTTTAAGCCCGAGGCTTGATATGCCTAGATCAAGCGTAAGATCTCCTAGCCAAGTATGTGAACTTGTGATTGCTGTGGATAGGAGAATCTAGCCTATAGGACACGAGATTGAGCTAAGGAGAATGTAGGCCAATGATCACAGTGCTCAAATTGCTTGCAAAAGATTGCTCAAGTATGCTCAAGTGTATTCTCAAGTGTAACAAGTGAATTCTAGTGTCCTATGGCTTGTCCTATTTATAGGAATGGCCTAAGTATGCTTAAGGACGTTCTAGACAACTTCTAGGGGTTTCTAAGTGCTTAACTAGTCGTTAGGTACAAAGTTGTTGCTTTAACAACGGCTAATTAATTTATTCTGCAGTTGCTGTCAGAGACCATCTCGGTCGACAAATGGTCGACCGAGACACCTACTCGGTCGAACTTTTGTCGACCGACAGGCTCTCTGGAACAAGTGATTTGCAACGTCTTTCTTCAACTACCAACTAACTTGTTTGTTGTGTCTAACGACTACTTTGGATCTTTCTCGGTCGAGAAGATTGTCGACCGAGAGTGTCTCGGTCGAGGAGTTTGTCGACCGAGAATGATCCTGTTTCGAGGTTTCAATTTAAGCACTAATTATATGTGTGAGTGTGCAAAGGTGATTCTATTCAAATGGGATGACATGTCTAACTATGGTGTTTGGCTAGGGAAAATCTAACGTTTGATTTACATGCAAATCTAAGTACTTGTACATTATATATTTGTACAAGTTTTACAACATTGATTACATTGTATGAAAATATAACTAAGTAAGCTCTTGGATTTTCCCTTGCTACTTTGTCATCCTGCACACTCAAGTAGCTCGTTAGATTAATAAGAATGAAATGTTTGTCATCATCGAAACAAAGGGATTTTTAGATGTCCATTTAGCCAACAACCAACATAACAAATCTCAAGATATATAAGAGGAGTCTTCCTAATTATTGGAAGGCTCAAAAGCAAACTCATCACAAACATTATGATCTTGGAACCATAGTGCAAGCAACCTTATGCTATAATAAGCTATTCATCCTCATGTTTGCAGTGAATCCACATGTACCAAGTGGCAATGATCCACTTGAAAGTTGTTCCCTAGAAAGGAAAGACACAAAGTGAAACACACTTCCCATACCATAGTAGTATTTTTTAAGGGTCACTAGCAAAAAGGTAACCAATTCTATTTTCATTATGCAGGTTACAACTTCTTATGTATCATTTTACCTATTTCATTCCGGGTTCCTTGCCATTAGCATAGGAATCATCATGATTAACATATCTCATTACTCCTTCCTTGATGACTATTTATCACACTTGGGTATGTTCTCTTATTTTATTATGTTTTTCAACCACTTATCAACAGGTATATCATCATATTCTTCATTTTCTTCATTAAACAAGGATCATCTCCCTTAATTTCTTTTACCTTCCATGCTGATTTTTCATTAACACTTTCTTACACACATAGGTTGGTCTGAGATTAACTCAGGTTCCACCTTATTTCTTTGTCATTGTTCCCATTCATCTTCTCATTTTGTACTTGTCATTGGAGTTCTCTCCATCTTATGTGGATTTCATACCTTGAATCACTTTATAAGCATAACCTTATCTATCTTTTACTTCATTATCTTCTTGAATCACATCTTCAAGAAGTCCTCCTTTTCTTATCTATATTCAAATTTAGATTTCATGGTGTTGTATCTTTCTCTTATAGTTACCAAATATTCAAGTTTTGATAAATAATGATGCAATTCTCATCATCTTTAATGTAGTATTGAGATACTCACACCATGATTTCTTATTCGTTATGCTCTTTAGATTGTCTCAATATGACTACTTGATCAGAGTAATAAGAAAGATAACAATCTAAGAGTTCTATACTTACCTTTTTTCAATAATTGAATACCTGGCCAAGGCACCCAAATACTTAGATTAGGCAGTATGCACCATATTTTTATGTCATATTCCTAACTTAGACATCATCCTAGTCCTAAGTCCTAGTGTCCCTGTAGACTCGGTGAACCTAAATCTCTGATACCAACTTGTGAGAACCCATTACACTAGATGAGATTACTAAAGACATAAAACACAATCAATCACCAATTAACCACATACCCAAAAATATGGGTAAATTAAAACCAATTTCAATATCAACACCCACTCAAAAACATTTGCATTAGAGCCCAACATCTTTCTTGTATCCATACTATGCCAAGAATTTGATACAAATTGTTCTATCGTCTTAGCCACCACATATATACATAGGAGAACAATATTCATATATGCCACACAAATAAGCATTAATATGCTAAAAAAGTCTGATTCGTTGGAAACACCATATACAAACTTTCTCTCGCCTGGACTTGCAAGTACAGGGATGACTCTAGGACACACTAGCCATCTAATCAACTTTCTCATAGATTCATTACTATATCTCCTTCTTGCTTCCACATGTTTGTTTTTGTCACTTCAGATTACCTAAAAAGATGTGGTGAACCTCAAGGGTGAGACCCATGTCCCAGCAAGAGATATAACCTCCAACAACATTTATTGATTACAACATTTTTATGTAATTAAATAGTTAAGCAATTTAATCAGATATAACAAATATGATCAAAAGCACTGATGATTAACAAAATACATAAAAGAGAAGATAATAACTATCGTCATTAGCCATACTATCATCCTTTATCTTGTTGACAATATAAGAAATTCAGTAGTATATGTATATCTAGCATCATGAGCAAGTATAATAACATTACATAGCTAACAACAGGAGCATGTCTATTTTTTTTTGGAGTAAGGTAAATATATTCCAAAATAGGTGTATAGAAGACTATACGAACAAAGCAAAGCACCCTTAAGTGGGTCCTGGAAACAAAAGTATACAAGGGGATCGAGTTACAAAAACCCCAGTATAGACAAGTGTTGACACTGAGTCTGTGCAAAATCTCAGGCCTAGTCTTGATTATCCAGTGTAAATCTTTGTCTAGGGAGTCTAACAGGAAATTAAGGGCTTGTTCCTTGTGGTCATGTACTCTTTTATTTCTCTCAAACCAAATAGAGTGGATGACGCCCGTGATGCAGAGGGAGGCAAAGATGCGAAGGTGCTTGCTATGGGGGAAGCTAGCATTAGCCCACAGAAAAGCATCTGTAATGTTGTTGGGTACGTCCTGACCCCACTCATTTCTTAGGTAGACAATTTTCCACATCTTTGAAGTCCACTTGCACTCAAAGAACATGTGATTGGAGGTTTCCACATTCTATTTGCAGAATAGGCAGCGGCTATCAGAGTTGTAACCCCATCTAGACATTCTATCTAGGGTAGGAAGTCTGTCAAGGATGGCTCTATAACAGTGGACACTCCATTTCGGATGGTGGGCTTTGCCCCAGATCAGCCGGGTCTAGATGGGGCTAGTAGTGGTATTTATCAAAGGTGTTTGGCTAAGGGAACGCAAAGTACCATGTGCATCAACACTATATAGAAGGTTGTGGTTTTCAACATAATTGCACATGCTTTTCCACTTTTGGGAAGATCTAGAGGTGCGGTCGAATTTGAAGTTGTTCCTATACCTCTCTTTCATCCAGGTGGTCCATGAGTTATTAGGGTTGTTGATGAATCTTTCCACCCTCTTCCATGTCTATGATCTGCAGCCCTCCTTCAACGAAAGGTTTGGCAATCTGATGCCAAGCGATACTGTGACTGCGCCCCGCCCAAATGAAATTAGCCACAATGGAATGCATGGCATGGAGAGAAATAGCTGGGATATCACCCATACCAGTCCAGAATCTAATCATAGCCAACAAGACCGACCTGACTAGGACCAAACGACTGACCAGGGAGATCCTCAGACCACTCCAGGAGGCTACTTTATCATGGAGATGGTCGATGTAGATGTTAAGGTCTTTGGATGTGCTACGCCCAGCAATGAGAGGGAAACCTAAGTACTTAGAAGAGAGGGTCCCTAACTCCATGCCAGCAGTAGCTTTAAGCCTTCCCCTCCTATTGTTGCAAGGCCTAGAAAGGAAGACCTGCGATTTGATAGCACAAATATACAACCCAGACATCTATCCAAAGGAACAAATCATGATTTTGAAGTCTTTCAGTCTTTTGGCATTGCCAACGGAGAATAATAACACATCATCCGTGAAGATGATGTGAGATAGAACTTTGGTGCCTTTGACCTTGAAGGGTTTAATGTGGTTCCTGGCATCAACTTTGTTGAGCATCGTGGTGAGACCTTCCATGGCAATAGTAAAGAGTAGGGGAGATAGGGGATCCCCCTGTCATAGGCCATTGGATGACTTGAAAAGGCCAGGAGGAATCCCATTGATGAGAATGGAAAAGGAGTTGGTCATGACACATTGCTTGATTATGTTAATCCACTGTTGATCAAATCCCAGGGCAAACATAATTCTCCAGAGATAGTCCCAGTTGACGTGGTCAAAGGCCTTGCTAATGTCAATCTTCATGCAGGCCTTGTTTGTTGAAGAATTGGTATTAAATTCGCTAAGGAATTCAATACTGAGAAGGACACAGTCCGACATATTCCTACCAGGGACAAAGCCATTTTGGTTGGGGGAGATAATGAGAGAGAGGACAACCTTCAATCTCCTAGCAATCAACTTCGCGATCGCCTTGTAGAGAACGGAGCAGCAGGCAATGGGGCGGTAGTCCTTGATCTCACTAGCATTGTTATGCTTCAGGATTAGATTAATGAAAGCAGGGTTGTCAGCTCTCACCATAGAGCCACCATGGAGAAACCATCTGACGGCAGCACTGAAGTCATCATGGATAATCGGCCACATTCTTTGGACTCATGTAAGGTTTTCAGTCATCGTAACATGTCTTGTCCTGGTGCTCGTTGCCTGATGCCCCTACCTTCGCCTCCAATCATTCCTCTTGACATGAGAAGACCACATAAAAGGAAATCTAATCCATCGAGAAGAGCGACTAGTAAAAACTATATCAATCGATGGGAGCAGGCTCAGCTGCAGATAAGAGTGGAGAAGTTGCAAGTGACAGACAAAGGGATAGTGATGATTTTTGATGACACTGGCATTATCGTCTTAGTCGATGACATCCCCACCTCCTCCACTGTTCCTATGGCGGTTGTTGACCCCAGTGGCTCCAAAGGGAACCTAGACGCACCAACCCCGCCTCAGGGGGCTCTGGTAGATGGTGACAACGCTGTTGAACCGGTTGTGGTTGCTTCTAATCAGTTTTCCATCCTTGACCAATTGGAGGATGGTGAACTACCAACCGAAGAGAGTGGATCCTATAGTCATAGCCCCAAACATACCAGAAGCATTGCGGCAAAGACCAAGAGTAGATCCAAAACCAATGGAGTTGGGTGGGGGGATTCTGCTAAACCAAAAAGTTAATGTCCATCTTAGCTTGGAACATGAGAGGTGCCTCTCTACCTTCTTCTCAAAGAAGGTTGAGATGCATTCTCTCAAGAATTCAGGCTGATATTGTCTGCTGCTTGGAGACTAGAATCAAGAGGAAGACTACTGACAAGGTAAGCTTGATCTTCCCTATTCACTAGGGTTGCCTGTCAAACCTTGATAAAGCAGATGGTGTACGTATTGTGGTGGGTTGGAATACCCATCACTAGCATATTGATTTGATCAGCTCCACTGACCAAATCATGACTGTCAGCACAAAACCATGGTTCTCTCATTCATCCTCTCAGTCGTGTATGGTGAAAACTGGGAAGTCAATAGGGATCGGCTCGGGCCTGTCCTGGAGGCTATAGTGTAGGATGAAATCCCCTGGCTAATGTTGGGCGACTTCAACAATATAAGGAACGCTTCTGAAAAATATGGAGGTAGAAGAGTTCCTGAAAGAATCATCAACAAATTCAATAGCTCACTTGACATAGTCGGGTTGCACCAGATCAACACTGTAGGTGAGCTAACTACTTTGTCCAACAAGCAAGATCCCAATGGATGGATTGATAGCTTCTTGGATAGAGGCTTTATCAACAATTCCTGGATGAACATCCTTCCCAATGTCGCCATTAAACTGGGCGCCCATCACTTCAGCGATCACGCTTGGATGAAAGTATTGATCAACCACTCCTCCCACGTTCCCCACCCCTTCAGATTCCTCAATCTCTGGTGAAACTGGACTGGCTTCAAAGATGTGATAACTGATTGCTGGCAGGTGCAAATCAAAGGTAACTCGTTGTTCTGGGTCTTGAAGAAACTTCAACACACTAAGCTAAGGTTGAAGGCTTGGGCTAAAGAGAGAGTCAATCTCCCCAACCTCCTTCTTGCTGCTAACAAGGACTATGAAGAAGCCGCCCAAAGCCTGATACTCCACCCTCTAGATGTTGATGCTATAGAGGCTGAGAGAAGAAGTGAGGAAAGAGTAAAGAACTTGGAGAAAGCCGAGGAGCTCTTCCTATGGCAGAGAAGCAAGATGAGGTGGATTGCAGACGGAGAGTGTAACTCCAAAATCTACCACACTGCGATAAATAAAAGAGAGATGAAGGACACTGTCTACAAGCTCATTGATGACAACGAACAGATGTTGGACCATAAAGACGAGATTTCCTGCAAGGCAATTCAATTCTTCACCAACTTGTACAACAATGAGCACACCAGCCCTCATAGTGATGAATATCTACCCCAACACAGGATGAAGGATGCTTTAAATTCTGACATGTTAAAAGAAGCATCTGATGAAGAGATAAAGCAAGCGGTCTTCTCTATTAAAGCCTCCAAGTCCGCTGGTCCTGATGGCTTCAACAGGAGCATGTCTAATTGGTTGAACATATCAACATCATAAAAAGAGCTAACAACATAAGCACAATTATATGGATAAGCATGATTAGCATTATATGCATCTGTAGTTACAAAGGCATGGCTAGCATGCTAAACATAACTAAAAACATGAGATAGCTAGCATCATGATTATAATCAGCAGTAGCAGTATAGTTATCAACATAAGCATGGCTACTGTATGTATGCATCTACAATCTTAAATATATCCACAACATATGTATATCTACTATCTTTTAATTGCGCTAAGCATCATCTTTATGTAAAGATAACAAGCAAGAGTTATCATTCAATGTGAAATGTTGTGTATAACCCTAAACAAATATGCTACACAGCTATTTTACATCTTTTATTATGCCCTGAGGAAATTGAGGATACCACTCAAAATCCAACTGACCACTGCTAAGTCGAAATCAATGCCATACAAGATCTCAGAAGAGTCGGACTCCTAAGATCTTCTCTGCCCCTGTTCAGTATGGGTCTGCCACCGTGACACATAAGGTCAAGCTGCTAATAGCCGAGTCCATCCTTGGTACAAGTCACAACACTAGTGAAAGGAGGTGGGTACGCATACCCTACCATCCGAGGTACAACCACAGTTTTCCTCCAATCTTTTCACATATATAATCTCCAAGACACGACCGCAGCTGTTCTCAAACTGAGGGCTAGGTATGACCACAGTCATCCTCCCTAAATACTTGAATTTAGGATAACAAGCACACTGCATACTCATCACTATGCACTCTGAGTTTCCCTTAGGAATACTCGTTTCACCATCTAGCAAGTTCTAACACTCAGATGGATCTATGGCACATGACACTACATGATTAGAGTTTCACTTGATTAGTTATGCCGATTGGGTGAATTAAGGCTGCATCAAATAAGTATACATACAAACCCTAATTTACTTCTTAAAATCTCATAATTATCACAACTTCAAAAGATATAAAACGTGTGAAACATAATTTCTCATCTTATCATCACATGGTACTAATTACTTGCCATTCATGAGACCACACTAGTCATCATACTATCACAAGATATAAATCCTTTTCACAATATCACAGGGTATCAACCCTTATAAACACAAGAGGATTACACCTCATTCAGGGATCAATCATGCCCAAAGGTCATTAAGACCATCATACTCTACCCTGCAAGATCATCATTATCGTTGCATGCCTTATAACAAGGCTCAACAACATCACTTACATATAATACACTAGATCAACACAATATTCCATTCATGAGCTGGGAGATATTCATAAACAATCATAGTAGGGTTATATTAACATTAAGAACATTCCTTTATTACATAAACATGCAAGGAATCTAGATATGATTAACCCTCATCATATTCATAATGCACATGTTTAACATTAAAAAGTATCAACCATGTGACTATAATAACCACCAATTAACACATTAGAGTTATGATCATATTAAGGAGGTTATTCCTCCATCATTCCATCATATAAGAATGTTAAACATGAAAACTCATCTTTATATATTTGCATTAGAGTTAGGTTCAACATGACAATTTTATCAACGTTACTAATCAGCACTTATATCCAAACCCTAACTCACGACATCCCATTGGATCATGGATGCAGGTGAAGCATCCCCATAACATTCCATACTATTCTCAAGTATGAACCCACACATAAATCAAGGTGTAACCATTGGGTTATAGCATACTAGGGTTTCAACAACAATAAGAGAGTACCCCATGATTGAATTAGTCATTCAAGGACTATTCATACCCAATTACCATCATTTAGTTATATTAAAGCTAGATATAAAAAGCTATACCTCATTAGGGTTACATATCAACACAATATGATTATCATACCTTCTATTCATATGAATGAATAGGTAATACTACCTTGTTAAGGGTAACCCTTCATTTGTTCCATCATCATTCAATCCATATCGCCATACCACAATGTCACCCAGAACCATTGGGTGTTTAAAAGGTAAGATCATTGGTTGTTTACGTAAGTAAACACCTTGAACGAATCATATATGATGTTATTGAGTTGTGATCTATAAAATTCACCATTTAACCCTAGACATCCTTTGGTTAACAAAAATAAGGGTTCCATTGAGAGAAGGGTAAAACTCACAATCGACTGTTCATTTAAAATAAGATATCCAATGTCAACAGGTAAACTCCTTAAGTTGATCATATAAAGGAAACCATCTAAATCACATTATTAGGACCAACATATTACATTAGCCATCATTTCACTTTATTGGAGGAATAAACATTAGATCTTGACCATTGGGTCAAGTTCATATGTTAAAACCATCAATTACAGTATAGGTGCAACCATTGCATCAAGTGACCCAAGAAACCATTGGTCTAAGGCTTAATTGATGCTACAACTACAATGCTTGATTCAACATAGGTTTTAGAGACCTGATCCACCATCATTAGTGACCCTTAAATCACCATAGGTTGTTAGATCATCACTATATTCATTAATCAACATCAAATATTAAGCTAGTGTCAACATTGATTGATAACATAATCAAGGTACTTAATGGTTGATCATTAAACTTCTAATTAGTACAAAACCTGACCTAAGGGGTGACCATAGGTTGTAACCATCATATGACATCTTTGATCTCGACCATATGTTGTCATGAAGACAAAATCATAGGGTTGTTGCAATGGTACCATCATCAGGTCATCTAGAACTGAAATCAGAATAGGGAACATTATAAAAATCAAAATCCAAGTCAAGCATAGCTTTTTAGTGCATAAATCATCATTTTCAAGCAAGAACATGAGCTAGTAAGCTTATGGTAAGCAATAAACGTGGAGCAAGTTATTAACTTGCCTCTAATGGGAATATGAAACCCCACACAGAAGAAATCTCAAGCAGGTAGGGTAGAAAATCTAAGTATAAGCTATGAATTCGTCCATCTAGCACCTTTCTTCATCAAATGAGCAAACCCTAAGCATAAGGAGCAAGAAAGGTAGGGTTTTAGAGCTTTAGAGCAAATTATACCATGGAGAAGCAAGATTACAACGTGGAGGAAGGTTTAAGGAAGGAGAAGATCAATAGAAACAATGAAGGAAGGAATAAAATAACTTTCCTTGCTCAAAATCCCTAGAAGATGACCTTGGAAACCTTAGGTAGGGCTAAATGGAGCTCTAGGAGACCTTCTCCAAAAAGAGGTTGTCTTCTACCTGAGAGCACTTGGTCCACAGAAAAACAGAGGAGAGTCGTTACTCTAGGCTAAAGGAAAGAGAAAGAAAGAATAGTTTTGAACTTGGGCAAGGAAGAGGTAAATATAGCCCATGGATAAGGATGGAAGCAAGCATGAGGTGTAAAAGTAGCATCCCCATGGGTCTATGGCCTTAAATTATTAAGAATAAACAAGAACAAACACAAGAATCTCCCCCCACTATCCCTATTGACCTGATTATATTTCTTTTGTCGAATTCCCCAGCCAATCACATAATTCATTAGTTGATAGCTACTAAAGGTAGCTCATCTGTGAAAGGGTAAACCCTAAAATACCCTTGGAGAAAACACCTTCAAAGCAAGGTTTAAATTGGTTCCCCATGGTTCAAAAAGCTCAAGAATGATGAGAGAATATCCAAGGAACATAATTCAAGTGATAAATTTCAAAGAAAACCTCTCAAGTGGGTAAATTGTAGAAAAGTCCAAAATGTGCACAAAATTGTATAACTTGCTCAAACAGTGTCCAAATTGGACCAAATTTGAAACTTAAGTATGTCTTATGATTTCAAAGCATATCACAAGGTTATATTAGGTTTATAAGAATTCAAGTATGATAATTAAGCTTATTCAACGCATTAAGCAAGTTTAGGGGCCTTACAATACCCACTTGGGTTGTCCTTATCTTTTTTATGGTAAGCCTTTATATTTGTTGTCCTTTATTCCATATATTTCTCAATTTACTATTTAGTATGCACATACTAGTCTTTGCTGATGTCATCTATTTTTCTCTTCTTATTGGGGTATGCTTCCAACCCAAGGTGAAGGATTTGAATGATAAGGCATGAAGTTTTGGACTAACTTAAGGACTTAAAGTTTGCAGACAAAGTTGTTATGGTTTAGATTTCCCTCTACTAGATCCTTATGTTAAGTGATATATGTAAACCCCTTGTGGGATATTATGATGTTCTTTTGTAACCTTTTGAATGATTGAATATAGTCATTTGTTTAATTCCGCTGCTACACTTTGGTTGTTTTGAATACCATTTATTGAAGTTTGTAAATTTTTGCACCTATTGCAGTATACCTTTGAGTGTATTTGGAATGGATGTTTTATTCTTCAAATTTTTAGTAGAGAGAAGATCCCCTCTCAGGTCCCACTCTTTACAGCATAGTATCGAGCCCATAATAGTCGGAATCTGACTATTACAATTTTTTCTACCTTATTAGAACCCTTGACTTTTATAGTCACCCTTTAGGTGATATGTTACCCTTAAATTTTCCAAAGTAGATCATGAGATGGTGAAAGATAGTTGTTTAGGGTACCCCTAAATGTTGTTTTAGTTTGACTTGTTAGGTTGAGCCTATTAAGGGGTGGAGATTAATTGGTTTTTGAAGTTTGTATCAATAGATTTTAAGGAAAAAATCCTTTTAAGGGGTGGAGTGTTGTAACATACTAGATCTCAAACCCTACCCTAGAAGTTTGATCTTTTAGACGTTGCCAAACAAGGTTGAAGGATAGACCTAAATACTTGAAATGAATAGGGACAAAGTGTGGGAAGAAATTGGAGTGATATAATAGCTTGTTGATCCCTAGAAAAGGTTGGGGTAGGGATATATATATATATATATATATATATATATATATATATATATGTGTGTGTGTGTGTGTGTGTGTGTGTATGTGTATGTGTGTGTGTGTGTGTGTTGTTCAATATTAGGGTTCATAGGGCAGGACCTTCAATAAGACAAAGTGTGAGATTTAGGTGTTTCTCAATTCTTTAGAAATAGGGCACATGTAAGGCAAGATTTGGTGCATAATTGCCCAAGGAAACTTGTGGTGAAGAAATATTGGATAGAGATGGAGTGTGGTGAGATTTCTTGTGATTTTAAATCCATCCATTATGTACAACTTGTTTCCTTCTTTGGAGTAAGGTAGATGATGACTTAATAGTTGTTTGATTTGCATCCAACAACCCATAGTTAGGCGCACATTATCTAAATTCACAGAACCCTCGTAATAGCATTACACATCATTAATTCCTAATTGGACTGGAATAAAGTGATATTTACATTATCTCCTTTTCTTTCCCACTCAAATTGAGGTTCCTAAAAAAGTCAAATTAATATGAAATTTGACACCTAGGATAATTAGGGTATGTAGATTCTGATTTTTCTATTACTTTTTACTTTTGAAGACATCTAGTATTTTATTTTATAATTCTATATTATATCATATATTCTCTTAATTTAGTGAATTTGAGGCATCTAGAAACACCCAAAAGATGTCAATCTTAGCCTACAAACAAACCTAAACACGATGAATACAATTTTACAATAAAGTTTCCCTTTTGTAGTTGTTTAATAGGCTATTTTTTGGGAATTAATATAGATTCTCTCTCCTAAACTACACTAGGAGAGATAATTTTTTCCATTTAGTGTCAAAATTTACACATAAACTAATTTTGGTATGTAGATTTCAAATTTGTGGTTTATTTCCATTTTTGAAGATATTTAATAATTTATTTAACACTATTGTCTCTTATTCTTATATTATTTTCCAAATATAATTAAGATAATTATTATTATACAAATATTTGTGAAACTTGGCACCCAAAAAACACATTTTTTTACATTAGATATGTATTTTGAGGTTTATTTTTATGAGTTAGGCTAGCATTAGGAATTTTGGATTATTAGCATTATATTTATAAAAGTAATATATGTTTATTATCAACAATCACTTAATTGAGTCCTATTAAGTTCACATCATTACAAAAGAGTTAAATAATATTAACCGCAAAGTTCCATATTTTACTTGTTAACATATCTAGGCCATTAAATTTCACTTCAACTTTGGTGATTGTAAATGAATATTCTAAATGTCAAACTAATACATGTATTAAGCATACTATTCCTCTTATATAACCATCATGTGAATATAACATATTTCATGAATTTATTTACATTTTGGCACATAGTAAAGTTCTTATGTAAATGTGTTTCAATTTATCCTTGTTTGGTCAAGTCTAGGAAAACGATCTCACTATCCTTCTAATTATATAATAGGGTAGGATTCTAGGTTCTGGTTTATTACACTACCCTTGGGATGTTGATGGACTGGTCACCAATTTGTAGTACCATTTATTGGCTCAATTTACCGAAGCCCAGTTCAAGATACACACTATGTGGTATGATGTTCACACTAGAACCCAAGTCAATCACAAAATTCACAATAAGATTCACCAATGTGGCATAGAATAAGAGGGGCTTTGGGGTCCTTATTCTTGATTGGAAGGGCAGGTTGCAAAATATACTTCACTTGCTTAATCAACTTAATTTTCTTTGGCATCCTTCCTTTTATCTTCTTAATAAATTGTAAGCATGTTTTAAGAATTTGGCATATATTAGAATTTGCTTGATTGCATCAAACAATGAGATTTTCACTTTGACTTTCCAAAAGATTTCAAGGATATCAAAATTGTGTTTCTACCTTCTTTTGGATAAGGGGTTCATCTAAGGCATTAGGGAATAGAGGCTCATTAGCACCAATCTTGCTTGCATAATATCGAATATTTTGAGGTGTTACATGATGATATGAATCACCGTAAGAGATTACATGAGAGCCTTCACTTCTCAATGGTGGATTGACCAGAATCACAAATGAAACTTAATGAATAAAATCACTCCAGACTATAATAGATGATGGAACACGATTGTAAAACTTGATCAACATTGCAACATCAACATTACCTTGATCAAACCTTCAAAAAAACATTACCTTGATCAACATCATCTTTGACCCTTCTTCTTTAAGGCTATTTAATAACATTGCCACTCCTCAAGAAGGTCACCACATTCTCTTGCTCATATTGATGAAGGGGATCTTATAATGATTGTGGTGGTGGTGGCGGTCTTTGGTGTTGTTGGTGATGGGGTGGGTGTTGGAGGATGTATGATTTTTGTAGTAGTGATTGTTTCTAAGGTGGTTTTTGAGGGATATAAGGTTTTTGATATGGTTGTTGAGGTGAAGGAGGGAATTTATAGTTGAATTTTGGTTGTGGTGGTGGAGTATCATATGCGTTCGAGGGACCTTGATACTATTAGACATGTTGTACTTGCATAGGTGGTGGACTATAGGAGCCTTGAGGGGATACCACATGTCCATTTGCATTGTTCAGATTTATCGTATTTTGGAAAAGAAGTCTACCCTCCTCATGGACAACAAAAGTGATGGCTAGATGATGATTTTTTCTAAGCCTGTCAATGTTTTGTCCATGGGTGGACACATCTTTCTTGACTTGCATGGGATTGTCAATCTTCTAAGCACTTCATTTTCAAACCTTATGTTGTACCTTTGGCCTTGATGTTTCCTTGGCTTCTCTTGTATTTCATCACCTTGTTGTTTAGATGATAAGCACTATGAATAATCCTCATGGGAGTGTAATATTGGACATGGGACCATCATTTTTGTGGTTCTAAAAAAACTACATCACTTTTACCTTTTCTGCAAGAGACTCAATGGACTGCACAAAGTGGTTGGAGGCACCTCTCACTTGACTTTTCATTAGATTCATCATGTCAACAAGGATCCTAAACATTTGTGGGTTGGAATCACTTGATGAAGAATTTGCAAGAGTAGATGGGACAACATCAAGATTCATATCATAATCTTTGATTTCACTTTTTTCTATGCCTTGAATTTTTTATCCAAGTGTTCAAACACATGCCATGATATTTTAGGAGACTTGGCCATATATTTACCATCATTAGAGGAATCTACGACTGTTTGACCCAATTGAGAAATTCTATAATAGAAAGATTGTATATGTTTCCACATCAGTACTTCATGGTGGGGGTAGTCTCTTAATATCTTTTGAAATCCCTCCCAACTTTCATGGAATTGTTCTTGCCCTCAAATGATTGAAGGATGTGGTGCTTCTTCTCATTTGAGTGAGTTTGGATATGTTATATAATTTCTTAAGAAACTTATTGTTTGCAGACTTCCTTATTTTCACTTCACTTTTTGTAGAGTACCATTCCTTACCTTTATCTTTCAAGGAGAAAGGAAAGAGGGTGAGACAAATAGAGTCATCCATGACAGCCAGAGTGGAGAATGTGGATCAAGTCTCTAAGAATGTATCAATGTTCTTGTATTGGTCTACATTCTTTAACCCATATAAGGTAGTAATAATTCCCACTAGATCTGGTGGAATGGAAGTCGGTTGTCCCGGCATCTGCTTGCAATTGGTGAGGTTTGGTTGCTTGGAATGAAGTAGTCACGTAGGGACCTTGAAGGAGGTGGAATTAGAGGATCACCTTGGTTTTATACTTCACAACCCACCATTTATTTCTCTTATATTAGGGTGCATCTATTCCTTCACCTCCTATTACTTATTTGGAATCTTCAAATAAAGATTAAATAGACAAGGAGCAATGAGCAAACATGCACTTCCCCTACACAAGGCACAAAAAGGTAAAAATAAGCAAGTTAGGAATCATGAATACAAAAGTGTAACAAAGAATAAATAATAACAACGATGAGTGTTACTAGAAAAAGTAAAAAGGAAACATTTAGTTAGACCATGAAAGCCACTCTCGATGATGATAATAGAAAGCTTGATGGACTCTAGGACACATCAAGCTTACAACACATTTATAATTCAAGATTTTATTACACTCTTATAGATATGAAAGTACACTGCTTGAGATGTAGTGTAGAGAATGTGGAAAGTTGGGGTCAATCCACACAATGTGGGGTTGGACACTAGATCTAGACTATTTCTTTGGGTTTTTAGAGTGGAGTGTACAGTTTTAAGAGTTTAATCTTGAGGGTTTGAGGTAAAAAATGATGAACATGCACGAACGAAAGGCAAGAACGAAACCTACATTAACCCTAGACAAATACAACTAATTGACAAGTTAAGAGAATAATTACACTAACTAAGTGGAGCAATTCTTAGTAGAACTAAGCTAGAAAATTAACTAAATCAAGGAAACTAAGACTATGCTAAGAAATTAACTAAGTAAAACCTAGAATAAGAAACTAAGGCAAGAACTAATCACTCTAGTAAGATCTAACTAGCATGAATAAATCAAGAAGACAATGTAAGCAAAAGACAACTAACTTAAAAGGGATAAGGTTAGGACTTTAGTAAGTAATTTAGGTAGTGGGTTGTTTAGGAGGATATGAAACCATCAACTACATGCATGGGTCCTACTTATTAGTTTAAACTCATTTAAAGAGAGTGTATGTTATTGAGGTACTATGAAATAGTGTTATTAATCATTAGAATCACATAAATAGCAAGGTTTCCTAAGTTTAGATGATTAAGGATCATGTAGGTGCTATAAAACAGAAAATTAGGGGAGGTATGAATGAAACTAGGATCAATAAGTAGAACCATGAGATATGTGGTGTTTTTTGATCAATTTGATATATACTACTTCAATATTTGGTAAAGGGACCCATAAGTTACATAGCTTTGAAGATTAGCGCATAAAATTGATTTTGAGAGCAATTACCCTCAAACTGGTTGCAAGTTGGTCGATTGGGATGACATACACTTAGTCTGCTGGATGTGTGACCTAGATGGAAGTGGCAGATCCAACCTGAGAGGTCCAAGGCACTAGCGAGCAGCTACTGGTGGTGAGGTGCATGGAGGGACGATCGTGGGAGGCCAGGGACCAGGTCAGGTAGCCAGATGAGCGGGCCCGCAATGACATGCGTCAAGTCATGGTTGGTCAGTAGGCACCAAGGTGGTAGAGAGAGGGGTTGTGAGAGAGGGAGAGAGAGAGAAGTGGGGAAGATGGAGCATGTGAGTTCACATCCCTTGTGAAGGCATTGTGGCCTAGTGCTGGCTGGTGTTGGTGCCAACCGACTAAAGACAACTCAAGGTGACCCTGGAGGGTGTTGGCCGTAGTGGCACTGGCCTCGTGGTGCTGAGGAACCCTTCAATTGGCAATGAGGGGTTCTAGAGGAAGTGCAAACAGGGTTCTAGGGGTTGGTTGTAGTGGAACCATGGTGGTGGCAAGGTTGAGGCAGCTTGAAGCAGGAGGAGCTAACATACGGTAGGGAAAGAGGAAACAAGGAGGAAAAGCAAGGAGAAGATGACTTGTCAAGCCAGAACAGAGAGAGAGTGGTAAGAGAGGGCAAAGTAGGAGGAACCAGGTTCAAGTTGCCCTTCCTCATCTTCATGATGATGTTTGGGTTTTGGAACCCTGGCCATGCTAGTGGCATCAAGAGTGTGAGCCACAGGCAGGTGGGCGAGGAGCAAGGAAGGCAGCACCTCCGTTGTGAGTGGGGGAGCTAACCTTCATGACAGATGGGTTGGAGGGGTTTAAAAAGGAGGGGAAGCAAGGGGGAGGTTTTAGGGTTTGTATGGGGAAACCCAGGTAGTGGCTGTGACCAGCTAGGTGCAACCCCTCCAAACGATGCCCTACTACCAAGACCAGTTAGTCAAGTGACAGAAAGGGAAAGGAGATGAGGGAAGAGGGGGAAAGGGGAGGAGTCATAGCATGGGGAGCGTTGGTCCATGTTCGTCCCTATTCGTCCCTCTATGCTTGCGTGAGAGTAGAATACAAGGAAGCAATAAAAGTAAAGGGGGTTGGGGTCTAGGCCTGGTTCCCAGTCGACCCAAAGCCAAAATAAAAGGTGAAAAGGCTGGAAATTAGCTCTCAATTTGGATTGGGTTCCACTCCCTCCTCCGATCCCTAAATTGGGAAAGGAAAGATGCATTGAGACCTTTGAATCAAGCTTCATAGCATGGAATTGTAGTTAGGATAGAAAGGGATTTATATTGATGACTAATATTTTAATTGCATATTCATGTTGTAAGAAAGCCTCAACATTAGCCAAATAAAGTACATTGTAATATTTAATCACTTCTGTTGCATGACTAGAGTACATTGTGACTGACTTTCATCAAATCAAAGGAAAGGAATGGTATTAAGCATAATCGAGTGTCAAACTGGCCAAGGTGTGAAGTAATTTGAGGAGATAGAAAACTAGGTTATCACAGAATGACTCATCATGCTCTCACAGGAGAAGCAAGTATTCAAACCCTCCAAATGAAAAGTGATTAATCATTCTTCACTAGAAATGACAATGCATTATAGATCCTATATATGAAAAAGAGTATTGTGATAAGTGTGATGACTTCATTCTATTATGAGCTAGCCTACTAAGTGTACATGTTGAAGCTAATACTTATATATACTATATTAAAAAATCAGATACAAGGAATATTAATTGATGAGTGGTCCAATCAATACTAGAGACATGCTTTTCATAACAAACAACATTTTTTGGATGATAAATTTTATGCATGTTTCTCTATCGTTTCATGTTTTATGTTCTAGATGTTCATGTTTTTAACACTTATTAGTTATATGCATATTTTTTTACATTAGTATAGCATTACATTTAACCACAAGGATGTTGAGAACTGTGCGGATATTGAGCGCGATGAGGATGTTGAGCATCATGTGGAGGTTGGGCATGAGGAGGCCGAGGTGGTTCTGTCTTAGTCTATTTCTCACGTAGTAGAGGCATATGCTCATAAATAGGTTAACTACACTTGTTGGCAAAGGGGAGAAGTTTTCCATTGCTTTTGATGACACATTAAATCTAGTAGGGAGAGACTTAGTCCTTTTAGACACTATAGTGGGGTTAAGCTTCGTAGCAAACTTCCAATAGTCACAACATCTTGGCATAAAGTTGATGTTGCCCAAAAAGACCTTATCGGGAAGGACATAGTTGTGAGTTACATATTATACTAAGTGTAGCTTCCCTGGATTTTGACTTCCCAATACCCTTGTGAAGAAAAGAGGATGAACTCTGAAAATGTTAACCAATTGTTGCAGAGTTCTAGGCGGAAGAAAAAGCATACATGAACATTTAAATATAATGCATACCCATACCATTCTCTACATTCAATATGTATATCAAAATAGCGTGAATTATTACAAAATAGAAATTACACATTGAATGGAGAACTATATAAGTCTGAATATGTGTACTACCAAGATCTTAACACAATAAGTAGAACATGTATAATTGATTACTTTCGATCATTGTTCCTACGCTAGTTGTGAGATAAATATATTTATGTTTTTCATAACTCGAAAAGATTTGCAGAAAGAAGATCATAAGAAACTATTCTTTAATAAGTGAAATACACCAATTTTAGTTAATTATCTGGATGAGTTGAATAATCAAGGTGGAATAGTACCAAAATATATAATGGGACCTACCCTATGTACCAAGTACTGTAGGGAACTCCCTGTACATTGTGTTCTTTAGGGAGATGTACTAGTCAACATTAATCCATTCCTCAGAAGGGGATAATGAACACCTCAACCAAATACTATATAGTGTTACTACATCTAATATTTGCAAATAGGAGATCATACATAAATATCATGCATTCAACCAAGAACATTGTATACATAGTACTAATAAATTCATGTGCCTGGATTCAGATATTCCTATTTACATTATGGACCATCTACATCACTATTCATCAACTGATTTATATTAATTTTTTTATCATTAATGCATTGATCATCATTACTATTGGATTTACTTCCAAACTAGGGTTTTGAAAAAACCTAGGTTTCTTTGATCAAAACATGTGTCTCAAGTTTTTATACTGATATAATTGTGATATTCAGACTCTGGTTCAATTTTCATAATTTTCTTATGCTTTGTCTACTTTCTTGAATTAATATGAGGATACAAACATCTATTTCATCATTAATGAGGAAAGACCTAATCAGATCAAAGTCCATATTAGATTCCATACAATGATATGATTTAAGATCATTTTTATTAGATTTACTTTCCATTATATGTTGATCATATAATTTAAATGATCCCTAAAGTAAGCATTTTGTTCTAATTCCAAAATCATCAATTAGACAGCCAGAAAAGTCTGATCTAGCGGTTTTATAATAAAGTTAACATTTTTCTGAGTCCACATGTATTTTGGGGGAATTATTTGCCTAAGGGGCTATTTATAATTGTATTTATAAGATACGATATATTCCTAATACAGAAAAGGAATTACCTTGTTGGGGATTACTGGAACCATAGATCCTATGTGCGCAATACTAGATCATGTGGTGAGAGGAAGCCACCTAGCCTCATGTGGTGTGCGGCCCACTAGTTGGATTAGGGTTGGGCCAGCCGGTTTGATGAGTTGACTGCCTTTCAGGTGGAGTAGTCAATCAGACCACCCACTCCCTCATCATGTCTTTCTTGAGGCACATGGTGCTTCTACCTATTCTTCTATCAGCAAGAAACCATAGGTGTAGATGGTGCTCAACTCTAGTTCTCTTTTCCTAACGTTATGCACACCTCTACTCCATGAGACCTAAGAAGTTTCATTGCACATGAAATCACTACCAAGGAAGACGTTCACAAGTAGTAGCTCCCATGACGCATTGAGATCCCCTGAAGCTTTGAGGTTGTTTCCATAGTCTCCTTGGAGACTTTCCATGTCGTGGAAGTGCTAAAAGATCAATACCACATCCTGTCTTGGGGGCATGAAAGATCAAAGCCGTAGGAAAGGGTATATGTTCTGGAGGTCTTCCCTTTTCCACTCAGAACAACAAGAACCCACGACACCATTGGAGCTCGTGGGAGGCATTTCGCAATGGTGGTGTGCTCTAGATTTCTTCTCCCAACCCATGTCATCATGTTTCCAGAATGAAGTTTTCCGACCCATGCATTTCCATTCTTAGTCATCATGGAAGCTTCCCAATCCACTGTTAGTCATCTTCGAGACACCTACTCACCATCCTCTTCTCTTGTTACTACCTAGATGTCACTATAGACAACGATGGAGATGGAAAGAGAGAAAAGGTATGCTTCTCTATAATAGTATCAAAACCAGGGAATCTAGAAATCACATCCGATGTATGAATATAAATGGGGAGATTAGTTATGAGGAGGATGACATCTCTGAGCATATTCATAGCTACTATAATGATATCTTCAATAAGTACTCGGATGATGAAGATTCTCAGTGGGATGAGGATTGGAAGCTACCTTCTATTTCTGCTGACCAGTTTGATATGCTGAGGGGTTTTGTTACCAAGGAAGAAGTTGATAGAGTGATTAAGGAGGCAGATGGGGATCGTGCACCTGGCCCTGATGGATTCAATGGGCATTTTTTCAAGAATACTTGGGATATCATTGGTGCAGAGGTAACTTTGGCTGTCCAGAATTTCTTTAGCAGCAACAGAATGTTAAAAGAAATCAACAAAGCCTATATTACCCTCATTCCTAAAGTACAAGAGGCCAGCTGCATTAAGGATTGGTGGCCTATTGCTCTGTGTAACTTCTTGTATAAGATTATTTCTAAAGTCCTTTCTAATAGACTCCAGGTGGTGCTTCCCTCTCTTATCAGCCAAAACCAAGTGGCTTTTGTTAAAGGTCGCAATATTGCTGATGCTCTTCTTCTGTCTAATGAGCTTGTCAGTGACTTCAATAGAACTAATGGGGAAGATAAGATGTGTATCAAAGCTGATCTTACTAAGGCCTATGACTCTATAAGGTGGCCATTTCTTTTTAAAGTTTTAAAAAAGATGAACTTCCCTTCCTGCTGGATTGATTGGGTTCATACTATTATGTCTACGTCTAGCTTGCATGTGCTAGTTAATGGATTCCCTTCTCAGGTGATCTATCCTTCTAACGGTATCAGGCAAGGTGATCCTCTTACTCCCTCCTTATTTGTTATAGCCATGGAAGGCTTCACTGCCATGATGAACAAAGCTGTGGAGGAAGGATCTATAAATCCGATCAAAGCTGGCAATATTAATATCTCACACATCTTGTTTGCTGATGATGTTATGATTTTTATTAAAGGGGGTGAGAAGAATGTTGTTCATGTTAGAAAGCTTATGGATTTCTTTGGAAAGGCTTCGGGTCTGGTTATGAATGCTGATAAGAGCAATGTTTTCTGTAGCAAAGGTGTGGATGTAGACAATATTTCTTATATCCTTAACATTGCTAGAGGGTGCTTTCCTATGAGGTACCTGGGCCTTCCTTTGTTTCGTGGCAAGCTTAAAAGTTCATTTTGTTTACCTCTTATTGATAAGATTAGAAGGAAGCTTGAGAACTGGAAGATGAAGACTCTATCCTTTGGGGGGAGAGTGGAGCTGGTGATATCCACACTCAGTGCCTTACACCTGTATTCTGGTCTTCGATGTTTCCTCTCCCCTCAGACATTATGAAGCAAATTAACACCATCTGTAGGAATTTTGTGTGGGGAGGTCCAAATTTGGATAAGAAGATTCATCTTGTTAATTGGAGCCTTGTTTGTAGACCCAAGAAGGAGGGGGTCTAGGTATTAGAAGAGTGGAGGATACTAACAGGGCTGGTCTGCTCATGAACGCCTGGAATGTGGCTTCTAAAAAGGACACCTTATGGGTTAAGTGGCTCAATGAGAAGTACCTATCAAAAGACACTTTCTGGTCTTGTGGTCTGAAGAGCAACTGCTCCTGGATGTGGAAGTATATTTTAGATCAAAAAAGCTACTTGCTCCCCTTGATTAATATGACCATTGGTGATGGTTGCAGTATTAGGATCTGGAAAGATCCCTGGACCCCTGGAAATAAATTCCTCAGTGATTATATTGATAAGAAGAATATCATGAGGATTGGGTTTGGCAGCTTTGGGTTGCTCAGTAACATCATTAAGGATGGTCGGTGGTATGTACCTGAGAAGAGAAGATTTGATGATCTTAACAGGTTTATTTCTGATTCGAATATCCAGCTCCATTCTAAAGATAGTCTAACTGTTAATGGTAAAACATCTATTAGAATTAAAGATGCTTGGGAGATTGTTAGGCATGCGAACCCTATTCCTTACTGGACTAATTGGCTTTGGAGGTTTAATCATCCTAGGAATATTGTTCTTACTGCTTGGAAGTTGTTCTTGGGTAGGATACCTATTGTGGACTATCTTCAAAGCTGCGGTTTACAGCTGGTCTCTAGATGTACTTTGTGTGAAGAAAGTATTGAATCCAGCAAGCACCTATTTTTTGAGTGCTCGTTTGCTAAGGATCTCTGGAAAGAAGCTAAGGAGTGCTACTGCATTGAAGTGATTCCAAGGAAGTTGGAGGACTGCGTTCTGAACAGCTTAAAGAAGCATCAACTGGGTACTTTAGCGGTTATACATGCTATATGGCTGGAGAGGAACATCAAGATCTTCAGAGACAGAAATAGAGATACCAACAGTTGTTGTGGATATGTTAAAGATATAGTTTCTCTGTACATATAGATGTTGTTTTTGTTTCCCTTTTTGGATGTATAGGTTCTCTTTTCCCTGTATATCCGAACTTTGTACTCATTTTTTTTCTCAATAAAGGTGGAAGGGCTTACTGAGCAAAAAAAAATGTTAGGATAAGGCTTACTCGAGGGGTCTTTAGGATCGTCTCTAAGAGATAGAGGCAACTAAACGACTGATTCCATGACTTGATCCACTGTTTGCGTAGTGTTGTTGAGTTGGGTTCAGGCTGTCTCTTCTACAGAATCTGGAGGTGGGAGACAAAGTTTTTGGTATGTATGCCCAGAGAGCCAATCATGTGATGATTATAATAGAATAACTTGTAATAGATTTGATTATTAATAAAAGGTAAGCTTCCAATTTATTATGTTTAATTCTGTTATGAGATAATGATGTAATATTATAAATGTCTAGAGAATAATATTACTCAATGACGTATGTCTTTAAGTATTAGACTTAGGGAAATAAGATTATATGGATGTTAAAAGTAAATATACATATTCTCATTATGTTCATGTTTGGATGTTATTTTGGAAGTTTGATAGGCGACAATGACACATAAGATCAGAGTGTGGGTTGATTGATGACATTATCTTATTAGTCATGATATGGCTATATCAAACCAAGAACACAGATACATGTTAGAGAACAGTGTATCTATAATGGATTGGACTTTTGAAATCCTTAAATACTTAATAACATGTTGGAATTCATATGTTTAGTTATCTTGAGAGTTCCAAGTGTTTTGGTAAAGTTTGAGTGTTGATTGATGTTGATATCATGAGTAACATCCCTAATTCCATGACTTTTTGGAGTATTTAATTGGATTATCAAACAACATATTTTTGACACTTAAGGTGTGTACATGGTAGCTTGAGTTGTGAGAAAGCTATGGTTAAAATTTGGTGGCAATTGGAGTATTCTAGAGGAAGTTATTAAGGTTTGAAAATTGGGAAATAATGTGCATCTTTGGTGTTTATTAGACATAAGTTTAGTTGTCACTCCCATGGATCCTGGACTGGGCTGCGTGGACATTTCCAGGCCTTATATCTTTTATCTAGTGGCCATGGTGTTTGAGAAGGTGATGCCACGGATTGGTTTAAATGGACACCTGCGTTTAACTGTTGGATGAGATCTGACGGATGTCAGCTTGTCTCCAACCTTGCCGTTAGAGCAAGGTAGTGGGGCAGCTAACCCCGCTACCATCCCGGCCACAACTCATCCAGATCGTGGGACGAGGGGGAGTAGTAACCAACTACTTGGATTTTAATCCTCTTTCCGAGCTGTATGACCCCTCATTCGAGAGTAGAGACTGAGGAACGAGGGAGTACGAAACCCTCCGCCTCGTCTCCTCTCCATCGTCTCTCACAGACCACGGGAAGAGGAAGGAAACAAAGACAAAGGGGATCTTGAGGGTCTTTGAGGAGGAGAAAATAGAGCTCGGGATCAGAGGGATTGATTCCCCACGCTCTCGGGTCTTGCCGATGTGGTGGTGTTGATTAGCGAGGTTGAGGTGTCGAGGAAGAAGATGTTGTTTGGAGGTTGCCCATAGGCCCTTCCCACCGCATATTGAAGTTGGAGACTGATTTCTTGATGCGTTACGATCGTTTTCCTCAACTCCGTCATGTGAGCGGACAAGCAGCCGTGTTTTTCCCCTTTTTCCCCCACCGCAGCAGTGGCTGGTGGCGGTGAGCTCCTCGAATCCATGAGGAGTAAACGCCCACAGAAACCCTCGAGGCTGGGGGCACCAGGGGAGAAAGGCCGAACCTTTTGACGGTGTATTCAGTTGTCAAGGAGGAGGAGCCGCTCCTCGATCGCACGTCGGAGTGGAGGCTTGCGGCGGCGGGCAGAACTGAGTCTCCTGTTACTCCTAAAGCGAGAACGCGACGAAGAGGTAGGGCTGGCAATCGGGTCCGGGTTGAGCGGGTCATTCGGGTTAATTCGGGTCAGATCAAATATACTCGACCGAACCCGACCCGAAAATAATTACGGGTCATACCTGCTTGACCCGAACCCGAAATTCATATTTGCGGGTCTGACCCGATGAACCCGATGGATCCGAAAATATTATATAATATGCAATCCTGAAAAACCCGAAAATGCAAACCCGAAAAACCCGAAAATAGAAACCCGAAAAACTCGAAAATTCAAACCCGCTAAACCCGAAATTGCTGCAGAATTTGCTAATTAATTATTGTTTTGCAAGAAAAGACTTATATAAACTATCACAAATTTATATTTGTATGTGTTAAAAATTTATATGGCTAGAATATGGAAAAATATATATACATACAAAGATATAATTTCGGGTCGAGCGGATTTTGCGGGTCGAGAATTACAAACCCGGACCCGACCCGCAAATAATTTCGGGTTTTTCGAGTTCGGGTCATTTCGGGTCGGGTCGAAAAAATCAAGACTCGAACTCGGTTTAGTCGGGTTGGGTCAGGTCGGGTCGAGCGGGTCGGGTAAGGTTTTTCCAGCCCTACGAAGAGGGGAGGACCACTCCAGTCTATCAACGAACCCGAACTGGCCGAAGAATAACCCTAAACTGGGTCTAGAGGGAGTGAACCACAGACAACTAACCGGCTTAGTCCAGAGCCGCACCAGTCAGTGGCCATGTAGCACTGTCTGATTGGCCGCATGAGGTAAAATCTTAGAAAACTATGAGATCTTGTAAAATTCATAATAAATATTCCTCTTATCAAAAAAATACAAATGATATACCAAAATTTTCAAACAAATACGTAGAATATCATGGAACTATCATATCGGTCTTTTTATGCTTAAATCACAGTGATATCATACAAAATGTATTATACTCATTTGATGTATATAAATACCAAACAATGAACAAAATTTATGAAAATGTTTGAGTAACTCCTAAATGTGACTTATAATCCATCTGATGTCAATAATTATAATATTCATGCACAAAATTATGACATTTACTTAATATGGCTAATTAGGGTAGATAACCCTAATTAATGTGCAATAATTATAAATATCCTTACGAAATTCAGAAAATTACAGTATGAGCTCAGATCAGTAATTTGAAGTTAATAAATAAGTCTGAAATCATATGTATGCATATAAGTAGTGTTACATGTTAAATTATCCTAATATGATGAGAAAACCCTAACATGATTAATACATGTAACCTAGGGTTAATATGTGCACACAATTTTATGTAATCAAATATTCAGATTATGTATCCTAATTTAGAATACAAGATCAGTAACCTAATTACAAGAAGATAAGACAAGTAATGATACATGTATCTTAATGAGCTAAGCTAAACCCTAATGGACATAACTAGGGTTAATGATGATGAGAACCTGATGGTAATATGTGATCTTATTTTAATCATGGATTGACCAAGGATATAGTTGACCTGTGGAACATGTGATGATTAGTTTGTCTTGATCAAAGTACGCCATTACCTCTTATTTGTATTATTATACAATATGCTTGCATTATGTGTGTACAAATACTTGGCATATGGTACTGGATGAAATGATTATTTTTGTATGATATCTTGATTGATTTTCTGTACTTATTGCTATGAATATATGAAATATAAGATATCTGATCAATTATATGATAGTACTAAATCTCTTTGGTAGAATAGTGCACTAATGAAAGTACTAAATCCCTTTGGTAGGATAGTACATGTGAGCACTAATCTCTTTGCCAGAATAGTGCATTTATGAAAGTACTAAATCTCTTTGGCAGAATAGTATTTGAGCACTAAATCTCTTTGGTAGAATAGCACATGTGGTTGATCAACTTTACATATAATGTAAAATGAGCTTAAAATATGTGTTCTCTTTTGTTAATGAACATCTTTGTGCAAGTATATGCTTTTTCTTATTTTTCTTTATAACTGCCATGCAATAGTTTTATCTTATTGCCAAGCATAGTAATGAGAGGTATATAAAAGACACGTAGGCATACTTAGTACAATATTCTTGAATATTGTGCTGACGTGTACCACATGTAAACTTTAGTTTAGGTGATGTGGACATATGCTCTTGAAAACCAAGATAGTTGTGAGTTGTGTGGCGAGCTGATGTATATGTGGACATGTTGTCTTAAGATCATGTTGTTTACTGGTAGTACATGTATATGTAGAAGAATTTTGTTCAATGTGTAATATCAAGTGTTGTAACAATTCATGTTGTAATCATATGTTGAATGGTGACCATGTGTTGTATTGTTTTATTATTGTTCATGTGCATGTGCTACTGTTGTTTCCTTATCTTAGTTATCAAGGCGCCCGCCTAGACGCCGCCTAGGCGTGCCTAGGCGCCATAGGCGTTAGGCCAGGCGCCTCAAACTAGGCGCCCAGCCTATTAAATGCATTAAGTGGGCGTCTAAGGCATTTTAGGCCCAAATTATGCAATTTAAAGGCTAAACTAGCATGAATCGAGTCTAGATTTGGTCAAATTAGATCACCTTCAGTCATTGCATGGTTGATATAGGTCTGATTTAGAGTAAATCAAGTCAAATTTTGGCAAATTAGGTCTGGTATGAGGAAAATCAAGTCTGATTTGGGGAAATGAGGATTGATTTGGGCCAAATTGGTATGTCCTCATAGCGTTGTTTGTTAAGTTTTTTCTACTTTTTCATATGTTTATTGTTCTTGCTTCTTTCTCTTTTCTTTTTTTATCCATTCTCCTGCATCTTATTCCTGAGTCCTGCTGCTATGTTTTTTCTGAGTTATTCATCCTATATTCCCTCCTACTACTATGCAAGCATGTGCATATTTTCTTTTTCAAATTTGTCCTATACATCCTGCTACGAAATCTACTACTACTATTTACATATCTAATTTTCTTTTTCTGATTTCTTCCTCCTAAATCTCCTCTCTTAGCCATTGTTGTTTGCATGTTTCCATTTATTTTCACTAACCTATTCCTTCCTCTATATTTTCTAATTCAACACCTGCTACTGCTAATTTTTATTTTGTTTTGTTGATTCTTCCTCTTTCAATCTCCTTTTACTGCCCTTGGTTTGTCTTATTCTGACTTCTTCCTACAGAACTTCTACCATTTGCATGCTCTTTTTATCCCATTTTCTCTCACCAATTCATACTTGTCTTCCTCTTATTGTTGTTTTATTTTCTTCATGTTAATTATGTTGTCCCTGATTCTCCTATAGTTATCAACTCAAATTAGACATACAATAACATTTAATGAATAAATAATACATTATCACATATGGTATCATTTGTATGAACATTTAAATATGTAACTGGAAAAAAAATGTAAAAACAAAAATGCCTAGAAAATCTTAGGCGCCCGCCTAGGCGGGCTAGGCGCCCCTTAGATTAAACCCACCACCTAGACGCCTTGACAACCATGTTCCTTATGATTTCTTCTGATTTTCTTCTTCTTAGATTAGTGTGTGGTGTTTAAATTGGGATTCTCTCTGAGGTGAGGGTTTCAATTTGGATGTCAAATATTATGTTAAGTTTTAGAAAATTCGGAGAAGTAACAGGTGGTATCAGAGCATGAACAATAGCAAAGCATGACATTTTGTTCAATATGCAACTTAAAACTAAAGAAAACCTTGAACTTTAAAATCTGTTAGGGTTAGATTAGTCATCTTTTAGAGACTAGATTTGACCTAGCCTCTAGGTTAGCACCTAGATGTTTGAGAACTAGGCCTAGATTGGTGCTTGTTGTATAACAGGTCCTTAGGTGTCGTGCTTTCCTTGTAGTGCAGCGGTATGGGACGTTGCATTATTTGGAAATGACGTACATTGAGGGAAGAGAAACATTTGACATATGATGCATCTATGTCTTAGGTAGCTACACCATTCTACACCATGTTCTCAACCTTTTTACTAGGTGACATGACACTAGATTCTCTACGGTGTGTAAGACACTCATTTTGTGGATTTGGTTTTTGATTCCAATCGGATCAAACCTCGATAGTTTTTTCTAACGCTTGTTTTATCAGAGAAAAACTATATAATATTTTATTTTATATGTAAGTATTATAAAAATGTGTCCCCACATAAGTACGATTAGGAGTTGGTCATGTAACCTAGTGAAAATAAATGACATCAGTCTAGAAGAGAGAGTAGTTCTAGATTAGATGTCTAGAGCCTAGTTAGAATATATGATAGAATGGAATAGATGAAATAAGTTTTGGCGATATGATGTAAGTCTTATATATATGATATAAGATGGTTTATGATGATCAATGTTTGTCTTTGAGGACCCAAGTTCATATTTGAGGATTTGAGATAAGCTTAATGATGCAAGTACATAGGCTTTTATAAGACAAGATAACATAAGTTAAGATAAGATATGACAATGTTGTGAATCATCATGAACCTCAAGCTCTTTCACAAAGGAGGATCTCTAGTGTTAGGACCAGTTTTAGGGTTAACTCTAGAGAGCGTGAGTCTCATTGGGAGAAGGTCAGAGAACCTAAACTCCAAGATATGATAATTATGAGAAATTTGTGTTATGATGTGTCCTAAACTAGAATACTCTTGAGTGATTGAGTTGAGTTGCTTTATGCATGATTCCTATAGTCTTGTTGAACCCTAGATGTCCTTGGGAGGACCAAACCTTAGAGTCAAAGAGAGGTTGGTTATGTATGCATATGTGAATAAGAAAATATTAGAACCTACCATCTGGGTGAGGGAGAGAGAGTCCCAAGACCCTGGAGGAGGTAAATGATGTTAGTATGTTGAGACGCCTCATGCTCGGGTTGGTGTTTCCCCACAACTCTAGTGGCATGTGTAAGAGAGGTAGTCGGGTAAGTATAACTCATGGGTAAAGACCTATGAAGAGAATGACATACATGTTTTGGTTTGTGCTTATGTTGCTAGAGCTTGTAAGGCTATAACTAGTGCCAATGAGGTAATCCGAGAACCCAAAAATAAGAGAGTAAAGATAAAGTATATGCATATGAGATACTCATAGAGTTGAGTTAGCTCAGAGAGACTGAGCATGGCACTACCCTCATGATTGGGTCAGGATAACCTCAGTTGGACTAGGTGAAGTTTTGATATATGTTCAACAAGCCACTTGTATAAGTTTGTTTAGAACAACCATGATATAATATATGTAAGGATGTGATGTAATCTCGAGATGTGATATATAGACATGATATCATGGAAACCTAGAGATGGTTTAATAGATATCAATGCATAAATGGTTAACCATATACATGAATAATAATTATAATGTGACACTGTTGGATAATCTTGTGATGAAAACACTAGTAAATGTTGCAATTTATTATGAGAAATGAAATAAGATCATATGAATGAAACATGTTACATGAGGTGTTAATCTTAGTGCTTAATAAAGATGAAAAATATAGTTTGACAGTTAGCACAACATAACAATTATGACACCTTAATATGATCTAGATGGATAAAGTGGGCTAACTTTAGTTACCTCCTTTAGGACATGGTAATCTGATGTGGGAATCCTAAAAAATGGGTAAAGATAAGGATGCAACCCTAACATATGAGATATGTCATGACATAACCAAAATTTCTAAGCCATTATTTCAATCTTTTATAAAGGGGTGTTTCACCTTAGATGTTTTAAAACCTCCTAATAGTGGTTTGGATACGATTATGGGGATTTTTTTTGATATGCTGCACATGGAGTGGTGTCCTACATGTTGATGAAGACCTTTTAGTTTTTCCTTGAAGTAATAGAATAGCTTAATTTCAAGGATGAAATTTCTTTTAAGATGTTTATGATGTGATGGACTGGATTTTTGGCTTAATTTCGAGGATGCAATTTCTCTTAAGGTGTGTAGGATGTGATGGGGTGTACTTTTGGAATCCTTAAATACTTAATAAAATGTTGGAATTCATATGTTGAGTTATCTTGAGAGTTCCAAGTGTTTTGGTAAAGTTTGGGTGTTGATTGATGTTGATATCATGAGTAAGATCCCTAATTTAATGCCTTTTTGGAGTATTTAATTGGATGATCAACCAATAGATTTTTGACACCAAAGTCATGTACAAGGTAGCTTGAGTTGTGAAGAAGTTATGGCTAAAATTTGGTGGCAATTGGAGTATCCTATAGTAAGTTATTAAGGTTTGAAAATTTGGAAATAGTGTGCATCTTTGGTGTTTATTAGACCTAAGTTTGGTTGTGTCATGCCCATGGATCCTAGACTAGGCTGCGTGGACATTTCTAGGCCTTAGATCTTTTATCCAGTGACCATGGAGCTTGAGAAGGTGATGTCATTGATTGGTTTGTGTGGACACCTGTGTTTAACCGTTGGATGCGATCTAACAGATGTCAGCTTGTCTCCTACCTTAAGGTTAGAGCACGGTAGTGGAACAGGTGACCTTGTGACCATCCTGACCACAACTCATACAGATTGTGGGATGAGGGAGAGAAGTAACCAACCACTTGGATTTTAATCCTCTTTTCGAGATGTATGACCCCTTAGTCGAGAGTAGAGACTGAGGAAGTATGAAACCCTCTGCCTCGTCTCCTCTCCATCATCTTGGGGGTATTTCAGGAGGATAAAGCAGAGCTTGGGATCAGAGGGATTAATTCAGCATGCTCTCAGGTCTTGCCGAGGTGGTGGTGTTGATCAACAAGGATGAGGTGTCGAGCAAGTAGATGTTGTTTGGAGGTTGCCCATAGGCCCTTCCCATCACATATTGAAGTTGAATATCGATTCCTTGATGCGTTATGATTGTTTTCCTCAACTCAGTCATGTGAGAGGACAAACAGACGCGTTTTCCCCCCTTTTTCCCCCACCGCAGCAGTGGCTGGTGTCGGTGAGCTCCTCGAATCCGAGAGGAGGAGCCTCCCACAGAAACCCTCAAGGTCGGGGGCATTAGGGGAGAAAGGTCAAACCTTTTGGTGGTGGATTTAGTTGTCAAGGAGGAGGAGGGGCTTCTTGATTGCACGTCGGAGTGGAGGTTTGCGGTGACATCTAGAACTGATTCTCATGTTAGACTCCTGAAGCGAGAACGCGACGCGACGAAGAGGGGAGGACCACTCCAGTCTATCAACCAACCCAAACCGGCTAAATAATAACCCTGAACTAGGTCCAGAGGGAGTGAAATGCGGACAACCGACTAGCTCAATCTAGAGCCACACCAGTCAGTGGCCATGTGGCATTGTTTGATTGGTCGCATGAGTTAAAATCTCAGAAAGCTATCAGATCTTGTAAAATTCATAATAAATATCCCGCTTATTAGAAAAATACAAACAATATACCAAAACTCTCAGAAAAATGTGTAGAATAACATGGAACCATCATATCAATCTTTTTATGCTTAAATTATAGTGATATAATGCAAGATATATTATAATCATTTGATGTATAATAAATACCAAACAGTGAACTAAAATTAAGGAAATGTTTTTGTAACTCCTAAATGTGACTTATAATCCATCTGATGTCAGTAAGTATAATGTTCATGCACGAAATTATGTCATTTTCTTAATATGGCTAGTTAGGGCTGATAAACTTAATTAATGTGCAATAATTATAAATATTCTCATGAAATTCTGAAAATTACAATATGAGCTCAGATCAGCAATATGAAGTTAATAAATAACTTTGAAATCATATTTATGCATATAAGTAATGTTACTTGTTAAATTTTCCTAATATGATGAGAAAACCCTAACATGATTAATATATGTAACCTATGGTTAATATGTGCACACAATTTTATGTGAAAGTACTAAATCTCTTTGGTATAATAGTGCTTTTATGAAAGTACTAAATCTCTTTGGTAGAATAGTACATGTGAGCACTAAATCTCTTTGGTATAATAGTGCATGTGGTTGATCAAATTTACATATAATGGAAAATGAGCTTAAATATGTGTTCTCTTTTGTTAATGAACATCTTTGGTCAAGTATATGTTTTTTCTTATTTTTCTTTATAACTTCCAAGTAATAGTGTTATCTTATTGTCAAGCTTAGTAATGGTATATAAAAGACATGTAGGCATACTTAGTACAATAATCTTGAATATCTTGCTAACGTGTACCACATGTAATCTTTTGTTTAGGTGATATGGTCATATTTTCTAGAAGACCAGGATAGTTGTGAGTTTTGTGGTGAGCTGATGCACAAGTGGACCTGTTGTCTTAAGATCTTGTTGTTTAATGGTAGTACATGTATATGTAGAAGTTTGTTGTTCATCGTGTAATATCAAATGTTGTAACAATTCATGTTGTAATTATATGTTGAATGGTGAACATGTGTTATATGGTTTTATTATTGTACATGTACATGTGCTACTTTTATTTCCTTATTGCTTCCTCTGATTTTCTTCTTTTTAGCCTAGTGTGTGGTGTTTAAATTGGGATTCTCGCTGAGGTGAGGGTTTCAATTTGGATGTCAAACATTAGATTAAGTTTTAGAAAATTTGGGGACGTCACAGTATCAGACAGACCCACCACGAGACTGACACATGGAAGCCATCATTATGGAATTCATTTCATCTCTCGCAGTGAAGGTGGTGGTTGTGGTTCTTAGACCTAAAATCACTACACTCATCACATGTCATTGGTTATGCTTTCACATCATCAAACTTAGTCCTGAAACATGGGTTGTTATGAAGGTGATGATTGGGTGACTTTGACACATGGGGATAGAATATGAGTGATAGAAATGGGATTCGTCCCTCCTATAGGAGTTTGATGTCCTAGGCCTCTTGATTATAGAGATTGAGAAATGCATGGCCATGCACATGTAAGTCAATATGTGATTGAGCTTACATATATCTCAAACAGTCTTCTCTTGGTTCAAGAAATAAGATTAAATCATGAAGAGGATGACTACTCCATGCCAAGTTCAATCTGGACATCAATGAGAAAGGAACTATACAAACATTACAACACCATACATAGATTGTAGGTTGAAGTTGTTCTCCAACTTTCCATTTAGTTGGGTAGCATTGATGTGAGACTAGGCACTACTCATTGCTTCTGATGTCATAAGTAGTTATGGACATTCATTGTCAACATAATATGGGATCTATAGGGTCACACACATAAGTCTCAACCTAGAAGAGTAGTTTAATCTTGAATAATAGTTGAATTGATTACTAAAGTGTTTGAGTATTCAGTTCATGCAACAATAGTCTGACTGTGTTGCCTAGAGCCCGTCTCATGGCATGAGATGGCTGTCTAGAGTGCCAAACGGTCGTCTCAAGGGTTGACTTGGGTGTTTGGAATGTCAAACTGATTCGAGTTGGAATTGGTTATGGATTGAAATGACTGGCCTAGGTCTGCTCACTAGATGACCATCTGGGTGAGTGAGATGACCATCTTGCATAGGAGAGATGGCCCGATTAGGTCGAAGGAAGGTTCTATATATTTCCAAGTTTGTTTTGATTGCACACTACTTGTGGTGCAAGGAATTAATATGTAATATTAATTGGAATCTAATTGCCAATTTTATGTGCGGATGGGAAAGCACCAGACGACCATCTGGACTGAGACAAATGACTGGTTCGGCTTTCGTAGGATGTGAAAGTTCCATAATTGTTTTGAAAATTAGAGATCTTTTGGTCCCTTCCACTCCCACATAGATCGGGAACCTTGACCCAAACCCTGCCTATAAAGAGAGGGGTATTGGGGGCTTCCCAGAGCACAACACAGACTGTTGACCTAGGTGTCGCACATTGCCCATATTTTGATAATGACTTAACCATTCCATTCATATGTATCTAACAAATCTATTTGAGATCATTGCAGATATTAGATACAAGAAAAGAATCACTTTTATCTCCAAAGCTACTCTTCCGGCACATGCCAAACATGTGACTTTTAACCGCTTTGTAATATAGCCCTTAGAGGCTTAGAACATTTTATGTAATCACTCATAATCATGTTTTGCATTGTATCTAAGATGGATAAAATGATTGGGACTCAAAAATCCATCATTTGTACAGTTTATGAAAATTCCAAAATACCCTTAACAGGGATTTTGTCGGCCGAATTCCAAACTCGGCCGATCCATATATTCTGGAATTTTCTGGGCTGTCGGCCGAGTTTCCAACTCAGTCGATCCCTGTTCGGTCGAGTTTCAATGGTAGGAAACTCGGCCGATCCACTGATCAGTCAAGTCTGAAGGTCGACCGATCGGTCGAGTTTCCCCATGGAAACTCGGCCGACAGTCTATCTCTCAGACTTGTCGCCTAGTGTGTCGGCCGAATTGCCTTTAATGAAACTCGGCCGATCGGACTGTACTGGAATGCAGAAAAAGCAATTCCAACCGTTGGAGGAGTAGGTGGGACTCAAAATAGATCCGTTGCAAGTTGTAAAACGGCTAGTTTGTGCCACTTAACTCTCCCAACCTCAAAGGGACACCCTCAACTATAAATAGGACCTCTTGGACTTCATTCCAAGGTTGCTCATTCACATATGCTTGGTCCTAGCCTTAGTTGAGTGTTTTCAAATCCTTTGAGCCCATTTCTCTCTACCTTCAAAGCAAATTCGTGAGTATGAGTGAGTTAGGATCCCATGTATGAGAGCTATCATTTGTAATCTTGTAAAGCTCTCCTTTCCACTTCTCCCATCTCCATTCTCTATGAAGATTGATTGAAGTTTCTTCTCCATGTGAAAGAGAAGAAGGTTGCTGTTCTTCCCCGAGTGAAGGAGAAGAAGGCTAGCTGCTCCAGGCCTCCAAGTGAAGGAGGAGGGTGCTAAAGCTCTCCAAGTGAAGGAGAGGTGCAAGGCAAAGCTCAAGCAAGATAGGTAAATCCTGCAAGGCCGAAGACTAAAGCAAGAGTGGGTAATTCCTTTGAAGAAGGTGGAAGACTACTTGCTTGGTGGGTAAGTCCTTGGTGAGGTAGAAGATCTTGGCTTGATATATAAGTCCTTGGATGGTTGGTAGTTGTAGCTTGTAATCTTATTGTGTGATATATATAAGAGAACCAAGTTACAAATCCTAGAGCCTAACCAACTCTAGGTAGTGGACTGACATTGCTCCTAAGTTTAGGACATGGAACCACTCTAAACCACCTGTCCAAGTGCATGCTTTCCTTGTCTCTTATCCTTGCTTTGTATGCTAGTTTAGGACATCAAATTGCTGTTTTGAATTAAGTTATGCACTTAATATAATTTGGTGGTCTAATCACTTTTGTGAAGTTTGTGAAGCTCTATTCAACCCCCCCCTTCTAGAGCCCATTGATCCAACAAGTGGTATCAGAGCAGGTCTTCTCCAAGCTACTTCAACAAGTAGGAGAAGATGGGCGATTCAGCTCTTGGGTCACTCAATCTTGAAGGAAGCTTCTCCATGAGACCCCCGGTCTTCGACGGCACAAACTTCCTATATTGGAAGAGAAGGATGCAATTCTACATCCAAGGCGTGAGCTACGAGATGTGGAAGATAGTCCATCTCAAGTATGAAGAGCCGAAGGGGAACATCACCACGTGGACGGAAGATGAGATGAAGCGTGCTCAACTCAATGCTAAAGCTGTGAGCATCATCTACGCCGCCCTTTCACCATCGGAGTTCAACCGCATCTCTTCTTGGGACACGGCGCATGAGATTTGGCATAAGTTGTGTGTCACCTATGAAGGGACGGAGCAAGTCAAGGAGGCCAAGGTCTATATGCTCGGCGGCCTACTTGAGAACTTCAAGATGGGGAAGAATGAAAGAGTTGCGGACATGTACACAAGGTTGAATGTCATCTTGAACAGCCTTGCAGCCCTTGGGAGTGTCATGGATAGAGGTACCATCAATGCAAAGATCTTGAGATCTCTTCCAAAGAGATGGGAGCCAAAGGTCACTTCAATTGAAGAAGTCTACAAGCTGAGCGAGTTGTCAACCGAGGAGCTGGTTGGTAATCTCCAAGCACATGAACCAAGGCTCGACAAGCAAGAGGAAGAGGAGAAAAGAGAAGAGAAGGAGTCCAAGAAGATGAAGGACACAGCCTTCAAAGCTCAAGTTGAAGAAATGATGCGGCAACAACAACTTGCCATGAAGTCTCCCTGCCCTTCCTCAAGCGAAGATGAAGGTGCAAATGATCATGAAGCCAACTATTCAAAAGGAAGACACTTCAAGGGCAAGCCATCATCCTCCACTCCTAGGTGCTACGAGTGTGGTCAAAAGGGCCACTACAAGAATGACTGCCCAAAAGCCAAGAAGGGCTATCATAAGAGCAGCCACAAGAAGGATGACAAATACAAAAGAGAAGCCAAGTACAAGAAGAAGAACAAGAAGGAGAGAAGACCCAAAGATGCAGCTCATGCGGCATGGGAGGAGTCTTCTACTTCAAGTTCCTCAAGCTCCGAGGATGGTGAATGTCACCTTGCACTCATGGCTTCTACTAGTGAAGAAGTAATTGAGGTAAGTGAGGTAAGCAAGGTAAGTGATGAAAGTTTACTTGATTTATCTAAGGAAACCCTCATTGAAATGCTTAATGATTGTCAATCATCTTTTGCTAAATGTAAAGCTAAAAGAAAAAGATTAGGAAAGATAGTTGATGATCTCTATGCCAAGATTGACATTCTAGATCAAAATGAGAAATTACATCTTGATAGCATAGATTCTTTACAAGGGCAATTTCTAGACCTTGAACTTCAATATAATGGAGTAGAGGTTGAGAATGGTACTTATCTTAAAACTATTGAAAATCTTAAGATAGAGAACCAAAATTGCCTAGATGAGCTAGATGTTCTAAAAACTGAAAATGTTGAACTTAAGCTTATTGATGATGCTAGGAGAGATGAAGTGTATGCTTATCAAAGAGAAATTGTTGTCCTTAAATCTGAAAATGCTAAACTTCTTGCACAAACAAATGATTTATCTTCTAGACCTATCTTGCCTAGAAATGAAGTTGCAAACTTAACTCTTGAAAAAGACTCTCTTCTTACTAAAGCCCTCTGTCTTGAGGCCGACCTTTTGCATGCTAGAGAAGATCTTGCTAGTTTATCTACTACCATTACAAATCTTAGTGATGATAATGCTAAATTAAGATCTACTTTGCAAAGGTTTCTTTCGGGTAAGAAGTCTCTAAATGATGTTCTAGAGCACTCTACCAAACAAGTTGGTACTAGTGGTCTAGGATACAATGCGACTACTACAAAAGGTAAGAAGAAGAAGAAGGGTAAGAAAAAGAGTGTGGAAACTCCAATTTTCAATGGAGAGTCTTCCGGCTCTAAAAACCCCATGGTATGTATGCATTGCAAATGTGATGATCATTATTCTACCTATTGTCCTTACAAGCCTAAGGGGACCAACCCAAATATGAAATGGGTCCCCAAGCTAACCCCGGACCCCAAAGTTTGAGTTGGGTTCCGACATCCTTTTTTCTTGCAGGTCACAAAGAAATGGATTGTTGATAGTGGCTGCTCTAAGCACATGACTGGAGAAATCAGCCATTTCAACAAATTTGTGAAGAAGAAAGGAGGATCGGTAACCTTTGGGGACAACAAAAAGGGTAAGGTTATAGGTGAGGGTGATGTAGGTAATGAATTGTGCATTAAAAATGTTTTGCTTGTTGATGGCCTACATCACAACTTAATTAGTGTTAGCCAATTATGTGATAATGGTTATTTTGTGCTCTTTACTTCCTTAGAATGCTTGCTTCTAGATTCCCTGTCCTATAATGTCATATATAAGGGAACTAGAAATGGTAATCTATATGTGATTGTTCTTGATGCTTTAAAGCCCATACTAAATAGATGCTTAGTCGTGGATAAAAACGATCTTTCGCTTTGGCATCGACGTTTGGGTCATGTGAACCTGCATCAAATGAAGAAACTGAACAAAAAGGACTTGGTTCGAGGACTTCCTAAATTGGATTTTGAAAAGGATGAGGAATGTCAAACTTGTACTCAAGGGAAACAAAACAAATCCTCCTTCAAATCCAAAGGAGTCATGAGTACCAAGAGAGTTCTAGAGCTTCTTCATATTGATCTCTTCGGACCTATGAGAACACAAACGCTTCGCGGCTCCAAGTATTGTCTTGTTATAGTCGATGATTTTTCTAGATTTACTTGGACTTTCTTTCTCGTTTCTAAAAGTGATACACTCGATGTTTTCTCGAACTTTTGTAAACGAGTTGAAAATGAAGCTTCTTGTCATGTTGTTTCCATCCGTAGTGATCATGGGGGAGAGTTTGAAAATGATCTTTTTGAATGTTTTTGTGAAAAATCGGGTTATTCGCACAATTTCTCTTCTCCTCGCACACCCCAACAAAATGGAGTTGTTGAGAGGAAGAATAGATCGCTACAAGAGATGGCTAGAACCATGCTTCTTGAGTATGACACTCCTAAGAAGTTTTGGGCTGAAGCCGTTAGCACCTCATGTTTTGTGCAAAACCGAGTTTTCACTCATCCAACTTTTAAGAAAACCCCCTATGAACTATGGCGTGGTAGGAAGCCGTCAATTGATTTCTTTCATGTGTTTGGATGTCCGTGTTTTGTTTTGAACACCAAGGACTCTCTCGACAAGTTTGATCCGAAATCCTACAAGGATTTCTTCCTAGGCTATAGCACTACTAGCAGGGCTTTTAGAGTGTTTAACATTGAACTATCTAAAATAGAAGAATCTATAAATGTTAAATTTATTGAAACTAACCCTGGTATTGGCAAGCATTTGGGTGATGATGATGTTGCATATGAAATCATTCCTGTCTTAAAAGAGCTCAACATCAAAGACAAAGGTAGGCAGGTTGAAGAAGAAGAGAAAGAAGAGGAAAGGAAGGATCCCACTCCCCGCTTTGCAAAGAATCACCCCAAGGAGTTGATCATTGGCAACCCGTTTGAAAGAGTGAGAACACGAGCTGCACACAACAAAGAACAAGCAGACAGTACCTTCATCTCTCAACTGGAGCCAAAGAACATCAAAGAGGCCCTTGGCGATGATGAGTGGATCCTTGCCATGCAAGAAGGGCTTGAGCAGTTCGAGAAGAACCGTGTGTGGACCTTAGTGCCAAGACCAAATGATAGAAAGATCATTGGTACCAAATGGGTTTACCGCAACAAGCTTGATGAGCAAGGAAAAGTGGTAAGGAACAAAGCAAGGTTAGTAGCACAAGGTTACAATCAACAAGAAGGTATTGATTTTGATGAAACCTATGCTCCTGTTGCTAGATTAGAATCTATTTGTATGCTACTTGCCTTTGCTAGTTATAAAAATTTCTTACTTTATCAAATGGATGTTAAAAGTGCGTTTTTAAATGGTACAATCGAGGAGGAAGTATATGTTGCTCAACCTCCAGGCTTTGAAAATGATAAGTTACCCAATCATGTCTATTTCTTGCAAAAAGCTCTCTACGGACTCAAACAAGCACCTCGAGCTTGGTATGAGAAACTAAAGAACTTTTTGTTAGATAACGGGTATATCATGGGCAAAGTTGATTGTACTTTGTTTCTAAAACACACTTCCACCCATTTTCTCATAATTCAAATATATGTTGATGATATTATATTTGGCGGAACTGACCTTGATCTTTGCAAAGAGTTTGGTTCTCTTATGCAGAGTGAATTCGAGATGAGTATGATGGGTGAGATGACCTTCTTCCTCGGCTTCCAAATCAAACAAACCAAGGAGGGTAACTTCATCAACCAAGGCAAATACACACTTGAACTTCTTAAACGCTTTGGGATGGAGAACATGAAGCCAATGGATACACCCATGTCAAACACTGCCAAACTTGACAAGGATGAAGAAGGTGAGAAGGTAGATGAGAAGCTCTATAGAGGTATGATCGGAAGTTTACTTTACTTAACTGCCTCTAGACCTGATATAATGTTTAGTGTTGGCTTGTGTGCTCGCTTTCAATCAAGCCCTAGGAAATCACATCTTGTTGCTGTCAAGAGGATTTTGAGGTACTTAGCCAAAACTCCAAATTTTGGACTATGGTACCCTAAGTCAAGGGACTTTACTCTTGTAGCATATAGTGATGCTGACTACGCAGGTTGCTTGATTGATAGAAAGTGCACAAGTGGCACTTGCTTCCTCTTGGGACCATGCTTGGTGTCTTGGTTCTCCAAGAAACAAAGCACAGTGGCATTATCAACTACCGAAGCTGAATACATTGCAGCCGGAAGTTGTTGTGCCCAGGTCCTATGGATGAAGCAAATGCTCCAAGACTTTAACATTCATTTTGATGCTTCTCCTATTTTCTGTGATAACACTAGTGCAATAAATCTTTCTTATAATCCAATATTGCATAGTAGAGCTAAACACATAGAAGTTCGCCATCATTTTCTCCGTGATCACATTGTCAAAAAGGATATTTATATCACACATGTGGATACGGAAAATCAGTTGGCCGACATTTTCACTAAACCGCTTGCTAGAGAACAATTTAACTTTATTAGATCAAAATTGCTCATAATCTCTCTTGATGATGTTGAATTGCTCTCTAATTAGTTGGTTACATCTTATGTGTGTTGCTCTTGCTTATAAATGCTTTGATTGCTCAAAATGCTTGTTTTTGATAAAATTTCTCTTGTTTCTATCTCTTCTTCGGGCTTTTTCTCACAAATCGGGTTTTAATCGACAAATAGTACCCTATGATGATGGGAATGTGCCTAAATATGCTTAATATACAATCTAGTCCAACCAGAAAAATTGCATTCGGTCATTTGAGGCTAGGGCTAGATTTTAGGTTTTTTCCTCATCAGGGTTTCTGTCGGCCGAGTTTCCAACTCGGCCGATCGGTCGGGTACAGGGCACCTGTGCGCTCTGTCGGCCGAGTTTCCTTTTCCTGGAACTCGACCGATCGGCGGCAGGCTGGTTTAATATTTATAGGAATCGGCCGACTTGCTCCCTCTCAACTAGAGCAAATTCGACCGAACCCTAGCCGTCCAGCCCGACCCTTCCTCCCCTGGTGCTCCTCTCTCTCTCTCCGGCCGTTTTCGCCCCCAAATCGACCCGTTCGTTTGTTCTTGCTGTTCTTGGTGTGACACCTGCTCTCTCTCTCTCTCCGCGTGGATCGGCCCCATCTCCTCGTTTTCCTCTCCAATGAGGTCCCAACGCCGGAAACGTGCCGTTCCCGCCCCTGCCCCTGCGGTTCCTCTTGCGCCTAGGTATATGGCATTTGATAATCTTTCTTTTGTTGACAATGCTGCTGTTGCTCGCTACAAAGAGCTCCTTCCTCGCTCTCCCTTTCCGTTTCGAGCTCTTTATCAGCCCCATAGCTTTCACGCCGACCTTTTTGAAGCTTGTCAACTCTTTCGCACACATCATCTTGAAGCTCTTTTTATTGAGGATGCCCGTTTTCATAACCTAAAATACAGCTCCAAAGCCGTACGTCAATTCTACGCTAACTTGCGGTGGAATTACGACTCTTTGGTTCCCCCTTCGGACACCTCAATCGTTTTGACGTCTATGATTGCCGGCCAACCTTTTCATATTACCGAACGCTCGTTCAATCTTTATCTAAATGGCAATGTTGGCACGGCTTCGTGGATTACCGATTACCCTGCTTATCTTGATCTCTTGTATCCTGAGGACGTCTATAGGACCATTGAGGTTGACTTGACTGATATTCATAAGTTTCTCAAGCAACCCGATTTTCCTTATAGAAAGAAGGGCACTCTGCCATCTTCTGCCCTGTCCTCTCCTCGCCGTGTTTTGACGTTCGTTCTCAGTTGTAATGTCCATCCCAAGAAAAATCAAACGGACATCGCTGAGAATACAGCTATGATGATGTATCTGCTTTTGAAAAACCAAGGAGTCAAATGGGCTCGTTACATCCTTCACCATATGACCTGTTTTGACTCGGGAAAGAACACCAAGGGCACACATCTTCCATATCCTGCCCTAATTTGTGGTCTTTTCCAGCATGCCACTGGAAAATCTCTCTTTACCGATTTTCTCTACCGCCCTGATCATAAAGGAGTTTATATCAGTGAGACCACTCTTCAAAAGAGTGTCCCTACCTCTGGTGCATCATCTTCTTCTGCTCCACCTCCACCTCCACCATCATCTGATGCACCTCCTCCTCCACCCTCCACAGCTGCACCACCTCCTCCTGAGCCATCTTTCCGACCTCCTCCGCAGCCGGCTTTTGCTGACTTCCATGTCTCCAATGAGGCCCTCATGGGGTACCTCATGCATCAGCAAGCCTACAACATGCAGGTCCAGCAACATCACCATCAGGATCTGTGCCACATCATGTCTTCCATGTCTTTGACTTGCCCTCAGCCCTACCCCACCTACGAGCCCTACCCCGGTGGTGACTACGCTTCTTTTGCATATAGTCAGTTTTATCCTCCTCCACCCCCTTCTGCTTCCGCTGATCCTCTGCAGGTGGATACTTTCCTCCGGTTCTGGCGCTCCCAGGTGGTCGTTTGTCTGAGCTTCTGGCCCAGTACACTTCTTCTGCTCCCCCTATTGAGGTTGCCTATGAGTTACATGCTCTAGGCATGTCTTGGGCCAAGCAGAGTGCGAGGTGGCCCGGGCGTGCTTTTGGTCCTCCAGACGAGGATATGGCTGACCAGGAGGATGCTGAGACTGACGATGATGAGGCTACTGCGACGGATGCTGAAGACGAGGATGCGGATGACGATGCCGATGCTGAAGACGAGGCTACACCAGCTGCTGCTCCTCCTTCCGATGATGGAGATGAGGACTACCAGCCCGACGAGGACATGGAGGCTGCCGTTGATGATGTTTACATAGATTAGTGTAGCTTAGAGTTGATGTGTCTAGTTTAGTCTCGGATGACCATGATATATCTTTTTGGACTATGATTGTATTATTTACATTAGGCACATCATCTGAGTTGTACTATTGCTACTCCGTTTGTCCGTGTAGTTTTTGTCTTATGGTTTCTTTTGGAAACACTTTGTATGGCTTATCTTATAGTGTGTTCCATATTTTGATGAATGACAGGTTTTGCTTTCGTGCTTTATCTTGGTGTTTATCTGTCTCTCTGTGATTTGGTTGATTGAGTGTTTGGAGAAGACCTTGCTTTTATGCTCTTCTACCCCCCCTGCCTTTTTGAGATGACAAAGGGGGAGAAAGACCTCAATCATATTGCTTTTATTGCTTGTATGGTTCTTTTCTTGTCTATAAACTACAATGCATCTATACTTGTTTAGAATCATATAATATATATATATGCTATGGTTGCTTGTGTGTTAACTAACCATGCAGGAACGAGTAAGCATGAATTGAGGGGGAGCATTACAAATTGATCATATTTGCATCCCCTTGCAATTCCCTAAAGAAAAGGTATAATTTTCACATTTTTTCCAATATGTTGAGGAATGGTTTGTCATTGTCAAAAAGGGGGAGAATGTTGACCTAGGTGTCGCACATTGCCCATATTTTAATAATGACTTAACCATTCCATTCATATGTATCTAACAAATCTATTTGAGATCATTGCAGATATTAGATACAAGAAAAGAATCACTTTTATCTCCAAAGCTACTCTTCCGGCACATGCCAAACATGTGTCTTTTAACCGCTTTGTAATATAGCCCTTAGAGGCTTAGAACATTTTATGTAATCACTCATAATCATGTTTTGCATTGTATCTAAGATGGATAAAATGATTGGGAATCAAAAATCCTTCGTTTGTACAGTTTATGAAAATTCCAAAATACCCTTAACAGGGATTTTGTCGGCCGAATTCCAAACTCGGCCGATCCATATATTCTGGAATTTTCTGGGATGTCGGCCGAGTTTCCAACTCAGCCGATCCCTGTTCGGTCGAGTTTCAATGGTAGGAAACTCGGCCGATCCACTGATCAGTCAAGTCTGAAGGTCGACCGATCGGTCGAGTTTCCCCATGGAAACTCGGCCAACAGTCTATCTCTCAGACTTGTCGCCTAGTGTGTCGGCCGAATTGCCTTTAATGAAACTCGGCCGATCGGACTGTACTGGAATGCAGAAAAAGCAATTCCAACCGTTGGAGGAGTAGGTGGGACTCAAAATAGATCCGTTGCAAGTTGTAAAACGGCTAGTTTGTGCCACTTAACTCTCCCAACCTCAAAGGGACACCCTCAACTATAAATAGGACCTCTTGGACTTCATTCCAAGGTTGCTCATTCACATATGCTTGGTCCTAGCCTTAGTTGAGTGTTTTCAAATCCTTTGAGCCCCTTTCTCTCTCTACCTTCAAAGCAAATTCGTGAGTATGAGTGAGTTAGGATCCCATGTATGAGAGCTATCATTTGTAATCTTGTAAAGCTCTCCTTTCCACTTCTCCCATCTCCATTCTCTATGAAGATTGATTGAAGTTTCTTCTCCATGTGAAAGAGAAGAAGGTTGCTGTTCTTCCCCGAGTGAAGGAGAAGAAGGCTAGCTGCTCCAGGCCTCCAAGTGAAGGAGGAGGGTGCTAAAGCTCTCCAAGTGAAGGAGAGGTGCAAGGCAAAGCTCAAGCAAGATAGGTAAATCCTGCAAGGCCGAAGACTAAAGCAAGAGTGGGTAATTCCTTTGAAGAAGGTGGAAGACTACTTGCTTGGTGGGTAAGTCCTTGGTGAGGTAGAAGATCTTGGCTTGATATATAAGTCCTTGGATGGTTGGTAGTTGTAGCTTGTAATCTTATTGTGTGATATATATAAGAGAACCAAGTTACAAATCCTAGAGCCTAACCAACTCTAGGTAGTGGACTGACATTGCTCCTAAGTTTAGGACATGGAACCACTCTAAACCACCTGTCCAAGTGCATGCTTTCCTTGTCTCTTATCCTTGCTTTGTATGCTAGTTTAGGACATCAAATTGCTGTTTTGAATTAAGTTCTGCACTTAATATAATTTGGTGGTCTAATCACTTTTGTGAAGTTTGTGAAGCTCTATTCAACCCCCCCCCCCTTCTAGAGCCCATTGATCCAACACAGACAACTGAGAATCAGTTTTTCTGACAAATTTTGTCCTCTCTGGTTGTGGTACCTGAGAGAGCCCAATAAAGTCCTACTCGACTAGGGGGGGATAGCAAGGGAGAGAGAAATTAAGATCATTGTTGTGGGAGAGCAAGTTGGTAACTAGTATGCCAACGGAAGGAAAGACTCATTGCTACCCACTCTAGTAGGACGACAAGAGTTTAGGTGGTTTGTGTGGACTTCTTTAGAGGTAGGAGGTCGTTTTCTGTTGCTAAGGAGGACACCATCAACCAGCATCCTGTGATAAGAGGAGAAGCTACAGGAGACAACATACTAGTCTACTATCCGTGGAGGAGCAGTCAGACAAGTCCCAGTGCAACCAGGAGTCAAAGTTGTGCAACTACAATGATTTGGATTATTGCTAGACTTGATCCAAAACTAGGTGTATCCTCAAAACTATCATTTCCATCTTATAGTAATTGACGTGAACTGTTGGTCATGGGGAATATGCTAGATAAAATGTTTGTTTCCGCTACCTGCTCTGTAGCCATATTTCCTTACAGTGATATCAGAGAAAACTTCAATTTACTATATTATGGGATAATCGATATGAGAAAATTTGATTTTGTCATTCTATTATTGCATGCGATGCGAATAATATCTTGTCAAATTCAATAACACGATAATCCCAAACTAATATATATATATGATATATATATGCAATTTAAACACGTCGCCATTTGATGGTGGGTGTGTAGCATGGTTATGGCCAATAATCCCTATTATCTATGCATGGTTGTGTGGTTGGTTGATCCTTTTATCTCAGTCTACATATCAAGCCTCTATCTTATCTTCCCAATGTAAAAATATTATTCTTTCCTACCCTTTCTCCCCTCGAATGTAACTCAAGGTTTCTCTATAATCATGTAAAAGTAGGATAGTTTACTTTCTTATTATGACAAAGAAGATGACGTCTCAAATATGAGTCGACAAGATTGAGGACCAAGGAAATCAACCAAATTGATCGACTAGTGGATTCGACCGATTTGTTAGAGGATCTAGCAGATGGTGGACTAAAGGACCAGATGATTGGTGAGATGACCTAACAACCATCCTGGAGGCGAGTCAGTTGGTTCAAGGGTTGAACCGATCAACCCAGATTGGAAAGCACATATCTTCATGCACATTAGGCTTCTGCATGTGATGTAGACCTAAGATGACATAATTCCTTGTGGATCCAAGGAATTACATTAGGCTAACCATAACTATCTCTTTCGTTTGTTGCATGTTTTTGTTGTGGGATATAGCATTATATGATACATACTATATATGTGGTGATTGGATGAAGTATATGTATTTATACAAACTCCCTCAATTAAAATATTAAGTCTTAGATTCTTTCCAAAATCAACACACATGAAAAAATTGATCGACCAAGCATAGGTTATGCCTTTGTGTGGTGTGTCGTCTATCTCGTGGAAGTGTGATGTTAATCATATAGGTTCCACCTCTAGGGGGTGCATTATTATCGTGTTGGCTTTTGGGTCAGGCTTAACTAGTGATTCTTAGAGTGTCTAAGCCTAGAAGCATGTAGATGATTATGGCAAAGGGTTGCACATATCATCTATCTAGAATTGCATATGATAAAATTGGAAAGAGTTGCCTACCTTGATGATTGACTGTGTTTTGCGTTGTTGATCAGGCCACAGTCAAATTATTTTGGATCTGGCCCACCAGAATGTTATAAGCTACAATATTCCAGATTGTTATTGAGGGATGTCAATTTGAGTAAAATAATGGGAGCAATAATAATAAAAGACCTAATAAATATTGTCAAAAATTTCAAATCAAATCAAATCAAAAGGTTTTTGACAAAATGCAAATGTTCTCTTGTAGAATCCAATGACAAACAAATTTGAGTTATGATTGGCCCTAAATAAGGACAAACTCGACGGGAAAAATATATGTGACTTGTTTTGAAATTCGAGAATGGTTCTCAATGAAGAAAGCAAGATCTGCATCCTTGATAAGCCAGTGCCAAAAATACCTACTCCTAATGCACCAAGGGCATAAGTGGATGCTTACTGGAAGCATGTCAATGATGCCTTGGAGATAAAGTAACTTATGATTAGCTGCATGAACTATGAGTTACATGAGCAATATGAAGACATGAGTGCTCTTTATATGGTAACACATCTTAAAAAAGTGACACTTGGTCTTATAAAGAAAGAAAGGGACAATATTATGAAGGTGTTGCTTGAGTCTATGCTAACAGAGGGAACCTCAGTAGAAGAACATGTGATCAATATGATTGGACATGTGTATCATCTTAAAGAACTGGGATTCACTTTGATCCAAGCGTTGGCCACCAATTTGATTCTAAAGACTATGCCATAATCATATAGCCGCTTTATTGCATGTTATCATGTGATTAATACCACTGGACAGATGTCACACTGGCTTTCCATGTTGATTCATGTTGAAGCAAAATTGAATAAGGAAAAGCCCATGATGATGAACATAAGATCTAAGTCCAAGGACCAAAGCAAGACTGAGAAGAGTTCTGATGTCAAACCTAAATCCAAATCTTCAACACAAAACATAAGGAGACATAAAAGTACAAGAGGATCTCATGCTTTGTACTTGAAGGCATTCGGGAAGAAGAAGATGGGGATGGTGATCTCCACTATTGAGATAAATCTATCTACTTCATCATCATGGGTACTAGATACCGGATGTGGATCTCACATATGTTCTCATATGCAGGATCTAAAAGGAAGTAGGCCTTTAGGAAAAGGTGGGGTGGAACTGTGAGTTGCTGATGTCACAAGAGTTGTAGCCAGTTTTGTTGGAACCTATAGTATATTTCTACCCATAGGGCTTGTAATAGAGTTAAACAACTGCTATTATGTGCTTGCTATAAATAGAAACATCATTCCTATATCTTGTATGGAAAAGGATGAATTTGAATTCCATATTAAAAATGGTCGATGGTCTATTTCAAAAGATGGGATCTTTTATGGCAGTGCCCCAATGTATTATGGTATTTACTTGTTAGATCTAAAGACATATGTATATAATGTTAATATCAAAAGACTAATACTCACCAACTCAAACAAAACATTCCTTTGGCATTTTTGTCTAGGACACATAAATGAGAATCTCATATCTAGACTCCATAAAGATGGTTATCTAGACTCTTTTGATCTGGAATCAATAGAGACATGTGGATCTTGTTTGTTGGGAAAGATGGTTAAGAACCCTTCCACTGGTAAACGTGAGAGGGCTAGTGATCTATTAGGACTATTACATATTTATGTGTGTGGACCTTTTAGAACAACTAGTAGATGTGGGTATCAATACTTCATTACCTTCACTGATGACTTTAGTAGGTATGGCTATGTTTATTCAATGAAACATAAGTCAGAAACTCTTGACATGTTCAAGGAGTTTACGAATGATGAACATAACCAACTTGGTAAAAGTACTAAGGCACTTCGTTATGATCATGGTGGGGAATACTTAATCCAAGAGTTTGATAACCTTCTAAGATCCTGTGGGATTGTATCCTAGTGGACTCCGCCTGGAACACCTCAACATAATGGTGTGTGAGAAATAAGGAACAACACAATACTAGACATGGTGCAATCGACAATCAGTTTAGCCAAGCTTCCGACTACCTTCTGGGGTTATGCTCTACATACTGTCGTGTATACACTAAACCAAGTACCATCTAAATCGGTTCAAAAGACATCATATGAGATATGTAATGGGAAACATACCAAAAAGTCTTTCACAAGGATTTGGGGATGTGACTTATGTCAAGAAATTATTTCCTAAAAAGTTTGGCTCAAGATCCCATAAATGTTATTTTGTTGGATATCCTGAATAATTAAGAGGATATTACTTTCATTGCCAATCTGAAAACAAAGTGTTTGTTGCCAGGAATGCTACACTCATTGAGATGGATTTCATTTTCAAAGGAATAAGTGGGAGAAAAGTGGAACTCAAAGAGGTTTGAGACCAACAAGAAAACACAGAACCGATAGATATAAAAGGCAACAAAATCAACCGATCAAACAAATACCTTGAAATAAAAAAAAATACCCATGTAATATTTTTTTCTCATAAATCCATTTTAATAATGACTTGGGGTCCAAGTTAGAATTTTTGGGTCAAATTAGGGTTTCATTAGGTTTTTGGCTTCTGAAACCCTAATTATCGCCTTTAATACCTTTTTCGTTTACAAACCCTAATTTTATTATCATATGAACTTTTAACTCAAGAAAACCCTAATTTGTCAATTTATGAATTATTTATCTCAAATTAGATCCAAGATACCCTTTTTATCCAATAAGGCCAGTCTTTGAACATTAAAATAATTAGCACCTTATGATCATCAAAACCTAAAAATTAGGGTTTTTATCCATTATACACACCCATTGCTCAGCATATCTCCTTCATCAAAGAGAAGGCTCAGACCATCCTTTCTCTTCCATAGGCTGTGCTACGTGCCCCGATCACCCTACGAGTGCAAATATGGCCACTAGCAAGCCACAACATGTTAATTTTTGTGGATTCTTCTTTCACATCTTTTGTCAATGTTGTAGGAATGGGAATCCACATTGTTGATGGCAATGGCATATTCATAATGGGTTATGGTTCACCCAACAGTGCCTCCTCGACACTAGAGGCGGAAATCCTAAGCATTATCTGTACTATGGAACTCTACAAAACTACGAGATGGCGCTCACCTACCATTATTTCGGATGCACTTATGGCAATAAACATTACTGCTGGAAGCGTCCCTACAACAACAATATTTGCTCCACATATGAGGCATCTTAGGATGCTCTGTGAGGATTTTGGGAAACCACACATCTCACACATATCTAGAACCCATAATAAAGTAGCCGAATGCATAGCACGCTTTTGTAAAAGCTTTAGCAGCCCCTTTCCTTTACTTCTAGCATACCTTCTTGGTTAGAAATGAATGTTAATGTAGAAGTTTTCGATCTTTGGCCTGCAATAGATAGAAGGATGAATGGAATCTAATCTCTATGTTTATGAGAATATAACAATTTTAGGCACTTTTCTAATTACAGACAAAATTAGATCTTTGAAATTTTTTTATTACATTCCCTATATTTTTCTGAGAAAGTTTGATATATTATATGCCATTATCATACCATCCTACTAATTACTATAATTTTAGCAAGTTTAATTGGTTTGTGACCAATCACAACCCACCACCTAAGAAGCATGGTTGGGTCCTAGTCATGTTGATGGGCTTGTGCCAGTAGGTTTGGTAATCTTGCATTGATCCACATTTAACCAAAGTGAAAAGAGGGGAAAAGACTGAGTTTCCCTTACCAGTTCAGAAAGCTAGTCGGGGAAAAGGTGTGCTTTCCACTCGGATCATCTCCTACCTCTTCTTGTTCATGAGAAGAGCTTAGTTGTCAATGCTAGAGGTTGACTTTGGATGTCTGGGTCTTTATGCAGAGAGAGAGGGGATCTTCACCTTCCTCTCTCCTTGTCAAACTCGGCCACCGCCTCAATTCTGTCTGAGGGTCATCGGGGAGTAAAAATATGACTAGAGTTCCATCTTGGGTTGATGATGCACTATTTATTAGTCATTTTCACATACTATTTCATATTGATTTTTTGTGCACTTTTTTTTAATTCTCATATTAATTGTGCATGATTTATTTTTATTATCCTATGATACATATTTGTATCAAACAAATATAATTTCAATGTTTTCGAATGATTTAGTATATTTCTAGAGCTTATGTTCAGATTTTATGCATTTCAGGTGAATGCAAAAGAATCTAAACACCTCAGTACTACCAAATTTGGAGTCAGTGGTACCGGCACATGCTCTGATTGGAACAAAAAGAAATCAAGAAGACTCGGTATTACCTACTCGGCAAGTCGATACTACCAACAATATCACACTATTTTGATCAAGAATTATCGAAGCAACTCGGTACTATTAACAGTCTTGTCGGCAGTACCGACAACTTGACATGTGGCTACACAATTAGATATGTTGGTAGAAACCCAATCGTTATTACCAACATATTGGGATTAGGCATATCTAAAGACCTCGTATAATCCTACGACTGAGGTTTTAACTCACCCTAAGTCACTCTTATAACTTAGGGGTAGTGCGGCCAGACCTATCTATCTCATATTTTTCCATCATACGATGGCCGGGAGCAAGACGAGGAGAAAGTAGAGAATAAGACCATGGTCTGAACGATTTGTGCACTTCCAATGGATAGATTTGCAGTCAAAAGGTAGCAAATTGGTACGTGCACGAGAACAGATCGTTTAAACCATCTACTTCAGGGGTTCTTCATGTTCTCCACATTTTTTCTCTTCCCTTTGATGTTTTTGACTATGGAAACCATGTGAGGCTAATATCCATGCTCCTTAAGACCTAGGAGTAGCCCGATCATGCATTGTAATTGACTTTTATGCATTAATTCAACTATTTCTATTGATATATGGATTTATTTATATGAGAATGAATGAATTATCCATGATTGATCACCATAGGTAGTAATTGAACCTTTAATTGCTTTGAAAAAGTAAAATTAATTGTCAAAACTTCATAGAAATACACATTCTATAAAGCCCTTTGAGAAAGCTGGATTACAATGTGAGGAGATTACCAAGAGCAATTGATAAAGCACCTATCTAGTAACACAATCGATACAGTATTAGATTAGGTAGTGAATTATGTCGTGAGAGCAGGTAATTGTTGCTATAGGCTCTTAATATAAGGTTAGGAGATATTTTAATTAATTTATTGATATTAAATTGCAATGATAACTATGGTGAAACCACTATACCAAGGAATTCACTTAGACTGAGAAAAACAACCAATAATTAGATTTATTTTTTGTTCTAGATAATTAAACTAATCAATAAAGCTTCTTCGGCCTAAGCTGGTTGCATTACAATTAGTAATAGTCTTTGAAGTTACGTTTCCCCGTGTTTGACATCCGGGCCTCTTTGGCATATATTACTTTGATAGTGTAGACTTGTGTTTTAAGCATATAGAAAATACCTATCAGTTTCCTAGAGCAGAATTGGGTAAGGAAGAAGGGCTCTAGCATTGATATTAAGATTAGGGAGAGAAGTGTGAGGTTGAGGGGAGTCCCTTCAACCAACTTGTGGTTGCATAGAGGGTCCTTAAGCCCCTGTTTATACTCATCCATGGTGGCATGGTTACTCCTAGGATCGTGAATTGGGCAAAACCTTAATTTCCTTACAAAGTAGGAAAATCCTAGGTTAGGTAGGCGTGGAAATCTCTCATGAATCTGATGGAATGATTTCTATATTCACACTTAACTGTAACGAGGGAAAATCAATTGGGAAGGTATCCATGTAGAGTCCTTGCTTTCCTTTTCCTATTAGAGGTGGACGATAACACAACCACTGTGAATCTCAGATCTAACAGATTCCATGCCATGCACATGAATAAAAGAAATAGGATTATTATCATTTCTTAAAATGGATAAATTGTGGAATTTAAAGAATATATCTCATGATTGAATCACTTTCAAATATCTAGGAAAAATCCATATCTCTCTCCCAATTAATCCTTTTAATCCTAAATTTTATAGGAAAGCATTCAATGATTTTGTCTAAACGTGGGCAAGGTTTGAGACCAAAACTCGAAAATAAAATAACTTTTATTAATCTCCAAGTTTTCACATTTCTTTCATTATATAAGGCATCAAAACAATCATTTTCTTTCTATATTTTATATATCCTTTATTTAGATTATTGTTTTACTAGTAACCATGTGAAAATGAAACAAAACCATTAGTGGCCTTTAACACCATTTTTCTAGAAAATTCCACATAATTTCAAATGTACATTATTATTTGTCCATTATTCTTTATATTTTCCATATTAATGGATTTTCTTTTGTCCTTTTCCCCCATATTCGTATCGGTTTAATAAAAACAATGAGGTCCACAAAATCCAAAGAAGTGGTGAATTTGCAAATCAAATCAAAAAAATTACAAACAAGGCATGGAAAGCACTTATTATTTCACTACTCAAAACCAAAGAAGTGTAAAACTATATGAAAAACCAGATTATAAGATCCTCACCCTCTTATAGAAATTTTCCCCTCAAAATTTAGCTAATCATACAAAGAGTTTCATACGAGACTTTTCCATGTCCGTCTTCATCTCCCATGTGGCTTCATCCTCTCCATTGTGCTTCCAGAGAACCTTTACCATATCAATCTTTTTATTTTTGAGTTCTTTCACCTTATTATCCAATATCTTCATAGGTGACTCAGGATATGTCAGTCTCCCTTGGTTCCATAGGTTTGATATTCAGCATGTAGGGGAGATCCTTCACATTGTGCTTCAGATTGGACCCATGGAACACATCATGCACCATACTATATTGTGGCGGTAAGGCTAAAATATAAGTGACTTTGCCAATCCATTCTAAAATCTCAAAAAGACCCACATATCAGGACTCAGTTTTCCTCTATTCTTATCTATAACTCAGAGGGGTCAGATTTTAAGAAATACATGTTCCGCTATAGTGAAGTGCAAATCAGTCTACTTCGCATCAACATACGACATCTATCGATCTTGGGCTCTTTTTAGGCTATTCTTGATAAAGTGACTTTATCAACATATAACTATAGTTCTTCTAACCTAAGTAAGGTCCTCTCATTGACATCATCCCAGTGAAATGGTGACTGACACAACCTCTCATAAATAGCTTCATACAGAATCATCTTGATATTGTCTTGGTACTTATTATTATAAGCAAACTCAGCTAAGGGTAGGTATTGCTCCCATTATACACCCCAATCAAGCACACATGCTCTCAATAGATCTTCTAATGTATAAATCATCCTTTCTGACTCACTATCAGTTTAGGGGTGATAAGAAGTATTGAACTTTAGTCTCGTATTGAGTTCCACTTGAACTTGTTTCCACAATTTGGAAGTAACTTAGGATCATGATCAGAAATAGTTGAACTCAGAACACCATGTAAACGGACTATTTCTCTGATATACTTCTCAAATAGGTATGACACATTAAAAGTAACTTTTAGGGCTAGAATGTGTGCTAACTTGGTTAGACAGTCTACCACAACCCATACAACATCATGTCCTTTTCTTGTCTTAGGAAGACCTAGTACAAAATCAATAGTGATATGATCCCATTTCCACTTAGAATCTCAATCGATTGCAGCAATCCACTGGGTTTCTGGTGTTCAGTCTTCACCATCTGGCACATGAGACAACTAGCCACATATGCTTCTATGTATCTCTTCATTCTAGGACACCAAAAGTATTAATGCAAGTCTTTCAACATCTTTTTGGTGTTAGGGTGTATTGTATAATTAGATCCATGAGCTTCTTGCAAGATATGAGTTTTTAAGGGTGAATCCTCAGGGACCCAAATTTGACTTTTGTACTAGTTTAGGAGAGAGAAAATGAGTAAAAGGAATAAGTAATGAATAATGTTATTATATAACTTCAAAATATGGAAATCATGGAAAATTCATATTCAATACATCAAATATAACTTGTGGGTGAAGTTTCACCAAATTTGGATGTTGTTTGTGCAAGTTATGCAATTTTAGGTACATTTTGGACTTTTCTACAATTTAAACAATTAGGAGGTTTTCTTTGCAAATTATCTCATGAATTATAATCTTTAGATATTCCCTTACCATTCTGGAGTTTTGAACCATGGGGCACCTAGTTTCACCTTGGTTTGAAGGTGTTTCTCTCCAAGGGCATTTTAGGGATTACCCTCTTTGCAAATGAGCTTATCTTTAGAAGCTATCAACCAATGCAGTTATTTATTTGATTGGAGGTGGGTGGGATGTCCTAGAAGTCTCCATAGGCTCTTAGAATCGACATTTAATATTCAAGAAGCCTCTATGAGCTGTCCTCTTGAATGGCCATGAAAGCCCTAGGCTAAGGACACATGGAAAGCTCCATGAACACCTCGTGCTTGACTTCTTCCTTATCTATAAAGGCTTGCATGTCCATGGGCACCCTTAGCATTGGACACATGGAAAGCAACTTGACACCTCATTCTTGACTTCTTCCTTATCCATAAAGGCTTGCATGTCCATGGACACCCTTATACATGACACCTGGAAAGTCCCATAGACACCTCATACTTGACCTCTTTCTTTATATAGCCATATCACTACAACAAGCATACTCACTTGTGGCATTTCACAAATGCCACTAAAATAAAATAAACGCCACTAAAAGTATTTAGTGGCACTTTTTGACACTTAAATAAATGCCTCTAGTACCAATGCCACTAGAAGGATAGTGGCATGTGTCATAAATGCCACTAAATGTTTACTTTTAATGGCCTTCCATAAATGCCAAATAAATGCCACTAAATCATATTTTATAAAAATGCCACTATTACATCAATTGCTTTTATATAATTGTCACTAATACCAATTAAATTTTTTTAGGAAAATGTTCTTATTGAGTATAATGGTGTATCAAATATGCCACTAATGGCATACTTATTGTGTATAATGTCATTTTTAAGACTATTATTCATTCATTTTTTACTTCAAAATTTATAGATGAACACCAATTACAATTTGAACTCACATTTTCAAAACTATAAAATTTGAATATTAATCTTCTTCATTTATAACCAAATAAAAATTACATGGGGAGGACATTTTACCTTGCCCCCATTTATAAAATACAACACCCATGAGACAGTCTTTCATACTACATTTTCCAATTAACACAATAGTTTCTACATCCTTTGACCATCTCATCCTTGATATAATGAAAAGCATACACATGTGAACTGTATGTTCTCAAATTTGATTATTGCATATTGTTGACTTGATAGCCAGAACTGTATTTGGCAGGAATAATCATCATAAATCCTACATCTCATTCTTCAAGAACTTGGGCTCCTCCTCGAGAAAACTGGGAGAAGACCAAATCATGCTCTATTTCTTCAGAGCATGTAACCCACTCATAAGTTGACTAATTAATACATAAAATGTTTCACTTATTCTATTCTGTAAAAAACAAAATGAAATGTTCAGTTAATGTGGCCAGCATAGAAAAAGTATGTGTGCTTATGCAGTATGAGAAACACATCTAAATCTGGTTTAAGTTTACATAATATTTTCTTAATAATGAATGAGGTACAACTTTGAGAAATTACAACCTCAATAACTCTAGGTTCCTATCATAGAGGGGGATCTCATGTCTTAGAGATGCACATAACTTCATCAATACATTTGTAAAGATACAATCAACACTAAAATATAAAAAATAACCTTGCAACTATTTATAAGAAAGTTACTAGGATATATGGTTAGTACTATAGAATTTATCAAATATATTATGAAAAACTATGTATAAACTAGTTTTATTATGTAGCAGGGAGTAGAACATACTAATGTTCCAGTAACAAGAACATAGTAATGTGTAGGAGCTTCATTTAGGAAGACAACATCTTTTGGAGAACAATAGTCAGCTATCATCTCTGAAACCTAGTAATTTGGTGAGGCATAAAGGAACAATAGGTGAATAGTCAAAATTAAGAAAAATAAGACTGTACTAGCTACTTATCACATTCAAATTCCCACAACTGCTCCGTCATCACCCTATATGGCAAGTGATAGGCGATCAAGGCTCTACTCACCAGCGCGGCCTACCATTCTGGTGCTAATGCTATCCAATGTGTGTGGATCGGAAGATTTTGTGATGGAAGATGAAATACAACAAGATGTCAAGCTCTTCATATATATTCAGTGTACATATTGATCGAATAGAATAGAACTTGATATTTCATCATATAAGACATATGATAAGTGAATTTCGCTGCACTATAAAGACATACAACTCACTAAATCAATCGATTTAAGATACTGAAATATAGAGCATTATGGGAGTAAACAAAGATTGCAACCCCTTGTACAAGACTAACAAGAGGTTCATATCCTGGACTGAAGTAGTATGTGCCTCTTAAGGATCAATTGGAGGAAGGACAGCCACTAGGATCATCCCCTCTACTTCCTAGGGTATTATCAACAATTACACTCACATTTGTGTAACCAAGACATATGGTTAGCTAAAGGTAAAAATATATAAAATCATTCAAGACATGTTCATATACCTACCTCATGGTGCCTTAATTAGATGAAGTAGCACAAGAGGGGTGGGAGTCTGTGATGGCCTTCTCTCCTTTGCCACTTCATGATGGTCAGAGCCATACATCTAGGGTATAATTCTTTTATTGGGTATGTGCATTTGGTGGGGGTTTTGAGGTTGATGAGGGATCCCCCTATTTTACACTCGGGGCTACAACTAGGAGTGTCTCTATTTTTCCATGAAATGTGATTGCATTTGGGGGGCCACAACCAACACATTCCAGTTGGGATAGAGTATTGTTTTCAAGCAAAGCTATGAACATTTGATCCTATAACTTAGCTAAACAAGTATAGGCTCAAAGAATTGAAAAGTCAAAAATGATCTAACTAGCCAATAACATATATTTACTTACACACTAATTTTGGATGCTCCTCTTATGATGCATAAATGTTGTGATAATACTAAACTGAGAATCATATATTGGTAGAAAATACATGCTAAAGGAAATAACTAATTATGTCTTACACATGGGGCAATGTTGCAGTAAGCTTAATAAATAATAATTATAACTATGATGATCATTACACTTAATTATTTCACGAAAGGCATTAAAATGCAACAATGTTTCTCATATTCTCACATACGGTTAATAGATCACATTTCACAGAAGGCATTGAAATATTTCAATGCCTAACTGTTTGATTAATAATGCTTATGAAACCAGTTTCATAAGGAAATGTGACTTTAAGATTTGTCTTGCAACTATAAGAAAATAGATGAACTATAAAAATTAACTCTTTGTCTGTAGATATTAGAAAAAGATGGATCACAAAATGAAAAGGCAAAAAAGTAATGTATTCTTGATAAGAGAAATGGTTTCTGCATAGCATGTTATAATTAAACTTAACAACAATAAATTGGAACAAATAGATTAGACAAGTGTTGAATCTATTCAAAGCATATCTCATATTCTATCTTAATGTCTTCAAGGAAAGAATCAAACCATACCACATATGTTGTAACCAGTGTAAGATTAATAGCATATCTCATGTTCTATTTTCAATTCATTGGCCTCTAATTATTAGTAGCATTAGGTGGAAGATTTGCCTATTGATTTAAAATTTGGGATATGATTATAAAAGAAATAAACAAAATGGAGGAAGAAGTAGAAGCTTTATATATATTATATATATGTATATATATAATATCAAATAGTTAATGTAGTAATAAAAGAAGTGAAAGGCTTGATAGATTATAGATAGAGATTTTTCACTAATGATAGGATTTGGTAGAAGGCAATAAAAAGTACAACACATAAATGATATTTTTATATTTTGAGAAACATAGGAGGTCAAACCTTCAATATAAAATGTTTGAATATCATCAATTGACTTGGTATTTATCCCTTGAAATACAACTGGTGGTTGAGAATTGGACTATGTCAGCGTGGGAAGTTGAGCATTGAAACCCGGACACTAACAAAACTGTAAGTAGACCAAGATAATATAGAAAGAACAAATCATTACAATTTATTAGCCAACATTGGATTTAGTCCAGTCAAGTTGAGATTGTTTATTCTAATTTTTTATTTAGGAATGCCCAAAAATGCATCTTATATAATTAGTGTGATAGTAGAAGTCATCATATATGTAGATAAATAATATCCTAGTTAGATTTGAGAAGTATATTTTCAAAATTCATATTTTCTATTAGCATATTGTGTCAATAAAAAGAACCAAATAGGTCTAACACCAATCAAAGTACAATTTGATTCTTGTAAGTCGCACTAGATGGTGAATCCAAATCAAATTGTGATAAATAAATATTAGAAACTGAAGCATTATTGAACTCATAAAAATGTCAATAAAACATTATATCAAGATAAAATAATTTTTTGATGATAAAGTATATGACAATACAAACCTCAATAGAAAGTGCAAAAGAGAATCATATAGTCAACCCAAACCACACAAAATGTCAAATAGAGGCTTATGCTATGTATATGAAACAATGAACTTTCTAACCAAGTTTTTGATTTAAAGGTAGATAATAGGTCATAATGAAATATGTCACATGTAAGCATACAGAAGTATGGCATTGGAATGGAATTTAGAATGAAGTGCTACAAAAGTCCATATGATAAGAAGATTATATGTTAGTATGATAATTGGGAAAATGTGAAGTAGATGCAAAATTGGATTTAAAAAATGACTTCCCTTTTATTCCTTAGAGTATGTTAAGGGAGTGCATAAAAGTTATATATATATATATATATATATATATATATATATATATATATATATATATATATATATACATGCATGCACCTTATCGGAATTAGAATAAAGAGGTCATGTTGGAGGATTTTGTGTTCAAGGATCACTATGGAGAACATATGGTTTGACAAAATCACTAGTGTTTTGTATTTTTGCTTTTTTTTAGTGTTATTGTCAATTTCTCATAAATCAACATATTATTTATAAGATGAAATAGTTGATTTAACCCACCGTTGGAAGGTATTAATGTCTAGGTTTGGGTCATCAACTCATTGGTACTTTTCATGTAGGTTGTATCTTGTAAGAGTTGAGTTGCATCATATTACATTTGACCACATCTATCATATGTTACTCTGATCTAGACATGTCAATGTTTGTGTATCAAACAAATTGACCCACTGAATTCCATTCTTGACCATGTAGTGGGTATAAACATAACAAAATCTAGCCTAATACAACTAGAGTTTATCTAACTCAAATCATGATATTATCATGACATAGTATTAAAGTTAGATGATCATAAAAAGATGTCATCCACATTAGACAGACTACTACTACTACTAACCAACATGTCTACCACTCTGTTGATCAAAAAATATTTACAACATCAAACTGTGGTCCAATGTCAATCAAGGGGAAGCCCTCAACCATCCATTAATTCTTGGACATAACATCTTTCAAAAATATATATGACAATTTTTCAGGATGACACACTAAAAACTACAATATAAAGTCACAATAATCGTGATTACAAATAAATAAGAATTGACATCCATGTATGAGACACCTAGCGCCAACTAAGGAGTTTTGTAAGAAGTTTACAAGGCTTGGGAAAGGTAGTTTGCTTCTTCCCCTTGCATGACAAAGCTCATAATATATAAGAAAATATAAGGTAGTTGAGGATGGGTTCGGTCTCATCAAGTAGAAACACCCACACACTAAAAACTATAATTCATTCACATGACTAACGGGATGAAGTCAAAACAATACAATATATAATTATATCAAAATTCTCTGTCTATATTTCCTTAGAAAGATCAAGTTCAAGGACATAGTACATATGATATATCTATCTATATTTCCTAATCATCAATGAAGATATATGTAATGTCTGTTATATTGGAGATAGAGGAATAGATACTATACGTGTACCTTGATTATGTATTAAAGTAAAATTATCTTGCAAGTACTATAAACAAAATAAATGTCATTCTTTTCCAATACCTTGAATATGAATTTATGTAGAGGTATACATGAGAGAAATCGTTGTAGTATACAAAAAGAAGAATAATCGTGTTGATAATAATGCTCAGTCATAAGATTTTGTATTTAGTTATGGTCTATGGATAGCTTCATAATTCTCTCAACCAACTACGTGTACTAATTGATTCAGATTAGGAGGATGTATAAAAATAGAGTATTTATGCTATTATTATATCCCTTCATTTAAGTTAAGACAACTAAATATTGTATCGTTCTGATGAAAAATGTTTTGGGTGTGATCTAGTCAGACTAGGGTGATTAGAAGCATGATCATAGAGCATTTGTGGTTTAGCAAATAAATTTTTGGTTATAGGTATACTAAATAAGGATTTTTTGACTGATTAGTTATCATATTCATATCATAGAGTTTTACATTAATCTTCATGTACTAACACAAGCTATCTATGGATAAACAAAAGAGAAAAAGGTAAGCACATTGTTTTACTAAAACATGCCATGCAAAAATTCATTTCAGCAGTTAAATTTGAACTAGACTGATTTAATAATCTTGCTATTAATTTGTCCAAGTATATATACTAATTGCTGAGAAAGAAAGTATATATTCTAATTTCTGAGAAGGATGTCTAATGAGTATGAATTATTTAGAGTTTTTTCCGAAATGGAGGTTCTTCTTTAAACAAGTCCTTATGAGAAATCTGTGCCACCAGAGTTGAAATTTGAGTTCTTGGACGTTATCAGTACATCTTTTTGGTTAATGGCATATGTAAGCCTACCTGCCAATAGTTCTTAGCAGAGCATTATAATAATTATCCATACCTACCACCAACCAATTACAAGTCCTTCAAATTAAATGCAATAATAAAAGGCAAAGATATGAGTGATGCATTTGGGATTGGAAAAGGTATGCATACATAGTCTATGAAGAAAAATCATAGCTAAAAGAATTATTTAGAGCATGTGACACATATAGTCTATGAATAAAAATTATAGCTAAAAGAATTATTTAGAGCATGTGACACATATTTTAGTCATTCAAATATGGAAAATTTGATTAATAATGCATACTCCTTTCTTGGGCATGGCTAAATATTTCTAGAGCTTTTGTATGCCAAGATATATTTGTGTCTATTCAATATTTTGTGAAGTGAAGTTTTACATATATATATTAGAGGAATATAATATATTACATAGTTTACCAACATATTCAGTCATAAACATAGTTTAACTAAAAATTCAATCTAAATGTGTTTCCATTGACATACACCTTATACAATACCCTTAGATTATGTTCTGGTATTCATGGTAGGTTCAGTATATAGACAACAAATAGAAAAATTACAAACAAATCAGATGTTATAAGCACCATTTATGAACCACTTTTGACCTACAACATTGTCATCTTTGTAGCTAGATTTGTTATGATATTTTCTAAGCACTCACTATGAGTGAATAGAGTAATTCTGAACCTTAATGAACAGAATAGTAATTGTTCAGAGAAAAAGGATCAAAATATATTTCTAGTTATCAATACAGAATGATTGATTAGAGCACCTATGATTAGCGATGTACGGTATCCAGATAGCACTTGCTCGGTTATACTATAATATATGTCCCCTACTTAGAAGTTTTATGTATAGTAGTCATCCACAACTGCAAACATGGGCATCATTTAGATGGTCTGCTGATTCATTCTCCAATTCTTTAAGGCGGTATGATTGAGTGTTGATTCAAAATTGCACAAACCAACAAACTGAAATACCTCGCTTGGGGACAAAATTAGGGGCTGTGGAAGTGCAATGAAATGCTTTGTCTCAGCCCAGTAAATTAAGGTATAGACGTGTATGGGTGAATTAAAAAGCAATTGGGATCAAGAGCTGAAAGGAGGCAAATTAATCTACTGTGTATTATGCATATTACAATAACAAGATCAAATATAACCTCTTTCCAAGTCCCCTTTCACATCCCATCACCAAAAATTGCATGCCATCATGAAAGGTTTTGTTACGGATTGCGTATATCGATTATGGAGAAGAGCAATCAGCCATCCTTCCAACAGAGGTGAAATTGCCAATGAGAGAAAAGGGGGCCTGTGAAGATGAGAGACGACGAAGGGTTTCCATGCTTCTTCTTTTCATCACTGTATTTAGGTGATAAGAGGGTAGAAACATCGCATAGGGTTTTGTAATGAAGAAACATCCCAGTTGTATTGTGTCGAGGAGGGTAAATTATAATATAGTTAGTGACTTGATCAATGATAGGAATGTCATTTATAAATTGTCGCAATTAAAATGTACAAACACCTATATTATTGAGATTATTATTTTACATTAGATTTAGAGAATATTGTAGCATTAAAAGAAAAACATTTCCTTTACAAATTAATGTATAATTACATTTTTTGAAAATGCCACAATATTAAATGCCACAAATGCGTAATTTTGTTGTACCCATTCCCCAACTCCCAATTTGAAAAATATTTCTCTCCTTTTCTCTCCTCCATCTAATAGAATTATTCCTACTCTGTTTCGCCATGAAGGTTCTATCCCAAGGTAAAAGAGGGTGCCTACCTTGGTGAAGAAGGCTCCTAGGGTTCTAAATTTTCTCTATTTAGGGTTTCTCAAGTTCCTCCTTAGTAATTTCGACCAAAACTAGTAAGTTTCCTCCTTTCCTTCCCTGTTTTCATGTTGTTCATCTTCCTTTCACCTTTTTCTAGGTCGTAACCATGACCTTTCATGGTGAAACCCCACCTAGAACCCTTAAACACCTCATCTCCGTGATCTTTTGTTAGGTTTTTCATCTATAAAGTGGAGAAGGTGATTTTTGCATGAGATAGGAACTTTGTTGGAGAAACTAGCCTCTCTGGCTAGGTAACCTTGCTAATTGGACATGTCCACCTTCCCTAGAGATTCTTTGGAGGACTAGGCTTGGACCTAGGACTGACTTGGACTATTTAGACTATGACGTTGTGGTATGTTTGCATCCCTGATTATTATTTTGAGCAATTAGCCTATGTTTCTTCTTTATCTTGGTCATGTGCACATTGGCCTACACATTATGTCCTATATTTCGAAATCATGGTGAACTATCTTATTCGTTGTGATCTGGGATATTCTCCTAGACTCTTATCTTGTGCTTTGATGCATGATGGAGTTATTGTTGATATGTGGCCACTATGATGTGGATGTTTATTTTGATGATATGTGGTATCTTGTGCCCACGTGCATGTGGATGTATGTGTTGTCAATTGTATGATATGGAAACATTATAAAATTTTGACCATACCTTATACTTACCTCTACATTTTGCATGCTATGTGATTCAGTAGCACTAGAGTAGTGTAATTACATTGGCTTTCTGTAATATGGCAACATTGTGATATTATCGGGATGGAGGATGTATGATTCCCCATAATCGGGTTTGCAAGATGTATGATTCTTGGCCCACATTCATAAATTGGGAGTTTGGTTAATGCACCATTATCTGTCAGGTGCAAGATGTATGATTCTTGTCTGCCATGTCTTTATATTGTTCTAGGGCTATGTTTATCTCACATACATGGAAGTTGTTATGGGTTTTGTGCCAAAAGAATTATGTGTGATTTTGTGGCACCCCTTTTATTATTGTTTTTATGGAAAGTATCTCTTTTTTTATTGCAAATCATTTCTCTTGATACCCACTTGGGTTGTCACTATCTTTTTCATGGTAAGCCTTTATATTTGTTGTCCTTTATTCCATATATTGCTCAATTTTATATTTAGTATGCACATACCAGTCTTTGCTAATGTCATCTATTTTCTCTTCTTGTTGGGGTATTCTTCCAACCCTAGGTGAAGGATTTGGATGATAAGGCATGAAGTTTTGGACTAACTTAAGGAGTTAAAGCTTTGAGACAAAGTTGTTATGGTTTAGCTTTCTTTCTACTAGATCCTTATGTTGACTATACATGTAAACCCTTTGTGGGAGATTATGATGTTCTTTTATAACCTTGTGAATGATTGAATATAGTCATTTGTTTAATTCCACTGCTACACTTTGGTTGTTTTGAATATCATTTATTGAAGTTTGAAAATTTTTGCACCTATTCCAGCATACCTTTGAGTGTGTTTTAAATTGATGTTTTGCTCTTCAAATTTTAAGTAGGGAGTCCATCCCCTCTCGGGTCCCACTCCTTACAGCATGGTATTAGAGCCCATAGTAGCCAGAATCAGGCTATTTCAATTTTGTCTCCCTTATTAGAACCCTTCACTTTGATAGTCACCCTTTAAGTGAGATGTTTCTCTAGAATTTTCTTAAGTAGATCATGAGATCGTGAAAGATTGATGTTTAGAGTAACCCTAAATGTTGTTTTAGTTTGACTTGTTAGGTTGAATCTTTTAAGGGGTGGAGAGTAATTGGTTGTTGATGTTTGTATCAATAGATTTCAAGGAGAAAATCCTTTTAAGGGGTGGAGTGTTGTAACATACTAGATCTCAAACCCTACCCTAGAAGTTTGATCTTTTAGACGTAGCCAAACAAGGTTGAAGGATAGACCTAAATAGATGTTTAGTATGATCCTAATGAGCTAATACATGAATGTATCACCCTGATGTTGCCTAATGTTTTTATGTTAGTCTTAAGATAATAATGGATAGTCTTAGGATAATAATGGATACATAAAATATGCCACATAACTCATTTTGGTGGTAATATGAAGATGAGGAACTTCATTGGATGAATAATTGAGATAATGGTCTATTAATTGGCCATATGACATATCTCATAAAAATAAGTCTCAAAAGTGGAAACAAACTTCAAATTCGTAATCCACATATCAAAATTAGCATACATGTCAAATTTCATCTAATTTGGACAACTTTAAAATATTAGGATAAGTTTAGGAGAGAGAAAATGAGTAAAAGTCATAAGTAATGAATATTGTTATTATGTAATTTCAAAAGATGGAAATAGTATCAAATTCATATTCAAAACATCAAAGATAACATGTGGATGGAGTTTCACCAAATTTGGATGTTGTTTGTGCAAGTTATGAAATTTAAGGTACATTCTAGACTTTTCTACAATTTACCCAATTGGGAGGTTTTCTTTGCAAATTAGCACATGCATTATAATCTTTAAATATTCCCTTACCATTCTCGAGTTTTTGAACCATGGGGAACCTAGTTGCACCTTGGTTTGAAGGTGTTTCTCTCTAAGGGCATTTTAGGGATTACCCTCTTTATAAATGAGCTTATCTTTAGAAGATATCAACCAATGAGGTTATTTATTTGATTGGAGGTCGTTGGGGATGTCCTAGAAGTCTCCATAGTCTCTTATAATTGACATTTGATATTCAAGAAGCTTCTATGAGATGTCCTCTTGCATGGCCATGAAAGCCCTAGTCTAAGGACACATGGGAAGCTCCATGGACACCTCGTGCTTGATTTCATCCTTACCTATAAAGGCTTTCATGTCCATGGGCACCCTTAGCATTGGACACATGGAAAGTAACTTTACACCTCATGCTTGACTTATTCCTTATCCATAAAGTCTTGCATGCCCATGGACACCCTTATACATGACACATGGAAAGTTTCGTAGACACCTCATACTTGACCTCTTTCTTTATATAGCAATATCTACCCATTCCTCAACTCCCAATTCGAAAAATCTTTCTCTCCTTTTATCTCCTCCATATTATAGCATCATTCTTACTTTGTTTAGCCATGAAGGTATTGTCCCAAGGTAAAATAGGGTGCCTACCTGGGTGAAGAAGGCTCCTAGGGTTCCGAATTTGCTCTATTTAGGGCTTCTCAAGCTCCTCCTTGGTAATTTTGACCAAAACAAGTAAGTTTCCTCCTTTCCTTCCCTATTTTCATGTTGTTCATCTTCCTTCCACCTTCTTCCTGGTCATAACCAAGACCTTCCATTATGAAACCCCACCTAGAACCCTTAAACACTTGTTCTCCATGATCGTTTGTTAGGATTTTTCACCTCTAAAGTAGAGAAGGTGCTTTTTGCTCGAGATAGGAGCTTTGTTGGAGAAACCAGCCTATCTAGCTAGGTAACCTTGCTAATTTGACCTGTCCACCTTTTCTAGAGGTTCTTTGGAGGCCTAGGATTGGATCTAGGACTGACTTGGACTATTTAGACTCGGAAGTTGAGGTATGTTTGCATCCCCGATTGTTTTTTTGAGCCATTAGCCTATGTTTTTTCTTTATCTTGGTCATGTGGACATTGGCCTACACATTATGTCCTATCTTTTGAAATCATGGTGAACTACCTTATTTGTTGTGATCTTGGATATTCTCTTGGACTCTTATCTTGTGCTTTGTTACATGATGGACTTATTGTTGATATGTGCCCCCTTTGATGTGGATGCTTATTTTGATGGTATGTGGTATCCTGTTCCCACTTGCATGTGGATGTATGTGTTGTCCAATGTATGATATGGAAACATTGTATAATTTAGACCATACCTTCTACTTGCCTCTACATTTTACATGCTATGTGATTCAGTAGCACTAGAGTTGTGTAATTACATTGGTTTTGTGTAATATGGCAACATTGTGATATTATTGGGATGGAGGATGTATGATTCCCCATAATTAGGTTTGCAAGATGTATGATTCTTGGCCCACATTCATAAATTGGGAGTTTGGTTAATGTACCATTCTCTATCAGGTGCAAGATGTATGATTCTTGGCCGTCATGTCTTTATATTGTTCTAGGGCTATGTTCATCACACATACATGCATGTTTTATAGGTTTTTTGCCCAAAGAATTATGTGTGCTTTTGTGGCACCCCTTTTATTATTATTATTATGGCAAATATCTCTTCTATTATTGCAAATCATTTCTCTTGATGGCCACTTGGGTTGTCCTTATCTTTTTCATGGGAAGCCTTAATATTTGTTGTCCTTTATTCCATATATTGCTCAATTTCCTATTTAGTATGCACATACCAGTCTTTGTTGATGTCATCTATTTTCTCTTCTTGTTGGGGTATGCTTCCAACCCTAGGTGAAGGACTTGGATGATAAGGCATGAAGTTTTGGACTTACTTAAGGAGTTAAAGCTTGGAGACAAAGTTATTATGGTTTAGATTTCACTCTACTAGATCCTTGTGTTGAGTGATACATGTAAACCCTTTGTGGGAGATTATGATGTTCTTTTGTAACCTTGTGAATGATTGAATATAGCCATTTGTTTAATTCTACTAACACACTTTGGTTGTTTTGAATACCATTTATTGAAGTTTGAAAATTTTGCACTTATTCCATCATACCTTTGAGTGTGTTTGGTATGGATGTTTTATTTTTCAAATTTTTAGTAGGGAGTCCATCCCCTCTGGATCCCACTCCTTACATACCTACAAGCTATTAAGGAACCAAAATCTAAGAAATGGCTTGAGGCCATCAGATCCAAGATGGAGTCCATGTAAACAAACAAGTTATGACCTTACTGGATCCACCTGAAGGGGTAAAACCCATAAGGTGCATTTGGGTCTTTGAAAGAAAACCAACATGGAATCATACATTGGTTACAAAGGGTTTCAAACAAGTTCAAGATGTTGAACATGATGAAATCTTGTCACTAGTTGCCATTGTTAAATCCATCAAGATCATGCTTGCAATTGCATATTAGTATGATTATGAGATTTGGCATATGGATGTTAAATCGCATTCCATAACAAGAATAATTATGAGGATGTTTATGTGACACAACCTAAAGGTTTTATAAATCCAATATTGCATACAAAGTCTATAAGCTATAAAGGTCAATCTATGGATTGAAGCAAGCATATCAGAGTTCGAATCTTCTATTTGATAAGATAGTCAAAGGGTTTGACTTGAGTTAAAATGAAGATGAAATCTATGATTACAAAACATTTAACAGGAGAATATTTGTATTCCACATTATGATGGGGAATAACATCCTTATCCTACAAATGTAAAAACATGGCAAGGAAAGTACCTTCTCTATGAAGGGTTTATGTTATGTACTGAAATTTAGGTACATTCTTAATTTGGCCATTTTCCTAAGTTATTCCTATCCTTTTTATTCTTTTTGGCCTTAATGTTGATTTATGGAAATCATTAGTGGTTTGTTGATCTCTATTCATGTCAATGTATGGGTTTATGCACAAATACCTCAGTTAATGTTTCAATTAGGGTCTAAGATGCAAGATTACCACTTAAGTGACATATTGATAAAATGAATTCGTTATAGAACTTCCCTTAGCCTTATGGAGCAAGGAAGACTAAATGGAATAAATAAGAAACCTTCAAACATGATAATATGGCACTAGATAATTTAATGTGACAAATTGTGATGATAATGTGTAAAGGGAATAAAACTCACAAAAACAAGACTCATTGGATAAAAATAACTTTGTCTGAATTCATTGGGTCTCAATTGACTTGAGTTCCAAGTTTCACTATATTTTCATAACAATAAATAACATAATTCAATTTGGAAAAGAAAATAGGATTAATGCCCAAATTATGAAATAAAACACTAAATGACTTCAAAAGAGAACTAATATCAAATTCCAAATCTACATGCTAAAATTAGCCTATGGGTAGATTTCAACTAATTTGGAAAATATTTATTGTTCTAATATGTTTAGGAGAGAGAAAGTGTAATTAAAGTCCAAAATATTAAATAATATGTTAAATAATTCCAAGAGTGAAAATTAATGGCAAATTTGTGTTTCACAAGTTGAAGTTTGCTTGAGGGTGAAGTTTCACATTAATTGGTGGTTTCTAGATGTCTTTAATGTGATAGGAAAGAGAAAATATGATTTAAATCAAGATAATTAAATAAAATACTTAGAGTCTCCAAAACTGAACACTAATGCCAAAATTGGATTCTACACGTCCTAGTTAGACTAGGTATCAATTTTCATTCAATTTGGAGTTTGTTTGCAACCTCAATTGATGAGAGAGAAAAAGAGAAATAATTTTATCCACACTTTATTTAAATCATATTTGGAATGCAATTAAAAGTTTTACTCCACTTGACTGAGACACGCACTACGTGATGACTGTTGGATCACAATCTGATGACTTGCAAGTTGCCATCAACCTTAAAACTTTTTGGGAAACAAGCCACTAGTTTGAGTGATTTTAAAAGCAGGATTTCTCTCTCTACACATGATCTTTACGTGAGATTTTTTTATCCAACATTTTCCTTGTTGGATTCCGCACACAATGATAGCATATTCTAGACCAACTTGAGTTTTTAGGATCCCCTACTGCTTCTCGAAGCTACATACTCTGAAAGCCATTGTATAAACCTAGACCTATAAATACCAATACCATGATCACAGCTAGCCCTAGTGAAACCGTTCTCTCACTCCAATTTTATCCAAACTTCTCCTCGTCAGCATTGTAACCTTTTGGAAAAGCATCCATTGTTGGAAGCTCATGCTTGTCTCTCACCGCACCTCGGTTCAATAGCACATGGTGGTGAGTTTGTATGCTCTCCCTCTTTCTTTCGGTGTCTCCTTTTTGTCAAATCGTCGCCTCTTTTGATTTTGCCCAAACTCACATGCCACTAGCAGATCTGCTTCTTGTAGCCATGGAACTATGGGTGGAGGGGAAGAAGCCCCACGTCATATCTATTTTACCCCTCACTTTCTTCTTTGTTTGCTTTTCCTCACCAAGGGTGTAATGTCTTTTCTCCCATTATTTCTTTGTTTTAATGCGAGTCAACCCAGTCATTGACCCAGTGATGTGGCTTCCTCTGATTGGGCCATCATCAGGGATCGGCCCCACTCTCTCTTCCTCTCTCAAGTTTTTCAATGCTTATTTGGATTTTTTATTTTTCTGATTGGTTAAACTTGTAAAAGTCATATCTTTTGCTATGCTTGTCCAAAAATTATAAATTAATATATTTTGGATTTGGAAAAATGATATCTATCTAATAAAAATGTTTCTAGAGACTGGTTCTAATGTTTTTGAAGGTTGATTTTTGGGAAAACTAATAAATACATGAAAATTGTAAAAATTGTAACTAATTCATACGAACTTCAATTAAAACAAATAAATTTGTTTTCTTGATTATAAAAACATAAGGAATTTATTGGTTTAGGTTTTGTGACCAAAATCCTAGGTTTTCTAAAATGGTCTAAAATTAGGGTTTCTTTACACATATATGCATTATAAAACCCTAATACATGTGAATAACTTGAAATCAGGCAAAGGTGATCTTGGAATCTTTTAAATTAGTGAATAGTGATAACTAGGACTATGAATTGAGGTATGTGCATCTTAACCCTTGAGTGGGGCAGTTTTTGATATCCAACCCCTAATTTTGCAATGAGGCGTGGACTAAAACCATAATTCCTATTATTGCTCTTTTTGGCACAATTACTTCATTACTTGCTTAGGTCTTGAACCCACCTTTCATATGAATATTATTTGTTGCTTAATCATGCCATATGATTTCATTAAGCATGATGATATGTTTGACTTATTAACCATAATTCCTATTATTGCTCTTTTTGGCACAATTACTTCATTACTTGCTTAGGTCTTGAACCCACCTTTCATATGACTATTATTTGTTGCTTAATCATGCCATATGATTTCTTTAAGCATGATGATATGTTTGACTTATTAGCTAATGTTGTGGTACTTATGTACAACCACCCATAGTTGAGCATGTGTTATTTCACCCAGGGGAATGTGTCACACTCCTCATATATATATATATATATATATATATATATATATATATATATATATATATATATATATATATATATATATATATATATATATATATATATATATATATATATATATATTGTAGGTATCTGGGAATGTGTTTACTCTTCCCTTACCTAATGGTTGGGGTGTGGTAGGTGCCTCAACACTACTTAGTCAATTTAGTCTAACATAATCATTCATGTGAATTTTCTTATTATTTGTTATGGCGAGAATCTTATTTGTTATGTGCCTCATACTTTTGGCTCTCCATATTCTTACCCAAACTTTTCCTTTGTTGTTATTATCTTGATCTTGTTCCTTAACTAATATAGAACTTGTTGTCTCCTCTTGCTGGGTGATTCCCAAACACCCAGGTTTAGGACAAGGTGTTGAACAATACCAGTAAGATCTAAACCAGGAGTAGACTCAAAGCTTGTCTATAAGGATGTCTAGGCTGCTACGGCTAGATCCTATAGAGACATGAACTCATGTAGTGAACTTGGGATCAAAACCATGTAATAACTTTATCTTTTCTTTCTGTTTCTACTCTTGACAATTTTGTATTTGAAATATACTTATTTAAATGGAATTATTATGCATGCATCCTTCATTATCTAAGTTCTTTAAAAAATTGATGGATGTTGTGTATTTTCTAATAAATTTTGTAAGGGTTAATATTTCCTCCTTACAAAATGGTATCAAAGCCTTTTAGGTAGTTATTAGGGCATAAGTTGAAAGCAAGGGTGTCTAGAAAGGATCAGGGTTTGGGGTGACAAGATTTTCCTCTGTGCCACTAGCTTGGTTTATGAGGACTCCTAGATCCACATGATATTGGCCTGGCTTGGGTTGATAGTGATTGTCTGAAATAGCATACCTATAGGGAATACTAGCCATAGATATCTCTATTGGATACTCTTGGAAATCATATGTTATTCCTTTGTCTTTCAAGTAGGGTGATTTGTTTGGGGATATGAACAATGAATCCAAGGGAGCCTCCTCTAGAAACACTAAAAAATGGACACCCCAAGGACTCCTGATAATGACATGTCGACCCCTATTACCCTATTTACACACCGGTACTGACCCCAGGGCAAGAGTTGACCATGTTGGGCTAGCTACTCTCGACTACCTTGGTGGGAAAACTCCCCACTGCTGTAGCCACTGCTAGAAAACCTAAGGAGATCACCTTGACAGACTTCATTAAGATGAAACCACTATACTTCAAGGGTGAGAGTGTATTAAACATGGTGGATAAGGTTGATGACTGGGTGTTGGCCCTGGAGTAGAGTTTTAAGGGCATGGCATGTCCTCCTCATTAGAAGGTTTGCTTTGCAACTTGTGTGCTAGATGGGCCAACACGTGTCTGGTGGAATGGTATGGCTCGTACTTACGCCATCACTAGCATGACTGATAGTATGACTTGGGAGCAGTTCCCCAAGTTGTTCTGTGAGAAGTACATCTACCCAGCTTATCTGAGAAGGAAGGAAGTTGAGTTTTATAACCTGCAACAGGGTAGCATGAGCATTTTTGAATACGTTCAATGTTTCCTACTTTTGAAAAGCTATGCTACTAATCTCGGATCAGAACAAAGATCAACTCTTTTCTTGGAAGGGATCATCTACAACATTGGATACAACCTTGTTCTTCAACTACCACTCACTTTTCAACAAATGTTGGACAAAGAACTTGTAATATTTCAACAAATGTTCTTCAACAACCTTGTTCTTCATCTACCGCTGCCTGCGCCGCCAGAGCCCCTCTGTCCCCTAGGTTTCATCTTGGTTGTCATTCTATGTATAACATCTTCCTGGACTCCAGTCTAATCACAGCCCTATCTTGGTCAGAAGCAAACACACTTTTGCAGGCCCGAGAAGATTTGTGGTGAAGGCGAGCTGGGCACACAATGAGGGTTTCAAAGCAATGCTCACAAGGGAATGGAACCATAAATCGGATTTCTACAGAGCTCTGAATGACTCTAAAAGAAACATGTCCAACTGGGATAGAGACCATACCAACAGTAAGAGAAAGCACAAAATTCATCTGTTGAGAAATATCAACAAACTTGAAAAAGACTTGGCTGATGAATACAATCCGATCACTGACGGAATATGTACTGATATGAAGGTTGTGTTAGACGTGATTATAAAGGAGGAGGAAGAGAAGTGGCATCTGAAGAGCCACATTGACTGGTTACGCAATGGAGATAGCAACACTAACTTCTATAGTGCTTATGTCAAACAAAGGCATAGATCAAATATTATCACTCTACTTAAGAACAAGGATTGCAACTGGGTAAGAAATGAATCTGAACTAGAAGAAATGGTGAGAACCCATTTTGAAACACTCCTCACTAGAACAGGAGATACCGAAGAGGAAGCGATGAGAAAAATTCCTGCTGAATTTAAGAAACTCAAACCGAGTCAAACCTTACATTTAGCAAGGGAACCGTCTGAAGAGGAATGCTACAGAATAGTTACATCTATGAACCCTTATAAAGCTAATGGACCTGACGGTATAAATGGTCTTTTCGTTCCGAAACATTGGGATATCCCTAAGAACTCAGTTGTCATCACTGTAATGAGAGCTTTATCCGGGAAGGCCTTAAGCAGCGATATGTGTGATTCGGCCATTGTCCTCATACCCAAAGTTCAGAACCCGGAGAGTTGCGATCAGTTGAGGCCGATCTCTTTGAACAATTACTGTCTTAAGTTGATTTCTAAAGTAGTAGTGGAGAGACTCAAAATGTATCTGCCTGAATGGATTTCTGATTCTCAGAGTGCTTTTGTCCCAGGACGCCACATAACTGACAATATCGCAATAGTTCAGGAGGTGATCTTTATGATGAAGAAGAATACAGCTGCAAAAATGATGGCAATTAAAATAGATCTAGCCAAGGCATATGACAGGCTATCTTGGGATTTCATCACTGATACCCTCGTCAAGATCAATCTTCCCACAAACATAACTGGTTACATTATGAACTCCATCAGTACGGGAGAGTGTTCAATCCTGTGGAATAGAAAGTTAACCAGGCCTTTCAAAACCAGTCGCGGTCTCAGACAGGGTGATCCCCTATCACCATATCTTTTTGTTCTGTGCATCGAAAGATTGTGCCAGTTGATTCAAAAGAATCTAAGAGAAGGTGAATGGAAACCTTTTAGGTTGGGAAGGAATGGATGCAGTATTTCCCACCTATGTTTTGCTGACGACCTGATCCTGTTTGGAGAAGCATCAAGCAACCAAATGAGATGTATCAAATGATGTTTTAATATTTTTGAACAAGCCTCGGGCCAGATGATATCGGTAACCAAAACCCAAGTTTTATTTGCTGTGAGTGTTCCCCAAAGAACTAGAAGGATAATCAATAAACTAGGGAAATTCAAGGAGACTGACGACCTGGGAAGGTACCTAGGGGTGCCCATTATTCATAAGAGGGTCACTAAGGACACCTATGCAGATATCTTGAAAATGGTTGACTCCAGATTTAACGGGTGGGCAGCGAAATGCCTATCCGTAGCCAGAAGAACTTGCCTCACGAAATATGTATTAGAGACCATTCCAACCAATATTATGGAGACAGTATCACTTCCAGTGGGGTTATGTGATCAGATAGATAGATGTATATGCAATTTCCTTTGGGGAGGAGGACACAATGCCCATCCGCTGTCCCTGGTAGCATGGAATAAAATCATTTGTCCAAAAAGAGAAGGAGGGCTTGGGCTTAAATCTATGCGGGAATGGACCACTGCTTTGATTGCCAAGAACGCATGGGATTTAGCTTCTAATCAGAATACTATCCGGTGTGATTTTACAAGATAGAAATACAGGCGGGCTATGATAGGGAAAATGCCTAACCTGTCTAGATTAGCAACTGCTACGATCAGATGCAAGCAACTGATTGAGGACAATTCTTTCTTGCTGCTTTTGAACGGCAACAACACTTCGTTTTGGGAAGATGAATGGGTAGAGCCTACCCTTAAACTGATCGAGGTAGCAAGGCGAGAAGTTCCTGAAGCCATTAGGGACATGATCATTGGAAGTGTTGTATTAGATAATGGGCATTGGGATAAGGAGTACCTCAGAGAATGGATGCCACCTCAGGTAGTTAATAAAATTTTGCATTTAGAGCCACCAGCAACCGACATGAATCCAGACACGAGAGCTTGGACTGGGACACATAACGGCAAGTTTACTACAAATTCTGCATATAACATCTTGATGACAGATCAGAAGCTTGTTGTAGAAGGGGAATGGGATAAGTTATGGGAAATCAAGATGCCAGCAAAATATAAGATGTTTGGTTGGCTTCTTATGCATGATGCTATCTTAACCAATAGTAGGAGGGTCAGAAGGAAGATGGCAAATGACGCTACCTGTACTAGATGCCGTCAACATGAGGAAACACTCAGTCATGCACTCAGAGATTGTGTCTATGCAAGAGAAGTTTGGATTAATAGTCTGAACAGTGATGATCTCATCGACTTCTTTCACCTGGAAGGAAAACAATGGATCAGTAAGCAGATACAGAAGGAACCCAATAAGAGAAAACGCCTAATAATTACATGTTGGTTCATTTGGGGGACCCGTAACCAGCAGGTGTTTGAGAACCAGCCCATGACTGTGGAAAGACAGATACAAAAAATAATGAATGAACTTCAATTAATAGATAAGGCATGGAGCAGTAACCCGGAATGCCAAGTACGCAAGAACGACAATCACTGGAGAAGGCCACCACTGGGATATATCAAGATGAATACTGACGCGGCTTGGAAACCAGACAAGGCCACAGTGGCTATCATAGCGCGGGACTCCAAGGGCTGCTGGATAGACGGACATGTCAGGAGTTCAAGGCGAGTTCATCCACCCATGCGGAAATCATAGGAGCTGATATTTCCCTTGAGCTAGCAAGAAGGAACAATATTTCAGACCTTATCCTCGAAACCGATTGCAAAGTGTTAGTGGATTTGATTCATTCAAAAATGGAGCATTATCCAAGGTATGTGAGACTCTTAACCAGGATCAAGCAAACTTTAGATGACAATCAAGGCTGGAGCCTTCAGTTCAGTCCGAGAGAGTGTAACTTGATGGCGGACAAGATAGCAAAAGTTTTTCAAAAACAACCTGGAGGGTGCTTTGATTTGCCCAGACCACCTGAATGTATTGCAAATCTCTTAATTCTAGAGAAATGTAATGGAGATAGTATTTCCAAATTTAATTCATGCAATAATTTAAAAGATTGTATTTGTTTTCCGTATTGGCTTACAAGGGGAGGGAAAGATGAATAAAATAGCCTCCTGGCTTCTCCCAAAAAAAAGAGTCCTATCCCAGATTTCTAACTTCCAGACACAACAACAACAAGTGGAAGAACTCATGTGGAGATCAAGAATGTGAAAGATTCAAAAGATGTTCCCGTTCTCATTTGCTTGGGAGATCTCATATAGGAAATGCCATGCCTCATAGAGATGATCAAACTACACCTATCTGTCATGAGTGCGGCCCGGCTGGACATATTTGATCCAATTATCCTAAGATTTAGCAAGGATAGGCCCCAGCTCAGCAGCCACCACAGTGACATACTTGCCTCGAAGGAACAACAACTAGAACTAGCAAGGACGTTGACCACCTACTATAAGGTGGAATGGAAGAGTGTTCACTCTGAATGGTGAAGAGGCTGAAGAGGACAATGAAGTTATTGAAGGTACTTTACATATTAATATGCATCATATCAAGACACTTTTTGATTCTAGATCGACCCATACCTTCATATCAACACATCTTGTTTCAATGTTGGAATTAGAATATGAATACATGGATCACATGTTAGATGTTAAAACCCCTAGTAATAGAATATGCTCTTCTTATCTCAAACTCCTAACCTTGGACCTTTGTATACCTGGGAATATGTTTCCTTCAGACTTCATCTTGCTCAATATGTCTCCTTTGATGCCATCCTGGGGATGTACTATTTGAAGAAATATAAGTTACACCTCTTATGTTGGGAGTTGAAGGCTATCATGTTGTGCCCTGATGGAGAAAGGTTGTGTATCTTAGGTAGGAAGCGAGAGGATTGTAAATTCATCATTTCAGCCATCAAAGCTGAAAAACTTGTCTTATAATGGTGTAGAGCATACTTAGCATCCATCATTCTCAATACCACGCCCCCTGCTTTAGATATGTAGATGTGGTAAAGGACTTTCTTGATGTGTTTCCTAAGGAGTTTCCTGAGTTTCTTCCAACTCATGAAATGGAGTTCTCCATCGAGCTTGTATCCAGAACTTTGCCTATCTTGAAGACACCTTATTGGTCAGCTCCAACTGAACTCACTGAGATTAATAAGTAGCTTCAAGAGATTCTTGACATGGGTTTCATCAACCCCAGTATTTCTCCTTGGGAATCCCCTATCTTGTTTTTGAAGAAGAAGGATGGTTTGTTGTGGATGTGTATCAATTATTGTATTCTTAACCAGGTGAAGGTGAAAAATTATTATCCCTTACTGTGCATCGATTATTTGTTTGACCAGCTTAAGTCAACCATTGTGTTTTCAAAGATGGATCTACAAAGTGGATATTATTAGATGATTGTGAAAGATGAGGATGTTTTGAAGACAATTTTCAGAACTTGATATGGGAATTATGAGTTTTTGGTCATTCCCTTTGGTCTGACTAATGCCCCTGCTACTTTTATGGCCTTGATGAATCGAGTGTTCCATCCTTATCTCTATCAATTCATAGTGGTATTCATTGACAATATTTTGATATACTCCGAATCTGAGGAAAAACATCATGAACATTTGCAAATTGTTCTTAACACACTACGAGAATATCAACTCTATGCTAAATTCTCAAAGTGTGAGTTTTGGATAAAGTGATGTTTCTGGTCATGTGATTTTTGTCAGCCACATTGTTGTTGATCTTGTAAAGGTAGAAGTTGTGACCAAGTGGAAAGCTCTAAAAAGTCCATGAGATATGAAGTTTCCTCGAATTAGTAGGTTACTATCAGAGATTTATCAAGAGCTTCTCTGAGTTAGATATCCCTCTAACAAAGTTGACACAAAAAGAAGTCAAGATTGTGTAGTCACCAGAATGCGAGGATAGTTTCCAAAAGTTGAAAGAGTGTTTGACATCTACTCCTGTTCTTGTGTTACCTGTTGAAGAGAAATCCTATGTCATTTACATTCATGCTTCTAAGCACAATTTAGGGTGTGTCTTGATGTAAGAAGCAAGAGTGATCACCTATGCTTCACGCCAGTTGAAACCGAATGAAGAGAACTAGCCTACACATGATATAGAGCTTGCCTCCATTGTGCATGTCCTAAAGATTTGGCGACACTATCTTTATGGTGTTAAGTTTGAGGTCTTCTATGATCACAAAAGTTTGAAGTATCTTTTGACACAGAAGGATCTGATCCTGAGACAACTTAGATGAATGGATTACCTTAAGGACTATGACTTTACAATCATTTATCATCCTAGTAAAGTAAACATAGTTATTGATTCCTTGAGTCTTAAGAAAGATCTAGTTTGTGATGTAATGAGATGTTCTGTGTGGATGAATCTGGAGCATATTTCAAGTTGGCAACCACAACGTGTTGATGTAATAGATGAAGAAGCTGTTGAAAATTTGTGTTCATCCCAATCTATCCATTACACCATCTTGGATCTTAGAAGTCATTGTTTCCCAGTTAGAAAGTCCTGATCTTGATGAGATGAAGATCGTAGTAGAGAAACCACAATCTGACTTCTCAGGTGGAGTGGGATGGTGCAATCCATTTTTGGTAGAGGTTATAGATTCCTAAAGTTGGTGACTATGATAGAAAGTTCTGAGTGAAGCTTATGGGTCAAAGTACACAATACATCCTTGTATGACCGAGGTGTACAAGGACCTACAATGAAGTTTCTGGTGGAAGAATATGCAGAAGGATATTGCTATGTTCATTGTGAAGTGTTTGACCTATCAACAAGTTAAGGTTGAGAATCAACGACCTACTGGTCTTCTACACCTGCTCGAGATTCCAAAATGGAAATGGGAGAAGATTATTATGGTCTTTGTCACTGGTTTCCTCAAGTTTACAAAAGGTTATAATGTTGTGTGGGTAGTGATTGATTGACTTACTAAGTATTCCCACTTTTGCCTTTCAAATCCACTTACAAGGTTGGTGATATGGCTCAGTTGCATGTGGATTGGATCATTCATCTGCATGATGTGCCTAAAGGGATACTATCTAACCATGACCTAAAGTTTACCTCTCCTTTGTGGAGTCAGATTCATGAAGAAATGGGAACTGACGTATGTTTCAGTACCACTTATCATGCACAAACTGATGGTCAGTCAGAGAGGACAATGCATATTTTGGAAGATTTGTTGCGTACTTGTATTATGGACTGGGAAGGTGCATGGGGCAAGTCTCTACCATTAGCTAAGTTTGCATACAACAATAGCTACAAAGATGACATTGGTATGCCCCCTTATGAATATGGAAGACCTTGTCATTCTCCATTACACTGGGATGATGTGGGAGAATGTGCTTTGATGAAGATTGATGATATGCAGATGATGATAGAGAAGCATATAGAAGTTGCACAAGATAGACAGAAGATATATGCATACAAGAAGAGGTCTGATGTAAGTTTCTTGGTGGGTGACTATGTGTTCCTAAAGATCAAACCTATATGCTCTATTGCACGATCTAAAGTTAAAGGCAAGCTTAGTCCCTACTATGTTGGACCATTTGTGATTTTGGATAAGGTGGGAGACTGTGCATACTGTTTAGCTCTTCCTCCTACCGATGACAAGATCCACAATGTATTTCATGTATCTGTGTTCAAGAAGTATGTGAAAGACCCTTCTCATGTACTTACAATAGAACCTTTGAAGATCCATGAGATCCTGACCTACGAGGAATTACATGTGAAGATTCTTGACTCTCATGTTAAGCAGTTAAGAACAAGGTGATTGAGTTAGTGAAAGTCTTATGGAAGTACCATGGTTTAGAAGAAACAACAAGGGAGCTTAGAGAGAGATGTTTCATAGACATCCATATCTCTTTGCTTGATATTTCGGGGATGAAATCCTTTTTAAGGGGTGGAGTGTGGTAATGTATTGAAATCTAGGAACATTCCCAATTTGGCCCTTTTCCTAAGTTATTCCTATCCTTTTTATGCTTTTTGTCATTGATGTTGACTTGTGGAAATCATTAGTGCTTTGGTGTATATTTGATCTTTACTCATGCCAATGTATGGGCTTATGCACAAATACCTCAGTTAATGTTTCAATCAGGGTCTAAGATGCAATATTCCCACTTAAGTGACAAATTGATCAAATAATTTTGTTCTAGAACTTCCCTTTGACTTATGCATCAAGGAAGATAAAACTGTTTAAATAAGGAAGCTTTCAACATGATAATGTGGCGCTAGATAATTTAATGTGACAAATAGTAATGATAATATGTAAAGGGAATAAAACTCATAAAAATAAGACTCATTGGATAAAAATAACTTCAAATCTGAACTCCTTGGGTCTCAATTGACTTGAGTGCCAAGTTTCACTGTATTTTCATAATAAAAAATATCTTAATTCAATTTGAAAAAATAGGAGTAAGGCCCAAAAGATGAAATAAAACATTAAATGACTTCAAAAGAGAAAACAAATCCCAAATTTGAAATTTACATACCAAAATTAGCTTATGGGTAAATTTTCAAATAATTTGTACAATCTTTAATGTTCTAGTGTGTTTAGGAGAGAGAGTGTATTTGAAGTCCAAAATATTTATCAATGTGTTAAATAATTCTAAGAGAGGAAATTAATGGCAAATTCATGTTTCATAAGTTTAAGTTTGCTTGAGGATGAAGTTTCACATTATTTGGTTTCTAGATGTCTCTAATGTGATAAGAAAGAGAAAATATGATCTTCTTCAAAAGAATTAAATAAAATACTTAGAGTCTCCAAACTAAAAAATAATGCCAAAACTAAATTTTACACGTTCTAGCAAGGATAGGTATCAATTTTCATTTAATTTGGACTTTGTTTGCACCTTCAACTAAAGAGAGAGAAAAAGAGAAATAATTTTATCCACACTTTATTAAAATCAGATTTGGGATGCAATTAAATGTCACGCCACTTGGCTGAGACACGTACTACGTGATGACCATTGGATCATGATTTGATGGGTCACAAGTTGTCATCAACCTTGCACCATTATGGGAAACAGGCTGCTAGTTTGGGTGATTTTAAAAGCGGGATTTCTCTCTCTACATGTGATCTTTTTGCGAGATTTTTTCTCTGACATTTTCCTTGTTGGATTACATATACAATGGTATCCTACTCGATACCTATCATCAAGATTTTAGAAAATGTCGAACTCTCCCCTACTTCTTCTCGAAGCTACATACTTATGAAGCCATAGTACAAACCCACACCTATAAATAACAGTACCATGATCACCGCTAGCCCTAGTGCAATCATGCTCTTACTCCAATTTTATCCAAAATTATCCTTTTTGGTGTTGTGAGCTTGTCGATTGGAAGCCATTTCCAGAAGCTCGTGCTTCCCACTCACCGCACCTCGGTTCAATAGCACATAGTTGTGATTTTGAATGCTTTCGCTCTTTCTTTCGGTATCTTCATTTTGTCAAATTGTCACCTCATTTGATTTCACCCAAACACATGTGCAACTAGCAGCTCTGCTATTTGTTGTCATGGTGTCGTGGATGAAGGGGAAGAATCCCCATGTGATTTCTCTATTTTACCCCCGGACTTTCTTCTTGATTTACTTTTTCTCATGAAGGATACAATGGCCTTTTCGCCCCTTGTTACTTTGTTTTGGTGCGAGTCAACCGAGCCGCTGACCTGGTGATGTGGTTGTCTATGATTGGGCTAAGTCAGCTAGTGTAGGGCCTACTCTCTCTCCCCCTCTCAAGCTTTTCTATGCTTATTTGGATTCTATTGAGTTTTCTGATTGGTTAAACTTGTCAAAATCATATATTTTTCTCTGCTTGTCCAAAAATTATAATAAATATGTTTTGGATTCAAAAAAATGATATCTATCTAATAAAAATATTTCTGGAGTCTGATTCTAATGTTTTAGAAGGTTGAGTTTTGGGAAATCTAATAAATACATGAAAAAACCTACAAATTGTAACTAATTCATATGAACTCCACTTTAAGAAAATAAATATGATTTCTTGACCACAAAACATAAGGAATCGATTGCTTTAGATTTTGTTGCCAAAATTTGTGGTTTTCCAAAAAGGTCTAAAAATAAGGGTTTCTTTACACTTATATGCATTATAAAACCCTAATACATGTGAATAACTTGAAATTAGACAAATGTGATCTTGAAATCTTCTAAGTTGGTGAAAAGTGATAACTAGGACTCTGAATTGAGGTATGTGCATCTTACCCCTTAAATTGGGCATATTTTGATATCCAAACCCTAATTTCCCAATGAGGCATGGACTAAAACCATAATTCCTATTATTTCTCTTTTTGGCACAATTACTTCATACTAGCTTGGGTCTTAAACCCACCTTCCATATCACTATTATTTGTTACTTAATCTTTCCATATGATTCCTTTGATCATGACGATATGTTTGACTTATTAGTTAATGTAGTGGTACTTAGGTATAAACACCCATAGTTGGGCATGTGTTATTTCTCCCAGGGGAATGTGTTAGTCTCCCCATATATAAATATTTTGTAGGTGACTGGGAATGTGTTTACTCTCACCTCACCTACTGGTTGGGGTCTGGTAGGTGCCTCAACCCTACCTAGTTAATTTAGTCTAACATAATCATTCATGTGAATTTTCCTATTCTTTGTTATGGAAAGAATCTTATTTGTTACGTGCCTCATAGTTTTGACTCTCCATATTCTTACCCAAACTTTTCCTTTGTTGCTCTTATCTTGGTCTTGTTCCTTAACTGACACATACCTTGTTTTCTCCTCTTGTTGGATGATTCCCAATCACCCAGGTTTAGGACAAGGTGTTGAATAATACCAGGAAGATTTTAACCAGGAGTACGTTCAAATCTTGGCTATATGGATGTCTAGTTTTCTACTGCTGGATCATATAGATACATGAACTCATGTAGTGGACTTAGATCAAAGTCATGTAATAACTTGGTCTTTTCTTTCCGTTGTTACTATTGACAATTTTGTATCTAAATCATTCTTATTTAAATGGAATTATTATGCATCCATTCTTCACTGTCTAAGTTCTTTGAAAAATAGATGGATGTTGTGTATTTTCCATTAAATTTTAGTAAGGGGTGATGTCACCTCCTTACAGTTTAGGTGAAGCATCCTACGTGATAGGAATTGAGATCTAGAAAGATAGATCTGAAAAGCTTCTTGACGTAAGAAAGAGCACATACATTGGCAAGATGTTGAAAGGGTTCAACATGCAAGAACTAAATGAGAGAAAATTTGTCCATTTTCCATGGAGTTAGTCTCTCAAGATCCTACTGTCCTAGTTCTTTTGAAGAACAAGAAGACATGGATAGATGCAATATGCATTTACAATTGGATCTATCTTGAATGCAATGTTATGTATCATGTTATCTCGTATGTATTAGACATGACGAGAGGATATCCAATCATCTCATATGTATTGGACATGATGAAAGCATATATATATATATATATACCTATCTAGCAATCTCGTATGTATTGGACATGACAAGAGGGTATATGTCAGATGCCAGTGAGAGTCACTGGACTATCATAAAGAACATCCTTAGGTGCTTGTTAAGCACTAAAAGGAACAGTTCCTTGGTTATGGAAATAAGGAAGAGTTGAGTGTAAAGATTTACACCAATGCAAGCTTCCAAAAATGACAAATAAAATTAATGATCACAAACTATATTTATGTTTGACCTTAAATGAGAACTATAATATGAAATGGGTTTTGAGATAATGACAGTTGATTAAATCTACAAAATAAGTCAATTATCTCTATGTTATGAGAACAACAGAGGATATTGTATGGATTGAGAAGTTCATATGGGTGCACTCGTGGGAGGTTCCAACCATTGATTACACAATAGAAATATTGTGACAACAGTGTCGCTACTTGTTAGGCATGAAATCTCAGATGGCATACTATGTCACTTCCATCTCATCTGAAAAGTCACATATCAAAGATATGTGAAACTTGCAAAATAGAGTCTTGAAGCAAACATTGCTAACCCTCTATAGAAGCTCTTGCACAGCAAAAACATGATGGACATGTTAAGATCACTTGGGATAGGATTCATGGGTGATTGTCTCTAAGTGAAAGTGAGAGTATGTTGGTATGTATGCCTAGAGAGATAATCATATGATGATTGGAATGTGCCATTAGATACCTGATTTGATAATAATAAAGATAATTTTGTCTATTTTGTTTGTCTCAGTCATGAGATGATGACACATACATCATATATGTCTAAATAATGATGTTACTTGATGACATATGTATTCAGGTAAAAGACCTGAATGATGAGATCATATGTATGATAAGAGTACATACATTATTGTTATGTCCCTAGTTGTATATTATTATGGAAGAAAAATAGACAACAATAATATATAAGACTAGAGTGTGTGTTGACTGATGAGAGCATCTCATTAGTGATGATATGTGATATCAAGTCAAGCACACAGGCACATGTTACAGAATAGTGCATCAGACAACCCCACCATGAGAGTGATATATGGAGACCATGGAATGGTAGTTAGAATGATCTCTCATAGTGATAATGATGATTGTGGTTCTTAGACCTGAAGTCACTACATTCATCACATGTTGTTCATGTACTTTTACATCATCCAATGTGATCCTAAATAAGGGTTTCCATAACAGTGATGATTGGGTGTATTATGACACATGGGGATAGATGTGATTTGTCCCTCCTATAGGAGATTGATATCCAGGGCATCTTGATAAGTGAGAGTGGGAAATGTATGGTCATACTCATGTGACTCAATATGTGATATGTGAGCTCATGTGCTTCTCACAGTCTTCTCTAGTGCAAGGAACATGGATTGAATATTGATAGGATGATGATTGCATGCCTCTAGTTCAATATGGATATCAGAGACAAAGGAACTATACCATCACGGTAACACTAATCACTTATTCTATGTTGAAGTTGTTCTCCAACTTTCTGAATAACTTGGGAAGCAATTATGTGTTGCTCGACGTCACTCTTTGCTTGTGATGTGGTAAATTAGTTATGAACATTTACTAACAATGTAATTATGGGCATATAGGGTCACACACATAGGATACACTTGGATTAGAGAAGTATATTCATGAAAAATGTTTATATTGATTATTAAAGGTATTTAGGTATTCGATTAAGCAACTCAGGTACAAAATTGACTGACTGGACTCTAAACCAATTGCTTCGCACTGCCAACTGACTGGTTGGGTAGTGAACTAATCCATTGGAGTGTTAGGTCAATTGGAATGAACATTGCTTGATAAATGGATGAATCGGGGAGTGAAATGATCGATTCACATGGTGAACCAACCTATTCACATATCCCAACCAACCGATTCATGGGATGAACCACCCAGTTTGATTTCCAATTCAATTGGATCAAGGATTGGTGCTGACGTCATGTTGTGCATTAATCGTACATTGATCACCAATATGATTTAGAATAGGAAAATGCACGAACCAACCGGCTCAAGCGCCAAATGACCAGTTGGGTGTGTGAACTGATTGATTCAACGTGCACATGTTCTAGAAAATTCACAAATTTGACCCTTTCAGCTCCCGCACAGACTGGGAACCTTGACCCTAGCCTATCCTATAAATAGAGGGGTACTATGGGCTTCTCATAACACAACATTTGCTTTTAAAATTGTTGCCCTCTCTGGTTGTGGTAACCAATAGAGATCTTGAGCAAGTCCTACCCAATAAAGGGAGGGATAATAAGGGATAGACAATTGTGGAAGAGCATATCAACTCTAATAGGTTGATGTTCGAGAGGGACCACTCCTTAATTTTGTATCTGGTAGTGCAACGTGGAGTTCTTGGTGGTCCACGTGAACTACTCTAGAGGCGGGAGGTCATTGTCTTCCTCTAGGAGGACAATGTCAGCCACTGTCTGTGGTGTTGCACCAGGAGGCTAGTGGAGATGGTTGTTTGAGTGTTTCTACTGAAGGAGTGAGTTGTTGTTTGAAGAAAAAGAGGCATGTTTCTACTGCAAGGGTAATGTCGTTGGAATTGCTTCAGGACCATGTATAAACTTATGAACCTTCGTTCCTAGATACATCGATGTTGACACAATCTTGTTGTTCAGGAGAATTGAGCTTTAAATTTTTGTTTCCACTGCCTTATTTGTCGCCCTGATTTCCGCATAGACACAACACTCTATCATTCTTAGCTTCTGTTTAATGTTGAGGATTGTATGATTCAAAACATGGAGGTGGTAGAATGGTTTGACCTATCTCTATCTTACATTCCATTATTTTTGTTGCACCATCTTCTGTTCTGACAGATTAATCAATTTTGGTACCTAGTTTTTCCTTTTTGTGTATTGCATACATTGCATGACATGTTGTTCATTTCTTGCATTTTTGTGAATTTTTTTTAATGCATTTTTTGTTATGCCATCCACTCACATTGCATTGCAAGTAGTTTCTAAATTTATTGTGTGTGATTCATTAGGGTTTTCCTTCTTGTTTTTTTGCCTAGTTGAGTAGTCTTGATGTGGATATGGACACTCTGGCATGATTTTTCCAAATCTTCCCAATCTTGAAATTGATTTCCATTGTGCATGTTTCAACCAAAGCTCTAAATTATTGTGTGAATTGAAAGAACTTTGATAAATACAATCACACTATGGCTTGATTATTACTAAATGGTCTCATGTTTAAATTTATACATATTTTCCACTCTTGTTGTGAAATGATGAAGTGATTGGTTGAAATGCAAGTGAAGCAAGCCATGGACATTTAGGGTTATCTTGTGAAGAGAATATGATTTACAATGATTAGCAATTCATCATTGTATTTCCATTATTTGTACAAAATTGATTGGAATAGCTTGCATAAAAGGCTTTATTTAAAATTAGACCATGAGTTACATCTCTTTATCCACTCTCATCCACCATGTGTTATCTCTATGCCTCATGAAAATAGGCTAAAAAGAGCATAAAAGAGTAAGACTTGGCCACCCTTTAATATTTGGGTGGAAAAACTCTTCCTCCCTTTACTTGTTCTAACCACCCTACATCCCTATCTACACTAAGGACAATGAAAAGAAAGAAAAAGGAAAATAAAAGGTGATTCGGTGTAATAGTGCATAAATTGAGAAAATAAAAGATGAGTTATCATGTAACTCCAATCTCTTTCCACAACCCACTTATTATATTTGCATACCCATTGGTCTAAGAAGCATCAACATGGACCCTCATTCCACCATTCACATCTAAGTGGGTCGTTAGGGGTGGATCGACATATAAGGTTGCATACATGCTAGGGAAACAACATTCCTAGTTTTTGTAAAAAATGCTAATGGTCTACCTAGATCTTTGTGAGTGCCACACTACCTATATGATTTTTGGTACCCTATATGGGAATTTTATGTAGTTTGTGCTTTTTGATAAAAGAGAGAATAGGAGGGGATAATATTTGTCAATTCATGCTTGATCTTATCAATAAATAATCATCTTCTTGAGTGCATTTGTCATTTCCTATTTGATTCAATTGAAAAGAGATATTTAGTTAGAGAATACCTCAAGAAATGAATAACTTGAAGATGGGATGAAGCCCTTAATATTGTTTTCATCTTGTGTCATTTTCCCATTTATTTAAATCAAGATACTTAGAATGCATGTTATTCTCAACGAAATTGTCTTTTATATCAAAATGCAGCTATGAATGTTTTTTTCATATTTTGTATGTATTTTACCAATGATTGATCTAAGGGAAATGGAAGTTGATACTAGGACATCGTTGAGATTGTAGGAGTCCATAGAATTCCCAAGATCATCCCACCTACCAAGTAATCAAAAAATGCATTGAAGTAATAATATGATTGATCATCAAATTCAAGACTCAAGTGCATGACAAAACCCTCAAAATAGCCATGTTATGTCATCACAATTACTCTACACAAGTTCCAAAAAATAGAAGATCACAAAGGAATTGAGGAAGAAAGAATCCTCAGTAGCATATTTGCTCCAGTGAGGATAAATGTGGCAAGAGGAGACCACCACATCCATTCCACCCTCCACATTCAAGGCATTGAGATCCCCCCACAAATGTTCCATCATCCACATGTTGGATAAATTGTACATTAATATACCTTTTATTTTGATGATGAAAAACATTTCAAACTTGTGGATCTAACATGTCATTTGAGTATTTTAGGATTCAAAGAAATAAGGAAATTCTACTAAGTGGAAAGATGAAGATCAATGCAAATTGAATATCAAATGCGCTTAACTGTATATATTTTCATGATTGTACTCAAATGTAAACACTTGGAAAAAAATATAATGTACAAGTAATTAGACATCATGTAAATAAAGCGTTAGTTCTTTCCTATCCAATATAACTCATAGATAGATTTCCCCCCAAATTTAGAGTCACCATCACTCATTGAAACACACACTTAGTAGGTGATTCAAAATTTGGAAATAGGGACACCCTCAGTCGAAAACCTTGTCGGCTGAGATGCATTCGGTTAAAGTTTTTGTCGATTGATAACCACCTCGATTGAAACTATGAGAACTATTCAATAATTTACACATTTATGCTATAAACTGGTCTTCCCGTCAAAAATTTTCTCGACCGAGAAATCTTCGGTCTAAAACTTTTGATCGTGAGACCAAGTGGTTGGTAGTTGGAAGTTGAAAATAGACATTGCAACACATTTGTTATAACCCCAGTCTCGGTCGAAGAAAATCTCAACTGAGACACAGTTTGGTTGACAAACCTATCGACTGAGAAGGGTTCTGGATTGTTCTTTTAAGCACGAACAAATTAACCATTACTAGCAAACTAATGTACACCTAATGGCTAGTTAAGCACTAAGAACACTCTAGAGACTCCCTAGAACATACCTAAGTACTTGCAAACCATTCCTATAAATAGGAGAGGCCTTATAAAACATCTAAGCTACACTTGAGCTTTCATTATTGAGAGCAACAAAGCTAAGATTCACTTGCTATCCTCCTCCTTGTGCTCTAGAGTTGTACTATGGCTAAAATCTCCTAGCCACCACATATAGACACGTCCATCTTAAGTGGATAGGTGATCCAAATGCTTGATATGGGATCAAAACGTTATACTCAATTATTGTACTTCCTTATTCCAATCCCCTTTCACATGTTAAAGCTACTTATGCTCCTTAGCTACTCCAAGATTGTTGAGGCTGCTTGAGGGATCTTGGTTAAATCTGCTTCATGGCAGAGAAGGCTATTTCAAGAGGTGCTTGAGATTACTTCAAAGAAGGCTGCTTCAACAGAGGTTGAGGCTACTTCTAAAGGAAGACTATCTCAAGGTGGTGGAGCTACTTCTAGGAGGAGAATGTTGCTCCAAGGGCTTGGATTTACTTCAAGGAAGGCTGCTTCAAGGAGGTTGAGGCTACTTCTAGGTGAAGGCTACTTCAAGGAAGGTGATTGTATTTTATTATAACATCCTTGTGAGGTAAATAAAACTAATCACTTTCAAAATCCCAATTGGAGACAATTGGGTAGTGGATTGACAACCTTTGAATTCAAAGGTTGGAACCACTCTAAACACAAGTGTCTTCCTTATTTCCTCCTCCTTCTTTGATTGAGTGTTTTAATTGTCTTTAAATTATCAAAAAGTCTATTTGCCCCCTCTAGATCTTTCAATTGGTATCAGAGCAGGTCTTCAAAGAGCCCCAACAGGTCTTGAAGAATGGGAGACAACGTACTTAGCAACTTCAACCTTGAAGGAACACACATAACTTGGCCACCACCTTTTGATGGAAGCAACTACACCTACAAAGCATCTTGGGATGACTCAAGCGATGATAGAAAAAGTGAGGAGGAAGTAGAATGTCTTAGGACTAAAGAAGACAAGGTAAGTTGTTTCATTATAACTAGCAATAAAGAAGAAAATGAGGTCAGTCTTCTTGATTTATCTAAAGAAGAGTTAGTCACTAGTATTGAAGAATTACTTAATAAGTATGTTGATTGTAAACGGAAATTAAAAAGGATTACAAAAACTAATGAAGATTTCTATGCCAAATTGAATTATCATACTTTTGAAAATGAAAGTCTTATGTCTGAAAAATCTACTTTGAAGTCATCTACTAATGATTGCAATATTAAGTTGCTTGCTCTAGAAACCAACAATAACTTTCTTTGCCCACGAAAAGGTTGAATTGCTTGCTAAGATAAATGATCTTCAAACTCAACCTATTCTATGTACTCATTCAGATTATGATCTTATTGTTAAAGAAAGAGATAGTTTGTTATCTAATATAGACCAAGCAAAGTTAGACAATAAAAAGAAAATAGATGAAATTGACAAGTTGCAAAAAGATATTAGTAGCTTGAAAACAATGACATTCTTGATAATATCCTATAGGACTCTTCTAGTCAAATATGGAGGAGAGGCCTAGGTTATGCACCCAAAGATAAATCTTATCAAAAACCTAAAGCTATAAAGACATAAGTACCCAAGACCAAAGTTATGTATGTACCTAAAAAAATCAAGCTTATGACTGCAATGTTAAAAAGAGAAATGAAATTGATTTCATTTGTTGTCTTTATTGTTTACGTCTTGGACATTATTCATTTTCATACCCTTACAAAAAAATATGGATAATGATCTAGTTTGGGTTCCAAAATCACAAAATTAGAAATGTGGAATACTTAGTTGAGATTTGACCTAAATCTTAATTTGAAAATTTGATTATCTTATCTCAAATAAACTAAGCCTTAACTTGCATATTCTTGTATATTCTGATGAGAAATAAAAATATGTGTTGCTTGAAATTGATAAAAGTAATGAAAACACAGAACTCTTCTTAGTCAACAGAGTCTTCGATTGAGGCCCTCTCCGGTCGAGGAAATAGTTGACCAAGAGATGTTCAGTCAAAATTGCATCTTCTGGAAAATAATTCTAGCCGACAAATGTCGAGGAAATAGTCGACCAAGTATTGTTCTATAAAGAAATTGTTATTGAACCAATCAACATTTGACTATGATCAACTTTGTTGCTCAGAAACCCACAAAAAAATCTTCATAATTAGCTATTCTAAAATATAAAATGTTTTAATAAATGTTCCTAACCAAAAGGACCACCAAATGGGTACCAAAATTTATTTATTTTGCAGGACTGGGTGGTTGATAGTGGTTGTTCCAAACATGAGACTGGAAATAAAGAAGCTTTTCAAACATTTGAAGAAAAGAAGAGTGGATAGTCATATTTGGAGACAACGCCAAAGGTAAAATTACTGGCATATGTAATTTTGGTTAATTTTTTGTGTGATATTTGTAAAAGAGCTACATCATAAGAAATGAAAAATGATTGTAAACCTCTTAATTCTATGGACATTCCTTTTTAAAATGATGAATTGAAAAGATTGTTCATACAAGAAACTTTCTTAGAATATAATCATTACTTAAATTTTTTTTATCTAGGTAAGCAAAAGTAAGATTTCTTTTTCAAAACTAAAACTTTGCTCACTAGAACTCATTCACATAAATCTAGTTCTATAACAAAAGAAAGTGCAAGAAATAAGATTGGTTATAAAAATTGACTCATAGTCTTACTTAATCCATTGATTGTAAAGCTAGTTATGATTTAAAATACCTTAGTATTTTTTTGAGATTAAGTAGGAGCTCACAATTTTTTTTGGATATAATGCATACATTTTTTTCATCTTTCTTTTAATTGGATTCTCTACACCAATTTGGGCTTAACATCCCTTATACTTGGTTAGAGGTACATTTATTCCACCATGAGCCTAAAGGAATCTCACATCATTTTAGGTCTTAACATCCCTTGCAAATGATTGAGAAATTAATCTTAGTTTTTGTATTATGGCTAAATTTGACATTCCTTTTGAAGTAATCAATTAAGGGGGAGTCATATTGACTTACTCACATAATTTTAGAACTATTCCCTTGCTTAGTCACAAAAATTTATTATCATGACAAGCACCTAAACAAGCTCAAATACAATCAACAAAACTACTCACAACATCATGATCAATTGACAAAATTATGGACAGAGAAGATACTCAATCGATGAAATTCCTGATCGAGTTTCACTCGGTGGGACCCTCGTTCGAAAAGGTAATTTTCAACTGAGATTCTTCTAGAAATTTCATAGATCAAAATGTTTTGCACAAAATCCCTTCAGTCAAAAATAATTTCGACCAAATCCTTGTCGCAATGGTAAAATTTTCAAATCCTAAAAGTCGACTGAACTAGCCATTACAAGGAGTGTAGGAATATAGACATTGGGCCTTTGGTTGACAAAATCGTCGACCGAGAAGGTCCCTACTTTTCTATAAAAGGGACCCCAATCTGGCCATTCTCTTCACACCTCAATTGCTTTCTTGAGCCATCTCTTCTCTAGTGATCTTTAAAGCTATTCTTTAGCAACACTCTTCCACTACCATCTCTAGCTCTTCTTCCACCTCAAATTGTTCAAGATGACTTCATCTTCAACTAGTAGTAGGAAGAAGCAAGTAGCTGTGAGAAAGGGAAGAATAGTCACTCTAGCCTTGAGCGTCATCAATGACATTCACTTCAATGACTTTGCTACTAGGAATGCTACCTAAAACTCACCTGAAAGACCTCTCTTCCTCGACACTCGATGGACACCAATGACTTCATCATGCTTCTTGATCTCCCCAAGCTCTTCAAGGTCCAAAAATTGACAGAATTCCTTACACCTTCCTTTCATTTCTGGTCCACCCAAGCTATCAATGAGTTCTATGATAACCTCACTAGGGACTCCAATGAACCATTCTCTTTCACCTCCATGGTTGATGGACTAGCTTTTTGTTTCTCTGAAAAAGATATCCTTAAAATGCTAGATATGGATGAGGAGGATTATGGAGAATTCATAGACCTAACCACCGGAAACCCTATATCAAAATTCTCCACCGATGATAACACCATTATCTTAGGAGACATCAAAAAGACCATTTTCTTTCCTAATACTTCATCCAATAAAAATAGGGGGACTTATTATGCTACATCTTTAATCGCTGAAGCTAGGGTAGTAAAACTAATTATTTCCCATCACATATAACCTAGAGAAAACAAAACTGAAACTCCACAATTTAGGATGTGCCTAATCTATGCTATACTAGAAAGCATTCCTGTAAATTTCATCTGCATCATTCTATCTAATATGTTTGACTTTTCTGGAAACTCTCCCTATGTTGATTTTGTGTGCCAAATTACCCAATTTTGTCTTGACAAAAACGTAGAGGATTTAAACTACAAGTGTGATAGGAATCTTCAAAGACTTACCAAAACACTATAGATACAATGGGACTTGAATTTGGACACAAAAGGTCTAGGACCGAAGGAGAAACGTCCATCGAAGCAAATCCTTCACCTCCTACTCCTCCTAGCTACTCCATATAAAATCTAGAAAATTATGTTTGTTATCTCAAAGGGGCAACCTATCACCTTGGGAGACAATTAGACTACAATCACCATGCCATTACCTATCTCAATCAAAGAATGCAAGCTTTATCTCCTAATGTTCCTGACACATATCCATATACACTCTATCCTGGGAGTCTCTATCCTTTTAACCCTTCAATCCAATACATCCAAGTCCCACCACCACCTTCACATGATCTTTACCATACCCAATACTCACCCATGCAACTCCAGGACATAGTTGCCCACTTCAGATTTGATCGGGCACATACATTTCTAGAGGCATATGCTCTTACCAAGACAGGTGTACTTGATTTGCAAATACTTATCAAGTACTATGGTGATGCTCCATTTCTTGGGAAAGATCCTGAGGTTGATGTAATCTTGCAATCTTTCAAGTGATGATGTCCTATATAGTGAGTAGTACAACTTATGTAATCATTCTAGTAAATCTTATGTTGTTATCCTATGTTGTTATCAATGAAATTGATCTTTTTTGTGTTCACTTAATCATGATAATGAAAATATATCTTGTGGATTTCATTGGACATTTTCTATCACCTTATTTTTCTATTTACAACTTATGTATGATATTGAGGGGGAGTATCCCATTCGGGAGGGGTAAAATGATTATATGGCTATCTTTTTGAAATGACAAGGGGGGAGAAATAATATAAAACAAAATAAATGAGTTTCATGCTCTCTTGGTTTGACATTAATTGATGCTACTTTCCTTAATATATGGATATTATGTTCCATATATCTTTAGGAATAATTAGCACACACTTTATAAAAACAAGAGATCCCAGTTAGGTAAATCTCAGGTATGAAACTCATCTCATTTAAATTATTTTGATTATATCTTAGAAATGTTTGTCATCTTTGAAAAGGGGGAGATTGTTGGCTAAATTGGACATTAATATTCCTTTTGTTTTTTATGATGACAAACATTTCACACTTGTGGATCGAACATGTTATTTGAGTATTTCAGGGTTCAAAGGAATAAGGAAATTCTACTAAGTGGAAAGATGAAGATCAAATTCTCTTAATTGTATGTATGTTCATGATTGTACTCAAATGTAAACATTGTACAAAAATATAAAGTACAAGTACTTAGACATCATGTCAATCAAGTGTTAGATCTTCCCTATCCACTTATAACCCATAGATAGGTTTCCCCCCAAAGTCAGAGTCACCATCACTCATTGAAACACACACTTAGTAGGTGATTCAAAAGTCAGAAATAGGGACACCCTCGGTCGAAAAAGTTGTCGGTCGAGACACACTCGATTGAAGTTTTTATCGACTGAAAACCACCTCAATTGAAATTATGAGCATTGTTCAATAACTTACACATTTGTGCTCTAAAATGGTCTTCGTCCAAAGTCAGAGTCACCATCACTCATTGAAACACACACTTAATAGGTGATTCAAAAGTCAGAAATAGGGACACCCTCGGTCGAAAAAGTTGTCGGTCGAGACACACTCGATTGAAGTTTTTATCGACTGAAAACCACCTCAATTGAAATTATGAGCATTGTTCAATAACTTACACATTTGTGCTCTAAAATGGTCTTCGTTCAAAAATATTCTTGACCGATCAATCGTTAGTCTAAATCTTACGACCATTAGACCAAGTGATTGGTACTTTGGAGTTGAAAATAGACGTTGCAATACATTTTCCTTAACCCCAATCTCAGTCAAAGAAAAGCTCGACCAAGACGTAGTTCGGTCGAAAAACTTCTCGACTGAACATAGTTCTGGATTGTTCTTTTAAGCAGTATCAAATTAGCCATATCTTGCCAACTAATGTACACCTAACAACTATTTAAGCACTAAGAACACTCTAGAGACTCCCTATAACGTCCCTAAGTACTTGTAAACCATTCCTATAAATAGGAGAGGCCTTATAAAGCATCTAAGCTACACTTGAGCATTCACTATTGAGAGCAACAAAGCTAAGATTCACTTGCTATCTTCTTCCTTGTGCTCTAGAGTTGTCCTATAGCTACAATATCCTAGCCACCACATATATCCATGGCCATCATAAGTGGATAGAAGATACAAACACTTGATATAGGATCAAAGCGCTATACTCAATTGTTGAACTTCCTTCTTCCAATCCTCTTTCACAGGTTAAAGCTACTTGTGTTCCTTAGCTACTCTAAGATTATGGAGGCTTCTTGAGGGAGCTTGGTTGAAGCTAATTCTTGGTGGATAAGGCTTCTTCAAGAGGTTCTTGAGATTACTTCAAAGAAGGCTACTTCAAAGGAGGTTGAGTCTACTTCTAAAGGAAGGCTATTTCAAGGTGGTGGAGCTACTTCTACGAGGAGAAGGCTGCTCCAAGGGGTTGGAGTTACTTCAAGGAAGGATGCTTCAAGGAGGTTGAGGCTACTTGTAGATGAAGGCTACTTCAAGGAAGGTGATTGTATTTTATTGTAACATCCTTTTGAGGTAAATAAAATTAATCACTTTAAAAATCCCAATTGGAGACAATTGGGTAGTGGACTGACAACCTTTGAATTCAAAGGTACCACTCTAAACACAAGTGTCTTCCTTATTTCCTCCTCCTTCTTTGGTTGAGTGTTTTAATTATCTTTAAATTATCAAAAAACTCTATTCAACCCCCTCTAGATCTTTCAGCACAACCTCCTCCTCATTCACTCATCACTATTATTCTATACAGTCATATTATCTCCTCCACACCATGGTTGTTCTACCTAGAATGATGGTGCTACCTACATCTATTTCCTCCCTATTACCTATGAATCAAACCCATCCTTCCCCAACCATTCCTACATGCCAAAAACATTTCTTATCTACCCTCCACGACCATTCAACCCATAACGGTCGTGCTACCAACCAAACCCTAGTGCTTCCCAACACTAGTTTTACCATACTACCCCACCTGACCATATACCTTGTCGTCAACTATAGAAGGCTTAGTGGTAGCTAGGGGTTGAAGTTTAGCATTTTCTTACCTCATTTACTCCCCTTAGATTCCATACTACCTACTCACACCTACCACTTTACCTACCACCACCAAAACCCTATTTTGCTAGGGTTTTGACCATTTTGTTCCATATTTTTATGCTTTTTACCCTTGGAGGTGTGAAGGGGACGACCTTGCTACTACTGGATAAGGATAAGAAGTCCTCTACATCCATCTTCATGGTTGTTTACTTTACTTTCTTATAACTTTGTTTCTTTTTCTTGCATTATGTGTAGCTAAGCCCCTTTAGTAGTCTTTTTGGGTGAAACATAACTTTGATACCATGTTGGAATATTATTTTTTATAGAATACTTAAATGCTATATTCTTGCTTGTTCTCATTTCTTACCTACTTATATGGTGATTAATGTATGAAAACACCTAAGTTATTGATAAAATAGGGAATAGGAGGCTTTGAGAGGAAAATATCCTTAGTCCACATAGTGGATTCTTAGCTAGTGTTCTCTCTCCCACCTATCCATCTATTACATTATCCTTAGATGTTAGGTATGATTCTCTTGATTCACTTGACAAAGAGCATGTTGAGATGTTGGTTGGAGAGTAATCAGAGGTAAAACATGCTTCTCCTACACTCCAAACCATCCCTTGCCACCAAGTGCATAGGAGAATCACTCCTAGAAACCTAGATTAGAGTGATCTTGATTGGAATCTACCCAACCCATAGTTAAATGAGCCTCATAAAGGGTGGATAGGGGTGAAAGGTACTAGTTCCTCTACGTACACCTTATGAAAGTCATGGACAACTAGTAGAATAGGATTTTCTATGCTCATTTCTATGAGTTCTTTGGTTTAGTATTATACTTGTGGGATGTATATTCATGGATATGACCCTATCATGGTTTATAGTTACATTATGTACAAAAGACCCACTGCCTTAATCATTCTCTAAAACCCTAATTGTGTATTACTTGTTATCTCATCTCACGTTATTGTTTACCTAGGGTTTAATTGTTTAAGTGAATGGTGAATTACCTTTGTTAGGGTTACTTAATCTCTTTTGTAGTTACTCTAGTTGGTTGATTGGTTAGTTCTTATCTTAGACTTAATTTACTTCTTGTAGTCAATTATTTTGTTTAGTTTATAGTTAGTTATATTTCTCTTGATAGTCTAGTATAGTTAGTTGTTCTTGCTTACTAGTTTTTTTCAATTGCTTCTTCTTTCTTAGTATAGTGTTACTTACTTTCATAACTTGTTAAGTAACTCTAATTACCTCAACTTACATATTTCAATATTTCTTTTCTCTCTTGTTTGACCTGTAGTGTAATCAACCCAAACCAAGTTAAACCACTGACACCGTACACTCTGCACTAAGAGCCTAAAGAAACTCAACCAAATATAGCACCTTCTCCACTCCCTATGGATTGACCCCTAACCTGACTTCTATACTACATTCCAAGCTCCTGTGTTTGTGGATCTATCTAACAAAGTGTGCTAATTAGGGTTATAATTTGTAGGCCTAGAGTACACACATCAAGTACATTCCAATAAACAAATCTATATATGGTTGATTTTTAACTACATCCTAAAGTTCATTGGCTTAAGATATGATCCTTGATTCTAATTATTCCATTGCAAGGTGGTTCTTATTTAGTGGAATCATTTATCGGTAGCCTTTTATTTGAATTTATGGAGAGAGAGAGAGAGAGTTCATGGCCCATTTGCATGAGAAGCTCTATCATTTATATTCTTCATTCCCATTTTAAATTTTCTTTAATAGGATGCCTCTAGTGTATCGATGAGCATCAAACCACCATTTTCTAGTGATAGCATGTTTCCTTCCATTACCTTTCACCTCTCTATGTCATGTTGATTTTAACCACAAATGTATATAATGCATGGTAGATAGATTATGGGGTAGAGGTGCTAGTTAATCATTATGGGGTAGAGCATCAATCCACCCTTGGGTGTGGGGGAGGTGACACTTCACCCTTTACCCTAGACCCCCTCCATCCTCCCCTTGGCTTGCAATGTCACTCTCATAGTGACCCACTTGCCCATTTGTCCCTTTCCTCTCTACTAGATGACACTTTTTTAGTTGTCGTAGCTCTCGCACTTGATGTTTTGCTCTTGATCCTCATCCCCTTCTAGATGCTCCCCCATTGGACCTCCCAAATACTTTCTTTTGTAGGGAAATATGGGGATAGAGAAGGAAGTGGAAATGAAAATTTTCTATCTATATTTTCTAAATAGTAGATTGCATCAACAGTGATGTATAAGGAAAGAGGTGTAAGATGTACCTTTTCATGGAGAAAGTCTAGTGACTATCCTTGCACAGAGATGTGTTTCCTTTGCAAACATCACATAGACGATAGTCAACAGTGTCCTTCTGGTGTATCACTCACAGACGGCGACTGACAATGTCCTCCTAGCATAGCAGCAAAAACTTTCACGCCTCTATGTAATCCACACAGACAACTAGGAACTGCATATCACGCTTCCTGAGATGGCAGGAAGGAGTTGCCCTTTCATTGTCAATGTGCTAGTGTTAAATTCTACTCCGCTATCTCTCCCTTTGACATGTCATACGACATGGACTCTCACGTTACCCCAACTGTGAGAAGTCAAGTGTGTCTGTGTTGAGAGTTTTAGCCATCCACCTTTATATAGGAGTGACTAGGCTAAAGTTTCACAAACCCTATTAAGACAAAGGGTCAACAATGCAATTACATTAGTTTTAGTGTGATGATTATTGTGTGTCATTTTAGCCAACATTGACTCATTCTAACTTGTCGATTGGACCTAATCGGTTGATTGGACACTCCAATCTGTTAATGGGCTACTCTGACTATCTATTGGCAACATGGATTAGTTGATCGATTGAATATTTCAATAAGTTGACTATTTGGTTCCATTGTCTGCAATCATCATATTCTAGTTGGTTGACTAGACACTCTAGTCAGTCAACTGACACACTAACCCGTCAAGTGAACACTCTAGCTGGTTAACAACCATTATCATTCATCTTGATTACCTAAATACTTTAGTAACCAAATTGGATCTTCTGATCACACTCCTCTTCCAAGTGCATCCTATATGTGTGACCATATAGATCTTAGTATATGTTGGTAGTGAATGTCTATATCCTAATTATGACATCACAAGCAATGAGTGGTATCTAGAAACACATAATCTCTACTTAAGTATTTGGAAAGTTGGAGAACAACTTCAACCTACATTTATGATAAGTGTTACGATGATCATATAGTTCCTTTGTCTCATATGTTCAGATTAAATGTGTGGCATGGAATTTTCATTCTCTTAATACTCAATCTATGTCTAGAGCAGACTAATGAGGGAACGTGAGCTCAATATCACATATTGACTTGCATGAGCATGGTCATGTGTTTCTCAATATTGTTTATGAAGTGGACACGATATCAACTCCGATAGGAGGGACAAATCCCATCTACATTGCTCACAGTCATGTGTCACAACATTCCAGAGCACCACCTTTATAGCAACCCTTATTCAAGGTCACATTGAATGGTATCAAAGTTCATCGAATGACATGACATGACTTTAACATCTTCAAGTCTAAGAACTACAATCAACATTATCACTTTGAGAGTTGATTCTAACTACCATTGAATGGTTCCATGTAACACTCTCAAGGTGGATATGCTCGGTACACCATTAACTAACAAGTACATATGTGTTTGACTTGATATACAATATCATGATTAATGAGTCTCTGTCATCAGTCAACACACATTCTAATCTTTTGTATTATTGTTGTCTATTTTTCTACGATAATATCCGACTAGGAACATAATAGGAATGTATATACTCGTATCATACATATGATCTCATTGTATAGATCCTCAACCTGAAAATATATGTCATCGAGTAACATAACTCTTTAGATACCTATTATGTTATATAATCATCTCATATTTGAACAAACATAATAGATGGAATAGCTTTTATCATTAATCAAATCAAGTACATGACGCCTCATTACAATAATCACATGACTATCTCTCTGGGCATACTACCAACATTTTTGTGCCTTGGTTTTGTGTTGAAATTTCTTCCTCAAAGCTTGCAGTTGGGTGTTTTCTATCTAAGGGCTTGGTAGATTTCCCTCTATTGCTTGATGAGCTCCACATATGCATGAAACCAGTGCTAGTTTTGACTCATGGTTTGATCCTAGGGGACTCCATCTAGATATCTCCCATGCCCTTGATTTTGCCTTTGTGATGGTGAATGCAGGGGTGTAGAAAGTGGCTTACCACATGCATGTGTTTCTTAAAGACTTCGTAATGTTACATCAATTTCCCACTCCATTATGGGCATTACAACTCCAGGTATCCTAATGTAGCTTGCCTCCAAGGAGATTTCGTCCTCACCATCTTAGTGTATCTGACTTTTCCTAGCCCCTCGTTGTGGTGACAAGGTGATTCCCTTACCTTGCTATGAAGCCTTACCATTTTGTTTTGCTTCAACATGGGGAGTAGGTGAGTAACTCCTTGACACAAAGAAAGCAAACTAGGTGAGTCTCTTCTCGTTGCTCAGTTGTGTGATCGATACATTCTACATATTGGGTTCGTCTTCTACATCATCTTACCTTCCTATCTTTACCTCTTTGTGTGTGATGGCGCTCTTTCAGACACGATATTATTGTTGCTTTATGTCTCTCTATCTCGTTTTTCTTCATTAGACAACATTTATCCTTATTTATTTCTTCCCTTGAACTGCTTGTACACCACTTAAGTCGGTGTTTTTTTTCCTTTCTTTTCTCCTTTGTTGGATCTATGAACCTACCTACCGAGGGGCAGGTGTGCCGCTTTGTTTTTTACCCTATCCAGAGTTTGTTGGCAGCCAAAGTCGGTTGAGTTTTCCTTTTGTTGCGACTCTCCTCTTCTTGATGTGTTTTTATTAATTTTTATGATTAAAAAGTTCTTTGGGTAAATGATGTATAAGATTATAAAAAATGTAATCCAACGACACCCAAAAGATTAGGTAAACTATATCTCATTGGACGATGTCATGGTAGCTGGATCGTACGTTGTAAGGGACAAACAGACAATTGGAGTGTCGCTATGGCAGAGCATATAGTTGGGCATCTAGCTGGTTTAGGCTTCCAATCCAAAAGAAATCAAATTAAATGAGCGGAAACCCCAGATTTGTTCTTTTCTTGAAAGCATGGAAGGTAGGTTTGACATGCAAAAGAATGAAGATGTCCTCTAGGTATGAATTAGTGAACCCAGCTGAGATCACCTCTCGGTAGAATGCTGTTCAATAATTTGAAGAATGATGTCCAATAATTAGAAAAGTAAACAAAATAAAATGCCTCCTGATTGGTTTGACACGCAAATCTGACGAGTGAGAGGACCAGCTACAGTGCTTGAGCAAGTACTTACCTACTCGCTGGCTGTTGGAGGGAGAAGCTTTGACCCACTCTTAATCTCCTTCGTCTAAATCAGGATAAGATAAGATTACGTGATTACACGGTTTCCTCAATCAGGGCAGAAGAAACTAGACAATTAATAAGCCAAATGAACGGCGATTAGGGATAAGCTCGCAGTACGCGGAGCAGAGTTGCATCGTACAGCAGGCATTGATATCCTCAAGTCAGATAACCCCATTAAACTCCCTTTTGGGCAGCATGTGGTTCGCCAGCCCGGCCAGACATGAGACACCGAATCGGATCCGTGACGCACACATCCCTCCCCTATGTAGTACATTGTGTCTTGTGGGGAGACAATGGGGAGCGGACCCCAAGCCTGCAATTCCATTGACCAAGTGAATGAAATGTATGGATCTACGGCTGCATCTATGGCTTGAGGTAACTGCTTCCCTCCCTCCCAGCCCCATTCCAGTGAGGATCCATCTGTTTCACACATCACACGGCAGCCATCTCATCCTCTAACCACTTGCAAGCTTCGTACCCAAGTGGTACCACATGTGTAACTACCGAAACCACTTGGGGAATGTATATGGGCCCGAGGTGGACGTGGTCCAACAGAATTGTGTATATCCACGTATATATTTGCTAGCTACATGTACTTAACACAATATCTCCATGAGATGCAGTCTTGTTTCATCTGGTTAGTATGGATAAATTTTAGTTTAAGGCAAAGGTTTGTTGTTTTTCTATAGAGCAGTCTAATGAAGAAAAAAATTTAAAATGTCAACCCGGTGAACCTACCTGATATAACTCGGTTATTAATAGTTGAGTTTAATTCGTGGTTTGCAAAATTATGCCTAACTAAAGCCAAGTCAATTATTATTGGAAAACAAAACATATGTGATTCATGATGCAAATTAAAAATAAACTAAGTTTGTAATAGTAAGCATTGTATCTGGACTACTAGTACTTACAAACACACTTGCACAATGATTAATAACAAAAATATCAATAGTCGTGTACAATTGTATTGTTTACAATACTTTTATCTGAAATAGTATCGAAAACTTGTAGTTTTCAGACATTTTGTACTAACATGAAAGCTAAGTTGGTTCTGGGTTAAGAACTCAGTGAAATGTTGATTTATTTGATACTCGATAAAGTTCTTTAGCATAAATGCTTGCCTTCCTATGATCCATAGACAAATTTTGATAACCTTAAGAAATAGGTTAAATTGATCCCACTTGATCCAATTTGACTACAAGTAGTGTAAACATGCCACACTTACCAAATATTAGGACTAGGAACAAGTATGCCTATTAAAGAAACTCATTAAATTTTAGTAGCATAGATCTCCTAAAATAGACTTGAGAGTGGTAAGTGTACCTATGGGTTCCCTTGGGCCTAACAATAGGTATATGTGAGTCACTTACATTTTTTATAATATATATCTAAGTTATAAATCATTAGATAGTTTATGGTCACAACTTACTATTAAAAATTGAACAATTAGATCCCATGTAGAGTTTGTAAATCTAAAATTAAAATCTCCATGAGATGCAGTCTTGTTTCGTCTGGTTCGTATGGAGAAATCTAAGCTTAAGGCAAAGGCTTGTTTATTTATAGAATAGTCCACATAAGAAAAGAAATAAGACTATCAAAGCTACATGCAAACGGGTGAACACACTTCATATAACTTAGTTATCGATAACTTGAGTGGTAGTTTGCAAAGTTATGCCTGACTTAAACTGAGTCATTTATTATTGGAAAATATAAGATATGCGGTCCATGTTGTAAATTAATAATATATTGAGTTTTCTAATACTTAGCATTGTATCTAGACCACTAGTACCTTATAATCACACTTGTTAATGATTAACAACAAAATATCGATAGTTATGTACTGTTGCAATACATAGCTTACTTTTATTTGAAATTGTAGAGTATTTGTGGATTTTCAATTAAATATAAAAGGTTGGTTTGAGTTAAGAACTTGGTGAAATCTCGACATAGTCAATAGTGGACAAAGTTCTTTAGAATAAACACTTGCCTTTCTATGATCCATATCCACTGTTTGAGACCCTTAAGAAATCGGATGAGTTGATCATTTAGTCAAATACGGCTACAATCGGTGTAAACAAACCACACATATCTAATGTTAAAACGAAGCTTGTGTATGCCTTTTTAACAAACTCATTGAGTTTTACACGCATAGATCTCCTAAAATAGATTGAGTGTAGTAAGAATACCTATGGGTACCCTTGGGTCTAAAGGTATTATTGTGAGTCACTTACATATTCTGTAATATATATCTAAGTTCTAATTCATGAAATGGTCTATGGTCACAACTTATTCTTATAAATTGAACGATTAGATGTTATGTAGCGTTTGTAAATCTATGATTTGAATCTAGGACACAACATTCTCTTGAGGATGGTCTTTATACTTAAAGTTGTTGCTTTGATGATCATTTTTTCACTTATTTAATGGTTACCATTTTATGTTTGAGTCTAAATTGTTTCCGTACCCGTTTACATTAATGTCTCATCCGTTGTCTTAATGTTTATTTGTTGTTTTTAATGTTATTTTTATGTTTAGGTATCTTCAATATCTTTCTGATTGACACTTAAGGGTCAGCCATTACCCACGACGCTTGTTATCAGAATAATCGTGTATCATTCTATTGGCCAATAATTCTGACCCACAACAGTTATGACCACACCACAATTAGCGGCGACTACACAACCCAGCACTCTTTTTTGCTCATGGTAGCGGTTAATGGAAATGGAACGATAATCAGCTGACTAAAGAAGCGTATATATTTCATTATATCTAGTGGTTAAGAAATTAGATGACCATCAATTTATGCTGTAGGGCACTGTGCCCACTGAAATTTTCAAAATCTCATTGGACAGATATGGAGACAATGACACATGAGAGAGAGAGAGAGAGAGAGAGAGAGAGAGAGAGAGAGAGAGAGAGAGAGAGAGAGAGAGAGAGAGAGAGAGAGAGAGAGAGAGAGAGAGAGAGACTTGATTTTATCAACTAACCAAGGTTGTCCTGGTGACTACATGCATTTGCATGGCATAATCAACCACCGGCAGTTCTGCGGCATTTCGCTTTTGCTTCCTCAAGCAAGTCATGCTTGCTAGCGATGGGTGCGGTCGCCAAAAGAGAGATAGGGAAAGGTGGGACTAGAACTGAGGGGAATAATACTAATAATAATAGTATAACAAGAATAATAGAGGCTTCTACATTACGTACTACCTAACACTAACATGTGTTGATAGCGCCCTTGTCTGATATCAATCAGCCGTCCGCCTCCGCGAGCTTCATGTACGTGTTCGTGCTCCCGTCCCACCCACGTATCCATATGCCAACAATCGAGTGGCATGGATATTTTGTGCATGGACAAAACCCATCATGATCATCATTATCATTATTTTATATTCCAATATATTTGTCACCATCTGATTAACTAAAATGCTCAACTCCCTCTTAACGACATCCATGACTGATTCCCTACTTGTGTGGACGCTCTCAACCTTAATTGGATAGGATGAACACAAGAACACAAATCAAAGATTAGCCCAGCAAAACCATAATGCACATATCGAAGAAACAAACAGCTCCGAAACTCAATTGCTCGAGGTGCGGACAGCAAATGACCTGTAACTAGGATTGGGTTGTGTCGGCAAAAGATATCATTATCCTCTACTACAAACTTGCGCAACTTGGCGGGGTCCTTTGGGGTGCTAATGAAGCCGGGCCTCCACATCCATCCGTTGTTCCAACCATTCATTGCCTTTATGATTATTGAAAACCATCCCCTTTCTCTCTCCTTCCCACCCTTCCCACCAGCAGACAGCCACCCAAGCAAAGCAACTTGACCGGCTTCTGCCCTCTGCATGTGAGTGCTGCCGCGCAACTTGGTGCTTGGAGTTTCTCCAACATCTTCTAGACTTGGACTGTCTACCTAGCATATATTTCTCATCATTCACACCGGAAAAGGAAACCGAGTGACCCAAAATAAGCACCTAACTCTATATAATCTAGGGAAAATTATATATATTCAGACTGCACGTACATAGTATGTCAACGACTTTATTTTATCCTTGCTTTATTTGGGCCGTATGACTTTTCACCATCAAAATAGTCTACCAACTAACAACAAAGTCTTTAATAATGTCGCATTACTGGAAACCGTCGTTTGGATAATTAAGATCCTAACTACTCTATGACTTTACACCGTTTGATAGTACCCTAAAGTCCCATCAACAAATCAGAAGTGATAGAACGCAAGAAACAGGAGTAACAACCCATGGCTTGCTTGATAGTCATAACCACTACATGGTTACCAACTTTTCAATTGTTACTATCTAACATATTTTGTAGCTTATTTTATTACTATTTCCTTTATCATAACTTTTAGTTATCAAATCAGACAAATTCAAAATTTCTCATTTCATATTCATCAATAGATATCTATTCATTGTTGTATAACACAGTAATGAGCCACCCTTTTCTAGAAAATTATTCAAGGACTTAATTTAGTTAAGGCATAGTTGACTAATTTTTTCCTTTGATAATAGAATGCATCACAACCTTTTTGAAATTTTATCTAATCCATAGTGCTCAATACCCACTAGATCCTAGAAGTGAACATGGCTTAGTTTTTACTTAAGTTCATATACAACACCAGTCGTATTGACTTCAAAACTTAATTCTAATGACATGGAAATTAACTTAACATTATACTTGAGAGAATCGAAATATATGGTTTGTTGTACCTAATCATTGCATGTTTGTCCTTATCACATATTATAGGAATAATACATGCTTTGTGTTATAGGTGTGGTAGGAAGACATGTTTGAAACTTCTAGATGTGGGTAAATAGAGCCAACATGATATTATGCAACTTAAAATACAAAAAGTCTAGATGCAAATTGCTTAAGAAAGATTTGAAGTGAAAATGTGGAGTAAGTAATCGAAAAATGAAGCAACCACACGAGTTAGAAATATATATAGTGGTTCCAACTCAATATAACGTAAGTCCACTACCTAGTTGTTGCCATTTAGGATTGCTTAGCCTATAACTTACTAGATTTTCTATATTAATACTAATTATAAACATATGTGCATTTTGTAGATCAAGACCAAACTCCTTTTCTAGATAAAGTATAATTTTTTCCTACTTCGTGGGATGCTAAAAGACTACCAACTTGAAGAATAACACAATCTCTTCCACCACTTTCATATGTAGCCTTCTTACAAGGAATAGCTGTAAAGCCCTTTGACACAACCTTCTCACAAGAAGTTCAATGAACCTAATAGAGAACACGATGGAGAAAGGAAAGTACAACTCTTTCATTTTACAAAGTAATTTAAGCATTATAAAACAAGTGGTGAGCAACTGCACAAGGTTCTGAAAATGATATATTTGGTATACTAAGATACCAGAGTTGGGCTTAAGCTTAGACTTTCTTCTAAGAAATTGAAGATGACATATTGGAGTTTTAAGCAGTGAGAGCATGTAGAATTAATGCTCAAATGTCTAGTATCCACATGGCACTCATATATATAAGAAATACTAAGAAATGGTTAAGAGAGTGTTAAGGGGAAGTTTAGTGACAAACTAATCATTAGATGATATTGGGTGGGAAATAAATGGTTGATGGCACACTATTTAAAAATTTTGTGGAACGGTAGTCTATTAAAATGTAGCTTAATCAAGTTTGTCAAGCTATAATTTGATTAAAACTAAATCATAACCTCCTTTTGTCTAATGGTTATGTCTCAGTTCAACTAAAGTTTGACCTGTCAGCATTTCAGTTAATACAAATTTTTGAGTAAAAAATAGTATATCCCATGATGTCCTAAACTTTAGAAAATGGCTCAAAGGGATTAAAAAAAGTCCTAATGGTTTGTGCAAATATCTTACCTTTCATTCTCCAAACAGAGTAAAATTTTATCTTTGTTTTTCTACACTTTTAATGAAATAAATAGGAGGTCAACGAACTCCCCCTTAAGGAGTTACTCTTGCTCAAAAGATAATGACATGGAGAGGGAACCACAAACCTAGAAAACAAGAATATACCAAACAAAATAGAAGTGCAAGTTTAACTAAATATTCAGTAAAGGGATTTGTATAATACATCCACATATGAATGAGAGAACCTCTAACTCATTCATGATGATGAAAACCTATTACGAGCAAATGGATAGAAAAAGATGCTCAAATATAACGACAAGAAGTTTTTAGTTCATCGTTGATATAGAGATACTAGGAGAAACAAGAAGCAACAAAGACAACAAGATATATCACAATGTTGAGCCATCCCTAATAACATACTCAAGATTAATTAAGATCAAACCAAAGAAAAATGAACCAACGTTAAGATACCCAATGAAAATAGAAAACTACCTCTGTGCGACATTTAAGATTGATCATTAGAGATCCACAAGATCAAATAAGATGAATTTAATAACCAAAAGAAAGATAGACAAGTCAACATTTTAGTTAAATGTTATTTCAACTGAATTGCCCCTTGGTCAAACTCCATTTCGACTGAAAGGAAGTCTTCCAAAAACATTAATCCACATGAATATAGATCACAACCTCAAGAAAAAAATCCACATATAACTAGTCCCTTGCTTCTTATGTCTATGGTGGTTCTCATTTCTTCAATCATAACCAATACCATTTCTACCTACATCTACTATTATAAAATCTATCGAATGAGCTCTTTAGTTTTCAATTTCCTTAACAATTATCAAAAGTATTTAGTAGTAGAGGCATATAATTTGTAGTACTAGCAAGATTATCATCAAGCACATAAATGTTATCATTCAAATCAATATCGCAATTGGAAGATAATATCATAATCAACATGAGAGCACAACATTGGTTGTTTCTCCATAACTCTACTTTTCTAAAAAGAGTAGAAACTTTACTTTGTAAGAAAGTATGTTGAGAAACAAGATCATCTTTTATTTTATTTTAACTGTAAAAATGATCACTTAACTCACTAAGTGTATCATTCATATAATCAATAATAGTATCCAAATTATTTCTCTTTTTTTAACATGTTTCAACCTCTTATGAAGCAAGTTTAATTAGTTCAATCAACTCATTTTTACAAAGGTTTGATAGGGATACCTCACTATAATCACTTTTAGCTCATTCCTCTCATTTATCATTTTCTCCATGTTTGGCAAGAAGACATTCAACCACATATAAATATCCTAGGATTCTTCTATAAAGGAAATTTTCTTTTCTTATATAGAGGTTAGAAAATGTAAAAATATTAGTGGTAGGCTCCTTATCCTCAATATTATTTCCAAGAGATTTCAAGGCATTTGTAATCAAAGTAAACATACAATAATTTAGAAAAATATCTTTATTTGAATACAATACAACTTTATGTTACCATACATAAAAATTCAATTTATGACAAAGTATTTTAATTAGTACCATTGACTTGTTTGGTACCTTGATGACTAAAAGTAAGTTTCTTAAAAAATATCAAACCCCATCATCCTAACCTCATCAGTCTTGCATCAGAACCCTTGACATGGCCTCTGGTAATGCAGGGGTTCCACCAGGCTGCCTCCCCGGTATCCCCTCCCTTGCCTGACCCCTTGGCTTTCACCTCCAACCCTCGCCCCCTCCCTCTACCTTGGTTCCTCTTCCTCTTGGGGATGTAGTCTGCTTTGGTCCCACGCCTGGCACACAACCCACCCTTGCCATGGCCTCTAGTGACGTGGGGGTGTCGCTGGGCTCTGCCTCCCCGGTATCCCCTCCCTTGCCTGACCCCTTGGCTTCCACCTCCAACCCTCACCCCCTCCCTCTACCTCTGTTCCTCTTCCTCCTGGGGGTACGGTCTGCTTCGGTCCCACGTCGACCCCTTGGTCTGACCCCTGGCAGATGTGACGATGGGTAGGTCCTGGGCGGAGATGATGAGGCGTCCCATGGAGGTTTGTGGATGTTGCAGTCATGTCGTTCTTCCTGAGGACCCCAAAGCATCGGCGTTTTGTGATGGTGATACCCGTCCGTGGATGAGGTTCTCTCAACCGGTTCTCCAGGTGATGGGCAGGACTTGCCACATTGCTCAACTTTATGGCTGGATTCTGAGGTCGTGGAAACCTAGGGGAGAAGTCCAACTCTTGGCCCTGAAGGATGGAGTCTTCCTGGTTAGATTTGCTTCTGATGATGACCTAAAAGTGTCGCTGGAGGAGGGGCCATGGTTTTTCGATAACAAATTGGTCATCACTCGTAGGTGGTCACTGTAGGCTGACACTAGGAGGGCGGCCCTCACCTCTACCCCAGTATGGGCAACCCTCCCCAATGTGGGATTGCACTGGACGTGCAGGGCAATCTCCATCATTGGGTATGGCCTGGGTACCCCCAAAGTGGTCGACTTCCATTCTAAAGGGAGGTATGCGGGTGCTTCTCACCTTTGTGTGGAGATCACGGCGGACAAACCACCACCTCTGGTGGTCATGGTTGAGATTCCTGACGAGAGGGAATTGGAGATCAGGGTTGTTTATGACGCTCTGCCCGAGAGGTGTGAAGCCTACAAGGTGTTCAGACATGGGTCTATGAGTTGTCCGAACAATAAATCTGAGACGTCGGAGGTGTTTGATGCCCACAGTAGATCAAGCATTAGGAGTCCCAATAGAAGGAGGAGGAAGAGGGTTACCATTCCTCATCCGATCAGGAAGGGATCTCAGAAACCCCAGGTGACCCAATGACAATAGCAGGAGCAGGTCGTGCCTAGCAACCAGACTAAAGCGGTTCACTTAGGGGATAGCTTGACGGATGACCCTACTATGATTAAAAGGAACTTAGAGGGTGGTGGACAGAACTTGGAGGATGGACAGCCTCCAGACCCACCACATACAGAGGCTGCAGATGAGAATCAGTTATCAGTTCTTCAGAACTTGGATTCTGAGGTTAACTTTGAGGACCTGATTGGTCAGTTAGTGATGAGAGCAGGGGTTGATGCGTCGGCACCCAGTCTAACAGAGGGAGGCGTACCTCATCCAAAATCTCCACCTCCAGAAGGGGTGGTTCGTCTCGTACCAAATGACTATCCTCACGTGGAACGTGAGGGGTGCCTCAAGGACAGAGAGGCAGAGGAGGGTGAAGGAGATCATTAATAGGGAGCAAGCTACCATAGCCATCTGCTTGGAGACTAAAATAAATTGGGCCTTTGGGCAGAGGATATCCAACCTATTTCTGGCCGATTGGGGTTGCAATTTTAATCTCCCATAGGTTGATGGTAGCAGAATCGTGATCGGGTGGAACGACACAGTTTGGGACGTCCAAGTTATCCAGGCTACTGACCAATTAGTTGTTGCTAGCTGCATCAATGCGGGGGGGTTTCGCTGTGTGGTCAGTGTTGTGTATGGGAACAACAATGAGATGTCTAGAAGAAGCATTTGGGACCAGATCATTAACTCCACACAGCAGGCTCTACCACACCTTGTGATTGGTGATTTCAATCATGTAAGGAAGGGATCTGAGGAGTTCAGTGGCAAACCTATTCCAGATCCATCATCGGAAGGTTCAATGCAGTAGTGGATGCAGCTAATCTGGCTGAAGTCAACATGACATGGGGGATTACCACTTGGTAGAATAAAAGAAGTCTGGGTTTTAGAATTGGGAGCAACCTTGATAGGGCCATGGTCAATGCGAATTGGCTAAATGTGTTTCCCGAACCGTCAGTGAGTTTGGGGGGCACCCAAACAACGACCATGCGTGGATGTTGTTGAATCTTAATGGTGCAAGACAAATGAACAGACCTTTCAGATTCTTGAACTTATGGTTGGAGTGGCCGATTCTTAAAAATATAGTGGCGGAGACTTGGAATACACGCATTGAGGGCAATCCAATCTTTGTGGTGGCAGAAAAGCTGAAAATCCTTAAAGCTGCAATCAAGAATTGGGCCAAGGATCTCTCGAACATCCCTACTCTAGTACAGAAAGCTACGCTAGCATACTCTAAGGCTATTGAAGACTTGAGGAAAGTCACGCTTCAACCCGAGTTGATGGGGTTAGAAGACAAGGAGGCAAAGAAGCTTAAACAACTACAAAAGGCTGAAGAACTCCTATTTTGGCAGAGAAGCAGATTAAGGTGGATTAGAGACGGTGATCACAACACAAAGGTGTACCATGCGGATACTAAGAAAAATCATATGAGAGACTGCATCCACTCTCTTAACAAAGAGGATGGATCACCCACGGGTGGGCCACAGGATGTGGCGGATGAAGCTATCAAGTTTTTCTCTAATTTGTACAATCAAGGCATATGTTCATCTTCTTGTGAGCTCCCCCCTCGATGTGTCTCCGAGGAGATGAACATGAAGTTGTGTGGCCCGACCTCTAATGAAGAAATTAAACGTGTTGTGTTTTCCATCAGTGCGTCCAAAGCACCTGGACCAGACTGTTTCAATGGGAAGTTTTTCCACGCTTTCTGGGAGATCGTTAAAGATGATGTTAGTCGGACAGTGAGATGGTTCTTGGTTGGAGGATCTATGGTATGAAGAGTCAATCATGCATTCATGTGCCTTATTCCTAAGAAGCTTAATGTTGCCTCTTTGGAGGATTTCAGACCTATAGCATGTTGTTCTGTCCTCTATAAAATAATTGCTAAACTCCTGGCGAAGAGGCTGAGTACCATTCTTCCTGAGGTGGTGTCCCCTAATCAATCTGCTTTTGTCAAAGGTCGATCTATATCTGATTGTGCGCTGTTGTCTGGTGAGTTCCTACTGGATTTCAACTGCAAGAATAGAACCAAGAAGGCTTGTGTGAAGGTTGACATATCGAAGGCCTACGACCATGTTAACTGGTCAGCCCTTTGGGTGATCTTAGAGGCCTTTGGGTTCTCGAACAGGTGGATTGGTTTGATGAGGCAATGCATAGAGACAACCTTTTTCTCAGTGCTTGTCAATGGTATTCCTAAAGGGTTGTTTAAAGCTACGAATGGTTTGAGATAGGGAGATCTGCTGTCCCCCCTACTGTTTACACTGGTAATGGAGGTGTTGACCTTTCTCATTCAAAAGGCTGAAGCAAGGGGTGATCTCAAGTCCTTCAAGTTGGGGAGCACTCCAGTCCTATCACATATGATTTTCACAGATGATGTCTTGCTGTTTCTAGCAGGTCATGACAAATACTTGAGGGCGATGAATTCCATGTTGAAGACTTTCGGTAAACTTTCTGGACTTTACATCAGCAGAATCAAATCTAGGATTTACCTTTCCTGATCTTGTGATGCTAGGAGAGGGAGGCTCAAAGATGTCGTTGGTTTGGAGATTGGTACTTTTTCAACTAAGTATTTGGGCATACTGATCATGGGAGGCAAAGGTTCTGGTAGGGAGTTTATGGAGATCATTGATAATCTCCAGAGCACGGTGGACAAATGGCTGGGGCTGAAGCTATCGTTGGCTGGAAAAATTGTTATAATTAAAGTTGTTCTTATGAGCAAGCTCCTCTTCTGGTGTAGACAAGTTGGATTACCTGGGTTTATTTTGGACAAAGCCAGAGCAATCATTAGTTCATTCCTATGGTCTAGTAGAAATCATGTCGTTGCTTGGAGCATGGTGGCTGCGCCTACGGATCTTGGTGGTCTAGGCATTAGGGACTTGGTCGCCATTGCTGACCGTGCGATTGAGATGAGGATTGACATGTTCCTCATGAATGGGACATCTACCTGGGCTATCTGGATGAGAAGGAGGTATGGGGAGAGGATGTTGTTGTCCGATCATAACAGGTCCTTAAGAGTGTGGAGGAGAATGAACTTGCTCTGGATAAAGGTTCATACAAACTACCAGCTGCTGAATGGAACATGGAAAAGAACTGATACCATGGCTTGGGCACAGGTTGCTATAGGCCTGCAGGTTCCTTGAGCTCAGCTCATTTGGAACCAGACTCATTTCCCCAAATGGAGTTGTTGTTTCTATAGGGGGGTTATGAGGAAGATGCCTACGATGGATCGGCTCATCAGATGGGGGTTGGGAGTGAGCACTACATGCCTCCTGTGTAAATGTGAGGATAAATCACACAAGCACCTTTGGTGGGAATGTAGCTACATTAGGTACATATGGACGAGGGCTATCACTACTACAGAAATGGCGTATAAAGTCACTTTTCTTGATGTCGGTTGTATAAATAAACTGACACCTAAACTCTATAGTGTTGGTTGATAACATAAACCGACATCCAATCTATGAAGGGAGACTAGACATGGGTACCGCTTTTATTAAGTGTCGATTACTTATTAAAAAACTGACACCTAAAATTAACCGCCAAATCCAAAATTTCCAGCGAAAAATTACCTTTTGGTCGTCAGTTTTTTTACATTGACCGACGCTTATGAGTTTTCCTGCGCTGCCCGTGGGGAATTTTTCACACCCTTTAATCGTCGGTTTAAGGAAGACACTGACGACTATGGTCAGAATAGGTGTCCGTTTTTGTGGGAACCGACACCTTATTTTTATGTGTCGGTTTGTATTGAAGAACCGACGCCTATGGTACAACTAATATCCCCGCGCAAAGCTGACTGTTCCCCTTTCTCTGTTTCATTGCCCCCGCAAAAATAGGTCTGGCGATTTGCTGCCCGGCACCGCTGCTCCGTGCTCTGTCACCCGCCGCTGCTCCGTGCTCGCGCCCGCCGCTGCTTCGTGCTCCGCCGCCGCTGCTCCGTGCTCCGCCGACACGGTGCTCCCTGCCCTCCGTGCTCACCGGCGGCCCTCTTTGCTCTCTGTGCTCACCGACGCTTTTCGTCTCCTCTCATCGGCCCTCTGTGCTCACCGGCGTCCGTGCTCGTCGGAAGGCCCTTTCCCTCTCCCTCTCTGGTCTCTGGTCATCGGTGCTCCATGCTCGTCGGCCCTCCGTGCTCCAGGCCAGGTACTGCCTTCTTCCTCCTTCCTTCCTCCGCCTAGGCGGCTTCTTGGGCGGTGCCAATGCACGCCCAGGCTGCTGCTGGGCATTTTTTTTTTAAGTTATTTACTTATTGGTAACTTGATAAATAACTTATATACACTGATCTATGGCAATGCCTTAGTTGATCACTCTTTATATTAGAGCTGCAAGCCTGTAACATTAAGTAATTTTTGAAAGTAAAATAATTATTGACTGTAATATATTGAACTTATATACAATACATGTTCTATGATAAGCCTTAGTTAATTTAATATGCATACTTTGTATGTAAGACATAGTAATCGGGTACTGCTGTATATCCAAGTAAATTACATGTAACTAATCATGACATAGATTTTAGAATGCATACTTTGGTTAAATGTACTGCTATAATTTTTGATCAAGTGATGATATGTAAATGTAGCAATAAGTTAGTAAGGTATCAATGATAAGTCTGCTGTAATGTGATGCAAAATAGTTATTGTATCATGCATATCTTAATACTTTTTTGTTTTATAGTTGTATAGGGTGTTTTATGTGTGACAAGTCTATTGTTTAATAGTTTAACTATAATCATTGTTTTATAGTTGTGTTATAAAGTATTTGGGTGTTTAGTATGGTTATTTAGGGTGTTCAAATATGTATAAAGGTTCCAAAAAGTATAGTATATATATGCATACATGTGCATTTTTTTATAAAATTGTATAGAAAATCAAAACTCGTTCTTGGTGAGAATCCTAATCACCCTTCTTGCTTAATGATGAACTGTAATGCACACATGTGACATGCTTTGAATGTAAATGATGAACGTTTCCCTAAATTTCCAATCATGCTTTTAAACACATCAATAATCACCCTAACTTGAAGAACTAGGATTTTAGGTATAAGAATGACAACACATTATTTGTTGGCCTAGAAACCCGTCCAAGATTTACTCATTAGGAGTAAATCTTGGATAGTCCCCAGTTTGGGACTGTTCTTGAACACCTAATCTCGCTTAGGATGTAAGTGTATAATGTGTATTGGGTTTTCAAGAAAATTTCAGCAGCATTTCCCCGCTGTTCTCCAAGTAGTCCCCAGTTTGGGACTGTTCTTGAACACCTAATCTCGCTTAGGATGTAAGTGTATAATGTGTATTGGGTTTTCAAGAAAATTTCGGCAGCATTTCCCCGTTTGTTCTCTAAGTACATATGTACTTGGAGAACAGCGGGGAAATGCTGCCGAAATTTTCTTAAAAACCCAATACACATTATACATGTACTAGTGAGATTAGGTGTTCAAGAATGGGATAGGTGGTACACATTTATTATATATAATAATGACATCATATGTATTTGTTAACCCTAGACCCTAATCTTGTTGTAATATATACTTGTTTTCTCTTTGATCATAGAATGGATAGATCATGGATGTCCATTCGCAATCGCTGCGCCCCAGAGTTTATTTCTGGTCTTGACCAGTTTATTAGATTTGTCGAGGAACATAGGAAATAACCTGGAGATAGGTTCTACTGTCCATGTAGGCATTGCGGTAACAACTTGAAAGTCAACACTGGTGACGAAATCAAAAGTCATGTCGTGTGCAACAGGATCATACAAGGCTATACAGAATGGCACTGGCATGGAGATATTTCAAACCCGAAACCAGTGGATGTCGATAGCAGTGCTTGTGTGGAAGAAGAAATTGCCTACGATGACGTAGATGTGAATGAACCAGTTCCAGTAGACATCGTTGATGCGATGCTGGATAGTTGTGGGGTAGAGCACACCGATCCACCTCCCATTTTTAGAAACATTGTGCATGATGTTGAGATACCATTATACACAGGTTGTACTAAGTTTACGAAGCTTAGCACTGTGTTGAGATTGTATAAGCTGAAAGCTAACAATAGATGGAGCGACAAAAGCTTCACGTCATTGTTGTCTTTGTTGAAAGAAATGCTTCCTGAAGGAAACGAGCTGCCAATCTCAACATACCAGGTAAAGAAATTGTTGTGCCCAATGGGAATGGATGCCAAGAAGATACACGCATGCCCGAATGATTGTGTATTATTTCAAAAGGACTATGCGGATTTGAAAGATTGTCCAAAATGTGGTGCGTCACGGTATAAATTGACGACTTTGGGGGAGTCCAAAATTGGTTCTCCTGTCAAGGTGATGTGGTATCCACCTATAATATCACGGTTTCAATGCTTGTTTTCCAATCCGATAGATGCGAAGAATTTGAGATGGCATGCAGATGTTAAGAAAAATAATGATGAGATCCTACGACATGCGTCTAATTCCCCACAGTGGAAGAAGATTGATCTATTGTACCCTGAATTTGGTGAAGAAGTCAAGAATCTAAGACTTGGGCTTTGTACCGATGGGATGAATCCGTATGGGATATTGAGAAGCCAACATAGCACTTGGCCAGTCATGCTTGTTATATACAATCTTCCTCCCTGGTTGTGTATGAAAAATAAGTACGTAATGTTGTCGTTGTTGATATCGGGCCCTGAACAACCTGGAAATGACATCGATGTTTATCTTGAACCTCTGATTGATGACTTAAAGAAACTCTGGGGTGAAGGTGTGATGACCTATGATGCTTCACGAAGAGAGACATTTCATTTGCATGCTATGTTGTTTTGCACTATTAATGACTTTCCAGCATATGGGAATTTGTCTGGATATAGTGTCAAAGGAGCTAAAGCGTGTCCTATATGTGAAGAGAACACTGATTCAACAAGACTAAAACATGGTGGTAAGACTGTATATCTCGGTCATCGAAGGTTTCTTCCAAAATTCCATTTGTATCGTAGGAAGTGCAAAGCATTCAATGGATTGAATGAGGAACGGAGTGCACCTAAACCTATACCAGGGGAGGTTGTTTATGAAAGAGTAAAAGACTTTGTCAATGAATTTGGTAAGAGATCAAAAAATGTACTATGGCCACATGGAGTGACAAATCTTTATTCAAGAAGAAGTCAATATTTTGGGATCTTCCTTATTGGAGTTCTTTGACAGTCAGGCATTGTATCGATGTCATGCACGTTGAGAAAAATGTATGTGATAGTGTCATTGATACTTTGTTGAATATACCAGGTAAGACTAAAGATGGGATAAAATCCAGACTGGACCTACATGAAATGGGAATAAGGTCAGAATTAACAGAATTTCATGAAATGGGAAATCAGAGAACATACTTACCTCCCGCTTGTTACACATTGTCTAGAAAGGAGAACAAAGCTTTTTGTGAATGTTTGGTAAATGTTAAGGTGCCACAGGGTTACTCATCCAACATCCATAGATTGGTATCAATGAAAGATCTGAAGTTGATAGGTCTTAAATCTCATGATTGTCACACTCTAATGCAACAAATATTGCATGTGGCAATTAGATCTATATTGCCGAAGCATGTAAGGTTTGCAATCACCAGACTTTGTTTCTTTTTCAACAGTTTATGCAGCAAAGTTATTGACCCTGATACTCTCGATAAATAGCAAAGAGAAGTGGTTGTTACCCTATGTCATCTTGAGATGTATTTTCCTCCGTCGTTCTTTGATATCATGGTACATCTTGTTGTCCACTTGACTAGGGAAGTGAAAATGTTGGGACCGATTTTCTTGCATTGGATGTATCCCTTTGAACGATACATGAGCGTTTTCAAAAGTGATGTTCGAAACCGTTATCGGCCTGAAGGGAGTATTATCGAGGGTTATGTGGCGAGAGAGGTTATGGATTTTTGCAATGACTTTCTCAGTGGTAATGACACTCCTGATAATGACAAGAATATTAACGAGCAATTTGGTAAAGGAATTTTGGGATCACGTGTGAAAGTAATCAGCCGTGAGTAGTTGGAACAAGGTCACTTGTATATTTTACACAACATGGACGAAGTGAACGTTTATATCGAGGAACATACCAATTTCATCAAGAGACAATATCCTCGAGCCAATACAATGTGGCTTGCTAGAGAGCATAACAAGACATTTATTAAGTGGTTTGAAAATAAAGTCTTACATCAACTATCTCAAACACCAAATGATATTACTGAAACTATCAAATGCCTCGCCTTTAAACCAAAATTGACTGTTATGTCTTATGAAGGGTATGACATTAATGGATTCACATATTACACAAAGCGCCAAGATGATAAGAGTGTCGTCCAAAACAATGGGGTCACCCTTCAAGCATCGACTATGTTTTTTGCAAGTGCAAAGGATAAGAGTCCACGTGAAGCTAAAATGTCATATTACGGTGTCATTGAAGACATATGGGAGTTTGACTACATAGATTTCAGAATTCCGCTCTTCAAATGTAATTGGGTTGATAACACCAAAGGAATTATAGTGGATGAATTGGGTTTCACTTTAGTGAACTTTGAAAAGATTGGCAAGAAGGATGAACCATTCATATTGGCATCACATGCGAAACAAGTATTTTATATCGATGATCCTGCAAATGATAAATGGTCGGTTGTTCTTCATGGTAAAAGACAGTTCATTGAAGATCCTATAGATGAAGAACAATACTATGATAAGTATGATGACTCCAGTCCATTCTCAGTTGGGTTGCCAACACCAGCAAATATTGAAGCTAATGATGACTTGTATGTGCGCGGAGATCACAATGAAGGATTGTTAATTGATAAAAAAATCACAATATTAGAGGCATGTTTATATTTTTTTATATGTTTTATTTTTCTGAATGTGAACTTTACAATGTGAATGTGAACTTTACAATGTGAATTTTACAATGTGAATTACTTTATAATGTGAACTTTACAATGTGATCTTTACAATGTGAACTTTACAATGTGAATGTGAACTTTACAATGTGAATTTTACAATGTTAATTACTTTATAATGTGAACTTTACAATGTGAATTAATTTACAATGTGCATGTGAACTTTACAATGTGAGCTTTACAATTTGAATTACTTTACAATGTGAACTTTACAATGTGAATGTGAATTTTCAGATGGCTGAGCATTCTCCTGATGACCGTGCTGATGATTACTGTGAGGGTGAGGACATCAATGCACCGCCTCACAATGTAAGTTTTAAAAATATATCATATATTTATATCTATATGTCCATTTATAGTTATATCTTGTAAATGTATTTATTTTGTCAAATTTTAGGTTGATGATGCACATGTACCATCTGAAGCACTTGAGGCACTTGATCAGCAACACCAAAAAGTTGACAAGAGAAGGGGCATCACTATGATGGAGAAGTTAATAGCGCAAAAGGGCAATGGACCCAAACTTGTTGTGGATTTTGATAATGCAGGAAATGCATCTGGTGTGAATCGTAATTCATTTGTTTCATATCTTGGGTATGTTACTCGTAGCCATTGCGATTGTAAGATAGATTCTTGGCATAAGGTTTCTAAGGAGAAGAAAGACATAATATGGAAGGATTTATGCGTGAGTTATTATATATTTGCAATTCTATTTTGTAGATTACTAATTTTTTGGATAATAGTTAATAGGAATCTTCCATTGTCATATGCCCACCCAGATTGTGAAACGCTTGGTGAGGCAGAAGGCGGAGTGATATTGTGGCTAAAAGCGAATGTCCTCTTTACTGAAATTGTATGGTAAATTTACATTACGTTAAATTGTTAGTGTGTGTATATGATGTCAGTTGATCTGAAATTATTATATATATATATATATATATATATATATATATATATATATATATATATATATATATATATATATGTTAAAAAGAAGACACCCACAACATCTAGGCCTCCACTTCCACCTCCTACATTAACCAGTTGGGTTCCACAGGACCTAACTGACCCGTTAGGTCCTAACTGTAGGGGTATGGAAATATGGTTAGGCGAACATGATATAAATTGCCCTATAACTGTTTCTATAGATGCAGATGTTGCAGGTCAATCATACGAAATCAAACTATTTATACAAGATATTTTGGAGTTGTTTCGATATGATTGGTTGAATACATCTGTGATATAGCTATAGATAAGGTGAGATCTTCTTTATACATCCATATACCTTGTGTAGGATCTGGTGATCTGGTTTCTTATTAATTAATACATACGTAATACATGTTTTGCAGCTACTTAGACAAGATATGTGCAGATTTTGCATTCGAACATGTAGGATTTTTGATTCCATCTTTGATTAGTCTAGTAGCTAAAGACCCTCCGTCAGTTCAACAATACTACTGTGAGGCTTTTTCAATTTTTGCTCAAAAAAATAAGACGATGATAATGGCTCCATTCAATGTAGAGTAAGTTTACTTTGCTTATTATAATTTGGACTTAAGAAAATTACATTTTTATTGTGGATTTTGAGTTATTAATTTTTAACTTTTTTACCTCTAGTGGTATGCATTGGGATGGTTATTGTCCCTGAGATGTTCACTGTCTATTATCTAGATCCTAAGGGGAGTAAATTGAATACAAAATATGGACACATAATGAAAATGGCATTATTCCGTTGAGAAATATTTCATTTTCATATCCGTTAACATATGTTATTACATTACTATTTAATTATGCAATGTACTGTGTTACATTAACATGTAGGGGTTTTGATGAGTTCAAAAAGGCTGGAGGAAAGGTCCCCACGAAAAAGAACCAGCCAATAATTTGGAAGAACGTGAAAGTAAGTTCCCGACTGCAATATATGTATATATTATTTATGTGAACAATGCTTAATTAGTTGTATTTTTTAATATTTTGTATGTTTGAATTTATAGTGTGCTACACAAGACAACGGATGGGCATGTGGATACTATGTGATGCGATTTATGCACATGATTATCAAATATGCCACAATGGACATCGATTGTATTGATGAGGTATTATATAGTCTCATTAGATATATAATATGAAATATATCAATCTTATTTATAGCTCATTAATTATATATATACATCATTCTCTTTACAGGTGTTTAAAACTGACCACACTACAGGAACGACCTTACCAGATGTGCATGCTCCCTATACGATGGGGGAATTAAATGAAGTAAGAGAAGAATGGGCAACAGCCATACAAGTAGTGGGGGATTTAAGATATAATTGGGATGTTGATAGCGAATAATGACTAAAGAATGATATTTTGTAAATGAATTTCTGAATTATAATATATGTGAATGTTTCTACATGTCTGGATGTTTCTACATGTGTCTGAGTGAAAATGAATGAAATTGTTGGTTGCTATATGAATGTTTCTATATGTGTGAATGTGAAAATTAATGGAACTTCAGATTGCTAGCTACATGAATGTTTCTAAATGTGTGAAAATCAAATGGAACCACATGTTACATTGCTAAATGTGTGAATATTTTTGTTGTTAATTTTGCAGGTTTGTGGCCTGTTGTTGGCTGATATCGATGGATGTCATAAAACCTGCAGTTCATAACTGAACTGCAGGTTTCTCATCCTGCGACCAGCCATACAGCAGGTCTGCGGACTGACAGAAAAAAAAACAAAAAATAGGCGTCGGTTATTTGTATAAAACCGACACACATAGTTACAGTGTCGGTTTTATATAAATAACCGGCGTCTATTTCCTGTGGCGCGAAGGAATATGGCGTCGGTTTCTTATCTAATAATCGACGCTGATAGTGCCCAAGATGGCGCCCTTCTATGGCGCGAAGGCATATGGTGTCGGTTTCTTATCTAATAACCGACTCTGATAGTGCCCAAGATGGCGCCCTTCTGTGGCGTGAAGACATATGGCGTCAGTTTCTTATCTAATAACCGACGCTGATAGTGCCCAAGATGGCACCCTTTCTGTGGCGTGAAGGTATATGGCGTCAGTTTCTTATCTAATAATCGACGCCTATAGTGTCCTACTGGCGCGTTTTCGGTGGCGCATGAAGGGTTATGGTGTCGGTTTTTGAACCGACGCGTAACGGCTGGGCTTTTAGTGTCGCCCACATAGGTGTTGCTTAGAAACTGACACTAAAGGCCTTAAATAACTGACACTAAAGGTCGGTTATGTACTAGTGTATGCTGAAGTGTGGCTGGGGGGACCCACTGTGCGAGCTGGACAAAACCATTGCCTGTATTCTAAGGAACACACATAATAATCAACCTATGAGACTCTTTGTGGGCATTTGTATGACTTCCATCATGTTTCATGTGTGGAGGAAAAGAAATTCCAGGTTACATTATGGACCTGAGAAGGATGCCACTGTTATTTTTTATGATATTGTAAATAGCTTACTTGTTGTTGGCAAAGCCAAACCTCAGCTCGTTTGTGGGTTGAACAGGTTGGTCTTGAGCCATTGGGGTTTTTGTAGTTAAATCCCCGACTTTTGTATTTGTGTTTCCTTTGTTCCCAAATATTGTTTGATACCCGATAGTGATATTTTAACTTATTAAAAAAAAAGTAAGTTTCTTCCAAATATCAGAACCAATTTTATCAGAAATTTTCTATTGAATTTACTAGGTGATAAGAAAGAATATAAAATACTCACAAACGTTGCATTTAAAGAAGCACCTCTCATCGTATTCACATCTTCAAGCATTTACCAAGGATGCATGTATGGTTGTACTACCACTTTCCAAAACTCAAAGACGGTCTCTCAGAAAGAAGAATGCCATATACTACTTCTAGTAAGTGTAGTTGTATTGTCAAAGTGAATTGTGCAATACATGTTTGTCCCTTCAAGGTTGAGTGAATAAAGCTAATTTAAATCTATACAATTTAGCCACAAGGAGGTTACATGCATCTTACTAACAAATGCGTGCGGAAGAAATAAATCAAATCATTGACAAAGGAAGAAATCACAAAAGAAATAACGGTTTATAGTGGCTTTGGCTATAACTATTGTATCTCTACTACCTATTGGCTTCTATCAAGATTTCTCAACTTGTAATTCATTACCTTTATCTAACGTGCAAACTACAAATATGAGTTCCTTCTATGGTTCAAGGCTAATCTCCTTATCTAGATCAAGTATAACATGTGTCTTACCTACAAGATGTAGAAACATAACCCTCATGAATAACATCACAACCTCCCCCTTCATATTTGAACATAGCATTCTCACAAAAATTATTTCAAATACCTTTGATGCAACTTTTTTGCAAAAAGTGGCTTCAAAGTACTGAACCAATTAGAGAACAAGATTCAAGAATAGAAAGTACAACTCTCTTACAAAGTTATGAAATTAAATCATTATAGAACAATTGATGAGAAAATCTAAAAGGTTTTGATGAGAAAATCTAAAAGGTTTAGGCAAGTATATATTTTGTATAGCAAAAAACTAAAACTAGTTTAAACTTTGACTTGATTGGAAGCAATGGAAGATGTCAAAGCAATTTTTAGAAACTCTACTTTGGTAGTCCACAATGCATTTCTATATATAAAAAAATCTTAGAGATATCCAAGAGAGATGTTGAAGTGTTTAGGACAAGTTTGGTGGGAAATAGTCATTGTATGATAGTGGGTGCAAATAAAATGTTTAATTGAACACAATCTAAAAATTTTTAAGAATCCTACTCGGTCAAATTACAATTTAACAAAGTTGTATCTCAATCAAACTACAATTAGGTTGAATTATATCTCCATAAAAGTACAATCAGACTGAGTTATATCTTGATCAAACTACAATTCAATCAAGACTCATCTTCACCTTATTTGATCTAACATGTATTTCTCAGTCAAATGAAAGTTGGACCTATGTGCGTATTGGTCAAATATAATCTTAACTAAAAAGTTGTTTGCCTAGTGAAGTTATGTAATTTTCAAAAATATCTCAAACAAATTTAGAAATTTTATGCACCTGTTCTAATGGGTGTATACAACTATAAAAATTTAGAATGGTTTGCAGTCATTCATCACTTATATTTTGTATTCCTAAAATTTTGTACAATTTTACATGTATAAGTTAGTACAACTTGATTTACAACCTTTCAAATACATAAAATTTTGTATATTCTTTGACATTGGATTTTTTCTAAGTTCGTTGATCTCCCAAAACACTTATTGCACATGTAAATGTTGACTCTAGGTCTAAATTTACCAAACCCTTGTTTTAATGATGACTAAACCATTCCAATTATTTGTGTCTAATGCTTCTACTTGAGTGATTTCAGATTAGGTATAGACGCACTCCAAATGTCTTAACTTGCACATCTCAACTTAGAAAAGACAAGTCGAAGTCAATACAAGTGCACGTTTTTGGAATATGATGTAAATCCATTAGAATCATGTTGTAAATCACTTGTAATGATTGTATGACTTGTAATTAAGCTTAGAAAATATCAGAAGTACTTAAATCAAATATTTAAGCACTTTAATGACATTTTCTAAAATTTATTACAGGCACTTTATCGATCGAGTAACAATCTCAACTGATCCTTGATGGATTTTGAGAATGCCATGGTTCAATCGAGTTTCCAATACTGAAAACTCGACCGACCACTACACTGGAACAAAACTAATTTAATATATCGATCGAGTTCCTACCAGGACAAACTCAACTGATCGGTCAAATTAGCTTTGTCGCATAGTACATTCGGTCAAGTTACCTTTATAGAAACTCGATCGATAGCACTATATGAAAAAGTACAAAAAAGTGTTTCTAGCCATTGTGGATTTGCAACAATCAAAAATATATCTGCCTACAAGCCACAAAATGACTAGTTTTCATTCCTAAGTATTCCCAAAGGCTAAGAGGCATCCCCAAGTATAAATAGGATCCTTTGGGATTCATCTCATGGTTAGACAAGCACTATGAAGGTCCCTATTCCTTAGTTGAGTGATCCTACAGCCTCCTGTCTTTCTCTAAGCTTAATCACTTGCATCATCTATTAGAATGAGTAGGAGATTTGTAAGAGAGCTAGTCCTACATGTATATCTTGTGAGGCTCTCACTTCTACCACCTCCCAATCTCTCATTCAACCATGAAGATGAAGGTTCTCTCTCTTGGCTAAGAGAGGTGAATAAGAACAAGGAAAGTTGTCCCTTGGTGAAGAGATTCAAGGTTGAAGACTTGGAGGAAGAGTGGGTAAGCCCTTGGTGAAGGCATAAGACTCCTTGCTTAAGTGGGTAAGTCGTTGGTGAAAGCTTCTCCAAGTGAAGGTGAAGTCAAAGGCTGAAGATCCAAGAAGAGTGGGTAATTCCTAGAAGTCTAAAGACTTGTGCAAGACTGGGTACATCCTTGGATAAGACCAAAAGCTTCTCTGAGTGAAGGTGAAGTCAAAGGTTAAAGATCCAAGTAGAGTGGGTAATTCCTAGAAGGCTAAAGACTTGTGTAAGAGTGGGTACATCCTTGGATAAGACCAAAGACTCGTTGCAAAGTTGGTAAGTCCTTGGTAAGGTTGAATACTCTTTGTATTGGATAGGTAAGTCCTCTGGTGGGTCATGTGTTGTAACTCTTATAAGTGAATATATAGAAGAAGACACACTTAGAAATCCTAGAGGTTGACCTCTGTAGGTAGCAGACTGACATACTCCTAGTTTGGAGTATGGAACCACTCTACATATCTTGTCACTTGGAGCATGTTTTAGTTGTACTCAAATTTCTTATTTAGAAACCTTATCTTTTGATATAAATTGAAGGTCTAATGAATTTTTTTTAAGTGCATTCAGCTCTATTCACCCCCCCCTCTAGAGCATCCAATCACCTATCCTTGGATCCAACAATTGTATCAGAGCAGGTCTTCTCCAAGCATACTTCCACAAGTAGGATAAGATGGGTGACTACCAAGGAGGGAGATACTTGATCAACCTTTCCATCTTTGATGGGAGATATTTCCTCTATTGGAAAATAAGACTACAATTCTACATCTAAGGATCAAGTCTTGAGCTATGGCAAATGGTGCACCATCCATACAAGCTACCAGAGAAAAATATAGAAGAATAGGATGAAGCTAGAGTGAAGAAAGTTACCTTGAATGTAAGATCAATCAACATCCTCTATCCCACCATGAACCCCACTAAGTTCAATCATATTTCATCTTGTGAGATGGTGATGTATGGAGATAGCTATTTATCTCTTATGAGGGGACAACACAAGTGAAGGAAAGAAAAGTCTACATGCTCAAAGGGGTGCTTGAAAACTTCAAGATGGGAAAGGAGGAGAAGATTGCCAACATGTACTCAAGACTCAACACAATTGTAAATGGTCTTGTTGTCCTAGGTAATCCTTTGAGTAGAGGAGAGATCAACTCTACGATCCTTAGAACTCTCCCAAAGAGATGGGAACCCAAAGTGACTTTCATTGAAGAAGTAAGGTCTCTTGATGATATCCCCATTAAAGAGCTCATTGAAAATCTATAAGCCCATGAAGTCACACTTGACAAGAGAGAAGAATTTGAAAGATAAGAGGATAAAGAGATAAAGAGAATGAAGAAGGTTGAAATTAAGGCTCAAATTGAATCAATTTTGGGTCAAGCAAACCCATCCTCTCATATTAAAGAAGATGCCATGTACTTCAAGGGTAGACTCTACAATGGAAAGAATTCCTCCTCCATCCAGTGTCTCAGGTGTGGAAAGAAGGGTCACTTCAAGATAGATTGTCTAGAAGGAAAAAAGACCCATAATTACAAGAATAAGGTGAAATGGTACAAAATCTCAAGTAACTCCTCCAACTCAAGATCAAGTGAAGAATCAAGTAGAGGATCTAGGTCAAGCTCTAGTGATGAAGGAGAATGTGATTTTGCTCTTATGTCATCTACAAGTGAAGGCTCAAATGATGTAAATCTAAACTCTTTAGATGAAGAAGATTTAATTTCTATTATTAATGCTACTCATGCCGCTCTTAAGTCTTCTAAAAAGAAAAATAAAAAGCTTACTAGAATTGTTGATAATTTGCATGTAGAAATAGATGATCTTGAACATGCTAATACTTGATTGCTTGATGATAAAATTCTTGTCTTAGTTAAGTAGATTTTCTTAAACTTGAAAATGCTAATTTTCTTGACAATATTAGATTTCTAGAAGCTCAACCTCTTTTATCTAGTTTTAATGTAGAACTTGGTAAAATTGTGGATTCTTGCGTGCATGATATTGATGTTCTTAATTATGAAAACAAGAACAAGGACTCGGCTTTGCAAATTTTAGAATATGAAAATAGGATCTATCATTCAAAGATTGCTATGCTTAAAAATAAAAATGCTTCCTTGCTTGCCAAAATCAATGTGCTTGAATCTTATTCTAGTTCTACTAGTAGAGAGAATAGTGTTGCTGCTCTTCACATTGATAGAGATTCTTTTTTGACCAAAGCTCCTTGCTTAGAAAATGATCTTTTGCATGCTAGAGATAATTGACCGGCCTAAATCGCGCGTCCTAAAATTGGAGGCGGATTTGAGGTAGTCGAGCTTTTACATTTATAACCCGAATCCTTCTAGGCCCCCGCAACTTTGTTTACGGGGTCGAAGTAGATATACGGGGTCAAACACAGGGACAAGGGTGGTAGTGTTGAGAACCCAGAATCGACACGCTACTCTCCGGCAGGTGTAAAGAGATAATAAATTCCCAAAAGGGAAACGGCAAGATGTCACAAACAAAACAAAGAAAACTATCTCCAACTGGAGCTACAAGAAAGATTTAAGGTTTTAGTCATTTAGCAGTTTTTAGGAGTTTTCATGCAACAGAAACAGAAAGATAAAACTAGAGCTAGAGCAAGGTACGAAGGATAAGACTTCGGTAAAACAAGCGGTAGTAGTAACATCCTGCACCCCTCCTCTCAGAGCGGGTACCACTAACCAAGCATCAACACCCCTCTCGAGGTTGCTGGACTTAAGTTAGAGTGGAATGTTACTGAAACAACTCCATTCCAGGCACTCTCGTACTCCAGAATCGGACCAAACACTAGAGCCACAACACAACTCTCGAAGTTGTTGCGATGGGAAAACACGATTCGGTAGCTAAGCGAAACGCGGTCCAAACATGCAAGCTAGAGTTCAGATATCAAACATAGCAGTCATCCAACATTTTGCACCAAGCATAGAGCAGCAAGTAATTAAGCTTTTCCATTCCCATAAACATTAAGGGTCTTAATACATTGCATAAGTAAGGAATTAAATAACAGAATTAAAGATAGATGTCGCCTTCTGGATGTAGAAGGACGACAGGCTACTGCGGCCTCCAGCCCGATACCGGTCAGGGGCCTAGCCCGATACAGCAGTGTCGGGCGGCACACCCTCTCGGGCGGCACACTATGACGACCGACTGTATCACTCAAGGACCCTAGCCGATACGCTCATGTCGGGAGGCACGCATGACGGGCGAAGCGTATCGGGTTCGATATCGTGTCGGGCATGGAGCGACGTGGTCTACTATCGGGCACTTGTGTCGCTCATCCACGTTGGCCAATATCGGCATGTAGTGTCGCCCGGGACGGTCCTAAGTGAACCATCCCCTCCCTCTTGGGACGGAGAAGAGCTCACCTAGAGTTTCCTGGCACGAACACTCAGGCATGATACTTCTGCTCTCGCAGCTTCCTCTGAAGATTTGCTCAGGGTTCTGACTGTGCGAACTCTCCTTTCGGCTTCCTGTAGCTGCTATTTATAGGCAGCGGTTGGGGGAAGTTATGGTGCTCGAAGCGCCACGTGTCCTCCTTATTCACGGGTCGGTGGGCGGCCAATACTGGTATCGCTCGGCACAGGGGTGTCGGCTGTCGGTCACGTGATGGGCGGTGCCTGCCAGTGGGTGACTGTGTCGCGTGACAAGCTTGGGTTGTCGTGGCAAATTTGGCTCCCTTTCGGGTAGAAGATGTGTCGTCCGTCAGTTTCTTCTTGCGCGACATACCTTTGTCGTGCGTCGTTGTGTCGCTCCACCCTGTCGGGCAGAGGTCGTATCGGGCGTTAGGAAGTCCGATGCAGACTTGAACTTATTTGTGGGCCGGGACGGCCTTATCGTACCAAAATGAGGAAAAACTCTGCAAAAGATGGAAATATTGGATTAAGAGCGTTGCTTGGCCAATTATTGCAAAAGTACTTATAAAAGAGAGGAAAATAGCAGAAAAGGGCAGTTTTGATAACAGAATAAAGGGAAAAAACATCATAAAAATTAGTGTTATCAACTCCCCCAAACTTAGCGTTTTGATTGTCCTCAATCAATATTTTAGTGATTCTTCTTCTGCTCGGAGTAGCTTTCTGTTCAAAAGGTGAAACAAGAATCGCAATGCCTTAGAGATAATGTTGTCTCACTACGAACAAAAGACTTTGTTTTTCTTGCCTTATTGTTTAAGTAAGATTCTTCTCTACAGCTTCGGCGAGACTTTATTGTATGATTCCGAAGTTAGCTTACACACCAAATAACTTTATTTTTGGGGCAGAAAGTTGTGTATAGGGTAGGTTAAGGCTTTTTGGGGTTTTTCTTGTTTCCCATCAGTCCATCCAGGTAAGGGTGCGTTAGCGGGCAAGTGGTCCCTGCATTCCAAGCCAGTTGGCTTTAGAGTAGTGATTTCACATCCTACGTACCACTGCCCCGGATCTACCATGCCTAAAGATGGGTACTTTTAGAAAACATGTGTGTATATATATATATATATTTTTTTTCTTTTATTTTATTGGGCACAACTCTCATGCTTTTATTCACACTCATAAGGCTTCTTTCTCTTTTTGGGATTTTCATTGGGTGGGGGAAAACAAAGAGATTTCTGCTATTTGGGCAGCTTTTTCCTTCTCCATACTCGTCTCTTAGCTGTTTGCGAGATTATTGTATATATATATATATATATTTTTTTTGAAATTTTTGGCATGGAAAAACATATTCTTTTGTTGTTTGAGGCAGCATTATCAAAAAAGATATAACAAAACTTGCATCTCGTTAAGCACATAGAAAACAAACTTTGCAAGGAGCCGCATCAGGTTTTTACTATACAGCAACTTTGTACATATGCATGGGAATAAAAGCAATTTTTTTTCAAAAATTTTTATATGATCATGACATTTTATACGAGCATGGGTGCATACACATGATAAAGAGCAAGAACGAAATGGCACAAAGGGTGGAGGTGAAGAAAATTTGTATACCTCCTTCACTGGTACATGGGTACCCCCCCCCAAACTTACTCCGCACTCTGTCCCAGAGTAGCAAAGAATATAGGGTGAGGTCATGTTAGCCCAGTGAAGATTATCTAGCAGGTTTGCTTGTGCCTTGTAGAAGCTGCAATATACTTCTTTGCTGTAGCCATTTTATTTCCCCAGTTGAAAGCAGTCGGAACAAGTGCAAAGCTCTCAAGAAGGAGGCTCGAAGCTTGTGCATGGTAGGTAGAGAGCTCTTGAAAACACTTTTGGATGCTTCCCCCCTTTTTAAGAGGATGGAACCGGAATGCCCAGACTTAATCCAGAGGCCATCGGGGCAAGACTTGTGCTGTCTCTGGAGATGGTCCTAAACCACCACAGAAGACAAACTATGATAAGGAAGTGATCCTTTTTGGGGTTCTGATGTTTCTATCCAACAGTTGTTGCTTCAGCTGCGGCCGCAATTCTGATTCTTGTGCCTCATTTGTCAGCTCGGCCAGAGGTTTGCCTTGTATGATCCATACCTATTATCAAGTTCATTAACCATGTTAGGTAGGAAAAACAAAAGAAACTCGATAAAACTGGACTTATTTCAAAATCCGGGTATCGTCCATCAAAAGAAAGCTCGAGACGATCCAGGATTGGACGATACGAAGAGAGCTGTGTGGCACAACACACTGCCCGACACTGGTATGTCGGGCGATAAGGTCGCCAAAAGGCATCTGCCCGATAGGACGTCACAGAAGAAAAACATGTCGCCCGATATGGCGTATCGGGCAAACAGTATCGGTCGTCGTGTCGTGCTTAACTATGTCGAGCGATACACAAAAATCGAATAAGCTCATAAAACCGATAAGCAGCGTGCGATATGAAAACCCATGTCGGGCGATAAGTCTGTCGGGCTATACCCTTGCTCTTAGGAGCCATCACCCAATACAAGGGTGAAGGCAAGCTGGCCGATACGCGAGCAAAAGCGGATTACTGAAAGATGCAGGTGCTTAAAAAGAGTAAGTGTGGTAGCCCGACACGGTAAATCCACCTTACTATATATAGCAAACTCAGTTGGGGGTAAATTGGGCAGTTCTGTGGCGCGCATCGGCCGTTTGAGACATGGCGTTCCCGAGACGACGGTCCCGTCAGTCTAATTAAGGGCATTTATTCCCATGCACGATACGGTTGTCGTTGGGGAATACCATCCGTCACGGCTCTTGCGGTGCCCAAGAAACTACATCCTGATACAAGCGTGCCTGCGCGCCAGCTGAGCTACTGCTCGACACGACATCATCGGTTTAGGGTAGAGTCCCTGACCTCAGACAGAATTACTCCTCAATGCTTTGTAAAATGCAGCGATGGCCCATAAAACAGAAGAGTCGGTACGCTCGGAGCGTGCACTGACTCGGGCCTTATTACAATCCATAAATTTTATTTTTTACAAGTAATAAGAAAAATGCATCCTACTCTAGGAAAGAAATAAAAACTCGGGCTGCCTCCCGAGGAGCGCTGAAGTTTGCGTCGCCAGCTCGACCGGTGTAGGATCATCTTGTTCAGCCCTCGATTGTACCCATATCTTGCAGGTTGATCTCTGCTCTCCGGACAAAAGCTTCATCCTCATAGAACTTTTTCACCCTGTGCCCATTCACTTGAAAGACTTTGGTCGGATCGTCCTTGTCGTAGAGCTCCATCATTCCTGATGGGTATATCTTTGACACAGTGAACGGTCCTGACCATCTCGTTTGTAACTTCCCAGGGAAAAGACGAATAGAGGACTTGAATAACAAGACTTTATCCCCTTCGCTTACATCTTTTCTCCTAAGGTGGGCATCATGCCACAATTTTGTCCTCTGTTTGTAGATTTTTGCATTTTTGTAGGCGTTCATTCTCAGCTCTTCGAGCTCTTGAAGCTGCAAAAACCTCTTTTCTCCTTCTTTGTTGAGGTCCATATTTAGGAACTTGATTGCCCAAAGGGCCTTGTGTTCCAATTCCAAAGGCAGATGGCAGGACTTTCCGTAGATAAGCCTGTAGGGGGTGGTTCCAATGGGCATTTTGTAAGCAGTACGGTAGGCCCAAAGTGTATTGTCAAGCTTCATAGGCCAGTCTTTCCTCATTCGGCCGACAGTTTTCTCCAAGATCTGCTTAATTTGTCTGTTGGAAACCTCTACCTTCCCTGACGTCTATGGGTGGTAGGGTGTAGCGATCTTGTGCTTCACTCCGTACTTGCGCAGGAGTGCTTCAAACTGTTTCTCTCCAAAGTGCGACCCTCCGTCGTTTATTACAGTGTGCGGTACACCGAAACGAGGAAAGATGGTCTTTTCGAATAGCTTGATTACCGACTTGGCGTCGCACATTTGGGTGGCTACGACTTCTACCCACTTCGATAAATAGTACACCGCCACGAGTATGTATTGATACCCCCGGGATGGGGGAAACGGTCCCATGTAGTCGATCCCCCACACGTCAAATATTTCTACTTCGATCCAGCTCGCCATTGGCATTTCATTCCTCCGCCCTATGTTCCCTGTAAACTGGCACTCTTTGCAAACTTTTACAAATTGTGCAGCATCTTTAAATAAGGAGGGCCAGTAGAACCCTGACTGTAGCACTTTTGCAGCTGTTCTTTCGCTACTCAGGTGTCCACCGTAGGGGGAGGCGTGGCATTCTTTCAGGATGTCTACAGTTTCTTCCTCTGGGATGAACCTCCTGTATAAGTTGTCAGCGCATCTTTTGAATAGGAGAGGATCCTCCCAGTAGTAGTTTTTAGCATCCGCGAATAGATTCTTTTTCTGATTGTACGTGATGTCAGGAGGCAGTTCTCTGCAAGAAAGATAATTGCAGATGTCTGCAAACTAGGGTAAGCTTTCTTCTTGAGCTTCGACCAACATAAGAGCCTCGTCGACATAGTCGCCGTTGATTGGTGGCCCGCCCTGTCTCTCAGCCACGATCCTTGATAGGTAGTCAGCGACCACATTTTCTGCTCCCTTCTTGTCGATAATTTCGTGGTCGAACTCTTGGAGCAACAAGGCCCACCTCAACAGTCTGGTCTTTGCGTCTTTCTTTTGCATTAAGTATTTTATGGCCCCATGATCTGTGTATACCTTGACCTTTTCTCTGATGAGATAATACCTGAACTTATCAAACACGAAGACGATCGCGAGCATCTCCTTTTCAGTTGTTGTGTAGTTTACCTGAGCCTCGTCCAACGTGCGACTAGCGTAGCAAATCACATGGTGCTTTTTATCTTTCTTTTGCCCCAGGACTGCTGCAACCGCATAGTCTCTAGCGTCGCACATCACCTCAAAAGGTAAACCCCATTCTGTCGCTTGAAGGATAGGTGGTGATATTAAAGCATTTTTCAGGGCCTGGAAAGCACTGAGACAATCGTTAGAGAAAACAAATTCAGCATCTTTTACCAGAAGATTGGACAGCGGTTTGGAAATCTTCAAGAAGTCCTTGATGAATCTTCGGTAATATCCGGCGTGCCTGAGGAAGCTCCTCACTCCCGTCACGGAATTTGGGGGAGGAAGCTTGGATATGGCTTTGACCTTGCTGGTGTCCACCTTGATCACACGCCTTGAGATCTTATGCCCCAGAACGATGCCCTCTCGTACCATGAAATGGTACTTCTCCCAGTTTAAAACCAGACTGTTCTCCTCGCACCTTTGTAGAACCAAGGACAAATTCCTTAGGTAGCTATCGAAGTCCCTTCCATAGACTGAAAAATCGTCCATGAAAACTTCTATGATATCTTATAAAAAATCTGAAAACATTGATATCATGCATCTTTGGAATGTGGCGGGAGCATTGTAGAGTCCGAAGGGCATCCTTCTGAAGGCATAAGTGTCATAGAGGAAGGTGAATGTTGTTTTCTCCTGATCGTCGGGCAAGATGGGTACTTGGTAAAATCCTAAAAAGCCATCAAGGAAACAAAAGAAATCGTGATGCGCTAATCTTTCAAGAACTTGGTCAATAAAAGGTAGCGGAAAATGATCCTTTTTGGTATCCTGATTTAGCTTTCGGTAATCAATGCGCATCCTCCATCCGGTGACGGTCCTAACTGCCACCTCGTCGCCCTTCTCACCCTTAACCACTGTCATCCCACCCTTTTTGGGTACTACATGGATCGGACTCACCCAATTGCTATCGCGGATTGGGTAAATGATCCCCGCATCCCTTAGCTTGATTACCTCTTTCTTGACGACTTCTTTGAGCATCTGGTTTAGTTTCCTCTGAGGTTGAACCAGAGGCTTCGCAGATTCTTCTAGATTGATACGATGCATGCACAAGGTGGGGCTAAGGCCTTTGATGTCCTCTACCGAATATCTTATAGCCCCCCTATGGAGTCTTAACTCCTCAAGAAGTCGGTCTAGTAGGTTTCTCGAAAGATTGGCGTTTACGATGATTGGGTTTCTCTCTTCTCCATCTAAGAATTCATATTTCAGACCTTCGGGCAACGGTTTCAACTCAGGCTTTGATCTGAGTGCCTTCTCTTGGGGCTCCCCCTCGAGAGAGGCATACTTCACGGACTCCACCACTTCATCCTCTTCGTGCAGATCTTCGTCAGACAGGTCAAGAAGGTCGACATACTTCACAACTTCAGGATCTTCGAAGTCGGAATCTTGACAGCTTATATCCCTCGCAAGGGGATCCACTGTCTGGATATCCTCTTTTGTTTCCTCACAGAATTTATTATAGTTGTCCGCAAAGCATGCAGATTCTGACAGGGAAGGACTTTTCATTACCTCCTTCAGCTTGAAATCCAGATGGTCATTTCCGACCCTCAACGTGATCATCCCCTCGGAGACATCAATCAATGCCCTTCCTGTCGCCAAGAATGGGCGTCCAAAGATGATTGGGCAGCGGAGGTCTTCTGCTGTGTCAACGACTACTATGTCGCAAGGGATGAAGAAATTACCCACCCTGATCGGCACATTTTCAACAACATCGACTGCTCTCTTGAAGGTATGGTCATCCAGTTCAATCCTCATATTTGTATGAACTATGTCGGTTAAACCCAACCTTTGCACGAAGCTCAGGGGCATGAGGCTGATGCTTTCCCCTAAGTCGGCAAGACCTTTTCGCTCAACATTGTCCCCGATGGAAAACGGGATCGTAAAAGCTCCAGGGTCCTTTCTTTTGTTTGGCAGGTTAGGCTTCAAGAAGGCTGAGGAAGGAGATGCTAGGTGCACGGTCTCAACCTTTCCTCCTCTTCTTTTCTTCGTGATAAGATCTTTGAGGAACTTGGCGTAGGTCGACATCTCCTCAAATGCGTCAAGGAAGGGCACTTCAAGATGCAACTTCCTGATCGACTCCATGAACTTCTCATGACGCTTTTTCATATTCGCCTTTATCAGCTTATACGGGAACAGAATCCTAGGAGTGTAAGCATTCCTTCTGCCAGGTAGCTCTTCAGGGAACCTTTGTGCAGACTCTCGAACGTCTGCTTGTCTTCCTTCCTCCTCTGCTGGAGTCGCACTCTCAGGCCTTGTCTTGGGCTCAGGCCTGGCTTCCTCAGGGCGCTCCAGCATTCTTCCAAACCTCAGTATTGCCATTCTGGCAGTTTCAGGGTATGGGAGTGCTTTTCCTACAGGATCCTTCATCAGATAAGTCATCCGGGTCTGCCGCTGATCAACCTCACGCTGGTGCTTATGAAAGCTTGCCATCTGGCGTTGCATGGAATTTAGAGCTCCAGGGCTAGGAAGCGCACCCTGCACCAGTTGGCTGATGATGGTATCCTGTCTTTTTATGTAGGCGGAAAGCTGACCAACCAAGTTAGGCTGGCTCGACCTCTTGCCTTGGCCCTGACATTCACCCTCAGAAAGAGACTGCTCACAATGAGACATGGTATCAAATCTCGGTGGAATAGGTCACAGTTCTTCAGAGTTCCTGAAATGGAACAAAAAATCAAGTTTAGAAAATTGAATTTTTACTTTTAAGCAAAGAATAACAATAAGAAAAAGAAAAAGAGTGTTGTCAAACTCATTTCTAAGCTTGAGGAAGGGAGTGTAGCTAGTGGATTCAGATTCGTCTACAGTACCATTTTTGACTTGTCCCCGACAACGGCACCAGAAAGTTGACCGGCCTAAATCGCGCGTCCTAAAATTGGAGGCGGATTTGAGGTAGTCGAGCTTTTACATTTATAACCCGAATCCTTCTAGGCCCCCGCAACTTTGTTTACAGGGTCAAAGTAGATATACGGGGTCGAACACAAGGACAAGGGTGGTAGTGTTGAGAACCCAGAATCGACACGCTACTCTCCGACAGGTGTAAAGAGATAATAAATTCCCAAAAGGGAAACGACAAGATGTCACAAATAAAACAAAGAAAACTATCTCCAACTGGAACTACAAGAAAGATTTAAGGTTTTAGTCATTTAGCAGTTTTTAGGGGTTTTCATGCAACAGAAATAGAAAGATAAAACTAGAGCTAGAGCAAGGTATGAAGGATAAGACTTTGGTAAAACAAGCGGTAGCAGTAACATCCTGCACCCCTCCTCTCAGAGCGGGTACCTCTAACCAAGCATCAACACCCCTCTCGAGATTGCTGGACTTAAGTTAGAGTGGAATGTTACTGAAACAACTCTGTTCCAGGCACTCTCGTACTCCAGAATTGGACCAAACACTAGAGCCACAACACAACTCTTGAAGTTGTTGCGACGGGAAAACACGATTCGGTAGCTAAGCGAAACGCGATCCAAACATGCAAGCTAGAGTTCAGATATCAAACATAGTAGTCATCCAACATTTTGCACCAAGCATAGAGCAGCAAGTAATTAAGCTTTTCCATTCCCATAAACATTAAGGGTCTTAATACATTACATAAGTACGGAATTAAATAACAGAATTAAAGATAGATGTCGCCTTCTGGATGTAGAAGGACGACAGGCTACTGCGGCTCTCCAGCCCGATACCGGTCAGGGGCCTAGCCCGATACAGCAGTGTCGGGCGGCACACTATGACGGCCGACTGTATCACTCAAGGACCCTGGCCGATATGCTCATGTCGGGCGGCGCTTCCTCTCGGGCGGCACGCATTACGGGCAAATCGTATCAGGTTCGATATCGTGTCAGGTATGGAGCGACGCGTTCTACTGTCGGGCACTTGTGTCGCTCATCCACGTTGGACGATATCGGCCTGCAGTTTCGCCCGAGATGGTCCTAAGTGAACCATCCCCTCCCTCTTGCGACGGGAAAGAGCTCACCTAGAGTTGCCCAGCGTGAACACTCAGGCGCGATACTTCTGCTCTCGCAGCTTCCTCCGAAGATTTGCTCAGGGTTCCGACTGTGCGAACTCTCCTATTGGCTTCCTCTAGCTGCTATTTATAGGCAGCGGTTGGGGGAAGTTATGGTGCTCGAAGCGCCACGTTTCCTCCTTATTCGTGGGTCGGTGGGTGGCCGATACTGGTATCGCTAGGCACAGGGGTGTCGGCTGTCGGTCACGTGACGGGCGGCGCCTTTCGGTGGGTGGCTGTGTCGCGCGACAAGCTTGGGTTGTCGTGGCGAATTTGGCTCCCTGTCGGGTAGAAGACGTGTCGTCCATCAGTTTCTTCTTGCGCGGCATCCCTTTGTCGTGCGTCGTTGTGTCGCTCCACCCTGTCGGGCAGAGGTCGTATCGGGCGTTAGGAAGGCCGATGCAGACTTGAACTTATTTGTGGGCCGGGACAGCCTTATCGTACCAAAATGAGGAAAAACTCTGCAAAAGATGGAAATATTGGATTAAGAGCGTTGCTTGGCCAGTTATTGCAAAAGTACTTATAAAAGAGAGGAAAATAGCATAAAAGGGCAGTTTTGATAACAGAATAAAGGGCAAAAACATAACAAAAATTGGTGTTATCAATAATTTCAATCATTTGTCTTCTACTATACTTCTCTTACCCATGATAATTATATTTTGAGATCTTATTTACAAAGATTCTTAATTGGTAAAAGGAATCTTAATGATATCCTACACCATACTACTAAACAAATTGGTATACAGTTTTAGAGTATGATGGTATTCAAAGGATAAAAAGGTAAATGAACTCCAATCTTTCATGGAGAATCCTCTAGTTCCAAGGTTATGGGAACATGCAACAATTGCAATGATATTGGTCATTATTCTACTTATTGTACTTTTAGGAAAGCACCCAAGAGAAATAGAACTTGGGTTTATAAACTAACCACTCCAAACCCAAAAACATGATTGGGGACCATTTCATCTTTCTTCATATAGGTACATGTAAATTTGATTGACATGAGCTATTGATTTGTGAATTGACTTCTCAATCCACGTGAAACAAGAAAGGTGAGATGAGTAAGGAATGTCAACAAGTGAAAAAGCAATGGTAAGCATAGAGGTAACACTATTTTTGCTCATATCCAATCATAATGTGTTTTGCCAAGTTAGTGTGCACTATACATGTGGTTTTTGAGTCAAAATTGGTATATTGTGATTCTCATCACTTTCTTGCTCTAAAACTTCTTCTAATGCTTTCATAGTGCATTACTAACTTGTCTACACATGTTTGGATATGATTTATATCTTTGTCATGCCTCTAGATATGTTTTTCATAAATATATGTGCTTTTTGATAGTAGCTTTGTCAGTCGAGTTTGTCTTGATTAAAACTCGACCGATAGGCACCAATAGGTGTTTCCAAAAATTATTATTTGTCAAGTTTGTCCTATCAGTAACTCAACTGATAGCACTGTGCACCAAATACACAGTTAGCTTATTGAATGAGAATTTCCCTCTCAACTAGATTTTCTCAACCAATAGCCTCATTCTTTGGCACTCCCTTGGTACCTTTTTGTATGCATATTGCCATGTTTTATTTTGCCTATCTTTGCTACAAATCTATCTCTCTAATTGCTATAATTTGGTATTCCACTAGTGGTATCCCTATATCTTGTAGTTACTTTTTTTTAGTTGTTTTGCAGGTTTTGATGATGGTCTCTTTGGATTTCTTAGTTGTGTATTAAATTTGCTTCCACTATGATCAAACTTACCACATATATATAGTTGTATATATTATTTGGATACAACCTTGAGGTTCTTACTGGTAATCATCTTTTGGTAATGAATCTTATTTGCTAGTGAGTTATATCTTTTCATGCCTCTAAAATTGCATATCTCTTTGTTTGGATATATCTCTATATTTACTCATAGCTTGCTTTATCTTGTGTATCTTTTGGTATCTCTTGCTATGATCTAGATCTTACTAGTAGCCCTAACTTGTGATAACATCTACTAGTAGTCTATATACATGTAGTTCTAGTTCTCTTCATCAAGTGGTATTCTATCATATGCTATGCTTGTATCTTGTTTCATACTTGCTCAATCTTGTTCCTTGAATTGCATATCTACTATCTTGAGTTGCTTACATAGCATTATGATGCAGGATACATAGAGCTACATTATATCTATAAATTGGATCATCCTTGAAATTTATGAAGATTTTTCTCCAATGTCAGATTTTAGTGCAAGACTAGTATTGTTTATATAGAAATGACCTTATGAGCAAGACTCATTGCTTTGCAATGAGCCCTGACACTTTTTGGGCGAATTCTGTCATCTTGAGGGTCAAAATTATGATTCATTTTTTTCTGCAGCACTTTATCTTTCCTTGTTATATGCTAGAATCACATCTAGGGTTGTTCTAATGCATACTTTAACTTACTTTTCTTTCTATGCTTGGACAAGCCCTAGTTTTTGCACTTCTACTCTCCTTTTATAACTTTTGCTATCTCCTTATGCTAGAATCACATCTAGGGTTGTTCTAATGCATACTTTAACTTACTTTTCTTTCTATGCTTGGACAAGCCCTAGTTTTCGCACTTCTACTCTCCTTTTATAACTTTTGCTATCTCCTTTCTTTGAACAAATGATGTTTCTTAACTCTACATACCCCCACATTTTTGAAATGACAAAGGGGGAGAAGGTATCTCTTCCTTTGACAAAAGGGAGAGAAAGCATGTCTTCCTAAGAAAGGCAGGGATGGCATGTCTTACATGAAGAGGAGAAGCATGACTCTATGTAAAGGGGAGTAGGTAAAGGGAAGAAGACATATATGTCTAGAACATATATGAGTAGAAGACATAGTATTCCATAAATGTCATGAAAGCTAACCATACATGAGAAATAGCATCAATTGAGGGGGAGTATGAGAACTCCACTAGCATAAATTGAGTGGGAGTATATGAACTTCATTCCATTGAAACCCCTATGTTTCTCCAAAGGGATGAATTTACTTAAATGATTTCAATACATTTATGGAATGGGTTGTCATCTTCAAAAAGGGGGAGAATGTTGACTCTAGGTCAATGTTGAGTCTAGGTCTAAATTGACCAAACCCTTATTTTGATGATGACTAAACTATTCCAATTATTTGTGTCTAATGCTTCTACTTGAGTGATTTTAGATTAGGTATAGACAAACTCCAAATGCTCTAACTTGTGCATCTCAACTTGGAGAAAAGACAAGTCAAAGTCAATAAAAGTGCACATTTTTAGAATATGATGTAAATCCATTATAATCATGTTGTAAATCACTTGTAATGATTGTATGACTTGTAATTAAACTTAGAAAAAACCAGGAGCACTTAAATCAAATATTTAAGCACTTTAATTACATTTTCCAAAATTCATTACAAGCACTTTATCAATCAAGTTACAGTCACGACTGATCCTTGATGGATTTTAAGAATGCCATTATGCGGTCGAGTTTCCAATACTCAAAACTCAACTGACCACTGCACTGGAACAAAATTGATTTAATCTATCTATCTAGTTCCTACCAGGACAAACTCGAGCGATCGATCAAATTAGCTTTGTTGCATAGTGCATTCAGTCGATTTACCTGTATATAAACTCGATCGATAGCACTATATAGAAAAGTGCTGAAAAGTGTTTCTATCTATTGTGGAGTTGTAACAATCGAAAATATATCCATTACAAGCGATAAAATGGCTAGTTTTCATTCTTAAGTGTTCCCAAAGGCTAAGAGGCATCCCAACTATAAATAGGACCCCTTGGGCTTCACCCCATAGTTAGACAAGAACTATGAAGGTCCTTATTCTATAGTTGAGTGATCCTATAGACTCCCCTCTCTCTCTTAGCTTAATCACCTACATCATCCATTAGAGTGAGTAGGAGATTTGTAAGAGAGCTAGTCCTACATGTATATCTTGTGAGGCTCTCACTTCCACCACCTCCCAATCTCTCATTCAACCATGAAGATGAAGGTTCTCTCTCTTGGATAATAGAGGTGAAGAAGAACAAGGGAAGGAGTCCCTTGGTGAAGAGATTTAAGGCTGAAGACTTGGAGCAAGATTGGGTAAGCCTTTGGTGAAGGCAGAAGACTCCTTGCTCAAGTGCGTAAGTTCTTGGTGAAAACTTCTTCGTAAGAAGGTGAAGTCAACGGCTAAAGATCGGTGATCCTAGAAGTCTGAAGACTTGTGCGAGAGTGGGTAAGTCCTTGGAGAAGGATGAAGACTCATTGCAAAGTGGGTAAGTCCTTGGTAAGGTTGAAGACTCTTTCCATTAGATAGGTAAGTCCTTTGGTTGGTCATGTCTTGTAACTCTTATAAGTGAATACATAAAGGAAGAAACACTTAGAAATCCTAGAGGTTGACCTCTCTAGGTAGTGGATTGACATACTCCTAGTTTGGAATATGAAACCACTCTACATAGCTTATCACTTAGTGCTTGTTCAATGTCTCTATACCTAGCTATGTATGTTTTAGTTGCACTCAAATTTCCTATGTAGCAACATTATCTTTTGATATAACTTGAAGGTCTGATGAATTTCTTTTAAGTGCATTCAGCTCTATTCATCCCCCCTAGAGAATCCAATCACCCATTGTAAGATCCAACAATTAACACTATACATGATAAACACTTGAATCACTTAAATTAGATTGTGGCATATACCAAAAGCAAACAATGATTATATACCTTTGTCTAACTTTTCCAAGTAGTAAATTGGGACTAACCCTGATGGATATCTACCCAACTTTAGGGTTAACCAAGGATATAAAAAAACTAATATGCTACCCCTTACTTTTGCACACTCCCCCATTTTGATCCTTCCATGTAAAATGGTTCCTAGAGGAAGTGCTTGTAGGTATCAACATTAAAAGCTATATTTTATTTAACAATTAGGTAAGAAATAGGAAAGAATATACTATTTCTATAGATAATATTTTTTTTGAAATCTTCCAAATATTTAGAAAATTGTAATTTAGTAAAGATGGAGAACTGAATTTTGATATGTGTTTTGAAAATGACCAAAATTGATTCCAAGAAAAAAGTGCTTTCAACTAGAAACACATTATGGTCTTGGAGTTACTATGACATGTGATGGGTCCTTTGTATTGTTGTGTAAGAGTCTCCCTAGTTGTGGATAGCCTTCCCACTATTTTCACACACCAATATGCTCAATAGGCTTTCAGGATATTAGGCACATTTTTCAATATTTTGAAATACCCCCACAACTTGCATAGTGATAGCTAAAATCCATCTAAAAAACTCCACTAAAACCATGTCCTCCTTCTATCTAGTAAATTTCTTAGCATGTGCAGGTACTACTCATAATTATCATATTCACCCATCTACATACTCATTATTTCTCATCATGTACCTTTTCCTCTAACTAATTCCTCAAAAAATCTTATATTAAAGTATATAACACTTCAATTCAAGATTTTAAAATTTTGATCTTTAGTAATGGCAAGTCTGCCTAATTCTCCTCTAGTTGCAAGTTATTTAGTTTTCATCTCAAAATACAAACACACACACAAACACCTTTAAACACACATATACTTGTAGAATGACCCAGACACTCTCTCTATCTGATACCAATAATATTCATGAAGGTATTCTCATTATCATCATTAATGAAGAACAAAAGTGAATTTGTTTATATTAATATTATAGCCCAAGATATCATAAAAATTATGAAACATGGAGAATAAATTGCTAAAGTTGTGTTTATTGTCCTATTAACACCATAGGTTTTTCTTCAAATATTGAAGTACATATAGATAAGCCTTTGTATTAATTAAGAGGTGTTATGTTTCTTATATGCACATCCTTCTTGCTCATTAAGTGGTGTTTCATAATAAGTACAAAGAGGTGACAAGAGTGTGCTCATTACCACACTCCATTTAAAGGATTAATGGTATAACGGGGATCCCCATTCATATCAATATAGCATAATATATATAGAAATCATATGTGAAATCCTTTATCTCTAGTAGTATCGAAATCCTTTATTTTTAAGCAGCAAAAATAAAATTTATCAGTTGAAATAGTCATGTGTCTTTTTAATGTCTATCTTGATAAAAAAAATCAATCACATTTTCACTTGAAATCAATAATAATATCAATACATAGAATAATACCATCTCAATCATCATTCATTTGACAAACTTTTTTTTTCATTTGACAAACTTATATCTTTTAGTGATAACAAATGGGGTGGAAATCTTTTAAGACTATAAATAATAGTATTGGAATGATTTTTCATTAATATATGAAAGATAAATATGCCTCCCTTTATTTAATGTTGTGAGTCTCATTTGAATTTGAATTAAGTTGATGAAGGTTTTATACACTGTTTACGTATTCCACTTCTAAAATACTCCTGTACTGGTGTGATTTTTAATGAAATGTCAACCTGACATTAAGAGTGGGGTTTAAATCGATCAAGACCAAGTGTGTTAATAGCATCTAGAGTTTTAAAAATCTACATTAATATTTTACATGGTGAAAAATATATACAACTGATCACTATTAGAAAAGCATGCACATGGAGGTTTAGATGAGAAGTGCACTCTTTGAGATGATAACTAGAGGAATTAAAGAGTATAGTTGTTGAGGTTCTAGAATAAAACTATTACATTTTGACTGATTATTATCAATTGGTAATCCTCTAAACTAAATTTCTTCCATAGTCCAAGAACTCAAAAGTTTATAATTGGAATTCCCTTGTTGGATCTATTGATTTTGGACTTGTCTTTAAGAAATTATTCTACAAAAATAATTTCTATTAACTTTTTCTTAGAAACAATAGTTCTTCTTGACCAGAGTTGCTAAGGGAATTTAGGTATACTTAGTTATGGGTCAAAATGGCTTCTTCTTGTAAATATATGACATGCCAAAGAAGTTACCCACTAAATCTCCATTACCTTGATCTAGAATACATTTCATGTTCAATAGTTTATGATAAAATCTATGGAGAGAAACCATCAATCTAAATAGGTCATTCGTCCTCTAGAATATCACACAAATCGTCCAAATTAGTCTGGTTATTAATGAACCTGAGGGGGATTATATAATTATAACCTTTTCGAACCTGAATCTAATTATTTTGTGATAGTTGAGTTTATAAGAAATAATGCGAGCATGATAGTAGAATATTTATATATGATTTAAAACTAAAGAGAATTATGCAAATCACATATGAACTAAAACATTTTTTGTAATTTGGATATTATTTAGGCCTACAAATGACTATATGGATTCAATTTAAACAATCTATTTTTGAGTAAGATATTTAATAAATCATCCATAGAGAATTTTGAGGGGAATTAATAATTGAATAGAATTTTCAACATCTTTCCATAAATTTGATATAGGGTTATCATCAGTTTTCCCATATAAAAAGTACAATAACAACATCGCATTTTGAAATGTAATAATTTCTGACTCCTTAATCTTTATGATTTAAAAATATCCATATTTATAAAACATGGTAATTCTTCCAAGAACATGTGAGAGATGTCCAAAAACTAAGAATCTAAGGGGGGTGAATGATGAGTTTTGGAACTTCTTTTCACAAACTTTTGTTTCATTACAAGGTGAAGCTTAAGCCTCCTAATCTCCTCATGAGCAGTAGAAGCCTAAATATGAATACCTCATGTGCATTATGAATAATATGAATAAAAACACCCACTACTAAAATTGGTAGGAGGCCTATTAGATACAATTTCTATAACTCCCACAATCACATCCAGTTCATGGAATCTATTGTAAATCTGGGAACATAAGATATTGGTGATTCTATTCTAAATCCTTAATAAACAAAATCCATAACTTATTTTGGAGGAAATTTGTTTTCTTCTTAGAATTGTGAATTTTTCATTGCTTATGATAATTTCAATTGGAGAGTACGTAAGAGGAGTAATATATTGAACATTTATATATGTAGTGAGAAGCATATTTTCCTTGGGTAACATGGAAGGAAAGTAACAACATTTTAGGAGAATTCTAATTATTGTATTTGGGTATGATTGGAGTGTTAGCCTTTATAAGAGTCAAAAAAATATCTCCTTGATTTTCCAAATTTTGATTAAAGATTTAGTGCAAGAACAACTTTCATAGCATGTCTGAGCAATAGTTTCAAATTTGAAATTTATAACTTTTTACTTCTAGACTTTATTAGCTTCTTTCTTATTTCTACATATGCAATCTTCATGTCTAAAAGTATTTCACATCCACCACAACTTTTTGTTCCACAGATAGTCAGGATCAATAATATTATTTTCACCTCCATCACTACCTAGTTGCAACAATGGCGGGAAAACCCGATGGAGCAAGAATAATAATTGGATTCCAATGATCTTTATCCACCTACAAATCATAGTCATTATATTTTCAAAGCAAGGTTTCCCAAGAAAGGAAAAAAATCTCTCAAACATATTATTCTCTCACAGATTTATTGAGAAATTGATGATACAAATCCACAATGAAATCTCATTAGGTTTTGCTTGTTTAGTGGATCATAGAACTTCATTTCATTAGGCCACTAATATATATTTTTCCAAACTGCAACCCATGTTTAATAGAATTATCAATATATATTGGATCCATAAACCAAATCAGAAAGAACTTTTATTCACAACTTATAATTCTATCATATGTTTGCATATTTCTTTCCCATTTTAGGTGTATTTCCAAAGTAAGAAAGCAATCATCTCCACTATGTAACCAAACAAGGAAATTACCCATCTATGAGCATTAGCTAGGTCTTAAGATCTAGGGTAGCATATTCTTCCTAGTTTGAATGTAGCTCTTATCTTTTCAAGTATAGATCTTCACTTTCTTGAGTGGCAATAATACAACCATCCCTAGACTAGTCATTTTTAGAGTCATAAACTTTTTAGAAGGACCAAGTTTCAAATTCCATCATGAAAAAGAGTGAAATCACCCCTTTACTAAAAATTCGAAAAATTGACATCCATTCCAAACCCTCTCAGAGGTATGATGGAATGGGCATAAATTTTCCAAATTTATTAAACATTGGTATACAAAAGACCATTAGAAAGTAGTGGAATAAAAAAATAACTAACTATATTCAAATTTCATAAAAGGTTTACAAAATACATCAAATTCTCCCATTACGGTTTACATCAAGACACATTATCAGGATCTAGATAGAGGGAAGTCTAGACTACTACAATCTTGTCTCCAAGAAAAATAGCAAAATCTCCATCAACTGAGTTCAAGCCAAAATCTAAGATTTTCCTTGTCTTATCCATCACCTTGCTCAACACCTAGGTGGTTGGGAAGGCACCCAGCAAAAAGGGAAAGGGAAGAAAAGTATGTGTCACATAACTAGTCTAGGATAACAAGATAAGTAAAGCAAATAAGAACAAGCTAGGGATTATCATAAGATGAAGATAACAAGAGTATGAGGATATATTCAAAAGAAACTTGCCATTAACAATTATATCAAAAAGGATTTGCATGTAAGATAATTATGTCTACCGAACTAAGTAGGGTTGAGGCACCTATTGGACCTCTAACCTTAGGTGAGGGGAGAATAAGACATTCCCAATCACCTACAATATTATGTGGAGAATAAGACATTCCCCAAGGTGATTATTTACATGCCCTCTGTGGGTGGTTGTACATAAGTACCACTAATTTTAATTAAATAGAACATAAATCCACATGATAGAAAAGTAGTCATTGCAAGAGTAGTCATAATATTCAATAAACATGGCAGTGGGGTATAAGACCCAAACAAGAAGAAATTATAATCTAATTTGAGGCATGAACAACATTAGGATTCAAGAATGAATATTTAGGGTTCATTTAAGCCTCATTAGGGAAATATAGGGTTTGGCTACAATTATCCCAACATAGGGTGTAAGGAATTCACATACCTCTCTTACTTATATCAATTACTAACTTTCACTACTTTAATTGAGTCCAAGTTCCACTTTGCCTATTTTCAATGTATTAACATGTATTAGAGTACATAGTGCACATTAATATATAGAGACCCTAATTTCAGAACTTTTTAGCAAAATTCGAATTTAGCTTTTAAAAATATCACCAATAAACTTATTAGGTTCTCCTGATGAAGAAAACATATTCTTATGTTAATTTTGGAGTTATCATGATTAAGATGTAATTTTTATGGATTTTATGCATTAAATTCGTTTTACAAAAATCACCCTGCTTCAAACCATGAAATCAGACTTTGAAAATATTTTTATTAGATATATATTAATTTTCCAATTCCAAAACATATTTATTTGTCAATTTTGGATAATCGGTTTAGAAGATATGAATTTTTCAATACTGACCAATAGGAAATTGCCATGTCATTAAACCGGTCGAGATGATTGAAGAAAAAGGGAGAGGTAGAAAACACAATTTGACCCAAGATCAGGTTTTAAGTTTCATAGGTAACCAAACTAGAGATTCTATAGAAGGTAAAATAGAAAGAAACCAAAACCCTAGAAGAACATGGTAAAAAGAGATGGAAATCATCGATTTTAAACATAGAAGCGTGAGTTTTAAGCATGTACTAAGCAATATATGAGAAGGGGGTTACCAAAACTTGACTTTAGGAAGGTAATAAGGTCCAAACAGAAAGGATCCCGAGATTAGAAGGTCGGGTTGCTCCAAGTCAAGCTCCTTTCTTGAGCAAAGATCACCTTCTCCACTTTAGAGGTGCAAACCCTAGCAAAAGAGCATGGAGATGAGATGTTCTAGGGTTCTAGGTGGAATTTTACCATAGAAGGTTATGGTTACGACCTATAAGAATGTGGGAGTAATACTAAAAGAATGAAAATAAGGAAGGAAAGGAGGATGCTTACTAGTTTTGGTCAAAATCACCAAGGAGGAGCTTAAGAAATCCTAAATAGAGAAATTTGGAACCCTAGGAGCCTTCTTCACCAAGGTAGGCACCCTCTTTTACCTTGGGATAGAAACTTCGTGGCCAAACATAGAAGGGAAGATTATCTAAGCTATAAGAAAAAGAAGGATAGGATTTCTTCTTGTATTGGGAGGTGGGAAGGGGTAGGCATGGCTTTATAAAGAAGGGGGCAAGCATGAGGTGGCTATGTGATTTCCATGTGTCCTTAGGTTAAGGCTTCATGGCCATGCAAGAGGACAGATCATAGACTCTTATTGCATACCAAAGGTCGGTACTAAGAGCCCCTAGAGCCTTCTAGGACATTCCCACCGTCCTTCAAACAAACAAATAACCCCATTGGTTGATAGCTTTTAAAGATAAGCACATTTATAAAGAGGGTAATCCCTATAATGCCCTTGGAAAGTAACACCTTCAAACCAAGGTGCAACCTGGTGCACCATGGTTAAAAATCTTTTGAATGGTAAGGGAATATATAAGGATTAAAATTGAGCTGATAATTTGCAAAGAAAACCTCTCAATTGGGTAAATTGCATAAAAGTCCAGAATGTGCATATAATTGCATAACCTACACAAACAACATCCAAATTAGACCAAACTTCATCCACAAGTTATCTTTGATGTGTATAAATATGAATTTTTCATTATTTCCATATTTTGAAGTTATATAATCACATTATTAATTACTTATGCCTTTTACTGATTTTCTCTCTCCTAAACTTATCCTAATATTTCAAGGTTGTCCAAATTAGGTGAAATTTGACATGTAGGCTAATTTTGATATTTAGATTTCGAATTTGAAATTTTTTTCCTCTTTTGAGACTTCTTTTTATGAGATATTTCATATGGCCCATTAACGGTCCATTATCTAAATTGTTCATCCAATTAAGTTTCTTATCTTCATATTACCACTAAAATGAGTTATGTGGCATATTTTATATTTTCAAATCACATCAAAAAGTTAGATTAAGATTTATAGCACTTAATTATGGTAATTAATCTTTCACTGAGGTATTTGTGCATAAACTGTTCCATTAGTATAATTAGTGAATAAATGTTCACTGAACCACTATAAATTCCACTAATTAAATAGAAAGGCCAATAAGGATAGAAATGAAAGGAAAAGATGGGAAAGATGGTCAAAAGACAAAATTTCAGAATTCAGTATGTTACAACACCACCCCTTAAAGAGGATTTCATCCCCGAAATCACAAGCAAGAACGGAAGGGTGAGTGTGCAACATCTCATCACAAAACTTCATGTTATTTCTCCAACCTTAACTTCCACCAAACAACTCATCAACATATACTCCACAAGCATCTTGACATAGCTCAGATTCTCAAGGATCACCTAGGTTCAATTATTTAGATATTCTTTTTAGGAGATTTAATGTTATTTACATTTTTTTCTCATTAACATTATATTCATTATGATATCACATTATCACCATTATTTTAATTATGTCATGTCATAATCACTTTATTACCAAGGAAGTTATATTTCATTGTCATCCATGAAACATTGTATATATATACATATATATTTCTTATTTTACTCATTATGAATTTTAGCGCAATTAGAGTTTACTCAATTATCAATATACTTGATTATTATCCTTAATAATTGGATTTCGTCTCTGTTATCAATATATTGAATTATAAAAAATTGTTTTGCATGAATTAAGACATTTTATCCAACTTGTTACAAGTAATCTAAATAATGTCACATTGATCACTTATATATATATATAACATTATCACATTGTCACATTAACTTTCTTATTCACATTAATGTCATCATTAATCATTCTATCATATTTATTCACTTCTTATTATTGATTATGAACATTTGTGTGAATCAATTACTTCTTATCCATATTGAAGTCTTTATATATTGTAATGATCAAGGTGGGATATATTACATATTAACGATTTGATTCACATACTAAGTCATTAGGTGATTAATTAGGTGTGTATTAGAGAACAAGGTGATATGCATTTCATATTGATGACCTGATTAATCTATTATTTATGTGTATTAAAGTATGCCATCTGATTATTATACCTAGTGATACCAATGTATCATTAATATTATTAAGGATGTATAGGTTAAGTTCAGATGATTACAACTTAGGGTTTAGGTTAACATGATCATTATTCTTCACCTATACCTTCTAAGGATGCATTAAGTCTAAGGTTAGATTACAATTATCTTACCCATCATATCATTAGGGTTTATTGGTTTACGACATGGGCAACATCATGCTTATACCCATTAGGATTAATATGTGAGTTACTCATATTATGTGCAGTAGGTATTCATTAGGGTTTGAACATATAAATTATTCCTCTGATGATAATTATATGTTCTTTTGGATACCAAGAAACATGTGGTTATAACTATAATTTGTTTGGTCAAAACTAAGGATTCAAGCACACTAACTTCCTAATTAGGGAGTCAGGGTTTCTAAAGTCAGAGTATCTAGATTTTAATATGTTACATGACTCCATCCCCTTGGAAAGGATTTCATCCTCAAAATCTAACTTCACAAACATCATCAAGAAAACTATTCTCCACCCCTTAAAAGGTTTGACCTACCAAGGCAAACTAATCTAGAGGTAAAAGGGTGAGTCTAACTAAACCATATACAAGATCCATCACGCTTCACTGCGCACTCTGATTGCTTACTACGAAACACCAAACTTCAAAGTCTAGGTTCTAGGGATAACTATCTAAACATGTGGTTCTATGGGTCATAAGGGAACTATATAAGGTATCCATCCTCAACAAGTCATTACACCTAGTAGACTAGCTAAACATATTAGGTTCCCTAAAGGTAAATCATATAGATGTCTAAGGCTACTATTGCCTAAAAGCATGCTATTTTGAACAATTCATATCAGCTCAAGCCAGGACAGTTCATTTGGATCTGGGAGTCCTCGTAAACCAAGCAAGTGGCACAGAGGAAAATATTGCCAGCCCCCAGAACCTGTTCCTTTCTAGACACCTTTGCTTCAAGTTCATGCCCTAATAGTTGCCTAAAGGCAAACCTAAACAACATTAAGTTATGCATATTTTAGTTATGAGTATTTTAGGGTTTTATTCATTATGATACTAATGTGGAACTATAGGGTCCTAAATCAACCTTTCATCATTTATAGATTAACTGTAGGGCAACCATGTCACCTAAAGGAACTATGTAAGGCAGGGATTCTAATTAGGGAGACAAAACTAAAATAGTCTGATTCCGACGACCATGGGCTCTGATACCATGATGTAAAAGAGTGAAATCGCCCCTTTACTAAAAATTTGACGAATTGACATCCATTCCAAACCCTCTCAGAGGCATGATGGAATGGGCATAAATTTTCCAAATTTATTAAACATGGGTATATAAAAGACCATTAGAAAGCAGCGGAATAAAAAAATAACTGACTATATTCAATTTCATAAAAGGTTTACAAAAATACATCAAATAATCCCATTAGGGTTTACATCAAGACACACAATCAGGATCTAGATAGAGGGAAGTCTAGACTAGTACAATCTTTTCTCCAAGAGAAATAGCAAAATAACCATCAATTGAGTCCAAGCCAAATGCTAAGATCTTCCTTGTCTTATCCATCACCTTGCTCAACACCTGGGTGGTTGGGAAGCACCCAGCAAAAAGGGAAAGGGAAGAAAAGTATGTGTCACAAAACTATTCTAGGATAACAAGATAAGTAAAGCAAATACGAACATGCTAGGGATCATCATAAGATGAAGATAATAAGAGTATGAAGTTATATTCAAAAGAAACTTTCCATTAACAATTATATCAAAAAGGATTTTCATGTAAAATAATTATGTCTATGTAACTAAGTAGGGTTGAGGCACCTACCAGACCTCTAACCTTAGGTGAGTGGAGAATAAGACATTCGCAATCACCTACAATATTATGGGGAGAATAAGACATTCCCCAAGGCAATTATTTACATGCCCTCTATGGGTGGTTGTACATAAGTACCGCTACTTTAAATTTAATAGAACATAAATCCACATGATAGAAAAGTAGTCATGGCAAGATGAGTCATAATATTCAATAAGCATGGCAGTGGGGTATAAGACCCAAACAAGAAAAAATTATAATCTAATTTGAGGCATGAACAACATTAGGATTCAAGAATAGAATATTTAGGGTTCATTTATGCCTCATTAGGTAAATATAGGGTTTGGCTACAATTATCCCAACATAGGGTGTAAGGAATGCACATACTTTTCTTACTGATATCAATTACTAACTTTCACCACTTTAATTGAGTCCAAGTTCCACTTTGACTATTTTCAATGTATTAACATGTATTAGAGTACATAGTGCACATTAATATATAGAGACCTTAATTTTAGAACTTTTTAACAAAATTCGGATTTATCTTTTGAAAATATCACCAATGAACTTATTAGGTTCTCCTGATGAAGAAAACATGTTCTTATGTTAATTTTGGAGTTATCATGATTAAGATGTAATTTTTATGGATTTTATGCATTAAATTCGTTTTAAAAAAATCACCCTTCGTCAAACCATGAAATCAGACTTTGAAAATATTTTTATTAGATATATATTAATTTTCCAATTCCAAAACATATTTATTTGTCAAATTTGGATAAGCGGTTTAGAAGATATGAATTTTTCAATACTAACCAATAGGAAATTGCCACATCATTAAACCGATCGAGATAATTGAACAAAAAGGGAGAGAGAGAAAACACCATTTGACCCAAGATCAGGTTTGAAGTTGCATAGGTAACCAAACTAGAGCTTCTAGAGAAGTTAAAACAGCAAGAAACCAAAACCCTAGAAGAACATGGTAAAAAGAGATGGAAATCATCGATTTTAAACATAGAAGTGTGAGTTTTATGCATGTACTAAGCAATATATGAGAAGAGGGTTAACAAAACTTTCCTCTAGGAAGGTAATAAGGTACAAACAGAAAGGATCCCGAGATTAGAAGGTCTAGTTGCTCCAAGTCAAGCTCCTTTCTTGAGCAAAGATCACCTTCTCCACTTTAGAGGTGCAAACCCTAGCAAAAGAGTATGGAGATGAGATGTTTTAGGGTTCTAGGTGGAGTTTTACCATGGAAGATCATGTTTACGACCTGGAAGAATGTGGTAGGAATACTAACGGAATGAAAATAGGGAAGGAAAGGAGGATTCTTACTAGTTTTGGTCAAAATCACCAAGGAGGAGCTTAAGAAATCCTAAATAGAGAAATTGGGCCGATCAAAAAAGAATAGAGAAATTTGGAACCCTAGGAGCCTTCTTCACTAAGGTAGGCACCCTCTTTTACCTTGGGACAGAAACTTCGTGTCCAAACATAGAAGGGACTATTATCTAAGCTATAAGAAAGATAAGGATAGGATTTCTTATTGGATTGGGAGGTGGGAAGGGGTAAGCATGGCTTTATAAAGAAGGGGGCAAGGATGAGGTGTCTATGTGACTTTCCATGTGTCCTTAGGTTAAGGCTTCATGGCCATGCAAGAGGACAGCTCATAGACTCTTATTGCATACTAAAGGTTGGTCCTAAGAACCCCTAGAGCCTTCTAGGACATTCCCACCGTCGTTCAACCAAAGAAATAACCCCATTGGTTGATTGCTTTTAAAGATAAGCACATTTATAAAGAGGGTAATCCCTATAATGCCCTTGGAAAGTAACACCTTCAAACCAAGGTGAAACCAGGTGCCCCATGTTTCAAAATATATTGAATGGTAAGGGAATATATAAGGATTAAAATTGAGGTGATAATTTGCAAAGAAAACCTCTCAATTGGGTAAATTGCATAAAAGTCCAGAATGTGCATATAATTGTATAACCTACACAAACAATATCCAAATTGAACCAAACTTAATCCACAAGTTATCTTTTATGTCTATAATATGAATTTGTCATTATTTCCATATTTTGAAGTTATATAATTACATTATTAATTACTTATGCCTTTTACTAATTTTCTCTCTCCTAAACTTATCCTAATATTTCAAGGTTGTCCAAATTAGATGAAATTTGACATGTAGGCTAATTTTGATATTTAGATTTCGAATTTGAAGTTTGTTTCCTCTTTTGAGACTTCTTTTTATGAGATATGCCATATGGCCCATTAACGACCCATTATCTAAATTGTTCATCCAATTAAGTTTCTTATCTTCATATTACCACTAAAATGAGTTATGTGGCATATTTTATGTTTTCAAATCACATCAAAAAGTTAGATTTAGGTTTAGAGAACTTAATTATGGTAATTAAGATTTCACTGAGGATTTGTGCATAAATCGTTCCATTGGTATTGTTAGTGAATAAATGTTCACTGAACCACTATAAATTCCACTAATTAAATAGAAAGGCCAATAAGGATATAAATGGAAGGAAAAGATGGGAAAGATGGTCAAAAGACAAAATTTAAGAATTTGGTATGTTACACATCAATTCCAGGGTTATTCCTCTGATTGGTTGTGTAACAATTTCTGTTGATGTTCATCAACTTTTTGTACTCTCATTTTGTCATCAAGGTGAATTTTCCTTTAGTGTCAAACTATTAGTTGTATTTTTTTGGTTCAACATCAAGTAGAAGTGTAGTTGAGCATGCAGTCCATCACTAACATACACTTTTCTTAAATAGACTTCCTTGAGAGAATCCCAACTAAGGTTTATCTAAAAACATTATGTGGTCAGTTGGAATTCCTTACGGGGAAGTGGAGTTGATTCAAATTCCTGAGTTTGTATCTTTTTGGTCAATTGGACTCCCTTATAGTCAAACACATATGACTAAAGAGTTCTAAAATATAATGATGATAATAAAATTTGAGGTGAAACTTTTATTGTGTTGAACACAAATGTAAAACTCATCAAAATTGAAGAAATTTATATTATATGCTTCTCTTTTGATTTCTTCGTAGAAATGCAAACCATATTCCTTCTAAACTAGAGGATTTGAAATTAAGAATGATCATTACCGATAAAATTCAATGGGATACTACTTCTCTACATTGTTATCTACCCTCGGGTATTATTGAACAAAATCATTAGCCTTTAAATACCTATTAATTGAAGATGTTTGACACCAGACAATGGGATCATGATGTTGTTGACTCAAGGTCAATTAGGTCAATGTTGACTCACGGCTAAATTGACTAAACCCGTGTTTTGATGATGACTAAACATTCCACATATTGGTGTCTAATGCTTGTACTTGAGTGATTTCAGATTAGGTATAGACACACTCCAATTGCCCTAACTTGCGCATCTCAAATTGGAGAAAAGACAAGTCAAAGTCAAACAAGTGCACGTTTTTGTAATATGATGTATATCCATTAGAATCATGTTGTAAATCACTTGTAATGATTGTATGACTTGTAATTAAGCTTAGAAAAATATCAGGAACACTTAGATCGAATATTAGAGCACTTTAGATGCAACTTTGAAAATCATTTACATGCACTTGATCGGTCCAGTTTCCCACCCTGAAACTCGACTGATCCACCTGGACTGATTTTCTGAAGATTGAATCGGTCCAGTTTCCCACCCGGAAACTCGACCGATCCACCTTGGCTGATTTTCTAAAGATTGCATCGGTCGAGTTGTGCACTCACAGAACTCGACCGATTGGGTAGTGGACTACTTGATCGGTCCAGTTACACCCATTGAAACTCGACCGAATGCACTGTACGGAAAAGTGAAGAAAAGTGCTACTAGCCATTGTGGAGTTGCAACAAGTGAAAATATATCCGTTGCAAGCCACAAAACGGCTAGTTTTCATTCACAAGTGTTCCCAAAGGCTAAGAGGCATCCCCAACTATAAATAGGACCCCTTGGGCTTCATTCCAAGGTTGAGAATTCATTGCAAACTCTTTGTGAGGTTCCTATTATATAGTTGAGTGCTTCCTACAGCCTCCTCTCTTTCTCTAAGCTTAATCACTTGCTGCATCCATTAGAGTGAGTAGGAAATATGTAAGAGAGCTAGTCCTATTTGTATATCTTGTGAGGCTCTCACTTCCACAACCTCCCCTTCTCTCATTTGCAATCATGAAGATGAAGGTTCTCTCTCTTGTCCAAGAGAGGTGAAGAAGAACAAAGGAAGGCATCCCTTGGTGAAGATCAAGGATGAAGGCTTGGAGCTAGATTGGGTAAGCCCTTGGAGAAGGTAGAAGACTCAACCTCAAGTGGGTAAGACCTTGGTGAAAGCTTCTCCGAGTGAAGGTGAAGTCAAAAGCTGAAGATCCAAGAAGAGTGGGTAATTCCTACAAGGCTGAAGACTTGTGCAAGAGTGGGTAAGTCCTTGGAGAAGGCCGAAGACTCTTGCAAAGTGGGTAAGTCCTTGGTAAGGTTGAAGACTCTTTGTCTTGGATAGGTAAGTCTTTTGTTTGGTCATGCATTGTATGCCTTATAAGTGAATATAAGAGTGCAATAGTTTGGAAGTCCTAGAGGTTGACCTCTCTAGGCAAGTGGACTGACACACTTCTAGTTTGAAGTGTGGAACCACTCTAAATAGCTTGTCTAATTGGTGCATGTTCAATCTCTCTCATCCTTGCTATGAATGTTTTAGTTGCACTCAAATTACCTATTTAGAAACCTTATCTTGTCATATATCTTGAAGGTTTAATGTGTTTTGTTTAAGTGCTTTCAGCTCTATTCACCCCCCCTCTAGAGCATCCAATCACCCATCCAGGATCCAACAAGTGGTATCAGAGCGGGTCTTCTCCAAGCATACTTCAACAAGTAGGAGAAGATGTGTGACTACCTAGGAGGGAGACTCTCGACCAGCCTTCCAATCTTTGATGGGAGCAATTTCCTCTATTGGAGAAGAAGGCTTCAATTCTACATCCAAGGATCAAGTCTCGAGATGTGGCAAATGGTGAACAACCCATACATTCTACCAAAGACAAATATTGAAGAATGGGATGAAGCCACCTTGATGAAAGCAACATTGAATGCTAGAGCCATGCACATACTATATGCCTCCATGACCCCCACCGAGTTCAACCGGATTTCCTCTTGTGAGACAGCTTATGAGGTATGGAGAAAGCTTTGCATCACTTATGAAGGGACAGATCAAGTGAAGGAAAGCAAAGTCTACATGCTCAAAGGGTTGCTTGAGAACTTCAAGATGGGAAAGGAGGAGAGCATAGCCAACATGTACTCAAGGCTCAACATCATCTTGAATGGTCTTACTGTTCTAGGACATCCTATGTCTAGTGGAGAGATCAACTCAAAGATCCTTAGAACTCTCCCCAAGAGGTGGGAATCCAAGGTGACTTCTATTGAAGAAGCAAGGTCTCTTAGGGATATTCCTATTGAAGAGCTCATTGGAAATCTACAAGCACATGAAGCTACACTTGACAAGAGGGAGGAAGTAGAAAAACAAGAGAAGAAAGAGCTAAAGAGAATGAAGAAGGCTGAAATGAAGGCTCAAATTTAAGCTATCATGGAACAAGTCTCTCCATCCTCTCAAGCTAAAGAAGATGCCATGTACTCCAAAGGTCGACTCTACAAAGGCAAGTCCTCCTCCATCCGGTGCTTCACATGTGGAAAGAATGGTCACTACAAGGAAGATTGCCCACAAGGCAAAAAGACCCATCTTCACAAGAAGAAATGGCAATCAAGCTCAAGTGGCTCCTCCAACTCAAGCTCAAGTGAAGATTCAAGTGAAGGATCAAACTCAAGCTCAAGTGATGAAGGAGAATGTCATTTTGATCTTATAGCATCAACAAGTGAAGACTCAAGTGAGGTAAATCTAAACTCTCTAGATAAAGAATCTTTGATTGCTATTATTCATGATATTTGTGACTCTCTTAAGTCTTCTAAAAGGAAAAAGAAAAAGCTTGCTAAAATTGTTGATAATTTGCATGTAGAACTAGATGATCTTGAACATGCTAATTCTTGCTTGCTTGATGATAAAAATGATTGTCTTAGTCAAGTAGATTCTCTTAAACTTGAAAATACTAGTTTACTTGATAAGGTTAGATTTCTAGAAGCTCAACCTCTTGTGCCTAGTTATAATGAAGAGCATACTTTAATTGTTGATTCTCTCATGCATGAGATTGATACTCTTAAAACTGAAAATGTAGAACTCAAGCTTATTGATGATGCTAGGACAGAAGAAATATATGCTTATCAAAGAGAAATAGTGGTGCTTAAATCTGAAAATGCCTCCTTGCTTGCTAAAATCAATGGGCATGGACCTTGTTCTAGTTATACTAATAAAGAGAATGATGTTGCTGCTCTTCATATTGATAGAGATTCTCTTTCAACTAAATCTCTTTGCTTAGAAAATGATCTTTTACATGCTAGAGATAATATTGATCAATTGTCTTCTACTATTGCTTCTCTTAAGCATGGTAATGAAAGTTTGAGATCTTCTTTGCAAAGATTCTTAGTTGGTAAGAAGAGCCTTAATGATATCCTACACCACTCTACTAAACAAATTGGTAGACATGGTTTGGGGTATGATAGTAGTCAAGGGAACAAAAAAGATAAAGGACCTCCAATATTCCATGGAGAATCCTCTAGTTCCAAGACTATGGGCACATGCAACTATTGCAATGATTTTGGTCATTATTCTACTTGTTGTCCTTTTAGGAAAGCACCCAAGAGCAATAGGACTTGGGTTGCTAAACTAACCCCTCCGGACCCAAAAACATGATTGGGGACCATTTCATCTTTCTTCTTGTAGGTACTTGCAAATGGATTGACTTGAGCTATTGAATTGCAAATTGACTTGTCAATCCACATAAAAGAAGAAAGGTGAGATGTGTAGAGGGTGACAACAAGTGGAAAAGGCAATGGTAAGCTAAAAGGTAAAGGTTTTATTGCTTATAACCTATCCTAACTTGTTTTTGTCAAATTAGTGTGCACTATACATATGGTTTTTGAGTTAAAAGTGGTATTTTGTGTTTCTCTTCACACTCTTTCTCAAAAGCTGTTTCTAATGCTTCTATAGTGCATTACTAACTTGCTTAGACATGTTTGGATATGGTTTGTATTTTTAGCATGCCCTTAAATATGTTTTTATGAAATATATATGCTCTTTGACAGCTGGTCTGTCGGTCGAATTTTCCCTATTGAAACTCGACCGATTGGCACCAAGAGTGTTGCCAACAGCTGTCATCGGTTGAGTTGTCCTTGCACAGAACTCGACCGATAACACTGTGCACAGAATGCACAATTGGCTTATTGGATGAGAATTTCTCTCTAAACTATATTTTCTCAACCAATAGCCTTATTCTTTGGCACTCCCTTGGTATCTTTATATATGCATATTGCCATGTTCTAAATTGCCTATCTTGCTTACAACTCTATCTCTCTAATGGCTCTAAATTGGTATATCTATATCTTGCAATTACTTGCTTTGAGTTGTTTTGCAGGTTTTGATGATGATCTCTTTGGATCTCTTGGTTGTGTCTAAAATCGCTTCCGTTGTACTCTAACTTGCTACATATCTATAGGTGTATATCTTGTTTTGATACAACCTTGAGGTTCATAGGGGTAATCATATTATGGTAAGGATGCATATCTAGTGAGTTATATCCTCTCATGCTTCTAAAATTGCATATCTCTTTGTTTGGATATCTGTCTATATCTACTCATAGATTGCTTTATCTTGTGTATCTTTGGGCATCTCTTGCTATGATCTAGATCCTACTAGTAGTCCTAACTTGTGATATCATCTACTAGTAGTTCATATACATGTAGTTCTAACCCAGTTTATAATTGGCTTCTTTGCTCATCTATATGCTATGCTTGTTTCTTGTCTCATACATACTCAAGATTGTTCTTTGAATTGCATATCTACTATCTTGAGTTGCTTGCATAACATTGTGATGCAGGGTACATAGATCTACATGATATGTAGAAATTGGAGTATTTTTTTATTTTATGCAGCTTTTGCTCTAGTTTCAGTTTTTGGTGCAAGACTAGTGTTTTTCATGCAGAAACGACCTTCTAAGCAAGACTCATCGCTTTGCCATGAGCTCTGTTGGTTTTTGGTCAAATTCCTTCATCTTGAGGGTCAATATTGCAACTTACTGTTTTTCTGCAGCACTTTATCTTGCATTTTGGGGTGTTCAAGTATATGCTTTAACTTTCTTTTCTTTCTATGCTTGGACAAGCCCCTATCTGTGCTCTTCTACTCTCCTCATATATATTTTGTGTTATCTCCTTTCTCTTTAACAAGTGATGTTTCTTTTTTCTTCATAACCCCCACCTTTTTGAAATGACAAAGGGGGAGAAAGGTAATGTCTTCTTTTAAAAAGAGGAAGAAGGCATGTCTTACATGAAGAGGGGAAGAATGTCCATGTAAAGGGGAGAAGGTAAAGGGGAGGAGACATATATGTGTAGACATATATGAGTAGAAGACATAGTTTCTATAAATGTTATGAAAGCTAACCATGCAGGAGAAATAGCATCAATTGAGGGGGAGTATGAAAACTCCATGTGCATCAATTGAGGGGGAGCATATGAGCTTAGTCCTATTGAAACCCCTAGGTTTCTCCAAAGGTATAAATGTACTTAAATGCTTTCAATACATTTATGGAATGGTTTGTCATCTTCAAAAAGGGGGAGAATGTTGACTCAAGGTCAATTAGGTCAATGTTGACTCATGGCTAAATTGACTAAACCCGTGTTTTGATGATGACTAACCATTCCACATATTGGTGTCTAATGCTTCTACTTGAGTGATTTCAGATTAGGTATAGACACACTCCAATTGCCCTAACTTGCGCATCTCAAATTGGAGAAAAGACAAGTCAAAGTCATACAAGTGCACGTTTTTGTAATATGATGTATATCCATTAGAATCATGTTGTAAATCACTTGTAATGATTGTATGACTTGTAATTAAGCTTAGAAAAATATCAGGAACACTTAGATCGAATATTAGAGCACTTTAGATGCAACTTTGAAAATCATTTACAGGCACTTGATCGGTCCAGTTTCCCACCCTGAAACTCGACCAATCCACCTGGACTGATTTTCTGAAGATTGAATCGGTCCAGTTTCCCACCCTGAAACTCGACCAATCCACCTTGGCTGATTTTCTGAAGATTGCATCGGTCGAGTTGTGCACTCACAGAACTCGACCGATTGGGTAGTGGACTACTTGATCGGTCCAGTTACACCCATTGAAACCCGACTGAATGCATTGTACAGAAAAGTGCAGAAAAGTGCTACTAGCCGTTGTGGAGTTGCAATAAGTGAAAATATATCTGTTGCAAGCCACAAAATGGCTAGTTTTTGTTCACAAGTGTTCCTAAAGGCTAAGAGGCATCCCCAACTATAAATAGGACCCCTTGGGCTTCATTCCAAGGTTGAGCATTCATTGAAAACTCTTTGTGAGGTTCCTATTCTATAGTTGAGTGCTTCGTACAACCTCATCTCTCTCTCTCTAAGCTTAATCACTTGCTGTATCCATTAGAGTAAGTAGGAAATCTGTAAGAGAGCTAGTCCTATTTGTATATCTTGTGAGGCTCTCACTTCCACAACCTCCCCTTCTCTCATTTGCAATCATGAAGATGAAGGTTCTCTCTCTTGTCCAAGAGAGGTGAAGAAGAACAAAGGAAGGCGTCCCTTGGTGAAGATCAAGGCTGAAGGCTTGGAGCTAGAGTGGGTAAGCCCTTGGAGAAGGCAGAAGACTCAAGCTCAAGTGGGTAAGACCTTGGTGAAAGCTTCTCCGAGTGAAGGTGAAGTCAAAAGCTGAAGATCCAAGAAGAGTGGGTAATTCCTACAAGGCTGAAGACTTGTGTAAGAGTTCGTAAGTCCTTGGAGAAGGCCGAAGACTCTTGCAAAGTGGGTAAGTCCTTGGTAAGGTTGAAGACTCTTTGTCTTGGATAGGTAAGTCTTTTGTTTGGTCATGCATTGTATGCCTTATAAGTGAATATAAGAGTGCAATAGTTTGGAAGTCCTAGAGGTTGACCTCTCTAGGCAAGTGGACTGACACACTTCTAGTTTGAAGTGTGGAACCACTCTAAATAGCTTGTCTAATTGGTGCATGTTCAATCTCTCTCATCCTTGCTATGAATGTTTTAGTTGCACTCAAATTACCTATTTAGAAACCTTATCTTGTCATATATCTTGAAGGTTTAATGTGTTTTGTTTAAGTGCTTTCAGCTCTATTCACCCCCCCCCCTCTAGAGCATCCAATCACCCATCCAGGATCCAACAAGTGGTATCAGAGCGGGTCTTCTCCAAGCATACTTCAACAAGTAGGAGAAGATGGGTGACTACCTAGGAGGGAGACTCTCGACCAGCCTTCCAATCTTTGATGGGAGCAATTTCCTCTATTGGAGAAGAAGGCTTCAATTCTACATCCAAGGATCAAGTCTCGAGATGTGGCAAATGGTGAATAGCACATACATTCTACCAAAGACAAATATTGAAGAATGGGATGAAGCCACCTTGATGAAAGCAACGTTGAATGCTAGAGCCATGCACATACTATATGCCTCCATGACCCCCACTGAGTTCAACTGGATTTCCTCTTGTGAGACAGCTTATGAGGTATGGAGAAAGCTTTGCATCACTTATGAAGGGACAGATCAAGTGAAGGAAAGCAAAGTCTACATGCTCAAAGGGTTGCTTGAGAACTTCAAGATGGGAAAGGAGGAGAGCATAGCCAACATGTAATCAAGGCTCAACACCATCTTGAATGGTCTTGCTGTTCTAGGATATCCTATGTCTAGTGGAGAGATCAACTCAAAGATCCTTAGAACTCTCCCCAAGAGGTGGGAATCCAAGGTGACTTCTATTGAAGAAGCAAGGTCTCTTAGGGATATTCCTATTGAAGAGCTCATTGGAAATATACAAGCACATGAAGCTACACTTGACAAGAGGGAGGAAGTAGAAAGACAAGAGAAGAAAGAGCTAAAGAGAATAAAGAAGGATGAAATGAAGGCTCAAATTTAAGCCATCATGGAACAAGTCTCTCCATCCTCTCAAGCTAAAGAAGATGCCATGTACTCCAAAGGTCGACTCTACAAAGGCAAGTCCTCCTCCATCCGGTGCTTCACATGTGGAAAGAATGGTCACTACAAGGAAGATTGCCCACAAAGCAAAAAGACCCATCTTCACAAGAAGAAATGGCAATCAAGCTCAAGTGGCTCCTCCAACTCAAGCTCAAGTGAAGATTCAAGTGAAGGATCAAGCTCAAGCTCAAGTGATGAAGGAGAATGTCATTTTGCTCTTATAGCATCAACAAGTGAAGACTCAAGTGAGGTAAATCTAAACTCTCTAGATAAAGAATCTTTGATTGCTATTATTCATGATATTTGTGACTCTCTTAAGTCTTCTAAAAGGAAAAAGAAAAAGCTTGCTAAAATTGTTGATAATTTGCATGTAGAACTAGATGATCTTGAACATGCTAATTCTTGCTTGCTTGATGATAAAAATGATTGTCTTAGTCAAGTAGATTCTCTTAAACTTGAAAATACTAGTTTACTTGATAAGGTTAGATTTCTAGAAGCTCAACCTCTTGTGCCTAGTTCTAATGAAGAGCATACTTTAATTGTTGATTCTCTCATGCATGAGCTTGATACTCTTAAAACTGAAAATGTAGAACTCAAGCTTATTGATGATGCTAGGACAGAAGAAATATATGCTTATCAAAGAGAAATAGTGGTGCTTAAATCTGAAAATGCCTCCTTGCTTGCTAAAATCAATGGGCATGAACCTTGTTCTAGTTATACTAATAAAGAGAATGATGTTGCTGCTCTTCATATTGATAGAGATTCTCTTTCAACTAAATCTCTTTGCTTAGAAAATGATCTTTTACATGCTAGAGATAATATTGATCAATTGTCTTCTACTATTGCTTCTCTTAAGCATGATAATGAAAGTTTGAGATCTTCTTTGCAAAGATTCTTAGTTGGTAAGAAGAGCCTTAATGATATCCTACACCACTCTACTAAACAAATTGGTAGACATGGTTTGGGGTATGATAGTAGTCAAGGGAACAACAAAGATAAAGGACCTCCAATATTCCATGGAGAATCCTCTAGTTCCAAGACTATGGGCACATGCAACTATTGCAATGATTTTGGTCATTATTCTACTTGTTGTTCTTTTAGGAAAGCACCCAAGAGAAATAGGACTTGGGTTGCTAAACTAACCCCTCCGGACCCAAAAACATGATTGGGGACCATTTCATCTTTCTTCTTGTAGGTACTTGCAAATGGATTGACTTGAGCTATTGAATTGCAAATTGACTTGTCAATCCACATAAAAGAAGAAAGGTGAGATGTGTAGAGGGTGAAAACAAGTGGAAAAGGCAATGGTAAGCTAAAAGGTAAAGGTTTTATTTCTTATAACCTATCCTAGCTTGTTTTTGTCAAATTAGTGTGCACTATACATATGGTTTTTGAGTTAAAAGTGGTATTTTGTGTTTCTCTTCACACTCTTGCTCAAAAGCTGTTTCTAATGCTTCTATAGTGCATTAATAACTTGCTTAGACATGTTTGGATATGGTTTGTACTCTAACTTGCTACATCTCTATAGGTGTATATCTTGTTTTGATACAACCTTGAGGTTCATAGGGGTAATCATATTATGGTAAGGATGCATATCTAGTGAGTTATATCCTCTCATGCTTCTAAAATTGCATATCTCTTTGTTTGGATATCTCTCTATATCTACTCATAGCTTTCTTTATCTTGTGTATCTTTGGGAATCTCTTGCTATGATCTAGATCCTACTAGTAGTCCTAACTTGTGATATCATCTACTAGTAGTTCATATACATGTAGTTCTAACCCAGTTTATAATTGGCTTCTTTGCTCATCTGTATGCTATGCTTGTTTCTTGTCTCATACATACTCAAGATTGTTCTTTGAATTTCATATCTACTATCTTGAGTTGCTTGCATAACATTGTGATGCAGGGTACATAGATCTACATGATATGTAGAAATTGGAGTATTTTTGGATTTTATGCAGCTTTTGCTCCAGTTTCAGTTTTTGGTGCAGGACTAGTGTTTTTCATGCAGAAACGACCTTCTAAGCAAGACTCATCGCTTTGCCATGAGCTCTGTTGGTTTTTGGTCAAATTCCTTCATCTTGAGGGTCAATATTGCAACTTACTGTTTTTCTACAGCACTTTATCTTGCATTTTGGGGTGTTCAAATATATGCTTTAACTTGCTTTTCTTTCTATGCTTGGACAAGCCCCTATCTGTGCTCTTCTACTCTCCTCATATATATTTTGTGTTATCTCCTTTCTCTTTAACAAGTGATGTTTCTTTTTTCTTCATAACCCCCACCTTTTTGAAATGACAAAGGGGGAGAAAGGTAATGTCTTCTTTTAAAAAGAGGAAGAAGGCATGTCTTACATGGTTTTGAGGAATGCTAGATTTTTAAGTTAATTCTTGCATGGGAGATATGTTGCAATAGGTGAACATAAAGTGAGATGACTAAAAGTAAAATAAAAAATTGAAATATGACAATTGAAAAATATAAATTATTTTTTTACCTAGTTTAGACTACATGTGTTGATTGCAATGTGTTTGAAATCTATCATGTATATATTATTTACATATATTTCAAATAAGCAAAAATATATTGGTTACTACTATATAAGTATAAAAGTATATGTATATATAGAGTATATATGAATTGACATACCATTGATTCTTGGTTAATAATTTTGTTGCTGAATAAAAAACTAGCACAATTTAAATACAACCAATAAACTTTCCATTTATATGTAAATATTTGAATGTTAATATTTATGACTATCAAATAAAAAATTGGAACCATGAGGCTATATCCTAGTTTACAATATGATTGATTATCATCTATAGTTTAATATTGTCTACTCTCTTTATGGGAAAGCCTTATAAAATTGATAACAAACATACTATACATGTTCATATCTTAGTTAAAGAGATCCCAATAATTTATTTTCATGAAATGTTTTTTTAAATCTAAAGTAATTCACAACATGTAATAGATCAGATAATATCATTTCATAATCTATTTCATATGAATTCAAGCTACAACAAAATTACCTTATTGTTTTTTTCATTTATTAATGACACAAATATGCAACTTCAAAAATATATAAGCTACATTTTTAATGTAATATACACAACATTGAGTTAATATAACTTCATTAAACATTTTTAGAAAAATACCAGAAACATATATCCAACATTTAGTAAGAAAGAATTTAGGAACAATCATTCTAAATTATTTATTTAGAGTTGTCCTATTATACTTATATAAGTTTAATTTTTGTCAAAAACTTTATTAAAGTGGATTTGTGGTTATTTATGATATTTGATTTAGTATAATTATGGAGTATACTTTCAAGAAAAAAACTTCATATTATTTATCAAACTTTTTTGGTTATGTATCTTTATTCTATAGAACATCATGTTTTTTATGTTTCTTCCTTTCTAATAAGGGTTGTAAATGGACATATTTATACCCACACACCCTCAAACCCATACCATATATACCCATTATGGGTATAAACTTATATAATCATGTAACATCTTACCTTTATACATGTTTGTCTGCCTCTCACTGGGTACGGTTATGGTTATGTATTTACGAATACCTTGTATAGCCACATACCCATTTAATTATATTGTTAATATAAATAAATTATATTAGAATGTAATGGTTCATATTGTAGCACTCATATCTAGAAAATATAGGTACCTTATATTAGTAAATATCTATATTTGAATATAATAATTCATATTATAGCATTCAGATCTAGTAAATATAAGTACCTTAAAATAGTAAATAAACAAATCTATTTAACTGTGAGAAGCTGTCACGCTAAATGAGATTACTCAAAACACAAAACATGATCGACCACTAATTAATCACAAATCCAGAAAAGAGGTTAAGTTAAAATCGATTTCAACATCACTGTCATGCTTAGAAACATTTACATAAGAGCCCAACATCTTGCTTGTATTTATATATCATGTCAAGAATCCTTTACATTTACTCTGTGGCTTCAGTCACAACATTTACATATAGAAGAACATATCCATATATTCCACATGTACAAGCATCGTAAAGATACCAAAAACTCAATTCAGTTGAAACATTGTATACAAACTTTTCTTCCCAGACATGGGAGTACAGGGACAACTCTAGGACACACTAGACATCTAACAACTCTAAGGTTCATCATCATAGGTCCTCCTCACTGTCATGGGTCTGGTGCTGCTATTGCCAATCACCTAAAATGATGTCGTGACCCACTAGGTGAGACCCATGTCCCAGTGAGAGATATAACTCTCAACATCCCTTATCAATTACCGTAGGTTGATTAACTAAACATGTTAAGCAGATTAAGAATGTTAAACAAATAATCATAGTAACATTCATGATTAATAAGGTATATAAAGAAATGGATAGAACTATCATTATTAGCCTGACTATCATCATATATATTACTAAAAGTGTAAGCAGCCTTGTAACATAAACATAACTAACATATTAAGCAAGTCTAGCAACATACACATGTCTATTGTATGTGCATATATACAACATGATCATATCTACAACATAAGCATATCTACTATCTCTTATTACACTATACATCATCTCTATGTAAATAGAGCAAACAAGGGTTATCATCCAATGTAAAGTGTTGTGTATAACCCTAACATATATGCTACACAGATGTATTGCATCTTTTATTAAGCCCTAGGGAGTTTGAGTCATACCACCCAAAGTCCAAGTAACCACTGTGAAGTTAAAATAAGTTCCTTACAATATTTAGGAGAGTTGGAATCCTAAGATCTCATCCATGCCCGGTCAGTACAGGTCTAATGCAGTGACATATCAGTAAAACTGCCAACATCAACATATAGTCAAGATGATAGCACCTAGTCTGCCCTAGGTATAGGTCACGACACTAGACACCGTGGTATAAAAAACCCTGCCACCGAGCTACAAACTGTAGTTCTCCTCAGTCATATCACATATAATAGTTATCTAAGACATGAGCACAACTGTTCTCATACCGAGGCATGGCCATAGCCATCCTCCAAAACCTTGGGATCAGGGTGTCAAGGATGTACACTCCCTAAACTCATGCATACTCAACATGTTATGTATGTAACTCTGAGCTTCCCTTAGAAATGCTCATTTCCCCATTCAGCAAGTCCTGACACTGAATGGTTCTATGGCTCAGGGCACTACATGATTAAGGTTTCACTTAATTATTTAGTACCGGTTGGGTGAATTAAGGTTGCATCAAACAAGTGGACATACAAACCTTAATTCATTTATAGCAAGCATGGATGTATAACAACTCCATAAAGTATAAAATGCATAAGACATGTTCCTAATCACAAAACCACATGTACTATTTCATTTCCATTCATGAGACTATAAATTCCATCATTCCACCACATGATACAAATCCTCATCACATAATGAAGAGGATGACACCTCCTTCAGGGCTTAACCATGCCCAAAGGTCATTAAGACCATCCATCATTCACTATAAGAACATCATTGTGACACCCTTTGCCACACAAAGCAAGATTACTCAAAATAAAATGTGGAATTGTCACTAATAACAATATTACCACAAAATAGGTAAACTAAAACCAATCTCATGAAAAGATCTAAAGCTCAATAACCATAATTGAAGCTATAAACTTGTACTACTTGCATATCATTCAATGCCAAAAGAGGTAACATATCAATATTCACTGGCTATCTATCCACATCCTGTTTCATATGATCACTTGTTCATGTATACAAATCATGTCTATACTATTATGGCATAAAGCCAAAAACTCAAATCAAGGTAAGATATTCACAAAACACCCCTAAGGACCTGAGTGTATAGGGATAACACATAGGACTCTATTACTAGAAACTGACTACATACCCATGATCAAACAGTTACAACTCCTTTTATTTCCAGCCTCAACTGCATGATCTCTGTCTCAGCCTGCCCAATCACCTAAAAAGTTGTGGAACCCACAAGGTGAGACCAAACATCCCAGTGAGAGATATAACTCTCCACCAAAATCTATTATAAGCACAAATAAGCTAAACATCAATTTATACTATTAACAGATAAATAGATTCATCTAATCGATATAAAAGACCATTATCATTGTTTAAGTAGTTCATGCTCTACAACTGAGTAGTAGATCATCTTATACTTTAAGAAAGAATATGAAGAACATGTACAACTTGTTATAAAATTAACAGTATAAGAAACACAGAAGGGGGGTCAGCATATGTTATTTGTATATGACCCTAAGCGAAAACACTACACGACTATGTTACATCTTTAATTACTATGCCCTAAGGATTTGAGGCATACCACTCAAATCCAACTGACTAGTACTAAGTCGAAATCAATACCATACAAGATCGATGGAAGAGTCAAACTCCATGATCATCATCAACACTAATCGGCCAGCTCAAATTTGCAACACAGTGACATATAGTCATACTACAAAGACAACAACTTATAGTTGAAGCTATAGTCCTGTAAAGATAGCAACGCATAGTCAAAGCTATGGTCTTGTAAAACAACTAGCCTACCTTGGTACATGGCACAACACTATAGAACATGCTCATGCACGGTCGTTCTATAATAAAATAGCATACCACTATTTCAACCATTTAAGGATATAGGGAAATATCTCCACTTGTACCCCACATATTCAACAATATGTGCTCTGAGTTTCCCGTAGGAGTTACTAATTTCACAATCTAGCTATAAATTGATGCTAAAGATGGATCTATGGTATAGGGAAACTACATGGTTAAGGTTTCACTTTATTAGTTATGCCAATTGGGAGAATTAAGGCTCCATCATACAAGTGTACATAAAAAACCTAATTCAATCTAGCAAGCATAACTATGAAACTACTTCAAAAGATATAAAATGTATAAGGTGTGAACTTGTCACATCATCTGAGGGCAACACTGTCTTACTACCTTAAATAAGGCCATCAACATCACCATTTGTTAACACTGCCATATCGGGCTGATCTTCATTACCACATCACTAGAGGATATAACCTCATACTAGGCATCAAGCCTTCAATAGCTCATAAGACCAATCACATTATTCTTGTAACTCATTATTATCTCATCACGCCTCATCAGGCATATAAACATCACTTGTATTGCATCACATATATACCATAGCAATCATTAGCTATGATAACAATCACCTCATGCCCCATCAGGCATATAAGCATTACATGTATCATATCACATACACACCATAGAAATAATTAGCTATAATAGTCAGCTTACCTACAAAATCGATGTTATACAAATAGAGAGAGAATACTTATTGTTATCTCATCATATTAAACACTTTAAATAGTGTAAGCAAAGAACCATATGTCCTCTCAATTTTGGGCTATGGATTCATGACTAACCACATAGGGTTTCATGACATTATTTATTTAACAATCACTAATTTCATCACCTCCCATAGTTTGGAATCTATTAGGGTTAAGAACTATAAATTATAACTAAGTGTGCACACTCACATATTCACCATTCTAGTACACCTCATCAAGGCTCATGGTCATCATCTAGTATCATTTAATCATCTTCATAGCATTCACAAGCTACGATACTTAGTTAACCTACAACATTACAACTGTACAAGTAAGAGAGAGAGTACAATCACATGCTATTCATCCATGTACATTCAACAAGTACAACATACCCTAGGATTAGGGTTACAGTTCACTCACATAGCCGCTTAGAGTTTACATCATGATTATAGCACCAAACCCTAATTGAGTCACTTTCCATTTTCTTGGAACTGATTTAGGGTTGAACATCATTAATTCAATAAGATTAGATCATCATGTCATTAGCACAAAATATCACCTTCAATATATGTGTATGTGTACCACCTCATCATTTCATGTATGTATTATGGTCATGTAACATATTAGGTGTCTCGACCACCTTCGAGGTAGGTGTCACGACCACAACTACCATATGTCTCAACCACCATTCATAGTAGTGTCTTAACCATAACATGGCTAGGTGTCTCGCCCTACCATCAACAAGGTGCGTGACCACTCTCACAACAGGCATCTCAACCATCACCAGCATGGTGTCTCAACCTTGGTCAACAACAAAGTGTCACGACCGAGACACAACAAGATGTGTCGTGACCAACAAGCTTGCAACGTCGTGTTGCGACCGAGACACTAAGTATACCCAAGCAAATCATCGTGATGGTGACTCCATCAAAAGAGTGTCTGTAACCAGATCATCATAAGGTGTTACGACCTTAACCCAAGGATGTCTCCAACGTAACCAACTAAGTCTTAACATGTTACATTTATTACATGATTTGATCATGCGTCTTGACCCTTAGCTTAACCATCTTGGTTGCAATGTCAACCAGCTGACTAAGGGACCATGTAGCAACTCAGTGTCACAACCAAGCCAATCAAAGGTGTCTCAACCATAACTCAAGGTAAGATGTCTCAACCACATCATAGAAATTAAATCATGTCTTGACCCAAAACTAAGTATGATGTCTCGACCCAAAACATCAAGAGGCATATATGTCTCGACCCAAAATAGAAATCTACACAACAAGAATACCAAGAGTCACTAAGTTCAAAACTTAGGAATCAAGATCATTTAAATCCTAGAATAAGTCACCATGAAGGTTATCAAGTCAAACCATTTAAGAGAGAGAAAGTTGAACCTCATCATATATGAGAAAATCATGCATAGTGCTATGGACAATATGATGACCGAAACTTATCACATGATAACCAAATCAAAGCTTATGATGCATATAATGTCATCTTCTCAAGAACACTTTAGGGATCGAGCACATAGATTTAGGGTTTAGAAAGAGAAATCTACATGAGAATGCTATGAAGTCATAACCCTAAAATCATAAGGACCTCATTACCATCTTAACCAATGTGTTAATGATACCAAGTATTGTAATACTTGGAGAATCATCATCTCCACCCCTTACTTAACAAAACATGGTTATCGACCACTAACCATTCATATAAGACTAAATCATAGGTGTAATGACCACCAAGGTCAAACGACCTCAAGAACATTAACCATCCTCAAAAAAGGGATGAACCATATCCAAAACAGTAGCTTATCACGAAGGGAAAATCTTCACAAACAAAGAGAATATCGCCATACAAAGATGATCATCAACATCTTTTGAGTGTGATAGAAATCTACTTAATAGAGACTCATTAAGAGAGATGATTACCTATGGTTTACACTTATCAAACAATACCAAAGCCCATATTACACTAGGGTAGCCGAATCTCCATTCATAAAGATAGAAATCATAAATTAGGGCTAGAAAACTATCCATCATGTATTTATCTCAAAATCGGGTACAAGAGAAATTGGGGTCTAGGATTAATAGTAACTTTCACAAAGTATCACCATGGATCAAACCCTACATCATGAAAATCCTTCTTAGCATGTTGAGATTATATTTTAGAGATAGAAACAACAACAAACGAGCAAGGTTATGGTGCCAAAATAGAAGAGAGAAAGGTTAGATAACCCTCCTTTTGTGGTGATTCAAGCTCTAAGAGAAGGAAAGAAGCCCCAACTTGATTAGCACTTAGGCCACAAAATCACCTCAAAAGAAAAGAGCATCATGGTTAAGATCTATCTCAAGAAAAAGGGCAAGAAAGCCTAGGCCGAACCAAAGGAAAATGAGAGAAAAGAGAAGAAAACATCCTCTCACGAATTACCACCATGATAAAACCACAGTCTAAGTGCCTTCGTGAAGAGGCGCTTCTCTCAAGAGGGCCACCAGGGAAGAAACCTAGTCTTAGGCCAAGAAAAAGGAAGAAGAATATGTGGTTTCATGGTAAAAAAGTGATCAAGAAGGTAGAACGACTTACCAAGTGAAGAATCAGCAAGAATCACCACCACAAGAGTCGATCTAGCACAAATCCTTTTTCAAGCAAGGTTAATCGACCACCATAGCTTTAGGATCAGATCTACTTTTCTCCCAAATCTCCAAGGTCAGTTACAAGGGAGAGAAATAGGATAGGGTCGAAAAGAAGGCTTTCTAATGAAGGAAAGGGGTTATATACCCAAAGGAGGAGGAAAGTAGGGTATACATGAGGTGTCAACATATTAGAACACTAAAGGAATACTTTTCCATCAATAAGATAGACATACAACCACTTTATGCATGCGTGCACGAGATAGTGGTACAACCATGTTAGGTTTTGACCTTCTTTAGGCCCCAAACCCATTGGTTTCAATTGAGACACTCCAAGGGAGGTCGAAAGCAAAGCACCGCATACACCCTGGTGGAGACAAAGGTCACCAAGACATCAAGGTCGAAACACAAAAGGACAAAGTATCTTGATCCAACACTCCAAGAACACCATGGTCGAGAAAAAACCACATAGAGGAAGTGTACCAATCGAGAAACACAATGCACATTCTCAAGGTCGAGACAATGGTTACTACACCCAAAAAACACAACAAGCTAGCCGACCAAAAAAAAACAACACAACAAGCTCGACACCAACAAAACCCTAGAAACCCTAACATACAACATGATGCCACCTTATCAACCAAGGTCCCACAAGGAGCCCCATAGCATCATTCTCTCTCTTATGATGCTAAAGAACTGAGGGCATAGTCAACATGTGAAAAAATGCAAGATAACCTCTCAATTTGGGTAAATTGCATTTTGGTTCAAAATAAGCAAACAGAGCTCAAACAACATTCAAACAGGACCAAACTTAAAACATAAGTGTGTCACATGATAATAAAACTCATAAAAAGATAAGATTAAAGTTCTAAGCATCTTATTAAGAAAGTTAAGCACAAATTAGCATTTAAGCTAGGTCAGGGGCCTTACAACCATCATCTTTCCATACCCATGTAACAAGGTTCAACAAACCCTCGCCATACATTTGGCACACATGTTTAGCATAACATTGCATTTAAGAGATAAAAGATGTTCACATGATAACATATAAGGGTTATCTTACCATTAAGAGCATTCCTTCATCATATCATCATATAAGAAGACTAGGTATGATTGACCACCATCATACTTATAGGGAACACATTTAGCTTAAGAAAGCATCAACTATAAGGGCCATGATAACCACCAGTAACACATTAAGGTTACAACAAACATTAGAGAGAATATTCCTTCATCATACCATACAAGGAATATAAGTATGATTAACCATCATTACCTAATTGCATTAAGTTCAACAAGATAGGTAGAAGTTATGTTACAAATTGGCACTTTAAACTAACCATAGGTTCATACACTTACTTAGGTCAAAGCACATACTTCACACATAGCATCCCCATAAGATCATGGACACACAAGATAAAGCATAACCACCAAATTAACAACATCAAACTAAAATCCATGGAATCATGTTCTTCACTCAAGACCATTGGTTGCTATACAAGCCAGAATATTAAACCATATGGCTAATAAAACCATCAAGTTGTGACCTAAAAGAGTCACCAACTTAACCTAGTCATACCATCAGTTGGTAACATAAAAAGCACAATCAGTTCTTATTCTCATAAACACTATTTGTTGGTGACATCTGGTTGACCATCATTTGATGAAATTAGCTCCACCATTGGATCATGAAACTAGAAGGACCATTGGTTGACACCATCAGCCTTAGGAGCCAGTGTAAATATCAGTTTTGGTACCCAGTACCACCATAGGTTGTGGCATCTAGTGCCACCATCATTTGTGGTCCATTAGTTAGAGGAACCATCAAATCATGAAGTCAGAGCAACCATCTTTTGAGGAATCAGAAGAGCCATCGAGTTTGGACCCAGAATGACCATTGAGTTTGGTCAACATGTTGTGAAACAAGCTTCAAAAACTATCAGATTAGAGTGGAACCAAAACCATCATGTTCATCACTTAAAGAAGCACAAAAATCATCATTTGTTGAGAACAAAAGAGTCCAATCAGAAGTTAAGACAAAGCCATCGGTTGTGCAAGAAAGGCAACCAAAACAACATCAAGTACAAAATCATCGAGTTCTAAAACTAGAAGGAAGATCAATTTAAAACCTAAGCAAAGGACCATCTTTTGAGAGAGTAAAACCATCGTTTGTGAGGGGAAACCCATCATTTGTAAAGGGAAACATAACTATCATATGCGTACATAATAGAGAGCCCAAAACAGAAGCTAATCCATGACCATAGGTTGTCACATGAAGGTTACCCAAGAACAAAACCATCGGGATTCAAAGGAAGAAAGGAAATTAGCATAAAAACCCTAAGTTGTGACCATTGTTTGAGAGCATAACTCATTATTTTTAGGCATGAAAGAAAGGTCTAGAACTTCATCTACCAAGGAAGGTTCGTGCACAAGCTTTAAGGTTCATCCCTGGTGATCAACTACTCATGGATCATTGTATAAACTCAAACCCTAGGCAAAGGTAGTATCTTTATGCTTAGAACTTTGTTTTAGAGCAAGATCATGTACATGCAAGCTAGTAGTAAGAAATAAACGTGAAGAATGTTATATAACTAGCCTCAAGGAAGAAGATGCATCTCCAAATAGTGAGGAATCTTGAGGAAAGAAGGTAGAAACCCTAGCTTGAGCTCTCCACTTGGCCAAGATAGATCCTTCTTCAAAGAGGAAGCAAACCCTAAATCAAGGAAGCAAGAGAGAGGTATTCTTTAAGCTCTAGAGAAACATCTACCATGAAACATCATGGATGTAACCATGAGGAAGGGAGAAGGAGGTAGTAAAGAAAGGGAATTTGAGGAAAGAAGGGATAACTTACTTTATTAAGTCAAGAACAAGCAAAGGAAGCTCCACAAGCTCAAAAGGAGGGTAGATATAGACCCTAGCTACACATGCAAAGTAGATCAGCCGCCTTCTTCTACCTTCAGATCATTCTTCTCCACCAAGCAAGAGGGACGATCTCCAAGAAGAAAGGAAGAGGAAGGAGAGAGATAGGTGTGTAAAGAGATCGTTTGTGTGCAAGAGGGAAGGTTTATAAATCTATAGGAGAGAGAGAAGAGAAGGTTTAGGTGCCAAGATATGTTTGCCCTGTGTCCATGGTTGAAACCATCACATCCATGCAAAGAAGAAGCTCCATCAGTTGTGGGAGTTTGTAGGACCATTGGAGCATGTATTCCTAGGGTTTCCATTGGCTTGCAAAGCATGGTGACCATTGGTTGTTGCACCATGGGTCACAACGATCAAAACCATTGGCTGTAGCACCTTCCTAGGTGAACCACCAACATAAGGAGCCTCAAGAGGGGAAATCATCAACCCTCACACCTCTATGGACCACCAAGGACCCACCATAGGATCCCAACACCATCGTATCCCATCAACCAAGGTGGTACCATCCAGTTCTGACCTCCAAGGTAGCTCATCCATGAGGAAAACCCCCTAATCAACCCTACATAGATGTCACCATCAAAGCAAGGTGCATCTAGGTGCCCCAAAGCACAAATAACTCAAAGATGGTAAGAATACATGTGAGAAACAAAAATCATGTGACAAATTCAAGAAAAACCTTAGATATGTGAAAATTGCATAAAATCCCAAAATGACCATATATTTGCATAACTTGCACAAATAGTGTCTAAACCGGACCAAACTTGAAACCTAAGCTTGTAACATGATAATAAATAACCTAAAAAGGTTTAATTAAGTTTTAAGAACTTAATTATGATAATCAAGGATGATCAAACAAAAAGGAATGTCAAGGGCCATACACAAACCTCATGCACCCTCATAGACACATGCATGCACATTTCATCAAATTAAGAAGAATACAAATTCAATATCTCATTCTGATCCTTTTTCCCCTCTATTTTGAATGATATTTCTTCATTAAAGCTTCAGATATATAATATATATTGTTGGTTGTACTTTTTCTCCCAACAAGAAGGCAAGCCAACACAATTTCTAAGATCAACATAGTATCATCAAAGTATGTAATATTCACCAATAGAGACAACAATTATCATTTCATTTTGGTAAATTCATTTAGTTGTATCAACATGTTAGTCTTATTTGTTAGTTCCAAGGTGACATGCTATTTATTTATAGAATACTATATTTGCACATAAAAGAATGTATTTGACACCAGAATAACACCAATATTACCCAATAAGTGTGGTAGTTTGTTGTATCCTAAATTATTCGGTGTGTTGTTGTAAAAATTATATCCATAATCATATACCCACTTATCCATCCATATACCCTGTGGTTATGCATATATGGGTATGGTGCGGTATAGGTTTTTTGAAAAAATTGATTTATACCCATACTTGTACCTTCTAATTAAACGGTAATAGTTATGGATATGACCATAATCAGAACATACCCTACCCATTTACATCCCTATTTCTAATATATGATTGTAATGGTAATAAAAATACACTCAAGGGTAAATAAAGAAAAGTATATGTCCATTGTAGGTTATGTTCCCTTAATCAAAAGAACCTACATAATGTGTTCATTAATGTATGATTTTTTTCCTAACCATATGTTTATTATAAATATAAAAGATCAAAAAACATAAAATTAAAAAGTTTCTAGATGGTAATAATTTTGTGGATGGGAAATATATGCATAGTATGAATGTAACATACTAGATCTCAGACCCTACCCTGGAAGTTGACATTTTGGACTTAGCCAAACAAGGTTGAAGGTTAGACCTAAATAGATGTTTAGTATAACCCCAATGAGCTAATATAAGAATTTATCACCCAATGTATCCTAATGTTTTCACATTAATCTTAGGTTTATAATGGATACATAAAATATGCCACATAACTCGTTTTGGTGGTTATATGAAGATAAAAAGAAACTTAATTGGATGAATAATTTAGATAATAGGTTGTTAATGGGCCATATTACATATCTCATAAAAATAAGTCTCAAAAGTGGAAACAAACTTCAAACTCGAAATCTACATATCAAAATTAGCATACATGTCAAATTTCATCTAATTTCGACCACCTTGAAATATTACGATAAGTTTAGGAGAGAGAAAATGAGTAAAAGGCATAAGTAATGCATAATTTGATTATATAACTTCCAAATATGGCAATAATGTCAAATTCATATTCAACACATCAAATATAACTTGTGGATGAAGTTTGGTCCAATTTGGATGATGTTTGTGCAAGTTATGCAATTTTAGGTACATTCTGGACTTTTCTGTAATTTACCCAATTGGGAGGTTTTCTTTGAAAATTGTAACATGCATTATATTCCTTATATATTCCCTTACCATTTTCGAGTTTTTGAACCATGGGGAATCTAGTTGCACCTTGGTTTGAAGGTGCTTCTTTCCAAGGGCATTTTAGGGATTACTCTCTTTATAAATGAGCTTATCTTTAGAAGCTATCAACCAATGGGGTTATTTGTTTGATTGGAGGTCAGTTGGGATGGAATATACGTATCCATAAATTGAAATTTGATATTCAAGAATCCTCTATGAGATGTCCTCTTGCATGGTTCATGTGAACTACCTTATTTGATATTGATCATGTGATAATGGATATTCTTTTGAACTCTTATCTTATGTTTTGTTCATGATGAAACTCTAAAAGATGGCATGTGATGTCTTTTGCCCACTTATTAGGTGGATATATATGTCAGTCACTTATGTGGTGACTAGTTTATATATTATGACTATGCTTTCTAGTTGCCTCTACATTTAACATGTTATGTGATTCAGTAGCACTAGAGTAGTGTAATTGCATTGGTTTTATGGCAAATGTGTTATATCTTGTCGAGAAGATGTGATATTTCCTACTCTTTTAGGATGGAAAGGAACCTCATACCCAGGGCAAGATGTGTGATTCCTGGCCCATGTTTTATATATTTGGGAGATTGGCAATATTTCTTTCTCTATCAGGTTTCAAGTTTATAAGACTTGGTCGCCTTTGTGTTTATATTGTTCTAGGGCTATGTTTATCTCACATGCATGTAGGTTTATGATATGGGGTGTGTGCATTATTGTTTACATGTGCTTGTGTGGCACAATCTTTATTTTATATTAATGGCAAGTATTCTTTTGTTATCATATGATTTCAATTCCTTTTTTCTTGATACCCATTTTGAGTGGTCCTTATCCTTTCTATGGGAAGCCTTTTATATTTGATAAATTTTATTCCATATGTTTATCAATTTCCTATTTAGTATGCACATACCAGCCTTTTACTGATGTCATCTATTTTCTCTTCTTGTTGGGGTATGCTTCCAACCCTAGGTGAAGGACTTGGATGATAATGCATGAAGTTTTGGACTAGCTTAAGGAGTTAAAGCTTGGAGACAAAGTTGTTATGGTTTACATTTCCCTCTACTTAGATCCTTATGTTGAGTGATACATGTAAACCCTTTGTGGTAGATTATGAGTTCTTTTGTAATCTTTTATGAAAACTAAATATAGTCATTATGTTTATTCCACTGATATACTTTGGTCTTTTGCATACCATTATAATAAATTTGGAAAATTTATACCTATTCCAGCATACCTTTGAGTGTTCTTGGAATGGATGTTAATTCTTCAAATTTATTTTAGTAAGGGGGTGATCCATCCCTCCTTACAGAATGGTATCAGAGCCCATAGTAGTCAGAATCTAAATATTTCAATTTTCTTTCCCTAGTTAGAATACTTGCCTTACCTTTAAGTGACATGTTTGTCCTAGAGTTGATCAATAGGTGATGAAGGGTTGATTTAGGATCATATAGTTTCACATTAGAATAATTATGAATAGATCCTTAAAATACTTACAAGTAAAAGATGCATAAGTAACCATAGTAACTTGAGGTTGTTTAGCTTGGTCTTTAGGCATCTACTAGATAATGAAGTTGAAAGCAAAGGTGTCTATAAATGATCAGGGTTCAGGGGTTGGCAAGATTTTCCTCCGCACCACTAGCTTGGTTTACGAGGACTCCTGAATCCATACTATACTGTCTTGGCCTGAGCTGATATGAATTGTTCAAAATAGAATGCCTTTAAGCAATAGTAGCATTATACATATATATGATTTATCTTTAGGGCCCTAATATGTTGAACTAGTCTCCCAAGTGTAAAGACTTGTTTGAGGATGGACAAGAGCAAGTTAACCAATAGTTCATAGTCCGTCTTTACAAGTTACATTTTTCTGCATGATGCTTATGTAGTTGGATGAAAGGAAGTGTAGTTGAACCTTTGTACCTAAAGAATGGTTTTGACCTAATAAGATGAATCCTTTAGGGGGTGGTGAATAATTTGTTTTCTTATATGTATATGTTTTGATTTCGAGGATGAAATCCCTTTAAGGGGTGGTGTGTTGTAACATACTAGATCTCAGACCCTACCCTAGAAGTTGACATTTTGGACTTAGACAAACAAGGTTGAAGGTTAGACCTAAATAGATGTTTAGCATAACCCCAATTAGCTAATACATGAATTTATCACCCTAATGTAGCCTAATGTTTTCACATTAATCTTTGGTTTATAATGGATACATAAAAAATGCCACATAACTCATTTTGGTGGTAATATGAAGATACACAACTTAATTGGATGAATAATTTAGATAATGGGTCGTTAATGGGACATATGACATATCTCATAAAAATAAGTCTCATAATTGGAAACAAACTTCAAATTTAAAATTTACATATCAAAATTAGCATAGATGTCAAATTTCATCTAATTTGGACAACCTTGAAATATTATGATAAGTTTAGGAGAGAGAAAATGAGTAAAAGGCATAAGTAATGCATAATGTGATTATATAACTTCAAAACATGGAAATAATGGAAAATTCATATTCAACACATCAAAGATAACTTGTGGATGAAGTTTGGTCCAATTTAGATGTTGTTTGTGCAAGTTATGCAATTTTAGGTACATTTTGGACTTTTCTGCAATTTACCCAATTAGGAGGTTTTCTTTGAAAATTGTCACATGCATTATAATACTTATATATTACCTTACCATTCTCGAGTTTTTGAACCATGGGTCACCTAGTTGCACCTTGGTTTGAAGGTGTTTCTTTCCAAGGGCATTTTAGGGATTACTCTCTTTATAAATGAGCTTATCTTTAGAAGCTATCAACCAATGGGGTTATTTCTTTGATTGGAGGTCGGTTGGTATGGCCTATAAGTGTCCATAAACTAAAATTTGATATTCAATAATCCTTTATGAGCTGTCCTCTTGCATGGCCATGAAATCCCTAGGCTGAGGACACATGGAAAGCTCCATGGACACCTCATGCTTGACTTCTTCCTTATCCATAAAGGTTTGCATGTCCATAGGCACCCTTAGCATTGGACACATGGAAAGTAACTTGAAACCTCATGCTTTACTTCTTTCTTATCCATAAAGTCTTTCATGTCCATGGGCACCCTTATACATGACACATGGAAAGTCTCATAGACACCTCATACTTGACCTCTTTCTTTATATAGACATATCTACCCCTTCCCAACTCCCAATTCGAAAACTCTTTCTCTCCTTTATTTCCTCTAGATTAAAGCATCATTCCTACTCTATTTTTCCATGAAGGTTTTGTCCCAAGATAAAAGGAGGTTCCTACCTTGGTGAAGAAGGCTCCAAGGGTTCCAAATTTCTCTATTTAGGGTTTCTAAAGCTCCTCCTTGGTTATTTCGACCCAAACTAGTAAATTTTCTCCTTTCCTTACCTATTTTCATGTTGTTAGTCTTCCTTACACCTTCCTCCAGGTCTAAAACCTGGTCTTCCATGGTGAAACCCCACCTATATCCCTTAAACACCCCATCTCCATGTTCTTTTGTTAGGGTTTTTCACCTCTAAAGTGGAGAAGGTGCTTCTTGCTCGAGATAGGAGCTTTTCTGGAGAAACCAACATCTCTAAGCTTTGGAACCTTACTTATTGGACCTGTACTCCTTCCCTATTGGTTCTTTGGAGGCCTAATCTTGACTTGGGATGCTTAGACTCTGAAGTTGAGGTATGGTGTATCCCTTATTCTTCTATGTTGAGCAATTCACCTATGCTTATTCATTTTCTTTGTCCTATGGACATTAGCCTATACATAATGTCTTTTATTTTAAAATCATGGTTCATGTGAACTACCTTATTTGATATTTATCATGTGATCATGGATATTCTTTTTAACTCTTATCTTATTCTTTGTTCATGATGAAACTCTAAACGATGACATGTGATGTCTTTTGCCCACTTATGAGGTGGATGTATATGTTAGTCACTTATGTGGTGACTACTTTATATATTATAACTATACTTTCTAATTGCCTCTACATTTAACATGCTACATGATTCAGTAGCACTAGAGTAGTGTAATTGCATTGGTTTTCATGGCATATGTGTTATTTCCTGCCGAGCAGATGTGATATTTCTTGCTCTTTTGGGATGGAAAGGAACCTCATACCCAGGGCAAGATGTGTGATTCTTGGCCCATGTTTTATATATTTGGGAGATTGAAGTATTCCTTTCTCTATCAAGTTTCAAGTTTATGAGACATGGCTTCCTTTGTGTCTATATTGTTCTAGGGCTATGTTTATCTCACATGCATGCAAGTTGATGATATGGGGGGTGTGCCCTAATTCTTTACATGTGCTTGTGTGGCACAATCTTTATGTTTTATTAATGGAAAGTATTCTTTTGTTATCATATTATTTCAATTATTTTTCTCTCAATACCCATTTGGGTGGTCTTTGTCCTTTCTATGAGAAGCCTTTTATATTTGATGACCTTTATTCCATATATTGCTCAACTTTCTATTTAGTATGCACATATCAACCTTTTGTTGATGCCATATATTTTCTCTTCTTATTGGGGTATGCTTCCAACCCTAGGTGAAGGACTTGGATGATAAGACATGAAGCATTCGACTAGCTTAAGGAGTTAATGCTTGGAGACAAAGTTGTTATAGCTTATATTTCCCTCTAGTTAGATCCTTATGTTGAGTGATACATGTAAACCCTTTGTGGAAGATTATGATGTTCTTTTGTAATCTTTTTTGAAAATTAAATATAGTCATTATTTTTATTCCACTTCTATACTTTGGTCTTTTGCATACCATTATAATAAATTTGGAAATTTTATACCTATTCCAGCATACCTTTGAGTGTTCTTGGAATGGGTGTTAATTCTTCAAATTTATTTTAGCAAGGGGGTGATCCCACCTCCTTACAATGAATATAGGGTATGAATATCATAAATGCTTGTAGATATATCTACAATCATTACATGGTTGAAATGTCATCATCCATAATATTAAATATCTTGTTGATATGATGATTAATGTATATTAGTTATTCCTTATTAGTATCTTCTTCATACTTTTGCATATAAGAAATGGTGAGGCTTAGGATTTTGTAACTAAGGGTATTTTCCTTAACTATGTATTATTTCTTTAAATTAACATACATTTTTACAAGTGATCTGGCCTCTAAGAATTGTGATTCTAAAGGGAAGAATCTCTTACTTTTACGTTAGTGATCTTGTGCGGTATAAGTCTTTATACTTAGAGTGTCAAATCTTGAACAACAACATTGGGGGTGTCACTTTAAGGTTTAAATCTAAAATATTTGAATACCATATTTTCAGTCACAAGTGCATAAAGTCAGTTGTAAACAATTCAAAATTGTTCACAAGAAACACTAAAATGGATCAATAGGATAGTTGGATTTTTAGATAATTCCACAAATGTTTTAAATAATTTTTATGATCTAGGAAAAATTGAGATAAATTTTTTGAATCTATGGTAACATGCTACATGAAATCATACTAAAAATGGCCAATATATGGATTTCTAACACCTCAATTATGCTACCTATCTGACTGTGAATACCCCCTATAAGATATCAATTAACTGATATATTTCCATATGTATCTATCATCCTACTCTCAGATTTAGTTAGAACATTTGAATTTATTGGATAGCTTCACTCTTAGGACCAACTATCATTGCATACTCACTAAGGCCTAACAATCAAAACACCCAACCCAGTCTTCTTATCTTGAAGTTAGGTTGATCTCCCCTCTTCTTAGGGTAAAACACTAAATCACCCCCATATTGGCCACTCTAGAGAAACATCACATCTAGAAAGATGAAAACCTGAAGAAAAAAATCAAAACAATATTATATGGTACTTATAGTGGTTGGATAACATGATCAAGGAGCATAAGCCCCAATCTAGGGATAGAACTTAGAACCTCATGTTTAATCAATGTAATAGATCGATTTAATGGAGCTCAGTTCCATCTCTAATGCAAAAAAGAAGGATATTGAGGATAAACATGTCTCGCCAAAGGACATAGATCTTTCTATCATCATCGGCACACGATCTCTTAATAGTTTCCATGCCAATATCATGGCCCTCTGATATATTGGAGAAGTCTAACTCAAAGAATATGGGGTAAGGGAGGAGAGATAATATGTGATCTAGTATGCATAAAGTCTATTTAGATATTTCACTTTGATATGGGAGGGAGGTGGAATATGAGTGGGGAATGTTTACTGCAAATGGAAGGGTGTAGGTGAAGGTTTAAATCCTAAGAACAGATGTATGGGGGGTTTGGTGGAATTTTTTATAAGTACAGTGGAGTTTTCTCTTTGATGCCTTATGTATTTGATCTTTATGACCTCTTCAATCAAATGTTGGATGTATTCCAACTTTGTTTGAATTAAACATAATCCATCTGGGATGGGGAACTTTTTATCATGTTTTCCTTGTATATATCCTCCTGATTTTATCACATTTTGTTCAATGGATTGGAGAACGAGATTGTAATTTTGAATTTACAAAGTACGTCTTCAATGTGATTGTATAAGAAGGTAGTTGGTCGAGTGTCTAAGTCTTCAATTATCATATGTGAGATTTCTGATATGATGAATGGATATCTTCAATGATAATTTTTTTTGCATAAATTCAACTAATCAAACATTTGAACATGGTTAGTCATTTGATAATGTTTATTAACATTGGACACAAGAAATAAGGTCTCTTATCTGAGGATTCAACTTCAAATATAGTGGAACCTCATATCCTTGTCTTATTGTCGAGTATGTAATGTTTGATCATGTGTTTCCACATGCTCAATGGAGACCTTAGAATGATAGTATTTGATTCTATCAAATAATATCTTGTTTTACTTTAATTGTAGATTTTTTCCCTTTTTCATGCATTCCCTCTGGTCATATCGAGAAAATTAATATATAGTAATAACACTAGGTATTTCTCTATAAATTAGGGTAGTCTTAGACTATTTATTCCTAGGATAACATCCAAAAATTGATGCCATTAACATCTCCAAACGTAATGATATTTGTTCCTCAAGGAAAACATTCAATTAAGCTAAGAAAACTTTTGATGTCTTGATTTAATAATCAAAATTATTTACCTTCTTGGGAAGAGGAACTATAAAAAGCTTCTCGACCATTTTTAAAGAAGGGATTCTTGAATCTCTTCCCCTTGTAGACCATTTATGGCTACATATTCTTATCAAAAATATTCAAGTGTATTTAAGTTATTTGTTCTTAACCTCAATATGCTTAAAATCGTCCCATCATATCCAAAGTCAACAACCCCTGAATTTTTATAACAAGAGCATTGAATATCTCCATTATTATCATATACATTCTTCAAACACAACTAAATATTGATGTAGATTAATGATATACAATGTAATTGCATGATCAATATTCCAATTATATGAAATGGTTTTTTTCCACCATGCAATCCATAAGAGAGATATTAGCATATAAAAAAGCATCAGTTACTTGTTAAAGAATACTCATATGATTGAAGTGGTGTCTAGGCTATTTAACTCACCTCTATGAAGCCAAACATTACCTTTTGTTGCTTATGCTAAACTTCCACCTCATAGTATTATTACTTTTTATTTTATTTTCTATTCTTTTGGGGTGCCTCAAAATTAGTTTTCAAAAGAATCTAACTCATTATGACATTTATTTAGAGCTATTAGCTTTATTATGATTGAATTATTATTATCTCATCAAGATAATTGAGTGGTAGACAACAAGAGATTATATAAAGCATTTTTTTGTAAGAGATCAAAGTTTTCCTTCTAGCAAAAGAGGCTAAGAAGAAATGAATACTAGTTTCATTTTATGAAAAATGTAATCATTATGTAGTTAAAATTATTGTGTATTAAAGATACTCCTGGGTAGTTTAAGGAATAAAAAGAAGATACATAGAAAGGTTAAAATCAAACAAAATTGAAAAAAGACAATTAAAAACAATATATAAAAATAACATAATTTGTGGTGATTTTATCTTCCTTCTCCACTCCACAGTTGACTTTACTTGTCCCCAAGAAAAAGAATAAGATAATAATAAGGGTGGGGAGTGAGTACAATTAAGCTCATGAGTTCTCTTAAGAATATGGGTACTGGATTTCTTTTTGAGAGTACAACACCACATAGATATTATCCTCAAAGATGGTGGTAGTGATTTTGTATTAGCTTTGGCTTGAGCTTGTCTCACATAGTGGATATCCATCGCAAAATGTTGAAACCCTAATCTCCTAACTCATGTTTTTTTGTGGATCCATACAGTTTAATTCAATCAGATTGTTTGATGAAGGGATTGATATATGTCTAATATGAATTCAATGATCTCTTGTATCAGCTCAACATCTCAGGCATCATGATTCATATTTTTATTCCTTTACAACTTTCTCTTACGATTTAACTAATTCCAAGCTATTTTTTTGGATAAGGTTTTTCTTTCATGGGTAGAATATGATGAGGTTTCAGTGGTCTTAATTACATATATGAATATTCATGGGCCTGATTTCAGAAGGATGAGCCTTCTTTTGCATATCCAATGCTCCAATCGGACTAGGCATTGTTGGGATACCAATCAAGATATCATCTTGGTAAAGGGGATTTTCATGTATAGGATGTTGGAATTACATTTTTACTTGGATCATCTCATAGATGGAAATTATCATATTTCCTTAGTGTTCAAATAGATTCACAATTTTTCTCAAAGATAGACATCTTTGCTAGAGAAGTAATCATATGTTTCTAGTTGGCATATATGATTTCCATTGATATAATGTGATCTTCCTAATATTGGGGTTCTATGATAAATAAATTAGATAGATGTCTAGAAGATGTTCCATAATAGATAGGAGATATTTTTCTTGTACTCCAGAGTGCATTAGGGATATTTTACTTTCTAAGCCTATGAAGGCAGAAAGGGTCAAAGCTACATTTGTAAGACATCTCTTGAGCATGGAATTCAATGTAGGAATGCCATCATTACTGATAATTGAGTAACAATGCTTAAAGTGTTGTCCAATTAGACTAGAATGGTTGCCAAAAGAAAAGAAAAAAGGTGTTTCTAGATTATGGAACTCTATTATGATAGGGTGGTCTTATGAAATAATGTGCATATAATCTTGTGTCATTGGAAACAATTCATCAAGAACTATGGAGACTCGAAAACTAAAATTATCGATAGCGGTCTAATTCTTTGCATTGGAATTTAAGAAATTGTCACTGTTAGATCTAATGCTATTGGAAGTTAAGAAATTTTCACTGTTCGATCTAATTTTATTGGATTAATAAATTCAGAAGATGAAGCTCCCATTTAACTCACACTCTGCATTTCTCACCTTGATTGAGTTTATCAAACTACGTACAAAATGCTTTTGTAAGACTTTATGAAGAATGTGGTATTCTATCCTGCATCCATCTATCTTCTAGCATCTATTTAGCTTGGGAAACACTTTAAGAAAAATGTTTCTCAAGAGAAACACTAACCCTAGGGACCCCTTAAATAATGGAAATATAGCATGCCATCTGTCAAGATAATAGGGGCTAGGCCAATGTTGTTGCATCCAAGTGGTAAAGTTGATGTTGTATGATCGAGAGGTAACAATTAGAAACCCCCTGACAACAAGATGAATAAATTGCCAATTTTTTAGAAAAATAATAGGAACTAGAATTGTTAAAAGTCGGGATGGTAGTTAGCTTGATGTTTCAGAGGAAACTGGTTGAGACTTCCAAGTTGCAATTTGAAAAGAGGCTAGACAACCCATTGACAGAGAGAATGGAGTAAACCTACCCCTTTATATTAATCTATAAAAGATAATGTTACAACCTCAATTTTTCATATGTTTTCATAATTGAAATGTAATGTTTTTATGAGTATAGACTTAATTGGAAAAGATTGTATGCTTTGCTTCAAAAAATCGATTATTGGGCAAATTCCCTTTTGATAGGAATTTCGTGATTCCTATTATTAGATTAATCCAATAATGGATATAAAAGAGAAGAAAGGAAGAAAAGTCCAAATAATAGAAAAAGATACAAGATAATGAATATTAAGCAAAGTATTTATAAAAATACATAGAAATCTCTGGAAAGTGGCATTAATGGCTAGAATTGAATAAATTTCGTTTATATGTGATTTCTAATGAAAAAAATAGGAAAGAGGAAAAAGGAGATGAAAGATAATGAAAACTCCTTGAAAAGAGATATCTTAATAAAGAAATAAGTAAGATAATGAGAAATGAAGAATGTAGATGCATCTATAAGAATAATAAGCATCCTTAAAAAGGAATTTTGAGATATTAGGATTTCTTGGGATCTAAGGAGTCTCAATAGAGAAGAAGAAGAAAGAGAAAAATGCAAATAATACAAAATAAGAGGATAATGTGATACATAATTAATGGATTTTTGGTATTATCAAAATGAGGTACTTTCTACTATAAGAAAGTACAATCTCATGGCCAATGGATTAAAAGTCAAGAATAAAGATGATAAGAGAGATGATCTTCGAATTCCTAAATAGTTAAGGTTTATGGTTTAATAAGAAAATATTTTAAGAGAGAGAAGATTGCTTCTTAATGAAGGAACTTGGTTCCCTATTGGGAAAGGGACTTGTTATCTCATGGATAGACATCCTAGGGCTTCGTTACCCTCCCCTATATAAGTGTAGACCCCATGGTCGAGCCTAAAGAAATCCAATGCATCCCCTCTCTCTTCTCCTTCTTACTTATGTACAAACCCTATTCAAGAAGAGTAAAGCTTTTCCTAGAGAAGCGAGGGGATGTGGAGGGGTTGCGATGGAGGTTGACCGCTCCCATGACATCATGGGGTGTTTAGTGATCATCCCCTCCTCCTAGTTGTACGCGGCAGTAGTAGCACGGCTGCATATGGCGACTGCGAGTTGCAGGTCTGCCCAACCCAGTCCCTGCCACCTCGCCAGCAGCTTGGAGCCCCTACAGGTGTGGCGGAGGTTGACATAAAGGAAGGAACCCTCGTCGGTGCCTTCGGGTCCAGGGAAGGGGAGGAAGAGACCCCACGAGTTGCTGCAGTCAGTGGCAGCTAGGGCTCGCGAGGTGGAAGACGACCGGGCAGGTTTTTGATAGTTCTGCCACTCCACTCTGTGAAGAACCAATGAATTAAGTGAGGGCTACATGGTAATTTGGTTATATTTTAGGCCGACTACGTGATACATGTAAAAGGATGACGTGGCAATCTGCCATTGGTCCAAGTAAGTGTATTCTTGCAAAATCCATATCCAATTATCGGTAGATCGGATTGGTACATGTAATATATGTATTTTGCTCAGAAAAATGTGAGGAATCCATTAGAAATATATTTAGAAGATAATTCCTCTTGAAATTCTAAAAGTTGTGGAAATTATCAACTTTAATGCATTAATGATTAAGAAACCCTAATTTAAGATGATTAATGTATTGAGGAGGGTTATATGGATGATTAAAGTTGATATTACCCTATTGATTATAAAAAGACAAAAAAAGATAATTGTTATGTGTAATTTGATTAATTTAGGGTTCCATATACATAAATAAGCTTTAATGGACCTTGAAACCCTAATGTTAGTAATTATGTTTCCTAATGGCTTTAATTGTTCAAATTCATGTATAAAATAGAGATTTGATGGTTCTAAGCTATTTTGAGTATAAACATTCCTAATTGTGATAAATACCCTTAATTTGGTAATTAGGGTTTTCTAGTAGATAAAGGTGGAATTAGTGTTAAATAGAGTTCATATATGAATTGAACTATAATGAAATATGAGTTGTTAATTTGAAAGAAACTAAATGTGATAATTGAGTTTAATGATCTTGAAATAACTTAAAAGGATAAAGATGGTAGTTTTAGTGTAAAAGAGTATTAACCATGATAAAGGTATTATGGAGGCTAAAACCCTAATAAAACGCTAAAGTGGCCTAGAAAGACTAAGGTGGAATCCAAGTCTATCATGAGAATGTTTTGGATAAACTATAACACTTGGATGTTATGCATTAATTTTAGGATATTGTTGATTGCTTATTTGATTGTTCTTGAATATTATTGCTTGGACATCAAGTTGCTCTGGATTAGGTATGTGGTTACGCTTATGAATATCTCGAACTAGTTTTCTGAGGATTTTCGAAGTTTTCATCGGTGGCTTGAATTAAACTATTGGATGAATTTCATTCATGCATACTATAATGTGGATATGACTATCACCTAAGATATATGCCTACTAGCTCAAATCCTAGTCCCCTCTATAGCTTGATAGATTGACCTAGTACATGGCTACCTATGGGGTAGGTCCATCATGTCATTGGATGACTTAGTACATGTCTACCTATGGGGTAGGTCCATCAAGTCACCATGAGTCAGAGATTGGGATACCTTTGGGTAGGGCCATGCGACTCCACAACCCTAAGTAATGGATACCTGTGGGGTAGGACCATGGGAGTAAGGATCTACCATATGAGAGAGGTAGTATCCAAGTCCATTGTAGGGACAACACAGAGATAAGGGGATAGGTATGGATTGAGTAGTATTGCTTAAAATGTAACCTTGACTGTTAAATGACATTTGGTTTCTTACATTGTTACCATAGTTGCACGATTATTGTTTCCCCCACATACCGGCATATTCATTTATGCTGACTGACGTTTTGTTTGTCAACATTTTAGGTACAAATAGAAAAGGACAATAGTAAAGTGGCATATTGTGAAATTAAGAAATAAAATGCAAGGAGGATTAGTTAGAATAGAGTCCAGATGTGGATAGAAGTTAGAAATCCAAGGGAGAATTTAATAATTATTACTAATTATTTTTCAAACCTTTGGTCCAAGAAATTGGGATAATGGCTTTGACCTCTTGGTCTCCCTTAATTGGGGGTTATCGGGAGGCATGGTCGTTACATTTGGTATCAGAGCATTGGTTCCTCATTTAATCCTTCATAATTATTAAATTTTACAAACTTTGTAGAACCCGAGGGAGTTATTAGAGGATTTTCTGAAAGACAGAGGTGTCTAGAAAAGGATCATGTCCTGGGGCTGGAAATATTTTCCTCTGCATCGCTAGTTGGAATACGAGGACTCCTGGATCTATGTGACTGCCTGGCCAATGTCTTAGGATCTGATTCGAAATAAGATACATTTAGGACTCTCTCATCTATTTTTGTCCCTTCTCAACCCTAATTCTGTTAAAATTTTGAGGTTTATGGTTTTTCTCTTTCTTCCTCACCCTCTTGAGGTCAGGGTATGTATAATAAAGTTAAGGAATCATCCACCAAATTAATTAAAAGCATGTAAATAAGATGTCATGGACATAAGCTTAATAGTTTAAGCATAAACTAAAGAATAGTTGCATGCTTAAGTCGTATGACATGTGTTGTCATGCCCTCAGGTGAGACCTGAGGTTAGACCCTCTGGTTAGGAGGATGAGTAGAGAGTTGGTCTTAGAGGCAGAGATCTCCATTAAAGGTAGAGACCTAGCACATCCTTTAATGATGATGCTAACCCTAACCCTAACCCTAAGTGGTGGTTAGAGAGGGATGCCACGATGAGTTAGATGTCATGGTAGACTAGGTGTGTGGGTGGACATGCTTTTGGTTTAGATACCCATGATGATATGAGCCATGTGAGGTTGGATGACCTAGTACCTTTGGAGACCCAACCCTGGGAAGGGTCCTGCATGGTAGAGTGAAGGATAGATCCTTCATTGATGAGGACCATATAGAAACCCTATGATCTTATATGAGCATGGTAAAGTTGCACCCAAAGTACGTCTGTAGTGCTTACAATAGACTAAAAAGCCAGGCCTAAAGGGCATAATGGATAGCTTATGAGATAAGCATAAAGAGCTATGGGTAACCTTGAGCGAAAATAGGTTGATCATACATCTCACCCATGTAGGTGTATGCATATGAGCTTGATTCACCTTTGAGAGAGAACCTCTAGTAGTAAGGTTGTTTGTAGGGTTAGCTCTAGAGAGAGACCAAGACTCGAGAAAGAAGGATGGAAGCATAGACTCTGGGATATGAGGAACCCTGAGAAGTTGAGTATGTTACGACCTAAGTGGATGGTTGTGGTTGCCTCATGCGTAGTCCTTGTGGTTCTTGGTTGCAATTAGAGGAACTAAACCCTAGAAGAAGGATGAGGCTATTGGTACCTATGTGCAGATGATATAGGTGCTTACCTTATAAGGATAGAAAGAAGAGTTCCTTAGACCCTGAGGAGGTTTAGTAATAAGTTGTGAGGCCTTATACCTAGTTGGTTGTCCTTGAGGAGGACTCAACTCTGAGGTGTTGTTCAAGTAGAAGGATAATAGGACGTGCATGGTGTACCTCGTACATGCTTGGTTTGTGGTTAGAATGTTAAGCATGCGGTTGGACGGCTCTTGAAGAAAAGTGAACCTAGGGTTCCTAGACCTAAGAGGGGAAGTAGTAGTACCTGGTGCACCTGATGCTCATGATGAGATTTGAATTCCTATAGATTCGAGCATGGCACTCCTCATGTTTAGAGGAAAGGGAAACCCCTCGGATTAAGGAGTATGTTTGATGAATCCCTACATATAGTTTGGGACATAGAAATGTATGTATGATGATGGTCCAATGTTGAGGAATGAGAACAAGTATGACCTATCATGAAGACCTAGCATGGTTTAGTAGGTGGTCTGCTTGTTAGCTATGTACCTTAGTAGTTTTATAGGGCTAAGTATGCTCATGTGGATGTAAACCTTGGGCATAAGGATGTTTGTGACCTTTGTTGCTATCAAGAGATAGTTTCCTCCCATCCTGGGAGGGGACCCTTTTGTAGGATATGAATCAGCTTTTGTTGGGTTTGAGGTAACCTTAAGAGGTCTCATAGGATCTTGAGAAGCTAAGCAGAGAGTACATAGTATGAGGATGAACCTGTAGACCCATAGATAACCATCTCTAAGTGCTTGTGGATGTGTTACCATGGAGGTAACCAGTATGGAGCCTGAGCAAGGTAGATAGGTCACCATGATCCATATGAAAGGATGTAAGTCAGACCACGAATGCAGGGAGAGTTGATGGAGACTTGGGTAAGGTTCTAAGTTGGACATGTACTACGTTAGAATCCTAAGTCTATCCTAGGGTCATGTAGGGATAAGACCGATGAGAGTAGGAGTTTCCTAATTCCCTAGTTGTACATGACCATAGGGTCGGGAGGTAACAACTATCATTGTCTGAGGGCCATGGGTTAGTAGATTGATCACCTTCATGAACTCATTAACCCAAAGGGAAAATGAGGAGGGCACCCTCTAATGCATAAGGGAAGAGGGATGACCCCAAAAGTGTCAACACCCTACAGACCTAGAGGAGATGACCAAGGATGGTATGATGACCCAAGTGGATTTGAGACTAGTTTTCCATGGAAGTAACCCTGATGTCGAGATGTTCATGATGTGGAGACATGTGTTGCACGTTTCAACTTAGATTGGAAGGTGTATTGGCAATGTGGGATGCACCATCTCTACTCTTGGAATGGGAAGAACTTTGTGTTTGGATGACCGCCAAATGCTTATTTCCTCTCGTTGTGGGGGTGATAGATAGGGCAGTACGCATGCCATACACTAAGGATAAATATGATGTGAATTGAAATGTTTCTATAAGGATAGAGATAATAACATACCCTTGTGGAGTGTACAATATGTGGATGGTTTACAAACATCAAGAGAACTAAGGTAGTCATCTTTTGAGGATGTTTTTATCATGATCCATGTAGAATATATGAGTTAGACAAGGATTCGATAACCAAGAGGATGAGCTCTGAGTTCCCTTGATGAAGATAGTCTTAGAGTTTGAGATGAGATAATAAGTGGAATACATGGAGGTGTGTGTCTTCAACATTACCTAATACATAAGGATGTGAGGTGGTAATGGATGCTCTAGTTGAGATGCAGCTTCCTGGTTTAGTTTGAGGATAGAAGAGGTTGTTAGGTTAACCCTAAGTTTGGAAAAGGAGATATGTTTGGCTAACACTCAGATGTAACGAGATTTTTTGATCAAGTTAGTGGTTGTTTGGTTAGCCAGCCTAGGCCTTGATGCGATAAAAGGATGGTTGTAGAACCTCAGATGCACTTCTCTGGAAAAGAAGGTGATGAAACCCCAACTAGAGTGTTTATAAGGTTTCTGATGAACCAACCTTAAGGAATAATGACATATATGAGATCGTGGTTTTAAGTTCACCATATATCGTGGTACTACTAAGATAATAAGTGGTAGTAGTACTTTGGATGCCTAAGAAGTGTACGGAGTTGCACGTGGCTTGTCGCCATGCATGTCAGGGGGTGAAGAATGAACACCAATAACCCATTGAGCTGATATAGAGGATAACAGTCCCTGAGAGGGAATGTGAGTTCATCACTATGGATGTTGTAGTAAGTCTCCCCTGGATCGAGGAAGGTCAAGATGCAATGTGGGTTATAGTAGATCACCTTACCTAGATAACATGATCTAAGAGAAAGAGAGAGTACTTTCGAGAGACATATCCAGTTGAACTACATGTAAGAGAGATGGTTCAACTACACCTTGATGCGAGTTCAAAGGTTCTGGAGTATGACCTAAAGATTCACTTCCATGAGGTGGAAGTAAATGCATGAAGAACTCGATGCTAGTACAACTTATCAACCCTAACTGATGGTTAGTATGATCCAGACTAAAAGGTCTGATGAGAGTGTGTGTGCTCGTTCAGGGTGATATATGGAGAAAATTCTTGTCCTATAAAAGATGTGATGATAGCCATCATAGACAATATGAGGATATAAGAAGCTCTGTAAGGGACGTTGCGTCGGTCACCACTTCATTGAGATAATGTTGGTGAAGGGACATCACGAAGGTCAGAAAAGGACCACAGTGTGTGCAGATGAAGTTGCTTTGATAATGCAATGTCTGAAAGCGAGCATAGGGGTGACATGAGTCGTGAGCTGATGGAAAGTATACTGACATGCAGCTCACTGTGAGAGAATATGTGATGTGAAAATCTGACCCCTCTAAGTTATAGCTAAGAAAGTTGAGTCCCTGATACATGGGTCCATTGGGATGGATTGGTGGAGATGGTTATGCTTAGCCTTACCCCTTAGGATGACGTGATATGTGATGTGTTCCACGAGTCTGATCTAGAGCAGTATGTGAGGTACCCAAGCCATGTGCTAACCCAGGAACCTATTTACCTTTGAGAGAAGCTGAAATGACTTGAGTCACCTATAAGGGTACAAGATACCAAGGTGAGAAATAACTCAGATATAAGAATATGAGATGATAAAGGTTCTTTGGAAGCACCATGGAGAGGATGAAGCCACATGGGAGCCAATGACGAATATGGAAAAGTTTTATCCTGAATTGTTTATATGTTTGGTGGATTGTTTATATGTTTGGTGGAATTTTGAGGGCAAAATTCCTATAAGGGGGGAAGGATGTTACAACCTCAATTTTTCATATGTTTTCATAATTGAAATGTAATGTTTTATGAGTATGGACTTAATTGGAAAAGATTGTATGCTTTGCTTCAAACAATGGATTACTTTGCAAATATCCCTTTTGATAGAAATTTTGTGATACCTATTATTAGATTAATCCAATAATGGATATAAAAGAGAAGAAAGGAAGAAAAGTCCAATAATAGAAAAAGATACAAGACAATGAATATTAAGAAAAGTATTTATAAAAATACATAGAAATCTCTAGAAAGTGGAATTAATGGCCACAATTGAATAAATTTCGTTTATGTGTGATTTCTAATGAAAAAAAATAGGAAAGAGGAAAAAGGAGATGAAAGATAATGAAAAATCCTTGAAAAGAGATATCTTAATAAAGAAATAAGTAAGATAATGAGAAATGAAGAATATGGATGCATCTAGAAAAATAATAAGTATCCTTAAAAAGGAATTTCGAGATATTAGGATTTCTTGGGATCCAAGGAGTCCCAATAGAGAAGAAGAAGAAAGTGAAAAATGCAAATAATACAAAATAAGAGGATAATGTGACACATAATTAATGGATTTTTGGTATTATAAAAAAGAAGTACTTTCTACTATAAGAAAGTACAATTTCGTGGCTAATGGATTAAAATTCAAGAATAAAGATGATAAGAGAGATGATTTTTGAATTCCTAAATAGTTAAGGTTTATGGTTTAATAAGAAAATATTTTAAGAGAGAGAAGATTGCTTCTTAATGAAGGAACTTGGTTCCCTATTGGGAAAGGGACTTTTTATCTCGTGGATAGACATCCTAGGGCTTTGTTACCCTCCCCTATATAAGGGTAGACCCCATGGGCGAGCCCAAGGAAATCCCATGCATCCCTCTCTCTCTACTACTTCTTCCTTATGTACAAACCCTAATCAAGAAGAGTAAAGCTTTTCCTAGAGCAACGAGGGGTTGTGGAGGAGTTGTGATGGAGGTTGGCCGTTACCACGACATCATGGGGTTTTTGGTGATCGTCCCCTCATCCTAGTTGTACGCGACAGTAGTAGCACGACTGCATATGGCGGATGCAAGTTGCAGGTCTGCCCAGTCTAGTCCCCGCCACCTTGATAGTAGCTTGGAGCCCTTGTAGGTCTGGCGGAGGGCAACGGAAAGGAAGGAACCCTCGTTGGTGCCTTTGGGTCCAGGGAAGGGAAGGAAGAGACCCCACGAGCTGCTGTAGTCGGCGGCAGCTAGGGCTCGTGAGGAGGAAGACGACCGGGAAGGTTTTTTACGGTTCTGCCCCTCTGCTCTGTGAAGAACCAATGACTTAAGTGATGGCTATATGGTAATGTGGTTATGTTTTGGGTCGGCTACGTGATGCATGGAAAAGGATGATGTGGCAGCCTGCCATTGGTCCAAGTAAGTGGATTCTTGTAAAATTCATATCTAATTATCGGTAGATTGATTTGGTACATATAATATATGTATTTTTCTTAGAAAAATGTGAGGAATCCATTAAAAATAGATTTAGAAGCTAATTCCTCATGCAATTCAAAAAGTAGTGGAAGTTGTCGACTTTAATGCATTAATGATTAAGAAACCCCAATTTATGATGATTAATGTATTGAGGAGGGTTATATGGATGATTAAAGTTGATATTAACATGTTGATTATAAAAAAGACACAAAAGGATAATATTTATGCATAATTTGATTAATTTAGGGTTCCATGTACATAAATAAGCTTTAATGGGCCTTGAAACCCTAATGTTAGTAATTATGTTTCTTAATGGCTTTAATTGTTCAAATTCATGAATAAAACAGATATTTGATGGTTCTAAGCTATTTTGAGTATAAAAGTTCCTAATTATGATAAATACCCTTAATTTGGTAATTAGGGGTTTCTAGTAGATAAAGGTAGAATTAGTGATAAATAGAGTTCATATATGAATTGAACTATAATGAAATATGAGTTGTTAATTTGAAAGAAACTGAATGTGATAATTGAGTTTAATGATCTTGAAATAACTTAAAAGGATAAAGATAGTAGTTTTAGTGTAAAAGAGTATTAAATGTGATAAAGGCATTATGGAGGCTAAAACCCTAATAAAACCCTAAAGTGGCTTAGAAAGCCTAAGGTGGAATCTAGGTCTATCGTGAGAATGTTTTGGATAAACTATAACACTTGGATTTTATGCATTAATTTCAGGATATTGTTGATTGCTTATTTGATTGTTCTTGAATATTATTGCTTGGACATCAAGTTTCTCTAGATAAGGTATGTGGTTACACTTATGAATATCTCAAACTATTTTTTTGAGGATTTCTAAAGTTTTCATCGGTGGCTTGAATTAAACTGTTGGATGAATTTAATTCATGCATAATATAATGTGGATATAACTATCACCTAAGATATATGCCTACTAGCTCAGATCCTAGTCCCCTCTGTAGCTTGATAGATTGACCTAGTACATGGCTACCTATGGGGTAGGTCCATCAGATCATTGGATGACTTAGTACATGGCTACCTATGGGGTAGGTCCATCAAGTCACCATGAGTTAGAGATTGGGCTACCTTTGGGTAGGGCCATGCGACTCCACAACCCTAAGTAATGGCTACCTGTGGGGTAGGACCATGGGGGTAAGGATCTACCATATGAGAGAGGTAGTATCCAAGTCCACTGTAGGGACAACACAAAGATAAGGGGATATGTATGGATTGAGTAGTATTTCTTAAAATGTAACCTTGATTGTTAAATGACATTTGGTTGCTTATATTGTTACCATAGTTGCACGATTATTGTTTCCCCCACATATCGACATATTCATTTATGTTGACCGATGTTTTATTTGTCAGCGTTTTAGGTACAAATTGAAAAGGACAAATAGTAAAGTGGCATATTGTGAAAATAAGAAATAAAGTGCAAGGAGGATTAGTTAGAATAGAGTCGAGATGTGGATAGAAGTTAGAAAAGTTTTTGAAAAAGGTATGCAAAGTTTTATTTTATTCCAGTTTTCAATATAGTCATGGTAGAATTTAATAATTATTACTAATTATTTGTCGAACCTTTGATCTGGGAAATTAGGATAACAGATCTAACCTCTTGGTCTCCCTTAATTGGGGGTTACCGGGAGATGGGGTCATTACATTTGGTATCATAGCATTGGTTCCTCATTTAATCCTTAGTAATTATTAAATTTTACAAACTCTGTAGAACCCGAGGGAGCTATTAGAGGATTTTCTGAAAGATAGAGGTGTCTAGAAAAGGATCACATTTAGGGGCTGGCAATATTTTCCTCTGCACTGCTAGTCGGAATACGAGGACTCCTGGATCTGTGTGAGTGCATGGTCAATGTCTTAGGATATGAATCGAAATAAGATACCTTTAGGACTCTCTCATCTATTTTCATCCATTCTCAACCCTAATTCTGTTAAGATTCTGAGGTTTAGGGTTTTTCTCTCTCTTCATCACCATCTTGAGGTCAGGGTATGTATAATAAGGTTAAGGAATCCTCCAATAAATTAATTAAAAGCATGTAAATAAGATGTCATGGACATAAGCTTAATAGTTTATGTGTAAATTAAAGAATAGTTGCATGCTTAGGTCGTATGACATGTGTTGTCATGCCCTAAGAGAGACCTGAGGTTAGACCCTCTGGTCAGGAGGACGAGTAGAGAGTTGGTCTTGGAGGCAGACATCTCCACTAAAGGTAGAGACCTGGCACATCCTCTAAGGATGATGCTAACCCTAACCCTAAGTGGTGGTAAGAGAGGATTGACACTATGAGTTAGATGTCATGGTAGACTAGGTGTGTGGGTGGACATGTTTCTGGTTTGGATACCCATGACGATATGAGCCATGTGAGGTTGGATGACCTAATACCTTTGGCGACCCAACCCTGGGAAGGGTCGTGCATGGTAGAGTAAAGGATAGCTCCTTCATTAATGAGGACAATATAGAAACTCTATGAGCTTATAAAGTTGCACCCAAAGTACGTTTTTAGTGCTGACAGCATGCTAAAAACTCGGGCCTAAAGGGCATAATGTATAGCTTATGAGATAAGCATAAAGAGATATGGGTAACCTTAAGCAAAAATAGGTTGATCATACATCTCACCCACGTAGGTGTATGCATATGATCTTGATTCACCTTAGAGAGAGAACCTCGAGTAGTAAGGTTGTTTGTAGGGTTAGATCTAGAGAGAGAGAGAGCAAGACCCGAGCAAGAAGGATGGAAGCTTAGACTCCGAAATATGAGGAACCCTCAGAAGTTGAGTATGTTACGACCTAAGTGGATGGTTGTGGTTGCCTTGTGCATAGTCCTTGTGGTTCTTGGTTGCCTTTAGAGGAACTAAACCCTAGAAGATGGATGAGGCTCCTGGTACCTATGTGTGGATGATATATGTGCTTACCTTCTAAGGATAGAAAGAAGAGTTCCTTAGACCCTGAGGAGGTTTAGTAACAAGTTGTGAGGCCTTATACCTAGTTGGTTGTCCTAGAGGGGGACTCAACTCTGAGGTGTCGTTCAAATGGAAGGATAATAGGATGTGCATGGGGTACCCCGTACATGCTTGGTTCATGGTTAGAATGTTGAGCATGCGGTTGGAAGACTCTTGCAGAAAAGTGAACCTAGGGTTCCTAGACCCAAGAGGGTAAGTAGTAGTACCTAGTGCACCTGATGCGCATGATGAGATTTGAATTTCTATAGATTCAAGCATAGCACTCCTCATGTTTAGAGGAAAGGGAAACCCCTCAGATTTAGGAGTATGTTTGATGAATCCCTACATATAGTTTGTGACATTGAAATGTATGTATGATGATGGTCCAATGTTGAGGAATGAGAACAAGTATGACCTATCATGGAGACCTAGCATGGTTTAGTAGGTGGTTTTCTTGTTAGCTATGTGCCTTAGTAGTTTTCTAGGGCTAAGTATGCTCATGTGGATGTAAACCTTGGGCATAAGGACATTTTTGACCTTTGTTGCTATCAAGAGATAGTTTCCTCCCATCTGGGGAGAGGATCCTTTTGTAGGATATGAATCGGCTTTTCTTGGGTTTGAGGTAACCTTAAGAGGTCTCATAGGATTTTAAGAAGCTAAGCGGAGAGTACATAGTATGAGGATGAACCTGTAGACCCATAGATAACCATCTCTAAGTGGTTGTGGATGTGTTACCATGGAGGTATCATGTATGGAGCCTGACCGAGGTAGATAGGTCACCATGATCCATACGAAAGGATGTAAGTCAGACCACGAATGCAGAGAGAGTTGATGGAGACTTGGGTAAGGTTCTAAGTTGGACATGTACTATGTTAGAATCCTAAGTCTATCCTAGGGTCAGGTAGGGACAAGACCGATGAGAGTAGGAGTTGCCTAATTCCCTAGTTGCACATGACCATAGGGTCGGGAGGTAACAACTATCATCGTCTGAGGGCCATGGGTTAGTAGATTGATCACCTTCATGAACTCATGGACCCAAAGGGAAAATAAGGAGGGCACTCTCTAATGCATAAGGGAAGAGGTATGACCCTAAAAGTGTTGGCACCCTACAGACCTAGAGGAGATGAGCAAGGATGGTATGATGACCCAAGTGGGTTCGAGACCAGTTTTCCATGGAAGTAACCCTGATGTCGAGATGTTCATGATGTGGAGACATGTGTTGCATGTTTTAACTTATATTGGAAGGTTTACTGGAAATGTGGGATGCACCATCCCTACTCTTGGAATAGGAAGAACTTTGTGTTTGGACGGCCGCCAAATGCTCATTTCCAGCCTAGGCCTTGATGCGATAAAAGGATGGTTGTAGAACCTTAGATGCACTTCTCTGGAAAAGAAGGTGATAAAACCCCGACTATAGTGTTTATAAGGTTTTTGGGGAACCGACCTTAAGGAATCATGACATACAGGAGATCATGATTTTAAGTTTACCATATATCGTGGTACTACTAAGATAATAAGTGGTAGTAGTACTTTGGATGCCTAAGAAGTGTACGGAGTTGCATATGACTTATCGCCATGCATGTCAGGGGGTGAAGGACGAACACCAATAACCCATTGAGTTGATATAGAGGATAAGAATCCCTGAGAGGGAATGTGAGTTCATCACTATGGATGTTGTAGTAAGTCTTCCCTGGACCGAGGAAGGTCAGGATGCAGTGTGGGTTATGGTAGATCACCTTACCTAGATAATATGATCTAAGAGAAAGAGAGAGTATTGTCGAGAGACAGATCCGGTTGAACTACATGTAAGAGAGATGGTTCAACTACACCTTGATGTGAGTTCAAAGGTTATGGAGTATGACCTAAAGATTCACTTCCATAAGGTGGAAGTAAATGCATGAAGAACTCGATGCTAGTACAACTTATCAATCCTAACTGATGGTTAGTATGATCCACACTAAAAGGTCTGATGAGAGCGTGTGTGCTCATTTAGGGTGATATATGGAGACAGTTCTTGTCCAATAAAAGATGTGGTGACAGCCACCATTGCCAGTATCAAGATATAAGAAGCTCTGTAAGGGAGGTTGTGTCAATCACCACTTCATTAAGATGATGTTGGTGAAGGGACATCACGAAGGTCAGAAAAGGACCATAGTGTGTGTAGATGAAGTCGCTTTGATCATGCAATGGCCAAAAGAGAGCCTAGGGGAGACATGAGTCGTGAGCCGATGCAAAGCATACTGACATGCAGCTCACTGTGGGAGAATATGTGATATGAAAATCTGACCCCTCTAAGTTATAGCTAAGAAATCTTAGTCTTGGATACAGGGGTCCATTGGGATGGATTGGTGGAGATGGTTATGCTTAGCCTTACCCCTTAGGATGACGTGATAGGTGATGTGTTCCATGAGTCCGATCTAGAGCACTATGTGAGGTACCCAAGCCATGTGCTAAGCCAGGTACCTATTTAGCTTTGAGAGATGTTGAAATGACCTGAGTCACCTATAAGGGTATAAGATACCAAGGTGAGAAAGAACTCAGATATAAGAATATGAGATGATAAAGGTTCTTTGGAAGCACCATGGAGAGGATGAAGCCACATGGGAGCCAATGACGAATATGGAAAAGTCTTATCCTGAATTGTTTATATGTTTGGTGGAATTTTGAGGGAAAATTTTCTATAAGAGGGAAAGGATGTTACAACCTCAATTTTACATATGTTTTCATAATTGAAATGTAATGTTTCTATGAGTATGGACTTAATTGGAAAAAATTGTATGCTTTGCTTCAAATAATGGATTACTTTGCAAATATCCCTTTTGATAGGAATTTCGTGATTCCTATTATTAGATTAATCCAATAATGGATATAAAAGAGAAGAAATGAAGAAAAGTCCAATAATAGAAAAAGATACAAGATAATGAATATTAAGCAAAGTATTTATAAAAATACATATAAATCTCTAGAAAGTGGCATTAATGGCCACAATTGAATAAATTTTGTTTATATGTGATTTCTAATGAAAAAATAGGAAAGAAGAAAAAGGAGATGAAAGATAATGAAAAATCCTTGAAAAGGGATATCTTAATAAAGAAATAAATAAGATAATGAGAAATGAAGAATGTAGATGCATCTAAAAGGAATTTTGAGATATTATGATTTCTTGGGATCCTAGGAGTCCCAATAGATAAGAAGAAGAAAGAGAAAAATGAAAATAATACAAAATAAGAGGATAATGTGATACATAATCAATGGATTTTTGGTATTATCAAAAAGAGGTACTTTCTATTATAAGAAAGTACAATTTCATGGCTAATGGATTAAAAGTCAAGAATAAAGATGATAAGAGAGATGATTTTTGAATTCCTAAATAGTTAAGGTTTATGGTTTAATAAGAAAATATTTTAAGAGAGAGAAGATTGCTTCTTAATGAAGGAACTTGGTTCCCTATTGGGAAAGGGACTTGTTATCTCGTGGATAGACATCCTAGGGATTCGTTACCCTCCCATATATAAGGGTAGACCCCATGGCTGAGCCCAAGGAAATCCCACACATCCCTCTCTCTGTTCTCCTTCTTCCTTACGTAAAAACTCCTAATCAAGAAGAGTAAAGCTTTTCCTAGAGCATCGAGGGGTTGTGGAGGAGTTGCGATGGAGGTTGGCCACTCCCACGACATCATGGGGTTTTTGGTGATCGTCTCCTCATCCTAGTTGTACGTGATAGCAGTAGCATGGCTGCATATGGCAGCTGTGAGTTGCAGGTCTGCCCAGCCCAGTCCCCGCCGCCTCAGCAGCATCTTGGAGCCTCTACAAGTGTGGTGGAGGGTGATGGAAAGGAAGGAACCCTCACCGGTGCCTTCGGGTCTAGGGAAGGGGAGGAAGAGACCCCATGAGCTGCTACAGTCGGCGGCAGCTAGGGCTCGCGAGGAGGAAGACGACCAGACAAGTTTTTGACAGTTCTGCCCCTCCACTCTGTGAAGAACCAATGACTTAAGAGAGGGCTATGTGGTAATTTGGTTATTTTTTGGGTCGGCTAGGTGATGCATGGAAAAGGATGACGTGGCAGCCTTCCATTGGTCCAAGTAAGTGATTCTTACAAAATTCATATCTAATTATCGGTAGATCGGATTGGTACATATAATATATGTATTTTTCTCAGAAAAATATGAGGAACCCATTAAAATAGATTTAGAAGCTAATTCCTCTTGCAATTAGAAAAGTAGTGGACGTTATCGACTTCATTGCATTAATGATTAAGAAACCATAATTTAAGATGATTAATGTATTGAGGAGGATTATATGGATGATTAAAGTTATCTTAACCTATTGATTATAAAAAGACAAAAAAGGATAATATTTATGTGTAATTTGATTAATTTAGGGTTCCATGTACATAAGTAAGCTTTAATGGGCCTTGAAACCCTAATTTTAGTAATTATGTTTTTTAATGGCTTTAATTGTTCAAATTCATGTATAAAATAGAGATTTGATGGTTCTAAGCTATTTTGAGTATAAAAGTTCCTAATTGTGATAAATACCCTTAATTTGGTAATTAGGGTTTTCTAGTAGATAAAGGTGGAATTAGTGATAAATAGAGTTCATATATGCATTGAACTATAATGAAATATGAGTTGTTAATTTGAAAGAAATCAAATGTGATAATTGAGTTTAATGATCTTGAAATAACTTAAAAGGATAAAGATGGTAGTTTTAGTGTAAAAGAGTATTAAACGTGATAAAGGTATTATGGAGGCTAAAACCCTAATAAAACCCTAATGTGGCCTAGAAAGACTAAGGTGGAATCCAAGTCTATCGTGAGAATGTTTTGGATAAACTACAACACTTGGATGTTATGCATTAATTTTAGGATATTGTTGATTGCTTATTTGATTGTTCTTGAATATTATTGCTTGGACATCAAGTTTCTCTGGATCAGGTATGTGGTTACGCTTATGAATATCTCGAACTAGTTTTCTGAGGATTTCTGAAGTTTTCATCGGTGGCTTGAATTAAACTATTCGATGAATTTAATCCATGCATACTATAATGTGGATATGACTATCACCTAAGATATATGCCTACTAGCTCAGGTCATAGTCCCCTCTGTAGCTTGATAGATTGATCTAGTACATGGCTACTTATGGGGTAGGTCCATCATGTCATTGGATGACTTGGTACATGGCTACCTATGGGGTAGGTCCATCTAGTCACCATGAGTCAGAGATTGGGATACCTTTGGGTAGGGCCTTGTGACTCCACAACCCTAAGTAATGGCTACCTATGGGGTAGGACCATGGGGGTAAGGATCTACCATATGAGAGAGGTAGTATCCAAGTCCACTGCAGGGATAACATAGAGATAAGGGGATAGGTATGGATTGAGTAGTATTGCTTAAAATGCAACCTTGATTGTTAAATGACATTTGGTTGCTTACATTGTTACCATAGTTGCATGATTATTGTTTCCCCCACATACTGACATATTCATTTATGCTAACCGACATTTTGTTTTTCGGCATTTTAGGTACAAATTGAAAAGGACAAATAGTAAAGTGGCATATTGTGAAATTAAGAAATAAAGTGCAAGGAGGATTAGTTAGAATAGAGTCTAGATGTGGATAGAAGTTAGAAATCCAAGTTTTTGAAAAAGGTATGCAAAGTTTTATTTTATTCCATCTTTCAGTATAGTCATGGTAGAATTTAATAATTATTATTGATTATTTGTCGAACCTTTGATTCGGGAAATTGGGATAATGGCTCTGACCTCTTGGTCTCCCTTAATTGGGGGTTACCGGGAGGTGGGGTCGTTACAGAGAATCTTACCCTCAAAAAAGTATCAAACAAGGTAGACATGTTGATCCATTCTCTCCTTCCCCCTTGTTTGAACCCATCATTGTATGAGGATATGAGCACTCGGGGTTGATGATCACTTAGATACTTTTGTTTCCTCTAACCTTTTTCTGTAGGAAATTTCTTATTACTGATATATTCTTATATGTGCAAGCCTTATTGTAAGAAAAAACATAGTGGCCTCAGCAAGATTATGATACTACAAAGAAATCATGGGGCTACTAGCACCTTATATACATGTAACTTGTTGCCTTACCTTTTTTCTTCATTTGTTCCTATTTACTTGCCCACTCAAATTTCAAAAGTAGATTTTCATGATCTTCTTCATTTTTGCACATTAATTTGGTGGAAAATCCATTTTCTCACCCCCATAGAAGTTTAGCCCAAGGTTTCCAACACATAAAAAACCACAATGGCAACTCTGTTGGGGATTTAGAATAAGAATATTGAAATATTCATCAAGATTTGTTTTGCTTTTTTGGGATATAATAAAGTACAGTAACTCTTGCTCATCCCCTAAGATTTTTTTTATTTTTTTATCTACACTTTTATATACAAGGGTGTTGTCTTATCAAATGCCTCATTTGGATGTATGACTTTAGACTATAGGATGTGTGATTAGGCATGTGATTAGAATTGTCACTTGGTGATGATGCCTATTCTCCAAGGATCATCTGGTTATTCACACATGTAAACTGGGTCCACACACCCCCACAAAGTCTTCTTTTTTATTTAACATTTTACCAATGATTAGTTAGCTTCATTTATGCCTCTTCTTGATTGTACAATCCCATGACGTAGGAGGAGACTTTGGGCCTATGATGAGAACTATTACTTGGTTATCATGTGGACTAGCCCCAAGGATCATTGGCCATTTACATATCCAAGGGAGTCCCATAAATTGACATTCTCCCTTTTTGTTGCACTTTTTTTAAATTATGAGAGAGTGACAAATTAATATGTTCAGATATATGAGCAAGAGGGGGATAGTTCTATGAAATGATGACCTAGATGCCCTAGTGGTCATATTTGATTCCACTTCACATTAAAGGTGATACATGTTCATTATGTGTCTCCCTTCTCATATCCATCATACCTTTTTTTACAACCAATGAGGCTAGATTGCATCCTTTTTTTTTTTCTTTTTCTTTTTCTTTTTTCATTGAAGATTTATTTTTGCTAACCTCTCTACAGGAAAAAACATAATAGTGCACAAAAATCTGTAGAAGAGGAAAAAAAATATGAAAGGAAAAGTTTCATTTGGCATCCATCAAGAGTAATCCTCATACATGCATCCTTTAAATGGATGGCAATGGTATAATTATTAACTATGATACTTACAAAATTTATATCAAATCAAAATACTTTGATGTCGAATTTTAGTTTTTTAGGATGTTTAAGTCAAAAAAATTGCTAAACCAAATTTTGCATGAAACCATATAAATATTTGCAATATTGTTAAATATATAGTGATTTTGAGCACCCTCACTTTGGTTATTTTATCTAAAAAATGAGTATTGGATATTAAAAATGAATACATCGAAGTTTTCACTCTCCCATACAAGTGGTGACAAGTACAAAGGATCATCATTCAAGCGAAATGGCTCAAGCAGCACAGAATATCAATAGTTGTTGGAACCCCGTGAAAGTGGGATAATCCTTAGCTATGAACATGCCCACTCCCTCGTACTAATGAATAATTGTGGTCACCATGATTGGGAGGTATATTGAGGGTATTACTTTGGCTCAATGAACCCAAATACATATATAGTATTGAAGTATGATGTACGCCTAATGAATCTAAGGACATCCATTTAATCTACCATTGGAATAGGTCTGGAGAGGCTAGAGATATATCAATTGAACTTGTGTGGGATAAAATGTATTGAAGACACTTGCATTTTGAAACAATATAGAAAGTGTAGAAAAAATTCCATTGCAAAACCTAAGATAGCACCATAATTCCGGCAAAATTTTGGCTCCAGGGAAAACCCTTTTGAAAACCTGAGTTACATCATGTCTGCCTAAAGCATTGATATTGATAAAAATCATTTATAAAACTTGATATAGAGATAAAGTGTCACCAACATTTTGTTTCCTTGGTGAAATCTTTACGAAAACTTGAGCCAAATCATGCCCACATAAGGCATTAATCTCTATAAAACCTCCTTTTAGAAACTCAAGATACAGTGAAATGATGCCTAAATTTTGGGTCCTTTGTAAAATCTTTTTTGAAAACATGAGCTATATCATTCCTACTATAGAGATTGATCTTTATAAAAACCTCCATTTGGAAACCCAAGATTGAGTGAAAATTGTGCCTAAATTTGGATCCTTGGTGACATAGTTTTTGAAAACTAGAGATAAATCAGGATCGTATAAGAAATTGATATCGGGAAGAATGTCCTATTAAAATATCAAGATAGCGTCAACTTGATGCCCAAGTTTCAGATCCTTGGTAAAACATTCTTTTTGAAAACTCATGTTATGTCAAGACTGTGTAATCTCAATAAACCTTTTATCAAAATCCAAAATCACATAAAATTGCTGCCAAAATTATAATATTTTGGTAACAATATTTTTGAAAACCCAATTTGGTTAGAGATTCTATATTGAATTATTGGAACGTCATTTTTTAATTTGAGCCACACGAAGCCTTATTAAGCTTAATCTTAGTAAACTTACTTTATTCCTTTAAACCCCAATTATCCATGGTGGAGTTTTTCTAATTTTCCACCTCCTTTTGGATATAAAATCCCCCATGAACATTGGAATCTGTAGTATGTTCTAAAACCGTAGGACAAACTAGCATGAACCTTGTGATCAATGACGAGCATGAACCTACTTAGTGTATCGACAACATGATTGACACAACTAACATCAAAACCTCAGATCATGTCCAAGTACAATGTATAATGAGTAATAATCCCTAACTCTAAGCAAAGAATACAAGATGAAACACTTCCTTACTCATTATTATAAGTCATGCATTTATATAATACAATCAACATCCTCCCCTTCATGATCCATATTGAGGAAAAACTTGATAATCCTGATTTTTTACTTGTCATAAATTCCTTTTTTGAGCCCCCTAGAGATGTGAGGAAGGATCTATGGACTTGATTCCTTAACGAGAAACACCAACCTTAATTAATTAGTCCACATACAAAAAGTCATTTAATTCAATCATCCAAGTTTTTGGCCATGGAAGGACGATGTTAGCCTACTACATTTGTTTATAGATAAGTAGTCAAATGTTTAGGGAATCTCACGGGGTATCCCAAAATGAAAACTATTTGACTCATTCATTAGTATGCATATCCCAATCGTTCACAAAATCAACTAATGACCATTAGATAAAGCATTATCATCCCTTTTTACCCCTTTCTAAGAACAGGGAAAGTTTTTTTCCTTATCTAATCCTAAGAAATGAGAATGAGTCAAGAATGGTAACCTCAACCTCCATATCATTTATGGGGATATTTCCCCCTTTTATGGATTTTGTCATTTCCATGTCACTCAACCCTTGCTACACAAATGTAAATTTTAATTATTTCATGAGTTTGCATTCTATGTTAAAAAAACATTGTGTGCAAAGGGCACTTTTATATATTTCATATTCCTTATGGTTATAAACACTAACACTTACATACAAAGTGTTACGTGTATTTCCACCATGAAGCCTATATCAAGCAGTTTTCCCCTCATATAAAGTCGCCATATGCTTAGATCAAGTGTGTGTTTTGTTCCTTCTAATAAAAAAATGATATGAGCTAATCCTCAAGTTACCCCTCATGATATGGACAAGCTACTCATGTAGTACAAATGTCTAGGTAAAAAATACATTAGGATTAAGGAAATTTTGTCTACCACGGGACTCATTGTGAAGATTTAATCCAATAGCATCAAGCTTCACTCTTTGTAGCCTCAATTTCTACTTTTGCACTAACATATCCTTCTGCATAAGAGATGAAAGAATAGATCCTAATGCCCAAGGATGAATCTAAATGTTCAAACAGTAAAGAATCTAATGAAGCCAATGTGATATATACACAATAGAACAACGCTAACTACAATGGGACGTAATCGGGGATGCTAGCCTATCCCTTGAATTACCCATTTATAATTCCCTTAATGAATCCACCTTGCCTAGGCTTCCCAGGCCCCCAGAAAGCATCTAACACATGCTCCTGACTCCACCTACACCCTAACAACCCAACCCACCCAAGGAGGATTCGATACCTAGGCACCAACATTTGATATAGATAAAGTCCTTACAAATCATGTCAAGCCATCTAAGAAGAATAAGGGGAAGGGCCCTAAAGACTTGCAGTTAGTGGTTCCTTCCTTGACTACCAATAAATAAGTACTTACCTCTGTATATTCCATTCTAGTCCTACTATTAAGCCTATCCCCATGTAGGAATGCCAATTATGATGATGCCTAGGCTCCATGTGGCCTATGCTGATTGACAATCAAAAATCATGTTGCAGTTGTTGGCCAAGTAGATGAAGGATATACAAGGTAAAATGTAGGGTTGAAACAATTTGATGACTTCTACTACTTAATGGAATAACTCTCCATGAAATTTGAGTTCCATAATTTCTCAAAGTATAAAGGGTGTGAATATATAAATCTTTGCATCTAAAGATACAGTTTTGGCATGATTTAAGTAGAAGATGTTGATTAGCAAGTGATCAGGCTCTTCCAAAGGTCGCTCAAAGAACCAACTTTGGCATGGTACAACCTGCATAAGTTAGAAACAATGAAGTTGTAGGCTAAGTTGTCCATTGTATTGATCAAATAAAATGCATGAAAATAAACCAACTTCCAACATGGAACGACCTCAAAGTCCTTGCTCAAAAGCTATAGGAGTCTTTTATAAACTTCATGGGTGTATGGATTGAAATCATAACACAAATTGATAACAAGTTGAACGACAAGGAAATCACATATATGATTATTAAATTTGCATCCTTGGTGTTGTCGGGAATGCTAATGTTCTAGTCATATAGATTTTTTTCTAACTCATTCAATTCAATACTAACATAGAGACTACAATCATCACAAGAGTTTACAAGAACTTCACACTCGCTAGCTCTTAATTGTATTACTTAATATTTGTAAGAGGGGAGTGAAACATGCAATGGAGGCAGTCAACACCAATCCTATCCCCAAAGGGTCATCCAAATACTGGCAAGTACAAGAAACTACAACTTCCACAATGACTAACTAATGAAATTGAAGTCTATTTGGAGACATGGTCACCAAGTCAAAGTAAGAAAAATACAACATAACATCCAATATTACTTCACAAAATGGGTGGAAGAAATCTTGGTATTTTTCACCTCCACTTTTCAAGTCATCAAGTTCTTCCACAAAAACACTATCATCCATTATGGAGTAGCCAACAAGATCATCTTTGAAAATGGTATCAATTTGATTGCACAAATGGTACAAGAATATTTGAATTCTTTTGGCATCAAGCACCACAAGATGTATCCTTATCTACCTCAAATGAAAAAAAAAACAATTGGAGTATCCAAGAAGAATCTAATCATGATACTCAAAAAGACCATCAAGTCCACTAGAGAATGGAATGAGAAATTTCCCATAACTCTTTGGGAATGAAGAACATCCATATACATATAGACATGTGCAACACCATACTCTCTCATCTATGAGACTGATGCTATTATATTGGTCAATATCGAGGTTCCTTCATGTATACTAGAAGAAGAGGACATCCCCAAAGAATCTTGTGTTTTATATCATATATACACACTAACTGTATTTTAGGAATGAAAGATTTGTGCCTTACACCATGCAGAATCTACCAATTCCAAGAAGGTATATCCCCAATACTTCTATGAAGACGACCTTGTGATATACATGTATCTCAACCCAACACTCAAGGTAAGTTCGACTCAAATTTAAAAGGGACATACATCATTCATGTAGTCCACAACATTAGAGCCCTACAAATTCAAGATATGGATGGCGACATACATCTGATTCCAATCAATTCCAACAACATCAAGAGGTACTAATGCTTACAAAAAGATAGTTGCATATATCACATCCCAAAAATAATATTATAAACTCCTTTTAACTAAGATGGTTATAGTCATGGGCCATAGAAGAAGACAAGGATAAACTCATTACAATAGTGAGTCCAAGGTAAAACATACCATGAACTCCATCCTCGGCTTCATTTCTTTAAATAAAAACTTGGTTGAACATCATCTTCCTAGTCAATTTTACCCTATCCTCATAAATTAACAAGATTATACATGTAGTCTAGATGAAAGAGATGCTCTCCAAACTTGTATACCAATGACTTAATTTCTTCACTAACCTTTGAAAGGGTTATGATGGGCCCATTCTACTCAAAAGGCTCCCACAAAGGATCTTTTCATTGGTATTATAAATCTAATCTAATAAAGTCCAACCTCCCAGCTTCTCTAGTACCCAATAGGTTTGAAGGAAAAATGTGGTCCTACAGTCAATATCCTTCATGCTAGTGTTTATGGGGCAGATGTATTCATGATACCTAAAATTTTAGTTGTAGGAGGTTTAATCTAGGCAATTCTCCTATATCCTACATGCCAAAAAAAATTCACATACTAAGGATTTGAGAAATACTTCCCATGAGCTATGTTCTCATGACAACATACCCCAAAAATTGTCAAAGATAAGAACAAAAATCCAACACAACATCCATGACTAGTCATGAACTAACCTCCATCCAAAGGTTGTAAGTACTAATGTCAATGTTTCTCAGTTGAAACGGATGCAAACACGACGATGTGTACTTGTAGCTGAGTGTAACCCAAAGACCAATGCCAAGTGGTTCAAAGTTTTAGCAAAATTGTTGTCTAGAGTCAATGGGGCAAGAAGTCCTTCACTCTTTGCTAGAAACAAATACTATCATGTAGGAATGTTTGGGGGGGAAATATGTACACAAACTCTATCAAAGTTGACACTATGTGTCAAGGATAATTTTTGTATGGCTACTAGAGGAAAGTGAGCTAATTCCATCGACCCATACTCAATATCCACACCTGTATCATTGTCTTATTAAATGTGTTCATGGGTTGCTTTGATTGGAAAATAGGCTATTATTACCTCCCATGAGTTTTGGTCACTACATGAAATATTTTTTGGCTTGCAACTCAAGAATGTCACAACAAGAGACACATAAAACATAAATTCTAGCTTGCCATTTCATTAAATATTCATGTATATAACTCCATGAAAAAAATAGAAAATACAAGAAAAGATAAGAAAATAAAAACAAATCTTAAAACTCCAACCTTGAAAAATTGAGGAATGTATCCTTTTTGTAGGTCACCACCATCAACACATATAACCTCCAAACATGGCTCATGCAACAAATCTACCAAACACCAATGTCATCTGTACAAATTTCATTGGGTACATAAAATATAATAAATGTGATGCTTACAACAGAAACCATTTTCATACAACATGAAGAAACGGAAGTATTATCTACTTTTAAAAACCTTCTTAAGAAAGAAATTGAGCAGCCTGATGATTCCATTCTTATTCTTCTTCTCGCAAGAACATGATCTCAAAGACTCAAAAGTATTGTAAGAGGGATTGAGGTCAATATCCATGCCACCTCTAGAAGGTGGATTATCATCATTAGCAGATCCTTGTATCAATGACAACTTGAGAGGATTAGCATAAGGAGTAATTTCTAAGTGCATTGTGTCACCCCGACCAAGAGACGCCTGCATGCATCCAGATTAGTGTGCAACTTGATACATTGAATTGGGATGGACAAAGTAACTGGGCCCAACACTTTGGGAACTCAGTGGTGGAGAGAAGGTATCCTTGGGGTAATGTTATTGTACCATCCATGAGGATAGTCAAACCAAGAAGAATCCTATAATCTACATTGGGAAACCGTTACATCACATGCTAATGATTGACTCCCGTAGTGGCATGTATATGTTGAGTTGAGAACTCATTGATGATCCATGATCATCATAGTACATGACATTGATTCAATCATAATTATATATATAAGTGTCAGATTTTTGTTGATAAAGAGCTTCTCCCAACAAAACCAATGTCAATCCTATATTAGGTCCAAAAGTAGAATATACTTTTACTTCTTTTGAGACCAAAACTGTGTATAGATGGACTACAAGAAGGATAATTTAGGGCCAATTCAGACTAGAAAGAACAAAATGTTTTAATGAAAAAAACTTGTTGTGGTAGCAATGTCAAAGCACATCAAGTGTCCAACAGAGCATATTTTCCTCTTCTTTAATGCCACATACCATTACGGGTAAGAGTGGTCATGTTAACACAGGTCTATGGCATTAAGATCCTCAAATAGTGTAGTAGATAATTTGTTAGGAGGATTCACTAGGAACCTCCATGTCACAAAACATTGATCACCACTCTCTTTCCCAGATCCATGGAAAAAAGAAAGTGCATCGACAATGATCTAGAGTACTTGCATAAAGTGTTCAATCATCCATATAAGACCCCCCATAAGAATCTTCTTAATGGACTTGAATACCTATATGGAATAATTGACAAGCACATAGGTCAGATCGGCACTAATATGCTCCAACCAGAGTAGGAAAACACTAACCACTAGAGTGTTACACTCATCAAGACAAATATTGGTAGTTGTAGAATAAGTTACGTGAGTGATAGGCATGACACCACACATTATAGGATGGTATGGCACAAGTATCAAAGTTGGCATCCACATAAGTTGAGGACAAAAAAATTGAAAATGATCACATTCCTAGTAGTACAAAAGAGAATCAAACAATTTGGGTAATAATCTTAACATCAAAGGTAATACGAATGTTACATGTAAGATGGAGTGGAAGACTTTACATGACTTTATAGTGACCACCTAGTGATTGACCAAGTCTTCCACCACAAGATGCATGAGGATATGCATCAAGAAGCCATACACAATATTCCCCCATGTGTAAGTGGATATCAAATCTATACGAACCCAAATGTGAAGCCAAGATATTTACCCATGCTTGTCCATTGAAGTAGTGGATAAGAAGAGGACACCATAATGAACACAAGAGTAATAATCCATTGTTCTATGAACAATGCATTGATTTTCCTCTTGAGTGATCTTGATCCTCATGAAAAAATAGTTTTTCTATCTTGGTAATCTTCACACTAGATTCATGACTTCCTAGAGAGTCTATATGTAGGAATTTCATGAATATGTAATAGAAAATGTCTATAGAATTGCACCCCATAGATGGAAGTTATGTTGCATGAAAGTAAAGTCTAGTCAAAGCGGCAAACTCACTTACTAGGAGGGTGATTTCACCCAAACCAAGATGAAATGTATTTGTCTTTAGATGAAACATTTCCTCCATGGTCGTCATCATCATATGGTCATCCTGGTAAGGGTAGTCGATCAATGCACAAAAACCAATAAACTCAAGCATCTCACATTCAACTTACTAGGAGGAGGCAAAAGAAATAAAGTACCTTTCTCAATTCTCTTGAATGTAGATAAATTTAGAAATTCCTTACAAAATATGTGTGCAAAGGATGATTTAATAGATTTATGAGATAACAAGTGCTTATTAAAAGTATTATCATTCATGTGAACAATGCAACTTTATGATGGTTTTATAACCACAAGAAATCATTCTCACGAATGAATTAAAAAATTTGAGGAATTTCATTGAGTATAAAAAACAAATTCAGATGAGAGGGAAGATAAGATGTGAAAAATCATACATTGCCCTTGTGCCTCCTCTTGCTCCTCTATGGGAACTGCCACAAGCATTGTTTGTTTCTATTGCCAGTGGTGGCATACTACCTCCTTCCTTGCTTGATCCCAAACATTTTTTCCTCTCTCCATATCATAAGTATTGTGTTTGAGATATCGATGCACATGATTTCAATTGGGACTTATTTAGGCATTATTTAAGGATGATTTCTCTCATATTCATGGTTTTTATGAATATTTTTCCAAGTTTGCCAAAAATAGCCATTGTGCATAAATACTTTCAAATTAGTAGTTATACTCTTCAAGGATAACTAGAAAGTTGTAAGTTGATCTAAATGATACAATTATTATTAATTAATTAATTGTTAATAATTATAATCAAATCATGTTACTATTTCCTAGACTTGTAAAGTATTATTTTTTTGGATTTTCTTAAAATTCCAATATGCCTTGTCTTCTTTTGAAATATGTTACTTGTTGCTGGTATTTTCCATTCACTGGGGCTTTTCACAGGTCCCATGTGGTTGCTATAAATGCATTTTAGTGTATTGACATCCAATAGAGAGGTAATAATAGGGAATATGTGAAAAGAATAACTTAGATTATATTTGTCCATGTACTCTCTTTATTATGAGTGGGATTGTATTTATAGTTTGAAGTACACATAATATGGTGCATATAAATAAGAGGATTGGATATGATTTTGTTTATTTTGAATGTTAAAGGTGTATCTCAGAAGAATGTTAATTTGGTTGATGTATGGTTTTTTATTTCTTTATGACGTTCTAAGGAAAATAAGAAAACATGTTTCTTGACTACTATAGTCATAATTTTTAAGAATCTATTTTGTTTTCTATTCAAAGTTTAGGTTTATATATTTTATAATATTATTAACATTTATGATAAGTAAAAAAGGGAGGTCTCTATAAATGGATCCCCTGAGAGATCCTTACACGCTTCATTTTCATTGAAATAAGGATAGTTATCATATGTAAGCGCATCATTTCCTACTCACTAGTCTTCATCATATGGAACAAATATTTCTTGCACATTATGAAATTTGATTGAGATATCATTGGTCCATTTGGGACCATAGTATGACATTTTCATCTTCATTAGTGGTTTTCTGGAAGGAACTTAAATTTTTGAGTTTGATATGAATGGGGTTCTAGATTATGCTAGTGTTGTAATGCCATCCCAACATGATCAAGTAGATTTTTGACTTGCCCCTTCAGACTTGTAAGATATGTAATTTTACTATAGGTGTAAAGTGTCAGTTGTAGACCACAAAATTCAAGTTTCTTTTGAAGTGTGGGCTTTTAGTCATAATTCAATTGTAGTTGTCGGTATTGTGAAAATTGATGATACAAGATAAAGGCTCAGAGTTTATGGAGTTGAAGATATGTAAATAACTCAATCCAAAAATAAACATCCCCTCTTCACTAGAAATGACAAAAAAATCACCTTACTTCTTCTCTTCAGTGAACATGGATTACAAACAGGGAAGGAATATTCCCTAGGTTGTTTAAGGTCCTTGTATTTCTTCAAGTAAAAAAGGGAATTGATTATGTGCATTGTGTTAGACACAATTTAAGATTGTAGAAGATAAAGGAGAATGCTTTTAGTCGAGGTTTTAGTCATCAATGATCTTGAACCATATTTCAAGTTAAAGTTTTGCATGCAAAAGATAATAACTACATCAAAAATGTTTAAGCACTTGAATATATATGCTAAATTGAGGTCAAATAGGTCAAGAAATTAGAACTTTAGAAGTAAAATGTTAACAATAATGATTGCATGTGTCAAATGATTCAAAACATAATGGGTTATTCCTACTTAGTTAAATAATGTATGGACAACAAGTATGTGATATTCAATTAAATCAGTATTAGATACTCACCTTAATAACCCAAATCAAATGTGACAAGGTCAATTATGTTGGAAGTGTGAATGCCAGATCCCACATGAAATTTTGTGAATTGGCCTATTTAAAGATCATATAAAATTTGAATTAGAGAAAGTAGAGGTTGTGTCTTATTAATAAGATCAATAAAAGTAGTCTTGAGTGCCTTAACATAAACACATGTTTGGTATTTGATAAAAAAATGATTGTGTGTCTATGAAACAATTGAAAATTTATCATCTTGACCCTTGGTATACCATTGGATAGTTCTATGAAATATAGGGCATTCACCTGAGAGAAACATATATACTTTTATATTACTTTATAGGAAAGAAGAGCCTATTTTCTTCACTATCTACTTTATTCAAAACAATTTCTTCTTAATTTCCTCCCCATATTGGTAAAGATGACTTTGAATCTATACTCCTCATACTTGTACAACTAGATCTATTGCACAAATTGGGAAATCTCATGGCAGCTAGTTTTTCCTTGAAATTATAAAGGAAAAGCCCCTTTCCAAGTGACAAGATCATTGACGGTCTTCAACACCAAAATATTTGATACCTTCTAGGATGGTTTTGAGATGCTCTTTAACTAGTCTAGCAACACTAGGATGGATTTGAGCATCATCTAAATTATAGCACTTCTTCCTTTTCCCTATTTCTTGGGATAAGTGGTGAAGGTCGATCCACATCTCAGAAAGAAGATCATGATGGTGAGTCGAAGGGAAGAATAACAATGATATATATCACCATTTCCCAATTTTGTTGTTGGTCTATAGAGAAGAACAATCATTTTCTATTTTTTAATTTATATATCTTTTCATTTTAGATTTGTAACATATTTGCATTTTTAGTAAAACTGTTAACGTCTCCTTCAATCATGAAGACACAAGTTAGTAAGGAAAGATAAAGTTCAAATGAAAACAACTAGGAATTAAAAGCTTAACTAAACAAAATAAGAGCAAATATATAAAAAAGATCTTGCCTTTCCTTCCAAGAACCGCATTATCTGAGTAAAATCTTGAAACATGATCAAGCTTTAGTTGTCCATTTTGGATGTGTTAATCCAAATAATTCAAGATCATTATCTACTAATTTTCATAGAAGGGGATTCTGCATGATCAGTAATCAAGTCTAATTTACTATAATTGAATTCACTTTATGGATCCTCAAGAAATCGACCATCCATGAAATATATCAAAATATTTTCAATTGTCAATTATCTCATCCCACCCCTTCCTAAAAAAATTGAAGTTGATGATTGAATTATGTTTGTAAGGTTTTTTTTGTAGGTTTCTCCTTTCCAATCTTGACATGTTTGGCTTGTTGGCCATTTGATTGGACTTTGGTCCTAGAGACGATGTCTGATTTTATTATTATATATTTAATTCAGTGTGCTTATTAATAACTAGTTTATTCACATAAGAAAATCATGGGTGGCTCAACGTTTTGGGTGTATATGTGTTGAAGAGAATGGAAATTTTGGAACATCACCTTTCATTATGTATTTGACAAGTTTGACATCTATAGATTCCATGTTGTGATTATTATAAGCACAAAACTCTAGGATTTGGGAATAATCACCTCTACAATGCAAGATTTGGTTGTTTCCACCTAACTTATAGATGAATTTGACTAGGTTTGAATATAAACCTTCATATCTAGTTCATTGTTTTGTAAAAAATTGATGCCAATGGAAATATGATCTAGTTAGATCTGATGAAATAAATGCTCTTATGTGATTCATCCAGCCTTATCTAGTCATGTAACTTGGCCTCTACATGATTTAAATGCCCCCATGTTATGCGGGTAGGCAAAGGGGTACCAGGGGTTTACAATGTCGGGGGGGGGGTCTTAATCAATCATGACTAACCCTTGGGGTGCTTTCCACATATCCAAAAATAAGAAATAAATTCTCTTGTATCCATGCACACCTCCTTTCAAGACTAGAGGTCGATCTTTAAAGTGGGTATTTCTATACATATGGTTTACTAGCACGACATGTATCTAATGATTTTAAGTAATCTATCAATATAACACTTTACAAAGAAATTGTTTCCTTTGCAATATCTAGGAGATTTTTATGATCTAGATTGAGAATGGTAACAAAGTTGTATTCTAGTAACCACTCAAGTAGACCATTGTGTGCATGCTTTTTTGCATCCTTTTTAACTTTTCCATTCTTCATGAAGATCTGTAGGGATGCCCCTTCTTAACAATCAATGTTGATATTTGTAGTGACTTGTCATTGTAGGGGTATGCATTTTCTTGATGAAGCGTTGACTAATTCTTCCTAGGAAGATATTGCACAATTCGTAGTGGATTTACTCTATAATTCTTCCTTATTTCACAAATTAAAATTGAACCTATGAATATAGAAGGTTTCTTGAGGGACTACATTTGTATTATCGATATCATGGAAATTTTAGAAATTCAAATATGTTTACTAGGTTTTTTGTAGGACTATCACTTAAATGTCTAGTTTGAAACAAAGTAATGAGGCTAGTGCAGAATTGATTTTTATAACATGAGCTAGAGTATTGACATTGTTTCCCATTCACTTCTTTCCACTCCAATTTCACTGTGTGTGATGTGCATGCCCTATCTAGATCATTACCATTGTCATTGTTGTTCATTCACTTCTATCCATTCCCATTTTTTCCCCCTCATATTTGGAGATATTGGTGAGACTAGCATATTTTGTAGGTGTGAAGAAATATCCTTAATACCTAGCAATCTCAAGATTGAAATATTAGAATTCAGAATTCAATATACAAGATCTCCTCAATGTAAGCTTCTACAATGAACTTATTGATAAAGTAGACTAATAGATAGTTTAAAATGTCAAAATCAATGATGAATTGATATATGGTAAAATTACAAGAAAAGTTATGATCAAGGTTATTTAAATGAATTGAATCTATCATTCACTATGCTCCCGAGCAATGATGCCAAGATATTTTTATGAAACACAAATCATGTGAAGTATATTAGAATCTCACTACAATGCATCATTTTTTAGAATAAGAGCACCTTAATCACGTGCATAGAGAATTTGAGTTTGCTTCATATGATAGATCATTTCTTTATCACAAGTGTACAAGTCATATTTAGTCATTCGCATGGAATGGGGGAATGAGGCAATATGACTATTGGCTTTGGTTGTCTAATTTGATCATTGTGTTGAGAGAATGTTTGTGAACTATGAAAATTCGAAGTAAAGATATAAATGAACCTAAACTTACAGGTGATATGTAATCATATTAAAAATATATATATTTAGATTTGAAACATGCTACTTATCAAACTACAACTATCCACATACAAGAGATGAATTAAGTGAGTGGTTTTCATTTTAGCTCTATCCCTCCTACCTTCGATTTTAGGTATAACTTGTAGATCTTGTAGAGATATCTTCTCTTGGGGTCAAATATTGATACTTACTATCTAAGATCCCACAATAAAAAAACCCAATCTAAAATACTTGACTCAAAGTTAAGTTGCACATACCCTATTCTTAGGGTACAACACCAATCTTCCATAGTCATGGTCTATTTAGAGGGTGTTAGATCTTGAAAGATGGTAAGTATAGGAAGGATTAGTTGAAATTGAAATCATATTGTGATTATAGTTTACCAATAACATGATAGGGTTATAATACCTAATCATGATAAAGAACTTAACTTCTCATGTTTGAGATGGTGTTGTAGAACCTTGGGGTGAATCTTAGTTCCAATTTTGATAAGAAAGAGAATAAGACACATGAGAAAAAGGTGCCACTAAAGTAGGACATAGATCTCTCCTTTTATGATGGAACATGATATCCTTCTAACTATATGCCACTATTATGGTCCTTTAATTTGTAGTAGAATTCAAACTCCAACAATGTTGGACAAGAGAGTTTAGAATGTCTTTCGTAAATCATATATGAAATGAATGTTTAAATGTCACTTGGTCATGGAGAGAGGTGGAAGATGATCCTAGAATGGGAAATGAGAATGGTAGGGTGTGGGACAATGATTAAATCCCAAAAATGAATGTGAAGAGGGGGGGGGGGTTCTTATAGACAAGAAATATAGATCGATGATAGATGTGTCTTTTCTTGGCATTCAGGTGGAATATAGTCAAGGGATTGTCATATTGGAGATGGATATCTTGGCATATTCAATACCCTTCTACCTCTTTGATTGGTTGTTGGGAGATGAGATTATCGATCCAATTATATGGAACTTACTTGGGTAGAAGAGACTTGGATAGAATCTCCTTCATAAGTCCACATGAGTTGATCATAACTAATTAGTTATCTTGGAAGAGAAGTAGCTTGTAACTTTCATAGAATCTTCTTCAATGAGGTCTAATACAAGGTCATCCAACTATGTGGTTGAGTCTTCAATGGTCATATATGAGATTTATTCTTCCATCATTCAAGTTTACAAGCATCAACCTATCGTTGTAAGAGAACTAATTGGATGTGTGAGAATGGTTTGTCAATTGAGAGACATATGGTTCAACATTGAAACGAGAATTAATGCTTCCTATATGAGGACACTACATTAAATGTGGTCAGACTTCATCTACATGGCTCTCTTTTAAGAATGTAATGTTTTGTGTTGTCACATGCTATATGGAGACATCATATAGAAGAATTTAATTTGATCAAATAAGTCCTATATTTTCTCAAATTATATGGAATATCATTGTTTTTATTCACTCCTTGCACTCACATGGAGAAGATTAAGTTTTTGATGCTAGTAGTAGATAGTTTTGTACATTCCTAGATAGTTTAAGTATATGTGTAGACACAAATATAAATACATACACACACATACATACACACAAACACACACACACACACACACACACACACACACACACACACACACACATATATATATATATATATATATATATATATATATATATATATATATATATTCTAATCAAAGATGTTACTAACCTTCCATTAGACCTGACATGATTACTTACTCAAATGACAATGTGGGACAATAAGGAATAGTATTCACTGTAACATGTTGTCAAAAAATCTATCTTGAAAGTTTTCATGATAAGGGAAATGATACAGATGACATATTGATAGTGTACTGAGAATATGTATTGGATATAAGAGAGCCCCCATACTTTATATAGGAGAAGGTGGACATGACTAGACCTGACTAGACCTTTTATGGGCCTATAGACTCTAGCTCATATATCATATGGTATGAAATGCCTTGTACTTCTGATGCTCCCCCACAAGTCGGAGCATGGGAGGATCACATGCCTAGCTTAGATGATGGAAAGAAACAAGTCATAGAAGAAAAAAGGAAATAATGACAACAACATGATGGCCCCTAACTTAGCATGACAAGGACTTCAGTGCCTTTGACTTTGAATCTTTCCTTGAGATCTATAATTATCATTTCATTGAGACATCTATATCTTTGACTAGGTTGGATCTTATATCTAAAAGTATGTTGAAGGAACATGCAAAGATCATACAAGTCACCAAATTAGTTGCTATTGTCATTGAAGTAATTTTTAGAGAAGACCAGTATGTGGTAGCCTTAATAAGGATCTATGTCACATGAATATTAGGTTGTAATAGATGGTCAACATGCTTGATAAGGCACAAACGAATAAGGAGAAAATATTTATGACGTAGCCAATTAAATGATCTTCTTCAAAGATAGTTGTATTGGAATGCCTCGTAAACAAATGTGCAAATGATCCAAGATGTACTCCAATGCTAGAAGACTGAAGTCCTTAGAGTAGAATGAGCAAGACATCGATGAAGAAACAAAATCATCTGATGTAGAGTATTGACGACCTCTAATTAATATGAGAAATCATATTCTTCAACTGACAATGATGTGAGAAGATGAATAATGATGTATTAATGCTTGGAAACTCCGAATATGAGTGGTGAGGATGGACATTGGCCTTAAACTGGATAGTGCTATATGAACAAACACATTAAGTACACACATTTCCATATTTCAACAATGCTCTTCTCCCTCTTTTCTCTTCCAAGTTCTAAACTCTGCACCTCATCTCTTATCTTGATCTTCCTCTTCTCATATCCCCTATCTATTCTCCACACACCAAACACAAAGAAACCAAAAAAGTGGTGGGAGTGGAAAAAGACAAAGAGAAACTCCCCTCTCACAAGACTTTGGTAGAAGTAGGAGACATGGGGTGGAGAGGGAATCAAATACTAGAGAAGAGTTTTCTTAATATGGATAGACATTTGTGTGTTTCAAAAGCTTGATAGGCTTGAGAGAACTCCATTTCATGTTTAAGAAAGCTTGACTTTGTTCTTTAAAGGAATGAATCCTTGAACACAAGTCCTTTGCTTGAGAGTGAAATACATCAGACATGTGAGGAGATGACTACATGTTAGAACTTCATAGAGGTTTAACTGTTGAGGAAGTTGTAGTCAAATAACTAATAACTAGATTTGATGTTGCAGGTGATCTGACTACAAGATCCAAAGAAGAAAATAAATGGATCTGTGTGTAACCTGAAAAGAATGTGGGGATGTATCCTCTGTGGTATGGACTTAGTAAAACAATAGATATGATTGATATTTTCTTGCTGGGGAGCTTCTAACCTTTGACACACCATATGGACATATAGATATGGCATGTTTAAAGATGCCAAGAGAAATGATCTAGGACACAACATGTTTGACATATGACATGCAATGTCATGTGCCGCTAGAAGATCAAAACCCTAGTGATGACACACTATGTTGATGTGATGACGCATGGTGTCATCACTGCTGCCATTGACTAAGTTGAAACCATATTGGTGACATGACATGTTGGAAAGTGACTTCGCATGTTGACTGTAGTATATTTATGGTGACATGGTGTGTTGGAAACGGACTCGACGTGTTCAAGGGAGCATATTGTTGATATCATGGTGTGTTGTCAAGAGTAGATTGATGATATCACATCATGTTGGATTCCTACACACTGTGTTAATGGAGAATTCTACTGCAAATGAAGTTACACGACATGTAGGTGACAAACACATCATGTAACATGTTTCCAGGTCAGGTATGACTCATAGATCAAGCCAAGACCAATGTAGAAATGCTAGAGGACTTCCACCCTATCTCCATAGATGTATTTTAGAGGTAGAGGTAGACCATAGAGATGAAAGATCAAAAGATATTTGGATTTATGCATTGTAGAGTAGAGACAAATATCAAATAGTGAAGACGACCTCCACTACGAATAAGATCATTATGGGTTATTGATATTGGAGAGGGTTTCCACTTATTGGTGAGGTTGAATCTTGAATGGTGATTATGATGGAAGAATGGTGATGACTAGACGAACCTGATGAATATACACATGGACTTCATATTTGGGGAAGACAAACATATACATAGGGATGCTAGATGGCGACGAAGATGATATTGTCAGATCTAGAGTCATAGAGGATGATGATTTAGACGTAGATGATAACACTCCTTTAGAGAAAGTGTGTGTGACAAAGATGGTGACAAATCCTTGAGGAGAGAGACATGGGGGATATTGGAGAGAGTTTCCACTTGTTTTTGAGGTTGAACCTTAAATGGTGATGATGATGTAGGAAGGGTGACGACTAGACAAACCTGATGATTTGTGTTTGGGGAAGACAAACATAGGGAAGACGAACGTATTCATAGGGGATTCTAGACATCGATAGAGATGATATTATCATAGCCGGAGTCAGAGATGATAATGATGGAGACATAGATGATGACACTCCTTTAGAGATGGAGTCTGTGATAAAGATGGTGACAAATATTTAGAGAGAGGGAGAGAGAGTGAGTGATGGAGATGGTCCTACGGAGAGGGTGATCGGGATATGGCCATGTAGGAAACCAACTTGGACTGGGTGGAAGACACTTTTCTCATTCTCTCTAGGGTTAGGATCGATGCTCTGATACCATGTATAAGGAAAACAATATGGATGATATATTAATATTGTCTTGACAATATGTGTTGGATAAAAGAGCACCCTTCTCTTTTATAAATGAGAAGGTTGGCATGACTGTAGAGACTTCTAGACCTAACTAGATTGTATATGGGTCTATAGGTTTTGGCCCATGTATCATAAGATACGATATGATTTGACTTTTAATTCCAACAAGAAGCATAAACTTTCTTCAACCCATTTTAGATATGATCTTTAGTTTGATGCAACCAACATCAACCTAATATTTCTATCTGATCATCTCATTTTAGTGTAATAAGAACAAGTCACTCAAATATTTTTATAGAGAAAATTACCTCTTCTGTTATCCCTAATATGTGCCAAGATACATTATCCTCTCTAGGGATCTATTTATATATGTGAATATCAAGGGGAATTCGGGTGACTACTTCTCAATTGGACCATACTATAGTTTTTTGATACACAGAGGTCAATTTTCACTCTTTGACAAATAAATTTGGAAGAGTAAGATTCCATCCAAAAACTATTTTTTTATTAAGTTAAAATAAGCTTCTTTTTTTCACGAACAATCTCTATAAGAGAATATTTATGGTCCCTCCACATCCTTCCTTTGACAGGACAACATGTAAAATCAAATATATATTATAAAATTGTGATTATTTATGTTGTGTATTGGATTCAATATCTAATCAATCACATAACCAAAAGACGTCCCTAAAACCTTAATTGCAATGAGGTCCACCCTTCATTTTTTCATTGGGCAACCCTACAAGAAAACTTGTGTTTCTTAATTTGTCTATTGTATATATAGGTTGAAATGAGTAAATATATCTCGGGTAACCTTGATAGTTCTGCCTTAGAAGACACTAACCTCATTAAGCTAATGTATATTGTCGGGCCGATTTCCACTGACATATTCATTGGATATATTTGTATGCCTTGTCATATGCCTCCTCTTCAATGGAAAAATGAAAATGATTATTCTCCATAGATTAAAGTGATTTTGTTCCTAATGATCATTCACCGATCTACTTTCATAAGATGGGGATTATGTTATCACTCCAAACTCACAAACTCAATGAGTGACTAACCTTCTTTCAAGAGTTGCTTGCAATGTTCTTTTTTGTTAGTTTGATTTCATTGTTGTATTTAGGGAACTCCCTTTTGATACAAATCATGTTTGGAATTGGGTTTTCCATCACAACCCTACTTAGTTTGACTTTTTTGGCTTGACACCATCATTTATTCTGCGATGAGTTGTCGCAGAGGTAGTTTTTCTTGAATGAGTGCCTTTTAAGGCTCTTGATTGGGATTATTTATGTGTATTCCATCTAATCCTTTTTGTTTTATGAATATGTAAATGTTTCTATTATAAATACACAAGTTAAAAATTGTTTTCAAATAATTGTTGTTATAACAGGTCTCCTAAGATTTCCATGAAAGCCATTTTTTCTATGAGGCTTGCTATACAGAGTGAGTTACAGACCCCATATTGGATGACCAACAAAGAAGTCACGTCCGTGAAAGTTGTCTCTGCATTCCGCTTCGGTTCCCCATACAACCATCCCGATACACCATCCACCCCCTCCTTCCCACCTCCTCCACCCCTCGTAGTGACACAATCCATCGATAACCCTCTGCAAAAACCCCAATCCAGCCCTAATCCCCTGCCCCCACGTGACTCTCTTTGAAGCTTTGTTGTTCTTCTCCATTCTCCCCCTCTACCTCCCTCGGTTGTCAACGACGCAAGTCTGTTCTTCTCGTCTGTCCCCCTGACGATCGCTGCATGTAACCACGCCCGCTGAGCAGTCGGCACGGGACAACAGACCAGTAGCTGAGGAGGTGAGAAGGAGACGTTGCCTAAGAAGCTGAGTTTCCACCACAAGTAGAGCTTTCTCCTTCGTCTTGGCCAGGTGATGATAGGTAAGGTCGTTGTTTTCCCATCTGCGGCTCCCCCCCTCTCCTCATCTCTGTAATGGCTTTTTTCACCCAAAAATCACAGTGGGTAATGAGGCTATTTTTATCCGCCCAAACGAGCAGTTGTTCCATTGATACATTAGTATGACTCACCCCCACCTTCAAAATACCACACAACGTGAGGCATTGAACCCTAAAGGCCAAAATGAGGGACACTAACATGTAACCGTAGATCGTAATAGTACAAAAATTTAACAATACACCTTAAATCTATTTTGGTAGTTAGCTCGTTAGAACCGTAACAATATTATGTAGTTAGCTCGTTTTTTGTAGTTAGCTCATTAGCACCGTAACAACGTTATGTAGTTAGCTCATTTTTGTAGTTAGCTCGTTAGAACTGTAACAACGTCATGCAGTTAGCTACTTTGTGTTGTGATGTTTTTTGGTTTGTGGGATGTTGGTTTGCTAGGATGGACTTTGGTATGTTGCCACTGTGTTTTGATGTTCTTGTCAGTGTTGAATGGTAAATGCAAATAATAATTTTTGTATGGTGTGTGATGTATGTGCGTGTGCACTAGCCAGTTGGGTAGGTGAGGATGGTGCTATGTTATGGGCTAGAGGATGTAAAAGAACAATACTATGGATTATAGACATTATGTAGTTAGCTCGTTAGAATCTTTTTTCTTAGTACACATTTTTTGAACCCTAAAATTCACTACTTTGTACATGCATCTATGGTATTGGGAGGTGGCATGTTTATTTTCTATTTTCATGTTTTGTATGCATGTACTTTGTGTTGTGATGTTTTTTGGTTTGTGGGATGTTGGTTTGCTAGGATGGACTTTGGTATGTTTCCAGTGTGTTTTGATGTTTTTTTCATTGTTGAATGGCAAATACAAAGCATGATTTTTGTGTGGTGCTTGATGTATGTGCGTGTGCACTGGCCAGTTGGGGTAGGTGAGGGTGGTGCTATGTTATGAGCTGGAGGATGTAAAAGAACAGTACTATGGATTGTAGACATTTTGATGCTGAAAAAGTGAAACGGTGTTTTTGGCCACTTGGATGTTGTTAGGGGAGTACCAATCTGTGGTATAATGTTTGTGTTGTTACTATGTTAACTATTATCTGGGCAGATATGATATGTAGCTATGTTGCTATGTTGTTGTGAATTTGTGTGTATACAGTTGTGATCTTGTTTTACTGTTAGGTCAGTAGGATGATGTTACTGTGTTCGACTGAAGACGTTATAAACTGTGGGTGTGTGACAGTTGGGAAGTTAGGTTGTTATGCAGTATGTTATGATGCGATCAGTGTCAACTAGCATGTTGTACATTTGTGTAAACTTTTTATGTTAGCATTATTATTAGGTGTGACAGATTGGAATATGAGCTTGTTGTATAACCTCTTGTTGCAGGGGGTTGGTTGTTTGATGAACCATATAGCGGATGTCAGGCACAAAGGGGAAAGTGGATGTCGGTTTGATTAGTGTTTGACTTCTTTAATTCGTACTAATGAGCATGGCAATTGTATGTTTGTAGGCGGATGTAATGAAGAGATACACTTTTGTAAAATGTTATGCTAAAAAGTAATGGTATAAGATGGTCAAAGCAATTTTTTCAGCAAAATCCAAACGCGCTAGTAGACATCCTAATTATTTTTGTAAAATTTATATGTGTCCTACTGGTCAATATAAAGTAGCGAAACTTAAGGTAGACATCAGTTAATTTGATGGAGACCGTAAAATATTTGCTTAGTTGAGTGAAAATAAAATTTGACAACCAAAGTTATTTTATCAACTGATTTATGTATGTGTTAAAAATGCTTGTAATGAATGTAGCAATTTGTAGGATGGTTGATAACGAATTAAAAGAAGAACTGGAATTTGACACACCCACTGGTAAAGGGATGATGACGCGTTGCTCGTTCAGTAAGTTTTTGTCCATCTGTGACAGTGCTATTGTTCGACACAAAGAGGTGTTTCTCCGGACTGTGTTTGGATATTTCTTGTCCCTCAAATGTCCAAAAGCTCTTGAACTTGTTCTGATTAGGTCTCTTGTTAAAATCTAAGACAAGGAGACAAGGAGTTTCAGACTTAGTAAGCATGAGATATCGTTTAGTGCCCGATAGGTGGGGCAGATCCTTGGCATTCCCTCAAATGGTTAGCATCCAGCCAGGCTAGAAGAGCTGATATTCGGTGGAGTTTTTGTGTAACAATACAGTGTTAAACATTTGTGTTTCTCTTGCTTTGTAGGGGAGATGGTGTTTCTTTTAGACCGACATTCTGAGGAGCAGGATTCAGCAATACATGGTGATTATTTCACCAGGGGGAGGTAAAGGTGGCAACAACTATGAAAGTGTTAAAAGACTTGGCTGGCCCTGATGATAAAAAACCAGTAGATGATTATGTCCAAATTTGGACTGATGTTATGATGGTGACCTTCTTCTACCCAATAGTAGGGTTTGGCATCAACAAAATAATATGGAATTACGTTGATAGTTTGGACGACCTTGGTAGATATAACTGGTCAGATTCAGTCTATAGTTTCCTACACACAGGGATGGCAGAAATGGGTTCAACCAATCGAGGTTATCTGAAGGGATGTTGTTTCATGTTGATGGTGTGGTTCTTCCATGTTACCCACACCAACCGCAAAGCAAGAGACGATGCTTGTGTCCTTGCTAATTATTGGGATTACGACAACCGTCTAAGTGCCTGGTTGGCAGGCAAGGATATAACCATTGGTACGCTTGAGGACAAGTATATCAGGCACGAGTTTATGAGAAATCATCAGAATGTTGTTGAAAGTTCAACGGTGGTTCTGAATAATTTTGCCAACAACGTTGACGTGGCGGTGGTTATATACTAAAATTATATATATTTTTATTTCATTTGTGATATATGGTTTTCATGGGTGCACTGTTATAATGCTAAACTGTTTTGTGTAGCGTTGCGTGACACACCACAAGGTTATGTGTTCACCTGAAAAGAGAAAATGTGTTGACCGTGCCTCCACCGAAATCGGAGATGTGGATGATCGGGTTGTGTTGCTGGAGAAAAAGCTAAACACTGCTAATGCTAAATTGTCTGTATTAAAGGCATGAAATGTGTACTGCTGTTAGAGCTGGATATGATCCATGTGGAGCTCCGTGTTCGAGGGATAGCTGATCCCACAGCTGCTCCAAGTAGCTCTGGTGGTTTTTCCACTGGTACTAACATCGATGGTCCAGATGGGCATGACTGCACACATGATAAAAATGTAAAAACAATACACATTTTCTTAAATGTAAAAGTAATACTAAAGAAATTATTTTATCTTCTAGTAACATGTTTGTCATGTTTGCAGAGCAAAGATGTTACCGCGGATGATGCAGCTACACTGGGGGCTGAAACTATGGCAGAGAAATTGGTATGTAACAATAATTGGGTGTAATCATTTAAAACATCTACCCTTGATTGTTATGATGTTGAGTTGCCTGACGATGTATGTATGTTTCAATAGGGAAATGGTGCTGGAAGATGTAGCAAGAAAGGTAAGGGAAAAATGTTACAAGGATGTAGCAGGGAAAGAAATGTAAGTAAATAAACCACCAAACCTTTGTTGTATGGTCAATACCAATGGTGCCAACCACTTTATTTGTTCTTTGTCTTTGTTTTAGGAGAACGCTTGTTCTTCGGGAATTAACAGTGCAGTAGATAAAAATGACATTACACCAGGAAAGGTATGAATTGGCTGCAAAAGTGGGATTTTATAAGATGATGTTATTAACATAATGACGGTATCAGAGATTTTTTAGCGAAAACATTCTAGGTCTAACTATTTGTTATGTGATGATCATTTGGTTTTTTTAGGAGCCGTTAATATGTGGAACTACTTCTGTAATTGACCTATCAACACCCTCGGTGGTAAAAAATGAATGTTAATTGTTGATGTTAGCAAAATGGCTGGTGTAGAGTATTAAAAATTAGTTCCTATTTCTGAATAATGTGATTGAAGTTTTGTTCAGGGTTTGTTGAGTACAACAAATAAAACAGTACACGCTGTTGATGAAGCAAACCTTGAAGCTGGTAGTAAGAATTCTAACATACCAATGAAAAATATATTGGGTGGAGAACCTAGGCTTGGAGTTGATGAATTTGATGTTAGTGAGATCTAGAATATAAATTTGTATATTTTCATACATTCGTGTGTATATTTGCATGTGTTATATTATACTATTGCATTTGTGAAGGTTTCTGTAGCAGGGAAAGTTAGTGGTAGGGGAACTATCAGTGAACCCAAGTGCCTTTGTAGCAGAGATTCTGCTAACCGTTTCTGCGTAAGAGGCCTGAATTTTGATTCAAGCCGAGATCAGCATAAATGAAAATAAAAATTATAGGGATAACTGCTTAACAATGGGATGTGTATGCAAAAAAATCATGCAGCTGTTGTCAGGCAACCCAGAAGGGAGAACAGAAAGCAGTGAAGAATTTCCTGCAATTAATAAGCATGCCTAGGGAAGACGACTTCAACTGGGGAGTATATCGACTACTGGAAGGGCAGGAACTACCTTACCGCAAGTGAAGGGAGACAATGTAAAACTAACAATTTGGAGTTCCAATAATATTTGATTCCGCTGATGTTTTTTGACCAGCTTGTGCACTGGTAGGAGACAACATGTTTTTTATGTAGGAAGTGATGTCAATTTTGTGTATGTGTAGATAACCACTAGTGAATGCATCAGGACTTTGGAAGGGCCAGATAACAACGAATTGGTTGATAGTGTAAGATGAAATGCAACTTTCATCTATTCAGGTAACAAAATGTATATGTTGGCAGTGTGACTAACAAAGCAGGTATGGTGTCGATGATATCAGCTTGTTATGGAGATCCATATTGCGGATGACAGATCTTGAGCTGGTATTTCGGCTGCAGTAGTGAACAACCAAACTATGTCTGGTGAAAAAATAGCACAACTATAGATTGTGCATCAGGGGGCTGTTAGAACTTGTAGGGGAATTAAAAAGAATGAGTGTTTAACAGCTTGGTTTGTGTGTTTGTTAGGTAACAAAGCCAGCGTGTGTGGGAAAGACAGGAGCGGAAAATATCAGTAACAGGGCAAGTGCGTCTAATGCATTACCTACTGATTTGTTTGGAAAAGCTACAACTACAGCCATGCCCAAGGTATTTTGTTATTTGTTCGATTGAACTCACCGATTCATGCTAGGGATTGCCCGTTAAAAAAGAAAATATTGTGTAACAAGCAACTTCTTGTACAAAGTTTTTAGAAATTGCAAGTTTAATACATGAGCATGTTGACCAATCTCATAGTATTTATTCCTATTTTATGCAGGACAACATATTTATGTGGTTTTTAGTGCAGGAAGGTGTTTGTTGTGCCGTTTTATTTCTAGCGTTGAAACATATGCAACTTGTTTTTTCCAACTAGTAATAACATGAAAATGTATGTGTCAATTACAGGAGAGTAGCATGAGTGTTGACCACAAGGATGTTTCTAGAAAGCCCATTATGATGAGGTCTGCTTCAAAGAAGGTTGTTAGTTAATATGTACGTCAAATTGTAAAACATGTGTGTGCGAAAAGAATATGATATAACATTCTCATAAATTATAGGATTGTTCGGAAACACCATTGGTAACATACTCCTTGCAAAAGGGGGAGATCACCTCCTCTGATAAGAGGAAATGGAGAGTGGCAAAGATGGTAATAAACTGTTGTGCGTAGGTATTTGTAAAAATTTATGTATGTTTACACCCAACTAATGTGTCTTCCATTACTGCTACTGCAAAGATACGTTATGAAACGCCTCCATCAGAAAAGCAAGGGAGCTTTGGCACAAAGGCAGCTGCCCAACGTACAGACATAATTGGTGGTGAAGTTAGCCTCATCCGCCCACGCACTAGGTCTGTAAGTAAAAAGGTAATTGTACATACAATTTGCATTGATTTCGTATAAATGATTGTTGTGTGGGGGGTGAGGGGATGCTAAATGTGTAACATGTTTTTGTGCAAAAATGTTTTATTGAATATTTTTAAATACATCTAGGATGAGGTAGCTGTGGCAAATTGTGTTGGTGAGGCAGATGTTCAACGGAATAACAAAGATCATGTAACGAAGATGGTATGATGGATTAAGAACTAAGTTGATGCAAAATCCGTTTGTTGACATGATTGAATGTGAATAAAGTGTTAATGAGATTATATATTATGGCAACTTTCTTACAATAGCATAGCATCGCCGAAGTTGGATAACATTGTGATGGAGGTTGTGCCTCATGAGAGATTAAATGTCCAAAGCACCATTGCCAACTTAGTAAACCAAATTTTAAATTTTGGATCATGATTTTGTAGTTTGCACTCATGATTTTGTACTGACCGTGTATTGTATTATGTTGTAGGCCACTTCGGTTAGCTTGCCAGTTAGCAGCTCAGCGGTGCGCCTCATTGATTATGTGTATGTGGTTCATCACCCTGCAACAAGGGGTGCAGCTAACACGTTACACATAATCTACAGAAACAATACTGATTTAAAATGAGGTGCATGGAATTGGATTAGTTGTAATGATCATCAGATCATTTTTCCTGTTGTAAGGTTCAACAGTCTGTTGGCAAGCTGGATTTCATGTCGCCTATTGCCATACGCAGAAGTGTGTTACAAAATGTTGTTGATGCAAGCACAAGCACTGGAAGTGTATGTGTTGAGAACAAGTTGGCATAGTTCTATATGAAATAACATATAGTACTATCACACCACGAATCTGTAAGCATGTGTTATGTTGTGCAGGTGCAGAACTGGTGGAAGCAGACATGCATAGATGATGAAATTGACCATCTGCTTAGCGTACTTAGTACACAGGCTCTAGTTGCCATGTCTGTTCCAAAGAAGGGAAAAGGTAAACAACAAGTGAAGGCAGAATGTCTTGTGGTAAATCAAGCCACAACCAGTGAGAAGGTATTCTCGATTGTTTTGAACTCATTCCAAGCCATATTATTGCTTACATTGTCCATGTTTGCATCTACGCTCATTTGTTCTTTAAAATTTCCAAGGATCGAGTCAAAGACATAGTAGATAACATCACAGCTGACAAACCATAAGGTTTGAGAAGAGGGACATTTCCGGCAAAATTTCTTAGTTCGTTAGTAAAATGAATCAAAATTGATCACTGGGATCGCAAGCCTAAGGTGATTAGTCCATGCCTGACAAAAGTGTTCAAAGTTATGACGAACTGGGACAATAAAGCTGTTGAGTGGGTGAGCAAGGACGATTTCCTTAAACTGAAGAGGGTTAGTATATTGTTTAATTGTGTGACATGGACTGGATTCAGGTTTTATGTAGCAGTTGAGAAGTGTTTGCAAGTGACACATCTAATTCAGTTTTTATGTTTGCAGTTGACAAGCCCTGAACGGAACCAAGGGGATGTTATTTTCAAGAGTGATAATGCATGCATTATGCGAGCTGATTTTGCTTCTGCATTGAAGTTGGGAGGCGACATTACAGACCAGGTAGTGTGATATGTTTTAAAAAAAGTCAGTGCTAATAATGAATTTCCAGTGAGTAGGGGGGGAATAACATGAGTAGCATATTCCTGAGTTTTGTTACTTCTATAATGGTGTACGTTCATCTATGGTTGTAACCTGTTGATTTTTTCCATATAGAAACATTTAGGTCATTTGAATATGTAATATGAAATGCAATAGACTCATTTTTTATGTGTGTGGTCTAGTTGCCAACATATTGGTGGTATCACGTGACTAGGTTTCAAAAAGACTGAAATTATTATCGATTCATAAACCCAAACAATCTTCTGGGATGAGTAAAATTGACATATAAGGCTAACTGTGAAAGTACTGCAATTGATTGTTTACAAAGTAACAGACAGATGTAAAACATCTTTGATTGATGCAGATGTTAGAAGGCTACAATGAGGTGTTGCGCCATGAGTATGGGATCAAATATGGGAGGAAGATCTTCATTTTCCATACCTCAATGACGAATTCCATCAAGACTAGTAATGCTTAATGCATGTGCAAATTTTGTTACGAACGTCGAGAGCAAATCAAGAGTGCAAAGATGATCCTTCTACCAATAATCAGCAATGGGCACTGGCATTTGATTGTCGCCTCACATGAATACAAGAAGATTCTAAACTATAACAGCCTATGTCCTCCCCATTGTTACAACATGCCCAACACAGTTCATTTGTATGCCGATGATGCTATGACAATGGTGAGTATCAAGAATCTTAAGTAATTAAATGTTGCATATCATTATTTGTTACATTGTTTGACAGTACATGACATAATGGAACATATTTTGCATATGGCTTCACTGCAAACACTACTGGCCAGGATCAGTGGTATATCTAATTCGGGCTGGAGTATTGTGTTGGACAACAAAGCACCGCAACAACCAGCCAGATCAAATGATTTTGGTTTGTATGTAATGTACTAGATGGAGTGCATCAGCTCAAGAAAACCGCTTCGGGATTGTTACAAGGAAGATTACCACTACCTCCGAGGGCACAATGTACTACTAGGGCTGCAGCAGTATGTTAACTAGATTGCACTATAACATTTTCTTAAGCGTACAGTCATGAAACATGGGGGATTTTTTTTGTAGAATCGCTAAACACTAATTCATAAAGGTACAACCATTCAACATGGCTTGTAGGAAAATGATGAATATGTCGTAATGCTTTTATTTTTCCACTCTGCCTATGTTAGAACATACATTTGAAACTCTAAAATTGACAGAATGTAATGTAGAAGTGACAAGTTATTCGTTTTCTATTGAGTGCCTAACTGTTTATAATATTTTGGTGCATGATGACAGTGTTAGTAACTGGACATGGTTTTGTTGCAGGAATTCCACAGTCATCTACCACACTAGGGATAACTATTTCGATGCAAAAATGAACTGTGTAGATTCATGCTATTTGAGTGGCGAAGTAGATGCATGATGCAAAAATGAACTGTGTAGTTTTCACAATTGTTATAGGTGATCATGTATGTGGTTGTGTGTATAAAATGTTTTTTCACGCAGAACACCTGTTCACAAGGGGGAGAGTGCACGGGCAATGCATGTATGCATTCTACAAAAAACATACTAGAGTAAAGCATATAATGTGAAAATGTATTAGATAAACACATTTAAAGGGGAAACATTGGGTGCATAACGAGTACGTTTAGGCCGGCACAAATCATATGATATGGGGGTTTCAATGTTATCGAGTTAAAAAAGGCGAACTATGGTTGGCAATGATGGATTGGTGTATGCTGAATATTAACCAGAGGCATTATGTGTGTGTTGGGTGTTGGATGACGACTGATGGGTTGTGTACATTTTAGTTGTGTTGTTGTGACTATTGGTTGGCAACGACGGGTTGGGTAAAGGCAAATTATGGATGGCGTCCGCGGGTGATTGTTGTGTTGATGTATATATGCCCATTGGGCATTTATGTTATTATGTAGGCAAGGAAGTGAATTGCTAATTTGTTTCATCGATGCATGTATGTAGTTATGTTGTAAAAAGGCAGGCACAAATCATTTGCAAAATGACTATGATAGGTCATGGCGAGCGCAACTCATAAAGTTAACCGCAGCAGACTAACAACATAAATGTGTTGGTGGTACTCAAATAATGTAGTAGAATGAGAGACAAAGTTAATCGTAACTGTCTAACAATCTAAAAAAGGGCAGACACTTTCCGCAATGATTGGTTAATGTTAGTGAGTTAAGAGCAACATTAAGCATGGCAATGATGCGTTGGCATACGCCGAAATGAATTCATAGGCATTTGATATGTGTTGGTTTTTGGATGGCATGTGACGGTTGTGTACATAAAGTTATTACCTAGCTTACACTGAATAGAATTCATGTAGAAACTTTTTTTTGGGAGGAGGTAGCACGTTTTGTATAGTTAAGACGTTTCTTCTTTGGTTAAGGTATGGTTTATGAACTATTTTTGACTGTCTTGTTTGATGTTCGCATTTGGGTTAATGACGTAGGCAAGTTGAGGGTGTGATGTTATCTCAATGAAGGCTTGGTTGTGGCAAATGTTTAGGTGATAAATGTGTAACTTTATAACGCATGTGCAGGCCCTGCTGTGACAATGTTTTCTATTTTTTTTAAATGACTAATTTGTAGTGTGTGAGATGCTTGTGGCCTTGTTTGCTGGTTGTGACAAAGGGATATGGTAGTCGAATAATAAACTTGAAAACTAGAAATGAAGATGCAGGCATTGCTAAGAATGATGATGGACTGTAGTTATCAGTTACCCAGTCTATGGCAGTTACAATTGGGGTGGCACTGCAACTAAAGCCTGCAATGCAATGTAGATGCAATAATAGTGCCAGTGTGTGATAAACGTGGTAGCATAGTAGCAGGTATAGCAAGTGGGTAACACCATGACTAAGTTGACATTATAACAATAGTAAAGGATAACAATAATGTTTTGCAACTATTTTGCAGACTATTAAAAATGAAAATGTAAAGTTTTTGTAAACAACCACACCATTGAACTTTGGACAGATACCAAGATAGCACACTAGCTAATTGAGAAGAAAGTCACTAAATGAATAAAAGCTTAGCATTGTATTAAAACCCATTCCATGCAGTAAGCATTCCGTTTTACAGGGACATATACATCTAGGTTTGGACCCCCCTGTATGTGCAATAGTATAGTTTGCAGTAGACATACATGCATCGATGACTGAAATGCTACACATATCTGTACAATTGTCTGTGTTTAGCATGGTGTTACTCGCCCCAAAAAAATTTACATGTACAGCAATAAAAAAACTGAGACCCTTTCAAGTACTTGGGTGAGGCTATTTGGTCCTGGCGATACTCGTCCCCCAAAAAAACATGTGTAGCAAAAAAAATCTGAAACCCTTTAAAGTACTGGGGGGGGCTATTTGATCCTGGCGATGTACTGCAGCCCCAAAGCAGCCAACGGTGATGGAATCTAACCACTGTCCGCAAACGCCACATTTGCTGTTGTAGAATGTGATGCAGCAAAGGCACTAGTGATGTGCCTGTTGATGTTGTTGTTGAATGTTTTCTTGAAAACTTGTGTACTCGCTTTGGGCTTCTTGTACGTCTTAGAAGATTTACCCTTGTTATTGAAATGTATTTCTTTCCATATTTTTTTGTGAAGTGTTGGAGGCCTGCCAATTTTTTATAGCTATCATTGGGTCTTTTGATACTTGCCACATCTTCATGTTGTTGGTAAGTTCTCTATTACAAAAATAATAAAACAAATAAATTTTATAGAACAATGTATATATGGTGTTAATCATTGTTTAGCTTGTCGTAACTAAATAACAATTTCGATAACGCATTTGCTTTCCATCAGTTGCAACACAGTCACCAAAAATATAGGCTGTTGTACGGGCCACTGCGATCTGAAAAGCCTTTGAAATGCGATAAGTATGATCTGAAAACAATGAGATACACAGATAAAATTATGTATGCTTGACAGTTGAGCCTAAGTGGTAGTTAAAAAAATCTCATGTTGTTGTGTGTGTTATATGTGTAAGTGATAGTGCGAGTCAGTATGTGTGTGCTTGTTGTAACTGGCAAAACTTCCTAGTAAGGCAATTGATTGTAAGTGTATATGATTTGGTGCACAAAATATTCTACCAAGCTATGCATTTGTAGCAAATATACAGACTGACAATACGTGAGAACATAATAAATCTACTGTCAGAGCAGGTTGTGTTCAAATAAATTTGTATTCGCCATTGACCTCTACTACAACGCATACTGTAAACTAAGTTAATCCACTGTTTGTGTGTGCATATTGTAGAGACACTGATTGAATGAATATGAGCAACCACAACATGGTCTTTCGTAAATATATTGTTATTATCTGCATGGTTGAAAATGTTTAATAGAAATAAATTTGTTGGGAAGTAATGTTATAGCAAAGTGCAGATGTCTGAGTAGGTTAACTAAAGTCTTAGCGGTAATAAATGAATAATACAGAACATGCAATGACATGTTTCTAAAGTTGTAAACGCATTTTTTACTTACTCATGAGCCTGAAAATAGTCCATGTTATGTGGTGCACTTATGAATAGCTGAGTTCAGCACACCTTTGACTAAACAGTATTTGTGCTCTGACGTTGCGGCCATCTTTATAAAGATTTGGCACATTTTTTAAATATCTTCTGAACGCGCTGACGCTTCGGTAGACATGCCTGCATGGCTTGCTGCATCGTTACTAAAATCTCGCACGATATCCTTCCTCCACCTATTCATTACATATTGCATTAGTAGCTTGTCTACCCTACAGTTCTGGATCAGTACACAAAGGGAGTGCATGCACATAAGCCCCTTACATTCAAATGAATGGCAGCTGCATAGAAGATTGTTCTGTGTAGAATCATATGTCACAACAAACTGTTTCATAACAAGTGGTGAGTCATTATCAGCTATGCATATCTTGCGATGTTCGTTAACACAAAATGTAGACAAAGTAGAAACATTGTCAATGAGGAAAGCTTCACAGTAGATCATCTGTTGCAACTCGGCTTGTAATTTTTTTAATACATTTTGCGTAAATACCAAGCTAGCATCCACCTCTATTTGAAATTCAGTTTGCAGGGGGACCCCTTGATGCAAGTCACAAAAATTAGCTTTTTGCTCGTCCTCCAAACGTGCTTCTTGAGCCCTTTGATACTGATTAACGAATTGCTTCAAAGATGTTTTTGAATTAACATACTTGTTGAAGAAGGAATTGATAGACTCGCTCCTCTGTGTAGTTGTCATGTCAGCCCAAAAGAAATCGTCGATGTATTCCGGGACCCACATGTGGCATATCTGGTACATTCATGCTAGCCACCCATCCTAATTTGTTTTACATGACCTTACTGTAGCTTCCCACTTCTGTTCGAAGACATCAATGGATGCGCTGTCATACATGACATTCTTAATGAGTTGGGATGTCATGGATTTTTTCCCTAGTTTAGTCTAGAAACTTCCTCATAATGTACCACAAACATAGCCAGTGTCTAGTATTTGGAAAGACCGACTTATTGATGATGGATTGGGCTTGGTCAGTAACAGTGCCCTTTGGTGGGAAACCTTGCAGGCAAATAAAAATTGCATATATTAAACTTGGAGCATTAAAAACATCACAACATGATCAGAAATCTAACGGAGTGATTTAATAGCAGCTGGTGGGCTTTAGTTATACCTACTGTGAGGTGTGGAGTCTAAATATGGAAACAAAATGAATGTGAATGAAGACATATGATTTTCAGTACTGGAGGGCGAACATTATATTTGTGCTCACCCATGCACTGCAGCCATGTTTGGAATAGCCATATGTAGTTTTCTGTTGTTTCCTCACATAGCAGACCACAACCAAGCAGTATAGACTGGTTGTGGTGGTTAACACCGATGAAAGGAGCGAATGACATTTCGTATCTATTTGTTAGGTATGTTATATCAAACGTAACAACATCCTCGAAGTATTTGTATTCCATCAGTGACCTCGCATCTGCCCAAAAGACATTCCAAAGGACACCTTCCTCATTTAAGTCTAACACATAGAAGAATCCATCATTTTTTTTACATTAGAATAGGTTTGTATTGCATGGGCATCACCTAGGTTTTGTGATTGAACCAAATGGTTATTCAAATCTTTTTTAGAGAATGAGAGTTTATCATACCCTCAAGCTTCACACACTAGGGAAGTCATTGTTTCTGATGCCCCTATACCAGCTGCATTGTTTAAGTCAATACACCTTTGAACCTCTATTGGAATTTTGTGCTTGCAAGGTAGTAGTCTAAGCATGTTCTTAGACAACATTTGATGGTTGTGTGTTAATTCGACATTACATATCTGATATTCACCAGTGATGGTGTGTTTCAGCTTAACGTGTGATGGGCACTGTGTCTATGCGGTTGGCTTGTAGCGATACTGTTATAACCTCAAATTTTAGTAAAAATTGGATTATATAATTGGATTGTTTTGTAATTTCCCCAATGATATGGATGGTGGAATACTAAATACCCTTGTGACATATGTGCGTGTAGCATGATCTATATATATATATATATATATATATATATATATATATATATAAGGGATATTTATACACTGATTAGTGATAATGGAATAAGAGATATCTTTTGACGTAAAGGTATTGATTTCTTATTTTCCTTGTACCAAATCCAAGATACAAGAGAGTGGTGGTTTCCGATGGATCATATAGATAATAACCATGGGTTTTAATAATTAAGAAAAGGAAGGAATGCATGTTAATTTGGCTTCCATAAACATATGGAAGGGGGGGTTTCTTCCCATAGATAATGGAGTACGAGATAAACACTAAGAGTTTTATAGATGTAAGGAAAGTAAGAGAAAACAAGGATAATACAATTAAGAGTCCTTACCAACTATGTATAACTTGGACACCAAGTCATCAATCCGTAAACCCTAGTGATATAGCTATTTATAGTGGACTAAGGGGAAACCCACAAAGAAAAGTAGAGACAAGGGCATGTCTCTCATCCTACAAGCAAAACAATGGGTTGTGGTAGCGGGAGGACGACCAGGTAGCCACCTTCTTGCTCTCCTTGTGCCAACAGAGAAGCGACGGCTATCCATACTATTGAGGGAGTTCTGCCTAGCCACCGCTGGTGCAGGTCTACGTACAAGTTTGGGTCTCTGATGAGGGGGTGTCCCTTCTTGAGGTCTGGGCGTAGGTTTGGCGGCATCAAGTTCAGCAGGTCTTGCCCTACAAGGATCTGGTCGTACTGCTTATCTTGGCTATGAGAGGCCATCCTTGGGACCTCGACACTGAAGAAGGGAGGGTCGATGGTTAAGGATGGAATGCTAACAACCTATTCCAGGAAGCACCCTCACAGCACGGAACCCTCACAGGGTTATGTAATGTGAGTGGGTAGGCAGTTGTAGGATGTGTGGATTTTGCCAGTCTTCCCCTAGGACGGCCGTTGCAGGCTGCGAAAGGGTCTGTGGAGGCTGGCTAAAAACACGGGGCATTGAGCCATGCAGGCAGGCGAGGTCAGAGAAGGGAGAACGAAAGAAGTCGTTCTGATCGAGGTTTCTCCTCGCGGAGTGGGCTAGTCGGAGGCGGCGTTGTTTCTCTATCAACTTATGGCCACCGCAGACCACGGTGGAGGAAGAGGGAGGGATGGAGGGCGGTTGGGATGACCATGGTGGTTTGCTGCAGGGGGCAGGCGGAGGCATGCAAGGATGAGCATCGCCTTCGTGCAGAGCAGAGGTGGGGACGATCGCATCTGTGTGGCTTGAGTCCGGATCGGGACTACGCTGCTGCGACGTACGCACACAGAGAATGACTCCTGCGTGAGCTAGAAGAAAGGAAAGGAGAAAATGGAATTTATACCCCTCATATCAAGTTCAAAGCATGAGGGCACAGAGGTCATTCCGCCCATATAAGCTGGGTGAATTTCAATTAACAGATAAGGTAAGTTTCTCCAACGTGGCCCGTTCTGATTGGTCCAAATATCTTTAATTTGCAATTATCATAGTAATTGTTAGGATGATCAGATTTAGACAAGTAATATATAAAACTTGCTCAGAAAAATGAGAGGAATCCAAATAAAATAGTATTAGAATGCTTCCTATTCTAAAAAGTATGTGCAATACATATTTAGATGTGTTTAATGTAAAGGAAAACCTAGATCTGCCTTAATCTGATGATTAACTGAATATTTTCGTTCATGTTAGGCTAACACCTGATATTGCCATGTATAATGATTAAAACCTTGATAATGTTGAATAATGGATGGTTCCATATTAGTAATCTTATTCATGTTGTTTTAGAATTCAAAACCAATGTGAACATCTTGATATAATCTTAATTCTAGAAATGTGATTTAGGTGTCACGAATAGTTTAATATGCATAAGATGCTAATTAGGGTTTAAAATGACATGGATGATTGAATTGTAATCATAGAAACCTTAATATGATGGAATTAGGGTGTGTATCCCTAATCCCTAATCCAAACATGAGATAACCCTAAACCCTAGTTTAGGATCGCATCCAGATCTGATTAATGTAATGTGAATACATGGTGACACATATGTAGTATGCTTGTTTCAGATTGAATGCCTTATTTCTTAGATGTTTGGATACACTCTTAAAGTATATCATGTTCTGCATGGTTTCTATGATGGCATAAGGTACGTGGTTACGCTTATGAATACATGTATCGAATGTCGAGGTTGTCGATGTTTCTCGATGAGATTGAATGACAAATAAGCTGGTTGCTTGTTTACTTAGTTCTTGCAAACTATAAAGTTCATATGAGTATCATGTAAAGTAAATAACTACATTCTGAACCCTGGGTTAGACTGATCTTAAGGGTAATGCACACGAGCCCCGGAGGGACAGTGATTACACCTGAGGTAGTTGACCATATATGGGTTAGAATATGAAAACAAGTTTATTTTCTTATATGCAAGATAAAGATGTTTGCTTATATATGTACTTGTGATTATTGTTTGAACCCACGTACCAGTATAGTAATATACTGACCGCATATTTGTTTGTCGGCGTTTTAGGTATCAGACATACTTGATTCATGGACATGAGGGTACATATAGAGATGTTCAAGACACTACAGTAATCATGAAGGTTTAGTCTTAATAGTTTATCTTCACACATGTAAAAGTTAATTCTGTTTAAAAAGTTATGTAACTCCTTAGAGGAGCTTTTAATGTAAACATGTAAATATTTGTTCATTAATGGAAATTATTTACTATTTTGTATTATTTCATGAATCTGATCTTGGAAATTATGATTGACGATCTGCGACTTTAAGGTCTTTTAGACACTCAAATGTGTGGGTCGTTACATTTGGTATCAGAGCACAGATTCATCAACTAATACTGAATAGTTTATAATTTCAAATCATCCTTAGAAAACTTAAGAGAAAAATTAGTAAAGACTAATGTGTCTTTTAGGTTTCTCATCTCACATTTTCATCTACTTCTCATCTCTTACTTAAAAAAAAACTTTGAAAAGAAAATATTAATAAGAGAAGTAAAATGTGAAAAGATGTAACTTTTTGTGTAGGTCCCTCTAGAGAGGGTAGACACTAGAAAGATACAAGTATGGGTAAGCCCTTTCTTAGAGGAAGGACTTTGTTTAGGGTATGGAAAACCTAGTGAGTCTAGGGATGTGGAAACTCTAAGAGATAGAGTGTAGTCCCTAACCCTAACCCTAACCCTAAAATCTTAATCCTAATTAATGGACATGGTGTGGTGGTATGGGACACTACCCATGTGAAACCTGAAATTGGTAATCAACATGGTGTGGTGGTATGGGACACTGCCCATGTGAAACTTGAAATCATGAATAAGAAAGATAAGGGATGGTCTAGGTAACCCAATCTCCCATGCATGTGTGCATGAAGAGCATAAAACTTATGTGATAAGTCTTAAGAGATATAAAAACTCAATAGTTGTATATATTAGAAAATGAAAAGTTGGAATATAACTTGCTCAAACTCCTCATGTTGTCTCTAGAAGTTTAGTGATGGTGGCTAAGCCCCTGGAGGGGAAGGCCAAGGTAGCACCAAGCCTTGGAGGGAAGGTGACCCAAGTTGATTAAATGGACAGAGACCATGAGGGGGTATTCTAGAGGTTGAGCAAACATGGGTTGATATGTTATAATGATTAAAAGTTATGCCTAATGATAAAAAAAGGATATCTATTAGGGTTAGTGTGCAAACCTGGGGTGGGTCAAACCAAAGAGTGGGAAGATGACCTATGAGGGAGGCAAAACCTAGATCTTGGGATCAGGATGTGGCTAGAGAACCTAATCCCCTCCTATGAGCCAAGAAGGCACCCTAGGCTAGGACTTTACCTTAAAAGGTAATTGAATAATGTATTTAAGAATTGAAATAACCTTAATCCTCACCTAGAGGTGTGACGAGTTAATGATTTAAAAATAAAAGCACTTAAATTCTTTGAACCCCAGGATGCCAACTCTTAGTGACACAATTGGTCAAGCCCAGGAGGGAAGACCAGTAAGGCACCAAGCCCAGGAGGGAAGGTGGCCTAAGTGGACGACCAAGCCCAGGAGGGAAGGTCATGAAATGGTCAAGCCCAAGAGGGAAGACCAGGAAGGCACCAAGCCCAGGAGGGAAGGTGGCCTAAGTCCAAAATGCAGTTGTTTAGGATCAAGCCCCTGGAGGGGAAGATCACAAAGGTCAAGCCCAAGAGGGAAGACCGACATGGCACCAAGACCTGGAGGGAAGGTGGCTCAAGCCCAATGATGGGACCACACTGCATTATGTGTACTTAAAAGAGAGAGATGAAGGCAATCCGGGTTAAAGAATTAAATAAGAGAATAATGTGCTTAAAAGATGTGACATCTCAAAAGAAACCCTTAGGGAGGGTAGAGTCCTAATGAAATCCTAGGGTCAAGTAGGGTATATTAGAGGTACATAGGATCGATGGGTTGGGAGTTGATATACCCTGAATGCACATGACCATGTGGTCGAGAGGTAACAGCTAGGTTTATCCAAGGTACATGACTCAGGAGATTAGCTACCTCCATGAGGATCATGTAGCCTAATGGGTGAATGTGAAAGGCACTCTCTTGATGCATAAGGATGATATCACTCCAGAAGTACCTATACCCCTGGAGACCTCGAGGATTTGGCTAAGACTCATAATGATACATGAGATGTAAATATAAAAGTTATAGGAAGTCATGAAAACTTGAGAGAAGTTTTGCCCTAACCTAAGAGTAAGAAAAGGGATACTTGACTTCATGGAGTTTAAAAATGCTATATAATTAAGAACAAGTAAGTTTAGAGTCATATAGAGTATGATTCAACTTAATATGTGAAATTAAAAGGTAATGCGTGGATGTGCTATCTCCGCTCTTGGAATGGAATGAACTTTGTGTCTGGGTTGCAGTCAAATGCTTGTTTCATCTCATTATGAGGGAGGGAGATTGGATAGACACATGTTATGCTTAAAATTGAGATAATGAGGATGAATATCTTACATTTAATGTGTAATGACATGAACTAGGGTTAGAGGTGTCGCCTCACCCTTGTGTGAAATTCATGAATAATAGGTTGGAAACCTAGGTGAAAAGAGAAATCACCAAGTCATAATGAAATTACAAGTAAGAATGAAATCATCAAGAGATGATGAGGTGTGAATATTGTAGATGTTGATATACTTGAATTTTGATTCAGGTACCAATCTTAGTAATAAAATGAAAACTGATATATTAAAGAAAAGTTGTTAAAGATTTTTTTTTTAAAGTGGGGTGGTAACCCTTAGTTTTGAGGATAAGATGAGTATCATTCACCTAGGCTTAGTAGGCCTGAATTTTGAGGGAAAAATTCTTTTTAAGGAGGGGTGAATGTTATAACCTCAAATTTTAATAAAAATTGGATTATATAATTGGATTGTTTTGTAATTTCCCCAATGATATGGATGGTGGAATACTAACTACCCTTGTGACATATGTGCTTGTAGCATGATCTATATATATATATACATATATATATATAAGGGATATTTATACACTGACTAGTGATAATGGAATAAGAGATATCTTTTGACGTAAAGGTATTGATTTCTTATTTTCCTTGTACCAAATCCAAGATACAAGAGAGTGGTGGTTTCTAACAGATCATATAGATAATAACCATGGGTTTTAATAATTAAGAAAAGGAAGGAATGCATGTTAATTTGGTTTCCTTAAACATATGGAAAAAGGGGGGTTTCTTCCCATAGATAATGGAGTACGAGATAAACACTATGAGTTTTATAGATGTAAGGAAAGTAAGAGAAAACAAGGAGAATACAATTAAGAGTCCTTACCAACTATGTATAACTTGGACACCAAGTCATCAATCTGTAAACCCTAGAGATATAGCTATTTATAGTGGACTAAGGGGAAACCCATGAAGAAAAGTAGAGACAAGGGCATGTCTCTCATCCTATAAGCAAAACAATGGGTTGCGGTAGCGGGAGGATGACCAGGTAACCACCTTCGTGCTCTCCTTGTGCCAACAGAGAAGCAACAGCTATCCATGCTATTGAGGGAGTTTTGCCTAGGCCACCACTGGTGCAGGTCTGTGTACAAGGTTGGGTCTCTGATGAGGGGGTGTCCCTCCTTGAGGTCTAGGCGTAGGTTTGGCGACATCAAGTTCAGCATGTCTTGCCCTACAAGGATCTGGTCGTACTGCTTATCTTGTCTATGAGAGGCCATCCTTGGGACCCCGACGCTGAAGAAGGGAGGGTCGATGGTTAAGGATGGAACACCAACAACCTATTCCAGGCAGCGCCCTCACAGCACGGAACCCTCATGGGGTTATGCAATGTGAGCGGGCAGGCAGTTGTAGGATGTGTGGATTTCACCAGTCTTCCCCTGGGACGGCCGTTGCGGGCTGCGGCAGGGTCTGCGGAGGCTGGATAAAAACACGGGGCATCGAGCCATGCAGGCAGGCGAGGTCAGAGAAGGGAGAACGAAAGAATTCATTCCGATCGAGGCTGCTCCTCGCGGAGTGGGCTAGTCGGAGGCGGCGTTGTTTCTCTATCAACCTATGGCCACCGCAAACCACGGTGGAGGAAGAGCGAGGGCTGGAGGGCGGTTGGGATGGCCATGGTGGTTTGCTGCAGGGGGCAGGCGGAGGCATGCAAGGATGAGCATCTCCTTCGTGCAGAGCAGAGGTGGGGACGACCGCGTCCGTGCGGCTTGAGTCCAGATCGGGACTACGTTGCTGCGACGTACGCACACAGAGCATGACTCCTGCGCGAGCTAGAAGAAAGGAAAGGAGAAAAGGGAATTTATACCCCTCAGATCAAGTTCAAAGCATGAGGGCACAGAGGTCATTCCGCCCGTATAAGCTGGGTGAATTTCAATTAACAGATAAGGTAAGTTTCTCCGACGTGGCCCGTTCTGATTGGTCCAAATATCTTTAATTTGCAATTATCATAGTAATTGTTAGGATGATCGGATTTAGACAAGTAATATATAAAACTTGCTCAAAAAAATGAGAGGAATCCAAATAAAATATTATTAGAACTTGATTATGCTTCCTGTTCTAAAAAGTATGTGCAATACATATTTAGATGTGTTTAATGTAAAGGAAAACCTAGATCTGCCTTAATCTGATGATTAACTGAATATTTTCGTTCATGTTAGGCTAACACCTAATATTGCCATGTATAATGATTAAAACCTTGATAATGTTGAATAATGGATGGTTCCATATTAGTAATATTATTCATGATGTTTTAGGGTTTGAAACCAATGTGAACATCTTGATATAATCTTAATGCTAGAAATGTGATTTAGGTGTCACGAATAGTTTAATATGCTTAAGATGCTAATTAGGGTTTAACATGACATGGGTGATTGAATTGTAATCATAGAAACCTTAATATGATGGAATTAGGGTGTGTATCCCTAATCCCTAATCCAAACATGAGATAACCCTAAACCCTAGTTTAGGATCGCATCCAGATCTGATTAATGTAATGTGAATACATGGTGACACATATGTAGTATGCTTGTTTCAGATTGAATGCCTTATTTCTTGGATGTTTGGATACACTCTTAAAGTATATCATGTTCTGTATGGTTTCTGCGATGGCATAAGGTACATGGTTACGCTTATGAATACATGTATCGAATGTCGAGGTTGTCAATGTTTCTCGATGAGATTGAATGACAAATAAACCGGTTGCTTGTTTATTTAGTTCTTGCAAACTGGAAAGTTCATATGAGTATCATGTAAAGTAAATAACTACATTCTGAACCTTGAGTTAGACTGGTCTTAAGGGTAATGCACACGAGCCCCAGAGGGACAGTGATTACACTTGAGGTAGTTGACCATATATGGGTTAGAATATGAAAACAAGTTTATTTTCTTATATGCAAAATAAAGATGTTTGCTTATATATGTACTTGTGATTATTGTTTGAACCCACGTACCAGTATAGTAATATACTGACCGTGTATTTGTTTGTCGGCGTTTTAGGTATCAGACATATTTGATTCATGGACATGAGGGTACAGATAGAGATGTTCAAGACACTACAGTAATCATGAAGGTTTAGTCTTAATGGTTTATCTTCACACATGTAAAAGTTAATTCTGTTTAAAAAGTTATGTAACTCCTTAGAGGAGCTTTTAATGTAAACATGTAAATATTTGTTCATTAATGGAAATTATTTACTATTTTGTATTATTTCATGAATCTGATCTTGGAAATTATGATTGACGGTCTGTTACTTTAAGGTCTTTTAGACACTCAAATGTGTGGGTCATTACATTTGGTATCAGAGCACATATTCATCAACTAATACTTAATAGTTTATAATTTCAAATCATCCTTAGAAAACTTAAGAGAAAAATTAGTAAAGACTAATGTGTCTTTTAGGTTTCTCATCTCACATTTTCGTCTACTTCTCATCTCTTACTTAAAAAAAACTTTGAAAAGAAAATATTAATAAGAGAAGTAAAATGTGAAAAGATGTAACTTTTTGTGTAGGTCCCTCTAGAGAGGGTAGACACTAGAAAGATACAAGTATGGGTAAGCCCTTTCTTAGAGGAAGGACTTTGTTTAGGGTATGGAAATCCTAGTGAGTCTAGGGATGTGGAAACTCTAAGAGATAGAGTGTAGTCCCTAACCCTAACCCTAACCCTAAAATCTTAATCCTAATTAATGGACATGGTGTGGTGGTATGGGACACTACCCATGTGAAACCTAAAATTGGTAATCAACATGGTGTGGTGGTATGGGACACTGCCCATGTGAAACTTGAAATCATGAATAAGAAAGATAAGGGATGGTCTAGGTAACCCAATCTCCCATGCGTGTGTGCATGAAGAGCATAAAACTTATGTGATAAGTCTTAAGAGATATAAAAACTCAATAGTTGTATATATTAGAAAATGAAAAGTTGGAATATAACTTGCTCAAACTCCTCATGTTGTCTCTAGAAGTTTAGTGATGGTGGCCAAGCCCCTGGAGGGGAAGGCCGAGGTAGCACCAAGCCCTGGAGGGAAGGTGACCCAAGTTGATTAAATGGACAGAGACCATGAGGGGGTATTCTAGAGGTTGAGCAAACATGGGCTGATATGTTATAATGATTAAAAGTTATGCCTAATGATAAAAAAAGGATATCTATTAGGGTTAGTGTGCGAACCTGGGGTGGGTCAAACCAAAGAGTGGGAAGATGACCTATGAGGGAGGCAAAACCTAGATCTTGGGATCAGGTTGTGGCTAGAGAGCCTAACCCCCTCCTATGAGCCAAGAAGGCACCCTAGGCTAGGACTTTACCTTAAAAGGTAATTGAATAATGTATTTAAGAATTGAAATAACCTTAATCCTCACCTAGAGGTGTGATGAGTTAATGATATAAAAATGAAAGCACTTAAATTCTTTGAACCCCAGGATGCCAACTCTGAGTGACACAATTGGTCAAGCCCAGGAGGGAAGACCAGTAAAGCACCAAGCCCAGGAGGGAAGGTGGCCTAAGTGGACGACCAAGCCCAGGAGGGAAGGTCATGAAATGGTCAAGCCCAAGAGGGAAGACCAGGCAGGCACCAAGCCCAGGAGGGAAGGTGGCCTAAGTCCACAATGCAGTTGTTTAGGATCAAGCCCCTGGAGGGGAAGATCACAAAGGTCAAGCCCAGGAGGGAAGACCGACATGGCACCAAGCCCTAGAGGGAAGGTGGCTCAATCCCAATGATGGGACGACACTGCATTATGTGTACTTAAAAGAGAGAGATGAAGGCAATCCGGGTTAAAGAATTAAATAAGAGAATAATGTGCTTAAAAGATGTGACATCTCAAAAGAAACCCTTAGGGAGGGTAGAGTCCTAATGAAATCCTAGGGTGAAGTAGGGTATATTAGAGGTACATAGGACCGATGGGTTGGGAGTTTATATACCGTGAATGCACATGACCATGTGGTCGAGAGGTAACAGCTAGGTTTATCCAAGGTACATGACTCAGGAGATTAGCTACCTCCATGAGGATCATGTAGCCTAATGGGTGAATGTGAAAGGCTCCCTCTTGATGCATAAGGATGATATCACTCCAGAAGTACCTATACCCCTGGAGACCTCGAGGATTTGGCTAAGACTCATAATGATACATGAGATGTAAATATAAAAGTTATAAGAAGTCATGAAAACTTGAGAGAAGTTGTGCCCTAACCTAAGAGTAAGAAAAGGGATACTTGACTTCATGGAGTTTAAAAATGCTATATAATTAAGAACAAGTAAGTTTAGAGTCATATAGAGTATGATTCAACTTAATATGTGAAATTAAAAGGTAATGCGTGGATGTGCTATCTCCGCTCTTGGAATGGAATGAACTTTGTGTCTGGGTTGCAGTCAAATGCTTGTTTCATCTCATTATGAGGGAGGGAGATTGGATAGACACATGTTATGCTTAAAATTGAGATAATGAGGATGAATATCTTACATTTAATGTGTAATGACATGAACTAGGGTTAGAGGTGTCGCCTCACCCTTGTGTGAAATTCATGAATAATAGGTTGGAAACCTAGGTGAAAAGAGAAATCACCAAGTCATAATGAAATTACAAGTAAGAATGAAATCATCAAGAGATGATGAGGTGTGAATACTGTAGATGTTGATATACTTGAATTTCGATTCAGGTGCCAATCTTAGTAATAAAATGAAAACTGATATATTAAAGAAAAGTTGTTAAAGATTTTTTTTAAAGTGGTGTGGTAACCTTTAGTTTTGAGGATAAGATGAGTATCATTCACCTAGGCTTAGTAGGCCTGAATTTTGAGGGAAAAAATCTTTTTAAGGAGGGGTGAATGTTATAACCTCAAATTTTAGTAAAAATTGGATTATATAATTGGATTGTTTTGTAATTTCCCCAATGATATGGATGGTGGAATACTAACTACCCTTGTGACATATGTGCTTGTAGGATGATCTATATATATATACATATATATATATATATATATATATATATATATATATATATAAGGGATATTTATACACTGACTAGTGATAATGGAATAAGAGATATCTTTTGACGTAAAGGTATTGATTTCTTATTTTCCTTGTACCAAATCCAAGATACAAGAGAGTGGTGGTTTCCGATGGATCATATAGATAATAACCATGGGTTTTAATAATTAAGAAAAGGAAGGAATGCATGTTAATTTGGTTTCCTTAAACATATGGAAAAAGGGGGGTTTCTTCCCATAGATAATGGAGTACGAGATAAACACTATGAGTTTTATAGATGTAAGGAAAGTAAGAGAAAACAAGGATAATACAATTAAGAGTCCTTACCAACTATGTATAACTTGGACACCAAGTCATCAATCCGTAAACCCTAGTGATATAGCTATTTATAGTGGACTAAGGGGAAACCCACAAAGAAAAGTAGAGACAAGGGCATGTCTCTCATCCTACAAGAAAAACAATGGGTTGCGGTAGCGGGAGGATGACCAGGTAGCCACCTTCGTGCTCTCCTTGTGCCAACAGAGCAGCGACGGCTATCCATGCTATTGAGGGAGTTCTTCCTAGGCCACTGTTAGTGCAGGTCTGCGTACAAGGTTGGGTCTCTGATGAGGGGTGTCCCTCCTTGAGGTCTGGGCGTAGGTTTGGCGGCATCAAGTTCAGCAGGTATTGCCCTACAAGGATCTGGTCATACTGCTTTTCTTGGCTATGAGAGGCCATCCTTGGGACCCCAACGCTGAAGAAGGGAGGGTCGATGGTTAAGGATGGAATGCCAACAACCTGTTCTAGGAAGCGCCCTCACAGCACGGAACCCTCACGGGGTTATGTAATGTGAGCGGGCAGACAGTTGTAGGATGTGTGGATTTCGCCAGTCTTCCCCTGGGACGGCCGTTGCGGGCTGCGGCAGGGTCTGCGGAGGCTGGCTAGAAACACGGGGCATCGATCCATGAAGGCAGGCGAGGTCAGAGAAGGGAGAACGAAAGAAGTCATTCCGGTCGAGGCTGCTCCTCGCAGAGTGGGCTAGTCGGAGGCGGCACTGTTTCTCTATCAGCTTATGGCCACCGCAAACCACGGTGGAGGAAGAGTGAGGGCGGTCGGGATGGTCATGGTGGTTTGCTGCAGGGGGCAGGCGGAGGAATGCAAGGATGAGCATCGCCTTCATGCAGAGCAGAGGTGGGGACGACCGCGTCCGTGCGTCTTGAGTCCGGATCGGGACTACGCTGCCGCGACATACACACATGGAGCATGACTCCTGCGCAAGCTAGAAGAAAGGAAAGGAGAAAAGGGCATTTATACCCCTCAGATCAAGTTCAAAGCATGAGGGCACAGAGGTCATTCTGCCAGTATAAGATGGGTGAATTTCAATTAACAAATAAGGTAAGTTTCTCCGACGTGGCCCGTTTTGATTGGTCCAAATATCATTAATTTGCAATTATCATAGTAATTGTTAGGATGATCAGATTTAGACAAGTAATATATAAAACTTGCTTAGAAAAATGAGAGGAATCCATATAAAATATTATTAGAACTTGATTATGCTTCCTGTTCTAAAAAGTATGTGCAATGCATATTTAGATGTGTTTAATGTAAAGGAAAACCTAGATCTACCTTAATCTGATGATTAACTGAATATTTTCATTCATGTTAGGCTAACACCTGATCTTGCCATGTATAATGATTAAAACCTTGATAATGTTGAATAATGGACGGCTCCATATTAGTAATCTTATTCATGCTGTTTTAGGGTTCGAAACCAATGTGAACATCTTGATATAATCTTAATGCTAGAAATGTGATTTAGGTGTCACGAATAGTTTAATATGCTTAAGATGCTAATCAGGGTTTAACATGACATGGATGATTGGATTGTAATCATAGAAACCTTAATATGATGGAATTAGGGCGTGTATCCCTAATCCCTAGTCCAAACATGAGATAACCCTAAACCCTAGTTTAGGATCGCATCCATATCTGATTAATGTAATGCGAATACATGGTGACACATATGTAGTATGCTTGTTTCAGATTGAATGCCTTATTGCTTGGATGTTTGGATACACTCTTAAAGTATATCATGTTCTGCATGGTTTCTGCGATGGCATAAGGTACGTGGTTACGCTTATGAATACATGTATCGAATTCCGAGGTTGTCGATGTTTCTCGATGAGATTGAACGACAAATAAACTGCTTGCTTGTTTATTTAGTTCTTGCAAACTATAAAGTTCATATGAGTATCATGTAAAGTAAATAACTACATTCTGAACCTTGGGTTAGACTGATCTTAAGGGTAATGCACACGAGCCCCAGAGGGACAGTGATTACACCTGAGGTAGTTGACCATATATGGGTTAGAATATGAAAACAAGTTTATTTTCTTATATGCAAGATAAAGATGTTTGCTTATATCTGTACTTGTGATTATTGTTTGAACCCACGTACCAGTATAGTAATATACTGATCGCGTATTTGTTTGTCGGCATTTTAGGTATCAGACATACTTGATTCGTGGACATGAGGGTACAGATAGAGATGTTCAAGACACTACAGTAATCATGAAGGTTTAGTCTTAATAGTTTATCTTCACACATGTAAAAGTTAATTCTGTTTAAAAAGTAATGTAACTCCTTAGAGGAGCTTTTAATGTAAACATGTAAATATTTGTTCATTAATGGAAATTATTTACTATTTTGTATTATTTCATGAATCTGATCCTAGAAATTATGATTGACGGTCTGCGACTTTAAGGTCTTTTAGACACTCAAATGTGCGGGTCGTTACAGATACAATGTATCCTTGCATCTGGCTGGTGGCTTACCACCTTTGATACAAGTGTACGTGACCCTTGAAGTCTCGTTACGGAATCTTTCCTTATGCGAGTGCGAGATTTTAATTCCAAATCCAGCAACATCTGCATATGATTCGTAAAACTCCCTAGCTGCTTGCATACTAGGGAATAGACGGCCAACCTCCGATGTTGTGTTGCTAGCTGGTGATTTTGGGGTTGTTGAAGGGATGTCAGTTGACAGTGTCTGACTTGAGCCTAACTCTTCGTCAACGTGAAGATATTCATTGGTATCAACAGAATCTTGGTTAGGGTCTTTGTTTAAATCTATGTCAATGACTTCCGCCGACTAATAAAATAAAAACCATCATGGGAACTTGCATTCAGGTGTTAAGGGGAGGTAGATGATTATAATGAAATACAGTAAAACATGGTAGCATGATAATGGAAGACAGGAATATTTTTGCAGTTGTATGTAATAAAATAATAACAAGTGACATAATGTTTAATGATGTTGGACTATAGAAGTTTCATATCTTTACTGGTACATGTTTAACATCAAGTCAACTTCTAACATAACTAATAACCTAATCCCGTCGATATAGACGACACTCTGTTATTAATAAGTTGCGTTTATATTTTTACTGATGTATGTAACGATGTAGTAGCATTTGGAAATCCATGGGGTTACACATGTATCATATGAAGAAGTGCGTCTAGGAGCATATGGAAATCCATGGTGTAATACATGGTTACTGATATGTCTTGTACCCAACAATAACAATGGACATAAATACTTCCAGTTGGGTAGAAAAAAAAGACATAGTTGTTTAGCTTCAAGCTAATAGGTGCACATATATATGTTAATGCATGTAAGTTGACAAAATTTTGTAGTATCATGGTTTGTTGTAAAAGGTACTGGGGAGTTGTACAATGTAGCGTAGCAACATTCCAACAATGTGCGATCGGATATGCAACCCATCATGACTACTGCGATCCAGTAGTATGTCTTGGTAAAGTTGAACAAGGTAATATATGAACGCGATGTTATCTAGGTAACAAGTGAAGGTTTGAGCATGGCAACGTCAATATGTAGGACTATGGATGGCATGGGAAAACAACATCATAAACACAAACAACGTCATAAACGTCAATAGGTAGGACTGAATTATAACAGACAGCTACATAACAGATGAAAAAAAAATATGTAACAACAAGTTAACAACACATGATTATATCAAAAGATAGCAGATGATCTACTTTTTGGAGAAAAAAATGTGTTGCATCAAAATAGCAAATGGCATATGTATGTGTTGTCATTGGGAGGAGTATGTGTGGCATGTGCAAATAGAGTGGGAATATATGACTGCATTGTAAACACAGCAAAGCTAAACAGATGAACAAGGGAATTTGTTACATCAAGGTATCATGTGAGCAACATCTTTGGTATGGATACATGGGTTGTGACTGAAAAAAAATTAGAACAACAATTGAATTTATCTCAGCTAGCAGATGAGCAACATGACGAAGACCGCATTAGTAAGGTAACAACTGAAAGAAAAAGAGATATGGATGGCATGGACAAATAACATCATAAACACAAACATCGTCATAAACGTCAATAGGTAGGACTGAATTATAACAAACAACTACATAACAAATAAAACAAAAATATGTAACAACAAGTTAACAACACATGATTTTATCAAAAGATAGCAGATGAGCTACTTTTTGGGAAAAAATGTGTTACAACAAGATAGCAAATGACATATGTACGTGTTGACATTGGGAGGAGTATGTGTGGCATGTGCAAACAGAGTGGGAATATATGACTGCATTGTAAACACAACAAAGCTAAACAGATGAACAAGGGAATTTGTTACATCAAGGTGTCATGTGAGCAACATCTTTGGTATGGATACATGGGCTGTGACTGAAAAAAATGAGAACATCAATTGAATTTATTAAGGTAGCAGATGGACAACATTATGAAGACCGCATTAGCAAGGTAATATCGGAGAGAAAAGAGATATGGATGGCATGGGAAAACATCATCATTAACACAAACAACGTCATAAACGTCAATAAGTGGGACTGAATTATAACACACAACTACATAACAGATGAAACAAAAATATGTAACAACAACTTAACAACACATGATTATATCAAAAGATAGCAGATGAGCTACTTTTTGGACAAAAAATGTGTTGCAGCAAGATAGCAAATGGCATATGTACGTGTTGACATTGGGAGGAGTATGTGTGGCATGTGCAAACAGAGTGGGAATATATGACTGCATTGTAAACACATCAAAGCTAAACAGATGAACAAGGGAATTTGTTACATCAAGGTATCATGTGAGCAACATCTTTGGTATGGATACATGGGTTGTGACTGAAAAAAATAAGAACATCAATTGAATTTATTAAGGTAGTAGATGAGCAAAATTACGAAGACCGCATTAGCAAGGTAATAGCTGAGAGAAAAGATATATGGATGGCATGGGCAAACAACATCATAAACACAAACAACATCATAAACATCAATAGGTAGGACTGAATTATAACACACAACTACATAACAGATGAAACAAAAATATGTAACAACAACTTAACAACATATGATTATATCAAAAGATAGCAGATGAGCTACTTTTTGGACAAAAAATGTGTTGCAACAAGATAGCAAATGGCATCTGTACGTGTTGTCATTGGGATGAGTATGTGTGGCATGTGCAAACAGAGTGGGAATATATGACTGCATTGTAAACACAACAAAGCTAAACAGATGAACAAGGTAATTTGTTACATTAAGGTATCATGTGAGCAACATCTTTGGTGTGGATACATGGGTTGTGACTGCAAAAAAAAAGTGGATACATGGGTTGTGACTGAAAAAAATGAGAACATCAATTGAATTTATTAAGGTAGAAGATGAGCAACATTACGAAGACCACATTAGCAAGGTAACAACCGAGAAAACAGAGATACTACAAACAACGACAAATGGTCACAACAAATTAACATCCCGGTCTAAATAGTCACAACAAGTTAACATCCGAGCAAAATAGAGACAACACTAACATACGACCAAATGAAAAAAAATTGAGTATAACATCTGCAGCGTGCACATGTTGAGTTCGGCTATGAAAATTTTCACAATCCTATCGTGATCACTGCCATCCATAATCAAAATTGATAATTGTACTACCCATATCACCTTGCAGACATGGTGCAATAGGAGTTATGAGTACTAACCCAATGAATCAACATACCAAAAACTAGAGAACTGACCTTGCCCGTTGCTTGAGTATTCATGGCTACATCCTCAATTGATGGGGCACCTCCTCAGAGTGTCTGATATGGTCCGCTCGTGAGAGGGGGGCTAGTAGCCTGCGTCGGCGTTGGGCAGGTGACATCCGGCTCAGGGAGGACTCCGTCTGTAGGGTATTCATGGCCGCATCCTCAGTTATTGGGGCACCTCCTCGGAGTGGCTGGAAGGGTCCGCTCATGGGGGGGTAGTAGCATGCATCGACGTTGGACAGGTGTTCTCCGGCTGAAGGGTTACCTCCGGTAGGGCCAGGAGGGAGAGATCCGACGAATAGAGGGAGGAGAGAATGTGGTCGAACTGCGATTTAGGTGAAGCAAGCGACAGAGAAGAGAGTCGTTGGGGAGAATGGATGGAAAATGAGGGAAAATCAAAATGTATCGAGGAATTTTGGGGGGTTTTGGTGGTGGGGTGGATTTGACGGAAATAAGTGGGAGGGGGTCCTTCGGGAGTCGCGTAGGAAGACTACAGTGGTCATTCCGGTTCTCGTCCGTCCCTCTCGTCCGCTTATCATTTTCCTATTTCTATAGAGGGAAAGGTTTTGCAAGATTTTGCAAGTACACTGCTGGGAAAAAGGGTGAAATGTCGAGAAAAGAGTGATGAGAAGCAAGATGCGGACATTGCAATGAGTGGCCACAATGTGGACCAATTGGGCGAGAGCGACCATTAAGAACTGTTAACGTAAAGTAGCAGTAAGTAGTTCACACCGAAAAAAAAACCTATCCCCGCAGTTATTTTATCACTGTCGTCATTCAACTCCATTTACTGCCGCAAGCCATAAAGACAAAACCAATGCTTCTCTGGTTTCACCCTCGAGTACTCTCAACCCGAGCTGAGGTCCCAAGGTGAAAATATATGTCATGATAACCGGCAGCTTGAAAGAGAGAGAGAGAGAATAGAGACCGAAAAATAAAAACAGGAATCTTCCGTCTCTCCTCTTCCCCTTAAAACAGCAGTCTCCCGAGCATACACCCGCATTACATGATTCCAACCCAGCTCACGAGCCGCCTTCCAAAAACATCCTGCTTTGCCAACACTTGGGCTGCTGCATTGGCGTCTGAGATGGACTTAGCTGCTGGGATCTTGGGTTCCCCTACAAGAGACGGCGGCGGTGGCGGCACCCTCTCCTCACCATTGTTCCTCTCAGGTACTGCAGCCGCCAGGCACAACAATGGGTTGCTGTTCGGACACAGCGACGGGGCCATTTACAACAAGCATCCCAGAGGGGACGAAGCTGAGGCAATGGAAGAGTATAGTAGGTTGTTGAAAATGGCCAGGGGCGAGGCAATGGTGACGCCACCAGTGAAAGACTCGCCTCCCTGGCAGAAAGCAGAGCATCAGCAGCAACAGCATTCACTGTTCCCTGATGGACAGCAGATGCTCTGCTTCTCTTCCATCGCCACAACAAACGCTTCTTTCCCTCCCTGTGATGATGACGGCGATGATGGGGCTTTGTCTCGCCACCACCAGCAACATCTTTTGTCTGTATCCTTCGCACCGGCAGCCAATACCACACACCTTAGGAACACAGGTATATTCCTAATCTTATAAAACATGTTGTTCTCAGAATCTCAAAGATGTTGATGCTTTGATGTTCTGGGTTCTATACTTGTGATGTTGCCTGTTTTAGTTGCGGGTTAGTGATGGGATTTGGGGATTATTTTCTATTTTCTCTTTTGAGTGATAGATCTTCTGGGGTCTGTCTCGCATAGCTTCTGTGATGTTTCCATGTAAGTTGGTGGATTGTCTTTTCAAAAGGTATCGATTTTTTCTTTCCGAAAAATAACATCTCCTTTTCAGAATAGTTAATGGAAGTTACCGCTTTTATTTTGTGACTCCAACCAGTTGCATTTGATTTTATTTTTGATGGGTTCTTTCCTGATTCCAACAACAAAAATTACGAGTAAAAGGAATCAGTTTGAATGGTTGACCAAGTCTTCTTTCTGATCTTGGATACTTTTCCCTTTTTCTGGAAGGGTTAATACTGTTCTTGGATGTTGATCAGTCCGTCTTATTCCTCCTCTTTTTTTTTCGGTTTCAGACTTAAGCTGGAAGAATCTAAACGACGATCTGGTAAGAGCAAGGGAATGCTTCACTCCATCCCAATGGATGGAACTGGAACTGCAGGCCATGATCTACAGCTGCATCGAGGAGAACGCTCCCATTCCAAGCAGTCTACTTGCATCCATCAAAACCTGCGCCAGTTCACCAGCTTGCTCTACTTATGCTGCCGGATCTTTGATGCCCACAAATGCATGTAAGGCTCATTACTTACCTCCTCGTCTTATAGAACAGGGAAATGGAACGTAACTTTGAAACGGGTAGATGCCGTTTCTATCTTGGATCCATTCTCTACTTATATGTCCATATTTGTTTATTTGAACGCCTGTACATATATGTGTATACCAAATTTCTTTGCTTGATGATAGTTTTGCTTAGATGCGATAGAGAATAATTTCTTACAGAGACATTTTGACCTTTCTTCTGGATTTTTACCCAAACAGAAAAAACAAGGGCAGCTGTTGCTGTTGCTCTAAATGCAGCAGCAGCGGCACTAAATACAAAGTACTTTTTTTCACTTGTACACCATGAAACATCAAGACCTTGCTTTTTCATTGTAAAAAGAAAGGACAACTTTTCCATGATGAATACAAAATGTCTGAAATATGCACGACGCATGCTTTTACTGCTCCATCACTTGGCATCTTCTTCCAAAAAGAACTTATGCGGATTTGTCCACAAAACAAATCTCACTGGCTTTCGTAGTTGTATCATCCTTCCTAGCCAGAAACTCTAATTGCGTTTTTTTCTCGCTTTCTAATCATCTTCTCCCATCTTCGACAGTCGGATGGGGCGAGCTCCCTCTAGGCCACTCCGGCAGCGATCCAGAGCCCGGGAGGTGCCGTCGGACCGACGGGAAGAAATGGCGATGCTCTAAGGACGCAGTCGTCAACCACAAGTACTGTGACCGACACTTGAACAGGGGCCGGCACCGTTCAAGAAAGCCTGTGGAAGAACGTTCCGGCAGCGCCAAGGCTCCCGCGCCGCGGAACGCCTCGTCTCCGGCGGCGTCAGCGGTGTCGAGCACCGGATCCACTGTCAATTCGTGCGCCAACCAGCTGCAGAAGAACTCTTTGCCCAGCTCTCCTGAACACTCCTCAACTCACTTCAGCAGGTATAGCCGACTACTGAACTGGGTAGATGTCACAATACCGATTCCCGTTTTTCTTTTGAAAAAGTTCAGCAGTGTCCTGTTCTCATATCCACTAACCAGTATGCCATTCTCTTCAAAAAGCACCTCCCAGTTCCCTCATCCCACAAAAGGAAAGAACATAATTTTAAAATATATCTGATTTTGGTCTAATCATCATCGGGTTGCTGTGCAGGATGACAGTTATAAAAGATGAAGGTAGAACGCAACACTTCATAGATTCACAGGCCTGTAGCGCACCAAACGCTTCTTCCCTTGATCAAATTACTGAGGAAGCGCCTCTTCCTGTTCGAAGATACCAGGAGTCACCTGAACATACAGCAGATAAGCAATTCCGTATCTCCTCCCAAGCTTTTCCAAAGAACCTTTCAAGATACCCATCTTTGAGCAGCACGAGTTTTTCCTCCTTTGACGCCAATGGACGGGACTGCCAACACAACGAACTCTCCGCCTTGCTCCCAAACGCTGCTTCAGATTTGTCCACCTCCTCATCCCCTTCACAACACAACTCTACAAACCACACCAATACGCCTCAGCTGCAGGAGGTTCTGAATCTTGGAATGCTGGAGCAGCAGCAGACTAGCTGGGTACCAATCGTATCTTGGGACGCCTACGTGGGTGGGCCGCTAGGTGAAGCGTTGAGTAGAGCGTACAGCAATGACTGCTACAACAAGGCCTCTTCGGCCCAGTCCCCTGATGAGGTTTTGCAGAGGTCGGCATTCAACTCATCCTCCGACAGCGCTGGAAGCAGCCCGAGGGCTGATCGTTTCGTGGCCTCTGATCTACAGCCAAGTTTTGTGGACTTCAGCCGTTTTCTCTCGTACTGAGTTTCTCCCCCAGGGTAAGAAGAAAAGTAATAGTGGGAGTTATAACTAAAACATCTTCGCGTGTTGCCTCTTTTTTGTTTTGTTTTGTTTTTGTTATTTGTGATAGAATGTATTGGTCTATGTAGCTTTCATAAGTGTTGTGTTAATGTGGTAATATAGCCCACCGGTTAGAATATTGTGCTGGCTGATCGGGCATATAAATGATGAAATGACAAATATATGAATATCTATCGTATATCTTATTTTCTTATGGTCAATAACGCCCCCACAAGAATGTCATGTCAAATCACCATTTGACTTTAATGTGTTCGATCAATAAGGTTCTAGAGTAGGAATTCTAATGGGTACTTTGACCGACAAAGGTCACTTTTATGACCATTTAGACCCTTGATTGAACTAAGGGTTTGACTGAAAGATGTATTTTCTATATGAAGATTCCCTTTCTCTCATTTTTCTTCAAAACTTTTGGATCCTTGCCTACTACTCCAAAAGCTCGTGTGTTCCTATTCTCTAAAATTTTCTTGAAGTTCTAGAGCTACATAAAGATCCTTCTTCTCCTCAGTTTTCTTTATCCTTCTACCTCATCTAGAGATCTATGGCATCCTTACCTTATTGAACAAAAAAGGCTCTTCATTGGAAGAAGGTTGCACCAGCCTAGGAATCAAGTTCTTTCACAACGACACACGGAGCACTACATCGAGCTTTGCAGTTGTATTCCACTTCCTCATTGACCAGTTGATGCCCAGACCATTGTATACATTGAAATTATATGTTCAAGTTCCAGCACATGGAGCAAAGCATCAAGCCTCGTTACTCTTCCTATTAAGTAGAACTTGTGCATGAACACTACTTCAACCTCACTGGAAAGATAGTGTTCTCACCCTCAACTCTAGTAGTCAGTAAGAGCATGAATTTTGTGGAGGATGATATATCATCATTCTTGGGATTGGCAATAATGTCTATTCAAACTATCTCGATATCCTAGTTTGCAATCCCTTAAAAGCTTTCACCTACCATGGTTGATCCATCACCACCTCCACCATTTGTTCACACACATGATGGCCAATGAAACCAATCATGAAACCTTGATCATTCTCATGAAAATTGATAGTACACCCATTTCTCACCTTATCAATTTTGTTGTTTCCCCCAAATGATCGAGGAGAGCCAACAAAACTAAGGTCCCAAAGTTTGGACAACATAGTTACGTCATAATCAAGAAAATTCCTATCTATATCATAAGGCTTGTGCTTAAGGAGATGGAAATGCCTTTTGGAAGTCCATCTTATGCCAATATTGTTTCATATTTTATTGGTAGTTTACTTCTTGAGCTCAACTTTAGCACATAAAATAATGCAAAAAAGAATAAATCAATCTACAACTGAGAAGTTGGGGTTTGGTCTTTAAGCACAAACAAGTCCATGGGGAAGAGAACAAATAGGATGAACCAATCATGAAAATCAAAAGGATCAACCATTGCAAGCTCCTCATCCTACCCATAATGACCATGAATATTGCTTTGCATACATGTATGATCAACTATATCATATTGGGTGCTAATTTGAATATAACTGTAGATATATCAAATGTTTGAATTCTCAAATGGTTGAATTGATTTATTATCAAGCATATCTCAGTAGAACTGAACCATGAAATACTCATCAACTATGATTCAACCACCATCAACTAACATTAAACCATCATGCATGCTCCTTTCCTCAACTTTAATACATCATTACACATTTCAATTTTCATCAAGCACCAACGTTATTGGAATATCATACTCTTTATGCTCCTAAGTCATTTAAATAGGATCTCACCATTTGTTAGTATGGGTAATATTGTTATTTGGGTTTTGATTTGACTGCGGACAATCTTCCTATTTTTTTGTAATGGGGTTTGGATATCTTTTATATTGGATGTATAATTTAATTTATTTCTTATTGATTTTTTTTCATGAGATAGTATCTTTGGAAAGGTAATATATTGTGCTTATCCATGATCTTCTTATTGCAAGAGGCCACTTCCTATAATAACTTTTGGTTTTGACCCAAATTGAGATCCCATTATGCAATGTTGGCGTTATAAATATGTTTGGTATATTTTTTCTAGATCATTTTTCTATAGATAGATTTGTACCAGTGCTTAAAATATATTCGTAGCTTGACTTTTCTATTTAACCCATCTTGCTTCGTTCTTGTTGTCTAACTTATCCAGGCTTGAGATTCAATCACATACAACTTGCTATGTGTTTTCGATCACTTATGATTGAAACTCATTCTTAGTTCCACTTTACGATCCCTATGGAAAAACTAATCTTATTTGAAATATATTGATTATACAGAATGTAACCATTTGACAATTAGAGTAACTATATTGCATAAATAAGTAAGTCTTGTGCAAAAAATGTAAATTGTCATAAATGAAAATAAGAAATAAATTATAGAAAGTGAACATGAAAAATTAATTAAATGAAAGTGTCTCTTATAATTAAACATTATTTGTGTGCATTGAATGATAATATAAAGTGCTACAAAGATAAACATAATAATGGGTACATAACTTCAACTTTTCTAACCTCGCCCAATTTTTCTTAAGCTATCACCCAAAACAAGCATACCCAACGAAACTTGTGGTGACATGTGCTACCTCTCTAAATCACGCTAAAAATTAACTAGAAAACAAAATTTTACAAGACAATTAATAGATCAACTATGAAAAATCTTTACCCAGACATCATTTTTAGTAGAAATTGTGTGAACTACAAATATATAATTTGTACTTTCCACTATCTACTAGAGTGATGTAGTTTGAAATGTTATAGTAGTAACTATCAAAGCAATAGTTAGTAAGGCTTAGCTATTTGAGGATCATGCTATTCATTCTTAGTGGTTGTTAGTCAAGCAAAAGATAAAAGAACATTGTCAAATCAGTTGTAAATGATTCAATTCTTTGTGATTCATTCAGTAGTACCATAGCGGGCAGGATTCACAAATTTGTATATATGTCCACTTTGGTACTTCACCAACATGAACATAAAGGTGAACCTATTCAATAAAATATTTAATTTGGTCATCATCCCATTGTACTTATTCTAACAAGATCTAAGTTAACTTGTAGATTCTGAAGAATGCATTCAATAAACTACTTCTCGTTATCCCTTGAGTTTGATTGGATGTGGGATATGATTTAAAGTAAAAAATATTGTTGATATCAATAACTTAGAGAAATTTTGGTAATTGATTTTTAAAAGCAAAGACCTGGCCATGTTGCAAGAAGTCATTTTTATGCCTTTTAGTAAAAGTAACTATATTGGAATGAAAGAGACTATTATGCATAATTATTTTACACAAAATGCATCTCATGTTCTTTAAAAGTAACAAATATATTACAAAATGAACAAAATAATGAGTTAAAAATATTATATTTCTCACATGTTGAATATGATGTATGTGACTAAGGAGCTTGCCAGATGAAAACTTTAGATGATTCCTAGGGAAAATGTGTGGGTGACTCACTTCCTAAGCAAGCTTGTCCCCGCCCCCTTTGTACCATTGGTGGGATTTATCACCCTGGTGATCCCACTTCCTCCAAGTATCTATACTAGAGATCCAGATTCAAGTGGAAATCTTTAGTGGAGGTTGCGCCCTAGACCTATATTGTTGCAAATCCTAATCGCTAGTTTGGTCCTCCTCAGTACACCCATATCCACTTCTCCACCATACCAAGAGTGAGATGTGTGGGTGGATTAATCGCAAGTGAAGGTTCTTGTCAAGGTCTTCATGATTTAGGCTTTCAAGATCAACCATACAGTGTGTGTGTAGCCAGGCCTAGGTGGATGATTTTGCTATAAAACTAGTTTGTTGCTGCTCTACTACAAGCACATATGTTGCATACTTGCTCCTTGAAGACATATGATGTACGGTTTTTGAGTCGCTTTTACAAGTCTATTTTATCTTCATTTTATGCATTTGTTAGTCAATTAGTTGATCATATTTGCATAAATCATTATTATTGGCTTGCATAATCTGTTTGCATCAAACTGTGCTCATTTCTTCATATTTATATTATTTTATACATTCCTTGGTCTTATACATTCTTTCAATGGATTTTCAAGATTTTCCATGTATTTGAGGAGTCAGTGACACAGACTATCACGGTCGGTGCCACCAAGATGACATCAGGGACCGAGCCAAAGATGACCAGAAGCAGTCGATGCCACCGAGAGAGCATCAGTGAGGCAGAGAAAATATGCACCCCAGCTCAGTGCCACCGACTTCCAAGTCGATGGTACCGACTTTACTTCAACAAGACCGTGATCCAAATGTTGTCGATGCCACCAACATCCAAGTCAGTTCCACTGACTCTGCCGGATTTCAACAATCTAAATTGATCATCCCGATCCGACGGTCCACGTTATGTGGTACCTTAAGTTGACCTAAGATTAAAAAAAGGATGGCCAAACCTAAGGGGACCATCACGTTGCACCGCACAACGACCAGAGAGAAGAGAGAGAGAGAGACAAGGAGCCAAAGGATGCCAACCGAGAGATCTAAGCACATCCGACGGACGCTTTTACTAGTGAAAGATTGCAGAATATGCGTTTCTCGAGGAGGATTATCAGGGACACCTTCTCTCCAGGGGTTACACAAACTTCTTTCATATTTCCCATGTTTTTCTTCTCTCTCTATGTATTCACAACTAAAAACCATACGGGGCTAAACCCCTCCTTTCCTTAGGACCCAGGAGTAGCCCGAGGAATTGTTATGTTAACTTTCTACATGAATTAGTATAATTTTCTCTTTATTCCTGGATATATAATTGTGGAATTGAACAAATTATCATTACTTGATCACCATCGGTAGGATTACAGACTGATAATTACTCTGGAAGGAGAATTAAAGGTTATAAAACCATAATCTATACACTTCCCTATGCGTTCTTTGGAAAAGGTAATGTACAGTTAGTGGAAAGAACCCAGAGTTTTCAATAATGCACGTAGACTAGGATATAAATTACTATAGACATGTAATTGGCTTAGATCTAGGTAGTGAATTGCATCGTAGAAGTGAACAATTATGACTACACGCTTTCTATCTAGGGTAGGAGTAGGAATTTATATTAATTCGGTAGAAATAAGATACGACGAGACCCCATGGTGAAATCGGTTACCCTAAGGAATTCATCTCTTTCGAATCAACTATTTTTAATTTTCTTTTATTTTGTTCAAACTCAAATTCAACTTTTTAATTGGCTTAGCTGATCACACTGTAGCTAGTAGTAGTCACTGAGACTACGTCTCCCTGAGTTCGAATCGGGCCTCAAATAGGCCTATATTACTCGACGCGTACACTTGCGTTTCTACGCACAATTTTAGCGTGTCAAGTTTTTGGCGTCGTTGCCGGGAGACGACGACGTTTCAACACTACGAGTGCTGCAGTCGACCACTCTAGGCCATCTTTTTTTTATAATTTTAATCATAGGACATTTAGTGCATATAGCATATTTAACAAATTTTCTCTATAAGTATCGAGACTATCTGATTTCAATTTTTCAGGTACTAGTGTATGGTGACAACACATACCACAAATTACGGAGAATCTACATCCGAGGTCCCAGTAACTGTCGAGGATTCAGTTCAAACAACTGCACCAGGAGGCATATCGTTGACATCGAGAAAACAAGCAATGGGGGACGGTAATCCAAGAGCAGATAGGACCACTTGGGAGAGGATAAAGGCATCTTATTCAGCTGCACAAACATGGCCTATGAAAAACAGAATGTGAATGTAGCTCAATATAAGATTAACCCAAGTTTAATTGCACTCGTCAAGTAACAAGAATTTTATGGGAACACGCATGAAGACCCAATAGTGCATATCAACAATTTTGTGGAGATTAGTATATGGTCAAAGTGGATATGTTTCCACAGACAACTATTTATCTGAAACTATTTCCATCATCGCTGGAAGATAAGGCAAAGGAATGGATGCATAGACTGCTGAAAGAGTCAATCGAGACATGGGATCAAATGGTAGAAGCATTCTTTGAAAGATACTTTCCTCTAGAAAAAACAAACGAGCTGATTAGAAACATTCATAATTTCAAGCAACATGCGCATGAATTTTATTCTGAGGCTTGGGAGCGCTTTCAGGTCATGCTGAGGAAGGTCCCACACCATGGGATAGATTTGGAGAATCAAGTAAATATGTTTTACTTTGGACTCCATAAAAGTGAACATACCACTTTGGATAGTACATGATCGATGTTCTTTCTCAACAACCCACCCTCAGCTTGTCAGGACATTTTGAAAAATATGGCAAAGAATCAAGCATGGGGTAATGAGAGAGACAATCCAAAGCAAATCAAAAGCATAGGGGAATCTAAAGTTATCACCTCTTTGAATGAGAAGTTAGACTTGATAGCAAAGAAGCTCCTAGAGAAAGATAACAATTCATCAGATGAGGAAGGCCAAGTGAAGTACATGCGGCAATAAGGTTACAGGAACAATGACTACGCATGGAGAAAGGATCCCAAGTTCTCTTGGAAAGATCCAAACAACTTCCTATAGGACCCTGATCAACAAAACCAACACATACATGATTAGTAGCAGTGACCTGCAGTAGAGGAGAGCATGAATAAAATTCTCAACCGGATAGTGAAGCAAAATGAGAAACTGATAAACAACTTCCAATGTGATCTCCAGAACCAAGGGGCCCAGATGAAGAGTTTTGAGACAACTTTGTCTCAACTAGTAGCAGATGTGGCAGCTTTGAAGAAGCCTACACAACAAGGTTTTTCAGGAAATACTAACACTCCAACAGGAAACCAGCAGGTAAAGGCCATACTACTGAGACGTTGACTCTAAAGACAGTGAAGAGTGAGGTGACCAAGCCCATTGATAGTGGTAACTCAGTGGCAGAGCAGGCACAAGTAGATCCAGAGGTAGGCAACAAAGAGGAAGAGAAAAATCTAGAATCTGAGGTGAAAAGGAGGACTTCATACGTGCCACCACATCATAGGACACATAAGGTATTGATTCCATATCCTAACAGTTTGAAGGCAACAAAGATGGATCAACAATTCCAGAAGTTTCTGGATAGCTTTAGGAAGCTTTCTGTGAATATACCGTTGATTGAGGTGATTGAACAAATACCCTCATATGGTAATTTTCTAAAGGATATCATTATTAATGACAATCACCTCAATCAATGGAGGAATTGTTATATTAACTTTCTAATCATCTAATGAACAAATACTGTTATTACTATCACTACTAACTCATCTAATGAACAAATAACTACTAGATTAGTGACAGGATGGCGAGTTTGCATTGATTATCACAGATTGAACACGACCACACTTAAGGACCATTTTCCATTGTCGTTCATTGATCAAATTTTGGAGCGACTCGCGAGTCGCTCCCACTTTTGTTTTCTTAACAAATATTCGAGCTATAATCAGATTTCAATCGAGCCTAAGGACCAGAATAAGTCCACCTTCACCTGCCCTTATGGCACCTTTGCATACCTCCGCATGCCTTTCGGGCTATGCAATGCACCCGCTACTTTTTAGAGGTGTATGTTGGCGATTTTCTCGGATATGGTGGAACAATGTCTCGAGGTTTTCATGGATGATTTTTCAGTTTATGGGACATCTTTTGAGGATTGTTTGAAAATTTTGGACAAGGTTTTGCAGAGGTGTGAAGGCACACACTTAGTGCTTAATTGGGAAAAATGTCACATGATGGTTAGCGAGGGCATTATGCTAGGCCATAAGGTGTCTAGAAAAGGATTGGAGGTGGATCCGGTTAAAATAGAAGCAATTTCAAAACTTCCTCCACCAATGTCGGTGAAGGCAGTTAGGAGTTTTCTAGGCCATGTCGGGTTTTATCGCTGATTTATTAGATTTTTCAAAAATTGCAAAACCATTGTCTGAGCTATTGGAAAAGGATGTTGAATTCAGTTTTGATGAGAGATGTTTAAAAGCTTTTGAGATTTTGAAAGAGAAACTCATATCTGCACCGATTGTACATGCTCCAGATTGGAGCCAAACATTTGAGTTGATGTGTGATGCATCAGATTATGTGGTAGGGGCAGTGTTGGGGCAATGTCTAGACAAAGTTCCTACGGTCATATATTATGCATCTAAAACACTTAACAACGAACAACTAAATTACACCACAACTGAAAAAGAGTTATTAGCAGTTGTCTTTGCTTTTGAGAAATTTAGACAATATCTTGTGGGAGCTAAGGTGGTGGTGTGGACTGACCATGCGACAATTAAATACTTGCTGCAGAAGAAGGATGCAAAACCAAGATTGATTAGATGGATCCTTTTATTACAGGAGTTTGGCATTGAGGTTAAGGATAAAGTAGGGATAGAGAATGTGGTAGGTGATCACCTATCTCGATTGGAGAGGGTAGATGAGAATGATATTAATATACCCATTCTAGAGACCTTCCCTAATGAGCATCTATTCGCCCTTAAGCAAAAAGACCCTTGGTTTGCTAACATTGGGAATTATTTAGCTTGTAAGGAATTGCCTACTGATTGGGGGTATCAAGAAAAGAAGAGATTCTTTCATTCTTTGTGCTATTATTTTTGGGATGATCCGATTTTGTTGAAACAATGTAGGGATGGAATTTTGAGAAGATGTGTACCTGAGGGCAAGTATGAGAGTGTGTTGAAACATTGCCACACACTACCTACCGATGGACACCATGCCAGTTCTAGGACAGCTGCTACGGTGTTGGAGAGAGGGTTATACTGGCTGACCCTTTTCAAAGATGCGTATGATTTTGTGTAGGTGTGACGCATGTCAGCGGCCAGGAAACATATCAAAGCGGAAGGAGATGCCATTGAATGTGTTTCAATAAGTGGAGGTTTTTTATTTATGGGGTATTGATTTCATGGGACCCTTTGTGTCCTCTAACTCTAACCTTTACATTCTGCTGGTTGTAGATTATGTGTCAAAATGGGTGGAAGTGATTCCAACTTGCACCAATGATGAAAATGTTGTATGCAAATTTGTTAAGGATTACATTTTCTACGGATTTGGAATGCTAAGGATGATTATAAGTGATGGGGAAAATCATTTTACCAGCCAAAAAATTTGGGAACTATTGAATAAGTATGGAGTGACACACCGTGTGGGTACACCCTATCACCCACAAACTCAAGGATAAGTAGAGATTTCCAATTGTGAGATTAAAAAGATACTTGAGAATATGGTGTCGTCTAGTAGAAAGAATTGGAGTGAGTTGTTGGTTGATGCACTATGGGCCTATAGGACTGCCTATAAAACACCAATAGGACTTGATGAAGTAGGTAAGACAAGGATGCTAGAGTTGAATAGCTTGATGAAATTAGGATGAATGCCAATGAGAATTCAAGATTGTATAAGGAGAGAACTAAGCAAATACATGACTCACATATTGCAAGGAGAGTTTTCTACCCGGGAGAGAATGCGTTGCTTTTTAACTCAAGGATGAAATTACACCCTGGGAAATTGAGGTCTAGATGGAGTGCACCATTTCTCATAAAAGAAGTGTTTCCACATGGAGATGTTAGAATCAAAGAGGGAGAGAGATCCTTCTTGGTTAATGGCAAAATACTAAAGCATTACTTTGGGGAAGATTTCAATAGAAAGGAGCATGAGGTGAAACTTATTACTCCTAGTTAATCTCAAAAATGGATTTTTCTAGCCTAGGATGTTAAACAAGGGCACTTATTGGGAGGCAACCCAACCATTAGGATATTCATTTCATGTATTACCATTTTGTTGGTTTAATAGTACTTCGTTTTTCATAAATTTTATGTAAAAATGATACCCTGATTCATTTGTTAAGTGTGTTGTCTATGGTAGAGTCGGTGCCACCGACTTTCAAGTCAATAGTACCGAGATCAGGTCAGATAGAAGGACAATTTGACTGGCATAAAGTCGGTGCCACCGACAATTCTGAAGAAAGTGCAGGAAAGTGGGCACAGCTAACTGATAAGCCGTCGGTACCACCAACACCCATGTCGGTGGCACCGACTAGGCTAGTGCTCCAGGTACGGTGGATGCATCGGTGCACCCGAAAAAAAAATGATCGATTGAGTCGGTACCACCGACAAGATCGTCAGTTCCACTGACAAGAGAAAACACCGATCTGTGGGCACCATAATCTACGGCTCATATACGTCCCAAGTGGACGATTGACATCACCGATCCCGCCCACATTCGGTGCCACCGACTCGTCAACAATCTGCCAAGTCTGGATCGTGCACTGACGGCCTTCGATGCACTGAGGGTTCAGATCTATCCCAGAAGTCGGTGCCACCGACCCAATCATAGGAGGGCGGTGCCAAGTTATAAAAGGAAGTAGTGGTTTCAGTTTTTCTCACAACTTGAAGAACCACTACTCCCTCAAGCACAAGCGACTACTCCGAGCATCCGGAAGCTTCATCGAGCTCTTATTTTCTCAAATATCCTTCCCCGATCACTTCATCATCATGGCAAGAAGAGGAGGAATCTCTGGTGGTTTGACGCCACGGCCCCGACTTAGCCACCCTATGACAGAAGTGCAGAAGGTCTACGAGGAGCTTGCCAAGAGGTCGTTCTCTCCCACGAGATATGGAGATCGACAGTTGTTGGAAGACATGGGCTTCAACGAAAACATGGTGGCCGTCCTCGAGCGATAAGAGTTTGATAGAAGGTTAGTGAATCCCATCTTTGGAAGGTGGCCAACTTACAAGGACATTGTGATTGAGTTCATGGCGTCTCTTGAGATATGTGTCACCCCTGACCAATCACGCCCGTCAAGCGGTGAATGGAGAGAAGGAAAGGTGGACTTCTGCCTCTACAACACCAACTTCTCCCTTACTCTTTGCACTTTCAATGACATTTATGGGTGGCAGCATGTGCCTTGTCGTCTACCTGAGAACGTTGACTTTGACGCCATTTGGAAGGATCTTGTGACAGTGCTGGAGGGTTATAAGCTGAACTTCCACCATAGTTTGTTGGCGGAGCTCGATCATCCCTTTGTTCGAGTGCTTCATCGTATGCTCACCAACACACTCTTTGCCAAGTAAACCCAAGGGCAAGCAAAGGTACAAGTGTTAGACTTGTATTTTCTGTATCAACTTTTGGAGCGAAGGCCAGTCAACAGGGGAACCTTCTTCCTCCAACATATAATTGCGGTGAGGCGCAATGTCAGGAGGGCCATTCCTATACTCTTTGGGGGACTTATCACCCCCATTGCTCTTCACTTAGGCCTGGATATTTCTACTCTGGAGCCTCTACAGTCAATACTTCACATAGACCGCCTCCATTTCAAGTAGTCAGGCCTTATCACTATGGAAAACAATATAATCTATGCAATCTATTCGGTCAGTGGAACCTTCTACAAACGTCGACTCCCTAATCCTATATTCAACATCAAGCAAGTTGAGCATTATAGATGGCCAGACATGGATGACGACAATGAAGAACAAGGAGGAGATGATACTGAAGAAGAGGAGTCAAGTGACGACATGGAGGAGGTTGATCCCACCATTCCCATGACACATCGAGTTTCTCCACTGAAGCGTCCACAACATTATGCGACCTCGACATCTTCTACCCTGCCACCCTCTCAAGAAGGATAGGACACTTATTCTATGGTGGGGATGTACTCTATGTTGTAGGATATATAGGCACATCAACAACAACAAACTCAATCTCTGGCTGGAATTCAAGATGTGCAGGGTCAGTTGTACACCAACCAACATGTAATCTATGAAAATGAATGTCTTCTCTTATCCAACCAAGAGAACATGTATCAACGCCTACAAAGGATGGAGAACTATCAGTAGCCATTCTATGACCACTACTGGAGTCAGGGATACTTTGGCAATTACCCGATGCCACCGGACATGCCTTCTTCTGCTCCGACCTTTCAGGGGATGTTTCCTCCCCTAGACCCCACTCATCCACCGCCACCACCATTTTAGTCGATTATCTCTGTTCCACCTCTTAATTTGGAATTTTGACTATGAGGTCATAGTCATATTAAAGCTTAGGGGGGGTGCTAGAACAACTTCTACCTTAGTTTCTTTTATTTGAGTACATTTTTTTGTTATTTTGGAAAAAATTTAGTTAGTTTTCTTGTTAGTTTTTCTGCTATGTATGATCCACAATCTATCTTGTGTCACCTATGGAGTATTAAATGCATGGTTTCATTTGAGAATATCAATCTCTGGGTTGGATGCACAGAAGAAAAAAGAGAGTAAATTTAAAAAATTTTGTGTGCTTATCTTGTGAGTAATCAAGTCACATAACTGAGGAAGTGCTTGAGTAAGTCAGCTCTAGGACATTAGAACATAAATGACCATTTAAATTGTCCAAGACAAGTGATTGGAAAGGATTGTTGAGCCTAAACTGAACAAACACTAACGTGACCTTAAATTAAAATTTAAGAAAGAAACCCCTTGATTACCTTATACACAGGTCATTAGAGAGGGACATATGATTTTTTCTGAAGGTTCTATCTCTTAATTGTGTGATCTCATCCACCACATACTTTTGCTTCACACCCCACCATAAGAGAGTTGAGTACATGCTATCATTCTTTCTCTTAATTGCATTTCATAGTAGATTGCATAATAGATGTTTGCTTTTGTGTGCATAAAAAAATATGAAAAAGCATGCATGTACAACAGAATTCAAGTGCATGTCATGTAGTTGCATAACACCTTATTCATGTAGTTTGCATATGCATTGCATATCATCTTGCAAATATCATGTCTAGCTTCTTCTCTAATATAAAAAGGTAGTAATTATGCCCATTCTCTAAAAAAAAATTGTGCAGTGCGATTGGAAGCCCAAAGAAATCCTATCATGTTGGAAGGGGTCAGAAAAAAAATGAAAAAATGAGAAAAAATTGTATCTGGAGTATAATGTCAGAAAAAGAGGGAACAAGGGCATAATTCTACCTAATTATAAGGAAGAGTTAGTACATTGTGCAGTCTTCGATATTTTGTCTTACATTGAGATGAAATGGTAGTGCATGCATCATTCCACCCCAATGAATAGGCATTAGGAGCATTCTATAAATTCACATCATCATAGGTCCATCATGATTTTTGATTGCATGAATGATTTTATTTGCTCATGATTCTTTCATAGCCACCTATTTCAACTTACCGTTGCTCTTATTGGTAGGCCACTCAGATGATTTTCTCCTCATTCAGTACTTTATCAGGAGAACTGCTTCCATGTAGATGGTAGGTAGAGAAAAGAGCAATGTAGATAGGAGATCACACCATGCATCAAGTATGGACTAAAGGAGTCTATCATATTAACTGCTTTAACTGATAGTGTCTCATTGATTGGTGGTAGACATCTTTGATAGAAGTTTTTGGTCACCTAGATGCCAGTTAGTGTTCAGTGGTCAGTAAAGGCCGAAAGGAGGACCGAAAGGTTGGGACTTTTTAGATGTACCTTATGCACTTATGTCCTTCAGCTGACTTATCTCAATCAGATCCAAAGGTGTTGTTGCTCGAGACGAGCAAGATTTTATCTTAGGGGAGTTTGATGTACGAGTTTTGAATCTCTTTTAAAAGTCTATTTTGTCTTCATTTTATGCATTTGTTAGTCAATTAGTTGATCATATTTGCATTAATCATTATTATTGGCTTGTATAATATGTTTGCATCAAACTATGCTCATTTCATCATATTTAAATTATTTTATACATTCCTCAGTCTTATACGTGCTTTCTATGGATTTTCAGGAGTTTCCATGTATTTGAGGAGTCGGTGCCACCGACTATCATGGTCGGTGCCACCGAGATGACATCAGGGACCGAGCCAAAGATGACCAGAAGTAGTCAGTGCCACCGACTATCATGGTCGATGCCACTGAGAGAGCATCAACGAGGTAGAGAAAATATGCGCCCCAACTCGGTGCCACCGACTTCCAAGTTGATGGTACCGACTTTACCTCAGCAGGACTATGATCTCGATGCCGTCAGTGCTATCGACTCTGTCGGATTTCAACAATCTAAATTGATCATCCTGATCTGATGGTCCATGTTATGTGGTACCTTAAGTTGACCTAAGATTAAAAAAAGGACGCCCAGACCTAAGGGGACCATTACGTTGCACTGCACGACGGTCAGAGAGAAGAGAGAGAGAGACAAGGAGCTGAAGGATGCCAATCGGGAGATCTGAGCACCTTCAAAGGATGCTTTTACTGTCGGAAGACTGTAGAACGTGCGTTTCTCGAGGAGGATCACCAGGGACACCTTCTCTCCAGGGGTTACACAAACTTCTTTCATATTTCCCACAATTTTCTTCTCTCTCTATGTATTCGCAACTAAAAACCATGCGGGGCTAAACCCCTCCTTTCCTTAGGACTCGGGAGTAGCCCGGGTAATTGTTATATTAACTTTCTACACAAATTAGTATAAATTTCTCTTTATTCCGGGATATATGATTGTGGAATTGAACGAATTATCATTGCTTGATCACCATCGGTAGGATTCCAGACCGATAAATACTCCAGAAGGATAATTAAAGGTTAGAAAACCATAATCTACAATTCTTTGGAAAAGGCAACGTATAGTTAGTGGAAAGAACCCAGAGTTTTCAATAATGCACCTAGACTAGGAGATAAATTACTACAGACGTGTAATTGGCTTAGATCTAGGCAGTGAATTGCACCATGAAAGTGGGCAATTCTGACTAAAGGCTTTCTATCCAGGGTAGGAGTGGGAATTTATATTAATTCCGTAGAAATAAGATACGACGAGACCCCGTGGTGAAATCGGTTACCCTAAGGAATTCATCTCTTTTGAATCAACTATTTTTAATTTTCTTTTATTTTGTTCAAACTCAAATTCAACTTTTTAATCGGCTTAGCTGATCACACCGTAGCTAGTAGTAGTCACTGAGACTATGTCTCCTTGAGTTCGACTCGGGCCTCAAATAGGCCTATATTACTTGATGCGTACACTTGTGTTTCTACGCACAATTTCAGCATGTCAACACAATGATTTGTAGTGGAACAGAGACAAGGGATGGAAGCAAACACAATCCTATCAGAGGTTTCATTGCTAGGTGTGAGGACTTTAACCAACATGGAACTAACAATTCTAAAAAATTAAGGGCTTTTTTCTATCCATATGAGTGATACAAAAATGGGTGGCATTGTAGATGTACAATAACATGATGTAAAGGAGGTGGATGAAACACCTGGGGGAACCGTGGTGGGAACCCGAGACAAATAGTTATCTGAGAAGGACCGACTCTGATAGGGAGGGGATGGTAGATGTGGGGACACATTTACATGATGGAAGGGATCTAAAAGGCAAGGAGTAATTCAAGTAGGACCGCACACAAAATTGAAGTTCAACTTCAACTTCCTAAAAGTTGTGTGTTACAAGTGTTTGGGAAAAGTCCATTGGAAACATTAGAGCCAAGACGTGAGGGTGTGTTACTTTTTCCACTACCATGATCATTTGTTAGAAAGGTGCAAGATAAGAAGAAGACTATTGCAAAGTGTCTATAAGATATGAATTCCCTCCCCTTCTAATGGATGTCATTAATAAAAAACCCATGGAAAATGCATGACATTATGATGAAGCATACAAAGGTTATCTTAGAACAAAATGTAGCATAGAGAGCTACTACATCAGAGTGTCCAAAGTCATACATCCAAGTATGATGGTCATAGGATTATGTTGCAGGGGAGATGATGGTTGCACTTAGATCCTAGTGGACTACAATGAATGCAATGGAGATATGCAGAGTAAGGAAGCCATTATCTTCTTCTTAGACTCTGTGGAAGTGGATGACATGGCTCTGGATGAGCCACCAAAAATCACAGATAATCTGGTATCAATTATCTCAACTACTATATGTAAATAGGTAGATGCCTAATCCTATATAGGTAATGGATTGAATGTATTCCTTTTTCTTGTAGAGATTAGAACTCAATGACAGATATGATGGAGTTCTTTGAATACCTGAGAAGCATCTCCTTGTATAAGAGAGATGCGGATGACTTGGCAAGTATCCTAATGAAAATTGTAATGACCTCACTTTTTAGCATCCCTCAATTAAGGAAAGACCCAAAAATTTGAGATCCATTACCTAAAATTCCCAAGGATCCAGATCTAACCAAATAATAAACAATAGCAAATAATTTCCCTTAATTCAAATGTTGTTTACAAAATGCTCCTCGAAGGAGTTATATGAAATTCTTACATGAGAACCATACATATGAGAAGAAGTATCTATCTAATCCTCCTTACAAGTTAGATTTAATGTCTTAAGGTAACTTCATATATCCATCATATCTTCATATCTTCACATTTTGCATGTACCTAAAATGTCTTGAAACAAAAACACGGCTCAGTATATTTCTATATTGTCTATGTGGGGTGCATGCAAAAGTGTGCAAGTACATAATAATATATATTCAATCAATTAGTTGCAATAATAACTAGAATTTTCTTAACATAATCTTCCTTTATGTGATACTTATAGTGGCATTATAATTGAATCGAATGTAAAAAGCACTCAACATTTTATATAATCAATATTTGAGAAAACATCAGCTAACACCCGCAAACTATATTGCGGGAAGTCATAATTGTAATCAAATATGTCAATGGTGAGCCATGAAAATTATGCAATTATACTTCAAGTATATTCAATCAATCTAATCAACAAATCCAAGAAATTCAACATTTAATTTACATGGATGTAAATTCAAAAGTGTCACCATCATGTTATTCAGATTAAACCTTACTCTGGTCCTAATCTAGGGTTTAGGGTAGTATCGAGTTTAGAATATAGGATACGGGTACAAACCCTAATTCCATAGCATACTTAACATTAGGTGTAGACCCTAATTACTATATCCTTATTTTCCTTTCATTATGATCACCTAGATTCAAATATGCACACTAAAAGCATAGCAAGATATGACCTTTAACCCTAATGAATGATTATTCACATTCAAATCCTAAGTATTCATTAACATTGTCATCGCTATTTTAGATTCTCATTATGACCAACAATGTCAGATAATAACGCAAAGGAAAAGTCTTTAATATCTTCAACACTTTAATATCCAATCTAGGATTTCCATGCATGATTCATCACTTAATCACATATTAGCACTTAATTTTGTAATTGGGTGTAGAATTATGTCTCAAACTTATTTTATTCAAAGCCTCTCATTTTTTTAATAAATTGTCATATATAATTTGTCTTAATCAGAGTTACATATTATTTTGTATAATTACTTTAAGTTAAAGCTTTATTGGCCAATCAAGAAGTGACATGTCAGCATTATCCATTGCGTCCCACCCGACTAGGCTAGACAAGGTGCCCCACGTCTGTGTGGATGGGCTAAGAAAAGAAGTGAAATACACATATGCCCTTACCTAGTTGTGTTGGACTCGGGGTTAGTAAGGTAAAGTTGTTAATTCTCTTCTCCTTCCTCTATTCTTCCTTTCTCGTGAACTAGGTTCCATGGTGATCCAACAGAAAATTGTTTCTCTTTCCCCTCTAGGGCAACCTATCATGTGCAAGGCTCCAGGCAGTGTTGTTTTTCTCCATTGGACCCACCCAACACTTTTGGGCATCTAGGGTGGCCAGATCATGTCCCTGCGGTGATGGTTCCCTGGCAGCAGTCCGGTCGGGGTTTCCTTCCATGTAGGTGGCTTCCAATGCCAACGCCATATAGGGAAGATGGGGTCTCATCCTTTAGTTTCCCTTAGGGTTAACACACCACACTAGCACCCTCTCATGGACCAAGGTACCTCCTGCAGATGCTACTTGTAGGTATGTTTGGGAAGGTTCCATGATAAAGGAACTCAAAATTTTGGGGAACATGGGTGTTTGAGGCAAAGGGACTCCCCCACAAAGTTTCACTATGGACTATTGTGGGTAGGGGCCGAGTTCTCTGGTGGCGAGCACTTCCTCTACATTCCTATATATACACATCTTAGGGAAAAACTTATTGGTTCCTATGAAGGGAGGGAGAGGGAAAGCAGTCATTGAGGGGGAGTTTGGGTTTCTGCTTCCCATAATCATTGCATACTACAATCTAGATGTAAAGTGATTTAATTCCTCAACCATCGACCCGCTACTTACCCTCACAAGTCACAACTACATATTCCTAAAGAAAAAGTAATTAAATAATAATCCCCCTTCCTCTCTTAGATATGGAAATCCCAAAAATCATAAGGGAAAGTATATAGACGAAGAGTCACATGTAATAGACCATTTGTCTACTAGGAAATCCCTTATGACTTGGGCTTCTAGATATTTCTGTCTCCTTTTGATATGCTTCTTACATCCCTTAAAGGAATTCATCAATATATTTTCTCAATTATATCTACTATTGTGGGATTCATTGGAACATATTTCGAATACAAAGTATATCCTTTAAAAAATTATACACATTAAAGGGGAAACCTCTTTATCCCAAATTCTAGGTTTCTCTTCTTTCCATTACTATCGTCAAGTATACAAAAGTTAGATCATAACGTTCTTGTTTGATGCTTCAAACATTGTGTTGCCACTCGTAACTGGATAATTATTCTTTTCTTAAAAATCATATACTTTATTTTCTTTTTGAAACCAACATATGAAAAAGCTATTATCTTTTATTTATACACGAATTTCTTCATTTTGTGCCACCATGATTTAATTGAAAAGAAACCAATTGCTTGGGTCTTACATGGGCCACGGGTCAAAACCCATGTTATTCCATCAATAATTCACTTAGGAAATTACCTATGAATTCATGCCTATTTATTTAATACAAATTTTTTTAGCTAAAATTGAGGATATTACATTCACCCCTCCTTAGAAAGAATTTTGTTCCCATAATTCAAACCTAGTAAGGACAAGTTGAATGATAACTCATCTTAATTTCATGTCTTAAGTTTTGCAACCCTTCTTGGATTATCTTTAACAACTTTTACTAATACGCAACTTCCTCATATTATTACTAGGATTGGCACCGGAATTCAATTCAAGGTATTTCCACATATTTAGCATTTATATGATGTCATCTCTTGGTAATTACATCTTTCATTTGTGATTTCAATTTCACTTGGTGATTGCCTTTTCACCTAGGTTTTCAACCTATTATTCATTTATTTTCACATAAGGGTGAGGTAACACCTCAAACCCTAGATCATGTCATTAAAACTCAACTTTAAGGTATTCATTCTCATGTGTCAATCTTAAGCATAACATATGTTTTCCCCATCTCTCTCACTCATAATAGGATGAAATAACCATTTGATTGCAGCCCAAAAACAAATTTTATCCCATTCTAAGAGCAGAGATGGTGTACACACATTATCTTAAAATTTCATAGTTTAGGTTGAATAATCCTCAACATGACTCTATACCATACCTACTTTTTAATTTCACCACCTTCATATATTTCATGAAGTCAACTGTCTTTCTTACTCTTGAGTTTTGCACAACTTCCTTTAAGATTATCACATGACTTCTTGTATTTTTTTATCTTTTTATATTTACACCTCGTGTCTCATTAGCCTTAGTCATTTCCTCAAGGTATCTAGGGGTATAGGTACTTTTGGAGTGATATTATCCTTATGCATCTAGAAAGTGCCTCTCACATTCACCCCTTGGGCCTCATGATGCCATGAAGATGGCCAGTCTCCTGATTCATGGGCCTCGAGCAAACATAGTTGTTACCTCCCGACCCTATGGTCTTATGCATTCAGGGCATAATCATCTCTTAATCTCATTGGACTTATGTAGCTTTAATCCTCCATACTTGAACTTAGGATTGACTTAGGGCTCCACCCTTCCCAAGGGTTTATTGAGGTATCACAACTTTAACCATTTTCAAGCACATAGTTTTCTTATGAGATTCTTAACCTGATCTTTTTTTCTTCATCTCTCTTCAAGTACACATTATTCACTTTATATCCCTTCATTGGGGTCATGGTGAACTCCCCTTCTTGGACTTGGTCTTTTGTGACAGTCTTCCTTTTCTAGTTTGACCTACCGGTGACCTTCCTTTCCCAACTTGGTCACTAGTCATTGCAATGACTTCCTCTCATATTGGCCTTCCTTTCCCCCACTTGGCCTATCAGTGACTTTCCTATCCCGACTTGATAATTGGTCATTGCAATGGCTTCCTCTTATATCAATCTTCCATTCTTAACAAGACCTACTAGTGATCTTCCTATCCCAACTTGATCATCATGTTGGTATGTATGCCCAGAGAGCCAATTATATGATGATTGTAATGGCATAAATTGTAAATGATTTGATTAATACTAAAGGCAATCTTTCAGTTTATTCTATTTTATTCAATTATGAGATAATGGAGTAACATGATAAATGTCTAAAGGATGATATTACTCAATGAATATGTCTTTGAGTTGATGACCCGAACAATGAGATCATATGAATGTTAAGATTATATACATTCTTGCTATGTCCCTAGTCGGGTGTTATTGTGGAAGGCTTATAGACAACAATTACACATAAGACTGACGTGTATGTTGATTGATGATAGAATCTCATCAGTCGTGATACGTGATTTCAAACCAAGCACATAAATACTTGTTAGAGAATAGTGTATCAGACATACCCATTATAAGAGTGATACATGGAAACCATAATTGTTAGTCAGAATCATCTCTTATAGTGTTGGTGGTGATTGTGATTCTTAGATCTGAAGTCACTACACTCATCACACATTGTTTGGTGTACTTTGATGTCATCCATCGTGATTCTAAATAAGGGTTGGCATGAAGGTGATGATCGGATATAGTATGACACATAGAAATGATTGTGAGTGATGTAGATTGAATTTGTCCCTCCTATAAGAGTATGATATCCTGGACACTTGATAAGAGAGACTGAGAAATGCATGGCCATGCTCATGTGAGTCAATATGTGACATTGAGATTACATATATATATATTAGATAGTCTGCTTTAGATCAAGAAATATAGATTGAATGATTGAAGAGGAAGACAATTCCATGCCTTGAGTTCAATCCGGATATCAATGACAAAGGAAGTTTACAAACACTATAACACCAAGCATATATTATAAGTTGAAGTTCTCTAACTTTTCATTTACTTGGGTAACAATGATGTGTTACTAGACGTTGATCTATGCTTGTGATGTCATAATTGGTTATGGACATTCAATGTCAAAGTAATATGGAACCTATAGGGTCACACACATAGGATTCACTTGGAATAGGAGTTTAATCATGAATGATAATTAAATTTATTACTAAAGTATTTAGATACTCAACTTAAACAATAATTGACTGAGTAGACTCTGAACCAACCGATTCAAGTGTTGAACTGACCAGTTGGAGTGTCAGGTTGATTGGCAATTGCATTAGCTGAATATCAGCTGAATTGGGGCATGAACCGACTGATTCACTTAGTGAACTGATCGGCACAAGGTCGCTAGACGACTGGCTCATGAGATGAGACACCTGGTTCATAGATCAATTTGATTGGATCAAGGATTAGTGTCAACATAATATTATGCATTAATTGGATTATAATTGCCAATACAATTATGATTGGGAAACATGATGAAATGACTAATTCACTGGGTGAACCAATTGGCGCACATGCCAATCGATCGGTTCACCTGTGAACCGATCATTTTGCTGCTTGTAGGTTATAAAAATTTATGAAATTCTAGTCCCTTCCACTCCCGCACAGATTGGGAACCATGAACCTGACCCTCATATAAAGAGAAGGGTAATGGGGGCTTCCATGAGACACAACTCAATTGCTTTTGACAATTGTTTGTCTTCTCTGGTTATGGTAATTGACAGAACTCGAGCAAGTCCTACCCAATAAAGGGAGGGATATCAAGGGAGAACAATTGTGGGAGAGCAAGTTGGTGACTAGTACACCAATGTGAAAGGACAACTCCTCCTTGTCTGTTCATCTAGAATGACAGGAGTTCACAGTGTTCCATGTGGACTACTCAAGAGGCATGGAGCTTTTCCAGCTAGGAGGACAATGTCAAACCACTGTCTTTGGCGATCAACTAGGAGGCCGACTTAGATTTTGTCCAAAGTGAGACTTGAAGAAAGGGCACACACTACGACAAGGAGATTGTCATAGGACTTGCTCCAGGACTTGGTATATCCTCCAGACCATCCTTCTCATTACATAGTCATTGACATGTTCCATTAGTTTAAGGGGAATATGACAGTTCAATTTTCCATTGCTTATTCTGTCGCCATATTTCCCTACAGCGGTATCATAGTCGTGTCAATCTACTATATCTTGGGATAATTGATATGATCAGGTTTTTGGTTTTCATCATTTACGTAACATCCCTGACCTGGGTTACGCCTTAACCCTAGAAGTTTTGCTTGAGCAAGTTAATTAGATCCTTAATATTATTTTTTGAAAAGTAATTAAGGCTCAAGAGGAACTTATGTTTCAATTTTGGTCATGTTTGAATAATGTTGAAACAATGTTTGCTTATTTTGGACTAAAGTGCAAATTACCCAAGTTGAGGGGTTAAATTGCAAATGTTACATGATTAAATATTACTCATATGATGAAGCATCATGAGAATGGAAATGATGCAGTGGTATGGCTTGAGAAAGCCTGAGTACCAAGAAAGAGTTGATAAAGCAATGTTTGTGCATTAAAACCTAGTTTTGGAGTAAAGTGCAATTTACCCAAAACCTAGGGTTCAATATGCAAATTACCACTTCAATAAGGCCCCTTATGTTTCTTGGCATCATTTAGAGGAAATAAAATGATAGGGGCGCCTCATTTGAATTAATTTGGAGGAGAGAGAATCTTGATATTAAAATAATCAAGATTTATACAGAATCGAAACCCTAATTCAATTTAATGCAAAAAGAAATATATTAATTAAAGAGCCCTTCAACCAAAAATTGAAGGATGAATTTTCAAAGGGGTTGGACGAGCTTGTGCCTTGCAAAGGCCGAAAATATCCAAAGGAAGTGGATAACTCACTCACATTATTATAAGAAAAAGAAATATCCACTCACTTATGGATATTATTATAAAATGATTTAAGGTGCTTAATTTGCTTTTCTTTAAATCATGGATAAGTGAGAGTAATAAGAGGAAAATTGGATAGCCTCGTATCCAAGGAATGGAGGGGGAAGAGGCGGCACTAATTTTGGAATTAAATGATTTTTATAAGGAACTTTCTCTCATTTATTTTCTTATAAAAACACCCTTTACAAACCAAATCAAAGGATTTTTCGATTCCACTTCTTCTCTTTGCTTGTAAAACTACCAAGGGAGCTTGGGAGCAAGAGGAGAACGATCCCCAACCTTTTGGTAAGCTTCTTGACTCTCTTTCACCTTGAATCCATGGTGGAAATCAGAAATCAATGCATGATTTCTCATTATCTCGATCCCCTCTTCAATTCTAACCATTTTGTTTCACTCAAAGCTTGAGGACGAGCCTTGGGATAGTGAAAGGAGTTGCATCCACCATTTTTGATGTGATCTTGAAGATTTGTATCTCAATTGGAGGTGGGTTATATAACTTGAACCCCTCTACATTGTTATTCAACTATTAATCTTGTAATTTCGTTGATTCCTTCATCTTCTTGATTAATTGCTTGTTGAAAATGGTATTTCCATGAAATCAGATGTACTAGGAGTTACATGAACGAAGATAGATGATGATGACATCATCTTGGACACTTTTCCCAAATAATTGTATCTCATTCGGTTTCAACATGTTGCTCATTCGGTTTCAACCAAAATCGTTTGAAAGCAAACGGTTTTATCAAACCGTTTGAAGTTAAATGGTTTCAAACCGTTTGGGAGAGTTGACCATGGTTGACCATTTGGGAATTCTGATGTTTATGGTGATCGTTGATGACCTATCAAATTTGATTAATGAATTCCAAAGGGATCATCAATTGAAGGTTAATTAATTAGTAAACCCTAATCGGGTTAAGTGCTGATTTTCAATTTGGTTAATTGAGGTTGTTGGGTTGACTTAGCCCAAACTGTCTCAAGACCATTTGGATGTCACCCAAATGGTCTCAAGACCGTTTGGAGGACATCCATGACCGTTTGGAGGTCTAGGGTTAAGTATGGTTGAGTATTTGAAGGTCCAAAGGTACCAAATTAAAATGCAATCAATTGTTGATTTGATGATCAATCCAATGACCCAAACCCTATTGAATTCCACAAATTTCAAGGGTGGAATGGGGCAAACGGTCTCAAGACCATTTGGAGGTCATCTAAATGACCTCAAGACCATTTGGGGTCTGATCATATTAAAAATTTGATAATGATTCATTAGTTGCAATGGAATCAATTCTACAATGTTGATCATTGAAGGCTATTCAATTCCAAGCTCTAATTGAAGGTTCCTTGAGTTGAAATCCTAGATCAATTGGGTTCAAAACCCTAATTAATGGTTTAATTGAAGGTTGATTCAATAGTTCAATTGGTAAATAAATCAAGGACTCAATTGATAACCAGTTCATCCATTGAAATCATGAATCGTGTAAGTGTTGAAAGGACTTTTTGGTCCATTCGATTTTGAGATGGTTTGGACCAAACGGTCTTAAGACCGTTTGGGACCAAACGGTCTCAAACCATTTGGAGACCCAAGCCCAATCAGTTTCAAAGGCAATTTGTTTAAATGGTTTCAAACCGTTTAGAGATCAAAGGGTCAAGATCGTTTGGTAACATAAAGTGATCAAATCAATTGATAACTTAATGAGATGAAGGATCAATTGACCCTATATTTGTTACTAATTTATCTTAAAGAAAATTACTAGGGTTGTACCTTTAGGGTACCAAGTGATTGGTAATATTAGATGAGTTAATCCTTGAAGCTTAGATAAGAAATACTTCAATATTCTATGTCAACCCTAATTGAAGAAACTTAATTGAAGGGTTGAATGACCTAATATAACCAAGTTTGACATAGTCAATATTCTAGAGTGGATGAGAGAGAGAGAGAGGAATCCATATATGTAGAATAATCATGTAATGGATAAGCCTCAATACTTTCAATATGAATAAACTCTGAATTTTAGGGAAAGATCCATGATAAAGAGATCATGAAACCCTAATTAAGAAGATTGATGAACCTTAACCCTAATTGGGGCAATGCTAGGTATAATCCTAATCTATGGTAAGGATGTAACCCTAATTAAGGGTGATGACATGTGAAACCCTAATTCAGGTTAATGTGATTCAAAACCCTTATTGGGATGAATAGTAAACCCTAATTGTGGGTTACTGAACGTGAAACCCTAATCTAGGGTAATGTTATATGAAACCCTCAATAAGAATGATATTATGTGGAACCCTAAATAATGATGTGATGTGAGACTCAAATCCAGGGTGATGCCATGTATTGATATATGAAACCCTAGTGATGGTATATTGGTCAATACACTAAAGAAGGGTGTGGCTAATATAATCAAGTAAGATGAGAATGTTACACCCATGATGGGTAAAATTGATAAACCATATGAATGATGATATTGATACTCTAATGAGTAAGGGTATATTGGGATAAGATAATGCCTAGATCATTATATGTCTAACTCTATACATGTGTATCAACCCTATACACCTTACAAAGATGAGGACATGAAACTCTTAGGAATGATATATGTAACATTAGATTATGATGTGGATAACATCCTAAGAGTTGAAATACCTAAAGTGGTTTATAATGATTTATTCTATATAAACAATACCTAACCATTGGATAAGTTCATATCATTAAAGATAGTTGGAAAATTCTAATGTGTAACCTATGCACTGCATGATAAAAGTGATAGGTTAGAGGATAAAGTATTAAGAGGAAAATACCTTAATACAAGATCAGTTGATTATCTTAAGTAAGATGGATATGAGGAGAAAAGTGATATATCAAGACATGATAGATATCACATTTAACATTTCATGGTTGATATACCTTGATGCATCTCAATACAACATATTTGGATAAGAAACACATGAAGTGTGAGTTATGTAGTTATTACAATAAGATTGTAATGAGTTTGATATAATTTGATAAGTATAGGCTAATATACATTGTGAAAGGGGATAAGCCAAATTAATGAGTATGATTTAATCATATCATGATAAGAATGAGAAATGAACTTGTACCTTGTATTGGCAATTCTTAAATGATATATTATGAGAAGTAACAAGTATGAGTGAATACTTGTGATATCAATAGATGCTCCTAGAAGAGTGGAGTAATAAATTAGGGTTGGATAGATGATATAAACATAAAACCCTAATTAATGTGAAATGGGAAAACCCTAACCCTAATCTTTGGGTAAAGGTATGAAAAGCCTATTTGATAGAAAACCCTAATCCTGATAAAGGAATGGTGGTGTTACTATTGTATCACATGATGTGATAAGTGATTTTTATGGCTGTTATCATGTGTATTAACCATGCAGACATCTTGAGATGATGAAGGTAGCCAGATTTGAGCTATAACATTTATATAATAAAAATGTTGATTGGCCTTGTGTACCTTAATGTTATTGTTGCTTAGTAAAAGTAACAAAATGTGCATGGATTCTATGAGTCATATGAGTTAGTGGTTGCCTAGTGAAAGGTGACAAGACACTTAATGGGCCTTGTGAGCCATGTTAGATGCTTGTGTAACAAGTATCATGTATACCTCAGTCTGAGGACCTAGAGGTAATAGTTACCTAACAAGTGGTAATAGTGATTAGTGATGAACTAAGGGTATGAATACCCAAATTTGATAAGTAAGATAATGATGTTGCTATGAGATGTGAACTTTCAAGTGATGAGATAAGGGATTAAGATCCCAATTTATTATAAGTTTTGGTAAAGCAATTGATAAGAGCTTATATGCTTCTTATTAGCAATTGTCACAATAATTCCTATTTGAGAACTTGACTGATGCTAAAAGAATGTGCCAATGTACTTAATTAATCAAGTGAAATCATATCATGTAGAGCCATGACCATAGATCCATCAACGTTAGAATCTGCTGAATGGTGAAATGGGTTGCTCCACGGCATAACCCAAAAGACGCATATTTTTGAATATGTGGGGGTAATGGGTGAATATATCCTTACACCTCATAGGAATGGCTACGGGCCATATTCTATGCACAAGAATGGTTACAGACCATATCCCAATAAGAGTATGGCTACGGGCCATGACTCCACAATATAATACCATGCATTGGCTACGTGCCATATCCCGAAGAGAGTATATGCTACGGGCTATAACTCTATAGTGAAGATGCCAATATACCTTGGCAAGCTATTTGCATTTGACACATGATGCCTCTACCATATAATCTCGTACTGATTGAGAAAGTTGAGGTCTTAGATTCTGGCTCTTCCATTGATCTTGTATGGTACCAATTTCAACTTCACAGTGGTCGGTTGGAGTATGAGCGGTATACCTCATCTCCTCAGGGAATAAGTGTGATTGTAAAATGTAATCAGCCGTATAGCATGTTTTCTTAAGGATTGAATACGAAAATTTACTGGCTGATGTTACATTTCTTTTATGCATCTCTAGTTGATAGATGTTATTTATATCTCTTTACATTCATTGCAAGTAGATGAATGAATTACAAATCTACCATGGGTAGATGCAATGTCCTCCTTAAGAAAGGAGATTACTTTACTCTGCTCATACAAAGATTACTACTGTTGTTAATATATAAGAACTTATGCTCAGCTTTGTTTTAATAATTTGCAATAATAATGTTTTGGCAGAGAGTTATATCTCTCACTGGGGCAATTTATAATTGTCTCACCCCCGTGGGATCCAATGTTTTTAGGTGGACGTGGACAAAGAGGTAGAAATCCTATAGCAGAAAAAGAACAACAGTAGCATCAAGGACAGCAGTAATATCTCAGGTGGAGATACTGCCTGTCAAGTCATATAGTTAGTAGTCCTATGTATCGTCTCTGTACTCTCAGGTCCTCGGAATTTATAGTTATTGTTTTTAATGAATCGATCTAAGATTTTGGCTTGAACGTCTCGAGGTTTTATGTTGCTTATGTATAGTTTGGCAAAGAAACTGTTGTATGTAATCCTCGAGAAGAGATGATACATGAAATGTATATTGAATACCTTGGTTCTTGATGAAAGAGTTTTCCTATGTTTGTATCTCTTTGCAAAAAGTTTTAATTTTTAGTGATTTTCAGTAATCCGCTGCAAATGATACGCTTCCGCTTAAGTAAATCTTGTTTTTATAAGTTGGATGCTACAATTTAGTGGTATCAGAGCTTTAGGTTTGCTGAGTCTATAGAGACATAGGACTAAGGTAGTAGAGTCTGTTCTAGTATCTTCTAGTGTATCTGATAGTGTCTTCTGCTCATATAGGAGAAGAAGAACTTGAAGATGACTGAGTCTCATGAGGAGTTTGCTACAGAAAGTAGCAATGTTGCACCAATAAGGGATGCAGGGGATCAGAGTAGAGAAGAACATACACCTGCACATCCCCAGTTTTACCTAGCCATGATAGAAAGCCCAGCTTTCCCTGCTCTGCTTGAGCAATTTAGTACAACTATGATACACATAGTAGATCGTGCATTAGCAATGCAACCTGGACTACCAGCCCCCAATGATGAAGTGTTGAACTACAATAGGTTTCCTTCTCAACATCAGCCTGTTGGAGCTATGAATAATGATGAAAGGAATATGATACAATCTGAAGCCAGGATCTGCCATAGGTGTAGGAAGCTTGGACGTATTAGACCTAATTGTCCAGAAAAGGAATATAAAGGAAGAATTGAGAAAAGGCCTATCCAAATCCAGGAACAGAGGCCTGGTAGTTCCAAAAAGAAGAAGTTTTTGGTACCACCAGTGCAAGCAGGGCCTAGTGCACCAAGGCAATGGCTATCCAGAAAGGATAAAGAACCTTCTAGACCACATCTGGAGCTCAGAACTTGTTACCAATGTAGATAGGCAGGACATCTGGCAAGAGATTGCTCAGCCAGAAACGTTATGATGAATCAACCTCTGAGGCAAAGTCAGCTTGAGGCAGTAAACCATCCACGAACCATGACAGGTTAGACAAAATAATGTCATTCTAATATGTCTTTTTATGGTTTCCTGAGTTAAATTGAGAAAGTAATTGATTGAGCTTTCCTTGATTAGTCCTATGAGGACTTATATTTTGTACAGTAACATTATAAATGTTTCATATTGTTCTTACTTCTATGAGAGAAGATGAGGTATAGAAGAGATGCCTGGATAAAATCTAGGAATGTTAAATCTTATACTTGTGATAATATGAAAAGGAAGGAAAATAATAGTATATAAAGTGCATACTACTTAATCTCAGTATTTATATACCCTGGTCAGGTATACAACTATTGATGATAAAGTGAGTATGGAAACTCTTAGATTTTTATCTTTTTGATTGCTCTGATCAAGTAGTCATTCTGAGACAATCTAATGAGTATCATGAAATCAGAAATATGAATGAATAAATATGTCATATCCTAAGTACAATAAAGAGAAGTATGAGATAATCTTAGATAAGCATGTGTGTATGAGGAATTAAAAGTATACTCCTCATAAGATAAGAATGGGAACAAGGGAGATGATCTCTGTCCAATAAAGTTTGTAAGTATAATAAAGATCTTTTCCCATAGTGTGGAAATGGGAAATGTGATGAGATCACAAGATGTCCATGTGATGGATACCTAAAAAAGTATCAGTTTATCTTGGACTTTGGTTCCAAGGTGAAGATATATGTAACAAGTAATATCCCAAGATGAAAGGAAGATAAATATGTGATGTGTTTTCAACACATGTGATAGATACCAAGGTAAGATATTTTGGTATCTAAGAAATATCAGATGGTTTATGTTGATGAGCTGGAGTGGTCAACCATGAAATTAGATTAATCATATAAAATAGTAGGAACATCACATGTTAGGGGTTTATGCTTTGCATAAACATAACAATTAGTGATATCTTTAAGATAAGTTCTTAGTTAATAAGTAACCTCTCTTCATGATAAGAGAATGTACAACTAATGAGATAGTTAGTACAAGTAATAAGGAAATCTAGTATGGTGTCACCTGGTGAGATGGCACTACTAAGGTATGAAAAGACTTATAGTCCCAAGAGGGTGACATAACATAATTGTGATCTTAAAAAATGAAATGATGAATTAACTAAGGAGCACGGGAGACTCCTTAGAAACAAGAAACTGTCACATGAATGGTAAAAATAAGGAAAGTGTTACCTGACACAGAATTAACTCCACAACCAATAATAAAAAGGACAGTGGAGTATGTGTCCCGTGTGAACTATTCTATGATAAACTTGTGTGGAATAACTTTATGTTGACCAAATATTTATGGTGTCTCCATAACAATGAAATGTTATGTGGAGACTAGATAGTATGATGAATAAATAATATTTGTCTCCCTTTTATCTAGGATTTCAGGGACGAAATCCTTGTTAGGGGTTTATAATTTGTAACATCCCTGACCTGGGTTATGCCTTAACCCTAGAAGTTTTGCTTAAGCAAGTTATGTCCTTAATTTTTTTTTGTGAAAAGTAATTAAGGCTCAAGATGAACTTATGTTTCAATTTTGGTCCTATTTGAATAATGTTAAAACAATGTTTGCTTATTTTGGACTAAAGTGCAAATTACCCAAGTTGAGGGGTTAACTTGCAAATGTTACATGATTAAATATTCCTTATATGATGAAGCATCTTGAGAATGGAAATTATGCAGTGGTATGGCTTGAGAAAGCCTGAGTACCAAGAAAGAGCTGATAAAGCAATGTTTGTGCATTAAAACCTAGTTTTGGAGTAAAGTGCAATTTACCCAAAACCTAGGGTTAAATATGCAAATTAACACTTCAATAAGGTCCTTTATGTTTCTTGGTATCATGTAGATAAAATAAAATGAGAGGGCTCCTCATTTGAATTAATTTGGAGGAGAGATAATCTTGATATTAAAATAATCAAGATTTATGCATAATTGAAACCCTAATTCAATTTAATGCAAAAAGAAATATATTAATTAAAGATCCCTTCAACCAAAAATTGAAGGATGAATTTGCAAAGGGGTCGGACGAGCTTGTGCCTTACAAGGCACGAAAATATCCAAAGGAAGTGATAACTCACTCACATTATTATAAGAAAAAGAAATATTCACTCACTTATGGATATTATTATAAAATGATTTAAGGTGCTTAATTTGCTTTTCTTTAAATCATGGATAAGTGAGATGAATAAGAGGAAAATGGGATAGCCTCGTATCCAAGGAATGGAGGGGGAAGAGGCGGCACTAATTTTGGAATTAAATGATTTTTTTATAAGGCACTTTCTCTCTCATTGCTTTTCTTATAAAAACACCCTTTACAAGCCAAATCAAAGGCTTTTCCGATTCCACTTTTTCTCTTTTCTTGAAAAAAGACCAAGGAAGCTTGGGAGAAAGAGGATAAAGAGCCCCAACCTGTTGGTAAGCTTCTTGACTCTCTTTCACCTTGAATCCATGGTGGAAATCACAAATCAATGCATGATTTCTTCTTATCTCGATCCCCTCTTCAATTCTAACCATTCCTTTTCACTCAAAGCTTGAGGACGAGCCTTGGGATAGTGAAAGGAGTTACATACAACATTTTTGACGTGAGCTTGAAGCTTTGTAGCTCAATTGGAGGCGGGTTATATAACTTGAACCCCTCTACATTGTTATTCAACTATTAATCTTGCAATTTCGTTGATTCCTTCATCTTCTTGATTAATTGCATGTTGAAAATGGTATTTCCATGAAATCAGATGTACTAGGAGTTACATGAAAGAAGGTAGATGATGATGACATCATCTTGGACACTTTTCCCAAAGAATTGTATCTCATTCAGTTTCAACATGTTGCTCATTCAGTTTCAACCAAAATCGTTTGAAAGCAAACGGTTTTATCAAACCGTTTGAAGTTAAACGGTTTCAAACCATTTGGGAGAGTTGACCATGGTTTACCATTTGGGAATTCTGATGTTAATGGTGATGGTTTATGACCTATCAAACTTGATTAATGAATTCCAAAGGGATCATCAGTTGAAGGTTAATTAATTAGTAAACCCTAATCGGGTTAAGTGCTGATTTTCAATTTGGTTAATTGAGGTTGTTGGGTTGACTTAGCCCAAACGGTCTCAAGACCATTTGGAGGTCACCCAAACGGTCTCAAGACCGTTTGGAGGTCAACCAAGATCGTTTGGAGGTCTAGAGTTAAGTATGGTTGAGTATTTGAAGGTCCAAAGATACCAAATTAAAATGCAATCAATTGTTGATTTGATGATCAATCCAATGACCCAAACCCTATTGAATTCCACAAATTTCAAGGGTGGAATGGGGGAAAACGGTCTCAAGACCATTTGGAGGTCATCAAAACGAACTCAAGACCGTTTGGGGTCTGATCATATTAAAAATTTGATAATGATTCATTAGTTGCAATGGAATCAATTCCACAATGTTGATCATTGATGGCTATTCGATTCCAATCTCTAATTGAAGGTTCCTTGAGTTGAAATCCTAGATCAATTGGGTTCAAAACCCTAATTGATGGTCTAATTGAAGGTTGATTCAATAGTTCAAGTGGTAAATAAAACAAGGACTCAATTGATAATCGGTTCATCCATTGAAATCATGAATCATGTAAGTGTTGAAAGGACTTTTTGGTCCATTCGGTTTTGAGATGGTTTGGACCAAACGGTCTTAAGACCGTTTGAGCCCAAACAGTTTCAAGACCGTTTGGGTCCAAACGGTCTCAATACCGTTTGGAGACCCAAGCCCATTCGGTTTCAAAGGCAATTTATTTAAACAGTTTCAAACCGTTTAGTGATCAAAGGGTCAAGATCGTTTGGTAACATAAAGTGATCAAATCAATTGATAACTTAATGAGATGAAGGATAAATTGACCCTATATTTGTTACTAATTTATCTTAAAAAAAATTACTAGGGTTGTACCTTTAGGGTACCAAGTGATTGGTAATATTAGATGAGTTAATCCTTGAAGCTTAGATAAGCAATACTTCAATATGCTATGTCAACCCTAATTGAATAAACTTAATTGAAGGGTTGAATGACCTAATCTAACCAAGTTTGACATAGTAAATATTCTAGAGAGGATACGAGAGAGAGAGAGAGAGTAATCCATACATGTAGAATAATCGTGTAATGGATAAGCCTCAATACTTTCAATATGAATAAACTATGAATTTTAGGGAAAGATCCATGATAAAGAGATCATGAAACCCTAATTAAGAAGATTGATGAACCTTAACCCTAATTAGGGAAATGCTAGGTATAATCCTAATCTATGGTAACGATGTAACCCTAATTAAGGATGATGACATGTGAAACCCTAATTCAGGGTAATGTGATTCAAAACCCTAATTGGGATGAATAGTAAACCCTAATTGTGGGTTATTGAATGTGAAACCCTAATCCAGGGTAATGTTATATGAAACCCTCAATAAGAATGATATTATGTGGAACCCTGAATAATGATTTGATGTGAGACTCAAATCTAGGGTGATGCCATGTATTGATATATGAAACCCTAGTGATGGTATATTGGTCAATACACTAAAGAAGGGTGTGGCTAATATAATCAAGTAAGATGAGAATGTTACACCCATGATGGGTAAAATTGATAAACCATATGAATGATGATATTGATACTCTAATGAGTAAGGGTATATGGGACAAGATAATGCCTAGATCATTATATGTCTAACTCTATACATGTGTATCAGCCCTGTACACCTTACAAAGATGAGGACATGAAACTCTTAGGAATGATGTATGTAACATTAAATTATGATGTGGATAACATCCTTAGAGTTGAAATACCTAAAGTGGTTGATAATGATTTATTCTATATCAACAATACCTAACCATTGGATAAGTTCATATAATTAAAGATAGCTGGACAATTCTAATGTGTAACATATGCACTACATGATAAAAGTGATAGGTTAGAGGATAATGTATTAAGAGGAAAATACCTTAATAGAAGATCAATTGATTATCTTAAGTAAGATGGGGATGAGGAGAAAAGTGATATATCAAGACATGATAGATATCACATTTAACATTTCAGGGTTGATATACCTTGATGCATCTCAATCCAACATATTTGGATAAGAAACACATGAAGTGTGAGTTATGTAGTTGTTACAATAAGATTGTAATGAGTTTGATATACTTTGATAAGTATAGGCTAATATACATTGTGAAGGGGGATAAGCCAAATTAATGATTATGATGTAATCATATCATCATAAGAATTAGAAATGAACTTGTACCTTGTATTGACAATTCTTAAATGATATATGATGAGAAGTAACAAGTATGAGTGAATACTTGTGATATAAATAGATGCTCCTAGAAGAGTGGAGCAATAAATTAGGGTTGGATAGATGATATAAACATAAAACCATAATTAATGTGAAATGGGAAAACCCTAACCCTAATCTTTGGGTAAAGGGATGAAAAGCATATTTGATAACAAACCCTAATCCTGGTAAAGGCATGGTGGTGTTACTATTGTATCACATGATGTGATAAGTGATTTTTATGGCTGTTATCATGTGTATTAACCATGAAGACATCATGAGATGATGAACGTAGCCAGATTTGAGCTATAACATTTATATAATAAAAATGTTGATTGGCCTTGTGTACCTTAATGCTGTTGTTGCTTAGTAAAAGTAACAAAATGTGCATGGATTCTATGAGTCATATGAGTTAGTGGTTGCCTAGTGAAAGGTGACAAGACACTTAATGGGCCTTGTGAGCCATGTGAGATGCTTGTGTAACAAGTATCATGTATATCTCGGTCTAAGGACCTAGAGGTAATAGTTTCCTAACAAGTGGTAACAGTGATTAGTGATGAACTAAGGGTATGAATACCCAAATTTGATAAGTAAGATAATGATGTTGCTGTGAGATGTGAACTTTCAAGTGATGAGATAAGGGATTAAGATCCCAATGCATTATAAGTTTTGGTAAAGCAATTGATAAGAGCTTATATGTTTCTTTGTAGGAATTGTCACAATAATTCCTGTTTGAGAAATTGACTGATGCTAAAAGAATGTGCTAATGTACTTAACTAATCAAGTGAAATAATATCATGTAGATCCCTGACCATAGATCCATCAGTGTCAAAATTTGCTGAATGGTGAAATGGGTTGCTCCGCGGCATAACCCAGAAGCCGCATGTTTTTGAATATGTGGGGGTAATGGGTGAATATATCTTGACACCTCATAGGAATGGCTACGGACCATATTCTATGCACAGGAATGGTTACCGACCATATCCCAATAAGAGTATGGATACGGGCCATGTCTCCACAATATAATACCAGGCATTGGCTACGGGCCATATCCTGACGAGAGTATATGCTACGGGCTATAATTCTATAGCAAAGATGCCAATATACCTTGGAAAGCTATTTGCAGTTGACACATGATGTCTCTGCCATATAATCTCGTACTGATTGAGAAAGTTGAGGTCTTGGATTCTGGCTCTTCCATTGACCTTGTATGGTACCGATTTCAACTTCGCTGTGGTCGGTTGGAGTATGAGCGGTATACCTCATCTCCTCAGGACATAAGTGTGATTGTAAAATGTAATCAGTCGTATAGCATGTTTGCTTAAGGATTGAATACGGAAATTTACTGGCCGATGTTACATTTCTTTTATGCATCTCTAGTTGATAGATGCCATTTATATCTCTTTACATTCATTTCAAGTATATGAATGAATTAAAACTCTACCAAGGGTAGATGCAATGTCCTCCTTAGGAAAGGAGATTACTTTACTCTGCTCATACAAATATTAATATTGTTGTTAATATATAAGAACTTCTTCTCAACTTTATTTTAATAATCTGCAATAATAATGTTTTGGCAGAGAGTTATATCTCTCGTTGGGGCAATTTATAATTGTCTCACCCCCGTGGGATCCAATGTTTTTAGGTGGACATGGATGAAGATGCAGAAATCCTATAGCAGAAAAAGAACAGCAGCAACATCAGGGACAATAGTAATATCTCAGGTGGAGATACTGCATGTCAAGTCATATAGTTAGTAGTCCTATGTATTATCTCTGTACTCTCAGGTCCTCAGAATTTATAGTTAGTGTTTTTAATGAATCGATATGAGATTTTGGCTTGAACGTCTCGAGGTTTATGTTGCTTATGTATAGTTTGGCAAAGCAACTATTGTATGTAATCCTCGAGAAGAGATGATACATGAAATGTATATTGAATAACTTGGTTCTTGATGAAAGTGTTTTCCTATGTTTGGATCTCTTTGCAAAAAGTTTTAATTTTTAGTGATTTTCAGTAATCTGCTGTAAATGATACGCTTCCGCTTAAGTAAATCTTGTTTTTATAAGTTGGATGCCACAATTTATCTATTGCGCTTAGTGTGAATACTTAAACTGATTAATGTGCATAACTGATTAAACACCACAAATGATCCATATATATATATATATATATGATATTTACACGCGTCGCCCTAAAAGTGAGTTTTGATGGTGGATGTGAAGGTTGGTTATGGCAAATAACCCTATATATCTATGCATGGTTGTGTGATTAGTTTTTTCTATTTTATCTCGGTTTGCATACTGAGCCTCTACCTTATCTTCCAATTGTAAAAGTATTATTCTCTCCTACCTATGCTCCCCTCAAATGTAACTCAAGGTTTCTATTTTACCATATAATATGCCAAAACATTAGGATAGTTTAATTTGTTGTTATGAATAAGACACTTAGCGCTAGATGAACCGACCATCTTGAAGGCGAGCCGACCGGCTAGAGGACCGAGGAGGATGAGACAAACTGATTGGATGGTGGCCCCAACTGATCAATTAGAGGATCTAAAATATGATGAACCATAGACCAAAGGACTGGTATGACGACCAACCGACCGGCCAGGAGGCGATCCGATCGGTTCAAGGGTTGAACCGATCAACCCAGATTGGCAAATACAGATCTTCATCAACAATAGGTTTCTGCATGAGATGTGGACCTAGGTGGTGGTAATTCCTTGTAGCTTCAGGGATTTACAATAGAATGTCATAACCATCACTTATGTTTATTGTATGTTTTTCTTGTGGGATATAGCATGTATATGATATGTACTATATATGTGGCGCTTGGATATTGTAGATGTATTTATAAATATGAACTCCCTTAATAACATATTAAGCCTAAGATACTTTCCATTAGAAACACACACAAAAAGCTTGATTGACCAAGTATAGGTCACGCCAAAGCATGGTGTGTCACCCATCTCGTGGAAGTGTGATGGTATATATGTAGGTTACATCAAAGTAGGGTACATATTCTATTGTGTTGGCTTTTGGTTCAGGCTTAACTGGCTATCCTTAATGAGATTAAGTACCTAGAAGCATGCAAATGAATATGAAAAAGATTTATGCATGCCACCTATCCAAGAATTCCATAAGATGTAATTGGCAAAAGTTACCTATCTTAATAATTGATTATGGACACTGGCGCTGGTTGGATAATAATTGATTTATTTTCAATCATGGTTCACTAGAAGGTTGTACGCTGTAATCTTCCGAATTGATATGATATGGCTATCAATGTAAGGACCCTGACCCACATTTTGGGCTAACCCTGTTTGTTTTGCTTAGCTCCTTATTCTAATCATCTGAGATGTAATTAGGGCATGTTGGAGGTTTGTGTTCGTTGTTTGATCTTGTTGTTTGATGCTAGTGTTTTGTGGAGAGGTTTGGTGCAAATACGCAATTCACCCAGTGTAGGAGTTGATGTGTAAGTTTGCCACCTCTAGAGTGTTTCTTCTCTCTCTTGGCATCATCTAGAGGAGAGAGGAAGTGTTGGGCCCCTTGTTTTGGCCTTGGTTGGGTGGTGACATTGTTGGTGATGTTTTGGGCACAAGTTTGAGGTGTGCTTTTCTCATAAGAATGTTGTCTCAGGCTTGAGAGCCTTGACGAGACCTGGTATTGGTTTGTGGTTGCCTTGAGGAGGCTTGATATCGGTTGAGGGTGTCTTGAAGGACATCTTATCAGTTTGGTGGTACATTGAGGATCACCATATCATTTTGTGGTGACTCTAGAGATGTGCCATATCAGTTTGTGACCTAGGGTTTCATCCCTATCGATTTGTGAAGGGGAAAAATGAGTGTATCGACCTTGATCTTCCTTAGTGACCAAGTGAGCAAGACATAGGTTCTATCACCTTGTTGCATGGTGTTACATGTGACCTTTCTTCTTGGACATGTGTCTTCTAGGGTTCTAAGGTGGTGAGACCTTCCCCTTACTCTCTCTCTCTCTCATCGACCATGTATATATACCCCTCTCTTCCTATGCAATTGAACCCTTTTAGTGATCCTTGCTTTCTCTCCTTGGTGGCTGACCTTGAGCTTGAAGAGCACTCTCCCTTGGAGCTTGGTGGGCGAGCCAAAAGCTTGTGGTGCTCTCTTTCATCTTCTTGGTAAGCCACAATTTCCTAGCTTTCTTTCTCTTCTTCTTTCTTCTTCTCGGCCATGGACCTTGGTACCTTCTTTCCTCTCTTTTCCTCTCTCTTACTCTCAATTTTATCTTCCTTCTTAGAGGTGTTGTGCTTGGAGGATATTCTCCCTCTACCTTGAGTTTGTGTGCTTGGAGCTTGACCTTAGAGCTTAGAGCTTGGTGGTTGTTCTTGAGGTGGGTTATATAACTCTAAACCTACTTTTTAATTATCACCTTTCTACTTGTTACCTTGCTAGATGTTCTTAGCTCGTTATTCCTTACTTGTTAGTATCTATTCTTGGTAGCCTTACATTCTATTTTTGAAAATAGAACCTTGCTAAGTTGCTGTCATGAGATGCACCTTTTTTGCCTTGTTAGTTGTTGGATCTGAGGGCTCTAGAGAGGGGTGAATAGAGCTAAAACATTTCTCACAAAATAGATTAGACCTTCAAATTATATCAAGTTTAAAGCAATAGCTTAAGTGCAATTTGAATTCCTATCTAACAAGCATAGAAAGGATGAGAGAGATTGATAGCATGCACTTGACAAAGGGATGTAGAGTGGTTCCACACTTCAAACTAGAAGTGATTCAGTCCTTTACCTAGAGAGGTCAACCTCTAGAACATTGCAAGTGCTTTTCTCTATATTATCACCAATATGAGTTACGACACAAGACCACCAAATGACTTACCCATCCAACACACAAGGAGTATCCACCTTACCTAGGACTTACCCACTTTGCAAGAGTCTTCAACCTTCACCAAGGTTTTACCCACTCAAGCACAAGTCTTCCGCCTTCAAGGACTTTTCCACTTCTCTTATATCTTCATCATTTGCCTTCTCCTTCACCTGAAAAAGATCAACACCTCTTCATCAACTTTGAAGAAGACCAGCTATAGATTCTTCTTTACTTGAGGAAGCATACTTCACCTTTTCTTCATGTAGGAAGGGGATAGGGAAGTAGGAGAAGATGATAGCTTTACATGCACAAGAGTGGAGCTCTCTTACAAAAGGCCTAACTCACTCATAATCACGAAATGAAGTGTAAACTAGAGAGAGAAAGGGGCTCAAGGAGTTGCAACACACTCAACTATAACAAGGACTTAGAATAGCATGAATGAGCAAACTTGGAATAAACTCCAAGGGGTCCTATTTATAGCTGGGGGTGCTCCCTTAAGTTGGGGACCACTTAGGGTCAAAATATAGCCTGTTTTTCAATCCAACAGATCTATTTCCACCCAAAATAAGACACCAACAGTTATAATTACTTTATCTGCATTTTCCGTACAGTACATTCGATTGAGTTTCAATAAAGATAACTTGACCGATCAACTAAAAGACAAAGCCAATTTTCAAACTATCGATCGAGTTTGTTCTAGGGAACTCGACTGATGAGCTTAAATTGCGTTTGCTCAGTGAGTCGGTCGGTCGAGTTATGTGAGTGTATAACTCGACTGCTGGGTCATCTTCAGAAAATCCATCATAGGATTGGTCGAGTTTCCAACTCGACCGATGAACAACCTGTAATCAATTTTCTAAGTTGACTTATGGGTGATTAAACCTCGGTATTAAGTTTCCCACATATTTTTCTCATCTTAGTTACAAGTCATATCATCAATACAAGTGATTACAAAATTCTTCTAAGGTCATTTTAACTGATTTCCTAAAAAGCACACTTGCATTACATTTGACTTGAACGTGAACAAGCTAGGGCTTGTATAATTTGACCCTTCTCATGTACCTAAAGCCTGAAATCAATCTTGAACAAACATATTAGATACATAGGAATGGAATGGTTAAATCATTATCAAAATATGGACAATGTAGAACTCTCAAGTCAACATTCTCCCCCTTTTTAACAATGACAAACCATTCCTCAATCATATTGAAAAGGATATTGAAATTATACCTTTGCTTTGTGAATAGTAAGGGATTCAAGATTTGAACAATGTGAATTGCTCCCCCTCAATCTATGATTACTTTAACCTGCATAGTTAGTTTATCTACACAAAGCAATATACTACATACATACTATATGATCCTTTAGCAAGTCACATGATAAAGCATATGATGAATAAGACAAGGAACACATAGGAAATAAAAGCAATATGGTTGAGCTTCAAAACATTGAATTTCTCTCTCCCTTTTGACATTATCAAAAAGGAAGGGGGGTAGAAGATCATAAAAATAGGTCTTCTCCAAGCACAATCAAACATAAATCCATAACATGCAATCTCAAAAACATACACCAAACAAAGATGAGAGAAGAAATCAAATTAAGTCATAATCAAATATGGTGAACGTGGCACAAACTCATAAGATATAAAAAATCAAAGAGTAAGAGTGCAAATAATGTAAGTTCTCATAAAGTAGCTACAAGCCAAACCGATGAAAGCTAAAAAAAGATAAAATTGTACAACTCAGATCATGTGCCCAGATGTTGCTAATACAAAAAAGCATAGAAAGATATATATGATCAACAACTAGACTAAAAACTAAAAGCAACTAGATATCTAGGTCATCTATATCTACATCATCCACAACATCATCAAGATCAGACTCATAGTTGTCATCTCCGTCTAAAAGTGCATCAACATCGCCTTCATCACCGGAGTCACTAGCAAAACCATCAGAGCCATCATCATTAGATGCAACACCACCATCATCATCAATATCAACATCCTCCTCATCAACCTGGTATGACATCTCTTAATCAGTAGAGGAACCAAAACCACGATCAGGCCAACAAACATTCTGCTCATCCCATGACATACCAAGGGAATGGAGCTCATTGGCTTATGGGAAGGAAGGAGTAGAATCACCAAGGCTGGCGAGCATAGTGGCCAAGGGGCCAACAGGTAGAGGCAGGACAACGAGAGTAGGTCCACCAGTAGCAGAGGGTGTAGTAGATATGGAAGGTGCAGGTGTAGGTGGAGGGGAAGGGTAAAAGTGATTGTATGCATAGGATGCATAATCACTTCCCGAGTAGGACTGGTAGGCTGTGTAGGGATGTGCACTGGACATGTTCATTTTGGACATGATTGAACATAAATCTCGATGAAGGTGCTCCTGGACCTAGAGGTTGTATGCCTATTGATTCATCATGTATCCCATGAGGGCTTCATTGGACACATGAACTGAGGTACGGGAAGGTCGGGTAGGATGAGGAGGTATAGGTGCTTGGGTAGAAGTAGAGGTAGGTGTAGAAGAAGAAGAGGAGGCACTTGGTGTGGTGGAGGAAAGGATAGGCATAGACTTCTGAATAGTAGTCTCACTAATACAAACTCCTTTCCAGACAGGTCAATAATGAAAGTCATGGAAAATAGATTTCTTAGTGGAAAAATGAAATAGACCACATATCAGGGCAAGGTAGGGAGGGTTGGTGTCACAGGTATTCTTCCCGAGTCAAAGCAAGTCATATGGTGGAGGATGTCTAGACAACTTGTCTCCGAAATCCTCTAAGAGGTAGTACATGATTACCACAATGTTCTCTACAATCTTCATTTGATTTTTCTTCAGATGGATGTTGAAGTTAATAACTAGGCCAAGGATGCGCCTCTTGAGATCCAAGATAGAGGAGGGAAGGGTGTTCTTCTTCTTGTAAGGGAATTGAGGCTTCTTCAAGTAATGATGAATGTCAGGAAGAGTGAGATCGTATTGCTTGTAGAAAGCCTCAGGGTCAAGAAGGTCAAAATACTCGTTATAATCCTTACGCTAGGTGTCAATCTCATCGGTACCATAGAAAAAGATGTTTAAGGTATCCTCTGAGACTTGGAATTTGTTCCCAGCTATCATAGACATTAGGATCACTTGAGTATAAGGAGGGGGTACAAGGGTGTCGTAATTCCAACGTAAGTTCTCATAGAATTCATGAACTGCTTTTGTGCTAGTCATGGAATCCTTATAGCACGTGGGTTCAACACCCAGGGCGGATAGATGGTGAACGTGTAGCAACTTCACAACTTGATCTATGACCTCTTGGCTACTAGGTCTTGGCTCAAAGAGGGCATGAAAAGGGAAATGATTATGTGGAAGGAGGTCCTTATACCTATTAGCATCCTCATTTGAGACAAAGAGAGTCTCGTCAAAAGGGATCAAGTGGGAAGATGAAGAAGAGGATGGTGCATTGGTAGGGGCGACTCTCTTCCTTCTATTTGAAGCCATGGAGACGAAATAGAGAGGAAAGAGGGAGAAAGAGCAAGAAATGCACCACCAAAGACGTCCACACACCTAGGTTTAGCAAGGGGGATGGTCAAGGATAGTCTAGCTAGGTCAGATTAGGGCTAGGTTGAGGAAGGGAAGGGTAAGGGTAGAGAGCTTAGGGCTAATGGAGGTGGAATCAGTCGATTTTTCTCTAGTTGAGAGGGTGAATAGTCGGCCAAACCCAACTTAGGAAAGCTCCAGCCCAGCCATCGGTCGAGTTATGTGAATTCAGAAACTCGGCCGATTGGCTTTTTTAAAAAAGCTCTCGGCCATCGATCAGTCGAGTTGGCAACTCGACCGATAGTCAACCTGACCTAAACATAAAAAACTTAGTTTCTAGCCATTTGAGAGCTAGTTAAATTTATTTTTCAAGTCCATTATGTATATTGAACATACTTAGACACATATCACTCATCATTGGGTACTATTTTGTGATAAAATATGTGTTTGCAAAAAATACCCAAAAAAGAGAAAAATAAGGAAGAATGCACATGAAAAATGGATTTTTAGCACATTAGCAAGTAAAGATGATCCAAATAGAGGAAAGACATATAGGACATATAACAATTAGCTAGAAGGTATATCAGATTCATTCAAAGAAGTTATAAGCAATTTTGATCTAATAAAGTTAAATTGCTCTCTAGCTAGAGGTTTAGTGAAAATGTTTTCCAATTGATTTTCTGTATCCACATGCATGATATAGATATCCTTCTTGGCAATGTGATCATAGAGAAAATGATGGTAAACCTCTATATCTTTATCTCTACTATGCTAGATGGGATTGTATGAAAATTTAATTGCACTAGTATTATCACAATAAATATGTGAAGCATCAAAATGAATGTTAAAGTCTTGGAGCATTTGCTTCATCCATAGAACCTGGGCACAACAACTCCCAGCTGTAATGTACTCATCTTTAGTGGTTGATAATGCCAATGTGCTCTGTTTCTTAGAGAACCAATACACCAAGCAAGGTCCTAGGAGGAAACAAGTGCCACTTGTGCACTTTATATCAATAAAACACCCTGCATAATCGGCATCACTATAAGTGGTAAGAGTAAAGTCCCTTGACTTGGGATACATAGTCCAAAATTTTGGGTTTTGGCTAGGTACCTTAGAATCCTCTTAACAACTATAAGATGTGATTTCTTAGGATTTGATTGAAAGAGAGCACACAAGCCAACACTAAACATTATATTAGGTCTAGAGGCAGTTTAGTAAAGTAAACTTTCAATCATACCTCTATAGATCTTCTCATCTACCTTCTCACCTTCTTCATCTTTATCAAGTTTGGTGGTGTTTGACATGAGTGTGTCCATCGACTTGGTATTCTCCATCCCAAAGCGCTTAAGTAGTTCACTTGTGTACTTGCCTTGGTTGATGAAGTTCCCATCTTTTGTTTTCTTGATTTGAAAGTCGAGGAAGAATGTGAATTCACCCATCATACTCATCTCAAATTCACTATGCATAAGATCACTAAATTCTTTGCAAAGATCAGAATTAGTTCTGCCAAAGATGATATCATCAACATATATTTGTATGATAAGAAAATTGTTATAAGTGTATTTTAGAAATAAGGTAGAATCCACTTTGCCCATGATATACCCATGATCTAGCAAAAAGTTCTTTAATTTCTCATACCAAGCCCTTGGTGCTTGTTGGAGTCCATAGAGAGATTTTTGTAACTAATAAACATGGTTAGGTAGACTATCATATTCAAAGCCAGGAGGTTGTGCAACATACACTTCCTCCTCTATTGTACCATTCAAAAATGTACTTTTAACATCCATTTGATACAAAAGAAAATCTTTATAACTAGCAAAGGCAAGCAACATATGAATGGACTCAAGTCTAGCTACATGTGCATATATCTCATCAAAGTTTATACCATCTTGTTGATTGTAGCCTTGAGCCACCAACCTTACTTTATTCCTTACCACTTTGCTGCTTTCATCAAGCTTGTTGCGGTAGAACCATTTGGTGCCAATGATCTTTCTATCCCTTGGTCTTAGCACAAGGGTCCAAACTTTGTTCTTTTCGAATTGCTCCAATTCCTCTTGCATAGCTAGGATCCAATCTTCATTCCTAAGAGCTTCCTTGACATTCTTAGGCTCGAGTAGTGAGATGAAGGGTTGTTTCTTGTTCTTTGTTGAATGAAGCCTGCATGTTCACTCTTTCAAACGGATCACCTAAAATAAGATCCTTTGGATGATTCTTTATAAATCGGGAGGTTGGATCCTTCTTTTCATCATCGTTGTCTTCTTCTTGAGTAGCCACATATTGTTCTTTTTGAGTGATGTTGAGTTCTTTTAGAATAGGAATTACTTCACCTGCAACATCATTATTTGGAACAATATCTTTGGGAATAAAGGGGTTAGTATCAATAAACTTCACATTATTGGATTCTTCTACTTTAGCAAGATCAACATTAAAAACTCCATAAGCCTTTCTAGTAGTGCTATAGCCAAGAAAGAAAGCCTTGTAAGATTTCAGATCAAACTTGTCATGAGAATTTTTCATATTCAAAACAAAACAAGGATACCTGAAAATGTGGAAATACTCGATAGAAGGCTTTCTACCATGCCATAGCTCATAGGGAGTTTTCTTCAGCGAAGGATGAGTAAAAACATGATTTTGCACAAAACATGAGGTACTGACAGCTTTAGTCCAAAACTTCTTAGGAGTATCATAGTCTAGAAGCATGGTCCTAGCCATCTCCTGTAAAGACCTATTCTTCCTCTCTACAACCCCATATTTTTGAGGTGCTCGAGGTGAAGAGAAGTTGTGTGCATAACCCGATTCTTGACAAAAATGCTCAAAAATCTCATTTTCCAATTCTCCCCCATGGTCACTACGGATGGAAACAATGTGTCAAGAAACTTCATTCTCAACTTGTTTACAAAAGCTCAAGAAAACAACAAGCATATCACTTTTAGAAATGAGAAAGAAGGTCCAAGTATATCTAGAAAGATCATCGACAATAACAAGGCAATGCTTGGAACCACGAAGAGATTGAGTTCTCATGGGTCCAAATAGATCAATGTGAAGAAGCTCAAGAGCTCTCTTGGTACTAAGGACTCCTTTGGATTTGAAAGAGGACTTGGTTTTCTTTCCTTGGGTACAAGGTTGACATTCCTCATTCTTTTCAAAATCCAATTTGAGAAGTCCTTTGACCAGATCCTTTTTTCTTAACTTCTTCAACTGATGTTTATTTATATGACCAAGCCGATAGTGCCAAAGAGAAATATCATTCGAGTTGACTACTTGGCATCTACCAACAATAGGCTTAATAGAGTCAAGATCAATAACATAAAGATTACCACTTCTAGTTCCCTTATATATAACTTGGTAGGTGAGGGAATCTAGAATCAAATATTCAAAAGAAGTAAATAACACAAGGTATCCATTATCACATAGTTGACTAACACTAATTAAATTGTGATGTAGTCCATCCACAAAGAGAACATTCTTGATGCACAAGGATTCACCTACATCACCCTCACCTTTGACTTTACCTTTCTTGTTGTCCCCAAAGGTGACCGATCCTCCTTTCTTCTTGGTAAAATTGTTGAAATGGCTTATGTTACTAGTCATGTGCTTAGTGCAACCACTATCAACAATCCATCTTCCTTTTTCCTACAAGAAAGGAGAATGTCAGTTCCCAACTCAAACTTTGGGATCCAAAGTTAGCTTGGGGACCCATTTCATCTTTGGGTTGGTCCCCTTAGGCTGGTAAGGACAATAAGTAGAGTAATGATCATCACATTCGCAATAAGAACAAACCATAGGATTCTTAGTGCCGGAAGACTCTCCTATAAAGAAAGAGGTCTCCTCACTCTTTTTCTTACCTTTGTCTTTGCTCTTTCCCTTTGATTCTCCCCCTACAAATCTCAAACCACTAGTACTACTTTGTTTGGTAGAATGGTAAAGGATTTTATTTAGGGAGTTCTTCCCTTTTAGGAATTTCTATAGGGATGATCTCAATCTACGGTTATCATCATTTAAAGAAATATTGGTAGAATATATACTAGATATGTCATCCCTAGAATACACAAGATCAGCCTCAAGACATAAGGCTTTAGTTGAATATGAATCCTTTTCAAGAGAGATAGAAGCAACATTAACACTAGGCAATAAAGGTCTAGAAGATAGATCATTTACTTGACCAAGAAACCTATTATTTTCATATTTAAGCATTTGTATTTCTTTGAGATAGATATCTCTATCTTATCTACAAGCATCAATAAGAATCTTAAATTCAACATTTTTAGCTTTGACTATTTCAAGCTCTTTAAGGCAATTTTGGTTTTCTTCCTTAAGATTCTCAATGTTCTTAAGATAGATACCATTCTCAACTTCAACCCCATTACATTGGAGCTCAAGATTAAGGTATTACCCTTACAAATTATCAATACTCTCAAGATTGGTTTTCTCAATTCAAGAATTTCAAGCTTAGCATATAGATCATCAATAATTTTTCCTAACTACTTTCTTTTAGATTTACATTTAGCAAAATATGAACAAGTAGAGATAAGAATGACAATAATAACTTCCGTAGATAACTCATGCAAGCTTACCTAACTTACCTCACCAATATCTTCACTAGTAGAGGCCATGAGTGCAAGGTCACACTCTCCATCTTCTTCCGAGCTTGAGTTGCTTGAAGATGAAGCTTCCCAAGCAGCATGAGCTGCATTGTTGTGTCTCTTCTCCTTCTTGTCCTTCCTCTTTTATTTTATCTCCTTCTTGTATTCCTATTCCTTATTTGAGCTGCCCTTGTGGTTTGACTTTCTTGATTTGGGACATTCACTCTTGTAGTGCCCCTTTTGCCCACACTTGTAGCATCTCAGAGTAGAAGAGGAGGAGGCTTGCTTTCCCTGGAAGTGTTTGCCCTTGATGTAGTTGGCTTCATGCTCACTAGGGTCTTCATCTTCACTAGAGGAGGAGGGATATGTCCAGCAAGCAAATTGTTGTTGTAGGATGACAACCTCCACTTATGCTTTGAAAGCACTATCTTTGATCTTCTTGGCTTCCTTCTCTTCTTGCTTGGCTTCTTGTTCTTGCTTGTCAAGCCTAGGCTCATGAGCTTGAAGGTTGCCAATGAGATCTTCAGTTGGGATGTCACCAAGGCTCCTCACTTTTTCAATGGAGGTGACCCTTGACTCCTATGTCATTGGTAGAGTCCTCAAGATCTTGGAGTTGATTACACCTCTATCTGAAGTGTTGCCCAATGCAACCAGCCCATTGATGATGACATTGAGTCTCGAGTACATCTCCATAATCCCTTCTTTCTTACCCATCTTGAAGTTATCTAAAAGGTTGTTCAACATGTAGATTGCCTCCTTGACTTACTTTGAGCCTTCATAGTAGATGCACAACTTGTCCCAAATCTCATAGGTGGTGTCCCAAGATGAGATTCGGTTGAAATTTGTAGGGGTGAGGGCTGCGTAGAGGATGCTTATGGCTTTGGCATTAAGTTGGGCTTCCTTGAGTACAACTTCACTCTATGTTACAACAACTCCGATTGGCTCCTTGTAAGGTGTGACTATCACCTTCCACATGTCAAAGTTCATCTCTTGAATGTAGAACTGCATACGCCTCTTCCAATAGAGGAAGTTGGTGCCATCAAAGTTCAGAGGATGCATAGAGAAGCCTCCCTCTAGGTTGAGAGAACCAAGTAGGTTGTCACCCATCTTCTCATCTTGTGGGAGATTATTGGCAAGGATCCTTAGCCCTGATACCACTTGTTGGATCTAAGGGCTCTAGAGGAGGGTGAATAGAGCTACAAATTTTTTCACAAAATAGATTAGACCTTCAAATTATATCAAGTTTAAGGCAATAGCTTAAGTGAAATTTGAAGTCCTATCTAACAAGCATATCAAGGATGAGAGAGATTGATAGAAAGCATTTGACAAAGGGATGTACAATGGTTGCACATTTCAAACTAGAAGTGAGTCAGTCCACTACCTAGAGAGGTCAACCTCTAGGAATTTGCAAGTGCTTTTCTCTATATTATCACCAATATGAGTTACAACACAAGACCACCAAAAGACTTACCTATTGAACGCACAAGGAGTATCCACCTTACCAAGTACTTATCCACTTTGCAAGAGTATTCAACCTTCACCAAGGTCTTACACACTCAAGCACAAGTCTTCTGCCTTCAAGGACTTTGCCACTCCTCTTGGATCTTTAGCCTTTACCTTCTCCTTCACCTGGAGAAGATCACCACCTCTTCAGTAACCTTCATTCACAACTTCGTTTTCACTCGAGGAAGCTTGCTTCACCTTTTCTTCATGTAGGAAGGGGATAGGGAAGTAGGAGAAGATGAGATCTTTACATGCACAAGAGTGGATCTCTCTTATAAAAGGCCTAACTCATTCATAATCATAAAATTAAGTGTAAACTAGAGAGAGAAAGGGGCTCAACGAGTTGCAACACACTCAACTATAGCAAGGACTTAGAATAGCATGAATGAGCAAACTTGGAAATAACTCCAAGGGGTTCTATTTATATATGGGGGTGCTCGCTTGAGTTGGGGATCACATAGGGTAGAAATATAGCCATTTTCCTCAAGTCAACAGATCTATTTTCACCCAAAACAAGTCACCAACGGTTACAATCACTTTTTCTACATTTTCCATATAGTACATTCAGTCGAATTTCAATGAAGGTAACTCGACCGATCAACTAAAAGACAATTTTTTTTTCAAACTATCGGTCGAGTTTGTTTTGGGGAACTCGACCGATGAGCTAAAATTGAGTTTGCTCCATGAGTCGGTTGGTCAAGTTCTATGAGTGTACAACTCGACTGATGGGTCATCTTTAGAAAATCCATCATAGGATCAGTCAAGTTTCCAACTCGACAACGGTCAAAAACCTGTGATCAATTTTCTAAGTTGACTTATGGGTGATTAAACCTTGGTATTAAGTGTCCCACATTTTTTTCTCATGTTAGTTATAAGTCATATCATCAATAAAAGTGATTACAAATTTCTTTTAAGTTCGTTTGAAGTGATTTCCTAAAAAGCACGCTTGCATTACATTTGACTTGAACTTGAACAAGATAGGGCTTATATAATTTGATCCTTTTCATGTACGTAAAGCATAAAATCAATCTTGAACAAACATATTAGATACATAAGAATAGTATGGTTAAGTCATTATCAAAATATGGACAATATGGAACTCTCAAGTCAACATTAGTATCGTCATCTTGAGGCAGAAGATAACTAAACTGATATGACATGCTAAACCTATATGCAATGCAACCCGACATGATAAACCAATATGCTTTTGTCTAAATTGATATACCTACCATGATGGGGTTTGTTATGATCTAGTGATGACTAGTAAGGAAGAGTGTTGAATCTCCATGATTTTAGTTGAGTATGGAAGTCGACATGGATAACCCTAATCTGATATACATATAAGTCAACACACATGTAGCCCGATACACCTAGAGTTGAAGAGGGAAACATCTCCCTTGAGGTTCAAATGATACTACTCTAAACCCTAGTGGTTGCTATCCCTTGGTGATATTTGAGGACAATACTCTAGTTGTTGGTTTGGTCGATATCCCATTATGGTGAAGATAGTCGATATCTAAAGAGATACATAGGAATACTCTTTGATATAGTATGGTTGATACACTCTCTTATGCATATCTAATTGATATCATTTGTGATAAACTTATACCAAGTGATGATAAACTGATACCAAGTGATGATAAACTAATACTCACCTTGAGGTTGGTTGGTCGATACCCTACTTAGGTTGGTTGCCCGATATCTAGGGTTAACCAATACCCTAACCCTAACTGATACCCTATGGATGTGTAGTGATGCATCTTGTTGATTCTAGGGTCACATAGTGTAATCATGTGTATGATGTTGAAAGCTAACTGATGCACGTGTTTTTAGTCATTATTTCAGGCACATTTTTCCTTGATTTCATGTGTAGATTAGTCATTTATTTGATTTATTATGCATGAAATGACATAGATGACCTATTTCTATTAAATGCATCAAATAATATGATTTTTACTGTCTTATGTAATATTTTACGCATCCCAAGTGCTTATGACATTTTTGGGTGTTTTCAGATGCGAGGAAGAGCCATAGACTAGGTGCTACTGACCTAGCAACAATCGGTGGTACCGACTTGACGTCAGTGATGGACCAAGAAACTTGCCCAGATTCGGTGCTACCGACAACTAAAGTCGATGCTACCAATTCAGCATCAACAAGCCCTGGAATGAATCGAGAAAACTCGATGCTACCATGTTGACATTAGAGAGATAGCTTGAAAACCACAAAACTCAATGCTATCGAGTCCAGTCGATAGTACCGATAGGATCGAGATCGTGCGACCAAACCTAAGTGACTTGGTACTACCGACTCACCTAGTCGGTACTACCAATTTTTCCCGATCAGGCCAGCCACAGATTTATCTATAATCCAATAGTGGAAATTAATTTGTACCCTAAGTGCCTTCTATGAATTTGGGGGGGTGACGGCCAGAGAAAGAGAAGCATCCGTTTTCATTGCACGATGACTGGAAAGAGAGAAAAGAAGAATCAAGGATCGAAAGCTTCGACCAAGGAGATCCAGGCACCTGTAGAGGATGATTCTACACCCAGAAGATAGCAGAACACTTGCATGATAGAGGGTATCTTCCAAACAAGTAGAGATCCAGGGGTTACCTTAGTTTCTTCATGTTTCCCACTTTTTTCCCCTTCCATGTATTTGTCGATGAAAATCAAGTAAGGCTAAAAACCTTTATTCCTTAGGATCTGGGAGTAGCCCAGATATACACTGTGTGAGAACCCGTTACATTAAACGAGATTACTCAAAACATAAAGCACAATCAATCACCAATTAACAACATACCTAAAACTATGGGTAAATTAAAACTGATTTCAACGTCAGTACCTGCTAAGAAACATTTGCATAAGAGCCCAACATCTTTCTTATATCCATACTATGCCAAGAAATTAACACGAATTGTTCTATCATATTAGCCACCACATATATACATAGGATAACAATATTCATATATGCCACACAAATAAGCATTAATATGTTAACAAAAGCCTAATTTGTTTGAAACACCATATACAAATTTGTTCTCACCCAGACTTGAGAGTACAGGGACGACTCTAGGACACACTAGACATCTAATCAACTTTCTCAAATATTCATTACTATATCTCCTCTTTACTACCACATGTTTGTTTGCGTCACTTCCGATTACCTAAAAACAATGTGGCAAACTACAAGGGTGAGACCCATGTCCCAACAAGAGATATAACCTCCAACAACATTTATTGATTACAACATTTTAGAGTAATTAAAAAATTAAGAAATTTATTCAGATATAACAAATAAGCTCAGCAATACTAATGATTAAAACAATACATAAAGGAGCAGATATTAACTATCATCATTAGCCAAACTATCATCTTGTATCTTTTTTGACAATATAAACAATTCAGTAGCATATGCATATACAACATCATGAGCAAGTCTAGTAACATAGCATAACTAACAACATGAGCATGTCTAATTGGTTGAACATATCAACATCATAAGAAGAGCAAACAACATAAGCACAACTATCTGGATAAGCATGATTAGCAGTATATGCATCTCTAGTTACAAAGGCATGGCTAGCATGCTAAACATAACTAACAACATGAGATATGTATCATCATGATAATAATCAGCAATAGCAATACAGTTATCAACATAATCATGGATATTGTATGTACATATCTATAAACTTAAGCATATGCACACCATAAGTATATCTACTATCTCTTAATTGCACTAAGCATCATCTTTATGTAAAGATAACAAACAAGGGTTATCATCCAATGTGAAACATCATGTATAACCCTAAACAAATATGCTACATGGCTATATTACATCTTTTATTACTCCCTGAGGAAATTGAGGATATCACTCAAAATCCAACTAACCATTGCTAAGTCAAAATCAGTGCCATACAAGATCTATGAAGAGTCAGACTCCTAAGAACTTCTTCACCCCCGGTCAGTACGAGTTCACCACAGTGACACATAAGGTCAAGCTACTAATAGCCTTGTCCGTCCTTGGTATAGGTCACACCAGTAGTGAAAGGAGGTGGGTACGCATACCCTACCATCCGAGGTCCAACCAGAGATGTCCTCCAATCTTGTCACATATATAATCACTGAGACACGACCACAACAGTTCTCAATCACATCAGACGTATAGACAACCTCCACAATCTACATTGTGGATGACAAGGATATATCCTCAACTTGCCACCCCCACATACTCAATAATATGCACTCCGAGTTTCGCCTATGAATACTCATTTCACCATCTGGAAAATTTTGACACTCAGATGGATCTATGGCACATGGCACTACATGATTAGAGTTTCACTTGATTAATTATACCAATTGGGTGAATTAAGGCTGCATCAAACAAATGGACATACAAACCCTAATTCACTTCTAATAAGCACATAAATATCACAACTTTAAGAGATATAAAATGTGCGAACCATAATTTCTCATCTCATCATCACTTGATCCTATTCACTTGCCATTCATGAGACCACACTAGTCATCATACTATCAAAAGATATAAATTATTTTCACAATATCACATGGTATCAACCCTTATCAACACAATATGATTACACCTCATTCAGGGCTCACCCATGCCTAAAGGTCACTAAGACCATTATACTATTCCCTATAAGATCATCATTATCTTTGCATGCCTTATAGCAATGCTCAACAACATCACTTACATATAATCACTGGATCAACACAATATTGCATTAATGAGCTAGGAGATATTCATAAACATTCATAGCAGGGTTATATTAACGTTAAGAACGTTCCTTTATTACATCAACATGCAAGGAATCTAGATATGATTAACCCTCATCATATTCATAATGCACATGTTTAGCATAAGAAAGTATCAACCATGCAACTATGATAACCACCAATTAACATATTAAGGTTATGCTCATATTAAGGAGGTTATTCCACCATCATTTCATCATATAAGAATGTTAAACATGAATACTCATCTTTATCTATTTGCATTAGAGTTAGGTTCAACATGAAAAATTATATCATTGTTACTAATCAACACTTATACCCAAACCCTAACTCACGACATCCCCATTGGATCATGAATGAATAAGGTGAAGCATCACCATCACATTCCACACTGTTCTCAAGTATGAGCCCACAAATAAATCAATGTGTAACCATCAGGTTATTTCATACTAGGGTTTCAAAAAAAATAAGAGATTACTCCATGATTGTATTAATCATTCAAAGACTATTCATACCCAATTACCATCGTTTAGTTATATTAAAGCTAGGTATAACAAGCTATACCTCATTAGGGTTACATATCAACACAATATGGTTATCATCCATTCTATTTATATGAGTGAATAGGTAAGACTACCTTATTAAGGGTAACCCTCCATTTGTTCCATCATCATTCAACTTGTATCACTATACCACAATGTCACCCAAAATCATTGAATGTTTAAAAGGTAAGACCATTGGTTGTTTACATAAGTAAACACCTTGGATAAACCATCTATGAAGTCTTTGATTTGTTCCCTAGAACGAGTCACCATATAACCCTAGAAATCCATTGATCAACAACACAAAAAGTTCCATTAAGAGTAGGGTAAAATCCACAATCGACTGTTCATTTGAAATAAGCCATCCATTGTCAACAAGTAAGCTCCTTAAGCTGATTATATAGAGGAAACCATATAAATCACATTATTAGGAGAAACACATTACATTAGCCATCATTCCACTTTATTGGAGGAATAAACATTAGATCTTGACCACTGGGTCAAGTTCATATGTTAAAACCATCAATTACAATATAGGTTTGACCATTGCATCAAGTGACCCAAGAAACCATTGGTCTAAGGCTTAGTTGATGCTAAAAATATATGATTAACTCACCATAGGTTTTGGAGACCTGATCCACCATAATTATTGACCATTAAGTCCCCATAGGTTGTTAGATCAGCACTATATTCATTAATCAACATCCAATATTAAGATAATGTCACAATTGATTGATAACATCGGTAGGGTACTTAATGGTTGATCATTAAACTTCTAATTGATACAAAAAATGACCTAAGGGGGTGACCATAGGTTGTCACAATCATCTGAAACCTTTTATCCCGACCATCAGTTGTCATAAGGACAACACCATAGGGTTGTTGCAATGGTACCATCATCGGGTCATGGGTTTATAGAAGAAATCAGCTTTAAACCCTAAAATTGACCATTGGTTGATAGGTGCTTAGCATCATAAGCTGCCAAACCAACCAGATCCAAGTCATATTATACCTTAGGAATAACATACACATGATCACATGTTCATTTAGAACTTAAATAAGAACAGGGAACATTATAAAAATTGAAATCGAAATCAAGCATAGCTTTTTAGTGCATGGATCATCATTTTCAAGCAAGAACATGAGCTAGCAAACTTATGGTAAGAAATAAACGTGGAACAAGTTATAAAACTTACCTCTAATGAGAATATAAACTACCATACATAAGAAAACATGAGTAATTATGGTAGAAAATCCCATCATAAGCTATGAACTCGTCCATCTAGCACCTTTCTTCATCAAATGAGCAAACCCTAAGCATAAGGAGCAAGAAAGGTAGGGTTTTAGAGGTTTAGAGCAATTTCTACCATGGAACAGTAAGGTTTCAACCTGGACAATGGTACGAGGAAGAATAAAAAAGAAATAAATGGAGGAAATAAGAGGATTCTTACTCTTTTAGGTCAAGATCACTAGAAGGAAGCTTTTCAAACCCTAAAAGGAAGTCAATTGCAACCCTAGATCTTTTTTCCAAGAAGGTCCCCACTTTCTTCTTCCTTGGATAGGAAAATTTGCAGAAGTAGAGAGGGAGAATGAGGTTGGGAGGAGGGAAGTGGTGAATAGAAAATGACTCATTTTGGTGCTTAGGGATAAGTATATGAAACTTTAAGATAAAGAAAAAGAAAAAGTTGAAGTTCTAGTATCTTTCCAAGTGTCCATGGCCTTAAACTATTAAGAATATACAAGCACACACATAATAAGATCACCCACCGTCCATAGAGACATGCTTATCCTTCGTTTCTTGAATTTCCAAGAAAAACAAAAAATTCATTAGTTGATAGCTACTAAAGGTAGCTCATCCATGAAGGGGTAAACCCTAAAATACCCTTGAAGAAAACACCTTCAAACCAAGGTTTAAATAGGCACCCCATGGATAAAAAAGCTCAAGGATGATGATATAATATCAAAGGAACATAATGCAAGTGATAAATTGCAAATAAAGCCTCTCAATTGGGTAAATTGTAGAAAAGTCCAAAATGTGCATAAAATTGCATAACTTGCTCAAACAATGTCCAAATTGGACCAAATTTGAAACTTAAGCTTATATTATGATTTCAAAGAATATAAAAAGGTTACATTAGGGTTATAAGAACTCAATTATGATAATTAATCTTATTCAACTCATTAATAAAGTTTAGGGGCCTTACAACTATAAACCGCTAACATGGATTTCGCCTCTGAAATCCAAGGTAAACAAAGATGGGTACTTCCTTTGCACCTCATCCTATTACCTTCACATTGTTACTTGCATATCATGGTGATGTCACATCATTCATACATATCTCATCTTGGGTTAACACAAAAAACCCCACCTAAGAAGACATTCTCAATATGGAATGTAGAAACTTATCGTGTCATCTGTACAACTCTAGTAGTAATGTTCAAATTTAAATTCTAGCTATCATCAACAAATTATATCTATTGTATCAACACATTATTCAAAAGTCATACTTGCTAGCTTTTTACCAATCATGCCATGTGTCCTATACCATTCCTTGAAGCATAAAAAAATACGATGTATCCATCCTTTTTTTACCTAGATACACTAACATTGGAACATTTGTCAGTTCTTTTTCAACATCAAAAGAAATGCTAACACTGGCACCTATCATTTCATACAAGGAAACATCATTCCTAGTCAACCTTGTTAGGGGTGAAACAACAATGCTATCTTCACCTTACTAGGATTTACAAAACCTACTTAGAAGACTTATCATGATCCCATAAAGACATTTAATCAACCCCATCTCACTCTTGTTCAACTTGTCTCATAGATATTGCTACTTCGACAACCCTTAGGTTTTTGAAGAAATATTGATCATATTTTTGACCATATTTGAAATACTTTGACATTCCATCATTCAAAGTTTGATATAACTTGTATGACATGACTGGAACACTCTGTTTCACCTATTCATAAATTATATTTGTACATTGGTTAGTCTATAGGACATAACTCTAAACTCATCATGGTCATGTAAATTATGTCATCCAATCTAACTCTTATGCATTGATATTTGATCATAGGTTTATCTTAAAGGAACACAGTATCACATATCTATCGACCAACAAACCATCTATCCTTGATAGTGGTCTTTCCCATCTATCACTAAACCATACACAAAATTATATAATCACTTTTTTTCTTCTTTTTCAAACAACATTTAGAGGGTCATCATCAACTCTCTTTCTCTCTCTAAGGGAGAGAAACACTAGGAATGTTCATTTAATAAGCATCTCCAATCTTCACATATTTCTCATACTGTTGATACATCTTGGATAATAGGATTCATTACCTTAGTATCCACCTCATGTGCTATAAGGAACTCACATCCTTATCTCATCTACTCTTACCAACATAACAAATTTCAAAACATATAAGAGGACTCTTCCTAATTATTGGAAGTCTCAAAAGAAAAATCATCACAAACTTTATGATCTTAGAACCATAGTCCAAACAACTTTATGCTATAATAAACTATCAACCCTCATGTTTGCAACGAATCCACACATACCAAGTGGAAATGATCCACTTTAAAGTTGTTCCCTAGAAAGGAAAGACATAAAGGGAAACACACTTCCCACATCATATCAACATTGTTTAAGGGTCACTAGCAAAAAGGTAACCAATTCTATTTTCATTATACATGTTACAACTTCTTATGTATCATTTTACCTTTTTCATTTCGGGATCATCATGATTAATATATATCATCACTCCTTCCTTGATGACTATTTATCACACTTGGGTATGTTCTCTTATTTTATTATATTTTTAACCACTTATCAATAGGTAAATACTCATATTCCACATTTTCTTCATTAAACATGGATCATACGCCTTAATTTTTTTTCAAACGCCATACTTATTTTACATTAACACTTTCTTATACATATAGGATGGTCTGTGATTAACTCAGGTTCCACCTTATTCTTTTGTCATATTTCTCATTTATCTTCTCATTTTATACTTATCATTCGAGTTCTCTCCATCTTATGTGGATTTCATACCTTGAATCACTTTATAAGCATAGACTTATCAGTCTTTTGATTTATTATCTTCTTAAATCACATATTCAAGAACTCCTCTTTTCCTTATTTGTATTCAGATTTAGATTTCATAGTGTTGTATCTTTCTCTTATAGTTACCAAACATTCAAGTTTTGATAGATTATGATGTAATTCTCATCTTCTTTAAGATAGGATCAAGATATTCACACCATGATTTCTTATTTATTATGCTCTTTAAATTGTCTCAAAATGACTACTTGATCAAAGAAATAAAAAAGATAACAATCTAAGAAGTACATACTTACCTTTCTTCAATAATTGAATACCTGGCCAGGGCACCCAAATACTGAGATTAGGCAGTATACACCATATTTTTATGTCATATTCCTAATATTGACATCATCCTAGTCCTAAGTCCTAGTGACCCTATAGACTTAGTGAACCTAAAGCTCTAATACCAACTTGGGAGGACCCATTACATTAAATGAGATTACTCAAAACATAAAACACAATCAATCACTAATTAACTACATACCAAAAAATATAGGTAAATTAAAACCAGTTTCAACGTCAACACCTTCTCAGAAGCATTTTCATAAGAGCCCAACATCTTACTTATATCCATACTATGTCAAGAACTTGGTACAAATTGTTTAATCACCTTAGCCACCACATATATACACAGGAGAATAATATTCGTATATGCCACACAAACAAGCATTAATATTCTAACAAAAGTCGGATTCATTTGAAACACCATATACAAACTTTTTCTCACCCATACATGAGAGTACATGGACGACTATAGGACACACTAGACATCTAATCAACTTTCTCAAATATTCATTACTATAGCTCCTCTTTACTACCACATGTTTGTTTGTGTCACTTCCGATTACCTAAAAACAATGTAATGAACCACAAGGGTGAGACCCATGTCCCAGCAAGAGATATAACCTCCAACAATGTTTAATGATTACAACATTTTAAAGAAATTAAATAGTTAAGAAATTTAATCAGATATAACAAATAATCTCAGCAATATTTATGATTAACAAAATACATAAAGGAGCAAATATTAACTATCATCATTAGCTAGACTATCATCCTTTATCTTGTTGATAATATAAGAAATTTAGTAGCATATGCATATCTAGCATCATGAGCAAGTCTAGTAACATAGCATAGCTAACAACATGAGCATGTCTAATTGGTTGAACATATCAACATCATAAGAAGATCAAACAACATAAGCACAACTATCTAGATAAGCATGATTAGCAGTATATGAATCTCTAGTTACAAAGGCATGGCTAGCATGCTAAATGTAACTAACAACATGAGATATCTAGCATCATGATTATAATCAATAGTAGCAGTATAGTTATCAACATAAGCATGACTACTATATGTACACATCTATAATCTTAAGCATATCCACAAAATAAGTATATCTACTATCTCTTAATTGCACTAAGCATCATATTTATGTAAAGATAACTAACAAGGGTTATTATCCAATGTGAAACGTCGTGTATAACCCTAAACAAATATGCTACACAGTTGGATTACATCTTTTATTACGCCCTGAGGAAATTGAGGATACCACTCAAAATCTAACTGACCATTGCTAAGTCAAAATCAGTGCCATGCAAGATCTAGGAAGAGTCAGACTCCTAAGATATTCTCCACCCCCGGTCAGTACTGGTCCACCACAGTGACACATAAGGTCAAGTTGCTAACAACCTAGTCCCTCCTTGGTACATGTCACAACACTAGTGTAAGGAGGTGGGTACGCATACCCTACCGTCTGAGGTACAACCACAGTTGTCCTCCAATCTTGTCACATATATAATCACTAAGACACGACCACAACCGTTCTAAATCACATCAGACGTATGAGGTTGGAATATAGACAAACTATACAATATGTATTGTGGATGACAAGGATATATCCTCTACTTGCCACCCCCACATACTCAACTGTATGCGCTCCAAGTTTCCCTTAGGAATACTCATTTCACCATCTAGCAAATTCTGACACTCAGATGGATCTATGGCACATGGCACTACATGATTAGAGTTTCACTTAATTAGTTATGCTAATTGGGTGAATTAAGGCTGTATCAAACAAGTGGACATACAAACCTTAATTCACTTCTAACAAGCACATAAATATCACAACTTCAAAAGATATAAAACATGTGAAACATAATTTCTCATCTCATCATCACATGGTACTGTTCACTTGCCATTCATGAGACCACACTAGTCATCATACTATCACAAGATATAAATTCTTTTCAAAATATCACAGGGTATCAACTCTTATCTACACAACAGGATTACACCTCATTCAGGGCTCAACCATGATCAAGTCATTAATAGATCATCGTTATCTTTGCATGCCTTATAACAAGTCTCAACAACATCACTTACATATAATACACTGGATCAACACAATATTCCATTAATGAGCTAGGAGATATTCATAAACATTCATAGCAAGGTTATATTAATGTTAATAACATTCCTTTATTACATCAACATGCAAGGAATCTAGATATGATTAACCCTCATCATATTCATAATGCACATGTTTAGCATAAGAAAGCATCGACCATGCGGCTATGATAACCACCAACTAACATATTAAGGTTATGATAATATTAAGGAGGTTATTCCACCATCATTCCATCATATAATAATGTTAAACATGAATACTCATATTTATCTATTTGCATTAGAGTTAGGTTCAACATGATAAATTATATCAATGTTACTAATCAACATTTATACCCAAACCCTAACTCACGACATCCCCATTGGATCATGGATGCATTAGGTGAAGCATCACCATTACATTCCATACTATTCTCAAGTATGAACCCACACATAAATCAAGGTGTAGCCATCAGGTTATAGCATACTAGGGTTTAAACAACAATAAGAGAGTACTCCATGATTGTATTAATCATTCACGGACTATTCATACCCATTTACCATCATTTAGTTATATTAAAGCTAGGTATAACAAGCTATACCTCATTTGGGTTACATATCAACACAATATGGTTATCATCCCTTATATTCATATGAGTGAATAGGTAAGAATACCTTATTAAGAGTAACCCTCCATTTGTTCCATCATCATTCAACATGTATCGCTATACCACAATGTCACCCAAAACCATTGGATGTTTAAAAGGTAAGACCATTGGTTGTTTACATAAGTAAACACCTTGGATAAACCACATTTGAAGTCCTTAACTTGTTCTCTAGAAAGAGTCACCATATAACCCTAGACATCCCTTGATCAACAACACAAAAAGTTCCATTAAGAGTAGGGTAAAATCCACAATCAACTGTTCATTTAAAACAAGCCATCCATTGTCAACAAGTAAGCTCCTTAAGATGATCATATAGAGGAAATCATATAAATCACATTATTAGGACCAACATATTACATTAGCCATCATTCCACTTTATTGTAGGAATAAACATTAGATCTTGACCATTTGGTCAAGTTCATATGTTAAAACCATCAATTACAGTATAGGTTCGATCATTGCATCAAGTGACCCAAGAAACCATTGGTCTAAGGCTTAATTGATGCTATAAATATATGATTAAATCACCATAGGTTTTAGAGACCTGATCCACCATAATTAGTGACCATTAAGTCCCCATAGGTTGTTATATCAACACTATATTCATTAATCAACATCTAATATTAAGCTAATGTCATTATTGATTGATAACATCAGTAGGGTACTTAATGGTTGATCATTAAACTTCTAATTGATACAAAACCTGACCTAAGGGGGTGACCATAGGCTGTCATCATCATCTGACACCTTTTATCCCTACCATAAGTTGTCATGAGGAAAACACCATAGGGTTGTTGTAATGCTACCATCATCAGGTCATGTGTTTATAGAAGAAGTCAGCTTTAAACCCTAAAATTGACCATTGGTTGATAGGTGCTTAGCACCATAAGTTGCCAAACCAACCTGATTCAAGTCATATTATACCTTAGTAATAACGTACACATGATCACACTTTCATCCATAACTGAAATCAGAAAAGGGAACATTATAAAAAATGAAATCCAAGTCAAGCATAGCCTTTTAGTGCATGTATCGTCATTTTCAAGCAAGAACATGAGCTAGCATGCTTATGGTAAGCAATAAACGTGGAGCAAGTTATAAAATTTGCCTCTAATGAGAAGATAAACTCCTACACATAAGAAAACATGAGCAGGTAGGGTAGAAAATCCAATCATAAGATGTGAACTCGTCCATCTAGCACCTTTTTTCATCAAATGAGCAAACCCTAAGCATAAAGAGCAAGAAAGGTAGGGTTTTAGAGTTTTAGAGAAATTTCTACCATGGAAAAGCAAGTTTCCGACCTAGAGAAAGGTAGGAGGAAGGATAAAAAAGAAATAAACGGAGGAAAGAAGGGGATTCTTACTCTTTTAGGTCAATATCACTAGAAGGAAGCTTTTCAAACCCTAAAAGGATTGCAACCCTAGATCTTTTTTCCAAGAAGGTCCCCACTTTATTCTTCCTTGGATAGGAAAATTCACAGAATCATAGAGGTAGAATGAGGTTGAGATAAGGAGGGAAGTGGTGGAGAGAAATTGGCTCATTTTGGTGCTTAGGGATAATTATATGGAACTTTAAGATAAAGAAAAAGAAAAGGTTGAAGTTCTAGTATCTTTCCAAGTGTCCATGGCCTTAAACCATTAAGAATATACAAGCACACACAAAATAAGCTCACCCACCATCTATAGAGACATGATTATCCCTCGTTTCTTGAATTTGCAAGCAAAACAAATAATTCATTAGTTGGTAGCTACTAAAGGTAGCTCATCCATGAAGGGGTAACCCCTAAAATACCCTTGAGGAAAACACCTTAAAATGAAGGCTTAAATAGGCTCCCCATGTCTCAAAAAGAACAAGTATGATGAGAGAATATCCAAGGAACATAATGCAAGTGATAAATTGCAAAGAAAACCTCTCAATTGGGTAAATTGCAAAAAAGTCCAAAATGTGCATAAAATTGCATAACTTGCTTAAACAGTGTCCAAATTGGACAAAATTTGAAAATTAAGCTTATATTATGATTTCAAAGAATATAAAAAAGTTATATTATGGTTGTAAGAACTCAATTATTATAATTAAGCTTATTCAACTCATTAAGCAAGTTTTAGGGCCTTACACACTATGATTGATTTCCACGCATTAATATCAGTTTTATCTCTTTCTACTGGATATAAATCTATGAAAGCTTTGTGTTCTACTTGTGCTTGATCACCATGAGTGGACTGATAGATGCTTAGTCATCTCAGGAGAGAGGTTGAGTCAGAGAGCTTAGATTTACACGTCTACGATGCCCTTTGGGAAAAACATAGTGTAAACGAGAGGAGAAACCCAGAGAATAATCATAAAGTATATAACTAATCAAGCAATAACTGCAGAAGTCAGATTGGCATTAAATTAGGTAGTGAATTACACTACGGGAGTAGGTAATTCTAGCTATAGACTCCTTATCTAGGGATTGAAGTAATATATATTAGTGTGTGTGGAGTTAGTTATTAGTGTTGTCTGTGGTGAAAACACTATCCTAAGGAATTTACCCCATATCTGATTAATTCAACCTTTAATTCATTTTATTTCTATCTTTGTTCTTTTGTTCAATCCCAATTCAACCATTTACAATCATCTGAGCTAATTTGATTACAGTTAGTAGTAGTCTACTGGAGAAATGCTTCCCCGTGTTTGACTCGGGCCTCATAAGGCCTTATTACTACGATACGTTCACTTGCGTACTATGCACAGTAAACTTGTGCCAACTTTTTGACACCGTTGCTGGGGAAGCGACAACATCCAGCACTACGAGTGTTGCGGTCATCCACTCTATGCCAATTTTTCTTTTATTTTTATTTAGATTTTTTAAGCTGAATCATAAAATATTTTTGATACATCATAAATTTCTTACGCAAATACCTACTTTTGACTATTTTAGGAAAACTAGTGCATGGTGCATACCAGAGCCATAAAATATGGAGAATCGTCCTCATGAGGCTTTGGACAAGCAGAGCTCTTACAAGGAGAATGGGAGTCCAGTAGATCCGTGGACAAGTTTAACTGAACCCCTCCACCGACACCTCCACCTGAGAGACCTGTGACACCAAAAGAACAAGAGAAATTAGAAATGGAAGGAGAAGAAGAAATGACAATATGGAAAAGAATAAAGTCTTTGTCAGCTATGGCCCAAAAAGGGCCCATCAAAAGGTAAGCCATTAATGTGGGCAGCTACAAAATAGATCCTAGACTTGTTGCCTTAGTTAAATCTCAAGCATTCCATAGCCATCCCTACGAAGATCCAATGACACATATCAGTAATTTTGTGGAGAATTGTGATATGGTCAAGATAGACATGATTCCAGTGACTATGCTATATTTTAAGTTGTTCTCATCTTCACTGGAAGATAGTGCGAAATCATAGTTCAACAATCTCGATAATGAGATCATTGAGAGATGGGATCAGATGATAGATGCATTCTTCAAACCCTACTTCCCTCCACAAAAGACGAATGATCTAGTGAAGAAGATTCACAACTTCAAATAGTAAGCAGATGAGTCGTATTTAGAGGCATGGGAAAGGTTTCATAATATGCTGAGAAAAGTGCCTTATCATGGCATTGATTGACTGAGGTAAGCCAAGATTTTCTATTATGCCCTACACAAGGGGGAGAGAACAATTCTTAACAGCACAGGAGGAGGCTTCTTCCTCAACAACAAGCCCGCTCACTGCCATGAAATCCTCAAGAACATGTCCAAAAATCAATCATGGGGAGAAGAAAGAGAGCCACCAGCATCCATCAAGAGTGTCGGGGAATCCAAAGTTATATCTACTTTAAACGAGAAGTTAGATCTCATTTCTAAGAAACTATGTGCTACATACATATTTCCTACTGAGCAAGAAGAAGAAGAGTGCAAATATATATGTTAGGAGCAATACAAAAACAATGATTATTCTTGGGTGAAAGACCTCAAATTTTCTTGGAAGGATCCTAACAATTCCAACAGGATCCATCACAAGTGCAGGAGCAGCATCCTAAGTCGCAGCAATATGGTGGCCAAGCGCAATATCAACCAGAGCAGTAGAAAATTGACAAGATTGAAGAAATGATGGGTAAGATGTTGAGTCAGAATGAGCTGCAAATTGCATAAACTCAAAGGGATCTTCAAAATTAAGGGGCATGTATTCGTAGCATAGAGACACAAATCTCTCAGATAGATACATATGTGAGTGCATTAAAGCAACCAACCCAACAAAGATTTTCGATGAACACTAATGTACCTTCTGAGAACTAGCATGTGAAGGTTATTCTGCTACGCAGTGGCAATAAACTACTGAATGATGCATCATACGAGGCAGTTACTGAAGAAGCTAAAAATTAAACTATACTAGTGGATGCAGAAGAACTAGACATGGTAGCACATGAGAAGATGGCAGAAGAGTAAGTTGATGAGATTGGGGGTAATAAAACTCAGGTTTATATTCCACCTCACCAGAGGGAGCTGGTAGTTCCTGTGCCTTTTCCAAACAGTTTGAAAGCGACCAAGATGGACTGACAGTTCAAGAAATTTCTAGACAATTTTTGGAAGTAATCTGTGAACATTTCCTTGATAGACGCTATTGAGCAGATACCATCCTATGGGAATTTTTTAAAGGATATAATTCAAAGATGAGAAAGATACCAGAGTCTGATGTCATGATTCTGAAAGAGCAGGTTAGTACCTTCATCTTGGGGACACTACCTCCTAAAAGATAGGATCCAAGATGTTTTAATATCACATGCTTCATAGGCAAGACAAAATTTGGAGAGGCTCTATGTGATTCTGGGACAAGTATAAATCTGATGCCTCTATCTACCTTCAAGAATCTTGGACTTAAGGAATCGAAGAAGAGGAGCATGACAATCTAGTTGGTAGACAATTTAGTAGTTAAGCCATATGGTATATGAGAAGATGTCCTAGTAAAAGTGGATAGGTTTGTCTTTCCTATAATTTTTGTTATGATGGAAATGTAGGACGACCATGGTAATGAGCTTCTACTTGGAAGACTGTTTCAAGATACTATAGACATGATACTTGAGATGGACAGAGGATGTTTAACTATGAGAATCCTAGATGATAGGTTTGAGATCAAGATGTTGGAGCACTCTCAAGCCGCGTGAGATAAGGTGCAATGCAACATGCTTCAACACGGGGATAGCAAGTTTTCTCTATTTCTAGGGAAGTTGTTCCTAGATATGGCCCATGTTATGACCAAAGTAGAAAGAGGAACTATAGCGGTGGACATCTTGGAAAATATAAAGGCGATCTCACTGACTCAAACAATGCAATACTTGAATGATGAGGGAGATGACTATGACCCTACTACTGAAGAAGAAGTCATAGCTGATTCTGTGATATAGTCATCACCCAAGCTACCCTTAGAAGCATGCTTGATGAATAGAATGAAGTATAACATCTGCAACAACCATCTAGAGGAATGTGTCCTGATGCTGAAGGCAGTACCTTGCTACTATGCAAGACGCTTTGAGGACCTTGCATCACCGCCCCCACCATTGGTCCCATCTTTATTGAGCCTAGGCTGAAGCCATTACTGCCACACATAAAGTATGTCTTCTTAGCCATAGAGGAAAAGCTCCCAGTGATCATATCATCTTCTTTGAGTGGTGAAGAGGAAGGAAAGTTACTCACCGTGCTGAAAAACCACTGAGTTGCATTCGGGTGGTCCATACCTAACATTAAAGGGATCTCTCCAACCTTGTGTCAACACAAGATCCAGCTCGATGAAGGAGCCAAGGCAATTGTCCAACCTCAGAGGCATCTCAATCTGATTATGACTAAGGTGGTGATGAAAGAAGTTTTCAAGCTGTTGTCGACAGTTATAATCTACACAATCTCTGATTCAATGTGGGTTAGTCCTACCCAGGTAGTTCCTAAGAAAGGAGAGATCACAGTCACTACTAATGTAGCTAATGAATTAATTTCAAATAGGCTAGTGATGGGATGGAGAGTGTGCATAGATTATCATTGTTTAAATGCAGTCACTCTTAAAGATCATTTTCCTTTACCTTTTATTGATCAGATCTTGGAATGATTAGCGGGTCGTTTGCACTTTTTCTTTCTTGACGGGTATTCCAAGTATAATCAAATTTTCATCAAGCCTAAGAATAAAGAGAAATCCACTTTCACCTGTCCTTATGGCATGTTCGCATAACGACAGATGCATTTTGGTCTTTGTAACATCCCTACTACATTTCAACGTCGTATGCTCGTCATTTTTTATGACATGGTAGAGTGGTGCTTAGAGGTTTTTATGGATGATTTTTCTGTGTATGCGGAATCTTTCATTGATTGTCTATATAACCTTGATAGGGTGCTATAGAGATGTGAGGATACTCACCTAGTTCTAAACTGGGAGAAGTGTCACATGATGTAAGTGAAGGGATCATCCTTGGACACAAGGTGTGTGGCAAGGGCATGGAAGTGGATCTAGTAAATATTGAAGTCATCTCCACATTACCTCCACCGACATCCGTGAAAGGAGTGATGAGCTTTTTAGGACACGCTGGATTCTACCACCATTTTATAAAGGATTTCTCAAAAATTACAAAACCATTGTCTAAACTTTTAGAGAAAGACATCGAGTTTTCCTTTGATGAGTGATGTTTAAAAGCTTTTGAAATCCTTAAAGAAAAACTAATCTCTGCACCTATTGTGCAGGCTCTTGATTGGACCCTATCATTTGAGTTGATGTGTGACACATCAGATTATGCAGTAGGGGTTGTGTTGGGTCAATGTAGAGAAAAGACTCCAACTATCATATATTATGTGTCAAAGACTTTGAATGATGTGTAGTTGAATTACACCACTACCAAAAAAGAATTTTTGGCAGTAGTGTTTTCTTTTGAAAAATTCCGCCAATACCTAGTTGGGTATAAAGTGATAGTTTAGACAGATCATGCTTCCATCAAATACTTGTTATAAAAGAAAGACACCAAACTAGATTGATTAGGTGAATTCTTTTACTTTAGGAATTTGACATTGAGATTAGAGATAAGGCAGGAGTTGAGAATGTTGTATCCAATCATTTGTCTAGGTTGGAAAGGATGGACAAAAAAGATATAGTCATCCCCATTATTGAGGAATTCCCAGATGATAAATTATTTGAAATTAAAACTGAAGATCCTTGGTTTGCAGATATTGTTATTTACCTTGCTTGTAAGGAATTGCCTGTAGATTGGGGGTATCAAAAGAAAAAATGATTTTTTCACTCATTGAAGTTTTATATTTGGGATGACCTAATTCTTCTTAAGCAATGTAGGGATGGGATGTTAAGAAGATGTGTACCTGAATGTGAGGTTGAGAGCATCTTGTCACACTGTCATTCTTTACCCACGGGTGGACACCATGCTAGCTCTAGGACTGCGGCTAAAGTCTTAAAGAGTGGGTTTTATTGGCCTACCTTGTTTAAGGATGCTCACAACTTTGTTCATCGTTGTGACGCATGTCAACGTGCAGGTAATATCTCTAAGCGAAATGAGATGCCCTTGAATGTGTTTTAGGAAGTTAAAGTTTTTTATCTATGGGGTATAGATTTCATGGGCCATTTGTGTCGTCTAATTCCAATCTTTATATATTACTTGCAATTGATTATGTCTCTGAGTGGGTGGAAGCGATTCCAACCTGCACTAATGATGCGTAGGCAGTGTGCAAGTTTGTGAAGGAATACATCTTCTGTAGGTTTGATGTCCCCCACCTAATTATTAGTGATGGTGGTTTCCATTTCACTAATAGGTAGTTTGGGGCTTTACTTAGCAAATATGGGGTGAAGCACCGAGTGGGCACTCCTTATCACCCACAGACTCAAGGACAAGTTGAGATGTCCAATAGAGAAGTGAAGAAAATATTGGAAAGGACAGTCTCAACCAATAGGATGAACTGGAGCTATGTCCTAGGTAATGCTCTTTGGCCTTACAGAACAACCTACAAAACCCCAATAGGAATGACACCTTTTAGGCTAGTCTATGGTTGTGCATGCCATCTACCCGTAGAGCTTGAGCATACGGCTAAATGGGCTATGAAGAAGCTGAATTTCAACATATATGAAGCAGGTAGAAAGAGGCTTTTGGAGATTAATGAATTAGATGAGCTTATGATGGATGCTTATGAAAGTAGGATATATAAGGAAAGGACTAAGAAAATTCATAATAGATACATTCTAAATAGGGTATTTCTCCTAGGTTAGAAAGTCTTTTTCAATTCCAGGCTTAGACTACATCCGGGTAAGCTAAGGTCTAAGTGGAGTGGACCATTTGTGATTGAAAAAGTCTTTCCCCATGGTGTTGTGAGCATTATAGATGGGAATAGGTCATTCCTTGTAAATGACCAATGATTAAAGCACTATTTTGGAGGTGAGGTAGAGGCCCGGATAGAGGAGGTGCAACTTATCACCATTCCATAGATTCTTGCTCTATAGACCGTCTAGTCTAGGATGTTAAATAATGACACTTGTTGGGAGGCAATCCAATCTATATTTTTCTTATTTTTATGTTCAAATTCTATTTTTATTTGTCAATTTAATTCAATTTCTATAAAAATGGTATCTTGACTCATTTTTGGAGTGTGCAGGGTTTTAAAGTCGATACCACCGAGTTTCGCAGTCAGTGGCACTGAAATGAGGTCAGTGTTTTATCTGCAACAACAACACATACTCGGTACCACTGAGTATCTGAAGATCTTTTGAGGGCTCACTGATAAGGACTCAGTACCACCGACTTTTTTAGTCGGTGCTACCGACTTTTGGATGTGCCCAAGTTCGGTATACTGAGTCCATAAATTTGAAAACACCGACAAATTCTACAACTGGATACTACCTACTCAGTAGTCGGTACTACTGATTTGCCACATCAGCAATCCGGGTGTTCACGATCCAACAGCCATGACGCATGTCATTGAGCGGTTAGTGGCACCGATCCGCGACACACGTCAGTACCACCGACATGTCGTATGTATCAACAAACCCTATATATGACGAGCTGAACGGGCTATTTTCTTTCTTTTCACTCCATTTCATGGTCGGGGCGGTTTTAGCTTTGATGCTACCGACCACAGATTGTGCTAGCCAACTTGGTACCACTGACTCAAAAAGTCAGTGGTACCACCTCTATCGCATTCAACTATATAAGGAGAGGTGGTGGAGCCATTTTCTTCACACCCTCAATATACACTCCTCCTACATTCCAGAGCAAGGCTACACCAGGCGTTGACGGTCTTCCCTGAGCTTCCATTCTCTTAACCTCCTTGCATCAACAACATGGCTCCCAGGTGAGGAGTTGTTTCCCCGTAGGGTGAGTTGGTCCCTCAGACAACCCGCATTAAACACCCATTCTCAGATATAAGGAAGATCTATGAGGAGTTGCAGACAAGGCAGATCATCCCAACACAATATGGTGATCGCACATTGATCGAGAGGGTAGGCTGACAACATGCGTTTGATATGTCAAAAGAAAGAAATGGAGGGAGATAATCCTTTCTTCAGTGACTGACAAACCTACCCAGATCTTATCTTGGATTTCTTGGCATCACTTGATGTTCTCGTCACCCCTGGGCAGAAGATAGGAGGAGAATGGTGGGAAGGCAAGGTCAACTTCCTCCTCTTTAACAACAACTACTCTGTAACGCTGAGGGCCTTCAGTCATATCTTCAACAAGGCTCATGTCCCAGAACACTCAGCTCCATCTGACTTTGACTACGACTTGGCTTCGGAATAGTTGACTGAGGTGCTGGCGGGATTCTGTATAAATTGGCACATCAGTTCTATTTCTGATATTGAGCATCCTTTTGCTCGTATGCTTCATCATCTCTGCGTCAACACTATTTTCACTCGATCCAGTCAAGCTCAAGGGAAGGTCTAGAAGGTGGACCTCTACTTTCTCTACCAGCTTCTAGAGGGGGAGACTATTAATTTTGGAGCTTTCCTACTGCTCCATATGATCTTTGTGAGGCGTAATGTGACAAGGAAGATGCCAATTTTATTTGGGGGTCTCATCACCCCTATTTCTCTCCATTTGCATCTTGATTTATCCACCTCGAGCCAATGGAGGATACATCAAAGCTGGACCTTCTTCACTTCTGCAAGGCGCATCTTCTCCAATACCACCACAACGTGCTCTATGCGCATTGCACCCGCCAAGGCATATTTTGGGAGAGGAGCCTTCCAGACCCTATCTTCAACCTACGTGGGGTGAATCATCTCAGGTGTCCATTGAACGAGGAGGAAGTTGAAGATCCACCCAGGGTAGAGCCCATTGCGATGACAAGGAGCACGACAGTGACATCAATGACAAAGTTGAGGAGGTGAATCCCACCATCCCCATGACTAGGAGAGCGGTCCCACACAAACGGGCCCACACATACACTGCCTCGACTTCCTCAGCCCCACCACCTTCCCAAGAGGAGCAAGACCCGTACAACATGGTGGGTATGTATACCATGTTGCAAGAGATCCATACAGGATAGCATCAGCATCAGGCGATGCTGGCCGATGTGCAGGATATTCAAGGAAGGCTATACCAGAACCAACAGGCGATTTATGAGAATCAACACCTTCTCTTGGCCAACCAAGAGGATGTTCTTATGCTCCTACAGTGGATGGAGAAGCACCAGTAGCCTTTCTTCAACAACTATTGGAACCATAGATACTTCAGGGAGTACCAACAGTTATCGCCTATACTTCCTATAGACCTTTCATTCCAGGGGATGTTCCCTCCACACGACCCCAACACGCCACCTATGCCATTATGAGCCCTGGAACCACTGTTCCACCTCTTGGGTGCGAGTATTGACTATGAGGACATAGTCATATTCAAGCTTAGGGTGGTGCTGGAACAACATTCTATCTTTGTTTTTATTATTTTATCTTTAGTTGTTTGTTTTATTTTTAGTTGTGCAAGTGTAGGATCCACATCTATCTAGTGTAATTTTAGAGTAGTAAATTCATGGTTTATGCATGGTTTTATTTTCAAATAGATTGTACTCTCTGTGTTGTTGCATGAAAATGGTCATATCCTTAAAAGCTTAAATTACAAAATTTTTCTGTAACACCACTTGAGGAAGTTTTTGGACTAGTCAACATTAGGATTTAGGGCATACATGAAAGTCTGAATCAACTTGGGAATGTGAATGATGAAGATGTTGAGCCTAAAATGACCAAACCATAACAAGATCTTAAATGAAAATATAAGAAATAAATATTTAGATCACCCTGAATAGATGTCAATTAAGAGGGACACATCATAATATAATGAAAGGCATTGTCTCTTAGTTGTGTGATTTCATTTCTTTTCCATTCATTTTTGACTCATCGCCTCAAAAATTCATGAGTACTCCAAGCTATTTTCCTTGATTGCATTGCATGGCACGACAAGAACATATTAGTTAGTTTTCTTGCATTTGGAAAAGAAAGAAAAACATTGCATTTGTATGCATCAACTTTAGTGCATACCATCTTAGCTTGCATATCACAGTTCATGTAGTTGCATACATTTCAATATCGCATGCATATTTTCCTGAACATGTGGATTTTAATTTTGAGTTATGAAGCTAAAGTGTAGGGATATACCTCCAAGAAAATAAAAAAAGTAGAAAATTTTAAATGCAAGAAGCATAAAACTTAGCCTTAAAAAAAAGAGATAATTTTTTTGTACAAAAGAAACAAGGAGAAAGTATATCCTACATGTTTGGTGATGATTTAATCCACATGTGCATTCTTCGGAGCTGTTAAAAAAATCTCAACTCATTCATACATGCATATTTTCATAAAAAAATAGGCATTAGGATTCATTCATGGCATTCTTTTCATCCATCTAGGTTCATTATTCTCTATGCATAAGTAGGTTGGATGTACTTATGAATTTTTATTTACCACCCATCTTGAACCATTAATTTCTCTTGTTGGTAGGACACTCTAATGATTTATGTCCTCATTCATGCTTATATGGAGATCTATTTCCTAATAGTTGGTAGTTAGAAAAGAGAAAGTTATGTAGGGAATCACACAACACACCAAGCAAATGTCTGAATAATTATGACGTTAACTACTTTCTTGATAGTGTCATTGACTGAAGGTGGACATATTTTATGGAAGTTTTTGGTCACTTTAGAGAAGTTATCGGTTCAAAGGTCATTAAAGGACAGTTTAGGTTTGGATAGGTGGATTTGATTAAGAAAGGAAAGTATGTGTTATGTTCTTTTGCTGACTCTTGTCAAATACATATGAGAGAGTGTTGCTTGAGGACGAGCTACATTTAAGCTTAGCGGAGTTTGATGCATGTGTTTTTAGTTGTTATTTTAGACACATTATTCCTTGATTTTATGTGTAGCTTAGTCATTTATTTGATTTATTATGCATGAAATGATATAGATGACATGTTTCTATTAAATGCATCAAATCATATGATTTTTACTATCTTATGTAATATTTTATGCATCCTAAGTGCTTGTGGAATTTTTGTGCATTTTTAGATGAGAGGAAGAGCCATAGACTCAGTACTACCGACCTGGCAACAATCATTGGTACCGACTTGACATTAGTGATGGACCAGGAAACTCACCCAGAGTCGGTGCTACCGACAACTGAAGTCGGTGCTACCGATTTAGCATCAGCAAGCCCTAGAATGAATCGAGAAAACTCGATGCTACCGAGTTTCCAACTTGGTGCTATAGAGTTGATGTAGAGAGGCAGCTTGAAAACAAAAAAACTCGGTGCTATTGAGTCCAGTCGATAGTACCGACAGGATCAAGATCGCGTGACCAAACCTAAGTGACTCGATACTACTGACTCACCTAGTCAGTACTACCAAGTCTGCCCGATTTTGCCAGCCACAGATTTATCTCTAATCTAACGGTGGACGTTAATTCGTACCATAAGTGCCTTCTATGACTTAAGGGGATGACGACCAGAGAAAGGAAAATAGCCATTTTCATTGCACGATGACCAGAGAGAGAAAAGAAGAATCGAGGACCGAAGCTTCGACCAAGGAGATCTGGGCACCTTTGGAGGATGATTCTATAGCCTGAAGACAACATAACGCTTGCACGACAAAGGGGATCTTCCAGATGGGCTTCAGGGGTTATCTTAGTTTCTTCATGTTTCCCATGTTTTTCCTTTTTCCTTACATGTATTCATCGATGAAAATCATGCAAGGCTAAAAACTTTCATTCCTTAGGATCTAGGAGTAGCCCGAATATACACTGTGATTGATTTCCATGCATTAATATCAGTTTGATCTCTTTCTACTGGATATAAATCTATGCAAGCTTTGTGTTGTACTTATGCTTGATCACCTTGAGTGGATCGATAGACGCTTAGTCATCTCGGGAGAGAGGTTGAGGGTCGGAGAGCATTGATTTACCATCTATTGTGCCCTTGGGAAAAGCAGAGTAAATGGGAGGAAAAACCCAGAGAATGACGGTAAAGTATCTAACTAATCAACCAATAACTATGGAAGTGGGATTGACATTAGATTAGGTAGTGAATTACACTACGGGAGCAGGTAATTCTAGTTGCATGCTCCTTATCCAGGGATAGAGGTAATAGATATTAGTGTGTGTGGAGTTAGTTTTTAGTGTTGTCCGTGGTGAAACCACTGTCATAAGGAATTCACCCCATCTCTAATTAATTCAACCTTTAATTCATTTTATTTCTATTTTTGTTCTTTTATTCAATCCCAATTCAACCATTTACAACTGGCTTAGCTGATTTGACTACAATTAGTAGTAGTCTACTGGAGAAATGCTTCCTGTATTTGACTCGGGCATCACAAGACCTTATTACTTCGATACATTCGCTTGTGTACTATGCATGGTAAACTCATGTCACTAACTCTCTCTTTACATGTTTCATAATAATGATAGAAATATGTTTCCACATCTTCTAAATATACTTCGTAATGATGAAGGAAGTGATAACCTAAGGGTGGTTGGTGATCCAACCTTATAAATCTTAATCAGGAGAAGTGATACCCTAATTGCTATGATGTAAAATGTATGATATAAATGTATAGCATGAGCTCTATGAGATGATGATGCTTTGCCTTCTTGTTATCAGCTTCTAACCATGCAGATGATACTGATTGATGTACATAGCTAGGTATGAGCTATGGAGGTTATGATGTGATGGACATTGGTCCTTGTGATGGACATTGGTCTTTGTGATGGACATTGGTCCTTGTGATGGACATTGGTCCTTGAGATGGACATATAATGAATAAGAAGCATAAAGTGATGAAGTGATGAGATCCCACCTACTATGATTCAGTTTTTTCTAGTAATGAGTTAAGCCATGTTTATGTAGTTCTTGTTTACTGGTTATACATTATAACTTGATTGATGCTTAAAGATGTTTAAATTGATCTAATTAATCAAGTGAAATTTAATAGTATAGCTTGCCCTGTGCCATAGATCCATTCAGTGTCGGCATTTGTTGAATGGTGAAATGAGTTTAACTCAGAATGTATATTGTTGAATATGCAGGGTGCAAGTTGAGGTGCCTCTTTGTATCCTGAATGTATATTTGTCACGAGATTGGATGCATGCCACACCTGGAAGAGTGCATCTTTAGACTGTAACTCCATACTTTATATCACAGGATTGGCCGTAAGCCACATCCTGGAAGAGTGCGGCTATGGTCATAACTCACTAGCATCGTGACCTGTACCAAGGTGGGATAAATTTGCATAACTAGAGTATACGTCACTGGAAGCAGTTGACCCATGATGTCACTACATATTCACTTGTACTGACTGCGGAAGGTGAGGTCGTGGATTCCGACTCTTCCATTAGACCTTGTATGGCACATATTCGACTTATCAAATGGTTGGTTGGATTTGGGTGGTATGGCTCAAATCCTTGGGGCATAATGAAATACATAATCAATCATGTAGTATAATTGTATAGTTTGAGGCCTTGCTTGATTTTTATGAAATGTTCTTGATAGAAAATATACATGTTCTTCATATTCCTTAAAAAATTTAATATGTTTTATAATTGAATAGTAATTGCACTTCCTGTTAATAATCATTACCTACTTCATCTTAGTTGTATTTATATTGTTGCTGTGTTTATCATATTTGTGATAATAATGGATTTGGTGGTGAGTTATATCTCCTGTTGAGATTTGGAATCTCACCTCAGGGGTTTCCCACATCCTTTTTAGGTGGACAAGTACAAAGAGTTAGAGATCGTACAGAGGAGGTTGAGCAGTAGCCAGAGAAGTAGTAGTTGATAAGGTTGGAGGTGTTGCTGGATGTTATTTGTTGCTAGAGTCCTACAGTCATCCCCATACACTCGGGTCTTTGGGAACATTTTGTAGATATTTTGCAGACATGCTATCTTTATGTGCCATTTATATTAGATATGATGGAATCATGTATATATGTTATAGAACAATGCTTTTGTTATAGGTTGATAGCATACCTTGTGAATACTTTGAGGCATGAAAGGACTCATGTGTAAAGGTTCTTGCTATATGGATGTTTTATGAAAAAAGTTTTAATTTTTAGTATTTTCTCAGTAATATGTTTGTTAGTCTTTCTTCCATGGTTATGTTGTGAGTAATCTCACTTTATGTGATGTGGGGCGTCAAAACTTGGTTGATATCAAAGCTTTAGGTTCGCTGAGTCTATAGGGACCTAGGACTCAGGTTTGTGTCTATTCTAGTGTCCTCCAGTCTGTCTTATAGTTACTTATTCTTATGCAGAAGAAGAAGTAAAGCCAAAAGATATCTAGAGAACACAAAGATCATGTTGACAAGAGCAGTGTTGTTGCACTGGGTGGTGGTGTAAAGAACCAGGCACAAGAAGATATGGTGCCTGAAGTCCCCCAGTTTGACCCAACCATGATAGAAAACTGTGCCTTTCAATCACTTTTTGGGTAGTTTATGGCAACAATGACTCATATGGAGGACATGATGCCTGCACCTCACCCTAGGGCACCCATCCCCCATACTGAGTCTTTGGGCACTGGGAAGACTTATGAGCAACTTTGCCATGTTGGAGCAGTTGAGTATGCTGGAACAACTGACCTGGCGGATGCAGATATATTGCTGACAGAGCTTGAGAAGGATTTCAAGATTCTGAGTATCCCTGAAGAGGATAAGGTAAAGCATGTGGTGTACCTTTTAAGAGAGAGTGATGGCCATTGGTGAGCCATAGAAGAGGAGAAGAGACCTGGTGTTATGGTTGGTTGGGAGGAGTTCCGATAAGAGTTCGTAAGTCAGTACTTTCCTTAGACGTATCTTAACGAGAAGATTAGTCAGTTTTAGAGTATTTGATAGGGGTCCATGATGATCAAATAGCATGAGGCAAGGTTTATGGAGTTGTTGAGGTTCTGTCCTCACATGGCAGTGACAGAGGACGAGAGGATTCATCATTTTGAGAAGGGGTTGAATGTTGAGTTGTCTACCCCAGATGCTGCTTTGGAGAATTGAGAGAAGTTTGTTGTGTTTGTAGAGTTTGTTTAGTGGATAGAATAGTATGTGAAGGATAAGAGAGAGGCAAGTACCAAGCAGCAGTCTGCACAGTTCCAAGAGAAGCCATCAGGCGACTTTAAGAAGCCGAGGTTTTCTGCACAGCCAGCGTCGTAAAGGTTTAGTACTTCGACTCATTGGTCACCAAGTAAGGGTAGAGGTTGTAGTTTTCCACCCTCAGGAGCCTAGAGTGTTACATCATCATTGATGACATGGCCATCTAGGCCACAATATGGTAATAGGGCTTGCCACAAGTGTGGACATCTTGGACATCTGAGGCGAGAGTGTCTAAAGAGGGGTGAAGAAGTGACCCAACAACCAAGGAAGAGTCAGCACGACTCACAGAGACATCAGAATAGTGGCGGAGGAGGATGAGGATGTGGACAAACATCACAAACTGGATCATCTTCTCAAGGAAGCTGAGGACGGGGGGAGAACAGTCAATAACTAGATTCTACACGATGAGTCAACCAGAGGCAGTGGGCAGCTCGCGAGTGGTGACAGGTCAGATGGAGTTATTTCATTCTGATTTGTCTTCTTCTTGCTTTATATCTGTTTTGGTTGACCTGGGTGCCACACACTCTTAAATCGCTCTAGAAGTGCTTAGTAGTTGTTCTTTTCCTGTTAGTCGTAAGAAGAATAGCTTGTTTCTAGAAACCCCATTGGTCGGTTCTATAGTGTTGCATGATGTGTTTTCTTCTTGTATTCTTTCCTTTTCGGGACACAACATTCAAGTGTATCTCATACCACTTGACATGTATGGATTCGATGTGATCCTTAGAATGGATAGCCTGGAAAAGTATATAGTAGTCTTGGATTGTAGTTCCAAGCAAGAAACATTTGTATATGGTAGTGATATGTGGATCTTCAAAGGAGATAGGAAGATTCTCCTGACATGTCTTATATCAGCTATGGTAGAAAGGAAGCTTCTGAGACAAGGTTGTGAGGCATTTTTGACACATGTGGTGGATACATAAATGATGAGTCCTAGTATCGAGGAAGTGTCGGTGGTTAGGGAATTTGAGGACGTGTTTCCTGAAGAGTTTCTGGGTGTTCCTCCACCCCATGAGATTGATTTTAAGATTGATCTGGTTCCTGGTACGCAATCCATAGCCCAGACGCTATATAGGATGGCACCAAGAGAGATGGCAGAGTTGAAGAGATAGTTGCTAGAACTCCTTGACAAAGGTTTCATCAGACTGAGTACGTCACCGTGGGGTGCTCCAGTGTTGTTTGTGAAGAAGAAGGATGGGTCTATGAGGTTATGTATAGATTACAGGAGTTGAACAAAGTCACGATAAAAAAATAAGTATCAGATGATCTATTTGATCAGTTGTGTGGCACAACGGTGTTCTCAAAGATAGATATGAGATCAGGATATCATCAGTTGAGGATCAAGGAGGATGACATACCAAAGTCAGCTTTTACAATGAGGTATGGTCACTACAAGTTTTTGGTTATGCCGTTTGGCTTGACCAATGCACCAACAACGTTCATGGATTTGATGAACAGAGTGTTTCAACCATTCCTTGATTAGTTTGTAGTTGTCTTCACTCATAGATGACATTTTGATATATAGTCAAGACAGTCAACAACATGAACAACATCTGTTTCAGGCGTTAAAAGTATTGAGATAGTATCAACTCTATGCTAAGTTCAACAAGTGTGATTTTTGGTTGAGGGAGGTAGCTTTCTTGGGGGACGTTATATCCGCAGAAGGAGTATGCATGGACCTTGAGAAGGTAGAGTCTATGATAGAATGGGAGCAACCAAAGACACTGACAGAAGTATGTAGTTTCCTAGGTTTGGCAGGCTACTACCGGAGGTTCATCAAAGACTTCATTGTTGTCTGATTACCCCTAACAAGATTGACACAAAAGGATGTGCCATTCTTTTGGGATGACAGATGTCAACGAACATTTTAGACATTGAAGAAGAAGATGACAAGTGAACTGGTTTTGGTTTTGCTCGAGCAAGGAAAAGGATACATCATCTTCTATGATGCATCTAGAAATGGTTTGGGATGTGTGTTGATGCAAGATAAGCAAGTGATTTCTTTTGCTTCCCGATAGCTTAAGAAATATGAGGAGAATCATCCAACCCATGATCTAAAGTTAGCTATAGTGGTTCATGCCCTGAAGATTTAGAGACACTATCTGTATGGGGAGAAGTTTCAGATCTACAAGATTATGATTGCACAATTGATTATCACCTGGGAAAGGTGAATGTCATGGCAAACACTTTGAGCAGGAAGTCTTCATCTATGGATAGAGGTCAGTTGAGTTCTTTAATGTGCAACAAGCATGAAATGTTGGTCTCCTTGCATCAAATGTATGTCAAGTTGGAATTCTCTTTGTTAGTTGGTTTGTTGGTGCAATTACAAGTGAAGTCTACGATGAGACAACTAATCAAAGAATCTCAATAGACAGATACTATAACACAATAGATTAGATCAGAGTTTGGAAGCGAGAAGCATGATGATTTTAATGAGATGAAAGATGGGATAGTATGTTATCATCACAGGATAGTAGTTCCTAATGCAGATAACATGAGGAAGATGGTGTTGGAATAGGCTCATACATCTATGTATGCTATGCACCTAGGTAGTACCAAGCTGTACCACAACTTGAAGGATATGTATTGGTGGCCCATCTTGAAGAAAGATGTAGATAAGTTTGTTACAAGATGTGATGTGTGTCAACAAGTCAAAGCTAAGCATCAGAAGTCTGCAAGAATGTTGAAACTGTTTCCTATACCTCAGTGGAAATGGGATCACGTGACTATGGACTTTGTGGTTAGTCTACCTAGGATAGCCAAAGGTTACGATTCCATTTGGGTAATCATTTATATGTTGACCAAGTCAGTGCATTTCCTTCCCGTGAAGACAACGTTCACAATGGAGAAACTTGCTCAAGTTTATGTTGATGAGATAGTGCATTTGCACGATGTCCCAGCTACTATCGTGTCTGATAGTGGTCCTCAATTCACAAGTCACTTTTGGGAATGACTGCACACAACCTTGGGTATACAATTGAAGTTCAGTACCACTTTCCACCCACAGACAGATGGTCAGTCTAAAAGGACCATCCAGATCTTGGGGGATCTATTAAGGGCTTGTGTTCTTCAATTTATAGGAAGTTGGGATATACACCTTAGTCTGATAGAGTTCGCCTACAATAACAGCTATTAGAGAAGTATTGATATGGCACCATATGAGGAGTTGTATGGGAGACATTGTAGGTCTCCTTTGTGTTGGTATGAGATAGGAGAGTATCAGCTTCTGGGTCTTGAGCTTATGCATTAAACAACAGAGAAGATAAAAGTGATACAAAAACAGTTGAAAGCAACACATGACATACAAATGTCATATGTAGACGATCATCACATACCCTTATAGTTTCAAGTGGGAGACATAATATATATGAATGTCTCTCCCTAGAAAGGTGTTTTGAGATTTGGGAAAAAAGGTAAGTTGGATCTCAAGTTTATGGGACCTTACCCAGTTGTGGCATGAGTTGGGAAGGTGGTCTACACATTGGAATTGCCACCTGAGCTACATAGGTTGCATCCAGTATTCCATGCCAGTATGTTGAGGAAGTACCATCTAGATATAGAGTTAGTGTTACAGGCTGTGAGGGTGGAGCTTGATGAGGATGTGACCTATGTGGAGGGTCCAGTGTTGATCCTTGATCGGAGGGTGAAGCAGTTGAAGAGGAAGGACATTGTGCTTGTGAAGGTTTTTTGACATCATCATGGTGTTGAGGAAGCCATGTGGTAGCTCAAAGAGGAGATGAGGAGGAAGTACCCTTCTCTTTTCTCTTAGGATTTTGGGGGGAAAATCCCTGTTAGGGGTTTATGGCTTGTAAGAACCCTGACCCACATTTTGGGATAACCATGTTTGTTTTTCTCAAGTGTGTTTCTTAGCTCCTTTCTCTAATCACCTGAGATGTAATTAGGGCATGTTGGAGGTTTGTGTTCCATGTTTGAGCTTGTTGTTTGATGCTAGTGTTTTGTGGAGAGGTTTGGTGCAAACATGCAATTCACCCAGAGTAGGGGTTGATGTGCAACTTTTCCACCTGTAGAGAGTTTCTTCTCTCTCTTGGTATCATGTAGAGGAGATAGAAAGTGTTGGGATCCTTGTTTTGGCCTTGGTTGGGTGGTTACATCCTTGGTGATGTTTCAGGCAAATGTTTGTGGTGTGCTTTGCTCATAAGAGTGTTGTCTCGGGCTTGAGAGCCTTGACGAGAGTGGTTTCCTTGAGGAGGCTTCATATCAGTTGAGGATGTCTTAAAGGACATCCTATCAGTTTGGTGGTACCTTGAGGATCACCATATCATTTTGTGGTGACTCTAGAGATGTGCCATATTGGTTTGTGACCTAGGGTTTCATCCTTATCGGTTTGTGAAGGGGACGGATGAGTGTATCGACCTTGACCATCCTTAGTGACCAAGTGAGTGAGACATAGATTCTATCACCTTATTGCATGGTGTTACATGTGGCCTTTCTTCTTAGACATGTGTCTTCTACGGTTCTAAGGTGGTGACACCTTCCCCTTGCTCTCTCTCTCATTGGCCATGTATATATACCCCTCTCTTCCCTTGAAGAGAACCCTTTTAGTGATCCTTGATTTCTCTCCTTGGTGGCTGACCTTGAGCTTGAAGAGCACTCACCCTTGGAGTTTGGTGGGTGAGCCAAAAGCTTGTGGTGCTCTTTTTCATCTTCTTCCTTGGTAAGACATGGTTTTATAACTTTCTTTCTCATCTTCTTTCTTTTCTCTTCTTTCCTATCTTTTGCTCTCTCTTAACCCTGGTTCGATCTTCCTTCTTGGAGGTGTTGAGCTTGGAGGATCTTCTCCCTCTACCTTGAGTTCGTGAGCTTGGAGCTTGACCTTGGAGCTTAGAGCTTTAGGGTTGTTCTTGAGGTGAGTTATATAACTCTAAACCTACTTTGTTATTATCACCTTTCTTCTTATTACCTTGCTAGTTGTTCTTAGCTCGTTATTCCTTGCTTGTTAGTAGCTATTCTTGGTATCCTTACATTCTATTTTTGAGAATAGAACCTTGCTAAGTTGTTGCCATTAGATGCACCTTTCTTTTTCCTTGTTACTATCTTCATCTTGAGTTAGAATATGACTAAACTGATATGACATGCTAAACCGATATGCAATGCAACCCGACATGCTAAACCAATATGCTTTCATCTAAATTGGTATACCTACCATGATTGGGTTTGTTATGATCTAGTGATGACTAGTGAGGAAGAGTGTTGAATCTACATGATTTTAGTTGAGCATGGAAGTCGACACGGGTAACCCTAATCTGATATACATATAATATGACACAGATGCAGCCTGATATACCTAGAGTTGAAGAGGGAAACATATTCCTTGAGGTTAATCTAATACTACTCTAAACCCTAGTGGTCGGTATCCCTTAGTGATCTTTGAGGATGATACTCTAGCTGTTCGTTTGGTCGATATCCCATGATGGTGAAGATAGTCGATATCTAAAGATATACATAGGCCAATATCTTTTAGATAGTATGGTCGATACACTCTCTTATGCATCTCTAATTGATATCATTTGTGATAAACCATTACCAAGTGATGATAAACCAATACCAAGTGATGATAAATCGATACCAAGTGATGATAAACTGATACTCATGTTGAGGTTGGTAGGTCGATACTCTACTTAGGTTGGTTGCCTGATATCTAGGGTTACCCAACCCTAACTGATACCCTATGTGATGTGTAGTGATGCATCTTGTTGATGCTAGGGTCACATGGTGTAATCATGTGTATGATGTTGAAAGCTAACTCTCTCTTTACATGTTTCATAATAATGATAGAAATATGTTTCTGCATCTTCTATATATACTTGAAAATGATGAAGTGATAACTTAAGGGTGGTTGGTGATCCAACCTTGCAAACCCTAATCGGGAGAAGTGAAGCCCTAAAATGTATGATGTAAATGTATAGCATGAGTTCTATGGGATGATGATTCTTTTCCTTCTTGTTATCATCTTCTAACCATGTAGGTGATACTGATTGATGTACATAGCCAGGTATGAGCTATGGAGGTTATGATGTGATGGATATTGGTCCTTGTGATGGACATTGGTCCTTATGATGTACATTGATCTTTGTGATGGACATTGGTCCTTGAGATGGACATATAATGAATAACATGCATAAAGTGATGATGTGATGAGATCCCACCTACTATGATTCAATTTGTTCTGGTAATGAGTTATGCCCTGTTTATGTAACTCTTGTTTAGAGGTTATTTGTTGTAACTTGAGTGGTGCTTAAAGATGTTTAAATTTATCTAATTAATCAAGTGAAATTTAATAGTGTAGCCTACCCTGTACCATTTATTCATTTAGTATCATCATTTGCTTAATGGTGAAATGAGTTTAACTTGGAATGCATATTGTTGAAGTGCAAGTTGAGGTATCTCCTTATGTCCTGAATGTATATCTATCACGGGATTGGCTGCATGCCACACATGGAAGAGTGCAGCTTTAGACTGCATCTCCATAGTCTATATCATAGGATAGGTCATAAGCCACATCATGGAAGAGTGTAGCTACAGTCATAACTCACTAGAGTCGTGACCTATACTAAGGTGGGCTAAATCTGCACAGCTAGACTATATGTCACTGGAAGTAGTTGACCCAGGATGTCACTGCATATTCACTCATACTAACTGATGAAGGTGAGGTCGTGGATTCCGGCTCTTCCATTAGACCTTGTATGGCACAGATTCAGTTTATCAAGTGGTCAGTTGGATTTGGGTGGTAAGACTCAAATCCTCAGGGCATAATGAAATACATAATCAGTCATGTAGTATAATTGTATAGGATCAAACACAGAAACATTGGTTGAGGCCTTGCTTGATTTTTATGAAATGTTCTTGATAGAAAATATACATGTTCTTCATATTCCTTTTAAATTATTAATATGTTTCACAATTCAATAGTAATTGCCCTTCCTATTTATAATCATTACCTTCTTCATCTTAGTTATATTTATATTGCTGCTCTGTTTATCATATCTGTGATGATAATGAATTTGGTGGTGATTTATATCTCCCATTGAGATTTAGAATCTCACCCTGTGGGTTTCCCACACCCTTTTTAGGTGGATGAGCATGAAGAGGTAAAGATCGTGTAGAGGACATTGAGCAGTAGCCAGAGGAGCAGTAGCTCATAAGGTTGGAGGTGTTGTTGGATGTCTTTTGTTGATATAGTCCTAGAGTCGTCCTTGTATACTCATGTCTTTGGGAATGTTTTGTAGATGCTTTGTGGACGTGCTATCTTTATGTTCCCTTTTTATATCAGATATGATGGAATCGTGTATATATTTTCTAGAACAGTGCTTTTGTTATAGGTTGAAAGCATGCCTTATGAATACTTTGAGGTATGAAAGGAATCATGTGTAAAGGTTCTTGCTATATGGCTATTTTATGCAAAAGGTTAGTTTTTACTATTTTTTCCAGTAATCTGTTCGTTAGTCTTTCTTCAGCGGTTATGTTTTGAGTAATATTTCTTTATGTGGTGCGGTACATCACAATCAATTTGAATAAAATAAAGGGAGCATAATTAATTAAAGTTCTAATTGAATATCATTAGTTTTTTTTAAATCAAATCAAATCAAATCAAAAGGATTTTGAAAAATGCAAAAAAAAATTCTTTTAAAATCAAATGGCAATCAAATCATCATTGTGATTGTGAGACCCTAACCTTGCTCAAAGTGTTGAACAAGCTTAATTATCATAATTTAATTCTTATAACCCTAATATAACCTCGTGATATGCTTTGAAATCATAAGACAAGCTTAAGTTTCAAATTTGGTCCAATTTGGACACTGTTTGACCAAGTTATGCAATTTTATGCACATTTTAAACTTTTCAACTATTTACCCAATTGAGAGGTTTTATTTGCAATTTATCACTTGCATTATGTTCCTTGGATATTATCTCATCATTCTTGATCTTTTTGATCCATGAGGTGCCTATTTGAACCTTGGTTTGAAGGTATTTTCCTCAAGGGTATTTTAGGGTTTACCCCTTCATGGATGAGCTACCTTTAGTAGCTATCAACTAATGAATTACTTGATTGGCTTGGAAATTCGAAAAAGGAAAGCTAAGCAGGTCTATATGGATGGTGGGGGAGCTGCTTGTGTATTTGCTTGTATATTCATAATAGTTTAAGGCCATGAACACTTGGAAAGATGCTAGAACTTCAACTTTTCCATTTTCTTTATCTTAAAGTTTCATGTACTTATCCCTAAGCACCCAAATGAGCCATTTTCTCTCCAAAACTTCCCTCCTTCTACAAACCTCATTCTCCATTTGTGTTTCTGTGAATTTCCTATCCAAGGAAGAAGAAAGAGGGTATCTTCTTGGAAAAAGAATCTAAGGTTGCAATTGACTTTGTTTTAGGGTTTAAAAATCTTCCTTCTAGTGATCTTGACATAAAAGAGTAAGAATCCCCTTCTTTCCTCCGTTTATTTCTTTTTTATCCTTCCTCCTACCTTTCTCCAGGTCAGAAACTTGCTTTTCCATGGTATAAATTGCTCTAAAACTCTAAAACCCTACCTTTCTTGCTCCTTATGCTTAGGGTTTGCTCATTTGATGAAAAAAGGTGCTAGATGGACGAGTTCACAGCTTATGATTGGATTTTCTACCCTACCTACTCGTGTTTTCTTATTTTTAGGAGTTTATCTTCTCATTAGAGGCAAGTTTTATAACTTGCTCCATGTTTATTGCTTACCATAAGCTTGCTAGCTCATGTTCTTGCTTGAAAATGGTGATCCATTCACTAAAAAGCTATGCTTGACTTGGATTTCAATTTTTATAATGTTACCTATTATGATTTCAGTTCTATATGAACTTGTATTCATATTTACATTCTTCCTAAGGTTTTATATGACTTGGATCAGGTTGGTTTGACAACCTATGGTGCTAATCACCTATCAACCAGTGGTCAATTTTAGGGTTTAAAGTTGATTTCTTCTATAAACCCATGATCTGATGGTGGTACCATTGCAACAACCCTATGGTGTTGTCTTCATAAAAACTGATGGTAGTGACCAAGGGTGTCAACTTACATTCACCCCTTAGCTCATGTTTTGGACTAATTATAAGCTTAATGATCAACAACTAAGTACCCTAATGATGTTATCAATCAATGGTGACATCAGCTTGATATTCGATTATGATTAATGAATATAGTGTTGATCTAACAACCTATGGTGACTTAATGGTCACTAATGATGGTGTATTAGGTCTCCATAACCTATGGTGAGCTAAGAATGTAGATGCATCATCAATTAATCCTTAAACCAATGGTTTCTTGGGTCATTTGATGCAATGATCAGACCTATACTCCAATTGATGGCTTTAATATATGAACTTGACCTAATGGTTAAGATCTAATGTGTTTTCATCCAATAAATTGGAATGATACCTAAATGTAATATGTTGGTCCTAATAAAGTGATTTAAATGGTTTCCTTTATGAGATCAACTTAATAAGCTCATTTACTGATGGCTTGTTATAAATAAACAATTGCTAGTGGGTTTTATCCTACTCTGAATGGAACTTTTTGTGTTGTTAATCAAGGGATGTCAAGGGTTAGATGGTGACTCTTTCTATAGCACAACTCAATGACTTCATAGGTGGTTTGTTCAAGATGTTTACTTATGAAAATGACCAATGGCTTTACCTTTTCAACATTTAATGGTTATAAGTTGATGCCTCAATATTCCCATTGTTTTGGGTGAAGCATGTAGTGTAATGTTATGATTCTAATGATGAGAATTTTATGGTTAAATGCCTAAAACTTGTAGTCTTACCCTTGACCTCATATGATCATGCTTTATAATCACCATAATGAATTAATGGGTAACACTAATGAGGTATAACTTTTTATAACTAGCTTTAATATAACTAAATGATGGTAATTGGGTATGAATAGTCCTTGAATGATTAATACAATCATGGAGTACTCTCTTATTTTTGTTTAATCCCTAGTATGCTATAACCCAATGGTTACACCTTGATTTATGTGTGGGTTCATACTTGAGAATAGTATGGAATGTGATCGTGATGCTTCACCTTATGCATCCATGACCCAATGGGGATTCTATGAGTTAGGGTTTGGGTATGAGTGTTGATTTGTAACATTAATGTAATTTATCTTGTTGAACCTAACTCTAGTGCAAATAGGTAAATATGAGTATTCATGTTTAAACTTCTTATATGATGGCATGATGGTGAAATAACCTCCTTAATATGATCATAACCTTAATGTGTTAATTGATGGTTATCATAGCCACATGTTTGATACTTTCTTATGCAAAACATGTGCATTATGAATATGATGAGGGTTAAACATATCTAGATTCCTTGCATGTTGATGTAATAAAGGAACATTTTAATGCTAATATAACCCTTCTATGATGGCTTATGAACATCTCCTAGCTCATTAATGCAATATTATGTTGATCAAGTGTATTATATGCAAGTAATGTTGTTGAGCCTTGTTATAAGGCATAGAATGATAATGATGGGCATGGTTGAGCCCTAAATGAGGTGTATTCCTCTTGTGTTGATAAGGGTTGATACCCTGTGATATTGTGAAAAGGATTTATATCCTGTGATTGTATGATGACAAGTGTAGTCTCATGAATGGTAAGTGAATGGCATCATGTAATGATGAGATGATGGACAATATGTCTCATGTGTTTTATATCTTTTGAAATTGTTATATAGTAATAAATTCTACAATTAAATTAGGGTTTGTATGTCCACTTGTTTGATGCAGCCTTAATTCACCCAATTGGAGATAACAAATCAAGTGAAACTCTAATCATGTAGTGCCCTGTGCCATAGAACCATCTTCAGTGTCAGAACTTGATGGATGGTGAAATGAGTATTCCTAAGGGAAACTCAGAGCGCATACTATTGAGTATGCAGGGTGCTTGTCAACCTAACACGAAGTGTTTCGGGAGGATGGTTGTGGTCATACCTAGCCCGCTTTTTTAGAACTACTTTGGTCGGATCTCAGTGATTATAACATGATGTGATTAGAGGACAACTACAGTTGTACCTCAGTGATTGGGTTTGAATACCCTAGATGCTAGCATCGTGACCTGTACCAAGGTGGGATAGTTACAAGACTATATTTCACTATTTTTTAGTTTGACTATATGTCACTGCGGTGCAGACTCATACTGACCGAGTATGGAGAAGATCTTGGAGTCTGGATCTTCCTAGATCCTATATGGAACTGATTGTGACCAAGCGGTGGTCAGTTAGACTTTGAGTGGTATGAATCAAACTCCCCAGGGTGTAATAAAAGATGTAATACAGCCGTGTATCATATTTGTTTAGTGTTATACATGACGTTTCACATTAGATGATAACCTTTGTTTGTTATCTTTACATAAAGATGATGCTTAGTGCAATTAATACATAGTAGATATACTTAGGTTGTGGATATGCTTAAGATTGTATATGTGTACATACAATAGCTATTCTTATGTTGATAACTATACTTCTACTGCTGATTATAATCATGATGCTAGCTATCTCATGTTGTTAGTTATGTTTAGCATGCTAGCCATGCCTTTGTAATAAGTGATGCATATACTACTAATCATGCTTATACAGTTAGTTGTGTTTATGTTGTAGCTCTTCTTATGATGTTGATATGTTCAACCTATTAGCCATGTTGATGTTGTTAGCTATGCATATGATACTAGACTTATTCATGATGTTAGAGATGCTCATGCTGCTAGACCCCTTATACTGTTATTAGGGATATCAAAATAGTCTGGCTAATGAAGATAGTTATTATCTGGTCCTTTATGTATTTTGTTAATCATCAATGTTGTTGAGCTTATTTGTTATATATGATTAAACTTCTTAAACTATCTCATTACCTAAAAATGTTGGAATCAATAAACATTGTTGGAGGTTATATCTCTTGTTGGGACATGGGTCTCACCCTTGTGGTTCGCCACATCTTTTTAGGTAATCGGCAGTGACAACAATAGAATCGTGGAAGTAAAGAGGAACTAAAATTATGAATCTTTGAGAAAGTTGATTATATGTCTAGTTTATCCTAAAGTCATTCCTATACTCTCAGGTACGGGTAGGAAAAGTTTGTATATGGTGTTTCAAACGAATTGGAATTTTGTTAGCATGTTAATATTTGTTGTGTGGCATATACAAATATTGTTCTCCTATGTATATATGTTGTGGCTAGGGTGATAGAACAAATTGTATCAAATTCTTGCAATAGTATGGATATAAGAAAGATGTTGGGCTCTTATGCAAATGTTTCTGACCGGGTGCTGACGTTGAAATCAGTTTTAATTTACCCATATTCTTGGGTATGTGATTAATTAGTGATCGATTATGTTTTATATTTTGAGTAATCTCATTTAGTGTAGCTGGTTCTCACAAGTTGGTATTAGAGATTTAGGTTCACTGAGTCTACAGGGAAACTAGGACTTAGGACTAGGATGATGTAAAAATTAGGAATATGACATAAAAATATGGTGCATACTGCCTAATCTCAGTATTTGGGTGCCCTGATTAGGTATTCAATTATTGAAGAAAGGTAAGTATGGAACTCTTAGATTGTTATCTTTCTGATTACTCTGATCAAGTAGTCATTTTGAGACCATCTAAAGAGAATAATGAATAAGAAAGCATGGCATGAATATCTCAATCCTACCTTAAAGAAGAAGATAATTACATCATAATATATCAAAACTTGAATGTTTGGTAACTATAAGAGAAAGATACAACACCATGAAATCTAAATCTAAATACAAATAAGAAAAAGAGGAGTTCTTGAAGATATGATTCAAGAAGATAATAAAGTAAAATACAAATAAGTTTGTTCTTATAAAGTGAATCAAGGTATGAAATCAACATAAGATGGAGAGAACCCCTATAATAAGTAAAAATGAGAAGATAAATGGGAACAATAACAAAGGGATAACATGGAACCTGAGTTAATCTCAGACCAACCTATGTGTGTAAGAAAGTGTTAATGTAAAATCAATATGGCGTGTGTAAGAAATTAAGGGAGATGATCCCTATTTAATGAAGAAAATGAAGAATATGATGATTTACCTGTTGATAAGTGGTTGAAAAACATAATAAAATAAGAGAACATACCCTAGTGGGATAAATAGTCATCAAGGAAGGAGTAATGAGATATGTTAATCATGATGATTGCTATGCTAATGGTAAGAAACCCGAAATGAAAAAGGTAAAATGATGCATAAGAAGCTATAACATGCATATTGAAAATAGAATTGGTTACCTTTTTGCTAGTGACCCTTAAACGATGCTGCTATGATGCGGGAAGTGTGTTTACCATTGTGTATTTTCTTTCTAGGGCACATCTTTCAAGTGGATCATTACCACTTGGTATGTATGGATTCATTGTAAATATGAGGTTGGTTGGCTTATTATATTAGAAGGTTGCTTGGACTATGGTTCCAAGAATATAAAGTTTGTCATTAGTATGCTTTTGAGCCTTCCAATAATTAGGAAGACTCCTCTTATACGTATTAAGATTTGATTATGTTGGTAAAAGTAGATGAGATAAGGAAGTGAGTTCCTTATAGCACATGAGGTGGATACCAAGGTAATGAATCTTAGTATCCAAGATGTATCAACAGTATGGGAAGTATGTGAAGGTTGGAGATGTGTATTAAATGAACCTTCCAAGTATTCCTCTCCGTGAGAGAGAGAGAGAGAGTTTATGATGACCCTCTAAATGTTGTTTGGAAGGAAAAACAAAAGTGATTCTATAATGTTGTGTATGGTCTAGTGATAGTTGGGCAAGACCACTATCAAGGATAGATGATTTGTTGATCAGCAGACATGTTACCATGTTCCTTTAAGATAAACCTAGGATCAGAATATCAATGGATAAGAGTTAGAGTGGATGACACAAGTTACATGACTATGATGAGTTTAGTATTATGTCCTTTAGTCTAACCAATGCATTAATAGAATTTATGAATATGAGAACCAGAGTGTTCAGGTCATGTCTTACAAGTTGTTGCAAGATTTGAATGATGAAATCTCAACATATTTCAGAGTGGTCATTAACATGGTTAACATCTTTGCTAAACCTTAAGAATGTTGAAACAAATGTACTTATGTGTGATAATTCTAGCAAGAGTGAGTTGGGGGTTGACTAGAGTACCTTGTTGGATTTATGATATCTCTGTTAAGTATGTTATGTGAATCCCAATAAGATGAAGACAATGTCATTGCTCCACCCCTAACAAGGTCAATTAGAAAGTTATATTTGTTAACGGTTACATACAAGTGTATGATTCATCAACCAAATAGATGGTCATTCCACCATTGAGATGATAGGAGAATCCTCTAAAAATATATTCCTCATAGTTCTTAAAAATTAGGGGATGCCTACATGGTTGATTGAGTTGTTAATTAAAACAACCATTAAAGGAGCATAGAGATGAAACCTTGTAAAGTTACATATGGTAAGAGATACATAATGTTCTATGTTTGATAAGAACCAATGAGTATGACTTTTGAGTAATGTATTGATACAATAGATATAATTTCAGTATGATAACTAGATGTTAAAGTTGAAAGTTACTATTAGATTTGTACAGGTGGCACAATAAGTTCCTATGTTCCATATTTGCACATGTCTTCTTATGTGGGGGTTTTTGTGCTGACCCAAGATAAGATATGTATGAATTAAAAGAGAAGAATATGTCTTCTATGAGAAATATGTGACATCATCATGTGATGAACGTAACCATATGTAATATTGAGGATGAGGTGCATGATAAGTGTCCATCTATGCGTACCTTGGATTTCGGGGGCTAAATCCCTGTTAGGGGTTTATGATTGTGAGACCCCTAACCTTGTTTAAAGTGTTGAAAATTCTAAATTATCATAGTTGAATTCTTATAACCCTAATATAACATGGTTATATGCTTTGAAATCATAAGAAAGGCTTAATTTTCAAATTTGGTCCAATTTGGACACTGTTTGAGCAAGTTATGCAATTTTAAGCACATTTTGGACTTTTCTACAATTTACCCAATTGAGAGGTTTTATTTGCAATTTATCACTTGTATTATATTCCTTGTATAGTATCTCATCATTCTTGAGCTTTTTTAGCAATGGTAATCCTATTTAAACCTTGGTTTGAAGGTGTTTTCCTCAAGGGTATTTTAGGGTTTACCCCTACATGGATGAGCTACCTTTAGTAGCTATCAACTAATAAATTGTTTGATTGGCTTGGAAATTCGACAAAGGAAATCTAAGAAGGTCTATATGGACGATGGGGGAGCTACTTGTGTGTGTGCTTGTATATTCTTAATAGTTTAAGGCCATTGACACTTGGAAAGATACTAGAACTATAACTTTTTGTTTTTCTTTATCTTAAAGTTTTATATACTTATCCCTAAGAACCCAAATGAGACATTTTCTCTCCACCACTTCCCTCCTTCTACAAACCTCATTCCCTCTTTGTGTTTCTGTGAATTTCCGGTCCAAGAAAGAAGAAAGAGGGGATCTTCTTGGAAAAAGAATCTAGGGTTGCAATTGACTTTCTTTTAGGGTTTAAAAAGCTTCCTTCTATTGATATTGACCTAAAAGAGTAAGAATCCCCTTCTTTCCTCCATTTATTTCTTTGTTATCCTTTATCCTACCTTTCTCTAGGTCATAACCTTGTCGTTCCTTCGTAAAAATTGTTCTAAAGCTCTAAAACCCTACCTTTCTTGCTCCTTATGCTTAGGGTTTGCTCATTTGATGAAGAAAGGTGCTAGATGGACGAGTTCACAGCTTATGCTTGCATTTTATACCCTACCTACTCGTGTTTTCTTGTGTTTGGGAGTTTGTCTTCTAATTAGAGGCAAGTTTTATAACTTGCTCCACGTTTATTGCTTACCATAAGCTTGCTATCTCATGTTCTTGCTTGAAAATGATGATCCATGCACTAAAAAGCTATGCTTGACTTGAATTTTGATTTTTATAATGTTCCCTATTCTGGTTTCAGTTTTAGATGAACCTATATTCATATGTACATTCTTCCTAAGGTATTATATGACTTGGATCAGATTGGTTTGACAACCTATTGTGCTAAGCACCTATCAATGAATGGTCAATTTTAGGGTTTAAAGCTGATTTCTTCTATAAACCCATGACCCAATAATGGTACCATTGCAACAACCCTATGGTGTTGTCTTCATAACAACTGATGGTGATGACCAAGGGTGTCAACTTATTTTCACCCCTTAGGTCATGTTTTGGCCTAATTATAAGCTTAATGATCAACAAGTAAGTACCCTAATGATGCTATCAATCAATGGTGACATTAGCTTGATATTCGATGGTGATTAATAACTATGGTGTTGATCTAACAACCTATGGTGACTTAATGGTCATTAGTGATGGTGTATCAGGTCTCCACAACCTATGGTGAGTTAATAATGTAGATGTATCATCAATTAATCCTTAAACCAATGGTTTCTTGGGTCATTTGATGCAATGGTCAGACCTATACTCCAATTGATGGCTTTAATATATGAACTTGACCTAACGGTTAAGATATAATGTTTCTTCATCCAATAAATTGGAATGATGCCTAAATGTAATATGTTGGTCCTAATAAAGTGATTTAAATGTTTTGCTTTATGAGATCAACTTAATAAGATCATTTATTGCTGGCTTTTTTTAAATAAACAATCTCTTGTGGGTTTCACCCTACTCTCAATGGAACTTTTTGTGTTGTTAATCAAGGGATGTCTAGGGTTAGATGGTGACTATTTCTAGAGCACAACTCAATGAATTCATAGATGGTTTGTTAAATAAGTTTACTTATGTAAACAACTAATGGCTTTACCTTTTTAACATTTAATGGTTAGAAGTTTATGCATTAATATTCCCATTGTTTTGGGTGAAGCATGTAGTGTAATTTTATTATTCTAATGATGAGAATTTGATGGTTCAATGCATTAAATTTTTAGTCTTACCCTTTCCCTCATATGATTATGATTTATAATTACCATAATGTATTAATGGGTAACCCTAATGAGGTATAGCTTGTTATACCTAGCTTTAATATAACTAAATGATGGTAATTGGGTGTGAATAGTCCTTGAATGATTAATACAATCATGAAGTACTCTCTTATTGTTGTTGAAACCCTAGTATGCTATAACCCGATGGTTACACCTTGATTTATGTGTGGGTTCATACTTGAGAATAGTATGGAATGTGATCATGATGCTTCACCTTATGCATCCATGATCCAATGGGGATTTTGTGAGTTAGGGTTTGGGTTTGAGTGCTGATTAATAACATTAATATAATTTATCTTGTTGAACCTAACTCTAATGCAAACATATAAAGATGAGTATTCATGTTTAACCTTCTTATATGATGGCATGATGGTGAAATAACCTCCTTAATATGATCATAACCTTAATGTGTTAATTGATGGTTATCATAGCCACATGGTTGATACTTTCTTATGCTAAACATGTGCATTATGAATATGATAAGGGTTAAACATATCTAGATTCCTTGCATGTTGATGTAATAAAGGAATACTCTTAATGCTAATATAACCCTTCTATGATGATTTATGAATATCTCCTAGGTCATTAATGCAATATTATGTTGATCTGGTGTATTATATGTAAGTGATGTTGTTGAGCCTTGTTATAAGGCATGGAATGATAATGATGATCTTATAGGGAATAGTATGATGGTCTTAATGACCTTTGGGCATGGTTGAGCCCTAAATGAGGTGTATTCCTCTTGTGTTGATAAGGGTTGATTCCATGTGATATTGTGAAAAGGGTTTATATAATGTGATAGTATGATGACAAGTGTAGTCTCATAAATGGCAAGTGAATAGCATCATGTAATGATGAGATGATGAACAATATGTCTCATATGTTTTATATCTTCTGAAATTGTTATATAGCAATATTTGCTAGAAGTGAATTAGGGTTTGTATGTCCACTTGTTTGATGCATCCTTAATTCACCCAATTGGAGATAACTAATCAAGTGAAACTCTAATCATGTAGTGTCATGTGCCATAGAACCATCTTCAGTGTCAGAACTTGCTAGATGGTGAAATGAGACCTAAGGGAAACTTGGAGTGTATACTATTGAGTATCTGGGGTGCTTGTCATCATAACACCAAGTGTTTTGGGAGGATGGCCGCGGTGATACCCAGCTAACTTTTTTAGAATGACTTTGGTCGGGTCTCAGTGATTATAACATGATGTGATTAGAGGACAACTGTGGTTGTACCTCAGTGATTGGGTTTGAATACCCTAGATGCTAGCATCATGACCTGTACCAAGGTGGGCTAGTTACAGGACTATATGTCGCTATTTTGTAGTTTGACTATATGTCACTATGTTGTAGACTCGTACTGACTGAGTATGGACAAGATCTTGGAGTCTGGCTCTTCCTAGATCCTATATGGAACTGATTGTGACCAAGAGGTGGTCAGTTGGACTTTGAGTGGTACGACTCAAACTCCCCAAGGCGTAATAAAAGATGTAATACAGTCGTGTAGCATATTTGTTTAGGGTTATACACGATGTTTCACATTGGATCTTAACTTGTGTTTGTTATCTTTACATAAAGATGATGCTTAGTGTAATTCAGAGATAGTAGATATACTTAGGTTGTGGATATGCTTAAGATTGTAGATACGTACATACAATATCTATGCTTATATTGATAACTATACTACTACTGTTAATTAGAATCATGCTGCTAGCTATCTCATGTTGTTAGTTATGCTTAGCATGCTAGCCATGCCTTTGTAACTAGAGATGCATATACTGCTAATCATGCTTATCCAGATAGTTGTGCTTATGTTGTATATCTTCTTATGATGTTGATATGTGCAACCTGTTAGACATGCTAATGTTGTTATCTATGCATATGATACTAGACTTATTCATGTTAGAGATGTTCATGCTACTAGACTCGTTATACTGTTAATAGGGATACGAGAATAGTCTGGCTAATGAAGATAGTTATTATCTGCTCCTTTATGTATTTTGTTAATCATCAGTGTTGTTGATCTTATTTGTTATATATGATTAAACCACTTAAACTATCTCATTACCTAAAAATGTTGGAATCAATAAAAATTGTTGGAGGTTATATCTCTTGCTGGGACATGGGTCTCACCCTTGTGGTTTGCCACATCTTTTTAGGTAATCGGCAGTGACAACAATATAACGATGGTAGTAAATAAGAACTACATTAGTGAATCTTTGAGAAATTTGATTAGATGTCTAGTGTATCCTAGAGTCGTCCTTGTACTCTCAGGTTTGGGCAGAAAAATTTTGTATATGGTGTTTCAAACAAATTGAGATTTTGTTAGCATGTTAATATTTGTTGTGTGGCATATACAAATATTGCTCTCCTATGTATATATGTTGTGGCTAGGGTGATAGAACAATTTATATCAAATTATTTTCATAGTATTTATATAATAAAGATGTTAGGCTCTTATGAAAATATTTCTAAGCAGGTGCTGACATTGAAATCAGTTTTAATTTACCCATATTTTTGGGTATGTGATTAATTAGTGATCGATTGTGTTTTATATTTTGATTAATATCATTTAGTGTAATGGGTTCTCATAGTGATGGTACTTAGGAAGGACAAATTTAATGGGAAAAATTTCCACAAATGGTTTTGGACTTTGAGAAAGGTTCCCAATAAAGATTACATGCTCTATGTCCTAGAAACAATAGTGTTAAAAATACCTACTCCTGCTGCGCCTAGGGCTGAGGTGGATGCTTACTGGAAACATGCCTTTGATGCCTTAAATATAAAGCACCTTATGCCAAGCTGTGTGAACTATGAGTTGCATGAGCAATGTGAAGACATGGGGATACTTGAGATGGTAACACATCTTAAGAACTTGAACCATAAGCACACAAAGCAAGAAAGGTACAATATCTCAAAGGAACTCTTTGAGTGTAATATGATAGAGGGAGACTTAGTAGAGACCCATGTGCCCAATATGATTGGACATGTGGAACATCTAGAAGAATTGGGATTCTCTTTGAGCCAAGAGTTGGCCATAGATATGATTCTGCAATCATTGCCTAAATCATATAGCCACTTTATTGAGTGTTACCACTCAAATAATATGGCCTGACCGTTGTCAGATTTGTTGGCATGTTATTTAATGCCTAAGCAAGAATGAAGAAGGATACATCCATGATGATGATCAGCAAAGTAGAGTCTAAGGATGAAAGCAAGGCCATCAAGAGTTCTAAGGCTAAGCCCAAATCTAGATCTTTAGTATTAAAGACAAGGAGAAAGAAAAGTATAAGAGGAATCTATCCTTTGTACTTGAAGGAATTCAAGAAGAAGAAGGTTGGGATGATGATCTCCACTTCAGGTATGTATATTATTGAGATAAATTTATCTACTTATTCATATTGGGTATTAGATACCGGATCTAGATCTCACATATGCTCAAATATGTAGGATTTGAAAAGAAGCAGGCCTTTGAGAAAGGGTGAGGTTGAACTGTGAGTCGCAAATGGAGAAAGAGTTGCTGCCACTGTAGTTGGAATCTATAATTTATCTCTACATGCATGTCTTGTAATAGAGTTAGTAAATTGATATTATGTACCTACCATAAATATAAACATCATTTCAGTATCTTGCATGGACAAGGATGCATACAAATTTCATATTAAGAATGGTCGATGTTATGTTTTAAAAGATGAGACCTTTTATGGTAATGCCCCAATGTCTTGTGGTCTTTATTTGCTAGATCTAAAGACAAATATTTATAACATAAATTTCAAAAGACTAAAACTCAACAACTTAAACAAAACATATCTTTGGCATTGTCGTCTAGGGAACATAAATGAGAATCACATATCTAGACTCCATGAAGAGAGTTATATGGACTCTTTTGATTTCAAATCAATAGAGACATGTGAATCTTGTTTCTTGGGAAATATGACCAAGACTCCTTTCATTGGTAATAATGAGAGGGATAGTGATCTATTAGGAATCATACATACTAACGTATGTGGCCCTTTTCGAACAACTACTAGAGGTGGATATCAGTACTTCATTACCTTCACTGATGACTTTAGTAGGTACAGTTATGTTTATTTCATGAAAAATTAGTCAAAAACTCTTAGAAAGTTCAAGGAGTTTATAAATGAAGTACATAACCAACTTGGAAAAAGTATTAAGGAACTTCATTCTAATCGAGGTGGAGATTACTTAAGCCAAGAGTTTGAGGACCTTCTACAAGCCTGTGGTATTGTATCACAGTAGACTTCACCTAGAACACCTCAACATAATGGTATATCAGAAACAAGGAATCACACATTACTAGATATGGTCGATCAATCATGAGTTTAGTAGAACTTATGACTACCTTATAGGGTTATGCTCTAGACCCTACCACATTTACACTAAATTGAATACCATCTAAATTAGTTCAAAAGACATAATATGAGATATGCAATGGGAAGAATCTCAACGTGTATTTTATGAGGATTTGAGGATGTGAAGCTTATGTGATGAAAATGTTTCTGAAATCTTGGCCCTAAATTTGATAAATGTTATTTTGTTGGATATCCTAAGGAGACCAAAGGATATTACTTTCATTCTCTATCTATAAACAAAGTGTTTGTTGCCAAAGATGCTACATTCCTAGAAAAGGAATTTATTTCCAAAGGAATCATTGGGTGGAAAGCAGAACTCGATGAGGTTCAAGACCAACAATAAAGCATTGAACCAGTAGATGCATAAGAGGAACAAAGAGAATAAAAAACATTGTGGAATCTCAAATTCCACAAGTAACATAGGTGTATCATAGATCTACTAGTACCCATCTTGAGACTGAAAGATTTCTCTATCTGGTAACTCAGGAAGGCAATGAGTCAGTCATAGATGGTGAGCCAGCAACCTATCTAGAAGCTACTAAGGGTACATAGTCTAAGAAATGGGTTGAGGCCATGAGATATGAGATGGAATCCATGTATATCAACAAGGTATGGACCTTGGTGAATATACCTGAAGGGGTAAAACCCATAGGGTGCAAGTGGGTCTTCAAGAAGAAGACCGACATGGATGGTAAAGTACAAACCCATAAGGGCATATTGGGTTGCCAAGGGTTTCAGACAATTTCAAGGTGTTGACTATTATGAAACCTTTTCTGCAGTAGCAATGGTAAAGTCCATCAAGATTATACTTGCTATTGCAACTTATCATGACTATGAGATTTGGCAAATGGATGTTAAAATAACATCCCTTAATGGAAATTTTCTTGAGGATGTTTACATGACACAACCTAAGGGTTTTATAAATCCAAAGGATGCAAATAAAGTTTGTAAGATACTAAGGTCAATCTATGAATTGAAGTAAGCATCTTGGAGTTGGAATCATCATTTTAACAACACAGTCAAAGAGTTTGGCTTTACTCAAAATGAATATGAACTTTGTGTTTACAAGAAGATTAGTGGGAGCATGATTGTAATCCTCATATTGTATGTGGATGACATACTATTGATGGGGAATGACATCCCTACTTTACAAAAGGTAAATACATGGCTAGGAAATACCTTTTCTATGAAAGACTTGGGAAAAGCATCCTATATCTTGAGAATCAAGATCTATAGAGATAGATCCAGAAGGCTTCTTGAACTAAGTCACAACACATACATTGATAAATTGTTGAAGAGGTTCAACATGGAAAACGCAAAGAGAAGAAATCTACCCATTGGCGGAGTTACCATCTATAAAGCTTAATGTCCCAACTCTTGTGAAGAAAGGGAACACATGAGTAGGACTCCATATGCATCCACAATTGGACTCAACATATATGCAATGTTGTGTACCTGTCCCAATGTCTCATATGCATTGAGCATGGCGAGCAAATATCAGCCAAATCCTGGTGATGCTCACTGGACAGTCATGAAGAACATCCTTAAGTACTTAAGATGAACTATGGATCAGTTCCTTGTCTATGATAGACAAGAAGAGCTGCTGGAAAAGGGTTACACTGATGCAAGCCTCCAAACTGACAAAGATGATTATAGATCACAATCTGGATTCATGTTTTGCCTCGACAACAGATCTATGAGTTGGAAGAGTTTCAAGTAAGAGACAAATGCCTATTCTACAACTGAGGATGAGTATATTGTTGCATCTAATGCAGAAAAGGAGGTTGTTTGGATCAAGAAGTTTATCTTTAAACTTGGGGTAGTTCCAAGCATCAATAATGTAATTGAGCTATATTGTAACAACAATGGAGCTATTATACAAGCTAAGGAACCCAGATCACATCAGTGTTCCAAGCACATACAAAGGCGTTTCCATCTCATATGAGATATTATACAACAAGGAGATGTGAAGATTTGTAGAGTACCAAACTTGAACAATATTGTTGACCCCTTGACAAAAGCACTTTCACAGTAGAAGCATGATGGTCATGATAGATAACTTGGAATAAGATTCATGGGTGATTGGCTCTAGGTGTAAGCGGGGGTATTTTGGTATGTATGCCCAAAGAGCCAATCATATGATGATTGTGATGGCATAAATTGTAAATGATTAGATTAATAACAAAGGCAATCTTCCAATTTATTATATTTTATTCAGTTATGAGATAATGAAGTAACATAATAATTGTCTAAAGAATGATATTACTTAATGATGTATCTTTGGTTTGATGACCTAAACAATGATATCAGATGGATGTTAAGAGTATATACATTCTTTCTATATCCCTAGTCAGATGTTATTGTGGTAGGTTGATAGAAAATAATAACACATAAGACTAGAGTGTGTGTTGGTTGATGATAGAATATCATTAGTCATGATATATGATATCAAATCAAGCACATAGATACTTGTTAGAAAATAGTTATCGGACAAACCCACCGTAAGAGTGATACATAGAAACCACAATTGGTAGTCAGAATCATCTCTTACAATGTTAGTGGTGATTGTGGTTCTTAGACCTGAAGTCATTACACTCATTACATGTTGTTCTATGTACTTTGACATCGTCCATCGTGACTCTGAATAAGGTTTACCATAAAGGTGATGATCAGATACACTGTGACACATGGATATGAATGTGAGTGATGTAGATAGGAATTATCCCTCCTATAAGAGTATGATATCCTGGAGATATGATAAGAAAGAGTGAAAAATGCATGGCAATGCTCATGTGAGTCAATATTTTATATTGAGCTTACATATATCTCAGATAGTCTTCTCTACAAGAAACATGAACTGAATGATTGAAGAGGGTGATGATTCCATGCCTCAAGTTAAAAATCCAGATATCAATGAAAAAGGAACTATACAAACATTATAACACCAATCATAGATTGTAGATTGAAGTTGTTCTCCAACTTTCTATTTACTTGGGTATAAATGATGTGTTACTAGACGCTGCTCTTTTCTTGTGATGTCATAATTGGTTATGGACATTCACTATCGATGTAATATGGAACCTATAGGGTCACACATATAGGATTCACTTGGAATAAGATTTTAATCATGAATGATAATTAAATTGATCACTAGAGTGTTTATGTACTCAATTTAAACAACAATTGATTGGCTGGACTTAATCGGTTCAAGTGTCAAACCAACCAGTTGGAATGTCAAGTTGATTGGAAATTGCATTGGTTGAATATCAACTGAATCAGGGCATGAACTGACCGGTTCACTTTGTGAACTGATCAGATCAATTTCACTAGATGACCAGCTCATGAGATGAGACACCCAGTTCATGGATCAATTCGGTTGGTTCAAGGATTAGTGTTGACGTCATGTTATGCATTAATTGGATTAGAATTGCCAATACAATTGCGATTGGGAAACATGATGAAATGACTAGTTCACTAGGTGAACTGATCTTCTCACATGCCAACCAATCAGTTCATCTTTGAACTGATCATTTTTTTTCTTGTATGTTACAATAATTTATGAAATTATGGTCCCTTCCACTCCTGCACAAATTGGGAACCCCAACCCCGACCCTCCTATATATAATGGGGTACTAGGGGATTCCCACAGACACAACTCAATTTCTTCTAACAATTGTTTGTCTTTTTGGTTGTGGTAACTGAGAGAACATGAGCAAGTTGTACCCAATAAAGGGAGGGATAACAAGGGAGAACAACTATGGGAGAGCAAGTTGGTGACTACTATTCCAATGTGAAGGGACAACTCCTTCTTGTCCTTTCATCTAGAACGATAGGAATTCCTAGTTGTCTGCGTGGACTACTATAGAGGCGTGGAGATTTTCCAGCTAGGAGGACAACATCAAACTGTTGTTGATGGCAATAAACAAGGAGGCTGATGTAGACATTGTATAGAGTGTGACTTGAAGAAATGGTGCACACTATGATGAGGAGATTGTCACTAGACTTGCTCCAGGACTAGGTATATCCTCTAAACTATCCTTTTTGTTATGTATTTATTGATGTGTTCCATTGGTTAGGGAATATGGTAGTTAAATTTTTGTTTCTATTTCTTATTTTGTCGCCATATTTCCCTATACACCAATCATTGTATAAATTCCTCTTATATTGGTCTTTCTATCTTGGGTTGGCCTATTGTGGTTTTCCTATCCCATCTTGATCACCAGTCATTGCAATGAGTTCCTTTTCATATCGAGCTTCCTATCACACCTTGGGCGATAGCTAGCTTGATCACCAGTCATTACAATGACTTTTTTTTCATATCAGCCTTCCTATCCCGGACTGGTCGATTAGTAACCTTCCTATCCTAGCTTGGTCACACATTTTTAGTCACTTCCTTAGTGACTTTCCTTATGTCCCTCAGAGATGGCATACATGGGTTCAAAGAATGCATGTGCTTTCATATTTTATATCCTTAATACTAAAAGTGATATTTAAGGTTACCTCAATTCTTAAATTGATTGGTGAACTCACGTCTATAGGGAAGGTCCTAGCCTAGGTTGTCTTCTTAGCTCACAAGAGGAGGTTAGGATATCTTATCCACAACATGACCCCATGGGTTTAAGGTTTTGCCTCCTCCTTAGGTCCTTTACCCACTCTTGGGTTGACCCACCCCAGGTCGGGACACCATCCTAAAATTTTCATTAAGGGTTTCATATTTTTGAATGTACATTTTTTATTACAACTTCTAAATCCTTGTCCTTTTCCTCTCATGGTGATCCCTCTTTTTAGGTGATCCTCCTTATGGGGAACCCACTGTTTAGGTTTTTAGGCCTTGCAATGGATGTTCATAACCTTCCCTCACCCGAGTTTGGTGTTGAACATAGGCCTTCCTTTCCGAGCTTGGCCTGAGGTGATCTTCCTTTTAGGGCTTGATCACTTGACATTCTCATAATGGCTTTCTTTCACATCATGCTCTTTAACTCACCAAAGGTATCTTATTTAGGGTTCGATCAAGTTATATCTATAAAATAAGTTGTTCATTAGTCGCATATGTTTCTTAAAACTTTTCTCATTAATGCCTTGCTACACATGGACATATGCACAGGTGACTGAGTCACTTGACTCGTTTATATTTTTCTTATTCCTTTTCACCCTAATTAGGGTTCATATGGGTAGGGTTTTATATCATCCACACTACTTCCCATTTCCTAGGATTAGGGTTTAGCATACAGGTTAAGGACTACATCCAACCTCTCAGGGTTTCCATGTCCCTTGATCCACTAGGGTTTTCCCAAACCAACCCTATATCCATATAGGGTTACACTCACCAGGACAACCCCAAATGACATTTTCTTTTCTTTAACATTATTTCCATATTACATGGACATTATTATTTCTACATTTCATGTACATTAATTGGCATAGGATGCCTTAACCCTACTACTTCTCGAAAACCCTAACTTGAGATGAGGAGGAAAATTCATTTTTGGGTTTATTAAACAAGAGATGAGAAGTGGATGAATCAAGATGAGAAGAAAACCTAAAGGTATTTTACTTTGGAAAATTCTTTTGACTTTGGCTAGACAGGATGTACGGGCCCGAGAGTCCTCATAAGATGACTATCAATGTGGAGGAGAGTTTTTCCAGCCCCTGGGTTGTGGTCCCCTCTAGACACCATTGTCTTTAGAAAATGTCCTAAAAATTTCCTCATATTTCTACAGATTACTTGAATTATAAACCATTAAATATTATTCAAAAAATTTGGGGCTGTAATACCAAATGTAACAACCTCACTTTCACCATACCCCAATGAAGGAAAGACCCAAAAAGTTGAGAGCCATTACCTAAAATTCCCAAGGATCCAGATTTAACCAAGTAACAAATAATAGCAAATAGTTTCCATTAATTCAAATGTTGTTAACAAACTGTTCCATGAAGGAGTTATATGAAATTCTTACATGAGAACATTACATATGATAAGAAGTATCTATCTAATCCTCCTTGCAAGTTAGATTTAATGTGTGCAGGTAATTTTATCTGTCCATTAAATTGTACCTAAAATGTCATGAAACAAAAACACAGCTCGGTACATTGTTATATTGTGTACGTGGGGTGCATGCAAAAGTGTGCAAGTACATAACAAATATTCAGTCAATTACTTGCAAATAAGAACTGACATTTTCTCCACATAATCTTCATGTATGTGATACTCATAGTGGCATTATAATCAAGCATAATGTATATAAACACTCAAAAGTTTATTCAGTCAATCTTCTAGAAAACCTCAATAAACACCCACAAACTATATTGCAAGTAGTCATAATCATAACCACATACCTCAATGGTAAGCCATGAAGATCATACAATTATACTTCAAGTATATTCAATCAATCCAATCAACGTATCCAAGCTATTCAACATTTAATGTGCATGTATGTAAATCCCAAAGTGTCACCATCATGTTATTCAGATTAAAACCATCTTGGATCCCAATCTAGGGTTTAGGGTAGTCTTGAGTTTAAAATATGGAATAAGGGTACAAACCCAAATTCCATTGAATATTTAACCTTAGGTGTAGATCCTAATTACTAGATCCTTCTTATCCTTTCATTATGATCACCTAGATACAAATATATGCATTAACAACATAGCAAGATATGACCCTTAACCCTAATGCATGATTATTCACATTAGAATACTAAGTATTCATTATCATTGTCATCATCATCTTAGATTCTCATTATGTCTAATAGTGTCAGATAATACCACAAAGGAAAGGTCTTTGATATTTTCAATACTTTAATATCCAATCTAGAGTTTCCATGCATGGTTCATCACTTAATCACATATTAGCACTTACTTTCAGAATTTGCATTAGAATTAAGTTTCAAAAATATTTCATTCAGAATCCTCTTGTTTTTTGATCAATTTTCATATATAACTTGTCTTAGTCAAAGTTTTTGATTATTTTTTATAATTAACTTAAGTTAAATCTTTATTGCCCAATCAAGAAGCGCCATGTCAGTATCATCAATTGCATTTGATGTGGCCAGGCTAGCCAATAGGTGCCTACCAAACTGGAACCTTATGCCTGTGTGGTCAGGCTAAGAAAAGAAGCAAAAGACACATATGCCCTTAGTAGTTGTGTTGGACTCTGGTTTATTAAGGTAAAACTATTGATTCTCTTCTCCTTCCTACGTTCTTCTTGTAGGGTTTTACATGGTCGAAGTAGGCAGCAAAAACAAAAAAAATTACTTGACCATAAACCCATAACTAGCAGATTGCATCAATATCTATGTAATGGGAAGGATGGTTTTAGCGAGATATACCTGGTCCTGAGGCTTTCTCAGTGACTATACCTCACAATAAGTACTGTCTTCAACCATCTGTCTTTGACAGTGTCTGTGCAGTTGTTGGTCTTGACCCAGACTGTGGTTGATTGTTGTCCTCCAGGGCGGCAGAAGTCTCCCACCTCTATAGATAGTCCACACGGACTATCGAGAACTCTAGTCATCCTGAAGGACGGACTAGAATGAGTTATCCCCTTTTGTCAGTGTACTAGTCACTGGCACACTCTCCAACTACCAGTTTCTTTTCTACAATTGACTTTCCCTCGTTGTTCCTCCCTGGATGGGTAGAACTTGTTTGGGCTCTATAGGTTACCACAACCGAAGAGGACAACAACTTTGTAGCGCAACTGATGTTCTGAGTTGTATCTCTGGAGAAGCCCCCTGCACCCCTCTATTTATAGTAGAGGGCAAGGTTAGGGTTCCCGGTCTATGCGAGAGTAGAAGGGTCTAGAATTTCCATGAATAATTTGCATTGTGGCAGGTGAAATGGTCATTTGGCAAGGTGAGCTGATCGGTTCACTAGTGAATCAGTCAGTTGGGAGTGTGAGCTGATCGGTTCACCCAGTGAACCAGTTGTTTCACTTCCCAGACTTGCCTACAATTTACTTTCCTTATTTGTTTCTAATTTAAACAAATATTAATTCTTGTCCCAATCAAATTGAATAAGTGAAATAAAAAAAAATCTCACAAATCGAGAAAACCCAGCATTGCTTGTTTGGTCTTAGTTGAACTGATCGGTTCACCAGAGTGAACTGGTCATCTCATTGACTAAGAGTTGATCAATTCACCCAGTGAACCAGTCGGTTGGTGGTCTAGATTGTGCAGAACACAATCAATTCAGTTCTCAATCAACCTGACACTCTAATCAGTTGGTTCAACACTTAAACTTGATGATTCTGAGTCAAGTCTATTGATTGAATGTTTGATTGAGTAACTAAACACTTTAGTAATCAATCCAAACATCATTCATGGATAAACTCCTCTTCCAATTTAATCCTTTGTGTATGACCCTATAGGTCCCATTTCATGTTGGTAGTGAATGTCTATAACTAGCTTATGACATCACAAGAAAAGAGCAATACCTAGTCGCACATCAGTGCTACCCAAGTGAAAAGAAAAGTTGAAGAACAACATTCAATCCCATAGTCTATGATTGGTGTTCTAGGGAATGTATAATTCCTTTGTCTCTGATATCCTGAATGAAATCATGGCATGGAGTTGTCATCCTTTCAACATTCATTCATGTTTCTTGAACTAGAGCAGAATGTATGAGATATGTGTGACATCAATATCATATATTGATTCACATGTACATGTGCATGCCTTTCTCAGTCTCGCTTATTAAGAGGGACAAATCCCATATCTATTACTCACAGTCTATCTCATGTGTCAAAGCCACCCAATCATCACCTTTATAACAATCCATGTTCTAGGACTACGTTTGATGATGTCAAAGTGTACCCAATCACATTTGACGAGTGTAGTGATTTCAGGTCTAAGAATCACAAACACCACCATCACTACGAGAGATGATTCTGACTACCATGTCATGGTTCCATGTGTCACTCTCATGATGGGTGTGTCTGATACACTGTTCTCTAATATGTATCTGTGTGCTTGGTTTGATATCATATATCATGACTAATGAGACACTATCATCAACCAACACACACTCTAGTCTTGATGTGTCATTGTTGTCTATCAACCTTCCACAATGACATCCGACCAGGGACATAACAAGAATGTACATACTCTTAGCATTTGTATGATCTCATTGTTCAAGTCACATACTTGAAGACATATGTCACTGAGTATTGTTATTCTTTAGACATAAATTCTGCTCCATCATATATCTCATAATTGATTGAGTTAGAATAAATTGGAAGCTTGTGTTTGATATTTATCAAATCAATCATGATGTATGCCAATCCAATCATCATATGATTGGATCTCAGGGCATACATACCAAAAAACTCCCACTTTTACTTAGAGCCAATAACCTTTGAATCATATTCTCAGTAATATATAAACATGTCCCACATGTTTCTACTGCGCTAGTGCTAATCCAGTGAGTTAGCAACACTTTGCTTTAGTTGGTATATTGCATGTTTCACATATCCTCATTGTATGACATTTCATATGAGATGGAGTTGTCATAATATGTTATCTGATATTCCTTGCCTAACAATTAGCTCCATTGTTTGACTTGGTATTTCTACTCTATCATCAATGGTTGGAATATATATATAAGTTCATCTGTATGAACATATATATCCATATAGTATCTTCTGATGTTCATAACACAAGGATACTTGGCATTCCCTTTTAGTTTAATTTTACTTAGAACATTTCCATATTCACTTTTATATTTTATATTTTGCGATCAATTTCTGTCATTTTGGAAGCTTGCATCAGTGTAACTCATTTACACTCAACTCTTCCTTTTATTACTATAGAACTAATCCTTTAATACTTCACAATTACTTAAATAAGTTCTTTATGGTATTCCAGTGACTCTTACTGGAAGTAGACAGACATCCACTCGTCATGTCCATCACATATGAGATAATTGGATGAGCATATCATATTGTCATGTCCAATACATACAAGATGATGAATGCATATATATTTTATTGTCATGTCTGATACATACAAGACAATGGGATGATTGTTGGATACTAGATGGGTGATTAGATGCTCTAGAGGGGGTGAAAAGAGTTGAATGCACTTAAACAAAATTCATTAGACCTTTAAGATATATCACAAGATAAGGTTGCTAAATAGGAAATTTGAGTGCAACTAAAACATGCATAGCAAGGGAGAGAGAGAGATTGAACATACACAAGTAGACAAGCTATTTAGAGTGGTTCCACACTTCAGATTAGAAGTGAGTCACTCCACTTACCTAGAGAGGTCAACCTCTAGGATTTCTTAGCCTTGCACCTTCATTATATTCATTATAAGAGATACAATACATGACCAACCAAAGGACTTACCTATCAAATACAAAGAGTCTTCAACCTTACCAAGGACTTACCCACTTTGCAAGGAGTTTTCTACCTTCTTCCAAGGACTTACCTACTCTTGCACAAGTCTTCAACCTTCAAGGAATTACCCACTCTTCTTGGATCTTCATCCTTTGACTTCACTTTCACTCAGAGAAGCTTCCACCAAGGACTTACCCACTTGAGCAAGGAGCCTTCTGCCTTCACCAAGGGCTTACCCACTCTAGCTCCAAGTCTTTAGCCTTGATCTTCACCAAGGGATGCCTTCCCTTGTTCTTCTTCACCTCTCTTAGCCAAGAGAGAGAACCTTCATCTTCATGGTTGAAATGAGAGATAGGGAGGTGGTGGAAGTGAGAGCCTCACAAGATATACATGTAGGACTAGCTCTCTTACAAATTTCCTACTCACTCTAACGAATGTAGCAAGTGATTAAGCTTAGAGAGAGAGAGGAGGTTGTAGGAAACACTCAACTATAGAATAGGAACCTCACATAGAGTTTTGCATTGAATGATCAACCTTGGAATGAAGCCCAAGGGGTCCTATTTATAGCTGGGTATGCCTCTTAGCCTTTGGGAACACTTAAGAACAAAAACTAGACATTTTGTGGCTTGCAACGAATAAATTTTCACTTGTTGCAACTCCACAACAGCTAGAAACACTTTTCTACACTTTTTTGTACAGTGCAATTGGTCGAGTTTCTATAAAGGTAACTCGACTGATCCCACTGAAAGACAAGACCAATTTAGGCCATCTTTCAAATTTGTCCTGGGGTAACTTGACCAATTCAATTAAATCAGTTTTGGTCAGTAGAGGGATCGATTGAATTATGTGAAGTGTAAACTCGACCGATCAAAAGTCATTTTCAAGATCCAATAAGGATCGGTTGATTTTGCAACTCGACCGATGAACAACCTGATGCAAATTTTGGAAAATGGCTTTTGAGTGCTTAAACATTCGATCTAAGTGCTCCTAGTTTTTTCTAAGCTTAATTACAAGTCATACAATCATTATAAGTGATTTACAACATGATTCTAATGGATTTATATCATATTCCAAAAATGTGCACTTGTATTGACTTTGACTTGTCTTTTATCCAAGTTGAGATGTGCAAGTTAGGGCATTTGGAGTGTCTCTATGCATAATATGAAATCACTCAAGTAGAGACATTAGACACAATTAATTGGAATGATTTAGTCATCATCAAAACAAGGATTTAGTCAATTTAGACCTTGAGTCAACATTCTCCCCCTTTTTGAAGATGACAAACCATTCCATCAATACAAACCATTCCATAAATGTATTGAAAGCATTTAAATAAAGTCACACCTTTGGAAAAACTTAGGGGTTTCAATAGAATTGAGTTCATATGGTCCCCATCAATTGATGCTAGTGGAGTTCTCATACTCTCCCTCAATTGATACTATTTCTCCTGCATGGTTAGCTTTCATAACATTTATAGAATACTATGTCTTCTACTCATATATGTTCTACACATACATGTCTTCTCCCCTTTACCTTCTCCCCCTTACATGGACATACTTCTCCTCTTCATGTAAGCCATGTCTTCTCCCTATTTTGTCAAAAGAAGACATACCTTTCTCCCCCTTTGTCATTTTAAAAAGTGGGGGTATGAAGAAATAAGAAACACCACTTGTTAAAAGAAGGAGATAATAAAAATTTATATAATGAGAGTAGAAGAGCACAAATAGGGGCTTCTCAAAACATAGAATAAAATCAAGTTAAACCGTGCGCTTAAAAAACCCAAAAAGCAAGATAAAGTGCTGCAAAATAACAATAAATCACAAATTTGACTCTCGAGTTGACAGAATTTTCCCAAAACATGTCAAGGCTAATGGCAAAGCGATGAGTCTTTCTTAGAAGGTCATTTCTGCATAAAAAATAGTACTCTTGCAGCAAAAATTAAAACTGGAGCAAAATCTGCATAAAATCTAAAAATACTCCAATTTCTACATACAATGTAGCTCTATGTGCCCTGCATCACAATGTTATGAAATCAACTCAAGATAGTAGATATGCAATTTAAGGAACAAGCTTGAGCGTGTATGAGACAAGATACAAGCAAAGCATATAGTAGAATACCACTAGATGAGCAAAGATACCAATTATAAACAAGGCTAGAACTACATGTATATGAACTACTAGTAGATGTTATCACAAGTTAGGACTACTAGTAGGATCTAGATCATAGCAAGAGATACCAAAAGATACACAAAATAAATCAAGCTATGAGTAGATGTAGAGATATATCCAAACAAAGAGATAAGCAATTTTAGAAGCATGAAAGGATATAACTCACATACAAATATGCATCATTACAAAAAAAATATTACCACTAAGAACCTCAAGGCTGTATCAACACAAGATATACACCTAGATAGATGTAGCAAGTTAGAGTACAACAGAAGCAATTTTAGACACAACCAAGAGATCCAAAGAGATCATCATCAAAGCCTGCAAAACAACTCAAAGCAAGTAATTGCAAGATATAGATATATCAATTTAGAGCAATTAGAGAGATAGATTTGTAAGCAAGATAGGCAATATAGGACATGTCAATATGCATATATAAAGGTACCAAATGAGTGTGCCAAAGAATAAGGCTATTGGTTGAGAAAATCTAGTTGAGAGGGAAATTCTCATTCAATTAGCCAAATTTATAATTTGTGCACAGTGTTGTCGGTCGAGTTCTGTGTATTGGCAACTCGACCGATGACAGATGTTGGTAACACCCATTGGTGCCTATCAATCTAGTTTCTATCAGGACAAACTCGACCAATAGAGATGTTGTAAAAAATAACATATATTTCATAAAAACATATTTAAAGGCATGCTAAGAATACAAATCATATCCTAACATGTGTGAGCAAGTTAGTAATGCACTATAAAAGCATTGGAAACCATTTTTGAGCAAGAGTGTGAAGAGAAACACAAAATACCACTTTTGACTCAAAAACCATATGTATAGTACACACTATCTTGATAAAAACAAGTTAGGATTGGTTATAAGCAAGAAAACCTTTACCTTTGTTCTTACCATTCCTTTTTCCAATTGTTGTCACCTTCTACACATCTCACCTTTCTTCTTTCATGTGGATTGAGAAGTCAATTTGCAATTCAATATCTCAAGTGAATCTATTTACAAGTACCTACAAGAAGAAAGATGAAATGACCCCCAATCATATTTTTGGGTTAGGAGGGGTTAGTTTAGAAACCCAAGTTCTATTGCTCTTGGGTGCTTTTCTAAAGGGACAACAAGCAGAATAATGACCAATTTCATTGCAATAGTTGCATGTGCCCATAGTCTTGGAACTAAAGGATTCTCTATGGAAAATTGGAGGTCCTTCACCTTTTTTGTTCCTTTGACTACTATCATACCCCAAACCGTGTCTACCAATTTGTTTAGTAGTATGGTGTAGGATATCATTAAGATTCCTTTTACCAACTAAGAATATTTGCAAAGAAGATCTCAAACTGTCATTATCATGCATAAGAGAAGCAATAGTAGAAGACAAATTATTGATATTATCTCTAGCATGCAAAAGATCATTTTCTAAGCAAAGAGCTTTAGTTAAATAAGAATCTCTATCAATATGAAGAGCAGCAACAATATTCTCTCTACTAGTAGAACTAGAACAAGATTCAAGCACATTGATTTTAGCAAGAAAGGAGGCATTTTCTATTTCGAGCAAAACAATCTTAGAAAGATAAACACCATTTTCATATTCTAATCCTTGCAAAACAAAATCTTTGTCCTTGTTTTCATATTTAAGAACATCAATATCATGCATGAGAGAATCAACAATTAAAGTATGCTCTTCATTAGAACTAGGCATAAGAGGCTGGGCTTCTAGAAATTTAATCTTATTAAGAAAACTAGCATTTTCAAGTTTAAGAGAGTCTACTTGGCTAAGACAAGAATTTTTGTCATCAAGAAAGCAATAATTAGCATGTTCAAAATCATCTAGTTCTACATGCATATTGTCAACAATTCTAGCAAGCTTATTTCTTTTCTTTTTAGAAGACCTAAGAAAGGCACAAGTAGCATTAATGATAGAAATTAAGGGTTATTTATCTAAAGATTTTAGATTTACCTCATTTGAGTCTTTTCTTGTAGAAGCCATAAGAGCAAAATGGCATTCTCCTTCTTTACTAGAGCTTGAGCTAGATCCTCCACTTGAATCCTCACTTGAGCTTGAGTTGGAGTCACTTGAGCTTGAGTTCCATTTCTCCTTCTTCATGTACTTCTGTTCTCTTTCCTTGTGATGATGGGTCTTCTTGCCTTGTAGACAATTTATCTTGAAGTTTCCCTTCTTTCCACACTTGAGGCATTGGATGGAGGAAGAATTCTTGCCTTTGTAGAATCTACCCTTGGAGTACATGGCATATTCTTCAACTTGATAGAATGGAGAAGCTTGACCAACAATAGCCTTGATTTGAGCTTTCATTTTGGCCTTCTTTATTCTCTTGAGTTCTTTCTCTTCTTGTCTTTGTACTTCCTCTTGTCAAGTGTGGCTTCATGTGCTTGTATATTTCCAATGAGCTCTTCAATAAGGACATCCTTAAGAGACCTTGCTTCTTCAATGGAAGTCACCTTGGGTTCCCACCTCTTGGGAAGAGTTCTAAGGATCTTTGAGTTGATCTCTCCTCTAGACATAGGATGACCTAGAATCGCAACACCATTCACAATGGTGTTGAGCCTAGAGTACATATGTGCTATCTTCTCCTCCTTTTCCATCTTGAAGTTCTCAAATAGCCTGTTGAGCATGTAGACTTTGCTTTTCTTCACGTGAACTGTCCCCTCATAAGTGATGCACAACTTTCTCCATACCTCATAGGTTGTTTCATATGTAGAAATCTAGTTGAACTCGATGGGGGTCATGGAGGCATAGAGGATGTGCATGGCTCTAGCATTCAAGGTTGCTTTCTTCAATGTAGCATCATCTCATTCTTCAATATTTGTCTTCGGTATGTATGGGATGTTCACCATTTGCCACATCTCAAGACTTGATCCTTGGATGTAGAATTGAAGCCTTCTTCTCCAATAGAGGAAATTGCTCCCATCAAAGATTGGAAGGTTGATCAAATATCTCCCTCCTTAGTAGTCACCCATATTCTCCTACTTGTTGAAGTATGCTTGGATTAGATCCACTCTGATACCAATTGTTGGATCCTAGATGGGTGATTAGATGCTTTAGAGGGGGGTGAATAGAGCTGAATTCACTTAAACAAAATTCATTAGACCTTCAAGATATATCACAAAATAAGGTTGCTGAATAGGAAATTTGAGTGCAACTAAAACATGCATAACAAGGGAGAGAGATATTGAACATACACAAGTAGACAAGCTATTTAGAGTGGTTCCACACTTCATATCAGATATGAGTCAGTCCACTTACCTAGAGAGGTCAACCTCTAGGATTTTTTAACCTTGCACCTTCATTATATTCATTATAAGAGATACAATACATGACCAACCAAAGGACTTACCTATCAAATACAAAGAGTCTTCAACCTTACCAAGGACTTACCCACTTTGCAAGGAGTCTTCTGCCTTCTTCCAAGGACTTACCTACTCTTGCACAAGTCTTCAGCCTTCAACGAATTACCCACTCTTCTTGGATCTTCAGCCTTTGACTTCACCTTCACTCGGAGAAGCTTCCACCAAGGACTTATCCACTTGAGAAAGGAGCCTTCTACCTTCACCAAGGGCTTACCCACTCTAGATCCAAGTCTTTAGCCTTGATCTTCACCAAGGGATGCCTTCCCTTGTTCTTCTTCACCTCTCTTAGCCAAGAGAAAGAACCTTCATCTTCATGGTTTAAATGAGAGATAGGGAGGTGGTGTAAGTGAGAGCCTCACAAGATATACATGTAGGACTAGCTCTCTTACAAATGTCCTACTCACTCTGATGAATGTAGCAAGTGATTAAGCTTAGCGAGAGAGAGGAGGTTGTAGGAAACACTCAACTATAGAATAGGAACCTCATATAGAGTTTTGCATTGAATGATCAACCTTAGAATGAAGCCCAAGGGGTCCTATTTATAGGTGGGTATGGCTCTTAGCCTTTGGGAACAATTAACAACAAAAACTATCCATTTTGTGGCTTGCAACGGATAAATTTTCACTTGTTGCAACTCCACAATGGCTAGAAACACTTTTCTACACTTTTTCATAAAGTGCAATCGGTCGAGTTTCTATAAAGGTAACTCGACCGATCCCACTAAAAGACAACACCAATTTAGGCCATCGGTCGAGTTTGTCCTGGGGTAACTCAACCAATTCACTTAAGTCAGTTTTGGTCAGTAGAGGGATCGGTCGAGTTCTGTGAAGTGTAAACTTGACCAATCAAAAGTCATTTTCAAGATCCAATCAGGATCGGTCCAGTTTGCAACTCGACCGATGAACAACCTGATGTAAATTTTGGAAAATGGCTTTTGAGTGCTTAAACATTCGATCTAAGTGCTCCTGATTTTTTCTAAGCTTAATTACAAGTCATACAATCATTAAAATTGATTTACAACATGATTCTAATGGATTTACATCATATTCCAAAAACATGCACTTGTATTGACTTTGACTTGCATTTTCTCCAAGTTGAGATGTGCAAGTTAGGGCATTTGGAGTGTGTCTATGCATAATCTGAAATCACTCAAGTAGAGACATTAGACACAATTAATTGGAATGGTTTAGTCATCATCAAAACAAGGGTTTAGTCAAATTAGACCTTGAGTCAACAATGATTACATACATGATAGATCTAGTTGTGAATGTTTAAGGCATCTATCTATGTGTTCCTATTCTTCTTCAGAATTTGGGATACTAGGCATCTGAGAGACTAACTCCATGTAATATAGACAAGTTTTCTCCCACTAAATCTCTACATACTGAACCCTTCAGCACATATTGCCAATGTATACTCTCTCTTTATATCAGGTCAAGAGACTTTTGATAAATATCTCTATAGGTCTCTATTCCTATCACACTCTTTATTCCTTAAAGAAGGTATTTCCACACCATTTTCTATTCTTAAAATGTTTCATTCCTCATCATCATGTGGAATATTAATATTCTCCCACCAAATCTTTGTAATCACATATCCCTTCTTTATTTTGATATATCAATCTAGCCTTTTGACTATATAATCAAAGTAAGGACTCTAGTTATGAGGTTCTTGTATTTAATCAATCATATTGATTAAACTCTTGTAACTTATAGACTACATTTGCATTATCAGAATTATAAAACCCTTCAGGTTGTGTCACCTACACAGCCTCATGTTATTCCTACTAGGAATGAGGTTTTAATATCCATATGCAAAATTTCATAGTCTTCAAGTTCCAATAGCAAGCATGATCCTTTATGGCCTATAGCCAATGCAATTTGTTAAATAAAATCATTAGGTTCAACACCTTTAACTCACTTGAATTTATCTCAACCAATCAGTTATTCAAATGTCATCCATGTCAGTCTTAACTCTTAAGACCCAATTGCACTTATGGGTTTTATCCCTATAAGTGCTACCATTAAGGTCATACCTTATTTGGTTCACATGGAAGTCATTTTGGATCTTATGGTTTCAAGCCATAACTCAAAATCTAGTTCCTCAACATCATCTAGATAGATTATTGGCACATCATCATATGACCAATTCATCACCTTTGAGTTTGTAGGATATCATTATCCATCAGGCCCAAGGTGTTTTCTACTAGATATATGAGATGTATTCGTTACATAAGGAATTTGAGATTCCACAACACTTGTGATTCTCAATCTCCTTTTGTACCTTTATTTAGTGTAAAGCATGTTATTTAGAAGAATTCTAGAAGATTAGTTATTTGTTTGATGATCATGCTCTTACTATTTAGAGTATGATTCCTTCTTTTATTTAGACATCATTATGCCTTAATCATGAGTTCTTTATGATACACAATCATAGTTACTCACAAGGTCCTCAAGCATTTGATTTAACTCCACCTATGTTTTCATTTTTTGTGTAAATGTAGCCGGTCCCAAGCCCAGGTAAAGGACGAGGGTTGGTGGTAGGTTGACAACCAGCCTATAAAATCTTTGTCACTCTTTCTATGACATGGATCCTTATAAGAATATCGTTGGAGCGTCCCTACCTAGTGACGCGCTGCACCGGCACCCGGGTGCAGTGATAAATATGCAAGGGGTTTCGACACAATGACGCCTGGTTGTGTTGAAGGATAAACAAGGGTTTCCACATCTTGGATGGGTGTGGGTAAAGAAGCTAGTCCTGCTACATCATCGCCCGGATGTAGTGCAAAATGTGCAAGGGTTTCCACATCTTGGACGGGTGTGGGTAAAGAATCTAGTCCCGCCGCATCATTGCCCAGATGTAGTGAAAAATGTGCAGGGGCAACATTTTCAACGAAGGCAAGTAAAGAAGCAATCAACAAAAAAGGATTAGAGTTGGATCTTGGAATATTAGCTCTTTGACAGGGAAATCTTTGGATATAGTGGATACCATGATGAGAAGAAAAGTAAATATAGCTTGCTTGCAGGAAACGAAGTGGATAGGGAAACATTGTAGAGAGATTGGAGACACATGATACAAAATCTGGTATACATGTATTGATAAACATAGAAATGGCGTAGGTATTATCGTTGATAAGATGTTGAAGGATGGCGTCGTCAAGATTACAAGGATGGGTGATAGAATCATAGCTATCAAGGTTGTTCTTGGGGGAAATATTTTTAACATTATTAGCGCTTATGCCCCCCAAGTTGGCCTTAGCGAGGATGCGAAGAAGGATTTTTGGGATGACATGGATGAATTGATGCAAGGAATACTGATCGAGGAGAAGATTATTATTGGGAGTGATTTAAATGGCCATGTGGGGAGTGGTAATGCTGGATTTGAGAGAGTTCATGGTGGTTTTGGATATGGCAACATGAACGAAGAAGGAGAGAGGATATTAGATTTTGTAGTTGAATATGATATGATTTTGGCAAACACCCATTTCAAGAAAAGAGCATCTCATAAGATTACTTTCAAGAGTGGGCACAATTGTAGCCAAATTGATTACCTCCTTACAAGACGAGTGGATCGTAACATATGCAAGGATTGTAAATTGATTCCTGGAGAAGAACTCACGACCCAACATAGGTTGGTAGTTTTGGATATTAACATGAAGATCAATAAAGGCAAACATAACGGAAACCAAGATAGCAGGATCAAGTGGTGGAATCTTAAAGGAGAAAAGAAATTGACTTTTCATGATAAACTCATCAAGGAGGTAACTTGGAACTTGGAGTCTGATGTTAACACTATGTGGCATAACATGAGCTCCTGCATAACAAAAATTTCCAAAGAGGTTTTGGGTGAGTCTAAAGGTTGTGGACCTCCACAGAAGGAGACTTGGTGGTGGAATGATGAAGTACAAAAGGCTATTAAACTAAAAAGGGAGATCTATAGGAGCTTGCCCAAATCTTAAGATGATGCAACGTTCCAAAGATACAAGCAAGCAAAGAAAGAAGCTAAAAAGGTGGTTCAGGAGGCAAGGTCTAGATACTTTGATGATATGTATAAGAAGCTGGACACTAGAGAAGGGGAAAAAGATATATATATAAAATGGCTCGTATAAGAGAAAGGAAAGGAAGAGACTTGAGTCAAGTAAAATGCATAAAGAATGAAGATGGTAGAGTATTGGTGAAGGACGATGATATCAAAAACCAGTGGAGAAATTACTTCCATAAGCTTTTCAATGGAGATATTGCATATAATGTTAGCGACTCGTGTGACATAAATACAAGAGATATCATTTACTCACGACAAGTTTCACCATTTGAGGTCAAGAATGCTTTGAAAAAGATGAAAATGAGAAAGGCATGCAGACCAGACAATATTCCCATTGATGTATGGAAGAATATGGGGGATGAGGGAGTTACATGGTTAACAAATTTCTTTAACAAGATCATGAAGACCAAGAAGATGCCGGATGAGTGGAGAAATAGTATTATAGTCCCAATCTACAAGAACAAAGGTGACGTTCAGAGCTATACAAACTATAGAGGTATCAAGCTGATGAGTCACATGATGAAGCTTTGGGAGAGGATTATTGAACAGAGGTTAAGATCTATAACGCAGGTATCAAACAACCAATTTGGTTTCATGCCTAGAAGATCAACAACAGATGCTATTTTTCTAATAAGGAGGCTTATGGAGAAGTATAGACAAAGCAAAAGAGATCTTCATATGGTATTTATCGATATAGAGAAGGCTTATGATCGATTACCCAGAGAAGTGTTATGGATGGTTTTGAAGAAAAAGGGTGTGCCTATCCAATACATTGACTTGATCAAATACATGTATGATAGCTCTACTGCAAGTGTCAAGACTCCTGGAGGAGAGACACCAACTTTTCCTATTACAGTTGGGGTACACCAAGGATCCACACTCAGCCCATATCTATTCGTTCTCGTTATGGATGAGTTAACAAAGAATGTTCATGATGATATTCCTTGGTGTATGTTATTTGCTGATGATATTGTTTTAATTGACGAATCAAAAGATGGATTGAATGATAAAGTTGAATGTTGGAGAAAGGCATTGGAATCAAATGGATTGATGATTAGCAGGAGAAAAACTGAGTATATGCATTGCAATTTCAGCCAATCTCGCATTGTGAATGATGGAGCCAAGTTGGACGGAGTAGATATACCAAAATGTGACAAATTTTGTTACTTAGGTCCTATTATTCAAATAGATGGGGATGTCCAAAATGATGTTTGTCACCGAATCACTGTAGGATGGTTGAAATGGAGGAGTGCAACTGGAGTTTTATGCGATCATAAGATCCCTCTCAGGTTAAAAAGTAAGTTTTATAGAACAGCTATATGACCAGCCATGCTCTATGGGAGTGAATGTTGGGCGGTGAAGAAACAAGGTCTCAACAAGATGAATGTGGCGGAAATGCGTATGCTAAGATGGATGTGTGGGAAGACAAGAAACGATCATTTGAGAAATGACTATATCAGGAATAAAGTGGGGGTGGCGAGCATTGAGGACAAGTTGTGTGAGGGCCGACTCAGATGGTACGGGCCAGTGTTCTGAAATGCGGCCCATGTGGCCGCATATGCAGCTGCATATGCGGATCGGTCCCTCATCTGCTGCGCATATAGGTAGGCGGTGCTCATTTTGGGCTTGCACTGAATATGCGGCATGCGGCCCATTTTTTGGCCAACTATGCTCCGCATTTCATATTGCGTCACAAATTAAAAAAAATAATCAACTAATGAGACCTGAATCACTCGACACCCTGACCACCCCCCCGACCCCCACTCATCTCGCGAGTCGTACGACTCCCCACCATGTCTCTCACTCTCGCGCGAGGCTAGGGCAGCGGCTCCCACAACCTCCGCAGTGGATGATTGCAGCAACGCAGCCACCTCTGACGCCTCCTGCCTACCTCCATCTCACGACGGCAGCTTCTCCAGTGACACCTCTTTGTCCTCCTGATGGCAGCAAAGAGTCCCCGCCCTGTCTCTCACTCTCGCGCGAGGCTAGGGTGCGGCTCCCACAACCTCTGCAGCGGATGATTGCAGCAACGCAGCCACCTCTGACGCCTCCTGCCTCCTGCCTACCTCCATCTCACAACGGTAGCTTCTCCAGTGACACTTCTTCATCCTCCTGACGGAAGCAAAGCCAGCGACTCCACCTCGTGCTCTTGCCACGGCTACCCCGACAGTAGCTGGGTTCTCCCTCGACTCGACTAGGCGCTTCGTCAGTGACGACGACTGCTGTAGAGCGGTGTGCGGGATACGAATCGCTAGTCATCCTCCTCCCCCCCTCCTGAGGCTGGCCTACGGAGAGAAACAGGTACATTGCCTAATCCACTACTGCTTCTAATCCTCTCCTCACTTTTTGATTTTTCTTCTCGCCCCTTTATCCTTTGACGCTTTGTTACTCCCCTAAAATGGTTGGAAATCTCCTATATCCATCTATCCCTATAGCCCAATTCTTCTTCTTTTCCATTCTCCCTTATTCCCCTCTCTACTGATCCCTAAAATGGACGACGATCCATGTCCTATTCATGCTTGATTTTACTGCAAAGTGTTAATGTTCATGTTTGAGTTTGATTTTACTATTAAGGTAGTGTATTTGGCTATTTATGATAGGCGTTTTCTTGTGGTGATTGCTCCTGCTGGAATCTTAATTGGATAAATGTAGATTTACTCTTCATTTTTAATTCTACAATGAGTTGTGTGTAGTAATGTGTTGTTTTACTGTTATGTGTTGTATTGTTATGGCGTCCAGTTTGTTCTAGTGTCTTACTGTTAGATCTTGCTTTGTTTAATTTTATTTAGGGTAGATGGAGAGTGGTGGTTCAGCTGCAGGCCTTACAAATACCCAGTCTGAAGAAACCCCTCAATCTCGTTACGTTCCAATCCGTTCCACTGATCCGACATGGAAGTACGGGTTTCATAAAGAAAAATTCAACACTAATTGGGTTATTTGTGGCTTATGTGAGAAAGACATCAAAGGGGGAGTGAATCGATTGAAACAACACCTAGTGCAAGTCAAGGGCGATGTGGCCCCATGCCGTATTGTTGATAATGATATAAAATAGGAGATCAGGCAGAATTTAGAAGAGATAAGAAAGAAAAAGGTTGAAAAGGCAAAAGGGGTGTCATCCACCCATGATGAAGTCAATGTCACCATGGGCAAAGAACCTGCTATTGAAGAACAACTTGACAACTCCTCCGCACTTGACCGCTCTTCTTCTCATGCTTCATACTTGTTGATGCGCCAAGTGGGAATAAAGGAGGCAATGGACAAAAAGCAGAGAGAAAGAGTGAACCAATATGTTGCTAGGTGGGTCTATCGCTCTGGCATAGCCTTCAATGCAATATGAAATAATGACTTCCTTGCTATGTGCCAAGCTGTTGGGCAATATGGCAAGAATTACAAGCCTCCCACATATCATGAGGTGAGTGAGACTTTGTTGAAGGTAGAGGTTGATCAAACTATGACAGATCTCCAACCACATAGAGACATGTGGAAGAGATATGGATGCACTATCATGACAGATGCCTGAAGTGATAGAAGAAGAAGGAGCTTGATGAATATTTTGTTGAATTGTGAGTTAGGCTCATGTTTTCTCAAAGTTATAGATGCCTCAGCTGATTCACACGCAGGAGAGTATGTTATGAACTTTCTTGATGGGTGCATTCAAGAAGTTGGAGCAGAGAATGTCCTCCAAATTGTTACTGACAATGCCTTTGAAAATGTATTGGCTGGGAGGTTATTAGGGGCCAAATACCCTCACATTATTTGGTCTTCTTGTGCTGCTCATGTGATTGATCTTATTCTTGAGGAGTTTGGGAAAGAGCAGAGAATCAAGACTGCTATCCAGAAGGGAAGGCAACTAGTCACATTCATCTATTCCCACACTAAGACATTGAGCTTAATGCGCAAATTTACTAATAAGGGGGAGATTTTGAGACCTGGTGTGACCAGGTTTGCTACTGCTTACCTCACACTTTCTAGCCTTCTTGATAAGAAGGACAAGTTGAGGTTGATGTTTTCTTCTGATGAATGGAGCCAAAGCAGGTGGTCAAAGACAAAACCAGGTGACACAGCTCAAGCCACAGTGTTAGCTCCAACTTTTTGAAACCAAGTTTCTTTAGCTGTGAAAGTTTGCTCTCCTTTGGTCCATCTATTGAGGATTGTTGATGGTGACAAAAAGCCTTCTCTAGGCTTTGTGTATGGTGAGCTAGAAGCTGCCAAAAAAGATATCATGGCAATCTTCAGAGGGGTTGAAGTCCTTTATAGGCCATTCATCAATGCCATTAACTTGAAATCCCAAGACAGATTGAATAGCTTTCTTCATGTGGCTGCCTACTACCTCAATCCTTATTATTTAAACAAGGATCAAGATGAAATTGAAAGGAATCCTCTATTGATGTCTGGGTTGATCAAATGCATTGAGGTTTTCTTTCCTGACATTGAGATTCAAGACCTAATTACAAGGAAAGAGTTGGTTGCCTACATAATGAAGACTGGCTCATTTGGTACCGCATTGGCATTGAGGCAATGCGTTATCAATAATGATGAATATAGACCAGGTATTATAGAAATGAAACTCTTATGTTTTAACACAAATTACTTTTCACATAGTTAAGTACTAAATGTAATTAATTGCTTGTAGCCAATTGGTAGCGTGTACATGGAGGAGATGCACCACACTTGCAGGAAATGGCAATGAAAATCCTTAATTTGACTTCTTCGGCATCTGGCTGTGAGAGGAATTGGATTACTTTTGAGGGGGTAAAATATGACACAATTTGTTTGATTAATGTACATGTAGGATTTCTATTAAAACATATCTATCTTGAAATGGCATATTCACACCAAGAAGAGAAACAAGCTTGAGGTGAAGAAGCTAAATGACTTGGTATATGTTAGGTTCAATGCCAAGTTGCAAGCACAACGGGCAAGGAAGAATAAGGATCCCCTTCTCACAGTTGATAACCAACATGCTATGGAGTTTATAGCGGGTGATAGTAGCACTGCAGATGATGATGTCTTTCCTGGGGATGATCTCACATGGGGCAATGTAGTAGATGCAGCAGGAGTGGATGATATATTGCAGCCTCGAGTTACTCGTGCACAATCGCGTGCCGTAGGGACTGCCCCTGCTACATCATTGCATGCAATCAATGAAGATGAGCTTCCGAATGATGGGTCTAGTGATGATGGGGAGCCTACTTATCTCCCAGATGATGAAGACTATTATGATTAGACTCATTTCATATCATAAGGATGTAGTGATGTATTATGAGACTATTAGCTATTTAGATGCTACTCTTACTATGTTTTAGGCACGTAATATTTTGTGTCTATTGTCACTATTATCATTGACTTAGTGACAGGAAAATTGTGTTTCTTCTTCCATGATATGATGATTTGTTGGTAATTGGTATATCTTGGGTATTAGTTTGTGCAACTAGAATCTATAAAATTTATAAATATAATTATATTTTGTAATCAAAATATATGTATAAATTTCGAATTTATAAAAAAAATCCAAAAATGCATATTCCCCGCTTATGCTCCCGCATTCTGCATATACTCTATGCAGTACCCTGACCGAACGCATACCGCATCTCAGAACACTGGTACGGGCATGTGCAATGCAGACCTACTAGTACGCCTATACGAAGCAATGCTATTGAGCCAAACACTATAAATAGAAGAAGAGGAAGGCCTAAATTAACATGGGATGAGCTTATAAAGAGAGATTTTGAATCTCTACATCTCAATCAGAATATGGCCCATGATAGAGTTGAATGGAAACGAAGGATCCATGTAGCCGACCCCAACATAGTTGGGATTGAGGCTTAAATGATGATGATGATGATGACCAAGTTTGTTCTTCATTTATGATATTCTTGAACATTTTAAGATATTCATATTGGTATTTCATTAAATACCATATCTGAAATATTAGCATTTACTCTAATAGGTATGTATATACATCAATATGTATTATACCTAATAGAATAGTCATTCTCCCACTACATCTAGTGAAGATTGACTTGCCATCATGCCCAATGAACAAGACACTCATATCTCTTAATGGTTCATTAACCAAGAGAGTCTAGCTTTATCTATCAACATGGACCCTAGAGATGAATTTTTCATTCATTTGTTTAGATGATAATGATAATTAATTGTTTGAGTCATCAATAACTTTTAGGTATTATTATTTTATCTCATGCATACCAATTACTACAAGATAAATAAGGCATTCCCATAAAAACATAAATTTTATTGATATACATCCTTGTCATTACAAGATGTATAAATAAAATGCTTCTATTGGCAAAATGAAATAACAATTCATAACTCTATTACATGCCTTTTGGGCTGAAATAAACTAAAGGTCCTACTATCAATGGCAGCAACACTTGCTCTATTCTTGATGAGTGTTCCATTTTGGTCCTTTCATAAAGGCCATCACTTCTTTTCAGATCATGCACATCATATGTGTTAGATCTATATCTTGGTATCACATACCTAAGATAAAAAAAGCATTTTATGTTTATTTCATAATACCTGAGATGGAGACTTCCATCCCCTCCTTCTTCTTTAGTTCATTTAGAGAGGGAAATTGCTCTTCTGATGTCCTGGATCATGACAATGGTGACATTTGCCTCCCTTGTTCACCCCTCCCTTGGCTTTGAAGATGAATTGGGCTACTGGATAGCATAAGAACCTTTCTTTGCTTTTCCCTTGCCCTTGCCTTTAGGCTTTCCCTTCTTTATGTTGATCATCATCACAGATTTGGGTTTGTCTTTCTTCATATGTGCCTTAGGTGTTCTCAACATGCCCAACAACTCTATCAGTGGTCTGTCAAAGTTTTTCATGTCATAGTTCATCACAAACTGACTGTAAGATTCTAGCAATGATTGTAGTATCACATTAGTAGCCAACTCTTGGCTCAGAGGGAATCTCAGTTGAGTCAACTTCTCTACATACCCAATCATATTGAGTGTGTGAGGGCCTACTGGATCTCCTTCTATCATGACACACTTGAACAATTGCTTGGAGACATCATATCTCTCTTGTCGTGTCTCTGCAACTCATAGTCCATTGAGCACATCATCAAGCACTTCACATCAATGGCATCCTCAGTATGCTTCTTGTAAGCATCATTTCAGCCTTTGGTGTAGTGGGAGTGGGTTCTTCGGGCTCTGGTGTATCTAGGAAATAGAGCTTCCACTCTTGAGTGAGAACAATTCTAAACGTCCTAAACCAGTCATGGAAGTTGTTCCCAATTAGCTTGTCCTTCTCAAGGACTGATCACAATGAAAAGTGATTATTGTTGGTAGCCATTTATTCTAAAAAAAATAAATTTGCAATTTTAGTCTAAAACTCTTTTGATTTGATTTGATTTGAAAATTGATGATATTAATTAGGCCTTTAATTAATTATCACTCCCACTATTTTGATCAAACTAATAGCCCTTACCATCAATTCGGAAGATTACAGTGTACAACCTTCTAGTGAGCAAGATCCTGATTTCATCTAAGCCATGGACAAGCTAGGGTTGTCACGCACAACTAGAATCTTTCAGGTAGGCAACCTTTTCCAATTGCATCATATACAAGTCTTGATAGATTTCATGCACAACTCCTTGCCATGTTCATCTTCATGCCTCAAGGTGCTTGATCTGATCAAGGTCACCTTGTTAAGTCCAACCCAAAAGCTAATGCAATGAATATGCACCCTGCTAGGACAAACCCACATATTCAGTGTCACACTTCCACGAGATAGATAGTGCACCATGCTAGGGCATGTCCACACTTAGTTGATCAAGATTTTCATGTGTGCTGCTTTTGGAAGGAATCTTTAACTTATTATGTTTGTTGAGGGGTTTTAATATACTTATATATGCATATATATATATATATATATATATATATATATATATAATGATAAAGCGATGATTATGGCCATCCTATTGTAGTTCCTTGGAGTCACAAGGAACTACGGTCATCTAAGGTCTACATCACATGCAACCTATTATCAATGAAGATATGTGCTTGCCAATCTAGGTTGACTGGTTTAACCTTCGAACCGGTCGACTCACCTCTTGGTCGGTCGTTTGGTCCCCTCCATCTTGTCGTCTGGCTCTTCCAGATGGTCATCTTGTTCGGTCGTCTGGGCTTCTCGTTGTTCTGCCAACTACTCCTCATTCGGTCATCTCGGTCCATCAAGCGATCATCTTTAGTCTTTGTCATAACAAGAAATAAAGCTAATATTATTTTACATAATCTATGTGAAACCTCGAGTTACATTCAGGGGAGAAAATATAGAAGAGAATCTCGAGTTATCTTAAGTTACATTCAGAATAGAAGAAGAGGGTTCAGTGCGCAGACTGAGATGCAAACAACCATAACCAACTATACACAAGCACATATGGTTTATAGGCCATAACCATGCTACACATCCACCATCAAAACTGTTTTAGGGTGACGTGTATCAATTGCATATATATCATATCATATATGTATATATTAGTTTGGGATCATGTGGTATTAATCGGATATTCACATTAGTCATTTAAATATTCACATCGTATGCAATAAATAAAAAACGGTAAAACCAAAATCCAATCATATCAATCATCCCAAAGCATAGAGTATTGATGTGGCTCTGATACCACTGTTGGGTTTTATGTGGTCAGAGTAGGTAATAGAAACAAAAAAAATTACTTGACCATAAACCCATAACTAGCAGATCGCATCAATATCTATGTAATGGGAAGGATGGTTTTAGCGAGATATACCTAGTCCTAAGGCTTTCTCAGTGACTATATCTCGTAGTAAGTGTGGTCTTCAACCACCTATCTTTGATGGTGTATGTGCAGTTCCTGGTCTTGACCCAGACTGCGGTTGACTGTCATCCTCCTAAGTGACAAAATTCTCCCACCTCTATAGATAGCCCACATAGACTATTGGGAACTCTAGTCGTCCTGAAGGATGGACTAGAAGGAGTTGTCCCCTTCTGTCGGTGTACTAGTCACTAACATACTCTCCCACCACCAGTTGTTTTTCGGCAGTTGTCTTTCCCTCATTGTTCCTCCCTAGATGGGTAGAGCTTGTTTGGGCTCTCTCAGTTACCACAACTAGAGGGGACAACAACTTTGTAGAGCAACTGATGTTCTGAGTTGTATCTCTAGAGAACCCCCCTGCACCCCGCTATTTATAGTAGATGGCAGGGTCAGGGTTCCCAGTCTGTGTGGGAGTAGAAGGGTTTGGAATTTCCATGAATAATTTAAATTGCAGTAGGTGAACCGGTTGTTTCATAATAGAAATGGTCATTTGGTAAGGTGAGCTGATCGGTTCACTAGTGAACCGCTCGATTAGGAGTGTGAGTCAATCGGATCACCCAGTGAACCGATCGTTTCACTTCCCAGACCTACCTGCAATTGACTTTCCTTATTCATTTCTAATTAATGCAAATATTAATTCTTGTCCCAATCGAATTGAACAAGTGAAAAAAAAAACTTTTTCTCACAAATCGAGAAAACCCAACATTGTTCATTTGGTTTAGTTGAATAGATCGGTTCACCAGAGTGAAATGATCATCTCACTAACCACGAGTCGATCAGTTCACCCAGTGAACCAGTCGGTTGGTGGTCCATATTGTGTATAACACAGTCAATTTAGTTCTCAATCAATCTGACACTCTAATCAATTGGTTCAACACTTGAACTTGATGATTTTGAGTCAAGTCTATTGATTGAATGTTTGATTGAGTACCTAAACACTTTAATAATCATTCCAAACATCAGTCATGGATAAACTCCTCTTCCAGATTAACCCTTTGTGTGTGACCCTATAGGCCACATTTCACGTTGGTAGTGAATGTCCATAACTAGCTTATGACATCACAAGAAAAGATTGATACCTAGTTGCACATCAATTCTACCCAAGTGAAAAGGAAAGTTGGAGAACAACTTTCAATCCTACAATTTAAGATTGGAGTTCTAGTGAATGTATAATTCCTTCATCTCTAATATCCTAAATGTATAATTCCTTTGTCTCTAATATCCTAAATGAACTCAAGGCATGGAGTTGTCATCCTTTCAACGTCATTCATGTTTCTTGAACTAGAGTAGACTATCTGAGATATGTGTGACATCAATATCATATATTGATTCACATGTGCATGCACATGCCTTTCTCAGTCTCTCTTATCAAATGGCTTGGACATCATACTCCCTTAGAAGGGATAAATCCCATATCTATCACTCACAGTCCATCTCATGTGTCAAAGCCACCCAATCATCACCTTTATAACAACCCATGTTTCAGGACTGTGTTTGATGATGTCAAAGTGTACCCAATCCCATTTGGCGAGTGTAGTGATTTCAGGTCTAAGAATCACCAACACCACCATCACTATGAGAGATGATTCTGACTACCATGTCATGGTTCCATGTGTCACTCTCATGGTGGGTTTGTCTGATACATTGTTCTCTAACATGTGTCTGTGTGCTTGGTTTGATATCATATATCATGACTAATGAGACGTTGTCATCAACCAACACACACTCTAGTCTTGATGTATCATTGTTGTCTATCAACCTTCCACAATGACATCTGACCAGGGACATAACAAGAATGTACATACTCTTAGCATTTGTATGATCTCATTGTTCAAGTCACTTACTTAAAGACATACATCATTGAGTATTGTTATTCTTTAGACATTAATTTTTCTCCATCATATATCTCATAATTGACTGAGCTAGAATACATTGGAAGCTTGCGTTTGATATTTATCAAATCAATCATGGTGTATGCCAATCCAATCATCATATGATTGACTCTCAGGGCATACATACCAACACTTCCTTCCTCACAAACCAGGTTCCATGGTAGTCAGGAGGAAGGTTCTCTCCCCCTCTAAGGAAACCTACTGCGTGTGAGCCTCCAAGTAGCATTGTTCTTCTCCATCAGACCCACCTAGCACTTCTGGGCCATCCAGGGTGGCTGGAGCATGTCCCTACAATGGCGGTTCCCTGGTAGCAATCCAGTCTGGGTTCCCAATCATTTAGGTGGCCATCAATGCTAGAACTAGATAGGGAAGGTGGGGTTTCATACTCCAATTTCCCTTAGGGTTATCACACTGCACTAGCGCCCTCTCATGGACCATGGTACCTCCTACAGTTTCTACATGCAAGTCTGTTTGGGAAGGTTCCATGATGAAGGAACTCATAAGTTTGGGGAACATGGGTGTTCAAGTCATAGTGAGTCCTCACAGTGTTGTACCATGGACTACTATGTCTATAGTTGAGTTCTCTGGTGGAGAGGGCTTCCTCCACAATCCTATATATACATCTTATGGAAAATCCCCATTAGCTCCTACTAAGGGAAAAATCCTACTGGGGATGTGTTTTATGAGGATTACATGTGACATAGTCCTAGCTCTCACCTAAAGTTGATTCAATCATAGTAAGGTATGAGGCATGGGGATGTGTATGTGTTACTAGTTTTGTATGGTTAATATTCTTGTTTAGAATATGTAATGAGAAGAAATAAAAAATGAGATGTTTTTGTGGAGACTTTGTCGGATATACAAGCTAAAACTAGCGGTGTTGATTGATACTTTTCTTCATGTAGTGATAGAGTAACTCTATGATATTGTGTGGCTGGATTGATGTTGCTTCAATGACCAAATTGTGGTAAAGTTTGGCTCTTTGATGATGAATACTACTCTCCTATGGCATTTGATATGCATAGGCAACATCTATCTATTTCTATGATAGACCTAAATGATGGAGAGTTTCTTGTTACAGTTGTGTATGCAAGGACTCTAGAAGAGGAAGAAGGTACATGTGATTGTTGATGATGGACCTTAATGCTAAAGTGTGTGATCCTCTTTGGATGTTTTTGGGGCACTACAATGTGGTTAGATAGGTGAAAATAGAGAAGAGGGTGTGAATAAGTTTATTAGGGTAGCGTGAATGACTACTTTGACTGGATCATTGACGTAGAGTTCATAGAAGTACCCTTTCAAGGAAGTTGGTTCACATGGGTGGACAAGTAGAGGGGGTCCCCTACAAAGTGGAAATATCTTGATTGAGGTTCTGGAGTGGTATCATCAATCATCAAGGATGATGGTTAAGCACTTGACTAGAGATCAATCCTTGTATCATTTCCCCCCCCGATTGTGAATAGGCATGCCCAATAACATCTACAATCTTCTTCTTATCTCATGGAATCTTGGCTATCTTACAATGGTTTCATGATGGTAATAGCAAAGGAATGGTGTATGGAGGGATGGGAAGAGATATGGATAGTATTTTTCTTGGAGATGAAGAATACAAGGAAGAGACTGAAGCATTGGAATAGGGAGGTCTTTGGCAATATCCAACAGAAGAAGCACAACCTAGAGGATATGGTATATCTTTTACAAGTAAGATATGATGTTTTTCTAGATAGTGTAGGTTAAGCTTTGTTGAAGGCTGAAGAAATATAATTCTAGGTGGTCTCAAATAGGGAGGAAAGGATATAGAAGGAAAATTCAAAGATCGATTGACTCTAAGATGGGGAGAGGAACATGAGATTTTATCATGATGTGGTGAAAGGCATATCTAAGGGAGAGTGGTGAAGAACTAAGTGAGGTGTGAAGGCACCACCCTAAGCAACCGAGAGGAGATATGTAAGGAGGCATCCAATCTCTTTGCTAATATATTCTCATATCAACACTCTGATGATGGAAGGCTTGGGGGGTTTTCTTTGACCCTATCCATAGGTGATATTAATAGAGTATAGTATGTTGTTGAGTTCCATCCCCAAAGAGGATATTTTGAAGAGAATTTTGCATATTGATAGGCACACAATGCCATGTTGAGATGGCTTCTCGGTTAATTTTACATTGATGTATGGGACATCATAAAGGGAGGTCTAGTGGATTTTGTTAATGTTAAGTCATGTATGAATGAAATTAATCCCACATTGTCTCGTTGTGGAGATGTGCACCTAAATATAAGCCATTGGGATATTCCTCCAATTTCTAATTGGTTTTGGGATGGAACCCCAACTATATTGTATATTGGGCTAGACATTCCCCCCTCAAATTCTCCCCTATAATTGGTATCATAGCCCACTTCAAACTTGAGGCTTTACACCTTTGTGAAATATACTATCGGATTATGCACTTGGGCCAATGTAGCATAGTGAAATTAATTTCCTTCCAAGGGGGAGTTTACAGGCTCACACATGAGGGGGAGATTGTAAAGTCATGTTTGAATGAAATTAATCCCACATTGCTTGCATGTAGAGATGTGAACCTAAATATAAGTCATTGGGCCATCCCTCCCATTGATTACAATATCATCTCTGGTTATTAATCAGACATTCAAGGCTTTCGGTATCATTTTTGTGACTTGAAAATTGCAGCTACCAAAGGACAATTGGTCATGGCTAGGGTCAAGTTTTGTTTCACCTTGTACATGATTTGTTGGTATGTATGCCCAGAGAGCCAATAATATAATGATTGTAATGGGGCATTAGATACCTAATTTGATAATAAAAAAGGTAGTTCCATCTATTATGTTTGTCTCAATCAATAGATGATGACACAGATATAATAGATGTCTAGAGAATGACGTTTCTCGATGACATATGTCTTTAGGTTAAGGACCTAAACAATGAGAACATATGCATGATAAGAGTACATACATTCTTGTTATGTCTCTGACCAGATATTATTGTGGAACCAAAGTAGACAATAATAGTGTAGTAGAATAGAGTGTCTATTAGTGGATGATCGATTCTCGTCAGTCATGTAATGTGATATCAAACCAAGCACATATGTACTTGTTATAGAATAGTGTACCGGACAGACCCACCTTGATAGTGATACATGGAGATAATTGAATGGTAGTCAGAATCAGCTCTCATAGTGATAGTCATGATTGTGGTTCTTAGATCTGAAGTCACTACACTCATTACATGTCAATCAATGTACTTAGATACCATCCAACGTGACCTTGAATAAGGGCTGCCATAAGTGATGCTTGAGTACACTGAGACACATGGGGATTGAGTGTGAGTGATGTTGATGGGGTTTGTACCTCCAACATGAGATTGATATCTAGACTACTTGATAAGGGAGACTGAGAAATGTACGACCACACTCATGTGACTCAATCTGTGATATGTGAGCTTACATGCATCTCAGACATTCTGCTCTAGTTCAAGGAACATGGATTGAATGTTGAAGAGGATGATGATTCCATGCCTTGAGTACATTCCAGATATCAGAGACAAGGGAACTATACCATCACTATAACACTAATCATGTATTGTAGGTTGAAGTTGTTCTCCAACTTTTTGAATTACTTGGGTAGCAATGATGTGTTTCTAGATACCGCTCATTGCTTACGATGTCATAAATTTGGTTATGGACATTCACTTCCAACATAACTTGGGACCTATAGGGTCACATGCATAGGATGCAATTGGAATAGGATTTTATTCATAAATGATGTTTAATTTGATTATTAATGTGTTTTGTATTCAATTTAAACAACACTGGCTCAAAATTGATTGACTGGACTATGTACCGACGGATTCAAGTGTTGAACTGGTCAGTTGGAGTGTCAAATCAATCGGAAATTCATTGAATATTGATTGAACTAAGGCATGAACCCACCGGTTCACTAAGTGAACCAACTACTTCAAGGTCCGAGACAACTGGTTCATGTGATGAACTACCCAGTTCAAACATCAATTCGATTGGATCAAGGATTGATGTTGACATCATGTTTTGCATTAATTAAACATTGAATGCCAATGTAATTCAAAATAGGAAAGATACTAAACTGACAGTTCATGACATGATCCGATTGACTCATCACTAAACCGATTGGTTAGATAGTTAACTAACTGGTTCACTATTTGTAGCTTCTAAAAAATTCATGGATTTTGTATCATCGACTCCCAAATTGACTAGAAACCCTGATCATGGACCTCCTATAAATAGATGAGTATTGGGGCTTCCCAGACAAAATAGTAAGATCTAACAATTGTTGTCCTCTCTGGTTGTGGTAACCAAGAGAGCCCAAGCAAGTCCTACCCGTCAAAGGGAGGGACAACAAGGGAGAATGAATCAACTCTAGCAGTTTGATGTTTGAAGGGAGAACTCCTTCCTATTGGTTCTATTAGCGCAACATGGAGTTATCAATAGTCCTCATGGACTACTCTAGAGGAAAAATTCTCTTGCCCCACTAGGAGGATGCAGTCAGTCGTTGTCTGTGGTGTTCAACCAGGATGCCACTGTCGATAACCCTCCAGGTGTGACTCGAGAAAGAAGCACAATGCAACAAGAGTTGTCACTAGACTTGCTCCAAGACCAGGTATAACTCTTGCAATCTTTCCTTTCTAGATACATTATTGTTGATGCAATCTTCTAGTTAGGGAATCACACATTTAAATTTTGTTTTCTGCTTCCTTATTTGTTGCCCCAATTTCCCAATAATGGTATCAAAGTGAGGTTAATTTACATTTTATCTGGATTTAAATTGATGTGATTGGATTTATTTTATTAAAATGATTAATGTGCACATCCTATTAAATACCACATATGATCCATGCAAATATAAACATATATATGATATGTATGCAATCAATACTTGTCGCCCTAAAAGTGTTTTGATGGTGATTGGAAGCGTGGTTGTGACCAAAACCCTTGTGGATTGTGTGCTTGGTTGTTTGGTTTATTTTCTATTGTTACTCAATTTGCATATTGAGCATCCATCCTCCTTTCCAAATGTAAATAATGCTCTTATTCTTATTTATTCTTGAATGTAACTCAAGGTTTTCCCTTTTACAATATAATATGAAATAGGAATTATATTTTGTCGTGAGAAGACTTTCTACACCAGACGAACTGACCAGCTCAAGAGTTGAACTGATAGGCTAGAGGACAGAGGAGGCAAGATGATAGAATGAACCGATCGACTAGTGGCCTAAATGATTGGTTGGAGGAGTCCAGACATCGATTGGAATGAAAACTAGACAATCAAACTGTGATACCAATCGACCGACTAGGAGGCCAACCGATCGGCTCAAGGGTTGAACTGATCGACTCAGACTAGTTCCAACATAAATATTCATTAACAACAAGTTTTTACATATGATGTGTGAACCTTAGGTGGTAGTAATTCCTTGTTGCTCCAAGGAATTATAATAGAATGGCCATAAACATCGCTTGTGTGTTCTAATTGCATGTTATTTTTGTGGTTATAACATGTATATGATATGTACTATAAGTATGTGTTGATTGGATATGTATATGTATTTATATATAAATCTCTAAATATAATATTAAGTCTCAGATGCTTTCCATAAGCAGCACACATAAAAAACTTGATTGAAAAAGTGTAGGTTACACCAAAGCATGATGTGTTGTCCATCTCGTGGAAGTGTGATGGTAGATATATAGATCTGCTAAAGTAGGGTGCATATTCTATCATATTGACTTTTGGGTCAAGCTTAACTAGGTGATCTTAATGAGATTAAGTACCTAGAAGTATAAAAATGGATTGTGACAGAGTTGAGCACGCCATCTATCTAAGAATTGCATGAAATGCAATTGACAAATGTTATATACCTAAATTGTCAAGTTGTGGGCAATCAGCCAAAGTTGACTCATGATTTGATGAAATATTGATCTTGTCTCACTAGAAGGTTGTATGATACAATCTTCCGAATTGGTAGTGAGGGTTATCAAATTTGAGTAAAATAGTGGGAGATATAATTAATTAAATGCCTAATTAATAGAATCCATGTTATCAAATCTAGAGGTGGTTATTAGTACCTCATTATATTTCCTGATGATCTCAGTAGATATGAAATATTACATTTAATAAAATATTGGTCTAAATCTCTTGAAGTGTTCAAGGAGAACATGAATGAAGTATAAAACCAACTTGGTAAAACTATTAAAACACTTCAATATGACCTTTGTGGAAATATTTTAACCAATAGTTTGAAACTTTCAGAGAGATCATAATAATGTATCATGATGAATTTCACCTCTCACAACGTAAGAATTACCCACTCTCATAGCATAATTCACTACCAAATATAATACCAATCCCACTCTCATAGTAATTCATGTATTACTTAGGTGCTTTGTTGAAATCTTTGGGTTATTCTCTTCACACTCGTAGGCCTTCTCTCAAAGCAAGGTATAAGATGTGTATATCTATGAGTTTTCCAACCCTTAATCCCTCTCTCAAAGTAATTAATGGTCTAAACAACTACCTATGGTGATCAAGCATAGATAATTTGTGATACTCTCGTAGAAATATGTTAAGAAATTAAGAGAAAAATATATATTAATGCATAATAGTCAATTACAATGCATAATCAGGCTAACTCCCATTTCCTAAGGAATAAGGGGATTAGCCCCGCGTGATTTCCATTGTTAAGAACATGGGGGAAGAGAAGAAAAATTTGGGAAATATTAGAAAACTAAAGTCACCCCATGGAGAAGCTCTTTTGGATGACTCCCTCTAACAATCATGATGATTTACTGTCTTCCGGCTGCAAATCTATCGACAGTTGGTGCCAAATCATCTGCAACATGGTCGTCTCCTCTCCTTTATCCTCTCTCAGCTCCCGGCTATTGTGAAATGGGATAAGACGTGATACTTAGGTTTGGCTAAAATCCCCCTAACTCATAGAAGTGACTTAGGGCGTCATCAATTGCCAACCATTGGACTAAACATGATTTCAAGATCTGCCTGATCATGTTGTGTCGGTACTACCAAATGGGTGTTGGTACTACCAATACCTTTGATAGTTGTGATCTCTTGTGCAGTTGTTGGTACTATCAAGTTGATATCAGTAGTATTGATATTTCTAGAGATTTTATGAATCCTTGCTTTGAGGTTGTCGATAGTATCGACTTTCTTGATCGGTACTATTGAGTTGTCTCAATTTCACTTGTTCTTTTTCTGATCATGTGTCGGTACCACCAATAGGAAGACCGGTAGTACCAAGCTATGTATTTTCTTGTAGATTCACTTGAAATTCCATACAAATGAACATAAGCTCCCAAATAATAATGAATCTAATAGGAACATTAAAAAAAACTATCTGATGTAATTAAGTGTCACGGGCTAATGATGATAACTAATGCACAAATTATATCAAAATGAACAAGAAGTGCACAAAGCCCCATAATAAATAGCATGTGAAAATGACAATTATATAGTGCATCAAAGTCTCCTAAGATTAACTATTGCTCGTATTTGAGCAACACACCCTCAGATCTGTCTGAAACAAGTCAGCAAAAAAAGGAGATAAAATATGAATTTTCACTCTGAACTATCCCCACCTGATGATCACAAACTGGCCTTTGTTGACCACTGAACAATCAACTACTCTCAAGCAAACAAAAATATCCATAAAAGATGTACACCCCTAGATCAACAAAACACTATCTGTAGAGAAATTAAAATCATAGTCAATCAGGCATTGCTTGGTGCATCATGTGATTCCCTATCTACATCACTCTTTTCCTAACTACCAACTACTTGGAAGCAGTTCTCCTTATAAGAATGAATGAGGAGATCAACCATAGATGTGGCCTACCAATAAGAGCGATGGATGGAATGAAATAGCTTGATTATGAAGAATCACAAGTAACATATGAATTATTTATGTAAAAATAAAACATGATGAACCTATATGGTAAAGGTAATGAGAAATGCATCAATCCTAATGCCTAACGTTATTGGGTGGAATGGTGCATGTATTGAAAATCTCATCAAGTAGATGAGAGTGAAGTAAAGAAGAAAATGCATCATGTGAATGTTTTCATTTCTTTGTGAAGTAAGATTCCAACCCGAGTTTAGCGCATCCTTTCTCCCTCCTTCTTTCATAACATTATTTTTTTCCTTCTTTTTTTCATTGGCCCACTATTTTAGCATGGTATAAAGTTATTCTTGGGCTTCAATAACATATGACATTCAATTCATTTTTTTTCTTTGAGTTTTTCTAAGGGTATGGATGTGTACCCATGCACTCTTATTTCAGAAGAAACATAAACCACATGATATAAAATGAATGATGAACAATGAATGCAATATACATGCAATTGTTATGCAACTAGATGATATGCACCAAGGTTGTTTATGCACTTCTTTTTCATTTTGTAACTAATGCATCAAAAAAAAACTAATTATTATGTCAACTATTATGCCATGCAATGCAATCAAAAGGAAATAATTTGGGTTATTTTATCATCTTAAAGTGGTGGATAAAATGGATGGAAAATGGATAGAATCACAAAATTAAGAGACTATGTCATTCATCAATTCTGATATGTCTCTCTAGTACTGACATGTGCATAGGGTAACCTTAGGATTTCTTTCTTAAATTTCATTTTGTAGCTAATGCATCAAAAGAAAAACTAACTATTATGTCATCTATCACGCCATGTAACGCAATTAAAGGAAATAACTATGGTTACTTGATCATCTTAAAGTGGTGGATCAAATGGATGGAATCACATAATTAAGAAACAATGCCTTTCATGAACTATGATATGTCCCTCTACTACTGGCATGTGTATAGGGTAACCTTAGGATTTCTTTCTTAAATTTCAATTTAAGGTCTCATTAATTATTTGATCAACTAAGGCTCAAACCCCATATTCATCCACATTACATGAATAATTAATATTTCCATTCATATTAAGTGTCCAAAAGATGACTAGCCCATGCACTTCCTCTAGGTGATGTAACTCAAGAAATTTACAACTAAGCCAAATTATTAATATTTTTAATTTTTCATTACATAGGCATGGAAGAAAGGATTTTATGGTGATAGAGATAGAAATCATGCTTTTTATTTATCCATGTTTACACTAGATACATTGTGGATCCTACAACTTGAAAAAAGCAAATAAAGACTAAAAGAAAAAATAAAAACTAAAGGATAGAGATGTTCCAACACCCCCCTAAGCTTGAACTTCACTATGTCCTCATAATCAAAATCCAACTTAAGAGGTGAAATAGTGGTACCAATCATTATGGTGGTGGTGGTGGTGGTGTTGGTGGGTGCAGCATGGTCAGGTCATGGGGATAGAGAGTCCCCTGAAATGTTGATGGTTGTTGTGGTATTTTTGGAGGTTGTGGATATCCACCAAAATAGTTTGACTCTAATAGTTGTCAAAGAATGGTTGTTGATAGTTCTCCATCCTCTATAGGCATGTGTGCATGTTCTCTTAGTTGGCAAAGAGAAGTCTCTCATTTTTGAAGATCGCTTGTTGGTTTTGATAAAGCCGTCCTTGGACATCCTGGATGCCCACCAGTGTAGTCGTCTGATGTTGTTGCCCCTATTGAATCTATTGAAGCATTGTGTACATACCTACCATCGATTATGGATCATTTTCCTAGGTAGATGGTGGAGAAAAACAACTAGACGCTCCATGTACTCTAGGGTGCTTGTGGGGGACATGCCTCCTTGGGATTGGGATAGTGGCCTCCTCCTCTTTGTCTTCATTCTTCTCCAGCTGTTGCTCTTGCTCAGCATCATCTTCTTCTTCATCTTCCTCCATGTGATCCTCAACAGGCCACCTCATGTGATACACTCCTTGCAAGTTGAAGATAGGATCAGGGAGCTCCCTCTCTATGTACCGGTCATCCACTATACAACATGCATACACCTTCCCATGATGCAAGTCGAGGAGGTTCACTCTCTTGAAATGTTGTAGGTCTAACTTGGGAGAAGCCTTCAAAGGTTTGGAGGTGGGGATATCAAGATTAAGATGCATAGCTATTGGAGTGATAAGTCCTCCAAAATGGATAGGAGACCTCTACACCAGTTGCTTCACCGACATCATGTGTTGGAGGAAGAAGGAACCAAAGTCCATTGACTCCCTTCCCAATTTCAGCAGGTTATAGAGGAAGAAGAGATCTACCTATTTAACCTTCCCATGCCCATGACTGGACTTGGAGAATATAGTGTTGGTGAGCCAATGCGGGATACAAGTAAATGGGTGCTCAATGTCAGTGATGGAGTTGGTATGCCAACTGATGTGGTATCCCTCTGGCACCTCTGCCAAAAGTTCCCATGCACCCTTGTAGTCGAAGTTGTTGGTAGAGAAGCATAGTTCACCCAGCAGCCACCTGTAGATGGCATTGAATTTCCTTAGAGTCATTTGATACTCGGTGTTGAAGAGATAAAATTTGATGCGGCCTTCCCTCCATTCATCTGTGTGCTCAGAGATGCAGCAAATCTCCAGCGAGGCCAAGAACTCACAGTCGATCTCTAGGAAGGTGAGTCAATCACTAAAGAAAGGGTGATCACCCAGCAACCCGAGATCCTCATAGAATCAAAGGAGATTGTCAGTGAAGCCCACATAGGCAAGGAACACATAGTCTCCATACCATGTTGAGTTGATCTCTCTTTTCATCAGGTCTTCATAAATCTTCTTTGCATAGGCGTTGGGATGAGCGATGTGCATTGGTTTGGGTACCAACATTGTATGTCCTTTCGATGAAGAAGCACCTCACTTGGACGCCATCATGTTGATACAAGAAGGGGATGGAGAAAAAGGAGCTCCGAGAAGACTCTAATTGCCTGGGGTTGCTTGCACTATCCTTCTTGAGAGAGGTATGGTGGAGGTGTGAATGATGCACCTCCCACACCCCTCCTTATATAGTTGTTGGAATTACCCTTGTCTCCGCGTCGGTAGTAACGACAAGGGTGTTGGTAATGTCGACTTTTTCTCCACGATCTGTGTGAATCAATACCAATCATTGATATTGATGCTCCTCATGTCGATGTTGATAGAAGCAGATCACCATGTGTCAGTAGTACTGACAGATGTCGATAGTACCAACTTCAAGATGTGCATGGAGGATCAGTACTACCAACTGTCAGATGTGAAAAAATTCGATCGTCGTTGGTGCTCCCTCAGATTTTGGTACTTTTGTGTTGGTACTACCAATTCATTTCAAATTTTGAAACTACCAAACAACATCTCGGTGTCTTGAGCCTTGAGCATGTATAGGTGTGGATACTACCGACTTGGATGTCAGTAGTACCAAGTCTTTATCAATTGAATCAAACCCTCTCTACAAAGAATTAGTGCTACCAACTTTGTGGTCGGTACCACTAACAAATTATTTAGGCTCTCTGTTGATCTGTCAGTATTATCGAGACTAGTGTCAGTAGTGTAGCGTTTTCTTATCTCAACCCATCTTCCCCTGTTATGTCATCGATACTACAGACCTCAATGTCGGTAGTACCAACTTTTCATGTCTCTGCACACTAAAGTTGAATGATTAAGGTACCTTTCTTACAAAAACAAATGTGATGAAAACAAAAATGTAAAGAATATGAATGCCAAGAATAGAAATCCTAAAATAATAAAGATGGTTGGGTTGACTCCCAACAAGTGCCCTTGTTTTATGTCCTAGGCTCGACAAGATGATTTTCTTCATCTTGGATTGTCATAGGATGGTTATGAAGATTTATCTGGAAGCATGAACTCCACTCTATCATTGTATATCATGAGTGTCAAATAGCCTCTATCAATGGCATTGATCACGTTAGTTGTAGCTTGGAATGGCCTTCCTAATAGCATCTTAGACCCTCACACCTTATGCATGTCCATGACTATAAAATCAATAGGAAATATGAATTTGTCGACCTTGACTAGAATATCCTCGCATATCTCATACGGCCTATCAATAGATCCATCCGCCAATTCTATTGCCATAGATGTTTTTATTGGTTCCTTCAATCCCAACTTTCGAAAGGTAATAAGAGGCATGAGATTTATGCTCACCCCAAAGTTGCATTGTGCTTGTTGGAAATGTTGGTTACCTATAGAACCAGGGATGTAGAAACATCCTGGGTCCTTTCTCTTCATTGGAAATCTTCCCTAGATCATGGAACTCACCACTTCATCAACACACAAGACATCTATATCTTTTATCTATCTTTTCTTGTTGATGACATCCTTCAAGAACTTCCTTATGTTGGAATCTGTTCTATTTCCTCGATAAGTGGGATGTTGATGTGGAGCTTTTGGAAGAAGTCTAGGAACTTCTTAAAATGCATTTCCACCATTTTTGGCTTTAGAGTATCTAAGAATGGAACATGTGGCTTCTCTACACACTTGTATGGGGGAACATATGGCACATTAGGGATCTCCTCCCCTAAGCTTGATTCAATGCCACTTTCTGGGATAGAATTTGGAATGTCTCCCCTGGGTGGAATGACCTATGGCTGCTTCTTCTAACTTGTGGTTGCCTCCTTATTAGTTGTGACTGTTCCACTACAGAGTAGAACCTTCATTTGTTCTTCTTACACAGGCATAGAACTATAGGCGGTGACATAACCATGCTGGAACTATGAAGTTGGTTGCCCTACAAATCCGGTGAAGATGCAGTCTCTTTATCACTTTTCACTCACCCTGTATCAACTGAGGTGCATGCGTGAGCATACCCTATTGGCATGTTGCATCCTCCTGGTCTTCCATATATACTAGGGGGATATGGAACTTTTGGTACATATACCCAATCTGTCTCTGTAGTGTGTTGCTTGGGTGACTCCTCAGTATGATGTTCTATCTCCTTGACCATAGAGATAAACTTTACTTGGTGGTGCTGATGAGTTGTCTCTATATTCCCAAGAAATTCCTATTCAATGGGCTTCTTTATGGAGGCCACCTCAACTTCTAGCTGAGAAATCTAATTTTCTATGTTGCGATTCTGAGCTCCTTGATTTTGCAATTCCCTCTATGTTTGGCCAATGATCACCTCATTCTAATTAACCAGCTTGCCTAGCATGTCTTCATTGCAATCTAGACCCCTGTCTTGTTGTTGTGCACCACCTTGGTGTTGTTTGTTCTGTTGTGCTTACGATAGGTCCTGTTCAAAGTTATTGGGATCCTTACAAGAAAATTTAGGATCAATCCTCCAAGAGTAGCCATTTGCTAAGAAATATGATTCTCTATGTTGTGATTCTAAGATCCTTGATTTTGCAATTCCCTTTGTGTCTGGCCAATGATCACCTCATTCTGATTGACCAACTTTCCTAGCATGTCTTTATTATAGTCTATCTTACTGGGACCCCTGTCTTGTATTTGTGCACCACCTTGGTGTTGTTTGCCCTATTGTGTTGAGACGATTATGTTCAAGGTTATTGGGATCCTTACAAGAAAAATTAGGATCAATCCTCCAAGAGTATTCATTACCCCTACCATTATGCTATCGTGCAAACATGCATTCTTCTTCCTCTCCTCCAGAGTAATTTTCATCCTTATGATATAGTTTCTTGGCAATCAAGTCCAATTTCTCATTTAATATTGTAATCACCTTGGACTCTCCAACACTTTAAATGGTTGATGGAGGTTCTATTTTCTCTCCCCATGACTAGTTCTTAGCCAAAATCTTCAAACTTTTGTGACACCTAGGCAACTTGTTGTTGAGGAAGAAGCTTGTTCTTACACTATTAAGTGTGGTTCTGAACACAGTAGAGGATATTGTATGGATCAAGAAGTTCATTTAGGTGAACTTATAAAAGGTTCCCATCCTTTATGACTCAGTAAAAATACTATGATAACAATGGAGCTGTCGGATAATCAAGGGATCTCAGATAGCATAATACATCACATCCATCTCGTATGAGAGGTCATACAACAAGGAGATGTGAAAACTTGCAAAACTACCGACTAGAAGCAAATGTGGCTAACTCGCTATAAAAGTGCTTGTGCAGTAGAAATATGATGGACATGTTAAGATCACTTAGAATAAGATTTGTGGGTGATTGGCTCTAAGTACAAGTAGGAGTTTGTTGGTATGTATGTCTAGAGTGCCAATCATATGATGATTGTAATGGGGCATTCGATACATGATTTGATAATGATAAAGATCATTCTGTCTATTATGTGTGTCTCAATCATGACATGATGACACAAATATAATGGATATCTAGAGAATGATGTTACTCGATGACATATGTCTTTAGGTTGAGGACTTGAACAATAAGATCATATGTATGATCAGAGTACATACATTCTTGTTATGTCCCTAGTCATATATTATGGAAGCAAAATAGACAAAAAGAATATATAAGACTAGAGTGTGTCTTGGTTGATGATAGAATCTCATCAGTCATGATATATGATATCAAACCAAGCACATAGGTACTTTTTATAGAACATTGTACTAGATAGACCCACCTTGAGAGTGATACATGGAGACCATTGGATGGTAGTTAGAATCATCTCTCATAGTGATAGTGGTGATTGTGGTTTCTTAGACCTGAAATCACTACACTCATCACATGTCATTCAATGTATTTAGAAACCATGCAATGTGACCTTGAATAAGGGTTGACATAAACGTGATGCTCGGGTACACTGGGATACATGGGGATTGAATTTGAGTGATAGATGTGATTTAGATGGGATTTGTCCCTCCTATAAGAGATTGATATCCAGACCACTTGATAAGCGAGACTGATAAATGTATGGCCATACTCATTTGACTCAATATATGATATGTGAGCTCACTTGCATCTCAGACGGTCTGCTCTAGTTCAAGGAACATGGGTTGAATGTTAAAGAAGATGAGGATTCCATGCCTTGAGTTCAATCTAGATATCATAGACAAAGGAACTATATGATCACTATAACACTAATCATGGATTCTAATTTGAAGTTTTTCTTAAACTTTCTGAATGTCTTGGGTAGAAATGATGTGTTGCTAGATACCGCTCATTGCTTGTGATGTCATAAATTGGTTATGGACATTCATTTCCAACATAACTTGAGACCTATAGGGTCACACACATAGGATGCACTTGCAATAGGAGTTTATTCATGAATGATGTTTAATTTGATTACTAAAGTATTTTGGTTTTCAATTTAAACAACAGTGGTTTGAATTTCACTGACTAGAGTATGAACCGACTGGTTCAAGTGTTGAATTGATCGGTTGGAGTGTCAGATCAATTAGAAACAACATTGTCTGAACATAGTTCACTAAGTGAACCGACTGGTTCAAGGTTTGAGATGACCAGTTCATGTGATTAACTGTGTGGTTCAAAGATCAATTTGATTGGATCAAGGATTGATGCTGACATCTTGTTTTACATTAATTGAATATTGAATGCCAATGTGATTCAAAATAGAATATCTACTGAACCAATTGGTCCACTGAACCGACTGGTTGGATAGTGAACCAATCGGTTCATTGTTTGTAGCTTTTAACAAATTTGTGGATTTCGTCTCTTTGACTCCTAGATTGACTAAAAACCCTGACCCTGGCCTTACTATAAATGGAGGGGTATTGATGGCTTCCCAGACACAACCATAAGCTCTGACAATTGATGTCCTCTCTGGTTGTGGTAATCAAGAGAGTCTGAGAAATTCCTACCCATCAAATGGAGGGACGGCGAGGGAGAGACAACAAGGGAGAGCAAATCAACTCTAGTAGGTTGACGTTCAAAGGGACAACTCCTTCCCATTGGCTTTGGTAGTGTAATGTGGAGTTCCCAATGGTTCTCCTAGACTACTCTAGAGGTGAGAGGCACTTGCCCTACTAGGACACAGTCAATCGCCATCTATGGTGTTCAACTAGGACTTTGTTGTCTACATCCATCTAGGTGTGACTCAAGAAAGAAGCATGTTGTAGCAAGAATTGTCGCTAGACTTGCTCCAGGACCAGGTATAACACTTACAACCTTGCCTTCCTAGATACATGGTTGTTGATGCGATATGCTATTTAGGGAATCAGAAATTAAAGTTTTTGTTTCTATTGCCTCTTCTTTTGCCCTTATTTCCCAAAAGGATTAACTTAAAGCTCCATACTAACATTGTTAATGTTGTGGATAATTCCAGTTCCTTGTATCTATGACATAGGTGGCTTAGGCACATGAGTGAGAAAGGAATAAAAGTGCTTGCAAAGATAGAATTAATCCCATGTGAGAAAAATGTAATCCTTAGTCCTTGTGAAAGTTTCTTGCTTAGAAAGAAACAAAAGCTCAAGTTAAGTGCTTAGTGTGAGAAAAAATATAATGTCTTAGACAAGATTCTTCCTACTTGTTTCCTTTCCTCTACCTTTGCTTTCTATCTTCCTATTGTCGATACATGTAGCAATAGATATGGAAGGCGGTTGCACCCTTACGACTACAACTCATGTGGATCCCTACTGGGTTGTCCACACTTGGGCTAAAATTAGAGAAGGATCTTTCCACAGAACTATTTGTTACCCTAAGTCCACACTCATATTGGATACAAAGACAAAGGTGAGTGGAGTTGGGTGCCCATCTGTAGAATGGCACATAGTTTCACACAAGCAATATATATGAAAAGGCAATAACAAACTAACAAGATACTAAACATGGAATAGAGATATGAACCCATTTCTAGATTTAAATATACCCATTTGTATTACATTTTAGATCTTAGAGTCTTGAGTGCACTGGATATTCATTTGGGAACTACAAAACGGATAAACAAAACATATTAATGCTAAAGTACTAGGTACACTGTGAAAGGGCAAGTAAACATAGTTTAAGAGTAATATCAAAGTTGCTTGGCTAGAAACATCATAATAAGAAAGAAGTAGAAACAAGGCGAGAACACTCAATGATATTGTTTTATACAAGGCATGTTTTAGGTGTATTTCCATTATACTCAACAACATATTATGGTCATTGACCAAATCCCCATTGAAAGGGTATGTAAGGGTTCTAAAGATTAGTTAACCCTTTTTATTGACATGGTCCACCTTATCTTGACATCTCAAGTAAGATTCCCAACCTTGTGCCCTTACCCAGAGAATATAGGCTTGTACACTAGGTTTGTATAATGGACAAATTCAATTATGTTCGAGGTTTTTTTCAACATATTTCCAGTAAAAAAACATACTAATCATAGGGAACAAGTAGCTCAAACAAGTAATTGACTAGCCAAGCATTCATATGAGCATACATACAAATAGGCCAATACCATAGTAGGATCAAGAGATTAAGTGTACCTTATGGGTAGAGTATAAGATTAGGATACTTGATTAGAAAACCATAACTAGCATCTTGACTAGATCTTGGCATTAGAGATCCTAACATTACAAAAGAGTTCAAATGGATTAACATCAGTAAGATCAAGTCTAATGAAACATTATCAAGGTAGTTGGATGTGTCACCTAAGTCTATGTATCATAAGTTTCATCGTTGATTTCAAGATCTCAATCTAGATCATGCATGTTCATAATCAATCTACATAATACAATATGGATTCATTTAGATATTAGTGACACATCGCTACCAAGATTAGGGGCCATGATATTAGGGTTGCATGATTCTAAATAGAGAAAACATAATTTTTGAGCAAGATTAAGCAACATAGTAACAATGTTGCCAAACTAGTCATTTTGAGTCATTATCATGCAAGGTGGTCATCATTAGAGTACAGGAGGGGTCAAAATTTATTTTATGTCATACATATCAATAAGTTTGATTTGATATCATTATATAACATGGGTGATCAATAGAGAAAGATTTATATAGGATTATAAGCTAGTTAGCCACATGCATACTAGATCACATATCAAGTCAAGATTATGGTATTTATCCACATAAGGGAACATGCATGATTCATAAATATTCATGAGTATAAGGCATTAGAAGTTATTGAATTCAGGTCTAAATAAACATCATTGAGTAGATTTAGATCAATAAAAGCATAAGGTTTAACATTCATCACATAAGGTTGTGTCAAGACACATTAAATATCACTAGATCATCATTAGGGTCCAAGAAAGACTATAATAGAACATGATTTCACTTGAGAGTCAAAACTACTGATTTAGGGCATTCATAGACATTTTAAGCAAACTTGAACAAGTTAAACATAAAAGAAGGGACCTTTTGCACATAGGTCCATATTAAGCTATTTAAGAAACATGGAATGATTTGGAGTAAAAATATGTATATATTTCGAATCTTGATGCATAAAAAGATTCAAAATATTGAGATTAGGCTAACATAAAGATTTGGAACATAAAACATCAAGTTCATATATTCAAATAGCATACAACATCTTAAAAAGACTTCATAAGCATACATTTTAAGATATTAGTAGAAAAAGAAGTTGATCTAGAGTCTGGAAGTATTTTTATTACAAAGCTCATGTTTTTTTATCAAAATGACATATAATATGTCTATATTTGGCCAAAGGATCAAACTTCAAATAAATTTTCAAAGAATCACTTTGATTAGGATGATCTTGACCCTTGGATCTAGATCCAAGGGTCGAAGAGGGCACTTGCACTATGTTTGGGTGAGGATGCACTTTGTGGGCCGTGTGGCTAGATAGGCTAGGTCCATGACCTGCACTTGTGAGTATGGGCCACATTTGGTCAGGTGCCCCTTAATTGGTCATTGACTAGGCAAATTGAAGAGCAGCCAAGGAAGCTCGATCTAGGCCGTCCACGCGTGGGACCATCATGGTCCATAGAGAAATCAATGACATGGGAGTGTTGCCCACCCCTGGCTTCACCTACATATAACCCCCTGGCCATGGTGGAAGGCCACCTCATATCTCACTGGAGTTGGGCGGAAGTGAGGTGAGGTGATGCATGTTGGCTGAAAGGGGTTGCCGCTCGACTTCGTCTGGTCATCCCGAAGACAACGACCTAGGAAAAGAGGGTTGAGGAAGGTTGAATCATAAAGCCCCAAAGGGGAGTTGGCGGTGTCCACCATGAATAGAGGTAGAAGAAGGATTTAAATTTTGAGCTAGAAGGCACAAAAAACCTTGGGAAAGAATGTGAATGGAACAAGGAAAAGAAAGGGAAAGAAAGAGCGTGAAAGGATGTCTCAAATACAAGCAAAAAGGGATTGCAAGTGTGGTGGAAAGAAAGCTCTGGAAACCTGCTCCTATCCTTTGAGTAGGTGGGGGAGACAACACCATGTCCTTTAGATTGATTCATTATCCACGGGTAGAAGATCTGACATTCATGATTGGGCAAACTAAAGAAGCATATTGATGCCATGGCAAGCTATGAGTTGTATCCAAGGAAAAAGAATTGTGGCCTCTTATTGGCTTAGAGTCAAGAGGAGGGATATCTTATGTGTATAAGTGAGGAAGGAGGTGCTCACCTTGACTGGGACGTCCCCTACATTGGGCCCAATTAGGCTCAAAACAAGCTAAAATAAAGTTAAAACAAGGATTAAAATAGAAAAAGTTCAAAAGCTCATATCTTAGGATTATGACTCCAATTGAGGTGATTTTTAGGTTGTTGGATTCATAATTGAATCCTCTACATCATGAAGTATATAGAAATAGGATTTCATTGGAGTGTTTCAATTTTTATTCCAAGTGGATGATACATAAAATCAAGACACTTAATCCAAAACTCAAATTATAGTCACATATAGGTTAAAGTGATATTTAACCAAGTCCAACTCATTAATTGAGTATAAATCGACTCAAAATAATCAAATTGAGGGTTAGGAAGGTTATTGGATTTAATAGAGAAGCTAATGAGTCAAGGCATTAATGAATTAATTTAGAGAAAATCCAAGTTATCACATTCTCCTCACCTTAAAAGAAATTTTTCCCCAAAATTAACACGATCCTTCAATTGAGATTGGGAGTTCACATTTCAGATCACAATCATCATAGAATTTCAATAAGTTATCGTTATCACTTTCCAAATCATTCTCATTCCAAAATTGAGATATCGAGCATAAAGGTTAGAGCGTAGTCACATTGATGGTCAAATTGAAAAGATCATCACACGAGTCACAATTTGTAGAAGTTATCCTATATATGACCAAATTTTGAGAGATCACATTTCAAGTCAGTTGGATAGATTTCAAGAGTAAAACATGACTTTCATTTCCAACATTTAGGGTTCTAGCATCTACATTGGCCTAGGTGGTGTTATACATCCATGATAGAGGTTTTGTATTTCAATAATTCGAGACAAAATTCATATTTCAACATCATGATTTCATGCTCAAAATTGATGGAAGATCCCACCCTAGTCCACATGGACCTTAACCCTAAGTCATAAATCAAGCAAGTTAACATAATCATCATTTCAAAATTTTGAGATTTGTGAACATGAATGTCATCAGTCATATATCGAGGGGGATCTCAAGATACAAATAGAGTTATTATAGGAGCCAAGTCAATATCAAAATTAATAATCATGAGTCAAGATTTCATAAATCAATGTCGAGAGTCAAGTTTGGACATCAAAGTCATAGGTCCAAACACTTTAAATCTAGGATTTAGATTCCTATTTAGACCTAAAGGTGATCAATCATCCATATACAACAATCGAGCAACATTTCAAGCATTATTCGAGTAACATTTTGTGACGTCAATATCAAGTTCATTATCATGGTATTCAAAGTTGATGAAAGATCTAGACCTAGGTCTTTCTAGGAAGTCAACCACAATCTATAGACAACATCTTCATATTTCAAGACCATTATTACATCAAGATTTAAGACTGAGTATCGATATCATCATAGGTCTAACCTATTAGAGACATAGGTTAATAAATCATAATCAAGTGGAAGAGGTTGCCTTTCAAAACTCTAGATAATCATCAAGATGAGAATTTGAAGGCAGTCATAATGGAGGTGTGACCTAGGTTAGTGGAGTCATGAGTCAACTACCACCCTAATCTAGCACATTAGTCCACATTAATCATGAGTCATCAAGCATATCCAAATAGGGAGAGTATCAACTATCACATCGTATTTCACAAGGTCACGAGTCAAACATCAAGATCATAATAGGGCAACCACACTTCAAGATTTTGCAAGATCAAATTCATAATTTCATTCCCTTCCTTTCATGATCGATGTAAGGGAAGACTTTGGGAAATAGAGAAGTCAAGAGTTTGAGCATAGAAGGGCTAGAGTAGTATCCATGTCTGTCATGTTTGTTCAAAATTGAGCTTTCAAAGAGGCATAGAAATCAATAGGGAAATGTCTCTTATATTCAAGTCATCTCATCGTGATCTAAGGGTCCAAAGGCATAGGTCATATCAGAGTATGTGGCGTGATACATATCAATAGGGTGAGTTTTGCTTGTAAATGTTTGAGGTTTGATCAAAATAGGGACAACATAGGTTTAGCCAATAGTCAGCTCATCAACCATGAGGTATAACATATGAGTGCCACCTTATTTCACCAAAACAAGGATTTACCTCAAACATGGAAAACACTTATATCTATTTTGGTAACGTTGAGTTTGCATGAGTGTGTCACTATCATGAGTACTTTCTAGCATCAAATAGGGTTTTCAATTTAAGATTAGATCATGGTATTATCATCCTAATCAACTTTTATGATTTAAAGTGAATTTTAGTTTTCCCATGTGTAAGCTACCCAAATTGAGAATTCATGTGATTAGTAGTCATGAGAAAAGGATCACATGAGGATATGAGGAGACTATCTATCCATCATTTACTTGGGTGGCTTAGGTGGTCCTTAAAGAAGATATGAGATGCTTGAAAACTCTCTAAACTTTGAGGAAAGGATATTAGTCCTCCATGGGTTTTTTTGATGTGTTATGCATTAAAAATTATATAGAGGCTTATGTGTTTTGCTCTGATACCATTTTTCACATAACTGTTTGTTACCCTATGTCCACACTCCTAATGGCTATAAAGCTAAAGATGAGTGAACTTGGGCACCCATCTGTATAATGGCACATAGTTTCACACAAGAAATATATATGAAAAGGCAATAACAAACTAACAAGATACTAAACATGGATATAGAGACATGTACCCATTTGTAGATTCACATATACCCATTTGTATTGCATTTTAGATCTTAGAGTCTTGAGTGCAGTGGATCTTCATTTGGGAACTACAAATTTGATAAACAAAACATATTGATGCTAAAGCATTAGGTACTCTATGAAAGGGCAAGTAAGCACGGTTTAAGAGGATATTCAAATCACTTGGAATAAGATTCGTGAGTGGAATGCAACGCGATGACTGAGGCGGAGGCTCCCGTGGAGGCGACGGCGGAGGCGACCTTGGCCACGCGGTCCTCGTCGTCGAACCCCCCAGATCCAGGAGCTCAAAAGTCAAGGTTATTCGCGGGTAGTGTTTCTGTAACAAAGGAAGCCAAGTCTTGGTCAGATCTATTCAAGGAGAAGAGGAGTAGCGGACCTATCTGTCTCAAGAAGACGAATATCCAAGTGACGGAGGGGAAGCTTCTCTATTCTAAAACCATTGCAGAGAGGAACTTAGATCGATGGAAAAGGACGGCTGCGGGATACGTCATTGGTCTAAAGCCGAATTGGCAGGTTCTAGCTCGTCATTTTGCTCAGATATGGCAAGCTAAAGGGTCGATTGAAGTCCGTTCTAGAGGGAGAGGTTATTTTGTGGTTTTGTTCTCCAATGACGAAGATATGTCAACAGCTATCGACGGAGGACCTTGGTTTGTGGCTGGAAGACCGCTGATAATTAAGAAGTGGGAACGAGGCGAGCCTCTTGAGAAGATGAAACTTACGGAGGTTCCGATATGGCTTAAGATTTTCAATCTTCCTCTTGAGTTGTGGGATGTCGAGATGTTTAACAAGATTGGTTCATTTTTGGGGGTTCCATTGCAGCCGGACAGATTCACGAATGAGTTCTTACGACTTGAGTATGCTAGACTGCAAGTTTTGATCCCTCTGGATTTCTCATTCCCGAAAGAATTAGAGATCGAGAGTGATGATGGTCAGGTGGATACTATTACTTTCAAGTACGAGTGGGAGCCAAGCAGGTGTTTGATCTGTTGTCTATATGGCCATGAGTCTATTCTTTGTGGTCCTGTGAATGAGGAGAAGAATGATAAACAGAAGATGAAAGGAGGTCCGAAGAAGAAAGTGTGGATGCCTAAACAGATTGAGATGAGCAGGGGTGAGGAAAATGAGGAGTTCATTGACGATGTTGATACTATCCATGAGCCTGTTGATAATTCTCAGACTTTGAATCCTCCTCTGGTTACAGAGATCGTTTCTTCCAGTACTGATCCTACTTCTTCCTATCCTCCAGTTAATGTGGATAAAGGCAAGGCTGTGCTGACTAATACTATCACGCCCACTACCTCTCCTGTAGTTGATTGGGAGACAAGGAGCAGGAGTTCTAGGAAATCGAAATCCCCTCCTAAAATTGTTCCGAAACCAGTGTCAAACAAAGGTATCCCGTCTTCTCTAAACAAGTTTTCTTTGGTATCCAATATTGAAGACAGGGAGGGTCATGAGCAGGTTTCTCTTCCTCCTAATGGTTAGTCAATTCACGATTAGGTCCTGGAATGTGAGGGGAGGTCTTAATAAGCTACCTCACATCAGGAAGGAAATAAGGGAGAGTAAAGCTGATGTTTATATTATCTTGGAATCTCGTGTTAATAAGAATGATCTTCAGAGTTTTGTGGATTCTATCTGGAATGGGGCTAAATTCATTGACAATTCAGAGTTTTATTCTTATACTAGGATTATTATCCTCTGGTCTGATCCTGCTATACATATCGATAAAAACTCAGCCTGTGAACAAGTTATTCACTCTTCTGTTAAAAAAGGGAATCTCAACTTTGAGCTGTCTGCTGTGTATGGCTCTAATGATGATGGGGAGAGGATGGCTCTTTGGAGTTCGATTACCTTTGTTGCTTTGTTGAATCCTGTTAACTGGTGTGTTTTAGGTGATTTTAATGCGGTTCGTCTCAGTTGCGAAAGACAAGGCAAACATGCTCCTACTAGGAAAAGTATGAATGATTTTAATGAAGCTCTTAATTCTACTGGTTTGATGGAGATTTCTCCCAAAGGTCAGTTCTATACCTGGGATAGCCATAGTAGGAAGGGCAAGAGAACTCTATCGAAGATTGACCGTATTTTCTGCAATGTGAGCTTTCTTGGTAATTTCCCATTTTGTTGGGGTGAAGTCATAGCCTCTGTGGTAAGTGATCATAGGATCATTGCTCTCAGATTTGATCGCAGCAAGCATGGTTCTGCCCCTTTCCGTTTTATCAATGCTTGGACTAATAAATCTGATTATAAGGGGATTGTTGAGAAAGCCTGGAGAACTCCTCAAGTGGGTTCCCCTATGTTTAGGGTTTATAGAAAACTCAATTGTGTTAAAGATGTGTTGATTTCTTGGAATAAGAGGAATGGCAATTTTTTCTGCATAGCTAAAGTTCTTGAAGCTAAGGCCAAGATGATCCAGGGGGAGGTGGATGCTGATCCAACGAATGCTGGAAAACATGAGCAATTGGTTTCTGTTAGACAGGAGGCTTTGGGAGCCTTAGCTGATGAAGAGAATTTACTTAAGCAGAAAAGCAGGGTTCAATGGCTCAAATTAGGTGATAGAAACTTAGCTTTCTTTTATGCCTCTTTGAAGTCTAGACGTATTCAGAATACTATTTCTCTTTTACATGATGAAGGGGGCAACAACATTTATGATGGTTCCTCTATTAAAGATATCATTAAGAAGTATTATGATGATCTTTTTAATAGTTCTCCTAAAGATATGGTGACTTGGAACGATGAATGGATTCTTCCTAGAATCAGTCAGAATCAAGCTGATGACTTAAGGAAGTTGGTCTCTAGAGCTGAAGTTGAGGAAGCCATGATGATGATGAAGGATTCTAAAGCGCCTGGGCCTGATGGCTTCAATGCGGTTTTCTTTAAATCTGTTTGGGATGTTATAGGTGATGATGTGATTAAAGCTGTTCAAGGTTTCTTTAGCTCTGGTAAACTTCTCAAGGAGTGTAACTCTTCTCTGATTACTCTCATTCCTAAGAAAATTGGTGCTACTTCTCTGAAGGACTTTCGGCCTATTTCCCTCTGTAATATCATCTTCAAGGTGATAACGAAGATCATGGCTAATAGAGTGAAGCTTATTCTTCCTAATTTGGTGGATGAGAATCAATTTGCTTTTGTCCATGGTAGGAGAATTGGAGATGCAATTCTTCTTGCCAACGACATTCTTAGTTCTTTCAACAGTTCTCGCAAGTTGATGTGTGTTAAGGCGGATTTGGCCAAGGCTTATGACACGGTTCGGAGAGACTATATTCTCTTTCTTCTCGCTAAGATGGGATTTCCTTCTTGTTGGATTGATTGGATCTCAGAATTATTTTTTTCGGCCTCTTTCAGGGTGCTTGTTAATGGTTCTCCTTCAGATTATTTTTATGCCTCTAACGGAGTGAGACAGGGTGACCCTTTGGCCCCCTTTCTGTTCACTATTGCTATGCAAGGTCTCTCTAGTATTTTCAATGCAGAGATCACTAAAGGTGGTTTCAAGCCTGTTGGGTGTGGAAGTAGCTATGGGGTTTCTCACATTGTTTTTGCTGATGATTTGCTTATTTTCTCTAGAGCTCAGGATAAAGATGCTCTGTGTGTTAAGCAAATCCTTGATTCTTTTGGGAGGATTTCGGGTTTGCAGTTGAACAATGAGAAGAGTCACATTTTTCTGAGCAAGGGAGCAGAGGACAGTAACATTGGTGATATTCTTAACATTCCTATTTGTTCTTTGCCCGTTAAGTATCTAGGTCTTCCTATTTTCACAGGGAGGTTGACTAGAGCTTTGTGTAGCCCTATTGTGGACAAGGTTAAGAATAGGCTTTCTTCTTGGAAATCTCACTTTCTTTCTCAGGCTGGAAGAGTTGAGCTAGTGATTTCTACTATTTCATCTTATAGCATGTTCTGGACGGCTGCTTTTCCTCTCCCTAAGTCTACTATCTATGAGATTGAGAAACTTATGAGGGATTTTATTTGGAATGACACGAAGGAAAAAAAACACATTCATTATGTCTCTTGGAGTTCGATTTGCAGACCCAAAGATGAGGGAGGTCTGGGCATAAGAATGATTGATGATTGGTCTAATGGAGGTATTATTAAAAATCTCTGGAGCATTGCTTCCAAGAAGGATGGTTTGTGGGTCAAGTGGGTGCACGAGAAGTATATCAAAGCTGAGTCTATTTGGACAGCTGAGGTTAAATCTGGAGCTTCTTGGGTCTGGAATAAGATGTTGAAATTCAGACCTATGTTATTAAATCATATTAGTTTGTATCTGGGTAATGGTAGCACCTTCCTGTTTTGGTTGGACCCTTGGGTCAATGGAGGGGAAAGGCTGATCGATCTTGTGGATGAGCAACTTGTCCTGAGATTGGGTAAAGGGAGAAATTGCAGAGCTCCCTCCTGTTTGATTAATGGTGAGTGGTCTGTGCCCGATTTCAGGGGTGCAGAGATTTTGAGGAGTGTTCTTCAAACCCAAAGTTTCAATATTGAAGAAGAGGATGAGATTTTGTTCAATGGCAGTAACAAGAATCTTCTGCTGAAAGACGGTTGGGCTATTTCCAGAAATAAACATCCTAAAGTTCAGTGGTCTGAATGGGTTTGGTCCAGTTCTTTCCCCAGGAAGTGGTCTATTCTGTTCTGGAAATTGTGTTTGGGTAAGTTACCCACGCTGGACTATTTGAAAAGTATCGGTTTCCATTTGGCTTCAAGGTGTTGTTTATGTGATTGCTGTGAAGAGAATATTTCTCATCTATTCTTTGAATGCTGCTTTGCTAGAGATGTTTGGAGGAAGTTTCATTTGAAGTATAATATTCAGATTAGTTCGTTGATGGATCTGCTATCTTTAAGGAATGATGAAAAGGTCCAAGCTGCTTGTGATGTTTATATGCTCTGGTTGGAGAGGAACAGAAGAATTTTTAATGATGTGAGGTTGGATGTGGATAAGTTTTGGCTGGCGTGTGATAAAGATAGTTTTTTACTTCTGTTTTCAGATAGTAGTTAACCTGTATAGATAGCCTTCTATAGTCTGTACAGTTTTCTTTTCTTCTTTTGGTGGCTGTGCCTTGCAACCTCCGGTTTCTTTTCTTTGGTAGTTACACCTTGTATCTACACAAAACCCTTTTTTTCAGTAAAGAGGCACCCCACCCTTTTAGCACCAAAAAAAAAGCACGGTTTAAGAGTAATATCAAAGTTGCTTGGCTAGAAACATCATAAAAAGCAAGAAGTGGAAACAAGGTGAGAACACTCAATGATATTATTTTATACAAGGAATGTTTTAGGCATATTTCCATTATACACAACAACATATTATGGCCATTAACCATGTTCCCATTAGAAGAGTATGTAAGGGTGCTCAATATTAGCTAACTCTTTTTATTGGCGTGGTCTTCGTTATCTTGACATCTCAAGTAAGATTCCCAACCTTGTGCCCTTACGTCGAGAATATAGGTAGGTATAATAGGTTTGTATGATGGACAAGTTTAATTATGTTCAAGATTTGTTCAACATATTTCCAGTAAAACAAATGTACTTATCATAGGGAACAAGTAGTTCAAACAAGTAATTAACTAGCCAAGCATTCATACGAGCATACATACAAATAAGCCAATACCATAGTAGGGTCAAGAGATTAATTGTACCTTGTGAGTAGAGTACAAGATTAAGATACTTGATTAAAAAACCATAACTAGCATGTTGACTAGATCTTGTCATTAGAGATCCTGACATTACAAAAGAGGTCAAATGGATTAACCTCTACGTGAGTTTACCCCCCCCCCCTATGTGCAGGTAGTTCAGGTGTTGGGGGTTTACACCGCTAGGGTGGATTGCACTTAATCGTGGCTCATCCTCAGGGGTGTTTCCCATGTATCTAAAAAACATTATCATGGTAGTTGTATGTATCACCTAAGTCTAGGTATCATAAGTTTCATCTTTGATTTCAAGATCTCAAACTAGATCATGTGTGTTCACAATAAAGATACATCATACAATATGGATTCATTTAGATATTAGTGATACGTTGCTACCAAGATTAGATGTCATGATATAAGGGTTTCATGATCCTAAATAGATCAAACATAAGTTTTGAGTAAGATTAATAAATATAGTATCAACATTGCCAAACTAGTCATTCTAAGTCATTATCATGCAAGGTGGTCATCATTAGAGTACAAGAGAGGTCAATATTTATTTTCTATCATACATATCAACAAGTTATTGATTTGATATCATTATATAACATGGGTGATCAATATAGAAAGATTTACATAGAATTAGAAACTAGTTAGCCACATGCATACTAGATCACATATCAAGTTAAGATTATGGTATTTAGCCACTTAAGGGAACATGCATGATTCATAAAGATTCAAGAGTATAAGGCATGAGAAGTTACTAAATTCAGGTCCAAATAAACATCATTGAGTAGCTTCAGATCAATAAAAGCATAAGTTTTAGCATTCATCACATAAGGTCATGTCAAGACACATTAAGTGTCACAAGATAATCATTAGGGTCCAAGAAATATTATGATAGAACATGATTGCATTTGAGAGACAAAACTACTGATTTAGAGCATTCATAGACATTTTAAGCACACTTGAACAAGTTAAAATAAAAGAAGGGACCTCTTGCACATAGGTCCATATTAATCTATATAAGCAACATGAGATGATTTGGGGTACAAAGATGGATAGATTTCGAATCTTGATGCATAAAAAGATTCAAGATACTGAGATTAGGATAACATCAAGTTTTGTAACATAAAACATCAAGGTGATACATTCAAATAGCATACAACATCTTAAAAAGACTTCATAAGCATACATTTTAAGATATCAGTAGAATAGGAAGTTGATCTAGAGTGTAGAAGTATTTTTATTGCAAATCTCATGTTGTTCCGATCAAAATGACATATAATAGGTCTATATTTGGCCAAAGGATCAATTTTTAACAATTTTTCAAAAATTGCCTTGATTAGGATGATCTGGACCCTTAGATCTAGATCCAAGGGTCGAAGAGGGCACTTGCATTTTGTTTAGGTGAAGAAGCACTTTGTGAGCCGCATGGATAGGTAGTCCAAGTCCATGACCTGTGCTTCTAAGGATGGGTTGCATTGGGTTAGGTGCCCCTTGATCGGTCGTCGACCAGACAGACCGAAGACCAACCAAGGAAGCTCGATCTGGTTCATCCGTGTGTAGGACCATCGTGGTTCGGAGAGAAATCAAGGGCCTGGGAGCATCGCCCACCCCTACCTTCACCTGTGCAGAACCCCTTGGCCACGGAAGAAAGCCACCTCACAACTCGCTGGAGTTGGGCAAAAGTGGGGCGAGGTGATGCATGTTGGCTGAGAGGGTTGCTGATCGACTTCATCTGGTCATCCTGAAGACAATGGCCTAGGAAAAGGGGGTCGAGGAAGGCTAAATTGTAAATCCCCAAAGGGAGGGATGGTGGAGTCCACCATGAATAGAGGTAGAAGAAGGATCTAAATCTTGAGCTAGAAGGCATGAAAATCCCTAGGAGAGGGTTTGAATGGAAGGGGAAAAAGAAAGGGAAATTAAGAGTGTGAAAGGAGGCCTTAGATATAAGCAAAAAGTGATTGCAAGTGTGGTGGAAAGCAATCTCTGGCCACCTTCTCCTGACCTTGGGAGTAGGTGGGGGAGACAACACCGTGGCCATTAGATTGATTTGTTATCCATGGGTAGCATATCTAACATTCGTGATTGGGAAACCAAAGAAACAAAGTGATGACATGGCAAGCTATGATTTGTATCCAAGGAAAAAGAATTGTGATCTCCTATTGGCTTAGAGGTAAGAGGAGGGATATCTGACGTGTATAAGTGAGCAAGGTTGCACCCACCTTAACTGGGCCCAATTAGGCCCAAACCAAGCTAAATCAAAGTTAAAACAAGGATCGAAATAACATAAGTTCAAAAGGCCATATCTTAGGATCTATGACTCTTATTGAGGTGATTTTTGGGTCGTTAGATTTGTAATTGAATCATCTACATAATGTAGTACATTTTATAGAAATAGGAGTTCATTGAAGTGTTTCAACTTTGATTGCAAGTGGATGATACATAAAGTAACACACTTAATGCAAAAGTCAAATTAGAGTCACATTTAGGTACAAAGTGATTTTAATCAAGTCCAACTCATCAATTGAGCATAAATTGACTCAAACTCATCAAATTGAGGGTGATGTAGGTTATCAAATTCAATAGAGAAGCTAATGAGTCAAGGTGTACATGAATTAATTTAGAGAAAATCTAGATTATCACAGATCGTAGACCCAACAGTTAAGTCATTCTCCAGTAAGGGTACGTTGCACCAGAGCTTCTTTTCCAGAAAGATAGTTTTGATTTAATAGATTTATGACCCTAACTCCCTAGCTTCTGAATCTTGCCTTATCTCAATGGAGAATGCTTTGTTGGTATCTTATCTAGATTTCTTAATAATATGATGTATGATATGCTCATCAAGATCATCTCATAGAAGCAAGTTTCCTTTGTGAAGGGGAGAATATTGTCCATTATATAATGCTAGAGCATAAGATGATAATTGATATTGACATGGACCACTTATATCATAAATTGTTGGTTAAGATTGACATGTAGAAGTCCTATGATTTCTTGTATTAGAAGTTCTTGTCTGAAGTCCTCAGGAATTTTGGATTCTTGGCAGAGGTGATTGGCATGATTTTGAGCTTATTTAAGAAAGTGTGGATCTCACTGAGCCTCAATGGGATATCTAAAGGGTTTTTCTTGTGAGGAGGGGGATCAAGCAAGGTAATAATCTATCCTCATTGTATTTTATTCTTTTTAAAGATTCCTTGTGTAGGAGGATCCTTCATGAGGTGGACTTGGGTATGGTGGAGAGGTTCCAAACCATAGGGTCAATCAAAGTCCCCCATGTTGATGTTTGTAGACAATATCATTCAATTTTTACGACAAAGACTTATTCCATGTACAATATCATGTGGAGATATGAAGAAGTCTTTGAGAAGAGGATGAATAAGATAATATCAAGCTTTATCGGGGGGTCTCTACAACAAATAATAATTTATGATATCTCAGTTGTGTTATATGTTACCCATAATATGGATGTTGGTTAATTAGAGGTATACTTATACATCACCACTTCTCTGGTCTCATTGATAAGATATACTCACATATGAATGGTTGGAAAGGGAAGTTACTTTCCTTTGTAGGGGTTTTTTTTTTATAAAAATACCATGGCCTTGATTCCTATTTACACACTGACAGCCTCTATGGTTTTGTGTTCAGTAGTGAAAAAGAGAAACTCCCTGGTGGTTTTCTTTTTGTGAAAAGGTACAGATATTTCTAACTAAAGATTATGGGTGTCCTACTAATATGTAGCGAGGCAATATGATGAGGAGGAGGGTTGGGCATGTTGGATCTCCATCTAACACAAAAGGAATTCATGATGAAGGATGGGTGGGAGATTTACATGAGGAAATCAATTTGGAGTTCTATTTGTAGGAGTAAATATTGTAGGATGAGGATTAATATGGATGGAACCTTCCCGTCCAACCTTAAGTTAAATAAATGGTCAAGACTGCATTAGAGGAGGTCTAGGTGGTTTTACCTATGGTGTGGCCTCAGATCAGATGGAATATTGGAAGAGGTTAAGGCCTTTGGGTATTGTATTTGGTGTGGACATCCCTTGTACAAGCATGTCTGATACCAAAGTGATGTGAAGATGCACAAAAGGGTGAAGGACTTGTGGAAATAGGATGAGAAATGGAATTGGGTGTTACTATAGAGTATGCTTTCTAGTGAGGGGTTGAACCTAGTTGTACAAGTTGGACATTCCATTATAGACAAGGAGGATAATCTATTTAGTGTGCAGATTTAAAGGGATATTTTTCCTTGAAATTAGCTAAGAGGCCCATCAGGCCTAGTCAGGGAAATTTGATTCACTTTTGTAGATGGATGTGGATGGAGGATGTACCACTTAAAATCAATGTCGCCACCAAGAAGGCCAAGTTTGGTGCCCTACCTACAGATAATAATGTGAAAAGGTGTAGGATCCATATGGAATTGAGATGTAGTTGTTGTGGAGATTTATTTTGGGAATCTATGGACATTACTTTGTTTATAGTGACTAGGGTTGAGTCCTCTAGAACAAGGCAGGAAACCTACTCGGTGTCCAGTTAATAGTTGACCAACATGCCACCATTCAACATATTCTTATGGTCTTTTGGTGGGAAGGTTTGAGGATCATTCTTGTAGCCATGGTTGTGTGATTGCATTTTCAATATGGTAGTGTGGATCTAATGAAGAAGTTGATGCAAGGCAAGACATGATAGCCCTTTTGTTGATGTTTAGAGACTCGAGGCGGAGATCATTCATGTGGATCATAGATTGAAAGTGGTTTAATAAATGGGCACCCATGATTTTATGTAGATCTTGGAGTTTTTGGAGCATAACATCATGCTCAAGTAGGTGATTCTTAAGTGATGGTAGAAATTGTACATCAACAATTTAAGATGAACTTTTTCTATTGTGCGTGATCTGGACAACCGCAATGTTATTTGAAGATGGGTGGATGGGAACATTAGAAACAGAGAAGGTAGGTTGGCCATGTCTTTTAGATCATCAGTGCAATCTTTTGATTATATTGAAGTCGTATGTTGGCTACAGTTATAGCCTTGAAATCGTGTGATGATCTACAACTGAATGTTTCATGTTTTAAACTATCCAACGTAAGGTTCATGGACATGTGTTTGGGGTCAAACTAAGGTCCAATGGTGGCTTCGGCCCAAGTTGAGGATATCAAATCATTACTGGGTGACAAGCTCATTATGGTAGCTTCCATTGATCATAAGGCTAATTTAGTGGCAGAGGAGCTTGGTAGATGGGGCATGCTCGTAGAGGTTATTATTATTTTCACAAAACGTGATGCTTACATATGAATATTGGAGGACTGGTTGTAATGGATAGAAATTAAATATTTTATATCATACATAAATGGAAGAACAAATAGTTTGTTTGTCTTTTCTAGGGTGGTATAGGGGAACCTTGTGTTATGTGGTATACATTTTGTTTTTTGGCTTCTTTAGGGGTTTTATACAATGTAGGGTTCTCTTGTTTATGGCCTCTTGCACTTGGAGGATTTTTGTGGCTTGCTAGCAGCTTGTTGATGAATGCATATTTATCCTCATTTTAGTTGCATTATTAGTCTAGTTTAGCATTCATATAGCATAGTTTTCTTCATGAATAGCTTAGTTTTTATCTACTTAGGTTATTATGTTAATTTGTAGGATTTTAATAATTTTCTTGACTCCCTTTGTAGGTTTTGAATTCTCTTGATCAATGACCCATCGACACATTGGTCAACACTCAGAAGGTCGACACTTAGGAGCTCGACATCATCATCGGCCAGCAACCGATAAGAAATCAGTCATCGATCGACAACCACAACTGCTTGATAGTCATGTCAACCCAGAAGGTTGATAGCCTATCGACATCCAAGACCGACATCCCCGTCCACCCTCCAGGTCGACATACCGGTCGATCTCGTGACTTGACTGCCATACCGACTCATTACTACTCCTGTGGGATCGGGAGCAAGTAATGATTAGTACTTGTTTTTCAAGCTATTGTGATAGTCCACTCCTGCAATGTTTGATGTTCTTCTGACTCCACATTCTCACTAAGTTTATACAAACATCATGATTTTTTAAATTAAATTAAACCCCTTTTTGCGATTTTATGTAAAGACAATTTAGGTTTCTAAATCAGTAAGAAAATATTGTTAAAATAGATTTCATCTAGATAAGATATACTGAGACATAAAAAGGAAAACATATACATTACATTTTATATAATTTCTTTGAAGTTGATCGACAATTATAACTACTATTCAACAACATTAGGGCTCATATTTAGTATATTTCTGTAAGTTGAAGACTACAAGTGTTTCATTTTCTATCGTGTGAATGCCAATAAATTGTTTCTTTTCTTAAAAGCTCTCAAGTTTTGTCCATCGCATAAACAAGTTATTTTTATGCAAAAGAGTTTATTGGTTACCAAAAGATATGTAACTAGAAAGGGAACTATGAGATTTTACATGTTGTTGTGGATCCATTAGCAGCCTTTTCTAGGAGTGTTTCCCTCATCAATTTAAATTACTAGTGAACGCACACGTGCACATTCACGTGACATATAAAATTTGTTGAAAATCAAGGAACCATTTCTGTGGGATGGAGAGAGAAATACAAAATTAAAGATAATAAAAGTTAATAGGAGAGTGTAAGAATAAACATTTATAGGAGTAAAATTCCTTGAAAAAAGGAGAGAAGAGAGTGAATCAAGGAGAGTGTAGCATCAAACTCGCTCTTTTTATAGTAGTATAGATATATCTACTATTCTACTCTACTAAACACGGTCTACTATACCACTCATTTCGGTCCAACCCACCCGTGCCACCCGTACATGCCTAATCTGTATATGCTCAAAACCTGTAGCACTTCGATCGGCTAACCCTACTGCGTAGTCCCTCCCCCGGCCGCAATGCTGTGGGATGGCGTGCGGTGGTGGTGCACGACGATGCCATTCTTTGGGGCCTCGATTGACTTGCGGCAAAATTTATACTACTTCCAACTGCCACGATGGAGTAGGATGATGCAAAGCCATACCTAGGGGCGTAGCCAGAGGGGGGGCTGTCGGGGCTGAAGCCCCCCCTCCAAAAAATATTTTTATTATTATTATGATACCATATACATATTTGTATTTTGTAAATAAAATTAATACATCATATAAAATGTGACTTTTAATCTTATGATTTCAATCAATTTTACCATTCTTCTTTGTATGAACTTCTTAATAGCTAAACTTAATATATTTGTGGATTATGCATCTTATATACTCACAAATCATAAAATTTACCGTCTTAACATTCATGCCATCAATTATGAGCTTAAGAAATCATATATTTCATTTTTATCCTACTAAAATTTGTTTAATAGTTTCATATTAATTTTGTTAAGAGTTACACATATCGTCTCCCTGTAAGACTAGGGGTATGCACCCATGAAAGATATAAATAATTATACAAAATGAAGTTTATAAAAATATATCATTCATCATGTTGACCTATTAACTGAAATTTGATGTAATATAGTTAACTTATTAATTAACATATATTAATAGCTATAAATTGAGTAAGTTCACTCAATTATAATTATACACCATTAGGAAAAATGACAACCATACATGCACAACTATCACCTTCTATTTATATATTTTTCTTTCAAACTTTTATTAGTCAATCACTCTCAAATTAAGAAACGATTTATACTACTATATAAAAATAAATCCAAATAATATTTATTATTACATGGTATTTCACAAACTTTTTTAGTTACATAACATTTAGATATTATAAGTTTTAAGACAAGTAATAATTATTACAAATTTACAAGAACTTGAGAAGATAATGATAATATTTCTATCTATAAAAGAAAATAAGACGATTAAATTGGCATAAGGTAAAAAAGTAGAAAGAAATATAAAACGTGGGGTAAGAAGGAGAAGAAAATGTGAGAAAATCCATTTAGTAAATAAAATTTTAATCAAATGGAGAGAGAAAAATAAGGATGATATGTAAAATGAAAGTCAATAAAAAATATATAATTTTTTCTTTCATATCCTCTCTTCTTCAACTTTTAAATAAAAAATACGCACGGATCTTTCCTCTTCATTCTCTTCACTTTTTATTTCCCAATGTGCTTCTCCATCATATGTTGTTCATACAACCACATTAAATATTTTCCTTCTTTTTTTCTGAAGTTTCCTTCAACTAGTCATTGTGTCAAGATCTTATAGTATACCAAGTACATTATACTTATATTATTTATAGTATAAGATTTGACTGCTACAATTTTTTATTCTTCCAGCATGACAACATCCACTAAATGATGTCATATTATATTTTAATACTTGTTCTCCACTTAAAAGATAATTTTGTTCTCATTTTTAATATAACTATTATTTTTCTTACACATTGCCAATTGTATGCACATTGTATTGATCAAGTGATCATGAATTATGATTATATTGTTGATCTTCTAATTGTTTAATCTGAAAGACATATCAAATAATGTGTTTGTTATGACCTTAGACATATAAACCAATTCATATTTTGAATAGTGAATTTATCATTTCATTTATGTTAGATTTTTTTACAAATAGTTTATTTTATATATTGGAGAAAATGAGACACTAATTAGGTGTGTTTTCTTATTTTTTTCTTCTAAATAAGTATTATTTTCCTACAGCGCCCTGTGTAAATTTCTGGATCCGCCACTGGACGGGAACTTGTTTTCCACTTTTTTTTCTCCGGCGAAGGAAGCTAACATCTGGGTCCCATACCCCGTGAAGAATCGGCTGCTCCTACTCAACCGCCTCGCTTGATACAATGCAAACTGCTGTTTCTAATAGCAATGTTGTGTTGTACTTGCGCCAATGTTCCCGTCCACTGAGATCGTGGGGGCGGCGCGGCGTGACAGCGCACAGAGCCTTGGCGCTGCGGAGGCGTATGGAGATCTTGCTTTACAGAGATGCAGAAAGACCAGGCATCAGGAACGATGCATTTTCTTGAAAATAATTAATTTCTAAATCCATCTCGTCAACCTTGCTCTCGGCCATAACGCATTTTCGTCGACCTTGTTCACGGTAATACAATGCAGATATTCTTCATACGACCAAACTTCCTATCATCTCACGACTCCCATCATTTATGTTCTTTATGTAATCTATTCATCAGCGGCAATATTAGATTGATTTACTTATGAATTGCTCATCAACGGCAACCCTGGATTGGCTTAATAATCGATTGCTCATCTCACATCTTGTTAATTTAATTTGTAGTCATCATTTGTTTACCTAATAATTTGAACGGCATGATTAGAATTCGTCGCTGCATCTCATAGGCGAGGGTAGTATTTTAACTCCTTTGCATATCACGGCATTAATGATATGCCGACTTTCATTTTTTATTTGACTATCTTATATATTGTTGGACATCTTTGTATATAAACGTTATGATGACCATGATATCCTCCTGCACATAATTTTCATCTAAAAGATATGTATCTTGCGCCTAGGTTCCATTTCAGCAACTTGACTTCAGCTTCAGAAAAATAGCTTCCTTAAAAACTCTAGTTACAACAAACTAATAGGAGCCACAATATATAACATTATTAATTAATGATTGCAACGTGCTCGGTCACTAGGTTGTGATTTGATTTTAAATATCACATTCTACTACTCTGTCTCTTGCCGCAGTGTGTATTGGAATCAATTAATTAGTCTAATGTTAGAAAATAAAGGTTTTGTTCTCATATTCACTTCAACTTATTTCTATTTCGTGTTTGGAAACGTCAAAACCAACTTAAAAAGTATATTAAAGTTGTTATTTTTGTCACGTGTTTGCTTTTTTAAACAATGATGTTGCAACGATACTACATGAATTTTTAAAATGACACAATAAACGCATCACTAATCTTTTACTTTGGTTGTCTTCTATGTTTGGCAGTGTGATTTACTCAACATGTCTCTGAAAAAAATATCTATCTGAAGGTGAGAAAAGAAGAAAGAACAAGAAAGATGAGCAATTTCTAACTACTCAGAAAGGTGTGCTTGATAAATTTATTTCCATTATCCCACGAACTTCTGAAGATGTTGATAATCCTGATCAATCTAATGAAAAAGTGAATGATGATGATCATGTTACTATAGAAGTCAAAAATGTAATTGGGCATGAAAATGTTGATGAGGTTGAGGATGATATTGACGTCACTGATTTAAATGTAGCAACTTAGACCACGTTGACCAACTTCTCCCTCTTTTTGATATTTATGATCCCTTAAATTGGGATAATATTGACAACGAAGTTAGGGATATTTTAGTTGAAAAAGGCCCTAAAAGAGAACTGAATCTTGTATTTCCTTTAGATGACAATAAGAGGCATTTCTCATATGTTTATTATTCTCAAAAGTTGAGCAATGGAGAGACTCATGATAGGAAGTGACTAGTTTACTAAAAACATGGTGATAAAATTTATTATTTTTGTTGTATATAAGTTGCTCAAATCTGAAAACAATAAAAGTATACTAGCTCATAATGGGTTCAAACACTGGAAACATGTTAGTGAGAGACTCAAAGAGCATGAGAATATTATCGAGCATCTCACAAATATGAGCACTTGGCATGAATTAAATGTAAGATTTAGCAATGAGCAAACTGTTGATAAAGAATTGTAGAAAGAAATTTCAAAGGAGAAAGAACGTTGGAGACAAGTTTTATTAAGAATAGTGTCCGTCGTTAAGTGTCTTGCTAAATGTAATTTGACTTTTTGAGGATCAAATGACAAACTTTTCCAATATAGCAATGGAAACTTTTTGGGGATAACTGAAATGCTTACAAAATTTGATTTGGTAATGCAAGATCATATTCAACGCATTCAAGATCATGAGATTCAACATCATTATCTTGGCCACTCAATTCAAAATGAGTTGATATCTCTTTTAGCCCACAATATTAAGAGTTCTATATTGAACATCATTAGAGGGGCTAAATATTTCTCAATAATTCTTGATTGTACTCCTGATGTGAGCCACCAAAACAAATAACTCTCATTGTACGATGTGTGAACATGTCTGGTCTGAAAATAAAAATAGAGGAGTTCTTATTAGAATTTCTGAAAGTTGATGATACGACTCGATTGGGGCTTTTTAATGAACTTATAAATGTTCTTGAGTCTCTTGATCTTAATGTGGAGGATGTGAGAGGTCAAGGTTATGACAACGGTTCTAATATGAAGGGAAAACACCAAGGTGTGCAAAAACGGTTACTCGAGGTAAATCTAGAGCATTATATATGCCTTGTACTTGTCATATAGATTTTATTGAATTTGTGAAAGGTGCATATTGTTTTTCTCATATTTCAATTGCTTATCGTATTTTATTAACAATGACACTGATAGTAGCGTCTGCAGAAAGGAGTTTTTCTAAGCTAAGGTTGCTGAAAAACTTCTTTGGATCATCAATGTCTCAAAAAAAATTGAACGGCTTGGCAATGTTATGCATTGAGAAGAGTATGTTGGGAAATATTGATGTTGACACTGTTATTTAAGATTTTTCATCTAAAAAGGCTCGAAAAAGTTATTTTATATGATGAGTGAAGCTTGATAAGGAGATATCTATATTTAATTTTTACGTTCTTTTTAGTTTGATTTGTAAGAACATGTTCTATTTTTTTTATATGACAATTTTGACAATTATGGTTAAACTTATTTTTATTTAAATTTGTTAAATAAGAATATACAGAGGGCCAATTTTTTTATCTTTACTCTGGGGCCTCTAAAATATCTGCAACGGCCTTGCTTCCTTCAATTGTTTCCTTTCATATATAGAACATAGTGCAAGGCTGTGACGCACAACCACCTTATGCTACTACCCATTACGATGTGATGCATATGTCCGCGTGAGGCCATCCGGTGTTGTCTATATGGTTGCCAATGTTTGCCCGGTAGATCTGAGGATCTGAAGGAAGGCATATGGACGACGGTTTTTTAAAGTGAGAGTATGATCACTGCTTTACGGTTCTTGGTAAGTGAAGTTCTCCACGAGTGCCTTGTCCATTGGTTGTAGTTATAAAGATTCTGATATACTTAACCAACAATTTTAGCCAGCAACAACTCATATTTTATTATTAAATTAGACAATTAAGCTCTGAAAATTGATAAGGGTTGAGATCCTTTCTGTCATTTTATATTGTGCTACGCAGTAGAACAATTATAGCTAACATTGCAGAAATTCAAACCCACGGTCTATGCAATGTTTGAAACGATACATCTGATTCCAAATATGCATGCGTAAGGATAGAAATCTGATTTTATCAATTACTTTGCTGCAGGTTTCTCTGCTCTAGGTTGATGTTCTCAGTCAGATCTTACATCGTATACTGTAAGTTATAATCAGTTTACATTCTATTGCAACACCAATCAATGCAACCTCTGTTTAAGTCAATCAAAAGATCTTTCTTATTTTCAGAGGAGTCATTGTCACCAAATCCATTGGACTCTTGAGTAATTACGTTAACCTTTATCCCGATGCTAACATCTGCATGCGAGGGTAATTCTGGAACTTGAATAAATTTTTTTCCCGGTATGAATAAAATAATGCATATCATCAATCTCACATATTGAACGCAGACAACTGTTTTTGGTTTGTATTACCGTTACAAAATTATTTCACTGCATAAGAAAATTTTGATTGAAGTTTTATTCTTTGATTTTCTAAGTTCCTACATCTTTTGATGTGGTTCGTTCATATAGAAAACTACAAATTATGTCCTTTTGGTGGTTAGCCCAAGAATCCAGTAGCTAAAGTATCCGTTGGCTCCATGTAGACAACTCAATTATTAAGACTAACAAAGGATGGCTTTGAATTAACGAGCAAGATTGTTTGTAGCAATCTAAAGGTTTCTTAAACGAGCTTTCTTCTTAAAAAATTACCAACGCCTTCTTTATGACTTTACAACTCCCACCCTTTTCAAGAAAATGGTTGTGTGTGCATAAAGATTTGATGATCTTGTGGATCTCTCAGCCAAAATGTGCTAGATAAAGTAATATGTAGGTCTGAAAACCTGCTGATTTCCACAAGGGAAACTTAATGGTTTATGGTGAACTGTCAACTATCTTGAATGACTTTCAACCACATGGTACTTTAAACATTAGTCTTATTTATAGATTCAATTAAAATTGTAGGTAGCATATTTTATTGTCCATCGTACACATTTTGTCAATCAACATATGTTGTATTTATCACTTGAAGGTTTAACCTATAAATGTATTTCGGAAAACTAAAATGCTACACACATGTCATGGATCATTTGCCTTTATATAGTAACACATTTTTTTAAGGTTTTTAGCTCCTATATTAAGGTCTACAAATAGGTTCCCACAGTTCACTACCGAGCAATGTGCTAGCACATTACATAAAATTTATCGTCAATGCTATGACTACTCATTCATGAATGAGATTTTGGTTTTCTAAGCATATAGATCTTCGGTACATAACAATTAGCTGAAATGGTAAAAAAATTCACAGATTACAGTTTAGGTCATGGTTTAACCAACTGGTTACTAGGAGAAGGTGGTATTTTCATATATTGTATTTGCATTTTCAGTTATGTTTCCCTCTCCCATTAATTGAAAAATAAAGTCCTTAGAAACAAATATGCCCCTGACAATGAACTAAATAAATTTTAATGAATTGCTATTGTATACCTTAAGTCATATCATAGTATTATGTATATTAATTAAAGAGTACATGAAATAATCAAAAAAAAATTTAATAATCTTAATTGTACAATACATTATGTATAAGTTGCATACACTTCTTTGGAAAAACCACTGATAAAAAGTGTATATTAGTTAGGTGTTAATATCTAATTAGGCTTCATGTGGAGTTGTTATAATTGGCCTTGAAGTTGGTGCTTACTATATAAAAAAGAGGATCCAGTAATGTGGTCTTACGCAGTGTTTGGTAACGCGATTAATTCGGATACAATGGCGATGGAAGATCAAAAGTCAACCGCAAGTAGAAAAAAATAGTAGTCCTAAAACACCATATTGACAACCGGTAACTTTTTGCACAATTTTCACACTCATCTACGATTACTCAACTGAGATTATCCACCAGGCCAATTTTATGTGATGGCTCATCTTAGATGCATGACCATGGTGAAACTAATTGCTTTGCCAAATGAAATCTTAGACAATATGCAAACAAGACTTAAAATAAATACACTTGTCTACTAAAAAGGAAATACAAATAAGTAACAACATAGAATGATGAAATGTTAGAAAGGTGTCAACACAACCAATAACTGAAGCATTTTCCTCATATAAAAATTAGTTATAAATTGAATGTATATTATACTTGAAAAAGTAGTTATAAAAGTAGTTATAAACAAATATAATATACATTCATTTAATTACTCATTATCTTCAATATAAATACCAACTAACCGTGTATGTAGTTCGGAACTAATAGTAGTGATATTTAGTGATAATGCTAATAAAAAATAATTTCAATTTTATAAATATTATTCTACCTCAAATATATTGAGATATGGTTAATAATTTACATTTTTTGTTGAGCTAAATATATATGTGCATGCTAAAGAACATAAATTGGAATATAAAAAGTGTATCATGTGATTCACCAATACTTTTTTGTTCACCTATTTAATAACAGTTCTCTCTAGATATTCCTAATTCTTGCAAAATTTGTACATTATCATTGTGAAATATGACAACGTTAACAAAATTTTATCAAATGTAAGTTGTAAAATGGTAAGCAAGATGACAGTAGTAAATTATTTTTCCAGTTAGATATATAGCATTGAATATAAAATTAATTGTAAAGGGAATAATAAAGTGGAACCACATTAAAGGTTCATTTCTTAGGAAATTATATCGTGTATTTTTTAAATAAAGAAAATTTATGTCATTTTAAGACAAAGATATGAAATGTTCATATATAGATTACTACTTCATTATTATATAGTTAAATAAATTAGAAGATAAAAAATAAATATGTGGTTGAAGAAAAAGAACAAGCCTCAAAGACTGTCGTGTAAACTAAGAAGTAACTTGCGGTAAGACAACTGAAGACAACCCTAATAGAAATGTATAAAATATTGAAACAATGACTAAATATGTGATAAACTAATGTGACGTGTACTATTAACATAGAAGAACATTTTGCATTCCCATAATGATGATTTTATCATTTTGTAGATGGAATATAGCAACTATGTAAATAATTATAATAACATATTTTCTTATTAAATATCTATCTTAGGATAATGTGGTGGTGAAAATCCAAGTAGTTTTGTACTACATTAAGATCATTGTTGCCTAGATGTATATGGGCAGAGTTTCCATTAGGGTAATGTGAAGGACGTCCTGACAACCATGTTTAGGAAATGGAGCTTATTAGAGAAGACAAAAAAATTATGTTTATATGCAATTTCTACTTAGTATGCAAAAGAATAAAATATTTTTAGATCTTTATCAGTATTAATAAAGGAAATAACTTCCACAATTCTACTAAGCATCAAATAAAATGGTATTTTTGTACCCTATGTTTGATGTAAGTTTTCTATTATTATATCAAGAATAGTATTATTACACTCTCATAAGGCTTAAGCATCCTAGGACTGATAAAATTATTTAGGGTTCCTACTTCTTGCATTGCATAGTGCACGGACCATTGCCAACAGATATTGAGTTGATGCACTATAGTGGTAAAAACTAACCATATATTTCTATAATTTGTTTGTACAATTATGTTTAGCCCATGAATAATAGAAAACACTTTCACTAGAAACTATTGAATCTTTGATCGTATTAGAAGCTAACAATTGTGTCCTTTATATATTTGAATGGTTGGTTAGCTTCTACAATGTTATGTCAACAAAACACAAGTATCCTTCAGTCCAAGATAATCATGTAAAACATTTAGTGATTTTGATCCTGATTACTTTCACATTGTTTGAGCAACTTGACAAGAAATTTATAAATAATTTTGGCTATTTAATTCTAATTTTAGGCACTTCTTTGCAAATAACACAACTTTACTTTTGATTTTACAAATGTTTTATTATTGTATATAACACTTCATGTAACCTATACATAAATTGGGAATCACCCAACAAACCTATAATATGTAAACAAAAAAATATCCATTTGGGTGTTTCACTTTTTACTCTAGCACGCACTAACTTGAGCATGATGGTGTAAGTGTTTGTGTGTTCATTTCTTACATAATAAACATAATACTCCAAATGTATATGATTTCAAGAAGGAATTTGTTTCCATTGATCTAAAAATAATTCGTTTCAGGTGAAAAATATTAAATATTTTATATTAACGACAAACCAGTAAAGTATTGTTATCATTTTTAAATATATAAAGTATAAGTAAAATATTAAAGAGCATAACAATAAATATTTTTGGATTTTTTATGATAGCACGAGAGAAAGATGTAATCGATTTATAGAAGCTTTATGAAAAAAACAAGTACAAATATTTTAAGTGAGATACTAATGCACTCTCCAATTCAATTAAATTAATCAAGACAAATAGCCTCTACTATCGTGTTTTTGATGTCCTTGATTACATAAAACTGTGACCCTTCCATAACCATGTATTCTCATAGACCCAAGAACAAAACTAAAAAATGATAACAAAACACATATTGAATATATGTCATTAAAAAGTAGAAACAACATATATAATTGAATATTTATTCTTTGTCAATTATGTGTGCATTATAGAATCATATTCTTAAATGGAATTTTCATTAACTTCTTAATTTGATCCTACATAATAGTCATGTGTAGTGCACGTGCATTTACTAGTATATATATAAATATAAATATAAATATATATATAATACGCAACAATGGCGATATACGTGTTTTAGGGCTCCTATACACAGCAGCGGTGGGCTTGGGGGAGGGCCTCCTGCCGCCTTTGGGTGTTGGCCACTCCCCCTGGCCTCTTCTCTCTTGGGAAGCTTCTCATATGCTCGGGTGATGTGCGGCGCAGGCTCCCTCTGCCTTCCATTTCGATGCTCGACGCCAGCCTTTGGATCTTGAGTCTAGTTCTTCTGGCTCCCGCGGTGGTTTTGACGGAGGTAAATGCTACGACTGGGTGCATGCGGTTTCATTCATAGATCTTCGATCGTGGTGGTTCCGATGCTCTGTCTTCTCCGAGTCAGATCTGAAGCAACCCCCCCTCTTTCTTTTTCCTTTCCAGTTTCGTTTAGCTTCCTTTTTTCCTTTGTTTGGTAGTTCTTGTTAGTGGCAGCTTCTCTGCCCTGTGTATTCTCAGTCTTTCAACGTTTATCAGTCTGTATGTCTACGATCCTCTCCTGGAGTGGTCTTGGTGGCGCTTCTTCTTTGGACGGATCTAGTTGTTTATGTTTTGTGTCGTTTGTAGGTCTAGGTTGTTGGGGTCTTCCTTTCTTTGTGTCTTGTGTCTGTTCTGTCGTCTGAGGTTTGGTGGGTGTGCCCTCGGTTTCTCTGTTGACTTGCTGGGGTAGGGGATAATCAGGAGTCTTGGGTTTGGAGGCATTGCTTCCATTCCTCTCTCGATTGCGATCGAGTTAGGATTCTTGGTGAGTGGTGGTGGGGTTCTACTGTGTTTTCTATCCCCCATCCTTGTTCTTCCTTCGGCCTTTTCAGCTCCTTTGCTTGTCCTTGAAAGGGATCCGTAGTGGCTTTTTATGCTGGTGCCGTAGTGCGGCGTGTTATCTGTTATCTTTCTCTCTGTTTGTAGTTTTCTTTAGTGAGTTATAGCTTCTTTGTTGTCGTGTGGTTTGTGTCATCCTTTCATGTTAGGTCTTCTTTTGTTTCTTTGTTATATGACAGCAAGTGCGAAGGTGATCCCTTCTTCGGTCACTAGTTTAGAGCATATACTCTATATCAAAATTATCTCAGGTTGAAGGAATCTCTCATAAAAATTTGTTTTGGTCAGCGATATAGAAGAGAGATCAATACATCATTGTTCTTATCACGTTCCAATATGAGTTTCTGGTTATTGGATCTCGTCTTTACTTTTTTGTGTCCGGTTGGCGTATCTCCCTTTATATGTAGATGTCGTATGGCTTTAACGTAAGGAATGTGGTGTATTTCAATATATATATATATATATATATATATGTATATATATGTATATATGTATATATATGTATATATATGTATATATCTATATATATGTATATATATGTATATGTATATGTATATATGTATATATATACATATATATGTATATATATATATGTATATATATATATATATATATATATATATATGTATATATATATAGTGTGTGTGTGTGTGCATCAGTGTTTTTATATACCTCTTGATTGAATATGTACATACGATGAATATCAACATACATTCAACATTTATATTTTGATCATGTATCTTGCAACAATTACCTTAATTGATAGGTTATGTATTTCTAGACATTGATATACACAATATTTTTCACTTAGTATATATAAAATAACATATTATCCCATGGTCTTAGACTAGAAAATCTTATATATTATATTGCCAATAAAAGGAATCAAAATAAACTTGAATATTTACTAGATGTAATTTGAAACTTTGAACTTCATGCAAGCATTATAGTCTTAATAATTGGGTTATACTAAAATTGGACACACATGCAATCAAGTTCTCTTTGGAACCTACTAGTGGTTGTAGTAGGAAGGGTCAAGTTTGGTATGTAAATTGTTGAACCACTATGCGTAATATGGTCTATGAATTTAGTTCCAAACCAAACCTTACCTAAAGAATCACACTCCCTCATTTGAAACTATTATCTAGTCCCACTCAATCAAATCAACATAAATAGGTCATTAGGTATCCCACATACCTCAAAAACTCTAAAAGTTGAATGGAAAGTGGATAGCAAAGCACCTAACTTGTATGATACTCAATTGTACACTTCCTACAGTCCAGGAACTAACCATTCTATTGGTTGTATGCCAAGACATCCGGTCATATGATGATTTTGAATGAATACTTGGTGCTTCATTTGATTTATAATAAAAAGATGTATTTTTTATTTTTGCTTCATTGTGAGATAATGATTTAACATAACAATGTTCTAATAATTTATCACTTGATGAGATGTAATTTCAAGTTGAGGACATGAACATGGTATCATGTGTATGCTATGAGTGATCATTATTACTCAAGTCCCTAGTCATGTTGTATTGTAGAAATTTGGATAATAATAATCAATAAGACTAGTATGTGTGTTTACTGATGACCACATCTCATTGGTCATGTTATTTGATATCAATTCAAACACATAGGTAGTTGTTAACAAACAAGTGTATCAGATAGACCCACTTTTACTAAGATACATAGAAGCAGAAATGTGAGTTAGCATCATATCACAATGTGACACTGGTAATTTTGGTCCTTATATTTGAAGTCACTATAATTATCATGTGTTATTCACTGTAACTTAACACTACACATATGACCTTAAAAAAGGGTTTTCATAAAATTAGTGATTGGATATGTTGTAAGACATGTGGATTATTGTAAATGACTCAGAAAAATGTGTCCCTCCTATTTGAGTGATATCCTAGACACTTGATGAGTGAGACTATGAAATGCATGTCCATGCTCATGTGAGTCAATTTTTTATATTGATACCATGTATATTTCAATATTCTACTCTTGACCAAGGAACACAGATTGAACATTAAGATGATAAGGATTGCACCATATTCATTCTAGATATTGAAGACAAAGCGATTGTACAATCATTATAACATTGGTCACACAAATGTGAAAATTATTCTTTAACTTATCCAAATTATTTTAGTGGTAGTGGTGTGTTTTGAGATATAAATCATTGATCATGAAGCAATAAGTATATTACAGACATCACAACAATTGCAATGTGGTTCCTATAGGCTAACACTAATAGGATGCACAATGAAAAGGATTATAATCATGAAGACAAATTTAATTGTGATTAAAATATTTAAGTAATAAATTAGAACAATGTTAGATTATCTAGAAGTCTAGACAACATACTAGAAGATCCGGCCTACCAACTAGATGCCAGGAAATCTACTCATGTGATGAGTTGATCAATTGATCAATAATAGCGTTACTAGAACCCCAAATGATTGATTGGATCAACCAGTCAATAGGTTGAACAATATTCAACCAATTGATTGGCTAGTTAATGATTTGGTTCTTGGATGTTTTGGCATTGTCTAATCGATTGGTTGGTCTAGTCAACTAATCGACTAGCATGTCTATGAATGGCCACATAGTTCTATCATGTGGCTTTGTGTTTCTCAGTTTGTAATTAGAAACTTTACTCTCTTACTCGCCTATTTAAACATTAATGACATCCAAGGTTCAAGATACATGCTTTGACACCTGAAGAACCCTATTTGTCATTACCCACAATGTTAAGAGAGGAAATAAAACAATGCTAGCATGTTTCCAAGATAGACTGCTCCTTGTTGGCTCAAGCAGTACAACAAGGACTTCTTGTCTCCCACCTAGATTACGTAGAGAAGGAGGTGTCATGAGAATTCATTCATAGGATGTCTTCAACTATCATCCATGCACTTCCACAGGCGATGCACATACTCACACAAGAAAAAAAAACATTGGACTTTTTCCACAGCAAGAGGTATATATCACGCCCATCCTTTTTCATGCATATATATTTATGAGATATACTCATGGGAATTGGAATGAATTTTTTTTTCTTCTACCACACTTAGTCTCTGTCCATTTCCCAACATATTCTAGAAACACATTGTCTGTCTGATACATAATTTCCATTGTTTAAGGATAAGGAAAAACATTGATACTATCATATCGGTATTCTCCATATTGACTGTCTCGTGCATAAATTTTCCTAGCAATCCATCATTGATGATATGGGTCTTGTCATATAGAAACTTAAAGAAGAAAGGACACACCAATACAACAATGTCAAAAACATATTTGAGCAAAGTTTGCAGTAAGAAGTGTCTAGTCCAAAAGCTTAGATATGTCCCTCTCAACAATACTATCTACTTCAAAAATTAATACAAAGCAAATTTATTGGTGTAAGATCGTCACCACCCTTAAGTCTCTCTATTATTTCCTCTTGATATGTATTTATTATGTCCTTTGAAGATGTTGTTTCCTTACCACAATTTCATTGAAATTATAAAGGAATGGTTGATTATTTTCATGCATCTAATAAGTTCACCCAAAGTAGGACAAACAATCAAATAAACCATTTAGTGGAAACCTAAATGTTTTAGTCTTTCCATCTATTAAGAAGAACTCATATATATATATATATATATATATATATATATATATATATATATGGGTGTTCATTCATTGCCCGCGCGGGTAGTATGGATTTTCGCTACCCTGCAGCCAAAAAAGTAACTCTCCTAGCTAAGAAAGTAAATCTTCTGTAAAAAAAGTAACTATGGTATCAAAAAAGTAACTCTGCTGGCCAAAAAAGTAACTTTGTACAAAATATACAGCAGATATATATAAGGACGGGTTTTTTGATTTTGGAGGGGCAAATGATATTATTTTTGACTCAGATTTTTTGGAGAGATAGACAAAATAGTCCTCTACAATTTCGGAAAAAAAAATTTGAAAAAAAGTGATTGGGAGGGTGGGCGGGTAGCTACCCGCGCGGGCAATAAAGATGGGCCCTATATATATATGTATATATATATATGTGTATATATATATATGTATATATATATAAGATTTATCTCCCCTCTTCCATGCCGGTGGCGGAGGCCGAGCTCCCAGGAGGGTGGTAAATCAAGGAAGCAACTGGGATTCGAACCCGGGTCCCTTTGTTAGGGGACACCTTTCTTGACAGCCACTCCTTGTCGGCATATATATATATATATATATATATATATATATATATCTATATATATATATATATATATATATATATATATATATATATATATATATATATATCTATATATATATATCAAAATTAGGTAAATATATTTTGACTTCCCTCCTACAAATGTAAAGGGTCAAGAGTTACATATAGCCCTATGCTCTCTATACAACGTGTACGTGAGCAACTCACACATCTAGCTAATATGTAATCTCTTTTTTACATTTTTACAAATTTTGCAGCAATATTACTCACACTACTATCTACTCCAGTATGCTTACGAGCATTCCTTTCATTCCAGACATGGAAGCACAAGGCAGCAAATAGAAGAAGCTTCTTCTCCTCATTGGCGCAGCGTTTGACCATCTTTTTTATGTCTTCATTTAGCTCTATTCATAATCAGAACTCCCTGGAGATTTTCCCCCATAAGGTCTTCGTGAAACTATAACTACAAAATAGGTGGCTATGGGATTCCTCCTTTTACTTTCATAAGTAGAAGGTGATAGAAATATTTCTATTCCACTCACGTACTTTATCTAGAGTCGCTAAAGCTCCATGCAAAATTTTGAATACACAAGTGGACCATTTGGGAACTTGCTTACCATCCCATATCTGAGCCATAATCCCGTCTTTTTCAGCCCTTGTCCTTGTGATCTCCCACAAATCATCTTTTGGATTGAACATGTGCCATTCTCCAATATGAGTCTCACCTAAAAGGTGCTTGACCTGTGGCCATAGACTCCTCATCATATGAATGGTGTGTGAAATGCCTTCTCTAGTACGGGGCTGGAAATCCAGTCCTTGTGGGTATCTGTCTCTCACCCATATCCCCCATATAGAGCCACCTGTCTAGTATAAGATGGTTCTCTTTAGTGTCCCCCATCTGGCAATGTCCCTTGGAGTTTTCAGTTGCATACCCCCTTCATCTTTAGGCAAGTTCTGCCTAGAATAGTGCATGGGATGATACTCACTCACCCAAATAAAGTTTGAGATTTTCATCTCCATCCTATCAAGCACAGCACCCAGAATCTCACCTTGTTGCACCCAGAAGATAAGAAGTCCCTCTATAGCTGATCTAATGAGGGTAGCTCGGCCCGCCATGGATTTCTTCTGTGTAGGCCATCTCGCTATCATCTCATCCAATCTATCAATACAATCAGCAAAATCTTTGACTTATAGATTACCCCCGGCTAGTGGAAATCCCAGGTATTTAGTCGGAAACTTGCCCAACTCCACTCCAATAGCTTCTTGCAGTCTATCTTCCATGTAGTGACAGTTTTTTGAGAGATAGAGTTGTGTCTTATTTGCATTAATCCACAGCCCCGTCTGCACTCCAAACTCTCCCAGAAAATTTTTTAGCTCCTTTAACATTTCAACTTTGGCCTCAAGAAAAAGTAAGATGTCATCTGCAAAGATAAGGTGGATCATTACCTTCTTACCATGGATAGTGTATGCTTTGATCAATTTTGAATCTTCTGCTTCTTTCAACTTCCTTGTAAAGTATTCCATGACAATGGTGAAGAGGAGAGGAGAAAGGGGGTCTCCCTGTCGAAGACCACTATTGCCTTTGAACAAACATGCAGATGTGCCATTCACCAGTACCGAGAAACTTGTTGTACTAACACATTGTTGCATCCATTGAATCCACATTTCAGAAAAAGCCATCTTTTGCATGATCCACCACAATCTATCCCATCTGACACTGTCATACGCCTTTGAGGTTTCAAGCTTTAAGAAAGCCTTTCTGCTCCCTCTCATCACATTAAAATCATCTAGAAACTCATCAGAAAGAAGGGCACAATCACTAATACTCCTGCCAGTAATAAAGGCTCCTTGATTTTCAGAAATAAGAAAAGGGAGGACCATCTTCAGTCTTGTGGCTATAACTTTTGCTATAATTTTGTACTGAATAGAGCATCATGAAATAGGTCTGAAGTCTGCAAGTGAAGTCGTAATCTTTTTCTTTGGAATGAGAACTAGGAAAGCATGATCGACTTGTCTAACCATATTACCGCCATCAATAAACCATCTTACATACCTCATGAGGTCTTCTTTAATAGTGTCCCAAGTCATCCTGTAGAATAAAGCATTGAACCCATCTGACCCGGGGGATTTGTTGCAGCCTATGCTCCATAATGCATCTTTAACTTCTTGCTCGGTGACCTCCCTAGTGATAATGTTGTTATGGGTGCTAGAAAGTTTGAACTTCCAGTCTATGTCCTCCTCCTCTATAGTATCTTCAAAGTTTTTATTGTAAAGCTCATTGTAGAACAACATTGCTTGGTCATCAATGTCTTCTTGTTTATTAACCACCTGCCCATCTTTGTCAATTAGCTCACATATGATATTAGAAGCCTCCCTTCTTTTGATTGCCATGTGGTAGAGCTTGGTATTTCTATCCCCATCTTTTAGCCATTTCTCCCTACTTCTTTGCCAGTAGAATTTCTCCTCGGCCTTTTTTAAATCAGCAAGAATCATCCTTAACTTTCGGTCCTTCTCAATTAAGTCCCCATTGAGCGGGTCAACCATCAAGCGTTTTCTAATCTCGCTACATTCCTTTTTAGTTGTTGCAATCAGATTAGGAATATTCACCTTCTCCTTATCCCACTTTTTCAGTGTTGTTTTTAGCAGTGATAACTTTTTTGCAAAGACAAACTTAGGATTTCTATGGATGTGTGTACCCCATACCTCCTTCAGAATATCATCAAAGCCCTTCCACTATGCCCAATAATTAAGAAACCTAAAAGGCCTTGTCTTTTGTTTTTTCTCTATTATCTGCACAAGGAGAGAGCATGGTCGCTAAGCTCAGATCCGCCGGCTTTTACCTACACATTAAGGAACATCTTTAACCATTCTTCATTAACTAGGGCTCTATCCAGCTTGCTAGCTATTCTGTCCCCCAGGTCTTGTTCATTATTCCACGTGAAAAGGTCACTACCTATCATGGGAAGCTCAATCAAATCTGCTTTATCAAAAGCCATGTTAAAGGCATCAATCATAGCCTGTAGTGCAGGTCTACCCCCTATCTTCTCACCATGTAGTCTGACATTGTTGAAGTCACCAATCACCATCCACGGTGTCATCACCTTTGTAGATAAAAAAGTCATATCATGCCAGAGTTCCTTCCTACTCTTTGCATCATTATGAGCATAGACCGCTATCAAGCACAAGTGTAACCCAGTTGCTTTCCTGCATTCCAGTGTGATATGTTGATCGAACATCATCATCACTATCATCTGCCATGCATTGGGCTTCCATGCCACGCACACCCTAGCCAGTTCAGAATGTTATAGGTTGGATATGTGTTCCCACCCTTGTGGAAACAAATAACCAATGCTAAGTTTATTTTCCACCTTAATCTTAGTTTCAACCAGTATTGCAATCGAACACCCACTAGCACCAATCCACTCTCGGATTTCTTTCTTCTTGTTCCTGTCGCACCCCCCTTTAATGTTCCACATGGTAATGGACATTTTAAAGGTTCTTGTTTGCCCGAGTACACCTGGGCTGCTCCTTCTTCTTGTTGCCTTCTTTTTTCTTCTTTGGTTCAACCTGTCCGGGTTCCTCTGCATCTGACTCACTGAGAGCATCAAATCTATTGGTGGCCTCCAAGATGGACTTGACTCCTTGTGACTTCGGGATCCCATTTAGGCTTTTCCTTCTTGAAGCTGGGATGAACTCCCCCTATCCCTTCTAATTTTTAGTGTTCCTTTTCCCTCCTGGTCGTGCAATCAGCAGTCCCAGGCTGTGTTGAGTCTGCTATATGCCTTGTGCCTTCGTCTTCAGTTTCAGTAGACTGGGCATGCCCATCATCATCTATAGTCGACATCGACCTAGCCACAGAAGGATCTTCCTTCTCTACGGCCTCGCCCGCACCAGTCATAGCTCCCCCATCAGTCTACTTTGCATTTAGGTTTTCCTACCATGTCTTCTCAACCCAATGTCTTGAGCTCGCAGTGGTCTTCTTCAGTTCAACTACCTTGCCCTCAGTCTGTTGCTTCTTGATTGGTCCATAGCAAGCTCCATCCAGATGGATAAAGGCCTTGCAAGTACTGCACTTGGGCGGATGGTAGTCGTAGGTAACCTTCACAGGCATGGCCTCCCACCCTTTAATGTTTAGTCAAACCTACTATGTCACCTCCTCATCCGCCTGCAATTCCACCAACACGTGAGCTTTATCTGACTCCAGTGATCTGTCATCTATGAACAAGACTTTGCCAGTGCCTACAGCGATGGTTCCAGCCACCTTTCGCACCACGATCGCCTAATAGAGCCCAGTGTAATCCAAGCCGAAATCGAAGTGAACGCATCATGTTTCAACTCGTCACCAAATCAGTAATCTTTTGCAACCACGAGCTACCCGTCAAACCACCTTGGCCCTAAGTCTATTACGGTCTTCTTGTCTATCGCGTTGGAGAAGTGGATCAAGAACACCTCGTTCTCCTTCGAGATCAAGTCGCAAGTTTCTTTAGGGTGCCAAGTCCTTTTGATCCAAGCTAGGAGATAAGGATATTAAGGTTGTTTCCCTAGCACGTATGCCATGATCGAGTATTCCCAGATGTTGCGCATCTTCTCAAACTCCTCCTCCTCAGGGTCGACGTGAACCTGGTCATCAGAGTGTCGTGGTTCCGGGAAGATCTCCTCAATTTTCATGCTTGGTGGTGGCTCCCTCAGGACTTTGGTCCAGTCCTTCCTCACATGCGTCGTCGACGCTCGTGCGTCCGTAGGCGAGGGAGTCGCCCCATCCTCTCCAACGTTCCCTGGTCCATCGTTAGGATTGGGAACTCTGGTCTTTCCTCCTCTCCCAGATCCTCTATCAAGTTGTTGTTGTGTGGGGTGTGGTGGTATGCTAGTGGAGGGGGTACGGGATGTGTGAGGGTGGACGTCAGTGGCCGGAGTGGCCGTCAACGTGGGTGCCATCGCCCTAGGGTCGCAGGTCGCCTGGTCACGCAGCCGAGCCCTAGGAGATGGGTTTTTTTATGTATATTATTATTATTATTATTATTATTATTATTATTATTATTATTATTATTATTATATATATATATGTGTGTGTGTGTATGTATGTATATATAATATGAAAGTTTCACCAACGTGAACATACAAACAATAAAAAATCATCTTTTAGATAGGAAACAAACTTTGGCTCATATATATTAACAAGTAGTTGTAGGATTTTGTCCTACAAACTCAAACAATGATGATATTACTCTATATAGTCAATACACTACAAAGGTTCAATATTAACAAAAAGCATCAAGATGAGTTTGAGAAAACATGTAAAGTTAGAGAAGTCTTTGCATGACAAAAAGCATCAAGATCATAAAACATGCTTGACCACTTGAGCCACTCCTTTTCGGCATATATATATATATATATATATATATATATATATATATATATATATATATATATATATATATATATGTGTGTGTGTGTGTGTGTAAATGCATATATATAGTGTGTGTTACATCTGCATCCCAAGATTTACCACTAATCATGAGATTAGGGCATGAGTTTGATGATTATGCTTGATATAAAGTTCACTCCCATATTTTTTCCATTTATTTCAAACTCTTTATTTTCTCGCATCCAAACACAAAAACAACTTTACATGACAATTAGACTTTGATTACTCTAATATAATCTCAACATTAATGATACACATCCATACACTCATTCTGTTTCTCACACTTCCATGTACATATGACATGATAATCAAATAAATTCTCTCTTATTAAGGATATAAAGATACAAACATCATTTGCAACTCTCTCACATCTATACAAGGACCTAGAGTGACAGGGACCGACTGAACTTAGCTAGTCTCATACTTAACTCATGTGGTAGATCTACTCTGATGCTTTGACCTTCTTCAATTCCACATGGTTTCTCTAAAAACATTATGAGTAGAGGGGTGAGCCTACTCATCTAGTGAATGAGTAATTCAAAGAAATAGTTTAAAGAACTTATATAATTACAAATATATTGTCGAGCCACTGATATCAATTATAACAACAGTAAGCTTCAAAGAGTCTAATCATTGAGAATCATAAATATGGCAGGATACTTTAGATATCTACAAAAATGAATCAATATATGAACATGCTTGATTGATCATAAAGAAAACTAATAACTCAGAAACATATAAAGAATAATTCAATAACTGCACACACTTATTTAACCTCTCATTCATCTTATTATGTCTTGAACCAACATGAGGTGTACCACAACATGTGAAAGAATCACAGCAAGCTACGATCTCACTGTACAAGGCTTAGAAGCATGCCCGGGTTCCTAAGCCTATCTCTTGAGTAAGACCCCATCTGCAGTGGGCCTCGGCACGACTACCTCTCGGCGACTAATAAGAGCATCTGAATATCTCAGACTCCACCTCTCAACCTGAGAACTCAGGTGGTGAGTCAAAGCCCTCAGGCTTATTGTGCATCAGTGGACCTATTGACCACTGATCACTCAACAAGTAACACAGGTACCACCGGCATCCCCGGCTGGTGTTGGGTACCATACAATTGTAAGGAGTTTGCCCTACTAGTCAAGACCCCCGCACCCTACTGGTGCTCTCTGGCTTACCTCGATCTGGACTACCTCCAGTCCAGAAACTGTTCCCTCCTCAAATTGTAGGCCTCATCCTGTGAGGATTCTACAGTGTTCAGGGCATCTACATGTCTAATTCATTCTTTAAATTCACAATTCAATCATTACCATAACATATCTTTGTTCAACTCTGTAAACTGTTCATTTCATAAACCATCTGATAACATATACCACAACTAAACTGTTAAGCATCACCACATCTCAAGTTGAGAAACATTAAAATCACAATACTTGTTTCACTAAACACCCTATCATTAGGGTTTCATTTACCTCATTCATTTATCAAATAACTCGCATAAGTATTGAATATATCATAACATCATTCAATAATAATTGCTCTCAACAGTTCACATATAATCAATTATTATATGAAACCCTATAATAAACTGAACTAGGGTTTCCATACCAAATGAAATGCAAGATCTTATCTGACATATATTTAATACACATACAAATAAAACAATCATTCGTAAGGAGATTCAACTAGACAAACTTCTTTATTCAATTATACAACAATTTCAGTCATAGCCAAATACCCTAACTTTTAGTTTACTTTTATAACCTCTTCAAACACTTTAATAATTGTCATTTAGATGGATTGTACTCATTTCTAATATGATTTTATCATCTAAAATTCATCACAACAAATCAATCATCCATTTCATATCAACTTGCAAAGGCTAGATCAAAAAGACCATGTACGGTTTTTTCATGCATACTAAGCAATTGAAAATTAATGACAATTTAACTTATTTTCTTGCATTCTACTATTTAAAGGAAGTACCCACTCACCCTAAGGTATGAAAACACCCTAAAAATGTAGCCAATCTCTGAAGATCTCGAATCCATATCCAAATCCTAGCAAAATCTATAGTTTCTTCTTCCTTTTAACCCTAAACAGGATCTGTTGTAGGTAGAAGAAAACCAGAGGTTAAACCAAACCTCAAATTCATTGGATCAGGGATTCCAAGAAAGGGTAAATGGAAACAAGAAATAATCAAGGGTCAAACCTACTTACCAAGTTGAATCTATAACAACCCTTTTTTATTTCCAGCGTTGTTCACATTCTTCCCCATAATTCACCCCATAAATTGCCCTCCCAGTCACCTTCTCACAGAGCAAGTTGTCTGGGATGATAGAGGATTGAATCATGGTTTCAACGCACTTCGTTTCGTTGAAAACGGATAAGTATTGCTCGAGATATGATAGTTTTACAATTGGCTGTCCTGGGCAGCGTCGGTCGCGGTCGCGGTGTTGACGCAGTGCCGGTCGCGGTCCTAGCATCGCAGGTCGCGGTGTCGACGCAGCGTCGGTTGCAGTCCTAGTATCATGGGTCATGGTGCTTTGTATATGTTTACTAAAAATGGCATAACTCTCTCATTTTAACTCCGATTTAGTTCATTCATTTTTTGTTGGATTCATAATTGAATTATATACAATCATATTATTTTGATAATATTATCAAACGAAAATTAGTTATTAATTATTTTCTCCAATGTCATTAACTCTCTTTTTACACATATGTATGGGTTAATGTTATATTAAATCCAACTCGGATCTTTATAGTATGCTTAACTTATGATTATGAGTTCCCCAAACAAGTATTTAAGGTTATAAAAATTAAGATAAATCACAACATAGAATATTACTAATAAAAGTATGCCAAGCATTAAGATTATCTTAAAACTCTAGGATTACCAGCAAAGCTAAGAAGGGGTTGTAACAATTCTCCCCCTCTAATAAAAATTTCGTCTCGAAATTTCTAAAATAGGAAAAGATACTTGTTAAAAATCACCAATTCTACTTTCCAAGTAACTTCTTCTATACATGATTCCTCTGAAAAACTTTTACTAGGGGTATCTCTCTCCTTTTAAGCTTTCGAATACTACAGTCTAGAATTTTATTTTCAACATTGAGTCATTTGTTCCTCTTCAAATCAAAACTTTTAATCGATATAAAATGTGTGAAACATAATTTCTCATCTCATCATCACATGGTACTATTCACTTACCATTCATGAGACCACACTACTCATCACACTATCACAAGATATAAACCCTTTTCACAATATTACAGGGTATCAACCCTTATCAACATAAGAGGATTACACCTCATCCAGTGCTCAACCATGCCCAAAGGTCATTAAGACCATCATATTATTCTGTGCAAGATCATCGTTATTTTTTTGCATGCCTTATAACAAGGTTCAACAACATCACTTACATAGAATACACCAGATCAAAAAAAATTGCATTAATGAGCTTGGAGATATTCATAAACAATCATAGTAGGGTTATATTAACATTAAGAACATTCCTTTATTACATCAACATGCAAGGAATCTAGATATGAAACCCTCATCATATTCATAATGCAAATGTTTAGCATAAGAAAGTATTAACCATGTGGATATGATAATCACCAATTAACATATTAAGGTTATGATCATATTAAGGAGGTTATTCCACCATCATTCCATCATATAAGAATGTTAAACATGAATACTCATCTTTATCTATTTGTTATTAGAGTTGGATTCGACAAAATAAATTATATTAATGTTACTAATCAACACTTATACCCAAACCCTTATTCATGACATCCCCAGTTGGATCATGGATGCATAAGGTGAAGCATCACCATCACATTCCATACTATTATCAAGTATGAACCCACACATAAATCAAGGTGTAACCATCGGGTTATAGCATACTAGGGTTTGAACAACAGTAACAGAGTACTCCATGATTGTATTAGTCATTCAAGGACTATTCATACCCAATTACCATCACTTAGTTATATTATAGCTAGGTATAACAAGCTATACCTCATTAGGGTTACATATCAATACAATATGGTTATCATCCCTTCTATCCATATGAGTGAATAGGTAAGACTACTTTATTCAGGGTAACCCTCCATTTTTTTTCATCATCATTCAACCCATATCACCATACCACAATTGTACAATACTGCGATGGATTACTGGTATGAATGACTACAACTATCAGACACCTATAATTAAATACTGATTGCACATGTACACTAAAATCATACGTAGAACCAATTTACATCCCTCATTATACCTTCAACAAATTACACTTCTAGAAACAAATTCACATTTTGTTGAAAGCCATTATTTCTCTTATTTCTCTCCCCATTCATTACTACTTACTTCTTGTTACTTATCCTTCTCATTTTGATCATATAGAATAAACATCCCTAAATTTGAAACATACAAGGTAAGAATAGAATATTCATCATTCTTGACATCACTGTAAGAATTTATTTCATATCACACTTTACTCATGTTTTATTTCTCCTTTTATTCAAAACACACTTGTTACATTTCAAATTTATTTCTTACCCTTTACTCTGAATCATTTCCATATTGTTTATCAACCTTTTAGATTATCTATGTTTAAACCTTGGATTACTATCAGTGCTTGTTTACTTCTCGTAGTGCAAATTTCATGATCTTGTTTTATAGATATGCTAGAATTCAAGGTCAAATCACTAGTGACATCCCTTGAACTACTACAACTCTAAACATTCTAGGGATTTATCCTTATCCATAGCATGACGTTATTGTTATGTGACTTTGCTCCCTTAATTTGAAATTCAAACTTTGGATCTCACAAGTTTTACTAAAGTCTTGCTTATCTTATCAATTGAATTTCCTTTCTCTTACTTGGTCATTCAGATAAATTACATTCTCAATTTACCTTTCTAGGGTTTCACCATCATATTGTGTGTCATTATTACATTCACTATATGTATCTACCATGGTGGTTATGCATCATATATGATTCATTTTCTTATCACTTCATTCCCACATTTCTCTCGTTAAGGAAGATATGAAAGAGAAGATGATTCTGAGGCTTAGAATTCTTATCTTCAAACATTCCCTTAATACATTTCTTATATGTAGGTTTAATTAGTTATCAACAAGGATACTTGACTAATTAGCACTTGCTTGAATCTCCTAACCTCTTTCTTTACAATCTATATTACTCCATCATTTTTCAAACCCTTCCTTACTTTCCATAATCCTCTTACCATATACTACTCTTCCACATGTCATCTTTAACTTCTACTTTTCTCTTATGATCATGTTTCTTATTCATGTGTATGATTATGTATATCATGTTGCATATATTTTTTCCTTCTACTAATGTGAAGTTGAAACTCTAAATCAATAATCTCTCTACTAGTTTCACCTCATGTTTAATACATTACATATCCTTCATTTTAAATCAAACAGCTCATGCATGGGTCAAACTTAGTTTCTCTTTCAATCAAGTTTTTTTTTCTTCCTGAATATAGTCTACCTTTGTATGACTTATTCATTTTCTAAGCTACACTTTTGTTCTTATTTTAGAAACTATTTTGTTAGTCTATAGAGACTTAGAATCCAATGGTAGTAAGGATGGATGTATTAAACTTCATAATTAAGGTATACATTCCATGCTCTCAATTATGTCATGTAATCCTTATTCCTTAATCAAGCTCATCATTTCTAACATTTCTCTTTGATTCAATTAAGTTTCTTGTCGTGGTCTTATGATTTACATGTTCATCTAATTCTCTTTACTTTAACTCTTCTGAAGACTCTTCAATTCTATGTAATTATTGTATACTTAACTCTTTTCTTCTATTTTCCCTTTGCTTTGGAGTACATAAAAGCATTGTACTCGATTATATGATCCATTCCTCATGATTGATTCTTACTATCTTGGCCCTTACATACTTTTCTCATATCTTTTCCATATTTCATATTTAAAGTTCATATAATACTAATCATTAAACTTAATATGAACCTTATGTCGTGTTCCTTTATTCCCAATTAAGGGTTTCTCATATGAGGCCCCAAAGATGGATCTCAAGATATCAGTTCCAACTGATTCTTAGCTATTCTAATCTTTCCCATATGTTTCAACATCTTAGTGTATGTACATTCTCACTAAGATGTGGGTCTAATTTATCTAGAGTCTACTCTTATTATATTTTCAATAGGAGTCATTAGATCCCAGTAACGCACCCAACCAGTCAGACCAGGCCAAACCTGCAGTCCTGAAGCCAATAGCTACTCAGGATTAACTAACTCCTATTAATCTCAAACATGTGGAAAGAATATCCACTTATGGCAAACTCATTTAAATATAACTTCTGGTCTACTTGATACAAAGAATATAAACAATAACTGAATCACTTCATGATACACAACAATATAAAAGAATCATATATATTCTACAAACGGATAATCTGAATTCATACATATAAGAGCATTTCTATTGATCTCTAATCAAAGAAGCAATATAAAGAAAGAGTTATATCACATTCTTTGTTTAATCTCTTACACCTTCATTACTTTTAGGTCTCCTAACCCTAAGATTTCTAGGGTTTTTCTCAAGCCAATCCTTCCACTGCATACCCGGCTAGGGCATCCATAGAAGAATAGATCGAGAAGCTTGATACTGGTCAATCTAAGTATCTAGATACCAGGCTAGGGTATCCATATACCTAGACTTCGCAGAGTTATTAACACATCAACTTGTATTTGCCACACTTATAACTCTAACTTTCTATCCTAATGGTCCCTGATGACTCAGCCTAAGCTCTGATATCAAAAGATTGTCACACCCGCATCCCAAGATTTACAAATAATCATGAGATTAGGGCATGATTTTGATGATTATACTTGATACAAAGTTCACTCCCATATTTTTTCCTTTATTTCAAACTCTTTTTTTTCTTGCATCCAAACACATAAACAACTTTACATGACAATTAGACTTTGATTACTCTAATATAATTTCAACATTAATGATAAACATCCATACATTCATTTTGTTTCTCACACTTGCATGTACAAACGACATGATAATCAAATACATTCTCTCTTATGAAGGATATAAAGATACAAACATCATTTATAACTCTCTCACATCTATACAAGGACCTAGAGTGATAGGGACTGACTGAACTTAGTTGATCTCATACTTAACTCATGTGGTAGATCTACTCTAATGCTTTGACCATCTTCAAGTCCACGTGGTTTCCCTAAAAAAAATTGTGAGTAGAGGGGTGAGCATACTCGCTCAGTAAATGAGTACTTCAAATAAATAGTTTAAAGCACTTATATAATTACAAATATATTGTCGAGCAACTGATATCAATTATAACATCAATAAGCTTCAAAGAATCTAATCATTGACAATAATAAATATGGAAGGATACTCTAGATATCTACAAAAATGAATCACTATATGAACATGCTTGATTGATCGTAAAGAAAACTAATAACTCAGAAACATACAAAGAATAATTCAATAACTGCACACACTTATTAAACCTCTCATTAATCTTATTATGCCCTGAACCCACATGAGGTGTACCACAACATGTGAAAGAATCACAGCAAGCTACGATCTCATTGTACAAGGCTTAGAAGCATGCCTGGGTTCCTAAGCCTATCTCTTGAGTAAGACCCCATCTGCAGCGGGCCTCGGCACGTCTGCCTCTCAGTGGCTAATAAGAGCAGTCGGATATCTCAGACTCTATCTCTCAACCTGGGTACTCAGGTGGTGAGTCAAAGCCCTCAAGCTTATTGTGCATCAGTGGACTTACTGACCACTGATCACTCAACAAGTAACACAGGTACCACCGGCATCCCCGGTTAGTGTTGGGTACCATACAATTGTAAGGAGTCTGTCATACTGGTCAAGACCCCCACACCCTACTGGTGCGCTCATGCTTACCATACAATATATATATATATATATATATAGGCTAAAAGAATTGTGTACCCGAGTACATGTAGCTTGCATGTACCTTCCTTCATTTATGATGATTGTAAAATTAAATTGCACTATCCAACCTTATGGATGTGGTGTATACCACTTAGATAAGATGTGTATAAAAAATCAACAACATCTTATATTCATAGGTCATCCAATGAAAGAATTTGTGTGTTACCTAATCAATGGTAAGTTATAGAAATTACAGAAGCCGTTGGATGATATATTGTTATATCTTATGATCTATACCAGATATTGGTATGATTTTTTAAACACATCTAATCTATATAATTTTGAATCAATCCATATGGTTGAATTTTATTAACATGCTCTACATATGTCATTTTAATGGTCGGTACACGTAACTTACATGTACCGGCCGGTACACACACTTCCTAACCTTATATATATATATATATATATATATATATATATATATATATATATATATATATATATATATATATATATATATATATATATATATGGTAGTGATCCAGTATGAAACATCCTACGGTGAGAGCATGAGAAGCATTTGAGTAACTACAAATTTGTAACTATCCTTTATAATCCATCTCTATAGATCGGAAAAGCATTAATTCATTTGCCTTCTCACAAAAATCATAGCAATTAGATAATGTTTACATGTCCAATATACACTTTTTGCATCCAACGGTCATCCTGAAATTCAATTTTGAGCGTCAAAAAGTATTGGGTTATTTTGAATGATATATAAATCATATGGTGGTGAAATTTTTTAGGAAGGCAAATATTAAGGTATATTGGTAATCTATATGGTTGGATTTTTAAAATGTGGCCTATGTGGAGAGTTACTCAAATGCCTCTCATGTTTTCACCAAGATATGTTTCTCATTGGATCATTGTCATATATATATATATATATATATATATATATATATATATATATATACGTGTGTGTGTGTGTATGTATATATATATGTGTATATATATATGTATATATATGTATATATGTATGTATAATATGAAAGTTTCAGCAATGTGAACATACAAACAATAAAAAAATCATCTTTTAAATAGGGTACGAACTTTGGCTCATATATGTTAACAAGTAGTTGTAAGATTTTGTCCTACAAACTCAAACATGTAAGATTCAAGCAGTCTTGCATAATCAAAACTAAAGATGATACATTGAGCCTTGATTATCTACAGTAAAAGAAATAAAAAAAATTTACAATATGAGAATATTAACTTTTTGCGATTTAGAATATGAAACCTACCTATTCTAGTCACATATTTTCCATATAGTGAGGATAACACCTTTAAGAAAGAATCTCACTGTATTACTTTTTATTCATTAAAATATCAAAATCCATATCATCATAGTATGTTGACCCAAGTAAAATATTGATTTATGCCCATGGTAAGATGCCATAATTCTATAAATAAGATGGCATATGTCAATGCCCATCATATTGACCTCGGGTAGTTACATGGAGTTATCAAATGGCTCGGTTTTTGTTCCAAACAAACTCACCATTCTTAATTAAAAAATATCTCAATGATTAAAATTTTGGTACATTCTCTTAGATACAAGGTAATCCTAGTTTCAAACTTTGATGAATAGTTCCAAGATGGTATATTCAAAATCCAATTTCAACCTAGTGATTATGTTATCACTCTATTACCTAATTCTACCAATAGAATGTTCTCTTAGGATAAGTGGCAGTTAAGCATCATAAAGTGGCATGGTCATCATGGAACTAAAACTAGACTGGATTTTGTCTTAAAACAAAACGAAGGATAACTCTTAAACTAATAAATGGTTTCTATCTGTGGCACCTCAAAGTCCAATATGCTAGAAGAAAAATTATTTGTTAGGTTCATATCAACAACCATCATTCCATCTCTCAAGGTTGTTAAAAAAAATATTCATGTAAATTGTTTGAACTCAATTAATTCAAGAGAAATTTACATTCAGAGTAAAAATCAATCGATCCCAGTAATGCACTTTCAACTATAAGTCAAAGATGTTGAATTTATAAATCCTTCATATGTATTCCTCATTTTCACATCATTTGAGTCCTTGACCATGGCCATGAATAGGTAGTTTTTTATTATTCCACCGGCATGCGATACATATATGATTATAATATCTATTAATATGGGCTAATACTCAATCAAGTGGATTTCAATAATTTATGATGTTTTCCTCAATTTAGGATTCCAAGTTATTCTGCTCTCATAGACTACTCAGTCATTCACTTAGACTAAGTCATTTCCTCAATGAATTTAATGTGACCAAAAATGTTTGTCCTTGTCATCTTGAATTTGTAGTTATTGTTTATGCCTTAAACCATACTATGAGAGGAGAAATATATTATCCTAAACTTCTAATGTTTTATAGTCCATTTAATCTTGCATGGATAATAAACCTTATGTTGTTAAAACCCTATCTGATCTTAAATCAAGTATATCATAAAACTTTGAAACCATAGGTGGGGTGAAGTGATATTTTTCATGGAATTTTTAAATCACTTACTAGGCTCTTAAGCTATGTTTTTAGAGTATATGATTTCATCATTGATAAATAATGAGGTATTTTCAATTTATCACATCACATCATGAAATTTTGTGGAGAGATGTTCATGTGTTTTTGGTGAGTGACCAATTAGAGTCTTTGGTACATAAGTATGTAACCAAACATTGTCTTGGGGATAATAAAAATTAGTTCTATATAAGATATTTAACAAAGATTTTAGGAATTTATTTGACAATCAATATGATTTAAACAACAAAGAAAAGTTTCATTTTGGGTAACTAGGTGAAACTACTTCTTTCTAGGCTCCTTTTTGTCATGATCAGGTTACATCATGATAAGGGCTTGGTTAAAATTTGGGGGAATTTAGATTATACAATTGAATTTATGGAAATAAAAGAGTAATGAGAAATTCAATTTTATCTTGAGGTTTTAGGATTTATCTACAACAGGTCTTATGTCTCAACCATTGGATCATAATTCAACTGACAACCCAACTAAAAATAGAGCACATGACACATCCTAGCCAGTAAGCTATTGGGATCAGAGGGTGGATAAGTCATCTTCCATGAGTGAAGTATTCAAAGTGGAAGATATCTCAATCTATAAGTTGTCATTTCAATGTAGGGCACACATCATAGATTTGAGAATTATTCATGAGGGATACATACATTATGTTGGGGGACTATTTCTCTTTATCTCCTAAAATACAAGGTTTGGTGGATACTTTAGATAAAACTAAATTTTCCCTTTTTGAGTTATCTGCCACCTGAGCGTACATTAGTCATGTAAAAGGGGCATGGATTCAAAAACATAAGTAGGGTTCAAGAGGGAGAAAATCATAGTTGTGGCTATGTGAAGTGGGACAAGTTCTCCATTTTTGTTATGATGATTCTTTTGGTGATTGTCAAACACCCTTTCATAGGATACTGGAGGTTAGGGGTGTTGGTTTTAGGAGTATGCACTTCTAACTAAGCATATATGGGAATTATTGGTAGATTTATGGTGAGTTCGGTGGTATTTTTTGGGATCGAGGATTTTTGGGTGAGTTATTCCCTTCTTAATTCTAATGGCAGCTACTCCAAAAAGGTGGCTAACTATAATAACATGGTTATAGGGTTCTCAGATTCAAGCAATATGGTAAACTTCACTGCATTTTTTTGTTGTACTTTTTTATTGTAGTATTTGATTAGTATATTACCATGTTGTTGTAAGAATCATAATGATATAATACCTCTAACTACACATAGAATAATAAAAATCATTATAGTAATATAATAACATTGTACCCAACAAAATCTCAACACATGTATAATACATGACTAAAACAAAATACCATAAAAGATTGTAAAGGGTACCTAGATATCTTCAACTACAAGTCAAAATTCTCTTGAAGTCTTCAAAAGACTCATAATAAGTAAAAAAGGATAAGTATAATAAGAACAAATATGCTCAAATGAAACCAAGCGGAAATAATAATAAAAGTAACGCATGTGTTGAGGTAACTAAATGAATCATATACCCATATACGTATGTAAAATAGATTGACATAAAAAATGATGCATTACATAAACATAGGAGTTGCACCAGATAACATGCATTTACGATCATATTGTGTATCTAATGCAATATAAGCTAGTCAGGTTGGGGTGCCACCACCTCAATGTTGACCTAGAGGTTATACATTGTCCATATTTTGATAATGACTTAACCATTCCATTCATATGTATCTAATATATGTATTCAAGATTGATTTCAGGTGTTAGGTACATGAATAGGATCAAATTACACAAGCCCTAGCTTGTTAAAGTTCAAGTCAAAAGCAATGCAAGTTTGCTAATTAGGAAATCCATGTAAAAGACCTTAGAAGTATTTTGTAATCACTTGTATTGATGATATGACTTGTAACTAAGATGAGAAAATTATGCACGACACTTAGTACCAAGTTTTAGTCACTTTTTAAGCACTTTAGAAAATCGATCACAGGCTATTGATCGGTCGAGTTACAATCTCGACCGATCCACTGGATCCATTTTTTGGAGAGTGCATCGGTCGAGTTGTGCATTCATTGAACTCGACCGATCAGGTTACTGACCAAATATTATTTTCATTGGTCGGTCGAGTTTCCCCAAGACAAACTCGACTGATGGTTTGAAAATTGGGTTTGTCTTTTATCCGATCGGTCGAGTTACCTTTATTGAATCTCAACTGAATGTACTATATAGAAAATGTAGAAAAAGTGATTCTAACTGTTGGTGACTTGTTTCGACGAAAATAGATCTGTTGCCTTATGCAAAAACGGCTATAATTTGACCCTAAGTGTTCCCCAACTTGAAGGAGCACCCCCAGCTATAATTTGACCCTAAGTGTTCCCCAACTCAAAGGAGCACCCCCAGCTATAAATAGGACCACTTCAAGTTCATTCCAAGGTTGCTCATTCACTATATGCTTGGTCCTAGGCTAGTTGAGAGTGTTGCACCCCTTTGAGCCCCTTTATCTCTCTACTTTCAATTCAAATCCATGACTATGAGTGAGTTAGGATTTGTTGTAAGAGAGCAATCATTTGTATCCATGTAAATCTCTCCACCTCCATCTTCCTACCCCCTTACCTATCCTTCTTGAGCGTCCACCTTGCCTATCTCGTTCACTCGGAGATTTGGATCACCATGCTTTATTCAACCTTGAATAACATCAACTCCTTCTCCTTCACTCAGAGAAGATCTACAAGCCTTTTCTTGAAGGTGGAGTGGGTAAGACCTTGTTGAAGGCTGAAGACTCCTTACTCAAGTGGGTAAGTTCCTTTGATAGGTTGAAGATCCTTGCTTGAGGTATTAAGTCCTTGGATGAATGTGGTTTTTGTCTTGTAATCTTATGAATGAATACAAGAGCACTAAGATTGCAAAGTCCTAGAGCCTAACCACCTCTAGGTAGTGGACTGACTCACTTCTAGTTTGAAGTGTGGAACCACTCTAAACCACTTTGTCTAAGTATATGCCCCCTTTGTCTCTCATCCTTGCTATGCTTGTTAGTTAGGACTTCAAATTGGTTGTGTGCTTTAGCTTTTACACTTAATTTAATTTGAAGGTCTAATCTGTTAGTTGATATTTGTGAAGCTCTATTCACCTCCCCCCCCCTAGAGCCCTTGATCCAACAAGTGGTATCAGAGCAGGTCTTCTCCAAGCTACTTCTACAAGTAGGAGAATATGGGCGGTTTAGCACTCTCAACTTGGAGGGAAACTTCTTCATGCGACCTCTGGTCTTCGATGGCACCAAATTCCTATATTGGAAGAGAAGAATGCAGTTCTATCTCCAAGGAGTAAGCTACGAGATGTGGAAGGTGGTGTACCTAAAGTATGAAGATCCAAAGGGGGAAATCTCTACATGGATGGAAGCCCAAATGAAACAAGCTCATCTTAATGTCAAAATCGTGAGCATCATATATGCAACCCTAACCCCATTAGAGTTTAACCAGATCTCCTCATGGGACACTGCACATGAGATTTAGAACAAGCTATGTGTCATCTATGAGGGAATGGAGAAAGTGAAGGAAGCAAAGATCTACATGCTTGGTGGTCTCCTTGAGAACTTCAAGATGGGAAAGAATGAAAGAGTGGCAGATATGTACACAAGGCTTAATGTCATCATCAATGGATTGGCAGCTCTTGGTAGTGTCGTGGATAGAGGAACAATCAACTCAAAGATCTTGAGATCTCTTCCAAAGAGATGGGATCCCAAAGTGACCTCCATTGAAGAAGTGTACAAGCTTTAGTGACTTGGCAACTGAGGAGCTGGTTGGCAACCTCCAAGCTCATGAGCCAAGGCTTGACAAGCAAGAAAAAGAAGAAAAGAGAGAAGAGAAGGAGTCCAAGAAGATCAAGAACATAACCTTCAAAGCTCAAATTGAAGAGATGGTTCGGCAACAACAACTTGCACTCCAGTCCCCTACTCCTTCCTCAAGTGAAGATGAAGGCCCAAATGAGCATGAAGCTAACTACTCCAAGGGCAAGCACTTCAAAGGGAAGTCTTCTTCATCTACTCCTAGATGCTATGAATGTGGCCAAAAGGCCATTACAAGAGTGACTTCCCCAAGGCCAAGAAGAGCCACCACAAGAGTAGCCACAAGAAGGACAAGGAGTATAAGAAGGAAGGCAAATACAAGAGAAAGGAGAAGAAAGAAAGAAGAAGCAAGGATGAAACTCATGCAGCTTGGGAGGAGTCTTCCTTAAGTTCTTCTGGCTCCAAAGATGGAGAATGCCACCTTGCTCTGATGGCCTCTACAAGTGATGATGTAGGTGAGGTAAGTGAGGTAAGTGAAGTTAATCTGCATGAGTTGTCTAAAGAAACTCTTATTGATATGATTAATGCTTTCCGGTCATCTTTTACTAAATGCAAAGCTAAAAAGAAAAGGTTAGGAAATATTATAGATGATCTTTATGCTAAGATTGAGATTCTACATCAAAATGAAAAGCTACATCTTGATAGTATTGATACTTTGCAAGGGCAATTTCTTGATCTTGAGCTCCAATACAATGGAGTTGAAGTTGAGAATGGTGTCTACCTTAAGACTATTGCTACCCTTAAGGAAGAAAATCAAAAATGCCAAGATAAGATTGATGTTCTTAAAACTAAAAATGTAGAACTTAACCTCATCGATGAAGCTAGGAAGCAAGAAACATATGATTATCAAAGAAAAATTCAATTGCTTAAATCTGAAAATGCTAAGTTGTTTGTTCAAGTAAATGATCTATCCTCTAGACCTATCTTGCAAAGTAATGAGGTAGCTAGCATTGCTCTAGAATGTGATTCTTTTCATACTAAAGCCCTTTGTTTAGAGGCTAACTTGTTGCATGATAGAGATGATCTTGCTAGCTTATCTTCTACTGTCATTAATCTTAGTGATTATAATGAAAAATTAAGAGCATCTTTGTAAAAGTTTCTTATGGGAAAGAAATCCCTTAATGTTGTCCTAGAAAACTCTACCAAACATATTGGTACTAGTGGTTTAGGATATGATGAGACTGCTCCTAAGGGTAAGAACAAGAACAAGAGTAAGGGTAAGAAGAAGAGTGTGGAACCTCCTTTCTTCCATGGAGAGACTTCCATCTCTAAGAACCCAATGGTATGTGCTCATTGTAAATGTGATGATTATTACTCTACTTATTGTCCTTACAAGCCAAATGGGACCAACCCAAAGATGAAATGGGTCGCCAAGCTAACTTCAGATCCCAAAGTTTGAGTTGGGCATCGACATCCTTCTTTCATGGAGGTCAACAGAATGTGGATTGTTGGTAGTGGCTGCTCAAAGCATATGACAGGTGAAATCTACCCAGTAGAGGAGTGCTCACTTCTCCGAGGAGGAGAGAGAGGTCGTCCTCCAGGAACGTCGTTGTCTCGCTGCCGTCCTCCATCGCCAGAGCCAGAACCAGAAGCCATCGCCTCTTTCCCTCATACCCTTTGGACGAGTCCTCCTCAGTTCTTAATGCTAAACCTGATGGCAAGGCGACTAAATCCTGGGCGGATCTGATGAAACCAAAAGCTTATGACACTTCACTTGAGAAGATGGAGATTGTAGTCCAAGACCAAAAGCTCATCTACCCGGAGGAGGAGGCGATGAAGAATGTAGAATGATGGAAGAGATGTCTTGCAGGCTACATTGTCGGGTTCAAGCCTTATCTCCCGACTCTTGAGAAGTACCTATCGCAGATATGGATTCTGAAGGGCACGATTGACGTCCTGAACCATGGTCAGGGATTCTTCTTGATTAGGTTTTCTAAAGAGGAGGATCTAGACAATGTTCTTGATGGAGGTTTATATTTCGTCAGAAATAAACCTATGGTTCTGATGAAATGGAAGCCAGGGGATGTTCTGCCTAGGTTCAAGCTGACTGATATGCCTATTTGGATTCGTGTTCATAATCTACCATTAGAGCTCTGGGATATGAAAATGTTTTCAAGGATAGGATCGTTCCTCGGCAATCCTCTGTGAGTCGACAAAGCAACTTTTGAGTTGAGAGATCTGGAGTTTGCGAGGCTTCAGATTTTAATGGCAGCGGACTCGTCCTTCCCAGCTGAGTTAGAAGTGGAGAGCGACAAAGGTGTTTCCCATCTAATCAACTTTGAATATGAATGTAGGCCTAATGTATGCCCTGTATGCAAGCTGTTTGGACATAATGATTGTGCCGGAGAAGCTCACAATCAAAGGAAGAAGATGGTCTGGGTGCAGAAGAAGACATGTTCTGATGTTGTTCAGGTGGTTGAGACTATGTGACCAGCCTAAATCGTGCATCCTAAAATTGGTGGCGGATTTGAGGTAGTCGAGCTTTTACATTTATAAACTTGAATCCTTCTAGGCCCCCGTAACTTTGTTTATGGGGTCAAACACAGGGACAAGGGGGGTAGTGTTGGGAACACGGAATCGACACGCTACACTCCGGTAGGTATAAAGAGAGATAAATTCCCAAAAAGGGAAGCAGTAAGATGTCACAAATAAAACAAAGAAAACTATCTCCAAGTGGATCTACAAGAGAGATTTAAGATTTTAGTCATTTAGCGGTTTTTAGGGGTTTTCATACAATGGGGAGCAACATAATACTCATGGAAGCGGAGTGGGGGGCGGCAGCGGAGGGCGATCCAGGAGAAGCTGCTGGCACGGCCTCTACGGAGGCCAGGGAGTCCTTGGAAGTGGGGCGCAAGACAAGATGCGATCGACAGCAGGAACAGAGCAACGATCGACAACCCAGGAGTCCAGAAAAGGCAAGAAGTGGCGGCACTGGCACAAACCTAGACATGACTGCCATGAACGCGGACAAACTCTGTATCCCTAATACCGGCATTGAGTTTCAGTATGGAGGCATGCGGGGACCATCCCAGGAGGGGACTCAGGCTGGGATGGATCCGAAGGAATGCAGCGGTGCACGAATCCCAGACGCTGCAGGAGGAACACACCCCCTAGGGTTCTTCCCACCGCTCGCAGGCAGCAACCAAGAGATGCAGAGCCCCCCGATAACCCAACCTGCAAGTGCATGGGGATAGAACAAGTCTAAAGACTCGACCGCAGCGGCGCCGCACGGATCTACAGATCTCTTTCTTAATAAACTGTTCGAAGAACACCTTGATCCGGAGGCGGTCAATCTGTACATGGCGGATGGACAACCGGAAATAACAATAGATCCTATGTATGAAGAATTTCTTGTTCGACCTTGGCAATATGCGGTAGTAGTGAAGGCCATGGGAACACAACTAGGGTATATGACCCTTAAGGATCGTCTCCGAGCCATGTGGAGCCTGGTTGGTAAGTATAACATATGCGAACTGGATATGAATCACTTTGTTATCCAACTCTCATGTCGCCGGGACTACGACATGGCAACGACGGGTGGGCCATGGAAGATATTCGGCTGCAACTTAATCGTCTGGGATTGGCATCCTTCCTTTGTTCCCTCTGCTGATTTACCACAAAAGATTGTGTGTTGGGTCAGGATAATGAACCTTCTGTTACACCTCTACGTCCAAACCATCTTCAATTGTATAGGCAAGGCTCTCGGCAGACTGGTGAAATTCGATGAACACACCATCAAACGTACAAGAAGCAAGTTCACACGCCTTGCCGTCGAACTTGACACCACATCTGAGTTGGCGGCTAGCATTGTAATCAATGGACTAGATTTTGAAGTCGAGTACGAGGGATTCCCGTATCAATGTGCTAATTGCGGAGAAGACGGCCATACTTCTGTGCAATGCCGTGCAGGAACAACACCACAGGAAGTGCAACGCAATAACACCGGCCCACCGGAAGTACCTGCTATAGAGTCTGAAAATCAGTGGAGAACACAGAAGAACCGGCGGGGATACCAGGGGAAATAGTAGCCTAACAAAACTCCCGTGAGCTCTATTACTCTAACCAGGAATCAATTTGATAACTTGATAGCAGAGGATGAAACGACTGAGGAAGTCACAAACACTAGTCAAGAAGGAAAGAAGTCGGCTGAAAAGCCTGTGGCACACAAGAACCCTAAAACCTGGAGGAATAAGAAGACACCGGAGCAAATTGACACGGCTGATCAAAAAAGGAAGGTCCTAAGGGACATCACAAACCAATCTCAACAAGCTAAAGAAGTACCTGCGCAGGTTGAGCAGACCAAAAAAACCCCTGAACATACAGTCGTGAACCCGGCGATTGACGAGGTTATTGAAATCATCCCTGTGACCCGGGCTGCTACCACGCATACCACATGCAGTAGAATTAGAAAACGGGACAGCGATAATGCAGCGTCCACATATGCTACTCCAAGGAAAGCTACGGCAGGAAAGATTTTCAAGGGAAGTGGAACGAAGATGAAGAGAGAAGGTGTTGCTAAAGCGGTTGTGGAAAGCATCCGTAGAAGTCCCAGGCTGAGAGGAAGTGCAGACACAGAAAATAACGTGGACATGCTAGAAGGAGCAGAAAATTGTTGCGAAGAAAATAGGGAGACCAATGATAACCAGTCTTAATTCTCTCTTTAGAAGAAGTCTGAATTACAATCCTTGTGGGATGTCAAAGTTGTTGTGTTGGAATGTGAGAGGTATAGGAAATGATGACACAGGCAGAGTGCTCAAAGAACTTGTCTCCAAACACAAGTCGGCTGTTACTGCTGTGCTAGAACCTCGCATCAGCGCGGATAAAGCTACTCAAACTATTAAAAAGCTTGGGTTTCTGAATTCGCACCGATCTGAAGCTCGGGGCTATTCGGGTGGGATTTGGATCTGCTGGGATGCTGCTGTGTGCGACGTGCAGATTCTCAAGACACATCATCAATTCATAACATGTCGGGTGAATAAGTCTTATATTGCTACTTTCATATATGCTAACACCCACTTTTAGGCCTGCAACCTTCTGTGGAAGCACTTGAACGACATGGGCAATAGCTTCACTGAACCGTGGATAGTCGCTGGTGATTTCAACACTACCATCTCTCCTTCTGAAACTGTTAGATATCAGTCTTACAACCATCGTGAGGCTCAGCTCTTCTCCGCTACTATGCTCGAAGCAGGTCTTACTGACCTGGGCTTTTCTGGACAAAAATTCACTTATAGGCACGGTGTGAAACAGAGCAGGCTCGACCGAGGCTTGGCTAATTCTGACTTCCTCATCGCCTTTCCAGAGGTTGCGGTGACTCATCTCCCCAAGGTTGAGTCCGATCACTGTTCCCTTCTTATTCAAACTCAGTCGACTTTGCATAGTAAGCACAGATTTGTTACCAAAGCTTCATGGGCTCAGGACCCCTCGTTCAATCTTTGCCTTGATCGACACTGGAGTAGACACCTTCCATTCCATGAGGCTCTTGAGCACACAAGGCAGCACATCAGTGCGTGGGACTCCGCGCGAAACAAGCAGAGAAAAGAAACCAAAGACAGGCTCTTACGCAATATAAATACCCTTCAGACAAACATGGTTGTTCACTATGATGTTATTTCTGACAATCTTTGTACCAAGATGGAGGATGAGCTCAAAATGATCCTCAAGCAGGAAGAAGAGGATTGGAAACAAAAAAGCCACGTCAACTGGATTCGGGAGGGTGATTCCAATACCCATTTCTACCAAGCCTATGTGAACCAAAGGAGGAGGTCCAACAAATGTCATATTATCAAAAACTGGTCGGGGGACTGGATCACAAATGAAGAAGACATATTCCAACTGGTCACAGATTACTTTGTCGAGCTGTTTACTTCTGATAGCAACACCTGCCAGCAACAGATTGATACTATTCCCGCGCGGTTTGTTCCGGTAATCGGCGAGGAATATAGCCGGTTGACCAAACAAGTTCATAAGGATGAGATTTTTGCTGTTCTTAAGTCCATGGACCCTTACAAAGCTGCTGGCCCAGACGGTACTTCTGCTCACTTCTTATTATCCAACTGGCCAGTGCTTCAAGATTCTATATGGACGACTGTTAAGGAGGCGCTAAGTGATGGCATTCTGAATGAACAAATGTGCAATGCTACCGTGGTCCTCATACCCAAAGTTCCTAAACCAGAACTTGCAAGTCAGTTTTGCCCTATCTCTCTTAATAATACCATTCTTAAACTCTGTTCAAAAGTCATTGTTGAAAGATTGAAAAAATGGTTACCAGTTTGGATTAACCCAGCGCAAAGTGCCTTTGTCCCGGGCAGGAAGATTTCTGATAACATCTCTGCAGCTCAGGAAATCATACACTCAATGAAAAGGAAGAATTCGAAGAAGACAATGGCCATTAAAATCGACCTCACTAAAGCATATGATAGACTGGCTTGGAATTTCATTGAGGATATGCTGAAAAAAGTGAATCTTCCTAATAGTATGATTCATTACATCATGAGATCTATCACCAGCGGCAGTTCTACCATTGCTTGGAATGGCAGGAGTTCGACCAGTTTTAGGCCGAGAAGGGGTCTTAGACAAGGCGATCCTTTAAGTCCTTATATCTTTGTGCTTTGTATTGAACGTTTAAGTCAGATGATTGAGGAGTGTGTCACTTCTAAAAGATGGCACCCTATACAGGTGGGTAGGAAGGGCCCGCGGATTGCTCACCTCTTTTTTGCATATGACATCCTTCTATTTGCCAAAGCCAATATAACCAACATTGATACTATTTTGCACTGCTTCAGGGAGTTTGAGATGGCTTCGGGTCAAGCGATCTCTATTGAGAAGACGAGGATTTTCTATTCCAAGAGTGTAACCCAGCAGGAAGCTATCCAAATTTGTAATCGAAGTGGGCTGCAACGTACTCAGGACCTGGGAAGATACCTAGGGGTCCCGATCCTCCACACACAGGTGAACAAGAAGACTTACAGCGAAGTTCTAGATAAGGTCACGAGCAGAGTAAACTCCTGGGCTGCTAAGACCTTATCTTTAGCGGGGCGCATATGCCTTGCTAAAAGTACCCTCGCCACCATTCCAACTTACATCATGCAAACATCTAAGCTCCCTCTGCAATTATGCGACAGGATAGATGGTGAAATCCGGCGCTTCATTTGGAGTGGTGGACGGAAAAGGAGAGGGATGCATCTTGTGTCTTGGGAAAGGCTTACGAGCAAGAAGATCCATGGTGGTCTGGGGCTTAAATCTATGCGGGATTGGAACCAGGCTCTTCTTCTCCGCCATAACTGGGATATCTGGTGTGGTAGAAAGACTCTTTGGTGTATGGCCATGTGTGACAAGCTGATGAAAAGAAATCCAAGAACTACTTCTAATCTGTCTCGCCTGGCGAGAACTGTTCTGCAAATGAACTCCTTTATGCATGCTAATACTTTCCTCTGCCCTATGAGTGGGAACCACATCAATGTGTGGCATGACAGTTGGCTCCCAAGTGGTATTTACTTGAAGGACCACGTTAGACGAGATGTCCCTGATGAGCTGCGTGAGTTGCAGGTGAGTAGCTTAGTGAACCTGGAAGGTCACTGGGACCGTGATTTTCTCAATCTATGGCTTCCTGAAGGTGTTGTCAAGGAGATCCTTAATATTCAACCTCCTGTTGAGACCGAAGCTGAAGATATCTATGTATGGAAACTCAACAATGGGGGCAGTTACATGGCCAAGTCGGCCTACACGGCCTTGAGGGCGGACGCTGAAGTTAAAAGACTGGGACAGTGGCCTGTTATATGGAAAGCCCAGATGGCAGCGAAGGTGAAGATTTTCATGTGGATCGCTGCTAATGGAGCCCTTCTTACTAACTGGACACGGAGAAGACGAAGGATGACCACCAATGTTGTTTGTAGTCGCTGTAATAAAGAAGATGAAACCAGTCTCCATGCCTTGAGAGACTGCGTCAAGGTGAAACCAGTGTGGCTACGCTTACTAGCTGGAGCAACGCCTGGGAATGTCGCACCTATCACACCGGATTTCTGGAGCTCATCAAATCTTGAGCAATGGATCAGCAGGGGGCTCCGATCTAGTGAGGCCATGAGAACTATTTTCCTCATAGCTTGTTGGGTCATTTGGAAGCAACGTAACCTGGAGGTCTTTGAAGCCAAAGATACCCCTGCGTTACAGCAGGTGAACAAAATTCTGTTGGAGTACAACAGAACCATCGCAGCTTGGGAGGGGAACGAAGCCGACGAGAATCCAATTACAATGGCGCATGAAAATTGCAACTGGAGCGGACAACTGTTGATGCATGTGGACGCCGCTTGGAAGAAGGGCAAAGGCGCCATTGCTGTGACTGTGCAGGATTGCAATAATCAGTGGAAGGGTGGAGTTGGCCAGCTGATTTCAGCGGACAACCCACTACAGGCTGAACTTATGGCCGTTGCCCTTGCTGCAAAATTTATTAAATCCGTCAATTTGCAAGGTACTTCTGTGATTACAGACTGTTTGACGGCCGTGAAGATGTTACATGATGATTATTACAAGCATCCTAGATATGCGAGTATTAAAAGGGGAATCCAACTAGTTCTGGGAAACAATGCGACTATTCAACATGTGGAGAGGAAGAATAATGGACCAGTTGATGCGTTGGCTAAGGCTCATCTACAAAAAACCTACAGAATCAAGTATTACGGTGTCCCTCCAAAGGATGTCATTGACACTGGACAAATCATTACCTGTAATGGTAGTAGTACTACCATATTTAATTCTATGCAAATAAGTCAAATCTGTAATTTGTCTTTGAATATGCTTGCACGGGGTGAGCGAGATGAATAAAATAATCGCCCGACTTCCTAAAAAAAAACCAAAAGATATTGCTCGAGCTAAAGCGAGATACGAAGGATAAAACTCCAGTAAGATAAGCAGCGGTAGAACCAGTCTTGTACCCCTCCTCTCGAAGCGGGTACCTCTAACAAGGCATCAGCGCCCCTCTCGAGGTCACCAGACTAAAATTAGAGTGGAAAGGTCACTAAAGCAACTCCATTCCAGGCACTCTCGTACTCCAGAATCGGACCAAACACTAGAGCCACAACACAACTCTCGAAGTTGTTGCGACGGGAAAACACGATTTGTTAGCTAAGCGAAACGCGATCCAAACATGCAAGCTAGAGTTCGGATATCAAATATAGCAGTCATCCAACATTGTGCACCAAGCATAGAGCAACAAGTAATTAAGCATCTTCTTTTTCCATAGACAAATAAAGGGTCTTAATTACAATGCATAAGTAAGGAATTAAATGACAGAAAGTAAAGATAGGTGTCGCCTCCTTGATGTAGAAGGAAGACAAGGTGTTGTAGCTCTCCTGCCCGATATCGGTCAGAGGGCTAGCCGATACAGAGGTGTCGGGCGGCACACCCTCTCAGGCGGCACGCACCGACTGTCCACCGTATCGCTTAAGGACCCTAGATGATATGCTCACATCGAGCGGCACACTCCACAAGCTAAGCGTATCGGTTTGATATTGTGTCGGGCTAAGAGCTACGCATTGCTGATGTCGGGCACTTGTGTCGCTCATCTACGTCGGTCGATATCGGCCCGCAGTGTCGCCCGGGACGGTCCTAAGTGAAATGTCCCCTCCCTCTCGGGATGAGGAGAAGCTCACCTAGTGTCGCCCGAGACAAGCACTGGGGCATGACACGTATGCTCTCGCAGACTCCTCGGAAGATAGCTCAACTCCCAACTGTCTGAATTCTAAAACTCTGAACTGTCTTTTCGGCTCCCTGTAGTTGCTATTTATAGTCAGCTGGCCGGGAGGAGTTATGGTGCTCGAAGCACCATGTGGCCCCCTTAAGCGCCGGTCGATGGATGGCCGATACAGGTATAGCTCGGCGTGGAGGTGTCTGCTATTGGTCACGTGACGGGCGGCACACCTGCCGGTGGGTGGTTGTGTCGCCCGACAAGATGGGTTGTCGGGGCGAGCCGGGCTCCCTGTCGGGTAGACGGCGTGTCGTCCGTCAGCTTCTTCTCGCACGGCACCTCTTTGTCGAGCGTCTTTGTGTTGCCCAACCCCCGTCGGGCAGGGGTTGTATCGGGCGTCAGGGAGGTCGAGACAGGCTTGGACTTATTCATGGGCCGGAGCAGCCTTATTGCCCAAAAATGAGGAAAACTCTGCAAAAGATAGGAAAATTGGATTAAGAGCATTCTTTGGCCAATTATTGCGAAAGTGCATACAAAAGAGAGGAAAATAGCCAAAAATGGCAGTTTTGATAACAGAAAAATAGTCTAAAATATCACAAAATTTGGTGTTATCACTATGTTTGTTCCACAAACAACTCTGAATAAGAATCCTCCATCCCCTGTTGAGGAGCAGGCCGCACAAGTGTCTTCGATTGTTCCTGTTGCAGAACCAGGTCCCATTGTGAATACTATGTCCCGAGTTAATGCTGATAGTGGTGACCATGTGGTTGCTCCTGGAGAAGACGAAGAGTTTCATGTGCCTAGTGATTCTTTTGAAGACATCCTGCTTAACTCAAATTCTGATTCTTCTGAAGCCGATAGCTTAGTTACAAGGTCTATTGTCGACCTGTCTACTCCGCCTATGGCTGAACAGTTAATTGAAGATGATGGATTTGAGATTCAGAAAGGGTATAGTAGGAAGAAAGGGAAAGCAAAGGGGAGGAAGGTCCCAACTACTAATAAGGAGTCATTGCTGATTTCTCAAAATGTTTTTATCAACTTGAAGATGGATGGTAGAGAAGAGATCAGTTCAGATCTGCCCCAAACCAGTGAAGTACTAGTCTCAAAGGTGTCAAATGGATAGCCCCATTAATATTCTCTCATAGAATGTCAGAGGTTTAAACTTAAAAGCTCTGGCAGTTCAAAATAAAATTAGGGAGTTCAAGCCTAACATTGTTATTTTAAATGAAACTAAAGTTAGGGAATCTAAAATTAGCAAGATTATGTCCAAGTTTTTTCCATATTTTAGGTGGATTTCCAATCATTCTTCTCATGCTTTGGGGAGAGTTGTTGTCTTGTGGAAAGAGGGTGTTGTTTCTGTGAATAAAATCTGTGAGACTGATCAGTCTGTCCATTTGAGAGCCTACTGTGCTGACAGAGTTTTCTACGTTACTGTTGTGTATGGGCATAACCCTGATAGTGATAGCGTCAGGCTTTGGAATGAGATTGACACGATTTCTCAGAACATGGCTAATCCCTGGTTTATCCTTGGAGATTTCAATGATGTGAGGAAAGTTGATGAGAAGATGGGCTTAGATTCTCCTTCTGCTAAATCCATGGAAGATTTTAACAACTGCATGTTGAGTTGTAATCTGTTCGAGCTTAGACTTAATGGTTTTCTACTCTCTTGGGACAATCATCAAAGTGGAAAAGGTTTTGTGACTTCTTACATTGATCGTATTCTTTACAATGATAAATTCCTGTCTGAGTTTGATGATTATAAAGGCATCCTTCATTCTAATATTATTAGTGACCACAAGATTTTGACTCTTGACATTGGGGAGAGAGTTAAAGTTAAAGCTCCGTTTAGATTTATTAATGTTTGGTGCTCTAGTCCTGATTTTACTGACATTGTCAAGAGAAATTAGAGCAAGGATGTGTCGAGTTTCCCTATCTTTAAAGTGTATTCCAACCTTAGGAAGCTGCGTATGGCTCTCTCTGAATGGAATAAATCCCACGTGGGCAATCTTTATGATAAAGCCAAGAAGAAAGATTTCTTAGTTGCAGAAGCTCAGTTGGCCCTGGATCTGGATCCTTATAATGTTACTCTTCAAGAAGAGGTTTGTCTCAGGAGGAAAGAAGTTATTGCTGCTAATGTGCAGGAGGAATCTTTGCTTAGACAAAAATCAAGAGTTGTGTGGCTGAAAGAAGGGGATTCCAACTCAAAAAAATTTTATACCTCCATTAAAGTCAGAAGAAACTTCAATCATATTAAGGCTTTATATAGTGATGGCACAGTTTGCTCTGATGTTTCTGCTATCAAGAAGCATATTGAGGACTATTATTATGGTTTATTTAATAACTCTCATGTTGCTGCTCTGGATATTCTGGATGACCTTCCTTTCCCTAAGCTAAGTGATGTGGATAATCTTGTCTTAGATAGGCATTTCACCATCAAGGATATCATTGATGTTGTCAAAGGTTTCAATTCTGATAAATGCCCTGGTCCTGACGGTTTTAATGGCAAATTTTATAAGGATTGTTGGAGCATCATTTGTTCTGATGTGGTCGAGGTTGTGTTTAGTTTTTTTACCACAGGGAGGTTGCTTAAAGAGGCTAATCGTACTTTTATTGTTCTCATTCCTAAAGTGAAAGATTCTAATGAGCTCAAGAACCTTAGACCCATAGCGCTTTGCAATGTTTTTTACAAGATTATCTCCAAGCTGTTAACAAATAGATTGTAGAGAGTTTTGCCCTCTATTATCAGTGATAATCAATGTGTGTTCGTTCATGGCAGGAGCATTAAAGATGTTGTCCTTCTATCTAATGAGTTGATTCACAATTTTAACAAGAAAGGTTGTAAGCCGAGGATATGTATCAAGATTGATATTTCTAAAGCATATGACTCTGTTTCTTGGGATTCTCTCTTCTACATCCTTCATGTTATGAACTTTCCTCACTGCTGTACTGTTTGGTTTAAAGAAATCTTTGGTACTATGTCTTATGAAGTCTTAGTCAATGGAGAAGCCACAAAGTCCTTCAAGCCCAGGAATTGTGTGAGGCAGGGCGATCCCATAGCCCCCTATATTTTTGTTCTCATCATGCAGTCTCTCTTCTTTTTGATGATGAAGTGAAGAAGGGTAACCTAAAGCCGCTGAGGGCTTCTGACTCTTTAGCGATTTCTCATTTAATCTTTGCTGATGACTTAATGGTTTTTGCTGAAGCGGATGTCCAGAGTGAGGCTTCCATCAAAAGGGTCCTTGATAAGCTTTATAGCTCTACTGGTTTGAAGATAAATGTTGAGAAAAGTGTGGTTATTTATAGTTGTGGTGTGGATAAAAATAGCATTGGCAGTGTCTTGGGTATCAATGAAGGTACTCTACCAGTTAGGTACCTTAGTGTTCCTCTCTTCATTGGTAGACTTACTAAAGTCCACTGTAGTCCCTTAGTGAACAGGATCAAAAGGAGACTTGATAATTGGAAAGCCTCACATCTTTCTATGGCTGGTAGGATTGAACTAGTTCAATCTACTCTCACTGCCATGTATCAATTTTGGGTGGCTATTTTTCCTTTACCTGCTTCCGTCTGTGAGGACATTGACAAGCTTTGTCGTGACTTCATTTGGGGTAAAACAGATTCTAAGTCTTCTGTTCATCTTGTCAAGTGGAGTTACTTAGTTAAACCCAAGATCATTGGAGGTTTGGGTATTAAAAACATCAGGGATGTTGTCAAAGCAGCTATTATTCTTCATGGGTGGAACATTGCAAATAAGAAAGATGGTGTTTGGATAAAATGGATTCACAAGAGATATCTGAAGAGGCATTCTTTCTGGTCCCTTCCGTTTAATGATTCTATCTCCTGGATGTTCAAGAAGGTGTTGATGGAACATGATGTGCTCAGAGGGTTTATTAGTTTCACTATTGGCAATGGTTTAGATACTTATGTGTGGCATGCTCCTTGGCTCCCAAAAGCTAGGTTCATTGTGGAGGTGCTTGGGAAGCAGAGCTTTATTCAGCTGGGTCTTACTTGTAAAGCTATTGTTAGTAACCTCATTAATGATGGTGACTGGTTTTTTTATGAGTCTAGGCTGCATATCAAGCTTTTTAATATTTTAATGACTATGCCACCGCCTAATGGTCTTAGTGACAGCATTTCTTTTGCTGGGAACTCTGATGTGAGTCTAAGATTGATTATATAGAATCTAAGTTCTGCTCGTGCCATTATCCCCACTCCTTTTTTTAGTGGCTTTGGAGTATCAGTGGTCCTAAAAGTTATCAGCTATTGGGCTGGAAGATAGGTCATGGAAGAGTCCTTACTTCTAGTTATATCAAAAGTTTGGGCATTTGTCTAGCGTCGAGATGCCCTTTATGCAAGGCTGCTGAAGAGGAGGTCTCCCATGTTTTCTTTACTTGCCATTTCACTAGAGATGTTTGGAGTCTTGCTTGCTCTGATTTCTCTTTCCAGATTCCTGAAGATTTAAACGTTCTTTGTTCCATTCATGGCAAGAAGTATGTGGTGGTATGCATCTGCGTTTTTCATTGGCTGTGGAAGGAAAGGAATGATAGAGTTCACAGAAGTCATGAGAGAAGTGCCCATAGTCTTTGGTTGAGTATCATGGATGATGTTCGATGCATTTTGGAGTAAGCTGATGTTGGTTTTTTTTGTTTCTACGACCACGGCCGTTTTTTTGGAGACACGACCGTGTTGGACCCCTGTTGACTGTGTTCCTTGATGTTTCTTTCTGAGGGAGGTGGTCAGCTGCTTAGTTTGTTTTTTTTCTTCTTCTACCTTCCTAGATTACACTCTTTTGTTCTTTGTATAGAGAGTGTACATATTCTTGTACAGTTTACAAAAATTTATAAAAAAGCAATGGAAGAGCTCAGTTCACCAAAAAAAAAATCTACCATTTCAATAAATTCATAAAGAAGTAAGGAGGATCGGTGACCTTCGGGGACAATAAAAAGGGTAAGGTAATAGGTGAGAGTGATGTAGGCAACGAGCTTTGTATTAAAAATGTTTTGCTTGTTGATGGCCTACATCACAATTTGATAAGTGTAAGCCAACTTTGTGATAATGGTTATCTTGTTCTATTTACTTCTTTAGAATGTTTGCTTCTAAATTCCCTCACTTACAATGTTATATATAAGGGAACTAGAAATGGTAATCTATATGTTATTGTTCTTGATGCTCTAAATCATGTACTTGATAGATGCTTAGTTGTGGATAAAAATGATATATCTCTTTGGCATCGCCATTTGGGTTATGTGAATATGCATCAAATGAAGAAATTGAGCAAAAAAGGAATTGGTCAAGGGACTTCCTAAATTGGATTTTGAAAAGGATGAGGAATGCTAACCTTGCATACAAGGAAAGCAAACCAAGTCCTCCTTCAAATCCAAAGGAGTCCTTAGTACCAAAAGAGCTCTTGAGCTTCTTCATATTGATCTATATGGACCTATGAAAACTCAAACGCTTCATGGTTCCAAGTATTGTCTTGTGATTGTCGATGATTTCTCTCGCTATACTTGGACATTCTTTCTCGTCTCTAAAAATGATATTGTAGATGTTTTCTTGAGATTTTTATAATGAGTTGAAAATGAAGCTTCATGCCGAATTGTTTTGATCCGTAGTGACCATGGGGGAGAGTTTGAAAATGATCTTTTTGAGCACTTTTGTGAAAAATCTGGTTACTGGTGCGCTTCTGCTAGAGGTGCCACACGCTAGCTGATTTGACTCAACTAGATGCACCCCATGAGGTCAGAGCACATGGGAGGGATCACTTTTGTTATTTATATTGGCCCTAACCAAGTCGATCACAAAACTTAAACAGGTCGCCCGCAAGCGTACGGGGTATTGTTGTAGTATAGGTGATTGGCAAGATAAGGGGTCAGTCCACAGGGATAGAGGGGGCACTAGAGTTAGGTTTAGTGTAGGCTATGTTCCTAGTGTGGATATTAGGGTTTGAGGGTTTTAAAAGGGTTTGGTTGTTAATTACTCTAATTGAGCAAGCAAGAAAGGCAAGATAAAAACTAAGTTATCAAAAAGCTAAATTACCCTAAGTAAGTTGAATCCAAGAAACTAGGCTAAGCAATTAACCAAACGAGCGCAAGATGAACTACACTACTCTAGCAATGCAATAAGAAATTAAGAGGCTAAACTAATCACTAGCAAGAGCAAGAACCTAAGTTAACACTAATGAGCAATACTAAGCAATTTAACTAAGTTAATCTAAAGCAACTAAACTAGACTAGCATGAACAAGCAAGCACAGAAATTTGGGTTTTAACAAGATGATTAAGGTAGGTGGGCCATTTGGGGGATGTAACTTTGATATTAGTTGGGGTATGTTATTGGACAAGCATGGTTCTCATTTTACATCTAGATTACCAAACCAAACAATAAGACCAATGCTATTAGAATGTACCCTATACTACTAGTAGAAGACTAGGGTTAGGTGTAATTCTAATAGGATTCGCCAAATCTAGGTTTCTAGGATAAGTGATAATGAGTAATTGAGGGTTGAGGGTAGAGATGGGATTAGAGATGAGGATATTTGACCTCATGCCACTAGCCATTCTAGCCTTTAGAAGGCCCTAGGCAATTACATCAATTTCACTTATACTAGTAACTTAGGTCTCATACCAAGTAGTAGAAGAGGAGACAAGCATGTGGGAACAAAGGGGATTAGCTAGGGATCCCCTATTGGGACCTAGGAATCACTCCTAAGATTGCCACATGTATCCCAATTCTCCTCGAAACATGGTATCATCAAGCATTCTCAAATAAGAAATTAATGACAAAAAGCGCAAATTACAAGTATGGTAATGGAATAAGAGACACAAGCATGGAGAAATCATAATAGATAAAAATGAGTTCATTATAAGACAAAAATTCCCCAACATGGTATCAAAGTCACATTTTAACCCCAAACAGCCCACCACTAGGGGCTTAGTTACACATAGTCAAAGAACTAACAAAAAGAAGGGGTAGAAGAGGAAGAAGCGCCATGGAGCTCGGAGAAGTAGCCTTCTTTTTCACCTCCTTGCTACTAGGTACGTCCTCTCTCCTCCAAGGGTGTAGGTGAGCATGAAGATATGGTGGATTATGGATGAAAACCTAGAAAACTAGGTCTCCAAGGTGAAATGGAGGTGGAAATGGTGGGTGGAGAGCATAAATGCAAGGGAAATGCACTAAATGCTCAAGGGGAGGAGTAATGGAGACTAGAAGTAGCTAGGGGAGCCCTTTGTTTTCATGTTGTGGCTGCCACCTATGTATATATAGGTGGTGGTGAAAGCATTAGGGTAAGTAGGGGTATTGTGGGAAAAATAGTGTGAAAAGTGTTAGGTTTTAGGTGGTAGAATGGACGTGCTTAGAGGTGAGAATGGTCGTTCTGGTGAAGTGTGAAATCATAGGTTGGATGGGTGAATATGAAGGCTAGTAGCATGGCCGTGTTGGGCAGCACGGCCGTGGTGGTGGCTAGGTAACATGGTTGTGCTGGGTAAAACAGTCGTGGTGGAGGAGTTTCGAGGGATTCGTTCCTAGTAGCACGCCCATTTTGTCCTTCATCTAGAATGGTCGTGCTGGGAAGCACGGCCATAGTGGGGTCTTCATGGCACGGCCGTGCTGGGCAGCACGATCATGGTGGATGAGTTGTGAAGTTGTCAATCAACCTGTAACTTTTGTGTAAATGCCAGCACGGCCGTTCCTTGGCACCACGGCCGTGTTGGATCTTCAAGGGCTAAAATAGCCTCAAACTTCATTATCAAAGGACTTCTTTGCTCTGATTCGAATCTTGACCATTGGGGTAGGTTGAGGAAGCTTTTGGGATCTTCTTTGGGCCCCTCCATGAGTGGGGGATCCCTAGGACTCCTTCCTTCTCTCTCTTCCATCCAAAGTATGGTCCAAGTACCTGAAAATAACACAAAGAACGTCCATAAGCGCATTTGGTAGTGATAAACATATTGGGGAAATTAACTTGCAATCTACTATGTCTAGATGTGATAAAAGCACAAAAAGGCACAAGATGGAGCCCTAAAATAGGGCTACATCAGTTACTCGCACAATTTCTCTTCTCCTCGTACACCTCAACAAAATGGGGTAGTAGAGAGAAAGAATAGGTCGCTACAGGAGATGTCTAGGACCATGCTTCTAGAGTATGACACTCCAAAGAAGTTTTGGGTTGAAGCTGTTAGCACCTCATGATTTGTGCAGAATCGAGTTTTTACGCATCCATCTTTGAAGAAAAACCCCTATGAGTTAGGGCGTGGTAGAAAGCCATCCATCGACTTCTTTCACATTTTCGGATGTCCTTGTTTTGTTTTTAACACAAAGGATTCTCTCGACAAGTTTTATCCAAAATCGTACAAGGCTTTCTTCCTAGGCTATAGCACTATAAGTAGGGCTTATAAAGTATTCAATATTGAGCTATCTAAAATTGAAGAGTTCATTAATGTCAAATTTATTGAATCTAACCCTACTATTGGAAATAATGTTATTGATAATGATGTTACAGATGACTTAATTCCAATCTTAAAGGACCTCAACATCGACAACAAAGGTAAGCAGGTGGTTGAAGAAGAAGATGAAGATAAGAAGGATCCCACTCCTTACTTTGCAAAGAATCATCCCAAAGAGCTAATCATTGGTGATCCATTCGAGAGGGTGAAGATACGAGCTGCCTACAACAAAGAACAAGCAGACAGTGCCTTCATCTCATAGATGGAGCCAAAGAACATCAAGGAAGCTCTTGGAGATGACGAGTGGATCCTAGCCATGAAGAGGAACTAGAGCAGTTTGAGAAGAACCGAGTGTGGACTCTAGTGTCAAGACCAAGTGACAGAAAAATCATTGGAACCAAATGGGTCTATCACAACAAGCTTGGAGAAAATGGCAAGGTGGTAAGGAACAAAGCAAGGTTAGTGGCTCAAGGCTACAATCAGTAGGAAGGTATTGACTTTGATGAAACTTATGCTCCTATTGCTAGACTTGAAACTATTAGAATGCTACTTGTTTTTGCTAGTTATAAGAATTTTTTGCTATATCAAATGGATGTTAAAAGTGTGTTTTTGAATGGTACAATCGAGGAGGAAGTAGTTGTTTCTCAACCTCCGGGATTTGAAAATGAAAAGCTACCTAACCATGTTAATTTGTTACAAAAAGCTCTCTATGGACTCAAACAAGCACCTCGAGCTTGGTATGAGAAATTAAAGAACTTTTTGTTAGACAATGCCTATGTCATGGGCAAAGTTGATTCTACTTTATTTCTAAAACACACTTCTAGCAATTTTCTTATCATTCAAATTTATGTTGATGATATCATATTTGATGAAACTAATCTTGATCTTTGCAAGGAGTTTAGTTCTCTCATGCAGAGTGAGTTCGAGATGAGCATGATGGGTGAGCTTACTTTCTTCCTTGGCTTCCAAATCGAGAAAACCAAAGATAAAAACTTCATCAACCAATGAAAGTACACCAATGAGCTACTCAAATGCTTTGGAATGGAGAACATGAAGCCGATGGACACACCCATGTCTAACACTGCCAAACTTGATAGAGATAAAGAAGGTGAGAAGGTAGATGAGAAGCTCTATAGAGGTATGATTGGAAGTTTAGTTTAATTAACTACCTCTAGACCTGACATAATATTTAGTGTTGGCTTGTGTGCTCACTTTCAATCAAGTCCTAAGAAATCATATCTTATTGTTGTTAAGAGGATTTTGAGGTACTTAGACAAAACCCAAACCTTTGGACTACGGTACCCTAAGTCAAGGGACTTTACTCTTGCAGCATATAGTGATGTTGATTATGTGGGTTGTTTGATTGATAGAAAGTGCACAAGTGGCACTTGCTTCCTTCTAGGACCATGCTTGGTGTCTTGGTTTTCCAAGAAATAGAGCATCGTGGCATTATCAACTATCGAGGTTGAGTACATTGCAGCCGGAAGTTGTTGTGCCCAGGTCCTATGGATGAAGCAAATGCTCTAAGACTTTAACATACATTTTGATGCTTCTCCTATCTATTGTGATAATACTAGTGCAATAAATCTATCTTATAATCCTATATTGCATATTAGAGATAAACATATAGAGGTTCGTCATCATTTTCTTCGTGATCACATTGCCAAAAAGGATATTTATATCACACATGTGGACACAGAAAATCAGTTGGCAAACATTTTCACCAAACCTCCAGCTAGAGAGAAATTTAATTTAATTAGATCTAAACTACTCATAATTGCTTCAGATGATATTGACATGTTATCTAGCTAGTTGATTTTATTCTATATGTCTTGTTCATGCTTACATCACCTTGCTTGCCTAAAATTGCTCAAATTTGCTTGTTGTCATGCTTAGTTTCGCTTGTTTTAGGTATTTCTGGAATTTTGGGTTTTATCACTAAATAGTACCCAATGATGAGTGATATGTGCCTAAGTATGTTCAATATACATAATAGACTTGAAAAATAAATTTAATTATCTTTCATATGGCTAGAAATTAAGTTTGATGGTTTTAGGTCAGGCTGACCATCGGTCGAGTTTCCCCCAGGACAAACCCGACCGATCTGTGGCCAAGAGTTGTTCTGAAATGGACCAATCAATCAAGTTTTTGACTCTTAGAACTCGATCGATAAGCAGGCTGAAGCTAATTTAAGTTGGATTCATCCGACTATTCTCCCTCTCAACTAGAGAATAGTCGACTGATTCCCCTTCTTCTAGCCCTAAGCTCTCAACCCCAGGCCTTACTATCCCTATCCTAGCCCTTTTCTGACCTAGATAGGTTGCCTTAGACCTTCCCTCTTGCTCTACCTTGGTTTTTGAATGGTTTTAGTAGTTTTTTTGGTGTGTTTTCTCTATTCTTCTCCTTCTTTTCACCTCCATGGCTTTTCATAGAATTAAGAGACTCGCCCCTAGCAATGTTCCATCATCCTCTTTGTCATCTCACTTGGTTCCTTTCGATGATACCTCCTTTATCTGAATAGAGGCTGTAAATAGGTATAAGGAGCTTCTTCCTAGGAGTCCTTTTCTGTTTAGAGCCTTGTTTGAGCCTAACCCTAGGCATCAAGCCGTCATAGACCAAGTGGTGAAGTTGCTATCCATTCATCACCTATCAGCCCTATCTGTCGAGTATGACTGCTTTTATAATTCTATGACAAGCACAAAAGCAGTTCATGAATTCTACGCAAACATGTGTTGGAATTATGATACCCTTGTACCCCCGCTGAATACTCAAGTGATCCTTACATCCATGATCGCCGGGAAGAGATTTCAAATCTCTGAAGATATCCTGAATGTGTTCTTTTCAGGAGATGAGGAGAATGACACCTGGCGTAAGGATTACAGGGAGTATATTGACCTTTTGGATCCTGAGGGTTTCTACAAGAAGAATCAAATCACTCTTCTTAATATCCATCACTACCTTAAGAAACATGATGTTCCCTACAAGAAGAAGAGCACCCTACCCTCCTCCTCCCTTAATCTTAGAAAGTGTATATTAGCCCTAGTGGTCAACTGCAACATCCATCCAAAGAAAAATCAAATGGGTATTGCAAAGAACACTACGATCATAATGTACTGCATTCTAGAGAATGGCAGAGTCAAATGATCAAGATACATTCTCCACCACATGACCTATTTTGACTCTGGAAAAAACACCTGTGGAACCCATCCACCTTATCCAGCCCTGATCTGTGGTCTGTTTCAGTTTGCCACTGAGAAAGTCACTCTTTTCTGACTTCTATTGCAAACTTTCCAGAAAGGGTGTGTGTATCAATGAGACCACAATTTTGAAGTTTGTGTCTGTCTTTACCTCCACCGCACCTGGTGCTTCACCCTAAACCTCTGCCTTTTCTGCCCCTACCTCCTCTGCCCGAGCTCCACCTCCTCAGCCACCCCGACCTAGACGTGTCTCATTTTGTGTGTCCAATGAAACCCTCATGGGCTACATGATGCACCAATAGGCATACAACCTTCAGGTTCAGGAGCACATGTACCAGGATTTATGTTCAATCATGTCAAACATGAACTTATTTTGTGCACAACCATACCCCACCTACCAGCCTTTCCCCAGTAGTGATTATGCTTTCTATGCATACCATAATTACTACCCTACCCCCGAGCCTTCCGTTGCTGCTCCCAAACCCTCTGCTAGTGGTGGTCCTACTCCTGTCTACCTGCCATTGCCTACTGGCCCCTTGTCCACTCTGCTTTCCAGTCTTGGAAATTATGCTCCTTCCTTCCCTCATGCCAATGAGCTCTATGCTCTTGGTATGACTTGGGATGAGCAGAATGCTCGTTGGCCCAGTCGTGGTTTTGGTCCTCATGTGGATGAGGAGATGCTTGACCAGGCTGATGTTGAGATTGATGTTGTTGATGACGATGATGGTGATGGTGAGGATGCTTATGATGATGTTGATGGCTCTAGTGGTGATTCCGGTGATGAAGCCATTGTTGCTGCACCTTTAGATGGAGATGAGGACTATGAGCCTAGAGTTGATGATGATGATGATGATGTTGTGGACATAGATAGTCTAGATGTCTAATTGTTTCTTAGTTTTTAATCTAGTTTACTGATCATATATATCTATCTAGGCTATTTTGTATTAGAAACATCTGGGCACATTATCTGAGATGTACTATTTTATCTTCAGTTTCCATCGCTTCTAGTTTGTAGCTACTTTCATAAGAACATGCTTCTAAGTTGTAATATATGTTATGTGCACTCTTTGTCTTTGATCAGTTATATCCTATGAGTTGGTGCCATCTTTCACCATATTTTTCTTCTGACTTAGTTTGTGTGTTTCTTTTGTCTCTGGTTGATATATGATATGAGATTGCTTGTTTGAATATCTGCTTGATTGTATTTTGAGAAGACCTGATTATATGCTCTTCTACCGCCCTCACTATTTCATAATGTCAAAAGGGGGAGAGAACCTCAATGTCTTGAAGCTCAATCATATTCCTATTATTTTTCATACTGTTGTTTATTGCTTATGAGATCCTTTTCATGTTCATTAATGCATTATCATGTGACTTGCAAAGGTCCATATAGTACATGTATGCTATAATTGCTTTGTGTAGATAGACTAACTATGCAGGTTAAAATGAGCATAGATTGAGGGGGAGCAATTCACATTGTTCATATCTTGAATCCCCCTAATTCACAAGGAAAAGGTATAATTTCTATATCCTTTTCAAAATGTTTGAGGATTGGTTTGTCATTGTCAAAAAAGGGGAGAATGTTGACCTAGAGGTTATACATTGTCTATATTTTGATAATGACTTAATCATTCCATTCATATGTATCTAATATGTGTATTTAAGATTGATTTCAGGTGTTAGGTATATGAAAAGGATCAAATTACACAAGCCCTAGCTTGTCAAAGTTCAAGACAAAAGCAATGCAAGTGTGCTAATTAGGAAATCCATGTAAATGACCTTAGAAGTATTTTGTAATCACTTGTATTGATGATATGACTAGTAACTAAGATGAGAAAATTATGTGGGACACTTAGTATCAAGTTTTAATCACTTTTTAAGAACTTTAGAAAATCGATCACATGTTGTTGATCGGTTGAGTTACAATCTCGACCGATCCACTGGATCCATTTTCTAGAGAGTGCATCGATCGAGTTGTGCATTCACATAACTCGACCGATCGGGTTACTGACCAAATGCTATTTTCATTGGTCGGTCAAGTTTCCCTAGGACAAACTCGACCGATGGTTTGAAAATTGGGTTTGTCTTTTAGTCGATCGGTCAAGTTACCTTTATTGAATCTCGACTGAATGTACTGTAAGGAAAATGCAGAAAAAGTGATTCTAACCGTTGATGACTTGTTTGGACAAAAATAGATCTATTGCCTTATGCAAAAATGGCTATAATTCGACCCTAAGTGTTCCCCAACTCAAAGGAGCACCCCCAGCTATAAATAGGACCACTTGGAGTTCATTCCAAGGTTTCTCATTCATTATATGCTTGGTCCTAGGCAAGTTGAGAGTGATGCACCCCTTTGAGCCCCTTTCTCTCTCTACTTTCAATTCAAATCCATGAATATGATTGAGTTAGGATCTATTGTAAGAGAGCTATCCCATGTATCCATGTAAAGCTCTCCACCTCCATTTTCCTACCCGCTTTCCTTATTGAATAAAAGGCTTGAAGATCTTCTCTGAATGAAGGAGAAGGTGTTGATGTTCTTTAAGGTTGAAGAAATCATGGTGATCCATATTTCTGAGTGAAGGAGATAGGTAGGGCGGATGCTCAAGAAGGATATGTAATCCCTGGAAGGCCAAAGACTTGAAGGTGGAGTGGGTAAGACCTTGTTGAAGACTGAAGACTCCTTGCTCAAGGGGTAAGTTCCTTAGGTAGGTTGAAGATCCTTGCTTGAGGTATTAAGTCCTTGGATGAATGTGGTTTTTGTCTTGTAATCTTATGAATGAATATAAGAGCACCAAGATTGCAAATTCATAGAGCCTAACCACCTCTAGGTAGTGGACTGACTCACTTCTAGTTTGAAGTATGGAACCACTCTAAACCACTTTGTTCAAGTGTATGCCCTCTTTGTCTCTCATCCTTGCTATGCTTGTTAGTTAGGCCTTCAAATTGGTTGTGTGCTTTAGCTTTTGCACTTAATATAATTTGAAGGTCTAATATGTTTTGTGAGATTTGTGAAGCTATATTCACCCCCCTCCCTAGAGCCCTTGATCCAACACTCAAGGTAGAGGAACTACCACCTGACACTCAAGTATGAAATGGTAAATGGGCACCACGACGCAAGTACTAGAGAAACATGCACCACCACTGAAATCAAAAATACAATTTGCATTATGTTATCTAACCATATATATACAACCTACATAATAATAGTTGGAAATATCAATACATCACAATTACTCCATTATGAAATGGAATATCTATTTTGAATTCTCAAATATGAAAAAGATCTATAGAGGAACCATCATGTGGCTAATTGTTGTCAACAAGTAGTAGAGATTCATAAGTTACACCAATGAAGATTGATTATGAATAATATAACAATGGTCTATCAATATGTTAAAAGGGGAAATATTGTCAACTGACTTAATTAGAATTTTAAGATAATTTGGACCACCACAAGTAGAGAATCATAGTCATGAGAAACATGAAAAAAATCAATAAAAATGCAATAACATCTTAGGGAAAAATTAAGCATATGAGAGTGTATCGAGATAAATTTTAAAAGAGAAAAAATCAAAAGGATAACAAGAATCCAACTAAGTGGAATGGCAGATGTGCAAGTGATCATTTCAAGGTTTATGTAGAATTTTCATAACAAACAACAAAAACCATAAGAGAGAAGGAAAAGAAATCCTAAAAGGGACATATAAGCAATTTGCCTCAATTCAAAATATAACATAGTATGAAAAGTTTATAACCAAATAATTAAGCCAATGGAACAACATACCTTATTTATTGATAGATACCATAAAAATTCTAATTTAGGATGATTCAACTCCTATCATTAGCTGAACAATGCATTATCTTTATATGAACATATATACCAATTATATGTTTTAGTTATTAAGTATTGTTTTGTTGGTATTTTTTTAAACAATAGAAGAGTTGTATATCTAATATTAAAGCTAAATTTGAAATAAAATAAAATTGATGTGTTATATATTATTCCCTGCTTAATTAAATTACACCATATGGAATTACTAGCTGACTTCTAATCACTCAATGTACCACACAGGTTGCATTAAAAAATAAATGCATTGGCCTACTTCTCCTTTACATGTGCTATGAGTATAAATAAATTGTATCCATATTTAGGTTTCTCTTGCCTATGATCTACATGAATGTGATGCATGTGAGAATGCCCTAGTAGCAGCACCAGATTGTTATAGATATTTTTGTGCCATGGGAAGGAAAAACTAGGGTAAGGAACATCTTCTTTATATCATGATCATAAATGTGGTGGTTGTTGGCTAAATTGGACATTAGCATACCATTTGTTTTGATGATGACAAACATTTCATTCATGTGGATATAATGTGCTACTTGAGTATTTTAGGATCCAAGAAGATGTGGATATCATACCATGTGGATAGTTGAAGATTAATGCACTTAAATGTTTAATATTTTCATTATTGTACTCAATGTAAAAACTTGTAGAAGTATATAATGTACAAGTACTTATATATCATGTAAATCAAGTGTTAGATCTTCTCTATCCACTCATAACCCTTAGTTAGAATCCCCCTAGAGTGTAGAGTCATTATTTTTCATCTATACAAATATTTGATAGGTGATTCAATAACTTGCCCCAGTGAACTCTCGGTCAAGAAACTAGTCGACCGATACACCCTCAGTCAAGAAACTAGTCGACCGAGACACCCTCGGTCGAGCATTTAGAGAACTGGTCAAAAACTTACACATATTTTACTCTAAGTCATTTTTGGTCAAAAACATGATCGACTGACACATCTTCAGTCCAAATCATATGATTGTTAGATTGAGTGTTTGGAAGTTGAGGATAGCCATTGGAATACACTTGCATTCAACTCAGGCTCAATCAAAGAAATTATTGATTGAGACATGGTCGGTCAAAAAACTTGTCGATCGGACTGGGTTCTGAATTGTTCTTCTAAACTCAAACATGTTATCCATTACAACTCTAATACTTTCTACCTAATGGTAATAAGAACACTCTAGAGACTCCCTAAAATATCTCTAATCACTTGTAAACATTCCTATAAATAGGAGAGGCCTTAGGACACATAAGACATACAAGCTACACTTAAGCATCCATTCTATTGAGCAACAAAGCTGAGAATCGCTTGCTAGCTTCTCCTTTGAGCTCCAAAGTTATTTCCTATAGCTTCAATCTCCTAGCCATCACATATCAATGCCCATATTAAGTAGATAGGAGATCTATATGCTTGATATAGGAATCAAGATGTTGTACTTCATTGGATAAGTGGATCTTTCTTCCAATCTATATCTTTTGTATTGTATTATTGTTCTCCTTAACTACTCCTAGGGTTGGAGGTTGTTTGAAGGAGGTGATCGGAGCTACTTCAAGGATAAAACTGCTCCAAGTGATTGAGGTTACTTCAAGAAGGCTGCTTCAAAGGAGGTTGCAGCTACTTCTAGGTGAAGGCTACCTCAAGGTGTGGAGCTACTTCAAGGTGGTGAAGGTTGCTCCAAGGGATTGAGGTTACTTCAAGAAGGTTTCTTCAAGGTGAAGGCTACTTCAAGGAGGTGGAAGGTTATTGTAATTTGTTGTAAAATCCTTATGAGGTAAATAAAATAAATCACTTTCGAAATCCAATTAGAGATAATTGGGTATTGGACTGACAACCTTTGATTCAATGGTTGGAACCACTCTACATTGAAGTGTCTTCCTTATTTCCTCCTCCTTCTTTTCTTTAAGTTTTCAATTGAATTTTAAAGTACCAAAATCTCTATTCACCCCCTCTAGATCTTTCAATTGGTATCAGAGTAGATATTGAAGAAGCCTTAACTGGTCTTGAATGGGGGATGATGTTCTACACAACCTCATTCTCGAAGGAACTCAAGTAAGCTAGACACCACCCTTTGATGGAAGAAACTACACTTATTAGAAAAGGAGGTTGCAATTCTACTTCCAAGGGATTAGTATGTAACTTTAGATAATGGTGTCCTTTCCCTATGCGCTTCCTAATACAGAGTATGCAACATGGAATCACAAAATGGTAAAGCAAGTTCAACTGAATGCAAAAGAAGTAAGTATCTTATATTGTTCCATTTCCATTAGTAAATTTAATAGGATATCTTCACGTGAAACCAATTATAAAATATGGTATAAACTTTCAGTTACACATGAAGGTACAACTCAAGTTAAGAATACCAAGATTAACATCCTTAAAGAAAAGTTTGAATAATTACACATGTAACATAATGAGACTATTAGTGAAATATATGCAAGGTTTTCTTCTATTGTTAACAACTTGAATGTCTTGGGTAAGTATACAAGTGACGAAGATCAAGTATCCAAGAGTTTTAGATCCTTGCCTCCAAAGTATAAGCCAAAAGTGACGGCCAGTGAAGAAGTCAATGACCTTACCATATTGAAGATGGAGTAACTCATCAACAACCTCGAGACACATGATGTCACCCTTGAAGAAGAAGAGAGAGTGGAGGCCAAACTCTAAAAGGGGAGAAGGAAGGACATTACATTAAAATCTACAACCAAAGCTCAACCAAAGGTCGTCACTCAAGAAATTGATGAGATAAGTGAAGGAGATGATGAAGAAAAATCACTCATTGTAAATGGTAAGAAATATAGAATGTATAAATATAACACAAATTCTAGTCCTTCTTCCTCTTTTTCCCTTAGGTGTTTTGAATGTGGAAAGAAGGGGCATGTAAACAATGAATGTCCTAAAACTAAGAAAGGAGGGAAATTTTCTTTTGAAAAGAAAGACAAGGGAGATAAAGTATACAAATTAGCTTGGGATGAATCAAGCGATGATAGAAGAAGTGAAGTGTCTCATGGATAATAAAGATGAAAATCAAGACTCAAAATGAGGTAGACATTTTTGAATTATCCAAAATTGACTTAGTTAACAGTCTCGAAGAAACTCATGCTAAATATGTTGATTGCAAAAGAAAATTGAAAAATCTTTCTAAAATACATGATGAATTGCATACTAAACTAGATGATATTACTTCTGAAAATAAAATTCTTATTTCTAACAATAATACTTTGAAAGCCTCTATTGATGACTAAAATACTAAATTGCTTGTCTTAGAAATTTAAAAAGATCTTCTTTCTCAAGAAAATGTTGAATTACTTGCAAAGATAAATGATTATCAAACTCAACCTATTCTATGTTCTCATTTGGATTATGTTATCATTGTTAGAGAAAGATATACCTTGTTTAGATCAAGAAAAATTAGATATTACTAAGAATATGGCTGAAATTTTTAAGTTTCAAAAACATGTTGATAGTTTGAAAAATAATGATATTCTTGCTAAAATTTTGGAAAATTCTTCTAGACAAGTGGGTAGAAGAGGAGTAGGCTATGTACCCAAAGAAAATCATAATCAAAAGCCTAGACAAAGAAAAACACAAGTTCCTAGAATCAAGACTATCTATGTACCCAAAAACAATATGGCACATACCCAAAATGTTAAGAAAAGAAACCAAACTCATTTTGTTTCTTGTTTCCATTTCCAACGTCTTGGACATTATTCATTCTCTTATGAATACAACAAGAAGAAGGTCATCACTTGGGTTCCAAGACCCCAAACTTAGAATTTAAGACACTTTGTTGAGATTTGACCTAAACTTCATTGTGAAATACATATATGTCATGTCTCAACTAAGCTAAGATTTAACTTGTATATCTTTGTATTTTTGACTACTTAATTGTGTTATCTAAAATGAAAAAATCGAAAATAATATAACTTGATTAAATTAAAAATGATGCATTCACTGAAAAGTCTATAGAACTCCATCTTAGTTGACAAAGAGCTCGATCGAGCAATCTTACGATCAAAGAAACATTTGATCGAAAGTAGTTTTGTCAAAACTATTTATTGAAAACTAAAGTCGTTTTCTTTGCTAACTCAAATTTGTAATGGGTTCTTCATATAAAATTTCTTCTAGTAACTGAAATGATAAAACATTTAAATTAATGCTCCTAACCAAAAGGGCCACCACATGGGTACCAAAATCTTCATATTTTGCAGGATTTGGTGGTTGATGGTTGTTGTTCAACATATATGTCTGGAATCAAGGAGGCTTTCCATACACTTGAAGACAACAAGAGTGGAACAGTCACATTTGGGGATAATGCCAAAGGTAAAATCATTGGGATAGGTAATGTTGGTACAAATCTTCAAATAAAAAATCTGCTACTTGTGGATGGATTGCATCATAAGATAATTTGTGTTAGTCAATTATGTGAAAGTGGCTATGATGTTCTTTTTAAAAGAACCTGTTGCAAATAGCTCATAGAAAACACTAACGATGTCTTTTATGAAGGAAAGAGAGTAGGAAATATTTACATAGTTAGACCTAACTCTATGCAACCTCTTATTGGTGAATGCCTTCTTGCAAATGATGAATCTTTACAATTATGGCACAGAAAGCTAGGACATGCAAGCTCACATTATTAAAAAAATTCTTAAATATGATCTTGTTCAATGGTTTACCTAAACTTTCTTTTGATAAACCAGAAAAATGTGAACCATGTACTCTAGGGAAACAAATTAAAAAATATTTCAAGTGATACTTCTCTAGTTACTCTTATGTCATGACCACTATAATCTATGCAATGACTTCATTATTAATGAAATTGAGATTTCTTGAGTTTACTTGTTCATGAAAACAAACTTGTTTGGCTTAACGTCTCTTGAAAATGGTTGAGATTTTAATATTAGTTTTTGAAATGTGGCTTTCATTAGACATTTTATTCTTAATTTGATTTTGAAACATGGGTATTCTATTAACGGGGAGTATCCCATTCAGGGGAATCTAGTTTAATATGGCTATCTTTTTTAGATTACAAAGGGGGAGAAATAAAATATAAAGCAAAATAATCCTTGAGTTTCACAATGGTTTCACGATCTTACTCTTGGAAAAAATAACTTTAGTGCTAAATTGCTTTACGAGATGGATATTATGTTCCATATTTGTCTAAGCATATTAGAACACATTTTTATGCACTCAAGGATATGTTCTTATCATGTATGAAATTCATGATATTTTGCATATATTTTAGAAATATTTGTCATCTTCAAAAAGGGGGATATTGTTGGCCAAATTGGAAATTAGCATACCCTTTGTTTTGATGATGACAAACATTTCATTCTTGTGGATCTAACGTGCTACTTGAGTATTTTAGGGTCCAAGAAGATGTGGAGATCATACCATGTGGATAGTTGAAGATTAATAATGCTTAAATGTTTAATATTTTCATGATTTTACTCAATGTAAAAACTTGTACAAGTATATAATGTAGAAGTACTTAGATATTATGTAAATCAAGTGTTAGATCTTCTCTATCCACTCATAATCCTTAGTTAGGATCCCCCTAGAGATTAGAGTCATATACTTCATCAGAACAAACATTTGATAGGTGATTCAATAACTTGCTCAATTGAGACTCTAAGTCATGAAACTAGTCAACTGAGACACCCTCGGTCGAGAAACTAGTCGACTGAGACACCCTCGGTCGAGCATTTATAGCATTGGTCAAAAACTTACACATATTCGGTCGAAAATATGGTCGACCGATGCATCTTCGGTCCAAAAAATATGACTGTTAGATAAAGTGGTTGGGAGTTTAGGACAGTCGTTGGAATACACTTGCATTTAACTCAAACTCGGTCGAAGAAATTCTTGACCGAGACATGGTCGGTTGAAAAACTTGTCAACCGAACTAGGTTTTGGATTGTTCTTCTAAACTCAAACATTTTAGCCATTGCAACTCAACTTCTTTATACCTAACGGCTAGTTAATCACTAAGAACACTCTAGAGACTTCCTACAACATCCCTAATCACTTGTAAACCATTCTTGTAAATAAGAGAGGCCTTAGGATACACATGTTACACTTGAGCAACCATTCTATTAAAAACAAAGTTGAGAATCACTTGCTAGTTCTCCCTTAAGCTCCAAATTTGTGTCTTATAGCTACAATCTCCTATCCATCACATAGCAAAGTCCATCTAAAGTGAATAGGAGATCTATATGCTTGATATAGGAATCAATATATTGTACTTCATTGGCTAAATGTTTCTTTCTTCGAATCTATTTCTTTTGTATTATATTATTGTTCTCCTTAACTACTCCTAGGGTTGGTGGCTGTTTGAAGGAGTTGATCGGAGATACTTCAAGGAGGAGGCTGCTCCAAGTGATTGAGGTTACTCTAAGAAGGCTTCCTGAAAGGACGTTGGAGCTACTTCTAGGTGAAGGCTACCTCAAGGTGGTGGAGCTACTTCAAGGTGGTGAAGGCTGCTCCAAGGGATTGAGGTTACTTCAAGAAGGCTGCTTCAAGGAGGTTGAGGCTACTTCAAGGAGGTGGAAGGTGATTGTATTTTGTTGTAACATCCTTGGGAGGTAAATAAAATAAATTACTTTCAAAATCCCAATTGGAGACAATTAGGTAGTGGACTGACAACCTTTGATTCAAAGCTTGAAATCACTCTAAATCGAAGTGTCTTCCTTGTTTCCTCCTCCTTCTTTGCTTTAAGTTTTCAATTAAATTTTAAATTACTAAAAGCTCTATTCACCCCCCCCCCCCTCTACATCTTTCAATGGTTATCGCAGATCCTAGGTAAAACTCACAAAGAATTTTGTCAATAAGCCCTTGATCAGATAATGATTCAGCAATTGTAGAAGCAAAGTGGGAAAGTAGGAAGTGTCAACTTATCATCAAACGTAGGAATATGGGGGTTGTAAGAGCTTTATAGGATCAAAGTGAAGCTTTCGACATACTTCACATCGATATTTGTGGTGTGAGGTTCTACCTTGGTCCCCCACTAGCAATTACCATATAGTGTGGTTGGGGGCATCTTTCACAATAGTTGGTAGAACGCAGTGGCATCTCAAGGTGGATAATTTGGTCATGACAGTGCAGAAAAGGACAACATTATCAGCCCCTACATGAGAAGGTTTGTATTTTGGGATGAGGAAAATAATTTTGTGTGAAATTGTAGGAGAAGAATGATAATAATGGGGTCTTTGAACCCCATAGAGTGGACCAAATAGTTTCTTATATTAGTGGTGATCCCAACTCAACATGATCATCATGATTCAGGGATTTCCAATATACATCAGTAAGGTGTTTTAGTATTAAAGTACTCACAAATTAAGGAGGAGACAAGCAAAGGAATGTCTCGTGAAACAATAGTCATATATGGTGGGTTTCATTCACTACCCGCACGAGAGTAACTAAGTTTTCACTAATGGTGCAGCCTGAAAAGTAATTATTTGGTAAAAAAGCAACTATCTGGACAAAAAAGTAATCATGTTGTTAAAAAAACTAACTATTCGACTAAAAAGGTAAAACCTGGTAGAATATACAATAAAAGATCTGGAACAAATATGTAATTGTACATATTTACAAATGCAACTATTATGCATGTATTGTAACTATTTGGAAGGTAATATAACCCTTAACATGTGTAAAGTAAAAAACTCCACAAAAAGTAACTATTTCCGGAGCAGGTAGCTATCCACACGACTATTATAAATGAACATATATATAGGCGTCCATTCAATACCCGGCGGGTAGCCTGGATTTTCACTACCTGTCAGCCAAAAAAATAACTATTTGGCCAGAAAAGTAACTCTATGAACAAAATAGTAACTACGATGATAAAAAAAAAGTAACTATACAACTAAAAAGTAAATCTGGGAAATATATATATATATATATTTGTATTTTTTAATCTGTTGTTGCAAATGTAACTATATATGCATGAAAAGTAACAGTTTGCAAGGTAAAGTAACCTTGCACAAGTCAAAAGTAAGAAACTCCAAAAAAAGTAACCAAAATAGGGGGCAAGTAGCTACCCGCACAGGTATTGAATACATGCCATATATATATGTAAGGACCCTGACCTCCGTTTAGGGTTTATCCTGTTTGCTTTGCTTAACCTTGATGCTTAGTTGCTTCCTAATCACCTTCTGTGGTGATTAGGGTTTGTTGGTGCTTTGTTGAGAGTTGGAGGTGCTACTTGCAATTAACCCAAGTCTAGGGTTTGTGGGAAAGTTTGCCACCTTGTGAGGTGTTCCTCCCTCTCCTTGCTTCCTCTAGTGTTGAGAGGAAGGGTTGGGCTTGTTGCTTGAGTTCCTTTGGGCTTGGTTGAGCTTGTTGGGCTTTGTGGTGCCTTGTCTTTGCTTCTTTGAGCCTTGTGTCGGGCAAGAGAGTCATGTGTCGGCCAGTGGTGTGTCGCCCAGGGTGTGTGTCGGCCAGTAGTGTGTCACCCAAGGTGTGTGTCGACCAGTGGTGTGTCGCCCAGGGTCTGTGTCGGCCATGGTGTGGGTGTGTCGGCCATGGCATGGAGGTGTGTCGCCCATGGACCTCTTTGACCTCGTTTGTGTCACCACTAGTGGACACTTGGTTATTGATGCTGGCATGTGGCAATGGCCTTAGACATGTGTTTAGGGCATGTTAGAGTGGTGGCATTGCTCATGGACAAGTGTCCCTAGGTGGGCGACACCTTGCTTTGATCTACCTTAGTTTCTCCTCTATCCTCTCCTATATATGTGTTTACTTTCCCTTGCTAAGGATCCCTTTAGTTCTTTAGTCTCCCTCTCCCTTGGTGCATGACACTCTCTTCTTTTGCATGCTTGGTGGCCAATCCTGCCTTGGAGTCTCCTTCTTCCTCTAGTGGTGGTCGAACCCTAGAGTGCCTTGCTCTCCTTCTTGTGGTGGTGCTTGGAGCTTGGAGCTAGGAGCTTGGAGCTTGCTTAAGGCGAGTTACATAACTCCTAACCCTAACTACACTACCTTCTTTTATGTTCTTATATGTTACTTATGATCATGTTGGCTATGCATGTTGCTAGTTTAGTTCCCTGCTTAGTTGCTTCTTGTTGGCCGAACCATGTCCTAGGGTTCTTGGTGAGCAACACTCTTTTCTCTCCTTGGTCTATAGGAGTGAGCTTGAGTGCTAGTAATATGGGCAATACCCCTCTCTCATTTAAGTTGAGAGGTGAGCTTGTATTCTAGTTGCTTGAGCAACACCCTCCTCTCACCATGGACTTGAAAGGTGAGCTTTGTGGTGGTTGTAAACCTTGTTAGAGTTGTTCCTTGTGTTGCTCGATTGGTGATAAGAGATGTGCAAGACCCCTCTCTCTTCGTTGTTGAGAGGTGAGCCATCTTCTTGAGCCATTAGGGTTTTGGTGCCCTTGTGCTTGGGATTGGTGATGACCCTGTCGGGTTGCATCTTGCCCGATATGGTGTTGGAGGTGATGATGCTCGATATCCTTCTTCGGCTTAGAGTCCTAGATGACAAGATGGAGTGGTTGTGTTGGGCGTCACCCCTATTCCCTACCTTGTATGAGTGTCGAGCGTTACACCTGGTTGAAGGCTCTACCCGACACACCTTGGTCATGTGGTTGCCTGGTGCTTTCATACCTTAGATGATAGGGTGTTGTGATCTGGTCTTCCGTCGAGCGTCACACCTTAGTCTTGTGTGTTGGCCGATATGGCTTGTGTATGATACGCCGTTGCTTGAGATAGCCCCCTTTGGCTGAGCTGCTCGCTTTGGTTGCCCGATACACATACGGTTGCACGTTATCCCCTATTGCACGACGCACCTCTTGATCTTTGTTGCACGATAGGCTTTGAGGCCAAGACACCCTAGTTGCACGAAATAGTGTGGTTGCACGTTATGCTGATGGTCGATATGCCTTGGGTGCCTGTTAGCAGGTGGTTGCTCGATACATCTCTTAAGCTTGCTGCCTGACAGGCTTTATGGATGTTGTCCCTGATGCACAACACAGCGTTGCACGTTACACCCTTGTGCTTGGCCGATATGTGCTGGTCTGCTTGACCGTTATGCGTTTGAGTGTTGGGCGATAGGGGAGAGTACCCTGCCCGATACTACCTTTGGTGAGGATGCCCTACCCGTCACACCTTTGGTGAGGGTAGTGGGCACTTTTAGCGAGAATCTTGTTCCTTCTGAAAAACATACACGCTAGCTCTTGTTCATGAATCACGTTGGGTTTTGATAATAACCTTGATATACTTGATGGTAATTGCTATAGTAAGTGCACATCTATGTAGCTTGACATGATAGTACCTGTGTTTATGATCATATTGAAGCATCTGTATAATGCTACAGAAATGGTAAGCATATAAGATGCTTTGCTTAATGATGACATGTCCGATGTCAATGGTCACAGGTTGAGGCATGAATGATAACATATATATATAATCAAACAATGTTGCCTATGTTGATAATATGAATCTTCTGTTAATTCATGATTAGTGTGTATACTAACCATGCAGGTGACTCATACAGTTGCATAGCCAAGAATAAGGGCTATGAGGTATATATACATGTTTGAGTCACACTGCTTTGATGGTTACTCTTGATGATGAGATAATATGCTTGATGTGTTTTGGTCTGAGGATCTGGGTTGGCTAAAGTGCCTAGATGAGGGTGTTATCCTTTGATGATGACCTGGGATTGCTATCCCATGGTAATGATGTAAGCCTTAAGAGGCAGTGGCACTATGTGATGAGGGATTGAGATCCCATGGTAATGTGATGATCCTTGTGATGGATCTAGATGATTGGCAAGAGGCCAAGTGGTAACATGTAATGTTGGATCCTTGTGATGGATTATGATGATGTTGATGACAGTAAAAGCATGATTTTGATTTTCATGTTGTTTATTTCTGTTATAGTTTGCATGTTATACAACTTGGATGAATCTTGCAATCCACTTAAAATATACTAACTAATCACAGTGGAACATATCATGTAGTTTTTCCCTGGCCATAGATCCATCATCATCAGGAGTTGGTGATGGTGAAATAGGTTCTCCTGCGGGTTAACATGGAAGCGCATATTTTTAATATGTGTGGTTTATCCTAGCTGAAAATGAGGAGGTATGAGTGCAACTTCAGTTGTAGACTCTAGAGTGTGGATTCAGGCCCATAGCTCAATATGTGAAGAGCATGGTGAACAGGCCCATGGCTCAGGATAGGTGATATGGGAGCATGAATGTGTTCATGGCTCAGAGCACGGTGAACAGGACCGTGGCTCAGTTTCACTAGTGCCGATACCTATACCGAGGTGGACTAGGCAGAGGGTAGTCTGACCCTATGGCTGAGGCCACTTAAGCATGAGACTGTGGTCCTGCTTGTATTGTACTCGTGCACTGACCACGAGGTGGGAGGTCATGGAGTCCGGCTCTTCCATTGACCTTGTATGGCACCGGCTTGGGTTTCGCAACTGAAGGTTGGATTTGAGTGGTACGGCTCACTTCCTCAGGGCATAATAATACGTAATCCAGCCGAATAGTATTTATTGATTAAGGAAAAACATGGAACATTGGTTGAGGCCTTGCTAGTATAGCTAATCTTGTCATACTTGCAGTTACTTATACTTTCCTTATGATATGTGGTAAGATCTTATAAATCATATCTTGTCAATCATGTTCCATAAAAGAGATATTTGGTGATATGCCTTCCGTACATCTGATAAGCTTGATGGAATGAATAGCTTTACTTTATAAACTGCTCTTGTTGTACCCTTTATTAGTTATCTGTTGTTGTTGCTTCACCTTTCTGAGGATTTGTGGTTTCGGCGGGGAGTTATGTTTCTCATTCGGACTGTGTGTCTCACCCCGTTGGTTTACACCCTTTCTAGGTGTTCGAGCTAGACGTGGTGGTGGTCGCGGAGTTGCAGTCGAGCAGCAAGACGAGCAGTAGAAGGCAAGCAATGGACATGCTGCTATTTTGGTTGTTTTGTAGTAGAGTCTAGAGTCATCCCTGTACTCTCAGGTTCTTGGAGGCATTTTGACATTGTTTCACGATGTATAGCTGATGATGTTTTGTATATCCTACTGCTGGCCGGATGTGGGCCGTGATGTATATAAATACAGGTGATGAGCTCATGTAATGACAGGACAGTTGGTCCTCTAAGTTGTGAACACATATCAAGACTTGTAATTGTTTATATATAACATGTTTCCTTGCAGGATGAGGACCTAAATGTAATAGTTTCTCAGTTTATCCGCTTTCCACAATCGGTTTTAATTAACCCATGTTTTTGGTAATCTGTGGTTATGGTGATTTCCGCACGTTTTCGCGTAACACCTCACAGTCTATGTGATAGTGGGATGTGTTGCCATAAGTTTTGGTATCAGAACTCTAGGTTCGCTGAGTCTACAGGGATTTAGGACTAGGTTGTGTCTATTCTTGTGAGTTTTCCAAATTTTCTTACAATCATCTTCTACCCTCAGCGGAAGAAAAGCCAAGATGTCTAGAAACCATGAAGAACATGCTGCTGAGAACAGTGATGTTGCATCAGTTGATGGAGCTATAGGGCAGGCACATGAAGATCGAGTGCCCAAGGTCTCCCAACCTGACCCAGCCATTCTCGAAAATCCTGCCTATCAACAGCTTATGGGGCATATGATGGCTATGATGAATCTCATGGTAGAAAGATTGCCAGTGCCTCCACCAAGAGCACAGGCTCCCCATGGTGAAACATTGGGTATTGGGAAGACCTTTGAGAGGTTTCCCTGAGTCGGAGCTTCGGATTATGCTGGGACGGCTGATCCAGCGGATGCAGATCTTTGGCTGACAAGTCTTGAGAAGGTTTTCCGGATCCCCGACATCCCCGAAGCAGACAAGGTAAAGCACGTTGTCTACCTTCTAAAGGGTAGTGCTCGTCACTGGTGGACCATCGAGGAGGAGAAGTGACCTGGTGAGGTAATCGGTTGGGAGGTTTTCCGGCGCAAGTTTGTCAGCAGATACTTTCCGAAGACGTATCTGGATGAGAAGATCAGTCAGTTCAAGTGCTTACACCAAGGAATGATGAGCATCACCGAGTATGAGGCCAAGTTCATGGACCTGTTGAGGTTTTGTCCTCACATGGCGGCGACAGATGAAGAGCGAATCAGACATTTTGAGAACGGTCTGAGTGCTGAGCTGACAACACCTACTTCTGCGTTGGAGAACCGTGAGCGGTTTGTTACGTTTGTGGAATCTATCTGGAGGATTGAACGATCAGTAAGGGAGAAAAGAGAATCCATGTCCAAGAAGAGGCCTACTCAATTCCAGGGACAGAGGTTTGGTGGCTTCAAGAAGCCAAGGTTTTCAGCACCTTCCATGATGAGAGGTTCCAGTATACCATCATAGTAGTCTCCGAGTAAGGGAAGAAGTTATGTTTATTCACCATCAAAGGAACATAGTACAGCTTCTGTGGCAGTGACAGGGCCATCTAGGGCATAGTTTGATGATAGGGCATGCCATCTTTGTGGTCAGATCGGGCATTGGAGGTTCAATTGCCCAAATAGAGATGTTGAAGTGACACAGCGGCCAAGACAGAATCAACAAGGGTCAGATAGACAGCAGCCCAGTGGTAGCAGAGGGTGAGGATGCAGTCAAGCGTCGCAAGCGGGATCGTCTTCTCAAGAAAGCAGAGGATGTGGACAGCAAGCAACGGCTCGATTCTATGCTATGAGTCAGCCAGAGGTGATAGTCAACCCACGAGTGGTGACAGGTCAGATGGAGTTATTTCATTCTGATATGTCTTCTTCTTGCTTTATATCTGTTCTGGTTGACCCAGGTTCTACACACTCTTTTATTGCCTATAGTATGCTTGAGAACTGTCGTTTACCTATTAGTTGTAAGAGAGATAGCTTGTTGTTAGAAACCCCTCTTGATGGTTCCTCGATGCTTCGAGAAGATTATCCATCTTGTGTCTTATCTTTTTTGGGACACAGTATACAAGTGGATCTTATACCATTTGATATGCACGGTTTCGATGTTATCCTGGGGATGGATACCTTAGAGAAGTATAGGGTTGTTTTGGACTGTGGATCCAAACAGGCTGTGTTTGATGATGACGGAGAAAGGTGGGTCTTCCAAGAAGATAGGAAGATTCTTATGACGTGTTTGGTATCATCTATGGTGGCAGAGAAGCTGTTACGACAAGGATGTGATGCGTTCTTAGCTCATGTTGCAGATACTGTTGTGGATACCAAGGCGAAAGGTCCTATCCTGGAGGAGGTGTCAGTTGTCTGAGAGTTTGAGGATGTGTTTCCTGACGAGTTCCCTAGTGTTCCTCCACCCCGAGAGATTGATTTTGAGATCAATCTGGTTCCAGGAACACAGCCAATTGCACAAACACCGTATAGGATGGCTCCAGTAGAGATGGCAGAGCTTAAGAAGTAGTTGCAAGAGTTGTTGGACAAAGGTTTCATCTGACCAAGTACATCGCCTTGGGGTGCTCTAGTGTTGTTCGTTAAGAAGAATGACGGATCGATGTGGTTATGTATAGATTATCGACAGTTGAACAAAGTCACGATCAAGAACAAGTACCCGTTACCATGGATAGATGATCTGTTTGATCAGTTGTGTGGTGCTATCATGTTTTCGAAGATCGATCTACGGTCCGGATATCATTAGTTGAGGAAAGGCAGATGACATACCAAAGTCAACTTTTAGGACGAGGTATGGTCACTTCGAGTTTGTGGTTATGCCATTTGGACTAACCAATGCACCTGCTGCTTTCATGGATTTGATGAATAGAGTGTTACATCCATTCCTAGATCAGTTTGTCGTAGTCTTTATAGTCGAGACAGGGAAGAGCATGAGCGACATCTTCATCTAGTGTTGACTCTTCTTCGCCAACATCAGTTGTATGCCAAGTTCAGTAAGTGTGAGTTCTGGTTGGAAGAGGTGACTTTCTTGGGTCATGTGATATCTGCGGAAGGAGTCAAAGTGGACCCGAAGAAGGTGGAGTCCATTGCAGAATGGGAACAGCCGAAGACACCGACAAAAGTTTGTAGTTTCCTGGGTTTGGCAGGATACTACCGGAGGTTTATCAAGGACTTCAGTATGATTGTGTTGCCAATGACGAAGTTGACTAGGAAGGATGTACCTTTTGTCTGGGATGATCGTTGTCAACAAGCTTTCCAGAGTTTGAAGGAGAAGCTGACTAGTGCACCAGTGCTAGTGCTGCCAGAGCCTGGAAAGGGCTATGTCATTTTCTGCGATGCTTCCAAGAAAGGTTTATGTTGTGTGCTGATGCAGGAAGATCATGTGGTTTCTTTTGCTTCACGACAGCTTAAGAAACATGAGGAGAACTATCCAACTCATGATTTGGAGTTGGCAGTAGTGGTTCATGCGTTAAAGATTTGGAGACACTATCTTTATGGGGAAGTGTGTCAGATCTTTACGGATCATAAGAATCTAAAGTACATCTTTTCGCAGCATGAGTTAAACATGCGACAGCGGCGATGGATAGAATTAATCAACGATTACCACTGTACCATTGACTATCATCCTGGTAAGGTGAATGTGGTAGCTGATGCGCTTAGCCGCAAGTCTTCTTCTTTTCCTTCAAAGAAGGCACAGTTGAGTTCCCTGGATTGCCATAGATGGGATATGCTTGTTTCCTTGCGGCAGATGAATGTGCAGATGGAAGTTTCCTTGTTAGCTAGACTTTTAGCACAGATGCAAGTCAAGCCTACGCTGAGACAGCAGATCAAAGATGCACAGCAAACAGATGACATAGTACAATTGATTAGATCAGAATTTGGCAGCAAGAAGCGTGATGGGTTCCATGAGTCTGAGGATGGACTAGTTTGCTATCGTGATAGGATGGTGGTCCCCGATGCTGATGATCTGAGGAAGTTAGTGCTCGAGGAAGTGCACACGTCGATGTATGCTATGCACCCAGGAGTCACCAAGATGTATCATAGTCTGAAGGACTTGTATTGGTGGTCGGGTCTGAAGAAAGATGTAGCCGAGTTCGTGTCTAAGTGTGTGGTTTGTCATCTAGTCAAGGTTGAGCATCAAAAGCCGGCAGGTACATTTCAACCCTTGCCGATACCACAGTGGAAATGGGATCATATAACCATGGATTTCATTGGTCTACCCAGGACAACTAGGAATCATGATTCAATTTGGGTTATAGTGGACAGATTAACGAAGTCCGCCCATTTCATACCAGTAAAGACAACGTATATAGCTGAGAAGCTCGATCGAATGTACATAGATGAGATAGTGTGTTTGCACGGTGTGCCAGCGATGATAGTTTCTGACAGAGGTCCTCAGTTCATGAGTCGCTTTTGGGAATAGTTGCACAAAATGTTGGGAACGCAGTTGAGGTTCAGTACCGCCTTCCACCCGTAGATAGATGGATAGTCTGAAAGAACTATTCAGACTTTAGAGGATCTCCTTCGGGCTTGTGTTTTGCAGTTCCTAGGTTGTTGGGACATGCATCTCAGTTTGATAGAGTTTTCCTACAACAATAGTTATCAGCAGAGCATTAACATGGCTCCTTATGAGGCTTTGTATGGTAGGAAGTGCAGATCTCCTTTGTGTTGGTATGAGTCTGGTGAATATCAACTTTGGGGTCCTGAGTTAGTACAACAGACAAAAGAAAAGATCAAAGTGATACAGCAATAGTTGAAGGCGGCACAGGATAGGCAGAAGTCTTATGCAGACAGTCGTCGACGACCTTTGGAGTTCCAGGTAGGAGACAAAGTGTATCTTAAAGTCTCACCGTGGAAAGGTGTGCTACGATTTGGCCGGAAGGGTAAGCTAGCACCCAGGTATATGGGGCCATACCCGATCATAGCACGTATTGGCAAGGTAGCTTGCGAGTTAGAGCTGTCGCCAGAGTTGCACAGGTTACATCTAGTGTTCCATGTCAGTATGCCGAAAAAAAGTCATCCGGATACAGGGATAGTGATACAACCATACGAAGTTGAGCTTGATAAAGATGTGACCTATGAGGAAGGTCTTGTGGAAATCCTTGACAGAAGAGTTAAGAAGCTGAAGAGGAAGGACCTGGTTCTTGTGAAGGTTCTTTGGCATCATCGTGGTGTTGAGGAAGCCATGTGGGCGCTTGAGGAAGAGATGAGGAGGAAGTATCCCTCACTTTTCTCTTCGGATTTTGGGGATGAAATCCCTTTGTAGAGGGTTAGCTTGTAAGGACCCTGACCTCCGTTTAGGGTTTATCCTATTTTCTTTTCTTAACCCTGATGCTTAGTTGCTTGCTAATCACCTTCTATGGTGATTAGGGTTTGTTGGTGCTTTGTTGAAAGTTGGAGGTGCTACTTGCAATTAACCCAAGTCTAGGGTTTGTGGGCAATTTTGCCACCTTGTGAGTTGTTCCTCCCTCTCCTTGATTCCTCTAGTGTTGAGAGGAAGGGTTGGGCTCATTGCTTGAGTTCCTTTGGGCTTGGTTGAGCTTGTTGGGCTTTGTGGTGCCTTGTCTTTGCTTCTTTGAGCCTTGTGTCAGGCAAGAGAGTCCTGTGTCGGCCAGTGGTGTGTCACCCAGGGTGTGTGTCGGCCAGTGGTGTGTCACCCAGGGTGTGTGTTGGCCAGTGGTGTGTCGCCCAGGGTCGGTGTCGGTCATGGTGTGGGTGTGTCAGCCATGGCATGGAGGTGTGTCGCCCATGGACCTCTTTGACCTCGTTTGTGTCACCACTAGTGGACACTTGGTTATTGATGCTGGCATGTGGCAATGGCCTTAGACATGTGTTTAGGGCATGTTAGAGTGGTGGCATTGCTCATGGACAAGTGTCCCTAGGTGGGTGACACCTTGCTTTTCTCTTCCTTGGTTTCTCCTCCATCCTCTCCTATATATGTGTTTCCTTTCCCTTGCTAAGGATCCCTTTAGTGCCTTAGTCTCCCTCTCCCTTGGTGCATGACACTCTCTTCTTTGGCATGCTTGGTGGCCGATCCTTCCCTTGGAGTCTCCTTCTTCCTCTATTGGTGGTCGAACCCTAGAGTGCCTTGCTCTCCTTCTTGTGGTGGTGCTTGGAGCTTGGATCTAGGAGCTTGGAGCTTGCTTAAGGCGGGTTACATAACTCCTAACCCTAACTACACTACCTTCTTTTATGTTCTTATATGTTGCTTATGATCATGTTGTCTATGCATGTTGCTAGTTTAGTTCCCTGCTTAGTTGCTTCTTGTTGGCCAAACCATGTCCTAGGGTTCTTGGTGAGCAACACTCTTTTCTCTCCTTGGTCTAGAGGAGTGAGCTTGAGTGCTAGTAATATGGGCAATACCCCTCTCTCATTTAAGTTGAGAGGTGAGCTTGTGTTCTAGTTGCTTGAGAAACACCCTCCTCTCACCATGGACTTGAAATGTGAGCTTTGTGGTGGTTGTAAACCTTGTTAGGGTTGTTCCTTGTGTTGCTCGATTGGTGATAAGAGATGTGCAAGCCCCCTCTCTCTTCGTTGTTGAGAGGTGAGCCATCTTCTTGAGCCATTAGGGTTTTGGTGCCCTTGTGCTTGGGGTTGGTGATGACCCTATCGGGTTGCATCTTGCCTGATATGGTATTGGAGGTGATGATGCCTGATGTCCTTCTTCGGCTTAGAGTCCTAGACGACATGATGGAGTGGCTGTGTCGGGCGTCACCCTTGTTCCCTGCCTTGTGCGAGTGTCGGGCATTACACCTAGTTGAAGGCTCTACCCGACACACCTTGGTCATGTGGTTTCTTGGTGCTTTCATACCTTGGACGATAGGGCATTGTGATCTGGTCTTCTGTCGGGCGTCACACCTTAGTCTAGTGTGTTGGCCAATATGCCTTGTGTGTGACGCGCCGTTGCTTGAGATAGACCCCTTTGGCTAAGCTGCTCGCTTTGGTTTCCCGATACACATACGGCTGCACATTATCCCCTGTTGCACGACGCACCTCTTGAGCTTTGTTGCACGATAGGATTTGAGGCTGAGACACCCTGGTTGCACAAAATAGTGTGGTCGCACGTTATGCTGATGGTCGATATGCCTTGGGTGCCCGTTAGCAGGTGGTTGCTCGATACATCTCTTAAGCTTGCTGCCCGACAGGCTTTATGACCATTGTCCCTGATGCACGACACAGTGTTGCACGTTACACCCTTTTGCTTGACCGATATGTGCTGGTCTGCTTGAACATTATGCGTTTGAGTCTTGGGCGATAGGGGAGAGTACCCTACTCGATACTACCTTTGGTGAGGATGCCCTACCCGTCACACCTTTGGTGAGGGTAGTGGGCACTTTTAGTGAGAATCTTGTTCCTTCTAAAAAATGTACACGCTAGCTCTTGTTCATGAATCACGTTGGGTTTTGATAATAACCTTGATATGCTTGATGGTAATTGCTATAGTAAGTTCACATCTATGTAGTTCGACATGATAGTACATGTGTTTATGATCATCTTGAAGCATTTGAATAATGCTACAGAAATGGTAAGCATATAAGATGCTTTACTTAATGATGATATGGCCTATGTCAATGGTCACAGGTTGAGGCATGAATGATAACATATATATATAATCAATCAATGTTGCATATGTTGATAATATGAATCTTCTGTTAATTCATGATGAGTGTGTATACTAACCATGCAGGTAACTCATACAGTTGCATACCCAGGAATAAGAGCTATGAGGTATATATATATACATGTTTGAGTAACACTGCTTTGATGGTTACTCTTGATGATGAGATAATATGCTTGATGTGCTTTAGTCTGAGGACCTGGGTTGGCTAAAGTGCCTAGATGAGGTGTTATCCTTTGATGATGACCTGGGATTGCTATCCCATGGTAATGATGTAAGCCTTAAGAGGTAGTGGCACTATGTGATGAGGTATGGAGATCCCATGGTAATGTGATGATCCTTGTGATGGATCTAGATGATTGGCAAGAGGCCAAGTGGTAACATGTAATGTTGGATCCTTGTGATGGATCAAGCTGATGTTGATGATAGTAAAAGCATGATTTTGATTTTCATGTTGTTTATTTCTGTTATAGTTTGCATGTTATACAACTTGGTTGAATCTTGCAATCCACTTAAAATATACTAACTAATCACAGTGGAACATATCATGTAGTTTTGCCCTGGCCATAGATCCATCATCGTCAGGAGCTGGTGATGGTGAAACAGGTTCTCCTACGAGTTAACCTAGAAGCGCTTATTATTGAATATGTGTGGTTTCTCCTAGCTGAAAATGAGGAGGTATGAGTGCAACTTCGTTTGTAGACTCCAGAATGTGGATTCAGGCTCATAGCTCAATATGTGAAGAGCATGGTGAACAGGCCCATGGCTCAGGATATGTGATATGGGAGCATGAATACGTTCATGGCTCAGAACATGGTGAATAGGCATATGGCTCAGTTTCACTAGCATCGATACATGTACCAGGGTGGGCTAGGCAGAGGGTAGCCTGACCCTGTGGCTGAGGCCACTTAAGCACGAGACTGCGGTGACATGATTTTACCGTGCGTAGAACGCAAGTGTACGCGTCAATGTAGTAAAGGCCTTTGTGAGGCCCGAGTTGAACTCAGGGACACTGAACTATCGGTAGACTACTACTAACTGTTCGCGATCAGCTAAGTCGGTTAAAATGGTTTGAGAGTTGTTTAAAAAGAAAAATAAAAATAAAAGGGAAAACAAAGCAATCGATTAAAGGTTTAGATTAATCAATTCAGGTGACGATCTTTAGGATTGCGGTTTCACCGCGGGTTATCATTGTATGAATTCTTATCTAATAATTCAGGTTCATCTCTGAATTCTGGGTAGTGGCCTATAGTCAGAATTGCCCACTGTCGTGGTACAATTCACTACCTATGTCTAGGTCGGTTGCACCGTCGTAGTAACCTATACCCTAAACTAGGTGCATTAGAAACGACCTCTGGGTTTCCACCATTAATCTTACATCACCTTATTCAAGGGATTTGTCAATTAATGTGAATTTCGCCACTTTTCAACCGTTAATTCTTCTTTCAAAGTAATAAAGGGCATGAGATTATTATTATGGTGATCAAGCATAACAATATAATTGAGAAAACGAATTCATACCATGGATTTAAGAGATTAATGATGAATTACTATGATAAAAGATGTCATACAATGCTTCCTCGGGCTACTCCCAGTCCTAAAGATAAAGGGGATTAGCCCTGCATGTTCATCTCAGAGAAAAACATGATAGAGAAAAGGGGAAACATGGAGAAAAATGTAATTGAGTGGTGAAACCCCTGAACGGAGAAGATCCAAGCGTTCCTTGGCGTAGAATGTGTGATCTCCGGCCTTTCGGCGATGGAAAACGTCTTCTTCGGCATCCGGAATGGCTGGTGCATGCTTCTGGGCTCCGCTCTTCTCTCCACACCTTCTCGGGATGTGTACAGTGGCTAATGACGTGATAGATTGCTCTTGGCCGCCGTCATTAGGTATAATCACCGAGTTAGGTTGCCAAAATATCACAGTCATCGGATTTAGATCAATCTGAAGTAAACTTGTATCTGACGGTGTCGATACCATCGACGCGGGTCGATGGTATCGACCTTACGCGATATCAGCAATTCTTCTTTCTCTTCATTGTTTCACCTGATACTGACTCGATACCATCGACATGGGTCGATGGTATCGACATTATAAGGCATCGGTTTTATCCTTTTGTGTCGTTGTAGCTCCACTTATCGATAGTATCGACTTCTGGGTCAATAGTATCGACTCTCTTCTCGCCAGCAACCTGATGGTGTGTCGATACCATCGACTCTCTTATCGATAGTATCGACTCTGCGATGCTCCTTGCGGCTGACTGCCTGTGGTCATGTCGATGGTATCGACCATTGTCGATGGTATCGACAGCAGAAGATATTCATTTTCCTGAAATTGCAACACAAAACCACATAAGCCGAAATAAAACATATTATTGTACTCATTTATGCTCAAAATACTGAAATAAGGGAGATTTGACATAGAGAAGGATCATAGACCACAGTAGATGAATTATGCAATATTAACCACCAAAATGACCAAAAAATGCATAAAATATAAGTAAAACAAGACTATAAATGCGACTCAAAATCATAGCATCAAACTCCCCTAAGCTTGCACATTGCTCGCCCTCGAGCAACTAAACCTTAGAATAGAATTGTGAGGGTCAACTGAAGAACAGATCATCACAACAAACATTACCAAATGATCCCCGCCAGACATTCACAAACCGGCCCTTACTAACCACAGAATGATAATTACCCTAAAAGCGACAATGATCATCCATAAAAGATATCTACCTCAAGATTTATGAATACTATCATATAAGGCAGTTACGTAATAAAATTTTCCAGTTCAGACTCGGTGCATCTCGTGATCTCATGTTCTACATTGCTCGCCCTAACTACCATCTACATGGAAGCAGCTCTCCTGATATTCACGAGTGAGGAGAAAATCACGGTGGCCTACCAATTCAAGCAACATGTGGATGAAATGGGTGGCTCATGGAAGAAATGGAAGCATTATACAATTATAACATTCACAAAGCAAAAATGACCTAAATGATGCATATTCAAGTGAAAATGCCCTAATGCCTACATTTTAAGTGGAATAATGCATGCACTATCATTCCATCTCAATGTGAGATGGAATATCTAAAAGATTTACATCATGTTCTTATTCTTCTTAATTCTCAGGTGAGAAAATGTTCCTTTCTCCCTCTTCTTCTTTATTACTTTTCAATTTTTTTTCTTTTTCTCTTTTTTTTAAACCCTTATGTCCATAAATGACAATGAAGTACTTGTCAGGTTCACTTCTTGTTGCACAACTATATATTTGAAAAATTCAGAAGGTATGGAACAAGCTTATCACCTTTAATGTTTCAGAAGAAATAAGATACATGTTGTGGTCTATATGCATAAAAATGTGAATGCAGATACAAAATGATAGTCATTCATCCAAACAACATGCACCTAAGGAGAATGTGCATGTATAACTAATCTCTATTTTTTTCATGCAAAATGTGTGGAAATAGTTGCAATGCAAGTCCTATCTACATGAGATGCAATCAAAGAGGTTAAAATCGTAATGTACTTCCAATTCTTAAGGTGGAGTATGAAAACAATGGGGGTGGAAAGATCACAAGACTAATTGACTGAACCTTTACAAATTATTATGTGTCCCTCCTTATTGACCTATGTAGCAATCAAGAGGTTTCTCTCTCTTACTTCAAATTAAAGTCTCATTATCATTTGGTCAGTTTAGGCTCAAACCACCAATTCCGTCCACTTTTCATGAATCATAGGAATATACAGTTGTGATTTCTATTTTAGAGTTTACAAACCCAATCATTTTCTCAGGTTATGTGCTCAAAGTTGGACAACACAAGCTTGCAAACACTAAACTTTTATTTTAAATTTTCCCTTAATTCCCATGTACAAGCAAACGAGATGACACAAGACTTAAGACATCCACAATTACACTAGATAGAGTGTGGATCCTACAAACAAACTAAAAATTGCAAAATAAAAATGACAAAAACAAAACAATAAAAACTGAAAACTAAAGGATAGAGTTGTTCCAACTCCCCCACTAAGCTTGAATTCAACTATGGCCTCATAGTAAAACACAACCTTAAAAGGTGGAATAGAGATATCGATCATTCTTATGGAGGAGGCGGGTACTGCGGGGCTATAGGGTCCCAGGATGGCTACTGCCCCTAAAAAGTCGGATCATACTGGGGCATAGGCAGAGGTTGTGGATACCCCCCAAAGTAATTCTGGCTCTAGTAGTTGTCGTAGAAGGGTTGCCACTGCATCTCCATCCTATGCAACTTGTCTTGTATGTTCTGTTGGTTGTCGAGGAGGAGGCGCTCATTTTCAAAAATGGCCCTCTGATTATCTAGCAACCGGTTCGTCATCTCCTGAATACCGGTATATGTTGTTGTGTGTTGCTGTTGTGTCTGATGAATATCCTGCAGCATTGCATACATTCCTTTCATTGAGTAAACATCCTCGCTTTGCTACAAGGGTTGTGGTGGTGGAGGCTGGTAAGAAGAATATGCACACGGATGCATGTGGGGATGCTTCCTAGGTGCCACTCGTGCGCGAAGAGGAGTGAAGGCCTCCTCTTCCTCTTCCGCCTTGTCGCCATCATTGTCATTTTCGTCGTTGTTGTCATCTTCATCTGAGTCATCAATGGCTATGATGGGCCACCGGAAATGCTGAGCGCCCTCGATGTGGAAGACGGGGTCGGGGAGTGAACACTCCTGATAAGCGTGATTAACGTGGCAGTGTACATACGCCAATCCATCACGCAATAGAATGAGGTTGGAGCGGTGAAGGTGCTGCAAGTTGACCTTGCTTCTGCTGGAGAGAGGAGTCAATTGGGAGAAATTCAATCCAAGATAGTAGGCCAGCGGTGTGATGAGCCCTCCAAAGTGAATTGGAGCCTTTCGCGTACTCCTCTTTACAGTCAACACGCGCTGCAAGAAAAATGCTCCCCAATTACATTTGTGCCGCTTCAGTAGCTTGTGCAAGAAAAATAGGTTTGTCTCTTGAAACTTGCTAAGAGACAGGTCACCATGAGCAAAGAGAGTGGTGCACAACATGCGGTGAAGAATCTGCATGAAAGGATACTCAAAATCCACCACTGCCGCGTTGTAATAGCTCACAGATTTGCCCAGCGGCACATTCATTAGCTCGGCGAAGATAGCATCATAATCGGTCTGGTTGTCTGGACGCCGGTACTGCTCTCGCCCATGATTCCAGTTATAGATGGAGTTGAACTGCTTGAGGGTGAGAGTGTAATCATTGTTGTACAGCCAAAAAGAAACACGGTCGTTGATCCATTCCCGATCTGTGGCGATGATGTCCTTTGGCACGACACAAATGTCCAGCGACGCCATGAATTCTGTGACTAGCTCCTTGTATGTCGGCCATTAATTGAAGAATGGCTGGACATCAACATGGAATTCCATCTCATCAGGCCTCCTGCCCGTATGCCTTGCTTATCCCTTAAGCACGTAGGCCAGATTAGCCTCGAACCCCAGGTTGCAGATCGTCTCTCGGTCAACATAGCGGGTCGGCTCAATCTTGCCCTTCATCTGTTCCTCATAGACCTTCTTGATTTCCGCAGAAGGATGGACAATCTGCAGACGTGGAATGGATGCAGTCGGTGGAGGAACGAAGACTGGGATCTACATTGGTGTCGCGCATGAAGAAGATGCGCCGGCGGTATGCACCATTGTCGAAGAAGAAGAAGGATTAGAAGATGGAGCTCGGAGAAGGTCGGAGAAGATTATCTTCGCTCGATGAAGGCTCGGTGAAGAACACACTCCGTTGATGCTCGTAGCCGTGCTCCGATTGCTCACAAAGATGCATGGCACAAGTGGAGGAGGAAATCTCTGAAGGTGTGACATCATATGACGACAATCCACCCCTTTTATAACCTTGGTCGGTGTTGATGTATGCCTGTCGATACCATCGACATGAGTGGATGGTATCGACTTAGGTGGTTCAATCCGTCCGCCGCTGGTATCGACAGTCATCGATGGCTTGATGTGGGGGCCCGGATCGATGACGTGTCGATACTATCGACATGTGTCGATGGTATCGACCCGTCCCACGGATCGACTCTCTCGATGCAGTGACCGCCGTAGATTCCCTCTCGCATATCGGTGACGTGTCACGTCGATACTATCGACGCAATTCGATAGTATTGACTTCTGGTTAGGGCAACACCCTCACAAGGCCCAGCTGCCGCCTTCTACCTGTAACTGGGTCGATACCATCAACGAGGCCGTCGATGGTATCGAATTCACTGAGACACTTTGCGTCTGAATATCTCCAGAGATCTCGATAGTATCGATGCCCATGTCGATACTATCGACCTCATTGTTGTGATCAACCTATTAGCCTGTCGATACCATCGCCGCAGTGTGATTCTTGCAGTCGCCCACCTGTACCCAGCTCGATACCATCGACCCTTGCCTCAGTCCTGCACATTAAGCAAATGATCACGGTACCTTTTTTACACTGAAAACAATATCAAATCAAACCAAAATACAAATGTGAAAGACACAAACTAAACTACCAATGGTTGGGTTGCCTCCCAACAAGCGCCCTTATTTAACGTCTTAGGCTAGATGACATTAAGCTCCTCATGCATCCAAAAGTGCAATGAGTTTGACCTCATTCACTTTCTTTGTGTAATCTTCACCGAAGTACAATTTCAATCGTTGTCCATTAACAAGGAATGTTGTCTCGCCATCACGCACCATGATTGCGCCATGTGGCCTGACCTCCTCTACGGTGAACGGTCCACTCCACCGGGATTTCAATTTCCCGAGATGCATCTTCAGCTTGGAGTTAAACAACAGTACATGATCTCCTTTCTTGAAGACTCGCATCTGAATATGGCGATCATGGATCAGCTTTGTTCGCTCCTTGTAGATCCGCGAGCTTTCATATGCATTCATCCGCAGCTCATCAAGTTCGCTCAGCTCAAGCAACCTTTTCTTTCCTGCTTCATCATAGCTCAAATTCAGCTTCCTTAGCGCCCAGTGCGCTTTATGCTCCAATTCCACCGGCAAATGGCAGGCCTGACCATAAGCCAACCTAAAAGGCGTAGTGCCTATAGGTGTCTTGAACGCTGTCCTGTACGCCCACAAAGAATCTGGTAGAAGGGTACTCCAATTCTTTCTCATGGAAGCCACAGTACGCTCCAAGATCTTCTTAATCTCCTGATTGGAGACCTCCACTTGCCCTTGGGTTTGCGGGTGGTATGGGGTACCAATGTTGTGCTTTACCCCGTACTTTCTCAATAGTGCCGCAAACTTTTGATTCCGGAAATGTGTGACTCCATCACTAATGATCATTCTTGGTACACCAAACCTGTAGAAAATATATTCTTTGATAAACCTGTACACTACAGTGGCATCATTAGTCCTTGTAGGTATTGCCTCTACCCACTTCGACACATAATCAACAGCTAAAAGAATGTATAAGTTAGAATTTGAGGACACAAAGGGTCCCATAAAATCTATACCCCACAAGTCAAACACCTCAACCTCTTGAAATACATTGAGGGGCATCTCTTGTCTTTTTGAGATGTTACCTGCCCTTTGGCAAGAATCACATTTCCGCACAAAATCATAAGCATCCTTGAACAAAGTAGGCCAGTATAGGCCACTTTCAAGTACTTTGGCTGCAGTGCGAGAACTAGCGGGATGGCCACCCGTCGGTAGTGTATGGAAATGATGAAGAACACTTTCGTATTCCACCTCCGGTACACACCTGCGTAAGACACCATCCCTGCACTGCTTCAAAAGAATAGGGTCATCCAAGAAATAATAACGCAACGAATGGAAAAATTTCTTCTTCTCTTGGTATGTCCAATCATCCGGGATAATTTTGTAAGTGAGATAATTGACAATATAAGAAAACCAAGGATCTTTCGATTTCATGGATAAGAGTTGTTCATTAGGAAATGTCTCGGTAATGGGTATGTGCACATCCTTTTCATCCATCCTTTCCAACCTAGACAAATGGTCCGCGACCACATTTTCAATGCCCGCCTTGTCTTTGATTTCAATATCAAATTCTTGTAAAAGCAAGATCCACCTAATCAGTCTAGGTTTGGCATCCTTTTTCTCCATCAAATACTTAATAGTGGCGTGGTCCGTCCATACCATGACTTTTGATCCAACAAGATACTGCCAAAATTTTCAAAAGCAAAAACAACGGCGAGAAGTTCTTTTTCGGTTGTTGTTTAGTTCAATTGAGCGTCATTCAAGGTTTTGGATGCATAGAAAATCACAGCGGGTTTATTGTCCACACGTTGTCCCAAAACAGCCCCAACTGCAAAATCAAACGTGTCACACATTAATTCAAATGGCTTAGTCCAGTCTGGTGTTTGCACAATCGGTGCGGAAATCAGTTTTTCCTTAAGCACATTGAGCGCATGTAGACATTTTTCATTAAAATCAAACACAGCATCCTTTTCTAACAACTCAGATAATGGTTTGGCGATTTTAGAGAAATCTTTTATAAAGCGGCGATAGAAGCCGGCGTGACCTAGGAAACTTCGTACCCCTTTAATCGAATTCGGTGGGGGAAATTTGGAAATCACTTCGATTTTCACCGGGTCTACCTCCAACCCTTTGCTAGACACTTTATGTCCAAGCACAATCCCTTCGCTTACCATCATTTGGCATTTCTCCCAATTGAGGACCAAATGTGTGTCCTCACAACGTTGCAAAACCTTGTCCAAATTGTATAAACACTCATCAAAGGATGCTCCATAGATGGAGAAATCGTCCATAAAAACCTCCAAGCAGCGTTCAACCATATCTGAAAAGATGGCGAGCATGCAGTGCTGAAAGGTTGTCGGTGCATTACACAACCCAAATGGCATATGGCGGTATGCAAATGTTCCATAAGGACAAGTGAAGGTGGACTTCTCTTGGTCCTTAGGATCAATCGAAATTTGATTGTACCCCAAATAACCATCAAGAAAACAAAAATGCGATCGGTCGGCTAAATGCTCTAAAATCTGATCAATGAATGGAAGAGGGAAATGATCCTTAAGCGTAGCAGCATTCAATCGGCGGTAGTCTATACATACCCGCCACTCGGTTACCAAGCGGGTCGTGACAGGTTCATTTAAAAAATTATTTGTAACTGTAATTCCCCCCTTTTTAGGGACTACCTGTGTAGGACTCACCCACGTCGAGTCGGATATAGCATAGATGATACCTGCAGAAAGGAGCTTGATCACCTCCTTCTTGACGACCTCCATCATGCTAGGATTTAGTCGATGATGTGGCTGAATCACCGGCTTGGCTCCCTCCTCGAGCCGAATCTTGTGCTGGCACAATGTAGGGGAGATCCCCTTGATATCTGCAACTGACCACCCGAATGCACCTCGGTGGTTCTTCAACACAATCAACAGCTGATCTTCCTCCTCGGCACTCAGATATGCCGAAATAATCATAGGCAGCTTCTCTTCCTCAGCTAGAAATGTGTATTTCAAGTGTGGTGGCAATGGCTTCAATTCCAAATCTGGCGGGCTGATTAAGGATGACTGAAGCGGTGGTGGGAGTTCGCCAAGATCTTCATAGTACCTAGCATAAAAGCATGGAAGCACCTGAAGCATCTTAGCACACTCTTGTAGTGACTTGCTTCTCATCCAATCATGTGTTATATTGACCAAGCAGGCTTCAAGTGGTAATTTTGGATATGCATTGAAAACCGAACTCGCTATGGCCTCATCTTCAGTAGAGGGTGGAATGTCGTCATCTTCATCATTAGGAAAACCTACAGCTTTGCTAAGGGACACAACCTTGGTCTGCTCCATGATGTCAATAGCCAATGTCCCTCTCTCCACCTTGGTCATTACATGAGCCATATCTAAAAATGGCTTCCCTAGACAAAGTGAGATATTGTGATCAAAATGCTTTGCCATGCGGCATTGCTCCTTAGCTTTAGATGACGTGGTGCTGGAAGGCATGACCATCCCAAACCGATCATCGGCGATACCCAAGGTCAAACGACCTCTCCCCATCTCAAGTATCATGTCAGTTGTAGCTTGGAAGGGTCATCCAAGTAGTAACTCATTGCCTTGTTCATCTTGCATCTCCATTACAACAAAGTCTGATGGAAACACAAATTGATCTACTTTCACCAAAACATCTTCACAAATACCATAAGGCTTCACCACTGAATTGTCCGCCAGCTGAATTGTCATGTTGCTCGGCCTTGATTCTTTTAATCCCAATTTCTTGAATGTAGAGAGAGGCATCAAGTTTATGCTTGCCCCAGAATCGCATAGTGCTTCGCCAAATTTCACCTTACCAATGTAACATGAAATATTGAAGCAGCCCAGATCCTGCCTCTTAGGTGGCAATGTGCCCATCATGAAGGCACTCACCTGCTCCTTGAGAACTACTATCTCAGTATTAGGGATCTTCCTCTACTTAGTAATGATGTCTTTCAAAAACTTTCCGTAAGAGGGGATTTGCTCTATTGCCTCTAATAATGGGATGTTGACAGAGAGCTTTCTGAAACTATCTAGAAACTTCTTGAACTATGTGTCCACCTTCTTTGCTTTCACACTATTCAGATATGGGACCGGGACAGCCTGAGCCCTTTGATGCGGCGGCACATAAGGTGTCTTTTTCTGTGTCTCCTCCTCAACAACAATGGGCTCCGCAGTGGCATCCTCTTCTATTTCCTCAAATGGCTCTGTGACTGAGTTTGGCACTTCCTCAATGACCTCACCTTTGGTTTCTACTTGGGGTGTGCTTGGTTCATCGGCCCTGGGGTTTAAAAGCTTCTTGCCACTCCTTAGCAAGATTGCCTTCGCCTGTTGGTTTCCTCCTGGAATGTTTGTGTTACCCGAAAAACCTTGTTGTGCTGGCTTCTTCAGATTGTCTATCTCAGCTGCCAATTGCGCCATAGACATCTCTATCATCCTCATCTGAGCCCCATGGCTTTGCAATGTTTGTCCAAACTGATTCATAAATTCCCCCTATTGCTTTATCTGCTGGCCAAAAGTAGTCATTAATTCTTGGTTTTGCTTTATCACTTGGTTGAGAAACTCCGTGCTCTTATCCTCCACCACCGGCTGGGGTTTTGCATCGGGGTCCTGCAAAAAGTTATTCAGATCCTTCCAAGAAAACTTCTTGTCCTTCCTCCATGAGTAATCGTTGTTTCTGTACCCCTGCTACTGGTGCATGAATTTGACTTGAGCTTCATCCTCGGATTCAGTATCTTCTTTTGCAAGCAGTTTCTTCGCTAGAAGGTCCATCTTCTCATTCAGCTCTTTGATGGCCTTTGACTCCCCCGCAACTCGTACATGCTCAACGGTGTCCCTGTCGCCCCAGGATTGCTTCTTGGCCATGTTCTTAAGGATTTCCCAACACCTCGTGTCTGTGTTGTTCAAAAAGAATCATGAGCCTGCGGAATCTAGGTTACTTCTATCATGCTCGGAGAGAGCAAAATAGAAGATTTTGACCTGTGTCTTCTTGTCAAGCCTGTGATGCGGGCACCTCCTAAGCATGATCTGAAACCTTTCCCAAGTCTAAGAGTAGGTCTCTCCTGCCTTCTGGGTAAAATTGTGGATTTTCCTGATCATGTCGTTTGTCTTCTCGGGCGGAAAGAACCTTTCAAAGAATACTTCCACCATTTGGTTCCATGATTTCACATATTCATCGTCAATATTGTGCAACCATTCTCGTGCATTTCCTTCCAGAGAACTCGGGAACAGCTTTAGGTAGAGCGTCTCCTGTGGAAATCTGTCAATTTTAATCATGTCACAATTCTCCACGAATTGGCTTATATGAGTGACTGGGTCCTCGTTCTTTAGCCCATGGAATGCATTAGACTTGACCAAGTTGATTAACGCAGAATCAATCTTATACGTCAGAATGTTGATCGTCTGCTTCTTTATTGGCCCCTTAGAAGCAGATGAGGAAGAAGCTTTGATCTTCTCCCATATCGTCTGTTCCTGTGCCATTTCTTCTTGTTCGGATTCTGAATCTATTTCTTCCAAGTGGTCTTGATTGTAATCCTCCTCGTCATAAGCTCCCGGCAGTGGAACCTCTGGTGCCTGTTGCGTGTAGTCGGTGCTACGCGTCTGCACCATGCACAGTACCTGCAAAATGAAAATTTGAGTTCAGTACCGTGCTAGACGATTATAAAAATTGGAAAGATAGACTATAAATTTTAGAAATGATTTCACAATAATAAAAATAAAAAGTGGCCTAGAGTGGCCGCTTGCAGCACTCGTAGTGCCGACAATTGTCGTGTCCCCGGCAACGGCGCCAAAAACTTGACATGATTTTACCGTGCGTAGAACGCAAGTGTATGCGTCAATGTAGTAAAGGCCTTTCTGAGGCCCGAGTCAAACTCATGGACACTGAACTATCGGTAGACGAATACTAACTGTTCGCGATCAGCTAAGCTGGTTAAAATGGTTTGAGAGTTGTTTAAAAAGAAAAATAAAAATAAAAGGGAAAACAAAGCAATCGATTAAAGGTTTAGATTAATCAATTCAGGTGAAGATCTTTAGGATTATGGTTTCACCGCGGGTTATCATTGTATGAATTCTTATCTAATAATTTAGGTTCATATCTCAATTCTGGGTAGATTCCTATAGTCAGAATTGCCCACTGTCATGGTACAATTCACTACCTATGTCTAGGTCGGTTCCACCGTCGTAGTAACATATACCCTAAATTAGGTGCATTAGAAATGACCTCTGGGTTTCCACCATTAATCTTACATCACCTTATTCAAGGGATTTGTCAATTAATGTGAATTTTGCCTCTTTTCAACCGTTAATTCTTCTTTCAAAGTAATTAAGGGCATTAGATTATTATTATGGTGATCCAGCATAACAATATAATTGAGAAAACGAATTCATACCACAGATTTAAGAGATTAATGATGAATTGCTATGATAAAAGATGTCATACAATGCTTCCCCGGGCTACTCTCGGTCCTAAAGATAAAGGGGATTAGCCCCGCATGTTCATCTCAGAGCAAAACATGGTAGAGAAAAGGGGAAACCTGGAGAAAAACGTGATTGAGTGGTGAAACCCCTGAACGGAGAAGATCCAAGTGTTCCTTGGCGTAGAATATGCGATCTCCGACCTTTCGGCGATGGAAAACATCTTCTTCGGCGTCCGGAACGGCTGGGGCATGCTTCTGGGCTCTGCTCTTCTCTCCACACCTTCTCAGGACGTGTGCACCGGCTAATGACGTGATAGATTGCTCTTGGCCGCCGTCATTAGGTATAATCACCGAGTTAGGTCGCCAAAATATCATAGTCGTCGGATTTAGATCAATTTGAAGCAAACTTGTATCTGACGGTGTCGATACCATCGACGTGGGTCGATGGTATCGACCTTGTGTGATATCGGCAATTCTTCTTTCTCTTCGTTGTTGCGCCTGATACTGACTCGATACCACCGACATGGGTTGATGGTATCGACATCCTAAGGCGTCGGTTTTATCCTTTTGTGTCGATGTAGCTCCACTTGTCGATAGTATCGACTTCTGGGTCGATAGTATCGACTCTCTTCTCGCCAGCAACCTGATGGTGTCTCGATACCATCGATTCTCCTGTCGATAGTATCGACTCTACGATGCTCCTTGCGGCTGACTGCCTATGGTCATGTCGATGGTATCGACCACTGTCGATGGTATCGACAGCAGCAGATATTTATTTTTCCTGAAATTGCAACACAAAACCACATAAGCCGAAATAAAACATATTATTGTACTCATTTATGCTCAAAATACTGAAATAAGGGAGATTTGACATAGAGAAGGATCATAGACCACAGTAGATAAATTATGCAATATTAACCACCAAAATGACCAAAAAATGCATAAAACACAAGTAAAACAAGTCTATAAATGTGACTCAAAATCATCGCATCATGCGGTCCTGCTTGTGTTCTACTCATGCACTGACCACGAGGTGGGAGGTCGTAGAGTCTGGCTCTTCCATTGACCTTGTATGGCACCGGCTTGGGTTTCGCAACCAAAGGTTGGATTTGAGTGGTACGGCTCACTTCCTCAGGGCATAATAATACGTAATCCAGCCGAATAGTATTTATTGATTAAGGAAAAACACAGAACATTGGTTGAGGCCTTGCTTGTATAGCTAATCTTGTCATACTTGCAGTTACTTATACTTTCCTTATGATATGTGGTAAGATCTTATAAATCATATCTTGTCAATCATGTTCCATAAAAGAGATATTTGTTGATATGCCTTCCATACATCTGATAAGCTTGATGGAATGAATAGCTTTACTTTATAAACTGCTCTTGTTGTACCCTTTATTAGTTATCTGTTGTTGTTGCTTCACTTTCTGAGGTTTTGTGGTTTCGGCGGGGAGTTATGTTTCTCGCTGGGACTGTGTGTCTCACCCCGTTGGTTTACACCCTTTTAGGTGTTTGAGCTAGACGTGGTGGTGGTCGCAGAGTTGTGGTCGAGCAGCAAGACGATCAGTAGAAGGCAAGCAAGGGACATGCTGCTATTTTGGTTGTTTTGTAGTAGAGTCTAGAGTCATCCCTTTACTCGCAGGTCCTTGGAGGCGTTTTGACATTGTTTCACGATGTATAGATGATGATGTTTTGTATATCCTGCTGCTGGCCGGATGTGGGCCGTGATGTATATAAATACAGGTGATGAGCTCATGTAATGACAGGACAGTTGGTCCTCTAAGCTGTGAACACATATCAAGACTTGTAATTGTTTATATATAACCTATTTCCTTGCAGGATGAGGACCTAAATGTAATAGTTTCTCAGTTTATCCGCTTTCCGCAATCGGTTTTAATTAACTCGTGTTTGTGGTAATCTGTGGTTATGGTGATTTCCGCACGTTTTCGCGTAACACCTCATTGTCTATGTGATAGTGGTATGTGTTGCCACAATATATATATATATATATATATATATATATATATGTGTGTGTGTGTGTGTGTGTGTGTGTGTGATAGTGGTATGTGTTGCCACAATATATATATATATATTGACACCTCATTAGGTGTCATTGTGCATATAGTAAATGGAAAAGGTAATATATACAACTAACTATATACTATTATAATTTTTACCCATACATACATTATTCATTTTCTTCAATATTCAAAAATCATGATTCATTTAAATATCATATACATATATATAATTATTTATAACTTGTTGAAAAAGATAGAAATTGTATGACTACATGTATATTATCATTACTATTTTTCATTATTAACACATACCACTATCACATAGACAATGAGGTGTTACGCGAAAACATACTATATACTAAATACTATTATAGTAAATGGAAAAGGTAATATATACAACTAACTATATACTATTATAATTTTTACCCATACATACATTATTCATTTTCTTCAATATTCAAAAATCATATATAATTATTTATAACTTGTTGAAAAAGATAGAAATTGTATGACTACATGTATATATATATATATATATATATGTATATATATATATGTATATATATATGTATATATATATGCATATATATATGTATATATATGTATATATATATATGTGTGTGTGTGTATATATATGTGAGGGCTCAAACTCTATCAAATATATGAGACAACCTCCTCAGCATCATATCTCCTATGGGTTATATTGTACCTATCATGATGATTATCATTATTTACATGGGGTCTGTGTATTTTTTTCTATCCACATCAATCCCATATATTACCAAATTTGGACATTAGGTGTCATTGTGCATATAGTAAATGGAAAAGGTAATATATACAACTAACTATATACTATTATAATTTTTACCCATACATACATTATTCATTTTCTTCAATATTCAAAAATCATGATTCATTTAAATATCATATACATATATATAATTATTTATAACTTGTTGAAAAAGATAGAAATTGTATGACTACATGTATATTATCATTACTATTTTTCATTATTAACACAAGTAGATTATGTGTATATTGAAGTTTGACATGTGGCATACTAATTCATATACATATCATTCATTATATCATATGTAGAGTAACTTTTTATGTCATTGATTATTGTCTATCATACCAATTTGCATGGTCCACATAATTACTTTATTTCTTCAGGTAGTTAGAATATTTTATCAATGTAGTGATTGGTGAAAATTACATTTATGAGTTATGACTAAACATTTATGGTTATGGTATAGTTGATACTTATCACTTTTCACTCTTACACACACACAAATGTTCATGAATCTTATATTAATGCTTTGTTGATCCATGGTATCATTATAATATTATTTTTACATGTATATGTGTAGGTGTAGAGGTGTGGATAGATGGGGAGATGCAAGTGTGGGGATAGTGAAGGCCCCTTCACTTAGGGCTATAAATGGGTAGGATAGGGTAGGGTAAAGGCTTCCCTTACTCTTACCCCTGTAAAAGTTGCGGGTAAAGGATAGGGTAATAACCCTTTCACTAAAAGCTTTACCCTATCCTTACTTGCACTCGTTTACTCACAAGGTAAATGGGTAGGGTAACGAGTGAAATGGGTAAAGCAACATGAGGATAGATATTCTATTTTTAGCAATAATTTCATGTGATGTTCTCTACATCAAACACAAGACATGCCTAAAACTAATTTTAGATAGTCGTAATTATGTTTTCAAAATACACACCTAAAATGTTAATATTTAACCCAATATTTATTTCAAACAAGGTTAATTATTGTGATAAATTATTTTTCTCTAATATATTCTTATAGAAGTGTCACATACTACCAATTATTTAGTAATATTTCTAAAAGAAAATAATATTAAAAAAATATAAAGTAGTGATGTTTCTTATTGGGGTTTTATACAGACATTAATAAGTATATTAGAATAGTAAAATATCAACCCATGTTATTGTAATGGGTAATTAGGTAAAGAATGTAGGGTAAAGCTTCTCCCCTTATCCTACCCTCTTCACATGCGGGTAAAGAGGGTAAAGGATAAACGAGTGGTGGGTAAAAAATATGCTTACCCTTACCCTACCCTATAGGGTATCTGTGGTCGATAAAGGGGCAATACCTTACCCATTTATTACCCTACCTCTGCTATGGACGTGACGTAAAGATGTCATCCATTTCTCAAAGAATCATGAGTGAATGGAAGTTCTTAAGTAGAGAACAATACAAAGAGAATATGATGAAAAGTAGAAAATGAATACTAAGATGGAATTAGGGTTGATGTGGTCTAACCGTAAGCTACTACATGAGCAAGATTTGGTCCATGTATGGATACAAATAGTCAAGCCTTGTCTAAACTTGGGGTCACTTATTATAAAGTTTTATCCAAAATATTCATTTGTGTTACAAAAATCAAAATAAGAAATGGAGATGGCCGAGGTTGAAAGTAAGGTGCCATTTGGAACATTAACATGTTTAGAATATTATTATGACACTAGAGTTGGTTTTTGAGGATTTAAATTCTTGTAATTTTAACATAAGAGATATAATATATGTAATGATATATTGATGATAAGGATAGAAAACATTGACTATTAATTTTGATAAAGTTTTAGTAGGGCCTTGATTAGGGCTGACCAGCTATTCTAACTATACAATTATATGGTAGATTAATTATAGAAAAATTAATTTAAACCTATGTCCATATATTAAAGATGACTAAAGAATTTGATGTTAATAATTGCACCAGTATAATGATTATATTTTAATAATCCTAACTAGGATTTCTAAATCATAATTTAATGATGAAGCACTAGGTTGAGGTTTAGAATAATCTCCAGAAAATATTCATCAAAGATATTTTGAACCTACTGGGTGATAATGATCACTAATTAACCTTGGAACATTGATTGTGTTTAGGATGAAGAGTAGTACATAAGTCAAGACTAGGGATTGAATTGTGGAGCATTGGTAGGGTGGTTTGAACTAATAGGTACCTATCTCACTAGAAAAACTCACTCCAAAATTAGAAATTGAAACTAGCACAATCTAGACATCCATCAAAGGACCTATCATTCTTTTGAGGACAAGGTAGACATAAAATACATAATATATAGTTTATTTTAAAAGATAAGAAAATTTGAGACATTTGCGTACATAACTATATTTTGAGATAAGTGACATGTTTTTACAGAGAAATGAAGCCTAGGAGGGGATCATTATTGTGGGGGGTGAACTAAAATGGTTGTTCATTTTATATGACTAAATCCATATATTCAAAATTATACACGTTTTGTATTTTTTGTGTGCGTCCTTTGCAAGCTTTGTGGAAATACACTTATTTAATGATTGTAGAGATTAGAGGCGTAAAAATTGTGCATTGAGGAAAAACTTATGTGGCAACATATTGTTGAGACTTAAACTTTTTTGGAGATAAGCATATCCTCAATATGCATATTTAATGTGTAATTCTATATTATAGAAACTATTTGTTTAATTTGTATGTGCTTGTGGAAATTTTGTATGAGTGTTGTGGGTTGTCATGAAATCTGATTTTCACTAAGTACTCGTATTCCAATTAAAGTTTGTTTAAGGTTTTGCACTCTTGACCCATCGAGGTAGAAAGGGAAATTTTAGGAAGTTATAGGGAAATTGTTTAGACCCCACTGCCAGTCCGTTTCCAACAATTATAACTTAATGTACTCTTAGGAATATTTGTGAAGTTTAATAAAAAATTGAAGACCCCATTGATGGTCCCTTTCTTAAAATTATGAATTTTTCTACTCTTTCAAAAAAAATATTATAGGAAAATTTTTAAGAACTAATTATTGGCACCTTTCTGATAGATATAATTTAATCTACTCTTCAAGAATTATCTATTTCTCTCTATCTCTATCTATTGGTCAAATAAATTTTAACATTTTCACCTAGTTGAGTGCATAAAGTAGCACACAATTTTATTATGTGTTATTTTGAATCTAACTTTACCTTGAGAAACTTTGCGTACTATTATACTTAGAATCATTAACTTGATGGGATAAGACATGCATACATTTGATTACTCTAAATACTTTTTCTTGAGATATAATTACTAAAACCCTATCAAGTAAGTGAAAACCTCTCCTTCTACATTAATTTTTGTATTTCAAACTATAAATAGAACTCTTGGAAATTGCACCTCAATTGGGAAGAAAGAGAACCTCATTGGTGGCCTAATATATGGGGAACCTTCCTCGAATATTATCAAATTCCACTACCATGTTTATGTTAGCAAAATGTTGGGTAAAATTATCAATGTAACATAATTGTTTTGGCCCCATTACATCTAGATGCCTCATATATACCCCTTAAGTCCTTCTTATATAAGTACCCTTCTAACCCCCTGATGCAATATATCAGAATACCTCACTCTTATTATCCCTCAATTCTTTTCTCTTCTAGGGGGCTTTTCTTAAAAGCATAGGTCTAGGGTTAAGAGAAACAGTCTCCAAAATGAAAGAGCCAGACACGGCCTCATTCTAGTTTATCATTCTTTACTTGTTGTTTTGTTCTAGTGATCTTCAATTCAACTAGATGATATTTTCCATGTTCTAAACACTTGACATAACATTCTAATTACTCTTAATCTAGAACTAATCATGCTATGTTGTTATTTTAGTGTTGTTTAATTTTCTGTCTCTACAAATCTTCTCAATCCAGTCCATCAAGAAGGTTGTTCACCGTGGAAGATGTAGAAAATTCCAGGATCAATTAAGACATGGAATCACTATATTTATGGAATAAAATGTAAATTCCTAAGGCATTACTAATTTTCCCACTTTGATTAAGTTTTACATAATGCTTTATTCTATAACCTAAAAATTAAATTTCTCACCTTATAAAGGTGTCCATTATAATGTCTTTTTCCCAAAAATGAAATTTCCTACCTAAGAAAGGTGTCCATTATAATGTGTTCTTCCTGAAAATATTGGCATTTTTTACACATACCTCTTACATCAAAATATTTTATTACTCAGACTCCAAGTTTAGCTTTCTCCTCAATCATCCATGTCTGAAGGTGATTATGTGTTTTGTGTTGTTTGTTGATGTATCGAACTTTGTTCATTATTTTCATTTTTATATATATATAATGTTTTCATAAAGGTGACCTAGAGGAATAACAAGAAAAATCTTTCCTTTATACCTTAATCATCGAATCTGCCTTAGCTATAAAATGTTGGTGAATAAAAAGCATAAGAAGGGATAAAGGTTATACTATTGTGCACATTAGTTTTCCAAAAATTAGATGTGTATTATTTCAATGAAGAGCACAATCTCTTGTATCCAAATCCAAATTGACCATCAAGAAATCCAAATAGATCTAGAAGGAGATCATGATTGGCCACCAAATTGTTGTACACAACACCTTGTTTTTTTCTTGTGGAATATCTTCTCTAAGACTCCACATGTGTTCCTCAATATCTAGTTCATCCATGTGGATGAGGGAGAACGTGTTTCACCACTTTAGTCACCAAGTAAAACAGGAACAAGAGTTGTCAATGTGCTAGCCAACCCAAAAATTCCTTTCTTTTCCTATCTTGGGAAGCCTTCTTTAGGTTTCTCTTCTCTCCAAGAGAGAAGCTTTACTGACAAATTGTCACACAAGTTGTCTCAAGTGTTCTGTCAAACCCTTTGGGACGTTCCCCCTTTATATACAAGAGTCATGGGCTTGTAAAATCATAAATCTGATCCCTTTCCAAATAGAATCCCACAAATAGTCCAATTTTGAGAAAATTAGATTGGGTTCTGATCGACCAATCAGGTTAACTAATTCTATGATTAGGGTCCAGAAAGCATTGTGATTCTCTGAATGGTTAGAAAAAGGTCAATCGTGTCACTTAAAATCTACATCTAAGTTTCTTTCCAATATGAGACTATCCTTGTTGCATTCTGATCAGCTTATTAGGTTGATTGATCGACCAATTAGGTCATTCTAGTGGAAAACTCAATCGACCAATTGATAATCAATTAATTCATTGAACTAACAAATCTAATTGGCCAATCAGACACCCTGGTTAGATAGGAAATTAGATTGTCTATGATTCAGAACCATTCCAATCATTTGTTTGATTGTGAACTTCAATTCACTTATCCATCCTTAGTGTGTGACCCAATAGGTTTCCATTTTCATTGGTAGTGATGTTAAAAACAACAAAAACAAAGATTGGTGTCTAGCCAGACATCATTGGTACCTGAGTAATAGGAATGAGTTGGTGAACAACTATAACTTGTAAAGTGATCAATGTTACCATGATTGTATAATCTCTATCATAGATATCAAAATTGAAACTAGGGCATGGAATGCCATCCTTTTAATGTTCAATCTATGTTCCATGAACTATAATAGACTATTCAATATATTGTAATCTCAATATCACATATTGAATCACACGAGCATGGCCATGTATTTCATAGTCTCATTTATCAAGTGGCCAGGATATCACTCCTAAAGAAGGGACAAATTCCATCTACATCACTCCCAATATTCCCCATGTGTCATAGTGTACCCCATCACCATCTTTCTGGTAACTCATATTTCAGAGCACATTGTGCTAGTGTCAAAGTACACAGGAACAACATGTCTTACTATAATGACTTCAAGTCTAAATATCACAATCACCAATGTGACATTGAGATATGATTTTGGCATGTTATTATATGAATTCCATGTGTACATATCAAGGTTGGTCTATCTAGTACAACTTGTTCTCTAAAAAGAACATGTGTATCTGAGTTGATATCCAATATCATGACTAAAGAGACTTAGTCTTCAATAACCATTTATTCTAGTCATGTGTTATATTATTGTCCTAGACTATCCAAAAAAATTATTTATGGACATAAAATAATGATTTCTCATACTATACATATGATCTCATGTTCAAGTCCCCAACCCAAATCATATGTCATTCAGTTAAAAAAAATTTAGGAGGTTATAAATCTATTCATTTTCTCAATTAATAAAACAAACATAATAAGTGGAACTGCCTTTTATTAATAATTAAATCACTACTACAGAACAGGGCTTTAGCGACAGTTGTTTATGCCCTTTTAGCGACGGTTCTCAAGCGACGCCTATGTGGGCGCCGCTAAAGGTCGAACTCTTTAGCGTCAGTTTTATAACCGACGCCAAAAGGCTTTGCGCCACCAAAAACGCACCAGCAGGGCACCTATCGGCGTCAGTTATGTATAGTACGCCGACGCCAAAAGGGTTCACGCCACAAAAAGGGCACCATCTAGGACACTTTCTGTGTCGGTTTACAACTAAAAAACCGACGCCATATTTCCAGACGCCACGGCCGTGTTTAGTACTATAGGTGTCGGTTTTATACTAATAACTGACGCCATTTACCGCCGCGGTCGTGCTTTCCTACACGGTCGGGTTGTTTGACATATTAGGCGGCGGTTTTATCCAATAACCGACACTGTAAATCTTTGATGACGGTGTTCTATAAATAACAGACGTCTATGTTTTATATTTTTTTCTTATCAGTTTGCAGGCCTGCTGTGGCTGGTCAGTAGGATGAGAACCTGCAGTTCAATTTTCTGAACTGTAGGTTTACGACATCCATTGATATCAGCCTACAAACAGGCCACAAACCTACAAAATCAACAAATATACTTTTCACGCAAGTAGATACATTTAGACATCAATTCAATTCTCACATTCACACATGTAGAAACATTCAAATACATGTAGAAACATTCAGACATGTATAAACATTCAGAAATATTCATTTACAAAATATCATTCAACATCGCTATCAGCATCCCAATTATATCTTACAATCGCCACTGCTTGTATGGCACTTACCCATTCTTCTCTTACTTCATTTAATACTTCCATCGTATATGGAGCATGTACATCTTTTAAGCATTTACCTATAGTGTGGTAAGTTTGAAATACCTACAAAGAGAATGACGCATATATATAAGTAATAATATCAAAATAAGATTGATATATTTCATACTAACTAATGAGACTATATATAATACATCATGTATGGTATTGATGTCCAATGTGGCATATTAGATAATCATCTTCATAAATCGCATCACATAGTATGCGCATGCCCAGCCGTTGTCTTGTGTAGTGCACTATAAATTGAAACATACAAAATATTAAAAAAATACAACTAAGCACAGTTCACATAAATAATATATACATTGGAGTCGGGAACTTACTTTTACGTTCTCCCAAATTATTGGCTGGTTCTTTTTCCTTGGGACCTTTCCTCTAGTATTTTTGAATGCATCTAAACCCCTACATGTTAATGTAACATAGTAAATTGCATAATTAAATAGTAATGTAATAACATATGTTAACGGATATAAAAAATGAAATATTTCTCACCAGAATAATGGCAATCTCATTACGTGTCCAATTTTAGTATTCAATGTACTCCCCACAGGATCTAGATAATAAACAGTGAACGTCCCGGGGACAATAACTAGTAACTCCCAATGCCTACCGCTAGAGGTAAAAAAGTTAAAAATTAATAACTCAAAATCCACAATAAAAATGTAATTTTCTTAAGTCCAAATTATAAGTAAAGTAAACTTACTTGACATTGAATGGAGCTATTATTATCGTCCTATTTTGTTGACCGAAAACTATAAAAGCATCTATACAGTATTGTTGAACACTATTGGGGTCTTTAGCTACCATACTAATCAATGATGGAATCAAAAATCCCACATGGTCAAATGCAAATTGTTTACATTGATTTTTGACTAAGTAGCTGCAAAACATGTATTACGTATGCATTAATATATAAGTCAGATCATCGGATCTTACACAAGGTATATGGATGTATAAACAAGATCTCACCTTATCTGTGTCTCTATCATTGATGTATTTAGCCAATCATATAGAAATAGCTCAATAATATCTTATATAAATAAAGAGCTTTTGTATGATTGACCTGCATAATTTGCTTCTAAAGAAAAATTATAGGGCAATGTATATTATGTGCCCATAGCCAACATGCCATTCCCCTACAAGAAGGACCTAACGGGAATTTTAGGTCAGTTGGAACCCAACTTGGTAATGCAGGAAGTGAAGGTGGTGGCCTAGATGCTCCAGGTGTCTTCTTTTTAACCTGTATATATAACTTCAGATCAATTGACCTCATATATACACATTAATAATCTAAAGTAATGTAAATTTATCTTACAATTTCACTAGTGTAGACGACATCTACTTTAGGCCACAATATCACCCCGCCTTCTGTCTCAACAAGTGTATCAATATCCGGGTGGGCATATGGCAATGTAGCTTCCCTCCAATCGGGAAATACACGTATCGGGCTCACACGAATGTAGCCCTATGGCATTGGAGTCCCATGAAAAGTTGCCCCAGGAAGGGATGGGTAAGCTTGCGCCTCTGCAACAACATAGCCTTGCATTCTTAAGCGACATGACTTCAACGCCTACAAATTTACGTAAAGAATGTTATACATATATACATATCATATTGAAAACATATCATCTTGAAAAGACTAGCTAAAATGTCATAAACAATACTTACAGTAGACGTGTTAGGCGGCGGTGGGTCTATAGGATTACTCTCAGTCTGTGCATCAGGAGAAGAGTGGGTCGCCATAGGCTGATTGGAAGCCTGAGATGCCTGCCACCGCAGCATTTCTTCCCTGACCTTCTTAGAAACTATATCCTCGACTCTTTTATTCTCCTATACATGGATAAAATAAACATTAGCTTCTTATTATCGAATTCCCTTTTGCAGTAACATTCTAAAAAAAGAATAGGTTACCTCTTCTTGTGAAAGTCCCGCTCTGGGTTTGCGCTGGGATGGCCCAAAGAATGCTTTGATGCCCACACCAGCGCCTGCACCCCTAACACATCTAGGATGCTCTGGGTTACCCAGAGTAACTGTCAATTCATCCCTTGTGCCCTGAGGGATGAATGTGCCTTTTTTCCTCTGCCCATGCAGCTCCCGCTAATCACCATCAACAGACATTGGTAAGTTAACACCACAAATAATCAATATTCAAATGATTGTTCTAAGAGTTGTATTTTACCATTTTCGCAGCCGCCTCAGCAGTTATGGGATTCTTTATTTCACCCTTCTTGTTTTTCCTCCCAGCTATCTAGACATCATGGCGAGGAATGGGTGTGGCAGACTCCTGAGTCACAGTAGACTCATGAGTAGCAGCAGACTCCGCCTGTAGTCTTTGGTGAACGCTTGCATAGCCCTTTGGACCCATAGTGTGGTCATGCACATTCAGTACACGCCTAGCTTTTTACGCCTCACTAAGGACCTAGTTAGTATGCACATTAATGATTTGGTTAGTAGCACTAAATGTTAATACAACGTATATTAATTAAATTGGGAGTGACGCCTAATACCTTGAATTCTTTAGATTTTCTTGAAGCAACAAACGTGTCCCAATATTCTTTGTCTAAGAAGTTCCACTGTTCAAGGGTTAACTTCTTCTTCTTATCACCATCTTTTATGTATTCTCTGTTGAGATTTGTCCTATAGTTCCTTAGCATCTTTCCAGCGTGTTGCATCACGCTTTTATGATGCAGCTTCTCATCCAATGCAAACAGATTCTATAAAATAGAAATGTTATTAACTAGTATCCAAAAATAGAATTGCAAATAATAGAATTTGTAATCTACAAAATAGAATTGCAAATAATAATAACTCACGCATAAATCCTTCCATATCATGTCTTTCTTTGCCTGAGGAACTTTATGCCAATTATCATACTTAACACCACAATGGCTTCGAGTGACAACACCAAGATAGTTTACAAAATTATTGTGGTTCACTCCAATTGGATTTCCTCCATTATCAAACTCCACAACCAATCTGGATCCACTGCCACTTAGAGCTATCAACTTCTTCAATAGAGTGATGCCCCTTTTCTTGTTAAGTGTTTGGTGATGCGCATCAAGTTCCTCCAGTGCTTGAGTGGGTACATCAACCTAAAATTTGACAAAAATAAACACACTAAATTAGCCCAATATAGAAATATAGGATATATGACATAACTAGAAGATAATGAATTTTATAGAAATATAGGATATGTTTTTAAAACTTACATTGGTATCCTCGCCATGCTCATCATGGACAGCATGCTCATCATGGACTTCATGCTCATCATGGACATCATGCTCATCATGGTCAGCCATCTGAAAATGTCATTAAAAAGGCAAACATTTAGCATTTGTATTAACTATAAGATAATGAGACATCAAATCTGAAAATGATATTGATATTAAAAAAGCAAACATTTAGCTTCAATAAAAAAATATAAACATGCATGCCTCTAAAATTGTGATCTTTTATCAATTAACAATCCTTCATTGTGATCTCTACAGACATATAAGTCATCATTAGCTTCAATATTTTGTGGAGTTGGCAACCCAACTGAGAATGGACTGGAGTCATCATACTTATCATAGTACTCTTCTTTGTCTATAGGATCTTCAATGAACTGTCTTTTACCATGAATAACAACCAACCATTCATCATTTGTAGGATCATAGATATAGAATACTTGTTTCGCCTATGATGCCAATATGAATGGTTCACCCTTCTCGCCAATCTTTTCAAAGTTCACTAAAGTGAAACCCAATTCATCCACTATAACTCCTTTGGTGTTATCAACCCAATTACATTTAAAGAGCGGAATTTTGAAATCTATGTAGTCAAACTCTCATATGTCTTCAATGACACCGTAATATGACATTTTAGCTTCATGTGGACTCTTATCCTTTGCACTTGCAAAATACATAGTCGACGCTTGAAGAGTGACCCCACTATTTTGGACGACACTCTTATCATCTTGGTGCTTTGTGTAATATGTGAACCCATTAATGTCAAACCCTTCATAAGACATAACATTCGGATTTGGTTTAAAGTAGAGGCATTTGATAGTTTCTGTAATATCATTTGGTGTTTGAGATAGTTGATGTAAGACTTTATCTTCAAACCACTTAGTAAAAGTTTTGTTATGCTCTCTAGCAAGCCACATTGAACTTGCTCGAGGATGTTGTCTCTTGATGAAATTGGTATGTTCCTCGATATAAACACTCACTTCGTCCATGTTGTGTAAAATATACAAGTGAGCTTGTTCCAACTGCTCACGGCTTATTACTTTCACCCGTGATCCCAAAATTCCTTTACCCTCCTCAATATTCTTGTCATTAATAGGAGTGTTATTACCACTCAGAAAGTCATTGCAAAAATCCATAACCTCTCTCGCCAAATAACCTTCAATAATACTCCCTTCAGGCCGATAACGATTTCGAACATCACCTTTAAAAATGCTCATGTATCGTTCAAAGGGATACATCCAATGCAAGAGATATGGTCCCAACATTTTCACTTCCCTAGTCAAGTGGACAACAAGATGTACCATGATATCAAAGAACGAAGGAGGGAAATACATCTCAAGTTGACATAGGGTAACAACCACTTCTCTTTGCAAGTTATCGAGAGTATCAGGGTCAATAACTTTGCTGCATAGACTGTTGAAAAAGAAACAAAGTCTGGTGATTGCAAACCTTACATGCTTCGGCAATATAGATCGAATTGCCACGGGCAATATTTGTTGCATTAGAGTGTGACAATCATGAGATTTAAGACCTATCAACTTCATATCTTTCATTGATACCAATCTACAGATGTTGGATGAGTAACCCTGTGGCACCTTAACATTTACCAAGCATTCACAAAAGGCTTTCTTCTCCTTTCTAGACAACGTGTAACAAGCGGGAGGTAATTATGTACTTTTATTACCCATTTCACGTAATTCTATTAATTCTGACCTTATTCCCATTTCACGTAGGTCCAGTCTGGATTTTATCCCATCTTCAGTCTTACCTGGTATATTTAACAGAGTACCAATGATGCTATCACAGACATTTTTCTCAACGTGCATTACATCGATACAATGCCTGACTGTCAAAGAACTCCAATAAGGAAGATCCCAAAAATATTGACTTCTTCTTGAATGAAGAATTGTCACTCCGTGTGGCCATACTACATTGTGATTTCTTACCAAATTCATTGACAATGTCTTTTACTCTTTCATAAACAACATCCCATGGTATAGGTTTAGGTGCACTCCGTTCATCATTCCATCCATTGAATGCTTTGTGCTTCCTACGATATGGATGGAATTTTGAAAGAAACCTTCGATGACCAAGATATACAGTCTTGCCGCCATGTTTTAGTCTTATTGAATCAATGTTTTCTTCACATATAGGACACGCTTTAGCTCCTTTGACACTATATCTAGACAAATTCCCATATGCTGGAAAGTCATTAATAGTGCAAAACAACATAGCGTGCAAACAAAATGTCTCTCTTACTGAAGCATCATAGGTCATCACACCTTCAGCCCAAAGTTTCTTTAAGTCATCAATCAGAGGTTCAAGATAAACATCGATATCATTTCCGGGTTGTTTAGGGCCCGATATCAACAACGACAGCATAACGTACTTATTTTTCATACACAACCAGGGAGGAATATTGTATATAACAAGCATGACTGGCCAAGTGCTATGTTGGCTGCTCAATGTCCCGTACAGATTCATCCCATCTGTACAAAGCCCAAGTCTTAGATTCCTATCTTCTTCACCAAATTTAGGGTACAATAGATCAATCTTCTTCCACTGTAGGGAATAAGACACATGTCGTAGGATCCCATCATTATTTTTCTTAACATCTACATGTCACCTCAAATTCTTCGCATCTTTCATATTTGCAAACAAGCGTTGAAACTGTGATATTATAGGTAGATATCACATCACCTTGGCAGGAGAACCAGTTTTGGACTCCCCCGAAGTCGTCAATTTATACCGTGACGCACCACATTTTGGACAATCTTTCAAATCCACATAGTCCTTTTGAAATAATACACAATCATTCGGACATGCGTGTATCTTCTTGGCCTCCATTCCCATTGGGCACAAAAAAAATTTTACATGGTATGTTGAGATTGGCAGCTCGTTTCCTTCAGGAAGCATTTCTTTCAACAAAGTCAACAATGAAGTGAAGCTTTTGTCGCTCCATCTATTGTTAGCTTTCAACTTATACAATCTCAACACAGTGCTAAGCTTCGTAAACTTAGCACAGCCTGTGTATAACGGTATCTCAGCATCATGCACAATGTTTCTAAAGATAGGAGGTGGATCGGTGTGCTCCACCCTACAACTATCCAACATTGCATCAACGATGTCCACTGGAACTTGTTCGTTCACATCTACATCATCGGAGGCAATTTCTTCTTCCACCCAAGAACTGCTATCGACATCCACTGGTTTTGAGTTTGAAATCTCTCCATGCCAGTGCAATTCTGTATAGCCTTGTACAATCCCATTGCACATGACATGACTTTTGATTTCATCACCAGTGCTGACTTTCAAGTTGTTACCGCAATGCCTACATGGACAGTAGAACCTATCTCCAAGTTCTTTCCTATGTTCCTCGGTAAATCTAATAAACTAATCAAGACCAGATATAAACTTTGGGGTGCAGCGATTGTGAATGGACATCCATGATCTATCCATTCTATGATCAAAGAGAAAACAAGTATATATTAGGACAAGATTAGGGTCTACGGTTAACAAACACATGTGTACTACCTATCCCATCCTTGAACACCTAATCTCACTAGTAAGTGTATAGTGTGTATTGGGTTTTCAAGAAAATTTCGGCAGCATTTCCCTGCTGTTCTCTAAGCACATATGTACTTAGAGAACAAACGGAGAAATGCTACCGAAATTTTCTCGAAAACCCAATACACATTATACACTTACATCCTAAGTGAGATTAGGTGTTCAAGAACAGTCCCAAACTGGGGACTATCCAAGATTTACTCCTAATGAGTAAATCTTGGACGGGTTTCTAGGCCAACAAACACATGTGATGTCATTCTTATATATAATAAATGTGTACCACCTATCCCATCCTTGAACACCTAATCTCACTAGTAAGTGTATAATGTGTATTGGGTTTTCAAGAAAGTTTTGGCAGCATTTCCCCGTTGTTCTCTAAGTACATATGTACTTAGAGAACAGCGGGGAAATGCTGCCAAAATTTTCTCAAAAACCCAATACACATTATACACTTACATCCTAATTGAGATTAGGTGTTCAAGAACAGTCCCAAACCGGGGACTATCCAAGATTTACTCCTAATGAGTAAATCTTGGATGGGTTTCTAGGCCAACAAACACAATAATAGATATGTACCTGTTAGGGTTTCATCACAATTAATGTTAGGGTTTCATCACAATTGATGTTAGGGTTTCATCAATGTTAGGTTTAATCAAATCAAATTAGGATGCTAGAATTGACAAGTTTAAATCTTATTTCAACATGCATCAAAATTTATTGAATTAGGTCAAAGATTATGATTAGAAGCACAAATATATGCAAGCAAAAGATTTGTTCATATCCTAGGATTTACATAAAGCATTACATAAAAATTTGTTCATATCCTTACCAACAGCAAGCACGGTCGTGGCTGTGTTGGCCTACCACGGTCGTGCTGGATAGCACAGCCGTGGTAATGGCCGTGGCTGTGTTGGCCTACCACGGCCATGTTTTCCAACACAGTCGTGGTAGGGCAACACAGCCATGGCCGTTACCACGGCCGTGCTGTCCAGCACGGCCATGGTAGGCCAACACAGCCATGTTCATGCTTACTGTTGATAAGGAGCTAGGGAGAAGGAAGAAAAGAGGCTAGGGCTACCTGGAGCTAGTGTGGAGAAGAGCGGCGGCGGCAGTAGTGGCGGAGAGCAGGCAAAGAAGCAGAGGGGCGGGCGGCGAACAGCAGTGGCACCGAGAGAAGAGCAGAGCAGTGGTACACCAGCAGCAGTGGCGGCGGCGAGCAGAGGTGCACCAGAAGCAGTGGCGGGCAGCGGCGGCGGCGAGCAGAAGAGCACTAGCAGCAGCGGCGGTGAGCAGCAATAGGGGTCGTCGGGCGATTTTGGGAGAGCGGCGGCGAGCAGCAGCACAAGAGAAATATCACGATGAAACAGGAAGAAAGGGGGAAGAGTCGGGTGATCGGGTCTATTAAGTTGGTCAACGGCGTCGGTTATCTACAAAACTGACGCCTATTATGATTTAGCGTCGGTTGATAGTAAAAAACCGACGTCCAACTAGACAATCTTTACCCTAAATTATTTGGCAGGAACCATTATCAGTGTCGGATATCAAAGGATAACCGACACTGAAAGTGGGACTTTTCGCGCAAATTTTCATCTTAAATAGGCGTCGGTGAATAGTTAAAAAACCGACGTTGTAGGTGACGCAAATTTTTTTGCTCAAAAATTGGATTTTGCGGGTGATTTTAGGCGTCGGTCTATTATACCCAGCCGATGCTGAATACAAAGTGGTACTTGTGTCTAGCTGGTCTTCGAATATATACGTCAGTTTGCCTAAATAACCGACATCTAATAATATAGGCATCGGTGTTCCTAAATAACTTACGCCCAAAAAAGTGACACTGAATGTTGTTTCTGTAGTAGTGAATCAAGTACAAATATCCCTTTTACAATCATCATATGATGGCTCTCAAGGCATATAACCAATGGTCTCCCACTTGCACTATAGCCAATCATTCATTAACCTAAGTCCAATTGATCCAACATGACTATCATGTTTCTATTGTGGAAGTTCTTTATTCATAGGATCAATAACATTTCTCTCATTTGGTACTCTGTAAATTTGTATATCTCCTTAATGTATAATATCATGTATGTTCTTAGAATGATGATGCAATCTGGGTTCCTTAGCTTGTGCAATAGCTCCATTGTTGTTGCACTAAATCTCTACTTTGTCTTCAATGGTTGGAACCACCCCAAGTTCACTAATGAACTTTTTGATCCATACCTCTGGCTTTACTATATTGGAGGTAGAAATGTACTCAGACTTTGTTGCAAAATCACATGTTGTCTATTTCTTGGAACTTTTCCATCTTACAGCTCCATCACATTGGCAAACCATGAATCATGATTGTGTCAATAATCTTCCTTGACAATTTGGAAGCTTGCATCGGTGTAATCCCTTACCATCAAATCATCCTCACCAAAATATATTAGGAATGATCCTTAGTTCTTCTCAAGTACTTACGAATGTTCTTTACTTCTATCCAATGACCATCATCCAATCTGACTGGCACCTACTTGTCATGTTGAATGTGAGACATCTAGGAATGTGCATGTCATTACATACATGATAATTCCAACTAGTAAGGCATATGGAATCTTACTCATGTGTGCCCAATACTCCAAAGAGCTAAGACATTGAGTTCTAAAATGACTTATTTCATAAGATATGGTTAAGTTTCCTCTCTTAGAATTCAATAAGCTAAACCTCTTCAGCCCTTTGTCAATGTATATATTGTCTCTTAGGCTAAAGCCTTTTATATCTATATCTATATCGATTCCAAGAGTATAGGATGCTTAGCTTAAGTCCCTCATAGAGAAGGTATTTCACAACTATGCTTTAACCAATTGTAGAGTAGGTGTGTCATTTCTCATCAATAGTATGTCATCTACATACAATATGAGAAATAAAACCATGCTCACACCAACCTTTTTGTAAACAAAAAGTTCATCTTCATTTTGAATAAAGAAAAAGTGCTTGAGTGTTTCATCAAAATGAATAATCTAGTTATGAGATGCTTGCTTCCATCCATAGATTGACCTTTGTATCTTATAAACTTTATTGGCTTCATTTGGAGCGATAAAACCTTTAGGTTGTATCATGTATACATCCTCAAGAAGAGTTTCGTTAAGGAATGTAGTTTTAGCATCCATTTACTAAGTCTCATAATCATTATAAGATGCAATATCAAGCATGACCATGATAGATTTAACCATGGCAATTAATGAAAAACTTTTATAGTCAACACCTTGAACTTGTTTGAAACCTTTTGCAACCAATCCACCTTTGTAGGTTTGTTCATTACCATCCATGTCGATCTTTTTCTTGAAGATCCAATTGCTCCCTATGGATTTTACCCCTTCAAGTGGATCCACCAAGGTCCATACCTTATTGTTATGTGTGTAGTGCATCTCAATTCTCATGGCTTCAAGCCATTTCTTTGAATATCATCTCTCAATAGCCTCATTGTAGGTAGTTGGTTCATCATCTTCAATGATTAATACATCCACTTCTTGAGTAACAAGAAATTCATATCTCTTTGGATCAAGGTGTGCCATACTAGAGCTTTGAGGTTTCTGTGCTACGATAGGGACTTGAGGTTCCATGAAAATTTAGGGTTCCTCTTGTTCCTTATCTACCTCCATAGGTTTAATGTTATTATGTTGATCTCAAACTTCATTGAGTTCAATTTTCCTCCCACTGGTTCCTTTGGAAATAAATTTCTTGTTGCGGAGTACAACACCTCTGGAAAGAAACACTTTGTTGTTTGATAGAATATAGAAGTAATAACTTTTAGTTTCCTTAGGATATCCAATAGAGATACATTTATCCAATTTGGGTCCAAGTTATCATAGAATTTCTTATTGACATAAGACTCTCATCCCAAAACATTCATGAAATAAATATTGTGATGTTTCCCATTCCATATCTCATATGGTGACTTTTCAAAGGATTTGGAAGGTACTCAGTTACGTCTAAATGCAGCAGTTTCAAGAGCATATCCCAAAAGAAAATCAAAAGATTGAACAAATTCACCATTGATTGTACCCTATACAACAAGGAATGATTCCTTCTCTCTAAAACACCATTAGATTATGGTGTTCCATGTAGAGTTCATTATGATACAATGCCACAATCCCTCAAACGGACCTCAGACTCTTAGCTTAAGTATTCACCAGATTTGATTGAAGTACTGATATCCACCTCTAGTACTTGTGATAAAAGGTCCACACACATCAATATGTATGAGTCCTAATAAATCACTCTCTCTCCCAGTGAATAGTGCTTTTTCATCTTGTTTAATAAACAATACTCATATGTCTCTATTGATTCAAAATTAAAAGAGTCCAGATAACCATGTTTATGGAGTCTAGAAATACATTTCTCATTTATGTACCCTAGACAGTTGTGACAAAGATAAAAAAAAATAGGTTATTGAGTTTTATCTCAATGGTATTTATGTTATATACATGTGTCTAAATAAATAAAGACCATAACTCATAGGAGAACTCCCATAAATATCTCATATTTTGAAATGGAAATAAGATCATTATTTATTGGAAACTCAAAACCACTCTCTTACAAACAAGATATAGAAATAATGTTTCTATTCATGGTAGGTACATAATGGTAGTTCTAAAACTCTAGTAAAATCCCACTAGAAAAAGATAAACAACAGATGTATATTGCAATTGCAGTGACTCTTGTTCTATTTGCAATGTGTAGTCCGACCTCTCCTTTGTTCAAAGGTCTACTTCTTTTCAAATACTACATGTTTTAGGATGTGTGAGATCCATATCCGATATCCAACACCCATGATGAAGAAGTAGATAAGTTTATTTTAATAACCCATATACCTAAAGTGGAGATCTATACACCCTGCTTCTTATTCTTTCATTCCTTAAGGTAGAGAAGGAAATTTCTCTTCCAATGTCTAGCCTGGTGAAAATGGTGACAATTACCTCCCTTACCCACTCCTCCTTTTGCTTTAAGTTCAGAAGACTTTTGGTCAGCTTTAGAGCCTTTCTTAGCTTTTCCTTTTCCCTTGAACTTTCCTTTTCCTTTGTTGAACATCACCACATATTTGGGCAAGTCTTTCATAATCCCTTCAGTAGTTCTCAACATTCCAAGTAGCTTCCTCAATGGATAAATATAATTGTTCATGTTATAATTCATGACAAATTTCTTGTATGAATACGGAAACAATTGCATGTTTACATATGTGTCTAACTCTCGACCCAAAGGAAATCCTAGTCTTGAAATACTTTCTACATACCCAATTACCTTGAGTGTATGGGTTCCAACTGCATCAACTTCTGCCATTTTGTACAAAAACAACTCCTTGGAAACTTCATACATGCCATGCCTTCCTTGTTCATGATACATGTTCTTAAGATATGTTAACATATCAACATCATCCATGTTCTCATGTTTCTTATGAAGCTCATGATTCATGGAGCAAAGCATGAGATACTTGATGTCCATAGCATCATCAAAATTCTTCTTATGAGCCTCCCTTCTACCCAAGGCGCATTTGAGTTGGTTCATCCGGTATTGGTATGCCCAGGACATAAATCTTGCACTCATGTGTAAGAACAATTCTCAGTGTTCTTAACTAGTTTTAAAGTTATTCATGTTAAGTTTCTCTTTCTCAAGGACTGGTCACAATAAAAATAGATTGTTTCTAGTGTTTACCATTGATATATAGAGAAGATATTTTGCACAAGTTAATTTATTGATTTGAAAATTAATTCCATTTCAAAATTTTGTATTTACGTAAGTAGTTTGGACTTCAATTAATTACACTCCCACTATGTCATTCAAAGTAATATCCCTATATTAATTTGCATCATCAATAATTTTGGATAGATTGTTGCACAACTTCATGCCAGTAGTGGATCATATGAATTATATGTTATTTTTATGCCTCTAAATTTTCACTTATAAAAAAAGGATTGTGCTTAAACCAATTAATATTACCTATTCAAGTCCAACCCAAGGCCAATAAAATAATATATGCACCATGCTAGGAAGATCCACATACTTGTTATCACAATTCCCTAAGATATATGATGCACCATGCTTAGCATTGCCACAGTTAGTCAAACAAGTTCTTCATGTGTATTGCACTTAGAAGGCATCTTCAAGATTGATATATGGACACACACACACACACAGATATATATATATACATACATATACACACACATATATATATATATATCTTTATGTATCCGATCACCATTACATATGCATTATCATATGCATTATATACTATAACAACCACCATATACGATAAAATAGGATATAGAAACAAGTACAACAATCCATGCTAATAAGTGTTGTAGAAAAACAACCAATATATTCGCTTCTAAATGTTGCCTTTCCCGGATTTCTAGTCACCAGATTGGCAAGCTAGTCGGCCAATCAGAATCTGTGGTTTTGGGTAATTGTTGTGTTGTTGATGATTTTTTTATTTTTCTTGATCACTAACCCTCCAAGGACCATCCTCTTTGGTGTGGGATTTTGATCATCTCTCATCTCCACCATAGTCCATTGGTTATATTCTTTTGAATAATTTAAAATTTACATGGAGAATTAATAGAAAGGGGCATGGCATGTAAGCCATATACATGTTACATATATTTTGATCAAAATTAATATGGAGATATTACATGTTTTAGATAACACCACAACGATGTAATAGTCATATTCACATTTATGAAACAAAATGATTAAAAAGGTTCCACACAGGTAAATGTAATACAGATATATAGCATATCATATATCATATTAGATGATAATTATGAATATAACTTACACATAATTCGTCCAACAAAATATTTGTATTTTAAAACCCAAATTGGTTTTAAAATGTATGATGTTATCTTTGATACCTCTGTTGAGTTTTTAGAAAGGGGGGCACAGCAGAACAACAGCAACAATCTTCCCTTTATACCCTATCCATCAAATCTTTCGTAACTATAAAACATCAGTTAACAAAACACATAAGAAGGGATAAAGGTTATACCTTTACACACACTAGTTGTTCAACAACCAGACTTATATTTTATCAATGAAGAACATGATCTCTTATCCAAATCCAAATTGGAAACCAAGAAATCTGAATAGATCTAGAAGGAGATCCAGATTGGTCACTAAGTTGTTGCATGGTTGTCTTCTTTATAACACCTTGTTTTCATCTTGTGAAGTAGATTCTACAAGCCTTCATACATGTACCTCATCCTCTACTTCGTCCACATGGGTGAGGGATAATGTGGTGCACCACCTTGGTCACCATGTCAAAGAGGAATAAGAGTTTACAATGTGCTAGTCATCTTGGAACTCCATTTTTTCTCCTATTTGGGCAGACATGATTTGAATTTCTTCCTCTCTCCAAAAAGAAGTTTGATAGACAACTTTTCTCTCAAGTTAAGTGTTGTGTCAAATCCTTTGGTATTTGCCCCATTATATAGGAGAGTCACAAGATTTGAAAACCCTAATTTGAATTCCTTTCCTAATTGCACTCCCAAAAAATATTTCAATGCTTAAAAGCTTGGATTGAATTCTAAACGCCCAATCAGGTTAAGTAATTGGTCGATTAGGGTCCAGAAAACATTGTGATCACTGGATCAAGTTACCTGACGATCAATCATGTCTACCAAAATCTAGATCTAGATTGCTTTCCCATTTGAGACCTTCCATGTTGCATGTTGATTAGCTGATCAAGTTGGATGATTGACCGATCAGGTCAGACCAGTGAAAATGTAGTTAACCAATTAACAATCAATTGATCCATTGAGCCAACTAATCCAATAGGACAATCAAACACTCTAGTCCTCCAATCAGATAGGAATCAGTGTGTCTGTCATTAAGAACTAATCCAATCATTTGTTTGATTGCAAACTTCAATTTATGCATCCTTATATGTGTGACCCGATAGGTTTCTAAATATGTTGCTAGTGATGTTCAAAACAACACAAGAAAAATTTGTGTCCAATCACACATAATTTGCATCCAACTAATAGCAATGGGTTGGAGAACAACTACAACATGTAAAGTTATCGACATTACCATGAGTGTATAATCCCTTTGTCAAATATATCCAAATGAAATTGTGGCATTGAATGTCATCTTAACATCCAATCAATGTTCCTTGAAATATAACAGACTATTCGAGATAATGTGAGCTCGATATCATTTACTGCCTCACCATGAGCATGGCCATTCATTACATAGTCTCACTTATTAAGTAGTCAGGTTACCACTCCTAAACTATCACTCCCAACATTCACCATGTATCATAGTGTACCCAATCACCACCTTTCTAGCAACTCATATTTTATAGCATGTTGGGCTAGTGTCAGCATACAATAAACAACATGTGTTGCTCAAGTGACTTCAAGTCTAAGGATCATAGTTACCAATGTCACATTGAGATATGACTCTAACGTGTCATGACATGAATTTTGTAACTCGATATCAATGTTGTTCTATCCAATATAACTTGTTCTCTAACAAGTACCCATGTATCTAAGTTGATATTCAATATCATGACTGAAGAGACATAGACATCACTCAACATACAAGTTAGTCTTTTGTGTTATTGTTGTCCTATACTATCTACAATAACAAGTGACTAGGGACATAATAAGAATGAGTACTCTTATTATTATTAATATGATTTCATGTTTAGGTCCTCAACCAAACCATATGCCATCAAGTTCAACATTTTTAGGTTGTTATTAGGTTTATTCATTATCTCAATACTAAAACAATCATAATAAGCCTATCTTTTATTAATAATCAAATCAATGATAAAATATCCCTTTTATAATCATCATATTCTTTCTCTCAGGGCATATACCAACACTTCTTATTGTCCAACTTTACGCTTCACCATTTCTCACTGATGTTAACTTAATTGTAATCATTTTGGTAATATGAGAATTTAAACAAACTATTTCTTCATCATTTCTTGATCAACCATGAATACATTCTTGATATATTTGGCAAATATATTATAGATATAAGATTGTAATGAGGGGTATTATAGTAGATTTTTCATTCCATCCACCACTCCTCACCATGGACGAGATTTCACCAAACAAAATGTTCGTCGTATGTGGCCATTCATGGTGAATTTTTGATAGTCATATACTTTTACTAGTCTCTAGAATATATGGTGATATACTATGTTGAAAAATAAATAAAATATCCATGGAAATATCCATGAATATAATTCTGACTTTAGGCACACAATAGACATAATTAAAGATCAAAATAAGTAAATATGGATTATTTGTCTCTCAAATTAAGAAAATTAGTTACATGACAAAGTGATTGGTATGTATGTGTATATAAGTATATATAGTCCATATATCTGCTAGCTGAGTCGGATAACAGACTTTAGTTACATGTGGGTTCAATTTTGTGACATGAAGAACCAAACATAATGAAACGGATAAATTTATAATATAAAGACTCATTTTTAAGCACATTGTCAATTTTGTATTGTGGTACATATATATACATATAATATATATATATATATATATATATATATATATATGTGTGTGTGTGTGTGTGTGTGTGTGTGTGTGTGTGTGTATGTGTGTGAGTCTGCGCAGGGATTATCTTTGATACCCACTTTAGAAATAGTTATTTTACCTTCCAAATAGTTACATTACATGCATAGTAGTTACATTTTTTATGGATATACATTTACATATTTATTATAGAATTTTTACTATGTATTCTATCCATTTTTACCTTTCAGTCGAGTAGTTACTTTTTTGACAACATAATAACTTTCTTTGTCCATATACTTACTTTTCTGACCAAATACTTACTATTTGGATGCATGGGTAGCAAATCCTAGTTGCCCATGTGGGCAAAAAATGAACCCCCCCCCCACACACACACACACATATATATATATATATATATATATAAGAGAGAGAGAGAGTCATGCTAGAATACAGTCGAGTGTTCTAAAAACCAAATAACTCAAGTTGTTTTCCATAATGTGACATTTATTTTGGAAATATAAACCATATATCTTCTTAAATATCATATGAACATACTACATATAAAAATTTGAGCTCATTTGGACACTTATAGTTCATGCATCTAAAGGCAATAAAAATTATACAATTCAAATTAGTTTTGTGTGCCAATTTTGTTGGTGATTGAAGAGTAACTTAGAAAATTCCAAATGAGCTCAAATTTTGCATGTAGTTTGTAGTTTTTATAACCATGAATATCAATGGCTCAGATTTTCCAAAAAAATTGTCTATATATGTGAACACCACGTGAGTGTGCGGTCAAATTTTTACATTCAAGTCTCTCTTTATCTCTCTCTCTCTCTCTATATATATATATATATAGAGAGAGAGAGAGAGAGAGAGTCAGGCTAGAATATACTCGAGTGAATCTAGAGTAGAACACACTCAAGTAATTTTTTATGATGAGACATTTTTTTAAAATCTAATCCATTGATCTTCTTAAACATCTTGTGAATAGCTCATATACCAAATTTGAGCCAATTTGGACATTTATAGGTCATGTTATAAAAACCACAAAATGATGCATTTCAAATTAGTTTTGTATGTCGATTTCATTGTTCTCGGATGAGTGACTTATACTCATTCAAATGGGCTCAAAAATTATATGTAGCCTAATTATAGTATAAAAATGAAGATCAATGGTTTACATTTTGCAAAAAAATATTCTGATATGCAAACACCACTTGAGTGTAGTGTGTGGTCTATATACTCGAGTGTATTCTAGCTTGACTCTCTCCCTCTCTCTCTATCTACACATATATATATATATATATATATATATATATATGTGTGTGTGTGTGTGTGTGTGTATGGGATAAAGAGAGGCATTCTCTCCCCCTCTCCCATGCATGTGACGGAGGTCGAATGTATGGGAGGGTGGTAAGACAAGGCGGCAGCTGGGATTCAAACTTGGGTCCCTTTGTGAGGAGACACTGTGTATGTATGTGTGTGTGTATGTATGTATGTATGTATGTATCGGAATCAGGTAAGTATACTCTAATGTTCCCCCTAAAAATATAGGAGGTCGAGTTTACATGTAGGCCCAATGCCATACACCCAAAGCAAAGCTACAACTCACTCAACTAGCTAATTCATAATCTATGTTTAACGCATTTACATATTTTTATAGCAATGCTTATAGCATTCGTGGAATTTCCTTGGTGTATTCTAGCATTCCTCTCCTCCCAAACATGGTAGCATAAGCCAGCAAATAGGAGATTCTTCTTTTCATTACCGCCACACCTAGCAAGCATTCTTCTCGGATCCACAGAAAGTTGAATTTATAATCTGAATTCACTGCTTAGATATTACCAAATCTCCTTTATGAAGTTGTATTCTCCCACAAGATGGTTGTGGCTTTCATATTTGTCTTCGCATAGTAAGAAAATGGTAGAGATATCATAATTCTAGCTCTTTATTCTATTTAGGCTAACAAGAACATTATGCAGAAATTTATAAACACACATGCTCCATTTCAGCACGTACCTACCAGCCCATATTTGATCTCCTAGTAGGTCCTTTGTGCCCCTTGTCTGGGTCACCTCTCATATGCAAATATTCTTTCCTTTAAGCTGCCATCTCCCAGAATCATTAGTTGTAAATAGGTGTTTGATTTGTGGCCAAGTTTCCCTCATAACATTGATGGTTCTAGAGTATCCTTCTCTAGTCTTTGGTATAAACTCTAGCCCTCTAGGATATCTATCTCTCACCCACTTTCCCCAAGTAGACATGACTTCTTGAAAATCAATGATCCTTCTCATGGTACACCATCTAGCAATGTCTCTAGGGGTCTTTATATTCAGTCCTCCTTCATCTATAGCAAAAACCAATCTAGAATACTTCATAGGATGGTGACCACTTCCCCAAAGAAAGTTGGCCATCTTCATTTCAATTCTATCCAGAACGGATCTGGGGATTTCACCTTATTGTACCCAGAAGATAAGGAGTCCCTCTATGGCAGCTTTTATCAAAGTCATGCGTCCCACCATGGATGTCTTTTGTGTTGGCCACCTGTTAATCATTTCCTCCACTTTATCAATGTAATCGGTAAAATCTTTAACATGAAGGTTGCCACTGGAAAGAGGGAATCTCAGATATTTTGTTGGAAATTCACCCCTCTCTACCCCCATAGCCTGAGTAAGTCTATCCTCCATTTGGTAGCAGTTCTTTGACAAGAAAATACGAGTTTTTCTTACATTAACACACAGCCATGTTTGTTTCCCAAACTTCTCCATGAGACTTTTAAGATTTTCCAGATATTTTTGTTTGGTTTCTACAAAAATCAGAACGTCATCTGTAAAATTAAATGCATCATTACCTTCGTCCCATGAACACTGTAAGTCTTTATTTCCTTCAGTTCTTCAGCTTGTTACATCTTCCTTGTGAAATACTCCATGACGATCACAAAGAAGAGGAGATAAGGGGTCGCCTTGATGCAGCCCGTTACCCCCTCTAAATAGACCTGCAGACGTGCCATTAACCAGAATGGAGTAGCTAGTAGTCCCAACACATTGATTCATCCAGCCAATCCATTATTCATTGAATCCCATTTGTTGCATGATCCACCATAATTTCTCCCATCGCACACTATCATAATCTTTGGAAACATCAAGCTTTAGGCAAGCCTTCCTACTTCCTCTCCTAACATTATAGTCAGAAGAAATTCTCCAGCTAGAAGAGCACAGTCACTGATGCTTCTACCAGTTACAAAGGCTCCTTAGTTTGCAGAAATCAAATAAGGGAGGACCGTCTTCAACCGGGCAGCCAACATTTTTGCAATAATCTTATATTGTACCAAGAAGTGGGCAATAGGATGAAAAATAGCAAGAGAGGAGGTGACTTTCTTCTTCGGAGTAAGAATAAGAAAAGAATGATTAACCTGTCTCACCATGTTCCCACCTTTTAGGAACCAATTTACATAAGCAAGCAAGTCATCTTTGATAATTTCCCAAGTCTTCTTATAAAAGAAAGCATTAAAGTCGTCAGACCCCGGTCATTTATTACTGCCAATGCTCCATACCACTTCCTTGACCTCCTATTCATTGGTTTTTCTTGTGAGAATGTTATTATGAGTGCTTGTAAGTTTGTACTTCCATTCAACTTCCTCCTCGTCATCAATGTCATTGGAGAAGTTTTTGTTATACAAAGAAGTGTAGAAATTTATTGCATGTTCTTCTAGGTCCTCCTGCTTATTGACCACCATACCTTCATCACTAATTAATTCAGAAATAATATTACCTGCCTCTCTTCTTCTAACCGCAGTATGATAGAGCTTTGTGTTCCGGTCCCCCTCCTCCATCCATTTTTCTTTACTTCTTTGCCAGTAGAATTTTTCCTCTGCCTTTTTTAGATCTTCAAGCATCATTTTTAGCTCTCTATCTTTCTCTATTAGATTAGAATTTAGTGGATCAGCCAATAATCTTTCTCTAACATCTTTGCACTCCCTTTTAGTCTCCTTCAGTATATTTGGGACATTCACCTTCTCCTTTGTCCATTTTTTAAGAGTCGCCTTGGTATTCATCAACTTCTTAGCAAACACAAACATAGGATTACCAGTTACCTGAATGCTCCAGCTTTATTTTATGACATCATCAAAACATTTCCAATCTGCCCAGTAATTTAGAAATCTGAAAGCCTTCTTTTCTGCTTTTTCTCCATAATCTGAACTAAGATAGGTGCATGATCACTAATGTCAGATCCCCCAGCATTTACCTGGACATTAGGAAGAATTTTTAGCCAATCATCATTCACCAAAGCTCTGTCAAGCTTGCTTGATATTCTATACTCTAGCGCTCTTTCATTGTTCCACATGAACAACTCATCACCCACCATAGGTAGCTCATATAAACATGCTTTATCAATGGCCTGGTTAAATGTGTTCACTTCAGCAGTAGTAGCAAGTCTCTTCCCCCTTTTTTCCTCCTATAGTCGGACAGTATTGAAATCACCTATAACTAGCCATGGAGTCTACACATGTTTAGAAAGTGAAACCAAATCTCTCCATAAGTCAAGTCTGGACCTACCATCATTATGACCATAGAAATCCGTCATCCACATCTGCAGTCCACCATTATTTTTGCAATCAACTGTGACATGATGATCTAACATATGTATCACTGACATCTGCCAAGCATTGGGCTTTCATGCCACACAGACTCTAGCAACCTCACCATACTCCATGTTAGACACGTGGTTCCATCCTTGTGAGAATAGATATTTTATGCTATTGTTGTTCTGGATCTTTATTTTTGTTTCTACCAAAGAAACTAATGAGTGGCCACTAGTAGCAATCCACTCACAAATCTCCTTCTTCTTATTTCTGTCGCACCCACCCTTAATATTCCAAAGAATCATGGACATATCAAGGGTTTTTTGTAGACCTCATCTGCCTACTAGGCTCCTTCTTATAGTCCTTCTTCTTTGCCCCTTTTTCTTTCCCAAACTCCCCTTCTTCTTTGTCTGAGTCTGTAAGTGCCCCAAAGCTATTTGTAGTGTTAAGAACCAACCCTACTCCTTGAGATTTTGGGATACCTTTCCTACGAGACCCAGTTTTTCTTGAGGCTAGAGTGAAGTCATCCACTGTTCTTTCCACGTTAACCTCCTTTGCTCCACCAGATTCTTTGTTCACAACCTCACTCAGTTTGGGTGCGTCCGTCCCCATTTCTTCGCCTTTTTCTTGTTGTTCTGAACCTTGCGTTCTCTTGGTTGTAGCCACGACCTCAACTATCCCTTCGCTTTGGCTGATCTCTTCCTTTTCCTTAGTGTTAGTGTCTATGGCCGGGTTTCCACCCACCTTCTACTGTTGGGGCCGAGCACGTCAGACCTTGGTCTTTCCTTCCGTCTGTGTGTGCCAGACCTTCTTTTCTCCAGCCTGAGATTCTGCGCGACAGTGACCATCTCCATGACCAAATGCATAGTAGATCTTGCATCTTGGTGGAACAAAGTCGTATCTAACGCTAACAGGAATAGGCTCCTTTCCGTTAACATTCAGCCAAACCGTGTCGTGTTCAACATTGTCCGCCTGCAGCTCCACAATGGCTCTAGCATTGTCACCTTCAAGGGAACGACCATCTATATGCAACACCTTACCTACATCCGCCGCTATGGTGATGTCCTCCTTGCAAGTCCACGATCTCCCGATCAAATGCAGCGTAATCTATGTTGGGGCCGAGGAGAAGAGGTCCTTCCGCAATTCATTATCGTATGTGTAGTCCTTCACCACGATGAGTTGTGCATCAAAGAACCTTGATCCAAGGTCCACCGTGGTCTTCTTGTCCTCCTCCACTGCAAACCGAACCAGGAAAATTCCATCTTCCTTCAAAATCAGTTCAAAGACCCCTTCGGTCGCCAAGTCTGACAGATCCATTCCTGGAGATGGGGATAGAAAGGCCTCTTGCCAAGAGTATATAGCAACACTGTGTGCTCCCATACATTATTCATCCTATTGAATTCATCCACCTCCAAATCCATGTGCATGGCACCGTCAACAACACGCGGCTTAGCGAACGTCGGGTCCTCCTTGTCTGATGATCGCGATCGTTTCAGCACCAGGTTCCACATGATCTTCTCAGGTCTTCCCGCAACGTGGTTGCCTTCACTGCTCTCCAGTTGTCCAGTGGCGCCACTGCCGCTAGGTTTCGCTACTCCCGCACTGCATGCGTCTGTATCCTAGTGGGTGGTCATGATCACCGGTGGGATGGTGCTGGTGGTCGGGGTGGTTGGCGGGAAGGTGGATGCCATCGATCGGGGTGATCAGTGGGGTGGGCGTTGGGGTCGCCAGGGATCGCACGGCTGTCGCCCGAATCCCTAGAAGACGGGTCCTTGTATTCAGTCTATATGTATAAAACTGTATGTATCGGAATTAGGTAAATATATTCTGACTTCCTCCTAAAAATATAGGAGGTCAAGAGTTACATGTAGGCCCAACGCCATACACCCATTTTAAAGATACAACTCACTCAACTATCTAATGTGAAGTTTGCGTTTAACACATTTACATATTTTAACGGCAATACTAGTGGCATTTGCAGCTATACCACGGTGCCTTCTAGCATTCCTTTCCTCCCATACGTAGTAGCAAAGTGCAGCAAACAACAATATCTTTCTATCATCATTACCGCATTTTATCAACATCATCTTCGGGTCCCCCCACAATTTGAATTTGCAGCTTGAAATCTTTGCATAGTATATCCCATATGTCCCTTGTGAGCTTGCATTCACCCACAAGATGATAATGAGATGCTTCCTCCTCTTTGCAAAGAAAACATAACGTGGAAGTATCATTGTTCCATCTCTTGATCATGTCAAGTGTGGCAAGGACATTGTGCAGAATTTTATACATGCACATGCTCCATTTTGGCACGTGCACTCCCATCCAAATCAGCTCCCCGAACTTGTCCTTTGTGCCCCTTGTTCTGGTCACCTCCCAAACACATGTCCTTGGGTCTTTAAGCCTCCATATTCCTGTGTCTTGGACCTCAAAAAGATGTTTAATTTGCTGCCATGTTTCGGTCAAAACATTGATGGTTCTCGAATAACCTTCTCTTGTCTTCGGGATGAAGTCCAGTCCTCTAGGATATCTCTCTCTCATTCATTTCCCCCAAGTTGAAATGCCTCTTTGGAAGTTGATGACTCTACGCATTTTCCCTCATTTCGCTATATCTCTGGGTGTTCTTAGATTCAATCATCCTTCCTCTCTTGGTAAGGCTATTCTATCATATTTCATAGGATGGTATGTGCTTGCCCACAAAACGTTTTCCATCTTCATCTCCATCCTATCTAAGACAGAGCCTGGAATCCCACCTTGTTGCACCCAAAAAATGAGTAATCCTTCAATGGTTGTCTTTATGAGAGTTGCACGTCCCGCCATGGATGTCTTTTGGGTAGGCCATCTATTAATCATTTCTTCCATCCTATCAATACAATCTACAAAATCCTTGACTTGGAGATTACCTCTAGCTATAGGAAAACCCAAATATTTTGTTGGAAATTCCCCCTTTTCCACTCCCATAGATTCCACTAATATATCATCCATCTGGTAGCAATTCTTGGATAAGAAAATGTGTGTTTTATTTGCATTCATGCACAGACCGGTTTGCTTGCCAAAACTTCCCACAAGATTTTTGAGATTTTCAAGAGAAAGCTGCTTGGCTTCTACAAAAACTAACACATCATCTGCAAAGATCAGGTGGGTCATTACCTTCGTCCCATGTACTGTGTACGGTTTGATCTCCTTCTTTCTTTCCGCCTGTTGCATTTTCTGTGTGAAATACTCCATAACAATCACAAAAAGAAGAGGCGAAAGGGGGTCTCCCTGGCGTAGCCCATTGCCCCCTCTAAACATACATGTAGATGTACCATTAACCAAAACAGAGAAGCTAGTAGTGCCAACACACTATTTCATCCAGTTCAATCATTGTTCATTAAATCCCATTTGTTTCATAATCCACCATAATTTCTCCCATCTGACACTATCATAGGCTTTATAAACATCCAATTTTAAGCAAGCTTTCCTGGTGCCCCTGATGACATTATAATCTAAAACAAATTCTCCAGCTAATAAAGCACAATCACTAATACTTCTCCCAGCCACAAAATCCCCTTGGTTTTCAGAAATAAGCAATGGGAGAACCATCTTCATTCTAGCAGCCAAAATTTTAGCAATGATTTTATATTGTACCGAGCAACATGCAATAGGTCTAAAATCAGTGAGAGAGGAAGTAACTTTCTTCTTCGGAATTAGAACCAAGAAGGAATGATTAACCTGTCTAACCATGTTGCCTCCTTCTAAGAACCATCTCACATAAGCAATCAAATCAGCTTTGATGATGTCCCAAGTCTTCTTGTAGAAAAAAGCATTGAACCCGTCAGGACCAGGAGATTTATTGTTGCCAATGCTCCATAGTGCATCTTTAACCTCTTGTTCATTAATTTCCCGAGTAATAATATTATTATATGTACTTGTAAGCTTGAACCTCCACTCCATGTCCTCCTCCTCTATATCCTCATCAAACTTTTTGTTGTAAAGTGTTGTATAAAATTGTATGGCTTGTTCCTCTAGATCTTCTTGCTTGTTGATCACTCTCCCATTGACATCTATCAATTCAGAAATGATGTTTCCAGCTTCCCTCCTTTTGACCGTAGAATGGTATAGTTTGGTATTTCTATCACCATCCTCCATCCACTTCTATCTACTTCTTTGCCAATAGAATTTTTCCTCAGCTTTTTTCAGGTCCTCCAACATCATCTTCAGCTCCCTATCTTGTACATTGAGATTTGGATTAAGGGGGTCACTTAGTAGCTGCTCTCTAATCTCCTTACATTCTCTTTTTGTTTCTTCATCAGATCTGGAATATTTACCTTCTCCTTTGCCCATTCCTTCAACAGATTTTTTGTTCTTGCCAACTTTTTTGCAAACACATACATCGGGTTTCTTGAAACCTGTGTATCCCATCCTTCCTTTATCACTTCCTTAAATCCTTTCCAATCAGCCCAATAATTCAAAAATCTGAATGGTTTCCTTTTTTTGTTTCTTTTCTGTAATATGGAGCGATATAGTTGCATGGTCATTGAGATCAGTACCTCCTGCCTTAACCTACACGTTAGGAAAAAATTGTAGCCAGTCATCATTCACTAACGCTTTATCAAGCTTGCTAGCAATTCTGTGTTCGGGACCCCTTTCATTATTCCACGTAAACATATCGCCTCCCACCATTGGAAGCTCGTAGAGACCAGATTTATCAATAGCCTGGTTAAAAGCATCAACTTCCGCATTCAAAGCCAATCTCCTCCCTTTTTCTCAGCCTATAATCGGACAGTATTAAAGTCACCAATAACCAGCCACGGTAAACTAACTTTTTTGGATAAGGATATTAGATCTTTCCATAGATTCAGCCTGGATTTACCATCATTGTGACCATACACAGCTGTCAACTATATTTGTAAGCCTCCATTGTTTCTGCAATCAACTATGACCTGTTGATCTAAAGTCTGCATCACTAACACCTGCCAAGCATTTGGTTTCCACGCCACATAGACTCTAGCCACTCCCGTATCCTCCACATTAGATACATGTTCCCATCCTTGTGGAAACATGTATTTAATGTTGTTTTTATTTTGCACCTTTATTTTTGTCTCTACCAAAGCAACTAAAGAGTGCCCACTACCAGCAATCCACTCCCAGATTTCCTTCTTTTTGTTCCTGTCACACCCTCCCTTAATATTCCATAGGATCATGGACATATTACGTGTTTTTTGTTGCCCTCGTACGCCTACTCGGCTCCTTCTTGTTGTCCTTCTTTTTTGCATTTTGTTCTTTATGCTTCACGACCTCACCTTCTTTTTTATTTGAGTCAAACAAAGCTTCAAAGTTGTTTGTGGTGTCTAGGATGGTGCCTACACCCAAGTTCTTAGGAATCCCTATCTTCTTTGCTCCTTTCTTTCTTGTTGATGGTGTGAAATCATCATTGATATGAGGCCTCGTTACAGCCCCCTCCTCTCCATTTCCATCATTGGAGCGATTTGCAGCCTGGGCATCGGCCCCCCTCAGTTCACCTACATCTGCATCATGCCTCAACTCTTCCCCTTCAGTGCTCGTCTTGTCTGATGAGCTTGGACCTTCTTGTACCACCTCTGCCTCTTGTTGTTTGCTATCCACCTTTTCTTTCTCTATGTCTACAGTCCGCTTTTCCCTCCATATCCTCTTTCCCTTCTCAGCCTGGGTAGTCTTCCTCTTCTCGTTCTGGCTCGATCTCTCCTCGCAATGTCCATCTCCATGGCCAAAGGCCTTGCAGCTCATGCACCTTTCTGGAATATGGTCATAAACTATGGTGACTGGAATGGAATTCCTTCCTTTGACGTCCAGCCAGACCACCGTTGGTGTCTCTCCCTCAGCTTCCAGTTCCACAAGAATGTGTGCCTCTTCTCTTTCAAGTGATCTTTCATCAATGTGCAGCACTTTTCCCACCCCCATCGCGATGGTTCCTGATGCCCTCATAGTTCAGGTACTACCAAAACTCTTCAAGGTAACCCAAGTTGGTATTGTTCCGAACACCTCCTTTCTCAATTCATCACCATAAGTGTAGTCCTTGGCAATGATCAATTGTCGGTCGAACCATCGGGGGCCCATCTCAAGAATAGCTTTCTTATCATCAGCGTTCGTGAATCGAACCAGAAATATACCATTATCTCTGGTCAATAGTTCAAAGGATCCTTTTGGGTTCCAAGTTCTCCTTATTCAGACCTGAAGATGTGGATAGTATGGTCTCCATCCCAGCGAGTACACCATGATCGTGTGTTCCCATACATTCGACATCCTCTCGAATTCATCAGCGTCTAGTTCCACGTGAACCTCCCCTCCTTCCGCCCTCGGTTTGGGAAAGATGAACTCCCCTCCTTTGCGAGCCACTGGCTGTTTGAGCACTTGATTCCAGGCTTTCTTCATTGGGCCTTGGATCCTCTGTCCCGCATCCACGCTATCAGCGTTCCTCTTCCTGTCTTTGTCCATCTGTGTTGTGTTAGTGTCGGCACCAGGGATCATAACTGCTTCGTCTCCTCATGTGCCGCTTCCTTGCCCACCGTTCTTCATAGCAGTCGTTATCCTTCCCGAGTCTTGGTCGATCGTTTCTCCCTATCCGTCATACGCACCTGCCATCACGGAAGTTCCGTTCCCAGACCTGGTCGCAGAGCCTACGGCTATCGCATCTCTGGATCCATTGATGCAGTGGGGTTGGGGTTGCGTGGGGGTAGGTTTACGGTCTTGGGTAGTGGTGGGTGTGGGGTGGATGATGGGAGAGGGGATCTCTCCTGCCGTAGTCGTCGCCCTAGCCAGAATTTCCTGGCTAATCTCCAGAGCACAGACTAGAGGAGACGGGTTCTATGGTTGTTTTTTATGTATGCATGCATGCATGTATGTATGTATGTATGTATGTATGTATGTATGTATGTATGTATGTATGTGTGTATGTATGTATGTATGTATGTATGTATGTATGTATTGGATCTAAGAGAAGGTCCTTCTCCCTCTCTCTGACGTGGGTAGTAGAGCCAAGATGCTCCTGAGATGGGTAAATCAGCCTTAGTCCCCCCGTTGGGATTTGAACCTGGGATGCTTCATGAGGCACCACCGGACCCGACCAGTTGGGCTATTGACCGCTTGGTTATGTATGTATGTATGTATGTATGTATGTATGTATGTATCGGAATCAGGTAAATATATTCCGACTTCCCCCTTAAAATTGTAGGAGGGTCAAGAGTTACATATAGCCCTATGCTCGCTATACAACGTGTACGTGAGCAACTCACCCGACTAGCTTACATGTAATCTCTTTTTAACATTTTTACAAATTTTTGCAGCAATAGAACTCACACTACTATCTACTCCTCCATGCTTCTGAGTGTTTCTTTCATTCCAAACATAGAAGCATAAGGAAGCAAAAAGAATCAGCTTCTTCTCCTCATTGGCGCAACGTTTAACCGTCTTTTTTAAGTCCTCATCCATCTCTATATGCAGCAAGAATTCTTTGCAAATAGTCCTCCATAAGTTCTTCATGAAGTTGCAGCAACCGAAAAGGTGACTATGGGATTCATCGCTTTCCTTGCATAGGTAGCATGTGACAGTAGTGTTGCGATTCCATTCATGAACTTTGTCCAACATCGCTAGAGCACCATGCAGAATTTTAAACACACATGTAGACCATTTAGGAATTTGCTTACCATTCCATATCTGTGCCATAGTGTCATCTTTTGCAGCCCTTGTCCTGGTAGTCTCCCACAGATCCATCTTTGGATTAAGCATATACCATTATCCATCAGGCTTTAGACAAAAAAGGTGCTTGACGTGCGGCCAAAGACCCCTCATCATATGAATGGTACGTGAGATACCTTCTCTTGTGCGGGGCTGAAAATCCAATCCCTGTGGATATCTATCTCTCATCCATCTCCCCCAAATAGAACCCCCAGTCTGGTACAAGATAATTCTCTTTAGAGTCCCCCATCTAGCAATGTCTCTTGGAGTTTTTAGTTGCAAGCCTCCCTCATCTTTAGGTAGAGCCAATCTTGAATAGCGCATGGGATGGTACTCACCCGTCCAGATGAAGTTTGAGATTTTCATCTCCATCCTATCAAGCATAGCACCCGGAATCTCGCCCTGTTGCACCCAGAAAATAAGAAGTCCCTCAATAGCTGATCTAATAAGGGTAGCGCGGCCCGCCATGGATGTATTCTGTGTTGACCATCTGGCTATCATCTTGTCCAACTTATCAATGCATTCAGCAAAATCTTTGACCTGTAGATTGCCCCCGACAAGAGGAAAGCCCAAGTATTTAGTAGGAAAGTCCAAGTATTTAGTCAGTAACTTACCCAACTCAACACCGATGGCTTCTTGTAGTCTGGCTTCCAACTGGTGACAGTTCTTTGAGAGATAGAGTTGAGTTTTATTAGCATTAATCCGCAGCCCCATCCTCATACCAAACTCTCCCAGAAAAAAATTTCGTTCTTTTAGCAAATCAACTTTGGCCTCCAGAAAAAGTAAGACATCTTCGACAAAGATAAGATGTCTCATTACCTTCTTCCCATGGACCGTATATACTTTGATTAATTTTGCGTCTTCGACTACTTTCAGCTTCCTTGTAAAGTATTCCATGACAATGGTGAAAATGAGTGGGGAAAGGGGGTCACCTTGTCTTAGACCATTGTTTCCTTTGAACATACCAGCCGAAATACCATTGACGAGCATCAAGAAGCTAGTTGTTCCAACACATTGTTGCATCCAATGTATCCATGTATCAGAGAAGCCCATTTTTTCCATGATCCACCACAGTTTTTCCCATCTCACACTATCGTATGCCTTCGAGATATCAAGCTTTAGACACGCCTTTCTACTCCCTCTCATCACATTGTAATCAGCTAAGAATTCATCAGCAAGAAGGGCACAATTGCTAATGCTTCTACCAGAAATAAAGGCTCCTTGGTTTTCAGAGATCAGAAAGGGAAGGACCATCTTCAGTCTTGTTGCTAAGATTTTTGCAATAATTTTATATTGAATAGAGCAGCAAGCAATAGGTCTAAAATCTGCAAGTGATGATGTTATCTTATTCTTAGGAATTAGGACCAAGAAAGCATGATTGACTTGTCTAACCATATTACCTCCATCAAGAAACCATCTCACATACCTCAGAAGATCTTCTTTAATAGTTTCCCAAGTCGTCCTATAGAAGAAAGCATTAAATCCGTTTGACCCGGGGGATTTGTTGCAGCCAATGCTCCATAGTGCATCTTTAACTTCTTGCTCAGTGACCTCCCTTGTGAGAATATTATTATGGGTGCTAGAAAGTTTGAATCTCCAATCAATGTCTTCCTTCTCAATAGAATCTTCAAAGTTTTTATTGTATATCTCACTATAGAACTGAACAGCTTGGTCCTTAATATCTTCTTGTTTGTTAACCACTTGCCCTTCTTTGTCAATCAACTCACATATGATATTAGCGGCCTCTCTTCTTCTAACTGCCATGTGATAGAGCTTGGTATTTCTGTCACCATCTTTCAACCACTTCTCTCTACTCCTTTGCCAATAGAATCTCTCCTCAGCTTTCTTTAAATCAGCAAGCATCATTCTTAGTTCACGGTCCTTCTCTATAAACTCCCCATTGAGCGGATCCACCATCAACAGCTTTCTAACTTCACTACACTCCCTCTTTGTTGTTGCAATCAGGTTAGGAATGTTTACCTTCTCCTTTGCCCACTTCTTCAGTGTAGTTTTCAGCAGCAATAACTTTTTTGCAAACACAAACATAGGATTTCCATGGATGTGTGTTCCCCATACCTCTTTCAGAATATCATCAAAACCTTCCCAATCAGGCCAATAATTTAGGAATCTGAAGGGTCTTCTCTTTTGTTTTTTCTCTATGATATGTACAAGGAGTGGAGCATGATCACTAAGCTCAGAGCCACCAGCTTTGACCTATACATTAGGGAACATTTTTAGTCATTCTTCATTAACCAGGACTCTATCTATCTTGCTTGCTATCCTGTCCTCCAGGTCTTGTTCATTATTCCACGTAAAAAGGTCGTCGCCTGTCATGGGAAGTTCTGTCAATTCTGCTTTATCAATAGCCCTATTAAAGGCATCAATCACCGCACGTAAAGTGAGCCTGCCCCCAATCTTATCACCCTGTAGTCTCACATTATTGAAGTCGCCAATAACCATCCATGGAGTCGTCACCTGTGTAGATAGAGTAGCCAGGTCCTACCACAATTCCACCCTACTTTTTGCATCATTGTGAGCATAGACAGCTGTCAAGCACATGTGCAGACCTGCTGCATTCCTGTAATCCAGAGTGATATGTTGATCTGTCATCATTTTCACTGTCATCTGCCATGCATTAGGCTTCCACGCCACACACACTCTAGCCAGTTCAGAATAATGGAGGTTGGATACATGTTCCCACCCTTGTGGAAAAAGGTAGCCAATACTAAGTTTATTTTTCTCCCTGATCTTCATTTCTACCAAAGCTGCAATAGAACATCCGCTAGCACCAATCCATTCCCGGATTTCCTTCTTTTTATTCCTGTCGTGCCCCCCTTTAATGTTCCACGTTAGAATGGACATACTAAACATTTTTGTTTGCCCGAGTACGCCTAGGCTACTCCTTCTTATTACCTTCTCTCTTCTTTTTTGGTTCCACCTATTCAGGTTCTTCTGCATCCGATTCTCTGAGTGCATCAAATCTATTATTCGCCTCCAGGATGGTACCAACACCTTGTGTTTTTGGAATCCCGTTCACACTTTTCCTCCTTGATATGGGAGTAAACTATCCTTCTTCTTCTTGACTCGTAACCTGTGGATTATCTTCACTAGTAATAGGAGGTGGCCGCTCACCCATCTTAACAGATTTAGGTGCAGTGGTGTCCTTGTCTTGCCCTGATTCTATCCTTTGTGCTTGATCATCAATACGAGTGTTCTTTTTTGCAGTAGAAGACTCCTCGTTCAGCCCCATACTAGTAGCATCGAAAGCCACTGGCTTCGTGCCTTTGCGGTTCTTCTCCATCCACTATAAGGAGCTCGGTCCTTCTATCTTGTCTGCCTTGGCTTCCTTTGCTGCTTTGCAAGATCCGTCCGGGTGGCCAAACGACCTGCAGTCTTTGCACTTCGGTGGCTTGTGGTCGTAGAGGATCCGCATCGGGATATGCTTCTGTCCGTGGACGTTCAGCCACACCTGTTCCATGATCTCCTCCTCCGCATTGAGTTCCACTAAGACGTGAGCTTCGTCGGACACCAAGGAGCGGTCTTCGATATGAAGGACTCTCCCTGCTCCCGCCGTAATGGTGTCGGCCGCCCGTCTAGTCCATGTCCGGCCGATCGATCCCAAGGTGACCCACGTAGGAATCATGGTGAAAGCGTTGTGCCTCAACTCATCACCGAACCAGTAGTTCTTGGCAACCACCAGTTGCCTGTCAAACCATCGTGGTCCAAGGTTGAGAACAGCTTGCTTGTCCGCCGCCGTTGAGAATCGAATCAAGTAGATGTCGGACTCCTTCGATATTAGATCAAAAGTTCCCTTGGGACCCCAGGTCCTCTTAATCCAGGCGAGGAAGTGTGGGTAGAAGGGGCGTTTCCCAATGACGTATGCCATGATTGCATACTCCCACACATCCTTCATCTTCTCAAACTCGTCTGCCGCCAGTTCTACGTGAACCTCTTTGTCTACCCGTCTTGGCTTCGGGTATTCCTCCTCGGTCATCTTGCCTGGGTTCGGCTCCTTCAGTATCTGCATCCAAGCCTTCCGCGGCTCCTTGGACTTCGTCCCGCCGATCATGCCTTGGTCCTCCTTTGACTGGTCGCCATCCAGTTTCTGGCCGCAAGGTTCGGCGCCGCCTTCTGATCTTCTGTATGTATGTATGTATGTATGTATGTATGTATGTATGTATGTATGTATGTATGTATGTATGTATGTATGTATGTATGTATGTATGTATGTATGTATGTATGTATGTATGTATGTATGTATGTATGTATGTATGTATGTATGTAGGTATGTATGTATGTATGCATGCATGTATGTATGTATGTATGTATGTATGTATGTATGTATGTATGTATGTATGTATGTATGTATGTATGTATGTATGTATGTATGTATGTATGTATGTATGTATGTATGTATGTATGTATGTATGTATGTATGTGTATACATATATACATACATATGTAGGGAAATTGGGGTGACAAATCGGGCAGCAGATATAAAAAATTTAAAGCATGATTCCCCTTAACAGAAAGATCATGTCAGTAACAATGTATCTAGAAAGAAAAGTAACTAGAGTTATACCTGGTCATGGATCAAGTCTAGCGACAAATCTTGATGTAGTACTATGCTTCTTCTCTAAGCAGCAACGCGCTTCTTCTTGAATAGCATTGAAACAGTCGTCAGCAACGGCCTCCTAGTTTGGTACCACAGTTGGAGGTTGATGATGTTCTCCTAGTGGTAGACAATGGACCCCCCTATATAGAGTATTCCATTTGGACCACTGAGAACTCCATGTTATGCTACTAGAGAAAACAAGAAGGAGTTGCCCCTTTCAAATATTAACCTGGTATAGTTGATTTGTTCTCCCACAATTGTCTCTCCCTTGATATCCCTCCCTTTATCAGGTAGGACTTGTCGGGGCTCTCTATTGGTTACCAAAAATAGAGAGGACAACAACTGTCAGAGAAACTATTGTGTCTGAGAAGCCTTCAGTACCCCTCTGTTTATAGGAGATGCTAGGGTCAGGGTTCCCAATCTATGCGTAAGTTGAAAGGACAGAAATTTATAAATTTTATGGAACCTGCACATAGAAAACCGATCATTTTGCATAGCCAACCAGTTAATTTCTACGCAAACTGGTCATGTCGTGCGGTTTCATGTTCTAAAATAGATTGGTAATCAATGCCCAATTAATGCTAAACACGACATCGGCTCAATCCTTATTCCAATCCAATTAGCAATTGAACCAAATGACCCAGATGGTGAACTGATCGGTTCACATAGTGAAACAATCATTTCACAAGTGAAATGGTCTTTTAACAAGTCTAGTTCATGCAGAGTTCAATCAATATTGATTTCAATTGACCTGACACTCCAACATATCGGTTCAACACTTGAACAGGTTGGTCCAGAGTATAGTTAATTGACGTGTATTTTACTACGCGCTTAAACGCAAGTATACACATCGAGTAATATAGGCCTTGTGAGGCCCGAGTCGAACTCAGGGATATGTGAATTATTGGAGACTTCTACTAACTAATCGCAATCAGCTAGACCGATTAACAAAGTAAGGTGTTGTTGTTCAAATTAAAAGAAAATAAAAATCAAACAAAGAAAACAATCGATTAAAGGTTAATTTAATCAATTAAAAGGATATCTTTAGGATGGCGGTTTCACCGCGGGTCAACATTGTATTAGATTTCATATAATTCCTCACACTTCTCTCTCTATCCGGGTAGTGGCCTGAAATGAGAATTACCCACTGTCGTGGTGTAATCCACTACTTAGATTTAGGTTGATTCCATCGTCATAGTAATCATTCCCCTAAACTAAGTGCATTAAGATCGGTCCCTCAGTTCCCACCATTAATTTTACAACTCCTTTGTCAAGGGTTTTATTGATTAATGTAGAATTCGTATCTTTTCAACCGTTAATCCTTCTGTCGAAGTGATTAAGGGCATTAATTTATTATTATGGTGATCAAACATAACAATAGCAATAGAGAAAACGAATTTATACCACGGATATGAGAGAAAAATATGAATTATCAATATAAAATCATCAAACAATGTATCCCCGGGCTACTCCCGGTCCTAAAGATTGAGGGTTTTAGCCTCTCATGTTCATCTTACACGAATACATGGTAGAAATTGGGGAATTCATAAGAAAAACGTGAAATAAATGGGAAAACCCCTGAACGGAGAAGAACCGGTGGATCCTTGGCGTAGAACACAAGCTTTCCCCGCCTGTCGGTGGTGGAAATTGTCTTCGGCAGCGTCCGAATCACCCGGAATGAGCTTCTCGGCCTCCGTTCTCCTTTCTCTCCTCCTCGGCACTCGTGCAATCCAAAATGAGATGATGATCACGTCTGGGCGGCCGTCATTAGGTATAAGTCCCTAATTAGGTCGTCAAATAACAACAGCCGTCCGATCGAAATCAAAACAAATCTAACGCATATCTGCCGGCGTCGATACCATCGACGCGAGTCGATGGTATCGACACAGCGGATTAGCGGCAGCTTTCCTTTCTTTTATTCTGAGCGCCTGTCATGATCTCGATACCATCGACTTGGGTGTCGATGGTATCGACTCCTTTAGCGTCGGTTGTTGTCGTTTAGCGACGTTGTAGCTCTCCTTGAGTCGATGGAATCGACTTGCGTCGATGGTATCGACTCTGTATTGCTCTTCTCGGCTGACAACCTGTGGCTTGGTCGATGGTATCGACATCCGTCGATGGTATCGACGGAAGCAGATACTTGTTCTTCCTGAAATTGCACAACAAGACCAAGTAAATCCACACAATTTATAATAAGATGATAAATAATGCTCAAAATAGTAAAACAAAGGGGATTTGATATAAAATGATGGCAAAGACCAAATAAAGTGAATTATGCAATAATATCCATGAAAATGAGTAATTAAGGCACAAAACACATATGAAATCGGTCTATAAATGTGACTCAAAATCATCGCATCAAACTCCCCTAAGCTTAAACATTGCTCGCCCTCGAGCAACTAATCCTTAGAATAGAATTGCGAATGTCAACTAACAATCAAAATACCAACCCACATCACAAATGACTCCCACTGGACGTTCTCAAACCGGCCTACCCTAATCACAGAACAGTAATTACCCTATAGGCGACAATAATCATCAATAAAAGAAATTATCCTTCAAACCGATGAACACTATCACATAAGGCAGTTAACATAATAAAGTTCGCCGATTCAGCCATGGTGCATCTTGTGATCGCCTAAACTACGTTGCTCGCCCTAACTACCATCTACATGGAAGCAGTCCTCCTTATAATCATGAGTGAGGAGAAAATCACGGTAACCTACCAATTCGAGCAACGGGTGGATGGAATGGGTGGTTCATGGGAGAATATGGAAGTATTACACAGTTTCAGTATGCATATAACAAAATGCCCTAAATGATGCAAATGCACATTAAGAATGCCCTAATGCCTAAAAGTGGGTGGAATGATGCATGCACTAACCTTCTACCTCAAAATGAGATAGAAATCTACTCAAGCCACATCATGTACTCAAATCCCCTGTTATACAAGTGATATCATTCCTTTCTCCCTCTTATTCCATTTCCTTCTAAATTCTCTTCTTTTTTTTTCTTTTTTTTTTCAAAAAAAAAAATTTTTTCTTTCAGATTTTTTTCTTTTCCTCTTAGCCCACATATCCATAATTGCTTAGAGATACATGTGTTAGGCTATTTTCTTCATGATTGGAAATCTTTTACTAATGCGAGGGTATGGAACAATTTAGATCACTTTTCAGGTCAACTGAGATACATGGTGTACTTATGCATGAAAATCATGAAAGTATGAGTGCAACTACATGACATGCACCTAAAGGTAATGTGCATGAATCACTATACATTTTTTTCTCGTTTTATGCAAAAGTATGAAAATAACAATGCAAATTCTATCTACATGCTATGCACACAAAAGAAATTGAAACTGCACTTTACTTCCAATTCTTGGGTGGATTATAAAAAATGGGGTGGAATGATCACAAGATTAAGTGACTGAACCTTAGAAGAAAATTATGTGTCCCTCCTTACTGACATGTGTAGTAGTTTAAAGGGTTCTTTCTCTTACATCTGATTAAGGTCTCATTACCATTTGATTAGGTTAGGCTCAAACAACCGTTACTATCCACTTTTCATGAGTCAATGGGGGTGTGAGTATGACATATTGCTTCAAAGTTGACATAATCAATCATTTTCATAGGACAAGTTCCCCAAGGACAACCAAGTTAAGCTATCCAAAAGACCCAGAAATTTTTAAATTCCCTTAAATTTCCCATGAAAAAATGAGATGACAATTCTTAAGACATCCACGATTACACTAGATAGATGTGGATCCTAAACAAAAACTAAAAATGCAAGAAACAAATAGCAAATAACCACTAAAAATAACAAAAGAAAAAGATAGAGTTGTTCCAGCTACCCCCCTAAGCTTGAATTCGACTATGGCCTCATAGTCAAAAACCAACTTAAGGGTGGAACAGTGATACCAGATCAGTCTGATGGTGGTGGAGGCGGGTACTGCCAGGGTCGTGGGGTCCGGATTTGCTCTGGATGACACTTGGCGCAAGTGGAGGAAGAAATCGTTGAAGATGTGACTTCATTTGACCAATAACCCTGTCTTGAATAACTGACACCGACAATGCTGTGTGCCCGTCGATACCATCGACGGAAGTCGATGGTATCGACTCACTGATTAGGGCAACTGCCTCGCGAGTCCGGCCGCCGCCTTTTCCTTTTGAAAATGTTGATACCATCGACGGACCCGTCGATGGTATCGACTTCACTGAGTCGATTTCTTCTGAAAATCTCCAGAGATCTCGATGGTATCGACTGGCATGTCGATACCATCGACCTTTATTGCGCAGCCTGCCTGTAGGTATGTCGATACCATCGACGGGTCCGTCGATAGTATCGACTCAGTGCGATTTTTGCAGCTATCAACCTGAACCCATGTCGATACCATCGACCAGTGTGTCGATGGTATCGACCCTGCCTGTTCCTGCACATTGAACAAACGGATCAAGGTATCTTCTTTACACTAAAATTCACACGAAATAAAAGCAATCTACAACTATATTAAACTATCCTAATGTACCAATGGTTGGGTTGCCTCCCAACGAGCGCCCTTGTTTAGCGTCTTAGGCTAGACGGTGTGACAATCATCATCTTTTCACCTTGGGAACTGGGTTTAGAGAATCATTCGGTAATTTGAATTCAACACGATCTCCTCCAATGCCCAAAGACAGAGTACCTTTCCCTAAGGCAGTCACGACATCTGCCGTTGCTTGAAATGGTCTTCCTAGAAGAATTTCACAGCTTTGGAGTGGTGGCATATCCATGACGACAAAATCCACCGGAAATATGAATCTATCCACTTTGACTAGAACATCTTCACATACTCCATAGGGTCTCACTGTAGACCCATCCGCCAATTCAATTGTTGCAGCCAACTTCTTTATCTCTTTTAACCCCAGCTTTTGAAATGTCGCCAAAGGCATGAGATTTATGCTAGCGCCAGAATCACATTGTGCTTTAGGGAAATGTTGACCACCTATTGAGCACGGTATGTAAAAACCTCCTGGGTCCTTTCTCTTCTTTGGTGAACTCCCTTGGATCATAGAGCTCACCGTCTCATTCATCCAATAAATTTCATCGTCTTTTATCCGCCTCTTCTTATTGATGATTTCCTTGATAAACCTCCCATAGGCGGGTACTTTCTCGATCATCTCCACTAATGGAATATTGATGTGGAGTTTTCGGAATATCTCTAGAAATTTCTTAAAGTGACGATGCTCTTTCTTTGACTTCGGATTTACCGGATGTAAAACATCAGCTGCATCAACACGCCTGTGAGGTGGCACATAAGAGCTTTTCGGGGGTACCTCCCCTAAGCTTGCTTCAATCATTCCCTCGGACGTGGGCTTTGGCGAGACATCATCAATAGTAGCAGCTTGTTGTGGTTCCTCTCTCGCCTCAGATGTCTCCACATGTGCACAAACAACCTGCACCTGCTCCTCTTGCCTAGATGGAGATACCATACTCACAACTCTCTCTGATTTTCTGAAGAAATGGTTTCTGCCCGGCAATCTATAGTAAGTGCGTGGATACGGTATCGCCGGTGTTGCATTCACATTGAACGTCATTTTTCTTTCTTCTACAGTTTCTTGCACCTGAGATTCCTCATTTCTTACCACCGACATGTACTTAACCTGATGGTGTGCTTGAGCCACGTTCGCATTCTCAGTTGGTTTCTGTTGATTGGCGTGCTTGATGGCCGCCACTTCATTTGAAATCTGTGCCACGGTGGTCTCTAATGCCCGCATCTGTGCTCCATGGCTTTGCAGCGTCTGCCCAAACTTGGTTAGAATGTCACCTTGAGATTGTAATTGTTTACCAAACATGGCCATCATCTCTTGGTTTTGCTGAACCATTTGACTTAGCAATTCAGTGTTCTTTTCCTCGGTTCTTTGCTGTGGTTTGGCATCCGGATCCTGCAGAAAATTATTTGGATCCTTCCATGAAAACTTTTTATCTTTCCTCCATGCATAGTCATTGTTTCTATAGCCCTGTTGTTGCATGAATTTCACGTGGGCTTCCTCATCCTCAGATGCATCTTCCTTAGTTAGCAGCTTCTTGGCTAGAAGATCTAACTTGTCGTTCAGCTCCCTAACTGTTCTGGATTCGCCGGCAGCCTTGACATGTTCCACTGCACCTCTTTCGCCCCATGACTGTTTCCTAGCCATGTTTTTCAGTATCTCCCAACATCTGGTATCGGTGTTATTCAGAAAAAATCCGGATCCAGCCGAGTCCAGGTTGCTTCTATCATGTTCAGACAGAGCAAAGTAGAAGATTTTCACTTGGGTTTCCTTGTCCAGTCCATGGTGTGGACATCTCCTTAACATGACTTGGAATCGCTCCCAAGTCTCAGAATAAGTTTCACCTGCCTGTTGGGTGAAATTGTGGATCTTCCGGATCATATCATTGGTCTTCTCAGGAGGGAAGAACCTCTCGAAGAAAACCTCCACCATGTGATCCCATGATTCAATAAACTCATCGTTGAGGTTATGAAGCCACTCTCTTGCCACTCCAGCCAAGGAACTCGGGAATAACTTGAGGTAGAGCACATCCTGTGGAAATCGATCTATCTTCACCATATCGCAGTTCTCCACGAACTGGCTGATGTGGGCCACTGGATCTTCATTTTTTAATCCGTGAAATGTGTTTGATTTAACCAGGTTAATCAGTGCTGGATCGATCTTGTATGTCGGTATGTTGATCGCCTGCTTCTTTATGGGCCCCTTTGATGCTGAGGAAGAAGACGCCTTGATCTTCTCCCATATTGTCTGTGTTTCAGCCATTTCTTCTGCTTGTTCTTGCTCAGATTCAGAATTTATATCACTTTGATGTTCCTCCTCGTAGTAATCCTCGTCCTCTGGTCCCGCAGATGGAACCTCAGGTGTGCGATTCACGTAGTCTCGACTACGTGTGTGCACCATGCAAAGTACCTGAAATATGGAAATAGGGGTTCAGTACAATGCTTTGAACGAGTCAACACAATTATAGAGAAATAAAGGAATTTTTTTTTGAAATTGTTTTAAAATAATAAAAAAATATGTGGCCTAGAGTGGCCGCTCTTAGCACTCAAAGTGCCAATAATTCGCCGTATCCCCGGCAACGGCGCCAAAAACTTGACGTGTATTTTACTACGCGCTTAAACGCAAGTATACGCGTCGAGTAATATAGGCCTTGTGAGGCCCGAGTCGAACTCAGGGATACGTGAATTATTGGAGACTTCTACTAACTAATCGCAATCAGCTAGACCGATTAACAAAGTAAGGTGTTGTTGTTCAAATTAAAAGAAAATAAAAATCAAACAAAGAAAACAATCGATTAAAGGTTAATTTAATCAATTAAAAGGATATCTTTAGGATGGCGGTTTCACCGCGGGTCAACATTGTATTAGATTTCATATAATTCCTCACACTTCTCTCTCTATCCGGGTAGTGGCCTGAAATGAGAATTACCCACTGTCGTGGTGTAATCCACTACTTAGATTTAGGTTGATTCCATCGTCATAGTAATCATTCCCCTAAACTAAGCGCATTAAGGACGGTCCCTCAGTTCCCACCATTAATTTTACAACTCCTTTGTCAAGGGTTTTATTGATTAATGTAGAATTCGTCTCTTTTCAACCGTTAATCCTTCTGTCGAAGTGATTAAGGGCATTAATTTATTATTATGGTGATCAAACATAACAATAGCAATAGAGAAAACGAATTTATACCATGGATATGAGAGAGAAAATATGAATTATCAATATAAAATCATCATACAATGTATCCCCGGGCTACTCCCGGTCCTAAAGATTGAGGGTTTTAGCCTCTCATGTTCATCTTACACGAATACATGGTAGAAATTGGGGAATTCATAAGAAAAACGTGAAATAAATGGGAAAACCCCTGAACGGAGAAGAACCGGTGGATCCTTGGCGTAGAACACAAGCTTTCCCCGCCTGTCGGTGGTGGAAATTGTCTTCGGCAGCGTCCGAATCACCCGGAATGAGCTTCTCGGCCTCCGTTCTCCTTTCTCTCCTCCTCGGCACTCGTGCAATCCAAAATGAGATGATGATCACGTCTGGGCGGCCGTCATTAGGTATAAGTCCCTAATTAGGTCGTCAAATAACAACAGCCGTCCGATCGAAATCAAAACAAATCCAACGCATATCTGCCGGCGTCGATACCATCGACGCGAGTCGATGGTATCGACACAGCGGATTAGCGGCAGCTTTCCTTTCTTTTATTCTGAGCGCCTGTCATGATCTCGATACCATCGACTTGGGTGTCGATGGTATCGACTCCTTTAGCGTCGGTTGTTGTCGTTTAGCGACGTTGTAGCTCTCCTTGAGTCGATGGAATCGACTTGCGTCGATGGTATCGACTCTGTATTGCTCTTCTCGGCTGACAACCTGTGGCTTGGTCGATGGTATCGACATCCGTCGATGGTATCGACGGAAGCAGATACTTGTTCTTCCTGAAATTGCACAACAAGACCAAGTAAATCCACACAATTTATAATAAGATGATAAATAATGCTCAAAATAGTAAAACAAAGGGGATTTGATATAAAATGATGGCAAAGACCAAATAAAGTGAATTATGCAATAATATCCATGAAAATGAGTAATTAAGGCACAAAACACATATGAAATCGGTCTATAAATGCGACTCAAAATCATCGCATCATTAATCAACTTTGAACCTCAATAGTTTAATTGAATACCGAAAGACCTTTAGTAATCAAATTAAACATCATTCATAAATGTACTCCTATTCCAAGTATATTCATGTGTGTGACCCTATAGGTCTAGAATTATGTTGGCAGTGAATGTTCATAATGAATTATGATATCACAAGCAAAGAGAGGTGTCTACCAACACATCATTGCTACCCAAGTAATGTGGGAAGTTGGAGAACAACTTCAACCTACAATTTGTGCTCAGTGTTACCATGATCGTATAGTTCCTTTGTCTCTGATTTCTAGATTGAACTCGAGACATGGAATCGTCATCCTCTCAATGTTCAATCCATGTTCCTTGAACTAAAGCAGACTGTCTGAGATGCATGTGATTTCACATATCACATATTAAATCACATGATTACAGTCATACATTTATCAGTCTCACTTATCAAGTATTGTACTATCAATCTCCTATAGGAGGGACAAATCCCATCTACATTACTCACACTCATTCCCCATGTGTCACAATGCACCCAAGCACCACCTTTATGGCAACCCTTATTCAGGATCACGGTGGATGATGTCAAATTACATGAAAGATAATGTGATGAATGTAGTGAGTTTAGGTCTAAGAACCACAATCACCAATATCACTATGAGAGTTTATTCTGACTACCATTCCATGGTATCCATGTATCACTCTCATGGTGGGTCTGTCTAATATACTATTATGTAACATGTACCTATGTGCTTGACTTGACATCACATATCATGACTAATGAGATTTTTTCATCAGTCAACACATAATCTCATCTTATGTATTATTGTTGTCGATTTTGCTTCCATGATAATATCTGACTAGGGACATAACAAGAATGTATGTACTCTTATCATACATATGATCTCATTGTTCAGGTCCTAAACCTAAAAACATATGTCATCAAGTAACATCATTCTTTAGACATATACTATGTTTGTCTCATCATGTTTGTGTCATCATTTCATTCTGAGACAAACGTAATAAACGGAATTACATTTATTAGTATCAAATTAGGTATGCAATGCCCCATTGCAATCATCATATGATTGGCTCTTTGGGAATACATACCAACAGACTCCCACTTGCACTTAGAGTTGTCAGCCACAAATCTTATTCCAAGTGATCTTAACATGTATATCATGTTTCTACTGCACAAGCACTTCTGTAGTGGGTTAGCAACATTTGCTTCAAGTCGGTATTTGCAAGTTTCACATCTCTTCACTATGCGACCTTCCGTGTGAGATGGAAGTGTTATAGTATGCTCTCTGGGATTCCATCCTATGCAATAGCTCCATTATTGTCATAGTATTTCTATTGTGTCATCAATGGTTGGAACCTCCCATAAGTTCATATGTATGAATTTCTTGATAGTTCACATTCGGCTTCTATTATAGAACAATTGTCTCTTTCTCAGAACTCTTGTAGCTTACAGTTCTAGTTTGAAGACCATACACAAATTTAGATTGTGATCGTTAATTTTATTTGTCATTTTGGAAGCTTGCATCGGTGTAACCTTTTACACCCAACTCTTCCTTATTACCATAACTAAGAAACCGATCATTTTCATGCTTCTCAAGCACTTAAGGATGCTCTTTATGGTAGTCCAATGGCCTTCATTGAAATCTGATAGACATCTACTCATCATATATAATACATACGAGATATCTAAATATCCTCTCATCATATCTAATACATACGAGATAACTAAACATCCTCTCATCATGTCCAATACATACGAGATAATAGGACAAGTACATAACTTTGCATACAAGATAGATCCAATTGTGAATGTGTATGGTATATTACTCATGTTTTCCCATTCTTCACAAGAACTAGGACATTGGGCTCTTGAGAGACTAACTCCATGGGATAAGGACAAGTTTTCTCTCATTGAGTCATGCATGTTGAACCCCTTCAGCATCTAGCCAATTTTTATGTTCTTTCTTAGGTCAAGAAGCTCTCCAGATCGATCCCTATAGATCTCAATTCCTATCACATTGGATGCTTTGCCTAAACTCTTCATAGAGAAGGTACTTTCTTTGTCATGTTTTGATGCATGCATGATATTCCCCATCATTATGTGGAATATAAATATGCTCCTGCTAAATATTTTGTAATTATAGATTCCATTTTCATTCTGACTCAAGTCAAACCCTTTGCCTATCTTGTCAAATAGAAGATTCTAGCTCTGAGATGCTTGCTTCAATCCAAAGATTGACCTTTGTAGCTCATAGAATTTATTTATATTAATGGATTTATAAAACCTTTAGGTTGTATCACGTACACGTCCTCATAATTATTCCAGTCTAGGAATGTAGTTTTAACATCCATATGTCAAATCTCATTAGTCTTAAGAAAGTGTAACAACAAGCATGGTCCTGATGGATCTTACCATGGTAATTGGTGAAAGACTTCATCATGTTGAACACGTTGAACTTGTTTGAAACTCTTTGCAACCAATCTACCCTTCCATGTTGGTCTTTTTCCTGAAGACCCAATTGCACCTTGTGGGTTTTACCCCTTCAGGTGGATCCACCAAGGTCATACCTTGTTGGATTACATGGAATCCATCTTATATCTTATGGACTTAAGACATAATTCATATTATGGTCCCTTAATAACTTCTAGGTAGTTTTTTGACTCATCATATATGACCAACTCACCCCTTTTAGTCATAAGATGTCATAATCTTTCAAGATCAAGTTGTGTAGCTAGAACTACAAGTCTTGTCTGTTACATAAGTGTTGGTATGTATGCCCTGAGAGCCAATCATGGGACGATTGGTGGGATACATTAAGATTGATTTGATAAACATCAAAGGCAAGCTTCCAATTCTTTCTGGTTCAGTCATATGAGATAGTGATAGAACAGATTGAATGTCTAGAGAATGACAATACTCAATGGCGTATGCCTTCAGGTTCAGGACCTGAACGATGAGATCATATGGATGCTAAGAGTTTGTACATTCTTGTTATGTCCCTAGTCGGATGTCATTGTGGAAGGTAGATAGACAGCAATGACACACAAGACTAGATTGTGGTGTTGGTTGATGATAGAATCTCATTAGTCATGATATAGAGATATCAAACCAAACACATAAGTACTTGTTAGAGAACAAGTGTACCGGACAGACCCACCGTGAGTTTGACACATGGAACCATGACATGGTAGTCACAGTCAGTACTCACAATGATGGTGGTGAGTGTGATTCTTTAACCTAAAATCACTACACTCAACACATGTCGTTGGGCACACTTTGACATCATCAAACGCAATCCTGAAACATGGGTTGTTATAAAGGTGATGATTTGGTGGCTTTGACACATGGGGCTTTTGAGGGGTGAGTGATAGATATGGGATTTGTCCCTCCTAAGGGAGTTTGATATCCAAGGCCACTTGATGAGTAGGATTGAAATAGGCATGTGCACGCATGTGTGAATCAGTATGTGATATTGATGTCATACATATCTCTTCCAATCTACTCTGAGATCAAGAAAGTGAATGAACGTTGACAGGATGACTGTTCCATGCCTCGAGTTCATTCAGGATATCAGTGCCAAAGGAATTATACATTCGTTGTAACACCATTCACAGATTGTAGGATTGAAAGTTGTTCTCCAACTTTCTACTTTCACTTGGGTAGCACTGATGTGTGACTAGGCACCGCTCTTTGCTTGTGAAGTCATGAGTGTTATGGACTTTCACTCCCAATGTGAAATGGACCTGCAGGGTCACACACATAGGATTTAACCTGGAAGAGGAGTTTTGTCCACAAACAATGTTTAGATTGATTACTAAAGGAGTTTAGTAGTTTAATTAAACACTCAATTGATTGATAGCTCAAAATCATAGTGTTCAAGGTGTTGGACAGGTTGATTAGAGTATCGGATTGCTTGAAATTGCAATTGACTGATTCTGCACAATCTGCACTCTCAACCGATCGGCTCATGTGATGAACCGATCGGCTGAGCTTGGTGAACCGGTCGGCTCAAGTGTTGATCCGGTCGACTCAAGGATAGGGTGAATGATTGCTTCAAGTGTTGAAATGATCGGTTCAACTGTTGCAATCGGGCAAGTTGGGAAAGTAGGATTGGTGAGAATTTTCCTTTCATTTCACTTGCCCAATTTGATTGGAACAAGGATTGGTATTTGATACCAATTAGAAACAAAAGTTGGAAGGTCAATCAGGAACTGGTCAGGACCATGAACTGACCGGTTTAGAAAGTGAACCGACCGGTTCATGGGTCCCAACCAATCGGTTGAGTGTCAACCGACCGGTTCAGGTCCCCAACCGAACGTTTCAGTTATGAAACGATCAGTTCAGGTTGCGAGTTGGTTGTTTTGTGGAAAATCTCGAACCCTTCTACTCCTACTTTTAGTCCCGCATTGCCCGGGATGGAGAACCCTATCCCATGACCCTCCTATATATAGGGGTATTGGGGGCTTCTCAAAGGATAGCTCAGTGCAACCAGTTGCTCTGCAAAGTTGTCGTTCTCTCTGGTTTTGGTAACTGAGAGAGCTCGAGCAAGTGCTACCCGAAAAGGGAGGTGCAGCAAGGGAAAGACAACTGCAGTTGCAACTGGAAGCAGGAGAGTGTGTTGGCGACTAGTACGTTAATAGGAGGGTGTGACTCCTTCCAACTCCTTGTGGGACAAGGAGTGTGGAGTTCTAGGTGGTCTGTGTGGACTACTTCAGAGGCGGGAGGTTTCTACCTCTCAGGAGGACAACTGTCAACCCCGACAGTCCCAGTGAGAGGAGGAGTCATCAGTCTCGGTGCGACCAGGAGTTTTACAGACACTGTCCAAGACCGGAGGTGAAGACCATGCAAGGCGTGAGGTATTGTCGTCGAGCAAGCCTCAGGACAAGGTATTATTCCACAAACCATCGTTTCCTATTATATAGACGTTGACGCATTTCCTTGTTCCGGGTTTGGGGGAGAAAAATTTTTGTTTCCGCTGCCTTCTCTACCTCCCCTAAAACCCAACAATAAGTAAGTTGAGATTCCACTACATCTTGTGGTTCTCCATGTTCCTATTGCACCTCTTTAGGTTCAATTTTTTCTTGTTTGTCTCAAACATTTTGAGTTCTACTTTTACTCACACTGATTCCTTTGGATCTAAATTCCTCTTCAGGAATACAGCCATCCAGATCAACAAACAACTTTGTGTTGGATTGGGATAAGAGTAGATTTTAACAAAATAACATTTATGTAATTTTTGGACAAAGTTTTTCAAGGAACTATTTTCTTACATAAGCTTTCAATCCTAATCCTTATAAAAGACACACTGGAACACTTCCCAAGCCATATCTCATAGGGTGTCTTTTGAACCATTTTAGATAACACGTGATGTTAGTGTAAAGCATGTGCCCAAAAGAAATTGGAAGATCAGCTATATTTTGTTGATAATCGTATCATGACTAACAAGGTGTGATTCCTTCTTTCTGATACACTATCATTGTGTTTTAGTTGGAGTTCATCATGATACATTATAATTATCTCCAAGAAAGTTCTCAAACTCTTGGTTTAAAATATTTTAGCATCGATCATATCGAAGGGTCTTAATACTTCTATCAAGTTAGTTATGTACTTCATTCATGATCTCCTTGAATACTTCAAGACATTCATACTTTTATTTTGTTAAATACAAATTTCCATATCTATTGATAGCATCAATAAATATAGTGAGGTACTAATAAGTACCTTTAGCATTTATTCTAAAAGGTCTATATACATTAGTATGTATGAGCCCTAGTAGAACAGTTGATCTCCCACTACAACTAGTGAAGATGATTTGGTCATTTTTCCCAATAAATAAGACTTGCATGTCTCTATTGGTTCAATAGCCAAAAGAGTCTAGATAAACATCATATGGATTCTAGAAATGCATTTCTCATTTATGTGCTCTAGATGTCAATGTTATAGGTATTCAATGTTTGAGTCATCAAGTCATTTAGTATATGTGTCATTTGTCTTTACAACTATCACGTATAGATTGTGAGACATAGGACATTGCCATACAAGATCTTATCTTTTAAAACAAAACATAAATTTATTCATAATGTTCTTATCCATACAAGATACGCGATGTTTTCATTAATGGCATGTACATAATAGCAATTCACTAATTCTATTACATGCCCTTGAATGACAAGTTCCAACTATAGTTGTAGTAACTCTTACTCCATATAGTTCTAGTTTACTTCTTATTGGGTCCTGAAGTAGAGATCTCTATCTCTTTCTTCTTCCTTTTTTCCTTTAAGTGAAAATGACATATTCTCTTTTCACTTACCCTTCTCCTAGTCTTGAATGTAGAAGATTTGGACTTCATCTCAGTCTCAGAACTCTTCTTGACCTTGCCTTTGCCCTTGGACTTGCTTCTTTTGATCACCATCACAGATTTGTTGACATTGGCATCAACATGCCAAGTAGTTATAACTATGGTTTAGCCAAGTTACTAAAGTAACACTTGATAAACTTATTTAATGATTCATGCAATGATTTGTAGATTCATATTTGTCATCAACTCTTGACCTAAAAGAAATCTCAGTCTCTCCATATACCCAATCATATTGAGCACATGGGGCTCTACTGGATCTCCCTCTGTCAGTTTGCACTCAAACAACACTTGGATACATTATACCTTACTTGCTTCACATGATTCTTAAGATGTGTTACCATCTCGAGAATGTCCATGTTTTCCATGTTGCTCGAGCAACTCATAGTTCATATAGCATAGCACAAGGTACTCAAAAGTCTATTGAATCATTGGCATACTTCCAGTAAGCATCCATTTTAGCCTTAGGCACATAAGGAATGGGTTCCTCTGGCTCTAGTATTTTAAGGACATAGAGCTTTCACTCATTTATGAGAATGCTTCTCAAAATCCTAAACCATATGTGGAAGTAAATCTCATTTATTTTGTCCTATTCAAGGATTTATCACAATTGCGTTTGTTATTAGATTCTACAAAGAAATATTGCAACTTTTCAAAACATTTTTTATTTGTTTGATTTGATATGTTAACTATATTGATTAGGCCTATAATTAATTATTGATCCCACTATTTTGTTCAAATTGATAACTCTCATGTATCAATTCAAAAAATTGTAGCATACAATCTTCTACTGAGCCAAGATCCAAAACAATTGAGTCAATATCGAACCAAGGGTGGCACTCATGACCAATTATTAAGGTAGACAACATTTTCCAATTGCATCTCATTCAACTCTTGGATAGATGGTGTGCACAACTCCTTGTCACGATCCATCTCTATGCTTATAGGCACTTAATCTCATTATGGTCACCTAGTTAAGCCAGACCCATAAGCCAACACAATAGAATATGCACCATGCTAGGGCAGACCCACATATCTACCATCACACTTCCACGACATAGACGTCGCACCATGTTAGGTCATGCCCACGCTTGGTCGATCAAGCTTTTCATATGTGTTACTTATGGAAAGCATCGTAGACTTAATATTTATTTAGGGATTTTATATGTAAATACATATACATATCCAATTACCACATACTTGTAGTATGTATGATATACATGCTATAACCACAACGAAAACATGTAATATAAAATAGAGAAGTGATGGTTATAGCCATTCTATTGTAATTCTTTGGATCCACTAGGAATTCCTACCACCTAAGGTCCACATAATATGCAACCTATTATTGATGAAGATTTGTTCTCGAACCAAACTTGGTTATCAGTTCAACACTTGAACCGGTCGGCTCACCTCCTAGTCTCTCCTCTGGGCTATTGAAACAATCGTCTGGTATTTAGGTTCAAGCTACGTCTGGTCTCCTTCATCTAGTTGGTTGGGCCACCAGTCAGTCGGTTCATCCTCCTGTCATTTGACCTCCTTGGTCCTCCAGTCAATCGGTTCGTCTCACAAATCGGTCAGTTTGTCTTATGCAGAATCTCTTCTCATGATGAAACATAAATCTTGTGTAAAACGTCTTCTCATGATGAAACATAAATTAAAACTATCCTATTTCTTATTACATTGTATAAGGGAAAGCCTTGAGTTACATTTCTAGGGAAATAGGAAGAAGAGAATTAATTTACATTTAAAAAGAAGAGAGAGGCTCGGTATGCAAACTGAGATATAAATAGTAATAAACAACCACAACCATGCACACACAAATATAAAGTTATTGGCCATAACCATACTAAACACTCCACCATCAAAACTAATTTTAGGGTGATGTGTGTGAATTGCATGTGTGTGTGTGTGTGTGGAATTTAATCAGATATGCACTTCAACCGGTTTAATATTCTTATCATATGCAATAAAATAAATCTGATCATATTGATTTAAATCTAGATACACCATAAATTGATGTGGCTCTGATGCCACCATAGGGAAATTGGGGAAACAAAAAAGGCAGCAGAAACAAAAAAGATAAGCCTGCTTCCCCTTAACAGCAAGATTATATCAATAAAAATGTATCTAGGAAGGAAAGGTAATAAGAGTTATACATGGTCCTGGAGAAAGTCCAACGACAACTCTTGATGTAGTATCATGCTTCATCTTCAAGTAGCAAGGCACTTCTTCTTTAGACAGCAGCTTGTTTCTTCTTGAACACTTGAATAGTCATCAGTAATGGCCTCCTGGTCTAGTACCAAGGATGGTGGTTGATGGTGTTCTTTAAGAGGAAGACAATGGCCTCCCACCTATATAATAGTCCATGTAGACCATTAGGAACTCCACATTGCACTACCAGAGCCTACTAGAAAGAGTCCTCCCTTTCAAACATCAATTTGCTAGAGTTGATTCTCTCTCCCACAATTGTCTCTCCCTTGCTATCCCTCCTTTTATTGGGTAGGACTTGCTCGGTCTCTCTATTGATTAACACAACCAGAGAGGACAACAATTGTTAGATCCACTATTGTGTCCGGGAAGCCCCCAGGTACCCTCTAATTATAGGGGAGGCTAGGGTCAGGGTTCCCAGACTGTGTGGGAGTCAAAAGGGATGGATTCATGAATTTTTTGAACTTGCAGATGGAAAACCAATCATTTTGCATAGCCAACCGATCAGTTCATGTGTGAACTGATCGTTTCATGAAGTTTCCTATTCTGAATCAAATTGGTAATCAATGCCTAATCAATGCTAAACATGACATCAACATCAATCCTTGTTTCAATCAAACTGGCAACTGAACTGGGTGACCCAGATGCTGAACCGATCAGTTCACATAGAGAAATGGTCGACGATCATTTCACAAGTGAAATGGTTGTTGCACATGTCTTGTTTAGGTAGAGTTCAACCAATGTTGATTCTAATTGACCTAACACTCCAACTGACTGGTTCAACACTTTAATTGTTTGGTTGAGAGTTCAGTCAGTCAACTTTGAACCTCAATAGTTTAATTGAATACCTAAACTCCTTTATTAATCAAATTAAACATCATTCATGAATATACTCCTATTCCAAGTGTATCCTATGTGTGTGACCCTATAGGTCCATAACTGCATTGGAAGTGAATGTTCATAACCAATTATGGCATTACAAGCAAAGAGCAGCATCTAGAAACACATCATTTCTACCCAGGTAATTTAGAAAGTTGGACAACAACTTCAACCTACAATCCATGATCATTGTTATTGTGATCGTATAGTTCCCTTATCTCTGATATCTGGATTGAACTCGAGGCATGGGATCGTCATCCTCTAAATGTTCAATCCATGTTCCTTGAACTAGAGTAGAATGTCTGAGATGCATGTGAGTTCACATATTACATATTGAATCAGATGAGTACGGTCGTACATTTCTCAGTCTCTCTTATCAAGTGGCCAGGATATCAATCTCCTGTAGGAGTGACAAATCCCAACTACATCAGTCACACTAAATCCCCATGTGTCACAATGCACCCAAGTACCACCTTTATGGCAACCCTTATTCAGGATCACAGTCAATGATGTCAAAGTACATGAACAACATGTGATGAATGTAGTGATTTCAAGTCTAAGAACCACAACCACCACTATCACTCTAAGAGCTTATTTTGACTATCATTACATGGTCTCCATGGGTCACTCTCATGGTGGGCTTGTCCGATACACTGTTCTCTAACATGTATCTATGTTCTTAACTTGATATCACATATCATGACTAATGAGACTATGTCATCATTCAACACACACTCTAATCTTATGTATTATTGTTGTCTATTTTGCTTCCACAGTAATATCCGACTAGGGACATAACAAGTATGTATGTTCTCTTAACATTTGTATGATCTCATTGTTCAAGTCACATACTTGAAGACATACATCATTGAGTAACATCATTCTTTAGACATCTACTATGTTTTTTTCATCATCCCATGCTAAGACAGACATAATAGATAGAATTGCCTTTATTATTATCAAATCAGGTATCTAATGCCATTTTGCAAACATCATATGTTTGGCTTTCTAGGCATACATACCAATAGTTTGTCACATGAATAACATAAAGAGAGTCACTACATAGGACGAGCATGTATCTTACAACTCCTATAAGTGTGGCACCAAAGATTGTGCATGTATGTCAAAATATTAAGCCCGATACATACATATAACAAAACTTTCCCTCCCAAACCTGAGTGTATAGGGACGACACTAGACTACTATCCATATACATAAACTTCACTTAATCCCAAGAGGAATTCATACAAGCATCACCTACCTTCATGATCCCTTCATGAATACTTTGCCTACCTCCAAAATTAAGTTCAGCTCTCACTAGTCTGATATTCTCCACCATTACTAGGAAAGTTTTGTTGATCACCTAAAAATGTGGGAAACCATGGGATGAGACCTCAAGTCCTGGTAATATGATATAATAATTGAGATATATGTTACTTACTGGAGAGAATAATCATTTATTAGATGTGATAAATATTTAAATACTAGAACTGATAATGTACTCAAAGGTATGTTCTTATCACGCCGTACCTATTCATTATGGGTACCTGAGCAAGATATTAAACAACAATATATAGATATGTGTAATGCTCGGGCCCACTGCCCTAGGCTCTAGTAGAGTTTCAGGAATGACGATTGGACCCACAGACCACCACTAGCCTTAATTGTGCGCTTTTTCCTCACTCACGTGCATATCGGTGTCAACTTCTCAACTGGTCACCCATCCTAGTACTACTCCAACCTGAGCATGCTTAACTATGGAGTTCTTTAGTGATGGGCTCCCAGAAAAGGAGGTGCACTTTGGTGATATAGGTAGTCCAATCATTCCTTTTAAGATCATTTTGTCTAATGCCTCAAATCCTGGGATGTTACAATCTCTCCCACTTAGACTCTTGACATCCTCATCAAGGTTCAACTAAATGGCCTCATAATCTTTCCCCAATTCGGTGTAGAGCTAAATGTCCCATGTACACCCAGCTCCCGATCATGGCTAACAATACAAGGGTGGCTCCATTAACTCAGATAGCCCTTTCCAAAATGCATGACACTACTAGTGCATGGGTGGATCCATCAACTCAGATAGCCCTTTCCAACATGTGTGGACTGCACGGCTCAAAGACTGGCATGTCACGGGCCCATGTGGGCCCCAACTACTGGAGGGGAATTGGCTCTGATAACAAATGTAACGACCCCACCTCCCGACAATCCCCAATTAAGGAAGGCCAAGAAGCTAGAGTCATTATCCCAAACAAGATCATATGATTTTGCAAATAATCAAAAATAATTAATGAATTCTACCACAACTAAGCTTAATGCAGGGTATAAAAAATTATTTTCACATACCTTTCAAGAATAGGATTTCATGACTTTACTTAAAGAAAGAACTAGCTAACTATAATCCTCTGAACATTATTTATCCTCGTTCTTTTTCAATGTCACTTTTTACTGAACATCCACTTTCCATTAAGCTTGTAGATATTACCCTAAAATGCCAACAAATAAAATGTCAGTCAGTATAATGAATTATACTGGTATGGTATAATGGGACCAGGCCTAGATGGATAGGTCGCCAAGTTTCTCATGAAGGGACATAAGGGAAACTATGAGTGCCCAGAGAGATGGAGGAAATTTTGGGTGAGAATTCTAAAGGATACCATGTGCTTGGATATCATCAGAGGAACCACAAGCAAAATGCATGATGAAATAAAATAAAGTTATGATAGAACCCTAAGTCAATCATAAGGTCAAGTAGGGATGAGACCGATTAGAGTAAGAGTTGATTGTTCCCTGAATGCACAAGTGTTGGATTTTATGGCCTCAGAGTAGGTAGCGGAAACAAAAAAAAATTTACTGGCCATTAACTCATAATAGGAGATCGCATCAACGACTATGTAATGGGAAGGATGGTTTTAGCGAGATATACCTGGTCTTGGGGCTTGCCCGGTGACAATACATCACAGCCATGTGTGGTCTTTCACATCATGTCTTAGACGGTGTCTGTGCAGCTCCTGATCTTTGCCATGGGCTCTGGTTCCCACCACGAACTATGACTGACATGTCTTCTTGAGCGGCAGACATCTCCCACCTCTGTAGATAGTCCACACGGACCACCTGGAACTCTTGTCATTCTATAAGAACTAGAAGGAAGGAGATGACCCTCTTGTTGGTGTACTAGCACCAACCTACTCTCTCGAACTCAGACTACTTGTATATAGTTGTCTTTCCCTCATTGTACCTCCCTAGTCGGGTAGCAATTGATTGGGCTCTCTCGATTACCAAAACCAGAGAGGACAACAACTTTGTAGAGCAACTAATATTCTGAGTTGTATGTTCTAAGAAGCCCCCAATATCCCTCTATTTATAGTATAGGGCATGGTCAGGGTTCCCAGTCTATTCAGGAGTAGAAGGATTCGGAATTTCAATGAATAGTTTGTACTGCGGTAGGCAAACCGGTCATTTCATAAATGAACCGGTCTTTTGGCAAGGTGAGACAATTGGTTCACTTGTGAATCGGTCAGTTGGGAGTGTGAACCGGTCGTTTCACTTCCCAAACATGCCAGCAATTGACTTTCCTTAATCGTTTCCAATTAATTCAAAGATTAATCCTTATTCTAATCAAATTGAACAAGTAAAATGTGAAATATTTCCTCTAACTGGGTAAATCCCAATTTCCTCATTTGACAGGACTTTGAGCCGCTCGGTTCACCAAGTAAACCAGTCGGTTGGCTTACACCATCCGATCGGCTCATACGGGTGAACCAGTCGGTTGGCAGTCCTGACATTGCTAATGTAGTCTCCAATCGACCTGACACTCTAACCAGCTAGTTCAATACTTGAACTTGATAATTCCAAGTAGAGTCAGTCAATTGTATGTTTAATTGAGTACATAAACACCTTTATTCTCAATATAAACATCATTCATGGACAATCTCCTCTTCTAGGGGTATCCTATGTGTGTGACCCTACAGGTTCCAACTTACATTGACAGTGAATGTTCATAACAACTTATGACATCACAAGCAATGAGCAAAATCTAGTAACTCATCATTGCTACCCAAGTAACTCAGAAAGTTGTAGAACAACTTCAACCTACAATCTGTGATTAGTATTACTATGATCGTATAGTTCCTTTGTCACTGACATCTGGATTGAACTCGAGGCATGGAACGTCATCCTCTTCAACATTCAATCCATGTTCCTTGACCTAGAGAAGATTGTCTGAGATGCATGTGAATTCACATATCATATATTGAATCACATGAGTATGGCCATAAAATTCTCAGTCTCGCTTATTAAGGGGCCCTATATATCATACTCCTTATAGGAGGGACAAATCCCATAACTATCACTCACAATCAAGCCCCCATGTGTTAAAGTCACCCAATCATCACCGTTATAACAACCCGTGTTTCAGGACTGTGTTTGATGATGTCAAAGTGTACCCAATCACATGTGATGAGTGCAGTGATTTCAGGTCTAAGAACCACAATCACCACTATCACTATGAGAGATGATTGTGACTACCATTACATGGTATCCATGTATCACTCTCATGGTGGGTCTATCTGATATATTGTTCTCTAACATATATCAGTGTGCTTGACTTGATATCATATATCATGACTAATGAGACTCTATCATCAGTCAACACACACTCTAGTCTTATGCATTACGGTTGTCTATTTTGCTTCCACGGTAATATCTGACTAGGGACATAACAAGAATGTATGTACTCTAATCATACATATGGTCTCATTATTCAGGTCCTCAACCTGAAGAAATATATCATTGAGTCACATCATTCTTTAGACATCTATTATGTATGTGTCATCATCACATGAGTGAGACAAACATAATAGACAAAATTACCTTTATCATTATCAAATCAGGTATCGAATGCCTCATTGCAATCATCATATGATTGGCTCTTTGGGCATACCATACCAATAGACTCCCACTTGTATTTAGAGACAATCACCCATGAATCATATTCCAAGTGATCTTAACATGTCCATCATGTTTCTACTGTACAAGCACTTTTGCTTCAAGTTGATATATTGCATGTTTGACATCCATTCATTGTACGACAACTCGTATGAGATGGAAGTGTCATAGTATGCTATCTGAGATTCCTTTTCCTATCTAGTAGCTCCATTGTTGTCACAATATTACTAATGAGACACCAATGGTTGGAATCTCCCATAAGTTCTTCCATATGAACTTCTAGATTCGTAAAGTGTCCTTCACAGTATTCGTAACACTAAGGGACTCGGCTTCTTATTATAAAATTAATAAATTGTCTTATGTTGGAACATTTCCAACTAATAGTTCTTATTCCAAGGTCAAACACAATTTTGTCATTTTAGAAGCTTGTATCAGCATAAATCTGTACACCCAACTCTTCCTTATTACCATAACTAAAGAACTAATACTTTTAGTATTTCACAAGTACATAAAGATGCCCTTCATGGTATTCCAATAACTCTAACTGGAGTTCGATAGATATCCATTCATCATGTCTAATACATATGAGATAATTGGATATTCATATCATCTTGTCATACAATATGATGATTTCATATCTTCTTGTCATGTCCAATACATGCAAGATGATGAATTTGTATATTCTTGTCATGTCCAATACATACAAGATAATCAATTCATATTTTCTTGTCATGTCCAATACATATAAGATAACGAGATGAGTTCATACGTGATAGATCCAATCGTGAATGTATATGGCATCTATCCATGTGTTCCTTATTCTTCATATGAATTTGGACACTTGGCTCTTGAGAGACTAACTCCATGGAACATGGAGATGTTTTCTCTCATCATGCTAAACCCTTCAGCATCTAGCCAAAGTATGTTCTCTTCCCTTAGACAAGAAGGTCTATTGATCTATCTCTATAGATCTTAATTCCTATCACATAGGATGCTTCTCTAAAAACCTTTTAGAATGCACTTCATTGCCAGATTTTGTCGTATAAGGATGTTATTCCCCATCAATGTGTGGAATATACATATGCTCCCACTAAATTCTTGTAATCACACATTATATCTTCATTCTGACTCAAGTCAAACTCTTTGACTTTCTTGTCAAATTGAAGATCCAGTTCTGAAGTGATTGCTTCAATCCAAAGATTGATCTATGCAGATTTATAGACTTTATTTGCATTATTGGATTTATAAAACCTTTAGGTTGTGTCATGTACACATCCTTCACAATATTCCATTGAAGGAATGTGGTTTTAACATCCATATGCCAAATATCATAGTCACATTAAGCTACAATAGAAAGCATTATCCTGATGGATTTATCCTTGGTAACTGCTGAAAAGATTTCATCATATTCAACACCTTGAACTTATTAGAAACGCTTTGCAACCAAATTACCCTCCATGTCAGTCTTCTTCTGGAAGACCCAAAAGTATCCTATGGGTTTTTCCCCTTCAGGTGGATCAACCAAAGTCATACTTTGTTGATGTACATGGAGCCCATATTGGATTTCATGGCTTCAAGACATATCTCAATTTCTGGTTCTCATTAGCTTCTAGGTAGATTGTGGACTCATTATATGATCAACTCACTGCCTTCTTGTCCATAAGATATCATATATCATTCAAGCTTTAAGTGTGTTCTACCAGAACCATGAGTTATGTGTGTTACTTAAGGAACTTTGAGATTCCACAACATTTTGTGATTCTCTTTATTCCTAGTGTTAAGCATGTGACCAAAAGGAAATTTGAAGTTTTATCTAGTAATCGCATTCTAACTTATCAAGGTGTGATTCCTTCTCTTTGATACACTTCTCATGATACACTATCATTGTGTTTCAGATGGAGTCCATCATGATACATTATCATGATCTTCTAGAAGGTTCTCAAACTCTTGGTTCATAGTATTTCCATATCGATCATATTGAAATTTAATACTTATATCAAGATAATTATGTACTTCATTCTGATATTCTTGAACACTTTAAGAGATTCATGTTTCTATTTCACTAAATACAAACTATCATATCTACTGAGGTCATCAGTAAATACATTGAAGTACTAGTGATTACCTTTAGCATTCATTCTAAAAGGTCTATATACATCAATATGTATAATCCTTAATACAATAATCATCCTCCCACTACATCTAATAAAGAACATTTGTCATGTTGCACAATTAATGAGATTAGCATGTCTCTATTGGTTCAACAACCAAAAGAGTCAAGATATCCATCATATGGATTCCTAAAATTCAATCCCATTTATGCGCTCTAGATGACATCGCTATAGGCATTCAAGTTTGAGTTATCATGGCATTCATTACATGTGTCACACACATTTGTCTCTATAACTATCAAGTATAGTTGGTGAGACATAGGCATTTCCATCAAAGATCATATGTTTAAAATGAAACATCAGTCCATAACACTCTTGCCCATATAAGATGTATGATGTTTTCATTGATGGCAGATGTATAATAGCAATTCACTAATTCTATTACATTCCCATGAATGTCATAATGTAACTGTAATGTTAGCAACTCTTGCTCCGCACAGTTTCTAGCTTACTTCCTCTCAGTTCCTGAAGTAGAGATATCTATCTCTATCATCTTCTCAAGATCCTCTATAAAGAGGTTATTTTCCTTTCTTACTTACCCCTCTCCATATCTTGAGTGATGAAGACTTGGACCTAATCTTGGCTTCATAACACTTCTTGACCTTGCTTTAGTATATGGACTTCACTTTGTTGATCATTATCACATGTTTTATCCTTTCTTCATTCATGCTTTGGCATCAACATGCCAAGCACTTCATATAATGGTTTGTCCAAGTTTCTCAACATTTGATAAACTGGCTATATGATTCACACAACGATTTGTAGAATCATATGTTTGGTCAACTCTTGACCTCTAAGAAATCACAGTCAATCTATATGCACAATCATATTGAGCATATAAGATTATACTTGATCTCCATCTGTCTGATTATACTCAAACATCGCTTTGAAGACATTATACCTTTCATGCTTTACATGATTCTTAGGATGTATAACCATCTCAAGAATGTCCATGCTTCAAGATATGTATGCAACTCATACTTCATATAGCTTAGCATAAGGTTCTTGATGTCTTAGGCATCATTGTCATACTTCAAGTAAGCATCCAATTTTAGCCTTAGGAACATTTGGAGTGGTTCTACTTGCTCTGGTCTTTAAAGGACTTTAGAGTTTACACTCACTATTGAGAACACTTCTCAAAGGTCCTAAACCAAATTCGAAGTTTATCCCATTTATGAACTGATCGCAACGATAATGTATTTGTGTTTGTCGTTTGGATTCTACAAAAGAATTCTGCAACATTTCAAAACATTTTTTATTTATTTGACTTGATAAAGTTGATGATATTAATTAGATCTTTAATTAATTATCATTTCCACTATTTTGTTCAAACTGATAACCCTCGTGTATCAATTCAGAAGATTGCAGCGTACAATCTTCTAGTGGCCAAGATCCATATTTCGTCAAATTATGAGTCAGCTTTGGTTGATCGCCCACAACTTGACTATTTAGGTAGGCCATCATGCCAATTGCATCATATGCAACTCTTGGATAGATGATATGTGTAACTCTTTCCCATGATCATCTGCATGCCTCTGGAGCTTAGACTCTCTAAGAATCACCAGTTAAGTCTGACCCAAAAGCTGACATAATAAACATGCACCATGCTTTGGCAGAACCTACATGTCTACCATCACACTTCCACGAGATGGACCGTGCACCACGCTTTGGCATAACCAACACTTGGTCGATCAAGATTTTCATGTGTGTTGCTAATGGAAGGCATCTAAGACTTTAATATTGTATTTGAGAGATTTTATATAAGTACATATACATATCCAATCATTGCATATTTACAGTATGTATCATATGCATGCTATAACTACAACGAGAAACATGCAATATCGATAAAAGCGATTATTATGGCCATCCTATTGTAATTCCTTAGAGCCACAAGGAATTATGGCCATCTAAGTTCTACATCATATGCAACCTATTATTGATGAAGATCTTTGTGCTTGAACCATTCTGGGTTGATCGGCTCATCCAATGACACGATCGGCTCACCTCCTAGTCAGTTGGTTGGTCGATCTGGCCTCTGATGTCTAGACACCTCCAACAAGCGGTTGGGTCATCATCTAATCGGTCCGTATCCTTCACAATCCTCCTCGGTCCTCTAGGAAGTCGGCTCATCTGGTGTTGAGTGTCTTCTTATTCGATGTAGCAAAAAATAAACTATCCTACTTTTACATAATCTTTGGGAAAGCTCGAGTTACATTCAAGGGGAGAAAAGGTAGAAGAGAAAGGATCTCGAGTTATCTCAAGTTACATGTGGAATAGAAGGTAGAGGATTGGTATGCAAACTGAGATGCAAACAACCATAACCAACCAACCACACATAGGGTTTATAGGCCATAACCATGCTACACATCCACCATCAAAACCATTTTAGGGAGATGTGTATCAATTGCATATATATACCATATCATATATGTATATTAGTTTGTGGTCGCATGTGGTATTTAATTGGATATGCACGTTAATCATTTTAAATATTCACATCCTATGCAATAAATAAATGATGATAAAACCAAAATTCAATCATATTGACTTATCCCAAAACACAATACGTTGACCTGGATCTGATACCACTATTGGGTTTTATGGCTTCAGAGTAGGCAGCGGAAACAAAACATTTACTAGCCATTAACCCATAACAGGAGATCGCATCAATGACTATGTAATGGGAAGGATAGTTTTAGTGGGATATACATGGTCCTGGGGCTTAACCAGTGACAATACCTCACAGTCATGTGCGGTCTTCCACACCATGTCTTAGACGGTGTCTATGCAGCTCTTGGTCTTTTCCATGGACTCTAGTCTCCACCACAGACTGTGACTTACGTGTCCTCCTGAGCGGCAGATGTAACATCCCAGGATTTGAGGCCTCAAATAAAATGATCTTATAAGGAATGACTGGACTACCCATATCACCAAGGTGCACCTCCTTTTTTGGGAGCCCATCACTAAAGAACTCCATAGTTAAGCGTGCTCAGCTTGGAGTAGTACTAGGATGGGTGACCAGTTGGGAAGTTGACCCCAGCTTGCGCGTGAGTGAGGTCAAAGTGCACAGTTAAGGCTAGTGGTGGTATGTGGGGCCAGTCATCATTCTTGAAACTCTACTAGAGCCTTGGGTAGTGGGCTCGGGCGTTACAAATGGTATCAGAGCCATAACCCCTCTAGTAGGTGGGGCCCACATGGACATGGCATGCCAGTCTTGAGCCGTGCGGTCCAGGCATGTAGGAAAGGGTTGTCCATGGTTGATGTAGTGAAGTTGACCCCGACTTGTGCGTGAGTGAGGACAAAGCACGCAGTTAATGCTAGTGGTGGTCTGTGGGGCCAGTCATCATTCCTGAAACTCTACTAGAGCCTTGGGCAGTGGGCCTGGGTGTTACAGCAGACATCTCCTACCTATACAGATAGTCCACACGGACCACCTGGAACTTGTGTCGTTCTAGAAGAACTGGTAGGAAGGAGATGACCCTCATGTTGGTGTACTTGCACCAACCTACTCTCCCAAACTCAGACTACTTTTTTGTGGTTGTCTTTCCCTCACTGTGCCTCCCTAGTCAAGTAGCACTTGCTTGGGCTCTCTCGGTTACCAGAACCAGAGAGGATAACAACTTTACAGAGCAACTAATGTTCTGAGTTGTGTGTTTTGAGAAGCCCCCAATACCCCTCTATTTATAGTAGAGGGTAGGGTCAGGGTTCCCAGTCTGTTCGGGAGTAGAAGGATCTGAAATTTCCATAAATAGTTTATACTGCGGCAGGCAAACCGGTCATTTCATAAATGAGTCGGTCATTTGGCAAGGTGAGCCGATCGGTTCACTTGTGAATTGATCGGTTGGGAGTGTGAACCGGTCGGTTCACCTAGTGAACCAGTTATTTCACTTCCTAGACTTGTCAGCAATTGACTTTCCTTAATCGTTTCCAATTAATTTAAAGATTAATCCTTATTCCAATCAAATTGAACAAGTAAAATGTGAAAGTTTTCCTCCAACCGGGCAAATCCCAATTTCCTCAATTAGTGGGACTGTGAGCCACCCAGTTCACTAAGTGAACCGATCGGTTGGCTCACACCATTTGATTGTCTCACAAGGGTGAATCGGTTGGTTGGCAATCCTAACATTGCCAATGTAGTCTCCAATCGACCTGACACTCTAACCAGCTAGTTCAACACTTGAACTTGATAGTTCTAAGTCTAGTCAGTCAATTGATTGTTTAATTGAGTACCTAAACACCTTTAGTCTCAATATAAACATCATTCATAGACAATCTCCTCTTCCAGGGGTATCATATGTGTGTGACCCTATAGGTTCCAATTTACGTTGGCAATGAATGTTCATAACAACTTATGACATCACAAGCAATGAGTGGAATCTAGTAACTCATCATTGCTACCCAAGTAACTCTGAAAGTTGGAGAATAACTTCAACCTACAATCTGTGATTAGTGTTACCGTGATCATATAGTTCCTTTGTCACTGACATCTGGATTGAACTTGAGGCATGGAACATCATCCTCTTCAACATTCAATCCATGTTCCTTGACCTAGAGCAGATTATCTGGGATGCATGTGAATTCACATATCATATATTGAATCACATGAGTATATACATACAATTCTCAATCTCATTTATCAAGGGGCCATGGATATCATACTCCTTGTAGGAGGGACAAATCCCACATCTATCACTCACAATCAAGCCCCAGTGTGTTAAAGTCACCCAATCATCACCGTTATAACAACCCATGTTTCAAGACTGTGTTTGATGATGTCAAAGTGTACCCAATCACATGTGATGAGTGTAGTAATTTTAGGTCTAAGAACCACAATCACCACCATCACTATGAGAGATGATTGTGACTACCATTCCATGGTATCCATGTATCACTCTCATGATGGGTCTGTCTGATTTATTGTTCTCTAACATATATTTGTGTGCTTGACTTGATATCATGTATCATGACTAATGAGACTCTATCATCAGTCAACACGCACTCTAGTCTTATGTATTACTATTTTCTATTTTTCTTCCTCAGTAATATCCTACTAGGGACATAATAAGAATGTATGTACTTTTATCATACATATGGTCTCATTGCTCTGGTCCTCAACCTGAAGACATATGTCATCAACTCACATCATTCTTTAGACATATATTATGTATGTGTCCATCTCATGAGTGAGTCAAACATAATAGATGTAATTACCCTTATCATTATCAAATCAGGTATCTAATGCCTCATCGCAATCATCATATGATTGGCTCTCTAGGCATACCATACCAACACATGTTAAATAAAATAAAGTTATGATAGAACCCTAAGTCAATCCTAAGGTCAAGTAGGGATGAGATCGATTGGAGTAGGAGTTGATTGTTCCCCGAATGCATAATACCATATGGTCGGGAGGTAACGGCTATGTTTTCCCAAGCTCTGTGTATTAGGAGGTTGGCCACCTTCATGGGTTCATGGGGCCTGAGGGGTAAATGTGAGAGGCACTCCCTAGAATCATAAGGGTAAAATCATCCCAAAAGTATCATCACCATAGAAGACCTTGAGGAAATGACTAAGGATCCTAAATAGGAGTTATGATAAGACTCTAAGGTTATGTGGAATGTTTTTCCAACAAGTGTGCAAAGAATGGTAGTATGAGGAGAATAATTCAACCTAGATTTGAAAACAAAATGGTAATGTGTAAATGCACCATCTCTACTCTTGGAACAGGATGAATTCTGTATTTGGACTGCAGTCAAATGCTTATTTCATCTTTTTATAAGTATGAGAGATGAGACAGACGCATGTCATACTAGGAATAGAAGCGATATGAGGAATAAATACTCAAGTTGAAATATTTTTATGATAATTGAGAATTGGAAGAATTACCACACCCTCATGAGAGAATATTGGATAAATGATTTGGAAGATGATGTGAACAAGGTAATCACCAAGTTAAGATTTCAAGTAAGGATATAATTATCTAATGGAATTTGAATTCTATAGGTATGAGATTTGAATTTAATGACCAAACTAATAGATGCAAGAGCTTGAAGTACCTCCTGACTCAAAAAGGCCTAAACCTGAGACAAAGATGATGCATGGAGTATATGAAGGATTATGATTTCACCATTGACTATCACCCTGGGAAGACTAATGTAGTAACAAATGCACTTAGTCAAAAACAACTCATGTGTGTAGATGTCTTGTCTAGCTAGTGGAGAGAACTATAAGATTTTTCTAGGTGGACTCCATCAATGTTAGAAGATCAGATCTGTGTGGATAACATCCAAATAAAACCAGACATGTTGATTGATTTGGTAGTTGCCCAGTTAGCCAGCCCAAAGCTTGACAAAATGAAAGGTTTGTTAGACAAACCTCAGACACATCTCTCACTGGGAGTAGATGGTGGAATCTGCTACAAGAGTTGTATTTGGGTTCCTGAAGATTCACCATTAGGTTGCGTTTGGGTGCTGTATTTGGGGGCGGTATTGTAGTTCGTTAGGGGATTTCAACTGCGGCAATTACAAATACATCATTTGGCTAGCTGTACGTGATTTCATGATATCAGCAGTTGGACCGCTGCATTTTCGCCCGCTCGCATTTCACAAACATCCCAAAAGACGCCATATTCCGCGAGATTTCCAATCACACAGACGAGGGTTTCGCCTCGATCGCCCCCGCCTCCCCCCGAAACCCCCATCCCTCTCCCCGATCATCTCCTCCCCAACATCAGCGCCGCTCCTCGTTCCTTCCGTTAATCAGTTCCTTCCGGTCCCTCTCCTCTCCCCGCCTACGCCTCTTCTCCTTCCTTTCACCCCATCCTCTCTGGGCTAGGGTTTTCATCTTCCCCATCATCTCCTCCTCCCCCGACGACGGTGCTCGCTCGCTCGCTCGTGCTCCTTGTCGAAGGCTTCATGGCTTGGTGGCTTCGGCGCTCCGGATCGACGCTCCTGCTCGACGGCGGAGCTTGGTGGAGGCTCCTGCTTGACTTGAACCTAGTATGAATCCCCCCTTTCTCTCTCTTTGGTTGTGGTTATGGAAAAGATGAATTTCTCCCTTCATCTGCTGCCAACCGGGTTTCCCCTCACCGCCTCTGCCTCTTTGTCTTCCCTGCTCCGAATCCTACTCGTCGTCTCATTCCCGACCTTCCATTGTTCTCCCATGAATGTTTCCCGTGACTGCTCATTTTCCAATTCCACCCTATTTCCCCATCCCATGGAGGGGTTACTATAGCTTTGTGGTTCCTTCTAGCCTCAAAATCTTTCTAGTCCTCGCAACCCCCATCCCCAAACAAATGTTTCTGTTTTCTTACCTTCTATGTCTGTGTATGTCTCCTGCATCTCCTGCAGAGTGGAACTGGACAACAAAACCTGCGATACCGCAACCTTGTTCAAGGTATGTACCAGCCATTGGCGGATTTCAACCTTGTGGTGGTGCTGGTGGCGGTGGCTGGTTGTGATGCATGGCATTGGCAGCTGCTGGTGGTGGTAGTTGTTGGGTGTTGGTTGGTGGTGCTGTGGGATTGGGTGTTGGTTGGTGGTGTTGCAATGACACTGGATGGTTTATGGTTCTGTAGTCTGTGGTATGTATCTACTGCATGTGAAAATTGTGGTGGAATGAATGATTTGTGGTTTGATACATGGATATAATTTGGGTTATAAGAAGAATGTTGTGGAGTGAATGATTTTTTTCAAACAAATTTGACCATATTTGATCTATATATGTAGTTTTGACTCATGTAATGAATGCTTTGAAACAGAGTTTGTGTGTTTGAAAAATGTGATTTACGTGTGAAACAGGATTTGATGGATATGCGCCATTTGAAACGATCATGTGGAAGAACATCGGAAACAAATTAAATTTAATAGATACAATATATCACTGTAATGAGACAAATGCAGAATTTTATATTAGTTGTAGCCAAACAGAGTGGTTTAGACGTCAGCTATTTAAGATCGCTGCATTTCTGAATATGCAGTCACCCAAATGATGTGATCAGAATGTCTGGCACTTTCTAACGGTGTTAGTCTAAATCCCGTTACTGCTAATTACCGTTGTAATCTAGAAGTGGGCGCCCAAACGGCCCCTTAAAGAATCCTATCTTGTAAGAAACTCATGATTCTAAGTATACAGTACACCTTGGAACTACCAAGATGTTTAAGGACTTGCAGCAGTACTTTTGGTAGCTCGGGATGAAGAGAGATATAGCAGCATATGTGGCCAATTGTATCACATGCTAGATGGTGAAGGTTGAACACCAATGACCCAGTGGATTGCTACAGTTGACTGAAATCCCTGATTGGAAATGGGAGAAGATCACCATGGACTTTGTGGTGGGTCTCCCCAAGACCAAGAGAGGTCCTAATGTAATATGGGTTGTGGAAGATTGCCTTACCAAGTTGGTGCATTTCCTTGCCTTAAAGACTACTGCCAAAGTGACAGATCTAGTTGTATTTTATATCAAATAAATAGTATGACTTCATGGTGCTCTGAGTTCAATTATATATGATCATGACCCAAAGGTCACTTCCAAGATGTGGAAGCAAGTGCAAGAAGAACTTGGAACTAGACTAAATTTTAGCACGGCGTATCACCCCCAGACTGATGGACAGTCAGAAAGAATGATCCAGACTTTAGAGGATTTGTTGAGAGCATGTGTTCTCGAATTGGGGTGGATCATGGGAGCAGTCCTGCCCCATCTGAGTTTGCTTACAATAACAGTTACCAAGCCAGTATCGGGATGCCTCTGTATGAAGCTCTCTATGGGAGGTCGTATCAGTCACCACTTCACTGGGATGATGTCAGTGAGAGGACCTTGTTGAGGTCAGAGGAACTACAGTTGTCTGTTAATAACATCGCTTTGATCAAGAAAAGGCTGAAGAGGGCCCAAGATCAACAAAAGTCATATGATGATGCAAAGTAGACTGACTTGCACTTCACTGTGAATGAACATGTGCTTTTAAAAATCTGACCCAATAGAGGAAAGTTGAGTCCCTGATACGTGGGTCTGTTTGAGATTTTAGAATGGATTAGTGAAGTTTCTTATTGTTTGGCCTTACCCCCTCAGTATAGTATGATGCATGATGTGTTCCATGTATCCAACATTAAGCACAATGTGAAGGACCCAAGCCATGTGTTGAGCATTGAACCTATTGAACTCCAAGGGAGGCTGACTTATCCTGAATCACCTGTGAGGGCATTGGATACCAAGGTGAAAGAGCTCAGGACTAAAAATATAGATATGGTAAAGGTTCTCTAGAAGCACCATGGAGATGATGAAGCCATGTCGGAGATGAAGACGAACATGAAGAAGGGCTACCCTAAATTGTTTGTTTAATTGGTTGAATTTTGGGGGCAAAATTCCTATAAGGGGGGAAGGATGTTATAACCTCAATTTTTGCTTGTATGAATTGAAATGCACTTTTTCAAATAAAAGGGTTTTGAATGGAAAATTGTATGATTTGTTTTCAGAGAATGGATTTTTTTGCAATAATCCCTTAGATGCATGAATTCATGGTTCATATTTTTTTGACAAATTCAATAATGACAAAAGGGAAAAGAGATAAAAGAAATCCCATAATAAGTAAAAGGAAAAGAAATAAAGGGATAATTGTGTGCATATGTGAGAATTGTTTAGAATTCTCTAGAAAGTGGTATAGATGACCACTATTGTTTAAGTTTTGATTCCACTTGGTTTGTAATAAGAAAAGAAATCAAAATAAAGAAAATAGAAGAGAAAAGAAAGAGAAAACGTGAATTTTAATTACATAATACATGCCTTTTGAGTGAACGACTTGCATATGAAGAAAAGACTCTTTTATTTTGCACACAAGTAATTTAAGTCAGTAAAGAGTTTCCCTTAAAATTTGGGACTAAAAAGATCAATGGATTATGAGATATGAATTTTACAAAAATTCATATAGCTCGGGATATAACTTAGAAAGGTATTAAATGTCTCGTTATTTTTATTTCTATCGAATATATATATATATATATATGTGTGTGTGCGTGTGTGTGTGTGTTATATGTATGTGTGACGCGCACAATGACAACCGTTGGATCTGAAATCCAATGGCAAACATGCATTGCCTACCTTGAATTGGATCGGGATAGAAATAGAAGGAGTGAGATTTTCAATCTCAAATTCCTTGCAATCTAATGCATGTGTGAGTAAGGAAATCATATGAATGCCTTTAGGAGAGGATTCTGAGCAAGCTTATCCTAGGTTTTAGGTAGTTTGGAGGATTCTAGAAGGAACTCCCAAGCCTCCTGAAAACTTAGTTGGCGGCGAGGGTTGAGAACCCTAAATCCCATCTCCTCCTATAAAAAGGCCTCCAACTAACTGGCCTGAAACCCCAGAATGTCAACGGCACTTTCACGCACACCGGCTCCCTCCCAGTTACTTGATTGCTTTCTCTCTTAATAGCCTTCCACTATAGCACAGCCGCATTCCTGGAGTCTAAGACGAGGAAGAAAGAGAGGAGTGGAAGCCCTTGGATCAATGGTCGACCGCTGACCCGCAAAGAGGATCAACGGTTGAGGAACTTTCCGCATTTCTAAGAAACGTGAGTGGACGCAATCGACGTGAACCATGGGATCCACACTCAGTCAATGAAGACTAAGGATCTAACGGCTCACAACTTTCTAAAAAAGAAAAGGTATTCCTCCTCTCTAGATAGAAAATCCAGAAAATAGTTGGAACTTGCATAATTCCTTAAAAATAGATCCTTTGGCTGAAAAATAAAAGTAGATAGTTTTTTTATGAGAATAATGTGTAGAATCCATTAAAAGTGAATTCAAGTCCTAAATCGGCTTGTAACTCGAAAATTATGTAAAGATGATACCTTTAATGGTATTAATTAATTTAAAACCCTAAGTTTTGAAGATTAAAGAATCTAAAGATGTTCCCTAACTTTTATGAGAAAAGTGTGGCCTTCTGACATAAAAATGATAGATTAGATCTATTTGAATGATGTTTGCTCATAAATTTCTTAATTAGGGTTCCATGATTATAGAAGTGTAGTAATGGACTTAAAATCCTAATTTTGATAATTGTGAGGTTTAATGGTTTTAATTGTAAAAATCAATCAAGAAGATATGAAAATGATGTTCTTGAACTAATTTGGGGATAAAAACCCTTAATTTTGAGTAATTAGGGTTTTTATGAGTAGAAAGGTGCTTTTAGGGTTTGTTGACCAAAAAAGGGTAAAATTGAAAAGTAAACCAAGAAACCCTAAGGTAACCTAGTAAGGCTTAGAAACCATCGAATGGAATCCCAAGTCAATAATAGTTGGTTGGATGTGATTATAACAATTAGGAGTTATATATGCTTTTCAAGATCAAGATTGTTTGATTTATTACTTGGCTTGGTTGATTGGACTTCTTGATTGGATTAGCTATCTTACTTGGTTTTGAGACTTCCAAATTAGGTATGTGGTTACTCTTATGGCTAATCGCTCTAGTTTCATGACAATTTCTGAGGTTTTACCAGTTGCTTGAAATTAAATGCTTGAGTGAATTTTATTTCCTACAATCTATAAAGTGACTATGACTATGAAAAAGTAGGCTTATAACTTGCTCGAACCTGGAATACCAACTATGTATGTTTGAATGGAAGGAAATGAAAATGCATGGCTAGGACCAAAGACCAGGCCCCAAATTGGGAAGGTCAGACCATGCCCTAGATTGGGAAGGTCATATGAGGTCAGACCTGGCCCCATATTGGGAAGGTCCCATGAGATCACACCAGGCCCCAGATTGGGAAGGTCATCTACGTCAGGCCCCAGATTGGGAAGACCAACTTGGCACCTGGGCTCCAGATTGAGAAGGTGGCCTTTTTGTCCACTGTATGAACAAGACCTTGGAAGGGTATATCGAAGGTTGAGTAAAAATGTTTGAGAGGTTATCAAGAAAATGTAAATTTTGTTTTGTAATAAATAATTGGTGTGGTTATGTTGTTACAATTATATGAAAACTTTTCTTTGCCCCCACATACCTATATAATTCATTATATTGGTCGACATTTTTTTGTCAGTGTTTTAGGGTAATATGTAGTTATGTCTACAAGCTTAATGGAAAGCAGATGTTTAGTAAAAAGTGACATTGAAAAAGAATGAGGCTAAATAATGTTCTGAGGATTATAGTTAGTTATTTCTGTCCTTGGGTAAAGTTCTGAAATCTATTCTTGAAAGGTATGTGAAAGAATAAAAAAATATACCCTGCATTAAGCTTAGTTGTGGTAGAATTTGTTAATTATTTTTTATTATTTACAAAATCATATGATCCTATTTGGGATAATGACTCTAGATTCTTAGCCTTTCTTAATTGGGGGGTGTCGGGAGGTGGGATCATTACAATATTTCTACAATAATAAGATAACACATCATGAGCATATCCATGTTTATCACCAAATAAACCTAAACATATATGCTATAGTGACTGAGCTACATATTTTATCATGCCTTGGGCAGTTTAAGTTGTACCACTCAAAAGGCTAGGTATATGCTTCTAAGCCAACTGGCAATCTATATAATATCTAAGTATATATGAATTCATTAGATCTCCCCACATAACCTCGGGTAGAAGTGAGGTAACCAAAGGGTAGAGTTCTCATAGGATAAGATTATGATTGATATTTTCTTAGGAGCGGATCTACCAATCACATGTATGCCATGGGTACACAGGTCATGACACCAACTTTGGGTATCAACCAATCACATCAGATTTTGGAATTCCAAACCAATCCTTATCATACCATCACCCTTTACCGAGTCTTAAACCCAATTTAAAGATTTCAGGATATACTATCCCCAAATGTCCCAATATATTCACTAACATAAGGCTCTGAGCATCTTCTCACAAATTATATTTCTACAAGATAAACTCATTTCACTACTTCCTCTAACGACCCAAGGAAATAGATCTATGGACTCATGGCTCTACATATTAAGGATGTACTTGATTAGTTTAGTCATAGTTATAATACTACCTCAAACAAGTTCATATAACAACAATAGAATGGTATGGTTAATTATTTCATCATTATGTATAAATATATAAAATGTATAGTTACAAGATTCTAACTTCTAAAAGTAGGGTATAAGTTCACATTTATGGGCCACATCAAGGCCTATCATAAAGAATAAGACTCTAAAGATTTCAAAATGTATTGAGACCATTCTGAGGTTGAACCCCATTCAAGGGTATTATGCTAAGTCACAACAAAGTTTTTTTATCTTTACAAGCATGACAAGATAACACTTTTAAAATATAAGAGAATGTATCATTTCTAAATATTTGACTAGTTATTAGATAATTTTGACAACATAACAATTCGTGAAAGGGTAATTTTTTTTAGGAAAGGTCCTTTTCGCAGGACTAACTCATAGTTCATGTTTAATATTTACAAGGAGCATCATAATCTATGAAAGTACAACTTTTAGAATTGTCACTTTATCATGAATTGATTTTACACAAGATGCATCAAAATATCATGTTTCTAACATCAAGAAATTGTTTATAAAGTTTGGGTAGGACATGCAACTTCATATACTCACTATACTAGATTTGAATAATACAAAGATTTCATATTTAAAGTTTTAAGGGATATTACTACAAGATTTCAATTGCATGTAAAAGGTAGATACTAAATGCTTCAATATTTATATCACTTGCCTTACAACATCGGAAAAAGGTCAACTCAAAGAGGACACCAACAAAGCTTTGAGCTTCATGACAAACATGAAGGTAACTGTAAACTATCCAAGTTCTAAGATATCCCCTTACAAGGTTTTCTACGGAAGAAGACCCACACTCTAAAGGCAACTAGAACAAGATTAAAGGGGGAGATTTAGGCATAAGATCATGGCAGTCGAACTTCAAAAGGAAAATCACCAAGAAATAGAACAAGGAGGAAAAAGATGATGGATTACCGAGACATGAAGGGTAGGAACTCCACTAACATGATTCTAGGTTAGAAAGATGCAAGGAGAGGCATCTATCTTCACAAAATAAGATGAAGGAAGCGAGTATTAATGTCAAAAAAGGTTGATTCAAGCACAACTTTCATCAGTAGGCATCAACTAATGGTGTTAGCTAATGACGCACCATGTTGATTCATGACTCCAAAATCAACTCACACAAATGAGATGGGGAAGGAAGAGTGAGGAAGGGTATATTTAGTCCCAAAGGATAGAGAAAAGGGTAATCAAAGCCATCCAACCATCAGTCAAGGGATTCATGTCTTCATTGGATGACAATTCTAACTTTCCTTTGGAAGGCAAGGTCACAAACATCATTGGTAGACAACCTCATTATTTCATTGATAAACATGGGCAAAGATTTCATCGATAGGCTTTGTCAGTCATGGCCATCGATCAAATCCCACAGGAGTTCATCAGAAGATGTACAATGGAATATTCATGGGTCTCCAACACTGTCAGATCATTAGTTCTCATCTCTAAATTTTCACAGTAGGTGCTCCCATAGTTTTCATTGATACCAATGTCAGTGCCCAACTCCGTCAGTACTCAATTGATGAAAATACAATTCCAGTTAGCCAATTGTCCCATCAGTATACAACTAATGAAGACACAAGAGGTCAAATAGATCATCCATTTTCATCAGTCATCTACTGGTTGTAAAGCAAGAAACCTCGTCGATTCTCGACCGACAAAAAAGCAAGGCACTCCCCATCGATGCTCAACTGATGGAAAGGCATAACACTCCCATCAATCCTCAACGGATGGAAAGGTTAGACTCTTCCATCGATTCTCAATCGATGGAAGAGTAGGATACCTTATTAGGTGTCTAAATCCACCCAACCAAGTTAAAGCAAGAGAGAGAAAGGGAGAACAAATTTGCTATGTTTAAATTACAAGGAGACCCATTACATGGGGAAAATGCACATAGACCCACAAGCAATACATCAAGCACCTAGCTACATATGTTAATCAAGCATGTCATCAAGCATCCAAACACATGAATAAGGAAATAAAACATGTGTAGGTGGATAATCCAGGGTTTTACATTACATATGTCAATCTAGACTTGTCATTTCATGTTTTTATGTCTTGCCCCAAACCATTACAATTTCAACTAGTCTTCAATACTATGTTATCATGGTCCAATCCAAACTGAATTAACGATTAGGGTAGTTAAGATATGGGTCTGGAATCCGTATTTTATTCTTTTGTATTGTGACCAAAAAATATGATGAGAACTTCCATTCAAATAATATTTATTTTTTGAACACAAATTTGACTCCATGTAGTCATCGTCAAGAAATGTTTATCATTATTAATAGTCCACTGAAGTATATATGAATCAGTATATATGTGGTATTAATCAACACTATGCATCTAGGAGTTAAATATCTAGCAGCATTGAATCTTCTTTTTAAATTGTGATTCATGTCAAGCAAATTGGTATTGAGTTGTGTGTCACTATTGGTTTGATTACACCTCAAGTTCAAGAACACGATAGAGATGTTTAAATCTAGTTCAATTTCCAAAATTTTGAAAAATGTGGAATGGTAGTTTAGATTTCACTATGTTTACAGCACAAAACATAACATTAGTGTGCTCTGCTAAAATATAAAGATGGCAACAATTTGTTGTTGACACATTAAAATAGCAAATATCCATATGAATCAAGCAAGATGGTTAGGAGGTTCATCTAAAGAATCGGTGTTGAAGTGAGCTAGGTTTGAACTCCCAAAAAACATGCTTGGTGTATCTCTCATCGGCACATCATTGGGTATGTGTAGTTATTAGGATGGCAAGGGGTCCGACATGTTGTGGTTCCAAAAAAAGTATGCATATATTTTGGATTTGTAGATTAAGTGGTCTAATTAGTGCACCTAATTGATCCATTCGTGTTGAGTTTGTTATTTCCTAGAGTGGTTCTACATCTCATGATCTTTTCTTTAATCTCTCTATCGTTCAATCAGTTAGACATGTGTACATACCCACTTGAGCACCCTGCCAGCTTAGCATATGTTGATCGCATTTTTGCTTCCACATGTGACAACGATGATAGATGAAGGTGACAAAGTGATTGAATCTGAGATTCATAGTTGACTAGGGCTGCGACACCAGTGGAAACTTCAACCCACCAAATCAATGTATCCAAATGGAAGGCTACAAAGTTTAGTTGCCCCCACACATAAATCCACACCCCGGATATGAGTCATGATATTTGATCTAGATCCAATAATCTAGATAGACCAAGGTACATGAAGTTAGCCATGTTTCTTTGGCATTTATTTGTTTTCATGACATTACATAAAAGGTTAAGGTGGACTACATTCTCCATCTAATTATGTAGACAATATAAAACATGCCACGTGAACTATAACCTAATCATATGAAATCATTTTAAGGCAATGGTTTTGAACTTCTTATTAGTTGATATTAAGCGGTTTTATTCCAATTGAATTAGAAGTAAGTTCTATGAAAGCATATTCACATAATAGATTGGCTAAGAGCATAATGTGGTATATCACATCATCACAGTTAGCAATAATATGGTAGCTAAACTAGTTATATGAATCTACGTCTTAGGTTATTGAGCCAATTAAAGTTTTGTCATCTCATCCATCATATATGATCCATATCGTATCTAACTCTCACTTTGGTTACATCATTCAAAAAGGCTTCTCGTATGATTAATTTCATCAGTAATTGAATACCATTAGTTATCATTATGCCTTTCTTATATCATAATATCATATCAACAAATTGTGAAAAAGATCAGGGATAAGAACCATACCAACAAAACATAGTTATCTACAGTTCTTCCCAATGCAGAAACTATAGATTTCGTTCCAAATAAGAGCCAAACAAAAATAAAAGAACAAGGCCTCAATGATAACCCCACCACCCGAGTAGCTAGCTTCCTCAATCCAGTGGCAACCTTAATAGTTCAGTCTCTTTCTTCTTCGATTGGTTGGCTTCCGTGTGCATCTTCTTTGTGAGGTGTTCCTCGTGAGACAGTTCGTCCTTTGCACAGTTCTATAGCGAGGAACTATGCAAAATATTGTCCAACTGTATACATGAGGTAGAGCTAACTGGTATGCACTTGTGCACGTCTTTAAATGCAGATACCATATACATTTTGAGCGTAACTTGAAACCTGAACTTGGATCTAGCTATAGCTTCCAACAGCTTGGTCTCCAAGACAATGAATTGCCTATGAAAAGCATCAACCGTTCGTCGGCATATAATTTGTTTATTGTGTGCAGTCTTCTTCCTCGTGCAAACCAAAACTACACTATTGTCAACAGCTACAAATCATCTTACCTAAAGCAAGGACCAGTCCTTTTACATCATGACGGACAAGAGGCGGTCAATTGGATTGTCCATAAACTGCCTTATGCCGTGCCATCAGTAAAGAGCCTGAGAAACCTCCACAATCCAAATGAAATGCTCTAGCCGTCTGTATGCCTGTGGGTGATGCGTTGTTGTGGGGTTATGGGGACACATGCACTTCTTCCTGTTACTGTCCCCTGATCCGAAGGTAGACTTCAGATTAGTCCCCGATAAAATCACCTTCGGGAGCCCAATGCAGACAAACAGTCCCCTTAAGTTCAATAGCCATTTGGCCCAGAAGGGAAGACGGGTGCTAATTGCCACGCGTAGTTCGATTAGTCTTTGGCATGTTTGACCGTCATTGGAGTCCACAAGGCTAAAACATGTTATCGTATTAGTCTGCAGAGAGGACATATGGGGATAAACTTAACTCTCTCACTTCATAATTCTGTATAACAGATTTGTCGTCATTCTTTATACATAATCGTGGTGCGAAAAATACAGAGTGCTTGCCGCTTGAAGCCATAAGTTTCTCCCAACTCCCCAACGCTTGTACATACTACTTTTGCTCCGGTAAAGCGGTGCGATTGCCCGGGCAGCGATTGAGCAAGGTCGGACAGATTGCAATCGCTCACAATCACTGTTACCAAACACAAGATCATCCACCGCTTTGAATTTGTATTGTTTTTAGCATCGATTAGCGTTCACCGGTAACTTTTTTTCACCGGACAAAAATCTTGCGGTGGTGCATCTCACCGCACACAAAAGCGGTGGCACACCAATCGCGTTACCAAACGCTGCATTTGTCTAATACATATAGCTCCATCTCCATTAAACCAATAAGAATTGCTGAATGAGTCAGGTCCAGTGGGACATCATCTCGCGATTGCCGGTCAAGGAAAAGCGAATTTATATGACGAGGCTATAGTTATATCTGACGTTATACCTTGTAATGCAAGCAGCAGGAACCCACCTAACCTTAAATAATTTAGTGATCATATCAACCGTCAGAAAATAATTGTAATTGATACACCTTGTGGACAGTAGTGGCTAGTAAACATGAATAGATCCGAAATTATACAACCTCATCCGCCATCGTAAGCATGCAAAAATATGTCCATTCCATCGCTTTTTACTTCACGAATTTGTGAATCAGGAACAACTAGCAATTAGACGACCCTTTTCGAGGAATCATATAGTTAACATTTACACGTTCAGATCTCAGTCTGCTCACATACATTCATAACTCAAAGAATCTACAATACATTTAAGGATTCCTGGGTTTCAAAAGTGCTTTAAGATGGTACTATATGTTTGGTTTTTCTTATCGTGGCTCGAGTAAGAAGTTCCGGAAGAAACGTAAACAAACAAACCAACCAAAGAAAATAAAAACTGTATTAAGAAAAGTTTTTCATCAATCTTAGAGAACTAGGATAAGCCCCACTCCTTTACACAAAGGATATAGCAGCAGTCGCCAACACAGGGATGCCCATCTAAATGTTCAGGAGCTCGCTGCCCGTCACTGTGGATGTTGCGGATGAGGAACACCTTCCAGAAAGATCCCTCTTTATGAGACTTTTGACAGACAGGCATTGCTGGACAACGGCATCTGGTAGATTTAAGTTTGAGAGTGATTCAGTCTTGAGATGTATACATCATTTGTGGTATAGTCAAAAAATGCAGGATTGTTAGCTTCTCAACTCCAATAACACAAAGAAAGCATATTCATGACTAGATCAAAGAATGTAATTCAATCCAGCTAAATCCAATAGACCTAACATGCCCAAACTTGGCCTAAAATTCAGTCAGATGTATCCATCCATTGCCCAGCTTCTAAAGCTCTCAGAACTGGCTACCTACAGTTTTTACAACTCAATGCAGATCCATATATCATCGATACCCCATCCGTGTGATCTCACAAATAAGATCTACAAGTAAGATTGTAAAAAAAATCACGGAAACAAAAAGAAACCACCTGCGCGTGTATCTGTCCAGATGAAAACGACCTGCTGTAAAGCCGTGAAACTCCTCCCATCATTCCCAACAGCAAACGACCCCTCAAAAACCAAGCCAATCAACCACCTGGAAGACGCACAAGCAGCCACCAACAGCGCCTCAGAAAAACCAGCCAAAAACTCGGGTAGTTACCAAGCACAATCAAAAGATCTCCACTCATCATCAAAGTAAGACAGACTAGAAACCATGGAAAAGAGCAGAAGAGTTCACCACACCCAAACTCCCACCACGAGCAGATCTAACTCGACTCCTAGCAAAATCCTGAAACATTAGTCTCTTCAATTATGACTTCTACAACCATCCAAAAATCTGTTATCGAGGTCCGCAAACTAGCATACACTATCACAATGTTTTGAAAAGTGCAAAGCAGTACACAAACTGGCATACACTATCACAATGTTTTGAAAAGTGCAATCGCTAAAGTGTCAAGCGGCCGCTTCCGTGAGTGATTTTCAAAAAAGCAGGTTTTAATTTCTTATATACTTTATGCAAAATTATACACATGTATATGAATAATATGCTTTAAGGAACTTTTATACAGATTGAAACACCTTGTATAACAATATAAAACACCCAAATAGTTCATAACACAATTCATAAATAATGATTGAATCTTAAAATCCCTCCTAGGTGGATATCTTTGAAAAGATATATCGCAGCCGGTCTTTTGGAGATAGGTAGTAGGCACAAGGTTGGTATATTTTCAAGAACCAGAATATCTTGACCTGTCAGTGAGAACAGTTGGTATATTTTCAAGAACCAGAATAGCACTTAAGATCAACCATCTAGCAAAGTTATACAAAACGAGTGTAAATATGATACAACAACAATTTTGCATCACATGTTTACATAGCTAAACATTTAACAATAGACTTATTTATAGATACCTTATTATTATCCCATTTACATATCATCAAAATTAGTCATGGATTACAACAATACATTTAATCAAGGTATGCATTATATGTTAAATAATAGTTACATACAATTTACTTTGATGGATTACAGCAAAATCCTATTACTACCCCAATACTGCGACTTACATGAAGTATGCATTCTGAATAAGAACTATGGCTTATCATAGAGAATTTGTAACGTATAGTAAATTAATATATTATAGAATTTGATACTTGGATCAAAGTATTTACTTAATGTTACAAGCTTACGATGATATTTTCAATAAAATAGGTCTAGGTGAACATTTTTTTGGCTCCTCCAGCCAAATTAAGCGGGCCAGCGGCATCAAGCAGCTGCTTTACGCTTAATTGGTTCTTAGGGGCTTTTGAAAATAGCTGATGGGTTGAGCCACTTATGTGGCTCATGTTTTCTAATCTGCTGCACAATCATCATACCTACTATTCCATCATCATCTGAAGACTTATCATCGTCCCTCAATCTCTCTCTACAACTAATCCATCTTCACTTTGCTCCCTCGTACCACAAACTCAACAAACTGAAGCTCCGAAGACAGGTGCCTCGACAACAGTCTCGTGGTAAGCACCAACACTCACCGATGAGGTAGGATATGTCGTTTCCCATCATGCACCAACACTCGACGACAGTTAGGTACAGGTTATACATGGTGGTATGGGTTTAAACAAGGTAGGATATGTCGTTTCCCATCATGAACACTCGACGACAGTTAGGTACAGGTTATACATGGTGGTATGGGTTTAAACAAGGTACAATGCAAATATGACCATATCCATAGCTTCGCCCAATTACCAATGTAGACAGCTATAAACTCGGTATGTCAAGCACAGGCACACTGATTGTTTCAAAATTCAGTCCGCATTGCCGCATATACTCCCGCATATAGCTAACCAGTCCAAATAATGGTCACCCGCACCGCATATTGCTAATCAATCCGAAGAGCAATCATCAGTCGCATATGCTTTGCAGAGTAAGATTTTCTGAAAAGCACACTACTTAGCTGTATATACAGACATATAAGTTCACATTTTTTTTTTTGAGGGTGACATATATGTTCACTTTTTATGTGAACATATAAGTTCACATAAAATGGTCTCTTAATCATGTATATATGTCACATAAAATGGTCTCTTAATCATGTATATATATGGACATTTGCACTCATTTTATATTTAAGATATAGTTGTTTACTCATAGGTATACTTTTAAATATAAAAAATTAACACATTTGCAAGTTAAACCATATTATATTTAATCAGTGTTTTAACAAGCGGCCTAGGCGCCTGCCTGAGCGGCCAACAAGCCCAACCGCCTGGTTGGGGCCTTGAGCGGTCTCTCAGGCAGCAGCCCATTAAATGGCCGCCTCAGACCCCGCCTGGGTCCCTACTTTGGGCACCCGCTTTTGGTCGCCTAATTTTTGGGCATTGATTTTTTGTACTTTTGCTTTCTTTTTTTCTTTTTTTTGTAGTCAAGTGTTGTTGTTGCTACTATATGTCGACTTTCTATATGTGCATGACTTACTATATATACATGTAAATACATCTCTAGCAGTATAATACATTATTGTTGTATATTGTATGATAGGAAGCATTACTATATGATACATTCTATAATACATTAATAAATACACTATATATCTCGTTCTCTAATGCATATTGTATTTCTACCTTATATAATAACATTAATCCGGTCTATAGTTCAATATATTCTATTGTTTATTGGATAATAATAAATTGTATTAAACATCATATGTATTACATTGTTTACTGCATAATGTACATTAATACATTATATACATATTGCTTACTGCATTTTAGTATATAAAGTTATAAGCAGGTTTACTACAATAATAATATACTATTTGGGTATTACAACTATGTCAAAAACTACTTTGGGTGCTTTATTTGTTATGTAGGGTGTCTAGAGAAGTATTAAATTTCCTTATAAATATATTACTTATATTATATACAAATATGTACATTTGTATATAAAGGCATGCGGACCAGACGGTATTCCCATTAATGTATGGAAGAGTATGGGGGATGGAGGAGTTATGTGGCTAACAAAGTTCTTTAACAAGATCATGAAGACCAAGAAGATGTCGGGTGAGGAGAAATAGAACTATAGTCCCCATCTAAAAAAACAAAGATGATGTTCAGAGTTGCACAAACTACAGAAGTAACAAGTTGATGAATCACAAAATGAAGCTTTGAGAGGATTATTGAGCAGAGACTAAGATCTATAACGTAGATATCAAACAACCACTTTGGTTTCATGCCTGGAAGATCAACAACAAATGCTATTTTTCTGATAAGGAGGCCTATGGAGAAGTATAGAGAAAGCAAAAGAGATCTTCATTCAGTGTTTATTGATTTGGAAAAGGCTTATGATCGAGTACCCAGAGAAGTGTTGTGGATGGTTTTGAAGAAAAAGGGTGTCCCAATCCAATACATTGACTTGATCAAAAACATGTATGATAGCTCTATTGTAAGTGTAAAGACTTCTGGAGGAGAGACCAACTTTTCCTATCACAGTTGGGGTACACCAGGGATCCACACTCAGCCCATATTTGTTCGTTCTTATTATGGATGAGTTGACTAAGAATGTTCAGGATGATATTCCTTGGTGTATGTTATTTGCTGATAATATTGTTTTGATTGACGAATCTAAGGATGGATTGAATGATAAAGTTAAATGTTGGAGATAGGCACTGGAATCAAATGAATTGATGATTAGCAGGAGCAAAACAGAGTATATGCATTGCAATTTCAGCTAATCTCGCAGTGTGAATGATGGAACCAAGTTGGACAGAGTAGATATACCAAAATGTGATAAATTTCATTATTTGGGTTCTATTATTCAAATAGATGGGGATGTCCACAATGACATTTGTCACATGATCACTGCAGGATGGTTGAAATGGAGTGTAACTGGAATATTATGTGATCAGAAGATGCATCTTAGGTTAAAAAGTAAGTTTTATAGAACAGCTATATGACCAGCCAAGGTTATAAAAGTGTGAGGTGTAACAAGGCGTTTTTGTCTTAGTGAGGCGAGGCGTAAGCCTCGAGGCATTTGAGGCTAAGTATGCATGAGGCGGTCTTAATAAATAAAATTATACATGTATATACACATTTATATATATAATGATATATGTTTAGATATAGTTTATGTATGGGTATGTGTGTAGCATAAATATGTATATACAAAGTTACAAACAAAACTAAAATAAAATAGAAAATATTCATAAAACCTAATAAGGACATAAAGAAATTAAAGACCACCACAATACTAGAGAATATGCTTAGAAATAATACGATATCAATTAATTATACTATTAGATTAAAATATGTAATTAACAATGAAAAAGCAAGGGAGATAGAATTTGGAATTAGTAGGAACAAGGATCCAAAATTAGTTAAAAATGAGATGAAATTCACTGACATAGTAAATAAGAAGGTAGCAAACAAAGATAGATTTAGCAATGAAGATTGAAAGATGTCACTCAAAAAATGATAATTATAAATTTTAGTAATGAAATAATTATAATTAACTACAACAACTCTGGATATTATTTTCTAGATTTGTAGAAATCTTATTGGTAGAAAATTTGGTGGTTAACATAATACATAATCATCCAGAATCGAGGCTTGCACCTCAGCTAAGCCTCAAAGTCTCAGTGCTTTGAGGCGAGCCTCAGACATTGTGAGGCGTAAGCCTCAGTCCACTCGAGGCGCAAATAGGATAGTCTCGCCTCGAGGCATAAGCCACTAGCACCATGCGACCAGCCATGCTCTATGGAAGTGAATGTTGGGCGGTGAAGAAACAAGGTCTCAACAAGATGAGCGTGGCTGAAATGCGTATGTTGAGATGGATGTGTGGGAAGACAAGAAAAGATCGCTTGAGAAATGACTATATTAGAAATAAAGTGAAGGTGGCGAGCATTGAGGACAAGTAGCGCGAGGAGCGACTCAGATGTACAGACATGTGCAACGCAGACCGACTAATGCGCCTATATGAAGCAATGCTACTGAGTCAAGCACAATAAATAGAACAAGAGGAAGGCCTAAATTGACATGGGATGAGCTTATAAAGAGAGATTTTGAATCTCTACATCTCAACCAGAATATAGCCCATGATAGAGAGCTAAACAGAAACGAAGGATCCATGTAGCCGACCCCAACATAGTTGGGACAGAGGCTTAGATGATGATGATGATGACAAATATGTACATTTGGGTGATTTATTTGTTGTGTAGGGCGTCTAAATAAGTATAAAATTTCCTTAAGACATATTACTTATATACAACTATGTATATTTTTCTATCAAGTCATATAAGAATTGAATAACCGCTTTTTCAAAAATCGTCCCGCCTGAGCTCCCGTCTTGCACTCAAGCGGCCATAAGGTACTATCTGCACACCTCCCGCTTCCCTCTTTTTAAAACATTGATTTTAATGTATTCATGTGTACTCGGATAAATAAATTATACCTACATATACACATACTTGTAAAAATGCATTTGATTTATTCACATGCATACCAACGTTCTACAAAGATTTTTACGTTTACATGTAGATCTCAATATAATATTATTCATGTACTTGTATATCGATATATAAAATAATAACAAATGTATGTTAATATGTTTACACCCAAAAAAATACATGTGTATTCTATAATGAAAATTATTACTTTATAAATATCAAATTTTATTGTATTTATTAAAAAATCCAAAACCACAAATACCCATAGTAACAAAAGTCTCCGAATTTTATGAAAAATCGACAATTTTTTGCGATTTTATAGGCTCCCGAATATTCACCGTGATTAATACATCGCTCGCCGATTTTTAACGACTTTTCACGATTTTCCTGCCTTTTCACGATTAATACAATTTTTAACGATTCTTTGCAACTTTTCATGTTTTTTCACGATTTTTCTCTTTTAAGTCGTTTGCTCTTTCTTTACCAAATCATGTACACAAGAATTCCTTATATACGCTAAACCTCCAAACCCCACTCTCCCCAACAGTCCATTGTTATTATTCAACTATTCTTTAATTCTTTTCCTACTTTTTTCACTCAATAAGATTGTATGTATAGTGACCTTAATAGTTACATGTGTATCTAATATGTATGTATATATAGATATATGTAAATATATATATATATGTAATATATATATATAGATATATATAAATATATATATACACATATTTATATATGTAAATATATTCATATTTGCATATATGTATATATGTGTATAGATAAGAATATATATGTATATATATAGCCGACTAATTCTCAATTATTCCCAATTAGTTGACCAAACTTTGACCGAAATATATCGACTTTTTGATGATTTTTTTCATTTTTTTCCGAATTCATATTTTTTCCGGCCAGCTGAAAAGTTGTCGTATCCTGAACTTGTCACTATGCATATACCACTTTTTATACTCCCACATACCACATATACTCATACTTGTTAAGGTGGCGAGGTGACAAGGCGCAATGCTTGAATGCCTTGTACTTAGGCGCACCAAGGCACGCCTTGGCGTTGCTTAGGCGACTTTAAGAAAATTATATTTATGTACAATTGACCTATATTTAAACATGTGCTATGATTTTTGTAACATCCCCCCTTCATATATATGTTATATTTTACCTATATCTATACATATATTGTGATTTTTATAACATTTTTCCCTTCATATATATGTTATATTTCATATAGGTAAATCCATAAAAGTCTGGGTAATCCTCCGATATACATCTTCTTTATTTATACTTGATGTCTATAGTGTATTTCCCTATTCTATACATACACTTTTATTGTTTGTGCATAGATATATACATATTAAACACAACTAAACATGTATGTGTACAAGTTCATTGTTGCATACATGAATATATACATATTTTAAAAGTTATACTTGGATGCAATTATGCAAAGATGTATTCTATGGTAATATGTGTATTATAGATTCTACTAATACTCAAAACAAACCTTATGTAAGTTATGTAATCCACCTATATCAGTTTAAACTTGAATAAGGGATTTAGGATAACAGTGACTAAGGATAGCAGTAGTTTACATAGTATCAATAGATAATATTCCTTACTTAGGGTAATTATCAGCTGATATACATATATGTTGCAGCTAATATGGTTGTTTGAAGTTCCTATGATAAGCAAGAAGGGAGTTAATATATGTAGCATGATATTTATGTTGCAATTGAAGAGCTATTCAAGGTGAAAATATCCCTCAACATTTAAATCACATTCAAGTGAATACTAAGAAATTAATATAAATACTGGAGTATAAATTTTATTTAGTAATGATATTGTACAACAAGCATAGATAAATGCAGTGTTCTGAAAAGCGGTAATCGGTGTACAGGCAGAGAGGGTACCGAATAGAGTATATATGGTATACGGGAGTATAAGCGGGAGAATATTTGGTTTTAATCGGTTTTGATTTTTTCAAAATATTAATCATACAGATATGGAAATTATATAGTGACCATATAATAATGACAATGATAAGTAATTAGAAACATTTTTAAGTAATAGACTAATATTGAATTTATAAGTAGTTAGAAACATTGATGAAATTAGAGAAGAAAATATTGATAAGTAATTACAAACATTGATAAGTCATAAGACTAATATCACATTAATAAGTAATTAGAAATATTGATAAGTAATAGACTAATATTGCATTAATAAGTAATTAGAAACATTGATAAGTCATAGACTAATATTACATTAATAAGTAATTAGAAACATTGATAAGTAATAGACTAATATTGCATTAATAAGTAACTTGAAACATTGATGAAATTAGAGAAGAAACATTGATAAGTAATTAGAAACATTGATAAGTCAGACTAATATTGCATTAAGAAGTAATTAGAAACATTGATGAAATTAGAGAAGAAAACATCAACAATAAGGATCAGTTCAATAAACATTAACTATAAACTTATTGAGAAAACATGGAGGAGAAGACCAAATATGTAAAGTGGAAGAAGAGAATGTAATTGTAATGACCAATAGTAGTATTAGAAAAAATTAATGTAAAAAACAATTATTACTAGCATTTAATTTTAAAAATCGTCGATTAATCGACCGATTATACCCTCGAACGGCCGATTAATCGGTCATGGACCAATTATAGGTCGATTATTCATATTCGCTCCGGTAGACCCCCAAAACCGATTATTCAGCCGATTAGACCGATTTTTTGAACACTGGATAAATATACTTAGTTTGAATATTAGAACAAGTGTAGATCAAATAAATACCTATATCTAGGATCAGGGGTCCATAAAAACCATAAAACGACATATTGGTCAAGGCGCAGGGCAAAGCGACCCCCCATGGAACGCCCTGACGCCTAGGCGCTCGCCTTAACAAGTATACATACACCCTTCTCTCCACTTGTACACTGCATACGGCTTTTCAGACCAATACCCACACTATACTCATATTAGAGTACCTACAGGTACAAAGTTAAATTCCACCATGATGTTGTATATGTATTCCATTCTTTAATCACTCTTTTTTCCATTTCCTAAACTCATTGCTAATCAAATCAGTTACAATTTGTAATAACTATTTCAGCTATTGTTTTTGTCACAAAATGTGCAACAACAAATAAGACTAACAACACATAACATAGTCTCGTGTATCACATTTTCGATAAACATACAAGCACTTGTTAAACATAGCGACCGCATTGTATAGTTGTTGATGATCCAATGAATGAAGTCAAGATTTCAATTTTTAACTCATTCATAATTGAACATTCCTTCACACTAGCCAAAGTAAAATGAACAGCATCCCTTTCCTCACTGTTACGCAACACCATTTTAGCATCATTCCAAATATACATATGACCACTATAAACATAACAAAAATATGGTTTTGCGTGAGTGTTTATCGTCCCTTAACAAATATGTACATTTATAATAGCGGGTGTCCAATTATAATGGGTGTGGTTCTATACATAACAATCTATACACCCGCAAAAACCGGTTATGCTGGTACACAGGTAGACAGTCGACAGTCATAAACGTGTACATCCATGACAAGTATTGAGGGTATGGGTTTTATGGGTTTGCAGGCATGTGTGGCGGGTACACCCATATCCATTTCCAGCCCTACGCAGTGAGGGGCCAACTAGTCCTCCAGACCAGTGTGTTCAAACTAACTTCTAAAGTTAAAACAGCAGCACAAAACCTGCTCAAAGCATATGCAATATCATAGCTGTTCATGAAAAACAAAAAGCATATCCAACAACCCAAAAAATGAACATGTTATATATTTTGTGTTTCACCATATTTATACATGTGGATAGAATGAGGGAGTCGTCTTACAAATTCCCATCAACATTTTTTCTTCCAATTATCCTTAGACCAGATCATGCATAATAATCCCTAACTATTTATTCTAGTACAATGCTAGTAACAAATATTCACTTGACATTAAACAAAACTAGTTACCGACAATTGTTGAGAAAGTGAAATTCCGACCCGCTTCCAAGATCGTAACAGTAGGCTAGCGAACTAAGCAAATGGCAAAGCCCTATATCCTTCCTAAGCCATCAGTTACCCATGAAAAAAACAAAAAAGCCGCATTAATATGAAACAAATATATTATAACAAAAGTATAGGAACCAAACCCACAAATACTGCCATTAAGAAAAGTAAATCCATAGTTTTTGGATCCATTTTCTAAAATGATTTCAGTGGTCATTGGCATTAAAATATTAACGTTCCCAGGGAAATTAAGTGAGGAACGAGAGAGAGAATCAAGCATAGAAGAGCGAGAAAAAGTCTCCTTCAAAAGGAAAAACAGAAATTACAACAACTGCATAAAGCTCAGACACGCACAAATACTGTCATCAAGACAAGGAAATCCATGGTCTTGGATTTGCAAGTCCGTTTTTTCAGTACTAATTAACAAATGAGCTGTCATCATGGCCTTAAAATCAAATAAAAAATACAAAATTCAAGATGAATAAGGGAAGCTACAAAAGAAACACAAAACTGAAGCTTGCTTCGTCTGACTAAAAACTGTCGGAATGCAAGTAACATGCGTCCACTTGGCGTTTGAACAAACTGGCAAGTGGTAACCAGCTGATACCTAGTAAGAGTAGGCTAAGGGCAAATCCCAAAACACTCTCTCTAACCCAACTTACAGCCCGTATCATGCTGGGAAACAAAACGATGTAAATCCTTGAAATTCAAAAAGAAGTCTATTAAAACCGGATACATGAATATACAATGTACATTTAAGGCTCAGACGTTTGTTGAGAAAGTGAAATTCCGCACCGCTTCCAAGATCATAATAGTAGGCTAATGAATAAGCAAATGGCAAAGCCCTATAACCTTCATAAGCCATCAGTCACCCATGAAAAAAACAAAAAAGTCGTATTAATATGAAACACAAATTATAACAAAAGCATAGGAACCAAACCCACAAATACTGCCATTAAGAAAAGTAAATCCATAGTTTTTGGATCCATTTTCGTAAAATGCTATCAATGGTCATGGAATTAAAATATTAATGTTCACGGGAAAATTAAGTGAGGAATGAGTGAGGGAATCAAGCATAGAAGAGCGAGAAAGTCTCCTTCAAAAGGAAAAACAAAATTACAACTGCATAAAGCTCAGACACGCACAAATACTGTCATCAAGAGGATGTAAATCCTTGAAATTCAAAAAGAAAAGTATTAGAACAGGATACATGAATACACAATGTACATTTAAGGCTCAGACCTTTTCTTAAAGGCTCAGACGTGCTTACTTATATTAAACCAAGAAAACAGATCCATGATCATGGATCTTTACTTCCATTTTTCAGTACTGATGTATAAATTTGTTGTGATCTGGGATCAAATATGAGATACATTATTTCACATGAAAAATAAAGTGATATAATGGAAGACAATGAAGATTGCATTTCATTGTCTATCTGATATTGAACCAAATTGGTAGCCAAGGATAGAAATTTGATCCGATATTAACAAAAATACTAATTTCAAAGCCATTGTTACTGTATTATTCATGTTTGGTAGGCTCACAAACATCATACACTAGTGAGTATACCACATACCGCATATCTTGGGATATTTGAATAAAAAGTGCATCACTTATTGGAGGAACAAATCGATATAGAGTTGGTGCTAAAACTATTTGTGAGCTTGGTGTTGCTGCTGCAACTTTGGAGAGAAACAGGGGGATTTTGGTTCGATTGTGGGCATGCAAGCTTCAATCCACCTAAATCAAGGTACAGGTTCAAAGGAGACTCAATTCACTACATATCGAGTGACTTTTTATTTAATTAACCCGTTTATGTGTTTTCATCCATTTCCTACTATAGAAGTACAATGTTATTGTTAACATAAGGGAGACGGGATCTGTGTGTTGCACTAGGCAACCTGAGAAACCCAATAGGGTTCTCCTCTCTTATTTATAGTAAAGGGAAAATTACATGTAGGTACAGCAGTAATATGAAATATGAAATAAACATAAAGGAAAGATATATTAACACTCCCCCTCAAGCTGGAGTGTACACATTGTGGATGCCCAGCTTGCCACATAAATTCTGGAACACTGCTGGACCTAATGGCTTTGTCAAGATATCAGCTAGTTGATCTTCAGACTTGACATATGGCGTCACAACATTGCCATTCTTTATCTGATCACTGATGAAATGACAGTCAACTTCTATATGCTTTGTGCGCTCATGGAAGATAGGATTCCTGGCAATATGTATAGCAGATTGATTGTCACACTTGAGAATCATGGGAGTTTGAATCAAAATCTTCAGTTCAGATAAGACAGATTTGATCCATTGTAGTTCACAGCATGCATGTGACATAGCACGGTACTCAGCTTCAGTACTAGACCGTGCTACCACTTGTTGTTTCTTGCTTTTCCAAGTGATCAGATGATCACCAAGAAAAGTGCAGTAGCCAGATGTGGATCTTCTATCAGCTTGATTACCAGCCCAATCTGCATCTGCATAACCTGTGAGAGTCAAAGAAGATGGAGGACTCTTTGGTTTATAATAAGTGATCCCCTTTCCAGGAGCACTTTTCAGATATCTCAGAATCCTGCATACAGCTGTCCAGTGTGACTGTCGTGGTGTGCACATATGTTGACTCACTACTCCAACAGCAAAAGAAATATCAGGTCTTGTGACAGTTAGGTAGATTAACTTCCTAACTACTCTCCTGTAATGTCCTGGTTCTGAATATGCAGTATCATCGTCCATCTCCTTGATGTGATAATCCATAGGAGTGGATACTGGCTTAGAATCAGTCATACCTGTTTCCTGTAGCAAGTCAAGCACATACTTCCTCTGGGATAGATTTATACCTGCATGGGATCTAAGAACCTCAATCCCTAGAAAATATCTCAATTTCCCCAGGTCCTTTGTGTGAAAGTGTCGTTGTGATTCTTCCTTCACACGTGATATGCCTGTAGAATCGCTGCCAGTAATCACAATATCATCAACATAGACAGCAATAATGATTGACCCACAAGAAGAGTTTGAATAAAATAGAGAGTGATCAGTCATGGAACGAGAGAAGCCCATCTGTAAAACAACAGCACTGAACTTGTCAAACCAAGCTCGAGGAGATTGCTTTAGCCCATAGATAGCCTTCTTCAATTTGCAGACTTTCTGACACTCCCCTGAGCAACAAAACCTGGTGGTTGCTCCATGTACACTTCTTCTTGAAGATCTCCATGAAGAAAGGCGTTCTTGACATCCAGCTGGAAAATAGGCCAGTCAAAGGTAGTAGCTAGGGATATAAGGATCCGCACATAATTGAGACGAGCAACTGGAGAAAAGGTCTCAAAGAAGTCCACTCCATATGTCTATGTGTAGCCTTTTGCTACCAATCTGGCCTTCAACCGCTCAATAGATCCATCAGGGTTGTGTTTGACTGTGAAAACCCATCTACAGCCCACAACTGTCTTCCCCTCAGGTAAAGAAACAAGATCCCATGTGCCATTGTCAATCAGAGCAGAGAATTCCACCTGCATTGCCTGCTGCCAACCACTGTCCTTCAGAGCATCAAAGTGATTTCTTGGTATCGTAATGGAGTCGATCCCAACAGCAAATGCACGAGCCTGTGTAGATAAGTGCGACAAACAACATACATTTGATATGGGATGTCTAATAGTACATGAACGTGTACCTTTCCGGACAGCAATAGGAAGATCAAGGTCAGAAGCCTCTGCAGGAATCTCGTGAGTAGAAGAAGACGGAGGAGGCTCATGGACTTGTGTCGCTGCCTCATCTGGATCATGTCTACCTCGCCTGTGATAAACTTGGTTATATGGCTGAATGATAGGGGGATCATGCGGTATCTCCTCAACAATGATAGGTGGCACATGTGTGGGTGGCACTCCCTCACTCAATTGCTCCCCCTTGCTCATAGAATTTGCAAAATATGGACTGGTTTCATGAAAGGTGACATCCTTAGAAACAAACATACGGCGCAAACTCGGGCAATAACACTTGTAACCTTTACTCGTACCAGAGTATCCAAGAAACAAGGTTTTCAAAGACCTAGGAGAGAGTTTGTCTTGTTTGGGATCAAAGTTATGAACGAAGGATGTACAACCAAAAACCCGAAGCGGAACATGAAACGGTTTATCCATAGGGCATAAGACAGAGAAGGGAGTGCGTCCATGCAAAACAGAAGAGGGCTGCCGATTAATCAAAAAACAAGCAGTGAGAAGAGCTTCAGACCAGAAACGTTTAGGCACATTCGATTCAAACATGAGAGATCTAGTGATATCCAAAAGATGGCGATTCTTTCTCTCAGCAACGCCATTCTGCATAGGAGTGTGAGGGCAAGATGTGTAATGAATCATACCAACCGAACTGCAAAACTCATTCATCGCTTTCTGAACATATTCAAGGGCATTATCAGATTGAAAAATTTTGATATTGCAGTTAAATTGAACCTGAATTTGTTTATGAAAATATTTGATAATGGAAAGCACAGATTCACGACTTTTCAATAGATAAATCCATGTCATGCGAGAGTAATCGTCCACAAAGGAAATGAAATAGCTAAAACCATTATAACTCTGGTTTTTAACAGGACCCCATCCATCACTATGGACTAACTCAAACGGACTAGAAGCCCGATTATTGACACGAACAGGATATGATAACCGATGATGTTTGCCCAACTGACACGACTGACACTCTAGAGAAGACACATGAGCTAGATCTGGTTCCAACTTCTTCAAGCTTTCTAAGGATGGATGTCCATATCTGCAATGCCACAGCAAGGGGGAACCACTCAGCATGGCGGAGGAAACTGGAGCAGGAGGTGGATGGCGAGGTAAATAATCACCAGGAAAGAGGTAGAGATCACCTTTCCTAGGCCCCCCACCAATCATCTTCAAACTCTTGAGATCCTGTAAAACAAAACAAGAGGGCCCGAATGTTACTGTGCATTTTACAGTGTCAATCAACTTGGCAACAGAAACCAAATTGAATGGAAATTCAGGTACAAAATGAACAGATTTCAAATCAATATCTGGTGTAAGAGACACAGATCCACTAGCTACCACCTTCCTCACAGAACCATCTGCCAAAGTAACAGATGGATGAGGAATATAAGAGTCAAGTGTGCGGAGCAATCTCCTCACACCAGTCATGTGCTGGGAGGCACCAGAGTCAACCACCCAGGGATTTGCGGATCCAGAAGCCATAAAAGATGTAGCTTGATTACCCGCTGTAGATGCAAGGGTTGCTGTAGAAGAAGATGAGGCGCCCATATTCCAATGTTGAGTTTCCTGAATAAATCTGTCATATTCCTCCTGAGTAAGTGTGATGCCAGAAGAACTAGAGCTCGCAGCAGTAGAGTCTGAAGTGGCACAATTGGCAGCTCCAACAGGTGGGGCAGCAGGTCTCCCATGTTTCTTCCAGCATTTCTCGACAGAGTGCCCAGGTTTGTCACAGAAAGTACATCTAGGACGAGTCCCACGTCCTCTGCCCAAGCCAGGTCTGTCAGACGGTGTAGGTGCAGGTCGTCCGCCTCGTACTGCTGCAGCAATAGATGCATGAGAATCTCCAGAAGGAACAACATGAATAGGATCAACTGACTCAAAGGTGGACTGCTGAATCCTAGAGAAAGCTTCTGCAAGGCTCGGTAATTTATCTGACGCAAGGATCACACTTCTTGCTGAACCAAATGAGGGGCTAAGTCCAGATAGAAATTTAGCAATGACAAGATCATCTCTATCCTTAATCTGCTCAGCAACCTTCACTGGATGATAGTAGCTCAACTCCTGGGAGAGCACTTGAATCACACCGAAATACTCTTCAAGTGGTCTATCACCCTATCTCTCTGCAAACAGACGATCATAGATCATAAACTGGCGAAGAGCGTTCTTCTCTTGAGCATAGTGCTGCTTGACGGCATCCCAGATCTCCTTAGTTGTAGAGTAGAACATGAATCTGGAAGCGATAGAAGGTTTCATGCTACCCCATAGCCAAGTCTTCACTAGGCTGTCAAGACGTTTCCACTCGGCATAGTCTTTGTCAGTGCTAGCGAGGGGTGCAGAATCAACGAACTTTGCCCGATCTCGCGATTCCAAGACAGTATGAACCGCATTCATCCATAGCAAAAAGTTCTTCCCATTGAGCTTGATAGGAATAGGCGAGACCTCTCCATAATAGGTCTTATTCTCCATAATGCAACTGGGATATGTGTGACGGAGTGATACATGTCACAAAGAAGGCTGAGTGGACGGATAGATACACGTCCCGTGACGGAGAGATACACGTCACAACAAGAACAGAATAAGGGATGAGTTACTGACGCATCGACAGCCTTCAAGCGGGATGTTCCTAATCACACATGAAGGAGATGTGATTAGGAAGGCACGATGGAAGAGACGAGACCTCCGGGTAGGGCTTTAGAGAGCCGTTGGATCAACCGGAAGTCCCCAAACAATAAGGTTGGCCTCCAAAAACGAACCGAAAAGTTGCTGAAAACTTTCCGAAAAACGTAGACGAAGCCCCGGTGCCGAGCTACTGAGCCTACGGTAGCATAGAGAGAGCCACCGGAGGCCCAGCGGCAAGAGACGAAGGCGGAGAACCCCCTAGCCGGCCAGGAGCAGCGGCGCCGGCAGTGGGAGGGAGCCCCGCTGCTGCCGCACGCCGGCGGCTAGCAGGGATGTCGCACGGGCGGCGGCGGCGGCCTGGAGAGAGAGGGGTCGGCGGCGCCCTGTAGGGAAGAAGGGAGAGGGAGGGAGGGGATGCAGCGGCGCTAGGAGAGGGAGAAGCGGAAGCGGCGTCGGATCACGTTGCTCTTGATACCATGTTAACGTAAGGGAGACGGGATCTGTGTGTTGCACTAGGCAACCTGAGAAACCCAATAGGGTTCTCCTCTCTTATTTATAGTAAAGGAAAAATTACATGTAGGTACAGCAGTAATATGAAATATGAAATAAACATAAAGGAAAGATATGTTAACAGTTATAACTCGCATTAGTTGAAGAACTGAGTTATAGGCTTTCCTATATGTATATATACTAGTTAACACACACGTGCACATGCACGTGCCCCATTGAACATGTTTATTTTACATTAAATATTTGAAAAATAAAATTTGTCAAAAGGACAATGGTAATTCTCGTAACTGTTTTGTAGAAAATTTGGAGACATGTTGTTTATTGACTCCGAAACGCACGTTTGAAGGAAGGAATGTCACGGAGGAGTTGAGAGATTTGCAGCAACTGATTTTATCATGAAAGAGAAAAATAAAATAGAGTAAATATAAAAAATTGAAAACAATTGTGAGAAGAGAGAGAATCAAGGTGAGCGCAGCATGAACTCGCTCTTTTTATAGTAGTGTGTATTTGTGTGTGTGTGTATATATATAAAGTCAGGCTAGAATACACTCGAGTGTATCCGGAGCAGAATACACTCAAGTGGTTTTTCATGATGTAATATTTTTTTTTAAATCTAATCCGTTGATCTTCTTAAACATCTTGTGAATAGCTCATATATAAAATTTGAACTCATTTGGACATTTATAGGTCATGTTACGAAGACCACAAAAATTATGCATTTCAAATTAGTTTCATGCGCTGGTTTTGTTGCCCTCAGATGAGTTACTTGTACTCATCCAAATGAACTCAAATTTTGTATGTAGCCTAATTATATTATGACAATGAAGATCAATGATTTACATTTTACAAAAAAATAGTCTTGATATGCAAACATGACTTGAGTGTATTCTACACTGACTATATATAGAGAGAGGCTAAAATGTACTGAAGTGTATTGTGCCCCAAATACAATCAAGTTAGAAAATGTAGAAGCTCAACAATTAAATTGTGCCCCAAATACATTTAGCATGACGACGAGCACTGATACTTCTCACTCATTGGGAAGGTGGTTGGTGAGCATGACATTGATCTCGTAGCACCATCATTCCAGGTAGGTTGTGACCATCTTGTGGAGAAGATCGTTTGGTGGTGAAGAAAACACGTTCAACAACCTCCGAGGGATCATCAACAACATGAGTACCAGTGTTGAGTTTGAGAGTCCAACAGAGCTTACAACAGCGGCTAGAACCGCTTCAACAACACCTTCGCATACATTTTCTTATATAACTATGCATGCTTTTATTAGTGCTTCATTCCGCATGGTTCTGCTGAAATGGGGCAACCATCATATCTTCTATTTGAAAAGAGTTTTTTTCTTGTATCCCGTTGCAAAAACTGATGCCTTTTGCAAATTAACCAGGTACCTTGACAAGCTGGCCATGGCAGCTTTGTAGGATACCTAGGTGTATTGCACGTGGAGCTTAATTGGAGGGAACTACCACCGCGTTAACACAACTAGTTACAAACCTAACCCAAATATCATTTCACGAAGCCCTCGCGTTGTCGTTGGCTGCTGACGGAGAGGCCAAACCAAGGAAGGTGAGTGCTTTTGCGTGACGTGAGAGGCAGAGAGTAAACATCACCAAAATAACGCAAAGGGGAGAGATATTGGGGTTACGGGACTATAGGTGTGGTCAAATATGCATGAACTTTTGGTTGCCTCTTCTAATCAGAATATTGATCTAAAGGTGGAAAACTTAGTTGTATTTGGGACAAAATACACTTACGTGTATTCTAGCCTCTCTCTCTCTCTCTCTCTCTCTCTCTCTCTATATATATATATATATATATATATATATAAATTCAGGCTAGTGTACACTCGAGTGTACCAGAGGCACCGTACACCTCAATCGTTTTTAAAGATGCAATAACTTTTTGAAAAATCTAAACTATTGATCTTCTAAAATATCTTAAGAACATACTATGTTATAAATTCCAGCTCATTTAAACACTTATAGGCCGTGCATCTAAAGGAGACAAAAATCATGCACTTCAAATTAGTTTGTGCGTTGATTTTGTTGTCCTTGGATGGGTGACTTACACTCATCCAAAAGAGCTCAAATTTTTATTGTGGCCTATGATTATTGTAACCATGAAGATCAATAGATTAGATTTTGGAAAAACATGGTCTAAATAGGCAAACACCATTGGAGTGTACAACGTGATATGTACACTGTGTATTCTAGCCTGACTCTCTCTCTCTCTCTATATATATATATAGAGAGAGAGAGAGACAATCAGGCTAGAATACACTCGAGTGTATAGATCGCACGAATACACTCAAGTGTATTTGTATATCAAAACTATTTTTTGCAAAATGTAAACCATTGATCTTCACCGTCATACTATAACTAGGCTACATACAAATTTTGAGCCCATTTGGATTAGTGTAAGTCACTCATCCAAGGGCAACAAAATCGACGCGCGAAACTAATTTGAAATGCATAATTTTTGCGGTCTTTATAACATGACCTATAAATGTCCAAATGTGCTCAAATTTTGTGTATGAGCTATTCACAAGATGTTTAAGAAGATCAACGGATTAGATTTTTGAAAAAAAAATATTGCATTATGAAAAACTACTTGAGTGTATTCTGTTCCGAATACACTCGAGTGTATTCTAGCCTGACTTTATATATATATATATATATATATATATATATATATATATATATATATAGAGAGAGAGAGAGAGAACGTTTTATGCATCCATGGAATAATGTGTTGTCCGTGTAATGGATGCAGAATTGTCATAATAGGGTGTTCCAAATGTCTAAACTGAAAACCCAAACTCAACCAGAACGGATTGTAACCAATGCATGCCACAGCATGCATGAGCCATTGGTGGTTTTGTAACCAATGTTATGTATGGCTGCGTGATTATCATAATAAGGTGTTCCAAATGTCTAAACTTAAAACCCAAACTCAGCCAAAACAGATTGTAACCAATGCATGTCACAGCATGCATGAGCATGAGCATGAGCCATTGGTGGTATTCGGCGAGCTACAACTCTGAATGCTTCTTGTTTCTCCAAGCAAGCGGGTGATTACAATCATGTAGATGAGCAGTCTAGAGCATCTCATAAAATAATTTGATTTATAAGTTTGCATCAAAGAATTTCAATGCCGAAAAAGTAACAATCATGTAGATTAGCATTCTCAAGCATCTCCAAAAATAACTTTCCCACCAATAATTCGTTTGTCGATGAGATTTTTGTTTTGCCAAAGTAAACAATTCCATATAAGATTTTTTTCTTGCAAATAAACTTACCTCTAAATTTGATTTAGCCAATTATATGATTTCTCACCATTTAATTGCCCAGAAGAAATTAATTTCTTTTCAAGTAAGATTTTGATACCAAAATCAATACCTTGCTGATTAAACATCATCAAACAATTTATTGCCTCCAAGTGAAATTATATCAAATTAATCACGTTCCTATATAAAAGCCACACAACATTGTGTGATGAACCATCGAGTGTCCTTTAGATTATTGAGTAGCATAATTGTTTATGATTCTTTTCGTAATCTGTAATATTTTCATATTATTCTAGTTGCAGAATAACAGTTTAACATGAATCGCTACTAATCTGCGACATTGCTAACATTTGTGTGGGTGCGGACCCGAAAATGGAAGACCAACACTACAAAACATAGAGGGACCAACCTGACGTGCGAGAATGGAGCCTAACCGCCTAGGAACGACGCCGGCAAGCAGAACGGACAATTGTTCCTCGGCTCAGGGCGATACGCTACTCCGATGAAAGCTGGAGCGGTAAAGGGAACCGTTGAAGCGCCACAGCAGGTAGAGGCCCTGCACATAGAGCAAACTAACAAAGACATGATCTGTGTGACGTTGAGGATGTGTCCTTGGTGGGTTGATGTTCCTTGCCGGTGTTGGACGCGCCCTCGAGACTAGGAAGGGTATAGAGAGACCTCAACAGCGGCGCTCCCAACATCCAGCGGGCGGGTTTCCTCCCAACTCTTCCTCTCCCCACCTGCTGTGGCAGGACATACACGGGCGGCTCCAACGTTGGCACCGCTTTCGGCAGATGCCCTCCCTACCATGCGCTCGGTTATAGTGGTCGCCTGGGCGAGCTTCGCGGCGTGTTGCAGTCTCCCAGGGGGAAGGACCCGGGCAAACATAGAGAACAGTGGGGCTAACGTGTCGCCGCCGTGCCCTCCTCGTGGCTACGTCGCCGCCTTGACGCCTAGGCGGTTGTGCAGGCTGCTAGGGGAACCCTATAGCAGATGGGCCTGTTTCTTGCGCGGTTTTTAAGGAGGCGACGAGGGAAGCACCAAGCACTGGAGCAGTGCCTCTTGGGATGGCTTTGGGTGCACGTGCCCGCATTCGCGGCCTTGCAACTTTTTCCCAGTTAAATCTGGGGAGATTTAAAAATTAATTTCGAGGAAGAGTTTTTTCTCAAAACCCCTCTGACTTATCCATAAATTTGAAATAACCCCTGTCCTTTAGGTAATCATAAAGTAATAAAACCCCCTTTTGCCGTTTGCATCCGTCAGCAAGTAACGGTTTTACCGTTTGTTTGTTTTCCTTCTTTGTGTCACCCAACAGTGCGACGGTTGTAGTTTAAAAACTATATTCTTCACCACTTTAAGGCCTAGTTTGGCCGCCTATATTATCCATACTACTATAAAAAGAGTGAGTTTGATGCTGCGCTCTCCTTAAATCACTCTTTTTTCTCCTTTTTTTTTAAAGAATTTTGCTCCTACAAATATTTATTCTCACACTCTCCTATTAACTTTTATTATCTTTAATTCTATATTTCTCTCTCCATCCCATGGAAACGGTTCCTTGATTCTCTCATTTCAAACAACCAACACAAATATCTTTTATTGTAAGGACCCTTTCACGGACGAGTCCTCTCCCCACACATTTCTAACAAATTTTATATGTCACGTACATGTGCACGTGTGGGTTCACTAATATTATAAATATTGCAGCCTGGTCGATGATAACATTTTTAACTAGGCATGACAGATGAGTTGTACGTGGCCTGCAGATTTCACGAGTTAATCGATCGGAAGAAAAATGGATAGGAGATTAGAACGGAAGTAGTTACAACTTCTGTTTATAATGTGACGGGCCATGAATTACTATATAAATTACCAGTATTTTAGAAGTGAGTGGCCAAACTAGGCCTAATTGTGTTTATCTAATTCTTTATTGTCCATTATGCACATTTTTACGATTTCGACTACTCATAAATAAGTATCTATACTATACTAATAATACAAAATGAAACATATCTTATAAAAATAGTTCACGACCAATAAATCAGACTACCAGACCTTGATTCAATTTAACGAAAATGTTTAACCTAATTCATATTGACCCGGATCGGAAGCGAATGACGTTATAAGTAATAGCCAAACAACATAATGACTAAGAGAAAATAGATCCAAAATCCTAGTTGGCCTAAACCGAACATGACATGATCCGGCCTGAACTACACTACAACTGACCCAAATTGGCTCCACGATTGCAACAAAGGTCAAACATTATCGAGTGAGCATCGGTCCATAATAAGACAAGATCAAACTTGCGCGGGGATTTAATTAGGCCAAAAAATGATGTATTGCAAGTCAGACCGTTTTCGTGTAGGGAGACTGTTTGAAAACAGGACTTGATCGGAACATAATCATTTGGATCGTGTTTAGACTTTTTATGTGTTTTGCAATCTAACCGATGGTAAAATGTAGATTATGCTAATTATTTCTAATATTAAATTAAATATTACACTAGTAGTGTTTATATATATATATATATATTAGTTATACACACTTGTAGTGTTTGTATATGTATATTATTTCTGTATATTATTTGTAATTTTGATTTTATATAGCAAAAAATATGAATGTGTTTTATTTATAAATCAGTAGTTGATTCGGTTTGTGGTCTGATCGGACCAAAGAATAAACTTCTATAATTCATGGACTACAAAGTGGATCAAATTTGGAACTATATATGATCAGATTAGTCCGATCTTTTGTTTTGCTTCAAGTTGGGTTAAGCCAGGTCAAGACAGCTTGTGCTATAGGTCCAGTCTGATTGAGCGGGTCAGGTCCAAGACCAAGCTAGTCTTTTTCCATTGGTTCGGTCCAGTTGGGTCGGTTCTAGTACCAGTCTGATGACACAACCCAAACAGACCCAACCCATCCAAACATGACACAAAATATCAGTATGGTATGGTCCGATCTTGAAGTATTACAAGTTCGGTTGTTATACGGTCAATGAATTTTAGAAGTATGTTCTTTAGCCCGATAGAAATCACATGTGTCTGATGACAATGTAACGAACAGATCTCAACTATATGTATCTGTAAGTTTTTGGTAAGTTGTGTCTAACTACATCTTAGTGTACCACTTATATGCATCTGACAAATCGCTATAGCAAGCTGTAAGGCCCCTGAACTTGCTTAATAAGTTGAATGAGCTTAATTACCATAATTTAATGTTTATAACCCTAATATAACCTTTTAATATGTTTTTAAATCATAATACAAGTTTAAGTTTCAAATTTGGTCCAATTTGGACATTGTTTGAGCAAGTTATGCAATTTTCTGTACATTTTGGAGTTTTCTACAATTTACCCAATTGAGGGGTTTTATTTGCAATTTATCACATAAATTATGTTCCTTAAATGTTATATTATCATTCTTGAGATTTTTAAACCATGGGGATCCTAGTTGAGCCATGGTTTGAAGGTATTTTCATCAAGGGATTGGTAGTGAAAAGTATGATGGCTTTCATGAGGCAGATGATGGTACAGTTTGTTACCACAATAGGACAATAGTTCTCGATGTTGATGGGTTGAGGAAGATGGTACTTGAGGAGGCTCACTCCTCCATGTATGCAATGCATCCTGGAAGTACCAAGATGTACCAAAACTTGAAAGACATGTATTGGTGGCCAGGTTTAAAGTGTGATGTGGCAGAGTTCATTGCCAAATGTCCAATTTGTCAGTAGGTGAAGGTTGAGCACCAGAGCCTGTAGGGACATTACAACCCTTGCCAATACCACAATGGAAATGGGATCATATTACTATGGACTTTGTGGTTGGTCTTCCTAGGACAGCCAAGGGTCATGATTCCATATGGGTGATAGTAGACAGATTTACTAAGTCAGCATATTTTCTGCTAGTTAAAATGACGTTTATAGTAGAGAAATCGGCAAAAATATATGTTGATGAGATAGTCTGTCTGCATGGCATTCCAGTGACTATAGTTTCTGATAGAGGTCCACAGTTTACAAGTCATTTTTGGGAGCGTCTGCATTCTGCAATGGGAACACAGCTGAGATTTAGTATAGTTTTTCATCCGTAGACCGATGGTCAGTCTGAAAGGACTATTCAAACTTTAGAGGATCTCTTGAGGGCATGTGTGTTGTAATTTCTTAGTAGTTGGGATGTACATCTAACTCTGATAGAGTTTGCGTACAACAATAGCTATCAAAGAAGTATAGATATGGCTCCTTATGAGGCTTTGTATGGGAGACGATGTCGATCTCCTCTTTGGTGGTATGAGATAGGTGAATATCAACTTTTGGGCCATGAGCTAGTACAATAGACTACAAAAAAGATTAAAGTGAAACAAAAATAGTTGAAAGCAGCCCAAGACAGACAGAAATATTATGCATATAACTGACACAGACCACTTGAGTTCCAAGTGGGAGATAGGGTATATCTTAAGGTTTCTCCTTGGAAAGGTGTGTTGAGGTTTGGAAAGAAGGGTAAGTTGGCTCCCAGATTTATGGGACCATACCTTGTCTTAGCTCATGTTGGAAATGTAGCATATAAGTTGGAGCTACCACCAGAGCTACATAGATTGCATAATGTCTTTCACATCTCTATGTTGAGGAAATGCCATCCAGATACTGACCAGACAATCCAACCAGTAGAGGTTGAGTTAGATGAGGATATCTCCTATGTTGAGGGTCCTGTGTTGATCTTAGATAGAAGGGTGAAAAAGCTAAAGAGAAAAGATATAATAATAGTGAAAGTTTTATGGAATAATCATGGCATAGAGGAAGCCACATGGGAACTAGAGAATGAGATGCACATAAAATACCCATCTCTTTTTGCGTAGGATTTCGGGGCGAAATCTTTGTTAGGGGTTTATAGTTGTAAGGCCCATGGACTTGTTTAATACGTTGAATGAGCTTAATTACCATAATTTAATGCTTATAATCCTAATATAACCTTTTGATATGTTTTGAAATCATAAGACAAGCTTAAGTTTCAAATTTAGTCCAATTTGGACACTGTTTGAGCAAGTTATGCAATTTTATGTACATTTTGGACTTTTCTGCAATTTACCCAATTGAGGGGTTTTCTTTGAAATTTATCACATAAATTATGTTTCATAGATGTTATATTATCATTCTTGATATTTTTGAGCCATGGGGATCCTATCTGAGCCATGGTTTGAAGGTGTTTTCATCAAAGGTATTTTAGGGTTTACCCCTTCATGGATGAGCTACTTTTAGTAGCTATCAATTAATGAATTATGTGATTGGCTGGGAATTTCGACAAAGGAAAGCTAAGCAGGTCAATAGGGATGGTGGGGGAGCTTCTTGTGTGTGTGATTGTATATTCTTAATAATTTAAGGCCATAGACACACGGGGAAGCTACTTTTACACATCATGCTTGCTTCTATCCTTATCCATGGACTATATTTACCTCTTCATTGCCCAAATTCGAAACTATACTTGATTTCTCTTTCCTCTAACCTAGATCAACGAATCCACTCTGTTTCTATGTGGAACCAAGTGATCTAAGGTAGAAGACAACCCCTTTTTGGAGAAGAAGGTCTCCTAGAGCTCCATCTAGCCCTACCTAGGGTTTCCAAGGTCATCTTCTAGGGAATTCGACCAAGGCAAGATGTTTTCTTCCTTCCTTCTCCGTTTTTCTTGATCTTCTCCTTCCTTAGACCTTCCTCCATGTTTGAACCCTACTGTTCCATGGTGAAAGTGGCTCTACAACTAAAAAATCTATCCTTCTTGTTTCTTTTTCTAGGGTTTTGCTTCCATGTGGAGAGAAGTGCTTATTTGGCCAAGTTCAGGTCTGAATCCAAGGTTTTCTTGCCCTATTTGCTAGAGATTCTTACTACTTGGGATTTGACCTACTCTATAGAGGCGAGTTATATAACATTCTTCACTTATATTGCTTACAAGAAGCTTGTTAGTTCATGTTTATGCCTTAATGTGTTGAATTAAGCATAGAGAAACCATGCTTGTTTAGAATTACAATTTTTTGTGGTGTTCCCTATTTTGTTCCAGTTCTATATGAACTTGTAAGCATGTGTAAAGCCTTTCTAAGGTGTAACATGATATGAGATAGGTTGATAGCATCAACCTATGGTGCTAAGCACAAAACAGTTGATGGTTCAAATTAGGGTTTTCAAGCTATTTCATTCCCTATCACACCACTGATGGTCATATCATTCAATAGCCAATGGTGTTTCTATTTTGGCAACTGATGTTCGTGATCAAGGGTGTCAAATTTATGGTGACAACCTATGGTCACCCCCTTAGGTCAGGCTTTGACTCAATTAGATGTTTAATTAGCATCCACTAAGTATTCTAATGATGATTATCAATCGATGATGATATTGGCTTAATATTTGATGGTGTTAACTAAATGTATTACTGATCTAGCAACCAATGGTGACCTAATGATCACAATTAATGGTGGATCAGGTCATCACCATATATGATGAATTAGGAATATAATTGTAGATTTGACTAAACCTTAAACCAGTGGTTCCTTGGTTCAATTCATTTAATGGTTAGACTTATACTTCAATTGATAACCTTCAACAATGAACCTGATCCAATGAATAATATTGGATGCTTCAACATCCAATGGATTAGAATAAATAACATGGTATTATATGTGGGTCCTAGTGAAGATAATTCAATGGTTCAATACCATTAATTTGTAGTATTACCTTTGCCATTATATAGTTATATTTGATAAATCACTATAATAAGTGGATGCGTAACTCCCATGTGATCTAGTTTGTTACACCTAACCTTAGTGTAATTATATGATGTTGATTGGTTATAATCAGACCTCTTGAATGATTAATGTAATAATGAATTACACTCTTCTTGTGTTGAAACCACATTGTAGTACTATTTGAATATCATAGTGCCTTGCCATGTTAGTATCTATGGACACATATGTGCTAATGATCTTTTGAGCCTTGTTTAAGGCATGGAATGATGATGATAACCTTACTATGAATATTGTTGTGGGCTCTGATCTCCAAACCATAACATAAACACGATTAAAACTTAGCGGAAGCGAATCGGTAATCAGCGGAAGACAAAAATCACAGAAAATTAAAACTTTTCGAGATAAGAACTTGTATCCATAAAAACTCTTTTCATAAAGAGAGGTAATTGTTTACATCTCAGGATAATTACTTCTTGAGTAATTATATACATCAAGATACAAAATCTCAAGATCACATAACACAAGACTCCAAGACCTGAGAGTACAGAGGACACATAGGACTGACTCTAACTACACCACATGGCAGGACAAATCTCCACCTGAGATTACTGCTGCCCCTGGTGCTGCTGCTGCTGAGACTAGTCACCTGTAGGCTGGTTCCTTCGTCTCCGACGTCCACCTAAAAAGTTGAAGCCTACGGGGTGAGACAATTATACGTAATTGTCCCAGCGAGAGTTATAACTCTTCGCCAGAAGCTTTATTATAACATCAAAGATTATTTTAAACAGTAAAGCCTTCAAAGCATTCTATAACAGTTGCAGGTATAACAAGATCTCTACAATTTAGAAGATATGGAGAATATCAACATTATTGCAATGTAACATCAATCAACTAACTTGGAGTCATCTCTAACAAGTTATACTACATGGTTGATTATGTTTTACAAACAACATTATGCCCTGTGGAGATGAGGCTTACCACTCATACTCCAACTGATCGCTGAGAAGCCGCATCAGTATCATACATAGGTCATTAAGAGAGCCGGATTCTCATGACCTTCACCTTCCTCAGTCAGTAAGAGGATCACTTGTAGGACATCTCGTGTCTCTACTACTATAGCTCACCAGGGTAAACTGGTCCTTCGCTATTCTAGAGTCACAGTGGCGTTCTGTACTTTCTTCGTCATCAGGAGGTTTCATATTTACCTACCACTGATATGGATATCTGTGCTGTCTTCGTCATCAAGAGGTTTCATGTTTACCTACCACTGATACGGTATGGAACTATAGTGAAGGATGGATGGATTACACATCTACATCACTTTCCTACACTAGGATGTAAGGTTCTACACATCCATGTACCCCACATACTCAAAAGTATGTGCTCCAGGAGTTCCCTGAGGAAAACCTGTTTCACCATCATTTAATTTCTGACAATGATGGATCTATGATCAGGGCTCTACATTATACTTGATTAGTTAGGTACATTCAGTATTCTTTAACAGCATACATTGTTCTGCAAACAATAACAATAGCATAGCAGCTATAAAGGAAGAATACTAAATGTAACAGGCCTAACTCATATCAATCATCATTTCTCATTATCCTCATCACAAGTCATCTCTAAGGCATGACCTTGATGGTATTTATGGCTCTCATAGCCTAATATCAGCATAGGATGCCACTGGCAAGGCATCAGATTACTTTACTTATTCATAAGGCTAACAACATGCCTTTAATGAATATAACATCAACATCCATACTTGGATATGATTACCTTCATATCAGAACCTGCATGGTTAATACATCTGATAAAGGTAATGCAACAATAAGGAATGTACTTCCTACTCTTGTCATAAGAGTTAAATCTCTAACTCAAATCAAATAGAGTTTAATACTCAAAAGCATGCCATTACCCTTGCATTAGGGTTTACTATTCTCATCACATGCCATCACCCTTGAATTAGGGTTTACTATTCACATTACATGTCTTCACCCTTGAATTAGGGTTTACTATTCACATCAAGGTGAATTAAACTCATAACATCATCATGTATGAGTAACATCTTCATTGATACTCTTGGATTAGTTAAAGGTTCATCATTTATCATAATTAGGGTTTCTATGATCTCACACAGGTGGATCATACCCTAATTATGCTCATTTCTGTGTATTGGGGATGCTTCAATTGAGATTCCATTTAAAAAGGGTACTTTCTCTCTCTATAAGTACTTTCTCTCTCTAGAAGTATTTTCTCTCTCATCATAAGGTTAGGTGATGTCAACATCACTCTAAAACAGGTTGGGTTGAGTCATCATAGGCTAACATAGCCAAAAACATCACCATTAAGTGATTAGAGTTACTTTCTCTCTCTAGGGTACTCTCTCTTTCATCATACTAATGGTTGATGATAACATTAGACTAGATCAAGTTGGATAGAGTCATTATGACTAAAAACATCATTCTCATGTAATTAGAGTTTGAATTGAGCAAGGTATAACTCAATTGACCCTTCAGGGGTATTTTGGTAATTCACCCCATTGATCATCAACATGGTCAAAAACCTTAGTCAAATAACCCCTTACTATCCTAGATTATCATTAGGGTTTGATTTGGGCAACATTGAACCATTTACATCATCAAATGATTGAATGAGGTCAACCTTGAATCACATTGATTGCTTTCAATCATTAATCATCAATTGGGTTGAGATTGGTTGAAAGTGTTGACCGTTTGCCCACTTTGACCCTCCAAGACCGCGAGCCTCTTTCTAGCTCCAAGACCGCGAGCCCCCTTAGGCTTTCAAGACCGCGAGCCTCTTCAAGGGTTCAAGACCACGAAGCCTCCCATTGGTCCAAATTAAAGTTGAGACCGCGAAGACCAATTTGAGTTGAGACCGCGAGGGTCATGAAGACCGTTTGCCCTTCTTTGAACTCAGGACCGCGAGGCCCTTCGCGGTCTTGAGACCGCGAGCCTCCTCTCGGTCTTGAGACCGTGAGCCCCCTCACGGTCTTGAGACCGCGAGCCCTCTCACGGTCTTGAGACCGCGAGCCCTCTCACGGTCTTGAGACCGCGAGCCCTCTCACGGTCTTGAGACCGCGAGCCCTCTCACGGTCTTGAGACCGTTTGCCCAAATAGGCAAATTCAGATCGTTTGAAAATCAGCAATTAATTCATTTAAAGTAGTGACTTAAAAAGGTCATATCTCCCGATTCCTTTGGAGTTAGTCTCCCAAATTTTGAGGGTAATTAGCCTATATAATTAAGAACAGATTTCTTATACGGTCCACGCTCGGTCAATGGGGCCAAACGGTCTTGAGACCGTTTGCCCTGTCGCGGTCTCGAGACCGTTTGCTCACCTCGCGGTCTTGAGTCCGAGAGAGCAAACTGTTAGGACCGTTTAAGGAAAAGAAAAGCGGTGGGTTTTTCTTGGAAATCACGCCTTCATCTTCTAGCTCAAGAACAGTACAGATATTCCACGGGTTTGCTTGCAAAATGGCAGGGAAAAGTAGGGAAACACTAAGAGCTATCATCAAAACGCATATAAAGATGCACATAGTAAAGCATGGGTTTAGAGTTATAAAACCCGCCTAAAGCTTGCTTCTTGAGCTCCAAGCTTTCAAGCTCCAAGCTCTAATGGCGTCCTTGAGTTCCCACAGGTTGGACAAGGTGAAAACTCCAAGGAAGGATGAAGAGAGATGGCTAGAAAGGTAGGGTTTCAAGAATTAGCCATGAAGATGACCTTGAATTCGAATTTTAACCATGGAATTAGGCAATAAGAGGGGTTTAAACCTACCTTGCACCCCTTGGTCGTCCTCCTTAGATCCAAGGCAGTCCTTGGTCGTCTTTGGTGAAATGAAACAGTAAGGGAACGAAGGGTGAGTTCCCTTGCAACTAAGGGAAGGAGAGCTTATATACATGGGGTAGGATCTTCAACATTAGTTCATAAGTTTCCCTTAATTCCAACTAAGTCCTTCCTTTATTACTTGCTCGTCCCTTCCTCTTTATTCTAAGGACAAACCCTATCTTAAGTTATAGAAAAGAAGGCAAGGAAGAACAATCTAATAATAAAGTTCATACTTAAAGGGATATTGCACATATACCCTGATTATTCAATCACAAAGCCTATTTCTTAACTTGATAACTCAATTGAGGTGAATTCCTCATAATTTATTCTCTAAATGATGGTAAGAGTCTAAAAAGATACTTTAGATGACATTCTTTACAAATTGCATCCCTTTATTTGGGTAAATTGCGTTTTACCCCAAATTAGGGTTTCAAGCCCTGAGATTGCTTCCACAGCTGCACCTTGGTGCTCTAGCTTGGGAAATCCCTCAAACTTTGCCAAAGAGATTCTCATGATGTCTCAACATCAGAGGAACATCTCATCATGTGTAAATTGCAAGCTAACCCTTTCAACTGGGTAAATTGCACATAGGTCCCTGTATATCAAAACAATGCTACAACTTTAAATAAAAAGGAGCAAATACTGAAATATACGTTACTGAGAAACTTAATTACATGCTCAGAGTTAATCACAAAGATTTAATTACATATTTAGGCAAAACACCTAGGGTTGACTCATAACCCAGGTCAGGGATGTTACAAATTATCCACCCCTTACAAGGATTTCGTCCCCGAAATCGATAAAACATACTAAGAGAAAAGGGCAGGATACTTCCTTCTCATCTCATCCTCTAACTCCCAAGTGGCTTCTTCAATACCACGATGGTTCCAGAGGACTTTCACAAGACTTATATCTTTCTTCTTTAACTTTTTAATTCGTTTATCAAGGATTGACACTGGTCCCTCCTCATAGGATATGTCATCATTCAATTCTACTTCCATAGGTTGTAGAATTGACTCGGTGTCTGGGTGACATTTCTTCAACATAGAAATGTGAAACACAGGATGTAACCTCTGTAATTCTGGGGGAAGCTCTAGTTTATATGCTACCTTTCCAATCCGTTCATTGATTGGATAAGGCCCCATATATCTAGGAGCTAACTTCCCCTTCCTTCCAAAACGAAGGACCCCTTTCCAAGGTGAGACCTTAAGATACACTCTGTCTCCAACCTGGAACTCTAAGGGTCTACGACGTTTGTCAGCATAAGATTTCTGCCTATCCTGAGCAGTCTTAATCTTATGTTGTATAACTTTAATCTTTTCTGTGGTTTGCTGCACCAGGTCAGGACCTAACAACTGGTGCTCACCAGTCTCAAACCAACACAAGGGTGATCTACAACATCTACCATATAAGGCTTCATAAGGTGCCATATCAATACTATGCTGATAGCTATTGTTATAGGCAAACTCTATCAAGCTTAGGTGTAGATCCCAACTTCCAGTGAACTGGAGAACACATGCTCGCAACATGTCTTCTAAGGTTTGTATGGTCCTTTCTGACTGTCCATCAGTCTGTGGATGAAAGGTCGTACTAAACCTCAGCTTAGTGCCTAAGGCACTGTGCAACTGTTCCCAAAAACGACTTGTAAACTGAGGACCTCTGTCCGAAACTATTGTGACAGGAACTCCGTGCAACCGCACTATCTCTTGAACATACAACTCTGATAACCTTTCAGCAGAATAGGTTGTTTTGACAGGTAAGAAATGTGCTGTCTTAGTCAACCTATCAACAATTACCCAAATGGAATCATGTCCTTTTCTTGTCCTGGGTAGGCCAACAACAAAGTCCATGGTCACATGGTCCCACTTCCACTGTGATATGGGTAACGGTTGCATTGTTCCTGCAGGCTTCTGGTGTTCAGCTTTAACTTGCTGACACACAGGACACCTCAGAACAAACTCTGCAACGTCCTTCTTCATCCCAGGCCACCAATACAGATCCTTCAAATTCCGATACATCTTGGTGCTCCCTGGATGCATAGCATACATGGAAGAATGGGCTTCTTCCAGGACTAACTTCCTTAAGTTGTCCACATCCGGCACTATCATTCTTCCATTATAACAAGCTACTTGATCTTTTGAGTCATGAAACCCATCTTGCTTCTCATTTCCATACTCAGATCTTATATGTTGAACTGTAGCATCACCTAGCTGTGCTTCTTTAATCTGCTCTCTTAGGGTAGGTTTAATATGCATCTCAGCTAACAAACCGGCTAGCAATGACACCTTCAACTGTACATTGTCTTGCCTTAAAGAGATAAGCATATCTCTCCTAGAGCATACTAAAGAGTTTAGTTGTGCTCTATTCATGGTTGATGTTGCTGATTTCCTACTCAAGGCATCTGCAACAACATTGGCCTTACCTGGATGGTAATCAATTGTACAGTCGTAGTCCTTGATTAACTCCATCCAGCGACGTTGCCTCATGTTGAGCTCATGCTGAGAGAAGATATACTTAAGGTTTTTGTGGTCTGTGAAAATCTGGAATGTCTCCCCGTAGAGATAATGTCTCCAGATCTTCAAAACATGAACCACAGCTGCTAACTCCAGATCGTGTGTTGGATAATTCTCCTTGTGTTTCTTAAGCTGCCGGGAAGCAAAAGAAATCACTTGTTTATCCTGCATCAACACACATCCTAGTCCATTTTTGGAAGCATCACAGAAAACTATATATCCTTTTCCTTGTTCAGGTAGCACTAATACAGGTGCACTTGTCAACCTCTCCTTCAGCAACTGGAAAGATTGTTGACACTTATCACTCCAAGAAAAAGGAACATCTTTCCGGGTTAACTTGGTCAAAGGTAAAGCTATAGAACTAAAGTTCTTTATGAACCTTCGATAATAGCCAGCTAATCCCAAGAAACTTCGAATCTCCGTCGGTGTTTTCAGTTGTTCCCATTGTAGAACAGATTCTACCTTTGTAGGGTCAACATGAATTCCCGAGGCGGATATTACATGTCCAAGAAAAGATACCTCCGGCAGCCAGAACTCACATTTGCTAAACTTAGCATACAACTTATGTTCTCTTAGCAAGGTCAAAACTTGGCGAAGATGCTGCTCATGCTGCTGAGCATCTTTACTATAAATCAGTATGTCATCTATGAAGACGACAACACACTGATCAAGGAAAGGTCGAAAAACTCTATTCATGAGTTCCATAAATGCAGCTGGTGCATTGGTTAGTCCAAACGACATAACCGTGAACTCATAGTGACCATATCTTGTCCGAAAGGCAGACTTGGATATGTCACTATCCTTAATACGGAGTTGGTGATATCCAGACCTCAAGTCTATCTTTGAAAAGACTGTTGCACCACACAACTGGTCAAAGAGATCATCAATCCTCGGCAGAGGATACTTATTCTTTATTGTTACTTTATTGAGTTGTCTATAGTCGATGCACAACCGCATTGACCCATCTTTCTTTTTTACAAACAGGACCGGAGCACCCCAAGGTGAAGTACTCGGTCGGATAAAACCTCTCCCAAGTAACTCTTGAAGCTGTTTCTTGAGTTATGCCATCTCGGCAGGCGCCATCCTATACGGAGTTTGAGCTATGGGTTTCGTATCTGGGATCAGATTAATTTCAAAATCAATCTCCCGAGGTGGTGGTATACCAGGAAGTTCTTCAGGAAACACATCCTCGAATTCCCTGACTATGGGAACTTCAGCAGGATTGGTCCTTTCCTTGGTAACATCTACCACATGGGCTAAGAAGGCATAACATCCTTGCCTCAACAGCTTATCAGCAACCATGGCTGATACAAGACAGGTGGGCAGAATCTTTCTTTCACCTTGAAAGATCCATGTGTTGCTTTCATCAGCAAACACATCCAACTTGGACTCACAATCCAAGACAACTCTATACCTTTCTAAGGTATCCATCCCGAGGATTATATCAAATCCCTACATATCAAGTGGTATAAGATCCACTTGAATGCGATGGTCAGAAAAGAAAAGGATGCAGGGAGAACATACCTCCTGCAAAACGGCAGACCCACTCAACGGAGTCTCTAACAACAAACTATCTGCACTATGACTAACAGTCACATTACAGTTACGAATCACTTCACGAGTGATGAAAGAGTGCATAGCACCCGGATCAATCAGAACGGATACAACACAGGATATAGACATATCAGAATATAAAAGTTTCATCTGACCTGCCACTACCCGTGGATTGGCCACTGCCTCAGGTGGGTTCATAGCATAGAACCTCGCAGTCGCCTGGTGTTGAGGTGGTGCTGATGATCCAGCTTGAGATGCTTGTCCACGTTCTCGAGCTGCTCCTTGATGTTGTCTATTCTGAGATCCCTGTTGATTCTGTCTCGGAGGTTGTTGTGTCACACCGACAAGCCTAGAACGGCAATCCTTCATCAAGTGTCCCACCTTACCACAGTTGTAGCAACTTTTCTCTTGTTGCTGTGGTCTGGGTGGTCCAGTAACTGACACTGATGCAGAACTGTGCGTCCCTTGAAGCGGTTGACTCTGCCCTCTACCTCTGCTTGGTGTCCATTGAGTTTGAAAACTTGATCTGGGTGGTGGAGGGTTAGGTGCAGAGAATCTAGGTTTCTTGGAATCCCTAGATGAAGAACCTTGGAACTGTGGATATCTTTTATGGGTTTGTCTTTTCTCAACCACAGATCTCTCTATCCTTCGGACTGACTCAACGAAGGTAGAGAATCTCTCTCTGTTTTCTAAGGCAGACACAGGGGTTGACATATCGGAATTCAAACCCTTTTCGAATCTTCTGATTCTTTCCTCATCCGTAGCAGCCATGTGCGGACAGAACCGCAACAACTCCATGAACTTAGCTTCATACTCACTAATGTTCATCATACCCTGCCTTAGTCTCTCAAACTGAGAGATCTTCTCATCTAGGAAGGTCTTTGGAAAATATCTATTGATAAATTCCTGACGAAACTCTTCCCATGAGAACTCTACTCCAGGTCTCTTCTGCTCTTCCATGTTCCACCAGTGACCAGCACTGCCTTTGAGAAGATAGACAGCATGTCTAACCTTCTCAGCTTCCGGAATCATAAGAATCCTGAAAGCCTTCTCCAACTCTGTCAACCATAAGTCAGCATCTGCAGGGTCGGCAGTTCCGAAGTACTCGGTAGCTCCGACACGACGAAGTCGTTCGAATGTCTTACCGATACCTTGTGCTTCAGGCTGGACAGGTGCCCTAGGTACAGGAATGGGCATCCTATCGGTTATATGTGTCATGGCAGTCATAAACTGCCTGAACATCGTCTGTACAGCTGGATCACTCATGTCAGCTGGGTCGAACTGGGGTGGCTCTCTTGGCGACTCAGGTGCAGGTTGTTTTATTCTCAGAATTCTTGCACCGCCTCGAGGTGCACTAGCACTACTCTCTGCCACGTGCTCATCACGATGTTCTGACATTCTTATGTATCTTCTTCTCCTGAGGAGCAGAAGATTCTATTAGATGAGGAAGGAGTACTAAAGGTAGACTTGACATCCTAAGTCCTATGCCTCTGTAGACTCGACTGAACCTGGAGCTCTGATACCACTACTTGTGGGCTCTGATCTCCAAACCATAACATAAACACGATTAAAACTTAGCGGAAGCGAATCGGTAATCAGCGGAAGACAAAAATCACGGAAAATTAAAACTTTTCAAGATAAGAACTTGTATCCATAAAAACTCTTTTCATAAAGACAGGTAACTGTTTACATCTCAGGATAATTACTTCTTGAGTAATTATATACATCAAGATACAAAATCTCAAGATCACATAACACAAGACTCCAAGACCTGAGAGTACAGAGGACACATAGGACTGACTCTAACTACACCACATGGCAGGACAAATCTCCACCTGAGATTACTGCTGCCCCTGGTGCTGCTGCTGCTGAGACTGGTCACCTGTAGGCTGGTTCCTTCGTCTCCGACGTCCACCTAAAAAGTTGAAGCCTACGGGGTGAGACAATTATATGTAATTGTCCCAGCGAGAGTTATAACTCTTCGCCAGAAGCTTTATTATAACATCAAAGATTATTTTAAACAGTAAAGCCTTCAAAGCATTCTATAACAGTTGCAGGTATAATAAGATCTCTACAATTTAGAAGATATGGAGAATATCAACATTATTGCAATGTAACATCAATCAACTAACTTGGAGTCATCTCTAACAAGTTATACTACATGGTTGATTATGTTTTACAAACAACATTATGCCCTGTGGAGATGAGGCTTACCACTCATACTCCAACTGATCGCTGAGAAGCCGCATCAGTATCATACATAGGTCATTAAGAGAGCCGGATTCTCATGACCTTCACCTTCCTCAGTCAGTAAGAGGATCACTTGTAGGAAATCTCGTGTCTCTACTACTATAGCTCACCAGGGTAAACTGGTCCTTCGCTATTCTAGAGTCACAGTGGCGTTCTGTACTTTCTTCGTCATCAGGAGGTTTCATATTTACCTACCACTGATACGGATATCTGTGCTGTCTTCGTCATCAGGAGGTTTCATGTTTACCTACCACTGATACGGTATGGAACTATAGTGAAGGATGGATGGATTACACATCTACATCACTTTCCTACACTAGGATGTAAGGTTCTACACATCCATGTACCCCACATACTCAAAAGTATGTGCTCCAGGAGTTCCCTGAGGAAAACCTATTTCACCATCATTTAATTTCTGACAATGATGGATCTATGATCAGGGCTCTACATTATACTTGATTAGTTAGGTACATTCAGTATTCTTTAACAGCATACATTGTTCTGCAAACAATAACAATAGCATAGCAGCTATAAAGGAAGAATACTAAATGTAACAGGCCTAACTCATATCAATCATCATTTCTCATTATCCTCATCACAAGTCATCTCTAAGGCATGACCTTGATGGTATTTATGGCTCTCATAGCCTAATATCAGCATAGGATGCCACTGGCAAGGCATCAGATTACTTTACTTATTCATAAGGCTAACAACATGCCTTTAATGAATATAACATCAACATCCATACTTGGATATGATTACCTTCATATCAGAACCTGCATGGTTAATACATCTGATAAAGGTAATGCAACAATAAGGAATGTACTTCCTACTCTTGTCATAAGAGTTAAATCTCTAACTCAAATCAAATAGAGTTTAATACTCAAAAGCATGCCATTACCCTTGCATTAGGGTTTACTATTCTCATCACATGCCATCACCCTTGAATTAGGGTTTACTATTCACATTACATGTCTTCACCCTTGAATTAGGGTTTACTATTCACATCAAGGTGAATTAAACTCATAACATCATCATGTATGAGTAACATCTTCATTGATACTCTTGGATTAGTTAAAGGTTCATCATTTATCATAATTAGGGTTTCTATGATCTCACACAGGTGGATCATACCCTAATTATGCTCATTTCTGTGTATTGGGGATGCTTCAATTGAGATTCCATTTAAAAAGGGTACTTTCTCTCTCTATAAGTACTTTCTCTCTCTAGAAGTATTTTCTCTCTCATCATAAGGTTAGGTGATGTCAACATCACTCTAAAACAGGTTGGGTTGAGTCATCATAGGCTAACATAGCCAAAAACATCACCATTAAGTGATTAGAGTTACTTTCTCTCTCTAGGGTACTCTCTCTTTCATCATACTAATGGTTGATGATAACATTAGACTAGATCAAGTTGGATAGAGTCATTATGACTAAAAACATCATTCTCATGTAATTAGAGTTTGAATTGAGCAAGGTATAACTCAATTGACCCTTCAGGGGTATTTTGGTAATTCACCCCATTGATCATCAACATGGTCAAAAACCTTAGTCAAATAACCCATTACTATCCTAGATTATCATTAGGGTTTGATTTGGGCAACATTGAACCATTTACATCATCAAATGATTGAATGAGGTCAACCTTGAATCACATTGATTGCTTTCAATCATTAATCATCAATTGGGTTGAGATTGGTTGAAAGTGTTGACCGTTTGCCCACTTTGACCCTCCAAGACCGCGAGCCTCTTTCTAGCTCCAAGACCGCGAGCCCCCTTAGGCTTTCAAGACCGCGAGCCTCTTCAAGGGTTCAAGACCGCGAAGCCTCCCATTGGTCCAAATTAAAGTTGAGACCGCGAAGACCAATTTGAGTTGAGATCGCGAGGGTCATGAAGACCGTTTGCCCTTCTTTGAACTCAGGACCGCGAGGCCCTTCGCGGTCTTGAGACCGCGAGCCTCCTCTCGGTCTTGAGACCGTGAGCCCCCTCACGGTCTTGAGACCGCGAGCCCTCTCACGGTCTTGAGACCGTGAGCCCTCTCACGGTCTTGAGACCGTGAGCCCTCTCACGGTCTTGAGACCGCGAGCCCTCTCACGGTCTTGAGACCGCGAGCCCTCTCACGGTCTTGAGACCGTTTGCCCAAATAGGCAAATTCAGACCGTTTGAAAATCAGCAATTAATTCATTTAAAGTAGTGACTTAAAAAGGTCATATCTCCCGATTCCTTTGGAGTTAGTCTCCCAAATTTTGAGGGTAATTAGCCTATATAATTAAGAACAGATTTCTTATACGGTCCACGCTCGGCCAACGGGGCCAAACGGTCTTGAGACCGTTTGCCCTGTCGCGGTCTCGAGACCGTTTGCTCACCTCGCGGTCTTGAGTCCGAGAGAGCAAACTGTTAGGACCGTTTAAGGAAAAGAAAAGCGGTGGGTTTTTCTTGGAAATCACGCCTTCATCTTCTAGCTCAAGAACAGTACAGATATTCCACGGGTTTGCTTGCAAAATGGCAGGGAAAAGTAGGGAAACACTAAGAGCTATCATCAAAACGCATATAAAGATGCACATAGTAAAGCATGGGTTTAGAGTTATAAAACCCGCCTAAAGCTTGCTTCTTGAGCTCCAAGCTTTCAAGCTCCAAGCTCTAATGGCGTCCTTGAGTTCCCACAGGTTGGCCAAGGTGAAAACTCCAAGGAAGGATGAAGAGAGATGGCTAGAAAGGTAGGGTTTCAAGAATTAGCCATGAAGATGACCTTGAATTCGAGTTTTAACCATGGAATTAGGCAAGAAGAGGGGTTTAAACCTACCTTGCACCCCTTGGTCGTCCTCCTTAGCTCCAAGGCAGTCCTTGGTCGTCTTTGGTGAAATGAAACAGTAAGGGAACGAAGGGTGAGTTCCCTTGCAACTAAGGGAAGGAGAGCTTATATACATGGGGTAGGATCTTCAACATTAGTTCATAAGTTTCCCTTAATTCCAACTAAGTCCTTCCTTTATTACTTGCTCGTCCCTTCCTCTTTATTCTAAGGACAAAACCTATCTTAAGTTATAGAAAAGAAGGCAAGGAAGAACAATCTAATAATAAAGTTCATACTTAAAGGGATATTCCACATATACCCTGATTATTCAATCACAAAGCCTGTTTCTTAACTTGATAACTCAATTGAGGTGAATTCCTCATCATTTATTCTCTAAATGATGGTAAGAGTCTAAAAAGATACTTTAGATGACATTCTTTACAAATTGCATCCCTTTATTTGGGTATATTGTGTTTTACCCCAAATTAGGGTTTCAAGCCCTGGGATTGCTTCCACAGCTGCACCTTGGTGCTCTAGCTTGGGAAATCCCTCAAACTTTGCCAAAGAGATTCTCATGATGTCTCAACATCAGAGGAACATCTCATCATGTGTAAATTGCAAGCTAACCCTTTCAACTGGGTAAATTGCACATAGGTCCCTGTATATCAAAACAATGCTACAACTTTAAATAAAAAGGAGCAAATACTGAAATATACGTTTCTGAGAAACTTAATTACATGCTCAGAGTTAATCACAAAGATTTAATTACATATTTAGGCAAAACACCTAGGGTTGACTCATAACCCAGGTCAGGGATGTTACAAATTAACCACCCCTTACAAGGATTTCGTCCCCGAAATCGATAAAACATACTAAGAGAAAAGGACAGGATACTTCCTTATCATCTCATCCTCTAACTCCCAAGTGGCTTCTTCAATACCACGATGGTTCCAGAGGACTTTCACAAGACTTATATCTTTCTTCTTTAACTTTTTAATTCGTTTATCAAGGATTGACACTGGTCCCTCCTCATAGGATATGTCATCATTCAATTCTACTTCCATAGGTTGTAGAATTGACTCGGTGTCTGGGTGACATTTCTTCAACATAGAAATGTGAAACACAGGATGTAACCTCTGTAATTCTGGGGGAAGCTCTAGTTTATATGCTACCTTTCCAATCCGTTCATTGATTGGATAAGGCCCCATATATCTAGGAGCTAACTTCCCCTTCCTTCCAAAACGAAGGACCCCTTTCCAAGGTGAGACCTTAAGATACACTCTGTCTCCAACCTGGAACTCTAAGGGTCTACGACGTTTGTCAGCATAAGATTTCTGCCTATCCTGAGCAGTCTTAATCTTATGTTGTATAACTTTAATCTTTTCTGTGGTTTGCTGCACCAGGTCAGGACCTAACAACTGGTGCTCACCAGTCTCAAACCAACACAAGGGTGATCTACAACGTCTACCATATAAGGCTTCATAAGGTGCCATATCAATACTATGCTGATAGCTATTGTTATAGGCAAACTCTATCAAGCTTAGGTGTAGATCCCAACTTCCGGTGAACTGGAGAACACATGCTCACAACATGTCTTCTAAGGTTTGTATGGTCCTTTCTGACTGTCCATCAGTCTGTGGATGAAAGGCCGTACTAAACCTCAGCTTAGTGCCTAAGGCACTGTGCAACTGTTCCCAAAAACGACTTGTAAACTGAGGACCTCTGTCAGAAACTATTGTGACAGGAACTCCATGCAACCACACTATCTCTTGAACATACAACTCTGATAACCTTTCAGCAGAATAGGTTGTTTTGACAGGTAAGAAATGTGATGTCTTAGTCAACCTATCAACAATTACCCAAATGGAATCATGTCCTTTTCTTGTCCTGGGTAGGCCAACAAAAAAGTCCATGGTCACATGGTCCCACTTCCACTGTGATATGGGTAACGGTTGCATTGTTCCTGCAGGCTTCTGGTGTTCAGCTTTAACTTGCTGACACACAGGACACCTCAGAACAAACTCTGCAACGTCCTTCTTCATCCCAGGCCACCAATACAGATCCTTCAAATTCCGATACATCTTGGTGCTCCCTGGATGCATAGCATACATGGAAGAATGGGCTTCTTCCAGGACTAACTTCCTTAAGTTGTCCACATCCGGCACTATCATTCTTCCATTATAACAAGCTACTTGATCTTTTGAGTCATGAAACCCATCTTGCTTCTCATTTCCATACTCAGATCTTATATGTTGAACTGCAGCATCACCTAGTTGTGCTTCTTTAATCTGCTCTCTTAGGGTTTGTTTAATATGCATCTCAGCTAACAAACCGGCTAGCAATGACACCTTCAACTGTACATTGTCTTGCCTTAAAGAGATAAGCATATCTCTCCTAGAGCATACTAAAGAGTTTAGTTGTGCTCTATTCATGGTTGATGTTGCTGATTTCCTACTCAAGGCATCTGCAACAACATTGGCCTTACCTGGATGGTAATCAATTGTACAGTCGTAGTCCTTGATTAACTCCATCCAGCGACGTTGCCTCATGTTGAGCTCATGCTGAGAGAAGATATACTTAAGGTTTTTGTGGTCTGTGAAAATCTGGAATGTCTCCCCGTAGAGATAATGTCTCCAGATCTTCAAAGCATGAACCACAGCTGCTAACTCCAGATCGTGTGTTGGATAATTCTCCTCGTGTTTCTTAAGCTGCCGGGAAGCAAAAGAAATCACTTGTTTATCCTGCATCAACACACATCCTAGTCCATTTTTGGAAGCATCACAGAAAACTATATATCCTTTTCCTTGTTCAGGTAGCACTAATACAGGTGCACTTGTCAACCTCTCCTTCAGCAACTGGAAAGATTGTTGACACTTATCACTCCAAGAAAAAGGAACATCTTTCCGGGTTAACTTGGTCAAAGGTAAAGCTATAGAACTAAAGTTCTTTATGAACCTTCGATAATAGCCAGCTAATCCCAAGAAACTTCGAATCTCCGTCGGTGTTTTCGGTTGTTCCCATTGTAGAACAGATTCTACCTTTGTAGGGTCAACACGAATTCCCGAGGCGGATATTACATGTCCAAGAAAAGATACCTCTGGCAGCCAGAACTCACACTTGCTAAACTTAGCATACAACTTATGTTCTCTTAGAAAGGTCAAAACTTGGCGAAGATGCTGCTCATGCTGCTGAGCATCTTTACTATAAATCAGTATGTCATCTATGAAGACGACAACACACTGATCAAGGAAAGGTCGAAAAACTCTATTCATGAGTTCCATAAATGCAGCTGGTGCATTGGTTAGTCCAAACGACATAACCGTGAACTCATAGTGACCATATCTTGTCCTAAAGGCAGACTTGGATATGTCACTATCCTTAATACGAAGTTGGTGATATCCATACCTCAAGTCTATCTTTGAAAAGACTGTTTCACCACGCAACTGGTCAAAGAGATCATCAATCCTCGGCAGAGGATACTTATTCTTTATTGTTACTTTATTGAGTTGTCTATAGTCGATGCACAACCGCATTGACCCATCTTTCTTTTTTACAAACAGGACCGGAGCACCCCAAGGTGAAGTACTCGGTCGGATAAAACCTCTCTCAAGTAACTCTTGAAGCTGTTTCTTGAGTTCTGCCATCTCGGCAGGCGCCATCCTATACGGAGTTTGAGCTATGGGTTTCGTATCTGGGATCAGATTAATTTCAAAATCAATCTCCCGAGGTGGTGGTATACCAGGAAGTTCTTCAGGAAACACATCCTCGAATTCCCTGACTATGGGAACTTCAGCAGGATTGGTCCTTTCCTTGGTAACATCTACCACATGGGCTAAGAAGGCATAACATCCTTGCCTCAACAGCTTATCAGCAACCATGGCTGATACAAGACAGGTGGGCAGAATCTTTCTTTCACCTTGAAAGATCCATGTGTTGCTTTCATCAGCAAACACAGCCAACTTGGACTCACAATCCAAGACAACTCTATACCTTTCTAAGGTATCCATCCCGAGGATTATATCAAATCCCTGCATATCAAGTGGTATAAGATCCACTTGAATGCGATGGTCAGAAAAGAAAAGGATGCAGGGAGAACATACCTCCTGCAAAACGGCAGACCCACTCAACGGAGTCTCTAACAACAAACTATCTGCTCTATGACTAACAGTCACATTACAGTTACGAATCACTTCACGAGTGATGAAAGAGTGCGTAGCACCCAGATCAATCAGAACGGATACAACACAGGATATAGACATATCAGAATATAAAAGTTTCATCTGACCTGCCACTACCCGTGGATTGGCCACTGCCTCAGGTGGGTTCATAGCATAGAACCTCACAGTCGCCTGGTGTTGAGGTGGTGCTGATGATCCAGCTTGAGATGCTTGTCCACATTCTCGAGCTGCTCCTTGATGTTGTCTATTCTGAGATCCCTGTTGATTCTGTCTCGGAGGTTGTTGTGTCACACCGACAATCCTAGAACGGCAATCCTTCATCAAGTGTCCCACCTTACCACAGTTGTAGCAACTTTTCTCCTGTTGCTGTGGTCTGGGTGGTCCAGTAACTGACACTGATGCAGAACTGTGCATCCCTTGAAGCGGTTGACTCCGCCCTCTACCTCTGCTTGGTGTCCATTGAGTTTGAAAACTTGATCTGGGTGGTGGAGGGTTAGGTGCAGAGAATCTAGGTTTCTTGGAATCCCTAGATGAAGAACCCTGGAACTGTGGATATCTTTTATGGGTTTGTCTTTTCTCAACCACAGATCTCTCTATCCTTCGGACTGACTCAACGAAGGTAGAGAATCTCTCTCTGTTTTCTAAGGCAGACACGGGGGTTGACATATCGGAATTCAAACCCTTTTCGAATCTTCTGATTCTTTCCTCATCCGTAGCAGCCATGTGCGGACAGAACCGCAACAACTCCATGAACTTAGCTTCATACTCACTAATGTTCATCATGGAATTAGGCAAGAAGAGGGGTTTAAACCTACCTTGCACCCCTTGGTCGTCCTCCTTAGCTCCAAGGCAGTCCTTGGTCGTCTTTGGTGAAATGAAACAGTAAGGGAATGAAGGGTGAGTTCCCTTGCAACTAAGGGAAGGAGAGCTTATATACATGGGGTAGGATCTTCAACATTAGTTCATAAGTTTCCCTTAATTCCAACTAAGTCCTTCCTTTATTACTTGCTCGTCCCTTCCTCTTTATTCTAAGGACAAACCCTATCTTAAGTTATAGAAAAGAAGGCAAGGAAGAACAATCTAATAATAAAGTTCATACTTAAAGGGATATTGCACATATACCATGATTATTCAATCACAAAGCCTGTTTCTTAACTTGATAACTCAATTGAGGTGAATTCCTCATCATTTATTCTCTAAATGATGGTAAGAGTCTAAAAAGATACTTTAGATGACATTCTTTACAAATTGCATCCCTTTATTTGGGTAAATTGCGTTTTACCCCAAATTAGGGTTTCAAGCCCTGGGATTGCTTCCACAGCTGCACCTTGGTGCTCTAGCTTGGGAAATCCCTCAAACTTTGCCAAAGAGATTCTCATGATGTCTCAACATCAGAGGAACATCTCATCATGTGTAAATTGCAAGCTAACCCTTTCAACTGGGTAAATTGCACATAGGTCCCTGTATATCAAAACAATGCTACAACTTTAAATAAAAAGGAGCAAATACTGAAATATACGTTTCTGAGAAACTTAATTACATGCTCATAGTTAATCACAAAGATTTAATTACATATTTAGGCAAAACACCTAGGGTTGACTCATAACCCAGGTCAGGGATGTTACAATTGTGATGGTCTTAATGACCTTTGGGCATGTTTGAATCCATGATTGAGGTGAAATCCTCTTCATGTTCCAATAAGGGTTAAAACCCTGGAACTTGTGATAAGATATTGGTATCTTGTAAAAGTATGATGATAAGTGTGGTCCATTAGTTTGAAATGAATGATAGCATGTGGTAATTTTATTAAGATTTATATCTCAAATGTTTTATATCATTTGAAGTTGTTATACATATATTCTTTTTAGAAAAGAATTAGGGTTTGAATGTCCATTTGTATGATTTAGCCTTAACTCACCCAATTGGCATAACTAATCAAGTGAAACTCTAATCATGTAGTGCTCTGTGCCATAGATCCATCTGAGTGTCAGAACTTGCCATATGGTGAAATGAGTATTCCTAATGGAAACTCGGAGCGCATACTGATGAGTATGGGGGGTGCTTGTCATCCTGAATTCAAATGTTTAGGGAGGATGACTACAGTCATACCTAGCCCTTAGTTTGAGAATGGTTGCGGTCGTGTTTCAGTGATTATATATGTGATGAGATTGGAGTACAACTGTGGTTGTACCTCGAATGGTAGGGTATGTGTACCTACCTCCTTTCACTAGTGTCGTGACCTGTACCAAGGACGGACTAGGCTATTAGTAGCTTGACCTTATGTGTCACTGTGGCGAACCCATACTGACTGGGGCGGAGAAGATCTTAGGAGTCTGTCTCTTCCTATATCTTATGTGGCACTTATTTCGACTTAGTAGTGGTCAGTTGGGACTTGAGTGGTATTTCTCAAATCTCTCAGGGCAATGTAATAAAAGAAGTGATATAAGTTGTGTAGTATACTGACTATGGTTATATACATCTCACATTGTTTGATTAGTCTTTAACTTGTCTTGATACTATTCAGTGTTTACAAGATGATATCATATGACATTTGAGTAATTATACTTCTTGTAAAGTTAATTTTCTTAATGGCTTAGTATGCTTAACCTATTCAATATGCTTAAATTTCTTATTCATTAATGTATCTGCTCAGTTCATTTATTGTCAATCAATATGTTATAATCAATATATGTTGGAGAGAGTTATATCTCTCACTGGGACTGGGTCTCACCTGTAGGTCACCACATTTTTTTAGGTAGTCGCGGGCAATGAGGTCGAGGTTGTGTTGTGGAAGAGAACCAACCTGGTGATCAATAGATTTAGAAGTTTGGTTAGTTGTAGATGTTAGTAGTAGAGTCCTACTGTCTGTGACGACAGTCACCAAACCGACAGACAAATAATTACTAATTAAGCAGAATAAACATAATCAACGGATTAACAAAAATCACTAAAAATTAAAACCATTTTTTCAAGGAAATCCTTGTCCGGAAAACTTTTACTGAAAGATCCAAAACTCATACATATCATAATTTACATTGTACAACATTGTTCCATCTCATCTCGAGGACAACATATAATAGTTGCTCTATCAAAACACATACTGGAGCAACATAAAACCTTGAGGCATTCAAACCAAAATCTCAGATCATTCATGAAACCAGTACGAACCAACTCCAAGGACCTAAGAGTACAGAGACGACACATAAGACTTCTATCTATAAGACATGATAGACAGTACACTCAACCTGAGCTGTCACTGCTACCTCAGTTGCAATTCCTCCTCTACAGAAAGGTCTTCACCACCTCGTGCATGTCCACCTAAAAAAAATGTGGATCCCACGGGGTGAGATAATTGTCCCAACAAGATATATAACTCTCCGCCGACCATATTATTATCACATATTAAACATTTATAAACTGAGTAGAGGTTCTTTTATATTAACAGGCAGTATCAATCATTGTATGAATAGAATAAGATAATTACCTTTCTTAAGGAGAGCATTGCATCTACCCATGGTAGAGTTATAAATCATCTATCTGCTTTGCAAGGAATGTAAAGAAACATAAATAACATCTATCCACTAAGTTGTATAGTTGTATTGCACATTAAACAATGTTTTCTGTAATTCAATCCTTAAGCAGATATACTACACGGTTGAACATATTTTACAATCACACTTATGCCCTGAGGAGATGAAGCATACCCCGTTCATCTCCAACTGACCACAAACTTCTCACAAGTCGGTACCATACAAGGTCAATGTGAGAGCTAGTTGCCATGACCTCACTTGTCTCGGTCAGCATGAGACCACAAGCAGACATATCGTGTCATTGCTAAATAGTTGTGTCGAGATACATAAGCATCCTCACTTAAAGCTACAACGTCAACTACACTCTCTTAGGGGAATCATCTACTAACAACCATCCCCAGTTACTGAGTCATGGCGACACAAGCACCATACTCTGAGCCACGGGCCAGTTCACCATGCTCAACAAAGACTCTATGACCGAAGTCGCATTCGAGCTAGGATATGACATATAGCCAAATCCCCATTCATTTCGGGCTCGTAAGGGGATCATCTCACACATGGCCATCTGTACTTACTCCCCCACACACTCAAAAGTATGCACTCTGGGTTATGCCGCGGGGAACCCGTTTCACCATTCAGCAAATCCTGACGCTGATGGATCTATGGTCAGGGAAATGTTTTATAGTTCCTAATGATGTATTATATGTATTACATCATTCTTTTAGCATCAAACAAGTTATCATTATTAATCACAACAAATGCTACAAAGTGTAATACATCTATCACATACTTTTCATATCTTTAAAACACATGATACTTAGGATCTCAGTCCCTCATCACATTAGTGGGAATTCTCATCCCTTAACATTATCATCATGATTACTATATTTGGGTATTCAAACCCTTAGTTCATCACTGAACACTGTTACCACTTATCAGGTAAATATTATCTCTAGGTCCTCAAACCAAGGTATACATGATACTTGTTGTACAAGCATCTCACATGGCTCACAAGGCCCATTGCACATCTTGTCACCTCTCACTAGGCAACAACTCATTCACATGGCTCACAAGGCCATTACACATCTTGTCACCTCTCACTAGGAAACAACTTATTCACATGGCTCACAAGGCCATTACACATCTTGTCACCTCTTACTAGGCAACAACTTATTCTCATGGCTCATAAGGACTTTACACATCTTGTCACCTCTCACTAGGCAACAACTTATTCACATGACTCACAAGGCCATTACACATATTGTCACCTCTCATTAGGCAACAACTTATTCACATGGCTCACAAGGCCATTGCACATCTTTTCACCACTTATTAGGCAACAACTTATTCACATGGCTCACAAGGCCATTGCACATCTTGTCGCTTCTTATTAGGCAAAAACTTATTCACATGGCTCACAAGGCCATTAATTGTTATACTTGTTACACAAGTATTTAACATGCCTTACAAGGCTTATGCAATAAGAGAAGTGCAACCTTCCCATCATTAGGGTTAGGGTTTTCCATTATTAACCATTTAGGTTTTCAAGATCATATTATCAATGATCGAACCCTAATTCATTGCTCCACACATCTAGGAGAAAACTTTGATATCATAAGTATTCAATCATACTTATTTATTCTCATCATTTATTATTAAATGATTATCAACATAAGGTATGAGTTTCTCTCTCATCCTTACCAGAGTATGAATACATCATACTTTATTAGCTTGGCTTAACCCTTTCTCAAGGTATGTTAGCCTAAACTTATCAAAGTGCATTAAGCTCATTACATCTCAATGTAACAATTGGTATGACACACTTCATGTGTTACTCATCCATACATATTGGATTTAAGGTGCATCAAGGTGTAACAACCTTAAAGTGGTGGATGTGATATTTTCCATGCCTTAGTTATCACTTCCCTCATCACTTCTAACTTACTTAAGTTCATCAACTTATCTTGTATTAGGTTATTTCCCATCCTGATACTTTATCCACTATCCCATCATATTAATCTTGTAAAGTATTGGCCATAAGTCACACACTTGAATTACCCAACTGTCATCAATGATATGGACTCATCTCAGGTTAAGGCATTGTTGATATAAGGTTGTCCATTATCAACCACTTTAGGTGTTTCACCTATCAAGGTATCAACCACACCATTACTTGTTGTTACACTCATCACTCCTAAGAGTATCTTGCCCTCATCTTTACAAGGTATCTCGGGTTATAAGTATATACACACCATTCATATTGGGCTAGAGGTGTTTGTATGTGTTACCCATGTCGTGCATGAGGTATTAAGCCATCACCATGTCGGGCTAGAGATGCATTCGATCACCAAATAGGGTGGCTCACCATCTAGGGTTGGCCGTGATGGGTTAGGGTTTTCCATATCGGGCTCAAACCAATATATAAGCCAATAGGAGTGAAGGGCACCAAGCCATGTCAGGCTAGACCATCCAATGTTGGGTTCTAACACCCATGTCGGGTTAGGGTTGGTTGTGACGGGCACATAATACATGTATGTATCACCCATGGTGTTTAAGAGGTATCAACTCATCACCATGTTGGGCTAGACATCAACTAGGGTTGTGTATCGGGCTACCATATCGTACAATAGCATTTGCTATTCTTTACTCATATCAGGTTACCCAAATTAGGGTTTCATGTCAACTTATAAGTATTCATTTAACCTTATATCATGCATGGAGTCTATACTTGACTCCCTATCATGCAAGAGGTGTATACTACACCCCCCATATCATGCAAGAAGGTATATAATCATATCCATATCGTTTTAGTGAAGTAGGTGCATCATCATATTGGGTTAGAGGTGCTTGCTTGTGTGCTTGCACCCGATATCACTTTTATAAAGTGATACCATCATCTTCAATCTCTAGACCTTAGCTCTAACTATTATAGTTCATGGAAATAGGTCTAAGAAACTACTAGAACTCATAATTTCATCAACTATTTCATGAAATTTCAGAATTAAAAGTAGATCATTAAATATAGCAATTTAGGTGATGACTAATAACATAATTGAGTTCAAGTTATATAACCCGCCTTAAGAACAACTTCAAAGCTCCAAGATCCAAATCTCCAAGTTTCTAAGGTTGATGATGACTTATAAAAATTCCAAGTCTCGTTCACAACTCCTTCATATACAAGGAATCACCATGGATAAGCAATTGGTGAAGAAGAAAAGAAAAGAAGATCAAAACCCTAAAATCATACTTCAATCCAAGGTTGAAGATGATCATGGCCTCACCTTAGGGTTAAGTATTGAGCTCCTTCTTGCTCTACGATACTTTGAGACGTAGGGTATAGCTGATACTGAAACTCTAGGCTACAACTAAAGTGATGTATCAATCCCAGGTTGCACATCCCTTTCACGATATTCCACCACTTGTGGACGATATCCTCCTCACTTGGGGCCAAAAACACTTCACTATGGCCGATATCACCCTACTTGGGCCATATGATCTTGCTATGGGCGATACCCAAGGCCCTATGCACAATACCACTTCACTCCTGCATGATACATGGACCATGTGCATGATACCTTAGGGTAGGAGTGTGGTAAGGGTTGCAAAATTGCACTAAGGGATGAAACTAGGGGTATATATACTTGTTGCTCATGAAGGAAGGTAAAAATGAGGTGTCATCAATTTGAGCTAGTAGGTGCCATGTGTCCATGCATGGATGACACGTGTACATGCATGCATAAACATTTATCTTGTCATGCAAAATAGTTGAGGGTGATCTAGAGATAAAGATTCGTCCATTACATATCCCTTTGATTAAGATATATCAATTAATTCATCACTTTATGCACAACTCATCACAACTTTACTAAGGAAGTTGTAACCTGACACAACTCACCTCCTTGAGGTGCTTTGCACGACATGGATTTTTCCAAGAGTTCACAAAATGATATGAGGCTCCTCCTATGGCTCCTTGGCCGATAGGCACTCATATATAAGCTTTTCAACTTGTTCAAACAATTTGTACCAAAATTGGTGCACAAGGTACCAACATTGTTCAAACAAGTTCAAACTTGGAATTTGGGCTTTCCACAAGCGACCACATTGCATAATTCTTTATATAATGATGCTAAAACACATGAGGCATGTTCAACATATGACATATTGCAATATAACCCCTCAACTTGGGTGAATTGTACTTTGGTCCAAAACAAAGGAACATTGCTCAAACATCATTCAATCAGGACCAAACTTGGAACATAAGTGTGTCACATGATAAAAAAAACACCTTAGAGGATTATATTAAATTTCTAAGCAACTTTTTTAGCCAACACAAATAGGGTTACCTCATAACCCAGGTCAAGGTCGCTACAAGTTATAAACCCCTAACAAGGATTTTGTCCCCAAAATCCCAGGTAAAGGGAGACATATATTATTCATTCATCATATCATCAAGTCTCCACATAACATCTTAATGTTATGGAGATACCATAGAACTTTGATCAACACAAAGTTCTTCCACACAAGATTATAATAGAACCTGTCACACAGGACACATACTCCACTGTCCTTTTCATTATTGACTGTAGAGTCAACTCTGTGTCAGGTAATACTTTTCTTAGTCAGAGAAACATTATACATACCTCATTTAATTCAGGTGTCAAACCTCACTAATTTGTCACCTTTCTCAACTTATAACTTTGTGACATGATTCTTGATTTTGGGGAGTCTTCCATATTCCTCATTCAGTTTAGCATTTCACTTCCAAGGAAAGATCAGAATTACATTTTGTCACCCACTTGTGACTACAAGTCTTATCATACATCTGCTGTGCCATCTAATCTGTTGACACAACACCAAACTTTCGTACTGCTTGTACCAACTATCTCATTAATTGTACATACTCTTTTCATAAGGGGAAGTTACTTATCAATTAAGAACTTATCTTAGAGGTATCTTTAGATGTTATGTATAAGTTGCCTTAACAGATCTAGATAGGGGTATTCTAAGGAATTATTTTTAGCTTGATAAGATTTTCCCACAATGATTTTACAATTGTTCCTTCAATTAGTATATCCTTATCGATGTTATGTTTATGTGGAGCATAAACCCCTAACATGTGATGTCCATACTATTTTATGTAACTAGACTGATTTCACAGTTGGCCATTCTAGGTAACTCACATTAATCATCTAATTAGGAGTTATGTTTTTACTTTGCCATATGACATGATACTTCTTAGATACCAGAATTTCTTACCTTGGTATCCATCAGATGTGTCGAAAACATATCACATCCTCATCATTTCCATCTCTTTGTTGTTTTCACTAAAGCCACACATATAATAGGATCTTCCTTTCATCCTGGGACATTATTTATTACACATATTTTTATCTCGGAACCAAGGTCCAAGACAAATTGATACTTTTCTAAGTATCCATAAATTGAACATTTTTAACTCATGCACATCAAGTGTCATAAGACCCACTTGATTGCCATGTCCCTGAAGGAAAGAACATAAAGAAGCATATTCCTCTTATCACCATATCATTACCCAGGGTTTTTTTATCAAAGAGAAGAGATTATCATCTCCTCTAATTATTGCATGAACTTTCAATTGTTCCTGAGTCATTTACTCTTATTTCATCCTAGGTTCCTTGCCATCAGCATAGGAATTATAAGAATGATTACATGTCATCACTCCTTTCTTTGTTATTGTCTAACATGTTCATGAACATTTTGTGATTTTATCACATTTCCCATTTCTACATCATGGAAAAAGATCTTTACTATTCACACAGGCTTTATCAGACAGGGATCATCTCCCTTGTTCTCATTCTCTTATCATGAGGATTATACTTTTCATTTCCTTATACACACAGATTGATCTGAGATCATCTCAGATTCCATTTAATGCACTTAGTATGTGATACAAATGTCCATACCATTTTTTCCAGTTTCATTATACTCACTAAATTGTCTCTGAATGACTACTTGATCAGAGTAATCAGAAAGATAACAATCTAAGAGTTCCATACTTGCCCTATTTCCAATAATTATATACATGGCCATGGTATACAAGTATTGATATTAGGTAGTATGCACTTTATTTACTATCATGTTCCTTACTTTTCATATCATTATAAACACAAGATTTAACATTCATGGATTTTCTCTAGGCATCACTTCTATATCTCATCCTCTTTTACACAGATAAGAGCAATTATAAAGCATTTAAAAGAATACTGAACAGAATATAAATTCTAGTTCTCATCATTTCTTCCCTATGTCCCCATAGGACAATCAATAGAGAAGTCCATAACAACAGTCCTTTTTAGGATTATCAGATAGAATCAAGATAAGGCATATCGAAATGAAAAAGCTCTATCTGACTATTACCCCTCGCGGTCATCCACCGCTTTTAGGTTGACTCAACCCATATAGTCTAGCTGTTTCATGTTGTTGCTCTTGCCTTTTTACACTATTGGGCTGTGACTTTTGTAAGCCCTGCCAAGTCTGCCTCAGTTGTTGAGTCATTTCCTCCCTTCTTTTCAGAGAAAAGAGTTTAGTATGCTCAACATGTACACATATATAACATGTCTTGTCCTTGTACCATGGTCTTATCAGTCTTATTACTGATGTATAAGCTAAGCCATGAGTTCTTACTGGTGGAAAGTTAGGACTTTTGCTTTTACATAGTGATTACCGCCCTGGTGCACTAGGCATTTATTGCACTGGTGGCACCAAAAACTTTGGCTTTTTAGAACAACTAGGCAAATATCTCTAAAATTTGTAGTGACATTTCCTAAATTCTCAGCTTATTTCTCCTCCTTGGGCACTGCCATCATAGATATACTATATGTCTAAACTTATGGCAGAGTCTACTTTCTCGCCATATGTTAATCTTTCCCAAATTTTCCACTGTTCCAACATGACTATGTCATTCAGGAACCCTTTCAAAGCCCAAAGTTTCTACATTAAGGACTGGTAACATAGGTTGTAATGCTAGTATCCAGTCTACTATATGTATCACTGTTATCCTAGCCTACCTAATAAGAGCATAAACATAGGATTCTCTATCCTGATCGGGTCATGATGGAAATTCTCAGGCATTCATTCTTCTCTTACCTGATCCCTTGCACCCTTTCTTGGTGCAACAACATTGCTCTCAACAATGTATTCCTCGTGTTCCCCAGTCATTTTTTTACCCTTTCCTCTGCATAAGCATAAGTTACTATAGGGTATACTGGAGGACACTAACACAGACTCAACACTTTAGTCCTATATCTCTGTAGACTCAGCGAACCTCAAGCTCTAATACCAAGCTTTGTGACGACAGTCTCCAAACCGACAGACAAATCGTTACTAATTAAGCGGAATAAACATAATCAGTCGATTAACAAAAATCACTAAAAATTAAAACCATTTTTGCAAGGAAATCCTTGTCTAGAAAACTTTTACTGAAAGATCCAAAACTCATACATATCATAATTTACATTGTACAACATTATTCCATCTCATCTCGAGGACAATATATAATAGTTGCTCTATCAAAACACATACTGGAGCAACATAAAACCTCGAGACATTCATGCCAAAATCTCAGATCATTCATGAAACCAGTACGAACCAACTCCAAGGACCTGAGAGTACAGAGACGACACATAGGACTTCTATCTACAAGACATGACAGACAGTACACTCAACCTGAGTTGTCACTGCTGCCTCAGCTGTTGTTCCTCCTCTACAGAAAGGTCTTCACCACCTCGTGCATGTCCACATAAAAAAATGTGGATCCCATGGGGTGAGACAATTGTCCCAGTGAGAGATATAACTCTCCGCCGACCATATTATTATCACATATTAAACATTTATAAACTGAGCAGAGGTTCTTTTTATATTAACATGAAATATTAATCATTGTATGAAAAAATAAGATAATCTCCTTTCTTAAGGAGAACATTGCATCTACCTATGGTAGAGTTATAAATCATCTATCTGCTTTGCAAGGAATGTAAAGAAACATAAATAACATCTATCCACTAAGATGTATAGCTGTATTGCGCATCAAATAATGTTTTCCATAATTCGATCCTTAAGCAGATATACTACATGGATGAACATATTTTACAATCACACTTATTCCCTGAGGAGATGAAGCATACCCCGTTCATCTCCAACCGACCACAAACTTCTCACAAGTCGGTACCATACAAGGTCAATGGGAGAGTCGGTTGCCATGACCTCACTTGTCTCGGTCAGTACAAGACCACAAGCAGGACATCTCGTGTCACTACAAAATAGTTGTGTCAGGGTACATAGGCATCCTCGCTTAGAGCTAAAACGTCAACTGCACTCTCTTAGGGGAATCATCTACTAACCACCATCCCCAGTTACTGAGTCATGGTGACACAAGAACCATACTCTGAGCCATGGACCAGTTCACCATGCTCAACAAAGAGTCTACGACCGAAGTCGCACTCGAGCCAGGATATGACATATAGCTAAATCTCCATTCATTTTGGGCTCATAAGGGGATCGGCTCACACATGGTCGTCTGTACTTACGACCCCACATACTCAAAATTATGCACTCCAGGTTATGTCGCGGGGAACCCATTTCACACTGATGGATCTATGGTCAGGGCAATGTTTTATAGTTCCTAATGATGTATTACATGTATTACAACATTCTTTTAGCATCAAACAAGTTATCATTATTAATCACAACAAATACTACAAAGTGTAATACATCTATCACGTACTTTTCATATCTTTAAAACACATGATACTTGTGATAACACCCAAATTTACACATATTTGCTAAGCAGTTATCTATGGTTTTATAGCCTTAATATGCCCAAAATAACCCTAGACTCTTATCTTTTAGTAGTTTTTATCTCTTCATAGATAAAGTAGCTAAACTAGCCAAATTTTAGATTTGCAGGCACCAAAACTAGCCAATTTTGGGACTCGCAAGCACCGAACCTGAAAAGACAAGAATTACAACCGATGCCCGGTATGGCTGCCCGTTCCGGCTGCTCGACACAACTGATTGATACGGTCTACTCGATACGGCTGCCCGATACAGCGGCTGCCCGACACAGTCGTCGGGCGATAGTCATATTGGCCCACCTGATGCCTCAAGATCAAAGCCACGAATGAAGGACATGTGGACCAATAAAGGCCACAACCCCCATCAACTCGTTGCCTATAAATAGTAGCTACCAATCTACAAACGAGAAGAGAGGACTAGAGGGAGGACCCTGCAAGAGCTAGCGCCTAGACGAAGGAGCTAGTGTGTCGAGTTCCCTAAAAGTCTGCTACCCGATATGGCCGCCTGATACGGTCTGCCTAATACGGTCTGTCCGATACGGCCTACCCGATATGGTCTGGCTGATACTGCCTAGAGAGAGAGGACCGAGGAGTCCAGAGGGATGAAGAGAAGACCCAAGGGGTGAGATCCGGCCTGCATGGAGGCCGAGGAGCAAGAGCCACCTCTCCTCTATGGGCTATATCTCTTCTCTCTTCTCTTTCATTCTACTACATTCCTTTATTTCTTGTACAAACGATGTTCATCCATCTTTGTTCGGTGCTGACCATGCTTGTCTATGGCTAGTTAGCTCCTTCTTGGCTATGTAGCCCGATCTGGGCATGTATATGTACCTTTTCCTTAAGCAAGTAGATTCATATCAGATCTAGTATGTTGCATGTTCTGTTTTCTCTTTCTAAGTTATGATTGGTAGTTTGGTTGATCTCTTACTCGCTTGAACTGTTGTTTCTGCCTATATCGAGAGATCCATTGTAGGAATAGCTAAGAGAAGATAGTTTGGATCTGAACCTGAGAGGAAGACGATCCAAGGTATTCTGTTCCTAACATCTTAGAATATCCTAAGACCCGAGAGGGAACTTAGCATATTCTGAGGTGTTGATTTGTCATCCTCGAGAGAGGTTAGATGACATATCGTTGATGGTTTTAGTCACGCAACATGAGAGTGAGTGGGACGACCCATAGGAACAGACATGACAGTGCGTACTATGTTTGATATAAATTACTTGCTCAGGTGTTTGAGGGTTGTCTATGCCCGAGAACGGGTGCATAGACTGCCCAGCTTGTGGTTACATAGCCAGGAACTCTCTCTCTCTCTCTCTCTCTCTCTCTCTCAGATTAGTAGAACCACGAGCTCTATTTTGTTTTGTTTTTTTTTCTTTGTTTTGTTTTAAATCATGACATCCCGCTATATTAGTTCTAGCACTTACTTTTATCGACTATCGTCTTGGCTTATCTGACTCAAGAACGAGATCTTTGGCATCCTAAACGTCACCACGTCCCTGTGTTCGACCCCGTATATCTACTTTGACCCTGTAATAAAGTTGTGGGGGCCTAGAAGATTTCAGGTTATAAATTTAAAGCTTGATTCTTTCCTTTATCCCACGTTCGCATCTGGACGCGAGAAAAAGGCCGATCAACTTTTGGCATTGTTGCCGGGGACATGGTTTTCCACATTTACACGCCTAGTAGATTTTTGTTCTGTCAATATAAGTCTGTATATACATGCATAGTTTTCCTCTTACTTTACACATACTTGTTCATATATACTAAATCACTTTTCTTTTTCTCATACCTTTTTCGGCCATGGATCTTACTTCCGCAAGACAAGTCATCTTGTCCACCTGTCCTCCAGAGTTTTTCTGCAGTTCTAACTGCTGGCAAATAATTGAAGGTCTGCTCTGCAACTAGTCGAGTTATACTCACCTCCACCGTCGTCATATGTTGAAATTCCAACAAAGGAGACTGCCAGTCAACCATCGACTCCTGTGTTATCATGGGATCAAGAACTGATTAAGGCAGTGGAATTAGCTAGAGAAAGTGTCAAGGCACTCACCTCCCTAGTTCTTCATCTCCAAGAAAACATCGATCCACTCCAGCAACTATTAGACAAGCAAGAGCATCATCTCAAAGTAGCCACTGAGGCTGCAGACCGCAGTAGTAGTATGCTTCAAACTGTTGAACAAGGATTCATCCTAAAGCATTAGTTTGATACAATGGGTTCCCCTTATATGTGCATGGCAGAATCGATGGGTCTCGAAAGCATTGCTACTCAAGTACAACAACTTCATGATAAATATGTTGAACAAGACAGGAGGCTCCAAGAGATCATCGATTTTGTGGAAACACATCCCACTATCACACAGACAGCGAGGTGTTACGCGAAATCGTGCGGAAAACACCATAAACCACAAATTACCAAAAACATGAGTTAATTAAAACCGATTTGCAGAAAGTGGATAAACCAAGAACCTATTACATTCCGATCCACATCCTGCAAGAAAACATGTCATATAAACATTTACAAGCCTTGATACGTGTTCACAGCTTAGGAGATCAGCTGTCCTGTCATCACATGAGTTCATCACCTATTTATACATACAGAACGGCCCACATCCGGCCAGCAGTAGGATATACAAAACGTCATCGGCTATACATCGCGAAACAACATCAAAACACCTCCAAGGACCTGAGAGTACAGGGATGTCTCTAAGACTCTACTACAAAACAACTAAAACAACAGCATGTCCATCTCTTGCCTTCTACTGCTCTTCTTGCTGCTCGGCCGCAACTTCGCGACCACCACCACGTTTAGCTCGAACACCTAAAAAGGTTGTAAATCAGCGGGGTGAGACACACAGTCCCAACGAGAAACATAACTCCCCGCCAAAACTTCAAAACCTCAGAAAGATAAGAGCAATAATAGCAGATAACTGATAAGAGGTATAACAAGAGCAGTTCATATAACAAGACTATTCTTACCATCATGCTTACCAGACTGTACGGAAGGCATATACTCAAGTAGTTCTATATGGAACATGATTAACAAGATAAGATTTATAAGATCTTACCTCATAACATAAGGAACATATAAGTAACTACAAGTATAACAAGATTAACTATGCAAGCAAGGCCTCAACCAATATTCTGTGTTTTGCCTTATGCAGTAAATACTATTCAGCTGAATTACGTATTGTTATGCCCTGAGGAAGTGAGCCGTACCGCTCAAATCCAACCTTTGGTTGCGAAACCCAAGCCGGTGCCATACAAGGTCAATGGAAGAGCCAGACTCCACGACCTCCCACCTCATGGTCAGTGCACGAGTACAACACAAGCAGGACCACAGTCTCATGCTTAAGTGGCCTCAGCCACAGGGTCAGACTACCCTCTGCCTAGCCCACCTCGGTACATGTATCGACGCTAGTGAAACTGAGCCACATGCCTGTTCACCGTGCTTTGAGCCATGAATGCATTCATGCTCCCATATCACATATCCTGAGCCATGGGCCTATTCACCATGCTCTTAACATATTGAGCTACGGGCCTGAATCCACGCTATGGAGTCTACAACCGAAGTTGCACTCAAACCTCCTCATTTTCGGCTAGGAGCAACCACACATATTCAATAATATGCGCTTCCAGGTTAACCCATATGAGAACTCATTTCACCATCACCAGCTCCTGACGATGATGGATCTATGGCCAGGGCAAACTACATGATATGTTCCACTGTGATTAGTTAGTACATTTTAAGTGGATTGTTGAGGCAACCAAGTTGTAACACATGCATAACATAAAACTACATTATTATTGCCACCATCATGCTATTCCGGGATCTCAATCCCCCATCACAAGAAACCACTGCCTCAATAGGCAATCTCATCACTTGGGATATCAATCCCAGATCATCATCAGAGGATACCACCTCAACTGGGTACTTTAGCCAAACTCAGGTCCTCAGACCTAAGGCACATCATGCATGTTATCTCATCATCAAGAGTAACCATCAAAGAAATGTTACTCAATATATGTACCCCATAGCCCTTTACCTGGCTATGCATCTGTATGAGTCACATGCATGGTTAGTATACACACTCATCATGAATTAACAGAAGATTCATATTATCAACATAGGGCAACATTGATGATTATATACGTTATCATAGACATAGTGAAAAACCACTAGAGGGGGGGGGTGAATAGGGTTTTAAAATAATTTAACAATAATTTAACTCAAACAACCACAAATGAGAAACCAAGAAGGAGACAAAGGATTTAGAGTGGTTCCAACCACTACCCGGTTGCTTACCCAACCGGGATTTTGAAAGTATTAATTTTATTACCTTCACAAGGAATTACACAAAATACAATACTTTCTTACACCCCTTGAACAGCCTTCACTTGAAGTAGATGCACCAACCCGAGGTATCCTTCTTGAAGTAACTCCAAGCTCCCCCTTGAAGTAGCCTTCCTCTTTAGAAGTAACCTCCCGTTGCACCAGCCTTCTTGAAGTAGCTCAAGGTCCCCTTCTTCACCAAGAAGATCACCAACCTCTCCAATCCGCAGCCTCCAACCTAGGAGTAGCAAGGAGAGTACAAACAATAATAGTGAACAAGAAAGGAAAATGGAAATTACAACTTATCCTTTGAAGCACAAGGCTTGATTTGCCTAGATCAAGCGTGTAGATCTCCTAACCAATGTGTATGGAATTGTGATTGCTGTGGATAGGAGATGCTAGCCTATAGGACACGAAATTTGAGCTGAGAGAAGAAATAGCCAATTGTCAATATGCTCAATTGCTCACAAACATGTTGCTCAATGTAAGTGTATGCTCAAAGATTGCTCAAGTGTAAAAACAAGTGAGTTTAGGTGTCCTAAGGCATGTCCTATTTATAGGAATGTCCTACAAGTGCTTAAGGACGTTCTAGACACTTTCTAGGGGTTTCTAAGTGCTTAACTAGCCGTTAGGTATAAGTTAGTTGCTTTAACAACGGCTAGTTAATTAATTCTGCAGTTGCTGTCAGAGTCCATCTCGGTCGAGAAATGGTCGACCGAGACACCTACTCGGTCGAAGTTTTGTCGACCGATAGGCTCTCTGGATCAAGTGTTTTGCAACGTTTATCTCCAACTGCCAACTACCTTGTCAGATGTGTCTAACGACTACTTGGGTCTTTCTCGGTCGAGAAGTTTGTCGACCGAGAGTGTCTCAGTCGAGGAGTTTGTCGACTGAGATTGACCCTGTTTCAATCTTTCAATTAAGGCACTAAGTGTGTGTATGAGTGTGCATATGTGACACTATTGAAGGGGATGACCTATCTAAATGTGGTGTTTATCTAGGGAAGATCTAACGCTTGATTTACATGAAGTCTAAGTACTTGTACATTATATATTTGTACAAGTTTACAATTGATTACATTTCATGACATTTACAATCATTCAAGCATATAGATTCCCTAGTGCTTTGTCATCCACCTTATTCCTGCAACACTCAAGTAGCACATTAGATCAACAAGAATGAAATGTTTGTCATTATCAAAACAAAAGGGATTTACAGATGTCCATTTAGCCAACAATCTCCCCCTTTTTGAAGATGACAAACATTTCCTAAATATAAAATAAGAAAATATAAAACATGTGGCTTTCATACCTGAAGATTACCTTTGTAAATTTCTTCTCTTGTTTATAAAATGTGTGCTTATTATTCCCCATGAATTATGGAACGTGAAATCTAATTCTTTAGGGAATATAGCAACTTTCAATGTAAAGCCAAGAGTTTGCATAATTACTAAGTTTTATATTTATTTTTGAAACTCATTGATTGAGTTTTGCACAATTACTCAGTTTTATATTTATTTCTCCCCCTTTGTCATTTCAAAAAGATATCCGTTAAAAACAAACATTTGTGTGTCTTTTAGTAATTACTCAAACACCTGCAAAAGATATTAAATCTTGACGGTGATAGAGAAAACATTGTAAGCTTAGAGTATATGAAAAGTATTAGACATCCCTCTTCAATAGATGGTCAATTTAGCCACAATTTTAAATTTCAGGTATTTGCAAAGAATTCATCCTTTTTGATTTATGACATATTTATTACTCTCCTTACTTTGTATGCTCTACTAGAATAGTCTTATAAGCTATGTTCAAATGATGTTATAGAGAAGTATCCATTATAATCAGTAAAGATAATCGATTCATTATAATCATGGAATTATTACAATCATGCAAAGATAACCAAATCATGTAAAGATAACCATTTCATTACAACTAATACAACGGACACTCCAAATCTCACTGGATAGACTTAAGTATTACATCAATATCAGGGTCTTTTCCAAGAAATGGCTCAGCTCCATAATACTTGACTAAAGTTTGCCACTCCAAAGCACCTGTCTTGGTTAAGGCATATGCTTCCAAGAAGGTAGGAACACGATCAAAGCGGAAATGAGCAGCAATGTCTTGTAGTTGTATTGAGGAAAACTGAGTATGTGTGAGATCTGTAGATGGTGGAGGTGGAGTTTGGTAGTAGTTGTAAGAGGGATTATATGGGTTGAGCATGCCAGGATTTAAAGAATAAGGATATTCATCTGGTTGATTTGGAGAGAGGGTTTGCATCCTTTGATTTAGGTAGGTCGTGGCATGGTGGCTATAATCTAATTGTCTGCTTAGATGATATTGTGACCCAGTAACATAGGTTAGGGTGTTTTGGATGGGATCATAGGATGGGTTAGTAGGAGGAGGTGGTGGTGGTATGTCTTGACTAGATGTCTCACCTTCCGTCCTAGCCCTCTTGTGACCGAAATCAATTCCCATCTTCTCTACTGTGTTTTTGCTTATTTTTTGTGGTCTTCTTTCCCATGTGTATCCCATGTCCTCAATTTGTGTCTTAAGAAAGTGTTGAGTGATTTGGCATACAAAATCAGCATATGGGGGATTGCCAGAAAACTCAAGCATGTTCTTAAGGATGATGCAGATAAAATTTATGGGAATATGTTTGATAATGGCATAAATTAGACACATGCAAAAGATAGGGACTTCAGACTTGTTTGCTCTAGGATGTATGTTTGTGGAAACAATAAGGTTGACAATCCTAGCTGTAGGTTTGAGATTAATGGCATAGTAGGTACCCCTATCTTCGTGACAAGTTGTATTAGATTGAAAAATGGCTCGTTTAATGTCACTAAGACTGACGGTATTGTCACCTTGGGAAAATGTATTGAGTGGATTTCCAGTGGTAAGGTCAAGAGTGTCTTGATATTCATCCAAGTCGATGTTGAGCATGTCAAGAATATCCTCCTCAGTAAATCGAAAGCTATTCCCATTGACCATAGAGTAGAAGAAGTTATTTTCATTTTCGTAATGGGAGATTAGGTTTGCATAGAACTCATTTACCACTTTGGAAGAGTAGGAAGGGAAGGAAGGGTTAAGAAATTCTTTCAAATTTTGCACCTCAAAGAGATCCTCCAGGTCGACGATGCTGAGGAAGTCCATGACGTCAACTGGCCGTCGTGGAAGAGGAGTTTTGGAGGAGAGCCTGAGATAGCGATCACCAGCATCTGCGTCGACGAAGGGGATGTCGTTGATGATCGTCAATGGTGGGGAAGCCGCCCTTCCTTTCCTGCCAGCAACTTTCTTCTTTCCACATGTAGATGATGAAGCCATTTCTTTGCTTTAAGGTGGAGAAGAAGCAAGAAAGTCTTGGGGATGAAGAAGCTAAAGAATTGCACAAAAATGCACTAGAGAGAAGCTATGGAAGTAAGAATATGAGAGTGTGAAGCAATGACCCATTTTTGGTCCTTTTTATAGCAATCCAGTGACCAGGTCGGTCGACAATTTGTTGACCGATTGACCGCAACGGTCATATCCCAGACGCGCCACTTGGCCGCCCAACGGTTGACTGGTAACGGTCATAAACGGTCGGATTCCAACGGTCATATCCCAACGGTCAATTCTCGGTCGAGCAATTGTCGACCGACATTCGCTCGGTCGAATAATAGTCGACCGAAAGTGTGTCTGGGTTCTGCAGATGTAATTTTTATTTGAAGTCTGTCGGTCGAAAGAGATAGGCTGACTGGGATGTTTTCGGTCGAGGAATTCGTTGACCGACAAACTTACTGTGAATGAATTTTTAAGCTGATTCTTAATGCAGATGATAGACTAAATTTGTAGAGCATACATATGTTCTCTAAGGGAGTAATATTGTGATTATTATCACCAATATTTGATCAATTTTATGGTCATAATCTTAATTGGTCTTTTCATCACAATTTTTATATAGAGAATGATATTCAAATAATTATCGTGTCAAACTTATTTTAGGTCGCCTTTGACTACGACCAAAGCGCCCCTTGATTTTAACCAAGAGGCAATTTTTGCAGATTTCCAATTTGAACATTCATATGTCTGCATATAACTCGATTAAATATCAATTTGAGACATTTTGAGTGATACTTAATATGAAGATATCCGTCCAAATTCTCCTAGAATATAAGCTTTTTTGTAGGTAAATATCAAATTCTATTTCTTCTTGTACCCTTATTTTCATATAAGATTCTTGAAAGCAGGAATAATATCTCAAGTTCTTATAGATGCCAATTGAGAAATTTCTTATCTTATGTGTTGCAAGCATTTAGAATTCTTTTTCATATCACAAATGAATCATTTTGCTTGCCTATGTATCATCAAGAATCCATGCATACAATAATCATTATCTATTGTAACATAGCATCATCTTTATGAGCTGAATGATAAAATAATGAAAGCATATCCATGATGTAATGATAGAACAATAAAAGCATATAATGATAATTCCATAAAATACCATGATCATTTAAACTAGATGTCATAACACATGATTTCTATATGAATAGACCAGGAGATACAAAATCATGTGAATAAGAACAATAATTTCTTTTTATTAAGTTAAACATGATTTTCAATTTTAACTTATTTAGAGGATCAATCGAATTAATCTCATTTATATTTATAAGTTTTTTAGAAATGGTCTTCAACTTGTTTTGCATGTAAAATCAGTCATTAACAATAAGTAGATAGCAATTTGATCAATTGAAAATACATTCAGCAGATTTATTTTAGATTTGACAACAGAGACCGGATTGGTCGATCATTTCTCGACCGACTGTTGTTCTCGGTCGATAGATTCTCGACCGAGAAAGGTTCTGTACTATTTTCAGTAAGAAAAGAATTATATATATATCCAAGTTAGATATTTAGATACTTGAACTAATTTGTTATGACATTGAGTTGAGATAGACATAGAAATATGCAACTAAGGTCCTTGGTCATATCTCAACTTAATTCCATTCATTTAGTTTGGAGGTTTTGGAACCCAAACTAACTCGACATCCTTTTTCTTATAAGGACATGAAAAAGAATAGTGACCAAGGCGCAAACAATAATGACAACATATAAAATCAACCTCATATCTCTTTCTATGAGTTTGGTCTAGGTTGTTCTTGGGTATATATGTATTTGTGCCTTTAGGTATAGATTGATGTGCTTGTGTCTTTCTCCAACTATGTTTATGATGAGATTTTCCCTTAGGCTTGTAACCTAGTCCTCTCCTTCCAACTCGATGGTAAGAATCATTTAAGATTTGATCAAGAATTTCATTATTATTTAGACTACTAACTTTTTGTTGTAACTTAGCAATCTCATCCATTCTCTTCTTGATGTCTAGTTTTGCTTGATCTAGATTAGATGATAACGAATTTCTTTCTTTGACAATAGTGTCATAATCTAGATGGGTGCACAAGATGGGTTGTTTTTGAAGATCGTTCACTTGAGTTTGCAAATTAATCTTTTCTAAAGAAAGAAGATTGCAATCTGCCTCTATAGATTTTATCTTAATATCATGATCTTCAATGATCTTTTTAAGATCTTCATTTTCAGATGTAATAGCAAGAAGCTTAGCATGTAATTCATCATTTGCTTTATTATATTTCTTTAATTTCTTCTTGCACTCAACATATTTATTATGTGTCTCTTCAAGACTAGCAACTAGTTCTTCTTTAGATAAATAAAAAAGACTTACCTCTTCTTCTTCTTCACTTGTTGTAGCAATAAGACAATCTTTGTGCTCATCTTCCTTCTTTGATCTCCATGGGCAGCTAGATGTTGTGTGGCTTGATCCTAAGCACCAATTGCAACATGTTGTAGATTTGTCCAGGCTGCACCTTTTGTTGCGGTTGTAATCACCATCACCCTCCATTCTTAAAGACCTGGTTAGGGTTCCTTGAAGCCTGCTCTGATACCAATTGAAAAACCACTAGAGGGGGGTGAATAGGGTTTTAAAATAATTTAACAATAATTTAACTCAAACAACCACAAATGAGAAACCAAGAAGGAGACAAAGGGTTTAGAGTGGTTCCAACCTTAGCAAATACTAAGGTTGTCAGTCCACTACCCGGTTGCTTACCCAACCGGGATTTTGAAAGTATTAATTTTATTACCTTCACAAGGAATTACACAAAATACAATACTTTCTTACACCCCTTGAACAGCCTTCACTTGAAGTAGATGCACCAACCCGAGGTAGCCTTCTTGAAGTAACTCCAAGCCCCCCTTGAAGTAGCCTTCCTCTTTAGAAGTAACCTCCCGTTGCACCAGCCTTCTTGAAGTAGCTCAAGGCCCCCTTCTTCACCAAGAAGATCACCAACCTCTCCAATCCGCAGCCTCCAACCTAGGAGTAGCAAGGAGAGTACAAACAATAATAGTGAACAAGAAAGGAAAATGGAAATTACAACTTATCCTTTGAAGCACAAGGCTTGATTTTCCTAGATCAAGCGTGTAGATCTCCTAACCAATGTGTATGGAATTGTGATTGCTGTGGATAGGAGATGCTAGCCTATAGGACACGAAATTTGAGCTGAGAGAAGAAATAGCCAATTGTCAATATGCTCAATTGCTCACAAACAGGTTGCTCAATGTAAGTGTATGCTCAAAGATTGCTCAAGTGTAAAAACAAGTGAGTTTAGGTGTCCTAAGACATGTCCTATTTATAGGAATGTCCTACAAGTGCTTAAGGACGTTCTAGACACTTTCTAGGGGTTTCTAAGTGCTTAACTAGCCGTTAGGTATAAGTTAGTTGCTTTAACAACGGCTAGTTAATTAATTATGCAGTTGCTATCAGAGTCCATCTCGGTCGAGAAATGGTCGACCGAGACACCTACTCGGTCGAAGTTTTGTCGACCGACAGACTCTCTGGATCAAGTGTTTTGCAACGTTTATCTCCAACTGCCAACTACCTTGTCAGCTGTGTCTAACGGCTACTTGGGTCTTTCTCAGTCGAGAAGTTTGTCGACCGAGAGTGTCTCGGTCGAGGAGTTTGTCGACCGAGATTGACTCTGTTTCAATCTTTCAATTAAGGCACTAAGCGTGTGTATGAGTGTGCATATGCGACACTATTGAAGGGGATGACCTATCTAAATGTGGTGTTTAGCTAGGGAAGATCTAACGCTTGATTTACATGAAGTCTAAGTACTTGTACATTATATATTTGTACAAGTTTACAATTGATTACATTTCATGACATTTACAATCATTCAAGCATATAGATTCCCTAGTGCTTTGTCATCCACCTTATTCCTGCAACACTCAAGTAGCACATTAGATCAACAAGAATGAAATGTTTGTCATTATCAAAACAAAAGGGATTTACAGATGTCCATTTAGCCAACACATAGGTCATATTAAGAAAAACATCTTATATTGCTTACCATTTCCTTAGCATTATACAGGTGATTCAAGATAATCATGACACAGGTATTATCATGGCAAGATACATTGAAATCTACTATCACGATTCCCATCAAGCATGTCAAGGGTTACTATAAAAAACTAACGTGATGGAAAGAACAAGAATTAGCATATCAGTTGTCCATATAAGGAACCAAAACCCTCACTAGGAGCGCCCACTACCCTCACTAAAGGTAGTATCGGGCAGGGCACTCTCCCCTATCACCCAACACTACAAACACATAACGGTCAAGAAGACCAGCACATATCGGCCAAGCACTCAGCAGGGTATCGGCTACTACATGTATCGGTCAACAAGGAACCAAATCATCTCAAGCACTCATGTGTATGTGCAACGCGTGCCGTACACCTCTGTGTCGTGCAACGCTGTGTCGTGCATCACATGCATATCGGGAAACCAAAGCGTATCAGTCACCAGCATATCGTGCAACTATGTCCAGGAGACATATCGTGCAACGACGTGTGTCGTGCACCTCGATGTCGGGCAACGCTGCGTCGTGCAATATAGGGTATCGGGCATCCAAGGTCTATCGTGCAACCGAGCCTAAGGGGCGTATCATGCAAGGTGTAACAGCTAACGACAAATAGAGCGTGCAGTTCAGCCAAAGGGTATCTCGTGCAATGGCCACAAAGCTTGTCGGGCAGCAGAGCCTGGGCATGCTGTGCATCAGGTGTAACATACACTGTATGTATCGGGCAGGGCTTTCGACTATCACCTCCGGCTGACTCATAGCATAGAATCGAGTCGTTGCTTGCTGTCCACATCCTCTGCTTCCTTGAGCAGAAGATCCCGCTTGCGACGCTTGACCGCGTCCTCGCCCTCTGCTACCACTGGGCTGTTGTCTATCTGACCCTTATGGATTCTGCCTCAGTTGTTGCGTCACTTCAACATCTCTGTTTGGGCATGTTGACCTCCAATGCCCGATCTGACCACACAGATGGCATGACTGGTCTCGCTGTTGTGGCCTAGACGACCCTGTCACTACCACAGAAGAAGTACTATGTGCCTTAGACGGTGAAGAAACATATCCTCTTCCCTTACTCGGAGACCACTGTGATGGTACACTGGAACCTCTCATCACGGAAGGTGCTGAAAATCTTAACTTCTTGAAGCCACCAAACCTCCGTCCCTGGAACTGAGCAGGCCTCTTCTTAGATATGGATTCTCTTTTCTCCCTAACTGACCGTTCGATCCTTCAGACAGATTCCACAAATGTAGCAAACTGCTCTTGGTTCTCCAATGCAGAAGCAGGGGTTGTCAGTTCAACACTCAGACCTTTCTCAAAGTGTCTGATCCGCTCCTCATCTGTTGCCTCCATGGGAGAAAAAAACCTCAACAGATCCATGAACTTGGCCTCATACTCAGTGATGTTCATCGTTCCTTGTCGCAGGTTCTCAAACTGACTGATTTTCTCATCCAGATACGTCTTCAGAAAGTATCTGCTGACGAACTCGTGCCGAAAGACCTCCCAACCGATCGCCTTACTAGGTCGCTTCTCCTCCTCGATGGTCCACCAGTGACCAGCACTACCTTTTAGAAGGTAGACAATGTGCTTTACTTTGTCTGCTTTGGGGATGTTGAGGATCCATAAAGCTTTCTCAAGACTTGTCAGCCACAGATCTACATCCACTGGATCAGTCGTCCCAGCATAGTCTAAAGCTCCGACTCGGCGAAGCCGCTCAAAGATCTTCCCAATACCCGATGTTTCTCCATGGGGAGCCTGTTCTCTCGGCGGAGGCACTGGCAATCTTTCTACCATGAGATTCATCATAGCCATCATCTGCCCCATAAGCTGTTGGTAGGCAGGGTTTTCGAGAATGGCTGGGTCAAGTTGGGGGACCTCATGCACCCGATCTTCATGTGCCTACCCTATAGCTCCATCAACTGATGCAACATCGCTGTTCTCAGTAGCATGTTCTTCATGGTTTCCAGACATCTTGGCTTTCTTCTGCTGAGGGCAGAAGATGATTGTAAGAAAATCTAGAAAACTCACAAGAACAGACACAACCTAGTCCTAAATCCATGTAGACTCAGCGAACCTAGAGCTCTGATACCAAAACTTGTGGCAACACATCCCACTATCACACAGACAACGAGGTGTTACACGAAAATGTGCGGAAAACACCATAAACCACAAATTACCAAAAACACAAGTTAATTAAAACTGATTTACAGAAAGTAGATAAACCAAGAACCTATTACATTCCGATCCACATCATGTAAGAAAATAGGTCATATAAACATTTACAAGCCTTGATACATGTTCACAGCTTAGGAGATCAGCTGTCCTGTCATCACATGAGTTCATCACATGTTTATACATACAGAACGACCCACATCCGGCCAGCAGCAGGATATACAAAACGCCATCGGCTATACATCGCAAAACAACATCAAAACACCTCCAAGGACCTGAGAGTATAGGGATGACTCTAAGACTCTACTACAAAACAACCAAAACAACATCATGTCCATCTCTTGGCTTCTACTACTCTTCTTGTTGCTCGGCCGCAACTCCGCGACCACCACCACGTCTAGCTCGAACACCTAAAAAGGTTGTAAACTAGCGGGGTGCGACACATAGTCCTAGCGAGAAACATAACTCCCCGCCAAAACTTCAAAACCTCAGAAAGATAAGAGCAACAATAACATATAACTGATAAGAGGTATAACAAGAGCAGTTCATATAACAAGACTATTCTTACCATCAGGCTTACCATACTGTACGGAAGGCATATACTCAAGTAGTTCTATATGGAACGTGATTAATAAGATAAGATTTATAAGATCTTACCTCATAACATAAGGAACGTATAAATAACTGTAGGTATAACAAGATTAACTACGCAAGCAAGGCCTCAACCAATATTCCGTGTTTTGCCTTATGTAGTAAATACTATTCGGCTGAATTATGTATTGTTATGCCATGAGGAAGTGAGCCGTACCGCTCAAATCCAACCTTCAGTTGCGAAACCCAAGACGGTGCCATACAAGGTCAATGGAAGAGCCAGACTCCATGACCTCCCACCTTGTGGTCAGTGCACGAGTACAACACAAGTAGGACCACAGTCTCATGCTTAAGTGGCCTCAGCCACAGGGTCATGCTACCCTCTACCTATCCCGCCTCGGTACATGTATCAGTGCTAGTGAAACTGAGCCAGTGGTCTGTTCACCGTGCTCTGAGCCATGAACGCATTCATGCTCCCATATCACATATCCCGAGCCATGGGCCTGTTCACCATGCTCTTAACATATTAAGCTACGGGCCTGAATCCGCACTCTGGAGTCTACAACCGAAGTTGCACTCAAACCTCCTCATTTTCGGCTGGGAGCAACCACACATATTCAATAATATGCGCTTCCAGGTTAACCCGCAGGAGAACCCGTTTCACCATCACCAACTCCTGACGATGATGGATCTATAGCCAGGGCAAACTATGTGATATGTTCCACTATGATTAGTTAGTACATTTTAAGTGGATTGTTGAGGCAACCAAGTTGTAACACATGCATAACATAAAACCACATTATTATTTCCACCATCATGCTATTCCGGGATCTCAATCCCCCATCATAAGAAACCACTGCCTCAAAAGGCAATCTCATCACTTGGGATATCAATCCCAGATCATCATCAGAGGATAACACCTCAACTGGGTACTTTAGCCAAACTCAGGTCCTCAAACCCAAGGCACATCATGCATGTTATCTCATCATCAAGAGTAACCATCAAAGCAATGTTACTCAACATATGTACCCCATATGGTTTGATATATTTCGATATTCCTAGCAATTTCTAGGATTTCTCTAAGATCTGGCCAATCAGATAAATTCTTGAAGAAATAAATGAAAATAAAAAAAGGATTGTGAGCTCTACTTCGCAGATCAGGTGAGGGATCCGACTAATCGGACCCTCTTACTGACCAGCGAGCAGGTGCTCGAATGAAGAGGGGCCAAGTGGGTAGAAGGTCGGGAATACCCATGGTCCTTTGATTGGATCCATCATCGGGTATGGGCTAGGTGGTAAGAACACCCCTCCGGATGTTCCCTACTCGTGTCATGGTTGTAGCAAGGGAACATGGGAGGGTAGATCATGGTGCAGGTGGGGTTCTAGGAAGGGTTGGGTGATGTCGATTCAAGATAATCATGACACAGGTATTATCATGGCAAGATACATTGTAATCTACTATCATGATTACCATCAAGCATGTCAAGGGTTACTATCAAAAACTAACGTGATGGCAAGAACAAGAATTAGCATATCAGTTGTCCATATAAGGAACCAAAACCCTCACTAGGAGCGCCCACTACCCTCACCAAAGGTAGTATCGGGCAGGGCACTCTCCCCTATCGCCCAACACTACAAACACATAACGGTCAGTAGACCAGCACATATCGGCCAAGCACTCAGCAGGGTATCAGCTACTACATGTATCGGTCAACAAGGAACCAAACCATCTCGAGCACTCATGTGTATGTGCAACGCGTGCCGTGCACCTATGTGTCGTGCATCACATGCATATCGGGCAACCAAAGCGTATCGGTCACCAGCATATCGTGCAGCTATGTCCAGGAGACATATCGTGCAACGACATGTGGCGTGCACCTCGGTGTCGGGCAACATTGCGTCGTGCAACACAGGGTATCGGACATCCGAGGTCTATCGTGCAACCGAGACCAAGGGGCGTATCGTGCAAGGTGTAACGGCTAATGACAAACAGAGCATGCAGTTCAACCAAAGGGTATCTCGTGCAACGACCACAAAGCTTGTCGGGCAGTAGAGCCTGGGCGTGCCGTGCATCAGGTGTAATGTACACTGTATGTATCAGGAAAGGCTTTCGACATAGTGTGACGCCCGACACACAAAGGTTAAGGTCCAGAGTGTATCGTCCAATACAGCTACAACAACATAACATCCAAGGCTCTAAGTCAAGAGGGGTATCAGGCAATGCCAACCCCAAGCCATATCGGCCAAGATGCAACCCGACAGGGTCACCACCATCCTCAAGCACAAGGGCACCAAAGCCCTAATGGATCAAGAAGTTGACTCACCTCTCAACTATCAAGAGAGAGGGGTCTTGCCAAGCTTCTTAACACCAATCAGGCAACACAAGTGTAACACCCCTGACCTGGGTTTTACTTTAACCCTAGGTGTTTTGATTAAGAAAGATGATTAAATGCTTAATATTATCTTGTGAAAGGTAATTAGGGTTCAAGAGGAACTTATATTGCAATTCTAGTCCTTTTTGAACATTGTTGAAATCAATGTTTTGCATGTTTTGGACTAAAGTGCAAATTACCCAAGTTGAGGGGTTTAAGTGCAAATTGTGCATGATAATATGTTCCTCATGTGTTGAATCATCATGAGAGTAAAGATGATGCTGAGGTATGGCTTATGGAAGCCTGAATACCAAGAAAAATATGATAAAACAATGTATGTGCATGAAAACCTAGTTTTGGTGTAATGTGCAATTTACCCAAAACCTAGGGTTCAATATGCAAATTACCACTTCAATAAGGTACTTAAAGTTACTTGGAATCATGTATAGCAAATAAAATGAGAGGGGTGCCTCATTTGAATTAAGTTGGAGGAGAGAGAATCTTGATATTAAAATAATCAAGATTTAATCATAAGTGAAACCCTAATTCAAATTAGGGAAAAACTGAATGTATTAAGTAAAGGGCCTTCAACCAAAATGTTATTGGTTGATTTTTAATAAGGATGGACGTTCTTTTTCCAAGATAAGGAACGAAAATATCCTAAGAAGGTGAAATTCCACTCACCATTATTATAAGGAAAAGAAAACCCACTCACATATGGATATTAATATAATAAGCATTAAGGTGCTTAATTTGATTTTCTTTAAATGATGGATAATGAAGAGGAATAAGAGACAATGAAGATAGCCTCGTCCTTAAAGATTTTGAGGGGAATTTGAGGGGGAAGAGGCGGCCATATTTTTGGAATTTAATGCATTTTAATAATGCATTTTCTCTCTCATCAATTTTCTTATAAAAGTACCTTTACCAAGCCAAAACAAAGGCTATTTCGGATTCTTTTCTTTACCCTTGCTTGGAAAACGACTAAGGAGCTGTGGAGGAGCAGGAGGACGATCCCAACCTGTTGGTAAGGTCCTTGACCTTCGTTCTCCTTGATTCCATGGTGGAAATCAAAAATAAATCATTGATTTCTTCTTATTTGGATCTCCTCTTCAACCCTAGCCAACTTTTTCATCCAAAAGCTTGAGGACGAGCTTAGGGGGAGTTGCTAGAGCTTCATCCACCATTAATGGCGTGAGCTTGAAGCTTTGGAGCTCAATTGGAGGCGGGTTTTATAACTCAAACCCTTAATCATTGCTATTGCATCAATCAATTATGCTTTGTTGATTGTTTTCTTCAATTTGATACATACTTGTTTCCTTGCTGCAATTTCCATCAAGAACGGTTGCTGTTCTTGGTTGTTCGAAGGAAGGGGATGATGACATCATCCTAGATGCTTATCCAAAGAAAAGTACCAAGCCAAATGGTCTTGATATCTATTCCAAATCGTTTTAAATTGATTGGCTATGCGGTTTCAGAAAACCGTTTTAGGGAAAACGGTTTCAAGACCGTTTGATATGGTTGAACAAGCGTTGACCGTTTGGGAATCTTATTCCTAATTATGTAGGCTAATGACCCTCCAAATTTTAGGGGTTAACTCCAAAGGAATCGTGAGTTGAAGGCCAATCAATTAGATAAATAGAATTGAATTAAATGCTGATTTTCAACCTGATCAACTTGACCTGTTTGGGAAAACGGTTTCAAGACCGTTTGAGTGTGTTGACCAAGCATTGACCGTTTGGGATTCCTGTTTATAATGATGTTGTTTAATGACCCTCCAAATTTGAGGGATTAACTCCCAAGGAATCGTGAGTTGAAGCCTAATCAATTAGGGAAACCTAATTGAATTAAGTGCTGATTTTCAATCTGATTTAATTGACCTTTTTGAGTAAACGGTCTCAAGACCGTTTGAATGCATTGACCAAGGGTTGAATGTTTGGGATTACTGTTACTAATGATGTGGTATAATGACTCACCAAATTTGAGGGATTAAATCCCAAGGAATCGTGAGTTGAAGGCTATTCAATTAAGCAAACCCTAATTGTTTATGGAAGCAATAACTCAGTATACTATGTCAAACATAGTTGTTTGTATTTGATCATATGGTTGATGTAACCAAATCAAGTGGAGAGAATGATAGAAATGAATTCATACATGAGTATGATTCATATGGTGATTTAGGGTAGGATCCTTAGTAAAGAGATCAAGAAACCCTAATTGAGAAGGTTAACGAACCCTAACCCTGATTTAGGGAAATTCTGAGTAAAACCCTAATCTAGGGTAATAGTGTAACCATAATTAAGGGTAATAGTGTAACCCTAATTAAGGGTAATGACTTGGGTAACTCTAATTTAAGGTAATGAAATACCAAACCCTAATTGGAGGAATAATGAATCCCTAATTTATGGGTAATTGAATGAAACCCTAATTGGGATGATTAGTGAAACCCTAATTGAGGGTGATTCCCTGAGAAACTCTAATTGAGGATGATTCCATGTGAAACCCTAATTGAGGGCGATGTCATATGAAACCTTAAACCTAACACAGAGTAAATCTATGTAAAACCCTAAATTTGGGCTATAGTGCATGGAATTCTAATCATGGGCAATATGATGATAAATCATAACCCTAATGTCTGGGTAATGATATGAGTAAACCTTAATGATGAAATAATGAGTAATACCCTATAATGATGAAATATCTCAAGTGGTTGACTATAGGCAACCTTATAACAAGCAATGCCTTAATTTGAGATGAGTCCATATCATTGAAGATAGTTGGACAATCCTTGTGTGTGATCTATGCACATCATGGTAAAGGTGATAGTTTGGTGGATGAAAGTATTAAGATGTGAAATTATTTATTATAAGATAAGTTAATAAACTCATGTAAGATAGAAGTGATGAGGGAAGTGATACATTGAGACATGATAGATATCACATTTAGCATTTCAGGGTTGATATACCTTGATGCATCTCAAATCCAATATTTTTAGATAAGATACACAAGGAGAGTGTTATGTAAATTGTCACAATGAAATGTAATGAGTTTAACATACTTGATAAGTAAGCTAAAATGAGTATGATGTAATCATACCATGATAATGATGAGAGATAAACTCATACCTTGTGTTGATGATCATTTAATGATAAATGATAAGAATATTAAATACTTGGAATGTCGATGGATGCTCCTAGATGTATGGAACAATATATTAGGGTTGGATTGATAAAATGAACATGAAACCCTAATTGATGTGAATAGTAAACCCTAACCCTATGGAGGAAATAGTGGTGTTACTATTACATTACATGAGTTAATATGTTATTGTTGCCTAGTGAGAGGTGACAAGATGTTTAATGGCCTTGTAAGCCATATGGTTAGATGTTACTTAGTAAGAAGTAACAAGATGTTTCATGGGCATGATTGAGCCCTGAATGAGGTGTATTCCTCTTATGTTGATAAGGGTTGATACCCTGTAATATTGTGAAAAGGATTTATATCCTGTGATAGCATGATGACTGGTGTAGTCTCATGAATGGCAATTGAATATTACCATGTGATGATGAGATGAGAAATTGTGTTTCATATGTTTTATATCTTTTCAGGTTTTGATATTTATATGCTTGCTAGAAGTGAATTAGGGTTTGTATGTCCACTTTTTTGATGCAGCCTTAATTCACCCAATTGGCATAACTAATCAAGTGCAACTCTAATCATGTAGTGTCCTGTGCCATAGATCCATCTGAGTGTCAGAACTTGCCAGATGGTGAAACGAGTATTCCTAAGGGAAACTCGGAGTGCATACTGATGAGTATGCGGGGTGCTTGTCATCCTGAATTCAAGTGTTTAGGGAGGATGACTGTGGTCATACCTAGCCCTTAGTTTGAGAACGGCTGCGGTCGTGTCTCGGTGATTATATATGTGATGATATTAGAGGACAACTGTGGTTGTACCTCAGATGGTAGGGTATGCGTACCCACCTCTTTCACTAGTGCCGTGACCTGTACCAAGGACGGACTAGGCTGTTAGCAGCTTGACCTTTTGTGTCACAGTGGCGGACCCGTACTGGCCGGGGGCGGAGAAGATCTTAGGAGTCCAGCTCTTCCTAGATCTTGTATGGCACTGATTTCGACTTAGCAGTGGTCAGTTGGATTTTGAGTGGTATCCTCAATTTCCTCAGGACATAATAAAAGATGTAATACAGCCGTATAGCATATTTGTTTAGGGTTATACATGACGCTTCACATTGAATGATAACCCATGTTTGTTCTCTTTACATAAAGATGATGCTTAGTGCAACTAAGAGATAGTAATTATACTTATGTTGTGGATATGCATAAGACTGTAATTGTGTACATACAATGGTCATGCTTATGTTGATATCTTACTGCTACTGTTGATTATAATCATGATGCTAGATATCTCATGTTGATAGTTATGTTTCGCATGCTATCCATGCCTCTATAATTAGAAATACCTGACAGAGGCTTAATGCCTGTAATTAGGTTTGGTTAAAGTCCAATGCCTGGATGTGTAATCAGGATTGGTATAGTCCAATGCCTGAAACATTTATACCTAATTGATATAGTTTAATGCTTGAATAAGACATGATGATTTATATAATCACATGTCTGGCATAATTGAATACTTGTTTAGCAGATTGGCTAAGGCCAACAAATAGAAACAAGAATGAATCATGGGTGACACATTAGAATAATGAATGACATGAGCAAAGCTTGAGATGTTGAAAATGTATGGTAGATAAATGTTATACATGTTCTTTCTATTTCTTATAAAGAGAATAGATGAATTACTGTTCAATCATAGATAGGTGTAATACTTTAAAAGATGAGAATGATCTAAACTGCTTATCCTCTGCTCAGTTTTATATTAATTAAACTATAATAATGATGTTTCTGGCGGAGAGTTATATCTCTCGCTGGCGCAATTTTCAATTGTCTCACCCTCGTGGGAACCAACATTTTTAGGTGGACGAGTGTGAAAGAGACTGAGAATATCTTTCGGATGAAGAACATCAGCAGCTACAAGGACAACAGTGACAACTCAGGTTGTGTGTGTTGTCTATCGTGTTTGGTAGATAGAAGTCCTATGTGTCGTCTCTGTACTCTCAGGTCCTCAGAGTTAGTACTTAGTGCTTTTAATGTATCATTTTGAGATCTTGGCTTGATGCCTCGAGGTTATTATGTTGTCTGTGTTTAGCTTTTAACAAGGCAGTTGATGTTGTAACCCTCGAGAAGAGATGGTATAAGATATATACTTATGAACCATGATGTAAATGTAATACATTGGTTATTGTTGAAAGAGTTTTCTTATGATTGGGTCTCTTTGAAAAAGGTTTAAAATTTTTAGTGATTTTCTATAATCTGCTGCTTAGTGAACGCTTCCGCATTAGTTAATTATGTTTTTGTTAGTTGGATGCTACAATTAAGTGGTATCAGAGCTCTAGGTTCGCTGAGTCTACAGAGACATAGGACTAAGGTAGTAGAGTCTGTTCTGGTATCATCCAGTGTATCTGATAATGTATTCTGCTCATATAAGAGAAGAAGAACTTAAAGATGACTGGGTCACATGAGGAGATTGCTGCTGAGAGCAGCAATATTGCACCAAGAAGAGGTGCATGGGAGCAGGCAAGACAGAGACAATTGCCTAAGAGTCTCCTAGTTGATCCATTTATGATAAGAAAATCTTTCTTTAAGTATTACTGTTGGGTAGATTAGAGCAACAGTAATGCATATAGTGGACTGGATACTAGCTTTACGATCTAGGTTATCAGTCCTTAATACAGAAGTTTGAGCTTTAAAAGAGTTCCTAAATGACTTAGTCATGTTGGAACAAGGGAAAGTCATGTGTGTATAATGATATGAAAAGTGAGGAATATGATAGTATACAAAGTGCATACCACTTAATCTCAGTATTTATATACCCTGGCCAGGTATACAACTATTGATGATAAGGTGAGTATGGAAACTCTTAGATTGTAATCTCTCTGATTGCCCTGATCAAGCAGTCATTCTGATACAATCTAATGAGTATCATGAAATCAGAAATATGGAATGAATAAATGTGTGATATACTAAGTATAAGAAACAAAAGTCTGAGATAATCTCAAATGAGCATGTTGTATGAGGAACTAAAAGTGTACTCCTCATAAGATAAGAGTAAGAATAAGGGAAATGAACCCTGTTCAACAATGCTGCAAGCATAATAGAGATCTTTACCATAATGAGGAAATGGGAATTGTGATGAGATCACGATATGATCATAAACATGCTAGATAATAATAAAGAAAGGGATAATGACATGCAATCATCCTTACAAATTTCAATGCTAAAGGCAAGGAACCTAGGATGAGATAAAAAGTAAATGGTTCATGAATAATTGAAAATACATAAATTAATAAGAGGAATATGAATCCTTGTTTTCTTTCCTTTCAGGGACATGGCAATCAAGTGGGTCTTAGGACACTTGATGTGCATAAGATAAATGTGTTCATGTGATGGATACTTAGAAAAGTATCAGTTATCTTGGACTTTGGTCCCAAGATGAGGACATGAAACAATTAACGTTCCAAGATGAAAGGAAGAGATATATATGATGTGTTTCCAACACATGTGATAGATACCAAGGTGAAAGATTCTGGTATCTGAGAGTTATTAGATGGGTTAGGTTGGCTACCTAGAGTGGTCAACTGTGAAATTAGTCTGATTATAATAATATGAACATCATATGTTAGGGGTTTATGCTCTGCATAAACATGATATTAATAAAGAATGTATGATGCTTCTCTGAATAAGAAAAGTGTTATTTGACACAAAGTTGACTCTATAGTCAATGATGAGGGACAGTGGGGCATGTGCCTTGTGTGTTGATTCTATGAGAATCTTATATGGAAACACTTGGTGCTGATCAAAGTTTTATGGTGTCTCCATAATAATGAGATGTTATGTGAAGACTAGATAGTATGATAAATGAAATATATCTGCCCTCCTTTATCTGGATTTCGAGGACGAAATCCTTGTTAGGGGTTTATAATTTGTAACACCCCTGACCTGGGTTATACTTTAACCCTAGGTGTTTTGATTAAGAAAGATGATTAAATGCTTAATATTATATTGTGAAAGGTAATTAGGGTTCAAGAGGAACTTATATTGCAATTCTAGTCCTTTTTGAACATTGTTGAAATCAATGTTTTGCCTGTTTTGGACTAAAGTGCAAATTACCCAAGTTGAGGGGTTTAAGTGCAAATTGTGCATGATAATATGTTCCTCATGTGTTGAATCATCATGAGAGTAAATATGATGCTGAGGTATGGCTTATGGAAGCCTGGATACCAAGAAAGATCTGATAAAACAATGTATGTGCATGAAAACCTAGTTTTGGTGTAATGTGCAATTTACCCAAAACCTAGGGTTCAATATGCAAATTACCACTTCAATAAGGTACTTAATGTTACTTGGAATCATGTAAAGCAAATAAAATGAGAGGGGTGCCTCATTTGAATTAAGTTGGAGGAGAGAGAATCTTGATATTAAAATAATCAAGATTTAATCATAAGTGAAACCCTAATTCAAATTAGGGCAAAAATGAATGTATTAATTAAAGGGCCTTCAACCAAAATGTTATTGGTTGATTTTGAATAAGGATGGACGTTCTTTTTCCAAGATAAGGAACGAAAATATCCTAAGAAGGTGAAATTCCACTCACCATTATTATAAGGAAAAGAAAACCCACTCACATATGGATATTAATATAATAAGCATTAAGGTGCTTAATTAGATTTTCTTTAAATGATGGATAATGAAGAGGAATAAGATACAATGAAGATAGACTCGTCCTTAAGGATTTTGAGGGGAATTTGAGGGGGAAGAGGCGGCCATATTTTTGGAATTTAATGCATTTTAATAATGCATTTTCTCTCTCATCAATTTTCTTATAAAAGTACCTTTACCAAGCCAAAACAAAGGCTATTTCGGATTCTTTTCTTTACCCTTGCTTGGAAAACGACTAAGGAGCTGTGGAGGAGCAGGAGGACGACCCCAAACTGTTGGTAAGGTCCTTGACCTTCGTTCTCCTTGATTCCATGGTGGAAATCAAAAATAAATCATTGATTTCTTCTTATTTGGATCTCCTCTTCAACCTAGCCAACTTTTTCATCCAAAAGCTCGAGGACGAGCTTAGGGGGAGTTTCTAGAGCTTCATCCACCATTAATGGCGTGAGCTTGAAGCTTTGGAGCTCAATTGGAGGCGGGTTTTATAACTCAAACCCTTAATCATTGCTATTGCATCAATCAATTATGCTTTGTTGATTGTTTTCTTCAATTTGATACATACTTGTTTCCTTGCTGCAATTTCCATCAAGAACGGTTGCTGTTCTTGGTTGTTCGAAGGAAGGGGATGATGACATCATCCTAGATGCTTATCCAAAGAAAAGTACCAAGCCAAATGGTCTTGATATCTATTCCAAATCGTTTTAAATTGATTGGCTATGCGGTTTCAGCAAACTGTTTTAGGGAAAACGGTTTCAAGACCGTTTGATATGGTTGAACAAGCGTTGACCGTTTGGGAATCTTATTCCTAATTATGTAGGCTAATGACCCTCCAAATTTTAGGGGTTAACTCCAAAGGAATCGTGAGTTGAAGGCCAATCAATTAGATAAATCGAATTGAATTAAATGCTGATTTTCAACCTGATCAACTTGACCTGTTTGGGAAAACGGTTTCAAGACCGTTTGAGTGTGTTGACCAAGCATTGACCGTTTGGGATTCCTGTTTATAATGATGTTGTTTAATGACCCTCCAAATTTTAGGGATTAACTCCCAAGGAATCGTGAGTTGAAGCCTAATCAATTAGGGAAACCTAATTGAATTAAGTGCTGATTTTCAATCTGATTTAATTGACCTTTTTGAGTAAACGGTCTCAAGACCGTTTGAATGCATTGACCAAGGGTTGAATGTTTGGGATTACTGTTAATAATGATGTGGTCTAATGACTCACCAAATTTGAGGGATTAACTCCCAAGGAATCGTGAGTTGAAGGCTATTCAATTAAGCAAACCCTAATTGTTTATGGAAGCAATAACTCAGTATACTATGTCAAACATAGTTGTTTGTATTTGATCAGATGGTTGATGTAACCAAATCTAGTGGAGAGAATGATAGAAATGAATTCATACATGAGTATGATTCATATGGTGATTTAGGGTAGGATCCTTAGTAAAGAGATCAAGAAACCCTAATTGAGAAGGTTAACGAACCCTAACCCTGATTTAGGGAAATTCTGAGTAAAACCCTAATCTAGGGTAATAGTGTAACCCTAATTAAGGGTAATAGTGTAACCCTAATTAAGGGTAATGACTTGGGTAACTCTAATTTAAGGTAATGAAATACCAAACCCTAATTGGAGGAATAATGAATCCCTAATTTATGGGTAATTGAATGAAACCCTAATTGGGATGATTAGTGAAACCCTAATTGAGGGTGATTCCCTCAGAAACTCTAATTGAGGATGATTCCATGTGAAACCCTAATTGAGGGCGATGTCATATGAAACCTTAAACCTAACACAGAGTAAATCTATGTAAAACCCTAAATTTGGGCTATAGTGCATGGAATTCTAATCATGGGCAATATGATGATAAATCATAACCCTAATGTATGGGTAATGATATGAGTAAACCTTAATGATGAAATAATGAGTAATACCCTATAATGATGAAATATCTCAAGTGGTTGACTATAGGCAACCTTATAACAAGCAATGCCTTAATTTGAGATGAGTCCATATCATTGAAGATAGTTGGACAATCCTTGTGTGTGATCTATGCACATCATGATAAAGGTGATAGTTTGGTGGATGAAAGTATTAAGATGTGAAATTCCTTATTATAAGATAAGTTAATAAACTCATGTAAGATAGAAGTGATGAGGGAAGTGATACATTGAGACATGATATATATCACATTTAGCATTTCAGGGTTGATATACCTTGATGCATCTCAAATCTAATAATTTTAGATAAGATACACAAGGAGAGTGTTATGTAAATTGTCACAATGAAATGTAATGAGTTTAACATACTTGATAAGTAAGCTAAAATGAGTATGATGTAATCATACCATGATAATGATGAGAGATAAACTCATACCTTGTGTTGATGATCATTTAATGATAAATGATAAGAATATTAAATACTTGGAATTTCGATGGATGCTCCTAGATGTATGGAACAATATATTAGGGTTGGATTGATAAAATGAACATGAAACCCTAATTGATGTGAATAGTAAACCCTAACCCTATGGAGGAAATAGTGGTGTTACTATTATATTACATGAGTTAATATGTTATTGTTGCCTAGTGAGAGGTGACAAGATGTTTAATGGCCTTGTGAGCCATATGGTTAGATGTTACTTAGTAAGAAGTAACAAGATGTTTCATGGGCATGATTGAGCCCTGAATGAGGTGTATTCCTCTTATGTTGATAAGGGTTGATACCCTGTAATATTGTGAAAAGGATTTATATCCTGTGATAGCATGATGAATGGTGTAGTCTCATGAATGGCAATTGAATATTACCATGTGATGATGAGATGAGAAATTGTGTTTCATATGTTTTATATCTTTTCAGGTTTTGATATTTATATGCTTGCTAGAAGTGAATTAGGGTTTGAATGTCCACTTGTTTGATGCAGCCTTAATTCACCCAACTGGCATAACTAATCAAGTGCAACTCTAATCATGTAGTGTCCTGTGCCATAGATCCATCTGAGTGTCAGAACTTGCCAGATGGTGAAACGAGTATTCCTAAGGGAAACTCGGAGCGCATACTGATGAGTATGCGGGGTGCTTGTCATCCTGAATTCAAGTGTTTAGGGAGGATGACTGTGGTCATACCTAGCCCTTAGTTTGAGAACGGCTGCGGTTGTGTCTCGGTGATTATATATGTGATGATATTATAGGACAACTGTGGTTGTACCTCAGATGGTAAGGTATGCGTACCCACCTCTTTCACTAGTGCTGTGACCTGTACCAAGGACGGACTAGGCTGTTAGTAGCTTGACCTTTTGTGTCACAGTGGCGGACCCGTACTGACCGGGGGCGGAGAAGATCTTAGGAGTCCGGCTCTTCCTAGATCTTGTATGGCACTGATTTCGACTTAGCAGTGGTTAGTTGGATTTTGAGTGGTATCCTCAATTTCCTCAGGACATAATAAAAGATGTAATACAGCCGTATAGCATATCTGTTTAGGGTTATACATGACGCTTCACATTGAATGATAACCCATGTTTGTTCTCTTTACATAAAGATGATGCTTAGTGCAACTAAGAGATAGTAATTATACTTATGTTGTGGATATGCATAAGACTGTAATTGTGTACATACAATGGTCATTCTTATGTTGATATCTTACTGCTACTGTTGATTATAATCATGATGCTAGATATCTCATGTTGATAGTTATGTTTCACATGCTATCCATGCCTCTATAATTAGAAATACCTGACAGAGGCTTAATGCCTGTAATTAGGTTTGGTTAAAGTCCAATGCCTAGATGTGTAATCAGGATTGGTATAGTCCAATGCCTGAAACATTTATACCTGATTGATATAGTTTAATGCTTGAATAAGACATGATGATTTATATAATCACATGTCTGGCATAAGTGAATACTTGTTTAGCAGATTGGCTAAGGCCAACAAATAGAAACAAGAATGAATCATGGGTGACACATTAGAATAATGAATGACATGAGCAAATCTTGAGATGTTGAAAATGTATGGTAGATAAATGTTATACATGTTCTTTCTATTTCTTATAAAGAGAATAGATGAATTACTGTTCAATCATAGATAGGTATAATACTTTAAAAGATGAGAATGATCTAAACTGCTTATCCTCTGCTCAGTTTTATATTAATTAAACTACAATAATGATGTTTCTGGCGGAGAGTTATATCTCTCGCTGGGGCAATTTTCAATTGTCTCACCCCCGTGGGAACCAACATTTTTAGGTGGATGAGTGTGAAAGAGACTGAGAATATCTTTCGGATGAAGAACATCAGCAGCTACAAGGATAGCAGTGACAACTCAGGTTGAGTGTGCTGTCTATCGTGTTTGGTAGATAGAAGTCCTATGTGTCGTCTCTGTACTCTCAGGTCCTCAGAGTTAGTACTTAGTGCTTTTAATGTATCATTTTGAGATCTTGGCTTGATGCCTCGAGGTTATTATGTTGTCTGTGTTTAGCTTTTAACAAGGCAGTTGATGTTGTAACCCTCGAGAAGAGATGGTATAAGATATATACTTATGAACCATGATGTAAATGTAATACATTGGTTATTATTGAAAGAGTTTTCTTATGATTGGGTCTCTTTGAAAAAGGTTTAAAATTTTTAGTGATTTTCTGTAATCTGCTGCTTAGTGAACGCTTCCGCATTAGTTAATTATGTTTTTGTTAGTTGGATGCTACAACAAGGTTCAACCACAACCAAGGTCCACAACCATCACATAGCTCACCTTTCAAGTCCATGGTGAGAGGAGGGTGTTACTCAAGCCACTAGAACACAAGTGATGCGATGATTTTGAGTCGCATTTATAGACTTGTTTTACTTATGTTTTATGCATTTATTGGTCATTTTGGTGGTTAATATTGCATAATTCATTTACTGTGGTCTATGAGCTTTCTCAACATCAATTCTCCCTTATTTTATTGTTTTGAGCATAAATGATTACAATAAAATGTTTTATTTCGACTTATGTGGTTTTGTGTTACAATTTTAGGAAAAATGCATATCTGCACCTCTCGATACTATCGACGGCTGTCGATAACATCGACGGCTGTCGATACCATCGACACTGCTACAGGCAGCCAACCGCAAGGAGCAGCATAAAGTCGATACCATCGACCCTTGTGTCGATGGTATCGAGTTACTATCAGGTTGCTGGCGAGAAGATAGTCGATACTATCAACCATAGAGTCGATACTATCGACCCCAGAAGCTTTAGCGACGGAAGAGGACAAAAAGCGACGCCTAAGAGAGTCGATACCATCAACCCTTGTCGATGGTATCGAGTTAGCATCAGGTGCAACGAATAAAAGAAAAGAAGACTTGTCGATATCGCGCAGGGTCGATACCATCGACTCGCGTCGATGGTATCAACACCGACAAATGCAAGTTTGTTTCAGATCGATCTAAATCTGACGGCTATGATATGTTTGCAACCTAACTCGATGATTATACCTAATGACGGCGGCCAGGAGCAAGCTATCACGTCATTAGCCACTGCACACATCCCGAGAAGGTATGGAGAGAAGAACGAAGCCCAGAAGCACACCCTAGCCGTTCCGGAAGCTGAAGAAGACGTTTTCCACCGCCGAAAGGCTATAGAGCGCGCATTCCACGCCGAGGAATGCTTGGATCTTCTTCGTTCAGGGGTTTCTTTACTTATTCACGTTTTTCTCCATGTTTACCCTTTTCTCTACCATGTTTTGCTTTGAGATGAACATGCATGGCTAATCCCCTTTGTCTTTAGGACCGGGAGTAGCCCGGGGAAGCATTGTATGACATTTTTATGATAGTAATTCATCGTTTATCTCTTAAATCTGTGGTATGATTTCGTTTTCTCAATTATATTGTTATGCTTGATCACCATAATGATAATTTAATGCCTTTAATTACTTTGAAAGAAGAATTAACAGTTGAAAAGAGACAAAATTCACATTAATTAACAAATCCCTTGAACAAGGTGATGTAAGGTTAATGGTGGAAACCCAGAGGTCGATTCTAATGCACCTAGTTTAGGATATATGTTACTATGACAGTGGAACCGACCTAGACATAGGTAGTGAATTGTACCACGACAGTGGGAAATTCTGATTACAGGCCACTACCCGGATTGAGAGATGAACTTGTTTAACTATATAACAATTCATGCAATGAAAACCCGCGGTGAAACCGCAATCCTAAAGATATCCATTTGAATTGATTAAATTAAACCTTTAATCGATTGGTTTGTTTTATTTTATTTTCTTTTTAATTTTACAACAACTCTCAAACTCTTTTAATCAGTTTAGCTGATCGCGAACAGTTAGTAGTAGTCTACCGACAGTTTAGTGTCCCTGAGTTCGACTCGAGCCTCACAAGGGCCTATACTACATTGACGTGTACACTTGCGTTTTACGCACGGTAAAAGCATGTCAAGTTTTTGGCGCCGTTGCCGGGGACACGACAATTGTCGGTACTACGAGTGCTGCAAGCGGCCATTCTAGGCCACCTTTTATTTTTATTATTTTGTAATCATTTCAAAAATTCAAAGTTTATTTTTCAAATTGTGTAATCGTCTAGCACGGTACTGAACTGAAATTATTATTTTGCAGGTACTGTGAATGGTGAGGATGCGTAACACTGACTACACGCAGCCTACACCAGAGGTTCCACTGTCGGGACCTGACGACGAGGAAAATTACAATCAAGACCAACTGGAAGATATAGATTCCGGCTCAGAACAAGAAGCCATGGCCGAAGAGCAGACGATATGGGAGAAGATAAAAGCTTCTTCCTCATCCGCTTCAAAGGGACCAATTAAGAAGCAAGCGATCAACATTCTGACTTATAAGATTGATCCTGCATTAATCAACTTGGTCAAGTCAAATGCATTCCATGGGCTAAAGAATGAAGACCCGATGAATCACATTAGCCAGTTTGTGGAGAACTGCGATATGATAAAAATAGACAGGTTTCTGCAGGAGACACTATACCTGAAGCTGTTTCCGAGCTCTCTGGCAGGAAATGCATGAGAATGGTTGCACAATCTTGACGATGAATATGTGGAATCATGGAACCACATGGTGGAAGTGTTCTTTGAAAGGTTCTTTCCGCCTGAGAAGACAAATGGTATGATCAGAAAAATCCATAATTTCAGTCAGAAGGCAGGAGAGACTTACTCTGAGACCTGGGAAAGGTTTCAGATCATGCTTAGGAGGTGCCCGCATCATGGGCTTGACAAGGAGACACATGTCAAAATCTTCTATTTTGCTCTCTCCGAGCATGATAGAAGTAACCTGGATTCTACAGGTTCAGGGTTCTTTTTGAACAACATAGACACGAGGTGTTGGGCAATTCTAAAAACATGGCCAAGAAGCAATCCTGGGGTGACAGAGACGCCGTAGAGCACGTTCGAGCTGTGGGGGAGTCAAAGGCCATCAAAGAGCTGAATGAGAAGATGGACTAAGAAACTACTTGCAAAAGAAGATACCGAATCCGAGGATGAAGCTCAAGTCAAATTCATGCGCCAACAACATGGGTATAGAAACAACAATTACTCATGGAGGAAGGACAAGAAATTTTCCTGGAAAGATCTGAATAACTTCTTGCAGGACCCCCATGCAAAACCCCAGCCGGCGGCGGAGGATAAGAGCACGGAGTTGCTCAACCAAGTGATAAAGCAGAACCAAGAACTGATGAACACTTTTGGCCAGCAGATCAAGCAACAGGGGGAATTCATGAATCAGTTTGGGAAGACATTGCAGAGCCATGCGACTCAGATGAGGATGATAGAGACGTCTATGGCACAAATGGCAGCTAAGATAGAAAATCTGAAGAAGCCAGTGCATCAAGGCTTTCCAGGTAATACAAATATTCCAGGGGGAAATCAGCAGGCAAAAGCAATCTTGCTACGGAGTGGCAAGAAGATTTTAAACCCCAGGGCCAATGAACTAAGCAAACACTAGTCAGAAACCGAAGGTGAGGCCACATAGGAAGTGCCAATTCCAGTCACAAAGCCGGTTGAGGATATAGTAGAGGAAGTCACAGCTGAACCTGTTACTACTGAGGAGGAGACAAAGAAGAGGATACCATATGTGCCACCACATCAAAGAGCACAGGCTATCCCGGTCCCATATCCAAATAGTGTGAAAGCAAAGAAAGTGGACGCCCAGTTCAAGAAGTTTCTGGATAGTTTTAGAAAGCTCTCTGTCAACATTCCATTATTAGAAGCAATCGAACAGATACCCTCCTATGGGAAGTTCTTGAAAGACATCATCACAAAGAAAAGGAAAATCCCTGATACTGAGGTTGTGGTTCTCAAGGAACAGGTAAGTGCCTTCATCATGGGCACATTGCCACCTAAGAGGCAGGATCCAGGCTGCTTCAATATTTCATGTTACATTGGTAAGGTGAAATTCGACGAAGCACTGTGTGATTCCGGGGCAAGCATAAACCTGATGGCTCTCTCTACGTTCAAGAAATTGGGATTAAAAGAATCAAGGCCGAGCAATATGACAATACAGTTGGCGGATAATTCAGTGGTGAAACCCTATGGTATTTGTGAAGATGTGTTGGTGAAAGTAGATCGGTTTGTATTTCCAGCAGACTTTGTTGTAATGGAGATGCAAGATGAACAAGGTAATGAGTTACTCATTGGAATACCCTTCCAAGCCACTGCTGACATGATACTTGAGATGGGGAGAGGTCGTTTGACCTTGGGTATCGCTGACGATCGGTTCGAGATGGTCATGCCTTCCAGCACCACACAATCTGAAGTTAAGGAGCAATGCCGCATGGCGAAGCACTTTGATCAAAATATCTCTCTATGTCTAGGGAAGCCATTTCTCGATATGGCTCATATGATGACTAGAGTAGAAAAAGGGACACTGGCTGTAGACATCATGGAGCAGACCAAGGTTGTGTCTCATAGCAAGGCTGTGGGTTTTCCCAATGATGAAGAGGAGGACATCCCTCCCTCTACTGAAGATGAGGCCATAACAAGTTCTGTTTTCAATGCATATCCAGAATTACCTCTTGAAGCCTGCCTAGTTAATGTAACACATGATTGGATGAGAAGCAAGTCACTACAAGAGTGTGCCAAGATGCTTTAGGTGCTGCCATGTTTCTATGCTAGGTACTATGAAGACCTTGGAGAACTCCCACCACCGCTTTAGTCATCCTTGATCATCCCTCCAGATTTAGAATTGAAGCCATTGCCACCACACTTGAAATATGCATTTATGGCTGGGGGTGAGAAGCTACCAGTAATTATTTTGGCATATCTGAGTGCCGAGGAGGAAGATCAATTGTTGATCATGTTGAAGAACCACTGAGGTGCATTCGGGTGGTCGGTCGCAGACATCAAGGGGATCTCCCCTACATTGTACCAGCACAAGATCTGGCTCGAGGAGGGAGACAAACTGGTAATTCAACCACAACATCGACTAAATCCTAGCATGATGGAGGTCGTCAAGAAGGAGGTGATCAAGCTCCTTTCTGCAAGTATCATCTATGCTATATCCGACTCAACGTGGGTGAGTCTGACACAGGTAGTCCCTAAAAAGGGGGGAATTATTGTTACACATAATTTGTTAAATGAACCTGTCATGACCCGCTTGGTAACTGGGTGGCGTGTATGTATAGACTACCATAGATTGAATGCTGCTACGCTTAAGGATCATTTCCCTCTTCCATTCATTGATTAGATTTTAGAGCGATTAGCGGGTCGATCTCATTTTTGTTTTCTCGATGGTTATTCGGGGTACAATCAAATTTCCATTGATCCTAAGGACCAAGAGAAGTCCACCTTCACTTTTCCTTACAGAACATTTGCATACCGCCGTATGCCATTTGGTTTGTGTAACGCACCAGCAACCTTTCAACGTTGCATGCTTGCCATTTTCTCTGATATGGTTGAACGCTGTTTGGAGGTTTTTATGGACGATTTCTCCGTCTATGGTGCGTCCTTTGATGAATGTTTATACAATTTGGACAAGGTTTTGCAACGCTGTGAGGACACACATTTAGTCCTCAATTGGGAGAAATGCCACATGATGGTCAGCGAAGGGATCGTGCTAGGACATAAAGTGTCTAGCAAGGGGTTGGAGGTAGACCCGATGAAGATTGAAGTGATTTCCAAATTGCCCCCACCAAATTCGATTAAAGGGGTACGGAGTTTTATAGGTCACGCCGGTTTCTATCGCCGCTTTATAAAAGATTTCTCAAAAATCACCAAACCATTATCTGAGTTGTTGGAAAAGGATGTTGTGTTTGATTTTAATGAAAAGTGTTTACATGCGTTTAACGTTCTTAAAGAAAAACTGATTTCCGCACCGGTTGTGCAAACACCAGACTGGACCAAGCCATTTGAATTGATGTGTGATGCGTCAGATTTCGTAGTTGGGGCTGTTTTGGGACAACGTGTGGACAATAAACCCGCTGTGATTTTCTATGCGTCCAAAACTTTAAATGACGCACAGTTAAACTACACGACAACTGAAAAAGAACTTCTCGCCATTATATTTGCTTTTGAAAAATTCTGGCAATATCTTGTAGGATCTAAAGTCGTGGTATGGACGGACCACGCCGCCATTAAGTACTTGATGGAGAAAAAGGATGCCAAACCTAGACTGATTAGGTGGATTTACTTTTACAAGAATTTGATATTGAAATCAAAGATAAGGCGGGAATAGAAAATGTGGTTGTGGACCATTTGTCTAGGTTGGAAAGGGTAGATGAGAAGGATTGCATATACCTATTACCGAGACATTTCCTGATGAACAACTTCTATCTGTGAAATCGAAAGATCCTTGGTTTTATTACATTGTTAATTATCACGCCTGCAAAATTATCCCAGATGATTGGACATACCAAGAGAAAAAGAAAATTTTCATTCTTTACGATATTATTTTTGGGATGACCCTATTCTATTGAAGCAGTGCAGGGATGGTGTGTTGCGCAGATGTGTACCGGAAGTGGAATACGAAAGTGTCTTACGTCATTGCCATACTCTATCGACGGGTGGCCACCATGCAAGTTCTAAAACTACGGCCAAGGTACTGGAGAGTGGTCTTTACTAGCCTACTTTGTTCATGGACGCCTATGACTATGTGCGGCAATGCGATTCCTGCCAAAGGGCAGGTAACATTTCAAAAAGACAAGAGATGCCCCTCAATGTATTTCAAGAGGTCGAGGTGTTCGATCTGTAGGGTATTGATTTTATGGGACCCTTTGTGTCCTCCAATTCTAACTTGTACATTCTATTAGCTGTTGACTATGTATCGAAGTGGGTAGAGGCAATACCCACTAGGAATAATGATGCCGCCGTAGTGTGCAGGTTTGTCAAGGAACACATTTTCTGCAGGTTTGGTGTACCAAGAATGATCATTAGTGATGGAGGTACACATTTCTGGAATCAGAAGTTCATGACATTGTTGAGAAGGTACGGGGTAAAGCACAACATTGGTACCCCGTACCACCCACAGACACAAGGGCAAGTGGAAGTCTCCAATCGGGAGATTAAGAAGATCTTGGAGCGCACTGTGGCTTCCACTAGAAAGAATTGGAGCATCTTGCTACCGGACGCTTTGTGGGCGTACAGGACGACGTTTAAGACACCTATAGGCACTATGACTTTTAGGTTGGCTTATGATTGGGCCTGCCATTTGCCGGTGGAATTGGAGCATAAAGCGCATTGGGCACTGAGGAAGCTAAATTTGAACTATGATGAAGCGGGAAAGAAGAGGTTGCTTGACTTGAATGAACTTGACGAGCTGAGGATGAATGCATATGAAAGCTCGCGGATCTACAAGGAGTGAACAAAGCTGATTCATGATCACCATATTCAGATGCACATCTTTAAGAAAGGAGATCGTGTACTCTTGTTCAACTCCAGGTTGAAGATGCATCCCGGGAAATTGAAATCCTGATGGAGAGGATTGTTCACTATAGAGGAGGTCAGGCCACATGGCGCAATCATGGTGCGTGATGGCGAGACAACATTCTTGGTTAATGGACAACGATTGAAGTTGTATTTCGGTGAAGATTACACAAGGAAAGTGAATGAGGTCAAACTCATAGCGGTTCCGGATGCATGAGGAACTTGAATTCGTCTAGCCTAAGACGTTAAATAAGGGCCCTTGTTAGGAGGCAGCCCAGCCATCGGTCGTTTCGTTTAGTTTCTTCCACATTTGTAGATTAGTTTGATTTGATTTTGTTTTTAGTGTAAAAATGATACCTTGATCGTATGTTGAATGTGCAGGACTGAGGCAGGGTCGATACCATCGACCCTTGTGTCGATGGTATCGAGATAGACATAGGTAGGCGGCTGCAAAATTCTCACTGAGTCGATACTATTGAAGGCCTCGTCGATAGTATCGACATACCATCAGGTTGCTTGCCAAAATGAGGTCGATAGTATCGACACGGGCGTCGATACTCACGAGATCTCTGGAGATATTCAGACAAAAATTGTCTCAGTGAAGTCGATACCATCGACGGGCCTGTCGATGGTATTGACCCAGTTACAGGCAGAAAGTGGTGGCCGGGCCTCACGAGGGTGTTGCCCTAAAAAGAGTCGATACTATCGACTTGTGTTGATGGTATCGGCGCAACATGTCACTGATCCGTGAGAGGAAATCAACGACGATCGCTGCATTAAGAGAGTCAATCCGTGGGATGGGTCAATACCACCGACACCCATCGATGGTATCGACGTGTCATTGATCCAGGTCCCCAAATCAGGCTATCGACAACCGTCGATACTAGCGGAAGACGGATTGTGCTACAGGAGTCGATACCATCGACTCGTTTCGATAGTATCGACGGTCATACAGCAGTGCCGACCACAGTTATAAAAGGGATGGATTGTCGTCATATGACGTCACACCTTCAGAGCTTTCTTCCTCCACTTGTGCCGAGCATCTTGTTGAGCGATCGGAGCCTGGCTATGAGCATCCAAGGAGCGTGTTATTCCACGAGCCTTCACTGAGCGGAGATTGTCTTCTTTGACCTCCCCCAAGCTCCGTCTTCTATCCCTTATTCTTCGACAATGGTGCATACCGCCGACGCATCTTCTTCACGTGCGACACCAATGGAGATCCCAGTGTTCATTCCTCCACTGACTGCATCTATTCCGCATCTGCGGATTGTCCATCCTTCCGCGGAGGTCAAGAAGGTCTACGAGGAATTGATGAAGAGAAAGATCGAGCCCACACGCTATGTCGATCAAGACATGGTTCGTTATCTTGGGTTCGAGCCCAATCTTGCCTACGTTCTCAAGGGGTAGGCAAGGCATACAGGCAGGAGGCCTGATGAGATGGAATTCCACACCGATGGCCAACCATTCTTCGGTGAATGGCCGACATACAAGGAGCTAGTGGCAGAGTTCATGGCGTCGTTGGACATATGCGTCATGCCAAACAACGTTATCACAACAGATCGGGAATGGATCAAGGGCCGCGTTTCTTTCCGATTGTACAAAAACGATTACACTCTCACTCTGTGGCAGTTCAATTCCATCTACAACTGGAATCATGGGCGAGATCAGTACCGGCGGCTAGACAACGGGACAGACTACGATGCCATTTTCGCTGAGTTAGTGACTGCGCCGCCCGGCAAATCCGTGAGCTACCACAATGCGGTGGTGGTGGATTTCGAACATCCGTTCGTGCAGATTCTTCACCGCATGCTCTGCACCACCTTGTTCGCTCGTGGTGATCTGTCTCTCAGCAAGTTTCAGGAGACAGACTTGTTTTTCCTACACAAGTTGCTGAAGTGAGAAGAATGTAATTGGGGCATGTTTTTCTTGACGCGCGTGTTGGCTGTAAAGAGGAGTACGCGGAAGGCTCCAATCCACTTTGGAGGGATCATCACACCGTTAGCCCACTATCTTGGGTTAAATTTCTCCCAGCTTACTCCCCTCTCCAACCGGAGCAAAGTCAACATGTAGCATCTGCATCGCTCCAGCCTCATCCTGCTTCGTGATGGCCTAGCATATGCACATTGCCATGTTAATCATGCCTATCAAGAGTGTTCACTTCCAGGCCCCATCTTCAACATCGAGGGCGCTCAGCATTTTCGATGGCCTGTCATCACCATCGAGAGCTCGGATGAAGACGACGACAACGATGACAACGACAATGACGATGATGAGAATGAAGAGGAAGAGGAGGATTTCACTCCTCTTCGGGCACGAGTGGCACCCAGGAAGCGTCCCCGCATGCATCCGGGTGCATCTTCTTCTTCGCAGCCTCTGCCACCACAGCCCTCGAAGAAAAGTGAGGATGTCTACTCCATGCAGGGGATGTATACGATGCTGCAAGAGATCCAACACACCCAGCTGCAGCACACAACTTCATATGCCAGTATTCAGGATACGACGAACCGACTGCTAGATAACTAGAGGGCTATTTTTGGAAATGAGCGCCTCCTCCTCGACAACCAACAACACATCCACGACAGGTTGCATAGGATGGAGATGCAACAACAGCCCTTCTACGATCATTACTGGAGCCAGAATTACTTTGGGGGGTATCCACAACCTCCGCCTATGCCCCAGTATGATCCAAGTTTTCAGGGGCAATACCCATCTTGGGACCCCTCGGCCCCGCAGTACCCGCCTCCTCCAGAAGAATGATCGGTATCTCTGTTCCACCTTTTAAGGTTGTTTTTTACTATGAGGCCATAGTCGGATTCAAGCTTAGGGGGGAGTTGGAACAACTCTATCCTTTAGTTTTAGTTTTTATTGTTTTGTCTTTTGTCTTTTAGTTCCTGCAATTTTTAGTTTGTTTGTAGGATCCACACTCTATCTAGTGTAATTGTGGATGTCTTAAGTCATGTGTCATCTCGTTTCTTGTACATGGGAATCATGGGAAAATTTAAATTTTTTTAGTGTTTTGCGAGCTTGTGTTGTTCAACTTTGAGCACATAACTTAAGGAAATGATTGGGTTTGTCAACTATAAAATAGGAAATCACAATTGTACATTCCTAAGATTCATGAAAAGTGGACGGAACTGGTTGTTTGAGCCTAAACTGATCAAATGATAATGAGACTCTAATTTGAAGTAAGAGAGAGAAACCTCTTAATTACTACACAGGTCAGTAAGGAAGGACACATAATAATTTACAAAGGTTCAGTCAATTAGTCTTGTGATCTATCCACCTCATTGTTTTCATACTCCACCTTAAGAACTGGAAAGTACATTATGGTTTTAATCTCTTTGATTGCATCTCATGTAGATAGGACTTGCATTGCAACTATTCTCACATATTTTGCATGAAAAAAATAGATTAGCTACACATGCACATTATCTTTAGGTGCATATCATTTAGTTGCATAATATCATTTTGTAGTTGCACTCACATTCTTGTGCATACAGTACATCATGTATGCTATTTCTTCTGAAACATTAAAGGTGATGAACTTGTTCCATACCTTCTGAATGCTTCAAGTATATAGTTGTGCAACAAGAAGTGAGCCCGACAAATAATTCATTATCATTTATGGATATAAGGGCCTTAAAAGAAAAAAAACAAGAAGAAAAATTTGAAAAAAAAAGAGACAAAGAAAAGAATTGAGAAATAGATAGGAATGAGAGGGAGAAAGGAACATGTTCTCACTGCATATTAAGAAGGATAAGTACAAGATGTAGTTCTCTAAGATATTCCATCTCACCTGGAGACGGAATGATAGTGCATGCATCATTCCACCCAAATGTAGGCATTAGGGCATTTTCATTTGCATATGCATCATTTAGGCCATTTTTTCTTTGTGCATGTTAGAATCATATAATGCTTCCATTCCTTCCATGAGCCACCCATTCCATCCACCCGTTGCTCGAATTGGTAGGCCACCGTGATTTTCTCCTCATTTGTGAATATCAGGAGAGCTACTTCCATGTAGATGGTAGTTAGGGCAAGAAACGTAGAATAGGAGATCACAAGATGCACCGAGTCTGGACCGAAGAATTTTATTATGTTAACTGTCTTATATGACGGTGTTCATTAATCTTGAGGTAGATATCTTTTATGGATGATCATTGTCGCCTTTAGGGTAATTATCATTCCGTGGTTAGTAAGGTCCGGTATGTGAATGTCTGGTGGGAATCATATAGTGATGTTTGTTGTGATGATCTGTTCTTTAGTTGACCCTCACAATTCTATTCTAAAGTTTAGTTGCTCGAGGGCGAGCAATGTTCAAGCTTAGGGGAGTTTGATGCGATGATTTTGAGTCACATTTATAGACTTGTTTTACTTGTGTTTTATGCATTTATTGGTCATTTTGGTGATTAATATTGCATAATTCATTTACTTTGGTCTATGAGATTTCTCAACATCAATTCTCCCTTATTTTATTGTTTTGAGCATAAATGATTACAATAATATGTTTTATTTCGGCTTATGTGGTTTTGTGTTACAATTTCAGGAAAAATGCATATCTGCAGCTGTCGATACTATCGACGGCTATCGATACCATCGACACAGCTACAGGCAGCCAACCGCAAGGAGCAACATAAAGTCGATACCATCGACCCTTGTGTCGATGGTATCAAGTTACTATCAGGTTGCTGGCAAGAAGATAGTCGATACTATCGACCATAGAGTCGATACTATCAACCCCAGAAGCTTCAGTGACGGAAGAGGACAAAAAGCGATACCCAAGAGAGTCGATACCATCGACCCTTGTCGATGGTATCGAGTTAGCATCAGGCGCAATGAAGAAAAGAAAAGAAGACTTGTCGATATTGTGCAGGGTCGATACCATCGACTTGCGTCGATGGTATCGACACCGTCAGATGCAAGTTTGTTTCAGATTGATCTAAATCCGATGACTATGATATTTTTACAACCTAACTCGGTGATTATACCTAATGATGGCAGCCATGAGCAAGATATCACGTCATTAGTCGCTGCACACGTCCCGAGAAGGTATGGAGAGAAGAACGGAGCCCAGAAGCACGCCCCATCCGTTCCGGAAGCCGAAGAAGACGTTTTCCACTGCCTAAAGGCTGTAGAGCGCGCATTCCACACCGAGGAATGCTTGGATCTTCTCTGTTCAGGGGTTTCTTTACTTATTCACGTTTTTCTCCATGTTTCCCCTTTTCTCTACCATGTTTTGCTTTGAGATGAACATGCAGGGCTAATCCCCTTTTTCTTTAGGACCGGGAGTAGCCCGGGGAAGCATTGTATGACATTTTTATCATAGTAATTCATCGTTTATCTCTTAAAACTGTGGTATGATTTCATTTTCTCAATTATATTGTTATGCTTGATCACCATAATGATAATTTAATGCCTTTAATTACTTTGAAAGAAGAATTAACGGTTGAAAAGAGACGAAATTCACATTAATTAACAAATCCTTTGAATAAGGTGATGTAAGGTTAATGGTGGAAACTCAGAGGTCGATTCTAATGCACCTAGTTTAGGATATAGGTTACTACGAAGGTGGAACCGAGCTAGACATAAGTAGTGAATTGTACCATGAAAGTGGGCAATTCTGATTACAGGCCACTACCCGGATTGAGAGATGAACTTCTTTAACTATATAACAATTCAAGCAATGAAAACCCACGATGAAACCGCAATCCTAAAGATATCCATTTGAATTGATTAAATTAAACCTTTAATCGATTGGTTTATTTTATTTTATTTTATTTTTAATTTTACAACAAATCTCAAACTCTTTTAATCGATTTAGCTGATCACGAACAGTTAGTAGTAGTCTACTGATAGTTTAGTGTCCCTGAGTTCGACTCGGGCCTCACAAGGGCCTATACTACATTGACGCGTACACTTGAATTTTACACACGATAAAAGCGTGTCAACAAGATCACCTCTCAACTTAAATGAGAGAGGAGTATTGCCCATATTACTAGAACTCAAGCTCACTCCTCTAGACCTAGGAGAGAAAGGGGTGTTGCTCAACAAGAAACCCTAGAACATAGGTTCGGTCAACAAGAACAACTTAAGCAAGAAACTCAACTAGCAACATACATAGCCGATATGATCATAAGCAACATATAAGAACATAGAAGAAGGTAGTGTAGTTAGGGTTAGGAGTTATGTAACCCGCCTTAAGCAAGCTCCAAGCTCCTATCTCCAAGCATCACCACAAGAAGAAGAGCAAGGCACTCTAGGGTTCGACCACCACTAGAGGAAGAAGGAAACTCCAAGGTAAGGATCGGCCACCAAGCTTGCAAAGGAAGAGGGGGTGTCGTGCACCAAGGGAGAGGGAGACTAAGGAACTAAAGGGATCCTTAGCAAGGGAAAGGAAATGCATATATAGGAAAGGATGGAGGAGAAACCAAGGAAAGACAAGGCAAGGTGTCGCCCACCTAGGGACACTTGTCCATGGGCAAAGCCACCACTCTAGCATGTCCTAAACACATGTCCAAGGCCATTGCCACATGCAAGAATCAAGCACAAATTGTCCACTAGTGGTGACACAAACGAGGTCAAAGAGAGTCAAAGGGTCCATGGGCAACACACCACAGGCCGACACACAACCTGGGCGACACACCATAGGCCGACACAAGCACAGGCCGACACACCTAGGCCGACACAGGGCACTCTTGCCCGACACAAGGTCCAAAGAGGAAAAGGCAACGCACCACCAGGCCCAACAAGCCCAAAGAAACTCAAGCAACGAGCCCAACCCTTCCTCTCAATACTAGAGGAAGCAAGGAGAGGGAGGAACACCTCACAAGGTGACAAACTTGCCCACAAACCCTAGACTTCGGTTAATTGCAAGTAGCACCTCCAGCTCCCAACAAAACACCAACAAACCCTAATCACCACTAAAGGTGATTAACAAGCAACCAAGCATCAGGGTTAAGCAAAGCAAACAGGATAAGCCCTAAATAGAGGTCAGGGTCCTTACAGATTTGGTTACAATTCAGTTACAACTACCATCACAAGACAATGAAGATGTTAGTCATCAAGACCATTCCATTGGGTCTAAAGTGGAGTATGCACCATCATCCTATTCAGACCATCAACTGGATTCACCAGGATTTGTCTGTGAAGACAAACCCACTTGGGGAAGCCCTTCATTCTATCCAGATGACCCGACTGATGAACCAATGGAAGAAATAAGTCATAGACATGAATGGGTCTATGATGACGATGATGAAGACTCGAAAATCCAATCGACCTCACAACCAGAAGGTTGGTTTGAGGAACCAGAGTTAGATATTGAACCAGACCAGAGTGACATTTCTCATACAGAGACTTGTCACTTCGCTTTGAGCAGTACGCCAACCATGGTTTGGAACAATTTGTTCGATGATGATGGCGACGCCAGCTGCTCGACATGGAGCAGTGAGTATAGTAACGAAGACGAGTTGGAGCAGCACGAGCCATCATTTGCCACCATCCCTTTACAAGGCTTGGTGGACATCAAGGGTGCAGGATGGACGATTCACTACAACATGGCTGCTGAGCATGAAGATACCCCTAACTCCATGCCAGGTGATAAGCTTGGGGTGGTAGAACTACAAATAGATTCTTTAGAGGACACTTCATGTTCAGAAGATGATTGGATGGCTCAGACTGTTCATGAAGATTTATCTGAGCATCCAACCTCAAGTGTAGAGATGGAGAGAGAAGATATGAGTCCTCAAGATGACGTCCAACCTATCACCTCCATTTCATCCTGTATCGACATCCCAAGACCTTCATATGCAGACTCATATAATGAAAGGTACCGTGAGGATGATATGCCAAAGAATTCGTCCCAGTGTAGTTCAAGCCACTTCCAACACAAAGATGACTTCACCGAGTCACCGATTTTCACTTTGCTTCTTCAGACTCGGCATGGCCAACACATCCCCCTATTCTACTCATATTATGTGGCAGAACCCGTCGGCAAGACACATGTGACACTGGTCCCAAAACTTAGGATTTGGGATCCCAGTGTCAGTATCGTGGGGCAACCACCCCCTTTTCTCTTACCCACCCTCCCGCCCTTTTATTACAATAAATTTTGCTTTTCATGTTGGTTAATTTCTTTCCTCTAACTGTTTTGATATCCTTGCACCCATGCATCATCTTTAGAACTTCAATAACTGTCGTTAAACTCATGCATTCCTGCCTCACTATTTCAAGTTTGAGTCTTGCTCGAGGATGAGCAAAATTTTAAGCTTGGGGTGGTAGGCTTCTCCCTTCTTTCTCTTCACCCTTCTAGCATGCATATTTAGTTTTAAAATTTTCAAAAAAAATCCAGCTTTTTAGCTTTGCAATTATGGATATGTTGTGTGAATCTAATAGATAAATGCCTGACTTTATGCCTAGATGCACAGTTTTCATCTTAAAAATTGCTTGACCTTTTGATTGACTTGCTCTTTGACTCTTTCCTTGAGTTTGGTAATAAATCTAAGGTTATGTCCCTTTTTCATAGCTTAAAGCTAAATTCCCTTGATCTATGTGGTGAATGGCAAATCCATGGCAAAGGACCGTTGGAATGAGCTAAATCATGATTAAAGTCTCCTAGCTGCGAATTTCACAAGCTTGCCTCTATTCTAAGGATTCTTGAATCATAATTGCAACTTTTCACATAGGTGTCAAGCGGATCATGATGAGTTTTGAGCTATGATCAAAACGAAGTGTTTTCCTTGATGGACTACGTGCCTTCTCACATTAGATTGAGTCAAAAAGATGAAAAACATAAAAATGTGCAAAAGAGGCTTGGCCACCCACAAAATCCCAAAAATATCTATATAGTTCTCACCCAAGCCTACAAATAGAATACAGATGATAAAAGCCTAAGTGTGAACAATAAATGAGTGTTGTTTTCTCTTTTAGGAGAGTTGAGGATGGTGCCCATCCGGTGTATGACTGCGCTCATGAACGTAGATATGTTGTGCCTAGTAGTACCACTCTAAAATCTCATTAGAGAGTCACTAGGAACCCCCTAGGTGACCTATGAGATCATCTCAGTAGTAGGGTTGGTTTGAGGCAGTACGAGGAGTTCGTCTCACTGCTCTGGGCCAACTGGCTCGGACTGTAGGGACTGTTGCTCATTACATGGACCAACCTGACACAGATCGGGATTCTCGGAAGTCATTAGAGTCTTTTGGCTTTATTTCTTAGGAAATGAATAAGTGAGAGGCATGTTGTTCCTAATTTCTATGCATGGATTCGTGGTGATGGCTCATTGCTCATCACCTACGTGATTACCTATGTACAATTCTTTCATGTCCAATAATTATGATTCAAACCCTCATGAGTATCGACAAGTTGTAGTGAATTCGCTTAATCTTGCCTGGAAACTCTTTGATCTTGCTTTGGCAGGGTTGTGCATGATTGGTGGGGGTTTGTTCTGAAATGACATGGATCAAGAGAATTGATGTTTTAAACTATTTTTCTTAACCTTAGCATCTATTGCCAAGCTTAATTTGGATGTTATCCTTTTGTTCTTTGAGCACAGTCTTGCTTGAGGACAAGCAAAGTTTTAAGCTTGGGGTTGTTGATAACACCCAAATTTACGCATATTTGCTAAGCAGTTATCTGTGGTTTTATAGCCTTAATATGCCCAAAATAACCCTAGACTCTTATCTTTTAGTAGTTTTTATCTCTTCATCGATAAAGTAGCTAAACTAGCCAAATTTTAGATTTGCAGGCACCAAAACTAGCCAATTTTGGGACTTGCAAGCACCGAACCTGAAAAGACAAGAATTCCAACCGCTACCCAGTACGGCTGCCCGATACGGCTGCTCAACACAGCTGAATGATACAGTCTGCCCGATACATCGGTTGCCCGACACGGTCATCAAGCGATAGTCATATTGGCCCACCTGATGCCTCAAGATCAAAGCCACGAATGAAGGACACATGGACCAATAAAGGCCACAACCCCCATCAACTCGTTGCCTATAAATAGAAACTACCAATCTACAAATGAGAAGAGAGGACCAGAGGGAGGACCCTGCAAGAGCTAGTGCCTAGACCAAGGAGCTAGTGTGTCGAGTTCTCCAAAAGTCTGCTACCCGATACAGTCTTCCCGATATGGCCTACCCGATACGGTCTGGCCGATACGGCCTAGAGAGAGAGGACCGAGGAGTCTAGAGGGACAAAGAGAAGACCCAAGGGGTGAGATCCGGCCTATACGGAGGCCAAGGAGAGAGAGACACCTCTCCTCTATGGGCTATATCTCTTCCCTCTTCTCTTTCATTCTACTGCATTCCTTTGTTTCTTGTACAAACGATGTTCATCCATCTTTGTTCAGTGTTTACCATGCTTGTCTATGGCTAGTTAGCTCCTTCTTGGCTATGTAGCCCGATCTGGGCATGTATATGTACCTTTGCCTTAAGCAAGTAGATTCATATCAGATCTAGTATGTTGCATGTTCTATTTTCTCTTTCTAAGTTATGATTGGTAGTTTGGTTGATCTCTTACTCGCTTGAACTATTGTTTCTGCCTGTATCGAGAGATCCGTTGTAGGAATAGCTAAGAGAAGATAGTTTGGATCTGAACCTGAGAGGAAGACGATCCAAGGTGTTCTGTTCCTAACATCTTGGAATATCCTAAGACCCGAGAGGGAACTTAGCATATTCCGAGGTGTTGATTCGTCATCCTCGAGAGAGGTTAGATGACATATCATTGATGGTTTTAGTCACGCAACGCGAGAGCGAGTGGGATGACCCACAAGAACAGACATGATAGTACATACTATGTTTGATATAGATTGCTTGCTCAGGTGTTCAAGGGTTGTCTATGCCCGAGAACGGGTGCATAGACTGTCCAACTTGTGGTTACATAGTAAGGAACTCTCTCTCTCTCTCAGATTAGTATAACCACAAGCTCTATTTTGTTTTCTTTTCTTTGTTTTGTTTTAAATTGTGACAGCCCGCTAGACTAGTTCTAGCACTTACTTTTATCGACTATTGTCTTGGCTTATCTGACTCAAGAACGAGATCTGTGGTGTCCTAAACGTCACCACGTCCCTATGTTCGACCCCGTGTATCTACTTCGACCCTGTAATAAAGTTGCGGGGGCCTAGAAGGTTTCAGGTTATAAATTTAAAGCTTGATTCCTTCCTTTGTCCCACATTCATATCTGGATGTGAGAAAAAGGCCGATCAACTTGGGATCTAAGTCCCTCATCACATTACTGGGAATTCTCATCCCTTAACATTATCATCATGATTACTAGATCTGGGTATTCAAACCCTTAGTTCATTACTGAACACTGTTGCCACTTATCAGGTAACTATTATCTCTAGGTCCTCAGACCAAGGTATACATGATACTTGTTGTACAAGCATCTCACATGGCTCATAAGGCCCATTACACATCTTATCACCTCTCACTAGGCAACAACTCATTCACACGACTCACAAGGCCATTACACATCTTGTCACCTCTCACTAGGCAACAACTTATTCACATGGCTCATAAGGCCATTACACATCTTGTCACCTCTCACTAGGCAACAACCTATTCACATGGCTCATAAGGCCTTTACACATCTTGTCACCACTCACTAGACAACAACTTATTCACATGACTCACAAGGCCATTGCACATCTTGTCACCTCTCATTAGGCAACAACGTATTCACATGGCTCACAAGACCATTGCACATCTTGTCACCTCTTATTAGGCAACAATTTATTCACATGGCTCACAAGGCCATTGCACATCTTGTCACCTCTTATTAGGCAACAACTTATTCACATGGCTCACAAGGCCATTAATTGTTATACTAGTTACACAAGTATTTAGCATACCTTACAAGGCTTATGCAATAAGAGAAGTACAACCTTCCCATCATTAGGGTTAGGGTTTTCCATTATTAACCATTTAGGTTTTCAAGATCATATTATCAATGATCAAACCCTAATTCATTGCTCCACACATCTAGGAGCAAACTTTGATATCATAAGTATTCAATCATACTTATTTATTATCTTCATTTATCAGTAAATGATTATCAACACAAGGTATGAGTTTCTCTCTCATCCTTACCAGAGTATGAATACATCATACTTTATTAACTTGGCTTAACCCTTTCTCAAGGTATGTTAGCCTACACTTATCAAAGTGCATTAAGATCATTACATCTCAATGTAACAATTGGCATGCCACACTTCATGTGTTACTCATCCATACATATTGGATTTAAGGTGCATCAAGGTGTAACAACCTTAAAGTGCTGGATGTGATATTTACCATGCCTTGGTGTATCACTTCCCTCATCACTTTTAACTTACTTAAGTTCATCAACTTATCTTGTATTAGGTTATTTCCCATCCTAATACTTTATCCACTATCCCATCATATTAATCTTGTAAAGTATTGGCCATAAGTCACACACTTGAATTACCCAACTATCATCAATGATATGGACTCATCTCAGGTTAAGGCATTGTTGATATAAGGTTGTCCATTATCATCCACTTTTGGTGTTTCACCTATCAAGGTATTAGCCACACCATTACTTGGTGTTACACTCATCACTCCTAAGAGTGTCTTGCCCTCACCTTTACAAGGTATCTCGAGTTAGAAGTATATACGCACCATTCATATCAGGCTAGAGGTGTTTGTATGTGTTACCCATGTCGTGCATGAGGTATTAAGCCATCACCATGTCGGGCTAGAGATGCATTCAATCACCATATCGAGTGTCTCACCATCTAGGGTTGGTTGTGATGGGTTAGGGTTTGCCATATCAGGCTCAACCCAATATACAAGCTGATAGGAGTGAAGGGCACCAAGCCATGTTGGGCTAGACTGTGGCATCCAACTCACATAAACAAGATTAACTAAGCGGAAGCATATCATTCACAGCGGATTATCGAAAATCACTAAAAATTAAAACTTTTTGCAAAGAGATCCAAACATAGAAAATCTCTTTCATCATGGACCAAAGTATAACATTTACATCCTAGTTCATAAGTACATAACTTGTATCATCTCTTCTTGAGGATTACAACATCAGCTATCCTATTAACATTATATACAAGCTGCATAATAACCACAAGGCATCAAGCCAAAATCTTAGATCGATTCATTAAAACATTAATTATAAACTCCGAGGACCTAAGAGTACAGAGACGACACATATGACTACTATCTATATGACTTGACAGGCAGTATCTCCACCTGAGATATTACTGCTGTCCCTGATGCTACTGCTGTTGTCCTTTCCCTGCAAAATAGTTTCTGCTTCTTTGTCCGCGTCCACCTAAAAAGTTGGATCCAACGGGCGTGAGACAATTATAAATTGCCCCAGCAAGAGATATAACTCTCTGCCAAAACATTATTATTGTAGATTATTAAAATAAAATTGAGTAGAAGTTCTTATATATTAACAGCAATATTAATCATTGTATGAGTAGAGTAAAGTAATATCCTTTCCTAAGGAGGACATTGCATCTACCCATGGTAGAGTTGTAATTCATCCATCTACTTGCAATGAATGTAAAGAGATATAAATAAAATCTATCAACTAGAGATGCATAAAAGAAATGTAACATCAGCCAATAAATTTCTGTATTCAATCCTTAAGCAACATGCTATACAGCTGATTACATTTTACAATCACACTTATGCCCTGAGGAGATGAGGTATACCGCTCATACTCCAACCGACCACTGTGAAGTTGAAATAAGTACCATACAAGGTCAATGGAAGAGTCGGAATCCAAGACCTCAACCTTCTTGGTCAGTATGAGATTATATGGTAGAGACATCATGTGTCAACTGCAAATATCTTGCCAAGGTATATTGGCATCTTCGCTATAGAGTTATAGCCCGTAGCATATACTCTCTTCAGAATATGGCCCGTAGACAATGCCTAGTATTATATTGTGGAGTTATGGCCCATAGCCATACTCTTATTGGGATACAGTCTGTAACCATTCCTGTTCATAGAATATGGCCCGTAGCCATTCCTATGAGGTGTAAGGATATATTCACCCATTACCCCCACATATTCAAAAATATGCGGCTTCCGGGTTATGCCGTGGAGCAACCCATTTCACCATTCAGCAAATTCTGACGCTGATGGATCTATGGTCAGGGCTCTACATGATATGATTTCACTTGATTAATTAAGTACATTAGCACATTCTTTTAGCATCAGTCAAGTTCTCAAATAGGAATTATTGTGACAATTGCTACAAAGAAACATATAAGCTCTTATCAACTGCTTTACCAAAACTTATAATACATTGGGATCTTAATCCCTTATCTCATCACTTGTAAGTTCACATCTCACAATGACATCATTATCTTACTTATCAAATTTGGGTATTCATACCACCAGTTCATCACTAATCATTGTTACCACTTGTTAGGTAACTATTACCTCTAGGTCCTCAGACCGAGGTATACATGATACTTGTTACACAAGCATCTCACATGGCTCATAAGGCCCATTAAGTGTCTTGTCACCTTTCACTAGGAAACCACTAACTCATATGACTCATAGAATCCATGCACATTTTGTTACTTTTACTAAGCAACAACAACATTAAGGCACACAAGGCCAATCAACATTTTTATTATATAAATGTTATAGCTCAAATCTGGCTACGTTCATCATCTTATGATATCTGCATGGTTAATACACATGATAAAATCCATAAAAATCACTTATCACATCATGTGATACAATAGTAACACCACCATTCCTTCATCAGGATTAGGGTTTGCTATCAAATAGGCTTTTCATCCCTTTACCCAAAGATTAGAGTTAGGGTTTTCCCATTTCACATTAATTAAGGTTTTATGTTTATATCATCTATCCAATCCTAATTTATTGCTCCACTCCTCTAGGAGCATCTATTGATATCACAAGTATTCACTCATACTTGTTACTTCCCATCATATATCATTTAAGAATTGTCAATACAAGGTACAAGTTCATTTCTCATTCTTATCATGATATGATTACATCATACTCATTAATTTGGCTTATCCCCTTTCATAATGTATATTAGCCTATACTTATCAAAGTATATCAAACTCATTACAATCTTATTGTAACAACTACATAACTCACACTTCATGTGTTTATTATCCAAATATGTAGGATTGAGATGCATCAAGGTATATCAACCCTGAAATGCTAAATGTGATATCTAACATGTCTTGATATATCACTTTTCTCCTCATATCCATCTTACTTAAGATAATAAACTGATCTTGTATTAAGGTATTTTCCTCTTAATACTTTATCCTCTAACCTATCACTTTTATCATGTAGTGCATAGGTTACACATTAGAATTGTCCAGCTATCTTTAATGATATGAACTTATCCAATGGTTAGGTATTGTTGATATATAATAAATCATTATCAACCATTTTAGGTATTTCAACTCTTAGGATGTTATCCACAACATAATTTAATGTTACATACATCATTCCTAAGAGTTTCATGTCCTCATATTTGTAAGGTTTATAGGGTTGATACACATGTATAGAGTTAGACATATAATGATCTAGGCATTATCTTGTCCCTTATACCCTTACTTATTAGAGTATCAATATCATCATTCATATGGTTTATCAATTTTACCCATCATGGGTGTAACATTCTCATCTTACTTGGTTATATTAGCCACACCCTTCTTTAGTGTATTGGCCATTATACCATCACTAGGGTTTCATATATTATTACATGGCATCACCCTAGATTTGAGTCTCATATCACATCATTGCATCAGGGTTCCATATAACATCATTCTAATTTAGGGTTTCACATTCAATAACCCACAATTAGGGTTTACTATTCATCCTAGTTAGGATTTGTATCACATTACCCTGAATTAGGGTTTCACATACTATCATACTTCATTAGGGTTTGGATTGCATATAGTATCTTCCTTCATTATACTTTCACATCACATTACCCATAGTTAGGGTTTTCTCATGGAATCAACCTCAATTAGGGATTCTCATGGAATCAACCTCAATTAGGGATTCAGATGGAATAAACCTCAATTAGGGATTCATGAAGTATCTTCTCAATTTAGGGTTTTCATGAAGTATCTTCTCAATTTAGGGTTTTCATGAAGTCACCCTAAATTTGGATTTCCCATAATATCATCCTAGTTTAGAGTCACACCATCACCCTAGATTAGGGTTACATCTGATATTGTCTAAATTAAGGTTAGGGCTCAAAAACCTTCTTGATTAAGGTTTCATGATCTCTTTATTAAGGATCATACCCTAATTGCTTAATCATTCATGTTGAAGGTGTTGAGGCTTATCCATTACATGGTTATTCTACATGTATGGATTCCTCTCTCTCTCACTCTCTCTAATATATTGACTATGTCAAACTTGGTTAGATTAGATCAACCAACCCTCCAATTAAGTACATTCAATTAGGGTTGACATAATGTATTGAAATATAGCTTGCTTAATGCTTCAAGGAATAGCTCATCTAAGGTTACCAATTACTTGGTACCTTAAAGGTACAACCCTAGAGGTTATCTTTGAGATAATTCAATGACAATTATAGGGTCAATTGATCCTTCACCACATTGAGTTATTAATTGATTTGATCACATTAAATCATCAAACGATCTTGACCCTTTAATCTCTAAATGGTTTGAAACCGTTTGGGCAAATTGCCCCTGAAACTAAATGAGCTTGGGTCTCCAAACGGTCTTGAGACCGTTTGGTCCAAACCATCTCAAAACCGAATGGACCAAAAAGTCCTTTCAACACTTACATGATTCATGATTTCAATAGATGAACCGATTATCAATTGAGTCCTTGATTTATTTATCACTTAAACTATTGAATCAACCTTCAATTAGACCATCAATTAGGGTTTTGAACCCAATTCATCTAGAAATTCTACTCAAGAAACCTTCAATTAGGGCTTTGAATCGAGTAGCCATCAATGATCAACATTGTGGAATTGATTCCATTGCAACTAATGAATCATCATCAAATTTTTAATATGACCTGACCCCAAACGGTCTTGAGGTCATTTGGATGACCTCCAAATGGTCTTGAGACCGTTTGCCCCATTCCATCCTTGAAATTTGTGAAATTCAATTAGGGTTTGGGTCATTGGATTGATCATCAAATCATAAATTGATTGCATTTCAATTTGGTATCTTTGGACCTTCAAATACTCAACCATACTTAACCCTAGACCTCCAAATGGTCTTGAGACCGTTTGGGCTAAGCAACCCATAAATCTCAATCAATCAATTTGAATTTCAGCACTTAACCTGATTAGGGTTTACTAATTGATTAATCCTCAACTGATGAACCCTTTGGAATTAATCAATCAAATTTTATGGGTCATTAACCATCAATATTAGAATCAAAATTTCCAAACGGTCAACCATGGTCAACTCTCCCAAATGGTTTGAATCCATTTAGCTTCAAACGGTTTGATGAAACCGTTTGCTTTCAAACGGTTTTGTTGAAACCGAATGAACAACTTGTTGAAATCGATTGGAATGTAATTTTCTTTGGGAAATGTGCCCAAGATGATGTCATCATCATCTACCTTCGTCCCTGTAGTTATTAGTACTTCTAATTTCATGGATTTACCCATTTCAACAAGCAATTAATCAAGAATTAGAAGGAATCATTATAATTGCAAGATTGCTAGTTGAATAATAATGAAAATGGGTTCAAGTTATATAACCCGCCTCCAATTGAGCTCCAAAGCTTCAAGATCACGTCAACAATGGTGGATGCAACTCCTTTCACTATCCCAAGGCTCGTCCTCAAGCTTTGAGTGAAAAAGAATGGTTAGATTTGAAGAGGGGATTGAGATAAGAAGAATTCATGCATTGATTTTCGATTTTCACCATGGATTCAAGGTGAAAGGAGGTCAAGAAGCTTACCAACAGGTCGGGGGTTGTCCTCCTGATCCTCCAAAGCTCCTTTGGTCGTTTTCAAGCAAGGGAAAGAAGTGGATTCTGAAAAAGCCTTTAATTTGTCTTGTAAAGGGTGCTTTTATAAGAAAATCAATGAGAGAGAAAATGCCTTATAAAAATCATTTAATTCCAAAATTAATGCCACCTCTTCCTCCTCAATTCCGTGCATGCAAAGATATCTTCCTTATCTCCAAATTCCCTTCCATTATCCATGAATTAATGGAAAATAAATTAAGCACCTTAATCATATTATACTAATATCCATAAGTGAGTGGATATTTCTTTTCCTTATAATAATGTGAGTGGGTATTTTAGCTCCTTGAGATATTTCGTGGTCCTTGAAAAGCACAAGGACGTAAAAACATATATGAATTCAACCATTACAATTTTTGTTGAAAGGCATTTCAATTAATATATTTATTTTTGCATTAAATGGAATTAAAGTTCCATTTATGCTTAAATCTTGATTATTTTAATATCAAGATTCTCTCTCCTCTAAATTAATTCAAATGAGGAACCCCTCTCATTTTATTTGCTCTACATGATGACAAGAAATATTAGGGACCTTATTGAAGTGGTAATTTTCATATTGAACCCTAGGTTTTGGGTAAATTGCATATTATACCAAAACTAGGTTTTAATGCACAAACATTGCTTTATCAGCTCTTTCTTGGTACCCAGGCTTTTCCCAAGCCATAACTCTACATCATCTTCATTATCATGATGCTTTAACACATGAGGAACATTTAATCATGTAAAATTTGCTATTTAACCCCTCAACTTGGGTAATTTGCATTTTAGTCCAAAATAAGCAAACATTGCTTCAATATTATTCAAACGAGACCAAAATTGAAACATAGGTTTCTATTGGGCCTTAATTACTTTTCAAAAGATTAAATTAAGGATCTAATTAACTTGCTTAAGCAAAAATCCCAGGGTTAAAGCATAACCCTGGTCAGGGATGTTACATAGACCATACAATGTTGGGTTGTAACACCCATGTCGGGTTAGGGTTGGTTGTGACGGGGACATGATACATGTATGTATCACCCATGGTGTTTAAGAGGTATCAACTCATCACCATGTTTGGCTAGAAATCAACTAGGGTTGTGTATCAGGCTACCATATCACACAATAGCATTTGCTATTCTTTACTCATATCAGGTTACCCAAATTAGGGTTTCATGTCAACTTATAAGTATTCATTTAACCTTGTATCATGCATGGAGTCTATACTTGACTCCCTATCACGCAAGAGGTGTATACTACACCCCCATATCGTTCAAGAAGGTATACAATCATATCCATATCATTTTAGTGAAGTAGGTGCATCATTATATCACGTTAGAGGTGCTTGCTTGTGTGCTTGCACCCGATATCACTTTTATAAAGTGATACCATCATCTTCAAGCTCTAGACCTTAGTTCTAACTGTTATAGTTCATGGAAATAGGTCTATGAAACTATTATAACTCATAATTTCATCAACTATTTCAGGAAATTTTGGAATTAAAAGTAGGTCATGAAATATAGCAATTTAGGTGATGAATAATAACATGGTTGAGTTCAAGTTATATAACCCATCTTAAGAACAAATTAAAAGATACAAACTCCAAAGCTCCACGTTCCTAAGATTGAAGATGACTTATAAAAAGTCCAAGGCTCGTTCAAAACTCCTTCATGTACAAGGAATCACCATAGATAAGCAATTGGTGAAGAAGAAAAGAAAAGAAGATCAAAATCCTAAAATCATACTTCAATCCAAGGTTGAAGATGATCATGACCTCACCTTAGGGTTAAGTATTGAGATCCTTCTTGCTCTAGCACCTTTGCATGATACTTCACATCCCTTTCACGATATGCCACCACTTGTGGCCGATATCCTCCTCACTTGGGGCCAAAAACACTTCACTATGGCCGATATCACCCTACTTGGGCCATATGATCTTGCTATGGGCGATACCCAAGGCCTATGCACGATACCACTTCACTCCTACATGATACATGGACCCTATGGGCGATACATTAGGGCAGGAGGGTGGTAAGGGTCGTAAAATTGCACTAAGGGATGAAACTAGGGGTATATATACTTGTTGCTCATGAAGGAAGGTAAAAATGAGGTGTCATCAATTTGAGCTAGTAGGTGCCACGTGTCCATGCATGGATGACACGTGTACATGCATGCATAAACATTTATCTTGTCATGAAAAATATTTGAGGGTGATCTAGGGATAAATATTCGTCCATTACATATCCCTTTGATTAAGATATATTAATTAATTCATCACTTTATGCACAACTCGTCACAACTTTACTAAGGAAGTTGTAACCCGACGCAACTCACCTCCTTGAGGTGCTTTGCAAGAAATGAAATTTTCCAAGAGTTCACAAAACGATATGAGGCTCCTCCTATGGCTCCTTGGCCGATAGGCACTCATATATAAGCTTTTCAACTTGATACAACTCAAGTTAAGCTTTCATATTCAACCCTTTTTTTAGTCATTTCATCACCAAGATAACCATAATTTATAATGGAATCAAACATGGTGTCTCCTTATTTCTCTCTCCTATACATGATACTAGGATGGATTAGGGACACTCTATAGGTGGTAATTTGCATATCAACCCCACATTTTGGGTAAATTACAATTTGTACCAAAATTGGTGCACAAGGTACCAACATTGTTCAAACAAGTTCAAACTTGGAATTTGGACTTTCCACAAGCCACCAACTTGCATAATTCTTTCTATAATAATGCTAAAACACATGAGGCATGTTAAAAATATGAAATATTGCAATATAACCCCTCAACTTGGGTAAATTGCACTTTGGTCTAAAACAAAGGAACATTGCTCAAACAACATTCAATCAGGACCAAACTTGGAACATAAGTGTGTCACATGATAACAAAACACCTTAGAGGATTATATTAAAGTTCTAAGCAACTTTATTAGCCAAAACAAATAGGGTCACCTCATAACCCAGGTCAGGGTCATTACACTGTCATCCATGTACTCTCAGGTCCGGGTATAGGATGTGTTTTCTGGATGATATACTCATATCGACACGAGATTTTTGTAGTATGCCAATGTTTGTAAATATATAGAATGTACATGTAAAATATCTTTTGTATGCAGGATGTGACTGAGGTCTTTGGACCCATATGTAAATACTTGTTACAGTATATGAAAATGAAATGATGGACCTTTTATAAATGTTCTATAGTTTATTTACATTATTAGAATTAGTTTTAATTATTCCACATTTTTGACTATGTGATAAATTAGTAGTTGATCGTGTTTTGTATTTTGAGTAATCTCGTTTAGCATGATGATGTGTCACACAAGCTGTCACAAACATTCAGTTCCATACAAATTCAACTAATGGCCAATCTATATATAAATATTGGTATATTTGTTGTTAGATAAAGTCTAAATTAAATTTGATATAAATGAACTTAACTAGTGTAATAATTTGATATGCATTGCATATTACTATTATAAGTAATAATCATGATCTGAACTCGGTTATGGAATATGTTATGAAATGTATAGTAGCTTGATTACGGTACAAAGAGCCTACTCCTGCTTTTATAAGTGAAACATATTTTTGTTTATAAATAACAAGTCTGCATTTCCATAACCTTTTGCTTATTCACCACCATTTTGATTTGGTTTGGTCTAGTTCCAGACCGATGCTCGTTCACTATGTTGAATTTTGGGTCACATTAAATTTAGTTTGGAGCAGTTCGAGTCGGATCAGATTTGATTTGGTCGAGTCATGTCCAGTTTAGGCTAAGTTGGACTTTGGGTCTATGTAATTTTCCAGTTACGTTGTTGTGCTACTATTTATAAATAAATAAATAAAAATTAACCGTGTTGATCTCATGCTCACTTTCAAGTTAGGCCAATATAATATATTTAGGTTAAATGTTTTATAGCTCTTATTTGGTCTAGTCGAGTTCTCGTTGAAACTAGTCGGGTCCGGTTGAATTTATAAAACGCAAGAAGAGGCAAACACGTAAGAAAAAAAAAAGCAAAGTAATGAGGACTTTCAAAACAAAAAAACAACTTAATGAGGAATAAGGGAATAGACCAGAATAATTCGTGCGGTGAAAAACTTCACTTTAGGACTTATACCGCCGCATAAGTGGATATGATGGTTAAAAAGAGAGCAAAGTCGTTACTTGCTAACAGCAGCTAACGGCATAGGGGGTTTTCAAGGATTATCAAAAAGATAGGGGATCATTTGGAATCTACAGATAAGACCGGGGGCTTTTGGAAGAGAACTCTTTGAGGAACCCCTCTCACGTAGAGTCGTATTGGACCCATCAAAACATAATAAATTACGAGACAAATAATATATATATATATATATATATATATATATATATATATATATGAGATTTAAAAAATAATAATTTCGAGGAACCCTCGGAGATAGAGTCGTATTGGATCCATCAAAATAGAATAAATTATGAGACAAATATATGGCGGCAAGTCACTCCTGAACAAATACAATGCTCAATAGACATTTAAAATTTACATATATCTATCTCTATATCCATATAAATAAGCGAAAGTGTATTGGGTGTATGTCTGTTTTTCCACCTACTTGCTTGAGTGCTTATTCATTTTTTTTCTTTTTTATTGTTGTAAAATTTATAATTTATTTTTTACGTTAGTTTCTTGCGGCCAACTAACATGGGTCAAGTATCTATATCTACTATCCATATAAGTAAGCGATAGTTTACGTTTGTTTGACTGGTTATTTTTTAATTATTTTTTCAAATGAGTCTTGGACGAATGTTTTAACCGTTGTTTGCTTTTTCAAACTGTTAGGAAAATCTGAACAAATAATTTTATAAATATCGTTATTGGTCGGTTTTAATCAACCGGTCTAATATGCTGACCGGTACAGTCGGTGTATTTATCTTTCTAGCCTAGGACATGTCACAAAGTTAGCAGAGTCGGTTGTCTTTTTTAATCGATATTTATAATCTCGAGTAGAAATACAAATATTATAACCGTTGTCATTGATATTCAAATGATATATTTCAAGTGACAGATTTTAACTAATAGCCAACCTAATCTTTAGATTGGTGCAATATGTTTATCTCTTTAGCCCAGAACATGTCGGTAAGTTAGTCGAGTTGATGGTCTTTCTCAATCAATCTTTATAATCTCAAGCAGCTTGCTTTTGCCTTTATATTTATTTTTGTTCAACGGCTAGATAATATATTAATCATTATTGTTGTTATACGAGAAACGTAATTAAACTTAATTTTTTTCCAGTCTTTTTCCATAGAAAAATTTCAATATGTCAGCATACTTATCTCTTTTGCAGAATGTGTCAAAAAATTATATTAGTTAATCTTTTTCAATCGGTTTTTATTTTTTGAGCAGTTTGCTTCTATTCTTTTGCCGTTATTGCTCAGTTACAAAAATATAAAGACGGCGATCAATTCTATTGGAGTACATAGCTCAAACAAATTTTCTCAAATCTCTTTTACAAAAGTGAGTAAAGATGTTGGTATTGTGTGTTATTTGAACAAATTAACGAGTGTGGTTACTTTTAGTTTTTTTGTTAGTTGGTACTTAAACACCTTCATTCTACTAAATTTTAAAATTAATGACCATTGTTTTTCGAATAGCTTGGTTTACTTGTTTATTTTATATGTTTTTTTACAAAAGTGAATACATGGGTTGGTGTTAAGCTTCTATGATATTTTTATTTTTTTATTACAAAAATAGTAACAAGAGTTGGTATAATATTAAGCAACTTACTTCGAATGGTATGCACTTTTTTCACGAGTGGTATTTGAGCGGCTTCTTTTGATTGTATTTTAGAAGAAAACTTACAAAATCTGACTATGGTTGGTGTTGAATGCTTCCGAATAGTATAATCTCAGAACAAGACATGGTGGAAAATTACTATAATAGTGAGATAAAATACGTGATTGTAAATAATCATATCTTAGAATGTGTAGTTTCTAACCATGCAAGTTTTTCTTTGACAAGTGATAAAATCAATTTGAACATTTGGATTCAACTAATTAATGTTGAATAAAAAATATAATATAATTTATTAACTGTGACTCGCGTGCTTAGCACGTGCAACTCTGCAAGTCTATATTGTATAAGACACTAATTAATTTTTTTCCAATTTTTTATTTTTAAAATTAAAAATAGTCATTTTGTAATATGTTCTATATAGGAAGGTGTTAGATTGTATTTTATGTAAATCTTTTTATATTTTTACATATAGATAACTTTTTTACTATAATAAGACAGTCGTGCGAGAGCATAAAAGGGTTCAAATGTATTTATTTCCTTTAATTTTTATGTTACAATTTGATATCCTCAAATAATGATATATAAAGGTTTCAATAGACATTTAATGTAGTTTTTATTTTAAATTTTCTAAATAATCTATCAACACTTGTCCAACTACATATGAAAGGCCAAAGGGTTGTATGTTATTTTTAATTATGTGTTCTAATGAAGTTGTATGTACCTCCTTATTGTGAGCTAACTCTAATCAGATTCCACACTCGCAATCTTTCTATGGTTGTTAGGGTCAGGTTGACGTGGTTGATCAGAAGTAACAATGAAAGAATCACATTTACTGAATTGGGAAACAATTCCTCTTTGTTAACACTTGTGTGCCTTTTATTAAAAATACTTGAAACATGTTTCAACATATGTCTCCTCTTTCCAACTTACCTTATTTACAATGTAATCGTCTATTAAATCTATTTTTATCCTTTCTTTTTGTTAGCTAGAGAATGTGATACAAGATTCTATACACGTGCAGTGCACATAATAAACTTGATATTGATAAGAAACATGGTGGATGGTATTGTCTGTAAATTTGGCTTCTATTTTTTAAATTACAAATTAGCCCTTATTTTGTAATATATATAATAAATCAAAGACTGTGGGAGGTTTTGTATGTAATCTTTTTATTTAACTATAAACCAGTCTTCTATTCTTATAAGACAAATGTGCGAGATCATTTGAATGCATTTTGTCCTCTCACTTGTGAAAAAAATGATCCTTTATTCTAGTAAATCTATACAAAAGTAATGGGAGGGTTGAATAAATAAATTGTTGTAAAAAAAATAAATTATATATTGTTTCTTGTCCTTTTATTAAATAATGTGTGTAGGGAAATATGGGGACAGAGATGACAGTAGAAATTAAAAAATCTATATTTCCCTATCACTCGCATCAACAACGATGTATAATGTAACATCCCTGACCTGGGTTATGTTCTAACCCCAGGAGTTTTGCTTAGCAAAGTTGATTATATGCTTGTACTTATCCTGTGAAAAGTAATTAGGGCTCATGAGGAACTTATGTTTCAATTTTGGTCCTGTTTGAACAATGTTAAAGCAATGATTGCTTGTTTTGGACTAAAGTGCAAATTACCCAAGTTGAGGGGTTAACTTGCAAATTGCATATGATAAGATGTTCCTCTGATGTTGAGACATCATAAGGATGAATATGATGTAGTAGTATGGTTTCCACAAGCCTGGACACCAAGATAGAGCTTGTTGGGCAATGTTGTGCATTAAAACCTAGTTTTGGAGTAAAGTGCAATTTACCCAAAATCTAGGGTTCAATATGCAAATTACCACTTCAACAAGGTCCCTAATGTTTCTTAGCATCATGTAGAGCAAACAAAATGAGAGGGTGCTTCATTTGAATTAAGTTGGAGGAGAGAGAATCTTGATATTAAAATAATCAAGATTAATGCCTAATTGAAACCCTAATTTGATTTAGGGCAAAAATGAATAAAAATAATTGAAGGGCTTTTAACCAAAATGTTTTGGGTTGATTTTGAATAAGGATGGACGTTCCTTTGCCAAGATAAGGAACGAAAATATCCTAAGTAGGTGAAATACCACTCACCATTATTATAAGGAAAAGAAAACCCACTCACATATGGATATTAATATAATAAGCATTAAGGTGCTTAATTTGATTTTCTTTAAATCATGGATAATGGAGAGGAATCAGAGGCAATGAAGATAGCCTCGTCCTTAAGGATTTTGAGGAGAATTTGAGGGGGAAGAGGCGGCACCAATTTTGGAATTAAATGCATTTTAATAATGCATTTTCTCTTTCATTGAATTTTTATAAAAAAGCCTTTTCCTAGCCAAATGAAAGGCTATTTCGACCCCACTTCTTCTCTTAGCTTGGAAACCGACCAAGGAAGCTAGGGAGGACCAGGAGGACGAACCCCAACCTGTGGGTAAGCTCTTGACCTTCGTTCTCCTTGATTTCATGGTGGAAATCGAAAATAAATTATGGATTCCTTCTTATTTCGATCTCCTCTTCAACCCTAGCCAACTTTTGCAATCAAAAGCTTGAGGACGAGCCTAGGGGGAGCTGCAAGAGCTTCATCCACCATTAATGGCATGATATTGGAGCTTTGGAGCTCAATTGGAGGCGGGTTTTATAACTCAAACCCTTAAACATTGCTATTGCATCAACTCTCTATGCTTTGTTGATTGATTTCTTCAATTTGATACACTCTTGTTTCTTTGCTGCAATTTCCATCAAGAACGGTTGCTGTTCTTGGTTGTTCGAAGGAAGGGGATGATGACATCATCCTAGATTCTTATCCAAAGAAAATTACCAAGCAAAACCGTTTTGATAGCTACTCCAAATCATTTTAATTTGATTGGCTATGCGGTTTCAGCAAACCGTTTAAGGGCAAACGGTTTGAAACCGTTTGGGAGCAAACGGTTTCAAGACCGTTTGAGATGGTTGACCAGGCGTTGACCGTTTGGGAATTTTGTTCCTAATTATGTAGGCTGATAACTCTTTAAATTTTAGGGATTAACTCCAAAGGAATCGAGAGTTGAAGGCCAATCAATTAGGCAATCAGATTGAATTATGTGCTGATTTTCAACCTGATTAACTTGACCTGGTTGAGCAAACGGTTTCAAGACCATTTGAGATGGTTGACCAAGCATTAACCGTTTGGGATTACTGTTCATAATTGTATTTATTAATAACCCTCCAAATTTGAGGGATTAAATCCAAAGAAATCGTGAGTTGAAGCCTAATCAATTAGGGAAACCTAATTGGATTAAGTGCTGATTTTCAATCTGATTTAATTGAACTTTTTGGGCAAACGGTCTCAAGAACGTTTGAGTGCGTTGACCAAGCATTGACCGTTTGGGATTACTGTTCCTAATGATGTGATCTAATGACTCACCGAATTTGAGGGATTAACTCCAAATAAATCATGAGTTGAAGGCTATTCAATTAGGCAAACCCTAATTGAAAACAGTGCTGAAATTCCAATGAGTTAAGTTGAGATTTTGGGTTGATTAGCCCAAACGGTTTCAAGACCGTTTGGGGATCACCCAAACGGTCTCAAGACCGTTTGGAGATCACCCCAAGACCGTTTGGAGGTCTGGGGTCAAGTATAGTTGACCAATTGAAGGTCCAAAGGTACTAATCATATTGCAATGTAGTGCTGATCTGTTGATCAACTCGATAGACCAATCCATGATGATTTTTTCACTAGAATCCAAAGATTGGATGGGCCAAACGGTCTCAAGACCATTTGGAGCTCATCCAAACGGTCTCAAGACCGTTTGGTGGTCACCCAAGACCGTTTGGAGGTCTAGGGTTGAGTATGGTTAGGTGTTTGAAGGTCTAAAGGTACCAAGCTGTCATACAATGCAATGCTGATTTGGTGATCAATCCAATGATCCAAACCTTAATTGGATGGCTTGGATTTGAGTGATATGATGGGAAAACGGTCTCAAGACCGTTTGGAGGTCATCCAAACGACCTAAAGACCGTTTGGGGTCAGGTCATACCCAATTTGGATAATGGTTCAATAGTTTCAAAGTAACCAATCTTGCATTGATGAGTGTTGTTGGATCTTCGATTCCAAACCCTAATTCAATTGAATCAAGCCCTAATTGATGACCAATTGAGGGTCAAATTAGTTGAAGGTTGACCTATTAAACTCAATTGAAGTATGAGCATAGGTCCAATTGATGATTGGTTCCATGAATTCAATGGTTGAAGGTCCAATGCAATCAATTGAAACACAATTAGTAGCATGATTGATGATCAACTTCAAAGCTCTAATTGGTGTTTATAAACCCTAATCCCATTGAGATCATACCATAACTGAAGTCCCAATTGAGGGGTGAGCCATGATTCAAATGATGATTGAGTTGATGATCCAATTGGTTGAAGTTCCATTGATTAGAATTGAGTGTGGTTCAATTTGGTTAATTCAATTGGATACCTCATGTTATTGAAGGTCTAATTGATCAAACCTTTATGAAAACCTAATGTGATTAGGTAGGAGATACCTTTAATGGTACTAGTCATTAATGCATAACAAATGCATGGACCCAATACATGATGTAAACCCTAATTGAGGCTGATTCAATGTATAACCTTAATAAGAGGTTGTCTACATGTGAAATCACTAATTAGGATGTTAGTAAACCCTAGTTGAGGGTGTATCCTTGTGAAACCCTAGTGGAGGGTGTATCATTGTGAACCCTGGTTGAGGGTGTAACCTTGTGAAACCCTAGTGGAGGGTGTATCATTGTGAACCATGGTTGAGGGTGTATCCTTGTGAAACCCTAGTTGAGGGTGTATCATTGCGATTGTTTATAGGCAACTTTATAATAAAGTTATGCCTTAAACTAAGATAAGTCCATATCATGTGAGATAGCTGGACAATTCTAATGTGTGGCCTATGCATTATATGCTAAGGGTGAGTATTCTGTGATGGAATGTATTAAGAGGGGAAATACCTTAATACAAGATAAAGTTGGTTAACTCAAGAGGGTCTGAATTAATGAGAAATAGGAAACCCTAACCCTGGTAAGGGAATAGTGGTGTTACCCTTGAATAATGATGTTATATATTGTTTTGCATGGTGGTGATATGAAATTGATGTATTATCATCTGTACTAACCATGCAGGTATGATGTGATGATGAACATAGCCAGGTATGAGCTATGACATTTTATGTATTTACATTGTTTATTGGGCCTTATGTGCCATGCTATACCTTATTGCCTAGTATGAGGTAATAAGAGAAGTAATGGGCCTTAAGTGCAATGAGAATATGTTTATGTAATAAGCATCATATTTACCTTGGTCAGGTGACCTGAAGGTGATAATTACCTGCAAAAGTGGTAATAATGCTCAATGATGAGATAAGGGTTTGAATACCCAGAACCATATGATTATGGCATTGAGTTGCAAAGGAATGAAAATTCCCAGTATTGAAATGAGGGAATGAGATCCCCATGTCTTATAAAGACTGAGAAGTGATTAATGGAAATAGTACATGTTTTCTTTATAGCATCTGTCTTATTAAGTTATGTTTGGAAACTTGGCTGATGCTAAAAGAATATGATAATGTACTTAATCAATCAAGTGATACCATATAATGTAGTTGCCCTGATCACAGACCCATCAGCGTCAGAATTAGCTGAATGGTGAAACAAGTTTACTCGGAACGCATATTTTTGAATATGTGGGGGTAATTGGGCAATTATATCCTTATGCCCCATAGGCATTGCTACGGGCCATGTCCTATGAACGGGATTGGTTACAGACCATACCCCAATAAGAGCATGGCTACGGGCCATGACTCCACAAAATAATACCGGGCATTGGCTACGGGCCATATCCTGAAGAGAGTATATGCTATGGGCTATAACTCTAATAGCGATGTTGCCAGTATACCCTGGAAAGCTATCTAGCAGAGACACAAGATGTACTGCATGTTATCTCGTACTGACCGAGATAGTTGAGGTCATGGGAATCCGGCTCTTCCATTGACCTATGTGTGGTACCGATGCTTTACGTAACCGTGGTCGGTTGGAGTATGAGCGGTATACCTCATCTCCTCAGGGCATAAGTATGATTGTAAAATGTAATCAGCCGTGTAGCATATTTGCTTAGGGTTGAATTGCGATAATCAATGGTTGATGATACATGGTCTATTATATCATAGTTGGATAAATGATATACATGTTCTTCATATTCCTTCTTAAATGAATGACTTGCTGCTTAATCAAGTTATAATTGGAATGATTGCATAGAGAATACTGCTCTGCATATCTTATTCAATGATTTACCTACTGTTGAGTAAATATAATTCTACTGCTCAATGTTATTCTATTATCAGCAATAACAATGTTTCTGGCGGAGAGTTATATCTCTCGCTGGGACAATTTTTATAATTGTCTCACCCCCGTGGGATTAAATTTTTAGGTAATCACCGAAGAAGAGGAAGAAACCTTTCAGTGGGTGAGCAACAACAACAGCAGTCATAGGGACAACAGTGATCGAACAGGTGGAGACATTGGCTGGTTTTGTGTAGATAGTCCTATGAGTCGTCTCTGTACTCTCGGGTCCTAGGAGTTAGTGTTTTGATTCTCCGATCTGAGATTTTGTGCAAAGAGGCATAATATGTATATATATGAACCAGGATGTAATGTTTTACTTTGGTTCTAAATGAAAGAGTTTTCCTATGAATGGATCTCTTGATAAATGGTTTTAATTTTTAGTGATTTCCAGTAATCCGCTGCTAACGATCGCTTCCGCATGTTTCATTATTGCTGACGACGCTTGTTATCTTAAATGATGGCGGGTGTCGTCACAGTTTAGTGGTATCAGAGCTCTAGGTTCATTGAGTCTACAGAGACATAGGATTAAGGTAGTTGAGTCTGTTCTAAGTGTCTTCCAGTTTATCTGATAGTGTCTTCTGCTCATATAGGAGAAGAAGAACTAAATATGTCTGGATCACACGATGAACACGCTGCTGAGAGCAGTGTAGCTGCACCGGGAAGAGGTGCAAGAGACCAGGACAGGGAGGAACCTGTACCTGATCAACCCCAGTTCAACCCAGCTGATATGGGGAACCCAGCCTTTCAGACTATGTTCGGGTAGTTTATGGCAGCTATGACCCACATGACGGATAGAATGCCAATACCTGCACCCAGGGCACCACCCCATGATGAAAGACATGGTGCCGGCAAGACCTTTGAAAGGCTGAAGAGGGTAGGAGCATTAGAGTATGCTGGTACAGCTGATCTAGCAGATGCTGACCTATGGTTGACTGAATTAGTGAAAGCATTCAGAACCCTCATGATACCTGATGATGAGAGGGTTAGGCATGCTGTATATCTCCTGAAAGGGAGTGCTGGACACTGGTGGACCATTGAGGAGGGCAAAAGACCTGGAGTTGTGATTGGATGGGATGAATTCAGGCGTGAATTTGTCACTAGATACTTTCCTAAGACATTTCTAGATGAGAAGATATCCCAGTTTGAGAGAATTAAACAAGGACCTATGAACATTAGTGAGTATGAGGCTAGGTTCATGGAGTTGTTGCGGTTTTGTCCGCACATGGCATCCAATGATGAGGAAAGAATTCGGCGATTCGAGAAGGGGTTGAACGCTGAATTAACCACTCCGGTGTCTGCTCTGGAGAACCGGGAGAGGCTTGCAACTTTTGTGGAGTTTGTAAGACGCATAGAGAGGTCTATAGTTGAGAAGCGACAAACTAAGGGTAAGAAGGAATACCCACAGTTTCAAGGGCATAGTGCTGGGAGTTTCAAGAAACCAAGGTATTCTGTGCCTACACCACCAAAGGAAGCTCACATTTCAACTTCTATGTCAGTAACTGGACCCCCTAGACCACACCAAGAGAATAGAACTTGTCATCGATGTGGACTAGTAGGTCATCTGGCAAGGGATTGCCCAACGGGGAATGCTGTGGTGAATCAACCCCCGAGACAAAGTCCACAAGGTTCTTAGAGAAAGCAGTTTTCTAGTGGTACCCGAGGACGTGGACAAGCATCCCAGGCAGGATCTTCTGCGTTCAATAATAGAGCACAGGGCCAACAGCAGGCAACGGCTAGGCTCTATGCTATGAACCAGTCTGAAGCAGTAGTCAACCCTCGGGTTGTGACAGGTCAGATGGAATTACTTTAATTCTGATATGTCTTTATCCTGCTTTGTATTTGTGTTAATAGATCCGGGAGTTGAGGAGGAAATATCCTACTCTTTTCTGTTAATGTTTTGTTGATGATTTCGGGGACGAAATCCTTATAAGGGGTGGATAATTTGTAACATCCCTGACCTGGGTTATGTTCTAACTCCAGGAGTTTTTCTTAACAAAGTTGATTATATGCTTGTACTTATCCTGTGAAAAGTAATTAGGGCTCATGAGGAACTTATGTTTCAATTTTGGTCCTATTTGAACAATGTTAAAGCAATGATTGCTTGTTTTGGACTAAAGTGCAAATTACCCAAGTTGAGGGGTTAACTTGCAAATTGCATATGATAAGATGTTCCTCTGATGTTGAGACATCATAAGGATGAATATGATGTAGTAGTAAGGTTTCCACAAGCCTGGACACCAAGATAGAGCTTGTTGGACAATGTTGTGCATTAAAACCTAGTTTTGGAGTAAAGTGCAATTTACCCAAAATCTAGGGTTCAATATGCAAATTACCACTTCAACAAGGTCCCTAATTTTTCTTGGCATCATGTAGAGCAAATAAAATGAGAGGGGTGCTTCATTTGAATTAAGTTGGAGGAGAGAGAATCTTGATATTAAAATAATCAAGATTAATGCCTAATTGAAACCCTAATTCGATTTAGGGCAAAAATGAATAAAAATAATTGAAGGGCTTTTAACCAAAATGTTTTGGGTTGATTTTGAATAAGGATGGACGTTACTTTGCCAAGATAAGGAACGAAAATATCCTAAGTAGGTGAAATTCCACTCACCATTATTATAAGGAAAAGAAAACCCACTCACATATGGATATTAATATAATAAGCATTAAGGTGCTTAATTTGATTTTCTTTAAATCATGGATAATGTAGAGGAATAAGAGGCAATGAAGATAGCCTCGTCCTTAAGGATTTTGAGGAGAATTTGAGGGGGAAGAGGCGGCACCAATTTTGGAATTAAATGCATTTTAATAATGCATTTTCTCTTTCATTGAATTTTTATAAAAAGGCCTTTTCCTAGCCAAATGAAAGGCTATTTCGACCCCACTTCTTCTCTTAGCTTGGAAACCGACCAAGGAAGCTAGGGAGGACCAGGAGGACGAACCCCAACCTGTGGGTAAGCTCTTGACCTTCGTTCTCCTTGATTTCATGGTGGAAATCGAAAATAAATTATGGATTCCTTCTTATTTCGATCTCCTCTTCAACCCTAGCCAACTTTTGCAATCAAAAGCTTGAGGACGAGCCTAGGGGGAGTTGCAAGAGATTCATCCACCATTAATGGCGTGAGATTGGAGCTTTGGAGCTCAATTGGAGGCGGGTTTTATAACTCAAACCCTTAAACATTGCTATTGCATCAATTCTCTATGCTTTGTTGATTGATTTCTTCAATTTCATACACTCTTGTTTCTTTGCTGCAATTTCCATCAAGAACGGTTGCTGTTCTTGGTTGTTCGAAGGAAGGGGATGATGACATCATCCTAGATGCTTATCCAAAAAAAATTACCAAGTAAAACCATTTTTATAGCTACTCCAAATCGTTTTAATTTGATTGGCTATGCGGTTTCAGCAAACCATTTAAGGACAAACGGTTTGAAACCGTTTGGGAGAAAACGGTGTCAAGACCGTTTGAGATGGTTGACCAAGCGTTGACCGTTTGGGAATTTTGTTCCTAATTATGTAAGCTGATAACCCTCCAAATTTGAGGGATTAACTCCAAAGGAATCGATAGTTGAAGGCCAATCAATTAGGCAATCGGATTGAATTATGTGCTGATTTTCAACCTGATTAACTTGACCTGGTTGATCAAACGGTTTCAAGACCGTTTGAGATGGTTGACCAGGCGTTGACCGTTTGGGAATTGTGTTCCTAATTATGTAGGCTGATAACTCTTTAAATTTGAGGGATTAACTCCAAAGGAATCGAGAGTTGAAGGCCAATCAATTAGGCAATCGGATTGAATTATGTGCTGATTTTCAACCTGATTAACTTGACCTGGTTGATCAAACGGTTTCAAGACCGTTTGAGATGGTTGACCAAGCGTTTACCGTTTGGTATTACTGTTTATAATTATGTTTATTAATAACCCTCCACATTTGAGGGATTAACTCCAAAGAAATAGTGAGTTGAAGCCTAATCAATTAGGGAAACCTAATTGGATTAAGTGCTGATTTTCAATCTGATTTAATTGAACGTTTTGGGCAAACGGTCTCAAGACCGTTTGAGTGCGTTGAACAAGCGTTGAACGTTTGGGATTACTGTTCCTAATGATGTTATATAATGACTCACCGAATTTGAGGGATTAACTCCCAAGAAATCATGAGTTGAAGGCTATTCAATTAGGCAAACCCTAATTGAAAACAGTGCTGAAATTCCAATGAGTTAAGTTGAGATTTTGGGTTGATTAGCCCAAACGGTTTCAAGATCGTTTGGGGATCACCCAAACGGTCTCAAGACCGTTTGGGGATCACCCCAAGACCGTTTGGAGGTCTGGGGTCAAGTATAGTTGACCAATTGAAGGTTCAAAGGTACTAATCATATTGCAATGTAGTGCTGATCTGTTGATCAACTCGATAGACCAATCCATGATGATTTTTTCACTAGAATCCAAAGGTTGGATGGGCCAAACGGTCTCAAGACCGTTTGGAGCTCATACAAACGGTCTCAAGACCGTTTGGTGGTCACCCAAGACCATTTGGAGGTCTAGGGTTGAGTATGGTTAGGTGTTTGAAGGTCTAAAGGTACCAAGCTGTCATACAATGCAATGCTGATTTGGTGATCAATCCAATGATCCAAACCTTAATTGGATGGCTTGGATTTGAGTGATATGATGGTCAAACGGTCTCAAGACCGTTTGGAGGTCATACAAACGACCTCAAGACCGTTTGGGGTCAGGTCATACCCAATTTGGATAATGGTTCAATAGTTTCAAAGTAACCAATCTTGCATTGATGAGTGTTGTTGGATCTTCGATTCCAAACCCTAATTCAATTGAATCAAGCCCTAATTGATGACCAATTGAGGGTCAATTGAGGGTCAAATTAGTTGAAGGTTGACCTATTAAACTCAATTGAAGTATGAGCATAGGTCCAATTGATGATTGGTTCCATGAATTCAATGGTTGAAGGTCCAATGCAATCAATTGAAACACAATTAGTAGCATGATTGATGATCAACTTCAAAGCTCTAATTGGTGTTTATAAACCCTAATCCCATTGAGATCAGACCATAACTGAAGTCCCAATTGAGGGGTGAGCCATGATTCAAATGATGATTGAGTTGATGATCCAATTGGTTGAAGTTCCATTGATTAGAATTGAGTGTGGTTCAATTTGGTTAATTCAATTGGATACCTCATGTTATTGAAGGTCTAATTGATCAAACCTTTTTGAAAACCTAATGTGATTAGGTGGGAGATACCTTTAATGGTACTAGTCATTAATGCATAACAAATGCATGGACCCAATACATGATGTAAACCCTAATTGAGGCTGATTCAATGTATAACCTTAATAAGAGGTTGTCTACATGTGAAATCACTAATTAGGATGTTAGTAAACCCTAGTTGAGGGTGTATCCTTGTGAAACCCTAGTGGAGGGTGTATCAATGTGAACCCTGGTTGAGGGTGTAACCTTGTGAAACCCTAGTGGAGGGTGTATCATTGTGAACCCTGGTTGAGGGTGTATCCTTGTGAAACCCTAGTTGAGGGTGTATCATTGCGATTGTTTATAGGCAACTTTATAATAAAGTTATGCCTTAAGCTAAGATAAGTCCATATCATGTGAGATAGCTGGACAATTCTAATGTGTGGCCTATGCATTATATGCTAAGGGTGAGTATTCTGTGATGGAATGTATTAAGAGGGGAAATACCTTAATACAAGATAAAGTTGGTTAACTCAAGAGGGTCTGAATTAATGAGAAATGGGAAACCCTAACCCTGGTAAGGGAATAGTGGTGTTACCCTTGAATAATGATGTTATATATTGTTTTGCATGGTGCTGATATGAAATTGATGTATTATCATCTGTACTAACCATGCAGGTATGATGTGATGATGAACATAGCCAGGTATGAGCTATGACATTTTATGTATTGACATTGTTTATTGGGCCTTATGTGCCATGCTATACCTTATTTCCTAGTATGAGGTAATAAGAGAAGTAATGGGCCTTAAGTGCCATGAGAAGATGTTTATGTAATAAGCATCATATTTACCTTGGTCAGGTGACCTGAAGGTGATAATTACCTGAAAAAGTGGTAATAATGCTCAATGATGAGCTAAGGGTTTGAATACCCAGAACCATATGATTATGGCATTGAGTTGCGAAGGAATGAAAATTCCCAGTATTGAAATGAGGGACTGAGATGCCCATGTCTTATAATGACTTAGAAGTGATTAATGGAAATAGTACATGTTTTCTTTATAGCATTTGTCTTATTAAGTTATGTTTGGAAACTTGGCTGATGCTAAAAGAATATGATAATGTACTTAATCAATCAAGTGATACCATATAATGTAGTTGCCCTGATCACAGATCCATCAGCGTCAGAATTAGCTGAATGGTGAAACGAGTTTACTCGGAACGCATATTTTTGAATATGTGGGGGTAATTGGGCAATTATATCCTTATACCCCATAGGCATTGCTACGAGCTATGTCCTATGAACGAGATTGGTTACGGACCATACCCCAATAAGAGCATGGCTATGGGCCATGACTCCACAAAATAATACTGGGCATTGGCTACGGGCCATATCCTGAAGAGAGTATATGCTATGGGCTATAACTCTAATAGCGATGTTGCCAGTATACCCTGGAAAGCTATCTAGCAGAGACACAAGATGTCCTGCATGTTATCTCGTACTGACCGAGATAGTTGAGGTCATGGGAATCCGGCTCTTCCATTGACCTATGTGTGGTACCGATGCTTTACGTAACCGTGGTCGGTTGGAGTATGAGCGGTATACCTCATCTCCTCAGGGCATAAGTATGATTGTAAAATGTAATCAGCCGTGTAGCATATTTGCTTAGGGTTGAATTGCGATAATCAATGGTTGACGATACATGGTCTATTATATCATAGTTGGATAAATGATATACATGTTCTTCATATTCCTTCTTAAATGAATGACTTGATGCTTAATCAAGTTATAATTGAAATGATTGCATAGAGAATACTGCTCTGCATATCTTATTCAATGATTTACCTACTGTTGAGTAAATATAATTCTACTGCTCAGTGTTATTCTATTATCAGCAATAACAATGTTTCTGGCGGAGAGTTATATCTCTCGCTGGGACAATTTTTATAATTGTCTCACCCCCGTGGGATTAAATTTTTAGGTAATTGCCGAAGAAGAGGAAGAAACCTTTCAGTGGGTGAGCAACAACAGCAGCAGTCATAGGGACAACAGTGATCCAACAGGTGGAGACATTGGCTGGTTTTATGTAGATAGTCCTATGAGTCGTCTCTGTACTCTCGGGTCCTAGGAGTTAGTGTTTTGATTCTCCGATATGAGATTTTGTGCAAAGAGGCATAATATATATATATATATATATATATATATATATATATATATATATATGAACCAGGATGTAATTTTTTACTTTGGTTCTAAATGAAAGAGTTTTCCTATGAATGGATCTCTTGATAAATGGTTTTAATTTTTAGTGATTTTCAGTAATCCTCTGCTAACGATCACTTCCGCATGTTTTATTATTGCTGACGACGCTTGTTATCTTAAATGATGGCGGGTGTCGTCACAGTTTAGTGGTATCAGAGCTCTAGGTTCGCTGAGTCTACAGAGACATAGGATTAAGGTAGTTGAGTCTGTTCTAAGTGTCTTCCAGTTTATCTGATAGTGTCTTCTGCTCATATAGGAGAAGAAGAACTAAAGATGTCTGGATCACACGATGAACACGCTGCTGAGAGCAGTGTAGCTGCACCGGGAAGAGGTGCAAGAGACCAGGATAGGGAGGAACCTGTACCTGATCAACCCCAGTTCAACCCAGCTGATATGGGGAACCCGGCCTTTCAGACTATGTTCGGGCAGTTTATGGCAGCTATGACCCACATGACGGATAGAATGCCAGTACCTGCACCCAGGGCACCACCCCATGATGAAAGATATGGTGCCGGCAAGACCTTTGAAAGGCTGAAGAGGGTAGGAGCATTAGAGTATGCTGGTACAGCTGATCCAGCAGATGCTGACCTATGGTTGACTGAATTAGAGAAAGCATTCAGAATCCTCATGATACCTGATGATGAGAGGGTTAGGCATGCTGTATATCTCCTGAAAGGGAGTGCTGGACACTGGTGGACCATTGAGGAGGGCAAAAGACCTAGAGTTGTGATTGGATGGGATGAATTCAGGCGTGAATTTGTCACTAGATACTTTCCTAAGACATTTCTAGATGAGAAGATATCCCAGTTTGAGAGAATTAAACAAGGACCTATGAACATTAGTGAGTATGAGGCTAGGTTCATGGAGTTGTTGCGGTTTTGTCCGCACATGGCATCCAATGATGAGGAAAGAATTCGACGATTCGAGAAGGGGTTGAACGCTGAATTAACCACTCCGGTGTCTGCTCTGGAGAACCGGGAGAGGTTTGCAACTTTTGTGGAGTCTGTAAGACGCATAGAGAGGTCTATAGTTGAGAAGCGACAAACTAAGGGTAAGAAGGAATACCCACAGTTTCAAGGGCATAGTGCTGGGAGTTTCAAGAAACCAAGGTATTGTGTGCCTACACCACCAAAGGAAGCTCACACTTCAGCTTCTATGTCAGTAACTGGACCCCATAGACCACACCAAGAGAATAGAACTTGTCATCGATGTGGACTAGTAGGTCATCTGGCAAGGGATTGCCCAACGGGGAATGCTGTGGTGAATCAACCCCCGAGACAAAGTCAGCAAGGTTCTCAGAGAAAGCAGTTTTCTAGTGGTACCCGAGGACGTGGACAAGCATCCCAGAAGGATCTTCTGTGTCCAATAATAGAGCACAGGGCCAACAGCAGGCAACGGCTAGGCTCTATGCTATGAACCAGTCTGAAGCAGTAGTCAACCCTCGGGTTTTGACAGGTCAGATGGAATTACTTTAATTCTGATATGTCTTTATCTTGCTTCGTATTTGTGTTAATAGATCTGGGAGTTGAGGAGGAAATATCCTACTCTTTTCTCTTAATGTTTTGTTGATGATTTCGGGGACGAAATCCTTCTAAGGGGTGGATGATTTGTAACATCCCTGACCTGGGTTATGTTCTAACCCCAGGAGTTTTTCTTAACAAAGTTGATTATATGCTTGTACTTATCCTGTGAAAAGTAATTAGGGCTCATGAGGAACTTATGTTTCAATTTTGGTCCTGTTTGAACAATGTTAAAGCAATGATTGCTTGTTTTGGACTAAAGTGCAAATTACCCAAGTTGAGGGGTTAACTTGCAAATTGCATATGATAAGATGTTCCTATGATGTTGAGACATCATAAGGATGAATATGATGTATTAGTATGGTTTCCAAAAGCTTGGACACCAAGATAGAGCTTGTTGGACAATGTTGTGCATTAAAACCTAGTTTTGGAGTAAAGTGCAATTTACCCAAAATCTAGGGTTCAATATGCAAATTATTACTTCAACAAGGTCCCTAATGTTTCTTGGAATCACGTAGAGAAAATAAAATGAGAGGGGTGCTTCATTTGAATTAAGTTGGAGGAGAGAGAATCTTGATATTAAAATAATCAAGATTAATGCCTAATTGAAACCCTAATTTGATTTAGGGAAAAAATGAATAAAAATAATTGAAGGGATTTTAACCAAAATGTTTTGGGTTGATTTTTAATTAGGATGGACGTTCCTTTACCAAGATAAGGAACGAAAATATCCTAAGTAGGTGAAATTCCACTCACCATTATTATAAGGAAAAGAAAACCCACTCACATATGGATATTAATATAATAAGCATTAAGGTGCTTAATTTGATTTTCTTTAAATCATGGATAATGGAGAGGAATAAGAGGCAATGAAGATAGCCTCATCCTTAAGGATTTTGAGGAGAATTTGAGGGGGAAGAGGCGGCACCAATTTTGGAATTAAATGCATTTTAATAATGCATTTTCTCTTTCATTGAATTTTTATAAAAAGGCCTTTTCCTAGCCAAATGAAAGGCTATTTCGACCCCACTTCTTCTCTTAGCTTGGAAACCGACCAAGGAAGCTAGGTAGGACTAGGAGGACGAACCCCAACCTGTGGGTAAGCTCTTGACCTTCGTTCTCCTTGATTTCATGGTGGAAATCGAAAATAAATTATGGATTCCTTCTTATTTCGATCTCCTCTTCAACCCTAGCCAACTTTTGCAATCAAAAGCTTGAGGACGAGCCTAGGGGGAGTTGCAAGGGCTTCATCCACCATTAATGGCGTGATATAGAATCTTTGGAGCTCAATTGGAGGTGGGTTTTATAACTCAAACCCTTAAACATTGCTATTGCATCAATTCTCTATGCTTTGTTGATTGATTTCTTCAATTTGATACACTCTTGTTTCTTTGCTGCAATTTCCATCAAGAACGGTTTCTGTTCTTGGTTGTTCGAAGGAAGGGGATGATGACATAATCCTAGATGCTTATCCAAAGAAAATTACCAAGCAAAACCGTTTTTATAGCTACTCTAAATCGTTTTAATTTGATTGGCTATGTGGTTTCAACAAACCGTTTAAGGGAAAACGGTTTGAAACCGTTTGGAAGAAAACGGTTTCAAGACCGTTTGAGATGGTTGACCAAGCATTGACCGTTTGTGAATTTTGTTCCTAATTATGTAGGCTGATAACCCTCCAAATTTGAGGGATTAACTCCAGGGAATCGAGAGTTGAAGGCCAATCAATTAGGCAATCAGATTGAATTATGTGCTGATTTTCAACCTGATTAACTTGACCTGGTTGAGCAAACGGTTTCAAGACCGTTTGAGATGGTTGACCAAGCGTTGAAAGTTTGGGATTCCTGTTCATAATTATGTTTATTAATAACCCTCCAAATTTGAGGGATTAACTCCAAATAAATCGTGAGTTGAAGCCTAATCAATTAGGGAAACCTAATTGGATTAAGTGCTGATTTTCAATCTGATTTAATTGAACTTTTTGGGCAAACGGTCTCAAGACCGTTTGAGTGCGTTGACCAAGCATTGACCGTTTGGGATTACTGTTCCTAATGATGTGATATAATGACTCACCGAATTTGAGGGATTAACTCCCAAGAAATCATGAGTTGAAGGCTATTCAATTAGGCAAACCCAAATTGCAAACAGTGCTGAAATTCCAATGAGTTAAGTTGAGATTTTGGGTTGATTAGCCCAAACGGTTTCAAGACCATTTGGGGATCACCCAAACGGTCCCAAGACCGTTTGGGGATCACCCCAAGACCGTTTGGAGGTCTGGGGTCAAGTATAGTTGACCAATTGAAGGTCCAAAGGTACTAATCATATTGCAATGTAGTGCTGATATGTTGATCAACTCGATAAACCAATCCATGATGATTTTTTCACTAGAATCCAAAGGTTGGATGGGCCAAACGGTCTCAAGACCGTTTGGAGCTCATCCAAACGGTCTCAAGACCGTTTGGTGGTCACCCAAGACCGTTTGGAGGTCTAGGGTTGAGTATGGTTAGGTGTTTGAAGGTCTAAAGGTACCAAGCTGTCATACAATGCAATGCTGATTTGGTGATCAATCCAATGATTCAAACCTTAATTGGATGGCTTGGATTTGAGTGATATGATGGGCAAACGGTCTCAAGACCGTTTGGAGGTCATCCAAACGACCTCAAGACCGTTTGGGGTCAGGTCATACCCAATTTGGATAATGGTTCAATAGTTTCAAAGTAACCAATCTTGCATTGATGAGTATTGTTGGATCTTCGATTCCAAACCCTAATTCAGTTGAATAAAGCCCTAATTGATGACCAATTGAGGGTCAATTGAGGGTCAAATTAGTTGAAGGTTGACATATTAAACTCAATTGAAGTATGAGCATAGGTCCAATTGATGATTGGTTCCATGAATTCAATGGTTGAAGGTCCAATGCAATCAATTGAACACAATTAGTAGCATGATTGATGATCAACTTCAAAGCTCTAATTGGTGTTTATAAACCCTAATCCCATTGAGATCAGACCATAATTGAAGTCCCAATTGAGGGGTGAGACATGATTCAAATGATGATTGAGTTGATGATCCAATTGGTTGAAGTTCCATTGATTAGAATTGAGTGTGGTTCAATTTGGTTAATTCAATTGGATACCTCATGTTATTGAAGGTCTAATTGAGCAAACCTTTTTGAAAACCTAATGTGATTAGGTGGGAGATACCTTTAATGGTACTAGTCATTAATGCATAACAAATGCATGGACCCAATACATGATGTAAACCCTAATTGAGGCTGATTCAATGTATAACCTTAATAAGAGGTTGTCTACATGTGAAATCACTAATTAGGATGTTAGTAAACCCTAGTTGAGGGTGTATCCTTGTGAAACCCTAGTGGAGGGTGTATCATTGTGAACCCTGGTTGAGGGTGTAACCTTGTGTAACCCTAGTGGAGGGTGTATCATTGTGAACCCTGGTTGAGGGTGTATCCTTGTGAAACCCTAGTTGAGGGTGTATCATTGCGATTGTTTATAGGCAACTTTATAATAAAGTTATGCCTTAAACTAAGATAAGTCCATATCATGTGAGATAGCTGGACAATTCTAATGTGTGGCCTATGCATTATATGCTAAGGGTGAGTATTCTGTGATGGAATGTATTAAGAGGGGAAATACCTTAATACAAGATAAAGTTGGTTAACTCAAGAGGGTCTGAATTAATGAGAAATGGGAAACCCTAACCCTGGTAAGGGAATAGTGGTGTTACCCTTGAATAATGATGTTACATATTTTTTTGCATGGTGCTGATATGAAATTGATGTATTATCATCTGTACTAACCATGCAGGTATGATGTGATGATGAACATAGCCAGGTATGAGCTATGACATTTTATGTATTGACATTGTTTATTGGGCCTTATGTGCCATGCTATACCTTATTGCCTAGTATGAGGTAATAAGAGAAGTAATGGGCCTTAAGTGCCATGAGAAGATGTTTATGTAATAAGCATCATATTTACCTTGGTCAGGTGACCTGAAGGTGATAATTACCTGAAAAAGTGGTAATAATGCTCAATGATGAGCTAAGGGTTTAAATACCCAGAACCATATGATTATGGCATTGAGTTGCAAGGGAATGAAAATTCCCAGTATTGAAATGAGGGACTGAGATCCCCATGTCTTATAAAGACTGAGAAGTGATTAATGGAAATAGTACATGTTTTCTTTATAGCATTTGTCTTATTAAGTTATGTTTGGAAACTTGGCTGATGCTAAAAGAATATGATAATGTACTTAATCAATCAAGTGATACCATATAATGTAGTTGCCCTGATCTCAGATCCATCAACGTCAGAATTAGCTGAATGGTGAAATGAGTTTACTCGGAACGCATATTTTTGAATATGTGTGGGTAATTGGGCAATTATATCCTTATGCCCCATAGGCATTGCTACGGGCTATGTCCTATGAATGGGATTGGTTACGGACCATACCCCAATAAGAGCATGGCTACGGGCCATGACTCCACAAAATAATACCGGGCATTGGCTACGGGCCATATCCCGAAGAGAGTATATGCTATGGGCTATAACTCTAATAGAGATGTTGCCAGTATACCCTGGAAAGCTATCTAGCAGAGACACAAGATGTCCTGCATGTTATCTCGTACTGACCGAGATAGTTGAGGTCATGGGAATCCAGCTCTTCCATTGACCTATGTGTGATACCGATGCTTTACGTTACCATGGTCGGTTGGAGTATGAGCGGTATACCTCATCTCCTCAGGGCATAAGTATGATTGTAAAACGTAATCAGCCGTGTAGCATATTTGCTTAGGGTTGAATTGCGATAATCAATGGTTGATGTTACATGGTCTATTATATCATAGTTGGATAAATGATATACATGTTCTTCATATTCCTTCTTAAATGAATGACTTGCTGCTTAATCAAGTTATAATTGAAATGATTGCATAGAGAATACTGGTCTGCATATCTTATTCAATGATTTACCTACTGTTGAGTAAATATAATTCTACTGCTCAGTGTTATTCTATTATCAGCAATAACAATGTTTCTGGTAGAGAGTTATATCTCTCGCTGGGACAATTTTTATAAGTGTCTCACCCCTGTGGGATTAAATTTTTAGGTAATCGCCGAGGAAGAGGAAGAAACCTTTCTGTGGGTGAGCAACAGCAGCAGCAGTCATAGGGACAGTAGTGATCCAACAGGTGGAGACATTGGCTGTCTGGTTTTGTGTAGATAGTCCTATGAGTCGTCTCTGTACTCTCGGGTCCTAGGAGTTAGTGTTTTGATTCTCCGATCTGAGATTTTGTGCAAAGAGGCATAATATGTATATATATGAACCAGGATGTAATGTTTTACTTTGGTTCTAAATGAAAGAGTTTTCCTATGAATGGATCTCTTGATAAATGGTTTTAATTTTTAGTGATTTTCAGTAATCCGCTGCTAACGATCGCTTCCGCATGTTTTATTATTGCTGACGACGCTTGTTATCTTAAATGATGGCGGGTGTCGTCACATATAAGAAAAGAAGGTGCAAGTATACCGTGTCCTGGAGGAAGTCCAGTGACTATTCCTGCATGGAGATGTGCATCCTTTGCAAGTATCACATAGAAGGCAGTCGACGATGTTCGCTAGATGTAACACTCACAGATGGTAGTTGACAACATCTTCCTAGCATAGCACTAAAAGCCTCCACACCTCTACATAGTCTACACAGACCATTAGGAACTCCAGCATCGTGCTCCTGAGCCAACATGAAGGAGTTTCTCCTTTGTTATTAATGTGCTAGCATTGATTTTTCTCCCTTGACATCTCTCTCTTTCACGGGTAAGACTGCTTGGGATCTCACATTACAACAACTATGAGAAATCTGGTATCTAGAGTGCCTTGACCATCCCATTTTATATAGGAGTGACTAGGGCATGATTTCACAAACCCTGAGGAAACGAAGGGTCAAAATACATGGGCTGGAGGCGGCTGCGCATCACCAGGCGATTGACTAGGGTTTGCTTCTTGTATGGAGAAAGGTGCTAGATGGCCGAGTTCAGAGCTAAAGCTAGGATTTTCCTACCTTCTTGGCTCGAGTTTCTTGTTTCTAGAACTCTATTCATCTCTATAGATGTGAGTTTTATAACTCCACTTTTACTACTTACTAAAAGCTTGCTTGCATAAGTTCTTTCTCTAAAACAAATATCTATGCTTATAAAAGATAACCTTGCATAGGGTTACGATTTTTTAGTGTTTCTTGCTTAGTTTCCAGCTTCAGAGGGATCTAAAACTCTATACATGGCTTTCTTAATGTAGAAGATTGTCACGCATCATTCGAGTAAAACATTATTAATTAAGAAGAAGCAATCACTAAGAAACAGATTACCAAAAATTGCTAAAAATTAAAACCATTTTACAAAGAGGTCCACACATAGGAAAATTCTTTCATAAAGAACCGAAGTAACTTAATTACATTCCGATTCACAAGTACATGTCATGTATCATCTTTTTCTGAGGATTACATGCATCAACTGCTCTGTTAAACTAAACACAGGCATTATGAAATCTTGAGGCACTAAGCCAAAATCTCAAAAGTATTAACTACTACTCCGAGGACCTGAGAGTACAGAGACGACACATAGGACTCTATGTACATCTATACAAGATATATCAGCCAGTGTCTCCACCTAAGAATTCATTGTTGTTCCTGCTGCTGATGTTATTGTTCTCCACCTATTGAAGGATTCCTACCTCCTCGCCCGTGTCCACCTAAAAATGTGGTTCCCATGGGAGTAAGACAATTGTAAAATTGCCCCAGCGAGAGATATAACTCTCCGCCAGAAACATTATTATTGCAGATTAATAAGATAAGTCTGAACAGAGAAATCATAATTGCTTAACAGCAGTTAATTCATTATTTAACAGATTAGAACATTATTCTTATCTAAAACATTGCAGTTGTAACCTGATAGAGCATCATATTACTTATTCCATAAGGAATGTGAAGAACATGTATACCATTTATCCACTGCACTAAGTAGTATAATATCAACTAATGTTTCTCGCATATCAACTTTATGCAAATACACTACACAGCTGATTATATTTTACACATCATGTGTCAGGCTGCAATTAACTTGCCAAAGTAAATTGACATCTTCATTATAGAGTTATAGCCACAACATATACTCTCTTCAGGCTTAGAACACATAGCTAATGCCTAGGATTGTTTTGTGGAGTCATGGCCTATAGCCATACTCTTCTAACAAAGTAGTGGAATCTTAATCCCTCATATCATCAAACATATTTCCATTTCTTAACAAGTTCATCATCATGATTATAGAATATGGGTATTCAAACCCTTAATTCAACATAGAATACTGGTTACCACATAACAGGTAACTTAATACCTTTAGGTCATTTTGACCAAGGTAAGCATGATTCTTACTACATAAGAATTCCACATCACACATAAAGCTTAACTCCCCTCTTGTTACTTCTTAATAGGCAACAAGGCATATTATGGCTTATGAAGCCCATAAACAATTTCAATAGTTAAAACATCATATGGCACACAGGGCTCATTAATTTCAGATTACTTCTCACTAAGCAACAAATCATATGATGGCTTATAAGGCCTATAAAACATTTTCAATATAAGAGCATCATAGCTCATACCTGGCTATGCTTATCATCTCAACATACCTACATGATTAGTTCTCATGATAACTGATATAATGCTTTCATATCAGCACCATGCAACACAAAGTATTACCTCTATTCCCATTTTAGGGTTAGGATTCCCCTTACATATTATCACCCTCCATTAGGGTTTTCCACAAATAGCCATATAGGTTCTTAAGATCATGCTATTTAATGTCAAACCTTAAGTCATTGCTCCACACAACTAGGAGCCAACATTGATAACATAAGTATTAAATCATACTTATTTATTCTCATCATTCATCATTAAATGGATTATCAACACAAAGTATGAGTTTCTCTCTCATATTTACCAGAATATGATTACATCATAGTCTATTGATTTGGATTAACCTTTTCATAAGGCGCATTAGCCTACACTTATCAAAGTGCATTACATCTGAATGTAACAATTGTCATAACACACTTCATGTGTCGCTCATCCAAATATATTGGATTTAAAATACATCAAGGTATATCAAATCTTAAGGTGTTGGATGTGATATGTATCATATCTTGATATATCACTTCCCTCATCAGCTTTATCTTACTTAAGTTCATCCACTTAGCTTGTATTAGGGTATTTCCCATCCTAATATTTTATACACCAGTTCATCACATTTATCATGTAATGTATTGGTCACAAGTCACTGTATTTAGAAAATACAACCATTGCTAATGATATGGACTCATCTTTGAGTTAGGAACTATTGATATAAGGATATCCACTATCAACCTCTTTAGATGTTACACTTGTCAATATAGTAATCACTATTCCATCATTAGGAATATGATTTTCTATGTTTATAAATTAAGGTTCACATAACATCTCCCATAAATATGGGTTTCACATAACATTACTCTACTTTAGAGTTTCACATAACATCTTCATATATCAGGGTTTCATATAACATTACCCTACATTAGGGTTTCACATAGCATTACCTGAAATCAGGTTTTCACTTGACATCACCCTTAATTAGGGTTTCACATGTCATACCCTTGATTAGGGTTTCATCATCCTTCTCAATTAAGGTTTCATGATCTCTTTACAAAGGATCGTACCCTGATTACTTATTATGTTCATGTTGAAAGTGTTGAGGTTTAACCATTACATGATTGTCACTCATGTAGGGATTCCTCTTCTCACATCCTCTCTAGGATGTCAATTACTCCAATATTAATTAGATTAGGTCCAATCAACTTGAATGAAGGGTTGTAACAACATATCAAATCATTGCTTTCATAAGCATCAATAATTAACCACTCAATAAGGTACTAAATACCCTAGTACCTCAAAGGTACAACCATTGTAATCACCTTTGATTACATCATTAATAATCAATTAGTTAATTGACCTTTAGTCACCTTAAGTGTTCAAATGGTTTGACCAATTGAACCTCAAATATTCTTGGTCACTTAGACCCCAAACAGTCTTAGTCACTCAGACATTGAATGGTTTGAAATCATTTAAGCAAAACCATAATGAAACCGTATGGACATTTCTTACTTGGTCCACTTGGGTCTCCAAACGGTTTGAGACCGTTTGGTCCAAACCCTCTCAAAACTGAATGGACCAACAAGGTCTTTCAACACTTATAAATTTAGGGTTTCAATCATTAAACCCTCTATCAATTGAACTACTGATTTGTTCTTCAATTGAATCATTGAATCACCCTTCAATTGGACCTTCAATTAGGGTTTTGAACCCAATTGAACTAGGGTTTATAATCAAGGTGTTACAACCCCAATTTTTGGGTTCCTTTGGGTGAGAAATGTAATTGCTCACATTAAAGATAGTTGGAAAAATAATGATACAATTTGTTGCGAATAAATGGATTTCGTTTACAATAGCCTTGATGATTTTGTTGTGGGCTTTATTGGCTATTGGACCCAATAACAACGAAATTCAATTAATAAATGAATAATTGAGTTTTTGAGAAAAGAAAGATGTGGAAACCTCTAGAAGGCAAAATAGTATAATACAAAGTTGGATTTCGTGCCTCTTGGGTTCCTTGGGTCCCAAGGAGTCCAAAATTGCAAAGATAAAGCAATAAGAAAAGAAAAGATCAGTTAGATATTTCTTTATTAAGAAAGAAATTGAAAACAATGATAAAATGTGGAAAATAAGTGAAAAGAGGTACAATTGAGTTATCCTTGGTGGATTTTTGTATCCAAAGGGTTTCTAATATTAAAAGGAAAATAAAAAGAGAGATAAAAAGAGAAATCCTCAAAAAGAGATATTTTAATAAAAAGATAAGGAAAATATGTGAAATAGACATAAATAAAAGGATAAAGGCAAATAGATGTTCCCCAATATGGGAATACGTGCCTTTAGGATTTCTTGAGTGAAAGGGACCCAAGATAACAAGATAATAACAAAGGAAAAAGGAATATCAATTAATTTGGACTAATTAATGAGATAACTTGGGAGAGAAGGAAGGGTTCTCATCCATTGGAATTTGTTTCCCAAATTTCGTACAAAGCTAGATAATGCCAAGACAAACCTTCCTTTGAAATTTGGTTTAAAAAGGAGAAAGGGTTTGGGAGATACGCATTTCTTAAGGTATTGCCAAATTTGGGATTTATTCTGAATAGGAAAATGATTTTCCTTTTTATTTAAACGCGTGCAACTTAGACCGTTGGATCTTAATCCAACATCAAGCGGTCATCGTCTAAGTCCCACTAGGACTGGGATTCTACGAGTTTCAGAGGATCTTTCCTCTCTGATTTCCTTGCGATCCAGGGTAGATGCGAGCTTGCAATGTTTCCCATTGCATTCGGGAGAGGAAACCACATGGATTCCTCCCTGGTTCGACTAGGATTGGTCTCCAATTCAGGAAACGCCCAATCCTCACAATCCTGACCTCGACCCTATATATAGGGGAGGGTGGAGGAGGGAACCAACATCCCTTTTTGTTGTGTTGATCTCTGCGGCGGAGTGCAAGGATCATCCTCGCACCTTCGATTGAGCTTTTTGTCCTAACCCGCACCCCGTTTCAGTGGTGGACTTTGCCGGAGTCCGATGAGCTCGAGACGGGGCTAACATGGCAAGGACAAGAAATTGGGGACGTGGTTGAGTTTGACGAAGGGAGGCGAAGCTCCCTGGATGATCAACATGCTCGCAGGAGATCGAAACCCTGGAGTCAACCCTGAGGTTGACCACAGGAAAGCACCGGCTCACGAACAGGGATGGACTCGCGAGGAAGAAGAAGAAGAAAGGAGGGGGGAAGACCTTGTTGCCCCCGACGGCTATGAAGGAAGGTAAGGACAGACTTGTCCTTTGTCTCCTTTTATTTGCAATGATAGGCGCGTGTGTTTATGGCCGTTGGATCCTAAGTGGATCAATGGGCCACGGATCAAAAGGTCCATATTTTTCTAAAATTACTAATAAAACAGAAAAAGGGATTTTTCTTACAAAAATCATATCTTGAGCTAGGTAACTCAGATGAGTAAAGTTAAAATATAAAAGTTTCTTAAAAAAATATGAGGAACACGTTAAAAATAGTTCGAGAACCTAATTTCGTTCCTTTTTGCAAAGGTGCATATTTTGATGGAAAAAGTGTTAATTTGTGATTAGAAAACCTAATTGTTGATAAAGGATATATTTAATCTTGCAAATAAGTTATTTCGAGCATTATTAACTTGGTTAATGATTAATATGGATTTTAATCTGTTTTGATGATGGAATTGCAAGAATTAGGATTTTAAACCTAATATGTTGATTAAAACCCTTAGAAACCCTAAGTGAGGGAAAAAGGGAAGAAAGTATATAATAATATGAAAATTAGGGTTTTTGTGATCCAAATCCGATCTTAAGATCTTAATGGAAAATAAACTGAAATAATTAGGGTTTGATGGATATTTTGATAAAAATAAAGTAAAGGTGATAAAAAGGAAGTGAAACCCTAATTATGGTCAAACCCCTAAAAAGGGCTAGTAACCCTAGGGCTCGATTAGGCCTATTATATTTGAATACCATGATCCGTGATAGAAAAATACTGGATGTATATTTCAGGACTGAATTGTGCTTGCTTGCTTGATTCTAGATTACTTGATTGTTTGGATTAATTCTGCATTCAAGACAACTTGAAAGGTATGTGGTTAATTATGAATAACCGCCTTAGTTTCCCGAGGATTTTCCATATGGTTAAATCACATTGAATGCAAATTATCAGTTTGGATGTTCATACTTGCAAATCATAAAGTCACTACGATTATCACATTAATAATAGAAGTATGTATTCTCGCACCTACATGCCACCCTGATGAATGATGCGAAAGGTCAGGCCCAGATGGGTAGACCAATGGGCACCATGAGTGGTGACCCCAGGCACCAAGCTCGGGAATGAGAAGGTGGCCTATGATATTGAATGACTAATGGGCACTATGAAGGGTGACCCCAGGCACCAAGCTCGGGATTGAGAAGGTGGCCTTAAGTCATTGGCAAAAGAAACCCTAAGGTGGGTATGCCAGGGTTAGGGCAAAAGAGGTGGAGAATGTCATACTGAAAAGTGTAAATTGGCTTGTTAATTAACTTGATTGTGATAATTAGATTGCTATCCATATGTGCAAACTTTTGGTTGTCCCCACATACCGACATATTCTGATATGCTGACCGACATTTTGTTTGTCGGCGTTTTAGGTACAAGCTTGAAAAGGACAAACAGTAAAGTGGCATATGTGAAATTAATTAAGAGTTAAAGTACAAAGGAGGATTAGTTAGAGTAGACTCCTGATGCAGATAGATGTAGATATCCCAATTTTGAAAAAGGTATGCAAAGTTTTATTTTATACCAATTTTCAGTTTAGTTGGTAAAATTTGTTAATCGTTATTGATTATTTGTCGAACCTTTGATCCTGTTAATTGGATAACGGCACCGACCTTTTGGTCTCCCTTAATTGGGGGTTACCGAGAGGCAGGGTCATTACAATTGGTATCAGAGCATATGTTCCTCATCTAATCATTAATAATTATTAAATTTTACAAATTCCATATAACCCAAGGGAGTTATTAGAGGATTTTATGAAAGACAGAGGTGTCTAGAAAAGGATCACGTATGGGGGCTGGCAAGATTTTCCTCCGCACCACTAGTTGGAATATGAGGACTCCCAGATTAGTGTGACTGCCTGGCCAAAGTCTCAAGATTTGACTCGAAATAAGACACCTTTAGGACTCTCTCATCTTGTTCATCCCTTCTCAACTCAAATTCTATTAAGGACATTAAGGATTAGGGTTTTCTCTCTTCTCCTCACCCTCTTGAGGTATGGGTAAGGTTAATAAGGTCTAAGGAATCCTCCACCAAATTAATAAAAGTAGGTAAATAAGATGTCATGGACATAAGCTTAATAGAGTAAGCGTAAAAGAATAGATACATGCTTAGGTCGTATGACATAAGTTGTCATTGCCCTCAGGAGAGACCTGAGGCTAGACCTTCTTGTCAGGAGGATGAGTAGAGAAAGTTAGTCTTGGAGGTAGAGATCTCCATTAAAGTAGAGACCTAGCACATCCTCTAAGGATGATGTTAACCATAACCCTAAGTGGAGGTTAGAGAGAGAGATGACATGATGAGTTAGATGTCATGGTTGAATGGGTGTTTGGATGGACATGCCTTTGGATTGCCATACGAGCCATGAGAGGTTGGATGACCTAGCACCTTTGGCAACCCAACCCTGGGAAGGGTCGTGCATGTTTGAGCGAAGGATAGCTCCTTCATGGATGAGGTTAGAGAAGAACCTATGGAAACCCCATGAGCTTATATGAGCATGGCATAGTATGCACCCAGAGCACGTCAAGTAGTACAGACAGTAGGTCGAAACCCTGGCCAAGGGAGCATGTCGGATGGCTGATGAGATAAGCATAAGGAATAATGGATAACCTTCAGTAAACATAAGCGTGAACATAGGCTTCACCATGTAGGGATATGCTTGTGAGCTTGATCCAACTTCATGGAGAGAGGACCTCTAGTTGTAAGGCTGGATGTGGAGTTAGCTCTGGAGAAAGAAAGTAGGACTTGAGTAAAAAGGTTGGGAAACATAGATTCCAAGACATGAGGAACAGTGGGGGAGTTGAGGATGATGCGACCTAAGTGGATGATAGTGGTTGCCTTATGCTTGACCCCTGGAGGCTGATGATATCTTGGTTGCCTTTAGAGGAACCAAACCCTAGAGAGAGGTTGATGCTTCTGGTACCTATGTACCTATGGTATAAGTGGTTACCTGCTGAGATGAGACAAAGAGTGCCTTAGACCATGAGGAGGTTTAAGTAGCAAGTTGTGAGGATTTATACCTAGTTGGTTGTACTGGAAGAGGACTCAACTCTGAGGTGTTGCGTATATAAAAGGATCAGGGAAGTACATGACATACCTTGGACATGCTTGACTCGTGGTTAAGAGATTTAGCTTGCAGTTGGATACCTAAAAGTGAACCTAGGGTTCCTAGACCTAAGAGGGGAAGTGATGTACCTGAACCTCGTGATGAGATTTGAGTCTCTATAGTTTCGAGCATGGTACTCCTCATGTTTAGAGGAGAGGAAACCCCTTAGTTAAAGGTATGTTTGATGAACCCCTCACAACTAAATTGGTCTAATGTTAAGGATGAGAACAAGTGTGACCTAGCATGGTTTTGTAGGCATCTGCTTGTGCCTTAGTGGCTGCTGGGTTAAGCATGCTCATGTGAATATAAACCCCAGAGATGGTTGTGACCTTGTTGTCAAGAGTTGTAGTTTCCTCCCATCCTGGGTGAGGAACCCTTTGGTAGGGTGTGTACCAGTTTGTGGGTTTTTTGGAAACCCAAAGAGGTCTCATAGGATCGTGAGAAGCTAAGTACATCGTATGAGAATGAACCTATAGACCCATAGATAATCATCTCTACATGCATGTGGATGTGTTGCCATAGAGGTAACCAGTATGGGGCCTGACCAAGGTAGGCAGGTTGCCATGACCCTATGAAAGGATGGATGTCAGCCCATGAATGCAGAGAGAGAGAGATGATGAAGGTTTGGGTGAGGTTCTAAGCTGGACATGTACTATAATAGAATCCTAAGTCTATCCTAGGGTCAGATAGGGATAAGACCGATGAAAGTAGGAGTTGCCTAATTACCTAGTTGCACATGACCATAGGATCGGGAGGTAACAACTATCATTGTCTGAGGGCCCTGGGTTAGGAGATTGATCACCTTCATGAACTCATGGGACCCAAAGGGCAGATGAGTAGGGCACTCTCTGGATGCATAAGGGAAAAGGGATGACCCCAAAAGTGCCGGCACCCTATAGACCTAGAGGAGATGACCAAGGATTGTGTGGTGACCCAAGTAGGTTCCAGATAAGTTTTCCATGGAAGTAACTTTGATATCAAGATGTTTGTGAAGTAGAGACATGTGGCATGTTTCAACTTAGATTTGAAAGTGTACTGGCAAGGTGGGCTGTACCATCTCTACTCTTGGAACAGGAAGAACTCTGCATTTGGACTACAGCCAAATACTTATTTCCTCTTGTTATGGGAGTGAGAGATAGGACAGTATGCATGCCTTACACCAAGGATATAAGATGATGGAAGTTGGAACATTTCTATGAGGTAGGAGGATAGAGATGATAACATACCCTTGTGGATTGAATGATACATGGATGGTTTACAAATAGTAAGAGAAATAAGGATGTTTTTAGCAGAAGCTATGTGAAACTTGCAAGTTATGCAAAGTTGAGTTGAATCACCATGAGGATGAGCTCAGAGTTTTTTGATGAAGAAAAACTTAGAGTTTGAGATGAGATCATAAGTGGAATACATGGAGGTGTATGTCTTCAACATTACCTGACACCTAAGGAGGTGAAGTGGTAATGAATGCTCTAGTTGAGATATAGCTGCCTAGTTTAGCTAGAGGCTAGAAGAAGTTGAGGTTGTTCGAATAACTCTAAGTTTGGAAAGAAGATGTGTTTTGGCTAACACACAAATGTAACAAGATATGTTGAACAAGTTAATGGTTGTTTGGTTAGCCAGTTTAGTCCTTGATATAGTGAAAGGATGGTGATAGAACCTCAGATACACTTCTTTGGATAGGAAGGTAATAAAGCCCTGATGAGAGTGGTTTAGGGTTTCCGAGGAATCGATCTTGAGGAATCATGACATACAGGAGATCATGGTTTAAGATCACCAAACACCGTGATACTACAAAGATAATAAGTGATAGTAGTACTTGGGATGCTTAATATGAAATTGCATGTAGTATATGGCCATACAAGTCAGGAGGTGAAGGACAAACACCAGTAACCCAGTGCATGGATATAATGTATAAAGAGTTCCCGAGAGGGAATGGGAGTTCATCACTATGGATGATGTGAGTCTCCCCTAGACCAAGGAAGGTCAATATGCAAAATGGGTTATGGTAGTTTACCTTACCTAGAAAGAAAGAGTACTGTCCAGGGACAGATCCGGTTGAACTACATATGAGAGAGGGATGGTTCAACTACAACATGATGCGAGTTTAAAAGTTCTTGAGTAGGTCCTAAAGGTTCACTTCCATAAGGTGGAAGCAGATGCGTGAAGAACTAGATGTTAGTACAGTTTATCACCCCTTACTAATGGTTAGTATGATCCAGACTAGAGGGTCTGATGAGAGCATGTGTGCTCATTCAGGATGATACAAAGAGACAGTTCTTAAGATGTGATGATAACCACCATAACCTTTATCAGGATGAAAGAAGTTCTAGAAGGAGGTTGTGTCGGTCACCACTTCATTAAGATGATGTTGGTAAAGGAGGCCTCGTGAAGGTAAGAAAAGAACCACAATGTGTGCAGATGAAGTCACTTTGACCGTGCAATGGCTGAGAGAGAGCCCAATGGTGATAAGAGTCACGAGCTGATGCAAAGCAGACTGACATGTAGTTCACTGTGGGAGAATATGTAATGTGAAAATCCGACCCCTCTAAGCTACAGCTGAGAAACTCAAGTCCCCAATATATGGGTCCATTTGAGATGGATTGGTGGAGATGGTTGTGTTTAGCCTTGCCCCTCAGGATAACATGATGTATAATGTATTCCATGAGTCCGATCTAGAGCACTATGTGAGGTACCCAAGCCATGTGCTGAGCCCTAAACCTATTCAGCTTTTGAGAGGCTGAAATGTCCTGAGTCACCTATGAGGGTATGATATGCCAAGGTAAGAAAGAACTCAGATGGAAGAATATGAGATGATGAAGGTTCTTGGGAAGCTACATGGAAAGGGGTGAAGCCACATGGGAGCCCTGATGGACATAAGAAAGGCTTATCCTGTTTGTTTGCTTGCTTGATGGAATTTTGAGGGCAAAATTCTTATAAGAGGGGAAGGATGTTACAACCCCAATTTTTGGGTTCCTTTGGGTGAGAAGTGTAATTTCTCACATTAAAGATAATTGGACAAATAATGGTACAATTTGTTGCAAATAAATGGATTTCGTTTAAAATAGCCGTGATGATTGTGTTGTGGGCTTTATTGGCTATTGGGCCCAACAAGGAAATTCAATTAATAAATGAATAATTGAGTTTTTGAGAAAAGAAAGATGTGTAAACCTATAGAAGGCAAAAGAGTATAATCCAAAGTTGGATTTCGTGCCTCTTGGGTTCCTTGGGTACTAAGGAGTCCAAAATTACAAAGATAAAGCAATAAGAAAAGAAAAGATCAATTAGATATTTCTTTATTAAGAAAGAAATTGAAAACAATGATAAAATGTGGAAAATAAGTGAAAAGAGGTACAATTGAGTTATCCTTGGTGGATTTTTGTATCCAAAGGGTTTATACTATTAAAAGGAAAATAAAAAGAGAGATAAAAAGAGAAATCCTCAAAAAGAGATATTTTAATAAAAAGATAAGGAAAATATGTGAAATAGACATAAATAAAAGGATAAAGGCAAATAGATGTTCCCCAATATGGGAATACGTGCCTTTAGGATTTCTTGAGGTGCAAGGGACCCAATATAACAAGATAATAACAAAGGAAAAAGGAATATCAATTAATTTGGACTAATTAATGAGATAACTTGGGAGAGAAGGAAGGCTTCTCATCCAATGGAATTTGTTTCCCAAATTTCGTACAAAGCTAGATAATGCCAAGACAAACCTTCCTTTGAAATTTGAGTTTAAAAAGAGAAAGGGTTTGGGAGATATGAATTTCTTACGGTATTTCCAAATTTGGGATTTATTATGAATAGGAAAATGATTTTCCTTTTTATTTGAACGCATGCAACTTAGACTGTTGGATCTTAATCCAACATCAGGCGGTCATCGTCTAAGTCCCACTGGGACTGGGATTCTGTGAGTTTCAGAGGATCTTCCTCTCTGATTTCCTTGTGATCTAGGGTAGATGCGAGCTTGCAATGTTTCCCATTGCATTCGGGAGAGGAAACCACAGGGATTCCTCCCAGGTTCGACTAGGATTGGTCGCCAATTCAGGAAATGCCCGATCCTCGCAAGCCTGACCTCGACCCTATATATAGGGGAGGGTGGAGGAGGGAACCAACATCCCTTTTTGTTGGCTTGATCTCTGTGGAGGAGTGCAAGGATCGTCCTCACACCTTCGATTGAGCTTTTCGTCCTAACCTGCACCCCATTTCAGTGGTGGACCTCACCAAGGTCCGATGAGCTAGAGACAGGGCTAGCATGACAAGGACAAGAAATTGGGGACGTGGTTGAGTTCGGCGAAGCTCCCTGGATGATCTGCACACTCGCAGGAGATCGAAACCCTGGATTCAACCCTGAGGTTGACCACAGGCAAGCACCGGCTCGCGAATAGGGATGGACTCGCGAGGAAGAAGAAGAAGAAAAGGGGGGGGGAGACCTTGTTGCCCCCGACGACTGTGATGGAAGGTAAGGAAAGACTTGTCCTTTGTCTCCTTTTGTTTGCAATGATAGACGTGTGTGTTCGTGTCCGTTGGATCCTAAGTGGATCAACGGACCACCGATCAAAAGGTCCATATTTTTCTAAAATTACTAATAAACCAGAAAAAGGGTTTTTTCTTACAAAAATCATATCTTGAGCTAGGTAACTCAGATGAGTAAAGTTAAAATATGAAAGTTGCTTAGAAAAATATGAGGAACACGTTAAAAATAGTTTGAGAACCTAATTTCGTCCTTTTTGCAAAAGTGCATATTTTGATGGAAAAAGTGTTAATTTGTGATTAGAAAACCTAATTGTTGATAAAGAATAGATTTAATCTTGCAAATAAGTTATTTCGAGCATTATTAACTTGGTTAATGATTAAGATGGATTTTAATCTATTTTTATGATGGAATTGCAAGGATTAGGGTTTTAGACCTAATATGTTGATTAAAACCCTTAGAAACCCTAAGTGAGGGAAAAAGGGAAGAAAGGATATAATAATATGAAAATTAGGGTTTTTGTGATCCAAATTCGATCTTAAGATCTTAATGGAAAATAAACTAAAATAATTAGGGTTTGATGGATATTTTGATAAAAATAAAGTAAAGGTGATAAAAAGGAAGTGAAACCCTAATTATGGTCAAAACCCTAAAAAGGGCTAGTAACCCTAGGGATCGATTAGGCCTATTAGATTTGAATACCATGATCCGTGATAGAAAAATATTGGATGTATATTTCAGGACTGAATTGTGCTTGCTTGCTTGATTCTGGATTACTTGATTGTTTGGATTAATTCTGCATTCAAGACAACTTGACATGTATGTGGTTAATTATGAATAACCGCCTTAGTTTCCCGAGGATTTTCTGGATGGTTAAATCGCATCGAATGCAAATTATTAGTTCGGATGTTCATACTTGCAAATCATAAAGTCACTATGATTATCACATTAATAATAGAAGTATGTATTCTCGCACCTACATGCCACCCTGATGGATGATGCCAAAGGTCAGGCCCAGATGGGTAGACCAATGGGCACTATGAGTGGTGACCCCAGGAACTAAGCTCGGGAATGAGAAGGTGGCCTATGATATTGAATGACTAATGGGTACTATGAAGGGTGACCCCAGGCACCAAGCTCGGGATTGAGAAGGTGTTCTTAAGTCATTGGCAAAAGAAACCCTAAGGTGGGTATGCCAGGGTTAGGGCAAAATCGATGGAGAATGTCATACTAAAAAGTGTAAATTGGCTTGTTAATTAACTTGATTGTGATAATTAGATTGTTATCCATATGTGCAAACTTTTGGTTGTCCCCACATACCGACATATTCCGATATGCTGATCGATGTTTTGTTTGTCGGCGTTTTAGGTACAAGATTGAAAAGGACAAACAGTAAAGTGGCATATGTGAAATTAATTAAGAGTTAAAGTACAAAGGAGGATTAGTTAGAGTAGACTCTTGATGCAGATAGATGTAGATATCCCAGTTTTGAAAAAGGTATGCAAAGTTTTATTTTATACCAGTTTTCAGTTTAGTTGGTAAAATTTGTTAATTGTTATTGATTATTTGTTGAACCTTTGATCCTGTTAATTGGATAACGACACCGAACTTTTAGTCTCCCTTAATTGGGGCTTACGGGGAGGCGGGGTCGTTACACAAGGAATCTATCAATTAGGGTATTGAAATTGAAGAACCATCACTGATTAACATTGTGGAACTAATTCAATTGAAATTGTTGGATCATCATCAAACCATGACATGACCTGACCTCAAATGGTCTTGCAGTCATTTGGATGACCTACAAATGGTCTTGAGTCTGTTTGACTCATCCATCATTAAAATTATAAAATTCACTTAGAGTTTGCATCGTTGAATTGATCATCAATTTAGCTATTGATTGTATTTCAATTTGATATGACTGTGCCTTCAACCATCCAATCATACTTCATCATTGACTTCCAAACGGTCTTGGCTGACCTCCAAATGGTCTTGAGACCGTTTGGGTGACCTCCAAATGGTCTTGAGACCGTTTGGGCTTGTCAACCCAAAATTGATTCAATTCACTTAAGGATTCAACACTCAACCCGATTAGGGTTTGCAATTGGTAGATTATCCAATCATGGAACCTTTAGAAACTCATCAATTAAATCAATTAGATCATTATTCAACACATCAACATCCCCCCTCAATCGGTCAACCCTCTCCATTCGGTCAACCACTTTAAACGGTTTGGAACTCAAACCTTCAAACGGTTTGGTGAAACCGTTTGGACCACATGTTGAAACCGTTTGCAATAGATATTTGGTGAGGTGTGTGCTTATGATGATGTCATCATCATCAAGCTATAAACCCACGAAGCTTGCTCTGATTTTCATGGTGATTGCATCAATCAACCAAATAAAATTTCAGACACAAAAAGAATCAACAATTGATGAAGATACAGAATCAATAACAAAGTTCAAGTTATATAACTCGCCTTCAATTGAGCTTCAAAGCTTGGAGATTCACGTCAAAAATGGTGTATGAAGCTTTTGAAACCCTCCCAAGGCTCGTCCTCAAGCTTTGGAGTGAAAAGATTGGCTAGGATTGAAGATGGAGTGAAATAGAGAAGAAATCATGCATTGTTTTGTGATTTCCACCATGAATTCAAGGTGAAAGAAGGTGAATAAGCTTACCAACAGGTTGGGGGTCGTCCTCCTGTTGCTCCAAGATCCCTTGGTCGTTTTTTCAAGCAATAAGTGAAAGTGGGTTCGAAATTATCCCTTCACCTCAAAGATAAAGGAGCTTACATATGAATTTTATTGAAAATTCATTTAAGAGAGAGAAAGTAGGAATTATCTCCTCAAATTTCTTGCCATATGCCCCATTCTCTTCCTTAGGGACGAGGATATCCTCTTTGCCTCTTATTCCTCTAAATTATCCATGATTTAAAGGAAAACAAACTAAGCACCTTAAATCATATTATAATAATATCCATAAGTGAGTGGATATTTCTTTTTCTTTTCTTAATGTGAGTGGGTTCCCCACTCACGTAGATATTTCCTTTGCCTTTGCAAGGAACAAGGACGTCCACACATAACTAAACTCAATCATTATAGTTTTGGTTGAAGGGAAATCCAATTAATGTAATTATTTTTGCATTAAATTGAATTAGGGTTTCAATTATGCTTAAATCTTGATTATTTTAATATCAAGATTATCTCTCCTTCAAAATGATTCAAATGAGGTGCCCCTCTCAAATTATTTTCTATACCCGATTCCAAGAATCATGAAGGACCCTCTTGAAGTGGTATTTTGCATATTGAACCCTAGATTTTGGGTAAATTGCACATTACACCAAAACTAGGTTTTAATGCACAAACATTGCTCAACAGGCTCTTTCTTCTTATTCAGTCTTGTAGAAGCCATACTTCTAAATCATACTCATTCCCATGATGCTTCAACACATGAGGAACATTGTATCATGTACAATTTGTAAGTTAACCCCTCAACTTGGGTAATTTTCACTTTAGTCCAAAACTAACAACACATTGTTTTAACATTATTCAAAAAGGACTAAATTGAAATATAAGTTCCTATTGAGCCTTAATTACTTTTAGAGAGATAAGAGAGAGCATATAATCAACTTAATTAAGTAAAACATCTAGGTTTAAGCATAACCCAGTTTAGGGATTTTACAAATTATAAACCCCTAACAAGGATTTCGTCCCCGAAATCCCAGATAACAAAAGATAGTTGTTACTCATGGCATCAAGTCTCTAATTATCATCTCAATATCATGGAGATACTATAGATCTTTAATCCACACAAAGTTCTTCCACACATGATTATTCTAAGGAAATACTTTTAGCTTGATAAACTTTCCCACCAATTACAATTGTTCCTTCCATTAGTTCAACCTTATCAATGTTTATGTTTATGCAGAGCATAAACCACTAACATATGATGTCCATATTATTTGATGTAACTAGATTGATTTCACAGTTGGCAATTATAGATAACCAACACAAATCATCTATTATTTCTCAGATACCAGAATCCTTACTTTGGTATTCATCATATGTGTTGAGAACACATCTCATCCTTATCATATTCGATTTTCTGTTGTTACCACCAAGGGTACTCATACATAAGGTATTTCTTTTATTTTTAGGACATTGCTTGTTCCATATATCATTTTCTTGGAACCAAAGTCCAAAGCAAACTAATACTTTTCTAAGTATTCATCAACAGATTATTTCTAATCCATGTACATCAAATGTCATAGTACTTACTTGATTGTCATGTTTAATGAAATGAAGAAACATAAAGGAACATGCCCCTATCATTACCCAAGGTTGTTTATCAAAGGGGAAACATATATATTTAACAGAGGTAATCCACTCAGCAATTCTTATGTTTATTGGGAAAGTTCACTTAGCACTTCCTATGTAATTGGGAGTGTTCACTTAGCTCTTCCTCATTAATTGGGAATGTTCACTTAGCTCTTCCTCATTAGTTGGGAATGTTCACTTAGCTCTTCCTTATTAGTTGGGAATGTTCACTTAGCTCTTCCTCATTAGTTGGGAATGTTCACTTAGCTCTTCCTTATTAGTTGGAAATGTTCACTTAGATCTTCCTTATTAGTTGCGAATGTTCACTTAGCTCTTCCTCATTAGTTGGGAATGTTCACTTAGCTCTTCCTTATTAGTTGGGAATGTTCACTTAGCTCTTCCTCATTAGTTGGGAATGTTCACTTAGCTCTTCCTCATTAATTGGGAATGTTCACTTAGCTCTTCCTCATTAGTTGGGAATGTTCACTTAGCTCTTCCTCATTAGTTGGGAATGTTCACTTAGCTCTTCCTCATTAGTTGGGAATGTTCACTTAGCTCTTCCTCATTAATTGGGAATGTTCACTTAGCTCTTCCTCATTAATTTCATTATACTCACTAGATTGTTTCAGAATGACTACTTGATCAGAGTAATAAGAAAGATAACAATCTAAGAGTTTCATACTTGCCTTATCTCAAATAATCATATACCTAGACAGGGTATACAAGTATTGAGATTAGGTAGTATGCACTTTATTTTCTATCATATTCCTCACTTTTCATATCATTATACACACATGATTTTTCATTCTTGAATTTTCTTCAGGCATCACTTCTATATCTCATCTTTTAACACATAGATAAGGGATATTATAAAGTATTTTAAGGAACACTGAGTGAGACGTAAGTTCTCATCTCCCTTGTGTCCCTATAGGACTAGTCAGAGGGAGTTCAAAAACAACTACTTTCTTATTTTTAACACATATAATCATGAAATGAAATTTCAGAATGAATCTATTTCACCTGACATGTCACAACCCGAGGGTTGACTATTGCATCAAATCGATTCATTGCATAGATCCTTGCAGTTGCTGGTTGTTTACCCTGTGCTTGATTATTGGGTGTTGATGAACCAGCTCGGGACGCTTGTCCACGTCCTCTATTGTTACTAGAAATATGTCCCCTTTGTGAGCCTTGCTGACTCTACCCCTGGGGTTGAGTCACCATTACATTCCCATCTGTACAATCCTTTGCTAGATGTCCCAGTTGTCTACATTGGTAACAGATCCTAGTTGCAAAATAGGGTATGTGAGATCCAATCACCGATGTTGATTCTATGCTAGGGGCTCTACTAGGAGCAAAACTATGCTCCCTACCCCTAATTGACGCCCAATGTGTCTGGGTATTGAATCTCGATGGTGCTGCCGATGCAGAAAATCTCGGCTTTTTAAAACTTTCAGATCTTTTTCCTTGACACTGAGTATACACCTTCTTACCACTGACATGTCGTTTCTCGATTTCATACCTTTCTATCCTCCTTACCGACTCCACAAAAGTGGCAAACCTCTCCCTATTCTCTAAAGTAGACACAGGAGTGGTCAGTTCAGTGTTCAACCCCTTCTCGAAATGCCAAATTCTTTCCTCATCATTAACTGCCATATGCGGACAAAACCGCAACAGCTGCATGAAATTAGCTTAATACTCGCTAATGTTCATTTGTCCCTATCTAATCCTCTCAAATTGAGAGATCTTCTCGTCTAGATATGTCTTAGGGAAGTATTTACTGACAAACTCTCATCAAAATACCTCCCATCCAATTTCTTCACCTGGTCACTTATCTTCTTCTATAATCCACCAGTGGTCAGCACTCCCTTTTAGGAGGTACACTGCATGTCTTACCTTCTCAGGTTCAGGAATATCAAGAATCTTGAAAGCCTTTTCCAGCTCCGTCAGCCACAAATCAGCATATGCTGGATCAGCTGTACCCGCATAATCTATGGCTCCAACCCGGGCGAAGTCTCTCAAAAGTCTTGCTGGCTCCATACCCCTCATTGTGGGCTGGTGCACTAGGTGCAGGTGGTGGCATCCTGTCTACCATGTGTGTCATAGTTGCCATAAACTGGCTAAATAGGGTATGGAAGGTTGGATTCTCTATCAAGGCTGGGTTAATCTGGGGCTGTTCAGGTATAGGCCCTTCCCTATTCTGGTCTCCTACACCTCCTCCTGGTGCAGCAACACTGCTATCAGCAGTGTGTCCTTCGTGTGTTCCAGACATCTTCAAGTTTTTCTTCTCCTCCTATATGAGCAGAAGTCACTATCAGATATCTGGAAGACACTAGAACAAACTCTACATCTTAGTCCTATGTCTCTGTAGACTCAACGAACCTAGCGCTCTGATACCACTAAATTGTCACACATCATTCGAGTAAAACATTATTAACTAAGCGGAAGCGATCACTAAGCAGCGGATTACCAAAAATCGCTAAAAATTAAAACCATTTTACAAAGAGGTCCACACATAGGAAAATTCTTTCATAAAGAACTGAAGTAACTTAATTACATTCTGATTCACAAGTACATGTCCTGTATCATCTTTTTATGAAGATTACATGCATCAACTGCTTTGTTAAACTAAACACAGGTAGTATGAAGTCTCAAGGCACTAAGCCAAAATCTCAAAAGTATTAACTACTACTCCGAGGACCTGAGAGTACAGAGATGACACATAGGACTCTATGTACATCTATACAAGATATATCAGCCATTGTCTCCACCTGAGAATTCACTGTTGTTCCTTTTGCTGCTGTTGTTGTTCTCCACCTATTGAAGGATTCCTACCTCCTCGTCTACATCCACCTTAAAGTGTGGTTCCCACAGGGGTGAGACAATTGTAAAACTGCCCCAGCAAGAGATATAACTCTCCGCCAGAAACATTATTATTACAGATTAATAAGATAAGTCTGAACAGAGAAATCATAATTTCTTAACAACAGTTAATTCATTGTTTAACATATTAGAACATTATTCTTATCTAAAACATTGTAGCTGTAACCTAATAGAGCATCATATCACTTATTCCATAAGGAATGTGAAGAACATGTATAACATTTATCCGCTGCACTAAGCAGTATAATATCAACTAATGTTTCTCACATATCAACTTTATGCAAATACACTACACAACTGATTATATTTTACACATCATGTGTCAGGATGCAATTAACTCGCCAAAGTAAATTGACATCTTCATTATAGAGTTATAGCCACGACATATACTCTCTTCAGGCTTAGAACACATAGCTAATGCCTGGGATTGTTTTGTGGAGTCATGGCCTATAGCCATACTCTTCTAACAAAGTATTGGGATCTTAATCCCTCATCTCATCAAACACATTTCCATTTCTTAACAAATTCATCATCATGATTATAGAATATGGGTATTCAAACCCTTAATTCAACATAGAATACTGGTTACCACATAACAGGTAACTTAATACCTTCAGGTCATTTTGACCAAGGTAAGCATGATTCTTACTACATAAGCATTCCACATCACACACAAAGCTTAACTCCCCTCTTGTTACTTCTTAATAGGCAACAAGGCATATTATGGCTTATGAAGCCCATAAACAATTTCAATAGTTAAAACATCATATGGCACACATGGCTCATTAATTTCAAATTACTTCTCATTAAGCAACAAAGCATATGAAGGCTTATAAGGCCTATAAAACATTTTCAATATAAGAGCATCATAGCTCATACCTGGCTATGCTTATCATCTCAACATACCTACATGATTAGTTCTCATGATAACATATATAATGCTTTCATATCAGCACCATGCAACACAAAGTATTACCTCTATTCCCATTTTAGGGTGAGGATTCTCCTTACATATTATCACCCTCCATTAGGGTTTTCCACAAATAGACGTTTAGGTTCTGAAGATCATGTTATTTAATGATCAAACCTTAACTCATTGCTCCACACAGCTAGGAGCCAACATTGATAACATAAGTATTCAATCATACTTATTTATTCTCATCATTCATCATTAAATGGATTATCAACACAAATTATGAGTTTCTCTCTCATCTTTACCAGAATATGATTACATCACAATCTATTGATTTGGATTAACCTTTTCATAAGGCGCATTAGCCTACACTTATCAAAGTGCATTACATCTAAATGTAACAATTGTCATGACACACTTCATGTGTCGCTCATCCAAATATATTGGATTTAAAATACATTAAGGTATATCAAATCTTAAGGTGCTGGATGTGATATGTATCATATCTTGATATATCACTTCCCTCATCACCTTTATCTTACTTAAGTTCATCCACTTAGCTTGTATTAGGGTATTTCCCATCCTAATATTTTATACACCAGTTCATCACATTTATCATGTAATGTATTGGTCACAAGTCACTGTATTTAGAAAATACAACCATTGCTAATGATATGGACTCATCTTTGAGTTAGGAACTATTGATATAAGGACATCCACTATCAACCTCTTTAGATGTTACACTTGTCAATATATTAATCACTATTCCATTATTAGGAATATGATTTTTCTATGTTTATAAATTAAGGTTCACATAGCATCTCCCAAAAATATGGGTTTCACATAACATTACTCTACTTTAGAGTTTCACATAACATCTTCATATATCAGGGTTTCATATAACATTACCCTACATTAGGGTTTCACATAGCATTACCTGAAATTAGGTTTTCACTAGACATCACCATTAATTAGGGTTTCACATGTCATACCCTTGATTAGGGTTTCATCATCCTTCTCAATTAAGGTTTCATGATCTCTTTACAAAGGATCGTACCCTGATTACTTATTATGTTCATGTTGAAAGTGTTGAGGTTTAACCATTACATGATTGTCACTCATGTAGGGATTCCTCTTCTGTCATCCTCTCTAGGATGTCAATTACTCAATTATTAATTAGATTAGGTCCAATCAACTTGAATGAAGGGTTGTCACAACATATCAAATCATTACTTTCATAAGCATCAAGAGTTAACCACACAACAAGGTACTAAATACCCTAGTACCTCAAAGGTATAACCATTGTAATCACCTTTGATCACATCATTAATAATCAATTAGTTAATTGACCTTTAGTCACCTTAGGTGTTCAAATGGTTTGACCAATTGAACCTCAAATATTCTTGGTCACTTAGACCCCAAACGGTCTTAGTCACTCAGACATTGAATGGTTTGAAATCGTTTAAGCAAAACCATAATGAAACCGTATGATAATTTCTTACTTGAACCCACTTGGGTATCCAAACGGTTTGAGACCGTTTGGACATAAACCCTCTCAAAGCCTAATGGACCAACAAGGTCTTTCAACACTTATCAATTTAGGGTTTCAATCATTAAACCCTCTATCAATTGAACTAGTGATTTGTTCTTCAATTGAATCATTGAATCACCCTTCAATTGTACCTTCAATTAGGGTTTTGAACCCAACTGAACTAGGGTTTATAATCAAGGAATCCATCAATTAGGGTATTCAAATTGAAGAACCATCAATGATTAACATTGTGGAACTAATTCAATTGAAATTGTTGGATCATAATCAAACCATGACATGACCTGACCTCAAACGGTCTTGAGGTCATTTGGATGACCTCCAAATGGTCTTGAGACCGTTTGACTCATCCATCATTAAAATTATAAAATTCACTTAGAGTTTGCATCATTGAATCGATCATCAATTTAGCTATTGATTGTATTTCAATTTGATATGACTGGGCCTTCAACCATCCAATCATACTTAATCATTGACTTCCAAAAGGTCTTGGTTGACCTCCAAATGGTCTTGAGACCATTTGGGCTAGTCAACCCAAAATTGATTCAATTCACTTAAGGATTCAACACTCAACCCGATTAGGGTTTGCAATTGGTAGATTATCCAATCATGGAACCTTTAGAAACTCATCAATTAAATATATTAGATCATTATTCAACACATAAGAATCCCACTCAAATGGTTAACCCTCTCCATTCGGTCAACCACTCCAAACGGTTTGGAACTCAAACCTTCAAACAGTTTGCAAACTGTTTGGTCACCAAACGGTTTGGTGAAACCGTTTGGACCACATGTTGAAACCGTTTGCAATAGATATTTATGTAGGTGTGTGATTTTGATGATGCCATCATCATCAAGCTATAAAACCATGAATCTTGCTATGATTTTCATGGTGATTGCACCAATAAACAAATAAAATTTCAAACACAAAGAAAGAATCAACAATTGATGAAGATATAGAATCAATAACAAAGTTCAAGGGTTCAAGTTATATAACCCGCCATCAATTGAGCTTCAAAGCTTGGAGATTCACACCGACAATGGTGGAAGAAGACTTTTCAACCCTCCCAAGGCTCGTCCTCAAGCTTTGGAGTGAAAAGATTAGCTAGGATTGAAGATGGAGTGAAATAGAGAAGAAATCATGCATTGTTTTGTGATTTCCACCATGAATTCAAGGTGAAAGAAGGTCAAGAAGCTTACCAACAGGTTGGGGGTCATCCTCCTATTTTTCCAATATCCCTTGGTCATTTCTGCAAGCAATAAGTGAAAGTGGGTTCGAAATTATCCCTTCACCTCAAAGATAAAGGAGCTTATATATGAATTTTATTGAAAATTCATTTAAGAGAGAGAAAGTAGGAATTATCTCCTCAACTTTCTGGCCATATGCCCCCTTATCTTCCTTAGGGACGAGGCTATCCTATTTTCCTCTTATTCCTCTCAATTTTCCACGATTTAAAGGAAAACAAACTAAGCACCTTAAATCATATTATAATAATATCCATAAGTGAGTGGATATTTCTTTTTCTTTTCTTAATGTGAGTGGGTTCTCCACTCACGTAGATATTTCCTTTGCCTTTGCAAGGCACAAGGACGTCCACACATAAATAAACTCAACCATTATAGTTTTGGTTGAAGGGCAATCCAATTAATGTAATTATTTTTGCATTAAGTTGAATTAGGGTTTTAGTTATGCATAAATCTTGATTATTTTAATATCAAGATTCTCTCTCCTTCAAAATGATTCAAATGAGGCGCCCCTCACAAATTATTTTCTCTACCTGATGACAAGAATCATGAGGGACCCTCTTGAAGTGGTATTTTGCATATTGAACCCTAGATTTTGGGTAAATTGCATATTACTCCAAAACTAGGTTTTAATGCACAAACATTGCTCAATAGACTCTTTCTTGTTATTCAGGCTTGTAGAAGCCATACTACTGCATCATACTCATTCCCATGATGCTTCAAAACATGAGGAACATTTTATCATGTACAATTTACAAGTTAACCCCTCAACTTGGGTAATTTTCACTTTAGTCCAAAACTAACTAAACATTGTTTCAACATTATTCAAAAAGGACTAAATTGAAATATAAGTTCCTCTTGAGCCTTAATTACTTTTAGAGAGATAAGAGAGAGCATATAATCAACTTCATTAATCAAAAAATCTAGGTTTAAGCATAACCCATGTTAGGGATGTTACAAAGATGATCTAGATCAGGTTGGTATGACAACCAATGGTGCTAAGCACCTAAAAATCGATGGCCTATTCCTAGGCTTTAAGACTGATTTCCATTTTATACATCAAGCGGTGGTAGTACCTTGCAACAACCGATGGTGTTGTCTTCATGACAACCGATGGTGCACTACAAAAAAAATATGATTTAACTACAATTATTCTAACGACATATATTATGTTTGTAGTTAAAGACTACCTTTCCCTATAAATTATAAACATGTAAATAAAGCAAACGTAGTTAATTGTATTAGCTACAAAATTAGTTACATATCAAAGTGACTACAAAATAATGCTCATTCCCAACTCATCTCCCCCTCACTCCCCGCCCCTCCAAATAACCAAAATACTTGAAATATTCAAAATTTCCACACATTACCCTCTGTTGGCGCGGTACCACGCAGAGTGCTAGAATCTCCCTCAGTAGTTCCACCCCACTTATCATGCATGTTCTTCCTCCCTCACTCTTCTACCCTGCCAAAGCTACCCATCTGATAGCCCTCTCCCCGTCTCTCCCTCTTATCCCCACCAATACCCAACCACCTCCTCCTTACGCTAGGCCCGACCTCATGGACCACCGGAGAAGAGGTGATGATCGAGGATAATGAAAGGTGGAGAGGAGACGCACGAGATGGCAGGGTAAAATTGAGGTATACTCTGACTCCCATAATCCCTATATTTATGTTTCTCATACCTGCTAAATCACATAGAGTATGAAAACCTAACCTTCTCTTCCCCTGATGGAACCTCCATTCCCCATTTTCGAGAATATTATGAAGATTGCCACTAAGTGTGTGAGAAAAAACAGTGCATAATTGAGCATTGCTTCATTCCCAGCCTACCCATCACTCAAAGCCTCTGTTGTAATCTAAATCTCATGCTAGAATCTAGTTCGTGAACTGGCATTATTGCCTTTCTACTAAAGAAAGCCCTCAATAGGAACACTGACTGATTGTATCCAGGCTACTGATGTAACAAATTTGATATGACTATTTCATCTTCCTATATTCAGTTGAATTTTTATCAGGAAGTGTACTGATTATCACTAGAAAGATACGACTAGAATGTAAAGAATTCGTTTGGTTTAGTACAACAAAATACCTTACAAAACACACCAAAATCAATGAGAAAAGAAGGCCTTCATGAAAAGGTAGTATTCCTGTTACATTTATCAATTAAAATTAATTGTAGTGGTTGATTATTGTATGTTCGAGAAGTGAAAAACTTGTTCTATTTTTCATATCAACCCAATTCACGGTTCAACTTTCATATGCCTAAACTATTACGAATGAGGATCTATAATGCCATGAAGTTGTACTAGACAAATGTCTCTATTGTCTCTGCCTAGAGACCTTGTTGCATTCATTTATACAGGCAGTTAGAATTTATAATTGAAGTAAAAGCATATTCATACATGTGTTACAAAATTTTTAGGTCAAAAATCTTTTTTCCATATAGTCAGTGACATTTCTGACTTCAAAATTCAATGAAAACGAATTACGTCATGCTAATTGGACATTGACACATAAAAGGATGATATATATGAAAGGGACAAGGTAGTAGTCCATTATGAGGATGACACATAACAGGGATCAGTCACTAAAAGCTGTGTTTTTTCCCTAAGCATTTACTAGCACAATACTCTAGATTTCTTCATATTTTACTTGAAACCTTAAGTAATGCAAAGTTGTGGTGTTTCTTTCAGAATTTGATAGAAAAGTATATTAGAGAAAAGCAACGTGAAGATAGTATTGATCGTTGCTTAAAATGTGAAATTTAAGAGAGAGTTGAGAGGAACAAATAAATAAAAACAATATATATAGTTCCATCTTTTCTTTTTTGGGGTTTTTAATAAGGTTTATTTTATTTCTCTATTTGTGTGTTAACTTGGGCAATATACACAGCTGAAGATACACATCCATGTGGTGGATGTAGCCTATATTTGTCCTGAGATGGGTATTGTGGCTTAGCTATGGTGCTCTATTTAGTCACTAAAAACCAAATAATCCAGCTGAGCATACATAAGTACTCCGAAAATAATTCAAGATTGCAATAAAGATGTTGAATTTCAGATAAACTTAGTTTTCTTTTTCTTTTTAGGCTAGGCTTCTTCTCTTTTATTATAGTACATTATTGGGCAACAATTTTTGTACATTGCATTGTTATAGGATCCAGAATGACGGTTTGGACGTGTTCTTTTCTTCATCTAATGTGATTGTTCTTTAAGACTTTCAGTTGTGAATTATCAATCGAACACATGCTGTTTCATACATCATGCACATGATATTCAAGATGATGATTCCATGATTTCCTTAATTCAAATGTACCAAGTTATACCACATAAATCCCAAACAATTGATGTTCTTATTATACGATTCAATGTCCACTATTTTCTTATGATCAATATTGATTAGGAACTTCCTCTAGTTTTGTGTCAAATTAATTTCTTTTCATTATTGAAATTGATACTACTTTATACACTTTCTAAAAACCAAGGAGGTTGCCTAACTAATATAGGTCCCCATGAGGTAAACATTGATTTCTGTGCAAATTTGGTACACTTCCATTGCTGAATTGATACTGCTACCCATGGGAACTATAATTTATAGGTTAGAAAGGCTACAACACATCTACACATTTTATATGTTATTGTATTGATATACTGGCATCATTTCCGTATCAATACTTATGTATGGGAGTGGAATGCATCTTCAACAGTGTGCCTATGTTTGACTTTCCATGCAACTATGTTGGTAATGTTCACTGTTGTTTCCTGCTACTGATGGGGCAACATATAACAAATTGATTAGTCATTGAAGTTGTTCAATGTGGTAGGCAATGGTCATGAACCCACCATGGATGAGTGATGGTCAACCATTTTCCTAAAGTGAAGCAGAAGCTACTTTTACCTCCTATAGTTACTAGAACTCACCAAATTTTACAAAATAGCTTATAAACATCAGTGTTTCCCAAAAAAAAAAAGTAATCCACTCTCCAACCTGGCTACCTGGGTGATGAAAAAATTGTCACTGCTGAGCTTATAGATGGTTTAATGAGAGAAAGAGGAAAATGGGACGTAGCAGGTAGGGAAACAATTAATGTGACAAGAGGCTGACTCACTCTAAGCATCACATCCATTAGAAAAGTACTGATATTCACACCACCATATAGAGGACATGTAACCTCATCAAAATTTTAGATTTATACCAGTGAACTTGCAAAATATGGTGTCCATTTTATAGCAAGGTTTACTTCATTTGTTTTTTCCCCTTGAAATTTCTAAGAAGGAGCATTTGTTGGTAAGTATGTCTAGAGACTAGAGAGAAAGTAGCTATAATAAATAGCATTCCAACTCACGATGTTCCACCCATCAATAAGATTGTGAGGCAATCTTCTCAGAAAAATTATTACTTCCATTATGTTTGTTAGTAATACTATTGGATCCGGTTATATGCATGGACTCTGACGGCAAAAGGGGAACTTTTGTTGCTGTTGAAATCTGAGAAAATCTCAATGTACCAGGTTTAGTGTACCTGTGATATTGTGCTGGAGTATTTATATTTATCACCTACAGATAATCATGCATGTTGATGCACTGAATTGTGTATATATAGTCGAGTATTAAAAAGAAAAGTCAGTTCTAAACATGAAACTTTTGGAAAGAATAAGTAAATAGGATCTACATATATGTTTACTGGAATATACAAATAGAAATATAGAGCATTGGATTATTAGGTAAAGGCTCACTGAAAGCTGAAATAATCACCTTCCATCAGTTGTATTGCATGGGTCATCAATGTCATATGATTAATTCCAAAACAAAATATTGTCCACAAAGTTTGTTCTTAATCTTTGAAAATGCCCCTCTTTTCTTCCCCTTCTCTTCCAACAAAATCTCTCAATTTTAGATTTTCTTTGAGGGTGTCCTCTTATTATTATAAAATCTTCTCATCCCTTCCATCCCTTCACTATTGCTTCATATAGTGTACTGTCTTTGTTGTGAGGGGGTCTTTCTACCAATTTCTTTTCAAAGTCAACCTAAGTGGGATATATATGCAGTCAAAGTGAGAGAGCAGAGGAAGGAAATGAGAGTGAGATGAATAAGTTGCCTCTCATCCAACACAAACTGCATCTAGAGAGGAATATACAGATAAAATGAAAATTTTAACATTAAGTTAAAAATGCTTAAGTAGAGCAGGACACCAAGTCCAATAAGGTGGTGATGGCGATCAGAACGGTAAAGTTATGTCCTAGAAGTTAAGAAAAGGAGGAATACAAATATATATATTCTGAACTAATTGTACATACCTATAGTTGATGAATTCATCTCACTAATGTGCTTTAGTAGGGCTACATGAAGTTCTATTCCTTCTACTTTTGAATATTCATTTTCTTTTTCATCCTCTTTGTTTCTTAATATGCCTACAAATGATTGCATCTATAATATAAAGCATAACACTAGATGATAATAGATATGAGAAAGCTATTTATAGACATGTATGTAACATGGAGACTTCTCATGTTCCATACAGATATACACTTATCGTGAATGTGGGATGTAGTTCTCTAATTTCTTAATTCCAGTGTCCTCATCTATTAGCTTCATCTCCTATATAGGTTGGCTCCGTTCTTATTTAAAGATATGGCCAGGACTATCTTGGGGTCTTTTTTGACTCTCTATATTGACTTTTGGCTCTCATCTAAATGTTATAGAATATAGTGTAGGTCTTTGTTTCCTAACAGGCTGTTCTGGTGAAGGGCTCCTTAGTACATGGTTTCTATGTTAATATTTCAATTGTAGGAACTTATTGTGAGAATAACTCAAAATGAAAGTAAAAAAGCGGAGAATTGTTGTTATCTGCTTCATCAAACTCCAACACACCTGTTCTTGCTACATAATAATACATTTGGAAAGAAAAAATATGCTAGAACAGAGCATAGTGAGAAATGAACGTCTTGATGCCTCTAATATAGGACATATCTCACACAAACAATATGGTTTCAAAAATGCATTGTCTTTGGTTATAAATTTGCAGAACCAATAATTTTCTGTGAATATTGTTGTTAGACTATTGTTGTCCACTTCCCTGACTGTTGAGTAGAGGTTTGTTCATTTTGGATTCCTTGAAGTCTTTTTTTTATAATTATATCATAAGATGACTTGATATTAACATGGTTGAGATATCATTGGCATATGACACTTTTAAATTGAGGTCTCAGCATTTGTGGTGAAGTGTGATTCAGTTCTACCATTACAGGATGATCTGGTTTGTTGTTTCGATTTTGAGAGGGAAGATACATTCTCTTTGATTCACGATGTACATCTATTCTTCACCAATTTTTTGCTAGAAGATGGGTTTTCGATCTTATACGATGAACATAGCTAAAGTATAGCTATTTTAATTAGTTTTGAGGATGAAGAGATTCTGTATTATTTCACATGACCTGCAATCAATCTACCATTCTTTATTTAAGCATAGTATTCACATGTGCTTTAGGGAGCATCCTTATCCTTTAGCCTAACCCTACATTTCCCCACTTCCCCTCATCCTCCACCCTTCCCTCTCCCCTTCCAAACTATCTCCCCCCATCATCTTCCTTGTCTACAACTTATTCTGTAGGTGATTTAGTAGTTAGTAATGTGTAATCTGTTCTGAATATTTTAAAATGTTGTGGTAGGGAAGAATTATAATTGTTTATATGATCACACAACCTTTTCTATAAGATCCAATGCTAACTAATTAGGTACAAGTTCCATGTCACTCCAACCAATGTCTTCCCTAAGATATCCTTCTTGCTCGATTTAAACACATGCTTGATCAGAAAAAGCAGTATCTATATACTTTGAGACTAAAATGGAAAAAAAGAAACCAGTAAAATAAATATGTTGATGGGAATGATGATAAGACCAATTACACTAAAGATTAAGGCCACTACATAGGAAAAAAGGTACAAAAAAGCTTCTAAAAGAAAACAAGGCAATTAAGTAGCACCTGCAGCTATAGCAGCTGCTGTAGAGAATACTTATGGGGATAAAAAAAAGGCTTCTACATAGCTTACTCTAGCAAATGACAAAAAGGTTGCATTAGGCTTACTCCTATAGAAGATAAAAAGGATGCATAAGCTCTAGCTTTTAAAAAGGTGGTGAAGCCTGCATGACTCATATTCATGTGTAATGCCAAGACAAAGGTTGATTGCTAAGTATTGAGTGCTTGGGTTTCCTAGGAGCAAGGACACTGTAGAGAAGATCTACAAAGGGATGGCTATATTTTCTGTTTGACTTTGATTTGAAGTTGCTTTATAGAATCTATAGAGAGGTTCTATGGAATCTATCTATTTGACAAAGGGATGGATATCTATTATCATATGATCATGGAGGTAATGTTGGAGATGGTTTTCAATAGGAAATGCCTCATACAAAAACTTTTTATAGATTCTTTACTTGGAGCACGGTAAAGGATGATACATTTTATAGAGTTGTCAATAAGAGTCCTACTTGGATGCCCCATCATATGTGGTAGATCTATAATTGGGTAGTCAGTATGAGCATTTCCACAACCATCATAATATTGATTTACCATTACAACAACCAAATGATCTATAAAGGTGTTCCCTAATACATTGAGTTGCTAGAAGAAAGGTCCTAAATTGATATCCAATAGTTGTTTGGAAGTGACTATTAGATGTTTTTCATCTTTTCATTCCTTTTTCTATGTGTGCATAGGAACTTAGAAGAACATGCAGGGGATAAGAAAGTTATACTAATGTTCTTTTGAATAATATGATGTATACATGGTATAATAGCAAAACTTATTCTAGACATTGCTACTTCTTTTATTGTCAATACGAGATATAGGGTTGATTAAATAAAATTTCATTAAAGTAAACCAGGGCTCCAAGATGTCCAGCCCTGGTGCCTTAACAAGTATGGAAGGTATGTAAGAATTCTAATGACATGTTTACTCTTTCACCATGAGGCTATGATTATTCACTTCTCTACTATTCTATAATAATTATTGAGTAAAAATCAAGTTCAACACATAATAAAACTTGAATTTTGTACAAACTAATTGTCGGAAAATTAGAACAACAGATAGTTTTCAAAATTTAGTTTTAGAAATTTTTTCCTCTAAGTGGCTTGAACGTTTTTGCTTATTTCTCTGGCTGTCCTAGGAGAAGAAGAGTTTTTGTGCCAAAGGTTTTTGTTTCTGTGCCATTCCATAAGTTTACCCTCTTTAAAAGGATTGTTTGACACAATTTTAGTATGGACAATGGATTGTGGCTGTAACATACATTGTTTTAGTCATAACCAATCATTATACTAAATATTAGTCTTACGTCTTGCTAAACCACCATTTTGATTCCTTAAAGTATGTACATACTAGTATTTTGGCTGGATTTCAGGTGTTTAATGAGTATGATTGGCTGCTGTCGTAGACTTTTTTTACTTGGTGATGACTACAACTTTTGGGCTTGGTGTTGATATGTCGTTTAGTAAGCTTTGAACACTAGTATCAATGTAGATTTGGTGAGAGATTTCAAACTATTCCATGTAGAATGTCATGAAAGTTGGGTTTGACATCAATGTTCTAGGACAAGTACATGCCATTGGTAACTAGATTTCTTCCTTATATAGCAATCTAATGGCACTCTTAGTTTCAATTTTTCTCCTACAATTTCGTTCATTCTTCCCATCTTGAGCGTGAGGTAGATCTTTATGTACTAGTCTTCTCATGTTTTGGCTCGGTTGGCTGTTTTACAGAGGAGATGCTGATATTTTAGTCTTGTGTTCATCTGATTTATTTTCAACTACTAGTGTTTAGTGGTGTTTAGAACCATGATTTCAAGTTACATTATCTAGTATCCTGTACCTATTCGAGTGAGTAGTTTTCTAGTTATGTTTCTTTTTTTCTATATGCTTGATTCAGCTACTTTGCAAAACTGCTTTGTGTGCTGAGTTCATGTTCATTATGGTTAAGGGCACTTTCTCTTCTTTGCTTTAATCATGCTCAACTTGTACTACATATTTCACAGAATGGATGATCTTCAGTCCTTTTAGAAATAGTTGCTTGTTATTGACTTAAGTGTCCTCAAGATTTGCTACCTAAGCATGTTTCTTTGGGATGAACATTCCCAACGAATAGTCCCTTGTTTTTATTTGCAGGCCATCAACTATTTTAGTATCTGGAGCCTCGTGAGCACCTGATTGGACCCTATCTATTGAAGTAGGTATTGGTCTTCCTCTTAGTCTTATTCACTGGTTACATTCTCTGCCATTTTCTTCACAAAATATGCACCTCTTCAAAGAAGAGCAATTAGAGGCCGTTCTCATGGAACCATGAAACTAGGATTCATAATCAAACTAAGATTTGGTAGTTGCTCATACCTCATAACTAGTCATTTACTTAAACTAGTATTTCTCCCAAAAGGACCTGCATGTGGTTGCAAGTCACTGGCTTTAGGGCACTTTGCTTATAGAGTCTCGACAAGGGATAATTAAATACACTACTCATTCTAAGAAGTTTGTGATTGACTTGTTGCAATCTTTGTCATGAATTCAAGATGTTTTCCGGCTAGATACCAAAAAGAACATAATCTTTTTTATATGCTTCAGGTAGGCAACAGAGAGCCAAAGCTGCCAACCATGTATGGCTACATCTTGCATTTCAACTACAGTAGGGTTATCTTAACTTGAAAGCTTGTAGGTCTTCTTATCCACCCTTACAACAACCAGAGTTTTAAGTTTATAATTTTGTCATGACATCTCAAAGTTGTAATGCTTTTGATCTATATTTCATTACATCTCAAAGTTGTAATGCTTTTAATCCGTAATTTCAGTTGAGTACAACCTTGAACAGATCAATTCAAGAAATTAGAAGTCGTGGTAACAACATATCAATTCAAGGTATGGTCTCCATTTTTTGTAGGGATCATTGAACAAATAAGAACTTGTTTGCAATATATTTCTACTAAGATTAGTTTCTTATGTTGTTCTAGACCTTATTTGATTATGAGGATTTGCTGACTTAACACAATAATGAGCGAATGTCTAATTCTATACCGACTAGCATCGATAATTTTTCTAATAAGTTTCCCGCTATCTATTTTTGAGATAAAAGTGAATATGATGCCTGCCTTTTCCTTTTATCCTCACAGGTCTGGTTGTGTGGTAGGTCAAATTCTTATAATGTTGAGATATGACCATGTAAAGTTTTCCATAGGATGTTCTATTTATTTTGAGCTTGTTCCAGTTGATGGCGTATTCTTTCACAGTGCCCTGTTTGCTCAAGTTATTAACTAAGTAGATGGAAATTGCTTAGTAATACATGTAGTGAACATGTCCACTCATTAAGTATAATGAATCGCATCACTGACCTCACATGGATCAAGGGATTGTTCAATTACACTGACAATAGATATTGTTGTTCGTACTTAGAAAATGCTACTTCTCTGTTTTCTTTATTTTCTTCCTCACAAACTTCCTCTTTGTCATTTGTGTTGATGCACCTATACTTCCATCCTTTATCATTAATGTTTATGCACTTATACTGACCTCCTTTGTTGTTGGTGTTGCTGCACTTGTAATGCCCTCTGAATCTGAGGGCATAATGCTTAATTGTGTCATGGGTCATTGTGACCAGCCACATCCAACTGATGCTACTATTAGTGGCTAGAATGAGCAATGATTATTGTTTAACATGTATAAACCATTATATGGAGCAATCACTGTAGTGATCAAAGTTCCACTCTTGCTATGTGAGATTTGGGTGTGTGCTTGATAGGAACTCTCCATGTAGTCTTGTTTTTTTGGGTGATATCTCATATTGCTTTTATGTGTTGCATTTAAGTGATTATGGTCTGCCATTTTTCTTAAAGCCAATTCATATTTTGTTTCATCAAGTCACCTCCTTTTACTGCTTCTCATACCTAACTATCGCCATTCATTTGACTGTAGCCGCTAGGCAATGCAGGGGTGAATATGAACGAATTATCAGGGGCTCTAAAACTTGGTGGCCTTTGAAATTCATTGAATCCTCCAAAGTTGCAGGAGTCCATACTAAAGGACGAGAAGAAGTTTGGATCCTCATCATTATCTTTGACATCTAGAAGATCAACATTTTCAGTACAGATCTGCTCTAAAGTTGAATCCAACACTTTCATTACCACAATTTTGTTCATCATTTATTGCTTGACTAGTGGACATGCATGATCCTTTGTTTTCATTTGGAGAAAGAGCAGGAGAGTGGCCCTGGAAGAGGGTGACATGCCCAAAAGCTTGTCCTTCCGAGAGAAAGTAGTTCCATAGGAACATATCCATTTATCTCTTCCACAATGCTTCTCATGGGTTTTTAGATCAACAATCATAGAGAATTTCTTGCTGTTGCATCGACTATAGGTATATCTCTTGTCATAATGACTCCTTTTGTAATGGTTCTTTACACACATGATTGTCTTTAGGGTCTGGAACTTCTTGTTATCTTTAATTATTCTTCTTGCACCCCACAAATGGACAGGAGTACCTCTTTATCAGCACAAGTTCAGAGCTCGAGTCCTTGTTGGGTTTAGTGAGTACATCGGAAGTTTTGTACTCATCTCCATGGCCACACATGTACATGCACAAGTTTGCATCCCTCTTGAACCCCTTGCCAAAATCTGGAAAAAGTGGGTGTGAGGGGCTAAAATCTCCTCTTTCTCAAGTTGCAGGACCATATGAACCAGGCAGGAGATTTTCACATTCCATGCCATCTTCGTAATCCTTCATATGGTCATCAGCCTGATTATGATCAGAGCAATCACCTGCACAACCATTATGTACCTTCATAGGTTCATCACATTCTTATGTCTTCATTTTTTCTGGTGAATGGGCCTCACTAAGTTTCAAATTGTTATTCTGGTCCAAGTTAAATGAGGAATTATGTACAACTCCCAACTACCTGAAAGAAGGATTAGTTGGTGATAGAGAAGTTTTCTTCAGAGATGGAAGTAGAGAATTGGCGGTGGAAATCAACTGTTGCAGTATGGAAGTCAGATAAGGAGTAACATTTTGCTAAATCTGCATGTCAAGTTCATTAGATCCAATTATGCACTCAACCTGTCTACCAATAATTGTGTGCAACAAACTTTGAACTCGGTGTATTGTTTGATCCAGGCAATCAAGATCACTTAACAAGGCCTTTGGGCCTCAGAGATTTTCCCCTGCGTGAAGTCCATTATGCTCTACAGTCTGCAACAAGCAATGAAAAGAAAAGGAGTCATTGGAACGTTATATGATCTATTGATCTATTGACCTACTTTTTCTATGGACCTTCAGTCACGATTCTCACTCCATAGATAATGTGGTATGGAAGTTCTGTTCTCAAGTGACATTGGAGCGTTGTATGATCTATCTACAATCTCTAGTGGATAGATGTAGTCAGAAGAAGATATTGTATACATGTGTCTTTTTTCCATGCATATTGTAAAATAGGGGCCAGGTTAATGTCCTCCCCCTGTGTACTCATTGTTCAAATATAAATAAAAGTATCATTGCTGACATTGTAAGCACAAATCGATCTTGATTAACATTGATATGTTTTCTTATTGAAAACCCCTCTATATTGGCAAGCGACTGACTGGATACAAAATGTCTCTCACTACATATGTATGTATAGTACATGGTGTCTTTTACTACACACTAGCTATAATTACATGTGTATCAAGTGCTAAGTTTTGCTATACATGGACTATAAATACAAATTATAACCAATGCCATCTCTCCCTATGTATCATAGGTACAAATTGAATTGTAGTCATACATTTGGCTATAATGGAAACTACATGTTTATGTGTACGTACATTTTTTTACCTATGATTAGGGTTACATATGAATTTGTAGCCAGAGGAATAACTAACTACAACTTTGAAAAATGTATCCTAAACAATTAGCTACACGTGTATTAGCTATATATTATAAATGTAAGGATAAATGTAGCCAAAGCTTTTAGCTACAATTGAGAAGAAATGGCGGACAAGGGGTTAGCGGCGGCGGGGGGCGGTCAAGGGGAAGGAGGAGGAGAGGCGGTGGCGGATGGCCACAAGGGATGTGGCGACGCACGCACTAAAGGTGGAGGTGATACAGCGAACGATCGTAGCAAAGATGAGCGCATACGTCACGATGGAGAGGAGGAGGAAAGACAACTAACAAACCCTAAGACCCATGCAGATCTGAACACGACAACCCAGAAGGAAGCGGGCGCAGAAAAGCTTAGTATTCCTCAAGTTGGAATCGAGTTTCACTTTGGCGGATTGAGGGGGTCCTCAAGTACATCCTATAAAGGAGCAGATACATAGGAAAGATGGAGTTTTTATCATGGAGATGGTGCTATGATGATGGACGCGAGCGGCGCGCCAGTAGTATCCTTCCTGCCGCTGCATGGGCAAGGCCACACTACCAGTAAGCATGATAGCCAGACCAGGGGCAATGTTTGGGCAGCCAATATCACCACATCTGGAAACAAACCTGCTGAACAAGGTAACTCTGATCTATTCTTGCAAAAGCTGTTTGAGGAAAACCTAAACCTGGAGGCGGTGAGCTTGACGTTTATTGATGACAAGCCGGATATAATCGTTGACCCAATGGAGGAAGAATTCCTGATCAGGCCGTGGCGGTATGCTATCATAGTGAAAGCTATGGGAACCCAGATCAGATATATGACTTTGCATGATCGATTGAGAGCCATGTGGAGCCTGATCGGAAAGTACAATATATTCGAGCTAGATCTGAATCACTTTGTCATACAACTATCTTGTCGGAGAGATTACGAGATGGCGACGACGGGAGGGCCGTGGAAAGTGTTCGGGTGCAATCTCTTGGTCTGGGATTGGAACCCGTCTTTCATCCCTTCGAATGAACTTCCGAGGAAAATTGTCTGCTGGACGAAAATACTCAACCTTCCTCTCCATCTGTACGTCCAAACCATGTTCGATTGTATAAGCAAGGCCCTAGGCTGTCTGATTAAAGTTGATGAACATACTATCAAGAGAACAAGGAGCAAATTTGCAAGATTGGCCATAGAAATTGATACCACGAAGCAATTGGCACCTTACATACAAATCAATGGAATTGATTATGAGATTGAATATGAAGGGCTACCTTATGCTTGCGCCAAGTGTGGGGAGGAGGGACACATATCACAATACTGTGAATCGGCGAGCAATCAGACTAAAGAAGAATCTGAAAGGGTAGTGCAACCCAAGAACATCAATGACAGGCTCAAAGCTCCTAAACAATCGCAGTGGCAGACCCAACGCAACCGGCGGCGGCGGTAGGGTAAAGAGATTGCAGGTAAACTCCCCGACATACCAAACACTACAAAAAATAGATATGCCGATCTCCCAGAAGATGATGGAGAAGAAGAGATTGAACCAAGCAGTCATCGAACTGAAATGGGAATGTACAACACTGGAGGACATAAAACAGCTAAAATCTGGAAAAAGAAGACCCTTATGAAAAATATAGAAACCATAGCACAGAAGGTGGAGGCACTCAAAGACATAACCAACGATCCAATGATTCAAAGCAAGACTCAGGCGAGTGGCAGTAACAACAAAAAATTAGGAGACCACACCATGGCCAATCCGGATATTGACGAAGTCGTGGAAATTTTCTCATTTTCTGAAGAGATAGCTACAGAGGATGCACCTGTTCCGGAGAATCCAGCGAGAAGCACTACCCCCGCCACACAAAGAATAGCTAAACAGAATAAAAATCCTAAGGAAGATAAGATCAGGAAGATATACAAAGGGAGTGGAACGAGGATGAAGAGGACTGGATCAGCCAAAATGAAGCTGGAAGGCACACGCAGGAGTCCTCGACAGAGAGTGATTCCAGATTCTGAAGTTATCTTGGAAGTTTTGAATACTAGTGCTAATAAAGAAAACGTAGAGCCGGCGATGTAAGTGGACTCTCGTACTTGTGTTCATACGTTCCTTTTTTTATGAAAAAGATCCTTTACTGGAATACCAGAGGGATAGGAAAAGCTGATACCTACAGAATATTAAAAGAATACATCTCTATACATAAGCCAATGATTACTGTTATCACGGAGCCTAGAATCAGTGCTGATAAGGCTATAAATACCATTAAGAGGCTGGGTTTTTCAAACTCTCATAGATCGGAAGCTCGCGGTTTTTCCGGGGGTATATGGGTGTGCTGGAGCGCAGCTTCCTGCACCGTGGATATCATCAATACCCACCGTCAATTTGTAACTTGTAGAATCATTAATTCTTTCTAATCCACCTTCAAATATGCTAATCCTCATGTCCAGATTCGCAACCTGATCTGGAAACATATAGTAGAGATGGGAGAGAGATATACAGATCCGTGGTTGGTTGCAGGTGACTTCAACACAACTATAGCTCCAGCTGAAAGGATTGGGTATCTGACTTTCAAACATCGTGAAGCACAAATTTTTACCGCCACGATGATGCAGGCAGGGTTATCGGACCTTGGCTTTTCTGGACAACGATTTACTTTCCGCCACGGCCTGAAACAAAGCAGACTTGATCGAGGCTTAGCTAATAGTGCTTTTGTTGAAAAATTTCCTAACGTGTCAGTGTTACACCTCGCACGAGTTGAATCAGACCACTGCCCCCTTCTGATCAAAATGGATAGACGAGCTAACCATCAAGGGCGATTCATGACCAAAGCTTCATGGCAGAAGGAAGTGTCTTTCAGACCTTGCCTTGATAATATCTTGCGGAGGGACCTTGATTTCCAAAGTGCGCTTGCTATTTCCAGTCCGCAGCTGAAAATCTGGGACGGCGAACTACAAAAGACCAAGAGAGCAGAGAAGGACCGCCTCTTACATAATATTGAAACCCTACAGAAAAGCCTGGCCAACAGGTATGATGATATTACTGATAAGATGTGCTTAACTATGCAGACTAAGTTGAATACGCTGCTAAGGAAGGAGGACGACGATTGGAAACAAAAAAGCCATATTAACTGGCTAAAAGATGGTGACTCAAATTTGCGTTTCTATCATGCCTATGTCAACCAACGAGCTAGAATGAATAGATGTGAAGCCATCAAAAGACCTGATGGAGGCTGGGCAACTGATTCTAAGGAGGTTTTCAATCTGGTCATAGACTTCTTTATAAAACTTTTTACCTCTCCAAGCCGTGTTAGTCAACAGGCCATGCGAAGCATCCCAGGTAATTTTGAAGCTATTCCGAAAACTCAAAGACAATTCCTCGTGAGGGAGGTTCAGATAGAGGAAATTGAGAAGATTTTGTTCTCCATGAATCCGTTTAAAGCGGCAGGCCCAGATGGAACTACTACACACTTCTTACAATCTAACTGGTCCAATGTTAAGGAATCTATTACAAAAATGATTAAAGAGGCCCTTAATTCTTCCAACCTTGACGACAAGCTTTGTGAAGCAACTATTGTTCTCATACCCAAAGATAAGAAACCGGAATGTCAGAGTCAGTTCAGGCCTATCTCTCTTAACAATACTATTCTTAAGCTTTGCTCAAAGGTGGTTGTTGAACGTCTGAAACAATGGCTGCCTAAATGGATCAATCCGGCGCAGAGTGCCTTTTTACCCAGAAGGAAAATCTCTGATAACATCTTGGTGGTACAGGAGCTCATCCATACGATGAAACGCAGGGCTTCAAGCAAAACTATGGCCATCAAAATCGATCTCACCAAAGCTTATGATAAAATGGCGTGGAGCTTCATACAGGATACTCTTGAGAAGACGGATATTCCTAGAAAAATACAGAACTACATTATGAATTCCATCAGGTCGGGTAACTCGCAAATTGCTTGGAATGGTGCGAAGACACCTTACTTCAAACCTACTAGAGGACTTCGACAGGGGGACCCTCTTCGCCCATATATATTTGTTCTGTGCATCGAAAGATTAAGTCAACTCATAAATCAACTAGTGACAGAAAGAAAGTGGATTCCTATGCGTCTAGGGAAAGGAGGACCAAAAATAGCTCATCTTTGCTTTGCTGACGATATCATCCTCTTTTCAAAAGAAAGTAAATCCAATATAAGTACCATCATGAAGTGCTTCAAGGACTTTGAACAAGCTTCTGGACAAGCTATTTCTATTGAGAAAACAAGAGTCTTCTTCTCGAAAAGTGTAACGAGGCGGGAAGGAGAGGATATTTGCAGAATATGCGGCCTGCAAAGAACACAGGACCTTGGCAAATACCTTGGTGTACCTATTCTTCACAACCGGGTTAATAAGAAAACCTACAATGAAGTGCTGGAAAAGGTTACTAAGACGTTCAATTCCTGGGCAACAAAGAGTTTATCTATGGCGGGTAGAGTTAGCCTGGCCAAGAGTACTTTAACCTCCATCCCTACCTATGTTATGCAGACGTCCAAGTTTCCTCTACAGTTATGTGATAGAATTGATGGGGAGATTAGAAGATTTATATGGAATGGGGGGCGTGGCAAAAGGGGGGTCCATCTCATCTCATGGAACCGAGTCACTAGCAGAAAGATTCATGGTGGACTTGGGATTAAATCAATGAAAGAATGGAACCAAGCACTACTCATGAAGAATAGATGGGATATTTACAGCAGGAGGAAGACCATCTGGAGCGAGGCCATGTCTAAGAAAATTTTAAAGAACACACCGATCTCAGCTCAACATCTCTCTCGGCTGTCTAGAAATATTGTTCTCACCAAACCGTTTATGGAAACCAATACCTATATGAGTCCTGTGAGTGGCACGTCCATCAATGTTTGGCATGATAAGTGGACACCGAATGAAATTCCTTTGAGAAACTTTGCTTTACATCCCATTCTGTATGATCTAGACGATTTGACAGTAAGTAGTTTGGTCAATCTGGAGGGCCAGTGGGACCGCAACTTTCTAGAAAACTGGTTTCCATCTGATATCACAAAGGCTATCTACGCTTTAACTCCTCCTACAGACCCTGATGGGGAAGATATGAGGGTGTGGATGCTTAATCCAGGGGGTAGTTATACAGCTAAAACGGCCTACCATGCTCTGCGAGCTGAAACAGAAGTTAGAAGACAAGGTAATTGGTACCATATATGGAATGCACATGTGGTCAAGATGTTTATATGGCTAGCTGCAAATGGAGCTCTCCTCACTAACTATAATAGGAAACGCCGACATATGACAACTAATCCGACCTATCCCAGGTGCAATGAGAAGGACGAGACCATTCTACATGCTCTCCGGGATTGCCCTAAGGCTAAAAATGTGTGGCACACTCTGCTAAGTCTTCACGCCTCTCATCAGTTCTGGACTACAGAGAACTTCGATCAATGGTTGAGTCAAAACATTAAGACTCCTGACAGCCATCAAATCCTGTTCTTAATCACCTGCTGGAGCTTGTGGAAACAACGTAATCTTTGGATTTTTGAAGGGAAAGATAACTGCACCCAACACCAAGTCAATATTATACATCAGGAGGTCACGATGACCACCAAAGCTTGGAATGACGCGCAACATTGTAATGAGCAGAATCGAAGATCAAGACCACCTAACCCCATTCCGGATATTACTCGACTCAATACTGACGCAGCTTGGAAGAAGGGGGAAGACGCCATAGCTGTAGTTATCAAAGATTGTAATGATCAATGGTTAAGTGGAGTAGGCCAATTAATTAAGGCAGACAGTCCGCTAGAAGCAGAACTTATGGCTATTGCGTTGGCAGCTAAGGTCATCAAAATGAGTGATATACAGAGAGCGGAAATAGTCACCGATTGTCTGCAGGCATCCAATATGATTAATGATGATTACCAGAAACATCCTCGCTTTGCTAATATCATCCGAGGTATTCAGTTGATAAAGAAGGAGACCACTGTGATTTACCACACAGACAGAAGGAACAATAACCAAGCTGACGCCCTTGCTAAATATCATTTGAACAAAAGCAGTGGGTATACTCACTATAAAACCCCCCTACTGATGTGTTTGATTCGGGTCAAACACCCCATTGTAATGGTAGTAGTACTACCATGTTTCTGTCCTTGCAGTTATCCAATATATGTAACGCTTCTTTAATTTCTCTTGCACGAGGTGGGCAAGATGAATAAGATGACCACCTGACTTACCCAAAAAAAAGCTTTTAGCTACAAATTTTGGGGTTTTCGCTACAATTTTTTTTGTAGTTAAAGACCATATTTTTCATAGTGGTGGTGACCAAGGATGCCAATCTATGGTCACCCCTTAGGTCAGGTTTTGGCCGAATTAAAAGCTTAATGATCAACAACTAAGTACCCTAATGATGCTATCAATCAATTGTGACATTAGCTTAATATAGTGTTGATCTAACAATTGATGGCGACTTAATGATCACAACAGATGGTGGATGAAGTCACCCCAACTGATGGTGAGTAAAGGCTTTAGATGTAACTTCAATTAAGCCCTAACCTAATAGTTTCTTGGGTCAAATGATTCAAGGGTTAGACCTATACACCAATCGATGGTTTTGAAATATGAACCTGATCCAATGGTTAGGATCTAAAATGTCTTCATCTAGTATTTTTGAATAATGGACTTGATCCAATGGTTTGGATTGAAACCTATAGTATTACATGTGAGTTCTAATAATCTGAATGTGATGGTTTCCCTCATGTGATTAATTTAAGGATCTTGATGATTGATATGATGGCTTGCTTAAAATATACGACTGATGATGGGTTTTAACCCCATAACCTATGGTGTCCCTTTATGTTATTAAATAAGTGATGTCTAGGTTTAAATGGTGACTCTTTCTAGATCACAATTCAATGACTTCATAGGTGGCTTATTCAAGGTGTTTACTTATGTAAATAACCAATGGTCTTACCTTTTCAACATCTAATGGTTTTGGGTGATGTTGTGGTATGGTGATATGGGTTAAATGATGATGGAACCAATGGAGGTTTTCCCTTAATAAGGTAGTCTTACCTTTTCCCTCATATGAATAGAATGGATAATAACCATATTGTGTTGATATGTAACTCTAATATGATATAGCTTGTTAAACTCAAGTAACGATAATTAACTATGATCAACCTTCCTTAATGGAATAATAGAACAATAGAGTACTCTCTTATTGTTGTGGAACACTAGTATACTACAACATGAGGGTAACATCCTGAGTTATGCATGGATCCATACTTAAGATGGTATGGAATGTGATGATGATGTTGATACTTATGCATCCAAGATCATATGAGGATGTTATGGGTTAAGGTTTGTGAATGAATGTTGAACTATAACTTTAATGTAACCTACCTTGATAAACCTAACCCTAATGAAGTAGAGAATGGTGATTAATCATGTTATCCTTGCTTGAATGATTAATATAGTGATAGAATATCCTTCCTAATGATTGATTGAAACTCTAAGGTGTTAACTTGTGGTTATTATAGCCTATGCTAAACTTGTATACAATAAGTATAATGATGGCCAATCATATATATTCCTTATATGAGATATAATCAAGGAATGCTCTTAAATGCTAAGATAACCCTACAATGTTATCATGTGAACATTTGTTAGTTCTTCAATGCAATATCATGATAGGCATGTGTACCACATGAATGGTAATGTACAGTGATTCTTGCAATAAGGCACAAAAAGATAACGGTGATCATGTAGGGAATGATATGATGGTCTTAATGACCTTTCGGCATGGTTGAGACCTAAATGAGGTGTAATCCTATTATGTTGACTGGGGTTGATACCCTATGATGTTGTGAAGGATTTATATCCTATGATAGTGTGATGACAAGTGTAGACTCATGAGTGGCAATGAATAGTACCATGTGATGATGATGTTGTGACAAGTATAGTCTCTTGATTGGCAGGTGAATAGATACCCTGTGATGTTGAGATGAGAAATTATGTCTCATACATTTTATATCGTCTGAAGTTGTTATATAATAATGTTTGCTAGATATGAATTAAGGTTTTTATGTATACTTATTTGATGCAACCTAAATTCACTCAATTGGAGATAACTAATCAAGTAAAACCTTAATTATGTAGTGCCCTGTGCCACAGATCCATTCCAGTGTCCGAACTTGCTGGGTGGTGAAATGAGTAACTCCCACAAGAAACTCGGAGTACATACATAACATGTTGAGTATGCAGGGACAACTTGGTACCCTAATATCAAGCTATTGAGGATGGTTGTGATCATGCCTTAGATATTGTGATGTTGTGATGTGTGAAAGGCAATGGTATAACTATAAGATGCCTCTTACAGAATGGTCAAGCATGTCAGAACCCATTACACTAAACGAGACTACTCAAAAATAAAACACAATCAATCACCAATTAATCACATACCCAAAAATATGGGTAAATTAAAACCGATTTCAACATCAGCACCTGCTCAGAAACATTTACATAAGAGCCCAACATCTTTCTTATATACATACTATGTTGATAATTTGATACAAATTGTTCTATAATCTTAGCCACAACATATATAGACAGCATAACAATATTTGTATATGCCACACAACAAACATGAACTTGCTAACCAAATTCTGATTCGTTTGGAAAACCATATACAAACTTTTTATGCCTGGACCTGAGAGTATAGGGACAACTCTAGGACACACTAGACATCTAATCAAATTTCTCAAAGATTCATTACTATAGCTCCTCTTTTCTTCCACATGTTTGTTTTTGTCACTTTCGATTACCTAAAAAAATATGGCGAACCACAAGGGTGAGACCCATGTCCCAGCAAGAGATATAACCTCCAACAACGTTTATTGATTCCAACATTTTAGGTAATGAGACAAGTTAAGCAGTTTAATCATATATAAAAAATAGGCTCAACAACACTGATGATTAACAAAATACATAAAGGAGCTGATAACAATTATCATCATCAAGTTGACTATTATCATTTTCCTTATTAATTGTATAAGAGATTCAATAGCATATGCATAACTAGCATAAGCAAGTCTAGTAGCATATTATCTCTATTAACATGAATAAGTCTAGCATCATAAGCATATCTAACAACATTAGCATGTCTAACAGTTTGAACAGATCAATATCATAAGCAGAGCTATCAACATAAGTACAAGTATTTACCTAAGCATGATTAGCAGTATAGGCACTTCTAATTACATAGGCATGGCTAGAATGCTAAACATAACTAACAACATGTTATAACTAGCATCATAATTATAATCAGTAGTAGAATTATAGATATCAACATAAGCATGACTACTGTATGTACATATTTACAATCTTAAGCATATCCACAACCTAAGTATAGTTACTATCTCTTAATTGCACTAAGCATCATCTTTATGAAAGGAGAACAAACAAGGGTTATTATCCAATATGAAGCATTGTGTATAACCCTAAATATATATGCTACATGGATGTCTTACATCTTTTATTATGCCCTTAGGAATTTGAGGATACCGCTAAAAATCCAACTGACCACTGCTAAGTCGAAATCAATGCCATACAAAATCTAGGAATAGTCGGACTCCTAAGATCTTCTCTGCCCCCAGTCAGTATGGGTTCACCACAGCGACACATAAGGTCATGATGCTAACAACTTAGTTTGTCCTTGGTACATGTCATGATACTAGTGAAAGGATGTGGGTATGCATACCCTACCATCCGAGGTACAATTGCAGTTGTCCTCCAATCTCATCACATATATAATGACTGAGACACGACTGCATCCGTTCTCAAACTAAGGGCTAGGTATGACCGTAGTCATCCTCCCTAAACACTTGAATTCAAGATGACAAGCACCCAACATACTCATCAGTATGCGCTCTGAGTTTCCCTTAGGAATACTCATTTCACCATCTGGCAATTTATGACACTCAGAGGGATCTATGGCATAGGGCACTACATGATTAGAGTTGCACTTGATTAGTTATGCCAATTGGGTGAATTAAGGCTGCATCAAACAAGTGGACATTCAAACCCTAATTCACTTCTAACAAGCATATAAATATCACAACTTCAAAAGATATAAAATGTGTGAAATATAATTTCTCATCTCATCATTACATGGTACTATTCACTTGCCGTTCATGAGGCTACACTAGTCATCATACTATCACAAGATATAAATCCTTTTCACAATATCACATGGTATCAACCCTTATCAACACAAGAGGATTACACCTCATTCAGGGCTCAACCATGCCCAAAGGTCATTAAGACCATCATACTATTCCCTACAAGATCATCATTATCTTTCAATGCCTTATAACAAGGCTCAACAACATCACTTAAATATAATACACCAGATCGGTACAATATTGCATTAATGAGATAGGAGATATTCATAAACAATCATAGTAGGGTTATAATAACATTAACAACATTCCTTTATTACATCAACATGCAAGAAATCTAGATATGATTAACCCTCATCATATTCATAATGCACATGTTTAGTATAAGAAAGTATCAACCATGTGGCTATGTTAACCACCAATTTATAGATTAAGGTTATGATCATATTAAGGATGTTATTTCACCATCATTCCATCATATAAGAATGTTAAACATGAATACTCATCTTTATCTATTTTCATTAGAGTTAGGTTCAACATGATAAATTATATCAATGTTACTAATCAACACTTATACCCAAACCCTAACTTACGACACCCCCATCGGATCATGGATGCATAAGGTGAAGCATAACCATCACATTCCATACTATTCTCAAGTATGAACCCACACATAAATCAAGGTGTAACCATCGAGTTATAGCATACTACGGTTTCAACAATAATAATAGAGTATTCCATGATTGTACTAGTCATTCAAGGACTATTCATACCCAATTACCATCATTTAGTTATATTAAATCTAGGTATAACAAGATATACCTCATTAGGGTTACATATAAACACAATATGATTATCATACCTTATATTAATATTAGTGAATAGGTAAGAATACCTTATTAAGGGTAACCCTTAATTTTTTCCATCATCATCCAACCAATATCACCATACCACAATGTCACCCAGAACCATTGGATGTTTAAAAGGTAACACCATTGGTTGTTTACATAAGTAAACACCTTGGATAAACCACCTATAAAGTCCTTGATTTGTGCTCTGGAAAGAGTCACCATCTAACCCTATACATCCCTTAATTAACAACATAAAATGTTCCATTCAGAGTAGGGTAAAACCCACAATCGACTGTTCAGTTAAAGCAAGCCATCCATTGTCAACAAGTAAGCTCCTTAAGTTGATCATATAAAGGAAACCATATAAATAACATTATTAGGACCAACATATTAAATTATCCATAATTCTACTATATTGGAGGAATAAACATTATATCTTGACCATTGGGTCAAGTTCATATGTTAAAATCATCAATTACAGTATAGGTTCGACCATTGCATCAAGTGACCCAAGAAACCATTGGTCTAAGTCTTAATTGATGATAAAACTATATGATTAACTCACCATAGATTTTGGAGATCTGATCCACCATCATTAGTGACCATTTATTCACCATAGGTTGTTAGATCAACACTTTATTCATAAATCAACACCAAATATTAAGCTAATGTCATCATTGATTGATAACATTATTTGGGTACTTAATGGTAATGACTTCTAATTGATCCAAAACCTGACCTAACGGGGTGACCATAGGTTGTCACCATCATATGACACCTTTGATCCTGACCATCAGTTGTCATGAAGTTAACACCATAGGGTTGTTGCAATGGTACCATCATCGGGTCATGGGTTTATAAAAGAAATCAGCTTAAAACCCTAAAATTGACCATTGGTTGATAGGTGCTTAGCACCATAGGTTGTCAAACCAACCTGATCCAAGTCATATCATACCTTAGGAATAATGTACACATGATCACAGGTTCATCTAGGACTGAAATAAGAATAGGGAACATTATAAAAATCGAAATCCAAGTCAAGTATAACTTTTTAGTGCATGTATCATCATTTTTAAGCAAGAACATGAGCTAGCAAGCTTATGGTAAACAATAAACGTGGAGCAAGTTATAAAAATTGCCTATAATGAGAAGATAAACTCCCACATAGAAGAAAACTCGAGCAGGTAGGGTAGGAAATCCAATCATAAGTTGTAAACTCATCCATCTAGCACATTTCTTCATCAAATGAGCAAACCCTAAGCATAAGGAGCAAGAAAGGTAGGGTTTTAGAGCTTTAGAGAAATTTCTACCATGTAACAGCAAGGTTCAGACCTGGAGTAAGGTAGGAGGAAGGATAAAAATGAAATTAACGGAGGAAAGAAGGGGATGATTACTCTTTTAGGTCAAGATCACTAGAAGGAAGCTTTTTAAACCCTAAAAGGAAGTCAATTGTAACCCTGGATTCTTTTTCCAAGAAGGTCCCCTCTTTCTTCTTCCTTGGATAGGAAATTCACAGAAGCACAGATGGAGGACGAGTTTTGTATAAGGAGGGAAGTGGTGCAGAGAAAATGCCTCGTTTTGGTTCTTAGGGATAAGTATATGAAACTTTAAGATAAAGAAAAAGAAAAGTTGAAGTTCTAGTATCTTTCCAAGTGTCCATGGCCTTAAACTATTAAGAATATACAAGCACACACACAAGAAGCTCCCCCACCATCCATAGATACATTCTTAGCCCTCGTTTCTTGAATTTCCAAGCAAAACAAATAATTCATTAGTTGATAGCTACTAAAGGTAGCTCATCCATGAAGGGGTAAACCCTAAAATACCCTTGGAGAAATCACCTTTAAAACAAGGATTAAATAGGTGCCCCATGGCTCAAAAATCTCAATAATGATTATATAATATCCATGGAACATAATTCAAGTGATAAAATTGCAAATAAAATCCCTCAATTGGGTAAATTGTAGAAAAGTCTAAAATGTGCAAAAAATTGCATAACTTGCTCAAACAATGTCCAAATTGGACCAAATTTGAAAATTAAGCTTGTATTATGATTTAAAAGAATATCACAAGGTTATATTAGGGTTATAAGAATTATATTATGATAATTAAGCTTATTCAACTGATTAAGCAAGTTTAGGGGCCTTACAACTACAAACCCCTAATAGGGATTTTGCCCCCAAAATCCAAGGTAAACAAAGATGGGTACTTCCTTTTCACCTCATCCTATTACCTTCACATGGTTACTTGAATATCATGGTGATTCCACATCATTAATACATATCTCATCTTGGGTTAACACAAAAATCCCCACCTAAGAAGACATTCTCAATATGGAATGTAGAAACTTGTTGTGTCATCTGTACAACTCTAATAGTAATGTTCAACTTTAAATTCTATCTATCATCCTAAAATTATATCTATTGTATCAACACATTACTGAAAAGTCATACTTGTTAGCTCTTTACCAATCATACCATGTTTCCCATATCATTCCTTGAAGCATAAAAAAAGGCAAATGTATCCATCCTTTTTTTTTAATACACTGACACTAGAACTCTTATTAGTTCTTTTTCAGCATCAAAAGAAATGCTGATGCTGGAACCTATCATTCCATACAAGGAAACATCATTCCTAGTCAACCTTGTTAAGGACGAAACAAAAGCACTATATTCACCTTATTAGGATTTACACAACCTACTTAGAAGACATATCATGATCCCATAAAGAAATTTAATCAACCCCATCTCACTCTTGTTCAACTTGTCTCATAGCTATTGCTTCTTCGGCAACCCTAAGGTTTTTGAAGAAATATTGATCATATTTTTGACCATATTTGAAATACTTTGACATGTCATCATTCAAAGTTTGATATAACTTGTATGACATGACTGGAACACTATGTTCCTCCTATTCATAAATTCTATTTGTACATTGGTTAGTCTATAGGACATAACTCTAAACTCATCATGGTCATGTGAATTATGTCATCCAATATAACTCTTATCCATTGATATTTGATCATTGTTTTATCTTAAAGGAACATGGTATCACATATCTATTGGCCAACAAACCATCTATCCTTGATAGTGATCTTTCCCAACTATCACTAAACCATACACAACATTATAGAATCACTTTTGTTTTGTTTTGTTTTTTTCCTTCCAAACAACATTTAGAGGGTCATCATCAAATCTCTCTCCCTCTCTCTCTATAAGGTAGAGGAACACTTGGAATGTTCATTTAATAAATATCTCCAACCTTCACATATTTCCCATACTATTGATACATCTTTGATACTAGGATTCATTACCTTGGTATCCACCTCATGTGCTATAAGGAACTCATTTCCTTATATCATCTACTTTTACCAACATAATAAGTTTCAAAACATATAATAGGAGTCTTCCTAATTATTGGAAGGCTCAAAAGCAAACTCATCACAAAATTTATGATCTTGGAACCATAGTCCAAACAACATTATGCTATAATAAGCTATCCACCCTCATGTTTACAATGAATCCATATGTACCAAGTGACAATGATCCACTTGAAAGTTGTGCCCTAGAAAGGAAAGACATAAAGGGAAGCACACTTCCCACATCATAGCAACATTGTTCAAGGGTCACTAGCAAAAAGGTAACCAATTCTATTTTCATTATGCAGGTTACAACTTCTTATGTATCATTTTACCTTTTTCATTTCGAGTTCCTTGCCATTAGCATATGAATCATCATGATTAACATATCTCATTACTCCTTCCTTGATGACTATTTATTACACTCAGGTATGTTCTCTTATTTTATTATATTTTTCAACCACTTATCAATAGGTAAATACTCATATTCCACATTTTCTTCATTAAACACAAATCATCTGCCTTAATTTTTTTCAAACGACATGCTTGTTTTACATTAACACTTTCTTACACACATAGGTTGGTCTGAGATTAACTCAGGTTCCACCTTATTCCTTTGTCATTTTTCTCATTTATCTTCTCATTTTATACTTATCATTGGAGTTCTCTCCATCTTATATGGATTTCATACCTTGAATCACTTTATAAGCATAGACTTATCCGTCTTTTACTTTATTCTCTTCTTGAATCACATCTTCAAGAACTCCTATTTTACTTATTTGTATTCATATTTAGATTTCATGGTGTTGTGTCTTTCTCTTTAGCTACCAAACATTCAAGTTTTGATAGATAATGATGCAATTCTCATCTTCTTTAAGGTAGGATTGAGATATTCACACCATGATTTCTTATTTGTTATGCTCTTTAGATTGGATCAAAATGACTACTTGATCATAGTAATAAAAAAGATAACAATCTAAAAGTTCCATACTTACCTTTCTTCAATAATTGAATACTTGGCCAGGGCATCCAAGTACTGATATTAGGTAGTATGCACTATGTTTTTATGCCACGTTCCTAACTTAGACATCATCCTAGTCTTAAGTTATAGTGTCCCTGTAGACTCAATGAACTTAAAGATCTAATACCAACTTGTTAGAACCCATTACACTAAACGAGATTAATCAAAACATAAAACACAATAAATCACCAATTAATCACATACCCAAAAATATGGGTGAATTAAAACCGATTTCAACGTCAGCACCTGCTCAAAAACATTTGCATAAGAGCCCAACACCTTTATTGTATCCATACTATGCCGATGATTTGATACAAATTGTTCTATCGTCTTAACCACAAAATATATACACAGGAGAACAATATTTGTAAATGCCACACAACAAACATTAACTTGCTAACAAAATTTCAATTCGTTTGAAACACCATATACAAACTTTTTCTGTCCAGATGTGAGAGTATAGGGATGACTCTAGGACACACTAGACATCTAATCAACTTTCTCAAAGATTCATTACTATAGATCCTCTTTGCTTCCACATGTTTGTTTTCGTCACTTTTGATTACCTAAAAAAATGTGGCGAACCAAAAGGGTGAGACCCATGTCCCACCAAGAGATGTAACCCCCAACAACGTTTATTGATTCCAACATTTTTAGGTAATGAGACAATTTAAGTAGTTTAATCATATATAACAAATAGGCTCAACAACACTGATGATTAACAAAAAACATAAAGGAACTGATAACAATTATCATCATCAAGTTGACTATCATCATTTCCTTATTAACCATATAAGAGATTAAGTAGCATATGCATAACTAGAATAAGCAAGTCTAGTAGCATGTTATCTCTATTAACATGAATAAGTCTAGCATCATAAGCATATCTAACAACATTAGCATGTCTAACAGTTTGAACAGATCAATATCATAAGCAGAGCTATCAACATAAGCACAAGTATTTACATAAGCACGATTAGCAGTATAGGCATTTCTAATTACAGAGGCATGGCTAGCATGCTAAACATAACTAACAACATGATATAGCTAGCGTCATATAATCAACAGTAGCAGTATAGATATCAAAATAAGCATGACTACTGTATGTACACATTTACAATCTTAAGCATATCCACAACATAAGTATAATTACTATCTATTAATTTCACTAAGCATCGTCTTTATGTAAAGAGAACAAACAAGGGTTATCATCCAATATGAAGCATTGTGTATAACCCTAAAAAGATATGCTACACGGCCATCTTACATCTTTTATTATGCCCTTAAGAATTTAAGGATACCACTCAAAATCCAACTGACCACTGCTAAGTCAAAATCAGTGCCATACAAGATCTAGGAAGAGTTGGACTCCTAAGATCTTCTCTGCCCCCAGTCAGTATGGGTCTACCACAACGAAACATAAGGTCTAGCTGCTAACAACCTAGTCCATCCTTGGTACAGGTCATGGCACTAGTGAAAGTAGGTGGGTACACATACCCTACCATCCGAGGTACAATTGCAGTTGTCCTCCAATCTCATCACATATATAATCATAGAGACCCGACCGCAACCATTCTCAAACTGAGGGCTAGGTATGACTGTAGTCATCCTCCCTAAACACTTGAATTCAGGGTGACAAGCACCCCACTTACTCATCAATATGCACTCTGAGTTTCCCTTAGGAATGCTTGTTTCACCATCTGGCAAGTTCTGACACTCAGATGGATCTATGGCACATGGAACTACATGATTAGAGTTACACTTGATTAGTTATGCCAATTGGGTGAATTAAGGCTACATCAAACAAGTGGACATACAAACCCTAATTCACTTCTAACAATCATATAAATATCACAACTTGAAAATATATAAAACATGTGAAACATAATTTATCATCTTATCATCACATGGCACTATTCACTTGCCATTCATGAGGCTATACTAGTCATCATACTATTACAAGATATAAAACCTTTTCACAATATCATCGGGTATATACCCTTATCAACACAAGAGGATTACACCTCATACAGGGCTCAACCATACCCAAAGGTCATTAAGACCATCATACTATTCCCCGAAAGATCATCATTATCTTTCCATGCCTTATAACAAGGCTCAACAACATCACTTACATATAATACACCAGATCAGCACATTATTGCATTAATGAGCTAGGAGATATTCATAAACAATCATAGAAGGGTTATAATAACTTTAAGAACATTCCTTTATTACATAAACATGCAAGGAATCTAGATATGATTAACCATCATCATATTCATAATGCACATGTTTAGTATAAGAAAGTATCAACCATGTGGCTATGTTAACCACCAATTAACATATTAAGGTTATGATCATATTAAGGAGGTTATTTCACCATCATGCCATCATATAATAATTTTAAACATGAATACTCATATTTATCTATTTGCGTTAGAGTTAGGTTCAACACAATAAATTATATCAATGTTACTAATCAACACTTATACCCAAACCCTAACTCACGACACCCCCATTGGATCATGGATGCATAAGGTGAAGCATCACCATCACATTCCATACTATTCTCAGGTATGAACCCATGCATAAATCAAGTTGTAACCATCAGGTTATAGAATACTACGGTTTCAACAATAGTAACAAAGTTTTCCATGATTGTATTAGTCATTCAAGGACTATTCATACCCAATTACCATCATTTAGTTATATTAAACCTAGGTATAACAAGCTATACCTCATTAGGGTTACATATCAACACAATATGATTATAATCCCTTCTATTAATATTATTGAATATGTAAGACTACCATATTAAGGGTGACCCTTCATTTGTTCCATCATCATTCAACCAATATCACCATACCACAATGTCACCTAGAACCATTGCATGTTTAAAAGGTAACACCATTGGTTGTTTACATAAGTAAACACCTTGGATAAACCACCTATGAAATCCTTGATTTTTTCTCTAGAAAGAGTCACCATCTAACCCTATACATTCCTTGATTAATAACATAAAAAGTTCCATTCAGAGTAGGGTAAAATCCACAATCGACTGTTCAGTTAAAACAAGCCATCCATTGTCAACAAGTAAGCTCCTTAAGTTGATCATATAAAGGAAACCATATAAATCACATTATTAGTACCAACATATTACATTATCCATCAATCCACTATATTGGATGAATAAACATTAGATCTTGACCATTGGATCAAGTTCATATGTAAAAACCATCAATTATAGTATAGGTTTGACCATTGCATCAAGTGACCCAAGAAACCATTGGTCTAATGCTTAATTGATTCTACAACTATATGATTAACTCACCATAGATTTTGGAGATCTGATCCATCATCATTAGTGACCATTAAGTCACCATAGGTTGTTAGATCAATACTATATTCATTAATCAACATCAAATATTAAGCTATTGTCATCATTGATTGATAACATTATTAGGGTACTTAATGGTTGATCATTAGACTTCTAATTTATCCAAAACCTGACCTAAGGGGTGGCCATTGGTTGTCACCATCATATGAAACCTTTTATCCTGACCATAAGTTGTCATGAAGACAACACCATAGGGTTGTTGCAATGGTACCATCATCGGGTCATGGGTTTATAAAAGAAATCAACTTAAAACCCCAAAATTAACCATTGGTTGATAGGTGCTTAGCACCATAGGTTGTCAAACCAACCTGATCCAAGTCATATTATACGTTAGGAATATTGTACACATGATCACAGGTTCATCTAGAACTGAAATAAAAACAGGGAACATTATAAAAATCGAAATCCAAGTCAAGCATAACTTTTTAGTGCATGGATCATCATTTTCAAGCAAGAACATGAGCTAGCAAGCTTATGGTAAGTAATAAACGTGGAGCAAGTTATAAAACTTGCCTCTAATAAGAAGATAAATTCCCACATAGAAGAAAACTCGAGTAGGTAGGGTAGGAAATCCAATCATAAGTTGTAAACTCATCCATCTAGCACCTTTCTTCATCAAATGAGAAAACCCTAAGCGTAAGGAGCAAGAAAGGTAGGGTTTTAGAGCTTTAGAGAAATTTCTACCATGGAACAACAAGTTTCCAACCTGTAGGAAGGTATTAGGAAGGATAAAAAAGAAATAAACGGAGGAAAGAAGGGGATTCTTACTCTTTTAGGTCAAGATCACTAGAAGGAAGCTTTTTAAACTCTAAAAGAAAGTCAATTGCAACCCTATAGATTCTTTTTCCAAGAAGGTCCCCTCTTTCTTCTTCCTTGGATAGGAAATTTGTAGCAGAACATAGGGAGGATGAGGTTTGTATAAGGAGGGAATTGGTGGAGAGTAATGTCTTGTTTTTGTTCTTATGGATAAGTATATGGAACTTTAAGATAAAGAAAAAGAAAAAGTTGAAGTTCTAGTATCTTCCCAAGTGTCAATGGCCTTAAACTATTAAGAATATACAAGCATACACACAAGAAGACCCCCCACTGTAAATAGAGACATGATTATCCCTCGTTTCTTTAATTTCCAAGCAAAACAAATAATTCATTAGTTGATAGCTACTAAAGGTAGCTCATACATGAAGGGGTAAACCTTAAAATACCCTTGGAGAAAACACATTTAAACCAAGGATTAAATAGGTGCCCCATGATAAAAAAATCAATAATGATGAGATAATATCCAAGGAACATCATGCAAGTTATAAAATTTCAAGGAAAACCCCTCAATTGGGTAAATTACAGAAAAGTCCGAAATGTGCATAAAATTGCATAACTTGCTCAAATAGTGTCCAAATTGGACCAAATTTGAAACTTAAGCTTGTATTATGATTTCAAAGTATATCAAAAGGTTATATTAGGTTTATAAGAATTAAATTATGATAATTAATCTTATTCAACTTATTAAGAAAGTTTAGGGGTCTTACAATGCGTGAGTTGTTCTCTAGCGTCATGACCTGTACCAAGGTGGGCTAGTTGTTTTCAGTTGACTATATGTTACTATTGGAAGTTGACTAATATGTCTCTACATTGTCTCTCATACTGATCGGGAGTTGTAGGTGAGATCATGACATTTGGCACTTTCGTAGATCTTGTATACCACTGATTTCGACTTAACAGTGGTCAGTTGGATTTGGGTGGTATGACTTAAATCCTCAGGGAAGTAATAAAATATATAATACAATTGAGTAGCATATTTTTTAGGGTTATACATGACACTTCACATTGGTTGATAACCCTTTGTTGGCTCTCCTTACATAGAGATGATGTAATGTAAATAAGGAATGATAGATATACTTTTGTTGTAGATATGATTATGTGATAAACATGCTTATGTTGTCAGATATATTGACACTAATAGTTACGATTATGATGCTAGCTAAGTTTAATACATCTAGCCATGCCTCTATAATTAGAATTGCTCAAACTGCTAATAATGCCAATATTGATGTTTGAGAGCCATGTTATGCTACTAGACATATTCATGTTGTTAGAGATGCTTATGTTACTAGACTAATTGTGATATTAGCAAGGCATATGATGATAGTCAAATTAATAATGACGATTGTTGTTAGATGCAGTCTTATGAAACATGAGTAGATATCTGATAGAAGAAATGGACTTATCTACTACATGTATACACATTGATAATCATACATGTTGCTAAGTTTATTTGCTTAACATTATTTAGCATGCTTGAACTGTTCAATCTACTCAATTTGACTATTAAATACTCCAACTATTTAGTTATTTACTCTTTAATCTGATGTAATCAATATCTATTGGAGAGAGTTATATATATCACTGGGACTGGGGTTCACTTCATGGGTCACCACATCTTTTTAGGTGATCGACAATAGTGGCAGCATAACTGTGACAGTAAGGAGAAATTGAGGTGATGAACCCTAGAGATAGTTGTTAGTTATCTAGTATGTCCTAGAGTCGTCCTTGTACTCTCAGGTTCGAGTGAAAAGTTTGTATATGATGTTTCGATCAAATCGAGCTTTTAGCATGTTGATGCTTGTATATGTGGAATATGTGGATATTATTCCTTTATAAATTTTATGATGTAGCTGAGGCTACAAAGTAGTTGTAAAGAAAATGAGCATTATATGAAAATAAGCAAGTTAATGTGCTTTTATGTAATTATTTTTGAGCAATTGAGAAATGTTAAAATTAGTTTTAATTTACCCTATTTTCTGGGTTTGTGATTAATTAATGAGTAATCATGTTTTGTATTTTGAGTAATCTCATTTAGCAGAATGGGTTCTCACAAGTTGGTATCATAGCTTTAGGTTCATTGAGTCTACAGGGATACTAGGACTTAGGACTAGAATGATGTCTAAGTAAGGAACATGACATGAAAACATGGTGTATACTGCCTAATATTAGTACTTGGATGCCCTATCTAGGTATATATGTATTGAAGAAAAGGTAAGTATGGAACTCTTAGATTGATTTTTTTCTTCTGATTACTCTGATCAAGTAAACATTTTGAAGCAATCTAAAGAGCATAAAAAATTAGAAATCATGGTTTTTAAACCTTAATCTTACTCTAAAAAAAGATGAGAATTACATCATAACCTATCAAAACTTGAATGTTTGGTAACTCTAAGGGAAAGGTACAACACCATGAAACCTAAATCTGAATATAAACAAGCTAAAGAGGAATTATTAAAGCTATAATTCAAGAAGATAATGAAGTAAAAACAGACAAGTCTGTGTAAATAAAGTTATTCAAGGTTTGGAATCCACTTAAAATGGATAGAAGTCCTGTGATAAGTATCATATGAGAAGATGAATGAGAGCAATGATAGGGGAATCAAGTGGAACCTGAGTTAATCTTAGACTAACATGTGTGTGTAAGAAAGTGTTAATGTAATATATGCATGGTATGTGAAAGAAATCAAGGGAGAAGCTCCTTGTTTAATGAAGAAAATATGGAATATGATGACATATTCCTTGATTAGTGGTTGAAAAACATGGTAAAATGAGAGGACATATATAAGAAAAATGGGCAGTTAATGCTAAAAGGGCAATGAGATATGATAATCTTAATAATTCATATTCTAATGGCAAGGAACCCAAGATGTAAGAAGTAAGATGATACATAAAAAGTGTAACCTTAATGGCGAAAATAGAACTGGTTACCTTTTTGCTAGTTATCCCTAGACAATGCTGCTTTGATGTGGGAAGTGTGTTTCCCTTTATGTTCTTTCTTTCCGAGGTGTAGCCTTCAAGTGGATCTCATGACACTTGATATGTGTGGATTCAGTGTAATCCTGGGATGGATATCTTGATATGATGAGTGGTTGCCTTGGACCGCAGTTCCAAAATCTTTATGTTTTGTAATGAGCATGCTTTTTGAGCCTTCCAATATCTAGGGGGGTTCCTCCTATATGTTCTTAGCCATTTATGATGTTGAGGAAGTGGATGAAACTATGTATGAGTTCTTTATAGCACATGTAGTGGATACTAAGGTAATGAATCCTAGTATGAGTTAAAATATCTATTAGACGAGTTGTCCAATGTTCCTCTCCATTAGAGAGAGAGATGATGTTGATCCTCTAAGTGTTGTTTGGGAAAAGAATAGTGATTCTATAATGCTTTGTATGGTTTTTTGATAGTTGGGTAAGACCACTACCAAGGATAGATAGTTTGTTGATCAACAAACATGTGCTACCATGTTCCTTTAAGATAAACCTAGGATCAGAATATCAAGGGATAAGAATTAGAGTGGATGACATAATTTATATGACCATGATGAGTTTAGGGCTATGTTATTAAGACTAACCAATATATCATTAGCATTCATAAATAAGAGGAACATAGTGCTCAGGTCATGTCTCATAAGTGTGGCAAGCTTTGAATGATGACAACTCAAAGTATTTTAGACATGGTCAATAGCATGGTTAACATCTTTGCTAAACCTTAAGAATATTGAAGCATCTATACTTGTGTGTGACAAAGTTCAACAAGAGTGAGTAAGGGGTTAACTAGAGTATCATCTTGGAGCTATAATACATATTCTAAATGTGTTGTGTGAATCCCAGTAAGATGAGGACAATGACATTGCCCTACCCCTAATAAGGTCAACCAGGAAGTTATATTTATTAAACAGTTGTAGATAAGTGTATGATTATTCAACTATATAGATGGATAGTCCATCATTAAGATGATTTAAGAATCATCTAAGGACATATTCCTTATAGTTCTTGACAATTATGGGATGCTTACCTGACTGATTGAGTTGTTGATCACAACAACCATCAAAGGAGCATAAAGATGAAACCTTTTGGAATTACATATGATAAGAGATACATGATGTTTCATGTTTGGTAAAGAGCCAACAAGTATGGCATCTGAGTAATGGATGGTAAAAGAGATAGAATAGTTTAGGATGATAGTTAGAATTCTAAGTTGAAAGGTACTACCAGACTTATGCACATAGTACATCAATTCCTATGTTGAACCAAGGTGATACATGCAAGAGTTGAGGGAGAATAATATGAATACTATGAGAATTATGTGACATAACCATGAGATGAAAGTAACCATGTGGGGTTTTGTGGATGAGGTACATGTGAGGTACCCATCTTTTTTTACGTTGGATTTCGGGGGCAAACTCCATGTTAGGGGTTTATGGTTGTGAGACCCCTAACCTTGATTAAAGTTTTGAACAAGCTTAATTACCATAATTGAATTCTTATAACCCTAATATATACTTGTGATATGATTTGGAATCATTATTACAAGCTTAATTTTCAAATTTGGTCCAATTCGATCACTATTTGAGCAATTTATGCAATTTTATGTACATTTTGGAATTTTCTTCAATTTACTCAATTGGGAGGTTTTATTTGCAATTTTCACAAAATTATGTCTCTTAGATGTTGTTTTATCATTATTGAGCTTTTTTAGCCTATGGGGTGCTCAATTTTACCTTGGTTTGGGGGAGATTCCTTTCTATGTTGAATTTAGGGTTTTACCCCCCCCATGGATGAGCCACCTTCAAGGCTATCAAATGACACTTCCACTGGTTTGGACAACAACTGATGGCCATCATCTATAGGGACCATTGGGGAACATCCGTAGGACATCCTAAAGGCTCTAAGTTGATGGTTCATGCTGATTTGGGTTTACTTGAACCCATGGTTTACTTATATACATTATCAATCATTGGTTCAGCCACCTATTGACCTAAACCATGAACAAAAGATGGGTACCTTTGACCAACAGGCGATGTATATCCTGGGAGACCATCAACCTATTTCCAAGAAATCCCCAAAAACTGGTGGACCTATTGTTTGCTCGTCCATGGAAGCTTTAAGCCATGGACACATGCAGAGTTGCTTGTACACCTCAAGCTTGCTTCCATCCTTATCCATGGGCTATATCTACCTCTTCCTTGCCCAAGTATGAAACCTTTTCTTGCTCTCACTTTCATCTATCCTAGAGCACCAAATCCACTCTATTTGTCTACAAAACCAGGTGGTCCAAGGTGGAAGATGACCCCCCTTTTTGGAGAAGAAGGTCTCTTAGAGCCCCATCTAGCCCTACCTAGGGTTTCCAAGGTCATCTCCTAGGGTTTCTGACCAATGCAAGTTGTTTCCTTCCTTCCTTCTCCATTTTTCTTGCTCTTCTTCTTCCTCATACATTCCTCCAGGTCTAAACTCTTCTGTTCCATGGTAAAAGTTGCTTTAGAGCTTAAAAGATCTACCTTTCTTGCTCCTCCTATATAGGGTTTGCTTCTTGTATGGAGAAAGGTGCTAGATGGCCAAATTCAAAGATAAATATAGGGTTTTACTACCTTCTTAGCTCAAGTTTCTTACTTATAGAACTCTTTTCATCTCTATAGAGGTGAGTTATATAACTCTCTTCACTTTTATTGCCTACTAGAAGCTTGCTTGCATAAGTTCATGCTCTAAAACAAAGATCTATGCTTGTAAAAGATAACCTTGTCTAGGGTTATGATTTTTATGGTGTTTCTTGCTTATTTTCCATATTCAGATGGATCTAAAACTCAATACATGACCTTCTTAAGGTAGAAGATGACCTAGATCAGGTTTCCATGACAACCAATGGTGCTAAGCACCTAACAGCCGATGGCTTATACCAAGGTTTTAAGGCTTATTTTCATTTTATACATCAACTGATGGTAGTACCCTTACAACAACTGATGGTGTTGTCTTCATGACAACCGATGGTGGTGACCAAGGGTGTCGATCAATGGTGACAACTGATGTTCACCCCTTAGGTCAAGTTCTGGCTCAACTAAAATCTTAATGATCAACAACTAAGTACCCTAATGATTCTATCAGTCAATGGTGACATTAGCTTAATACAATGTTGATCTAACCACCGATGGTGACTTAATGATCATAACAGATGTTGGATCAAGCCACCAGAATTGATGGGAGTAAAGGTTGTATATGTAGCTTTAGTTAAGCCCTAACCTAATAGTTTCTTGGGTCAAATGATTCAAGGGTTAGACCTATACACCAATTGATGATGTTGAAATATGAACCCGATCCAATGGTTAGGATCTAACACTTCTTCATCTAATATTTTCAATAATGGACTTGATCCAAAAATTTGAACTGAAACCTATAGCATTACATGTGAGTTCTAATAATTTGAACACAAAAACCCATTGCTCTATCTCTCTCTAGGAGAGCTCTGTTCCATTTCTAGGAGGCTAGCTGTTCTATGTTGGTGGTTGGCAGGCGCGGAGCGGGCTCCACCACTCCGTCCTCCACCCAAAGAGATGAGCGGGACCTTGGTCTGACCCTATGATAGATGTGACGGTGAGTAGGACTTGGGCTTTGATAGTGGCGGTGACTAGGGAGGTCCAGAGGAACCTGAAGCCGGTGGAGGTGGAAGGCAACCCAAGGGCTCCTAGCTTTAGGAAGGATGACGAGTGGCCCTGGGTGCACATCTCAAGCCCGGTGGCGGAGGTGATGGAGGATTTCCACAAAAATTCTATCATCATGTAGGTCATGGGGAGGAGATGCATCTGTGATCAGCTCTTGGGCTGGATGATTAGGTCTTGGAAACCTAAAGGGGATCCTTGCTGCACCCCGATGCTAGGGGGTCTCTTCCTTACCAAGTTTGCATTGGATGAGGATGCGAGGGTGGAGATTGACCAAAGGCCTTGGTTCTTTGACAAGAAATTAAATTTGACCAGGAGGTGGTCTCCGGAGGCCGATCTCAGGAGGGAAATGTTGACTACGATGCCAATTTGGGTTACTTTTCCGGATGTGGGGATCCAATGGTCGAGGAGAGCCATAACCATCATGGCGTATGGGATTGGGGTACCAAAAGTTGTTGATTTCTGGGCTTCAGGGAGGTTCACAGGGACATCGCACGTCTGCATATAGGTGAAAACAGACCAATCACTCCCACCGGTGGTGATGCTAGTGATGCCTGATGACAAAGAACTCGAAGTCAAGATCATATATGACACTCTCCTCGACAGATGCGAACGTTGTAGGGTCTTCGGGCACAACAACGGTAGCTTCCCAGGTGGTAGGGAGGAAGCTGCAAATAAGGTGCTTGTTGATATGCCTGAGTTAAGACAGCATGCCAGATCCAGGAAATGAGTTAGAAGAAGGATGTATAGATTTGTGGTTGGTCGTGTGGCGATGGGGATCCCTACGATGAACAACACTGATGGTAAGGACAACAATCAACAGGGGGAGGATGTTGAAGCCACTACTGAGGCACAAGGGGAGGCAGGTGCTAATGTGGGAGTGCAGGCCGAGCCTCAAGAAGGGGGTGGAGGTGTCTGTTCACAGACAGTCACTGCGTCGGTTGTAGAGGTGATGTGGGCTCATTCGAGGGGGAGTCCGGGGGAGGATGTTCTGGCAGATAGGGTTAGACCCAAATCTCCAGATTCTAACCAATTCTCTATGCTTGACAATTTGGATGTTGAGGAGCTGCTGGAGGATCTCTCGGGCACTAGTAGAAGGAAGACTAACAGTAGTGCTTCAGCCAGTGCTAGGGGCAGGCGTACATCTACTAGAGTGAACTCCTCCCGAAGGGGGGGGGCATAAAGGAGGGTAATGTCAATCCTCACATGGAATGTGAGGGGGGCTTCCAGGCCTCAGAACCAAAGAAGGGTGAGAAAGTTGATTAGGGAGAGTCAAGCATCGTTGGTGATCATCCTGGAGGTGAAGGTGAAGAGAAATATGCGGGAGAGCATGGTTGGTATTTTTCCGATGGATTGGGGTGTGGAATCCAATCTGGAGAATACATATGGGGGTCGCATTGCTGTTGGGTGGGACATGAGAGTGTGGGACCTTCAGGTGATAGGTGGTTCTGATCAGATGATGGTTCTCAACTACATTAACAAGGGGGGCTTCCATTGTGTGATCACTGCTGTTTATGGGAACAATGATGAAGGTATAAGAAGGAAATGCTGGGAGGACATCATTAGCTCTACGCAACAACAACTTCCTCCTCTCGTGGTGGGGGACTTCAATAACGTTCGCAAGGCAGGGGAGAAGATAGGGGGAAAACCTATACCCGATTCCATCCTGGAGAGGTTCAATGGTATGGTGGATGCCGCTAACTTGGTGGAACTAAATATGGAGGGTGGTATCATTACTTGGAACAAAAAAAGGATACTGGAACACATGATTTCAAGCAAACTCGACAGAGGCCTTGTGAATGCTACTTGGCTGGATTCTTTTCCAGAGGTGAAGGTGCTATTGGGGGGCATCCTCTCAGTGATCACGCTTGGCTCAAGATCCCACTGATTAATATTCATTTGAAGAATAGACCATTTAGGTTCTTGAACTTCTGGGTCGACTGGCCGAGTTTCAAGGAGGTGGCGGCGTGGGCTTGGGAGGACAGAGTCGTGGGCAATCCACTGTCCAGGGTGTTAGAGAAACTAAAAAGAACCAATACGACACTGAAAGCTTGGGCTGCTGATTGCGTCAACCTTCCTATTTTAGTCAAGAAAACTGCCGTTGAATACCAGGAAGCTGCGGAGAACTTGCGATCCCAACCTGATGATCCAAGCATGATTAAGAATGAGGAAGACAAAGCGAGGAGATTGTTACAACTGGAAAAAGTGGAGGAAATGTACCATTGGTAGAGAAGTAGGATCCAATGGATCAATGATGGGGACATGAACACGAAGATCTACCACAATGCTACCAAGAAGAATCACATGCATGATTGCATCCATGGACTTGAAAACTACTAGAGGGGGGGGGGGTGAATAGAGTTTTATAGTGATTTTAATAATTATTTAACTCAAACAACCAAAATTGAGATTAGAAGAAGGAGACGGGTGTTTAGAGTGGTTCCAACTATAGCAAATACTATAGTTGTCAGTCCACTACCCGGTTGCTTACCCAACCGGGATTTGAAAGTATTTATTTTATTACCTCTCGAGGATTTATACAAAATACAATACTTTCAACCACACCCTTTGATCAGCCTTCACTTGAAGTAGGTGCACCAACCCTGAGGTAGCCTTCTTGAAGTAACTCCAAGCTCCCCCTTGAAGTAGCCTTCCTCTCTAGAAGTAACCTCCCGTTGCACCAGCCTTCTGAAGTAGCTCAAAGTCTCCTTCTTTTCCAAGAAGATCTTCACCCTCTCCAATCCGCAGCCTCCAACCTAGGAGTAGCAAGGAGAGTACAAACAGTAATAGGGAATAAGAAAGAAAAAGGAAATTACAACTTATCCTTTAAAGCTCAAGGCTTGATATGCCTAGATCAAGCGTATAGATCTCCTAACCAAATGTGTGAACTTGTGATTGCTGTGGGTAGGAGATTCTAGCCTATAGGACACGAATTTGAGCTAAGGAGAAAGTAGGCCAATGATCACAGTGCTCAATTTGCTCACAACAGATTGCTCAAGTATGCTCAAGTATTTCTCAAGTGTAACAAGTGTAAAACAAGTTAGTTTTGGTGTCCTATGGCTTGTCCTATTTATAGGAATGGCCTAAGGAAGCTTAAGGACATTCTAGATAACTTCTAGGGGTTTCTAAGTGCTTAACTAGCCATTAGGTACAAAGTTGTTGTTTTAACAACGGCTAATTAATTAATTCTGCAGTTGCTGTCAGAGACCATCTCGGTCGACAAATGGTCGACCGAGACACCTACTCGGTCGAACTTTTGTCGACCGACAGGCTCTCTGGAACAAGTGATTTGCAACGTCTTTCTTCAACTGCCAACTAACTTGTCTGTTGTGTCTAACGGCTACTTTGGATCTTTCTCGGTCGAGAAGATTGTCGACCGAGAGTGTCTCGGTCGAGGAGTTTGTTGACTGAGATTGATCCTGTTTCAAGGTTTCAATTTAGGCACTAATTATGTGTGTAAGTGTGCATAAGTAATCCTATTTGAATAGGATGACTTGTCTAACTGTGGTGTTTAGCTAGGGAGAATCTAACGCTTGATTTACATGCAATTCTAAGTACTTGTACATTATATTTTTGTACAAGTTTTTTACAACAGTGATTACATTGCATGAAATTATAAATATGTAAGCTTGTAGATTTTCCCTTGTTGCTTTGTCATCCTGTACACTCAAGTAGCACGTTAGATTAATAAGAATGAAATGTTTGTCATAATCAAAACAAAGGGATTTATAGATGTCCATTTAGCCAACAGGACTGGTGAAGGAGGATGGTATAGTAATGAGAGGGGTTGATGAGGTCGGCCTGGAGGCGGTTCAGTTCTTTGAACTTCTTTATAACAAACATCAGAACAACATGGGAGATGTCTTATCAGGGACAAAGGTCACTGACACGATGAATAGGGAGCTTTGTGGGCCTGTGTCAGTTATTGAAATCAAAGAGGCGATGTTCGCTATTGGTGCAGATAAATCACTGGGGCCAGATGGGTTCAATAGTAAGTTCTTCCAGGTTTGCTGGGACATCATTAAGGATGATGTAAGCTGTGCGGTGAGATGGTTCATGGTGGGAGGGACCATGGTTAGGAAGGTTAATCATGCGTTCATAAGATTAATTCTAAAAATCAGTAGGCCGTCATCCATGTCTGACTACAGACCAATCGCTTGTTGTACGGTGCTTTACAAAATTTTGGCGAAGCTACTGGCTGGGAGATTGAAAAGGGTGTTGCCAACTATTATCTCTACTGAACAACTTTCCTTCATCAAAGATCGCTTTCTGGTGGATGGGGCTCTTCTTGCCAAGGAATTCTTGGAGGATTTTAACCGCAAAAGGGCCACTAGGAAGGCGTGTATTAAACTTGACATCACTAAGGCCTATGATCATGTGGATTGGTCTGCCTCGTGGAGAATCAAGGCTGCTCTGGGGTTTTATGAAAGATGGGTTGATCTTATGAAGCAATGTGTGGAGTCCACTTTGTTCTCTATTCTAGTTAACAATGTTCCTCATGGCTTGTTTAAAGCATCAAATGGGCTAAGGCAGGGTGATCCCCTATCACCTATGTTGTTTGTCATCATTATGGAGTATCTAACCCAAAGCATTTAGAGGGAACACAAGTCGGGTAATCTGAAGGTGTACAAGGTGGGAGGGGTGCTTGTGTGGTCTCATATCCTCTTTGCCGATGATGTTATGCTTTTCACTGCTGGCCATGCAAAATAATTAAAGACCATAAAGAAAATCCTTAGAATTTTTGGGAGATTGACATGCATGTACATCAGTGAGATTAAATCTATGATTTTCCTATCCTGGTCTTGTGATACTAGAAGGGGGAGGCTGAGGAGAGCTGTGGGGATTGCGAGAGGGGTACTTCCCATGAAATATATGGGAATAACTCTATCGGGGGGGAGGAGAAGGAATGGTGCCCATTTCAATTTGGTGATTGATGATCTTAGGAGGATGGTGGATAGATGGGCAGGCAATAACATCTCTATTACTGGTCGTTTGGTGTTGATCAAGTCAGTGCTTGCTGCTAAGGTTAACTTCTGGACTAGACTGGGGGAAATTCCCAGATATATCTTTGACAAAATCAGGAGCATTATGAGTGGTTTTCTCTGGGGAGGGAGAGGGCATGGCATTTCCTGGGATACAATTGCTAGGCCCAAGGAGCAGGGTGGCTTCATGCTGTTGGATCCACATCTTCTCGCAGACAAAGCTACTGGACATCACATCTACTGCTTCTTGATGAGGCCTGAGTCCCCTTGGGCGACGTGGATGAGAGCTAGGTATGGTAGTGATATGAGCGTGCAGCCGGTGTTGGGTGCTTCTCTGGTTTGGAGAAGGATGACCACCAGATGGCTGGAGGTGAAGCATGAGTAATCTTTGCTGAACATGAATCTTTGGTGCTACACCTTCCCCACTCCAAGATATCTGACGATGGCGGGGCTGCCTGTCCCTTGGTTCTCGGTTGTTTGGAATAAAATGTAGACTCCCAAGAGGAGCTGCATCCTTTACAAGTATATTCTGGGTTGGCTTCCCACGACAGACAGGATGTGCGGGTGGGGTTTGCAGGTGGATCCATTTTGCAGGTTGTGCAAGCAGTTCCATGAATCCCACACACATTTATTTTTTGAGTGTGGCTACTCTAAATATATGTGGGTCCGTTTGATTCTTAAATGTGGGTGGGGTGGTACTCCCCCTTCTAATCTTGCTGATATCCTGGACTGGATGAGGAATACGATGGTCAAGGTGAAGTTTCTGGGGTTTTTTGTGAGCATTGGTCTGTCTGTGCTGATATTCCAGGTTTGGCAGCAAAGGAACGCCAGGCTTCATGGGGGTAAGGAGATGGACAAATTTCAGTGTTTCAAAGTGCTTACGGAGAGGTTGCAGTTTGTGTGTAAGGCTAAACCTGCGCTTTATAAAGGTTTAGACCTCATAGTCAAAAGACGCTGGGATTTTTGTAGTTAGGAACCCCAGGGGGTGTTGTTGCTGCACCCCACTTTTTTTGTACAACTCAGTATAGGTTCCCTATACTTTTTTTTATAGTAATATTTTACCCGATCCAATTTTTTTTTGAATGTGATGGTTTCCCTCATGTGATTAATTTAAGGAGCTTGATGATTGATATGATGGCTTGCTTAAAATGTACAACCAATGATCAGTTTTAACCCCATAACCATGGTGCCCCTTTATGTTATTAAATAAGTGATGTCTCGGGTTAAATGGTGACTCTTTCTAGATCACAAATCAATGACTTCATAGGTGGATTATTCAAGGTGTTTGCTTATGTAAATAATCAATGGTCTTACCTTCTCAACATCTAATAGTTTTGGGTGATGTTGTGGTATGGTGATATGGGTTGAATGATGATGGAACCATTGGAGGTTTTCCCTTAATAAGGTAGTCTTACCTTTTCCCTCATATGAATAGAATGGATAATAACTATATTTAGTTGATATGTAACCCTAATGTGATATAGCATGTTACACTTTATACTAATGAACTCAAGTGATGATAATTAACTATGATCATCCTTCCTTAGTGGAATAATAGAAAAATAGAGTACTCTCTTATTGTTGTGGAACACTAGTATACTACAATCTGAGGGTAACATCCTGAGTTATGCATGGATCCATACTTGAGAATGGTATGGAATGTGATGATGATGTTGAGACTTATGCATCCAAGATTATATGAGGATGCTATGGGTTAAGGTTTGTAAATGAATGTTGAACTATAACTTTAATGTAACCTACCTTGCTAAACCTAACCCTAACACAAGTAGAGAATGGTGGTTAATCATGTTATCCTTTCTTGAGTGATTAACATAATGAAAGAATATCCTTCCTAATGATCGATTGAAACTCTAAGGTGTTAATTGGTGGTTATTATAGCCTCGTGATCTATGCTTTCTTATGATAAACTTGTATACTATAAGTATGATGATGGCCAATAATATATCTTCCTCATATGTGATATAATAAATGAATGCTCTTAAATGCTAAGATAACCCTATAACGTTATCCTATGAAAATCTGTTAGTTCTTCAATGCAATATCATGATAAGCTTGTGTATCACATGAATGGTGTTGTATGTTGAGCCTTGCAATAAGGCATGGAGAGATAATGATAATCTTACGGGGAATGATATGATGGTCTTAATGACCTTTGGGCATGGTTGTGCTCTGAATGAGGTGTAATCCTCTTATGTTGACAAGGGTTGATACCCTGTGATGTTGTGAAGGATTTATATCCTATGATAGTGTGGTGACACGTGTAGACTCATGAATGGGAATGAATAGTACCATGTGATGACAAGTATAGTCTCTTGATTGGAAGGTGAATAGTTCCATGTCATGTTGAGATGAGAAATTGTCTCATAAGTCTTATATCTTCTAAAGTTGTTATATAGCAATGTATGCTAGAGATGAATTAGGGTTTGTATGTCCACTTGTTTGATGCAGCCTTAATTCACCCAATTGGAAATAACTAATCAAGTGAAACCTTAATCATGTAGTGCCATGTCCCATAGATCCATTCTAGTGTCAGAATTTGCTGGGTGGTGAAATGAGTAACTCCTATGGGAAACTCAGAGTGCATACATAACATGTTGAGTACGCAGGGACAACCTGGTACCCTAATATCAAGCAAGTGAGGATGGATGTGGTCATGCCTCAGATATTGTGATATTGTGATGTGTGAAAGGTAACAATATAACTATAGGATGCCTCTTATATAACAGTCATGTGTGATCAGTTATCTAGCGCTCTGACCTGTGCCAAGGCGGGCTAGTTGTTTTCAGTTGACTATATGTCACTATTGGTAGTTGACTGATATGTCTCTATGTTGTCTCTTGTACTGTCCGGGAGTTGTTGGTGAGATCATGAAGTCCGACTCTTCCATAGATCTTGTATGGCACTGAATTTGACTTAGTAGTGGTCACTTGGAATTGGGTTGTACGACTCAAATCCTTTGGGCAGTAATAAAATATATAATACATATGAGTAGCATATCTGTTAGGGTTATACATGCCGCTTCAAATTGGTTGATAACCCTTGTTTGCTCTCCTTACATAGAGATGATGCATAATACAATATGGAATGATAGATATGCTTATGTTGTAGATATGCTTGTGATAAACATGCTTATGTTGTTTGAAATACTAACACTGATAGTAAAGGTTATGATGCTAGCTAAGTTTAATACTTCTAGCCATGTATCTGTAATTAGAATTGGTTAAACTGCTAATAATGTTTGAGAGTCATGTTATGCTACTAGACATTTTCATGATGTTAGAGATGCTTATGCTACTAGATTGATTATGCTATTAGTAAGGCATATGATGATAGTCAAATTAATAATGATGATTGTTGTTAGGTGCAATTTTATGAAACCTGATTAGATATCTGATAGAAGAAATGGACTTATCTGTTACATGTATACACATTGATAATCATACATGTTGCTAAGTTTATTTGCTTAACATTGTTTAGCATGTTGAACTATTCAATCTACTCAATTGACTATTAAATACTCCAACTACTCAGTTATTTACTATTTAATATGATGTAATAAATATCTATTGGAGAGAGTTATATCTCTCATTGGGACTGGGTCTCACCTTGTGGGTCACCACATCTTTTTAGGTGATCGACAATAGAGGCAACAAAACCGTGACAACAAGGAGTAACTAAGGTGATGAACCCTAGAGATAGTTGTTAGTTGTCGAGTATGTCCTAGAGTCATCCCTATACTCTCAGGTCCGGGTGAAAAGTTTGTATATGATGTTAGATCAAATCGAGCTTTTGGTAGCATGTTGATGGTTGTATATGTGGAATATGTGGATAGTATTCCTTTTTAAAGTTTATGATGTAGATGAGGCTACACAGCAGTTGTAAAGAAAATTGAGCATTATATGAAATAAAGAAAGTTAATGGGCTTTGATGTAAATGTTTCTGAGCAATTGAGAAATGTTGAAATCGATTCTAATTTACCCGATTGTCTAGGTTTGTGTTTAATTAATGAGTAATCATGTTTTGTGTTTTGTGTTTTGAGTTCTCTCATTTAATGGAATGGGTTCTCACACAATCCATGTTCCTTGAACTAGAGCAAATTGTATGAGATGTGTGTGAGCTCACATATCACATATTGACTCACACGAGTATGGCCATATGTTTTTCAGTCTAGTTTATCAGGTGGCCTAGATACCAACTCCGGTAGGAGGGACAAATCCCATGTTCAACACTCACAGACGATCCTCACATGTCACAACATACCTGAGCACCACCTTGATGTCAACCCTTATTCAAGGTCAAGTTGTATGGTGTTAAAATTCATTGAACAACATGTCATGAGTGTAGTGAGTTTAGGTCTGAGAACTGCAATCACCACTATCACTTTCAAAGCTGATTTTGACTACCATTCATGGTTTCCAGGTCTCACTCTCAAGGTGGGTCTATCTGGTACACCGTTCTCTAACAACTACTTTGTGTTTGACTTTATATCCAATATCATGAATAATGAGACTTTGTCATCAATCAACACACATTCTAGTCTTATGTATTTCTATTATCCATTTTACTTCCATAGTAATATCTGACTAGAGACATAGCAAGAATGTATGTACTCTTATAATACATATGTTCTCATTGTTAGGTCTTCAACCTAAAGACATATGTCATCGAGTAACATCATTCTTTATACATATATCATGTTTGTGTCATCATCTCATGACTGAGACAAACATTACAGATGGAAATACCTTTATCATTATCAAATCAAGTACATCATGCTCCAATATAATCATCATATGATCCACTCTATGGGCATATATACCAAATGACTCCCACATGCACTTAGAGCCAATCACCCATAGATCTTATTCCAAGTGATTATAACATGACCATCATATTGCTATTGCACAAGAGCTTTTGTCATCTGGTTAGCAACATATTTGCTTCTTGTCGGTATTTTGCAAATCTTAACATATCCTCACTTTACGATCACTCGTATGAGATGGAAATGTTGTAGTATGTTATCTAGGCTCCTTAGCCTATCTAATAGCTCCATTGTTGTTGCAATATTTCTAATACATCATCAATGGTTGGATCCTCCTAAGTTAATATAAATTAACTCCTAAATCCATACGATATCCTTTATCATGTTCAACATAGAAAGGTACTCGACTTCAGCTGTAGAATTAGCAACTATTTTTTACTCAAAATTTTTCCAACTTACAACTCTATTTTAAGGTCAAAACACAAACTTGTATTGCGATTGTTAATAATATTTGTTATTTTGTAAGCTTGCATAGGTGTAACCCTTTACAACCAACTCTTCCTTATCATCATAAATAATGAAATGATCCTTAGTGCTTCTCAAGTACTTATGGATGTTCTTTATAGCAGTCTAGTGACCTTCACTAAGATCTAATTGATATTTTCTTGTCATGTCCAAAACATATGAGACAACGGGATGAGTACATAACATTGCATGATAGATCCAATAGATGATGCACATGGTAGCTTACTCACTCATTCCCATTCTTTACAAGAATTGGGACATTGGGCTCTAGAGAGACTAATCCCATGGGACATGCATGGGCGGATTTCCTTTCTTTGAGTCATGCATGCTAAACCTCTTCAACACTTTATCAATGTATGTACCCTGGTTTAGGCTAAGAAGCCTTATAGATCTATATCTACATATCTCATTCCTAATATATAGGATGCTTCACCTAAATCCTTAATAGAGAAGGTATTTCTCAGCCAAGTATTTACCATTTGTAGGGTAGGGATATCATTTCACATCTATAGTATGTTACTCACATACAAGATGAGAAATACAATTATGCTCCCACGATCCTTCTTGTAAACATAAGGTTCATCTTCATTTTCACTAAAGCCAAACTTTTGATTGCCCTGTCAAGATGAAAATTTCAGCTCTGATATGCTTGCTTCAATCCATAGATTGACCTTGTAGCTTCATTGCAATAGCAAGCATTATCCTGATGGATTTAACCATGACAACTGGTAAAAAGATTTCATCATGTTCAACACCTTGAACTTGTTTGAAATTGTTACAACCAATCTACTTTTATAGGTTTGTATATAACCATCCATGTCAGTCATCTAGGACACCCAATTGCACTTTACAAGTTTTACCCCTTCAGGTGGATCCATCAAGGTCCATACCTTGTTGGTTGCATGGAATCCATCTTAGATCTTATAGCCTCAAGCCATTTTTTAAATTTTGGTCCCTCAATATCTTCTAGGTAGGTTATTGGATCATAATCTATGACCAACTCATCGCCTTCTTGAGTCACAAGATATTCAAATATTTCATGCTCAAGGTGTGTCCTAGTAGATTTACGAGGTTCATATGTTACACGAGGAGCTTTAGATTCCACAACAGTTTGTGACTCTCCATTTTTCTTTTGTTCCTCTGCAGGTTCAATGTTTTCATGTTGGTGAATAACCTCTTTGAGTTCTACTTTTCTCCAATGGATTTTTTTGGAAGTAAATTCCTTCTCAATGAATACAATCGACTTGGAAACGTAAATTTGTTTTGGAATGGAATATTAAAGTAGAATCCTTTGGTTTCCCTAGGATATCCAACAAAACCAAACTTATCTAATTTGGTTCTTATATTTTCGAGAAACTATTTTCTCACATAAGCTTCACATCCCCAAATCTTCATAAAATATACATTAGGACATTTCCCATGCCATATCTCATATGGTGTTTTTTGAACCAGTTGAGGTGGTATGCAATTTAGTATAAACTCTACCATTTCTAAATAAAATCCTTATAAGGAAGTCAAAAGATCATATAGACTCATTGATGATTGTACCATGTCCAACAAGGTTCAATTCCTTCTTTCTGATACATCATTATGTTTCATGTGGAGTCCATTGTGACATAAGACCACATTCTCACAGAAGGTCCTCAAACTCTTGGTTCAAGTATTCTCCACATTGATCATATCAAAGTGTTTTAATACTAGCAACCACCTTTATCATTTGTTCTAAAAAGTCCACATACATCAGTATGTATGACTCCCAATAGATAAGTTGATTTCTCACCGTTTTCCAGTGAGAAGTGTTTTGCCATCTTACCCAATAAACAAGACATGCATGTCCCTATTGGTTCAAAACCAAAGAAGTCTAGATAACCATATTTATGGAATGTGGAGATGTGTTTCTCATTTATATGACTTAGACGACAATTCCATAGATACATTTTATTTGAGCCATTGAGTCTTTCAACATTTATGTTAAATATATACTTGTCTTTAAAACTATCAAGTATAGTCTATGAGACATTAGAGCATTCCCATTAAAAGATCTCATCTTTGAAACAAAACACCAACCTTTCATTACATGAAATTCAAATACACTCTTGTCCGAACATGATACAAAGATTATGTTAATGCCATGTACATAATAACAATTCACTAATTCTATTTCAAGTCATCTGGGATAAGATAAATGTTGGGTTTCAATCGTAGTGGCAAAAACTCTTGCTTCATACAATTCCAACTTCTCTTTCTTACTTCTCAATATTGCACATCATTGTATATCTGAGATCCTCATCTGGTATCAAATACCAAAAATGATGAAGTAAACATATTTATCTTGATTGAGTATATACCTGAAGTGGAGATCTCTATCTCCTACTTTTTCTTTGTGAGTTCCTCTACATAAAGAGGGCAATTCATTTTGAAATGTCCATGTTGCTGACAGTGGTGGAAGTTCCCTTCCTTATTCACTGCCTCCCTTTTCTTCAAGTGCAAAAGACTTAGGGTTTTTGGCTAGCTTTAAAACTCTTCTTGGACTTGCCCTTTCCCTTAAATTTCCCATTGCCTCTTCTAATTATCATCACAGATCTAGGATTGTCCTTATTCATTTGTGTTTCAGCAGTTCTTAACATGTCAAGCAACTTAGAAATCCATTTATCAAAATTGTTCATGTTCTAGTTCATACAAATTGACTATATGATTCAGGAAATGATTGCAAAATCAGATCTGTGGTCAACTCTTAGCCCAAATGGAATCTCAGTCTCTTTAGATTTTCTATTTACCCCATCAACTTAAGCACATGGGGCCCTGCTGGATCTCCCTATGCCATATTGCACTTAAACAACACTTTTGAGACATCATATCTCTCTTGCCTAGCTTAATCTCAGTACATGTTCTTAAGACGTGTTACCATATCTAGAATGTCCATCTTCTCATTATGTATTTGCAACTCATAGTTCATAGAGTATATCATCATGTATTTGATGTCTATGGCATCATCAAAATGCTTCTTGTAAGCATCCCTTTCTGCTATGAGTGCAGTAGGAGCGGGTTCTTATGGATCTGGACTTTCCAAGATATAGATCTTGCACTCATGAGTGAGAACTATTCTTAAGTTCTTGAACCAGTCATGGAAGTGTTTCTCATTTAGGTTGTCCTTCTCAAGGAACAATTGCAATAAATATTTGTTGGTGTTTTCCATTTGTTTCTACAATAGAATATTTGCAATTGTCAAAGCACTTTTAATTTGATTTGAAAATATTGATGATATGAATTTGGCATTTAATTAATTACATATCCCACTATTTTGTTCAAATTAATGGCCCTTGCCATCATTTTGGAAGATTACAACATACAATCCTCTAGTTAGCCAAGAAAATATATTGAGTTATTACTGAACCAACGTCAACGTTCATAACCAATTATTAAGGTAGGAAACATTAGGCAATTACATCCAATGTAATTGTTAGATAGATGGTATACACAACTCCTTGCCATATTACATATGTATGCTTCTAGGCTCTTAATCCTTTTAAGGTCACTTAGTTAAGCCTGACCCAAAAGCCAACATGATAGAAATGCACTTTGCTTTGGCAGACCCACATAACTACCATCACACTTCCACAAGATTTAGATGATGCACCACATTTTGGCATTCCCACACTTAGTCAATCAAGCTTTTCATGTGTGTTGCTTATGAATGCATCTAAGACTTAATATTTATTGAGGGATTTTATTTATAAATAGATATATATATCAAAGTACCACATACTTATAATATGCTCATACACAGACTATATCCATAAAAGAAACATGCAATCATAAATATATGAGAGATGGTTATGGCTAGACTAATGCAATTATCTAAAGCCACAAAGAATTGCTATCCACCTAAGGTCACACGCCACATGCATCGACCTATTTAGGAAAAACTTTATGCTGGAAACAAACCAGTAGGTCGAGTAGACCCTCTAGTCAATATGTTGGGACTTCTTGTCGTTCGATGACTAGCTCCTGGATCAAGCAGTTGGATGGATTCCTTTAGTTAATCGGTTGGATTTCTAGTCTATTAACTGGCTCTTATAGTCGGCTGGGTTCTCCAATCCTCCAGTCAATCAACTCGACTTTCAATCGATCTACTTGCCAGACAGAATACCTTTTATTACCTAAAATAGAAACCAATACTATTCCTATCTACATATTATATTGTTTAAAGTGAATACCTCAAGTCACATCCGATGGGAGCATAGGGGGTTAATCATTAAATACATTTGAAAGAGAGAGAGGAGGCTCAATATGCAAACCAAAATTTAAGAAAAAAAATAAATCATCCAATCATGCACCAATATCTAAGAGGCTTTAGCGATAACCACACATGCATCAACCATCAAAACAATTTTAGGACTATGTGTATGGATTATATATATTTGTATATGTATATATATACACCTATATAGGTATATAGGTATATAGGTATATATATATACATACATACACACACCTATATATAGGTATATATATATATATATATATATATGATTTCAAAGTGTACCCAATGACATGTGACGGGTGCAACAATTTCAGGTCTAAGAACAACAATCACCACCATCACTGTGAGAGTTGACTATGGCTTCTATGGCGACGGCTTCCATATGTCAGTCTCACGATGAGTCTATCTGATACATTGATCTCTAACATGTATATGTGTGCTTGGTTTGATATATCCATATCATGACTAATGAGACTCTGTCATCAACCAACTCACACTCTAATCTTATGTGTTATTTTTGTCTATTGGCCTTCCACAATAACAACTGATTAGGGACATAATGAGAATATAAATATGTACTCTTAACATTCATATGATCTCATTTCCCCAAGTCTCGTACTTGAAGACATACATAATTGAGTAATATAATTCTCTAAACATTCATAATGTTACATCATTATCTCATAACTAAATTAAATAGAATAAATGGAATCTTGCCTTTATTTATTCAATCAATTCATTTACAATTATTCCATTACAACCATCACATGATTGACTCTCTGGGCATACATACCAACAGACTCCCACTTTCACTTAGATTCAATCACCTACATTCGTATTCCAAGTGATCTTACACGTCCATCATGCTTCTGCTGTGAAAGTGCTTTCGTCAAGGGATCAACAACATTGCTCTCAGTTGGTACTTTGCAAATATTTACATCTCCACGCTGTATGATCTCTCATATGAGATGGAAATGTCTTTGTATATGCTTTGAGTGTTGATGCAATCTGGGTTCCTTAGCCTATGAAATAGCTCCATTGTTGTCACAATATAGATTGATTGCCTCATTGATGCTTGGAATGACCCCAAGTACTGTGATGAACTTCTTGATCCATACAACTTCCTTTGCCACACTCAACCTCTATTGTGACACCCCACACCACACAAAGTGAGTTTACTCAAAACTAAATGTGAAAATAACATTAAGCAAGCAGATTACCAGAAAGTACTAAAAATTAAAACCGATATAATTAAGCACCCAAGCTACAAAAACCTTTACATATGAGTCCTCACAGGACACCTAAATTACATAACACGTATCATAAGGCGCTTACATTATAGATCATGTCAGCATCTTGCTACATGAGATATTTGTTCCATATGCATATACATGTACATATACTAAACTATACAACAAAAGGAACACATGACAAAAACCTTGTGATATTAACATAATTACAAACACACCCAAAAACCATCCCAAGGACCTGAGTGTACAGAGACAACTATAGGACTCTATACCAAAAGACTAGAAGCACTTCCAACCTTATCAACTATTGTCCTTCTTGTTGTTGCTTTGCCACAGTTGCACAATCTCTACCTCGTTGTGCACATCCACATAAAAGATGTGGAGAACCCATGGGGTGAGATCCAAATCTCAGTGGGAGATATAACACTCCACCAACACTATTATTAACAAAGATAAGGTAATTAAAGAACAAAAGTAAAGCTACAACTATGATAAGGAGATCTAGCTAAATGATGTGTTTGAAGCAGATAATCATTAAACAATGTAAGCAACTACAAATGTATTGTGGAACATCTTGTCATCATAAAAGGAATATGAAGAACACACACACACATACATACATATATATATATATATATATATATATATATATATATATATATATATATATATATATATATATATATATATATATATATATATAGTCAGACTAGAATACACTCGAGTGTACAGATCACACAAATACACTCAAGTGTGTTTCATATCATGACTATTTTTTGCAAAATGTAAACCATTGATCTTCACCATCATACTATAACTAGTCTACATACAAATTTTGAGCCCATTTGGATGAGTGTAAGTCACTCATCCAAGGGCAACAAAATCGACGTGCGAAACTAATTTGAAATGTATAATTTTTGCTGTCTTTATAACATGACCTATAAATGTCCAAATGTGCTCAAATTTTACGTATGAGCTATTCACAACATGTTTAAGAAGATCAATGGATTAGGTTTTTGAAAAAAAATATTGCATCATGAAAAATTACTTGAGTGTATTATGCTCTAAATACACTCAACTGTATTCCAACCTTACTATATATATATATATATATATATATATATATATATATATATATATATATATATATATATATATATATATATATATATATATATATATATATATATATATGTAACACACCGAAATCTGGGCATTTTGCCTTTTGGTCCTCTTTTTCCATCTTTTCCTCTCATTTCTATCCTCTTTGTCTGTTCTATTTATTTTGTGGACAATATGATGGTTTAATGAACATTTGTTCACCTTTGATTCCAATATTTGGGTTTATGCACAAATACCTCAGTTAGATTTTAGATTATGGGCCTAAAGTGCAAAAGTACACCAATCAATAAAAAGAATAAAATAATTCATCTTAGAACTTTCTAGCACTTCCTAGAATAAGAGAAATAAAAGAAAATCCGAATTTGTATAAAGGAGAAGATAAATACAATAATAATAGTTAATAGGGAGTTTAATAGATGAAAAAGGATAATGAGAAAGATATTGCACTAAAACTATAAATTAGAAACCCATTATGATAATTTGAAACTTGAATTCGTTTCTTTGATCAGAAAGTAACTTATGGGCCAAGTAACATTTAAAATGGAACATAAATATAAATATTAATAACATTATCAAAAGAATATAGGAAATGTGCCAATAAAGAGAAATAAAATACTTAATGTTCTCAAATCAGTAAAATAACTCCAAATTCGTATTCTAACATAAAAATAAGCCTCTGTGCAAATTTGCAACTAATTTGGGTATTGTGTGAATAATGAGTAAAATAGGAGAGAGAAAGTGTGTAGAATATTCTATTTATTTAATAAATAAATAAATAATCTCAACTTGTAAAGATAATTTCAAAAACGTATTCCCAACCCTTAAGGAGACTTATGGGTAAAGTTACACAAAAATTATATAATGTTATCACCTCTTTTGATGGAGGAGAGAGAAAATAACATATTAATTATTTCACATATCAAACTTTCTCAAAACGCAAAACTAACTCCATATTTGGATTCTATGCGTCAAAATCAGTCAGGCTGTAAATTTGATTATTTTTAGAATTTGTTTGAGCTCTCAAAAGAAGAGAGAGAGAAAGATCAATAATTGAATATATCACTTTATTGGAATCCATTTAGGAAACTAATATAGCTGTCACGCGGGCCTTTTTATTTTTCCAAAACTTCGGGCCTTTCTGTGCCGTTGGATCTTGATCGTGCGGCAACTGGTTTCTCTCCTACCTTCACCTCCCTTTCCTGTTCCGTGAATAGTAACGAGCCTTCTCCTCGATTTTCTTTCTCGTCGATCTCCCTCTCCCTTCCATCTTTATTCACGATTTCTTCTCCCAGGGTTCCCCCTAGTTTAGGCGGTTTGGTTGACCCTATAAAACCTAAGGATCGTGGCGATATTGCTACTTTCCGCATCCCGTCTCTCCATTCCCCTGTTTCTGCCCAACACCCTTCTTCTTCCCTGTCTACTCGCCCAATGAGAGAGAGGGTCTTTGAGAAACACATCCACAACCTTCTCCAAACCTTGCGGAACTAATTTCGCTTATCAGTTTGGCCCCGTTCGCATCAGAGCATGCCAACCTGACTCCCACCATCTCCGACGACCTGCTTGAGACTCTGGGAGCTCGGCGACGAGGTGTGGGTTCCTACAACTATCTACCAGCAGCGGGATGGGTTCTGGGAGACTCGAGGGTGCTTCTGCCCCCTTTGATTTCTGTATGTGAGGTACGAATCCTTTTTCCCTCTTTTGGTGTTTCTTCCTATCTGTACCTGAGCGGCAAGCCAATCTGAGGTTTTGTACACCTCAGTTTCGGTAGTTTGGGACTCTAGAGTCCGATTTTTCTCTGTGTTTCCGATGGTGCTCTGCCCTGGTGTCTTCATGGAGGATTCACGAGTTCTGGTTCTCAAACCATAGCTGGTTTCTCTACTTTCGCGGTTGGTTCATCGGGCAGGGAAGGTTGAAGACGATCCCTCATGTTTTTCCCAAAATACCCCGCACGCCTCTGCTTTCCTTGTTCTCAGCTAGGGGTAATATGGTCTTTTCGTTCTTGTTGCTTTTGTTTTGAGACGAGTCAACTGGACCTTTGACCCAGTGATATGGCTGTATCTGATTGGGCCATGTCATCTGGGCCCTGCTCTTTCTTTTTCTCTTTCACAACTTTTAATGCTGATGTGGAATTTTGTGATTGGTCGAATTTATAAAAATCATAACTTTTTCTCTGGTTGTCTAAATATAAAAATAAAATATGTCCCAGACTCAGAAAAAGATTTCCTATCTAATAAAAATAATTTCAATATATGGTTTTGAGTTTTTCAAGTATGAGTTTTTGAGGATGATTTAATTAACTAAAAATCACCAAAAATGCATGTAAAAGTCTATATCTTCAAAATACATAATATTATATGTTATTTCGATCAGAAAAACCTAACTAAGACGATGAGGATGTTTTTGAGACCTAAATCAGTGGTTTGTAGAAAAAGTTAGTAACTTTAGGGTTTTAAGCCTTTAATGAATATACATATATCTAATACATAAATATGATGATCATATTAGGGCAAGTGGATCTGATTTCGTGTAAAGAACTGAAAAGTGTTTTCTAGGATTCTATAACACCTGAGGTTAAGGTATGTGTTTAGTATGTGTTTTGATTGTGCATCTACCTATCAGTTGGGAAATCCTTAATCCATTACCTATATTTCTTTATGAGGTTTAACTTGATCTAAACCATGGAATCTTGAAAATCTAAATTGCTTATTGCCTCAAAAGTAGTTGTAGTATTATCTTGATTGGGTATTCATACCCCACTACCATGTTATATATTCTTTTTCTCTACCTTGCCATAACTCTTTTGTTAGCATGTAATTAAATGATCTATTTAATGTTTAAGTAGTGGTACTTATTTACAACCACCCATAGAGGGCATGTATAAAATGGCCCTAGGGGAATGTTCATTATTCTCCCCATTAAAAATTGTAGGTGATTGGAAATGTTTTTATTCTTCCCTCACCTAAGGTTAGAGGTCCGGTAGGTGCCTCAACCCTACTTAGTTAGGTAGACATATTGATTGGCATGCTAAAAACTTTATTTATTTTGTTAATGGCAAGTTCTCTTATAAAAACCTCATACTCTTTGATATCTTTTTACACCAAATACCTAGCCTAATTTACTTGTTACAACTTTCTTTGCCATTGTTAGAATATTCTTGTAACACATACTTTTCTTTGTTTCCCTTTTTGCTGGGTGCCTTCCCAACCACCCAGATGTGGAGCAAGGTGATGAATAGGACTTGAAGATCATAGCTTGGTTTGGACTTAGATGATGGACATGTTGTTTGGAGACAAAAGTGGAGTAGTTAGATTTCCCTCTACTTAGATCCTCTCCTCTTTTTGTATAAAGCATGTACACCCATATTGGGAGAATTTTTATGTACACTTTATTTTAAATTGAATATAGTCAAAATTTTATCTTCTGCTGCTATTTCAATTGGATTTTGTTTACTATTGTTTTTAGTAGAGGGTGGTTTATCCCACTCTTTACAACATGGTATTAGAGCCAATGGTAGTCGGATCTTTGACTATTTCAGTTTGTCTCCCTAATTAGAACCCTAGACTTGCATAGTTTCCTTTAAGTGACATGTTTGCCTAGATTTGATCTACCTTGATGATAGGTTGACTTAGGAACCAATAGTTCCACATCAGAACCTTGGTCAATAAAATCCTAAAATACTTATAATTAAAATATGCATAACTTAATGTTGTTTAGGTTTGCCTTTAGGCAACTATTAGGGCATGTAGTTGAAGCAAGGGTGTCTAGAAAGAATCAGGGTTTCGGGGGCTGGCAAAATTTTCCTCCGTACCACTAGCTTGGTATACGAGGACTCCCGTGCCCATATGATACCGGCCTGGCCTGCGCTGATACGAATTGCCCGAAATAGTTTGCTTTTAGGCAATAGTAACCTTAGATTCTATGTTGTTTATCTTTGGGAACCCTAAGTTGACTTGTTTGAGGATATATACCCTATACAGTTCCTTATGTCCCTTAGGACTATATGCTTGAATAGTTATCCTGAGAACCTAGACCTTGGAGTTTGGGTGTTTGTGAGAATATCAGAGTGCACAGTGGAAGCATGATGGATCTTGATAATGGTTTAGTTAGACTTATCCTTTAACCCTAGTGTAGTAGGTCAAACCCTTTAAGGGGTGGAGTATGGTTAGTTGATGATGTTTGAGTGGTTAGATTTCAAGGACGAAATCCTCTTTAGGGGGATGGAACCCTATAACATCTTGATCTATCTTTAGAAACCCTAACTCCATAGATAGGAGGTTAGTATGCTTAGATCCTTGGTCTTGACCAAACAAGTAATAATCGTAACCCTAACATGCTTGTTTATATATTAATGAACACATAATTATCATCTAAGGAATAAATCATATTCTTGAACCCTAATGAATATCCAATGCACATAATATGAATATCAATGCTAATTGTCAATAAGCAAGATGTTAATAATGTCATGAACCAATGAACCCTAATGATATGATGAGTAAGGTTATAATGCGTAATTAATGCATGCTAAGGATGAATAAGTGAAATATAATGGTCATGTTGACCTAAACCCTAAGTTGTAATATCTAACCCTAATCTATGCATCCTTAATGCCTTTCATGATACATTAATGATGTTAAGAGCCATAATCAGTTAACATACTTTGATACACATAAATGATATATATGATCATCTAATCACATATTAATTAAGTCATCAATATGAATGAGTGTTACCTTGTTAACTAATATACATGTTATTAGTCACTTAGTGTGAATCAAATCATTAATATGACATATGTTCCACCTTGATCATTAAAATACATATAATGGCTTCAATGTGAATATGAAGTAATTGGATTCACATAAGTGTGCAAAATCAATAATATAAAGGAATAAATATGAATAATGATTAATGATGACATTAATGTGAGCAATAATGATAATGTGACATTGTGACAATGTTAATATGAATATAAGCAACTAATGTGACATTAATTGAAATAATTGAATGCTTAACGACAAATTGGATAGAATGTCTTATATTCATGTAAAATAATTTGTTATAATTAATAAAATAGTAATATGAGGATAATGAAGTATAAATCCGAATTATTAAGGACAATGATCAAATATAATAATGAATGTTGAAATAGTTGAGTAACAACTAATTGTGATAAAATCCTTAATAAGATAAATGAGAAACATATATATATATAAATAGTTTAATGGATAATAATGAAATATAACCCTTTTGACAATAAAGTGAATATGACATGAAATAATTAAAATAACGATGATAATGTGATATAATGTTAATAAGTCAAAAATGTAAATAAAGTTAAATCTCTTAAAAAGAATATCCTAATAATGGACCCTAGGTGATCCTTGAGAACCCAACCTATGTTGAGCTGTATGTGAAGTTTCTAAACCCTTAGGGGTAGTTGAAGTGTATGTTTTGGTGGAAGTTGTATGGTTGGAGGAACAACCTGATGTTTTGGTGATGTGAGGTTGCACACTCACCCTTCCCTAATTGCTAGTGATTTCGGGGACGAAATCCTCTTTAAGGGGTGGAGTGCTGTAACATACCGAAATCTGGGCATTTTGCCTTTTGGTCCTCTTTTTCCATCTTTTCCTCTCATTTCTATCCTCTTTGTCTGTTCTATTTATTTTGTGGACAATATGATGGTTTAATGAACATTTGTTCACCTTTGATTCCAATATTTGGGTTTATGCACAAATACCTCAGTTAGATTTTAGATTATGGGCCTAAAGTGCAAAAGTACACCAATCAATAAAAAGAATAAAATAATTCATCTTAGAACTTTCTAGCACTTCCTAGAATAAGAGAAATAAAAGAAAATCCGAATTTTTATAAAGGAGAAGATAAATACAATAATAATAGTTAATAGGGAGTTTAATAGATGAAAAAGGATAATGAGAAAGATATTGCACTAAAACTATAAATTAGAAACCCATTATGATAATTTGAAACTTGAATTCGTTTCTTTGATCAGAAAGTAACTTATGGGCCAAGTAACATTTAAAATGGAACATAAATATAAATATTAATAACATTATCAAAAGAATATAGGAAATATGCCAATAAAGAGAAATAAAATACTTAATGTTCTCAAATCAGGAAAATAACTCCAAATTCGTATTCTAAACATAAAAATAAGCCTCTGTGCAAATTTGCAACTAATTTGGATAATGTGTGAATAATGAGTAAAATAGGAGAGAGAAAGTGTGTAGAGTATTCTATTTATTTAATAAATAAATAAATAATCTCAACTTGTAAAGATAATTTCAAAAACGTATTCCCAACCCTTAAGGAGACTTATGGGTAAAGTTACACAAAAATTAGATAATGTTATCACCTCTTTTGATGGAGGAGAGAGAAAATAACATATTAATTATTTCACATATCAAACTTTCTCAAAACGCAAAACTAACTCCATATTTGGATTCTATGCGTCAAAATCAGTCAGGCTGTAAATTTTGATTATTTTTAGAATTTGTTTGAGCTCTCAAAAGAAGAGAGAGAAAGATCAATAATTGAATATATCACTTTATTGGAATCCATTTAGGAAACTAATATAGCTGTCACGCGGGCCTTTTTATTTTTCCAAAACTTCGGGCCTTTCTGTGCCGGGCCTTTCTGGTTTCTCTCCTACCTTCACCTCCCTTTCCTGTTCCGTGAACAGTAACGAGCCTTCTCCTCGATTTTCTTTCTCGTCGATCTCCCTCTCCCTTCCATCTTTATTCGCGATTTCTTCTCCCAGGGTTTCCCCTAGTTTAGGCGGTTTGATTGACCCTATAAAACCTAAGGATCACGGCCATATTGCTACTTTCCGCATCCCGTCTCTCCATTCCCCTATTTCCGCCCAACACCCTTCTTCTTCCCTGTCTACTCACCCAATGAGAGAGAGGGTCTTTGAGAAACACATCCACAACCTTCTCCAAACCTTGCGGAACTAATTTCTCTTATCAGTTTGGCCCCGTTCGCATCAGAGCATTCCAACCTGACTCCCACCATCTCTGACGACCTGCTTGAGAATCTGGGAGCTCGGCGACGAGGTGTGGGTTCCTACAACTATCTACCAGCAGCGGGATGGGTTCTGGGAGACTCGAGGGTGCTTCTGCCCCCTTTGATTTCTGTATGTGAGGTACGGATCCTTTTTCCCTCTTTTGGTGTTTCTTCCTATCTGTACCTGAGTGGCAAGCCAAATTGAGGTTTTGTACACCTCAGTTTCGGTAGTTTGGGACTCTTGAGTCCGATTTTTCTCTGTGTTTCCGATGGTGCTCTGCCCTGGTGTCTTCATGGAGGATTCACGAGTTCTGGTTCTCAAACCATAGCTGGTTTCTCTGCTTTCACGGTTGGTTCATCGGGCAGGGAAGGTTGAAGACGATCCCTCATGTTTTTCCCAAAATACCCTGCACGCCTCTGCTTTCCTTGTTCTCGGCTAGGGGTAATATGGTCTTTTCGTTCTTGTTGCTTTTGTTTTGAGATGAGTCAACTGGACCTTTGACCCAGTGATATGGCTGTATCTGATTGGGCCATGTCATCTGGGCCCTGCTCTTTCTTTTTCTCTTTCGCAACTTTTAATGCTGATGTGGAGTTTTGTGATTGGTTGAATTTATAAAAATCATAACTTTTTCTCTGGTTGTCTAAAAATAAAAATAAAATATGTCCCAGACTCAGAAAAAGATTTCCTATCTAATAAAAATAATTTCAATATATGGTTTTGAGTTTTTCAAGTATGAGTTTTTGAGGATGATTTAATTAACTAAAAATCACCAAAAATGCATGTAAAAGTCTATATCTTCAAAATACATAATATTATATGTTATTTCGATCAGAAAACCCTAACTAAGAAGATGGGGATGTTTTCGAGACCTAAATCGGTGGTTTTTAGAAAAAGTTAGTAACTTTAGGGTTTTAAGCCTTTAATGAATATACATATATCTAATACATAAATATGATGATCATATTCGGGCAAGTGGATCTGATTTCGTGTAAAGAACTGAAAAGTGTTTTCTAGGATTCTATAACACCTGAGGTTAAGGTATGTGTTTAGTATGTGTTTTTATTGTGCATCTACCTATCAGTTGGGAAATCCTTAATCCATTACCTATATTTCTTTATGAGGTTTAACTTGATCTAAACCATGGAATCTTGAAAATCTAAATTGCTTATTGCCTGAAAAGTAGTTGTAGTATTATCTTGATTGGGTATTCATACCCCACTACCATATTATATATTCTTTTGCTCAACCTTGCCATAACTCTTTTGTTATCATGTAATTAAATGATCTATTTAATGTTTAAGTAGTGGTACTTATGTACAACCACCCATAGAGGGCATGTATAAAATCGCCCTAGGGGAATGTTTATTATTCTCCCCATTAAAAATTGTAGGTGATTGGAAATGTTTTTATTCTTCCCTCACCTAAGGTTAGAGGTCCGGTAGGTGCCTCAACCCTACTTAGTTAGGTAGACATATTAATTGGCATGCTAAAACCTTTATTTATTTTGTTAATGGCAAGTTCTCTTATAAAAACCTCATACTCTTTGATATCTTTTTACACCAAATACCTAGCCTAATTTACTTGTTACAACTTTCTTTGCCATTGTTAGAATATTCTTGTAACACATACTTTTCTTTGTTTCCCTTTTTGCTGGGTGCCTTCCCAACCACCCAGATGTGGAGCAAGGTGATGAATAGGACTTGAAGATCATAGCTTGGTTTGGACTTAGATGATGGACATGTTGTTTGGAGACAAAAGTGGAGTAGTTATATTTCCCTCTACTTAGATCCTCTCCTCTTTTTGTATAAAGCATGTACACCCATATTGGGAGAATTTTTATGTACACTTTATTTTAAATTGAATATAGTCAAAATTTTATCTTCCGCTGCTATTTCAATTGGATTTTGTTTACAATTGTTTTTAGTAGAGGGTAGTTTATCCCACTCTTTACAATATATATATATATATATATATATATATAGGGAAACAATCCAATGAGAAACATATCTTGGTGAGAGCATGAGAGGCATTTGAACAACTCTCCACATAGATTGATTTTTCATAATCCAACCATATAGATTGCAAGTATACCTTAATATTGACCTTCCTACAAAATTTCATCACCACCTGATTTGTTGATCACTCACAACAACAAAATACTCTTCAATGCTTTATATTGAATTTCAGACTGACCGTTGGATGTAAAAAGTGTATATTATCCATATGAACATGCAAAAAATGTGTGATCGCAATGATGTTTTTGTGAGAAGGTAAATGAAATGATGTGTTTTCCATCTATATGGTTGTATTTTTAAAAATAGTTCCAAATTTGTAGTTAATTAAATGCCACTCATGCTCTCACCGTAAGATGTTTCTCACTAGATCACTACCCTACATATATATATATGTGTATATATATATATATATATATATATTACGAACTATACTGTGCAAAAGAAAGCAAGGCCTCTTTCATTATTTTCTTATTTGATCCTAAGCAAGTATACTACATGGCTGATTATGTATTTTATTATGCCCTGAGGATTTGAGACATACCACCCAAATCTAACCGACCACTACTAAGTCAAAATCGGTACCATATAAGGTATATGCAAGAGTCAGAATCTAAGACCTCACCAAACCTCGTGGTCAGTACACGAGTACACATAAGAGACATATCAGTCAACTGCTACCCGTGACATAAAGTCAATAGTAAAAGTCCTACCTGTGACAACGCTAGTGAAACTGAGCTACGGCCCGCAACCACACTTTTTCTAGGGTATGGCCCACAACCAATCTTGTGAAACCTCATAAGTATCATAGTCACTTAGCTACGGCCCACAACCACACTCCTGCCAGGGTATGGCTAGTAGGAAATCATGTGAATGCATTTACTCAACAATATATGACTCCAAGCCTTCACTAGGGAAAACCTGTTTCACCATCCAGCAAGTGCTGGCACTGAGATGGATATGTGGAATAGGGAAAAACTACATGATTAAGTTCTACTTGATTAGTTAAGTCAATTAAGTGTCCTTTAACATCAATCAAGTTACAACATATAAAGTCATAACAAACTCTACAAAGATAAGGGCATAACACACTTCCAGAAGATATAAACGTATAGGGTGTGAACTTGCCACACTATCATCACATGATTCTTGTATTATTGTCATTCACCACATCATTAATACCAAAGTCACATGCTATGGGATATCAATCCCTCAACTAATAAGTCTTGCATCACAAGTGTTTCAACATGCCTCTTAAAGGCTCATACAACATGTATCATGTCTAATCACCATAGCATACACTAGCTATGATTATCAAGCTCATAGCACCTACATGGTTAGAAGTTCATAAACAAGAGAGATAACCACATAACATCATAACCATTCCATGAGAGAGGAATAAACAAGATCATTACACATTATAAGGCTTAAGGTTCCTTTTTAGCCGATTAGGGTTTACAAAGTTAGGTTCAGCCATCAACCCTAGATTCACCACCTTCCAATATCTTGGAGTATATTAGGGTTAAGGAACATCATTAGAGTTTATTATACATTATTCCAAACAACACTCTACATGGCTTATGTATCACTCATACAAGAGTATCATTAAGCATCCAAGCATACCCCCTCAACCACCATCATTGTCATGTGTTGACCACATAGCAACTAGGTTACGATCACTGAACCTGATCTATGTCACAACCACGAAACTTATGGTGTTGTGACCCCTCATACCACCAAGGCTGTCTCAACCACCATCCAACCACTAAGGTCACGACCACACCACCTAGGCCATGTCGTGACCACATCATTTAGGGCTAGAGCTCCATCCACTCCCAACTGTAGCGTCCTAGGGATGTCTCAACCTCAACCTAGCAACATGTTTCGACCCAAAGGACACTATGTCACGACCTCAACATCTATGGAATCTTGACCATGACACCTAGGGGATGGCATCTTGGTCTCAGAATAGAACAAAAACCAAGGAGAAAACCATGGTCACCATGAAGGAAGGTGTAAGGCCCATGAACTTACTTAATAAGTTGAATGAGATTAATTACCATAATTGAATGCTTAAAACCCTAATATAACCTTTTTATATGTTTTGAAATAATAATACAAGCTTAAGTTTCAAATTTGGTCCAATTTGGACACTGTTTGAGCAAGTTATGCAATTTTCTGTACATTTTGGACTTTTCTACAATTTACCCAATTGAGGGGTTTTCTTTGCAATTTATCACATAAATTATGTTCCTTAAATTTTTTATTATCATTCTTGAGATTTTTGATCCATGGGGCTCCTAGTTGATCCATGATTTGAAGGTGTTTTCATCAAGGGTATTTTAGGGTTTACCCCTTCATGGATGAGCTACCTTTAGTAGCTACCAACTAATGAATTATGTGATTGGCTGGGAAATTCGACAAAGGAAAGGCAAGCAGGTCAATACGGATGGTGGGGGAGCTGCTTGTGTGTTTTCTTGTATATTCTTAATAATTTAAGGCCATAGATACATGGGGAAGCTACTTTTACACCTCATGCTTGCTTCTATCCTTATCCATGGGCTATATTTACCCCTTCCTTGCCCAAGTACGAAACTATGCTTCCTTTATCTTTCCTCTAACCTGTAGCAACTGATCCACTCTGTTTTTCTGCGGAACCAAGTGATCTAAGGTAGAAGACAACCCCTTTTTGGAGAAGAAGGTCTCCTAGAGCTCCATCTAGCCCTACCTAGGGTTTCCAAGGTCATCTTCTAGGGAATTCGTCCAAGGCAAGTTGTTTTCTTCCTTCCTTCTCCGTTTTTCTTTCTCTTATCCTTCCTTAGTCCTTCCTCCATGTTTGAACCCTGCTATTCCATGGTGAAAGTGGCTCTACAACTCAAAAATCTATCCTTCTTGTTTCTTTTTCTAGGGTTTTGCTTCCATGTGGAGAGAAGTGCTTATTTGGCCAAGTTAAAATCTGAATCCAAGGTTTTCTTACCCTATTTTCTAGAGATTCTTTCTGTTTGGGATCTGACATACTATGTAGAGGCGAGTTATATAACATTCTTCACTTATATTGCTTACAAGAAGCTTGTTAGTTCATGTTTATGCCTTAATGTGTTGAATTAAGCATAGAGAAACCATGCTTGTTTAGAATTACGAATTTTTGTGGTGTTCCCTATTTTTTTCCAGTTCTATATGAACTTATAAACATGTGTACAACCTTTCTAAGGTGTAACATGATCTGATTCAGGTTGATAGAAACAACCTAGGGTGCTATGTACAAAACAATTGATGGTTCAAATTAGGATTTCAAGCTATTTCCTTCCCTATCACACAACCGATGGTCATACCATTCAACAACCAATAGTGTTGCTATCTTGGCAACTGATGTTCGTGATCAAGGGTTTAAAATTTATGATGACAACCTATGGTCACCTCCTTAGGTCAGGTTTTGGCTCAATTAGACATATACTTATCATCCACTAAATATTCTAATGATGTTATCAATTGATGATGACATTAGCTTAATATTTGATGGTGTTAACTGAATGTATTATTGATCTAACAACCAATGGTGACCTAATGATCACAATTAATGGTGGATCAGGTCATCACCATGTATGACGAGTTAAGAATATAATTTTAGATTTGACTAAACCTTGAACCAATGGTTTCTTGGTTCAGTTGATCTAATGGTTAGACCTATACTTCAATTGATAACCTTGAACAATGAATCTGATCCAATGAATAATATTGTATGCTTCAACATCCAATGGATTATAATAAATCACATAATATTATATTTCGGTCCTAGTGATGATAATTCAATGGTTCAATACCATTAATTTGTAGTCTTACCTTTGCCATCATATAGTTATATTTGATAAATCGCTATAATAAGTGGATGTGTAACACCCATGTGATCTAGCTTGTTATACCTAACCTAAGTGTAATTGATTGGTTATAATCATACCTCTTGAATGATTAATGTGATAATGAATTACACTCTTCTTGTGTTGAAACCACATTATAGTACTATTTGAATATCATAGTGCCTTGCCATGTTAGTATCTATGGACACATATGTACTAATGATCTTTTGAGCCTTGTTTAAGACATGGAATGATGATGATAACCTTACTACAAATAATGTGACGGTCTTAATGACCTTTGGGCATGTTTGAAGCCATGATTGAGGTGAAATCCTCTTCATGTTCCAATAAGGGTTAAAATCCTGGAACTTATGATAAGATATTGGTATCTTGTAAAAGTATGATGATAAGTGTGGTCCATTAGTTTGCAATGAATGATAACATGTGGTAATGTGATTAAGATTTATATCTCAAATGTTTATATCTTTTGAAGTTGTTATACATATACTCTTGTTAGAAAAGAATTAGGGTTTGAATGTCCATTTGTATGATTTAGCCTTAATTCACCCAATTGGCATAACTAATCAAGTGAAACTCTCTCTAATCATGTAGTGCCCTGTGCCATAGATCCATCTGAGTGTCAAAACTTTCCATATGGTGAAATGAGTATTCCTAAGGGAAACTTGGAGTGTATACTGATGAGTATGCGGGGTGCTTGTCATCCTGAATTCAAGTGTTTAGGGAGGATGACTGTGGTCATACCTAGCCATAAGTTTGAGAATGGCTGCGGTCATGTCTTGGTGATTATATATGTAATGAGATTGGAGGACAACTATGATTGTACCTCGGATGGTAGGGTATGCGTACCCACCTCCTTTCACTAGTGCCGTGACCTGTACCAATGATGGACTAGGATGCTAGCAGCTTGACCTTATGTGTCACTGTGGCAGACCCGTACTGACCGGGGGCAGAGAAGATCTTAGGAGTCCGACTCTTCCTAGATCTTTTATGGCCCTGATTTTGACTTAGTAGTGGTCAGTTGGGACTTGAGTGGTATTTCTAAAATCCCTCAGGGCTATGTAATAAAAGAAGTGATATAAGCCGTGTAGTATACTGGCTATGGTTAAATATGTCTCACATTGCTTGATTAGTCTTTAACTTGTCTTTATACTATTCAGTGTTTATAAGATGATATCATATGAACTTTGAGTAATTATACTTCTTGTCAAGTTAATTTTCTTAATGGCTTAGTATGCTTAACCTATTCAATCTACTTAAATTGCTTATTCATTACTGTATCTACTTAGTTCATTTACTGTTAATCAATATATTATAATCAATATATGTTGGAGAGAGTTATATCTCTCGCTAGGATTGGGTCTCACCCGTGGATCACCACATTTTTTTAGGAGGTCGCGGGCAATGAGGTCGAGGTCACACTGTGGAAGAGAACCAACCTGGTGATCAATAGATTCAAAAGGTTGGTTAATTGTAGATGTTAGTAGTAGAGCCCTAGTGTCATCCATGTACTCTCAGGTCTGGGTATGGGATGTGTTTTCTAGATGATATACTTGTATCGACACAAGATTTTGGTAGAATGCCAATGTTTGTAAATATATGGCATGTACATGTGAAATATCTTTTGTATGCAGAATGTGACTGAGGTCTTTGGACCCATATGTAAATACTTATTACGGTATATGAGAATGGAATGATGTACCATTTGTAAATGTTCTAGAGTTTATTTACATTATTGGAATCAATTTTAATTATTCCACATTTTTTACTATGTGATAAATTAGTAGTTGATCATGTTTTGTGTTTTGAGTAACCTCATTTAGCGTGATGAGGTGTCACAGAAGGGCTCAAGCAAATGATCACAAAGAAAAACCCTAATACATGGGTCAAGAAACTACCAAAAAATAACCTTGTTTAAGGAAGAAGAAACCATGATCAAGGTACCCAAAATAGAACCTAACCTCCCTCCAATGTATAGGGACATGCCCAACAATGCATGAGGGTAAGATCAAGGTCAAGAGATAGGGAAGAACCTCCATAACATATCAACCATCAAAGACATGTGCAAGTAGATTAGGGTTTCAGATTTATACCAAACCAAACAAGATATCATCACCAACCAAGTTCTAGATATTATCATTATCTATTAGCATGATAAGGGAACATTTAGGTATAGAAAACAATAACATGCAAGCATAAAGAGTGAAATAGTAGATGAGGTTAAGAGTTATATAACCCGCCTCAAGAAGATCACCACCAAGAATCCAAGATCAAGAGCTCCAAGCACATGATCTAAGGGTTGAAGAAGCTCCACCAAAAGCTCCACTCTTGGCCAAAATAACACCTCAAGAAGGAGAAGGCACCAAGGTCAGAGATCATCCAAGAAAAGAGAAACAAAAACTCTGGGCTGAGCCAAAAGAAAGAATGAGGAAAAGAGAGAAGAAACTCCCTCTCACTTGGGTGTCGCCATACCAAAACATGGCCTATTACCCTTGTGATGAAGAGCTTACTCTCAAGAACGACCACCATGTCAAAACATGCTATATGGCCGACAAAAAGGTAAAAGATGGAGGTAAGAGATCAAAAGAAACATAATCTAGGAAGGTAAACACTTACCAAGGGTTGAAGATGAGCTTGGATCACCACATACACGACATGCAAGAGGAGGTCGATCACTAAAGCTTCAAAGTCAAATCTCCTTACTCCACCAAACTCCAAGAACAAGCAAAGGAGAAGGAAAAAGATGGAGGGATGAAAGGGATACAAACATGGAGAAATACGGGGTTATATAGGTGGGAAATGAGAGAGAAGGTAAGGGATGATGTGTCAACACTCCAAGGTACCAAAGGGACACTTGTCCACTCAAAAGACCAACATGCACTCACATGCAACCACCTTAGCAATGAATTTTAGACATGGTGATATACTATAGGTTGGGTTTCGAACATCTTGGTCACCCACATGGTTGCGTTCATGACCCTTCCTTGGTGTACCATACATGGTCGCAACACCACCAACCATCATCACTACATGGTCGAGATAAGGGTCCTCCACAAACCCTAGGCCGAGACAACATATGTAAGGACCACCATCTTGACCCAAGACTGCCATAGATCTCCTTGGCTGTGACCCCAACATATAGATGGGTTCTCTACCGTGACACCCACCAAATCCAACCTAGGTCACGACCCTAGGTCGAAACAACACACCAAACACACATGGGTCGAGACACCCAACACCCATAGAAACCCTAATCACCACCTAGGGTGATACTCCTCATCTAAGGCCCAAACAAGGCACCACCTCTTTCTCTCTCCTCTACATGATGTTAAGAAAGAGAGGGAACACTCTATAGGTGACAAATTGCACATCAACCCCCTACTTTGGGTAAAATTGCAATTTTCACCAAAACTAGCACATAGAGCACAAACATCATACAAACAAGCTCAAACTAGAAACTTAAGCTCTCCACAAGCCCTAATTACATCTCAAAAGATTAGAACAAGGTTCTAAGCACATGATTAAGACAAAGAAAATAGGGTTACCCAAAACTTAGGTTAGGGGTCTTACAAGCCATAAACCCCTAACAAGGGTTTTGCCCCCGAAATCCGAAGAGAAAAGAGATGGGTACTTCCTACTCATATCTTCCTCGAGATCCCACATGGATTCCTTAACACCACGATGATGCCATAGAACCTCCACAAGAACTATGTCTTTATGCTTCAACTTCTTCACTCTTATGTGAAGGATCAACATTGGACCTTCCACATATGACATATCCTCATCAAGCTCCACCTCCATAGGTTGTAACACTAACTTGATATCAGGATGGCACTTCCTCAACATACTCACATGAAACACTGGATGCAACTTGCGAAACTAAGGAAACAACTCTAAGTTATAGGAAACCTTTCCAACACGTTCCATTATAGGGTAAGGTCCCATAAACCTGGGAGCTAGCTTAACCTTCTTCCCAAACCTCAGACACCTTTGACCTTGAGGTAGGCTCTGTCTCCTACTTAGAACTCCAAAGGTCTATACTAGTTATCTGCATATGACTTCTACCTGTCATGTGCTTCCTTCAACTATTGTTGAATCACTTTGTTCTTTTCTGTCATCTGTTGCACAAGCTTAGGACCAAAAAGCTGGTACTCACCTATCTCATACCAACACAATGAAGTCCTACAATGTCTACCATACAACACCTCATATGGTGCCATGTCGATGCTTCTCTGATAAGTGTTATTGTAGGAGAACTCTATCAGACTGAGGTGGATGTCCCAACTACCCAAAAATTGAAGAACACAAGCTCTTAGCATATCCTCCAAGGTCTAGATGGTCCTCTCAGATTGACCGTCTGTCAATGGCTGGAAAGTAGTGACGAACCTCAACTGTGTGCCCAAAGCTATGTGTAATTGCTTCCAAAAGTGACTCGTGAACTCGGGACCTCTATTAGACACGATAGTTGCTGAAACACCATGAAAATACACTATCTCATCAATGTAGATCTGGGAAAGCTTCTCAGCTGTATACTTTGTCTTCATAGAGAGGAAATGCACTGACTTGATCAAGCTTTCTATGATCACCCAGATGGAATCATGGCCTTTGGCTGTCTTAGGTAAACCAACAATAAAGCCCATAGTCACATGATCCCATTTCCAATAAGGTATGGGAAACAGTTGCAACGTCCCTGCATGCTTCTAGTGCTCGACCTTAACCTACTAACACACAACACATTTCACAACAAACTCAGCTACATCCCGCTTCAAGCCAGGCCACCAATACATGTCTTTTAGATTGTGATACATTTTGGTGCTTCCTGGATGCATAACACACATAGATGAGTGAGCCTCCTCCATAACCATCTTCCTCAGATCATCAACATCAGGAACCATGACTCTACCATGGTAACAAACTATGAGAACCCAATACACTAAAAGAGATTACTCAAAACATAAAGCACAATTGATCACTAATTAATCACATATCCAAAAATATGTGTAAATTAATACCGATTTCAACGTCAACACCTGCTAAAAAATATTTGTATACGAGCCAAACATCTTTCTTATATCCATACTATGCCAATAATTTGATACAAATTGTTCTATCATCTTAGCCACAACATATATATACAAGAGAACAATATTCGTATATGCCATACAAACAAGCATTAATATGTTAACAAAAGTCTGATTCGTTTGAAACACCATATACAAAATTTTCTCGCCCGAACCTGAGAGTACAGGGACGACTCTTGACACACTAGACATCTAATCAACTTTCTCAAAGATTCATTACTATAGCTCCTCTTTGATACCGCATGTTTGTTTTCGTCACTTCTGATTACCTAAAAAAATGTGGCAAACCATAAGGGTGAGACCCATGTCCCAGCAAGAGATATAACCTCCAACTATGCTTATTGATTAAAACATTTTAGGTAATGACATAGTTTAAGTAGTTTAATCATATATAAAAAATAGGCTCAACAACACTGATGATTAACAAAATACATAAAGGAGCTGATAACATCAAGTTGACTATCATCATTTTCCTTATTAACCGTATAAGAGATTCAATAGCATATGCATAACTAGCATAAGCAAGTGTAGTAGCATATTATCTCTATTAACATGAATACGTCTAGCATCATAAGCATATCTAACAACATTAGCATGTCTAACAGTTTGAACAGATCAATATCATACGTAGAGTTATCAACATAAGCATGAGTATTTGCATAAGCATGATTAGTAGTATATGCATTTCTAATTATAGAGGCATGACTAGCATGCTAAACATAACTAATAACTTGATATAGTTAGCATCCTAATTATAATCAACAGTAACAGTATAGATATCAACATAAGCATGACTACTATATGTACACATTTACAATCTTATGCATATCTACAACATAAGTAAAACTACTATCTCTTAATTGCGCTAAGCATCATCTTTATGTAAAGAGAACAAAAAGGGTTATCATCCAATGTGAAGTGTCATGTATAACCCTAAATAGATATGCTATACGGCCGTATTACATCTTTATTTATGCCCTGAGGAATTTGAGGATACCACTCAAAATCCAACTGACCACTGCAAAGTCGAAATCAGTGCCATACAAGATCTAGGAAGAGTCAGACTCCTAAGATCTTCTCTGCCCCCAGTCAGTACGGGTCTGCCACAACAACACATAAGGTCAAGCTGCTAACAACCTAGTCTGTCCTTGGTATAGGTCACAACACTAGTGAAAGGAGGTGGGTACGCATACCCTACCATCTAAGGTACTACCGCAGTTGATCTCCAATCTCATCACATATATAATCACCGAGACATGACCGTAGTCGTTCTCAAACTGAGGGATAGGTATGACCATAGTCATCCTACCTAAACACTTGAATTCATGATGACAAGCACCCCGCATACTCATCAGTATGCGCTCCGAGCTTCCCTTAGGAATACTTGTTTCACCATCTGGCAAGTTTTGTCACTCAGATGGATCTGTGGCACAAGGCACTACATGATTAGAGTTTCACTTGATTAGTTATGCCAATTGTGTGAATTAAGAATGCATCAAACAAGTGGACATACAAACCCTAGTTCACTTCTAACAAGCATATAAATATCACAACTTTAAAAGATATAAAATGTGCAAAACATAATTTCTCATCTCATCATCACATGGTACTATTCACTTGCCATTCATGAGGTTACACTAGCTGTCATACTATCACAAGATATAAATCCTTTTCATAATATCAGAGGGTATCAACCCTTATCAACATAAGAGGATTACACCTCATTCAGGACTCAACCATGCCCAAAGGTCATTAAGACCATCATATTATTCCCTACAAGATCATCATTATCTTTCCATGCCTTATAATAAGGCTCAACAACATCACTTACATATAATACACCATATTAGCACAATATTGCATTAATGAGATAGGAGATATTCATAAATAATCATAGCAGGGTTATAAGAACATTAAGAACATTCATTTATTACATTAACATGCAAGAAATCTAGATATGATTAACCCTCATCATATTCATAATGCACATGTTTAGTATAAGAAAGTATCAGCCATGTGGCTATGCTAACCACCAATTAACATATTAAGGTTATGATCATATTAATGAGGTTATTTCACCATCATGCCATCATATAAGAATGTTAAACATCAATACTCATCTTTATCTATTTATATTAGAGTTAGGTTCAACATGATAAATTATATCAATGTTACTAATCAACACTTATACCCAAACACTAACTCACGACATCCCCATTGGATCATGGATGCATAAGGTGAAGCATCACCATCACATTCCATACTATTCTCAAGTATAAACCCACACATAAATCAAGATGTAACCATCAAGTTATAGCATACTAGGGTTTCGAAAAAAATAAGAGAGTACCCCATGATTGCATTAGTCATTCAAGGACTATTCATACCCCATTTACCATCATTTAGTTACATTAAAGCTAGGTATAACAAGCTATACCTCATTAGGGTTACATATCCATACAATATGGTTATAATCCCTTCTATTCATATGAGTGAATAGGTAAGACTACCTTGTTAAGGGTAATCCTCCATTTGTTCCATCATCATTCAACCCATATCACCATACCACAATGTCACCCAAAACCATTGGATGATAAAAAGGTAAGAACATTGGTTGTTTACAAAAGTAAACACCTTGAATAAACCACCTATGAAGTCCTTGATTTTTTCTCTAGAAAGAGTCACCATTTTAACTCTATACATCCCTTGATTAACAACACAAAAAGCTCCATTGAGAGTAGGGTAATATCCACAATCGAATGTTCATTTAAAACAAACCATCCATTGTCAACAAGTAAGCTCCTTAAGTTGATCATATAATGGAAACCATATAAATCCCATTATCAAGACCAGCATATTATATTAGCCATCATTCCATTTTATTGGAGGAATAAACATTAGATCTTTACCATTGGGTCAAGTTCATATGTTCAAACCATCAATTACAGTATAGGCCCGACCATTGCATCAAGTGACCCAAGAAACCATTGGTCTAAGGCTTAATTGATGCTACAACTGCAATTCGTAACTCACCATAGGTTGTGGAGACCTGATCCACCATCATTAGTGACCATTAAGTCACCATAGGTTGTTAGATCAACACTATATTCATTAATCAACATCAAATATTAAGCTAATGTCATCATTGATTGATGACGTCTGTAGGGTACTTAATGGTTGATCATTAAACTTCTAATTGATCCAAAACCTGACCTAAGGGGGTGACCATATGTTGTCACCATCATATGACACCTTTGATCCCGACCATCAGTTGTCATGAAGACAACACCATAGGGTTGTTGCAATGGTACCATCATCAGGTCATGGATTTATAGAAAAAATCAACTTTAAACCCTAAATTTGACCATTGGTTGATAGGTGCTAAACACCATAGGTTGTCAAACCAACCTGATCCAAGTCATATTATACCTTAGGAATAACGTACACATGATCACAGGTTCATCTAGAACTAAAATCAGAATAGGGAACATTATAAAAATCGAAATCCAAGTCAAGCATAGCTTTTTAGTGCATGGATCATCATTTTCAAGCAAGAACATGAGCTAGCAAGCTTATGGTAAGCAATAAACGTGGAGAAAGTTATAAAACTTGCCTCTAATGAGAAGATGAAATCCCAAATAGAATAAAACTCAATAAGGTAGGGTAGGAAATCCAATCATAAGTTGTAAACTCGTCCATCTAGCACCTTTCTTCATCAAATGAGCAAACCCTAAGCATAAGGAGCAAGAAAGGTAGGGTTTTAGAGATTTAGAGCAATTTCTACCATGGAACATCAAGTTTCCGACCTGGAGAAATCTAGGAGGAAGGATAAAAAAGAAATAAATGGAGGAAAGAAGGGTATTCTTACTCTTTTAGGTCAAGATCACTTGAAGGAAGCTTTTTAAGCCCCAAAAGGAAATCAATTGCAACCCTAGGTTCTTTTTCCAAGAAGATCCCCTCTTTCATCTTCCTTGGATAGGAAACTCATAGAAGCACAGAGGGAGAACAAGTTCTGTAGGAGGAGGGAAGTAGTGGAGAGAAAATGGATCGTTTTGGTTGTTAGGGATAAGTATATGAAACTTTTAAGATAAAGAAAAAGAAAAAGTTGAAGTTCTAGTATCTTTCCAATTGTCCATGGCCTTAAACCATTAAGAATATACAAGAACACACTCAAGAAGATCTCCCACCATCCATAGAGACATTATTATCCCTCGTTTATTGAATTTCCAAGCAAAACATATCATTCATTAGTTGATAGCTACTAAAGGAAGCTCATCCATGAAGGGGTAAACCCTAAAATACCCTTGAGGAAAACACCTTCAAACTAAGGTTTAAATAGGTGACCCATGGATCAAAAAGATCAAGGATGATGAGAGAATATCCAAGGAACATAATGAAAGTGATAAATTGTAAATAAAACCTCTCAATTGGGTAAATTGCATAAAATTCCAAAATGTGCATAAAATTGCATAACTTGCTCAAACAATGTCCAAATTAGACCAAATTTGAAACTAAAGCTTTTTTTATGATTTCAAAGCATATCACAAGGTTATATTAGTTTTATAAGAATTAAATTATGATAATTAAGCTTATTCAACTCATTAAGAAAGTTTAGGGGCCTTACACAAACTATCTCGTCATCCGATTTGTGGAAGCCATCATGCTTCTCACTACCAAAATCTGATCTAATATGATGTATAATGGTATCGACCTATTTTGCCTCTATGATATACTATCTCAACATGGGATTCACCTACAATTGAGCTAACAATATTGCCATCAAGGAAACCTCCAACTTAAAATTCATCTGATATCGGGAGATCAACATGTCTTGATTGAGGCATGCCAAGGAGCACAACTGTGCCTTCTCTGTAGATGACGATGAAGAGGATTTCCTACTCAACACATATTCCATGAAATTCACCTTCCTTAGATGGTAGTCAATCGTGTAGTCATAATCCTTGATTAACTCCATCCAGTGTTGTTGCCTCATGTTCAACTCATGGTGTGAAAAGATATAATTCAGGTTCTTGTGGTCCATGACGATCTGACACTTCTTGCCATAACGGTAGTGTCTCCATGTCTTCAAAGCATGAACCACAATAGCTAACTCCAAGTTGTGGGCAGGGTAGTTCTCCTCATGTTTCTTAACCTGTTGAGAGGTAAAAGAAACTACATTCTTATCCTGCATCAACACACAGCTCAAACCATTCCTAGACACATCACAGAAGATGATGTATCCTTTCCCTTGCTCAAGTAAGACTAGAAATGGTTTACTTGTCAACTTTACTTCAATGTATAAAAATCACACTAACATCTGTCATTCCAGAAAAATGACACATCCTTACTTGTCAACGTAGTCAGTGGTAGAGCTATATCACTGAAGTTCTTAATGAACCTCATGTAATAGCCTACCAAACCCAAAAAGATGTGCACTTGTGTTGGTGTCTATGGCTTCTCCCACTCTGTCAGGGATTCAACTTTCTTAGAGTCCATACAAACACCCTCAATAGAGATAACATGCCCCAAAAAAGCTACCTCTTTTAGCCAAAACTCACACTTGTTGGACTTGGCATAATGCTGATGTTACCTCAATAAGGTCAACGCCTGACGGAGGTGGTGATCATGCTGCAGGATGTCATGACTGTATATCAGGATATCATCTATGAAGACCACCATAAACTAATCAAGAAATAGTCAGAACACTCTATTCATCAAATCCATGAATGTTGTTGGTGCATTGGATAGACCAAACGGCATAACCGTGAACTCATAGTGACCATACCTTGTCCTGAAAGTCAACTTAGGTACGTCATCCACCTTGATCCTCAGTCAGTGATATACTGACCTCAGGGCTATCTTTTAGAACAATGTCATGCTATGCAAATGATCAAACATGTTGTCTATCCTTGGCAAGGGATACTTGTTCTTTATCGTCACCTTGTTCAACTATCTGTAATCTATACACACCTTCATGGACCCATATTTCTTCTTCACAAACAACATTGGAGCACCCCATGGTGACATACTCAGCCTTATAAAACCTTTGTCAAGTAGCTCTTACCACTGTCTCTTCAACTCTGTCATCTCTACAAGAGCCATCATGTATGGTGTCTGAGTTATCAGTTGCGTGCCTAGAACTAGATTAATCTCAAAATAAATCTCTCAGGGTGGGGGAACACCTGGGAAATCCTCAAGAAACATGTAATCAAACTCTCTAACAATTGGCACCTCTTGAATACTAGGAGTCCTCACCTCAGTATTCACCACATGTGTCAAGAATGCCTCACAACCTTGCTCAATAGCTTCTTCGCCACCATCACCGACACCAGACATGTCGAAAGAATCTTCCTGTCTCCCAAGAATATCCACATCTTATCACCATCTACAAATGTCGCCTGCTTGGAGCCACAATGCAAGACCACTCTATACTTCTCCAAGGTGTCCATTCAAAGGATTACATCGAATCCATGCATATCAAGTGGTATGAGATCCACTTAAATGTTGTGCCTTGAGAAAGAAAGGACACAAGAAGGACAAACCTCATGCAACACTACAGAACTAACTAATATGATTTCGAAGAACAAACTATCTCTCCTATGACTAACACGTAAAAGAAAACTATAAAGCACTTCACGAGTGATAAAAGAGTACATTGCACATGGGTCCACCACAACAGATATGAAGTAAGAAGAAGACAAATTAGAATGAAATAACTCCATCTGACCTATCACCACTCGCGGGTTGACCAACGCCTCTGGCTAACTCATGGCGTAGAATCTAGCCATTGTCTGTTGTCACCCCTGTCCTCTGCTTCCCTCAGTAGAGATCTACCCTACAATGCTTGGCCATGTCCTCGTCCTCCTACATCATTGAATTGCTACCTTTGTGTGCCTTCTTGGCTTTGCCTCAGTTATTGGGTTACCTCATCGTCTCTCATTGGACACTCCCACCTCAAACTGTGACCTAGGCGGCCCCGTCACTAACGCTATGTTGTGAGTTCCAATAGGTGGAAGGCCATGACCTCTACCTTTACTCGGTGACCACTGCGTCTGCACACTAAATCTTTGCAATGTTGGCAGTGTAGAAAACCTCGACTTCTTAAAGCCTCCTGATGATTGTCCCTAGAACTATGCATGCCTCTTCCTACCACTCACCTCTCACTTCTCTATCATAGATCTCTCTATCCTCCATACAGACTCTACAAATGTTGCAAAGCTTTCTTGATTCTCTAAAGCAGCCATCAGGGTAGACAACTCAGCATTCAACCCCTTCTCAAAATGTCGAATCATCTCATCATCCATAGCAACCATGTGAGGATAGAATCTAAAAAGCTCCATAAACATAGCCTCATACTCATTGATAGACATGGATGCCTGCCATATTCGTTCAAACTGACTGATCTTCTCATCAAGATAGGTCTAGGGGAAGTATCAACTGACAAACTCACATCAGAATTCCTCCCAACCTACCTCAATACTAGGCCTCTTCTCCTTTTCTATGGCCCACTAGTGGCCAACACTTCCCTTCAAAAGGTACACCACATGCTTCACCCTATCAGCCTCTGAGATGCTAAGGATCTTGAAGGATTTTTCAAGCTCGGTTAGCTACAAATCTGCATCTGCTGGATCAGCCATCCCAGAATACTCCACTACCCCAACATGACAAAGCCGCTCAAAAGTCTTCCCAGTACCTGAAGATTCTGCATTGAGAACTGGTGCCCTAGGCTGAGGTGCGGGCATCATGTTTTCTATATGCGTCATTATAGCCATGAGCTGCCCAAAAAGGGACTGAAAGGTAGAATTCTCAATCATGGTTGGGTCAAATGGGGGGACCTCAAGTACCCGACCTTCTCATGCTTGGTTCCTTAAACCACCACATGGTGTAGCAACACTGCTTTCAGTAGTGTGTTCTTCATGTTCTCTAGACATCTTTAAGCTTCTCATCTTCTTCTGCACAGACACACGTCACTATAAGATAGTCTAGAGAACACAAGAACAAACACAAACCCTAGTCCTAGGTCCCTACAGACTCGGAAAACCTAAAGGTCTGATACCAACAAAACTATGATGCCTTATTCCACACAAAGCGAGATTACTCAAAACTAAATACAGAAACAACATAAGCAAGTAGATTTCTAGAAAGTACTAAAAATTAAAATCGATATCATTAATCCCCCAAGCTGCAAAAATCTTTACATATGAGTCCTCACAGGACACCTGAATCACATAACACATATCATAAGGTGCTTACATTATAGATCTTGTTATTAACCTGCTACATGTGATATTTGCTCCATATGCATATACATGTACATCTACTAAAATATACAACAAAAGGAACACATGCCAAAAATCTTGTGATATTAACATTACTACAAACACACCCTAAAACCATCCCAAGTACACGAGCGTACATGGACGGCTCTAGGACTCTATACCAAAAAAAGAGCAACACTTCCAACCTTATAAGCTACTGTCCTTCTTACTGCTACTCTGCCTCAACTGCACGATCTCTACCTCCTTATACATGACCACCTAAAAGATGTGGAGAACCCACAGGGTGAGATCCAAATATCAGAGGGAGATATAACTCTCCACCAACAATATTATTAACACAGATAAGGTAATTAAAGAACAGAAGTAAAGCTACAACTATGATAAGCAGATCTAGCTAAATGATGTGTCTGAAGTAGATAATCATTAAATAGTGTAAGCAGTTAAAAATGGATTGTGGAACATTTTAGCATCATAAAAGGAATATGACGAACATATATATATATATATATATATATATATATATATATATATACTTACATATATATATACATATACATATATATATATATATAATGTATTACCAACTATATTGTGCAAAAGTAAGTAAGGCCTCATCCAATGTTTTCGTATTCGACCCTAAGAAAGTATACTACACGGATGATTACATATTTTATTATGCCATGAGTATTTGAGTCATACCACCCAAATCCAACCGACCACTACTAAGTCAAAATAAGTTCCATAAAAGGTCTATGGAAGAGTTAGAATCCAAAACCCCACCAAACCTCATGGTCAGTACATGAGGACACACTAGAGACATATTAGTCAACTACAACCCGTGAAATATTATCAAAAGTGAAAGTCCTAGCCCACCTTGGTACTGGTCACAACACTATTGAAACTGATATACTACCCATAGCCGCACTCCTGCAAGGGTATGGCCCATAGCCAATCATGTGATACCTCATAAGCATCAAAGTCACTGAGCTACGACCCGCATCCGCACTCCTGCCAGGGTATGACCAGCAACCAATCCTGTGAATGCATATACTCTCCAAGCCTTCACTAGGGAAGCCTGTTTCACCATCCAACAAGTTATGACACTGAGATGGATCTATGGCACATGGAAAAACTACATGATTAAGTTCAACTTGATTAGTTAAGTCAATTAAGTGTCTTTTAGCATCAATTAAGTTACAACATATAAAGTCATAATAAACTCTACAAAAATAAGGTCATAACACACTTCCAGAAGATATAAACATATAGGGGTGTGAACTTGCCATACTATCACCACACGATGCTTGTATTATTGTCATTCACCACATCATCAATACCAAAGTCACATCCCATGGGATCAATCCCTCAACTAATAAGTCTTGTATCACAAGTGTTTCAGCATGCCTCTTGAAGGATCATACAACATGTATCATGACTAGTCACCATATCATACACCAACTATGATTATCAAGCTCATAGCATCTGCATGGTTAGAAGTTCATAAACAAGAGATATAACCACATAACATCATAACCATTCCATGAGAGAGGAATAAACAAGATCATTGCACATTATTAGGTTCAGGGTTCCTTCTTAGCTGATTAGGGTTTACAAAGTTAGGTTTAACCATCAACCCTAGATTCACCACCTCCCATCATCTTGGAGTATATTAGGGTTAAGGAACATCATTAGAGTTGATTATACATTATTCCAAACAACACTATACATGGCTTATATATCACTCATACAAGAGTATCATTAAGCATCCAAGCATACCCCCTCAACCACCACCATCATCATGTGTTGACCACATGGCAACTAGGTCACAATCACACAACCTGATCCATGTCACGACCATGACACCTATGGTGTTGGGACCCCTCATACCAATAGGTCACGACCCCTTCCATCTAGACCATGTCACACCCACAACATCTAGCATTAGGGTTCAAACCTTCCACCAACATCTTGACTTAGAAGTCTCTCAACCTCAAGGTTGTCTCAACCACCATCCAAACATTAGGCCATGACCACCACCACCCAGGCCATGTTGTGATGACAACATCTAGGGTTAGAGATCCATCCACTCACAACTGTCATGACCTATGGATGTATCAACCTCAAACTAACAACATGCTGCGACCCAAAGGACACTATGTCGCAACCTCAACATCTATGGTGTCTTGACCGTGACACGTAGGGGATGGCATCTTGGTCTCAAAATAGAACAAAAACCAAGGAGAAAACCATGGTCACCATGAAGGAAGGGCTCAAGACAACAATCACAAAAAAAACCCTTAAGACATTGGTCAAGAAAATACCAAGAAAGAACCTTGTTTAAGGAAGAAGAAACCATGACCAATGTACCCAAAATAGAACCTAAACTCCCTACAACATCTAGGGACACATCCACCATGCATGAGGGTAAGATAAAGGTCAAGAGATTGGTAAGAACCTCCATAACATATCAATCACCAAAGATGGGTGCAAGTAGATTAGGGTTTTGGATTGACACCAAACCAAACAAGATATCATCACCAACCATTTATAGAGATTACAATTATTTTTTAGCATGATAAGGGAACATTTAGGGAGAGAAAATAGTAACATGCAAGCATAAAGAGTGTAATAATAGAGAAGGTTAAGAGTTATATAACCCGCCTCAAAAAGATCACCACCAAGAATCCAAGATCAAGAGCTCCAAGCACACTATCCAAGGGTTGAAGAAGATCCACCAAAAGATCCACTCTCAACCACAAGAGAACCTCAAGAAGGAGAAGGCACCAAGGTCAAAGATCATACAAGAAAAGAGAAATAAGAACTCTGGGATGAGCCAAAAGAAAGAAGAGGGAAAAGAGAGAATAAATTGCCTCTCACTTGGGTGTCGCCTTGTCAAAACATGGACTATTACCCTTGTGATGAGGAGCTTACTCTTAAGAAAGACCACCATGTTGAAACATGGTCTATGGCTGAGAAAAAGGAAGAAGATGGAGGTAAGAGATCAAAATAGAAATCATCTACAAAGGTAGGCACTTACCAAGGGTTGAAGATGAGCTTGGATCACCACATACACCACATGCAAGAGGAGGTCGATCACCAACGCTTCAAGGTCAGATCTCATTGCTCCACCAAGACCCAAGAACAAGAAAAGGAGAAGGAAAAATATGGAAGGTCAAAAGGGATACAAGCATGAAGAAATAAGGGGTTATATAGGTGGGAGATGAGAGAGAAGGAAAGGGATGATGTGTCAACACTCTAAGGTACCAATGGGACATTTGTCCACTCAAAAGACCAACAGGCACCCACATGAAACCACCTTAACCATGCATGAAATACATGGTGATACACTATAGGTTGGGTTTTGACCATCTTGGACACCCACATGGTCACGTTCATGACCCTTCCTTGGTGTACTATCCATGGTCACGACACCACCAACCATCATTACCACATGGTCGAGACAAGGGTCCTCCACAAACCCTAGGTTGAGACAAGCTATGTAAGGACCACCATCTCGACCCAAGACCACCCAATACCTCCTTGGTCACAACCCCAACATCTAGAGGAGGTGTCTCAACCATGACACCCACCAATGCCAACCTAGGTCACAACCCTAGGTCAAGACAACACACCAAACACACATGGGTTGAGACACTCAACACCCATAGAAACCCTAATCACTACCTAGGGTGATACTACTCATAAAAGGCTCAAACAAGGCACCCACCTCTTTCTATTTCCTTTAGATGATGTCAAGAAAGAGAGGGAACACTCTTGAGGTGACAAATTGGACATCAACCCCCTACTTTGGGTAAAATTGAAATTTGCACCAAAACTAGCTCATAGAGTACAACCATCATTCAAACAAGCTCAAACTAGAGACTTAAGCTCTCCACAATCCCTAATAAAATCTAAAAAGATATGAGCAAGGTTATAACCATATGACTAGGTCAAAGCAAATAGGTTTACCCCAAAACTCTGGTCAAGGGTCATACAAGCCATAAACCCCTTACAAGGATTTTGCTCCCAAAATCCTAAGAGAAAAGAGATGGGTACTTCCTCCTAATCTCTTCCTTGAGGTCCCACGTAGATTCCTCAACACCATGGTGATGCCATAGAACCTTCACAAGCACAATGTCTTTCTTCTTCAACTTCTTCACTCTTCTATCAAGGATCATCACTAGACCTTCCACATAAGACATATCCCCATGAAGCTCCACCTTTACAAGATGTAACACTAACTCCGTATCAGGATGGCACTTACTCAACATACTCACATGAAACACTGGATGCAACCTGTGCAACTCAGGTGGCAACTCCAACTTATAGGCCACCTTCCCAACTTGTGCCATCATAGGGTAAGGTCCCATAAACTTGGGAGCCAACTTACCCTTCTTCCCAAACCTCAGGACACCTTTCTAAGGAGAGACATTGAGGTACACTTTGTATCCTACTTGGAACTCCAAAGGTCTATGTCGGTTATTTGCATATGACTTCTGCCTATCTTGTGCTTCCTTCAACTACTGTTGAATCACTTTGATCTTTTCTATCATTTGCTGCACAAGCTCAGGGCCAAGAAGATGTTACTCACCCATCTCATACCAACACAATGGAGACCTACAAAATCTCCCATACAATGCCTCATATGGTGCTATTTTGATGCTTCTCTGGTAAGTGTTATTGTAGGCAAACTCAATTAGACCAAGGTGAATGTACCAACTGCCCAAAAATTGAAGAACAAAAGATCTCAACATATCCTCCAAGGTCTGGATGGTCCTCTCAGATTGACTATTTGTACGTGGGTGGAAAGAAGTGCTGAACCTCAACTGTGTACCCAAAGTTGTGTGTAATTGCTTCCAAAAGTGAATCGTGAACTCAGGACCTCTATCAGACACAATAGTTGCTGGAACACCATGCAAACACACTATCTCATCAATGTAGATATGTGAAAGCTTCTCAACAGTATGTGTTGTCTTCACAAGGAGGAAATGCACCAACTTGGTGAACTTGTCAACAATCACCCAGATGGAATCATGGCCTTTGGTTGTCCTAGGTAAATAAACAACAAAGCCCATAGTCATATGATCCCATTTCCAATGTGGTATGGGCAACATTTGCAACGTCCTTGTAGGATTTTGGTGCTCGACCTTAACCTGCTAATACACAACACACTCGCAACAAACTTGGCTACATCCCTCTTCAAGCCAGTCCACCAATACATGTCTTTTATATTGTGATACATTTTGGTGCTACATGGATGCATAGAATACATAGACGAGGTGCCCTCCTCAAAAACCATCTTCCTTAGATCATCAACATTAGGAACCATGATTCTGCCATGGTAACAAACTATCCCATCATCTGATTCGTGTAAGCCATCACGCTTCTCGCTGCCAAACTTTGATCTAATCTACTGTATCATGGTATCAAGATGTTGTGCCTCTCTGATCTGCTGTCTCACTGTGGGCTTCACCTACAACTCAGCTAACAATCCTACCAACAAGGAAACCTCCAGCTTAACTTTCATCTAACGTATGGAGATCAACATGTCTCTCTTATGGCATGCCAAGGAGTACAACTGTGCCTTCTCTACAGATGATGAGAAAGAGGATTTCCTACTTAGCACATCTGCCATGACATTCGCCTTCCTTGGATGGCAGTCAATTGTGTACTCACAATCCTTGATTAACTCCATCTAGTGTTGCTGCCTCATGTTCAACTAATATTGTGAAAAGATATACTTCAGGTTCTTTTGGTTCGTGAAGATCTTCCACTTCTCATGATAAAGGTAGTGTCTTCATGTATTCAAAGCATGAACCACAACAAATACCTCCAAGTCATGGGTGGGGTAGTTCTCCGTGTGTTTCTTAAGTTGTTGGGAAGTAAAAGAAACTACATTCTTATCATGCATCAACACACAACCCAAACCAATCCTGGACGCATCACAGAAGACGATGAATCCTTTCCCTTACTCAAGTAAGACTAGAACTGGTGCACTTGTCAACTTTTCCTTCAACGTCTGAAAAGCACACTGACATCTGTCATCCCAAACAAACATCACATCCTTCCTTGTCAACTTAGTAAGTGGTAGATATATAGCATTAAAGTTCTTAATGAACCTCATATAATAGCCGGCCAAACCCAGAAAGCTGCGCACTTCTGTTGGTGTCTTTGGCTGCTCCCACTCTATCACATACTCAACTTTCTCGGGGTCCACACGAACACCCTCAAAAGAGATAACATGCCCCAGAAAAGCTACCTCTTTCAGCCAGAACTCGCACTTATTGAACTTGGCATGAAGTTGATGTTGCCTCAATAAGGCCAATGTTTGACAAAGATGTTCCTCATGTTGGAAGTTGTCATGACTGTATATTAGGATATCATGTATGAAGACCACCATAAACTGATCAAGAAATGGTTGGAGCACTCTGTTCATCAAATCCATGAACACTACTGGTGCATTGGTTAGCCCAAATGACATAACCATGAACTCATACTAAACATACCTCATCCTAAAAGCCGACTTAGGTACGTCATCCTCCTTGATCCTCAACTGGTGATATCTTGGCCTCAGGTCTATCTTTGAGAGAACCTTCACACCACACAACTGATCAAATAGGTTTTCCATCTTTGGCCAGGGATACTTGTTCTTTATCGTCACCTTGTTCAACTGTGTGTAATCTATACACTACCTCATGGACGTATTTTTCTTCTTCATGAACAACACTGGAGCACCCCATGGTGACATACTCAACCTTATAAAACCTTTGATAAGTAGATCTTCCAACTGTCTCTTCAACTCTGCCATCTCTTCTGGAGACATCTTGTACGGTGTTTGAGCTATCAGTTGAGTGCCTAGAACTAGATTGATCTCAAAATCAATCTCTAGGGGCGGGGGAACACCTAGGAACTCCTCATAAAACACGTCCTCAAACTCTCTAACAACTGACACCTCCTGAATACTAGGACTCCTCACCTCATTATTCACCACATGTGCCAAGAATGCCTCACAACCTTGCCTCAACATCTTCTTTGCCACAATCACCAACACCAGACACATCAAAAGAATCTTCCTATCTCCCCAGAAGATCCACATCTTATCACCATCTACAAATGTTGCATGCTTGGATCCACAATATAAGACCATTCTATACTTCTCCAAGGTTCCATTCCAAGGATTACATTGAATCCATGCATATCAAGTGGTATGAGATCCACTTGGATGTTGTACCCTAATAAAGAAAGGACATAAGAAGGACACACCTCCTATAACACTGCAAAACCAATTAATGGGGTTTCTAACAACAAAATATCTCTCCTATGACTAATAGGCGAAAGACAACTGTCAAGCACTTCACGAGTGATAAAAGAGTGTGTTTCACCCAGGTCAACCAAAACATATATGAAGAAAGAAGAACACAAATCAAAATGAAATAACTCCATCTGACATGTCACCACTCGCGGGTTGACCACCTCCTCCGAATGACTCATGGCGTAGAATCTAGCCATTTCATATTGTCGACCTATCCTCTACTTCCCTGAGCAGATGATCCGGCCTATGATGCTTGGCCACATCCTTGTCCTCTTGCACCGCTGAATTGCTGCCTTTGTGAGCCTTGCTAGCTCTGCCTCGATTGTTGGGTCACCTCATCATATCTCACTAGGCACTCCCACCTCAAATGTCATACATATCCACACTTATGGCAAGCTCTGGTTTCAAACTTTGACCTAGGAAGCCCCATCATTAACACTGATGTTGTACTGTGAGCTCCAACAGGTAGAAAGATATGTCCTCTGCCTTTACTTGGTGACCACTACATCTGCACACTGAACCTTTGTTGTGCTGGCAGTGCATAAAACCTCAGCTTCTTAAAGCCTCTTGATGACTATCCCTAGAACTGTACATGCCTCTTCTTGGTACTCACCTCTTACTTCTGTATCACAAATCTCTCTATCCTCCATACAGACTCTACAAACATGGCAAACCTTTCTCGATTCTCCAAAGTAGATGTCGGGGTAGACAACTCAACATTCAACCCCATCTAAAAACATCAAATCATCTCATCATTCATAGCAGCCATGTGAGGATAGAATCGAAGAAGCTCCATAAAGTTAGCCTCATACTCGTTGATAGTCATGGATCCCCCAGATCTGCTTAAACTGACTAATCTTCTCATCAAGATATGTCTGAGGAAAGTACCGACTGATGAACTCAAGTTGGAACTCCTCCCAACCTACATTAGCACCAGGCCTCTTCTCCTCTTATATGGCCCAACAGTGGCCACACTCCCCTTCAGAAGGTACACCGCATGCTTCACCTTATCAGCCTTCAGGATGCTAAGGATCCTGAAGGCTTTTTCAAGCTTTGTTAGCCACAGATCTACATCTGTTGGATTAGTCGTCCCAACATACTCCACTACCCCAACATGATGAAGCCACTCAAAAATCTTCCCTGTACCTGAAGATTCTGCATTGGGAACCAATGCCCTAGGATGAGGTACGGGCATCATGTCTGCCATATGCGTCATAATAGCCTTGAACTACCCAAAAAGGGACTGAAAGGTAAGATTCTCAATCATGGCTGTGCCAAACTGGGGGACCTCAGGCACCCAATCTTCTCATGTCTGGTTCCTTGCACCACCACCTGGTGCAGCAACACTGCTTTCAACAACGTGTTCTTCATGTTCTCCAAACATCTTTAAGCTTCTCTTCTTCTCTTGCACAGGCAAAAGTCACTATAAGACAAACAGAGGATACAAGAACAGACACAAACCCTAGTCCTAGGTTCATGTAGACTCAGAGAACCTAAAGCTCTAATACTAACAAAATTGTGACGCTACATGCCACACAAAGTGAGATTACTCAAAACTAAATGCGGAAACAACATTAAGCAAGAAGATTACTAGAAAGCATTAAAAACTAATACTGATATCATTAAGCACCGAAGTTGTAAAAACTTTTACATATGACTCCTCACAGGACACCTAAATCACATAACATGTATCATAAGGTGCTTAATTTATAGATCTTATCATCAACCTACTACATGACATATTTGTTCCATATGCATATACATGCATATATACAACAAAAGGAACACATGCCAAAAACCTCATGATATTAACATAACTACAAACACACCCAAAAACCATCCCAAGTACCTGAGTGTACAGGGACAACTCTAGGACTCTATACCAAAAGACTAGCAACACTTCCAACCTTATCAACTAATATCCTTCTTGCTACTGCTCTACCTCAGCTACATGATCTCTACCTCCTCATGCATATCCACCTAAAAGATGTGGAGAACCCATGGGGTGAGATCCAAATCTCAGCAAGAGATATAACTCTCCACCAATACTATTATTAACACATATAAGGTAATTAAAGAAAACAAGTAAAGCTACAACTATGATAAGCAGATCTAACTAAATCATGTGTCTGAAGTAGATAATCATCAAATAGTGTAAGCAATTACAAATAGATTGTGGAACATCTTATCATCATAAAAGGAATATGAAGAACACACACACACAGATATATATAAATATATATATATATATATATAAATATATATATATATATATATATATATATATTACCAACTATACTGTGCAAAATCAAGCAAGGCATCATCCAATGTTTTCGTATTTGATCCTAATCAAGTATACTACATGATTGATTATGTATTTTATTATGCCCAGAGGATTTGATTTGTACCACCCAAATCTAGCCGACCACTACTAAGTCGAAATCGGTTCCATACAAGGTCTATGGAAGAGCCGAAATCCACAACCTCACCAAAGCTCATGGTCAGTACACGAGTATACATCAGAGACATATCAGTCAACTGCAACTTGTGACATATAGACAACAATGAAAGTCCTAGCATACCTTGGTATAGGTCACGACGCGAGTGAAACTGAGCTATAACACGCAACCGCACTCCTTCTAGGGTATGGCCTGCAACCTATCATGTGAAACCTCATAAGCATCAAAGTCACCGAGCTATGACTCACAATTACACTCCTGCCAGGGTATGGCCTGCAGCCAATCCTGTAAATGCATATACTCAACAATATGTGACTCCAAGCCTTCGCTAGGGAAAGCCTGAATCATCATCCAGCAAGTTCTAACACTGAGATGGATCTATGGAACGGGGAAAAACTACATGATTAAGTTCCACTTGATTAGTTAAGTCAATTAAGTGTCTTTTAACATCAATCAAGCTACAACATATAAAGTCATAACAAACTCTGTAAAGATAAGGGCATAATACACTTCTAGAAGATATAAATGTATTGGGTGTGAACTTGCTACACTATCAAAACATGATGCTTGTATTATTGTCATTAACCACATCATCAATACCAAAGTCTCATGCTATGGGATATCAATCCCTCAACTAATAAGTCTTGTATCACAAGTGTTTCAACTTGCCTCTTGAAGGCTCATACAACCTGTATCATGTCTAGTCACCATAGCATACACTATCTATGATTATCAAGCCCATAGCACCTGCATGGTTAGAAGTTCATAAACAAGAGAGATAACCACATAACACCATAACCATTCCATGAGAGAGGAATAAAAAGGATCATTGTACATTATAAGGTTTAAGGTTCCTTCTTAGTCGATTAGGGTTTACAAAGTTAGGTTCAACCATCAACCCTAGATTCACCACCTCCCGTCATCTTGGAGTATATTAGGGTTAATGAACATCATTAAAGTTGATTATACATTATTCCAAACAACACTCTACATGGCTTATGTATCATGCATACAAGAGTATCATTAAGCATCCAAGCATACCCCCTCAACCACCATCATCATCATGTGTTGACCACATGGAAACTAGGTTGCGATCACCCAACCTGATCCATGCCACCACCACAACACTATGGTGTTGCAACCCCTCATACCAATAGGTCGCTACCCCTTCCATTTATAGCATGTTGCACCCACAACATCTAGGGCTCAGGTTCTAACCTTCCACTGACGTCTTAACTTAGAAATATCTCGAGCTCAAGGTTGTCTCGACCACACCACCTAGGCCATGTCGTGACCAAAACATCTAGGGCTAGAGCTCCATCCACTCCCAACTTTTGTAACCTAGGGATGTCTCAACCTCAACTAGCAACATGTTGCGACCCAAAGGAATCTATGTCGCGACCTCAACATCCATGGTGTCTTGACCACGACACCTAGGGGATGGCATCTTAGTCGCAAAATAGAACAAAAACCAAGGAGAAAACCATGGTCACCATGAAGGAAGGGCTCAAGCAAACGATCACAAAAAAACCCTAAGACATGGGTCAAGAAAATACCAAGAAAGAACCTTGTCTAAGGAAGAAGAAACCATGATCAAGGTACCCAAAATAGAACCTAACCTCCCTCTAACATCTTGGGACTTGTCCATCATGCATGAGGATAAGATCAAGGTCAAGAGATAGGGAAGAGCCTCCATAAGATATCAACCATCAAAGATGGGTGCAAGTATATTAGGGTTTTGAATTTATACCAAACCAAACAAGATATCATCACCAACAAAGTTCTAGATATTATCATTATTTATTAGCATGATAAGGGAACATTTAGGGAGAGAAAGCAATAACATGCAAGCATAGAGAGTGCAATAATAGATGAGGTTAAGAGTTATATAACCCACCTCAAGAAGATCACCACCTAGAATCCAAGATCAAGATCTCCAAGCACACAATCCAAGGGTTGAAGAAGCTCCATGAAAAGTTCCACTCTCAGCCACAAGAGCACCTCAAGAAGGAGAAGGCACCAAGGTCAAAGATCATCCAAGAAAAGAGAAACAAAAATTCTGGGCCAAGCCAAAAGAAATAAGGGGGAAAAGAGAGAAGAAACTCCCTCTCACTTGGGTGTCTCCTTATCAAAACATGGCCTATTACCCTTGTGATGAGGAGCTTACTCTCAAGAATGACCACCATGTCAAAACATGGTCAATGGCTAAGAAAAAGGAAGAAGATGGAGGTAAGAGATAGGTGTGTTTCACAAATACAGACAAGTAAACTGGCAAAAGATGGTGCCAAGGGGGAGAGTCAACACCACAACTACTAGGTAGCTATGACACTTTCTGTCCCCGACAACGGTGCCAGAAAGCTTGGTGCATTTTTGCTAATGGTGTTACACACTACTCAGTTTGAGTTTGAATAGATGCAACCCCGCGAACAGAAACACACGATGGATTAAAATTTTAAAATTTATAATGAACCTAAACTCAACACACTCGCACAAACTAAAACATTACAACCACAAGTGCACGGGGCTGTGTCGTAGTATAGGAAGAGGTAAGTATATGGTCGATCTATAGGGAGAAAAGGGGGTACTAGACCTAGGTTAGTTTTTGCGCTAGGTTCCTACTGTGGAGTTTAGGGTTAAGGGTTTGAAGGTTGGTTTTATTGATAACACTAAAGATGAACAAGAAAGCAATTAAAGGAAAGTAAACAAGATTAAAACCTAAGTTAATCATAGATAGTTAATTCTAATGAATAGGAAAAGACAAGGTAAGACATGAAAAGAGAAAACTACACTAAGGCAAGCAAAGAAGGGTCTACACTACACTAAGTTAGCAAATAGGGCAAAAGAGCAAGTAAAGACCCAAACTAGCAAGATCAAAGCAAGAACAGAGTAAGAAGCTAACTAAGCAAGTAAAGAACTAACTAAGATAACACTAGCTAAGCAAGAAGAATATTAGGGTTTTAAAGCAATTAAGGGAAATGTGGGTTGTTTAGGGGACACACTTATCAGTTAGGTTGGGGGTGACATATGAAGATAATGATTTCATTTAGATTATCAAACCAAACAACAAGATATAGTCTAATGAATTATCCTAAATTATTAACTGGCCATGGATATGCCAGGTTGTGTATAGGGGAACTAGTCCCTAACACTCCCTACTACCCTTGAGAGGTTCAATTTGGTTAGGATTTATGTGTAATTCAATTAGAGTCTAAACAAGCCTAGGTTTCTGGGTTAGATGATCTTAGGATGATTAGGGGCTGAGGTTAGTAATGGGAGTGGAAGTGAGGTTTTAGGCCTCCCATCACCTACATTCTAACCTTGAGAAAGCTCCATGCTAAGCACACTCATCTAAACTAGCTACTCAGATCTCTCAACTAGGGTTAGGAGAAATGATTAGAATATAGGAGGATGGGTAGCTAGCTAGGGATCCAAGAATTGGACCTAGGAGCCAATCCCAAAATTCATACATATAAGTAATTTCCCTAAATTCCTAGGTGATTTCAAGAAGAAACCAACAAGCAATTCATGAAGAGTGAGATAGAAGTAGATCATAATCATTGGAAAATGAAATTATAATGTTTACATATCATTTTCGTTCAACATGGTATCAAAGTAACATTTTCACCCTAAGCAGCCCAACCAAGGGGCCTAGCTACTCATCACAATGCAAAATACAAAAAGAAAGGAGAAAGAGGTAGAAGAAGCCATGGAGCTTGGTGTAGATGAAGAAATCCTCCACTTTAGCTATTACAGGACGTCCTCCTCTCTCCTCTAAGGTGCAATGGCATGGGATAATGGTGGAATGGGGTCAAAACACTAGGAAACTAGGGTTTTGGTTTAAATGGTGAAATGGAGTGGAATAGAGGTACAAATGGAATGGAATGGGTGGAATGCAAAAATGGGGAACTAAGAGGTGGTAGAAGGTAGCTAACCTTGTGCTAGAGCTGCCACCTAGATATATATTGGTGTGGGGGAAGCAATAGGTCAAGTAGGGGCAATATGAATAATGTAGTACAAAAATAGCTAGGTTTTTGTGAGTAGCATGACCGTGGTGGGGAGGGGTGATAATGGTTGTGGTGGAGTGGAATGACTGTAGTGAAAATGGAGAAAAATCAAAAAAACATTGTCAAGTTTGTATATGAAGTAGCACAACTATGGTGGGGCTAGGATAGTACGACCATGGTGGTCACCACAGCCACGGTGGATTGGAAAACACAACCTGCTCTTGGCTCCACGACCATTCTGTCTCAGCTGTCACACGACCGTGCAAAATGGCACGGTCGTTCTAGGTCAGTGCACCATGACCATTCTGAGTGGAACAACTGTGGTGATTCTTGCTTTGCTCCAAGGTGAATATGTAGGTTTTGGAAGAGCCGACATGACCATTCTGAGGTACCACGACCGTGGTGGTCTTTTTTGCAACACTTTGCCTGGATTCTTTGTTCATTCTTGGACATCTTTGTTGACTCAAGGTCAATTAGGTCAATGATGACTCACGTCTAAATTGACTAAACCCGTTTTTTGATGATGAATAACCATTCCATATATTGGTGTCTAATGTCTCTACTTGAGTGATTTCATATTAGGTATAGACACACTCCAAATGCCCTAACTTGTGCATATCAAATTAGAGAAAAGACAAGTCAAAGTCATACAAGTGCACGTTTTTGTAATATGATGTATATCCATTAGAATCATGTTGTAAATCACTTGTAATGATTGTATGACTTGTAATTAAGCTTAGAAAAATATCATGAGCACTTAGATCGAATATTAGATCACTTTAGATGCAACTTTGAAAATTGATTACATGCACTTTGTCGGTCGAGTTTCCCAGCCTAAAAACTCGACCGATCATCCTTGATCAATTTTCTGGAGATTGCATCGGTCGAGTTGTGTTTACACAGAACTCGACCGATGGAGTAACTGGCCAAATCGATTTTCATTGGTCGGTCGAGTTTCCTCAGGACAAACTCGACCGATGGTCTGAATATCGGCTTTGTCTTTTACTCTATCAATCGAGTTACCCTTATAGAAACTCGACCAATTGCACTATACATAAAAGTGCAGAAAAGTGTTTCTAGCCGTTGTGGAGTTGCAACAAGTGAAAATAGATCCGTTGCAAGCCACAAAATGGCTAGTTTTTGTTCACAAGTGTTTCCAAAGGCTAAGAGGTATCCCCAGGTATAAATAGGACCCCTTGGGCTTCATTCCAAGGTTGAGCATTCATTGCAAACTCTATGTGAGGTTCCTATTCTATAGCTGAGTGCTTCCTACAACCTCCTCTCTCTCTCTAAGCTTAATCACTTGCTACATCCATTAGAGTGAGTAGGAAATCTGTAAGAGAGCTAGTCCTACATGTATATCTTGTGAGGCTCTCACTTCCACCACCTCCTTATCTCTCATTTCCATCATGAAGATGAAGGTTCTCTCTCTTGTCCAAGAGAGGTGAAGAAGAACAAGGGAAGGAGTCCCTTAGTGAAGATCAAGGCTGAAGACTTGGAGCTAGAGTGGGTAAGCCCTTGGTGAAGGCAGAAGACTCCTTGCTCAAGTAGGTAAGTCCTTGGTGGAAGCTTCTCCGAGTGAAGGTGAAGTCAAAAGCTGAAGATCCAAGAAGAGTGGGTAATCCCTGCAAGGCTGAAGACTTGTGCTAGAGTGGGTAAGTCCTTGGAGAAGGCTGAAGACTCTTGCAAAGTGGGTAAGTCCTTGGTAAGGTTGAAGACTCTTTGTATTGGATAGGTAAGTTTTTTGTTTGGTCATGCATTGTATGTCTTATGAATGAATATAAGAGTGTAATAGTTTGGAAGTCCTAGAGGTTGACCTCTCTAGGCAAGTGGACTGACACACTTCTAGTTTGAAGTGTGGAACCACTCTAAATAGCTTGTCTATTTGGTGCATGTTCAATCTCTCTCTCCCTTGCTATGTATGTTTTAGTTGCACACAAAATTCCTATTTAGCAACCTTATATTGTGATATATCTTGAAGGTTTAATGAATTTTGTTTAAGTGCTTTCAACTCTATTCACCCCCCTCTAGAGCATCTAATCACCCATCTAAGATCCAACAATCTTTGCATCAATGGAGCTTTGGCCACTAGGGGTAGGTTGAGGGAGCATCGGAATTCACTTTAGGACTCTCGAAGGGTATAGAAACCCTATGATCACTCCTTCTCTCTCTCTTCAATCAAGCATGGTCCAAATGCTTGAAAAACATGCAAATAATGCCCATAAGTGCATTTTATAAAAATATGCATATTAGGGGAAATAACTTGTAATATAATAGGTACAAATGTGATTGAAAATGCAAAATGGCATAAGATGAAGCCCTAAAATAGGGATGAATCTGTAACATCCCAGGATTTGAGGACTTGGATAACATGATCTTAAAAGGAATGATTGGACTACCCATATCACCAAGGTGCACCTCCTTTTCCGGGAGCCCATCTCTAAAGAACTCCATAGTTAAGCGTGCTCAGCTTGGAGTAGTATTAGGATGGGTGACCAGTCGGGAAGTTGATCCTGGCTTGCGCGTCAGTGTAGACAAAGTGTGCAGTTAAGGCTAGTGGTGGTTTGTGGGGCCAGTCATCATTCCTAAAACTCTACTAGAGCCATGGACAGTGGGCCCAGGCGTTTACAAATGGTATCAGAGCCATAACCCCTCCAGTAGGCGGGGCCCACATGGGCATGTGGCATGCCAGTCTTGAGCCGTGTGGTCCAGGCAAGTTGGAAAGGGCTATCCGTAGAGACGAGATGGAGCTGCCCTTGCACTGGTAGCCGTGGACGGGAGCTGGGTGTCCATGGGCCATTGTGGGTCTGCACTGAAATGGGGTCAGATTATGAGGCCATATAGTTGAGCCTTGACGAGGACGTCAAGAGTCTAAGTGGGGGAGATTGTAACATCCCAGGATTTGAGGCCTTGGATAACATGATCTTAAAAGGAATGATTGGACTACCCATATCACCAAGGTGCACCTCCTTTTCCGAGAGCCCATCTCTAAAGAACTCCATAGTTAAGTGTGCTCAGCTTGGAGTAGTATTAGGATGGGTGACCAGTCGAGAAGTTGATCCTGGCTTGCGCGTTAGTGTGGACAAAGTGTGCAGTTAAGGCTAGTGGTGGTTTGTGGGGCCAGTCATCATTCCTGAAACTCTACTAGAGCCATGGGCAGTGGGCCCAGGCGTTACAGAATCAGAGATCAAAAGAAACATCATCTAGGAAGGTGAACACTTACCAAGGGTTGAAGATGATCTTAGATCACCACAGACACCACATGCAAGAGGAGGTCGATCACCAAAGCTTCAAGGTCAGATCTCCTTTCTCCACCAATCTCTAAGAATAAGTAGAGCAGAAGGAAAAAGATGGAGGACCGAAGGGATACAAGAATGGAGAAATAAGGGGTTATATAGGTGGGAGATGAGAGAGATGGAAAGGGATGATGTGTCAACACTCCAAGGTACCAAAGCGACACTTGTCCACTCAAAAGACCCACATGCACACAGATAAAACCACCTTAACCATGCATGAAAGACATGGTGATACACTCTAGGTTGGGTTTTAACCATCTTGGTCACCCAAATGGTCACGGTCGCGACCCTTCCTTGGTGTACCATCCATGGTTGCGACACCACCAACCATCATCATCACATGGTTGAGACAATGCTCCTCCACGAACCCTAGGTCGAGACAACATATGTAAGGACCACAATCTCAACCCAAGACCACCCTAGACCTCCTTGGTTGTGACTCCAACATCTAGAGGGGGTGTCTTGACCATGATACCCACCAAATCTAACCTAGGTCGTGACTCTAGGTCGAGACAACACACCAAACACACATGGGTGGAGACACTCAACACCATAGAAACTGTAATCACCAACCTTGGATGATACTCCTCATTTAAGGCTCAAACAAGACATCCACCTCTTTATCTCTCCTCTAGATGATGTCAATAAAGAGAGGAAACACTCTAGATGTGATAAATTTCACAACAACTCCCTAATTTGGGTAAAATTGCAAATTGCACTACAACTAGCACATAGAGCACAAACATCATCCAAACAAGCTCAAACTAGATACTTCAGCTCTCTACAAGCCCTAATTACATCTCAAAATATTAGAGTAAGGTTCTAAGCACATGATTAAGCCAAAGAAAATAGGGTTACCCCAAAACTTAGGTCAGGGGTCTTACAAGCCATAAACCCTAACAAGGATTTTGCCCCTGAAATCCTAAGAGAAAAGAGATGGGTACTTCCTCCTCATCTCTTCCTCGAGCTCCCATGTGGCTTCCTCAACACCACAATGATACCAAAAAACCTTCACAAGCACTATGTATTTCTTCTTCATCTTCTTCGTTCTTCTGTCAAGGATCAACACTTTACCTTCCATATAGGACATACCCTCATCAAGCTCCACCTCCACAAGCTATAACACTAACTCAGTATCAGGATGTCACTTACTCAACATACTCACATGAAACACTAGATGCAACCTACACAACTCAGGTGGCAACTCCAACTTATAGGTCACCTTCCCAACATGTGCCATCATAGGGTAAGGTCCCTTAAACATGGGGACCAACTTACTCTTCTTCCCAAACCTCAGGACACCTTTCCAAGGAGATACCTTGAGGCACACTTTGTATCCTACTTGGAACTCCAAAGATCTACACCAGTTATCTACATATGAATTCTTCCTATCATGTGTTGCCTTCAACTATTGTTGAATCACTTTGATCTTTTCTCTCGTATGTTGTGTAAGATTAGGGCCAAGAAGCTAGTACTTACATGTCTCATACCAACACAATAGAGACCTACAAGGTCTCCCATAAAATGCCACATATTGTGCCATGCCGATGCTTCTCTGGTAATTGTTATTGTAGGCAAACTCTATCAGACTGAGGTGGATGTCCCAACTGCCCAAGAACTGAAGTACACAAGCTCTCAATGAATCCTCCAAGGTTTGGATGGTCCTATCAGTTTGACCGTCTGTCTGTGGGTGGAAAGTAGTGCTAAAGCTCAAATGTACACCCAAAGCTGTATGCAATCTCTCCCAAAAGTGACTCTAAACTGAGGATCTCTATCAGCCACAATAGTTGTTGGAACCCCATGCAAATGCACTATCTCATCAACATAGATCTGGGCAAGCTTCTCAGTTGTATATGTTGTCTTCACAGGGAGGAAATGCGATGACTTGGTCAATCTTTCTACAATCACCCAGATGGAATAATGAACTTTGGATGTCCTAGGTAAACCAACAAAAAAGCCCATAGTCACATGGTCCCATTTCCACTATGGTATGTGCAACGGTTGCAACGTCCCTGTAGGCTTCTGGTGCTAAACCTTAACCTGCTAACACACAGTTTATTTCACAATGAACTCGACTACATCCCACTTCAAGCCAGGCCACCAATATATGTCTTTTAGTTTGTGATACATTTTGGTACTACTTGGATGTATATCACACATAAATGAGCGAGACTCCTCCATAACCATCTAACTTATATCATCAATATCAGGAACCACAACTCTACCATGGTAACAAACTTTCTCGCCATCTGATTCGTAGAAGCCATCACACTTCTCGTTGCCAAACTCTAATCTAATATGTTGTATCACAATACCAACCTATTATGTCTCTTTGATCTGCTGTCTCAACATGGGCTTCACCTGAAACTGAGCTAACAATCCTGCCATCAAGGAAACCTCCAGCTTAACATTCATCTGATGTAGGGAGATCAACATGTCTCACTTGTGGCATGCCAAGGAGCATAATTGTGCCTCCTCTGTACATGATGACGAAGAGGATTTCCTACTCAGCACATCCACCATGACATTTGCATTCCATTGATGGTAGTCTATCATGCAGTCGTAATCCTTGATTAACTCCATCTAGCATTGTTGCCTCATGTTCAACTCATGGTGTGAAAGATATACTTCAAGTTCTTGTGGTCTGTGAAGATCTGACACTTCTCGCCATAAAGGTAGTGTATCCATGTATTAAAAGCATGAACCACGGTAGCTAATTGCAAGTCGCGGGTGGGTTAGTTCTCATCATGTTTCGTAAGCTGTCAGGAAGGAAAAGAAACCACATTCTTATCCTGCATCAACACACAACCCAAACCATTCCTGGATGCATCACAAAACATGATGTATCCTTTCTCTTGCTCAGGTAAGACCAGAATTGGTGAACTTGCCAACTTTTCCTTCAAAGTATAAAAAGCATGCTGACATCTATCATCCTAAACAAATGACACATCCTTCCTTTTCAACTTAGTTAGTGGTAGAGCTATAACACTGATGTTCTTAATGAACCTCATGTAATAGCCTACCAAACCCAGAAACCCTAATCACCACCTAGGGTGATACTCCTCATACAAGGATCAAACAAGGCATCCACCTCTTTATATCTCCTCTAGATGATGTTAAGAAAGAGAGGGAACACTCTAGAGGTGAAAAATTGCACATCAAGCCCCTACTTTGGGTAAAATTGCAATTTGCACCAAAATTAGCGCATAGAGAACAAACATCATCCAAACAAGTTCAAACTGGAGACTTAAGCTCTCCACAAACCCTACTTACATCTCAAAAGATTAGAGGAAGGTTATAAGCACATGATTAACCCAAATCAAATAGGATTACCCCAAAACTCAGGTTAGGGGTCTTACATCTATTGTAAAATCGATAATTATTTCTTGCTTGGAACTCTTCCAGGTCACGGCTCCATTGTTGAGGCAGAACACAAATCATAATTATGATTTGTAATCATCTTGATCAGTTTGAAGCTTGCATAAATGTAACCATTTACCACCAACTCTTCCTCTCTGTCGTAGACTAAGAATTGATCCTTAGTCCTTCTCAAGTACTTAAGGATGTTCTTTATAGCTATCCAGTGAGCATCACCTGAATCTGACTAATATTTGCTCATCATACAAGACGTCTAGATGGGTACACAACATTGCTTACATGATTGATCCAATTGTTGAAGCATATAGAATCAGACTCATGGTTTCCCTTTCTTCACAAGAACTGGGACATTGTTATCTAGAGATGGGGACACCATGATGCGCAAGCAGGTTTCCTCTCTTTGAGTTCTCCATGTTGAACCGCTTCAACACTTTGTCAATGTCTATGCTCTTACTTAATCCAAGAAGCCTTCTAGATCCATCTCTATAGATCTTTATCCCCAAGATGTAGGATTATTCTCCTAAGTCTTTCATAGAGAATGTATTTCCAAGCCATGTCTTTACCTTTTATAAAGTAGGGATGTCATTCCCCATCAATAATATGTCATCTATATATAATATGAGGAATTCGACTATGCTCCCACTAATCTTCTTGTGTACACAAGGTTCATCTTCATTTTGAATAAAGCCAAAATCTTTGACTACCTCATCAAAATGAAGATTCCATCTCTGAGATTCTTGCTTCAATCCATATATTGACCTTTGTAGATTACAAACTTTGTTTGCATCCTTTGGATTGATAAAACCCTCATCCCGTGTCATGTAAACATCCTTGAGCAAATTCTCATTAAGAAATGTTGTTTTAACATCCATATACCAAATTTAATAGTCATGATAAGCTACAATAGCAAGCATGATCCTAATGTACTTAACCATGGCCACTGGAGAAAAGGTTTCATCATAGTCAACACCTTGAACTTTCCTGAAACCCTTTGCAACCAATCTGTCCTTATAGGTTTGAACTTTTCCATCCATGTTGTTCTTCTTCTTGAAGACCCACTTACACCCTGTGGGTTTTACCCCTTCAGGTGGATCCACCAAAGTCCATACTTTGTTGGCATACATGGATTCCATCTCAGATCGCATGGCCTCAAGACATTTCTTAGACTCTAGTCCTTCACTAACATCTTTATAGGATATTGGATCATCATCTATGACAAATTCACCACCTTCTTGAGTAACAAGATATCCAAATCTTTTAGGCTCATGACATGTCCTACTTGATCTATGAGGTTCCTATGTTATCTGAGGAATTTGAGATCCACAACACCTTGTGATTCTCTTTGTTCCTCTAGTTCATCTACATGTTCAATGTTCTCTTGTTGGTCTTGAACCTCTTCAAGTTCTACTTTCCACCCATTGATTCCTTTAGAAATGAAATCCATCTCAAGGAATGCAATATCCCTGGCTACAAACACTTTGTTGTCAGATTGGGAATGAAAGTAATATTCTCTTATTTCTCTAGGTTATCCAACAAAATAAAATTTATCATTTTTTTGGGCCAACCTTTTTAAGAAATATTTTCTTAACATAAGCTTCACATCCCCAAACCCTCATATAAGACATTTTGAGACGCTTCCCAGTCCATGTCTCATATGGTGTCATTTGAACCGATTTAGATGGTACTCAATTTAATGTAAACACGGTAGTTTAATAGACCATACCCCTAGAAGGTATTCGAAAGTTCAGCTAAACTCATCATAGATCACACCATATCCTGTAATGTGCAATTCCTTCTTTTTGATACACCATTATGATGAGGTTTTCCAGGTGGATTCCACTGGGATACTATCCCAGGGGCTGTAAGAAAGTTCTCAAACTCTTCGTTTAAGTATTCTCCACCTCAATCAAAATGAAGTGCCTTAATACTTTTACAAAGTTGGATCTGTACTCCACTCATAAACCCCTTGAACTTTTCAAGAGTTTTTGACTTATGTTTCATCAAGTAGACATAACCATACCTACTGAAATCATCAGTAAAGGTGATGAAGTACTGATACCCACCTCTAGTGATTATTTTAAAAGGTCCACACACATCAATATGTATTAGTCCTAATAGATCACTAGCCCTCTCATTGTTACTAGTGAAAGGGTCTTATCCATCTTTCCCATCAAATAAGATTCACATGTCTCTATTGATTCTAAATCAAAAGAGTCCAGATAACCATCTTTATGGAGTCTAAACAAGCGATTTTCATTTATGTGCCCTAGGCGACAATGCCAAAGGTATGTTTTATTTGAGTTGTTGAGTTTTAGTCTTTTGGTATTAATGTTATATACATCTATCTTTAGGTCTAATAAGTAAAGACCATAAGACATTGGGGCATTGCCATAAAAGATCCTATCTTTAGAAATAGAACATCAACCATTTTTAATATGGAATTCAAATGCATCCTTGTCCATATAAGATACAGAAATGATGTTTCTATTTATAGTAGGTACATAATAGTAGTTCTTTAACTCTATTACCAACCCTGTAGAAAGAGACATACTACAAGTTCCAACTACGCTGATCGCAACTCTTGTGCCATTAGCAACTCATAGTTTCACCTCGCCTTTTCCCAAAGGCCTACTTACTTTGAGATCCTACATATGAGAACATATGTGAGATCCACATCTAGTATCTAGTACCCATGACGATGAAGTATATATATTTATCTCAATAATGTATATACATGAAGTGGAGATCACCATCCCCTATCTTCTTCTTCCTGATTGCCTTCAAGTACAAAGGATGAGATCCTCTTGCACTTTTCTGTCTCCTTATCTTGAGTGTTGAAGATTTAGATTTGGGCTCGACCTCAGAACTCTTCTCAGTCTTACTTTGATCCCCAGACTCAGCTCCACTGATCACCACCATGGGCTTGTCCTTCTTCAATTTTTCTTCAACATGAATCAACATGGCATGCAAATCTGACATCTGTCCAGTCGTATATTCACATGATAACATGCAATAAAGTGTCTACATGATTCTGGCATAATTTTTAGAATCATATTAGTGGCCAACTCTTGGCTCAAGGTGAATCTCAGTTTTTCAAGATGATACACATGTACAATCATATTGAGTACATGTTCTTCTACTGAGGTTCCCTCTATCAGCTTTGACTCAAGAAACACCTTTAAGATAGCGTCCATTTCTTATTTGTCAAGACCAAGTGTTACCTTCTTATACCATCTCAAGAACACTCATGTCCTCACATTGCTCATGCAACTCATAGTTCATGGATCTAAGTATAAGGTACTTTATTTCAAAGGCATCATTGGCATGCTTCCAATAAGCATCCACTTGTGCCCTAGGTGCATCAGGATGAGATATTTCTGGCACTAGATTGTCAAGCACGTAGAACTTGCACTTTTCATTGAGAACCCTTCTCAAAGTCCAAAACCAGTCATGAAAATTTTTCTCATCAAGTTTGTCCTTCTTCAAGACCAATCACAAATTGGATTTGTTCGTCATTTGATTCTATAAGAGAAAATTTGCATTTTTTAAAAACCTTTTGATTTGATATGATTTGAAAAAAATAATGATATTAATTAGGTCTTTAATTACTATCGCTCACACTATTTTATTCATATTGATAGCCCTCAATATCAATCTGTAATATTATAGTGTACAATATTCTAGTGGGCCAGATCCAAGATAATTCAACGGTGTCCTGATCAACACCACAAACATAGTCAACCACCAAGGTAGGCAACTCCTGCCAACTACATCATATGCAATTCTAGATAGATGATATGTGCAACCCCTTTTCATAATCATCTTCACGCCTCTGGGCCCAGACGATCTGAGCATCACCAGTCAATCCTGACCCAAAATCTGACACGATAGTAATGCACCCCGCTTGGGCACAACCTACATTATTACCATTACACTTCCACGAGGTAGATGGTGCACCACGCTTGGGTGTAATTTATGCTTGGTCGATCAAGCTTTTCATGTGTGGTGCTTTTACAAAGCATCTAAGACTTGATATTTTATTTGAGGGAGTTTGTATATATACATATACTTTATCCAATCACCGCATATATAGTACGTATCATATACATGCTATATCCCACAAAGAAAACATGCAATAAACGAAATTGATGGTTATGGCCAACCTAATGTAATCCGTTGGAGCCATAAGGAATTATATCATCTAGGTATACATCACATGCAGAAATCTATTGCTGATGAAGATCCATGCTTGCCACTCTGAGTTGATCGATTCAACTCTTGAACTGATCGGCTTGCCTCCTGGCCGGTTGTTAGGTCGTCTCACTAGTCGTCTGGTTCCATCGGTCTGGTCCACAATCTATTGGATCCTCCATTGGATCGGTCAGGTCCACTAGCATATTGGTTTTGTCTTGTCCACCATGTCCTTTAGTTAGTCGACTCATCTTTGGGACATCTTCATCTTTGTCATAATAGAAAGTAAACTATCCTACTTTTACAAGACTATAGATAGACCTTGAGTAAGATTAGAGGGGAGCAAGGGTAGGAAAGAATTAACTTTACATTGGGAAGACATAATAAAGGTTTAGTACGCAGACCGAGATAAAAGGATAAACCAACCACACAACCATGCACATAATATAGGGGTTATTGGCCACAACCATGCTACACATCCACCATCAAAACCACTTTTAGGGCGACACATGTAAATTGCATATATATCATATATATTAGTTTGGGATTATCGTGGTATTGGATTTGATAAGATATTATTCGCATCACATGCAATAATAGAATGAAAAAAACCAAAATATGATCAACCAATTATCCCATAATATAGTAAATTGATGTTGGCTCTGATACCATTGTTGGGAAATATGGCTACAGAGTAGGAAACAGAAACAAATTTTATCAACCGCATTCCCCATAATTATTAGATCGTGTCAATAACTATAATGTAGGAAGGATGGTTTTGAAGATATACTTGGTCCTGGAGCAAGTCCAATGACAATACTCATCATCATAGATGTGCAAATTCTAAATCCTAGTTGCACTTGGAATCGTTTGACTGCTGCACCTCCTAGTCTGCACCATGGACTGCATCCACAAACATCATCTTCTTTATTAGCTCCTCTTATCATAGACTGTTGGTTGATGATGTCCTCCTAGTGGCAGACAATGGCCTTCTGCCTCTATGGTAGTCCAAACGGAATGCCCAGAACTCTTGTTGTCCTACTAGAATGATCAGGAAGGAGTCATTCCTCCTATTAGTGTACTAGTCACCAACTTGCTCTCCTACAATAACGATCTCAGTTGATTTCTCCCTTGGATATCCCTCCCTAGTTGGGTAGGACTTTCCTGGGCTCTCTTGGTTACCAAAACCAGAGAGGACAATGTTTTCCAGAACAACTGTTTCTCGATTGTTTGTGTTGTTGTACTCTGGGAAGCCCCAGTACCCCCTCTATTTATAGGCGAGGTTTGGGTCCAGGTTCCCAGTCGATGCAAGAGTGGAAGGGACCAAAAGATCTCAAAATTTTACAACAATTCTGGAATTTTTACAACCTGCAACAGCCCAGACGGTCGTCTAGCATGCCAAATGGTTGTTTGGCACAACCCATATGACCTTTTGACTGTTTCCCAGTTGTACACCAAATTGGCAATTCGTTTCCAATTACTATCCCATATTAATTTCCTTACACAACAAGTCATGTAAAACTCAAACAAATTATGAAATATATAGAACCTTCCCTCAAACAAACTGGACCATATCTACCATGGGAGATAGCCATCTCAATCACCCAGATGGTCGTATAGTGACCCGAGTTGAGTTGATCAGTTTGGTCAGTTCACTTCCTTACCCAATTCAAACTCATAATTGCCCTGACTCCCTAGACGCCCGTCTCAACACTTGAGACAGCCGTTTGGCACTTCCAGACGGCCGTATCAACACTTGATATGGACGTTTGGTAGTATTTTGTCAACCTATTTATTGCATGAATCAAATACCTAAACACTTTAGTACTTAATTTAATTATCATTCAAGATTTGAACTCCTCTTCTAGGTTGAGACCATGTGTGTGACCCTATAGGTCCCATATTACATTGACAGTGAATGTACACAACAAATTATGACATCACAAGCAATGAGTAGTGCCTAGTCGTACATCAATGCTACCCAAGTAAATGGATAGTAGGAGAACAACTTCAACCTACAATCTGTGTGTGGTGTTGCAGTGTTTGTATAGTTCCTTTATCACTAATGTCCAGATTGGACTAGAGGCATAGAGCAATCACCCTCATTACTATTCAATATTGTTTCTTGAACCAAGATCAGACTGTCTGAGATATATGTAAGCTCAATATCACATATTGAGTTACATGTGCATGTCCATGCATTTCTAAGTCTCACTAATCAAGAGGCATAGGACAACATACTCTAGTAGGAGAGACAAGTCCCATAACTATCACTCATAGTTATTCTCCATGTGTTAGAGTCACCCAATCATCACCAGTATAACAGTCCATGTTTCAGGATTGTGTTTGATGATGTCAAAGTGTACCTAATGACACATGATGACTGTAGTGATTTCAACTCTAAGAACCACAATCACCACCATCACTGTGAGAGCTGACTATGACTTCCATGATGATGGCTTCCATGTGTCAGTCTCATGATGGGCCTGTCCGATACACTATTCTCCAACATGTATCTATGTGCTTGGTTTGATATAGCCATATGATAACTAATGAGACTCTGTCATCAACAAACTCACACTCTAATGTTATGTGTTATTGTTGTCTATCAGCCTTCCACAATAACAACTGATCAGGGACATAATGAGAATATGTATATGTACTCTTAACATCCATATGATCTCATTTCCCTAAGTCACACACTTGAAGACATACATCATTGAGTATTATAATTCTCTAGACATTTATAATGTTACATCATTATCTCATAATTGAATTAAACATAAAAAATTAGAAGCTTGTCTTTATTTATTCAATCAAATCATTTACAATTCTTCCATTACAATCATCACATTATTGGCTCTCTGGGCATGCATACCAACAGATCTATAGTGTTAAAAGGTGGGAATGGTTAGTATAGAGTCCTAGAAGTCGTTCTTGTACTATCAGGTCTGGGAGTTTTTTTTATACTGTGAATATCGACTTGAGAATTTTCTTATATACTTTTTTTGGAACGTCAACCAAACTATTATATCATTACTGCAAATCCAAACAAGCTACATCATAGATAGTTTTTAGGAAACTACTAGGGTCCCTCGATGAGATGAAGGTACCCCTGAGGGCACTTTTTTCCAATTCACGAGCCACCCTATTATAAGAACGCCTACTAAAGCAGAAAGATCATAAAATAAAAGAGCTACTCAGTGATTTTATATCTTCAACCAGAAAGCCCAAGTGATCTCTTCTGTGGTTTGGTTTTTGCAATGCTTCAGCTATAAATTTTGAGTCAGTCTCCATTTCCACCGACTTGAAGCCCCATTCCAATGCAGTCTTCAATGATGTGTAGATTGCCTTAGCTTCATCCCAACAGACTCACCCTCCTCCACTGCCTTGTTTTTCCATCATCACTAGGACCCTACCTTCTTCATCTCTTATGACCCCCCATTCCCATGATACCTCCCGGATCAGTGGCTGCGTCGCAGTTCAGCTTCACCCTTCCTCGGCGGGGTTTCAACCAAGCTGTCTTTGATGGTCCTGCTTCTTCTCCGCAGTTGGACCGAACTTGATCATTGTGCCGATTGTAGTCATCCATCAGGCTGAGAGACTGGAAGATGAAGATTTTTTTTGGTGTCTCCACTGAGTCAAAAATGTAGTGGTTTCGATGGTTCCATATACCCCACAGCAGGCCCACCACCCTCCAGAAGTCCTTCTCCTCCAGTTTGTCATAAATGACTAACAGTACCTCCAGTGGATTCATACTTTCCATCTCGTTATACTAAACCAGGTTTGATTCGTGATCCCGAACTCTACGTGCCACTTCGCAATCAAATAGCACATGCGAGATTGTCTTTTTATGGGCATTGCATCTTGAACAACTTCCATCTTGTATGTATCATCTTTCCCACAGTGTTCCTCTCATTCCCAATCCACCCGTGCACACACGCCGAAGGAAGTGTGAGAGTTTGGGAGGTATTCAGCTTTCCCATACTATCCTCCATAGTTTACTGCTGTCAGCACCTTGAATCCTTCTAAATTCTGACACTCCTAAGACACTAAGCCAGTAGGCTGACTTTGTGGAGAAGATCTCATTCTCGGCTAGCCACCATAGAGGTATATCTTCCGGTAATCTGCTGCTAATCAGAGTGCACAAGATATTCGCTCAGATCTCCAATGGGAAAGTAGTCGTAACGGTTGGCACATCCCAACTCCCTGTCTTGGCATCGATCAGTTCGTTAACCATCTCAAAGCTATACGCTATGTATGGATGGGAATCTTGCAAAGCTACTAGCTATCCTCTCATCCATCTCTCTTTCTAGATGTTGATGCTACTTCCGTTGCCCACTCACCAATTGGTGCCTTCCAGAAGAATTGCTTTTGCCCCACATATACTCCTCCATGTGAAACTAGGACAGTGGCCCCTGTTCGTATCTAAGATGGATGATCTAGGGAAATATCGAGCCTTCAACACTTTGTAGGAAAGCGTGCATGTCCTTGTAAGTAGTCTCCATGCATGCTTAGCCAACATAGCCTGGTTGAAAGCATGAATGTCTCTATACCCCATCCCACCTGCTCTCTTTGGCTTGCACAGTTTCTCCCAACACAACCAAGAAATCTTCCTTTCTTTGTTCTTTGCCCCCCATCAAAATCTGGTTATGCAACTCTATATCTCATCTATAAGGCCCGCCAATAGTTGAAAAATGTTCATAACATACATTGGAATATCTTGGACCACGACCTTAATAAGAACTTCTATCCCCAGTTTAGATAAAACCTTCTCCTTCCACCCTTGTAGTTTTTTCCACACTCTCTCTTTTATGTTGCAAAACACATGCTTCTTTGACCTCTTCACTGCTGCCGGAAGACCCAAGTACTTGGTATGCCTCTCTACCTCCTTTACCTTAAGAAGGTCACATAGCTCCTCTTTCTTTTGGAACGATACTTCTTTGCTAAAAGCAACTTCACTTTTGGATAGATGGATTCTTTGTCCCGATGCCTGTTCGTACTGGCTAATGATAATAGCTAATTTTAGGCATTCATGTATCGTTACTCTTGTAAAAAGAATACTATCATCTGTAAAGAAAAGGTGAGAAATGGGCGGCTCGTTCTTACTGACCTTGATGCCCTTAATACAATTTTCATTCATGGCCAAAGATATAGATGTAGAAAAAGCCTCCACACAAAGAATTAAAAGATATGGGGAAAGAGGATCACCTTGCCTTATGCCCCAGGATGGTAGTATCTTCGTGGACCTGTTTCCATTGATATCAAAAGAGAAATTCACAGAATAAATACATTCATGTACTTTCTTCCTCCATTTCTCTCCAAACCCCATTTTCTTATATACCTTGATCAATGTAAATGTTGTGATTATGTGGACAACTTCTTTTGAATACAGGCTGTGGCTGAGGCCATGTAACTTATGTAGAGATACCTAGTATAATTATGTGTGAGGTTAGATATCTTTGTAAAATGTTCTTTTAGAATGTAAAATTTTATTTGATTTTAGTTCTGCACCTTTTGATAATACGTTTAATTAGTGTTTGATCGGCATTTTAGTTTAAGTAATTAAGCATGGCGGATTGCCATAGGTCGACTGGCCACCCATTCGATCGACTTAACCTAATCAAGAAGGCACAATTTTGTAGATGAATCAATTGGCTCACCACAAATCAATCGACAGACCTGCCTTGAGGTCAAAGTATCATTCCACTCAACCTTCCTATTGATTGATTGATTGTCCTACATAAAAGCCACACATTAACTTCCTCCTAATCGACCATTTGGGCTACCAACTGACTGATTGGAGCATTGGATTTAGACTTTCTATCTATGTCCTGATGCATTTTTAGAGTTTTCTAGGCATTTCCTTCTTGATAAAAGGATGGTGAGTCTCAAACAAAGGTCATCACCTCGATATCATTTTAGAGCCCTTTTTGGGAGAAAGGATCAAGGAAAAAAGAGGAGACACATTTTCCTCACAAAGTCTGACAAAGTGTCACTACGTCCTAGCAACATGATTCCCCCCTCCTTATCTTTGTCTTTGTTTATATTCTGAGAAATATGGAGTAGTTCCTTTCATACTAGGGCATGGGGAATAGCCCCATAGCATATATATTATCTTAGTTGTATTTGACTATAAAAATTTATATTAATAGATGTATTTCATCCGATCTTATTACTTGACTAGTGAAGTGATCCCTCATTTTTCTCGTCTTTTATAATCCATGGTGATGAGATCACTAGATATATGGGTTGGAACACCGGTTGGAATTCTTAAGATCTTGATGAGACCCTAATACAACCTTACTAGATGGTTGAAAAAGGATCCAAAAATGTTGAGATCCCAGGTTTGTGAGAAGTCCGAACCTTGCTACATTTGTGTTCTGTAAGGACACAAATCTGCATGGTCCTTGTCTAATTAATAAAAATGGAGTTAAATCATTTAAGGTTATTACATGGTCTATGGTGGTGAACAACCAGACCCCCAATATCTCTTAATATTGATTGAATATTAGAGTTTGATCAATTTTTGCTTCTGCAATTATTGGTTCTTATTTTGCTTAAAATCTCTCTTTGAAACCAAATTTTAAATATTACTCTTAGTAGTTGGTTTGAATAAAACTCTTAAACATGTTTTTCCATGTGATCAAACCTTTCTAGTACTACAATAAACTTATTCATTTCTGGGTGAGTTGGTTGCCACTTAAAAGGCTAAACTGTAGGGAATAATTTCTCTGGTGAATTTGTTGTGTAAATGACACATGCCAAATTTTCATGAAGATTGTCAATTTGAAGCCAACAACCCTACAAGTTTGATTATTCATCCATATTTTATCTTCAATGAGATATTTTATTCATGCTTTCTCAAAGTTGTATCTTCAAATGCCAAGATGATCCTTGTAGTGATCTACTTGGACTTTCCTTGATGGTTTCTTTCATTCTTGTGAAGCCCCAAAGAGTCACATTCCAGATGGATCCAATTGGACAATCATCATTCTATGTGTTTGAAGATGCCTCTGCTACTAGATCATGAATGTGTTGATTGCGCTTATTCCCCTCACACACTTTCCAGTGAAGATGATGCAGTCATGGTGTTTTGATTGTCTGCTCAATGGTGATGTTCTTCATTCTATACACACTTCAAAAGATATTATCAAAATCTCAAGTGCTCTATAATGCAAGACATAACTTCAAAGATTGCATCATCCAATTGTTTGTGGAGAGTTCATTCTATATGCACTTCAAAAGATATTATCAAAATCTTAAGTGCTCTAGCATGCAAGACATAACTTCAAAGATTGCATCATCCAATCATTTTTGGAGAGTCATGTTCAAGGGGGAGTGAAACTCTTGCATGAGAAGTGACATATTTTTTGTCGTACCATTTAAGTGACTCTTTTAATCCAAGATGGATATGTGTTTCACTCATATTCGAGCTTGAGGGGGAGTTCTAGAATAAATATTATTTAGTTTATAATGTAATATGAGCCTAATTGTATTGGCCCTTTAGGGTTAAATTTGCCTCCCTTATATGCCTCCTTTCCTATATATATGGGAGGAGTGTGGTGTCTTTGAATAAGAAAATATCTCACGAGCCTCCCTTCTTATTTTCCACAATGTGAATATCTCAAATATTTCCTACCCCTAAGGCCTAATCATATTTTGAGATCCTGAATCCTAGATTGTCATCCACTATATTCAATTTCAAATCTTTTAATCTCAAGCAAACTCAATATTTTAAAATTTCTTGGTTGCAGCCGACCCCAAGTCATTTGAAATGCATATCCCTATTATAGGTAGGCATTGTCTTCTCATTTGGTCATGGGTCATGTCCTTATAATGTATCATATTGTAACATCCTCATTTTTGGTACTTAAATATAATTTCTTAAGTACATAATGTTCATAGTCATCACTGTAAATGGGTCAATATGCCTAATTTTGATTACTAAAATAAAATGGAAATTTTCCATTAAGAGATAACATGTTAATAAGTTAACACTCAAAATTTTAGGGTTTAATTATTTTTAGATAATTAGTTATGTAATATTTAAGCTTAATAGTGTGTTAATCATATTAATTACTCCAATAATCAAAATGGAAAAGTAATATTCTAGATTATTCTACCCCCAGAATAAGATAGGTGGAAAAAATATTGACTTTTTTAGGATTAGTTTGAATAGCCAAATGATTTTTGCAAGATAATGGCACAGAAATTGTTTATTTCCTATTTTCTCGTATTTTTTGGGATTTTATGTTGAATCGGCTAAAATTAGGGCCATCGGATGAGGACGCCACTCAAGCTATTTAATCAAGATCGTTTGTATCCTTATTCAACCTCCATTTGTGGGAAACAAGACTCTTGCTTCCAGTAAATCATGATTATCTCGCCTGATTCTAGGTCATTTTGGAAATGGATTCCTCCTTTGGCTTCATGAGATTTATCTGCACCATATAATCCCCCACTCGAGACCTAGGGTTCTTCCTACCCAAAATGCCCAACCTTGTTGCCAACTTCTTCCTATGTGCCATCTTGCTGATGGCTTATGAGCTAAACTGGTTGCTCTATGAGTATTGGGAAAGGTTCACCAGGTTTATCTCATCACCTTCCACCCATCAATTACACCCCTCCTACTCTATTTCTTCTTGGCCTACTCCATTTCACCATCGCTGATGTTCATGGTCGTTATCCTCCTCTGTGCCACTTCCATCCAATTCCTCAAATCTGTACCATCTCCAGACACCCACGAAGCCAATCCTAGTTGCATCCTGGAGTCAGATTTGCTCTTCTGGTCCCCTGACGAGCCTGGTGCGTGTCTGTTGTGTGAAGCTCACCGGCTAGGACCTTAACACATGCATGACTCATGGGATCAATTCCAAGAGCATATTGAAGACACACTGGAGCCTTCCCAAGCATGTTTGAGTTGTGCGGTTTGGTACAACCTCCTGGCCACGAGCTCCCATCAGCGGACGATCAAGCAGCTTTGTCCATGGTTGTGACCAAGCTTCTTCACACCATGAGATGAATAGGGAAGCACCATGGAGTCGAATTAAAGCCTTTGGATTGCTTGATACAACATGAGGGGAGTGGTGGATCTCTGGGTTCCCAAAGAAAGTCAACAATGGACTGTTGGGATGGCAGATCGAAGCCATGCCCGTAGGAATCTGTTTTATAGAGGAAACAGAGGCATTGCAATCTGAGAAAGGGGTGAGGGCAATGCCCTTTTCGCGGCTCCTAGCATCAATGGATCCCCTAGTAACCTGAACAACATAAGGTAATGATACTATAAACCTAGAATGTATTTCTACCTTCTATAAATCATAGTAATTGCTACGAGCCTCCAATGAAGATGATCCTAATATGAATTTTGATCGAAATTTTGAGATCTTGATGATGGGCTAGGATTAAGAGCCTTCTTTGACTCCAGATTTCCATGATTTAGTCAGAAACCATGAAACCCTAGAAACTACAATGAGTATGGTTATTAGTAAATGATTATTCAATGAATAGGGTAATTAGGGCTCATCAATCCCAAAAACGGGATTAGAGTTTGTTCAACCTAAGAAGGGAAATCGAGTTTTGTTCAAGAGAGGTAAGCGGTTCATGCCCATGAGTATTCATATTTATCAAACTCTACATATTTTCATAAGACTACATGCTTTATGTGATCTAGTGTTCTAATTTTTTATGTTAAGATGTGCAAGTAATATTTTCACACATTCATTGTTATGTACTTACATGTGCATAATATCTCAAGAAGAGATATGTTATTAAAATTTATAAAAATGATAGAGAATCATGAACTAGTTTCATGAGAAAACTAAAGGATCATGTTTCTATAAGAACTATTAGTAATGATTCATATTGATGGATAAGTCTACAAGATAAGATATGCAACCAAGATAGTCATTCATGATAATGTGGGATAAGAATGTATTAAGATTTCAAGTAGAAATATGTTATTAAGATTTCTTACATAGATTAATATTTAAGAACTAAGTGTTATTTAGATTTCTACGAATGGTTAAGATCTAAGAATTAAGTACATGATAAGATTATAAGAGTAGAATACATTAAGTTATGTTTAAGTTTGCAAGATAAGATTTTATAAGATGCATGTTTTAAGATTTAAGAGTTAAGCTCACATGAATGCATTAAGATTCATGTTAAGATAAGAGTTCATGAGACTTTCAAGAGATTGAGTTATCATGTCAGAAATCATATTTTAGATATTTACTACTTAAGTTACTTTTATATACTTATTATTCATATATTCAGTTCAAATTATTTTCCTAAGCCTTTAGACTTACATGTCATAAATATGATATCAGAATTTAATTAAGTCATTCAATCAAACAAGAGTTTCAAATTAAGATTTATCCAGATAATAAGAATATCAGATTTTGATTCATCCAGATATTTGATTAAGATACATGATAAGCGTTTTAGACCCAATCTCACTTTTGTAATCGAGATTATTCATATTTAGATATATATTCAGATACAGAGTTCAGTACATGTTCAGTACTCAATATTCAATTTCAGATAAGTCTTAATTCAGAATTTAGTAAAGTTAGACTTAAGATAATTAATTCAGAACACTCACATAATACATTATATGATAAGTCCTCATTCAAAGAGTCCCGAGACAATTTAGAGGCATCTGTTGCCAATTCATAGGAGTGTTTACTCCATTTCAGAGAGCACGTTGTGCCAACAGAGGGTGCATTATACCATAGAGGACAATTTGGTGTCAACAGAGGTCACATTGTGCCAACAGAGGGTGCTTTGCACCATAGAGGACACTTTGATGTCAACAGAGGAGGGCTTATTGTATAATGGTTGTCCACAATCAGATAAAAGTCATAATAAAAGATGCCTTAGTTTAGAGAATGTACATAATCTCATTCATAAGTTTTGTAAAAGAGATTAAGATAAGAGAGGCATGACTCAAGCCCTTTGTGCAAGTCATGTGGCCCATGCACCGAGTGCGGGCCAATTCAGAGACATAACCCAGACCTAGAGTGTAGGTTATGTGACCCAGGCACCTTAGTGCAGGTCATGATACCCAGATATTGGAGTACAAGTCTTCAGAGAGAGATGAAGTAAAAAGATAAGAAATAAGCCAAAGAAAGAATTATTATTTATGTTTCAAATCTTATACAAAGTTTAATGTTAGTTTCATGTTTATAATGTTCAAAGATATTTTTTAGTATTTTATCCCTTCAATAATATGTATACTAGAATACTCATGCCACTTACGCTAACAACCATTTTTCCAATGCATGGTTGGGGATGAGATGTTTGCAAGTGAAAAGTAGGAGCAAAATAGATCCCAAAGACTCAAGCATAAGGATAGAATAGGATAACATCTAGTGGGGTACCAACTATAAGATGATCCTCAGGTTTATAGATTCAGCTATATGTTTAAAATTTTTAGAAATTTAATGTAGAGACTATGTCTCGAGATGTTGAGTTAGCTTTCCATGTGATATCCATTATGTCCCTTTTGTAAGAACAATTGTGAGAATGTTTCTTGTTTTCAATTTGTGTGATTGATTATATTGTTGTTATGAATTCCTATTTTATGTAATGCCCCCTCGAGTGCACGAGTTATGGATAACTCAGTGTTGCTTTTGCTATGTGCATGTGTGCAATTAGGGAGGGCATTACACATATGGTCTTATTCATGACCTTAAACTATACCATATGGTCTTAGACTAAGACCTTAAACTAGACTACATTCTAAAGACCATCTCGTAAAAACTATTTTGGGTCCTAAACCAATACCTTAAAGTAGACCACACACACTTCATTTTTAAGACCTATCGTGCATGTCCACCTTGATTTCTAAAATATCTATACTTAGGTAGGTTAATTTAGTTGGGTCTTGGATCATGACCTTAAAGTATACCAATTCCATGAATAAACCCCTATTCTAGGTAGGCAATCTTTTTACTTTAGCATATAAACCCTATGTTAAGTAGGAAAACCTTGCATTTACATGCATCTTTAAAATCCGTATGATAAATAGGTAAACTATGACACCTCGTCACGCTAAATGAGATTACTCAAAACATAAAAGATGATCAATTACCAACTAATCACATAGTCAAAAAAGCTGAATAACTAAAACCAATTTTCAACATCATAAACAATTTTTGAAATATTTACATTAAGGTCCATCTTTTCCATAAACTCATATACCATAATAGGTTTTTGCATCTATATTCGGTGTCTAAGGCCACAACCTGTATACAAAAGAGATATTCCACATGTACATGCCATATATACAAACACTAGCATACTGCCAAAAACTTGTGTTGATACAAGTATATTATCTACAAAACACATCTCATACCCAGACCTGAGAGTATAGGGATGACAGTAGAACTCTACTACCAACAACAAAATTTGTCCAACCTTCAGTGTCTATTGATCACCAAGTTGCTCCTCTTCTACAACACGGTCTCGACCATGTTGTCAATGACCACCTAAAAAGATGTGATGACCCATGGGTGAGATCCATGTCCCGCCGAGAGATATAACTCTGTACACCATTTATTGATAGCAACCTATTATTTTAACAATAATAGAGTAAGCAGTTGGATCATTTGATAAACAATTGAGCAGATTGAACACTTCTGGCATACTAAGCAAGTTAAATAGATAGGTTTAACATCAAGTATAATTACTCAGATTTCATAAGATTGCATCTTGTAAGAACTGTATGGGATAAAGACGAGGTAAGAACTAATTAACCAATGGAAATGTATTTAACCTTAGTAGATATACTACACAACTTGTATTACATCTTTTATTATGCCCTGGGGAGTTTGAGTCACACCACTCAAAGTCCAATTGACCACCTTTTGGTCGCAATCAGTTCCATATAAGATCTAGCAAGAGTCAGACTCCAAGATCTTCTCTGCACTCGGTCAGTACGAGTCTACACCGTAGTGACATATCAGTCAAAATGCCAACGGCAACATACATTCAAGTTTATAATAACTAGTCCACCTTTGGTACATGTCACAACACTAGACATCAGGGTGAACAAAGTAAAACCCTTCAACTAAGGTACAACCACAGTTGTCATTCAATTACATTACATAAATAATTACTAAGACACGAACACATCTGTTCTCAAAAAGAGGGCTAGGTATGACCACAACCATCCTCCCTAAACATTTGGGTTCAAGGTGACAAGAACCCCACATACTCAACAATATGTTCTCTGATTTTCCCCTAAGAATACTCATTTCACCATCCAACAAGTTTTGACATTGAAAATGGTTCTATGGCTCAGGGGACTACACGATTAGTGTTTCACTTGACTAGTTATGCTAACTGGGTGAGTTAATTCTTCATCATACAAATGAACATTCAACCCTAATCCATTTCTATCAAAAGTATATGCATATCACCTTCATAAGATATAAAACATATTAGGTATAAATCTTAATCACATTACCACATGCTACTTTTCATTATAAAAGTATTCCAACACTTATTTCTCATGAAGAGGATTACACCTCATTTAGGGCTCAACCATGCCCAAAGGTCATTGAGACTTACATCATTCCCTATAAGTTCATCATTATCTTTTTGTGCCTTCTAACAAGGCTCAAGAGCTCGTCACCAATAACGTGACATATAAGAATAACATAGCAAGGAACTATGATGTTTAGCACCAATTTAAGGTTTCAGCAACAATAAGTGATTATTTCATTATCACATTAATCATTCAAAAGGGCATATTATAATCAATCACCACCACTAATTACATTAGGGTTAGGTGTAACAATCCATGTTTCATTAGGGTTACACATCAACTTACTATGGTGATTATCAATTATATTTATACGAGGGAAAAGGTAAGACTAACAATTAAGGCCATTGAACCATCAAATTGTGATCATTAAAAACAATACAACACACTATAGGCTTCATCCTAAACCATTGGACATTGAAGCATTAAATCCTTATCATTGGACCAGGTTCTTTATTTAAAACCATTGGTTGAAACATGAATCTAATCCATGATTCATTCAATTAAGAAAACCATCAGATTAGTACTTAAAAGGATCAACCCATGAGACCTAGTCTCACCATCGATTGTGGTCATTGGATCACCATCGATTGTGACACTTTGGGTTGTGACACTTTGTGTCACCATCATTTAGTGTAGTCTGAACTACCATCGGTTAACAACATTGAATGTTGAGCTACTTCTACCACACTAAACCATCAATTGTTGTCCATTCAAAGGATTCCAATACTAACCTAAAGTGTGACCATTGGTTAACACCATCGATGGTCACCATTGATTGTCACCATCAATTGTCATAAAGGAAACTCCATCGGTTCTAGTGTAAGGACATGCATCATTTATAGAACAAGGAAGAAACAACCTAAAAACCTAAGTATAAGCCATCAATTTAAAGATACTAAGAATTGTCAGTTGATATGTAAGCAAGAATGAAGCCTTATTCTACCTCAAGAAGATCATTCACATGGTGTTAGGTCCATCTAGAGCTGGAAACTACTTAAGGAACAACATAAAAACCAAAACTCTAGGCAAGAATAGCATCTAAGTATATAGATTTTCGTTTTAGAGAAAAAACATGAGTAAGGAAGTTTGTACTAAGCAATAAACGAGAATAGGGTTATAAAAATGCCTCTAGGAAAAATATCAGACTCCAAGAAGCAAGAAAACTTGAGCAAAGAAGGTAGGAAACCATAGTATAAGTTCTGAACTTGGCCAAGCAGCTTCTTCTCCACAAGGGAAGCAAACCCTAGGCATTAGGAGCAAGAAAGATGAGTTCTTTGAGCTCTAGAACAAGATTTACCATGGGAAACCATGGTTTCATCCAAGAAGAAGGTATAAGGAAGAATAAAAGCAAGAGAAACAAAGGAGAGAAGGATAAAATTACTAGTTAAGATCAAGAACACCTAAAGGAGGCTTCAAAAACTCTAGATGAGGGTAGATCTGAACCCTAGATGCTCCAACAAGAAGGTCAACTATCTTTTTCCACCTTGGACACCCTATTCACCAACAAGTAGGGGAAGATGAATATCTAAGAGGAGGTAAGAGATAAGGAAACAAATGTTTATTTTGTGAGCTAAAGGATAGGTATATAAAGCTTATGGATAAGAAAAAAGAGAAGCTTGGGTGTCCTAGTAGCTCTCCATGTGTCCATAGCTTAGATCTTCCATAGACATGCAAAAAGAAGCTACACTGGTCATGGAGACATGATTAGCCATAGGTAGATGTCTCTATAGGCCCAACATAGTTTGCCAAGAATGGTAACCATCGGTTCTTGAAACCCTAGTCACTTAGTGGTGAACCATCGGTTGGTCACATCTTTTAAGTGAACTGTCGGTCCAAGTGAACCCAAATAAAAAAACCATCAATCTACTGCCTCTAGGGATGACCATAGGTTGTCACCACCTATTGGTGACCCTCAGTTGTCCACAAAATAGGGGGACCATTGGTTCTAAGCCTCTAAAGGTAGCTCATCCGTGAAGGGGTAAAACTCCAAGTCACCCTAGAAGGGTAATACCTCCAAACCAAGGTACAATTAGGCGCCCCATGGACCAATAAAGCTCAAGAATGATAAGATAACATCTAAGGAACATAAATCATGTGAAAAATTGCAAGTAAAACCTCAGATGTGGGTAATTTATAGAAAAGTCCAAAATGTGCACAAAATTGCATAATTTGCACAAACAGTGCCCAAATTTGACCAAATTTGAAACTTAAGCTTGTAGCATGATACCAATGAAAAACCACTAGAGGGGGTGAATAGGGTTTTTATAAATATTTCAATAATAATTATTCAAACAATCAACCATAAAAGATTAGACAAGGGGACACAAGGTTTAGAGTGGTTCCACCCTTAGCAAATACTAAGGGAGACAGTACACTACCCAATTGATTCCAATTGGGATTTGAAAGCTCTTGTATTTTATTAACTCAAAAGGATGTTACATAAAATACAACTACCTTCCCAAACCATTTGGACATCCTTCACCCCAAAGTCATCTCACCAACTTTGAAGCAGCCTTCACTTGAAGTAACTTTAAGCTCCCCCTTGAAGTAGCCTTCCTCCTTGAAGTAGCTTCCCGTTGAGACCTTCTAGAAGTAGTCCAAAGTCCACCTTCTCCTCCTGAGAAGACCCTTCTCCATTTGAGAAGATAAACCCTCTCCAATCTGCAGCCTCCAACCTAGGAATAGCAAGGAGAGTACAAAGAAGATAAGAAGGAACAAGAAAGGAAAAAGGAAAATACAATTACCACTTTGGCACAAGGCTTGAATCCTATATCAAGAGTTTTGATCTCCTAACCAATGTGTATGAAAGTGTAAGTGTAGTGGATAGGAGATGCTAGCCTATAGGACACGAAATTGGAGCAATGGAAATGAATAGCAAATGTTGGAGTTGCTCAATTGCTCACAAGAATGGATTTTCAATTGCAAGTGTGTATGCTCAAGTGTTGCACAAGTGTGTTTAGGTGTCCTAAGGCATGTCCTACTTATAGGAATGGCCTATGAGTGCTTAAGGACATTCTAGAAACTTTCTAAGGGGCTCTAAGTGCTTAACTAGCCGTTAGCTGTCCACTAATTGCTTTAGCAATGACTAGTTTATTAATTCTGAAAAGTGCAAACAGAAATAATCTTAGTCGAGAAGTTTGTCGACCGAGAGTCCATCGGTCGAAGTTTTTGTTGACCAAGGGACAGTCTGGAGCAAGTGTATATAACGTTTGATTCCAACTCCCAACTACCTTGTCTGCTGTGTCTAACTGCTATATAACATATTAGAAGAAATAACCCAGGAGACTCTCAGTCAAGAAGTTGTTCAACTAAGCTTGTCTCGGTTGACAAAGAGTTCGACCGAGAGTATTTCTGATTTGGTGGTTCTGGATGAATACTAAGTGTGTGTATGAGTGTGCAGATGTGACACTATTATAGGGGATGACCTATCTAAGTGTTGTGAATGGCTAGGGAAGATCTAAACGCTTGATTTACATGATACCTAAGTACTTGTACAAGTTTTTGCATTTGATTACAATCACAGAATTAAAGTATTTTGAGCATATAGATCTTCCAAATGTTTGTCATCCACCTTATTCCTGCAACACTCAAGTAGCACGTTAGATCCACAAGAATGAAATGTTTTTCATTTTCAAAACAAAGGGATTTTGATGATTCCATTTAGCCAACAATCTCCCCCTTTTTGAAGATGACAAACATTTCCAAAATATAAAATAAGGAAATATAAATCATATGAGTTTCATACCTAAAGTTTACCTTTTGTAGCCATTCTCTTGTTTGCAAGTAGCTGAGAGATTAAGAAACTCATTTTATTTTATATTTTTGATTTTATATTATTTATCCCCCTTTGTCATTTCAAAAAGATAACCAAGATAATCATTAAGTATGACTTTTATTACTCCCCCTTAATTTGATAATTTCATACTCAAAGAAAACCACTTATGTCAAATTTAGCTACAATTTATTTCTCAATCATTTGCAAAGGATGCTAAGCCTTGAAATGACATGATATCCTTTTAGATTCATGGCATATGTGTTTTGATTTCTCATCCATTTTACAAGGGATGTTAAGCCCTAAAAATGACATGATAATCCTTTAAGCTCATGAGTATATTTAATAGTTTCTCAACCATTTACAAGGGATGTTAAGCCCTGAAATGATATGAGACTCTTTTAAGGTTATATTAGAATCAATGAATGTATCTCTAACCAAATACACGGTATGTTAAGCCCAAATTTGTTTAGAGAAATCCATTAAGAACAAGATATATATCACATTCATGAATATAGTAGGGTCCTTTATTTTCATAGCCAAGATTTCAATTTTTCTTTAAGATTTTTACAAAGTTTTTGTGAACTCCCCCTTAAACTTATAATCAAGATAATTTAAGGATTCTAAGGTCATTATCAACATTAGATCATAATAAGTTAACCTTTTATGAGAGCTATGCACTAAAGTCTTGTTTTCAATATACTAAGATTGATTGCAAGAAAATGATTTACAAATAAGCATTTGGTCAAGATTATTTTAGGTCGACATTGACTTTGACCAGGGCGCCCCTTGGTCAAACTTGATTTCAACCAAGAGGCAATTTCTGCAGATTTCGAATTTAAGCATTTTCAATGATCTACTTAATTGAATATTTGAAATATAGCTTACAGAGTATATAATAAGAATATCATTTTCCATAAGCTAAGCACAAGATAATCATTTAACTAATATGTCAAGATGCATTTGTTCCATAGAGATTTATCTTAATGTAAAAATTGCATTTTCAATGATAATATCATCTTTATGTGTGATGAAATGAATCACTATGATCATTTTGAAAACAATATCCATTCATGGTTTATATATAGATCAAAGATCATTTTAGGCGAACCAAGTAAAAGATGAAACACAATGATCATGGTGAAATAGTAAATGCATATCCATAATTATAATGATCATGATCATTTAAAGGCAAATTTCAAGACATGTGATTTCTATATAGATAAACCAAGGAATACTTAGGATAAACCATGTGGATTATTATAAAATAGTAATTTCCTTGATTAAATCAACATGGTTCATAATTTTCAGTTTTAATCCAAACCATGTAGGAGATTATAGCAATTAAAAATGAACTTGCAATCTATGCTATATCTATATTGATTCATTTTTGCAAGAAGGCATGTCCAATTTTAGTTTGCAAAAAGTATACAGGTTTTTAATCGACATGTTTTGTAACAATCTTAATAAGAATGTTATAACCAAAGTATATTTAACAAGTCATGATGCAAGTTTATCAATATGTTTAAAGAATTGTCTCTAAGATTCATTCTTGATTTTCAGATTAAATCAATCATTAATATCAAATTTATAGAAAACTAGATCAATTAAACAAGTTCAGCAGAACTTGATTCGGTCAAACTTTTCTTCGATTGAATTTATCTCGGTCGAAGATTTTATTGACCGAGTATTCTGCTATTTGTACAAGTTTTATCAGATTTTTGCAAGCTTAAAAATAGTAACCTGCTCGGTCGACTAATTCTCGACCGACAGTGTCTCGGTCAAATATTTTCTCGACTGAGTATGTTTCTCTATTGTTATTCAGTAATTATTTGCAAGCAAAAGGTAATACAATTTTGCAAGAATATAAAAGTTGAAGCTCAATTTTGTTGAGATAAGGCATTTGAATATCAAAGAAACATTTTAGGTCAAATCTCAACTAGTCAAATTCAAATCTCTAAGTTTTAGGAACCCAAACTAGATCATCATTCCTTTTCTTGTATGGCCATAAAAAAGAGTAATGTCCAAGACGCAAGCAATAGTGACAACAAATAAAGTCAATCTCATTTCTCTTTCTAGGAGTTGAGTTGTTCTTGGGTACATACATAATCTTGGCCTTGGGTGCTTGTGTTCTTCTAGGTTTAGGTTGATAGGATTTTCCTTTTGAAACATATTCTAAACCTCTCCTTGCATTATAACTAGAAGAAATTTTAAGAATTTTATCAAGAACATCATTGTTTCTCAAGCTATTAATTTCTCTTTGTAACTTAACAAGCTCATCCATTTTCTTTTTGATATCTAACTTTGCTTGATCTAGATTGGATTATAAAGAAGCTCTTTCCTTAACAATAGCATCATAATCTAGATGATTACATAGGATAGGTTGAGTCTGAAAATTATGCAGTTTTTCAAGTAAATCAACTTTTTCTTGAGAAAGAAGATCATAATTTGTTTCTAAAGTAAGCAATTTCATATTGCAATCATTTAAAGATGATTTCAAGGTAAGGTTTTCAGAAACAATACTGTCCTTTTCAAAAGAAAGATTATTTAATTTAGCATACAAATCCTCATTAGTTTTAGTAGCTTTCTTTAGTTTCTTTTTGCAATCAACATATTTCTCATGTGTATCTTGAAGACTAGTAATTAGATCTTCTTTTGGAAAATAAAAAAGGCTTACCTCTTCTTCTTCTTCTTCATTTATTGTAGCAATAAGGCACTCTACTTCTTTTTCTCCATCTTCACTATCATCACTTGAATCATCCCATGCAGCTTTGTATGCTTTTTCTTTCTTCTTGTGAGATGATTTCTTCCCCTTCTTAAGTTTTGTACAATCACCTTTCAAGTGTCCTTTTTTGCCACATTCAAAGCACCTGGAAGAAGAAACACTAGAAGTTTTGTTAGTTTTAAAACTTTTATACTATTTACCATTTACAATGAGTGTTTCTTCTTCACTATCATCTTCACTCGTGTCATGACTAATCTTGGTTGATGCTTTGAATGCAATGTCCTTATTTCTCCCTTGTTGAAGTTCACACTCTCGTCTTTCTTCCTCCTCCAAGGTTGCCTCATGTGCTTCTTAGTTGCCAATGAGTTGTTCCATCCTTAGCCGGGTGAGGTCATTAGCTTCTTCAATTGCCATCACTTTAGGCTTGTACTTGGGAGGAAGAGACCTAAGAATTTTTAAAACTTGATCCTCTTCACTAATTGTTTTACCTAAGGCATTCAAACCATTAACAATAGAAGAAAACTTTGCATACATTTCACTAATAGACTCGTTTGGTTCCATACGAAACTGTTCAAATTTTTGTTTAAGCATGCCAATTTTGGAATTTTTAACTTGAATAGTTCCTTCATAGGTAATAGAGAGTCTATGCCATATCTCATATATTGTTTCACAATTTGATATTATATTGAATTCGCCAACGGAAATTGAACAATAGAGTATACTTACAACTTTTGCATTCATTTGGGATGATCTTACTGTATTAGCATCCCAAGTTACATACTCTGTTTGAGGAAAGTCATATGGATTTGACACCATCCTCCAGAGATCCCATCTAATTCCCTGGAAGTAGAACTGCATTCTCCTCTTCCAATAGGTGTAGTTAGTTCCATCAAAAGGTGGAGGTCTAGCCACGAGTGTCCCTTCCAAGTTGAGGTTGTTGAGTACCCCGTCACCCATTCTTCAAGACTTTGTTAGAGTTCCTTGAAGCCTTGCTCTGATGCCAATTGAAAAACCACTAGAGGGGGGGTGAATAGGGTTTTTATAAATATTTTGACAATAATTATTCAAACAATCAACCACAAAAGATTAGACAAGGGGACACAGGGTTTAGAGTGGTTCCACCCTTAGCAAATACTAAGGGAGTCAGTCCACTACCCAATTGTTTCCAATTGGGATTTGAAAGCACTTGTATTTTATTACCTTGCAAGGATGTTACATAAAATACAACTACCTTCCCAAACCCTTTGGACAACCTTCACCCCGAAGTCGTCTCACCAACTTTGAATCAGCCTTCACTTGAAGTAACTTCAAGCTCCCCCTTGAAGTAGTCTTCCTCCTTGAAGTAGCTTCCCATTGAGACCTTCTAGAAGTAGTCCAAAGTCCACCTTCTGCTCCTGAGAAGACCCTTTTCCATCTGAGAAGATAAACCCTCTCCAATCTGCAACCTCCAACCTAGGAGTAGCAAGGAGAGTACAAAGCAGATAAGAAGGAACAAGAAAGGAAAAAGGGAAATACAATTACCACTTTGGCACAAGGCTTGAATCCTATATCAAGCGTTTTGATATCCTATCCAATGTGTATGAAAGTGTAAGTGTAGTGGGTAGGAGATTCTAGCCTATAGGACACGAAATTGGAGCAATGGAAATGAATAGCAAATGTTGGAGTTGATCAATTGCTCACAAGAATGGATTTTCAATTGCAAGTGTGTATGCTCAAGTGTTGCACAAGTGTGTTTAGGTGTCCTAAGGCATGTACTATTTATAGGAATGGCCTATGAGTGCTTAATGACATTCTAGACACTTTCTAGGGGGTTCTAAGTGCTTAACTAGTCGTTAGGTGTCCACTAATTGCTTTAGCAACGAATAGTTTATTAATTCTGAAAAATGCAGACAGAGATAATCTTGGTCGAGAAGTTTGTCGATCAAGAGTCTGTCGGTTGAAGTTTTTGTCGACCGAGGGACGGTCTGGAGAAAGTGTATATAACGTTCGATTCCAACTCCCAACTACCTTGTCAGCCATGTCTAACAGCTATAGCCGTGTCTAACAGCTATAGAACCTATTAGAAGAAATAACCTGGGAGACTCTCGATTGAGAAGTTGTTCGACCGAGCTTGTCTCGGTCGACAAAGAGTTCGACCGAGAGTATAATTGATTTGGTGGTTCTGGATGAATACTAAGTGTGTGTATGAGTGTGCAAATGTGACACTATTATAGGGGATGACCTATCTAAGTGTTGTGAATGGCTAGGGAAGATCTAAATGCTTGATTTACATGATATCTAAGTACTTGTACATTATATACTTGTACAAGTTTTTGCATTTGATTATAATCATGAAATTAAAGCATTTTGTGCATATAGATCTTCCAAAGATTTGCCATCCACCTTGTTCCTGAAACACTCAAATAGCACGTTAGATCCACAAGAATGAAATGTTTGTCATTTTCAAAACAAAGGGATTTTAATGATGTCCATTTAGCCAACAACCAAAACATATCACAAGGTTATATTAGGGTTTAAAACACTAAATTATGGTAACTAAGAATGTTCAACACTTTAAGCATGGTCAGGGGTCTTAAACAAACCTCATGTTTTCTTTACGCATCTAAACCCCATCCAGGGTAGGCAATGTGTTTACTATATTGTTTAAAGCCCTACACTAAGTAGGAAAATCATGTTGTATTCAAATCATCATTCAACCGAAGCCCTATCCTGAGTAGGAAACTCACCTTTTCTCTTTGACTTCAAAACCTACATCTGGAAGGCACCTCATCTTCAATTAAAGTCTTACATATGGTAGGCATCCCACACTACATTTCAAGTCCTTTATTGAATATACACTCTGTATTTTAGAAAGCCCGATCTTATAAAGGTGACTTGCCACGTTCACTGTTGTAAGGTTGTTCCTCTGGCTTTGATTTGATCCACCCAACATGTTTTCATGATTGGCTTGATTTACTTAGACATGTAATGTCATGGATAAGCAATAATCTACAAAACAAACAACTTTACAAAATCTTTAACATTTACAAACTCATGATTCAACTATATACCATTTAAATGAGGCTCAATTTTTATCCTTAAAAGAGGCCCCCATGTTTTTTTTTTACCTTGTTATCCTATCTGGGACATGAATCTACTAGAGAATCAGACATATATTGTGTTAAGGCTAACATGCTTTCTCGCTCATAAGAGATTAGGACCACTCAGAAAAGGACATAACTTTTCCCTAAAACTCGACATTACCCTAGTGAAAATGGTTAACTAAGTAGGAACTGTCCATGTCCTTGAATAGGTTACCTTAAAAACTTACTATCGTCGAGTATGCAACCTTAATCCTTATATGAATGGTTGCTTTACCAACTCATCCCTAGAAGAAAAAAGATTACTCTTTTTCCTCATTTATATACCCTTCATGACTCTCACTTTTGGCCTCCGTGACCCCAAATGTGAGTTACATTCTCACGTAAAAGGGAAAAGTATTGCTACTCCATTTTGGTCGCTCAATCAACACTCATGACTAGAATTTTTTGGGATAATGATGGAATTGGTCCAATTATTCAATATTTTTTCATAGTTATCCACCCAATTAATCCACCTATTTTATCCATATACCATTAGTCGAGGGATATAATAGGTAAAAAATCCTTTCTCTAGTCTTAAGTACAATTTGTCCTTTACATGAACTTTTTATAGGCTTTCTCATTGATTGCCCAGTTGAATTATTTTGAATATAATATTCATTTTCAATCCCATAAGAAATTCAATGACCTCTCATTTTGCCATTATTTTAACTGAAACTCCTTATCAAACACATATATTTTTGACCAAGAATGAGAAAAATAAAAAGACTTGGCCCCCAAGTGTTATTTCTCACCTTCTCTTCTTTTTTAGTCAAATTTTGTTCATTATTCAACTCAATCTCATGATCTAGGAAATTTTCTATCTGAGATGTCTCTAGAATCTTCTAGAAATCCAGAAACACATATACAAAAATGTTTTTTTACAACACTAAGGGATACCTTGTGAAACATTCTATAAGGGTTTCATGTGGCAGAAGCAGACGTTCTACCAAGTGGCATGCCTCATGGAGTGAAGCATTCTACAAGGATTGCTCCTAATACACAAAATCCAATATTTATTTCCTTGGAACATATTTCAGAAACTTCTTTGAGAAATGCTGACACTCAAACCATAATTCACAACTATAAATGTCTCCCATTTACACCATATCATCTCCTCCCTTTTGACTCTCCTAAAGCCAAAGAGTGACTATTTCCTGCATATGTAGAACTTTGTCGCCTAGGGTCTAGAGGTTCTGACTTATACCACATTGACTCTTGTGCATCAAGAGGTTGCGAAAATCGTAAGGCAACTACATGTTATACCTTTTTCTTTTAGTGTGTTCTTATACTTATTATTTGGAACCAAGTAAACTACTGATCTCAAATCATTCTAACAACTTATCTAGAATTGTTCTAACAACTTGTTTGAACTTCTTGACTACTCATCCAACAACAATCATTATGATCAACTAAAATTATTAATCACAATTGTACACCTAGATTATCCTCTATGTAAATTTAGTTGTTTTTCTTGCTTATTTGAAGGAAAAAATTGCATATTGTTCCTATCAATCTCATCTCTATTGTCTCTCCTTATATCCAACCTTTCATCCTAATCATTCAAGATGAATTTACACTGTAGGAGATTCTTAGTCGATTGGGATCTCATGATAAAAAAGTTAGAGTTTTGGGGGCGATAATGGACAACCATTATCATCTTGAGTCCCCAACATACTTACACCCTTCAATGAAATTTTTATCAATATATTTCTGCTTTATTTTCTTTAACCAAAGAATTTGAGTTTTGAAATGTAATGTCAAATTTTGGGGGACTTAAAGGTGTCTAACTCCTTCCCTTTTAATAATTGGATCGTTGGTCACATGTTTCCTGGTCACGTTTTCCATGGTTTATCCTCCTTTGTGTGGGTCAGATTTTGTTCTTTTTACATTTTCCTACTGATTTAAGTCCTTATCTACAATTTTCATATTTTTCACATAAACAAAATAGAAACTTCAAATATTTATCTATTTTTTACTTTTTTTTTAATTTTACAGTGACAATGGAGATCAACCTTTTGTGATTTTTCTTGTTGCAGGTGAAACACCAGCCAAACAATGCCTTTTAGGCTGCATTAGGTATACAACCGTGAAAGGTTTTCTTGCCATAAGTAAATTAACTAGTGATATCTTAACTCTCGTTTGTAGCTATGACAAATAAATTTGTTGGCAAGATACCCTCCATTTTGTATTATGTGTATGTAATCCTTTGTTATAAAAGTCTATTATGCCTTATAGATAAATAATATGTATTGAGCAGTCAGTTAGAGGGGTATTGTAGAAAATTGACATTCACAACAAATAAACCTGTTCCATTCCGCAAGGATTCAGAACATCAAATTATTAGGAGATTTTTCGATCAACTTATCCTTACGACAACTTATTTATCTTTTAGTCTGCATAACAAATACTAGTTAAAATACCCAACCAGGTTTGATTGTACAACCAAAACAATCTCTAGTGTAATCGATTTACATTTTGTGATAATGTAAAGGGTCTATAATAACAATCAACTACGACATGAGACTAATGTTTTGGCGTTATCGGCTATCCATGTTTTGAATAAAAAAACTATGACATGGGACTACTATTTTAATGGATCTTCAAATCGCGAGTTGCTGAACCTGGCGTGTTTTATTTGATCTCTCCCATGAAAACACCCTATTATCTTTTTGGAAAATTATTTATTGCAAACCACTTCCACCAACACCCATACCCTCACCTCAAAAAACCACGCACATCCATATTTAGCACCGTAGTACACAACATTTTAGGCGATAAATTGACTTGTGTTCCTGCTGCATGCATGTAGCTGCAACAGACTTAATTATGCTACCCAACAAATCACTATCCAACTAATTATATTTGTTCTCTCTCAAAAAAAAAGCTTGTTTAAAATTCAAAATATTTTTTCCCTTCGTTTTTCCTCCACTTATCAACTACATATAATACTTATCATCTTTATGTGTGATGAAATGAATCACTATGATCATTTTGAAAACAATATCCATTCATGGTTTATATATAGATCAAAGATCATTTTAGGCGAACCAAGTAAAAGATGAAACACAATGATCATGGTGAAATAGTAAATGCATATCCATAATTATAATGATCATGATCATTTAAAGGCAAATTTCAAGACATGTGATTTCTATATAGATAAACCAAGGAATACTTAGGATAAACCATGTGGATTATTATAAAATAGTAATTTCCTTGATTAAATCAACATGGTTCATAATTTTCAGTTTTAATCCAAACCATGTAGGAGATTATAGCAATTAAAAATGAACTTGCAATCTATGCTATATCTATATTGATTCATTTTTGCAAGAAGGCATGTCCAATTTTAGTTTGCAAAAAGTATACAGGTTTTTAATCGACATGTTTTGTAACAATCTTAATAAGAATGTTATAACCAAAGTATATTTAACAAGTCATGATGCAAGTTTATCAATATGTTTAAAGAATTGTCTCTAAGATTCATTCTTGATTTTCAGATTAAATCAATCATTAATATCAAATTTATAGAAAACTAGATCAATTAAACAAGTTCAGCAGAACTTGATTCGGTCAAACTTTTCTTCGATTGAATTTATCTCGGTCGAAGATTTTATTGACCGAGTATTCTGCTATTTGTACAAGTTTTATCAGATTTTTGCAAGCTTAAAAATAGTAACCTGCTCGGTCGACTAATTCTCGACCGACAGTGTCTCAGTCAAATATTTTCTCGACTGAGTATGTTTCTCTATTGTTATTCAGTAATTATTTGCAAGCAAAAGGTAATACAATTTTGCAAGAATATAAAAGTTGAAGCTCAATTTTGTTGAGATAAGGCATTTGAATATCAAAGAAACATTTTAGGTCAAATCTCAACTAGTCAAATTCAAATCTCTAAGTTTTAGGAACCCAAACTAGATCATCATTCCTTTTCTTGTATGGCCATAAAAAAGAGTAATGTCCAAGACGCAAGCAATAGTGACAACAAATAAAGTCAATCTCATTTCTCTTTCTAGGAGTTGAGTTGTTCTTGGGTACATACATAATCTTGGCCTTGGGTGCTTGTGTTCTTCTAGGTTTAGGTTGATAGGATTTTCCTTTTGAAACATATTCTAAACCTCTCCTTGCATTATAACTAGAAGAAATTTTAAGAATTTTATCAAGAACATCATTGTTTCTCAAGCTATTAATTTCTCTTTGTAACTTAACAAGCTCATCCATTTTCTTTTTGATATCTAACTTTGCTTGATCTAGATTGGATTATAAAGAAGCTCTTTCCTTAACAATAGCATCATAATCTAGATGATTACATAGGATAGGTTGAGTCTGAAAATTATGCAGTTTTTCAAGTAAATCAACTTTTTCTTGAGAAAGAAGATCATAATTTGTTTCTAAAGTAAGCAATTTCATATTGCAATCATTTAAAGATGATTTCAAGGTAAGGTTTTCAGAAACAATACTGTCCTTTTCAAAAGAAAGATTATTTAATTTAGCATACAAATCCTCATTAGTTTTAGTAGCTTTCTTTAGTTTCTTTTTGCAATCAACATATTTCTCATGTGTATCTTGAAGATTAGTAATTAGATCTTCTTTTGGAAAATAAAAAAGGCTTACCTCTTCTTCTTCTTCTTCATTTATTGTAGCAATAAGGCACTCTACTTCTTTTTCTCCATCTTCACTATCATCACTTGAATCATCCCATGCAGCTTTGTATGCTTTTTCTTTCTTCTTGTGAGATGATTTCTTCCCCTTCTTAAGTTTTGTACAATCACCTTTCAAGTGTCCTTTTTTGCCACATTCAAAGCACCTGGAAGAAGAAACACTAGAAGTTTTGTTAGTTTTAAAACTTTTATACTATTTACCGTTTACAATGAGTGTTTCTTCTTCACTATCATCTTCACTCGTGTCATGACTAATCTTGGTTGATGCTTTGAATGCAATGTCCTTATTTCTCCCTTGTTGAAGTTCACACTCTTGTCTTTCTTCCTCCTCCAAGGTTGCCTCATGTGCTTCTTAGTTGCCAATGAGTTGTTCCATCCTTAGCCGGGTGAGGTCATTAGCTTCTTCAATTGCCATCACTTTAGGCTTGTACTTGGGAGGAAGAGACCTAAGAATTTTTAAAACTTGATCCTCTTCACTAATTGTTTTACCTAAGGCATTCAAACCATTAACAATAGAAGAAAACTTTGCATACATTTCACTAATAGACTCGTTTGGTTCCATACGAAACTGTTCAAATTTTTGTTTAAGCATGCCAATTTTGGAATTTTTAACTTGAATAGTTCCTTCATAGGTAATAGAGAGTCTATGCCATATCTCATATATTGTTTCACAATTTGATATTATATTGAATTCGCCAACGGAAATTGAACAATAGAGTATACTTACAACTTTTGCATTCATTTGGGATGATCTTACTGTATTAGCATCCCAAGTTACATACTCTGTTTGAGGAAAGTCATATGGATTTGACACCATCCTCCAGAGATCCCATCTAATTCCCTAGAAGTAGAACTGCATTCTCCTCTTCCAATAGGTGTAGTTAGTTCCATCAAAAGGTGGAGGTCTAGCCACGAGTGTCCCTTCCAAGTTGAGGTTGTTGAGTACCCCGTCACCCATTCTTCAAGACTTTGTTAGAGTTCCTTGAAGCCTTGCTCTGATGCCAATTGAAAAACCACTAGAGGGGGGGTGAATAGGGTTTTTATAAATATTTTGACAATAATTATTCAAACAATCAACCACAAAAGATTAGACAAGGGGACACAGGGTTTAGAGTGGTTCCACCCTTAGCAAATACTAAGGGAGTCAGTCCACTACCCAATTGTTTCCAATTGGGATTTGAAAGCACTTGTATTTTATTACCTTGCAAGGATGTTACATAAAATACAACTACCTTCCCAAACCCTTTGGACAACCTTCACCCCGAAGTCGTCTCACCAACTTTGAATCAGCCTTCACTTGAAGTAACTTCAAGCTCCCCCTTGAAGTAGTCTTCCTCCTTGAAGTAGCTTCCCATTGAGACCTTCTAGAAGTAGTCCAAAGTCCACCTTCTGCTCCTGAGAAGACCCTTTTCCATCTGAGAAGATAAACCCTCTCCAATCTGCAACCTCCAACCTAGGAGTAGCAAGGAGAGTACAAAGCAGATAAGAAGGAACAAGAAAGGAAAAAGGGAAATACAATTACCACTTTGGCACAAGGCTTGAATCCTATATCAAGCGTTTTGATATCCTATCCAATGTGTATGAAAGTGTAAGTGTAGTGGGTAGGAGATTCTAGCCTATAGGACACGAAATTGGAGCAATGGAAATGAATAGCAAATGTTGGAGTTGATCAATTGCTCACAAGAATGGATTTTCAATTGCAAGTGTGTATGCTCAAGTGTTGCACAAGTGTGTTTAGGTGTCCTAAGGCATGCACTATTTATAGGAATGGCCTATGAGTGCTTAATGACATTCTAGACACTTTCTAGGGGGTTCTAAGTGCTTAACTAGTCGTTAGGTGTCCACTAATTGCTTTAGCAACGAATAGTTTATTAATTCTGAAAAATGCAGACAGAGATAATCTTGGTCGAGAAGTTTGTCGATCAAGAGTCTGTCGGTTGAAGTTTTTGTCGACCGAGGGATGGTCTGGAGAAAGTATATATAACGTTCAATTCCAACTCCCAACTACCTTGTCAGCCATGTCTAACAGCTATAGCCGTGTCTAACAGCTATAGAACCTATTAGAAGAAATAACCTGGGAGACTCTCGATTGAGAAGTTGTTCGACCGAGCTTGTCTCGGTCGACAAAGAGTTCGACCGAGAGTATAATTGATTTGGTGGTTCTGGATGAATACTAAGTGTGTGTATGAGTGTGCAAATGTGACACTATTATAGGGGATGACCTATCTAAGTGTTGTGAATGGCTAGGGAAGATCTAAATGCTTGATTTACATGATATCTAAGTACTTGTACATTATATACTTGTACAAGTTTTTGCATTTGATTATAATCATGAAATTAAAGCATTTTGTGCATATAGATCTTCCAAAGATTTGCCATCCACCTTGTTCCTGAAACACTCAAATAGCACGTTAGATCCACAAGAATGAAATGTTTGTCATTTTCAAAACAAAGGGATTTTAATGATGTCCATTTAGCCAACAACCAAAACATATCACAAGGTTATATTAGGGTTTAAAACACTAAATTATGGTAACTAAGAATGTTCAACACTTTAAGCATGGTCAGGGGTCTTAAACAAACCTCATGTTTTCTTTACGCATCTAAACCCCATCCAGGGTAGGCAATGTGTTTACTATATTGTTTAAAGCCCTACACTAAGTAGGAAAATCATGTTGTATTCAAATCATCATTCAACCGAAGCCCTATCCTGAGTAGGAAACTCACCTTTTCTCTTTGACTTCAAAACCTACATCTGGAAGGCACCTCATCTTCAATTAAAGTCTTACATATGGTAGGCATCCCACACTACATTTCAAGTCCTTTATTGAATATACACTCTGTATTTTAGAAAGCCCGATCTTATAAAGGTGACTTGCCACGTTCACTGTTGTAAGGTTGTTCCTCTGGCTTTGATTTGATCCACCCAACATGTTTTCATGATTGGCTTGATTTACTTAGACATGTAATGTCATGGATAAGCAATAATCTACAAAACAAACAACTTTACAAAATCTTTAACATTTACAAACTCATGATTCAACTATATACCATTTAAATGAGGCTCAATTTTTATCCTTAAAAGAGGCCCCCATGTTTTTTTTTACCTTGTTATCCTATCTGGGACATGAATCTACTAGAGAATCAGACATATATTGTGTTAAGGCTAACATGCTTTCTCGCTCATAAGAGATTAGGACCACTCAGAAAAGGACATAACTTTTCCCTAAAACTCGACATTACCCTAGTGAAAATGGTTAACTAAGTAGGAACTGTCCATGTCCTTGAATAGGTTACCTTAAAAACTTACTATCGTCGAGTATGCAACCTTAATCCTTATATGAATGGTTGCTTTACCAACTCATCCCTAGAAGAAAAAAGATTACTCTTTTTCCTCATTTATATACCCTTCATGACTCTCACTTTTGGCCTCCGTGACCCCAAATGTGAGTTACATTCTCACGTAAAAGGGAAAAGTATTGCTACTCCATTTTGGTCGCTCAATCAACACTCATGACTAGAATTTTTTGGGATAATGATGGAATTGGTCCAATTATTCAATATTTTTTCATAGTTATCCACCCAATTAATCCACCTATTTTATCCATATACCATTAGTCGAGGGATATAATAGGTAAAAAATCCTTTCTCTAGTCTTAAGTACAATTTGTCCTTTACATGAACTTTTTATAGGCTTTCTCATTGATTGCCCAGTTGAATTATTTTGAATATAATATTCATTTTCAATCCCATAAGAAATTCAATGACCTCTCATTTTGCCATTATTTTAACTGAAACTCCTTATCAAACACATATATTTTTGACCAAGAATGAGAAAAATAAAAAGACTTGGCCCCCAAGTGTTATTTCTCACCTTCTCTTCTTTTTTAGTCAAATTTTGTTCATTATTCAACTCAATCTCATGATCTAGGAAATTTTCTATCTGAGATGTCTCTAGAATCTTCTAGAAATCCAGAAACACATATACAAAAATGTTTTTTTACAACACTAAGGGATACCTTGTGAAACATTCTATAAGGGTTTCATGTGGCAGAAGCAGACGTTCTACCAAGTGGCATGCCTCATGGAGTGAAGCATTCTACAAGGATTGCTCCTAATACACAAAATCCAATATTTATTTCCTTGGAACATATTTCAGAAACTTCTTTGAGAAATGCTGACACTCAAACCATAATTCACAACTATAAATGTCTCCCATTTACACCATATCATCTCCTCCCTTTTGACTCTCCTAAAGCCAAAGAGTGACTATTTCCTGCATATGTAGAACTTTGTCGCCTAGGGTCTAGAGGTTCTGACTTATACCACATTGACTCTTGTGCATCAAGAGGTTGCGAAAATCGTAAGGCAACTACATGTTATACCTTTTTCTTTTAGTGTGTTCTTATACTTATTATTTGGAACCAAGTAAACTACTGATCTCAAATCATTCTAACAACTTATCTAGAATTGTTCTAACAACTTGTTTGAACTTCTTGACTACTCATCCAACAACAATCATTATGATCAACTAAAATTATTAATCACAATTGTACACCTAGATTATCCTCTATGTAAATTTAGTTGTTTTTCTTGCTTATTTGAAGGAAAAAATTGCATATTGTTCCTATCAATCTCATCTCTATTGTCTCTCCTTATATCCAACCTTTCATCCTAATCATTCAAGATGAATTTACACTGTAGGAGATTCTTAGTCGATTGGGATCTCATGATAAAAAAGTTAGAGTTTTGGGGGCGATAATGGACAACCATTATCATCTTGAGTCCCCAACATACTTACACCCTTCAATGAAATTTTTATCAATATATTTCTGCTTTATTTTCTTTAACCAAAGAATTTGAGTTTTGAAATGTAATGTCAAATTTTGGGGGACTTAAAGGTGTCTAACTCCTTCCCTTTTAATAATTGGATCGTTGGTCACATGTTTCCTGGTCACGTTTTCCATGGTTTATCCTCCTTTGTGTGGGTCAGATTTTGTTCTTTTTACATTTTCCTACTGATTTAAGTCCTTATCTACAATTTTCATATTTTTCACATAAACAAAATAGAAACTTCAAATATTTATCTATTTTTTACTTTTTTTTTAATTTTACAGTGACAATGGAGATCAACCTTTTGTGATTTTTCTTGTTGCAGGTGAAACACCAGCCAAACAATGCCTTTTAGGCTGCATTAGGTATACAACCGTGAAAGGTTTTCTTGCCATAAGTAAATTAACTAGTGATATCTTAACTCTCGTTTGTAGCTATGACAAATAAATTTGTTGGCAAGATACCCTCCATTTTGTATTATGTGTATGTAATCCTTTGTTATAAAAGTCTATTATGCCTTATAGATAAATAATATGTATTGAGCAGTCAGTTAGAGGGGTATTGTAGAAAATTGACATTCACAACAAATAAACCTGTTCCATTCCGCAAGGATTCAGAACATCAAATTATTAGGAGATTTTTCGATCAACTTATCCTTACGACAACTTATTTATCTTTTAGTCTGCATAACAAATACTAGTTAAAATACCCAACCAGGTTTGATTGTACAACCAAAACAATCTCTAGTGTAATCGATTTACATTTTGTGATAATGTAAAGGGTCTATAATAACAATCAACTACGACATGAGACTAATGTTTTGGCATTATCGGCTATCCATGTTTTGAATAAAAAAACTATGACATGGGACTACTATTTTAATGGATCTTCAAATCGCGAGTTGCTGAACCTGGCGTGTTTTATTTGATCTCTCCCATGAAAACACCCTATTATCTTTTTGGAAAATTATTTATTGCAAACCACTTCCACCAACACCCATACCCTCACCTCAAAAAACCACGCACATCCATATTTAGCACCGTAGTACACAACATTTTAGGCGATAAATTGACTTGTGTTCCTGCTGCATGCATGTAGCTGCAACAGACTTAATTATGCTACCCAACAAATCACTATCCAACTAATTATATTTTTTCTCTCTCAAAAAACAAGCTTGTTTAAAATTCAAAATATTTTTTCCCTTCGTTTTTCCTCCACTTATCAACTACATATAATACTTATCATCTTTATGTGTGATGAAATGAATCACTATGATCATTTTGAAAACAATATCCATTCATGGTTTATATATAGATCAAAGATCATTTTAGGCGAACCAAGTAAAAGATGAAACACAATGATCATGGTGAAATAGTAAATGCATATCCATAATTATAATGATCATGATCATTTAAAGGCAAATTTCAAGACATGTGATTTCTATATAGATAAACCAAGGAATACTTAGGATAAACCATGTGGATTATTATAAAATAGTAATTTCCTTGATTAAATCAACATGGTTCATAATTTTCAGTTTTAATCCAAACCATGTAGGAGATTATAGCAATTAAAAATGAACTTGCAATCTATGCTATATCTATATTGATTCATTTTTGCAAGAAGGCATGTCCAATTTTAGTTTGCAAAAAGTATACAGGTTTTTAATCGACATGTTTTGTAACAATCTTAATAAGAATGTTATAACCAAAGTATATTTAACAAGTCATGATGCAAGTTTATCAATATGTTTAAAGAATTGTCTCTAAGATTCATTCTTGATTTTCAGATTAAATCAATCATTAATATCAAATTTATAGAAAACTAGATCAATTAAACAAGTTCAGCAGAACTTGATTCGGTCAAACTTTTCTTCGATTGAATTTATCTCGGTCGAAGATTTTATTGACCGAGTATTCTGCTATTTGTACAAGTTTTATCAGATTTTTGCAAGCTTAAAAATAGTAACCTGCTCGGTCGACTAATTCTCGACCGACAGTGTCTCGGTCAAATATTTTCTCGACTGAGTATGTTTCTCTATTGTTATTCAGTAATTATTTGCAAGCAAAAGGTAATACAATTTTGCAAGAATATAAAAGTTGAAGCTCAATTTTGTTGAGATAAGGCATTTGAATATCAAAGAAACATTTTAGGTCAAATCTCAACTAGTCAAATTCAAATCTCTAAGTTTTAGGAACCCAAACTAGATCATCATTCCTTTTCTTGTATGGCCATAAAAAAGAGTAATGTCCAAGACGCAAGCAATAGTGACAACAAATAAAGTCAATCTCATTTCTCTTTCTAGGAGTTGAGTTGTTCTTGGGTACATACATAATCTTGGCCTTGGGTGCTTGTGTTCTTCTAGGTTTAGGTTGATAGGATTTTCCTTTTGAAACATATTCTAAACCTCTCCTTGCATTATAACTAGAAGAAATTTTAAGAATTTTATCAAGAACATCATTGTTTCTCAAGCTATTAATTTCTCTTTGTAACTTAACAAGCTCATCCATTTTCTTTTTGATATCTAACTTTGCTTGATCTAGATTGGATTATAAAGAAGCTCTTTCCTTAACAATAGCATCATAATCTAGATGATTACATAGGATAGGTTGAGTCTGAAAATTATGCAGTTTTTCAAGTAAATCAACTTTTTCTTGAGAAAGAAGATCATAATTTGTTTCTAAAGTAAGCAATTTCATATTGCAATCATTTAAAGATGATTTCAAGGTAAGGTTTTCAGAAACAATACTGTCCTTTTCAAAAGAAAGATTATTTAATTTAGCATACAAATCCTCATTAGTTTTAGTAGCTTTCTTTAGTTTCTTTTTGCAATCAACATATTTCTCATGTGTATCTTGAAGACTAGTAATTAGATCTTCTTTTGGAAAATAAAAAAGGCTTACCTCTTCTTCTTCTTCTTCATTTATTGTAGCAATAAGGCACTCTACTTCTTTTTCTCCATCTTCACTATCATCACTTGAATCATCCCATGCAGCTTTGTATGCTTTTTCTTTCTTCTTGTGAGATGATTTCTTCCCCTTCTTAAGTTTTGTACAATCACCTTTCAAGTGTCCTTTTTTGCCACATTCAAAGCACCTGGAAGAAGAAACACTAGAAGTTTTGTTAGTTTTAAAACTTTTATACTATTTACCGTTTACAATGAGTGTTTCTTCTTCACTATCATCTTCACTCGTGTCATGACTAATCTTGGTTGATGCTTTGAATGCAATGTCCTTATTTCTCCCTTGTTGAAGTTCACACTCTCGTCTTTCTTCCTCCTCCAAGGTTGCCTCATGTGCTTCTTAGTTGCCAATGAGTTGTTCCATCCTTAGTCGGGTGAGGTCATTAGCTTCTTCAATTGCCATCACTTTAGGCTTGTACTTGGGAGGAAGAGACCTAAGAATTTTTAAAACTTGATCCTCTTCACTAATTGTTTTACCTAAGGCATTCAAACCATTAACAATAGAAGAAAACTTTGCATACATTTCACTAATAGACTCGTTTGGTTCCATACGAAACTGTTCAAATTTTTGTTTAAGCATGCCAATTTTGGAATTTTTAACTTGAATAGTTCCTTCATAGGTAATAGAGAGTCTATGCCATATCTCATATATTGTTTCACAATTTGATATTATATTGAATTCGCCAACGGAAATTGAACAATAGAGTATACTTACAACTTTTGCATTCATTTGGGATGATCTTACTGTATTAGCATCCCAAGTTACATACTCTGTTTGAGGAAAGTCATATGGATTTGACACCATCCTCCAGAGATCCCATCTAATTCCCTGGAAGTAGAACTGCATTCTCCTCTTCCAATAGGTGTAGTTAGTTCCATCAAAAGGTGGAGGTCTAGCCACGAGTGTCCCTTCCAAGTTGAGGTTGTTGAGTACCCCGTCACCCATTCTTCAAGACTTTGTTAGAGTTCCTTGAAGCCTTGCTCTGATGCCAATTGAAAAACCACTAGAGGGGGGTGAATAGGGTTTTTATAAATATTTCGACAATAATTATTCAAACAATCAACCACAAAAGATTAGACAAGGGGACACAGGGTTTAGAGTGGTTCCACCCTTAGCAAATACTAAGGGAGTCAGTCCACTACCCAATTGTTTCCAATTGGGATTTGAAAGCACTTGTATTTTATTACCTTGCAAGGATGTTACATAAAATACAACTACCTTCCCAAACCCTTTGGACAACCTTCACCCTGAAGTCGTCTCACCAACTTTGAATCAGCCTTCACTTGAAGTAACTTCAAGCTCCCCCTTGAAGTAGTCTTCCTCCTTGAAGTAGCTTCCCATTGAGACCTTCTAGAAGTAGTCCAAAGTCCACCTTCTGCTCCTGAGAAGACCCTTTTCCATCTGAGAAGATAAACCCTCTCCAATCTGCAACCTCCAACCTAGGAGTAGCAAGGAGAGTACAAAGCAGATAAGAAGGAACAAGAAAGGAAAAAGGGAAATACAATTACCACTTTGGCACAAGGCTTGAATCCTATATCAAGCGTTTTGATATCCTATCCAATGTGTATGAAAGTGTAAGTGTAGTGGGTAGGAGATTCTAGCCTATAGGACACGAAATTGGAGCAATGGAAATGAATAGCAAATGTTGGAGTTGATCAATTGCTCACAAGAATGGATTTTCAATTGCAAGTGTGTATGCTCAAGTGTTGCACAAGTGTGTTTAGGTGTCCTAAGGCATGTACTATTTATAGGAATGGCCTATGAGTGCTTAATGACATTCTAGACACTTTCTAGGGGGTTCTAAGTGCTTAACTAGTCGTTAGGTGTCCACTAATTGCTTTAGCAACGAATAGTTTATTAATTCTGAAAAATGCAGACAGAGATAATCTTGGTCGAGAAGTTTGTCGATCAAGAGTCTGTCGGTTGAAGTTTTTGTCGACCGGGGGACGGTCTGGAGAAAGTGTATATAACGTTCGATTCCAACTCCCAACTACCTTGTCAGCCATGTCTAACAGCTATAGCCGTGTCTAACAGCTATAGAACCTATTAGAAGAAATAACCTGGGAGACTCTCGATTGAGAAGTTGTTCGACCGAGCTTGTCTCGGTCGACAAAGAGTTCGACCGAGAGTATTTCTGATTTGGTGGTTCTGGATGAATACTAAGTGTGTGTATGAGTGTGCAAATGTGACACTATTATAGGGGATGACCTATCTAAGTGTTGTGAATGGCTAGGGAAGATCTAAATGCTTGATTTACATGATATCTAAGTACTTGTACATTATATACTTGTACAAGTTTTTGCATTTGATTACAATCATGAAATTAAAGCATTTTGTGCATATAGATCTTCCAAAGATTTGCCATCCACCTTGTTCCTGCAACACTCAAATAGCACGTTAGATCCACAAGAATGAAATGTTTGTCATTTTCAAAACAAAGGGATTTTAATGATGTCCATTTAGCCAACAACCAAAACATATCACAAGGTTATATTAGGGTTTAAAACACTAAATTATGGTAACTAAGAATGTTCAACACTTTAAGCATGGTCAGGGGTCTTAAACAAACCTCATGTTTTCTTTACGCATCTAAACCCCATCCAGGGTAGGCAATGTGTTTACTATATTGTTTAAAGCCCTACACTAAGTAGGAAAATCATGTTGTATTCAAATCATCATTCAACCGAAGCCCTATCCTGAGTAGGAAACTCACCTTTTCTCTTTGACTTCAAAACCTACATCTGGAAGGCACCTCATCTTCAATTAAAGTCTTACATATGGTAGGCATCCCACACTACATTTCAAGTCCTTTATTGAATATACACTCTGTATTTTAGAAAGCCCGATCTTATAAAGGTGACTTGCCACGTTCACTGTTGTAAGGTTGTTCCTCTGGCTTTGATTTGATCCACCCAACATGTTTGCATGATTGGCTTGATTTACTTAGACATGTAATGTCATGGATAAGCAATAATCTACAAAACAAACAACTTTACAAAATCTTTAACATTTACAAACTCATGATTCAACTATATACCATTTAAATGAGGCTCAATTTTTATCCTTAAAAGAGGCCCCCATGTTTTTTTTGACCTTGTTATCCTATCTGGGACATGAATCTACTAGAGAATCAGACATATATTGTGTTAAGGCTAACATGCTTTCTCGCTCATAAGAGATTAGGACCACTCAGAAAAGGACATAACTTTTCCCTAAAACTCGACATTACCCTAGTGAAAATGGTTAACTAAGTAGGAACTGTCCATGTCCTTGAATAGGTTACCTTAAAAACTTACTATCGTCGAGTATGCAACCTTAATCCTTATATGAATGGTTGCTTTACCAACTCATCCCTAGAAGAAAAAAGATTACTCTTTTTCCTCATTTATATACCCTTCATGACTCTCACTTTTGGCCTCCGTGACCCCAAAGTGAGTTACATTCTCACGTAAAAGGGAAAAGTATTGCTACTCCATTTTGGTCGCTCAATCAACACTCATGACTAGAATTTTTTGGGATAATGATGGAATTGGTCCAATTATTCAATATTTTTTCATAGTTATCCACCCAATTAATCCACCTATTTTATCCATATACCATTAGTCGAGGGATATAATAGGTAAAAAATCCTTTCTCTAGTCTTAAGTACAATTTGTCCTTTACATGAACTTTTTATAGGCTTTCTCATTGATTGCCCAGTTGAATTATTTTGAATATAATATTCATTTTCAATCCCATAAGAAATTCAATGACCTCTCATTTTGCCATTATTTTAACTGAAACTCCTTATCAAACACATATATTTTTGACCAAGAATGAGAAAAATAAAAAGACTTGGCCCCCAAGTGTTATTTCTCACCTTCTCTTCTTTTTTAGTCAAATTTTGTTCATTATTCAACTCAATCTCATGATCTAGGAAATTTTCTATCTGAGATGTCTCTAGAATCTTCTAGAAATCCAGAAACACATATACAAAAATGTTTTTTTACAACACTAAGGGATACCTTGTGAAACATTCTATAAGGGTTTCATGTGGCAGAAGCAGACGTTCTACCAAGTGGCATGCCTCATGGAGTGAAGCATTCTACAAGGATTGCTCCTAATACACAAAATCCAATATTTATTTCCTTGGAACATATTTCAGAAACTTCTTTGAGAAATGCTGACACTCAAACCATAATTCACAACTATAAATGTCTCCCATTTACACCATATCATCTCCTCCCTTTTGACTCTCCTAAAGCCAAAGAGTGACTATTTCCTGCATATGTAGAACTTTGTCGCCTAGGGTCTAGAGGTTCTGACTTATACCACATTGACTCTTGTGCATCAAGAGGTTGCGAAAATCGTAAGGCAACTACATGTTATACCTTTTTCTTTTAGTGTGTTCTTATACTTATTATTTGGAACCAAGTAAACTACTGATCTCAAATCATTCTAACAACTTATCTAGAATTGTTCTAACAACTTGTTTGAACTTCTTGACTACTCATCCAACAACAATCATTATGATCAACTAAAATTATTAATCACAATTGTACACCTAGATTATCCTCTATGTAAATTTAGTTGTTTTTCTTGCTTATTTGAAGGAAAAAATTGCATATTGTTCCTATCAATCTCATCTCTATTGTCTGTCCTTATATCCAACCTTTCATCCTAATCATTCAAGATGAATTTACACTGTAGGAGATTCTTAGTCGATTGGGATCTCATGATAAAAAAGTTAGAGTTTTGGGGGCGATAATGGACAACCATTATCATCTTGAGTCCCCAACATACTTACACCCTTCAATGAAATTTTTATCAATATATTTCTGCTTTATTTTCTTTAACCAAAGAATTTGAGTTTTGAAATGTAATGTCAAATTTTGGGGGACTTAAAGGTGTCTAACTCCTTCCCTTTTAATAATTGGATCGTTGGTCACATGTTTCCTGGTTGCGTTTTCCATGGTTTATCCTCCTTTGTGTGGGTCAGATTTTGTTCTTTTTACATTTTCCTACTGATTTAAAAAAATAGAAGTGAATGGAGGGCTTGAGATTTACTAATCTCGTGTGAACACGTATCAAAACAACATGTCACGTCCATTTCATCTTAACTAACAAATTTAATTACACTGTCAAAAGATAGACAAAGATGTAGTTTACTCCATATTCACACCGGACCAGCAAATCTGAACTGGAATGGAGGTGAACAAATGAGAATGGGTTACGAGGTAGTAGTAGAGAAGATTTGATTACTTAATAAAATGGCGGGCGCCCTTCCTCAAAAAAAAAAAAAGGTAGTAGTAGAGAAGAGAAGAGAAGAGAAGATGTCAACGGATAGGAATTTTTCAACAAGAAGAACTGGACGGATCGTCTGGATAACCACATGGTCGGGTCAGTCTCCTCTTTTACGCCCGCGCTGGCCAGATCTCAACCCCCCTCCACGTCGGCAAGGTGGCGCAAAAAGAATCTCACACTGAAAAAGCAAAGCGCACCAGAGCAGAGCGAAGCAACCGCGGTTCCGCAGGAGAACATGTCGCATCATTGCTCGGCCATGAGAGAAACTCCCCCAAAGTTCCGGTCCGTTTCCAACACCTTGCTGGGTAACCGCTAACGTCACCAGTAGCCATCACCAAAGAAGAGAACAACCCACCCCGCTTCCCCCGCGTACGTAAATCTCATAACAGTCATACGTCTATGATCTGACCTAGTGCTCCATCCCTGCTGAATCTGACCATTCTCATCGCCAACAATGTCCCCCGCCGCCGCTCAAGCGGACGCGCCGCCAGGGGATCTCAAACCGAAGGTAGCTCGCGCGATAAACGGCCCGCCTCCCAGGCCTCCGAGGCGAGGGGTGTGCTTTTCCTTCGCGGCGTACGCCAAGACGGTCATACACCAGCTCCGCTCCTGCGGTGTCCAGGTCGCTCGTGGCCTCACGGATGCCGAGCTCGAAGCCGTTGAATCCGCACACGCGTTCCGGTTCCCTCCTGACCTCCGTTCCATCCTCCACGAAGGCCTACCGCTAGGCCCAGGCTTCCCTGACTGGCGCTGCGCCTCGCCGCAGCAACTCCAGATCCTCCTCACCTTGCCGTCCTCCTCGCTAGTCGCCGCCGTCTCCAGGGGCTTGTTCTGGTGTACGGCGTGGGGATCCCGACCGTTGCTGTCCGCTGACGCCACAGCTGTGGCCAAGAACGCACTCGCCGCAGCACCGACGCTCGTGCCCGTCTACCGCAACCACTACGTCCCCGCGGCCCCCAACCTGGCTGGGAACCCCGTCATCTACGTCCAGGGTCCCGACGTCCGGTGCGCAGGGCTCGATCTCACCGACTTCTTTCGCCGCCAGAACTTCGGGTCCTCCTCCACCTCCCCGGCGCCGCCGCTTGCCCCGAAGCCGGCATGGGCTGCGAAATCGGCCAGGATCATTGAGGTGTGGACGGACGTGGTGGAGCAGGGTATCCGAGGCGGGTTCGGGTGGACGACGACGGAGTCGGGTGAATCAGTCGTCGGGAAGTGCCTCGAAGAAGTCGGATGGAAGCTCAGGGACGGTGGTTGGAGGGAGGATGACGTCAGGGAGATGCTCATGATGGGGGAGAAGAACCAAGGGCTGGTGCGGCCGCAGCACCTGACCTTGGCCACGGGGGACAGCCTGGTGGCCGGGCTCCGTGACTCGGAGAGCGTGGCCTGGCACGTGAGGCTGCTTGGACTCGCTCTACTCAGGGCAGGCTGGAGCGTCCAAGACGTGGCGTATTGTGTTAGCGGTGGACCTGGTGATACTACTACTACCACTGGCGGCGGACCCGGTGAATACATCAGCTATACCAAAGAGGGGCAGGAGTAGAAGACGACATATTTGTGAATACCCATTCATTTGCGAATACTTGATTCATCAGTCAAAAATAATAGCACTGATTCTTACGAATACTTGTAGAAAAAAACACCACAACAATTCCCGATTGTGTTAGATATTTGTCAAATGTAAAGAACGCCATCCTAAATTCCTTAAAATTTTGTTTATTTCCATGCATCCTTTTCCCCATTGAGCACATGTCAACATGCTATCACCTAGCCTTCTCCATGTGTGTATTTGTTGGACACAACCAACCGCACACATGGCTTGTGATATAGATACCCTTACTAGACCATTCCATGCACATGATTAACACCTTCGCATGAGGAGCTTCTTATCAATAGTCAATAACGATCATTCATATGTCCACCCATTTGACTCTCGCCCTCATGAAGCCTGTATAAGATAGGAATTAATTATAACCCTTTCCCTTTGGCAAGAATGATGGGTCGGCTTTCTTTTTAACTTACACATGGACCTTCATTAAGATGGAAGGTGGACAAAATTATAGCCCTTTCCCTTTGGCAAGCATGTTGGGCTTTCTTTTAACTTGGACATGGACCTTCATTGAGATGCAAGGTGCCATTAGGATGGCATAACATAGGGCATGTTCATTTAGCCATGGATCATCTTGTTGACTGTTCAGTCACTCAACCATAAGTTTCTACGCATATATCTATCTATCCCTTGGATTTTTGTTATGTTTATAACGTTCATTATGCCATAGGAAACTAGAGTTCTAGCCTCTCTTGATACACTCTATTCTATTAAAGTGGGTGAGGAGGGGGAGAGAGCCATGCTACGATGAACTCCCGCGTGTTAGTGATGTCTTATACTCAAGCCAATTTGCAACATACATTTTTTTATCGATCAAAATTTATTGACTCTCTAAAATGTCATTTCAATAATAAAACATGCCAAATTTAAGCTCATTCTTACACTAGTAGGTCACGCGTTCGAGTAATGTACACACGAAATTTTTTGAGTTCATTTGCACACTTGTATGTCATGTGTCTAAGAAAAATAACGTGAGTTGCTTTTGTAATGCTTGAGTTTCAATACACGCTTTAATTTTCCTATGTAGTCTACTCATCTAATGCTTACGAAGGCCGATGGTTTGAATTTTCTACATACTTGACATGTATATACAAATACCATTTGAGCGTATATCGCAATCCATATAATTGAGTGTATTATAACTCAATTTTATATATTTCATAAAAACACATCTATTTCTTAAATATTGGGATTTGAGTCAGCATCATGTCGTTGGGTGCCTCGACATACACTCTTATTTAAAGGCATGCCCCTGTGCATAATATAAACCCATGTCATTGTTCTCTAATTATATTTTTAAGATGGTATGGGAGCCTAGGATGAAGTTACAAAGGAGAGCATTATTGAGGAGGCACAACTGTCATAATATTAGAGGATCTCCATCCCCTCTAGGATTGTTTTCGTCATCGTCACATGTTCTCACCATGATATCATATTTACCATGTTGCAAGGAGAACAACATTTCCGAAGACCATTTTGGGATATTCACCCCTAGAGACCATCTTCACCACATCTTGGGAAGAAACATAATCTCCTCACCCTCCATCCATACAAAGAATCCGATTTGTCTATGTCAAGAATTTCTAGAATACATTTGGTATCTCTCAGTTTCCTAAGTCACCACCTACATAGTCATCCCTTTTGGTCTAAGACATCGTAGGAAGAAAGGACACGACAGTGCATCAAAGCAAGTTGTGTCACCACCTACAGAGTTGTCCTTCTTGGTCTAACGCAACTACAGGCGGCAGTGACATGACATGTCACTAAATGAGCATGTCATGTCATCAATTGGTTAATATCTATCCTAGCGGCGACAAACACGACATGTGTCTAGCCTCTAACATGCCGCATGACTTCTTTTCTAGTCACATATGTGCTCTACATCAATGTAATAATGTTAGAAATTAAGAAAGAAGTTATAGATACTCCTAAACAATTTGTTGATATTGTTCAAAATTATGTGATCATGTCTCACAAAATGACATGTCATAACTCTGGTCCAAGGAGTCACAAAGTAAAAGGTCTAATTCTAAGAGAAGGACACACATAGTAGTGATGAACTCCCGTGTGTTAGTGATGTCTTATACTCAAGCCAATTTGCAACATACATTTTTTTATCGATCAAAATTTATTGACTCTCTAAGATGTCATTTGAATAATAAAACATGCCAAATTTAAGCTCATTTTTACACTAGTAGGAGTAGGTCATGCGTTCGAGTAATGTACACACGAAAATTTTTGAGTTCATTTGCACACTTGTATGTCATGTGTCTAAGAAAAATAACGTGAGTTGCTTTTGTAATGCTTGAGTTTCAATACACGCTTTAATTTTCCTATGTAGTCTACTCATCTAATGCTTACGAAGGCCGATGGTTTGAATTTTCTACATACTTGACATGTATATGCAAATACCATTTGAGTGTATATCACAATCCATAGTTGAGTGTATTATAACTCAATTTCATATATTTCATAAAAACACGTCTATTTCTTAAATATTGGGATTTGAGTCACATCATGTCGTTGGGTGCCTCGACATACACTCTTATTTAAAGGCATGCCCATGTGCATAATATAAACCCATGTCATTGTTCTCTAATTATATTTTTAAGATGGTATGGGAGCCTAGGATGAAGTTACAAAGGAGAGCATTATTGAGGAGGCACAACTGTCATAATATTAGAGGATCTCCATCCCCTCTAGGATTGTTTTTGTCATCGTCACATGTTCTCACCATGATATCATATTTACCATGTTGCAAGGAGAACAACATTTCTGAAGACCATTTTGGGATATTCACCCCTAGAGACCATCTTCACCACATCTTGGGAAGAAACATAATCTCCTCACCCTCCATCCATACAAAGAATCAGATTTCTCTATGTCAAGAAGTTCTAGAATACATTTGGTATCTCTCAGTACCCTAAGTCACCACCTACATAGTCATCCTTTTTGGTCTAAGACATCGTAGGAAGCAAGGACATGACAGTGCATCAAAGCAAGTTGTGTCACCACCTACAGAGTTGTCCTTCTTGGTCTAAGGCAACTACAAGCGGCAGTGACATGACATGTCACTAAATGAGCATGTCATGTCATCAATTGGTTAATATCTATCCTAGCGGCGACAAACACGACATGTATCTAGCCTCTAACATGCCGCATGACTTCTTTTCTAGTCACATATGTGCTCTACATCAATGTAATAATGTTAGAAATGAAGAAAGAAGTTATAGATACTCCTAAACAATTTGTTCATATTGTTCAAAATTATGTGATCATGTCTCACAAAATGACATGTCATAACTCTGGTCCAAGGAGTCACAAAGTAAAAGGTCTAATATTACGATAAGGACACACATAGTAGTGATGACCCACCTAAATATGAGTACTTCTCTTATTGGAGATCAAAATGATGCCAATCTTCTCCTTAATCTATGGAACTCCTTGGATCCCTAGGTTGTGGAGACAACTTTCCATTTCACTAGTTGTAAGGAACTATGGGATCACCCTTAACTTATGTGTTCAAACAACATCTCAAGGAAGTATTATATGACAATGGAAACCTAATCTTTGTATATATGGTAAGATATCACAACAATACTTTGATGAACTCACCCATATCATGGAGGACTTGGACACCCTTACCCATTTTATATTGATCCAATCAAGCTTCATGAGCAACATGACTAGATGTTCTTTTAAGACCATGGTTGAGTCTTATCTCTAAATATGTTTGTTTATGTTGGATCTCCTTGTATTATGATAATTGGATTTCCATTTGTGCTATCTAGAAAACATGTTGATGCTTGTGAATTAGCATTATATATATGGATGATATTTGGATAAAATTTCAAAAAGAAATTATATCTAATTGGATGTTGAATATGTAATGAACACATGGTCATTAAACCCTAATATAATCATTATGAAGGGTTGAACCCTAATATAATCATTATGTTATGATATGGGTCTTAGATAAGGTTTTTGGTTTATGAAGGGTTGAGACCTAATATAATCATTATGTTATGATATGGGTCTTAGATAAGGTTGTAGAGAAGTATTCTATATACAAATGAACCTAGATTGGCTGAAGATGCCTTAGAATGGATTTCATTAGCTTACAATAGAGTTTTATCTTCTAGACCAGAAAAGTCATCCAACCTTTGGTGAAGTCAGTTTGACTTACTAGTAACATGGTGCTAATGACAATCACTTTGAGAGGCTTGTTGTGTATGCTTTTGGTATTTGTTTAGTCTCATGTGAAAACCATGGGGTGAATGCCAACATACATGTTTTTCAAAATGGAGTCATCACCACATTTATGCAAACAATGAGGAAAATTATAGAAAACACACTTTGAAAAATTGAGTGGATAAGGTAAACAAGGAAAAATGGATAAAATAGTAAGGTGTTGATTTATGTATGGGGAAGGTATTACAAAAAACCCCCACAATGTCCTTAACGTGTTTTAACTCTCAGGGAGGTTCTGGAATTTCATTTTCTCTAAAAAAGGGCTTGTGTGTGCAAGATTTAATGAAACTAACAAGAAAAGATCACCTACAAGATATAATGAAAATAACAAGAGTATATAGGTGATCATCAACCATGGATGTTCATATCCTCACCCCAATAAGGGTTGAAAGGGGGGGGGGAGACAGAAAAGGTTGGAGTTGCAAGCTTAAAAAAAATGTAAAAAATAATCACTAGTACAGTACTGACCTTTAGTGTCGGTTATTTAAGGCTTTTGGCATCGGTTTCAAAGCGACACCCAAATGGGCGCCGCTAAAAGTCGAAACCTTCAACGTCAGTTTTTACACCGATGCCATAACCCTTCCCGCCACCAAAAACGCCCAACACTATAGGCGTCGGTTATTTAATAAAACTGACACTATATCCAGGTCAAAGACGTCAGCGTTTCACAAAAACTGACGTCATAACCCCCTTCCCACCACCAATAAAATGCGCCAGCAAGGGCACCATCGACGTCAATTTTTATATATACCTAGCTACATAGATGTCAGTTTTTTGCTAATAACTGACGCTGTATGTATTTGTTGTCAGTTTTATACTAATAATCGACGCCTATTTTCTGATTTTTTTCTTATCAGTTTGCAGGCCTGCTGTATGGCTGGTCAGCAGGATGCCGAACCTACAATTCAGTTCTGAACTACAAGTTTACAACATCCATTGATATCAGCCAACAACAGGCCACAAACCCACAAAATTAACAAGATGAACACCAATTTATGATCTTACACATGTAGAAACAAGTAGTTCCATTTCAAATTTCCTCCATTTTCACACACATTTAACAACCTACAGTTTTTTATTTCATCTCTTTTCACATTCAGACACATGTAGAAACATTCACGTATTGATCATCTTCAAATTCACACATATGACAATTCAAAAAAATTCATTCACATTCACACAAAAATAATTATGAGAACAAAGTTTAGAAATATCATTCTTTATTCATCATCATCATTATCACCATCACTATCCCAATCATATTTAAAAATTCCCACTACTTGTTGGGCTTTTGCCCATTCTTCTTTTACATCATCTAATTCTTCCCTCGTATAGATAGTATGCACATCTAATAATTTTCCATCTGTAGTCAAGTCAGTTTCAAACACCTGCAAAGAGAATGATGTATATATATAATTAATAATATATAATAAGATTGATATATTTCATATTATATAATGAGACTATATATAATACTTTATGTATGGTATCAATTTCTATTGCGACATGTTTGATGATTAGGTCCATAAATCACATCACATAGTATGCACATGCTCAGCCATTGTCTTGTGTAGCACATTATAAATTGAAACATATAAAATATTCAAAAATACAAATAAGCATAGTTCACATAAATAATATATACATTGGAGTCGGGAAATTACTTTCAAATTTTCCCAAATTTGTGGTTGATTCTTTTTCTTGGGGACCTTTCCTCCAGCTCTTTTGAACTCCCGTAAAGCCCTACATGTTAATGTCACACATTAAATTGCATAATTAAATAGTAATGTAATAACATATGTTAACAGATATAAAAATATGAAATTTTTCTCACAGGAATAATGGCCTTTTCATTGTGTGTCTATATAATATATTCAATTCATTCCCCACAGGATCTAGATAATAGACAGTGAACATCTTGGGGACAATAACTAGTAACTCCCAATGCCTACCACTACAGGTAAGAAAGTTAAAAATTAATAACTCAAAATCCACAATAAAAATATAATTTTCTTAAGTACAAAATATAAGTAAAGTAAACTTACTCGACATTGAATGGAGCTATTATCACCGTCTTTTTTTTACCAAAATATTTAAAAGTAGCACAGCAGTATGAAGTAGCCGAAGAAGGGTCTTTATCTACAAGACTAATCAAAGATGGAACCAAAAATCCCACATGGGAAAATGAAAAATATGTACATATCATGTGTAAGTGGCTGTAAAACATGTATTACGTATGCATTAATATATAAGAAACCAGATCACCATATATAAAACAAGGTATATGGATGTATAAATAAGATCTCACCATATCCATAGCTCTATCATAGATGTATTCATCCAATCATAAAGAAACAACTCCAAAAATATCTTATATAAATAGCTTATTATCGTATGATTGACCTACAATATCCTCCGAAATTGAAACATTTATAGGGCAATTTGGAACATGTTCGCCTATCCATACTGCCATACCCCTACAATTAGGACCTAACGAGGCGTGTAGGTCTCTTGGAAGCCAACTTGGTACTTCAGGAGGTGGAGGTGGATGTCGAGATGTAACGGGTGTCTTCCTTTTGACCTGTATATGTAATTTCAGATCAATTGACTCATATATACACACTAACAAATTACCGTAATGTAAATTTACCATACAATATTAGTATAGACGACATCTGTTTTGGGCCACATTATCACTCTACCTTCTGCCTCACTAAGTATTTCAGAATCTGAGTGGGCATATGGTAATGGAAGATCTCTCCAATTGGGTAGTACATGTATCGGTCTCACACGAACCGCACCAGTTGGTACTGGAGTCCTATGAAACATGTCCCCTAGAAGGGCTGGGTAAGCTTGTGCCTCTGCAATGATATATTCCTGACTTTTTAGACGGCATGGCTTCAACCCCTACAAATTTACGTAAAGAATTTTATATATATATATATATATATATATATATATATATATATATATACATAAACATATCATCTTGAATATACTAGATACTATGTCATAAAATACTTATAGTAGATGTGCTAGGTGGGTCTATAGGATTACTCCCAACCTCTACAGTAGGAGAGGAGCGGCACGCCACAGGAACTATCTGAGTGGTAGCCTGAGACGCCTGCTACTTCACCATTGCTTCTTGGACTTTATTATTAATTAACTCATCTACCTATACATCGATAAAAGAAACACTAGCTTTTGATTATTGATTCCCTTTCGCAATAACATTCTAAATAAAGAATAGGTTACCTCAAAATTTGATAATCCCAATTTTGGGACATGTTTGCACTATGATGGTCCAAAGAACGCTTTTATGCCCACACCAGCGCCTACACCCCTAACACGTCCAGGATGATCTGGGTTACCAAGAGCAACTATAAATTCATCTTTGTGCCCTCAGGGATGAACTTGCCTTCCTTCCTCTTCTCTTGAAGCTCCCGCTAATCGCCATCAATAGAAATTGGTAAGTAAACATAACAATAATCCATACCGATTGCTCTAAGAGTTGAATTTTACCATTTTTGCAGCTGCCTCAACAGTTGTGGGCTTAGTTATATCTCCTTTCTTGTTTTGCCTCCCAGCTATCCACATATAATGGTGAGGCTGCAGTCTCTTGAGTAGCAGCAAACTGAGCAGTAGACTCAGCCTGTAGTCTTTGGTGAATGCTTGCATAGCCTTTTGGACCCATCGTGTGGTCATGCACATTTAGTGCACGCCTTTATCTTTGAGCATCGCTGATAGCCTTGTTAGTAAGAACATTAATTTGGTTAGTAACACTAAAGGTTAATCTTGAAAGGTGAATACATAAGAACGTATATTAATTAAATTGGGAGTGGCGCTTAATACCTTGAATTTGTCAGTTTTTCTTTTGGTAACAACTCCTCACAGTCATTGGGGTCTAGGTAGTTCTATTGCTCAGTGGCTTTCTTTTTCCTCTTCTCAGCATCTTGTATGTAATCACGAGTGATATTTGTTCTATAGTTCCTTAGGACCCTCCCACAGAGTTGAATTACGCATTTACGATGCAGCTTTTCATCCAGTTCAAATATGTTCTGTAAAATTGAATTGCTATTAACTAGTATTAAAAAAATTAGTAATCTACAAAATAGAATTACAAATAATAATAACTCACGCATAGTTCCTTCCATACTAAGTCTTTCTTCCCCTTAGGAACTTTATGCCAAGATTCAACATTAGGACTATAATGGCTACGAGTAAAAATCCTAAGATATGAAATAAATGAGTTGTGGTTCACTCCAGTTGGATTTCCTGCATGATCAAAATCCACAGCCAGTTTAGGTCCATTGCCCCTTTGTTGTAGTAACTTGTTCATCATAGTGATGCCACTCACTTTTTCAATTTTTTTTGCTGATCATCAAGTGCCCCAAGTTCTTCAGAGAGTACATCATCAACCTAAAATTTGACAAAATAAACACACTTACATGATATAAATATAAATGGACTTATAGATAGAAATATTGGATATATTTTAAAACTTACATTGTGAGGCGGCGTATTGATATCCTCACCCTCACAGTAATCATCATCACAATCATCATGCTCATGCTCAGCCATCTAAAAATTCACATTCACATTGTATAGTTCACAATCATAAATTAAAGTTCACATTGTAAAGTTCACATTCAGAAAAATAAAACATATAAAAAATATAAGCATGCATGCCTCTAATATTGCAGTCTTTTATCAATTAACAACCCTTCATTGTGATCTCCGTACACATACAAGTCATCATTAGCTTCAATATTTGGTGGTGTTGGCAACCCAACTGAGAATGGACTAGAGTCATCATACTTATCATAGTACTCTTCTTCATCTATAGGATCTTTAATGAACTGCCTTTTACCATGAAGAACAATCGACCATTTATCATTTGCAGGATCATCGATATAAAATACTTGTTTCACCTGTGATTCCAATATGAATGGTTCACCCTTCTCGCCAATCTTTTCAAAGTTCACTTATGTGAAACCCAATCCATCCACTATAACTCCTTTGGTGTTATCAACCCAATTACATTTAAAGAGAATAATTCTAAAATATACGTAGTCAAACTCCCATATATCTTCAATGACACCGTAATATGACATTTTCGCTTCACGTGGACTCTTATCCTTTGCACTTGTAAAAAATAATGAAGACGCTTGAAGGGTGACCCCACTATTTTGGACGACACTCTTATCATCTTGATGCTTTGTGTAATATGAGAATCCATTTATGTCAAACCCTTCATAAGACATAACATTCATATTTGGTTTAAAGGCGAGGCATTTGATAGTTTCAGTAAGATTATTTGGTGTTTGAGATAGTTGATGTAAGACTTTATCTTCAACCCACTTAATAAATGCCTTGTTATGCTCTCTAGCAAGCCACATTGAATTGGCTTGAGGATATTGTCTCTTGGTGAAATTGGTAAGTTCCTCGATATAAACACTCACTTCATCGATGTTGTGTAAAATATACAAGTGACCTTGTTCCAACTTCTCACGGTTTATTACTTTCATCCGTGATCCTAAAATTCCTTTGCCAAAATGCTCCTCAATATTCTTGTCATTAACAGGAGCACCATTACCACTCAGAAAGTCATTGCAAAAATCCATAACCTCTCTTGCCACATAACCCTAAATAATACTCCCTTCAGGCCAATAACATTTGAGAACATTACCTTTAAAAATGCCCATGTATCATTCAAAGGGATATATCTAATGCAAGAAAACTGGTCCCAACATTTTCACTTCTCTAGTCAAGTGGACAATAAGATGTACCATGATATCAAAGAATGAAGGAGGAAAATACATCTCAAGCTGACATAGGGTAACAACCACATCTCTTTGCAATTTATCGAGAGTATCAGGGTCAATAACTTTGCTACACAGACTGTTGAAAAAGAAACAATGTCTGGTGATTGCAAACCTTACATGCTTCGGCAATATAGATCGAATTGCCACAGGCAATATTTGTTGCATTAGAGTGTGACAATCATGAGATTTAAGACCTATCAACTTCAAATCTTTCATTGATACCAATATATGGATGTTGGATGAGTAACCCTCTGGCACCTTAACATTTATCGAGCATTCACAATAAGCTTTCTTCTACTTTCTAGACAATGTGTAACAGGGAGTAGGTAAGTATGTTCTCCGATCGCTACTAATTACTTCTATTAATTCTGTCTTTATTCCCATTTCACGTAGGTCCATTCTAGATTTTATCCCATCTTTAGTCTTACTTGGTATATATTCAATAGAGTACCAATGACATTATCACAAACATTTTTCTCAACGTGCATGACATAGATACAATGCCTGACTGCCAAAGAACTCCAATAAGGAAGATCCCAAAATATTGACTTCTTCTTAAACAAAGATTTGTCACTCCGTGTGGCCATGGTACATTGTGATCTCTTACCAAATTCATTGGCAAAGTCTTTTACTCTTTCATAAACAACCTCCCCTGGTATAGGTTTAGGTGCACCCTGTTCCTCATTCCGTCCATTGAATGCTTTGCACAACCTATGATACAGATGGAATTTTAGAAGAAACCTTTGATGACCAAGATATACGGTCTTGCTGCCATGTTTTAGTCATATTGAATCAGTGTTCTCTTCACATATAGGACACGCTTTAGATCCTTTGACACTATATCCAGACAAATTCCCATATGCTGGAAAGTCATTAACAGTACAAAACAACATAGCATGCAACCTAAATGTCTCTCTTTGTGAAGCATCATAGATCATCACACCTTCACCCCAGAGTTTCTTTAAGTCATCAATGAGAGGTTCAAGATAAACATCGATATCATTTCCAGGTTGTTTAGGGCCCGATATCAACAACGACAACATAACATACTTACTTTTCATACACAACCAGGGAGGAAGATTGTATATAATAAGCATAACTGGCCAAGTGCTATGTTGGTTTCTCAATGTCACGTACGGATTCATCCCATCTGTACAAAGCCCAAGTCTTAGATTCCTGACTTCTTCACCAAATTTAGGGTACAATAAATCAATCTTCTTCCACTATGGGGAATCAGACGCATGTCGTAGGATCCCATCATTATTTTTCTTAGCATCTGCATGCCACCTCAAATACTTTGTATCTATCAGATTGGCAAACAAGCGTTGAAACTGTGATATTATAGGTAGATACCACATCACCTTGGCAGGAGAACCATAAGTTTTGGACTCCCCCGAAGTCATTGATTTATACCTTGACACACCACATTTTGGACAATCTTTCAAATACACATAGTCCTTTTGAAATAATACACAATCATTCAGGCATGCGTGTATCTTCTTGGACTCCATTCCCATTGGGCACAACAATTTCTTTAACTAGTATGCTAAGATTGGCAACTCGTTTCCTTTAGGAAGAATTTCTTTCAACAAAGACAACAATGACATGAAGCTTTTTTCACTCCATCTATTGTTATCTTTCGGCTTATATAATCTCAACACAACAATAAGCTTTGTAAACTTGGTACAACCTGTGTATAACAGTATCTCAACATCATGCATAATGTTTCTAAACATGGGAGGTGGATCGGTGTGCTCTACCCCACAACTATCGAGCATCGCATCAACGATGTCTACTGGAACTGGTTCGTTCACATCTACGTCATCGGAGGAAATTTATTCTTCTACACAAGCACTGCTATCGACATCCACTGATTTCAAGTTTGAAATCTCTCCATTCTAGTGCCATTCTATATAGCTTTGTACAATTATTTTGCACATGACATGACTTTTGATTTTATCACCAATGCTGACTTTCAAGTTGTTACTGCAATGCCTACATGGACAGTAGAACCTATCTCCAGGTTGTTTCCTATGTTCCTCGGCAAATCTAATAAACTGATCAAGACCAGAAATAAACTCTGGGGTGCAACGATTTGGAATGGACATCCATGATCTATCCATTCTATGATCAAAGAGAAAACACATATATATTAGGGTTTAGGCTTAAAAGATTAGGGTCTAGGGTTAAAATATTAGGGTTTATGGTTAAAAGTTTAGGGTTTAAGGTCTTATATATAATTAATGTGTACCACCTATCCAATTCTTGAACGCCTAATCTCACTAGTAAGTGTATAATGTGTATTGGGTTTTCAAGAAAATTTTGGTAGCATTTTTCCATTGTTCTCTAAGTACATATGTACTTAGAGAACAAATGAGGAAATGCTACCGAAATTTTATTGAAAACCCAATACACATTATACACTTACATCCTAAGTGAGATTAAGTGTTCAAGAACAGTCCCAAACCGGGGACTATCCAATATTTACTCCTAATGAGTAAATCTTGGACGAGTTTTTAGGCCAACAAATACATGTATGTTGTCATTCTTATACCTACAATCCTAGTTTCATCATTCATATCTTAAGTTTTGTGTAACATCATTTAATCATGCTTGTCAGTAAATACTAAACGATAAATAAACCATCCATATATCAAAGATTTGAATCAAAATGAAGCCTAATGGCACATTGGGAGAGTGAGAATATTATACCTCACTTGAAGGCTGAAGAAGAAATATATGCAAATCAACAGTAAGTCAACATCACATGCAACAACATAAATGCACGATTCAATTATGTTATAATGTATTAATTAGGGGTCAATCTTTAAGTTTTAACTAGAGCTTCATATATCAACATACATACTAGGTCATATTTCAAGTCAAGATTTAGGCATTTAATCACCTTAGGGTGCATACATGATTTGCAAGGTATTTGGGTGCACAAAGAATAATATATGTTACTGATTTAGGAGTTCACATGATCATTTTAGAAATAGAAGACCCACATTTTAGCTTTGGGCATGGCCATAATAATATATGTTACTAATTTAGGAGTTCACATTATTAATGATTTCAAGTTGAAAATGAGTTGTATTGGATAGACCCATAATGGAAGTGATCATTGAAAAAATACTAGACAATCATTATACTTTGAGAAAATGATGTCTATGATTGTTTGACCTAAAGTTCTTTTTTGTAAGCAAAAACTCTTCCTTTTTTGTATTTTTGAGCAAAAGTATTCAACCTCAGCATGAAAGAGAAACACTGCAATTTGTAAAAAAATAATACAATTTAGAACTATACTTTAAAAGAAGAAATAGACAGAGCTCTAATAAGTAGGCCTAGATAACCATTCAATTGAACTATTGATGAACATGACACTAAACAGATCTTCTGAGAACTCAATCACAGAATATTTGGCTTGAAAAATTGGCATGAGCACTTTCAAAATAAGAGGAATGAGCCTATTAAAACAAACTATTATGGATTATATAGCCATTATCGTTAGAAATATAAAAATCTGAGAATCTCTATCAAATAAAAGACTGTCGGAGGAAGAAGAGGAGGAAGAAGAGGAGTAGGCCGACGTGGAGAGAGGTACATGTCGTAGCAGCGACGACGAGCTCAGGTTCTGAGCAGCGGTAGAAGGTGGCAGTGCGGCAGGCGAGAAGTAGTGGCAGTGGAGCAATATGCGAGCACTGACGACAGAGCAGTAGGCGGTAGTGGCGGTAGAGAGATCGGTGGTGGAGAGAAATCGCCAGACCCTAAACTAATCGGGAATGAAATAGAGAAAGGGGAAGAGTCTGGTTTGTGTGGGCGCTATTAAGTTAACTACAGACGTCAGTTATTATCAACAACCGACGCTTAAAACGATGGGTGTCAGTCACCACAAAAAATTGACGCCGAAGGGGGGTAAAAAATTTTGTGGGGATAGTGCAGGAACACACATCTACGCCAGTTATTGTAAGAAAACTGACGACAAAAATGGGGCCGATTTCACTAGTAAAAATTGGGCCATTATTCATGAGTGAGTCCTGTCACAAACCCCTCTCTACAAGCCCTCACAAATAGGGACAATTGTGAGTCTGGCCCTCACAAATGGTCCGTGAAGAGAACTCACATGACAAATACCAGTGGCCCTCACGAATACAATTGTCACGGACTAACTGACCCTCAAGAATGTTATATTGAGGGACTATTTATCCTTCATAAATATATTTTTGAGGGACTATTTAGCCTTTATAAATACATTTTTGAGGGCATGTTTAGTTCTCATAAATACATTTTTGAGGGACTTGATGGTCCTTGAGAATATATTTTTGAAGGGCTAATGCCTTCATTAATATTATTTTTGAGGGGCTATGTGGTCGTCATCAATGCAATTGTGATGGACAATCTGGATCTCATTTTTGAGGGACTAAAGACCTTCATTAATATATTTTTGAGGTATTACTGTAAATGATTTGGTTATTGATTTATTGAATGATTTGTTGAATGTTAATTAATTTTAAATGAAAACTTTGTATATATAATCTCAAGCAATATTTTTATAAGAGTCACATGACATCATAAGAATTTTCAACACCAAAATGACACATAAAAATGTTAAATCACCTCAAACCAATTTCTATTAATGAAGCAAAATATTATTCGTACATTGTGTGCTCAACGTTGATATAAATAATGAATACATATGATTCTAAAATTTGAGATTGATGAAAATCAACATATCATGCTAGAAATTCTTAAGATCTGTAATGTCTCTATATTCCTTCAAATGGTGTGGTGCTCTTCATCAATGACATGCCTCATACGGTTGGGTACTTGAGTATTCTTATCCTAAAAATGACAAATCATTATATTAATAGAATTTAAAGTTTATACATAAATCATAGTACAAAAAACAACTTACCCTTATACTTCAGTTATGTTCTACTCCAAAGTGCATTGTCGGTCGAATATATCTGCAATTTATTAAATCACATCTTCCAATTTCAGATAATACTAAATCCTATCTGCAATTTATTAGATCAGTGAATATATATGCAAAGTTCTAGTGCACCTACATCTAAATATAGGCCACCACAAAGATGAAGATATTGTCCCAAATTTGACAAGAAATGCTCGTATTAAATACATTACCTATTATGAAGATTCAGAAAGCATTCCAGGAAAGAAAATAGTTGTTTGGGAGATCAATAAAGGTACAAATGCTTTATAAGAAAAACTCTACGATTTTATTAAATCATTGAACATATATGCAGAGTTTTAATGGAATCTGATGAAGTTGATGGGTTAGGTGGTTAAAGAGGGGTGCACATACATACAATGTACAGTAGCAGCAGCCAGCAACATCCACATCTGGCCAGCCAGCAAATGCATAAGATTGATCACCCGTAACTATCAGCCTAAATATTTAGGTGCAACGCTCCAGGTTGGGGAGCTCCCTGCTTGATGAGAACAAGATTCTGGAGGGATGGGATTTCTGTGCCATCTTTACCTACAACATTGTTTGTTTTATGTGTGAATTATTTCCACAAATAGCTTCAGTTCTCTTCCTAATGGTGTACAAGTTATAAACTTAAGAATAATTTCTGTTTGCACATGGATGTGGAAGATGTTTCTCATACAGGAATCTACTTCAGTCACATGGATGGACACTTCTCATCAAGAAAAGGTTTTTGACTTTGCTTCCTGCACCGTTAAACATGCTGGGTAATCACTAGATGCTATAGAGAATGAGGTGGAAAATAATATGAACATGCATTAATAAGGATGCCTATCCTAGAATAACAAATGGGAAACAAGGTTTCTCATTTTTTGGTTTTTATGTGTAGGCGGAACATTACCCACCTTATGTTTAAGATTTGAAATCAATTGGACCAACAAAGAAGAGCAAACCAAGTGAACTCTAGAAGTGTGGTCATTGTAGTTTAGAACCCTACAACCAAATCAAGTTCATCCTCAACAAAAATGAGTAGCCATCTCTAAACTAGATCAGAAAGAAATGAATTAGAGTTTGTTGTTCTCCCTGTTGCTAAGAGCAGGACAAAGAACATGGTTATAACAAAAAAAATGTAGTAGTGGCAGTAGGTGATGATGGATCGTGGATTGAGATAATGGCCTTTCTTAGGAAGAGATGATGCAGTAGTTTTTGCAAGTTGAATGCTATCACTGTTGGTGTGGATGTAGGAGGTGTGTAGAGGTGGTCGGTAACATGTTGCAGGGCTGTTGTGGCTCCAAGTATACAACACAATTGGGCAGAAATGGCTGGGTATACTGCTAAGGAAATATTTTTTGATTGGGGGTAACCTGTGATGAAGGTGGGCTTGTGGCTGCAATGTTACAGTTGTGTTGTTGAATGGTACACTGGTATCATTGCTATTGGTTTGATGGACCGGATGCTATGGACTGCATGTTAGAGTTGTGATTTCTGCAAAATGTATTTATATGCAGTAGCATTATACTTTACAGCAATATAGATAGGACAACAAAGAACAAGACGGTCTAAGAACTAAAGATAAATATAAGAATCTTGGATGAAGGTGTTACAAATGTTACCTTTAAAGTATACAACCACACATATTATAAGACAAAAAGAACAAGACGGTCTAAGAACTAAAGATAAATATAATAATCTTGGATGAAGTTTTACTATCTTTTAATTATGGGTTAATATTTTATACATTTTCCCAAACCTTCTAATTGGATAACAATAGATCTTACTGATCTTGATAGGTATGTTCTTAGTTTCTCACTTATTTCTCTTATAACTTTGAGAATATATCAGCTGGTATGTAAAGGCCTCAATTCCATCTTGTTAATATACAATTAAGTCACAAGAAACTTTAAGAAATTCATGTTGACTGCAGGTTGGAACATGTGTTAGCAGTTCTCTAAATACACATGCCTATGCCTCTCTAAATATGGTTCTAATTTATAAGTTGATGTTTAGCTACATGATTATGTTTGTTTTCCTGTCAAGCAGATCATTTTTTGTGAAGTGAGAATGTGATTTCAATGTGAATCTACTTAGATGGCTATTTGTCTTCTAATAATATGTGCTTGCTGGATTTTGGAAAATCTATTGTATTTGTCTTAATTTCTTCACATTTTCTCCTTTTTAAGCAACATACATATAATTCAATTTTGAAATTTGTTTTGAGTAGTGTTATTTATATGAATACATATGCTAACCATATTGCTTCAATTTTTTGTTATCTTTTTTAATTTCATAACAAGACTTTGAGATGAGTCTATTTCTTAGCATATGGAGATCTAACCTATCTGTACGATTTGTTGTTCCCTTTACCTGGTATGTTCCTAATGTTATTTTTAATCAATAAATGTGTTGTCTTTGTCATCTAATGTGAAGAGAGATTGTGGGATATGGCATGGATCCATGTGAAAAATGTCTCCCATTCCTTATATTCATAATTGTTTTCATTTCAAGAGATTAAGTAATAAAGTAGCAGTGCCTGAAACAAAAAACTATAACTCTCTGCATAAGTTGGAACGCACTTTCTACATCCACATCTGCTAAAAAACTACCACATTGACATGATACATCCATGTGGTCCTTCTCTTAGAAATGGTATGAAACGTCTCATAACTAGTAGGCTTTGCTTGGCTTATGATATATCTAGAATGGAATTCATTTCTCATTTTTATAATATCCTTATCTTTTGAGCAAACATAACCTTCCATGGATAATCAGTTAAAGCCTACAACAGTCCCCAAGTTTTACTAGTAATTATTTAATAGCATGATAACAATGTCAATCTCTATACATCTTATACTTAGGAAGGGATGAAAACATTGATGTAGCTATCAGCCAAATTGGGAGCAATCCATCTCGCAAGGACATGAATGTTATCATTCTTTAGGAAAAAATTCTCTCATTTGATCCTTTCCCATATGAGCTGCAGACCAACCTAGACAAGCTATTATTGGAGTGGACATAATTGAAATATTGGATGAAGTTAATTTCATATCACATACTTTGAGCTTTCAAACCCCATTACTTTAACTTCTTTAACTGTTGTACAATGAGTGGATCTATAACACCTTATATGTAAGTTGATACGTGTGGTTCTTCCATTCATTTTTTACATATATACATCCATACAATGTATGGGACTAATCTAAAAGTTTAAAGGTCATCATTTTGTTTCTTATTTGCATATGTTTTGAATACAATGAACCCAAAAGTTGCATGATACGCACATTTATTATAAGATGTGATATAATAAGTCATTTTTATGTGTGTTGCAATAAGTATCTAAATGTTTTCTTAAAATATAGATATATCATTCATACTTCCACAATATACTTTGAATTTGATCTAAAATGTGAGAACATCTTTTCTCTGGTTTTGATTTCCCTTGATATGTATCCTTGTGGTACTTTTCTTTTCCCACCCATTTAGCTTTTCTTTAGTTTTGAACATTGCTTGATCATTGGGAAACATTAACCATTTTTGGTCTTAGTTTGGATATTGATTTGTAACATGCTCTTCAAATGTTATACTCAAGCCTTGCAGTGTTAGAGTGGTCAGAGTCATGCTTCACACTGTGGCATGTGACGTACATCCTTGAGTACCCCTTATTAGCTGGATATGTTGCCTCAACTTTGTGGAAAACAAAGATAAGGATAAGAGAAAAAATTATGAAAAAGTTATGTTGAAGTATAGTGATGTCATATCTATGACATATCACATGGTTTACACATTTGTCATCATCATTCCAAAAGAATTTTTCCTCCATTAATTAGACCCACTCTAGTGTCATGTAAATAGTTGTTATCATTGGATGAAAACTAATGAATCGTACCCTAACACATCCAAGATTGTCCAGCCATGTTTCCATACAAGGAAAACATAAGAAGTTTCTAGAAAATTTTGCAATTTAATGAAGAGTACTAAGTCATATGTATATTAGTGATTTTGAAGACAATGTTTAATTCATTTAAATTTTTTATCATCTTTGAATTTCTTTTAACTACTAGGTTGGTGCAGGTGCTTTTCTTCAGGCTCCATTTGGTGATGATACTGAAAGTGGGTGGTCAATGGATAGAGCAACGACTGCCTAATAATCTCATTGATCATGATCATAACTACATATTCATTAGCACTATTTTATCTACTTGTTACATGGTACCGCTTCATGTATACCTCTTTGTAATCTTCCTCATCACTCACAACTATGTGATTTCAAAATTTCTTATAGAATATGTTTGCCCTTTTTTAGGAGATTAGCCAAGAACAACAACTTGATTATTTTAGTTTGATCATCTTAGTTTCATTATTAAGAAATATTAGACTGATCATCAGATTATAGAGGCCTTTAAATCTAAATTTTCTTGCACGCCTTGTTTACTATCCTATGCACCCATTGAGGGTGTATAAAATAAGAGTATCAAAGTGATACACACCTTGCTAGTGTAGCCAGCCTTGGCAATTGCGGTCTTCAACAGCTCAAGCCCCTCCTTGTTCTCCTGTATAGTTAGTAAACCACGTTAAGACACATAACCATTAACCAAGTCATCCCTCAGTCACCCTCATAGTTCATACAGACTGAATTGAAAACTGATACTCTAATTAAAAGGCAATTTCTACATTTTTATAATAAAATATAATTGGGACCAAAAATAGTGAACTTTTAAGTAAGAACCTGAATGTTGGGAGCAAATCCTCCCTCATCACCAACGTTGGTGGCGTCCTACCCGTACTTCTTCTTGATCACTCCCTAAAAGACCATAGATTCTCTTTCATAAAGTCCAAATAGAACTGTGTTTTAATTCAATATTGTATATAAATGGACATTGAGCTAACCTTAAGGTTGTGGTAAACCTCAACACCCATATTCATGGCCTCCTTGAACGAGGCAACACCGGTGGGAAGGATCATAAATTCCTACTCACAATTACAAGCAAATCATAAGTAAAGTCGAAGTATTACTGAGGCTTAAGATTTTCAAGAGATTTTCAAATGATCCAACCTACATGGCAAGCTTGTTTCCAGCATGAGAACCACCATTGATCACATTGAAAGCAGGAACAGGCAGCACCAAGTTCTTGTTTCCGGCAAGGTTGGCAATGTGCTGGATTGAAAAAGGAAGAAAAAAAAGATGCAAGAGGGAGCTTTTTATGACACGTATACAAAAATAAAGCACAAAACAAACAGCAGACCTTGTAAAGAGGGAGCTTGTTAACAACAGCCCCAGCTTTGCAGACCGCAAGAGATACAACAAGGATAGCATTGGCACCAAGCTGCAGAACCACCAAAAAAGTCATTTGTTTGAGACACACAAGAGCTTTGTATTATATAAACTTGAACTTCACTTGAACCATCAAGCTCTTTCATAATTTTCATAGAGTCTCTTAACTTCACTTGAACTTTGTATTATATAAACTATCTACAGTTCCATGAACCTAATAAATTGATTTCATACATGACACAAAGCTCGGAAATCTTTCTAATATTATTTCATCTTTTAATGAGCACCTTGTTGCAAATTTAGAGACACGGTTACATGGTAAGTAAAGACACTAAAATCAAAGACGAGCATCTTTTATGTTAGACTCGCCATATTTTTAGCAAAGATAAAGATCCTTTTAACGTGTTGTGTCTCTGCAAGCATCATATCTTTCATAGTCTCATTTACAACTTGCACTGATCCGCTACAAGATATGCCATTTAGATCACTTTTATCATATGTAGCAAAAGAATAAAGCTGTGTCACTTCACAAGGCTTGCTAAGGAGCAAGTTGATCTCGTTTCAATTTCTTCATCTCACATGTTTTACCAAATGAAACCCCCTTTTCCAAGTGTGTATATCAGGTATATCCTAATGTATGTATATAGCTCTTATACTATTTTATAATTTTAAATTATAAGCAGTTGATTAATGCTCTGTCCACTTGCATAGCAGTGAAAAATGAAAATCAGTATTCTCCTCCCATCCAACCCATATAGAAAAACCTATAGATGATCATATATTTGGAAACTTAAGAAGGCAGCGTTGGACAAGAAGTGCGTTCTTGTGATACTCCCTACTTGAAGTCAGTGAATTTTTACAACACTCTTAATGGCATTCTTGAGTGGTCATTCACATGAACATATTCTTTCTGCTTGTACCTAGAGTAAGCCTAAATAGGGAAGTGGTCATGTTTCATGGCCTTTACACTCATTGTCACTCATTCCATTGATATATATTCCATAAGAAGATGCTGGATTGGGTGGCCCATTGTCCTTGATTGTAGATCAAAAAGGCATGCTTGTAACTAGGAACTGGAAGGAAACTCGGAGTGTATAATGGACCACCAGCAAAGAAACCATTTCCATGAATAACAACCTCTTCCAAATTCTTAGAAACATCAAAAAACAAATCCGATTCCAGCAGGATTCATAATTGGGGTAACAACCTACAAATTAATGGCCCACTTATAATAGAGATCTAGCAACACAACCTTACACACTAAATTAAAACAAGAATCCACTCTACATGAGCCCTTTTACTAGCCTTGAGTACGTAAAATTCCATCATGTCTGAGTGAATAATGTTAGTCAAATTAACTTTGGTTTTGGAATCCAGAAGGTCAGTCTCTTTGTTTCTATAATCTCTCATTTCTGAGTTATATTGTTTCAACTATATTTAGATGGTATCGTACTAGTTATTACAGAAAGATTTACAAATGTGGTCTATTAAATTTCTTTTATTCCTCCAAATTTGGTTTGCTTCAATAAAATGGTTGCGACAACTAGAATCGTAACCAATATTCTAGTCCCTACCTCTTGCTTGGTTACTTCTCTATTAGTAGCTATATACCTATATTTAGGAGATTACCTATGCATGAGAATATGAAACCAAATTTTCAAATAGATTCCAGAGTTGGGACTATTTATGCCTAGTCTTAATTGAAAGTTTTTTCTTAATCTCGGTTTAATCTACACATGCACGCAGACGACACCATCACCAATTATACCAGCTGTAAGGCGTACGCATGGTTGTGTCCTACTGCAACGGCTAGATTCCACCAAGATTATTGGCATCAAATAGGAAGGGGGAGTCAATGTAGGGGTTCTATGTGTATTGGGATTATATGATAAAATTACATGAGGTTAGGGTTTGATCATTATGCTTAGTGCCATTTTGGTTTAGTTGAGTCTTACTTCAGTCAGTTCAGCATCTTTAGACTTTATATCTACATCTGACCGAACCGGTGAGCAAACCGGCGAGGCCTTCGGTTTTCGGTTCACTGGTTCAACCAGTGGTCGGACCGGTTCAACCGGTGACGTCAGCAAGACGTTATAAATAATAGAATAAATTTAAAATATATGAAAAATCATGGCAAATATACATATGTGAGACATGGATAAGAAAATAATTTCACACTTAACTTAATAGCTTCCTACTTTGACTCACTTTCAACAATTTATATATTGGTGCATTCCACATACTAAAATATTTAACACTACCAAAAGATGTAGTTTGGAAATGAATCAAATAATACGTTCAAACACATTCAACAATCGATACTAAGAACCATAGTTACTGATTAAGAATACATTAACAGATAATTCTACGCAGCATTAATCAGCCATAATCAAGTAATAGTCAATTATGTTCAAACAGGAAATTAGGACACAAAATTAATATGACAGTTAACAAAGATAGGATCATAGGAACCAAACTATGAAGATTGAAGAACCCATAATAGACCGACAATCAAATCAGTAATTTATATACGGGACAGAGTGTTACCTTATAGAAGTGCTACAAATCAAATTGTGATCGTAGTATAGTCCAAATGACAGCAACCAAACAACAGCATGTCCGTGAGCTGAAAACTTCAAATCAAGCCTTGAACAGGATGAATAGAGAAGGTACTAGAGGAGTTAGTAGAGGAAGAATGGGGGTCGTACAGAGAGGAGGACGAAGAAGACGCATAAAAGAAAGGGGGGAGAGACATAGAAAAAGATGAATAAAAGAAGAAGAAGAAGAGAGAATAAAAGAGGAGCGGTGAAAGGAGAGGAGCAGAAGAAGGGGAGGATGAAGAACTGTAGAAAAGAGTAGTAGAAAAAGGGGTGGAGCAGATGAAGACAACTGGAAGAAAAATAGTAAAAGATGAAAAGAAGAATAAGATTAGATGAAAGAAAGGAGTAGCATAAGAATAGAAGCAGAAGAAGAGGAGAAATCAACAGTACCTACAGTTGTAGCGAGGATGTAGCTACGGCAGCTGCTGATGGTAGGAGGGGTGGTGGAAGTGCAGGCTTTGGCAGGAGCTTCCAGTGGCAGCTTTGGATGTAGTTGATCGTCGATGGCGGAACCTCACCATCTGCGTCGCGGTCTGCAGCTCCATGCTAGGGATCCTCTTGTTCTCCTCACTAGGGAAAGGAGGAACACAGCTAGAGGGAGGAGTTGGGAGTATCGGGAGGCGGGTGGGGAGTGTCAGGGTTTTCACCCCTGGAGTCATGCGGGCATTTAAGTAATTTTTGACGAAGACCACCTACAGGCGTCCGTGCACACCGGCCTCCCAACTCCTGCCATCTTCCTCTCTATTCTATTTCTCGATTCCGGTAACTCTGGATCTGGATGTAGACTCTGATCTATTTCCTGAACAAGAAGGCGAGACGAATGAATTGAAAAGGGGGTACTTTGCCGCTGGCCGAGAGGATAAAAGGGAAGTTGACAAGATACACATACCAGAGGAAAATGGAAAGGGCAAGAAGCAAGGTGCTCGTCGAGTGAAAAGGGACCGGTGGGAGGACCGGCCAGACGCGCACGGCGTGAGAGGAGGAAGCACGGAGTGACAAAACAATTCTTGCGTAGAGGAATGAGTGGGGAGGGTTTTTCTTTTCCTTTTTAATTTTGATTTCCAAATGTTGTATTTTAGAATGGAGGGAAGGGATATGAGATGGAGGGAAACATTTGGCATGGTATTTTTCATGGGGTGATTAGTGCGTAATGTATTTGCGAGGGATTAGTGTTCACATAAAAGTTCTAAGGATGTTAAAAACACAGTTGAGGGATTTGGTCCCATATTTGAAGGATGAGCCCTCACAAATAGACATCATTATTCACAATCTATGGTTCCTCACAAATGTTCTTCAACAAAGGCCAAATTTTTTGTAGTGTTTCTGTCTTGCAAAAAACCTTTAGTCCTCGGTTACTTGGTAAACAACTGACATCGTATGTGAAATTTTAGAGGCAATTTTTTTGCACTGGAAAATTGGATTTGGCGGGCGATATTACGTGTTGATTTCTTTTTGAGAAACCAACACTAAATAAAAAGTGATACATGCGTCTGATCGGTCTTCACATATAGATGTCGGTTTGTTTTTTCAGCCGACGTTATAGGGTTTAGGCGTCAGTTGTTGGGATACAACTGACGCCTGTAAATGTGACGTTATAAGCCATTTCTGTAGTAGTGAATGTTAATATTATCGAACTATGTTGGTGATCATCAACCGTGGGTGCTCATACCCTCACACATTGAGGTGTTGGTAAAAGGGTAAGGGAAAGAGGGGATAACATTATAGCCAATCCACATTCTCGACTTGCTTTACTATTGTTATAGGGGAGAGGAGGCATTCAACTTCAAGGGGTGGATCTACCCTTGAAGATGAAGGATCACTAGCTCTGGCAAGTGCATGAAGGTTGATCATTAGAAGTCGACTAATGGAGCTCAGTTGGTGAAGGTTAACTGTCAGATGGTTGATCGCTTGGCATCCAATCAATGAAGTTTGATTGGGTGTTCCATCACTAAGTGGTAGTTTAGTGGAGATTGACCAATGTAGCTTGATAGGAAGATGTCAATCAATCAATCTCAATCAATTGAGCTCAATCACTAGTAGGTCGATTGATAAGGGTCGATCACTGGGTTGGTCCTTGATCAATTGAAGTTGACCAATAGATCTCGATTGGTAGGTCATTGCTGGAGCATGATTGGGAGGTTGATCAAGGTGATTGATCAATGGAGTTTTATAGGAATGCATTGACCTATATCTCAACCCGTATCAAGGAGGTCAACATGTATTTGAGCCAAAATTGTTGATCGATTTGTCTTCTGAATAGGTTTAAAATCCATTTTGAACCGAGGCTCTTCGTTGCACCGCATGGGAGGTGTCCCCCTTTATAACCCCATCTGCTAAAGGGTAGCAGGACCCCCTTGGCTGTGTTGGTATTGCTGGTATGGAGAGATAAAATCCTAAACATGAAAAGGGAGTAAACAAAAGAATCAAAATCCTTATAAGTTGACATAAATCTAAATTCAACTAAATGAAGCTATTTCTAAATGCAAAACTAGAGTAAAACTAGGATGGATATGTATTCATCAAATAAGCCCGCTCATAAGTGTTGCTTGTCCTCGAGTAATACAAAATCTTAGATAGCTACCAAATGAATACTTACAATCCACATAATTTCCTCACCTTCACATCATGAATAATTTCCTACCACTTTATATGGACAAGTTGCCCCACTTACTGAGATCACAAAACACATCTATCCAAATCTTCATTTCTAATTTTTCTTCCCAAAAATATTTCTTCACCACTATCCTTAAATACCAAGCACGTTTAGGAGTTCGTTGAAAGTTCATAGAATCCTACTGAACAAGAAATGTGCATATGATCCGCCATTGGGGTGCATAAAAAGGATGTCAAATGAAACATTCATTGTGTCCCTAGGAGAAAATGGGAAGAAGCGGGGGTCTAAAAGGAAGATGCAAATCTCTCCTTTATTTGACTTGAGACTGCATTTTTTTTCTTTTTTCCTTGAATGATTGACAAGCTTTGCTTGTTGTGAACATTGACATATTTTATTTATTTTTGATGTACGACCCTATTACATATATAGGGGTATGTAAGAAGAGGATAGAGGAGTGAGGAGGGCTTGCAACCCCAAACTTAGGATTTTTCACCTTTTGTGGATTTTTTATTTCTTTTTTTTGTGTATGGAAGGTAAGAAGATGGAAGAAGAAGTGTAGAAGAGGTCAAATCAACATGCAACTTGATTTTTAATTCTATACACATGATGTTCTCCTAGTCCCACTATGCTCATATAGTGACATGATAAGTGAAAAAGTGATGATTCCATGAATTTATTTCATTAGTGAGTTAGAAGAAAAATGTATTTGATCTCTCTCAGTTCCTCAAATGCTTTCCATCTTTTCTGGGAAACATGATGTTTGTGTTCCTAGGCCACATAGGGTGATTTCCAGCCATTGGTTTGTTTCAAAAAAATGGTCATTATGAGGTGTTGCTTTGAATAAGGGGACTTATATGAAACATGCATGGATGCAAAAAAATAATTTAAATCTAAGATGGCTAGATAATGCCTTTTTTTCTCTAGAAAAGAATGTTTTTAAAGCTTTTAGCTAAATTAATGGAAAAATGCAATGATTAGATCATAAGTTATGAACAAATAGATGTGAGAAGTAAAGTATAACACATACCACCCACCCTCCACCCAGACATATATTTTGTCTCATCCTTGAGCAAACATTAAATCCAATATGGAGGGGAAGAACTATGTTGGTTGAACCAAGATTCATGGTTACTATCCATTCAACAAAGTCATCCATCTACAATTGACATTTTTAAAACTAGTGATCTTATAATTGGATGCACTATCAAATTTATGCAACGATGATGCGAGGTATCTACATATGTGAGTAATGATTGGGTTTCCTCTTGAGAAACACCTTTGTTTAATGTCAACAACTTGATAGTTGAAGCTCAATCATGATGTGTTGGGGAAATGAGATTGAGTGGTTGGTTGACCTACATATCGTCCATTGTGAAGTAGTATTTGAGAAGTTGGCCATTGACTTTGATTTCATAAGTTTGTAGATCCAAGAGGGAATATAAGATAAAGTGGGTTTTGCATATTTATGTTCGCTCTCTATATTTTTTAGTATTATTATAAGTTCTAAAATTATGTCATTGATAATCTCAATTATTCAAACTTAAGATTTTTACCCTAATTGAAGCATCCATTTTAAAGAAAAACAAAACCCTGGCTACTTAATTAAGGTGACACATACCATTTTCAATTTTATGAATTCTAGAAATCATACAATTGAGTCTCATCTTCAAACATTTACGATATTAACATAACCTTAATTTGAATCATCACCCAAAATTTGGTTGTAATCAGATTCACGATTTGAGATAGATGAATATTTGAAGATTTGATTAATAATACACTATATTAATGACCCTATATTCAAGTTTGGTAATTTAGGGATTAGGCATGACACACAAATGTGTCACATTGCTAAATAGTTGCCTTGGTGCATGTGGCGATCTATGGCCGCCCATCCTAGTCATCCAATGGTGATCCTATGAGGGAAGACTTTGTCTTCAACCTCCTGCAAAGCTCAACTTTGGCTCTCAACAACTCTAGCCAACTGTGACCACTGTATCCCCTGAATCATGAATCTGTTGAAATATTTACTCTCCCCTCACAGTTGCAAAGCTAACAACCCCCTACATGTCATCCCTCTTCCTCAAATAAGGGAAAACCATCCCCCACACTTCCACCCTCTCACTTGAAGCGTCAGTCATTTTAGTGCTTTTCCAACCTAGCCTCATCACACCTATACAAGGTGCCACTAGCTCCTCCCTAAGCCCTTTAATCATTCATGAACCCTGATTTGAAGATAAAAAAAACTCATGCACCACTCTATCGTGCACCTTCTTCAACCTTCGACCAACCTCATCTATTGGAGGAGGGAACCATCCCACAAAAATCTACCATCTCCTTCACCTCTGCCAAACCCCAATTCTTCTACATGGCAAGTCTTCTTGGCCCCAAAGTCACTCCTATCCCCTAACCTCTCTATCGTTGGTGACCTCATCTGCCACCTCAATGACATAGAACTTTAAGGGGAGATGCACTGAGGGAGTTGTCTGTTCAAAAGTGGGAATGCCACCTCGAGGTGATCACCCCCTCATCCCACCTAGATCTAGACCGCTACTTCCCCACAACCTCACTGGAGTTAGGGCAAGCCCCTACTTGTGAGGAAGAAGGGGACTGGAAGAGAAGGCAACCTGTGTGGATTCAACTGGGCTTGAGGGAACCAACCCATGAGTGTCATCTCAGCAAAGGATTGTGATTCATTAGAGAAAATAAAGGGAGAGGCTCGCCACATATTCTTAACTTGAACCAATCACGATCCTCCATATCAACATACATTATTCTTTTCTCCTTTTATTTTATAGAAATATAGTTCACTTAAAAACTATAATAAATCATAGCTACTTAAGAAATAGGCAAATTTATATATCAATTTTATCAGAAAAACTTAAGGAACCCAAATAAAATCCTATCTTGACCAAGATCCAATTTCCATTCCAAAATAAATGACATAAAGTATTCAATGAATAATTGCCTTTCTAATATTTAAACTAGAATGATGGAAAATAGTATTTATGATTTCATATCACTAACTTTAAAATAATAAATCCTAAATGATATATTTATTCCATCTAAATTATGAGACCCTAATAAGGTATTCATAAAGGTAATTAATAAGCCAAGTATGTACCTAAACCCTAGATCCTTCCTATTAACCCTAAAGTGGGATTATCTCATCAATTCAACTCTTATCTAATCATAATATGATTATAAAATCATGGTTAAGTCAAAACCCTAAGTCTTTTTTTATCGAGAGAATTTCCCCCATAGAAGTGTCACATTTGTGACCCACCCTAGATAGCGTAAAACTCTCAGGCCCCAGGCGCCCCGCCCACCCATGAACCAGTTAAAGCACATAGTTGACCAGCTTGCAAGATGGGTAGCACTTCAGAGGCGACTGCTAGGTTTCAAACCTGGGTCCTTTCATGAGGGGATACCATTCTGAACCACTTGAACCACTCCTCCCCGACCAAAAACCTAAGTCTTGGGTCATATGGACACATAATGACAATAGACCCACCAGCTCCTATTCTCAGGGTGATGCTCCCTAATCATATCATTAGATCTATTTTAGAATTATGATATGATTAATTAGGTACGTGGGATATCTAAGTATAAGACTAGTTTCTCTTTTGTGGACTTTAATATGAAGTATTTCTTGTTCTTATTTGGGAATATTGTTTGTATGAGATATGCATGTATTATTGATCCTCGTCATGACATTAAGAACATAAATAAAGATGATGGTTTGTAGCTACTAAGTGTCACATACTCTCCCTCTTTCTCTCTCTTTCTGAATATAAGGTCAGCACATCCCCATAGCCCTAGGGACGGGGATCCCCATAACCCAAGAGGCGGGGCGAGCCCAACATAGAAATTACATATAAGAAGTGTTAGCACCACTCGGTAGTACATTTACATCAAAATACAATCTAAGATAATGGTCTCTCTAATTTTCACATTAAATTATGGTTTTATTTATTCTTTTCTTTCTAAAAATACCAACTTATCCTACCATATTAGTATATATCTTTTACTCACGTATATGACACCTAGTGTTGATATGATGTTCCACATATTTTCTAGGTACAAAGAACCTCTAAATGGAGCACATTTCCAACAATGATTAATAAAGTTTCTCAAAGAATCTAGAGTAGAATATATATCTAATTCTATTTATAGTTAGGTAGTTTAAATTTCATTTCCACTTCCTAGTTGATGTATATGATGCATATTATTCCTATGTACTTTCTTTTCATTTGAAGTTTGATACTTCTCCAAATAATGTAACTCTATTTAATTACTTTTTCCTTTATGAAAGATGGTTGTTTGTGTGGCATTTATGTGATGTTGTGGACATGAAGTGACTAGAAATCCTTATGTTTTCCCTCTTGAAATATTGTTGATATGAGTGCACACGTATCAATGGAATGTCACCATGGAAAGTATATTGGATTCAGGGTCGTCACAATTGGTATCAAAGCTAGGATCACACATCATAGCTCTATGGAAACCTCATTAACCCGATTACGAGTCTAAGGTAGTCCTTAAGTTAGGGATATAAAGGGTGGAGGTGTCTAAGCTAGCATCATTGGGTTCTACCTAAAGTTTCGAGCTACTTTTTTTAGCATACGAGGCTACCTGTGGTAGTGTAAGTTTTACCTAGCCAAAACCTTAAGTGTAATTGCATCTTGGGCATACTTGAGTTAAGGATCCTTCTCTCATCTATAGACTCTACCTCTCATCCCTTTCTATTATAAATAGGAGAGGAATGTGTCACTCTAATTAGATTCCTAAGGATGATTGATTCTTATTAAGGTATTATTAGGACACCATCACAAATAATAACAATAAGCTCATAAATAATGATTGAAAAAATGAAATATGTTAAAAAAAGAACGAAAATATCTAATTTACTTCATTAATTTTAAGGATGCCTCATAAAACCAGTAACTCAAAGAACTCAAAGGAATATACCTCTAAGAAAAGGAAAGAGCCTGAAACATTTGAAGATCTTAATTTTAAAACTTTGGCCAAGGGTAGGTGGGAGGAACAAAATAAGATCCTAGTAGATTGTTGTGACATATCGAATTTTAAGTACTAAATCTATTTTTGATTTTTCATAATTTCCTAAAAAATTATGCTCAATTACCTAGTCCTTCTTCCCACTTTGATCTGACTATTTTGATCCATTACCATGTTCTTAGATGTAAGTTTGCCTCCTAATTGGATTTATAGCGGTGGATGATTTCAATCTCCTCATTCAATAAATATTTACAAAGTAATCCCTTGATTTATCTTCACGACATTCTTTAGATCAATTGGAAAGTCTTGTGCAAAAATACTTCGAGTAGATCTTGTTTTCAATAATACACCTATTTTGTCAACTAATGGCTTGGAAATATTTAAAATACAATTTAACTTTATATATACTACAAGTGCAATATTTAACTCTTGGAAAATAAATTGGAAAAGGTGTAGCTCTAGTTTAGCAAGGTAACATTTTTATAAATCAAGAGATTAGTAGATAAACATGTGGCAAAATCTTAAGATAAAACAAATATGTAAAATGTTAGATATGAAATTTGTAAATAATACACACAATGACTTTTAATTACTCATCAGTTGGAAATAGATTCCATAGTATAAAAAAGACCCAACTACCTTCTTTTCTAGTACAGCGGTCGCAAGGACAGTTACATAAAGGAAGACAATCTCTCCCTCCTTCCTCACGTCACATTTCATTCCAATATAACTTCCCTAGACTTTGATTGTAGTTCATCACTCATACAATATGAATGAAAGAGCCACAAGTGTTCACCTAGACACCATCTTAAACAATATTCCTCCTGACTGACAATGAAATCCACATTGATTCATCGGAAACCTTGTCAACAAACTTTGAATTGTTCCTCCTTTCTCTCTATTTCTATTAGTTTTTGAGGCTCCTAGAAACCCTAGATATCCACTCATCCCTTATATAACCAAAACCCCTACAACAATAGGAAGTCACAAACTTGCAAATCCCACTGTCAGTGCAGTCATGCTTCTCAAGACCTAATCACTATCTATCTTCAACTTGAAACTTCACCTTTTGACCATATTCAAAAAATCATCATCTTATTCCTAGACTCCCTTACCCAATTATTGACCAATTCACAAAATCCAGGGAAGCACCTTATGCGACCACCTAAAATGCAACAATCCCAATGGAAATCGACTCTGGTAGTGGCACTTTCTCCTCACTACTGAGATAAAATATTGTCCTTCCCTATCATCACAATTGAAATCTAAGAACCTAACTCCAAGGCTTCCTTACACTCAACCTATTTTAAAGTATCCAACCTCCATCTCTTAATGAAAACCTTTTGAAGATGATGATAATTTGAAAGTTTAGACCACATTGTCATTTCTAAGACCTTGTCATCTCCTCAATTGGAGTAACAATTCCATGTATTCCAATGATGATAGTGTTGATCTAGAGATTATACATTGTCCATATTTTGATAATGACTCAACCATTCCATTCATATGTATCTAATATGTTTATTCAAGTTTGATCTTAGGTTTTAGGTACATGAAAAAGATAAATTTACACAATCCCTAGGTTGTCGAAGTTCAAGTCAAAAGCAATGCAAGTGTGCTAATAAGGAAATCCCTTCAAATGACCTTAGAAGAATTTGTAATCACTTGTATTGATGATATGACTTGTAACTAAGATGAGAAAAATATGCGGGACACTTAGTACCAAGTTTTAATCACTTTTTAGTCAAATTAGAAAATTGATCACAGACTGTTGATCGGTTGAGTTTCAATCTCGACCGATCACATGGATCAATTTTCTAATAATATGCATCGGTCGAGTTGTGCATTCACAGAACTCGACCGAATGGCTTACTGACCAAATGCAATTTTGACTGGTCGGTAGCGTTTCCTAGGACAAACTCAAATGATAGTTTGAATGATCGGTCTAGATGATATTCATCTATCCTATATGTTTTGCATCTATCTTGGTATTTTTTGCTTGCTAACATGCTTGAATTTTGGTTTTTCATGTTCATATTGCCTTGTTTTTCTCTTATTTTTGGGTATTTTTTGCAAACGATTGTTTTATCACAAAATAGTACCCAATGATGAGTGATATGTGCCTAAGTATGTTCAATATACATAATGGACTTGAAAAATAAATTTAATTAGCATTCATATGACTAGAAATAAAGTTTGATGGTTTTAGGTTAGGTTGACCATCGGTTGAGTTTCCCCATGACAAACTCGACCGATCTATGGCAGAGAGATTTTTTAAAAAGGACCAATCAGTCGAGTTTCCACCTCACAGAACTTGACTGATTGGTGGGCTGAAGTTAACATAAGTTGGGTTCGGCCCACTATTCTCCCTCTCAACTAGAGAATAGTCAATTGATTCCTCTCATTCTAGCCCTAAGCTCTCAACCCTTGACCTTCCCTTCCCTAACCTAGCCCTTATCCGACCTAGGGAGACCTTCCTAGACCTTCCCCCTAGCTTAACCTAGGTGTGTGAACATTTTTAGTGGAGTGGTTTGTGTGTTTGATCTATTCTTCTTATTCATTTCGCCTTCATGGCTTAAAATAGAAGAAAGAGAGCTGCCCCTTGAAATGCACCATCCTCTTCCTCATCTTCTCGCTTGATTCCTTTTGATGAGACCCTTTTTGTCTCAATTGAGGTTGTAAATCGGTATAAGGACCTTCTTCCTAGGAGTCCTTTTCCTTTTCGAGCACTTTTTTAGCCTAGCCCTAGGCGTCAAGTTATCATCGATCAAGTGGCAAGATTGTTTTCTGTTCATCACCTATCACCCCTAAGTGTCAAAAGTGAGTGCTTTCACAATTCTATGTCTAGCATGAAAGACGTTCACGAATTCTACGTAAATTTGCGTTGGAATTACGACTCCCTTGTTCTCCCTCTAAATACTCAAGTTATCCTTACTTCTAGGATCACCGGGAAGAAATTCCAAATCTTAGAGGATATTCTGAATATCTTCTTTTTAGGAGCTGATTAGAATGATATCTGACGTAAGGATTATGGTGAGTATTTCGACATGCTGGACCCCGAAGGTTTCTACAAGAAAAATGAGATCATACTTCATGATATCCATCATTACTTGAAGAAACCTCACATTCCCTATAAGAAGAAGAGCACCCTACCCTCCTCCTCCTTAGATCTCAAGAAGCATATATTAGCCCTAGTGGTCAACTACAAAATCCACCCAAAGAAAAACCAAACGGATATTGCAGAGAACACTGCAGTGATAATGTACTGCATCTTAGAGAATGTCGGATTCAATTGGCCTAGATACGTCCTCCACCACATGACTTGTTTTGACTCTGGAAAGAACACTCGTGGCACCCATCCTCCATATCCTACCCTGATATGTGGTCTTTTCCAGTTTGCCAGTGAGAAATCACTATTCTCTGACTTCCACTATAGACCTGCTAGGAAGGGAGTGTGTATAAGTGATACCACTATTCGATAAATATGTCTATATCCTATCCTCCACCACACCCAGTGCCTCACTCTCTACCTCTGCCTCAGTTGCACCTACCTCTACCTCAACCAGAGCTCCTCCACCTCCACAGCCTACCCGACCTAGTCGTGCCTCGTTCTGTGTGTCCAATGAAGCCCTCATGGGTTATATGATACACCAACAGGCATACAACCTCCAGGTCTAGGAGCATCTTGTAAAGAGGCAAGATCACCTCCTTACTAAAATTTAAAGGAAGTACAAAACATCTATCTTTTTGGAAAGACAAAAGATATTGAGGGATGCATGTATAATATTCGAAGTATACAAGCATGCACTAATACATTATAACTTGTCAATAGAAGCGGAAATAAAAGTACTAAGCCTAGTACATGGCTTTCATTGTTCATTACATGATTGTTCCCAAAAGAAAAAGATAAGAGAAAAGGATCTAGATATCATAACCTAGACATCCTTTCAGATAGCTAGAGATATACTCCTGGGATGACTTCCTTCAAACTTGTCCTTCTCCTTGCTCAGCACTAGCATCTGGGTGGCTGGGAAAGCACCCAGCAAAAGGGGAAAGAAAACAAGGTATGTGTCAAAAAACTATTCAGGATAAAAAGATAATTAAAGCAAATAAGAATATGCTAGGGTTCATTAGAAAATTAAGATAACAAGAGTATGAGGCTATATTCAAAAGAAACTTTCCATTGACAATTATATCAAAAAGGATTTGCATGTAAGATAATTATGTCTACCTAACTAAGTAGGGTTGAGGCACCTAATTAACCTCTAACCTATAGGTGAGGGGAGAATAATACATTCCCAATCACCTACACAATTATATAGAGGAGAATAAAAACATTCCCCAGGGCGATTAAATGCATGCCCTATGTGGGTGGTTGTACATAAGTATCACTACTTTTAATTAAATAGAACATAAATATACATGCTAGAAAAGTAACCATGGAAAGAGTAGTCATAATATTCAATAAGCATGGAAATGGGGTATAAGACCCAAATAAGAAGAAATCATAATATGATTTGAGGCATGAACAACATTACGATTCAAGAATAGAAGATTTAGGGTTCATTTAAGCCTCATTAGGGAAATATAGGGTTTGGATGCAATTATCTCAACATAGGGTGTAAGGAATGCACATGCCTCTCTTACTGATATCAATTACTAACTTTCATCACTTTAATTGAGTCCAAGTTCCACTTTGCCTATTTTCAATGTATTAACATGTATTAGAGTAATTAGTGCACATTAATGTATAAAAACCCTATTTCTTTGACCTTTTTAGAAAAACTCTAATTTAGACTATTAAAACATCACCAATAAACTTATTAAGTTATCCTAATCAAGAAAACATATTTTTATATTAGTTTTGGAGTTATAAGGATTAAGATGTACTTTTTATGGTTTTTATGCATTAAATTCATTTTACAAAAATCACCCTTCGTAGAACCATGAAATCAGACCTTTAAATATTTTTATTAGATATATATTAATTTTACAATTCCAAAACATATTTATTTGTCAAATTTGGATAAGCGGATTAGAAGATATGAATTTTCCAATACTGACCAATAGGAAATTGCCACATCATAAAATCGATCAAGATAATTGAAGAGAGAGGGAAAGGGAGAGGGATAAAACACCATTTGACCCAAGATCAGGTTTTAAGTTGCATAGGTCACCAAACTAGAGATTCTAGAGAAGGTAAAACAACAAGAAATCATAGAAATACATGGTAAAAAGAGATGGAAATCATCGATTTTAAACATAGAAGCATGAGTTTTAAGCATGTACTAAGAAATATATGAAAAGGGGGTTAACAAAACTTGCCTATAGGAAGGTAAGAAGTTCCAAACAGAAAGGATCCCAATATTAGAAGGTTTGGTTTCTCCAAAACAAGCTCCTTTCTTGAGAAAAGATCACCTTCTCCACTTTAGAGGTGCAAACCCTAGCAAAAGAGCATGGAGATGAGATGTTTTAGGGTTCTAGGTGGAGTTTTACCATGTAAGGTCATGGTTCCAACCTGGAAGAAGGTGGGAGGAATAGTAAAAGCATGAAAACAGGGAAGGAAAGGAGAATACTTACTATCTTTGGTCAAAATCACCAAGGAGGAGCTTAAGAAATCCTAAAATAGAGAAATTTGGAACCCTAGGATCCTTCTTCACCAAGGTAGGCATCCTCTTTTACCTTGGGATAGAAATTTCATGGCCAAAAATAGAAGGGACAATGATCTAAGGTGTGGGAAAGAGATGGAGAAGATTGATTCTTGGATTGGGAGGTGGGAAGGGGTAGGCATGTCTTCATAAAGAAGGGGGCAAGTATGAGGTGCCTATGGGACTTTCCATGTGTCCTTAGGCTAGGGCTTCATGGCCATGCAAGAGGACAGCTCATAGACTCTTCTTGTGTATCAAAGTTTGGTCCTAAAATCCCCTAGAGCCTTCTAGGTCATCCCCACCGTCCTTCAAACAAAGAAATAACCCCATTGGTTGATAGCTTTTAAAGATATGTACATTTATAAAGAGGGTAATCCCTATAATGCCCTTAGAGAGAAACACCTTCAAACCAAGGTGCAACCAGGTTTCCCATTGCTCAAAATCTTGACAATGGTAAGGTAATATATAAGTATTAAAATTCAGGTGATAATTTGCAAATAAAACCTCCCAATTGGGTAAATTATATAAAAGTCCAGAATGTACCTAAAATTGCATAACTTGCACAAACAACATCCAAATCGAACCAAATTTGAAACTTCGGCTCATTTTATGTTTTCAAATCACATAAAAAAGTAATATTAAGGTTAAGAACACTTAAATATGGTAATTAATCTTTCACTGAGGTATTTGTGCATAAACCCTTATATTGGTACAATTAGTGAATAAATGTTCACTAAACCACTATAAATTCCACTAATTAAACATGAACGACATAAAGGAAAGAAATGAAAAGGAAACTTGGGAAAAAGGTTTACATGGAGAGTACATCTAAGATTTATTATGTTACAACACTCCACCCCTTTAAAAGGATTTCATCCTCAAAATCTCAAGCAAAAAGAGAAGGGTGAGTACGTAACATTTCATCTCTCAACTCCCAAGTGGTTTCTTCCAGACCATGATATTTCAACAAAACTTTTACCAGATCAATCTCTTAGTTCTTCAGCTACTTTACTCAGGAGTCAAGGATCTTCACAGGTAGATCTTCATAGGTCAGATTCTCATGTATCTCCAAAGGCTCAACAGTAAGCACATGAGAAAAGTCCTTCACATACTTCTTCAGCACAGAGACATGGAACACATTATGAATCTTATCATAGGAAGGAGGTAAAGCTAAGTGGTATGCACAACCTCCAACCTTATCTAAGATTTCAAATGGTCCAACATAGAGGGGACTCAACTTTACTTTAACTTTAGATCTAGCAATAGAACAGATAGGCTTGATCTTCAGAAATGCATAGTCACCAACTAGGAAGTTAACATCAGACCTAGTCTTGTCAACATACACCTTCTGTCAGTCTTAAGTAGCTTTCATGTATTTTTTTATCAACTACCTTTTTTGTCATCATTTTCATGTCATAGGTCTTCACTAGAGAATGTTCATGGACATCATCCCAATGCAAATGTGAACGACATGGTCTAACATAGAGAGCTTAAAAAGGTGGCATACCAATACTACCTTGGTAGCTATTGTTGTTAGCAAACTCAGCTAATGGCAGATACCGATCCCATGCACCACCCCAATCCATCACACAAGTACGAAGCAAGTCCCCCAGAATCTGAACTATTCTCTCAGATTGACCATCATTTTGCGGATGGTAAGCAGTACTGAAACGCAAGTCAATACCCATCTCCTCCTGAATCTAACCCCATAAATGAGAAGTAAACTTTGGGTCACGATCACAAACTATTACCTCAGGTACTCCATGCAGGAGTACGATCCACTCAACGTACAACTGAGCCATATCCGCAACTATGTAATTGGTTTTGAAAGGCAAGAAATGAGCAGATTTTGTAAGTTGATCAATAACCACCCAAACAACATCATAACCTTTCTTAGACTTGGGGAAACCAGTAACGAAGTCCATTGTGATCTTCTCCCACTTCCATTCTGGAATTTCAAGAGGGTGAAGAAGACCACTAGGTTGTTGATGTTAGATCTTGACTTGCTAACATGTCAAGCACTTCACGATGAACAAAGCTATATCATTCTTCATGTTCTCCCACCAAACTCTTTGATGTAAGTCCTTGTACATTTTTTTTGTCCCATGATGAATAGTGTACTTGGACCCATGTGCTTCACTCAACACCTTCTATCACAGATCACCCACGTCAGGAATCCACAACCTTTGTCTGAAGCAGACATCACCATCCACTCTGAGAGAGAAGTCAGATTGCGGTTTCTCGATCAAGGCCTTCATCTTTTCCATCTCAGAGCTTTCCAATTGTGCATAAATGACTTCTAAGATCCAAGTCAGTGTAATAGTCAAACTAGCCATATGGACACACAACTTGTCTTCATCCACTAAATTGATAGGTTGACGTCGCCAACTAGTCAGATATTCGAGATTTTCCCACACCGAATATCTCAAAGAAGCACAAACGACATCCTTCTGGCGACTTAAAGGATCAGCTACGATGTTTGCTTTACCAGGATGATAGGTGATGGTGAAGTCATAATCTTTGAGATATTCCATCCACCTTCACTGTCATAGATTCAGATCCTTCTGTGTCAATAGGTACCTCAAGCTTTTATGGTCAGAGAAAACTTCAAACTTCACACCATAGAGATAATGTCACTAGATTTTCAGAGCATGAATGATGGCGGCAAGCTTTAAATCATGTGTAAGCCAATTAGCTTCATTAATTTTCAATTGGCAGGAATCATAGACGATCACCTTTTTGTTTTGCATCAAAACACACCCTAAGCCTTGTTTAGAAGCATCAGTGTAGATGAAATAGGGTATGCCTTCAACAGGAAAGGCAAGAACGGGAGAAGAAGTCAAACGCTACTTCAGCTTTAGGAAATTGTTCTCACATTGAGGTGTCTAAGAAAACTTGACCTCTATTGGTTTATTACACTAACAAGTTCCAATCATAAGAATGATATTTTACTCAACTAGCTATTTCCCACAAGTATACGAGAGTAGTTGTAGTTGAGGTCGAACACAAGGAGCATTGGTTAGCTAGGCACAAGAGTTATGATTTTCAATAATCTAGATCTTTTTAACAAGAGATTGGATTAGAACAACTAAATTATAGATTTAAAACAAAATAGTAAATTATCACTTAAGAAAGGTCAAGATTCAGATATGGAAGGATCTTAGACCTAGGATTTCACCAACATATCATAGCATAAAATAGGAGCATGAAATTTAAACATACTAAGCACTTGTTTTAAAGGAGAGTTGTATGTTGCACTTCACCTCTCGATGTTAGTACAATGATCCTAACTCAATACAACATTCTCATGTATGAATTTTGTTTTGGATCACAATGCTACTCCTCAACTCCATAATTTCCACTCTCGTGGTAAAGAAGGAGTTCCCAAGAGAGTACCTCCTTACTCTCCTACATATCTTCTCAGATCAAGCAATAAAGCATAAAACATGCACTTAAAGTGGCCAGCCATACATGCAAGAAGCAAGCAATCGGTGCTCACAAGGTGGAAAAACAAGTAACTTAGTACTTAGTACAAATTTATCATGTTCCTTACATGCTATTCCATGGAAGCTACTCTCCCATGCCCAAGAAAAAGAGTCTACTCGTCCATAATGATATCCAGCAGAAAAGATGCAGAAATTTCAGAGTTTAACATGGTTTAGAGATGGAAAAACTAAGAGAACCAAAAATGTAACCCAAGAAGAGTAGAAATACATCTTGGGGATGAAATTCCACTCCTAAAGTTACTCCAAACCAAACAAACTTCTCTCTCGAAAAGCTTTGTGGAGTGAAGAAGCTCTACTACACCTCTGAAGAAGAAAATGGAGAAGAAGAATGGGGGTTCTTTGCTAAGAAACCATCTTCTTCCACTCAAAATCACCCTCCCTTGCTCTAGACCTGCTCTGGGATGAAAAACCTTTGAATTATGACCAAAGATAACTTCTCCATAGAGTGGTTTCGTCTTTTAAAACAAAATGAGTCATATTTGAAAAATTGTTGAAACTGACAGGCACACTGTGCGTCTTTTATAACGACGTATCTTATGCAATAACTGAGCTTGGGTTGAGTTTTGGAAAGTTACACAACGTATTTTTAATAAGACATGATGTGTCTTTAAAAAGACATGGTGTGTCTTTACTAAAACATGTCATTTTGCTGCAAATCTAGAGTTCTGCATTCAATTTCTGGACTGAGAGACAGGGTGTCTTTAATAAGACACAGTGTGTCTTTTTAAGACACGACATGTCAATGGTTGTTCTAGGCTGCTGTGTATTCTGTTCATAACTTTCGGCGTGTAGGTCAGATTTACATGTCGTAAAAAGTGGTATGTGCATAGTTTAGAACCCCAAAACATGTAGATACTTAAGGAGTGATCCAATAAGTGATAATATGATATATTTCTCATCATTTCATTGCAAAATGTAGTACCTACAATCCAAACCATGAGACAAATAAGATTAGCTAAAAATATAGAATCTAGCATGAATGAGAGTGATAATTGAGTCAAAACAACATGGATATGCAACCAAACTTGATTCAAAAGATGATATGATTTGTGCACATCAAATCCCCCTAAGCTAAAACCATTGCTTGTCCTCAAGCAAAATGAGCATAGAAACACAAATGAAGAATTGTCAAGTTCATGCATAGATCAAATGAAAAGAAAGATGTGTATAAGACTAATAAAACCATGATCAACATGTTTATACTCATAGCCATCAATTCAACTTAAACACCCAAGAAAGAGATTTGTAGTTCAGCATGGGTTGTCACAATTAAACGAATCAATCAATTAAACAACACTAAGTAGAATTTGGATGACCAAGCCAAACAATTAGTGGATGTGCAACTCAAACTCTCAGCTATTAAGGATACAAATGATGAAATCTTAGATAATATTAACAATTTTAGTTGTACTCTCCTTTCAAAAAATGATGTGACAATGGATTATATGTTCTGACACTCGGCTGCTAATATAGGCTTATGCACACGTAGAGTGTCGGTTGGGGTATTTTACCCTCATTTAAGACATACCACTTACCATCGTGGCCAGATCAGACTTACACTAGGCTAGCATGATATGTGGGCAATTTAGCCATCTTTTATGGAGTATGAGGGTGAAATAAGTCAAAAGAATTTTTTTTTTAAAATCCACAACATAGAAGAGTCAACTAAGTTGCAACATTAGCAAGATTTCATTCATTTGTTTTGAATTTTTTTCACTGAAAGAGTGACTAAAAATGCACTAAGAGTTGGGCAAGGGCATCCCATATTCTAAATGATGTTGTAAAGTTGATTTACTCAGAAAAATTGAAACCATTACATGTTTTAAGCAATCAAGGATGTGAAAGATGAATGTTCATGCTAGAAGCATAAACCAGAGTTAAGCACATGTTGATGGCCAAACGGTTTTATTTGATTAATGCATGCCTTTTACAATTTCTCCAAATGATATTTCTCATCAAAATAGGACAATCAGTTAAGCATAGAAGTTCTATCCACATATAATTCATAAACCTCATATCATACTAGATTTCCACCAGAAGCACAGAACTAAAAACAAAAACTAAGAAATAGATGATAAAAGCAAAATAAAACTACACTACCAGTCGGTTGCTCTCCCCTAAGATTGAAATTTGCAGTGTCCTCATTGCATATAATTGTAACACCCCTTTCAAGCATACAGGTAGCAACGGAAGCAACACCCACATTGTCTATAATATGGGGTACTCTTGATCAAAAGGAATGTCACAATCATAATAATCATTGCAAACAAAGTAAACAAACACCATGCATTGATATTGAAATGGATTTATACATTGTTCACAATTGGTTTCTTGAATTGAAGCTAACTAGGATATACATGATTAAACATAATTAATACATGAAGTTATCTATAACATTAGGATCTTCTATCGTAGATGGCACCCCACCATATGTATCTTTAGGAAACGTTAGTCTATTCCTTAAGTTGACCTTCATATAGCTCTTTCTTGGAAGTTGCTTTGTACCTACGAGCATCACGCCCCCAGCCATGCATGCAAATAAAAACCCACATTAGAGTAAGCGGCATTGAGCATTATTATAACAACTTAGTAACTTGGAAATAAGTAAAAGCATGAAACTAATTGAAGAATAGATTTAGATTCACATAACATAATCTTGTTGGGTGATTAAAGTATCCTTGATACTTATGCACCAATGGTGCTCATAAGGCCCGTAGGCTCAACATTAACATGACGAGGATAAAGCTATCCAACTTACTAAATATTTCATCAATATCTTGGAAGTAATTAACTTTAATTGGATTTCATATGAACATGACATGAATTCTTGAAATATCATTGAGGCATAACATTAAAGCAATAACTTTAGAGGAACTTTGATGTTGTTAAGGATTAATTTGAAACACATAACTATGCATATCATTCATCTTGATCATCGTAATAATTATAAGACAATGAAAGCTAATACTAAATACTCAAAGTGTATGGATATGCTTACTTGATCCTGAGGAGGTATACTAACAATAGATGAAGTCCAAATTAGTCCTAATGTCCTGTGAATAACATAATTTATGCATTACTTTCATTTTCTTAGCATGGGTGTATGATTCTTTAATTACATTTGGAAATTGGGTCAGGAATCTGGGTCTGAAACTAAGACCATGTGATAGATCTCAAAAAACTGATCAAAAATCATATATGGATCATCCCCATCTGAGCTATGGATTATTTTCTATGAATTTGTAAAGATTAGATATACTCTGACAATCAGAGGCAAGGAAAATCAATCCAAGCTATTTCAGTAAATCTAGTAGTCGATTTAAAACAAGCTATAAATTTACTATTTTGCCCTCACATTATCAATCTGAGACAGGAGGCGTGACAGGGCAGAAACGTTATTTCAGTCATTTCACGGTTGCGCATCTGATAAAACCCAGGAGTGCCAAAATACCTGAAAAGCCCATGTGATAAGGATCAAATGATTAAGATGGTGGGGGCATATAGGTCATTCAATGACTGAGCTTCTTCTGCGTCGTCAACCATGGTGTGAGCAGCCACCCTACTTGGTAAGGCTCCAACACCAACCAAGATTACATAGCCGATATTACAAAACCAATAAATTTTGTCATTTCCCTGAGTTCCCTCGGTCTGGAAGACCCCCTGCGTTGACCCTACGATGGTTGGGTCACATGAAAAGATTCTAGTTGCAGTTGGCTGACTGGAGATCATGAAATCAAGAAACATAGAGAAAAGAACGAACATGATGCATTAGACATATTCAAGATGATCCAGCGAGGGAAAAGGAGCATTCATGAATGATCAAAGATGCCCCACAGCTCCAATAATGTTGTTCCATAGCCGGAAATAGGGGAAGAAACTCCAAAGTAGAAAATGTCTTTACAATGACGATTTGAGTAAAACAATCATGGATCCATCTTCGCGGTGCCCCGATGAATCTATGACATAATTTTTCATGGCCAGACAACAACTAAGAGGCATGGCCGGAGACTGGGTTCCACTGTTCTGAGGCTAGGTTCATGGGTACAACATTGGGGTGGATCGGATGTCCTAAGAACCAAAGGAATAGATAAAGACGGGTGTAAGAATGCTTACTGGAGGTTGAATCCAGCGAGGGCAAAGGAGCATTCATGAATGATCAAAGATGCCCCACAGCTCCAACAATGTTGTGTCATAGCCGGAAACAGGGGAAGAAACTCCAAAGTAGAAAATGTTGTTACAACGACGATTTGAGTAAAACGATCATGGATCCTTCTTCACGGTGCCCCGTTGAATCTACGACACAATTTTTCATGGCCAGACAACAACTAAGAGGCCTGGCCAGAGATTGGGTTCTACTGTTCTGAGGCTGGGTTCATGGGTACAACATTGGGGTGGATCGGATGTCCTAAGAACCAAAGGAATAAATAAAGATGAGTGTAAGAATGCTTACTGGAGGTTGAATCGAACTGAGAAAGGTTGAGCCTTCCGCTTGAGCTTGCCAATGTCAGAGAAGAAGATCTAGATGACGGTGCTAGCTCACATCGAATCCAATGAAATTGATGGGAGAGGAGGGTCTAGCTAAGGTCATCCTTGCTTTCTGGATCGCTTTCCCTCGGTCTGATGGACCCTCACGGCCAAGGGGGTGGTGTCGTGCAAACTGGAGGAAGGGATATTTGGGCATTTTCCCTTGGGGTGCTTATAGGGGTCGAGCTAGGGCTCACTAGGATCGTGGGGATCTCTTGAATCTGTTGGTGTGCAAATTACTCAAAGACATTGAGAGAAGATGGATTATCCTAGGGCGAGGAATTTGGGGGTTGTTCCCTCCTTGACGCAGACTCATGCACGAGGTAGGGGAAAAAGCGCCCCCCTCCGGATCCTAATCCAATGGCTCTGAAAGAATATTGGTTCCTCAAAGAAGCGCATGACAATATAAATATGAGACTTTGGAATAATCATAGGATAATCACAGGGATTATCAAGTTAATTAATCAAGGAAATGTCATTATCTCCTATTTTCTTCCTAGTACCATTTGGAGCCTTTAGGATTATCCAAAAGTAACCAAATTTGGTGGGCAAGCTAATTCGACCATGAGGAATTCAATTATCTAATTAGATTTCGCATAAGAGTCAGGGAAATATGTGTTTTACATTATTAGCTACTTAGGGTAATTAACACATTAATAATCATAGAAAGGAATTTTATTACCAAAATATGAGGGAAGCTCTATTATTCTATTATCTAATCATATACCAATTAATGGGATACATTATACATGTATGTGGGTCCAATTTATCACTCAACCCTAACTAGTCACCATTGCATAATTAGGGTTAGGTTTTTGTGAATTATACATGACATTGATATGACAATGATTCAATTCAAGGTCCACCTGGCATAATTAACTCAATTTGGAAAATGAATTAAGCATGTTCTCGACTTAAGTCAACACATGAAAAATGGATTCATTAAATTTAGGGTTTCACCTTTATCAAATACCAAGGTTTTTTTTTGGACTGGATTTTAAGGGTCGTTACAACCTACCCACCTTATAGAAATTTTGTCCTCGAAATGTTTGTCATATTAAGGTGCTACCCACCTTAGGGTTTCACTTAGTATGTGCATTTAAAATCTCTAATATTATCTTATAGTCTCATTAACATACTAAAGACATGACTTACTCATAGTTAACATAATTTCATGAGAACTTGATTAACTTGACATAATTTCATAGTATGATGATATTTTACTTGAGTTGATATAGTCACTCTCCTGATTGCACCCAAAGTGCTCATAAGGCCGGCTAAGGCTCACATAAGGCCGATTAAGGCTCACATAAGGCCGATTAAGGCTAACATAAGGCCCATTAAGGCTCACATAAGGCCAATTAAGGCTCACATAAGGCTGATTAAAGCTCACATAAGGCCAATTAAGGCTCACATAAGGCCGGTTAAGGCCCACATAAGGCTGATTATGGCTCACATAATGCTCCTATAGAGCTCATAAGGCCAACTAAGGCTCACATAAGGCCGATTAAGGCTCACATAACATGATGGAGAGGACAATTATCAACATAGCATGATTTCTTATACATAGACATGATTTTTCATAATTTCATAATTCATAAGAATATAAATAACACATGATGTTCAACTCAAACTTATAATCATAAAATGGAAGAGAACATTGTTTGGTAGCATGTGCATCATTTTTTTTCGTATCCCTGTCAAATGATCTACCCCTTGTATGCATATTTGGTCTTATCATGTAATTAATTATGTTTAGATGGCTATATGTCTCAAACTTTATTGTCAACTCTTGTCTCAGCACCTCCCTCATGCACATGTCCCATACCACATGCACTTGAGAGGACGAGACAAGTATGATTTTGCACATAACATTCTCTCTACAAAACACCATCAGCATGTGTCCCATACCACAAACATGTGGGAAGAAGAGAGAGCATGCTATGTACCAATTCAGAGTTAACACAAAATATAAAACATCTAGGCACATAACCCTAACCCTTATCTAACTTGTGTCTTCTGACTAGACCCTACTTTGGTTTCCCATATCTTGAACTTAATATTCTATACCTATGGATTAGAACATGTGGATGTGATTTCTACATGGTGGCCATCTACTTATTCACTCTGATACCATTTTGTAACACCCCTTTCAAGCATACAGGTAGCAATAGAAGCAACACCCACATTGTCTATAATATGGGGTACTCTTGCTCAAAAGGAATGACACTGTGGCAACACATCCCACTATCACACAGACAGCGAGGTGTTACGTGAAAACGTGCGGAAAACACCATAACCACAGATTACCAAAAACACAGATTAATTAAAATCGATTGCATAAAGTGGATAAACTGAGAAACTATTACATTCAAGTCCTCATCCTGCAAGAAAATAGGTTATATAAACATATTCTAGATCTTGACACGTGTCCGCAGCTTAGGAGATCAGCTATCAAGCTATCACATGAGTTCATCACCTGTTCATATGTACATAACGGCCCACATCTGGCCAGAAGCACGATACACAACTGTTAATCATCTATCCTCAGCAACGGGTACTTGTTCTTGATCGTGACCTTGTTCAACTGTCAATAATCTATACATAGACGCATCGACCCGTCCTTCTTCTTAACGAACAACATTGGACAACCCCAAGGTGACGTATTTGGTCGGATGAAACCTTTGTCTAACAACTCTTGCAACTGCTTCTAAGCTCTACCATCTCTACTGGAGCCATCCTATATGGTGTTTGTGCAACTGGTTGCGTTCCTGGAACCAGATTGATCTCGAAATCAATCTCTCGGGGTGGAGGAACACCGGGGAACTCATCAGGAAACACATCGGCAAACTCTTGGACAACCGACACCTCCTCGAGACTAGGACCCTTTGCCTTGGTAGCCACAACAGTATCCACAACATGAGCTAAGAACGCCTCACATCCTTAGCCTAGAAACTTCTCTGCCACCATAGTTGATACTAGACATGTCGGAAGAATCTTCCTATCTCCTTGGAAGATCCACTTCCTACCGCCATCATCAAACACAGCTTGCTTGGAACCACAGTCCAAAACAACCTTATACTTCTCTAAGGTATCCATACCAAGGATAACATCGAAACCATGCATATCAAGTGGTATAAGATCCACTTGTATGTTGTGTCCCAAAAAAGATAAGACACAAGATGGATACTCTTCTCCAAGCATCGAGGAACCATCAAGAGGGGTTTCTAACAACAAGCTATCCTTCTTACAACTAACAGGTAAACGACAGTTTTCAAGCATACTATATGAAATAAAATAGTGTGTAGCACCCGGGTCAACCAGAAAAGATATAAATAAAGAAGAAGACATATCAGAATGAAATAACTCCATCTAACCTGCCACCACTCGTGGGTTGACTATCGCCTCCGGCTGACTCATAGCATAGAATCGAGCCGTTGCTTGTTGTCCACGTCCTCTGCTTCCTTGAGCAGACGATCCTGATTGCGACGCTTGACCGCGTCCTCTCCCTCTGCTACTACTGGGCTGATGTCTATCCGATCCTCATTGATTCTGCCTTGGCTGTTGTGTCACTTCAACATCTCTATTCAGGTAGTTGAACCTGAAATGCTCGATCTGACCACAAAGATGGCATACGCTATCATCAATCTGCGACCTAGATGGCCCTGTCACTGCCACAGAAGATGTACTATGTGCCTTTGACGGTGAAGAAACATAACCTCTTCCCTTACTCAGAGACCACTATGACGGTACACTGGAACCTCTCATCACGGAAGGTGCTAAAAACCTTGACTTCTTGAAGCCACCAAACCTTTGTCCCTAGAACTGAGCAGGCCTCTTCTTAGACATGGATTCTCTTTTCCCCTTAACTGACCGTTCGATCCTCCAGACGGATTCCAAAAATGTAGAAAACCTCTCTCTATTCTCCAACGCAGAAGCAGGTGTTGTCATCTCAGCACTCAAGCCTTTCTCGAAACGTCTGATCCGTTCTTCATCTGTCACTGCCATGTGAGGACAAAACCTCAAAAATTCCATGAACTTGGCCTCATACTCAGTGATGTTCATCGTTCCTTGTCACAAATGCTCAAACTGACTGATCTTCTCATCCAGATACGTCTTCAGAAAGTATCTGCTGATGAACTCGCGTCGGAAAACCTCCCAACCGATCACCTCACCAGGTCGCTTCTCTTCCTCGATGGTCCACCAATGACCAGCACTGCCCTTCAGAAGGTAGACAGCGTGCTTTACTTTGTTTGCTTCGGGGATGTCGAGGATCTGGAAAGCCTTCTCAAGACTTGTCTGCCACAGATCTACATCAGCTGGATCAGACGTCCCAGCATAATCTGAAGCTCCGACTCGGCGAAGCCGCTCAAAGGTCTTCCCAATACCCGATGTTTCACCATGGGGAGCCTATAATATCGGTGGAGGAACTGGAAATATTTCTACCATGAGATTCATCATAGCCATCATCTTGAAAAAACACTAGAGGGGGGGTGAATAGGGTTTTATAATAATTTTAACAATTATTTAACTCAAACAATCAACCACAAGAATATTGGATAAGGGGACAAGGATTTAGAGTGGTTCCAACTTTAGCAAATACTAAAGTTGTCAGTCCACTACCCGGTTGCTTACCCAACCGGGATTTGGAAAGAATTTAATTTTATTACCTCGCAAGGACTTTACATAAAATTACAATTCTCTCCCTAAACCCTTCAAGCAGCCTTCACCTAGAAGTAATCGCACCAACCTTGAAGCAGCCTTCACCTAGAAGTAATTGCACCAACCTTGAATCAGCCTTCCTCCTGAAGTAGCTTCCTGTTGCAATAGCCTTCTTGAAGTAGCTTCCCGTTGCGATAGCCTTCTTGAAGTAGCTTGAAGTCCACCTTCTCCTCTGAGAAGAACCTTCTCCAATCCACAGCCTCCAACCCTAGGAGTAGCAAGGAGAATACAAAGAATAAAAAGGAACAAGAAGGAAAATAGAAATTACAACTTATCCTTTGAAGCACAAGGCTTGATTTTCCTATATCAAGCGTATTGATCTCCTAACCAATGAGTGTAGAAGTGTAAGTGTTGTGGAAAGGAGATGCTAGCCTATAGGACACGAAATTAGAGCAATGGGAATGAATAGCCAATGTTGGAATTGCTCTATTGCTCAAAACAGATTGCCAATGAGTATTCAAGCTCAAGTGTAGCACAAGTGTGGCTTAGGTGTGTTTAGGTGTCCTAAGGCATGTCCTATTTATAGGAATGGCCTATGGATACTTAAGGACGTTCTAGACAACTTCTAGGGGTTTCTAAGTGCTTAACTAGCCGTTAGATATAAGTTAGGTGCATTAGTAACGGCTAGTTACTTTATTCTGCAGTTGTTGTCAGAGTCCATCTCGGTCGACAAATTGTCGACCGAGATACCTACTCGGTCGAAGTTTTGTCGACCGACAGGCTCTCTGGATCAACGTTCATTTGCAACTGCCAACTACCTTGTCAGTTGTGTCTAACGACTACTTGGGTCTTTCTCGGTCGAGAAGTTTGTCGACCGAGAGTGTCTCGGTCGAGGAGTTTGTCGACCGAGATTGACCATGTTTCAATCTTTCAATTAAGGCACTAAGTGTGTGTATGAGTGTGCATATGTGACACTATTGAAGGGGATGACCTATATAAGTGTGGCGATTGGCTAGGGAAGATCTAACGCTTGATTTACATGAAATCTAAGTACGTGTACATTATATATTTGTACAAGTTTACAATTGATTACATTTCATGACATTGACAATCATTCAAGCATATAGATTCCCTAGAGCTTTGTCATCCACCTTATTCCTGCAACACTCAAGTAGCACGTTAGATCAACAAGAATGAAATGTTTGTCATCATCGAAACAAAGGGATTTATCATAATGTCCAATTTATCCAACAATCTCTCCCTTTTTGAAGATGACAAACATTTCCTAAATAAAATAAGGAAATATAAAGCATGTGAGTTTCATACCTGAAGATTACCTTTTGTAGCCATTCTTGTCAAGATGAAACTCATTTATATTTTTGATTTTATATTCTTTCTCCCCCTTTGTCATTTCAAAAAGATATCCAGGTTGAATATTTTATATTTCTTCTCCCCCTTAATTTTATACTATGCTCCCCCTTAAATAGATATTCTATTAGGAACATGGATTTAATATCATTTTTGTCTAATTTAGCCACAATTTGTTTCTCAATCATTTGCAAAGGATGTTAAGCCTTGAAATGATATGAGATTCCCTTAAGCTTATGATGAATGTATATTGATTTCTCATCTATCAAGGGATGTTAAGCCCTAAAAATCAAATGAGAATCCTTTAATCTTAGAGTACATAAAAATGTCTCCTATCCAAATGCAAGGGATGTTAAGCCCTGATTTGTTTAGAGAGTTCCTTTAAGATATATCATTTTTATGAAATTCATAGATTTCTTCATAACCAAGAAAAGATACTAAGGTTGTAACAAGCTCCAAATGATGTTTATAATATTTTTGTAAGCTTCTTAATCAAATAGTCAAATTTGTTTTTATGAGCTCCCCCTTAATCTTACCATTAAAGCAATTTAAAGCTTCTAAGGTCACAGATGATTTTAAATTTTGATTTGGACCTTTATCAAAAGTATACTAAGATTAAGTATAATAAAATGATGTCCAAATAAGCATTTTGTCAAAGCTTTTTTTAGGTCGTCCTTGACTACGACCATAGCGCCCCTTGATCAAATTTTATTTCAACCAAGAGGCAAAAGTTTCAAATTTCCAATTTAAGAACTCATATGTAAAGTACTTGATTAGATATCAATTTTGAAGCATGTTTAGTGATACTCAACATGAAAACATCTTCTTAAAAATGAAAGCATGATTAATATCTCAAGTCTTTTAAAGATGCCAATTGAGAAATTTTTATTTTATGTGTGGCAAGCATTTCTAAGAGACTTATCACCAATGAATCATTTTTCTTGCCTAAGATGTAATGATAGAACAATAAAAGCATATAATGATAATTCCATGAATGTAATCACATGATTTCTATATGGATAGACCAGAAAATACCTTTTAGGAAAAATCATGTGACAAATATTAAACAAAAATTTCCTTTTCCTTTTTTTAAACTAAGCATAATTTCAGTTTTAACTTAAATCATTTAGAGAATAAACCAAATTAATCTCATATAAGTTTTCAAGGATGATTTCCATAATTTATATTTTAATTTACAGTCATTAATTACAAATAGATAGCAATTTGATCAATTACAAAAAGAATTCAGCAATTTTACAATAGACTGGAAATCAGTGACAGGCTCGGTCGACAATTTCTCGACCGAGGTTCACTCGGTCGACAGATTCTCGACCGACAAAGTTTCTGGAATATTTTCAGAATTATTAATTTATTCCAAGCAAAATAAGATGATGCAAGTTAGAGCTTGATTGGGTTGAGATATGACATTTGTATATCAAGAATCAGTTTAGGTCAAATCTCAACTAGTTAATTTTAAGCTACTAAGTTTTAGGAAGCCAAGCTAAATCATCATTCTTTTTCTTATATGGGCATGAAAATGAATAATGTCCAAGACGCATGCAATAATGACAACTAATGGAGTCAACTTCATTTCTCTTTCTAGGAATTGTGTTCCTAGGTACAAACATAATCTTAGTCTTGGATGCTTTAACTCTTTTGGGTTTATTTCTCCTTGGATCATATCCTAATCCTCTTCTTCCATTATAACTAGAGGAAATTTTCAGAATATTTTCAAGCATGTCATTTCCTCTTAACGCATTTACATTTCTTTGTAACTTAGCAATATCTTTCTTTGCTTGATCTAAATCAGATACTAGAGAGTTTCTTTCTTTGACAACCTCATCATAATCTAAATGTGAACATAGAATAGGTTGTTTCTGAAGATCATTCACTTGAGTTTGCAAGTTTAACTTTTCTAAGGAAAGAAGATTGCAATTAGCTTCTACCGACTTTAACTTAAGATCATAATCTTCATTTCCCTTTTTGAGATTTTCATTTTCGGATACAAGAGCAAGAAGTTTAGCATTTAAATCATCATTTACTTTATTTGATTTCTTAAGTTTCTTCTTGGACTCAATATATTTCTCATGAGTATCTTGAAGACTAGAAATTAGATCTTCTTTTGGTAGATCATAAAGACTTACCTCTTCTTCGTCTTCATTTGTTGTAGCAATGAGGCATTCTACTTCTTCTTTTCCATCATCACTATCATCACTTGAATCATCCCATGCAGCTTGATATGCTCTTTCTTTCTTTTTGTGAGATGATTTCTTCCCTTTCTTGAGTTTTGGACAATCACCTTTCATATGTCCCTTCTTACCACATTCAAAGCACCTGGAAGAAGAAACACTAGAAGTTTTATTAGTTTTAAAACTTTTATATTGCTTACCATTTACAATGAGAGTTTCTTCTTCACTATCATCTTCACTTGTGTCATGATTGTCTTTAGTTGATGCTTTGAATGCAGTATCCTTCTTTTTCCCTTGACGTTCACATTCTCTTCTTTCTTCCTCTTCTAAAGTTGCCTCATGAGCTTCTAAATTTCCAATGAGTTGCTCCATTTTTAGTTTAGTGAGATCATTAGCTTCTTCAATGGTTGTCATCTTGGGCTTGTATTTGGGAGGAAGTGATCGAAGTACCTTTGATACATGGTCTTCTTCAAGAACGGTTTTTCCTAAGGCATTCAAACCATTAACAATAGAAGAAAATTTTGCAAACATTTCACTAATGGATTCATTCGGATCCATACGAAAGTGTTCAAACTTCTGTTTAAGCATACTAATCTTAGAATTCTTAACTTGAACCGTACCTTCATAGGTTATAGACAATCTATGCCATATTTCATAGGCTGTTTCACAATTTGATATTCTATTAAATTCTCCTACTGAAATTGAACAATAAAGAATACTTACAGCCTTTGCATTCATTTGAGCCGATTTTACCGTGTTTGCATCCCACTCTGCATATTGAATTTGAGGAAGCTCGTATGGGGTTGACACCAACCTCCATAATTCCCAATTGATGCCTTAGAAGTAAAACTGCATTCTTCTCTTCCAATATTGGTAGTTTGTTCCATCAAACACTGGAGGCCTAGCAACGAATGTTCCTTCGAGATTAAGGTTGTTGAGCACCCCGTCACCAATTCTTCAAGACCTTGTTAGGGTTCCTTGAAGCCTGCTCTGATACCAATTGAAAAAACACTAGAGGGGGGTGAATAGGGTTTTATAATAATTTTAACAATTATTTAACTCAAACAATCAACCACAAGAATATTGGACAAGGGGAAAAGGATTTAGAGTGGTTCCAACTTTAGCAAATACTAAAGTTGTCAGTCCACTACCCGGTTGCTTACCCAACCGAGATTTGGAGAGAATTTAATTTTATTACCTCGCAAGGACTTTACATAAAATTACAATTCTCTCCCTAAACCCTTCAAGCAGCCTTCACCTAGAAGTAATCGCACCAACCTTGAAGCAGCCTTCACCTAGAAGTAATTGCACCAACCTTGAAGCAGCCTTCCTCCTGAAGTAGCTTCCTGTTGCAATAGCCTTCTTGAAGTAGCTTTCCGTTGCGATAGCCTTCTTGAAGTAGCTTGAAGTCCACCTTCTCCTCTGAGAAGAACCTTCTCCAATCCGCAGCCTCCAACCCTAGGAGTAGCAAGGAGAATACAAAGAATAAAAAGGAACAAGAAGGAAAATAGAAATTACAACTTATCCTTTGAAGCACAAGGCTTGATTTTCCTATATCAAGCGTATTGATCTCCTAACCAATGAGTGTAGAAGTGTAAGTGTTGTGGAAAGGAGATGCTAGCCTATAGGACACGAAATTAGAGTAATGGGAATGAATAGCCAATGTTGGAATTGCTCTATTGCTCAAAACAGATTGCCAATGAGTATTCAAGCTCAAGTGTAGCACAAGTGTATCTTAGGTGTGTTTAGGTGTCCTAAGGCATGTCCTATTTATAGGAATGGCCTATGGATACTTAAGGACGTTCTAGACAACTTCTAGGGGTTTCTAAGTGCTTAACTAGCCGTTAGATATAAGTTAGGTGCATTAGTAACGGCTAGTTACTTTATTCTGCAGTTGTTGTCAGAGTCCATCTCGGTCGACAAATTGTCGACCGAGATACCTACTCGGTCGAAGTTTTGTCGACCGACATGCTCTCTGGATCAACGTTCATTTGCAACTGCCAACTACCTTGTCAGTTGTGTCTAACGGCTACTTGGGTCTTTCTCGGTCGAGAAGTTTGTCGACCGAGAGTGTCTCGGTCGAGGAGTTTGTCGACCGAGATTGACCTTGTTTCAATCTTTCAATTAAGACACTAAGTGTGTGTATGAGTGTGCATATGTGACACTATTGAAGGGGATGACCTATATAAGTGTGGTGATTGGCTAGGGAAGATCTAACACTTTATTTACACGAAATCTAAGTACGTGTACATTATATATTTGTACAAGTTTACAATTGATTACATTTCATGACATTTACAATCATTCAAGCATATAGATTCCCTAAAGCTTTGTCATCCACCTTATTCCTGCAACACTCAAGTAGCACGTTAGATCAACAAGAATGAAATGTTTGTCATCATCGAAACAAAGGGATTTATCATAATGTCCAATTTATCCAACACATCTTCCCCATAAGTTGTTGATAGGCAAGATGTTTAAGAATGGTTGGGTCAGGTTGGGGGACCTCAGGCACCCGATCTTCATGTGCCTGACCTATAGCTCCATCAACTGATGCAACATCTTTGTTCTCGGTAGCATGTTCTTCATGGTTTCCAGACATCTTGGCTTTTCTTCCACTGAGGGCAGAAGATGATTGTAAGAAAATTTGGAAAACTCACAAGAACAGACACAACCTAGTCCTAAATCCCTGTAGACTCAGCGAACCTAGGGCTCTGATACCAAAACTTGTGGCAACACATCTCACTATCACACAGACAGTGAGGTGTTACGCGAAAACGTGCGGAAAACACCATAACCACAGATTACCAAAAACACGAGTTAATTAAAACTGATTGCAGAAAGTGGATAAACTGAGAAACTATTACATTCAAGTCCTCATCCGGCAAGAAAATAGGTTATATAAACATATACAAGATCTTGACACGTGTTTGCAGCTTAGGAGATCAGTTGTCAAGCTATCACATGAGTTCATTACATGTTCATATGTACATAATGGCCCACATCTGGCCAACAGCAGGATATACAAAACATCAGCAGCTATACATCGTGAAACAGCATCAAAATGCTCCCAAGGACCTGAGAGTACAAGGATGACTCTAAGACTCTACTACAAAACAACCAAAACAGCAGCATGTCCATCACTTGCCTTCTAGTGCTCGTCTTACTGGTCGGCCGCAATTCTGCGACCACCACCACGTCTAGCTCGAACACCTAAAAAGGTTATAAACCAGCGGGGTGAGACACACAGTCCCAGCGAGAAACATAACTCCCCGCCGAAACTACAAAACCTCATAAAGATAAAGCAACAACAACAGATAAATGATAAAGGGTATAATAAGAGAAGTTTATATAGCAAGGCTATTCTTACCATCATGCTTACCAGGATGTACGGAAGACATATAACCAAATATCTCTTTATGGAACATGAATGACAAGATAAGATTTATAAGATCTTACCACATAACATAAGGAATGTATAAGCAACTGTATGTATAACAAGATTAACTACATAAGCAAGGCCTCAACCAATGTTCCGTGTTTTTCCTTAAGTAGTAAATACTATTAGGCTGAGTTACTTATTATTATGCCCTGAGGAAGTGAGTCGTACCACTCAGATCCAACCGACAGTTGTGAAACCTAGAGCCGGTGCCATACAAGGTCAATGGAAGAGCCAGACTCCACGACCTCTCCGCCTCGTGGTCAGTGCACGAGTACAACACAAGCAGGACCGAAGTCTCATGCTTAAGTGGCCTCAGCCACATGGTCAGCTCCCATAGGCTACCCTCTTCCTAGACCGCCTCGATACAGGTCTTGGCACTAGTGAAACTGAGCCACGGGCCTGTTCACCGTGCTCTGAGCCATGAATGCATTCATGCTCCCATATCACATATCCTGAGCCATGGGGCTATTCACCATGCTCTATACATATCCTGAGTCTGCAACCGCAACTGCACTCGAATCCTCACTATTTTAGGCTAGGAGAAACCTCGCATATTCAACAATATATGCTTTGGGTTAACCCACAGGAGAACCCGTTTCACCATCACCAGCTCCTGACGATGATGGATCTATGGCCAGGGCAAATACATGATATGTTACACTGTGATTAGTTAGTATATTTTAAGTGGATTATTGAGGCAACCAAGTTGTAACGCATGCAAAACATAAAGCTATATTATTATTACCACCATCATGCTATTCCGGGATCTCAATCCCTCATCACAAGGAACCACTGCCTCAATAGTCATTCTCATCACTTGGGATATCAATCCCAGATCATGATCAGAGGATAACACCTCAACTGGGCACTTTAGCCAACTCAGGTCCTCAGACCATCACATCATGCATGTTGTCTCATCATTAAGAGTAACCATCAAAGAAGTGTTGCTCAATCATATATATACCTCATAGCCCTTACTTGGCTATGCATTTGTATGGAACAGCTGCATGATTAGTATGCACAATCATCATGGATTAACATAAAGATTCATATTATCAACATAGGGCAACATTGATGATTATATATGTTATCATCTATGTCTCAACCTGTGACCACAGACATAGGTCATATTATCATGCAAGGCATCTTATATTCTTACCATTTCCTCATCATTATACATATAATCAGGATGATCATAAACACATGTATTATCATGTCAAGCCACATAGATGTGATCCATTATATCAATTATCAGACATGTTCGGGATCACTGTCATAAACCAGACATGTTTGCATAAGCAAGAACTAGCGTATCTATTTCCTAGAAGTGCCCACTACCCTCACCAAAAGGTGTGACGGGTAGGGCACCCTCACCAAAGGTAGTATCAGACAGGGGACTCTCCCATATCTCCCAACACTCCAACCACATAACGGTCAAGCAACCAGCTACATATTGGTCAAGCATAACAGCAACGGTGTTGGGCTACCTTAGGGTGTATCGTGCAACGTGTGTCGTGCAGCTCTGTGTCATGCAATGTGTGTCGTGTACCACATGCATATCGGGAAACCAAAGCATAACGGCCTATCAGCATAACGTCCAGCTCGGCCAGAGGGTTATCGTGCAATGACGCATTGTGCACAAGGTGTATATCGGCCTCAAAACCTAGCGTGCAACTCCTCTACAGAACAGGTCACACAACGGAGTGTTGTGCCCTAAGCGTGTATCGTGCAACTGATATCGGGCATCCATGTGCAACGGCATGTCGGGCAACAGGCGTAAAAACTAGGGTTACTATCGGTCATCGCCACAACGCCATGACGCCCTGCCCAAGCTAGCCACTGAGCTCCCTATCGTACAGGGTGCAACGGGTACTAGGATATCATCTAAAGGTTAGGTGTATCGGGCAGTAGAGCAGGGAACAACGCCCAAAGGTGCAACCCAGCCTGACGTTCATCCAAACTAGCCATGACCTGTCAGCCAACACTCAATCCAACAACTGAGGTGTAATGCCTGACACAAGACCAGAACATCACAACATAACGTCCAAGGCTCTAGAGGGATATCGGACAACATCACCACTAACACCATATCAGGCAAGAGGCAACCCGACAAGGTCACCATCAACCTCAAGCACAAGGGGCACCAAAACCCTAATGGATCGAGAAGGAGGCTCACCTCTCAACAACCAAGAGATAGGGGTCTTGCCTAGCTTCTTATCACCAATCGGGCAACACAAGTGTAAGGACCCTGACCTCCGTTTAGGGATTACCCTGTTTGCTTTGCTTAACCCTGATGTTTTGGTGCCTGCTAATCACCTTTAGTGGTGATTAGGGTTTGGTTATGCTTTGTTGAGAGTTGGAGGAGCTTCTTGCAAATAACCCAAGTCTAGGGTTTTGTGGGCAAGTTTGCCACTTTGTGATGTGTTCCTCTCTCTCTTTGCTTCCTCTAGGGTTGAGAGGAAAGCTTTGGATTGTTGTTTGAAGTTCTTTAGGCCTTGGTTGAGTTTTTTTGGGCCTTGAGGTACCATGTTTGGACTTGGTTGAGCTTTGTATCGGCCTAGGAGTGTTTGTGTTGGCCAAGTTGTATGTGTGTCACCCATGGCAATGGTGTGTGTTGCCCATGGAGCAACATGTTGTGTCGCCCATGATGCTTGCCCTAGTTGGACCTTGTGTGATGGACACTTGGAAGCACATCTTGGACAAGTGTACAAGGCTTGCTTGATTAGGTGGCTTGAGCTCTAGGACAAGTGTCCTTTGGGTGGGCGACACCTTGCCATGCTTCACCTTGTTTTCTCCTCCCTTTCCTTCTATATAGATGGTTCCTTGCTTAGCTTAAGGTCCCTTTGGTTCCGCTCCCTCTTTTGCACGACACACTCTCTCCTTTCCTTTCTTGGTGGCCGACACACCCTTGGAGAAGAAGAGTGGTGGCCGATACACCCTTGAAGGAGTAGCTTGGAGGTCGACACACCCTTGGAAGAGCTGGTGGTGTCCGATATCCCTTGGAGCTCTCCATCCTCCTTGCTTGGTGGTGCGTGGAGCTTGGAGTTCTTCTTCTTTCTTAGAGCTTGGAGCTTAAAGCGGGTTGCATAACTCTAACCCTAGCTACACTACTCTCTTTTCATATATGTTGATTCCATAATCTTGCTTATATTTATGGGAGTAGCTTAGTTCTTTCTTAGTAGCCATGTTGGCCGATCCATATGAGGTAGGGTTTAGGGAGTAACACTCCTTTCTCCCCTTGGTCTAGAAGAGTGAGTTTGGGTCCTAGTGCCATGAGCAATACCCCTCTTTCCTAGTCGATTGAGGTGAGCTTGTGACTTAGTGGCTTGAGAAAGACTCTCATCTCACCTTGGGCTAGAAGGTGAGCTCGTTTTGGTGGTGACCCTTTCTCTAGGGTTTCGGGAATGGTTTTAGATGACCTTGTTGAGATGTATCTTGGGTGTTTGGTGCTTGAGGAGGTGCTTCCTGACAACCCCTTAATCTAGCTCCCCTTGCACACCCTGCTCACCTTGAATCGGTTGAAAGTTCTACTCTGTGTGGAGCGTGTGAGCCAACCCTTAGTTGCACGGAAGGCTGCACGCTATGGAGTTGCTCGCCCGGTGGGCTTGCTTGCCCGACAGAGATGTCTTGCATGGATAAACTTTGACGCGCGAGCGACACACTACCCTACACGCTCGACAACTCTGCTCGCTCGATATACCCTGCTCGCCTGATACACTCTGCTCGCCCAGAATCCCTCTGCTCGCCCGATATACCCTACTCACCCGATACACTCTGCTCGCCTGGCATCCCACTGCTCGCCCGATGCACCATGCATGCCTGACAGTGCCCTGCACGCCCGATACACCTTGCACGCTCGATAGCTTGCACGCCTACATGCACGTTACACTGCTGCACGTGGGTTGCCTTAGTAGTGAGATGGCTCGTGTGTTGGCCATTAGATGATGAGCTTTGGGTGAGGGAAGGCTTGCCCGATACAGTGTTAGTAAGCCTTGCCTGACACACCTCTTTTGGTGAGGGTTTTGGTATCTCTTGTGAGGAATCCTTGTATCATGGAAACGGCTTGAATTGTGTATGTCCTTGATAACGTGGGTGACTCCTTGCTCACTTAATGATAATTATAGTAATTATGGTAGTGGTAATAACAACACTTGTTCTATATATTTAGCATGGTGTTAAAGCAGATGAAGTACATAAATAGTTGTTTAATAACATGTCTTGCGCACATGATTCCCAGTTGAGGTATAATTGATAATTATAGCATCTTGAATGACATCTCATGATAGTAGGCATAGTCCTTGTGTTGAAACTATGATTATTGAATGATGCTAACCATGCAGGTAATACATAACCAAATGAAAGGCTATGAGGAATGGTTATATGTGAATAATGAGATGACAGGTGTATTATGAATGATGTTCCATAATGATGATGAAAGCCTTGAGAGGCAGTAACACTATGTGATGAGGGATTGAGATCCCATGTTATGTGATGATCCTTGAGGTGGATCTAGATGGTTGACAAGAGGCCAAGTGATAACATGTGATGTTGGATCCTTGAGATGGATCAGGTTGATGTAACTACAATAATAGAATAATGTTGAGTTATGTTGTTTATTTTCCTTCTATAGTTTGCATGTTATACAACTTGGTTGAATCTTGCAATCCATCTAAAAGATACTAATTAATCACAGTGAAATCTATCATGTTGTTGCCTTGGCCATAGATCCATCATCGGTCAGGATTGGGTGATGGTGAAACGGGTTCTCCTGCGGGTTAACCGAGAGCGCATATTTTTGAATATGCAAGGTTTCTCCTAGCCTCAAATAGAGAGGGAAATGAGTGCAGCTGTGGTTGCAGACTTGGGTATGTGATGAGCATGGTGAACATGGCCCATGGCTCAGGATATGTGATTGGTTGAGCATGAATGCATTCATGGCTTAGAGCACGGTGTTTAGACCCGTGGCTTGGTTTTACTAGCGTCGTGACCTGTACCAAGGCGGGCTAGAGGAAGGGTAGCCTGAGGAGCTGACCCTGTGGCTGAGACCACTTGAGCATGAGACTGCGGTCCTGCTTTGTTTCTTGTGTACTGACCACGAGGGGTGAGGTCGTGGATTCTGGCTCTTCCATTGACCTTGTATGGCACCGGTTATGGGCTTCACAGCTGAAGGTTGGATTTGAACGGTACGGTTCACTTCCTCAGGGCATAATAAAATGTAATCCAGTCATTTAGTCTTATTTCTTAAGACAAACACTAAACATTGGTTGAGGCATTGTTTGTGTAGTCACTTTCTTTATATCTTGCAGTTATTTATATGTTCTTCTATGGCAGTAGAACTTGGATATCCTGTCTTGATACTCATGTTTTACTTGATTACACCTGGTAAGCTAGATAGCTTTATATCATAAGACTGTTCTTGTTATATCTTTCATCAGTTAATTACTTATATATATATATGTTCATCTGAGGTTTGTAGTTTTGGTGGGGAGTTATGCCTCCCGCTGGGACAATGTTCAATTGTCTCACTCCGCTGGTTTACACCCCTTTTTAGGTGGTCGAGCTAGACGTGGTGGTGGTCGTAGAGTTGCGGCCGAGCATCAAGAAGAGAAGTAGAAGGCAAGCCATGGATGAGCTGCTGTTTTGGATGTTTTGTGATAGAGGCTAGAGTCATCCATGTACTCTCAGGTCCTTGGCGGTGTTTTGACGTTGTTTTGCGATGTACAGTTGTAGATGTTTTTGGATATCCTGTTGTTGGCCGGATGTGGGCCTCTATGTATATGAATAGGTGATGAACTCATGTGTTGGCAAGACAGCTGTTGTTCTAAGCTGTGGACATGTATCAGGCTTGTATATATATATGTAACATGTTTTCTTGCAGGATATGGACTGGAATGCAATAATTTCTTGGTTTATCAGTTTTTTGCAATCAATTTTAATTATCCCGTGTTTTTGATAAAGTTGTGGTTATGGTGTTTTCCGCACGTTTTCGCGTAACACCTCACTGTCTGTGTGATAGTGGGATGTGTTGCCACAAGTTTGGTATCAGAGCCTTAGGTTTGCTGAGTTTCCAGGGATCTAGGACTAGGTTGTGTTTATTCTTATGTGTTTTCCAGATTTCCTCATGATCATCTTCTTCCCTCAGTAGAAGAAAAGCCAAGATTTTTGGAAACCATGAAGAACACACTGCTGAGTACAGCGATGCTGCATCTGTTGATGGAGCAGTAGGCCAGGCACATGAAGATCGGGTGCTTGAGGTCCCCCAACCTGACCCAGCCATCCTTGAGCATCCTACTTACCAACAACGTTTGGGGTAGATGATGGCTACGATGAATCTCATGGTTGAGCGATTTCCAGTTCCTCCTCTATAAGCACAGGCTCCCCATTGTGAACCATCGGGTATTGAGAAGACCTTCGAGCGATTTCGCCGAGTCAGAGCTTCAGATTATGTTGGAACTGCTGATCCAGCGGATGCAGATCTGTGGCTGACAAGTCTTGAGAAGGCTTTCCGGATCCTCAACATCCCCGAAGCAGACAAAGTAAAGCACGTTGTCTACCTTTGAAAGGTAGTGCTGGTCACTGGTGGACCATCGAGGAAGAGAAGCGGCATGGTGAGGTGATCTATTGGGAAGTGTTCTGGCACGAGTTCGTCATCATATACTTCCCCAAGACGTATCTGGACGAGAAGATCAGTCAGTTTGAGAGCCTGCGACAAGGAGCGATGAACATCACCGAGTACGAGGCCAAGTTCATGGATCTGTTGAGGTTTTATCCTCACATGGCGATGACAGATGAGGAACGGATCAGACGTTTTGAGAAGGGTCCGAGTGTGGAGTTGACGACACCGGTTTCAGCATTGTAGAACCGGGAGCGGTTTGCTGCATTTGTGGAATCCGTTCGAAGGGTCGAAATATCTGTAAGGGAAAAGAGAGAGTCTATGGCTAAGAAAAGACCTGCTCAGTTTCAGGGGCAGAGGTTTGGTGGCTTTAAGAAGCACATGTTTTCAGCACCGGCAGTGATGAGAAGTTCTGGTAGACCGTCTCAGTGGTCTCCAAGTTGAGGAAGAGGCTATGTTTCTTCACCATCTAAGGCTCAAAGTTCGGCTTCCGTGGCAGTGACAGGGCCATCTAGATCACGAGTTGATGGTAGGACATGCTATGCCTGCGGTCAGATAGGGCATGTCAAGTTGAGTTGTCCCTACAGAGATGATGAAGTGACATAGCCACCGAGGCAGAACCTTCAAGGATCGGATCGTCAGCAGCCTAGTGGTAGCAGAGGACGAGGACGCGGTCAAGCGTCTCAGGCTGGATTGTCTGCTCAAGGAAGCAGAGGTTGTGGACAGCAAGCAATGGCTCGATTCTATGCTATGAATCAGCCGGAGGCGATAGTCAACCCGCGAGTGGTGACAGGTCAGATGGAGTTATTTCATTCTGATATGTCTTCTTCTTGCTTTATATCTGTTCTGGTTGACCCTGGTGCTACACACTCTTTTATCGCCTATAGTATGCTTGAGAACTGTCGTTTACCTATTAGTCATAAGAAGGATAGTTTGTTGTTAGAAACCCCTCTTGTTGGTTCCTCGTTGCTCCGAGAAGAGTTTCCATCTTGTATCTTGTCTTTCTCGGGACACCGCATTCAAGTGGATCTCATACCTCTTGATATGTGTGGTTTTGATGTTATCCTTGGAATGGATACCTTAGAGAGGTACAAGGTCGTCTTAGACTGCAGTACCAAGCAAGCGATGTTTGATGATGCTGGAGAGAAGTGGATCTTCCAAGGAGATAGGAAGATTCTTCTGACGTGTCTGGTATCGGATATGGTGGTAGATAAGTTGTTGCGACAAGGATGTGAGGTATTCTTAGCTCATGTGGTGGATACTGTGGTGGCTTCCAAGGTGAAAGGTTCTAGCCTTAAGGAGGTGTCAGTTGTCTGGGAGTTTGCTGATGTGTTTCCCGAGGAGTTTCCTGACGTTCCCCCACCCTGAGAGATTGATTTTGATATCAATCTAGTTCCAAGGACACAGCCAGTTGCACAGACACCGTACCGGATGGCTCTAGTGGAGATGGCAGAGTTAAAGAAGCAGTTGCAAGAGCTGCTGGACAAAGGTTTCATCTGAGCGAGTACATCACCTTGGGGTGCTCCCGTGTTGTTTGTTAGGAAGAAGGATGGTTCGATGCGGTTGTGTATAGATTACCGGAAGTTGAACAAAGTCACTATCAAGAACAAGTACCCGTTGCCGAGGATAGATGACTTGTTTGATCAGTTACATGGTGCTACAATGTTTTCGAAGATCGATCTACGGTCCGGATATCATCAGCTGAGGATCAAGGAGGACGACATACCAAAGTCAGCTTTTCAAACAAGGTATGGTCATTTCGAGTTCGTGGTTATGCCGTTCGGGCTAACCAATGCACCTGCTGCTTTCATGGATCTGATGAACAGAGTGTTCCGTCCGTTCTTAGATTAGTTTGTCGTAGTCTTTATAGATGACATCCTGATCTATAGTCGGGACAGGCTAGAACATGAGCAACATCTTCGACAAGCGTTAACTCTTCTTCGCCAACATCAGTTGTATGCCAAGTTCGATAAGTGTGAGTTCTGGTTGGAGGAAGTGACTTTCTTAGGTCATGTGATATTCGCTGAAGGAGTCAAATTAGATCCGAAGAAGGTAGAATCTGTTGCAGAATGGGAACAGCCGAAGACACCGACGGAGGTTCGTAGTTTTCTGGGTCTAGCACGAGACTATCGGAGGTTTATCAAGGATTTCAGTGTGATTGCTTTGCCAATGATGAAGTTGATGAGAAAGGACGTACCTTTTGCCTGGGATGATCGATGTCAGCAAGCTTTTTAGAGTTTGAAGGAGAAGCTGACTAATGCTCCAGTGTTGATCCTGCCTGAGCCTGGGAAGGGCAATGTGGTTTTCTGTGATGCTTCCAAGAAGGGCCTAGGTTGTGTGTTGATGTAGGAAAATCATGTGGTTTCTTTTGCTTTGCGACAACTTAAGAAACATGAGGAGAACTATCTGACACATGATTTGGAGTTGGAAGCAGTGGTTCATGCGTTAAAGGTTTGGAGACACTATCTATATGGAGAAGTGTGTCAGATCTTTACAGATCATAAGAACCTGAAGTACATCTTTTCGCAGCACGAGTTGAACATGCGACAACGTCGATGGATGGAGTTGATCAATGATTACGACTGCACTATCGAGTATCATCCTGGTAAGGCAAATGTGGTAGCTGATGCGCTTAGTCGAAAGTCTTCTTTCTCTCCCAGGAAGGCACACTTGAGTTCTCTGGTATGTCATAGGCAGGATATGTTTGTCTCCTTGCGAGAGATGAACGTGCAGATGGAAATTTCCTCATTAGCTGGACTCTTAGCCCAGATGCAAGTCAAGCCTACATTGAGACAGCAGATCAAGGGTGCACAGCAGACAGATGATGCGGTACAGTTGATCAGATCAGAGTTTGGCAGCAGAAAGCATGATGGGTTTCATGAGTCCGAGGACGGGCTAGTCTTCTATCATGATAGGATGGTGGTTCCCAATGACGATGAGTTGAGGAAGTTGGTGCTCGAGGAAGCACACACGTCTATGTATGATATGCATCCAGGTGTCACCAAGATGTACCATAGTCTGAAGGACTTGTACTGGTGGCCAGGTTTGAAGAAAGACGTAGATGAGTTTGTGGCAAGATGTGTGGTATGTCAGCAAGTGAAGGTTGAGCATCAGAATTTGGCAGGTACGTTACAACCTTTGCCGATACCACAATGGAAATGGGATCATATAACCATGGATTTCGTAGTTGGTCTACCCAAGACAACTAGGAATCATGATTCCATTTGGGTGGTTGTGGACAGATTGACAAAGTCTGTCCATTTCATACTTGTGAAGATGACGTATCCAGCTGAGAAGCTCGCTAGAGTATATGTGGATGAGATAGTCTGTTTGCATGGTGTGCCAGCAACGATAGTTTCTGATAGAGGTCCTCAGTTTACAAGTCGTTTCTGGGAGCAGTTGCACAAAGCATTGGGAACGCAGTTAAGGTTCAGTACAGCCTTTCACCCGCAGACAGATGGACAATATGAAAGGACTATTCAAATTCTAGAGGATCTCCTTCGAGCTTGTGTTTTTCAGTTCCTAGGTAGTTGGGATGTGCATCTGAGTTTGATGGAGTTTGCTTATAACAACAGTTATCAGCGGAGCATTGACATGGTTCCTTATGAAGCTTTGTATGGGAGGAAGTGCAAATCTCTCTTGTGTTGGTATGAGTCTGGTGAATATCAGTTGATGGGTCCTGAGCTAGTGCAGCAAACGACGGAAAAGATCAAGGTGATACAGCAACAGTTGAAGGTGGCACAGGACAGGTAGAAGTCTTATGCAGACAATCGCCGACGACCTTTGGAATTCCAGGTAGGAGACAAGGTATATCTCAAGGTCTCACCTTGGAAAGGTGTGCTAAGGTGTGGACAGAAGGGTAAGTTGGCACCCAGGTATATGGGACCTTACCCAGTCGTAGCACGTGTTGGTAAAGTAGCCTATGAGATAGAGTTTCCACTAGAGTTGCACAGGTTACATCCAGTGTTCCATGTCAGTATGCTGAGGAAAAGTCATCCAGATTCAGGTACAGTGATAGAGCCAGTTGAGGTTGATCTTGATGAAAATGTGACCTACAAGGAAGGTCATGTGGTGATTCTTCATAGAAGGGTCAAGAAGATGAAAAGGAAGGACCTGGTTCTTGTGAAGGTTCTTTGGAATCATTGTGGCATTGAGGAAGCCACGTGGGAGCTTGAGGAAGAGATGAGGAGGAAGTACCCCTCACTTTTCTCTTTGGATTTTGGGGACAAAATCCCTTAAAGGGGGTTAGATTGTAAGGACCCTGACCTCCGTTTAGGGCTTACCCTGTTTGCTTTGCTTAACCTTGATGTTTTGGTGCCTGCTAATCACCTTTAGTGGTGATTAGGGTTTGGTTATGCTTTGTTGAGAGTTGGAGGAGCTGCTTGCAAATAACCCAATTCTAGGGTTTTGTGGGCAATTTTGCCACTTTGTGATGTGTTCCTCTCTCTCTCTTTGCTTCCTCTAGGGTTGAGAGGAAAGCTTTGGCTTGTTGTTTGAAGTTCTTTGGGCCTTGGTTGAGTTTCTTTGGGCCTTGAGGTACCATGTTTGGACTTGGTTGAGCTTTGTATCGGCCTAGGAGTGTTTGTGTCGTCCAAGTTGTATGTGTGTCGCCCATGGAAATGGTGTGTGTCACCCATGGAGCAACATGTTGTGTCGCCCATGATGCTTTCCCTAGTTGGACCTTGTGTGATGGACACTTGGAAGCACATCTTGGACAAGTGTACAAGGCTTGCTTTATTAGGTGGCTTGATCTCTAGGACACATAACTCTATCCCTAGCTACACTACTCTCTTTTCATATATGTTGATTCCATAATCTTGCTTATATGTATGGGAGTAGGTTAGTTCTTGCTTAGTAGCCATGTTGGCCGATCCATATGAGGTAGGGTTTAGGGAGCAACACTCCTTTCTCCCCTTGGTCTAGAAGAGTGAGTTTGGGTCCTAGTGCCATGAGCAATACCCCTCTTTCCTAGTCGATTGAGGTGAGCTTGTGACTTAGTGGCTTGAGCAAGACTCTCATCTCACCTTGGGCTACAAGGTGAGCTCGTTTTGGTGGTGACCCTTTCTCTAGGGTTTCGGGTATGGTTTTAGATGACCTTGTTGAGATATATCTTGGGTGTTTGGTTCTTGAAGAGGTTCTGCCCGACATCCCCTTAATCTATCTCCCCTTGCATGGCCTTCTCACCTTGAATCGGTTGAAAGTTCTGTTCTGTGTGGAGTGCGCGAGCCAACCCTTAGTTGCACGGAAGGTTGTACGCTATGGAGTTGCTCTCCTGGTGGGCTTGCTCGCCTGACAGAGATGTCTTGCACGGATAAACTTTGACACGCGAGCGACACACTACCTTGCACGCTCGACAGCTCTGCTCGCCCGATATACCCTGCTCGCCCGATACACTCTGCTCGCCCGGCATCCCTCTGCTCGCTCGATATACCCTGCTCGCCCGATGCACTCTGCTCGCCCGGCATCCCCCCTGCTCGCCCGCTGCACCCTACACGCCCGACAGTGCCCTGCACGCTCGATAGCTTGCACACCTAGGTGAACGTTACACTGCTGCACGCGGGTTGCCTTAGTAGTGAGATGGCTCGTGTGTTGGCCATTAGATGATGAGCTTTGGGTGAGGGAAGGCTTTCCCGATACTGTGTTAGTAAGCCTTACCCGACACACCTCTTTTGGTGAGGGTTTTGGTATCTCTTATGAGGAATCCTTGTATCATGGAAACGGATTGAATTATGTATGTACTTGATAACGTGGGTGACTCCTTGCTCACTTAATGATAATTATAGTAATTATGGTAGTGGTAATAACAACACTTGTTTTGTACATTTAGCATGGTGTTAAAGCAGATGAAGTACATAAATAGTTGTTTAATAACATGTCTTGTGCACATGATTCCCAGTTGAGGTATAATTGATAATTATAGCATCTTGAATGACATCTCATGATAGTAGGCATAGTCCTTGTGTTGAAACTATGATTATTGAATGATGCTAACCATGCAGGTAATACGTATCCAAATGAAAGGCTATGAGGAATGGTTATATGTGAATAATGAGATGACAGGTGTATTATGAATGATGTTCCATAATGATGATGAAAGCCTTGAGAGGTAGTAGCACTATGTGATGAGGGATTGAGATCCCATGTTATGTGATGATCCTTGAGGTGGATCTAGATGGTTGGCAAGAGGCCAAGTGATAACATGTGATGTTGGATCCTTGAGATGGATCAGGTTGATGTAATTAGAATAATAGCATAATGTTGAGTTATGCTGTTTATTTTCCTTCTATAGTTTGCATGTTATACAACTTGGTTGAATCTTACAATCCATATAAAAGATACTAATTAATCACAGTGAAATCTATCATGTAGTTGCCCTGGCCATAGATCCATCATCAGTCAGGATTGGGTGATGGTGAAATAGGTTCTTTTGTGGGTTAACCCGGAGCACATATTTTTGAATATGCGAGGTTTCTCCTAGCCTCAAATAGAGAGGGAAACGAGTGCAGCTGCGGTTGTAGACTCGGATATGTGATGAGCATGGTGAACATGGCCCATGGCTTAGGATATGTGATTGGTTGAGCATGAATGCGTTCATGGCTCACACCACAGTGTTTAGACTCATGGCTCGGTTTTACTAGCGTCGTGACCTGTACCAAGGCGGGCTAGAGGAAGGGTAGCCTGAGGAGCTGACCCTGTGGCTGAGACCACTTGAGCATGAGACTGTGGTCCTGCTTTGTTTCTCGTGTACTGACCACGAGAGGTGAGTTCGTGGATTCCGGCTCTTCCATTGACCTTGTATGGCACCGGTTATGGGCTTCACAGCCGAAGGTTGGATTTGAACGGTACGGTTCACTTCCTCAGGGCATAATAAAATGTAATCCAGCCGTTTAGTCTTGTTGCTTAAGACAAACACGAAACATTGGTTGAGGCCTTGTTTGTGTAGTCACTTTCGTTATATCTTGCAGTTATTTATATGTTCTTCTATGGCAGTAGAACTTGGATATCCTGTCTTGATACTCATGTTTTACTTGATTACACCTGGTAAGCTAGATAGCTTTATATCATAAGATTGTTCTTGTTATATCTTTCATCAGTTAATTGCTTATATATATCTATTCATCTGAGGTTTGTAGTTTTGGCGGGGAGTTATTCCTCCCGCTGGGACAATGTTCAATTGTCTCACTCCGCTGGTTTACACCCCTTTTTAGGTGGTCGATCTAGACGTGGTGGTGGTCGTAGAGTTGCGGCCGAGCATCAAGAAGAGCAGTAGAAGGCAAGCCATATATGAGTTGTTGTTTTGGATGTTTTGTGATAGAGTCTAGAGTCATCCCTGTACTCTCAGGTCCTTGGCGGTGTTTTGACGTTATTTCGCGATGTACAGTTGTAGATGTTTTTGGATATCCTGTTGTTGGCCAGATGTGGGCCTCTATGTATATGAACAGGTGATGAACTCATGCGTTGGCAAGACAGCTATTGTTCTAAGCTATGGACATGTATCAGGCTTGTATATATATATGTAACATGTTTTCTAGCAGGATATGGACTGGAATGTAATAGTTTCTTGGTTTATCAGTTTTCCGCAATCGGTTTTAATTAACCCGTGTTTTTGATAAAGTTGTGGTTATGGTGTTTTCCGCACGTTTTCACGTAACACCTCGCTGTCTGTAGATAGTGGGATGTGTTGCCACAACAAGTAACAACCACAACCAAGGGCCACAACCACCATATAGCTCACCTTTCAAGTCCATGGTGAGAGGAGGGTGTTGCTCAAGCTACTAGAACACAAGCTCACCTCTCAACTTAAACGAGAGAGGGGTATTGCCCATATTACTAGAACTCAAACTCACTCCTCTAGACCAAGGAGAGAAAGGGGTGTTGCTCACCAAGAAACCCTAGAACATGGTTCGGCCAACAAGAAGCAACTAAGCAAGAAACTAAACTAGCAACATGCATAGCCGATATGATCATAAGCAACATATAAGAACATAAAAGAAGGTAGTGTAGTTAGGGTTAGGAGTTATGTAACCCGCCTTAAGCAAGCTCCAAGCTCCTAGATCCAAGCACCACCACAAGAAGAAGAGCAAGGCACTCTAGGGTTCGGCCACCACTAGAGGAAGAAGGAGACTCCAAGAAGGATCGGCCACCAATCTTGCAAAGGAAGAGGGTGTCATGCACCAAGGAAGAGGGAGACTAAGGAACTAATGGGATCCTTAGCATGGGAAAGGAAATGCATATATAGGAGGGGATGGAGGAGAAACCAAGGTATAACAAAGTAAGGTGTCTCCCACCTAGGGACACTTGTCCATGAGAAAAGCCACCACTCTAACATGCCCTAAACACATGTCCAAGGCCATTGCCACATGCAAGCATCAAGCACCAAGTGTCCACTAGTGGTGATACAAACGAGGTCAAAGAGATTCAAAGGGTCCATGGGCGACACACCTCCACACCATGGCCGACACACCCACACCATGGCCAACACACACACCGTGGGCGACACACCACAGCCTGACACAAGCATAGGCCGACACAGGGCACTCTTGCCCGACACAAGGTCCAAAGAAGCAAAGACAAGGCACCACAAAGCCCAACAAGCTCAACCGAGCCCAAAGGAACTCAAGCAACGAGCCCTACCCTTCCTCTCAACATGAGAGGAAGCAAGGAGAGGGAGGAACACCTCACAAGGTGACAAACTTGCCCACAAACCCTAGACTTGGGTTAATTTGCAAGTAACACCTCTAGCTCTCACAAAGCACAAACAAACCCTAATCACCACTAGAGGTGATTAGCAGGCAACTAAGCATCAGGATTAAAGAAAGCAAACAGGATAAGCCCTAAACGGAGGTCAGGGTCCTTACCGTCACAATCATAATAATCATTGCAAACAAAGTAAACAAACACCATGCATTGATATTGAAATGGATTTATACATTGTTCACAATTGGTTTCTTGAATTGAAGCTAACTAGGATATACATGATTAAACATAATTAATACATGAAGTTGTCTATAACATTAGGATCTTCTGTCATAGATGGCACCCCACCATATGTATCTTTAGGAAACGTTGATCTATTCCTTAAGTTGACCTTCATATAGCTCTTTCTTGGAAGTTGCTTTGTACCCGCGGGCATCACGCCCCCAGCCATGCATGAAAAAAAAAACTGACATTGAGCATTATTATAACAACTTAGTAACTTGGCAATAAGGAAAATAATGAAACTAATTGAAGAATAGATTTAGATTCACATAACATAATCTTATTGGGTGATTAAAGTATCCTTGATACTTATGCACCAATGGTGCTCATAAGGCTCGTAGGCTCAACATTAACATGATGAGGATAAAGCTATCCAACCTACTACATATTTCATCAATATCTTGGAAGTAATTAACTTTACTTGGATTTCATATGAACATGACATGAATTCTTGAAATAGCATTGAGGCATAACATTAAAGCAATAACTTTAGAGTAACTTTGATGTTATTAAGGTTTAATTTGAAACACATAACTATGCATATCATTCATCTTGATCATCCTAATAATTATAAGACGATGAAAGCTAATACTAAATACTCAAAGTGTGTGGATCTTCTTACTTGATCCTGAGGAGGTATACTAATAGTATATGAAGTCCAGATCAGTCCTAATGTCATGTGAATAACATAATTTATGAATTAATTTCATTTTCTTAACATGGGTGTATGATTCTTTAATTACATTTGGAAATTGGGCTAGGAGTCTGGATCTGAAACTAAGACCATGCAATAGATCTCCAAAAACTAATCAAAAGTCATATATGGATCGTCCCTGTCTGAGCTATGGACTATTTTCAATGAATTTGTAAAGATTAGATATATTCTGACCAATTAGAGGCGAGGAAAATCGATCCAAGCTATTTTAGTAAATCTAGTAGTTGATTTAAAATAGGCTATAAATTTATTATTTTTCCCTCACATTATCAATCCAAGACAGGAGGCGTGACAGGGCAGAAATGTTATTTCAGTCATTTCACTATTGCGCATCTGATAAAACCCAGGAGTGCTGAAATACTTGAAAAGCCCATGTGAGGATCAAATGATAAAGATGGTGGGGGTATATAGGTCATTCAATGACTGAGCTTCTTCTGTGTCGTCCACCATGGTGCAAGCAGCCACCCTGCTTGGTAAGGCTCCAACACCAACCAAGAGTACATAGATGATCTACCAACAATTGTGTTGACCCTACGATGGTTGGGTCACGTGAAAAGCTTCTAGTTGCAGTTGGTTGACTATAGATCATGAAATCAAGAAAAATAGAGAAAAGAACAAACATGATGCATTAGACATATTCCAGATGATCCAACGAGGGCAAAGGAGCATTCCTAAATGATCAAAGATGCCCCACAGCTCCAAGAATGTTGTGACCCAACCATAAACAGGGGAAGAAACTCCAAAGTAGAAAATGGCGTTACAACGCCGATTCGAGTAAAACAATCATGGATCCATCTTCATGGTGCCTCACTGAATCTACAACACAGTTTTCCGTAGCCAGACAACAACTAAGAGGCCTGGTCAGACACTAGGTTCTACTGTTCTGAGGCTGGGTTCATGGGTACAACGTTGGGGTGGATCAGATGTCCTAAGAACCAAAGGAACATATAAAGATGAGTGTAAGAATGCTTATTGGAGGTTGAATCGAATTGAGAAAGGTTGAGCCTTCCACTTGAGCTTGCCAACATCAAAGAATAAGATCCAGATGATGGTTCTAGCTCACCTCGAATCCAATGAAATTGATGGGAGAGGAGGGTCTAGCGGAGGTCATCCTTGCTTTCTGGATCGCTTGCCCTCGGTCCGATGGACCCTCGCGGCTAAGGGGGGTGGCGCCGTGTGAATTGAAGGAAGGGATATTTGGGCATTTTTCCCTGGGGTGCTTATAGGGGTCGAGCTAGGGCTCACTAGGATTGTGGGGATCTCCTGAATCTGTTGGTGTGTGAATTACTCAGAGACATTGAGAGTAGAGGGATTATCCTCGGGTGAGGAATCTGGGGGTTGTTCCCTCCTCTGTGTGGACTCCTACGCGAGGTAGGGGACAAAGAGCCCCCCCCAACCAGATCCTAATCCAATGGCTCTGAAAGAAGCTTGGTTCCTCAAAGCAGCGTGTGACAATATAAATCTGAGACTTTGGAAAAATCATAGGATAATCGTAGGGATTATCAAGCTAATTAATCAAGGAAATGGCATTATCTCCTATTTTCTTCCTAGTACCATTTGGAGCCTTTCAGATTATACAAAAGTAACCAAATTTGGTGGGCAAGCTAACTCGACCATGAGGAATTCAATTATCTAATTAGATTTCAAATAAGAGTCAGAGAAATATGTGTTTTAAATTATAAGCTACTTAGGGCAATTAACACATTAATAATCATTGAAATGAATTGTATTACCAAAATAAGAGGGAAGCTCTATTATTCTATTATCTACTCATATACCAATTAATGGGAAACACTATACATGTATGTGGGTCCAATTTATTACTCAACTCTAACTAGTCACCATTGCATAATTAGGGTTAGGTTTTTGTGCATTATACATGACATTGATATGACAATGATTCAATTCAAGGTCCACCTAGAATAATTAACTCAAATTGGAAAATGAATTAAGCATGGTATTGACTTAAGTCAGCATATGAAAAATGGATTCATTCAACTTAGGGTTTCACCTTTATTAAATACCAAGGTTTTTTTTTGGGGGGATTGGATTTTGATGGTTGTTACAATAACAAACTCAAGAGGATTGCAATCGGATACCTGTCATGGTGAATGATGAAGATGGAGTTCCATTGCTTTGATTTGAGGCTGGAAATTGTTGTGCTAAAGATTGATGCCTCCTTGCAAATATATCCTTGATTTGGGGCAAGTGAAAGCACCTATGAGCTACAGCAAGAATAGTATTTTGTACGCCAAAACTATTTCTTTTCATTCTCCTTTGAAGCATCATCAAAATATGAGTTGGGAAGAGTGTTCTCATTATAAATCAATGTATCATCTAGAGTGTGAGGAGGAAGGACATGTGGCTTGCTTAAAGAATCAACATGTAGATCATGTGTTGTAGCTTTCTCCTCTTTCATTGCAACTTCATAATCATCATGGATATTAACATCAACATACTTTGAAGGATATACCTCTATAACAACTCCATTCTTCAATGTCACCAGCCTAAAATATGTAGGATTCATCTCCGGTGGACTAGGCAAGAAAGGTGGAAATGCTTCTTTGCTAGAAAGAGCTTGTTGGGCAATTTGTTTCTCCAAGATGTGTGCATAAGTGGCAATATCGTCCACCTTAGAAGAGAGTTGGAAAATGGCACCCTTCATTGATTGTCTTTGTTGATCAAACTCCTCATTTTGATGTATTTGAGTTGAAATAAATGTTGCAAGCATGGACTCTAATCTAGAAGTTACTTGTGGTTGTTGTGGCTGAATGAAATTAAGGTTCGCATTGTTGTAGAAGCCCAGTGGAGTGTAGCCCATTGGAGAATAAATAGAAGAAGCATAACATGTAGAAGATGAGTGTCTAAGAAACCCACATGCATCACAAATAATATTTGCTTCTTAAAATGGCTATGTGCTTAGCTTCTCAAACCTTTGTAATAAAGTGTCTATCTTTGTTGCAATTATGTCTATAGCATCAACCGTGTGATCTTCCACTTGCTTTCCAGAAGTAGTATGTGAAAAGGATGGGTGGTAGCTCATAGCCGGACTCCATTGTCAATGGTTTGCTACCATATCTTTAATAATAGCATAGGCTTCTCCATAATATTTGTTCATTAGAGCTCCATTTGCAGCTGCATCAATAGACTTCCTTGTATTGTAGCATGAACCATTATAGAAAGATTGTAATAGAAGCCAATTGCTTAGACTGTGGTAGGGACAAAGATGTTGAAGATCTTTGAACCTCTCCCATGTATCATACAAGGTCTCTCCATCCCTTTGAGAATAATTGATGAGTTGACTCCTTAGCTGTAAAGTTTTGCTAAGTAGAAAATATCTTGCCAAAAAGACCTTTAGAAGCTCCTCCCAAGTACCGATTGACTTCTTTGGTAAAGTATAGAGCCATTCTTTGGCTTTATCTCTAAGAGAGAATGGAAAAAGGATTAGGCGTATCCCATCAGTAGGAATGCCATATATCTTTATGGTGCTTAGCAACTGTAGAAATTCAGCAGTGTGGAGGTTTGGATCCTCCATTGGTGTCCCTCCAAATGCATTCAGTTGTAGCAATTGAATGATGGTTGGGCTGATAGAAAACTCCTATGCCTCAAATTCTGAAATATTAATAGTCCCACTCATGTGCATTGTATTTGTACCAAAGTAGTCCTCAAGAGGAAGGTCATCCTCCTTGACTAGTTCTTCATGTGGATCTGGAGGATTAGGTGGATGTGGCGTAGATGGTGGTGGTGTATGTGGTATGGATGAAGGTGGTGGATATGAGGGTGTGGAAGAATGTGGTATGGGTGTTGGTGGTGTATATGATGGTGGTGAATGAGGTGTGAATGATGGTGGTGTGGATGAAGGATGTGTGGATGAGGGTGGTGCATATGATGGTGACATGGATAATGGTTGTGTGGGTTGTAATTCCTCCATACATGTTTGGGTTTCATTCCTTCTTGATCCATAAGGGTAGCAAATGATGTGTTCATTTTTGAAATGTAGAGATATGCATGGTTCAAGGATCTTTTTAAGAACACCCCATATGCTCCTACAAATAAACAAGGTGAGTGAGATACAAAAACAAACATGGAAGATACAACAAATTATGATGATCATGATGAATTATGATTTATGGATATGATGGTGGATATGATGGTTGTAATCTAGTATCATTTACTTATCAACAACTCTTACTCTAATAGGAATACCGATGCTCCCTGGCAATGGCGCCAAAAACTTGTTGGTTTATTACACTAACGAGTTCCAATCATAAGAATGATCTTTTACTAAACTAGCTATTTCCCGCAAGTATATGAGTAGTTATAGTCGAGGTCAAACACAAGGACCGTTGGTTAGTTAGGCACAAGAGTTGTGATTTTCAATAATCTAGATATTTTTAACAAGAGATTGGATTAGAACAATTAAATTATAGATTTAAAACAAAATAGTAAATTATCACTTAAGAAAGGTTAAGATTCAGATATGGAAGGATCTTGGACCTAGGATTTCACCAACATATCATAGCATAAAACAGGAGCACAAAATTTAAACATACTAAGCACTTGTTTTAAAGGAGAGTTGTATGTTGCACTTCACCTCCCAGTACTGTACAACGATCAAAACTCAATACAACATTCTCATGTATGAATTTCATTTTAGATCAAAATCCTACTCCTCAACTCCATAATTACCACTCTTGTGGTAAAGAAGGAGTTGCCAAGAGAGTACCTCCTTAATATCCTACCTATCTTCTCAAATCAAGTAAGAAAGCATAAAACATGCACATAAAGTGGCCAGCCATACATGCAAGAAGCAAGAAATTGGTGCTCACAAGGTGGAAGAACAAGCAACTTAGCATTTAGTACGAAACTATCACGTTCCTTACATGCTATGCCATGGAAGCTACTCTCCCATGCCCAAGAAAAAGAGTCTACTCGTCCATAATGATGTACAGTAGAAAAGATGCAGAAATTTTAGAGTTTAACATGGTTCATAGAAGGAAAAACTAAGAGAACCAAAAGTTTAACCCAAGAAGAGTATAATTCTGGCTTGGGGACAAAATTCCACTCCTACAACTACTCCAAACCAAACAAACTTCCTTCTTGATAAGCTTTGTGGAGTGAAGAAGCTTTGTTGCACCTCTGGAGAAGAAAATGGAGAAGAAGAGAAAAAGAATGGGGGTTCTTTGGCAAGAAACCACCTTCTTCCACCCAAAATTGTCGTCCCTTGCTCTAGACCTACTCTGGGACGAAAAACCTTCAAATTATGACCAAATATAACTTCTCCATAGAGTGGTTTCGTTTTTACAAACAAAAGGAGTCGTATTTAAAAATTATTGAAACTAACAGGCATACAGCGTGTCGTATGCAATAAATGAAGCTTGGGTTGAGTTCTGGAAAGTTACATGGTATGTTTTTAATAAGACACGACATTTCTTTAATAAGACATGACATGTCTTTAATAAAACACGTTGTTTTAATGCAAATCTGGAGTTTTGCATTTAATTTCTAGATTGAGACATGGGGTGTCTTTAATAAGACACGTCGTGTCTTTTTAAGACACGGCGTGGAAATGGTTGTTCTGGGCTGCTGTGTATTCTGCTCATAACTTTTGGTGTGTAGGTCAGATTTACATGCCGTAAAAAGTGGTATTTGTGTAGTTATGAACCCCAAAGCATGTAGATACTTGAGGAGTGATCCAATAAGTGATAATATGATATATTCCTCATCATTTTATTGCAAAATGTAGTACCTACAATCCAAACCATGAGACAAGTAAGAATAGCTAAAAATATAGAATCTAGCACGAATGAGAGTGATAATTGAGTCAAAACAACATGGATATGCAACTAAACTTGATCTAAAAGATGATATGATTTGTGCACATCAACCGCCTTTTGTGTCAGCTTAGTTAAAGGCAAGGCCCACTCAGAGAAGTTCTTTATAAACCTTTGATAATAACCTGCTAAGTAGAGGAAACTACAGATCTCTGAGGGATTCTTTGGATCTTTCCACTTGGTCACAACTTCTACCTTTGTAGGATCAATAACTATATGTCCAGAAGAAATCACATGTTCCAAAAACATCTCTTCCTTTATCCAGAACCCACACTTTGAGAATTTTGGATAGAGTTGATTTTACCATAGTGTGTTGAGTACAATCCACAGATGCTCGTGATGTTGTTCTAACATCTCGGAATAAACCAAAACATCATCGATAAACACCACCATGAACTTGTCAAGGTATGGGCAGAACACTCTGTTCATCAAGTCCATGAAGGCATCAGGGGTATTTGTCAAGCCGAAAGGCATGACCATGAATTTGTAATGACCATAGCAAGTTCTGAATGTCGTCTTTGGGACATCATCATCCTTCACACAAAATTGGAAGTCTCCACTTCATAGATCCATCTTGAAGAACATAGTGGCTGACTTTAGTTGGTCGAACAAGTCATCGATGTGAGGCAAAGGATAATGATTCTTCACTATCACTTGGTTAAGCATGTGGTAGTCCATACACATCCGCATCAAACCATCCTTCTTCTTCATGAACAGGACAAGGACTCCCCAAGGTGAAACATTGGGGTGGATGAATCCCACGTCGAGAAGATCTTCTATCTACTTCTTCAATTCGGCAAGCTTGGCATGGGCCAAGCGGTAAGGCATCATTGATATTGGTGAAGTTCTGGGTACAAGCTCGATGGATAACTCCACCCCGTGAGTTGGTGGCAAACCAGGTTACTCCTCAGGAAAGATGACAGGAAGTCCTTCACCACATCTGTGTGGTCGAGAGAAGGAGGTGTAGCCTCGAGGACTATAGAGGGTAAGAAAGCTCTACACCCTTGCGAGACTAGATTTTCAGCTTTGATGGGAGAGATAAGAAATTACTAATCCTCTCGCTTCCTACCCTTAACACACAATCTTCCCTCAATAGGATGTGACAAACTAACCTTTGATTCTTCACAAAACAAAATAGCTTTGTACCTCTTCAACCAATCCATTCCTAGGATGACATCAAAGGCGGTCATGTAGAGCAAGATGAAATCTGAGGGAAACATTATACTAGATATAAAGAGGTCTATGGTAGGAGTTTGGAGATACGAAGAGCAGATCTTACCACTAGAGGTTTTTACATCTAATATATGATCCAAATACTCAGATTCTATTTTTGACATAGAAGCAAGATGACATGATATGAAGGTATTGGATGAGCCAGAATCAAATAATGCCTTTATGTGATGCATATTAAGATGCAAGGTACCTTCAATAACTTCATTATCTTCACCTGCTTCCTCAGCATTGAGAGAAAACACTCTCCCATTCCACCTATCCATTGGTGGTCACCTCAAGTTCTGGTTGTTGTTTTTGTTATTATTCCATGGAGGTAGATTCTACCTTGTCTGCTGCAGCTGCTTGGCATTATTCGATCCCTACTGAAAACAAGGGCAAATTGGTCACACTCGTGGCAGGTCAAAGGAGGCCAATTGTCTCTATGAGTAGGTGTATTGTTGGCAGGACATCTCCCTAGAGGATGGTGGTGAGAACACCTATTGCATCGATCACATCCGCGATTTTCATTCTGGGTAAGGTTCTTCCTCTTGTCGTTGGTGTAGCCATTAATGTGTCCATAGGATTGGAATCCTGGGTAGGACTCGATGACCAGGGCCTTATCCACCATCTGTAGGAAGGTTAGTGGAAGCTATGAAACAAGACTTCGGCCCACCTGATAGTTCAGGCCCTCCAAGAACAATGTTGCCCTTCTCTCGGTTCCAAGGTTGGTGGGATAGCATTCCAGAAGTAGGAACCATTGGATGTAGTCAGCCACACACATGTGTCCCTACTTGGGGTTGTAGAACTCAACTTCCTTTTTCCTCAAGAAGGTGGGACAGATGTACTTCTCCCTGAAGAGCTTCAAGAACTGGTCCCACTCTAAGGAAGAGGTGTCTCGAGTGCGGGCGACACCATTCCACTAGACACATGTCGATCTGTCCAACACATACATCATGAACCGAACCTTCTGGTGAGGAGGGCATGCCATACCCTCAAAGGTCCGATCCAAAGCAACCACACAGCCATCGACTTTATCCACCATGTTGTTCACTTTCACCCTTGAAGTAGGGTTGTTGCATCTTTATGAAGTCTGTGAGGGTGAACTCCCTCGGCTTGATGGCATTGGCGGCCACTATGTGGAGCTTCCCCATCATGGTAGAGAGAAATTGGTGCGACATTGCAAGATCTTTCTCTGGTGTGAAGGTGGGGGTGCCCGGACTAGTAGGGTTGACCACACTATGACCGGCAGGAGTCACAAGAGTGTTTCCCATATTGGAGTCATCATGTTTTGACTCCTTTCCCTTGTTCCTACTATCGAACAAGTCACCTATCATGAAAGGTAGGGTTAACATATTAAGTTCCCAGAAGTATTTGAATCATAGATGAGAAAATAATAGAAGCATAGATGAGAAAAGAATATCTAGAATGATATTGCCTAAAAGCATATTATTTTGGGCAATTCATATCAGCTCAGGTTAGGCCGGTATCATATGGGTACGGGAGTCCTCATAAACCAAGCTAGTGGTATGGAGGACTAGCCCCCAAAACTCTGATCCATTATAGACACCTTTGCTTCAACTTCATGTCCTAATAGTTTCCTAAAGGCTCTGATACCGTGTTGTAAAGAGGCGAGATCACCTCCTTACTAAAATTTAAAGAAAGTACAAAACATCCATCTTTTTAGAAAGACAAAAGATATTGAGGGATGCATGTATAATATTCCAAGTAAATAAGCATGCACTGATACATTATAGCATGTCAATAGCAGTAGAATTAGAAGTAATAAGCCTATTACATGGATTTTGTTGTTCATTAAATGATTGTTCCCAAAAGAAAAAGATAAGAGAAAAGGATCTAGATATTGCAACCTAGACATCCTTTCAGATAGCTTGAGATCTACTCCTGAGATGACTTAATCAAACTTGTCCTTCTCCTTGCTCAGCACTAGCACCTGGGTGGTTTGGAAAGCACCCAGCAAAAGGGGAAAGAAAACAAGGTATGTGTCACAAAACTATTCTAGGATAACAAGATAAGTAAAGCAAATAAGAACAAGCTAGGGTTCATCATAAGATGAAGATAACAAGAGTATGAGGCTATATTCAAAAGAAACTTGCCATTGACAATTATATCAAAAAGGATTTGCATGTAAAATAATTATGTCTACCTAACTAAGTAGGGTTTAGGCACCTACCGGACCTCTAACCTATAGGTGAGGGGAGAATAAGACATTCCCTGTCACCTACACAATTATATAGGGGAGAATAAAAACATTCCCCAGGGCGATTAAATACATGCCCTCTATGGGTGATTGTACATAAGTACCACTACTTTTAATTAAATAGAACATAAATCTACATGCTAGAAAAGTAATCATGGCAAGAGTAGTCATAATATTCAATAAGCATGGCAGTGGGGTATAAACCCAAACAAGAAGAAATCATAATCTGATTTGAGGCATGAACAACATTAGGATTCAAGAATAGAAGATTTAGGATTCATTTAAGCTTCATTAGGGAAATATAGGGTTTGGCTGCAATTATCCCAACATAGGGTGTAAGGAATGCACATACCTCTCTTACTGATATCAATTACTAACTTTCACCACTTTAATTGAGTCCAAGTTCCACTTTGCCTATTTTCAATGTATTAACATGTATGAGAGTACATAGTGCACATTAATGTATAGAAACCCTAATTTTTAGAACTTTTTAGAAAAAATCGGATTTTGAATCTTAAAACATCACCAATAAACTTATTAAATTCTCCTAATCAAGAAAACATATTTTAATGTTAATTTTGGAGTTATGAGGATTAAGATGTACTTTTTATGGTTTTTATGCATTAAATTCATTTTACAAAAATCACCCTTCATCAAAACATTAAATCAGACCTTGAAAATATTTTTATTAAATATAGATTAATTTTCCAATTCGAAAACATATTTATTTTTCAAATTTGGATAAGTGGATTAGAAGATATGAATATTTCAATACTGACTAATAGGATATTGCCACATCATCAAACTGGTCGAGATAATTGAAGAGAGAGGGAGATGGAGAGGGAGAAAACACCATTTGACCCAAGATCAGGTTTGAAGTTGCATAGGTAACCAAACTAGAGCTTCTACAGAAGGTAAAATAGCAAGAAACCAAAACCCTAGAAGAACATGGTAAAAAGAGATGGAAATCATCGATTTTAAACATAGAAGCATGAGTTTTAAGCATGTACTAAGAAATATATGAGAAGGGGTTAACAAAACTTGCCTCTTGTAATGTAAGAAGGTCCAAATAAAAGGATCCCACGATTAGATAGGTTGATCCAAGCCAAGCTCCTTTCTTGAGCAAACATCACCTTCTTCAATTTAGAGGTGCAAACCCTAGAAAAAGAGCATGGAGATGAGATATTTTAGGGTTCTAGGTGGAGTTTTACCATAGAATGTCATGGTTATGACCTGGAAGAAGGTGGGACGAATACTAAAAGCATGAAAATAGGGAAGGAAAGGAGGATACTTACTAGTTTTGGTCAAAATCACCAAGGGGGAGTTTAAGAAATCCTAAAATAGAGAAATTTGGAACCCTAGGAGCCTTCTTCACCAAGGTAGGCACCCTCTTTTACCTTGGAACAGAAACTTCGTGGCCAAACATAGAAGGGATGATTCTCTAATCTGTGAGAAAGATAGGATAGCATTTCTTCTTGGATTGGGAGATGGGAAGGGGTAGGCATGGCTTTATAAAGAAGGGGGCAAGTATGATGTGTTTATGGAACTTTCCATGTGTCCTTAAGCTAGGGCTTCATGGCCATGCATGAGTACAGCTCATAGGCTCTTCTTGTATATCAAGGGTCGGTCCTAAAATCCCCTAGAGCCTTCTAGTCCATCCCCACCATCCTTCAAACAAAGAAATAACCCTATTGGTTGATAGCTTTTAAAGATAAGCACATTTATAAAGAGGGTAATCTCTATAATGCCCTTGGAAAGAAACACCTTCAAACCAAGGTGCAACCAGGTTCCCCATGGTTCAAAATCTCGAGAATTGTAAGGGAAAATCTAATTACTAAAATTCAGGTGATAATTTGCAAAGAAAACCTCCCTATTGGGTAAATTACATAAAAGTCCAAAATGTATCTAAAATTGCATAACTTGCACAAACAACATCCAAATCGAACCAAATTTGAAACTTTGGCTCATTTTATGTTTTCAAATCTCATGAAAAAGTTAGATTAAGGTTTATAGCACTTAATTATGGTAATTAAACTTTCCCTGAGGTATTTGTGCATAAACCCTTATATTGATACAATTAGTGAATAAATGTTCACTAAACCACTATAAATTCCACTAATTAAACATGAACGACATAAAGGAAAGAAATGAAAGGGAAACTTGGTAAAAAGGTTTACATAGAGATTACATATAATATTCATTATGTTACAACACTCCACCCCTTTAAAAGGAATTCGTCCTCTAAATCTCAAACAAAAAGAGGGGTGAGTACGTAATATTTCATCTCTCAACTCCCAAATGGTTTCTTCCAGACCATGGTATTTCAACAAAACTTTTACCAGCTCAATCTCTTAGTTCTTCGGCTGCTTTGCTTAGGAGTCAAGGATCTTCACAGGTAGATCTTCATAGGTCAGATTCTCATGTATCTCCAAAGGCTCAACAGTAATCACATGAGAAGAGTCCTTCACATACTTCTTCAGCACATAGACATGGAACACATTCTGAATCTTATCATAGGAAGGAGGTAAAGATAAGAGGTATGCACAACCTCCAACCTTATCTAAGATTTCAAATGGTCCAGCATAGAGGGGACTCAACTTGCCTTTAACTTTAGATCTAGCAATAGAATGGATAGGCTTGATCTTCAGGAATGCATAGTCACCAACTAGGAAGTTAACATCAGATGTTTTCTTATCAGCATACACCTTCTGTTCTTGAGTAGCTTTCATGCATTTTATCAACTGTACCTTTTCTGACATCATTTGCATGGCATCAGTCTTCACTAAAGAATGTTCACGGACATCATCCCAATGCAAAGGCGAACGACATGGTCTACCTTAGAGAGATTCAAAAGACGGCATACCAATACTACCTTGGTAGATATTGTTGTAAGCAAACTCAGCTAATGGCAGATACCGATCCCATGCACCACCCCAATCCATCACACAAGTATAAAGCAAGTCCTCCAGAATCTGAACTGTTCTCTTAGATTGACCATCATTCTGCGGGTGGTAAGAAGTACTAAAATGCAAGTCAGTACCCATCTCCTCCTGAATCTGACCCCATAAATGAGAAGTACACTTTGCATCACGATCAGAAACTATTACCTCAGGTAATCCATGCAGGTGTATGATCCACTCAACATACAACTGAGCCATATCTGCAACTTTGTAATTGGTTTTCAAAAGGCAAGAAATTAGCATATTTTGTAAGTCGATCAATAACCACCCAAACAGCATCATAACCTTTCTTAGACTTGGGGAAACTAGTAACAAAGTCCATTGTGATCTTCTCCCACTTCCATTCTATATTTTCAAGAGGGTGAAGAAGACCACCAGGTTGTTGATGTTCGATCTTGACTTGTTGACATGTAAAGCACTTTGCGACGAATAGAGCTATATCATTCTTCTTGTTCTTCCACCAGACTCTTTGTTGTAAGTCTTTATACATTTTTGATATGCCATGATGAATAGTGTACTTGGACCCATGCGCTTCACTCAGCACCTTCTGTCTCATATCACCCATGTCAGGAATCCACAACCTTTGTCTGAAGCAGACAACACCATCCACTCTGATAGAGAAGTCAGATTGCAGTTTCTCGGACAAGGCCTTCATCTTTTCCATCTCATAACTTTCCAACTGTGCATAAATGACTTCGGAGATCCAAGTCAGTGTGATAGTCAAACTAGCCATATGGACAGACAACTTGTCTTCGTCCACTGAATCGACAGGTTGAGGCCGCCAACTAGTTACATATTCGAGATTTTCCCACACCAAATATCTCAGAGCAGCACAAATGGCATCCTTCTTACGACTTAAAAAATCAACTATGACGTTTTTTTACCATGATGATAGGTTATGTTGAAGTCATAATCTTTAAGATATTCCATCCACATTCACTATCATAGATTCAGATCCTTCTATGTCAATAGGCACCTCAAGCTTTTATGGTCGGAGAAAAATTCATACTTCACACCATAGAGATAATGTCGCCAGATTTTCAGAGCATGAACGATGGCAGCAAGCTTTAAATAATGTGTAGGTCGATTAGCTTCATTCATTTTCAATTGGCAGGAAGCATAGATGATCACCTTTTCATTTTGCATCCAAACACACTCTAAGCCTTGTTTAGAAGCATCAGTGTAGATGACATAGAGTATGCTTTCAACAAGCAAGGCTAGAATAGGAGCAGAAGTCAAACACTACTTTAGCTTTAGGAAACTATTATCACATTGAGATGTCTAAGAGAACTTGACCTATGTTGGTTTATTACATTAACAAGTTCTAATCATAAGAATGATGTTTTACTCAACTGGCTATTTCCCACAAGTATACGAGAGTAGTTGTAGTCGAGGTCGAAAACAAGGAGTGTTGGTTAGCTAGGCACAAAAGTTATGATTTTCAATAATCTAGATCTTTTTAATAAGAGATTGGATTAGAACAACTAAATTATAGATTTAAAATAAAACAATAAATTATCACTTAAGAAAGGTTAAGATTCAGATATGGAAGGATCTTGGACCTAGGATTTCACAAACATATCATAGCATAAAATAGGAGCATGAAATTTAAACATACTAAGCACTTGTTTTAAATGAGAGTTGTATGTTGCACTTCACCTCTCAGTACTAGTACAACGATCAAAACTCAATACAACATTCTCATGTATGAATTTCATGTTGGATCACAATCCTACTCCTCAACTACATAATTTCCACTCTCCTGGTAAAGAAGGAGTTGCCAAGAGAGTACCTCCTTGCTCTCCTACCTATTTTCTCAGATCAAGCAATAAAGCATAAAGCATGCACATAAAGTGGCCAGCCATACATGCAAGAAGCAAGAAACTGGTGCTCACAAGGTGCAAAAACAAGCAACTAAGAATTTAGTACAAAATTATCATGTTCCTTACATGCTATGTCATGGAAGCTACTCTCCTATGCCTAAGACTGTACAACAGAAAAGATGCAGAAATTTCAGAGTTTAACATGGTTTAGAGAAGGAAAAACTAAGAGAACCAAAAGTGTAACCCAAGAAGAGTAGAATTCTGGCTTGGGGACAAAATTCCACTCCTACAACTACTCCAAACCAAACAAACTTCCCTCCTGAGAAGCTTTGTGCAGTGAAGAAGCTATGTTTCACCTCTAGAGAAGAAAATGGAGAAGAAGAGAAGAAGAATGGGGGTTCTTTGGCAAGAAACCACCTTATTCCACCCAAAATCACCCTCCCTTTCTCTAGACCTGCTCTGGGATGAAAAACCTTCGAATTATGACCAAAGATAACTGCTCCATAGAGTGGTTTCATCTTTTAAAAAGAAAAGAGTTGTATTTGAAAATTCTTGAAACTGACAGGCACATGGTGTGTCTTTTATAAGACACGGTGTGTCTTATGCAATTATTGAAGCTTGGGTTGAGTTCTGGAAAGTTACACAGAGTGTTTTTAATAAGACACGATGTGTCTTTAATAAGACATGGCATGTCTTTAATAAAACACGTTGTTTTGCTGCAAATCTAGAGTTCTGCATTCAATTTCTAGACTGAGACATGGGGTGTCTTTAATAAGACACGGCGTGTCTTTTTAAGACACGACGTGTCAATGGCTGTTCTGGGCTTCTATGTATTCTACTCATAATGTTCAGCGTGTAGGTCAGATTTACATGTTGTACAAAGTGGTTTTTGCATAGTTTTGAACCCCAAAACATGTAGATACTTGACGAGTGATCGAATAAGTGATAATATGATATATTACTCATCATTTCATTGCAAAATGTAGTACCTAAAATCCAAACCATGAGACAAATAAGAATAGCTAAAAATATAGGATCTGGCATGAATGAGAGTGATAATTGAGTCAAAACAACATGGATATGCAACCAAACTTGATCCAAAAGATGATATGATTTGTGTACGTCAAATCCCCCTAAGCTTAAACCATTTCTTGTCCTCAAGCAAAAAGAGCATAGAAATACAAATGAAGAATTGTCAAGTTCATGCATAGATCAAATGAAAAGAAAGATGTGTATAAGACCAAGCCAACCATGATCAACATGTTTATATTCATAGCAATCAATTCAACTTAAACACCCAAGAAAGAGATTTGTAGTTCAGTAGGGGTTGTCACAATTAAATGAATCAATTAATTAAACAACACTAAGTAGAATTTGGATGACCAAGCCAAACAATTAGTGCATGTGCAACTCAAACTCTCACCTATTAAGGATACAAATGATGAAATCTTAGTTAAAATTAATAATTTTTGTTGTACTCTCCTTCATTCCAAAAATGATGTGACAATGGATTATAAGTTCTGACACTCGGCTGGGCTTATGCACATGTGGAGTGCTGGTTGGGGTATTTTACTCTCTTTTAAGACATACCACTTAACCATCATGGCCAGATCAGACTTACACTGGGCTAGCATGATATGTGGGTAGTTTAGCCATCTTTTATGGAGTATGAGGGTGAAATAAGCCAAAAGAATTTTTTTTTTAATCCAAAACATAGGAGAGTCAACTAAATTGCAATATTAGTTAGATTTCATTCATTTGTTTTGAATTTTTTCTCACTGAAAGAGTGGCTTAAATGCAGTAAGAGCTTTGCAAGGGCATCCCATATTCTAAATGATGTTGTAAAGTTGATTTACTCACAAAAATTGAAGCCATTACATGTTTTAAGCAATCAAGGATGTGAAAGATGAATGTTCAGGCCAGAAGCATAAACCAGAGTTAAGCACATGTTGATGGCCAAAAGGTTTTATTTGATTAATGCATGCCATTTACAATTTCTCCAAATGATATTTCTCATCAAAATAGGACAATAAATTAAGCATAGAAGTTATATCCACATATAAAAGATAAACCTCATATCATACTAGATTTTCCACCAGAAGCGCAGAACTAAAAATAACAACTAAGAAATAGATGATAAAAGGGAAATAAAACTACACAACCGGCCAGTTGCTCTCCCCCTAAGCTTGAAATTTGCACTGTCCTCATTGCATATAAAAAACTCAAGAGCATTGCAACCGGATACTTGTCATGGTGAATGATGAAGATGGAGTTCCATTGCTTTTATTTGAGGCTGGAAACTGTTGTGCTAAAGATTGATGCCTCCATGCAAATATTCCTTGATTTGGGGCAAGCGAAATCACCTATGAGCTACAACAAGAATAGTCTTTTGTACTCCAATAATATTTGTCTTTTCATTCTCTTTTGAACCATCATCAAAATATTATTTGGGAAGAGTGTTCTCGTTATAAAGCAATGTGTCATCTAGAGTGTGAGGAGGAAGGACATGTGGCTTGCTTAAAGAATCAACATGTAGAGCATGTGTTGTAGCTTTCTCCCCTTTAGTTGCAACTTCATAATCATCATGGATATCAACATCACCATACTTTGAATGATATACCTCTATAACAACTCCATTCTTCAATGTCACTAGCCTAAAATATGTAGGATTCATCTCCGTTGGACTAGGCAAGAAAGGTGGAAATGCTTCTTTGCTAGAAAGAGCTTGTTGGGCAATTTGTTTCTCCAAGATGTGTGCATGAGTCAAAATATCATCCACCTTAGAAGAGAGTTTGAAAATGGCACCCTTCATTGATTGTCTTTGTTGATCGAACTCCTGATTTTGCTGCATTTGAGTTGAAATAAATGTTGTAAGCATGGACTCTAATCTATAAGTTACTTCTGATTGTTGTGGCTAATTGAAATTTAGGTTGGCATTGTTGTAGAAGCCCGATGGAGTGTAACCCATTGGAGAATAAATAGAAGAAGCATAACATGTAGAAGATGAGTGTCTAAGCAACCCACATGCATCACAAATAATATTTGCTTCTTGAAATGGCTACGTGCTTAGCTTCTCAAACCTTTGTGATAAAGTGTCTAGCTTTGTTGCAATTATGTCTATAGCATCAACCGTGTGATCTTCCACTTGCTTTCTAAAAGTAGTATGTGAAAAGGATGGGTGGTAGCTCGTAACTGGACTCCATTGGCAATGATTTTCTGCCATATCTTCAATAATAGCATAGACTTCTCCATAATATTTGTTCATTAGAGCTCCATTTGCAGCTGCATTAATAGACATCCTTGTATTGTAGCATAAACCATTATAGAAAGATTTCAATAGAAGCCAATTGCTTAGACCAAGATGTTGACAAAGATGTTGAAGATCTTTGAACCTCTCCCATGTATCATACAAGATCTCTCCATCCCTTTGAGAATAATTGATGAGTTGACTCCTTAGCTATAAAGTTTTGCTAAGTGGAAGATATCTTGCCAAAAAGACCTTTAGAAGCTCCTCCCAAGTACCGATTGACTTCTTTGGTAAAGTATAGAGCCATGCCTTTGCTTTATCTCTAAGAGAGAATGGAAAAACGATTAGGCGTATCCCATCATTAGGAACACCATATATCTTTATGGTGCTTAGCAACTGCAAAAATTCAGCAATGTGGAGGTTTGGATCCCCCATTGGTGTCCCTCCAAATTCATTCAGTTGTAGAAATTGTATGATGGTCGGGCTGATAGAAAACTCCTCTGCCTCAAATTCTAAAATATCAATAGGCCCACTAATGTGCATTGTAGATTTACCAAAGTAGTCCTTAAGAGGAAGGTCATCCTCCTTGACTAGTTCTTCATGTGGATCTGGAGGATTAGGTGGATGTGGCATAGATGGTGGTGGTGTATGTGGTATGGATGAAGGTGGTGGATATGAGGGTGTGGAAGAATGTGGTATGGGTGTTGGTGGTGTATATGATGGTGGTGAATTAGGTGTGAATGATGGTGGTGTGGATGAAGGATGCATGGATGAGGGTGGTGCATATGATGGTGACATGGATGATGGTTGTGTGGGTTGTGATTCCTCCATACATGTTTGGGTTTCACTCCTTCTTGCTCCATGAGGGCTACAAATGATGTGTTCATTTTTTGAATGTAGAGATAAGCACAGTTCAAGGATCTTTTTATGAACACCCCATATACTCCTGCAAATAAATAAGGTGAGTGAAATACAAAAAAAACATGGAAGATACAACAAATTATGATGATCATGATGAATTATGATTTATGGATATGATGGTGGATATGAAGGTTCTGATCTTGTCTCATTTAATTATCAACAACTCTTACTCTAACAGGAATACCGATGCTCCCCGGCAACGACACCAAAAACTTGTTGGTTTATTACATTAACGAGTTCCAATCATAAGAATGATCTTTTACTCAACTAGCTTTTTCCCGCAAGTATACGAGAGTAGTTGTAGTCGAGGTCGAACATAAAGAGCATTGGTTATCTAGGCACAAGAGTTATGATTTTCAATAATCTAGATCTTTTTAACAAGAGATCGGATTAGAACAACTAAATTATATATTTAAAACAAAATAGTAAATTATCACTTAAGAAAGGTTAAGATTCAGATATGGAAGGATCTTGGACCTAGGATTTCACCAACATATCATAGCATAAAATAGGAGCACGAAATTTAAACATACTAAGCACTTGTTTTAAAAGAGAGTTGAATGTTGCACTTCACCTCTCGGTGCAAGTACAATGATCCTAACTCAATACAACTTTCTCATCATTGAATTTCATTTTGGATCACAATCCTACTCCTCAACTCCATAATTTCCACTCTCTGGTAAAGAAGGAGTTGCCAAGAGAGTACCTCCTTACTCTCATACCTATCTTCTCATATCAAACAAGAAAGCATAAAACATGCACATAAAGTGGCCAGCCATACATGCAAGAAGTAAGAAAGAGGTGCTCACAAGGTGGAAAAACAAGCAACTTAGCATTTAGTACGAAATTATTATGTTCCTTACATGCTATGCCATGGAAGCTACTCTCCCATGCCCAAGAAAAAGAGTCTACTCATCCATAATGATGTACAGCAAAAAAGATGTAGAAATTTTAGAGTTTAACTTGGTTTAGAGAAGGAAAAACTAAGAGAACCAAAAGTGTAACCCAAGAAGAGTAGAATTCCGGATTGGGGACAAAATTCCACTCCTATAGCTACTCCAAACCAAACAAACTTCCCTCCCGAGAAGCTTTGTGGAGTGAAGAAGATTTGTTACACCTCCGGAGATGAAAATGGAGAAGAAGAGAAGAAGAATGGGGGTTCTTTGGAAAGAAACCACCTTCTTCCACCCAAAATCACCCCCCTTTCTCTAGACCTACTTTGGGATGAAAAACCTTTGAATTATTACCAAAGATAACTACTCCATAGAGTGGTTTCATCTTTTAAAACAAAAGGAGTCGTATTTGAAAATTGATGAAACTGATAGGCACACGGTGTGTCTTTTATAAGACATGGTATGTCTTATGCAATGACTGAAGCTTGGGTTGAGTTCTAGAAAGTTACACGGTGAGTTTTTAATAAGACATGACGTGTCTTTAATAAGACATGGCGTGTCTTTAATAAAACACACCGTTATGCTGCAAATCTGGAGTTCTGCAGTCAATTTCTGGACTGAGACTGTGGCATCCAATTTTTAAAATTAGGATTAACTTAAGAGGAAGCGATCATTAGCAGCGGAATTACTGAAAATCACTATAAATTAAAACTTTTTGCAAAGAGATCCGTAAGTTGATAAACTCTTTCATAAAGGAACTAAAGTATTTCAATACATACTAGTTTACTAGTACATCTCTTGTACCATCTTTTCTCGAGAGTTACAAACATCAGTTGCACTGTTAGACTTATACAAGACAGCGCAAAAATCTCAAGGCATCAAGCCAAAATCTCAGATCAATATTAAACTAACTACTGACTCCTAGGACCTGAGAGTACAGAGACAACACATACGACTCTCTCTATATATAGGACATGACATCCAGTGTCTCCACCTGAGAATTCACTATTGTCCTTGGTTCGGTTGTTTCCACTTCTCTTCCCTTACTGAAGGGTTCCTGCCTCTTCTGCGTCTACCTAAAAAGTTGAATCCCACGGGGGTGAGAGAATTGAAAATTTTCCCAGCGAGAGATATAACTCTCTTCCAAAAACATCATTATTGCAGTTAATGATATATAACTGAGTTGAAGATTCATAATGATTAATAGCAGGTAATTCAGTATGTAACAAATTAGAACAATAATGTCTAGTCAAAACATTTCACTTATAACTTGATAAAGTAGCATATTACTTATCTGATAAGGAATTTAAGAGCATAAATAACATTTGTCCATTAGATATACTAGGAAAAGTAACAACAACCAACCATATCTCAACCTTAAGCAAATTATGCTACATGGATGATTACATTTTATAATCATATTTAAATCCCTAAGGAGATGAGGTATACCGCTCATACTCCAACCGACCATTGCGAAATCGAAATCGGTACCATACATAGGTCAACAGAAGAGCCAGATTTCCATGACCTCATCTTCCTCAGTCAGTGTGAGGACCAACTGCAGGACATCTTGTGTCTCTGCCAAATAACTTTCCAGGGTATACTGGCAACTTCGCTATTAGAGTTACAGTGGCATGATGTACTCTCTTCGCAATCGAGAGATATTATAATTATATCACATCGACGCGGCATTAAGATCATCGCGAGATTAATGGTACATCCATACCGGCATTCAAGAGATTAGTGATACATCCATCCCGTCACATATAATTAAGGATTGAGAGATTTAATGTTTATCTCACATCAATTCCTCCATTAGGGCGTAAGGATATTCGCGCCCATAACCCCCACATACTCAAAGTATGCCCTCCAGGAGTTCCCTTAGGAAAACCTATTTCACTATCACCTAAACTGATGACGATGATGGATCTATGGTCAGGGCTCTACATGATACTATTTTACTTGATTAATTAATTACATTACATTATTCTTTTAGCATCAAGCATGTTTTCAGACATAAAACATTTTAACATATGCTACAAAGAATGAATATTGTTTCTATCAAGTTCTTTTCAAAGCTTTGATAACATTGGGATCTCAATCCCTTATCACATCAGGGTAATCTCACCCCTTGTCATCTCATCATCATGATTATGAAACATGGGTATTCAAACCCTCAAGTCATCAAACACTTGTTACCAATTTTTCAGGTAACTTAATGCCTTTAGGTTAACTGATCAATATAAACATAATAATTGCAGTGCAGGTATCTCACATGGCTCTTTAAAGCACAAAAATATCTCATGTTACCTTTTACTAGGCAACACAACATGTTATGGCTCACAAGGCCCATAAAGCAAATTCAATATTTAAACATCATAGCTCATACCTGGCTATGTTCACTATTTCATGAAACCTGCATAGTTAGTGCACATAATAACAATCATATCAAATATAAATCAGCACTATGCATTGTGAGAATATCATTAACATTTCCTTATTCGAGTTAAGATTACCCAATACTTAATCTCATTACCCAGATTTGGGTTATAATTATCAACATATTGCCTAAAGTTAGGGTTTTGATACAAAACAACCCAAGGTTAGGGTTCCACACATCTTTATCCTATATCAGTATAGGATTTCCCTTCAAAGAGTTACAAACCAGTACATAGTATCACCTTGAATCAGGTTTCACATCTCATTAATACATTAGGATTTCTTTCTGACTTTAACCTTATCTAGAGTTTACGGACATCACCCTTGCTTTAGGGTTTCACATGGTTTCACCCTTGATTAGGGTTTCTCATAACATCATCCTTAGTTAGGGTTTACTATTCACATTTGATTAGGATTTATTATTAAAATACCCTGAATTAGGGTTTCTCATGTCATCACCCTTAATTAGGGTCATATCATTGCCATAGATTAGGTTTTCACCTGTCATTGCCCTCAACTAGGGTTACTTATCACCATGGATTAGGGTTTCACTATACATTGCCCTCAACTAGGGTTACTTATCACCATGGATTAGGGTTTCACTATTCATTTCCCTCAACTAGGGTTACTTATCACCATGATTAGGGTTTCACTATTCATTGCCCTCTACTAGGGTTACTTATCACCATGATTAGGGTTTCACTATTCATTGCCCTCTACTAGGGTTAGGGTTCATTATCCTTCTTAAATAGGGTTCATGATCCCTTAATTAAGGATTATACCCTAATTACACATTCATATATGTTGAAAGTGTTGAGACTTAGCCTCCAAATGATTATCATTAATGTAAGAAGTTCTCTCTCTCATCCTTAATAGAATGATATCTACATCAAGCTTGATTGGATTATGTCCACTCAACTTGATTGAAGGGTTGACACCATGTATCATGTTATTACTTCCTTAATTATTAGGATTAATCATTCACAAGGTATTAATCATCATGTCTTATTAAGTGTACATTACTATAATCACCTTTGGTTCACATCATATAATATTCCATTATACAATTAATCTTTACACACTTTGAGTGTTCATACAATTTAGGGTCAATTACTTCCAAATGGTCTTGGTCACTTAGACCCCAAACGGTCTTTGACCAATCATACCTCAAACAGTCTTGCATGTATAACCTTCAAACGATCTAGGTCTAACACTTGAAATCATTTAATAAAGTAAATACTTGAAACCGTTTTCTAAAGTGAACCTTTAAAACCGTTTTCTAAAGTGGTACGTTTGAAACCGTTTGCTAAAGTGAACCTTTGAAACCGTTTGCTAAAGTGGTACGTTTGAAACCATTTTATAAAGTGAACCTTTGAAAATGTTTGAGCCTCAACTGATTTGGGATCATTTGGTCCCAAACGGTCTCGAGACTGTTTGGTCCAAACCTCCTAAAAACCGAATGGACCAAAAAGGGTCTCAACCTCTCTAATCGATTTAGGGTTTCCAAGGTTAACTCCCTTATTGATTGACTCCATGTAATTATTCATCAATTTGAACCTAGGCACCATGCTTCAAGTGAGATTAATGAATCACCCTTCAATTGAGTCAATCATCAATTGATCACCATTTAGGGTTTGAACCCAATTGAATTAGGGTTGAAATCGATGAACCTTCAATATTAGCCATTGTATTACTAATTACTTTGGAACTATTGGACCATCATTGAAACTGGACATGACCTGACCTGAAACGGTCTTGAGGTCATTTGGATGACCTACAAATAGTCTTAAGACCATTTTCCATCCCATCATCAAAATCCATGACATCCAATTAGGGATTGGATCATTGGATTAATCATCAAATTGATTATTGATTGCATTCCACTTTGGTATCATTGGATCTTCAATTATCTAACCATACTCAATCCTAGACCTCCAAATGGTCTTGTTTGACCTACAAACGGTCTTGAGACCATTTGGGTGATCCCCAAACGGTTTTGAAACCTTTTGGGTCAATCAACCCAAAGCTCTAAGTCAATTAATTAAGAAATCAGCACTTAACCCGATTAGGGTTTGGTGATTGATGGACCTTCAACTAATGAAGCCTTTGAAACTAATCATTCATATGTAATGGATAATTAACCATCATCATTATCATCAGTTCTCCAAACATTCAACTGTGGTCAACACTCTCAAATAGTTTTGAAACTGTTTGCTTTCAAACGGTTTGATGAAATCATTTACTCCCAAACGGTTTGAAACTGTTTGCTCCCAAACGATTTGTGAAACTGATTGAGCACATAAATTGAAACCGTTTGGCCTAGAAATTTCTTGGTAAAAGTGTCCAAGATGATTTCATCATCATCTTCCTTCGTACATCCAAGAACTACTATCATTTTCATGGAAATTGCAGCAATGAATCAAAAGAAGTTCAAATAAAAGAAAATACTCAACAATTATTGAAGAATTGAATGCAATATCCATGTTTAAGGGTTTAAGTTATATAACCCACCTTTGAATCTGATTCCATGCTTCAAACTCCACGCTCTATAATGGTGGATGAGCTTTGACAACTGCCCAAGGTCCTTTGTTGAGCTTTTGGATGAAAAAGTTGGCTAGGGTTGGAAATCGAGTGAAGAAAACAAAGAATCAAGCATCGATTTTGGGTTGTCACCATGAAACCAAGGTGGAAGATGATCAAAAGCTTACCAACAGGTTAGAGTCGTCCTTATCCTGCTCCTAAGATCTCTCTTGGTCGGCCAAGGCAAGAAGAGAAAAGAAATTCCAAGAAAAGATCCTTAAGTGGGTAGGAAATGAGATATGTATAAGAGAATTCCAAGGAAAGAGAAAATGGAATTAATTCATTTTAATTACAAAAATTCGTGCCACCTCTTCCCCTTCATTCCTTGGCCACGAATCCACCTCCATTCTCTTGCTAAACTTCTTCATTATCCAAGAATTAAAAGAAATAAACTAAGCACCTTACACATATTATACTAATATCTTCTTTTTAGTGGATATTTCTTTTTCCTTTAATAATGGGAGTGAGTTATCCATTCCGTTTTGATATTTTCTTTGCCTTTACAAGGCACAAAGAACGTCCAACCCTTTTCAAACTCATCCTTCAACTTTTGGTTGAAGGGTTCTTCAATTAGTATAATTCATTTTGCATTAAATTAAAGCAAAGTTCCTTTTATTCTTAAATATTGATTATTTTAATATCAAGATTCTCTCTCCTCTAAAACAACTCAAAAGAGGCTCCCCTCCCATTTTATTTTCTCTAATTGATGCCAAGAAACATGGGGGACCCTCTAGAAGTGGTATTTTGCATGTTGAACCCTGAGTTTTGGGTAAATTGCACATTACATCGAAACTAGGTTTTTAATGCACAACATTGTTCAACAAGCTCTATCTTGGTGCTCAAGATCTGCATCATTCTCATTCTTATGATGCTTCAACATCTAAGGAACATATTACCCTGTACAATTTGCAATTTAACCCCTCAACCTGGGTAATTTGCACTTTAGTCCAAAATAAACAAAATAATGTTTCAACATTATTCAAAAAGGACTAAAATTGAAATATAAGTTCCTCTTGGGCCTTAATTACTTTTACAAGAAATATGAACACGCATATAATTAACTTTATTAAGCAAAACATCTAGGGTTATAGCATAACCCAGGACAGGGATGTTACAGAGACACGGGGTGTCCTTAATAAGACATGTCGTGTCTTTTTAAGACACTGGGTGTCTTTAATAAGACATGTCGTGTCTTTTTAAGACACGGCATGTCAATGGCTATTTTGGGCTGTTGTGTATTCTGCTCATAAGTTTCAGCGTGTCGATCAGATTTACATGCTGTAAAAAGTGGTATTTGTGCAGTTTCGAACCCCAAAACATGTAGATACTTGAGGAGTAATCCAATAAGTGATAATATGATATATTCCTCATAATTTCATTGCAGAATTTAGTACCTACAATCCAGACCATGAAACAAGTAAGAATAGCCAAAAATATAGAATCTAGCACAAATGAGAGTGATAATTGAGTCAAAACAATATGGATATGCAATCAAACTTGATCCAAAAGATGATATGATTTGTGCACATCAACCTCCTTTTGTGTCAGCTTAGTTAAAGGCAAGGACAACTCAGAGAAGTTCTTGATAAACCTTCGATAGTAACCTGCTAAGCTGAGGAAACTACATATCTCTGAGGGATTGTTTGGAGCTTTCCACTTGGTCACAACTTCTACCTTTGTAGGATCAATAGCTATATGTCTGACAGAAATCACATGATCCAAAAACATCACTTCCTTTATCCAGAACTCACACTTTGTGAATTTTTCATAGAGTTGATTTTATCGTAGTGTATTGAGTATAATCCATAGATTCTCATGATGTTGTTCAAACATCTCAGAATAAACCAAAACATCATCGATAAACACCACCATGAACTTGTCAAGGTATGGGCGGAACACTCAGTTCATCAAGTCCATGAAGGAAGTGGGGGTATTTGTCAAGCCAAAAGGCATGACCATGAATTTGTAATGCCCATAGAGAGTTTTGAGTGTCGTCTTCAGGACATCATCATCCTTCATGCACAATTGGTAGTAGCCATTTCGTAGATCCATCTTGAAGAACATAGTGGCTGACTTCAGTTGGTCAAACAAGTCGTCGATGCAAGGCAAAGGATAACAGTTCTTCACTATCACTTAGTTAAGCATGCGGTAGTCCATACACATATGCATCGAACCATCCTTCTTCTTCATGAATAGGAAAGGGGATCCCAAGGTGAAATATTGGGGTGGATGAATCCCACGTCGAGAAGATCTTCTAGCTGCTTCTTCAGTTCGATAAGATCGGCATGGGCCAAGTGGTAAGGCGGCTTTGATATTGGCAAAGTTCCGGGTACAAGCTCAATGGAGAACTCCACCTCACAAATTGGTGGCAAATCGGGTAACTCCTTGGGAAAGACGACCAAGAAGTCCTTCACCACATCTATGTGGTCAAGAGAAGGAGGTGTAGCCTCAAGGACTATAGAGGCTAAGAAAGCTCTACACCCTTAAGAGACTAGATTTTTAGCTTTGATGGTAGAGATAACAAATTACTGATCCTCTCGCTTCCTACCCTTGACACACAATCTTCCCTCGACAGTATGTGACAAAATAACCTTTGATTCTTCACAAAACAAAATATCTGTGTACCTATTCAACCAATCCATTCCTAGGATGACATCAAAGGCGGTCATGTCAAGCAAGATGAAATCCAAGGGAAACATTATACCAGATATATAGAGGTCCATGGTCAGAGTTTGGAGATACAAAGAGTAGATCTTACCACTAGGGTTTTTTACATCTAATATATGATCCATATACTCATATTCTATTTTAAACATAGAAGTAAGCTGATAGGATATGAAGGTATTAGATGAGCCAGAATCAAATAGTGCCTTTATAGGATGCATATTAAGATGCAAGGTACCTTCAATAACTTCATTATCTTCACCTGCTTCCTCAGCATTGAGAGCAAACACTCTCCCGTTCCACCTCTCCACTGGTGGTCACCTCGGGTTCTGGTTGTTGTTTTTGTTATTATTCCACAGAGGTAGATTCTACCTTGGCTGCTGCAGCTGCTTGGCATTATTCTATCCTTGCTGGAAATAAGGGCAGAGTGGTCAGATATGCCCAAATTGGCCACACTCGTGGCAGGTCGGAGGAGGCCATTTGTCTCTATGAGTAGGTGTATTGTTGGCAGGACATCTCCCTAGAGGATGGTGGTGAGATCACCTATTGCATCGATCACATCTGCGATTCTTATTCTGGGTAGGGTTCTTCCTCTTGTTGTTGTTGTAGCCATTACTATGTCCATAGGATTGGAATCGTAGGTAGGACTCGATGACCAGGGCCTTACCCACCATCTGCTGGAAGGTTAGTGGAAGCTATGAAACAAGACTTCGGCCCACCTGGTAGTTCAAGCCCTCCAAGAACAATGTTGCCCTTCTCTCAGTTCCAAGGTTGGTGGGATAGCATTCCAAAAGTAGGAACCGTTGGATGTAGTCAGCCACACACATGCGTCCCTGCTTGAAGTTGTAGAACTCATCTTCCTTTTTCCTCAAGAAGGTGGGATAGATGTACATCTCCCTGAAGAGCTTCAAGAACTGGTCCCACTCCATGGTAGAGGTGTCTCGAGTGCGGGTGACACCATTCCACCATACACTTGTCGGTCCGTCCAAAACATACTTCATGAGTCGAACCTTATGATGAGGAGGGCATGCCATACCCTTGAAGGTCCGGTCTAAATCCAACACCTAGTCATCGACTTTATCCACCATGTTGTGTTCACCTTCACCCTTGAAGTAGGGTTGTTGCATCTTTATGAAGTCAGTGAGGGTGAAATCCCTTGGCTTGTTGGCATTGGTGGCCACTATGTGGAGCTTCCCCATCATGGTAGAGAGCAACTGGCACAACATTGCCAGCTCTTGCTCCGGTGTGAAGGCGGGGGTGACCGGAATATTAGGGTTGACCACACTATGGCCGGAAGGATTCACAGGAGTGTTTCCCACGTTGGAGTCATCAGGGTTCGACTCCTTACCCTTGTTCCTACTGTCAAACAAGTCACCTATCCTGAAAGGTAGGGTTAACATATTAAGTTCCCAAGAGTATTTGAATCATAGATGAGAAAAGAATAGAATCATAGATAATAAAAGAATATCTAAAATGATATTGCCTAAAAGCATACTATTTTGGGCAATTCGTATCAGCTCATGATAGGCCGATATCATATGGGTACGGGAGTTCTCGTAAACTAAGCTAGTGGTGCGAAAGAAAATATTACTAGCCCCCGAAACCCTGATCCATTATAGACACATTTGCTTCAACTTCATGTCCTAATAGTTTCCTAAAGGCTCTAATACCATGTTGTAAAGAGGTGAGATCACCTCCTTACTATAATTTAAAGGAAGGATAAAACATCCATCATTTTAGATAGATAAAAGATATTGAGGGATGCATGTATAATATTCCAAGTAAATAAGCATGCACCGATACATTAGAACATGTCAATAGCAGCAAAAAAAGTACTAAGTCTATTACATGGCTTTCATTGTTCATTACATGATTGTTCCCAAAATAAAAAGATAAGAGAAAAGGATCTAGCTATTGCAACATAGAAATCCTTTCAGATAGCTTGAGATATACTCCTGAGATGACTTCCTTCAAACTTGTCCTTCTCCTTGCTCAGTACTAGCACATGGGTGGTTGGGAAAGCACCCAGCAAAAGGGGAAAGAAAACAAGGTATCTGTCAGAAAACTATTCTAGGATAACAAGATAAGTAAAGCAAATAAGAACAGGCTAGGGTTCATCATAAGATGAAGATAAAAAGAGTATGAGGCTATATTCAAAAGAAGCTTGCCATTGACAATTATATCAAAAAGGATTTGCATGTAAGATAATTATGTCTACCTAACTAAGTAGGGTTTAGGCACCTACCAGACCTCTAACCTAGAGGTGAGGGGAGAATAAGACATTCCCAGTCACCTACACAATTATATAGGGGAATAAAAACATTCGCCAGGGTGATTAAATACATGCCCTCTATGGGTGGTTATACATAAGTACCGCTACTTTTAATTAAATAGAATATAAATCTACATGCTAGAAAAGTAATCATGGTAAGAGTAGTCATAATATTCAATAAGCATGGCAGTGGGGTATAAGACCCAAACAAGAAGAAATCATAATCTGGTTTGAGGCATGAACAACATAAGCATTCAAGAATAGAAGATTTAGGGTTAATTTAAGCCTCATTAGGGAAATATAGGGTTTGGCTGCAATTATCCCAACATAGAGTGTAAGTAATGCACATACCTCTCTTATTGATATCAATTACTAACTTTCACCACTTTAATTGAGTCCAAGTTCCACTTTGCCTATTTTCAATGTATTAACACGTATTAGAGTACATAGTGCACATTAATGTATAGAAACCCTAATTTTTAGACCTTTTTAGAAAAACTCAGATTTAGACTCTTAAAACATCACCAATAAACTTATTAAGTTCTCCTAATCAAGAAAACATATTTTTATGTTAATTTTGGAGTTATGAGGATTAAGATGTACTTTTTATAGTTTTTATGCATTAAATTCATTTTACAAAAATCACCCTTCATAAAACCATGAAATCAGACCTTGAAAATATTTTTATTAGATATAGATTAATTTTCCAATTCCAAAACATATTTATTTGTCAAATTTGGATAAGCGGATTAGAAGATATGAATTTTCAACACTAACCAATAGGATAGCCACATCATCAAACCGATCGAGATAATTGAAGAGAGAGGGAGAGGGAGAGGGAGAAAACACCATTTGACCCAAGATCGTGTTTTAAGTTGCATAGGTAACCAAACTAGAGCTTCTACAGAAGGTAAAACAGCAAGAAACCAAAACCCTAGAAGAACATGGTAAAAAGAGATGGAAATCATCGATTTTAAACATAGAAGCATGAGTTTTAAGCATATAATAAGCAATATATGAGAAGGGGGTTAATAAAACTTGCCTCTAGGAATTTAAGAAGGTCCAAATAGAAAGGATCCCAAGATTAAAAGGTCGGGATTCTCCAAGCCAAGCTCCTTTCTTGAGCAAAGATCACCTTCTCCAATTTAGAGGTGCAAACCCTTGCAAAAGAGCATGGAGATTAGATATTTTAGGGTTCTAGGTGGAGTTTTACCATGGAAGGTCATGGTTCCAACCTATAAGAAGGTGGGAGGAATACTAAAAGCATGAAAATAGGGAAGGAAAGGAGCATACTTACTAGTTTTGGTCAAAATCACCAAGGAGGAGCTTAAGAAATCCTAAAATAGAGAAATTTGGAACCCTAGGAGCCTTCTTCACCAAGGTAGGAACCCTCTTTTACCTTGGGACAACAACTTCGTGGCCAAAAATAGAAGGGATGATTCTCTAATCTATGGGAAAGATAAGGAGAGGATTTCTTCTTGGATTGGGAGGTGGGAAGGGGTAGGCATGGCTTTATAAAGAAGGGGGCAAGTATGAGGTGTCTATGGGACTTTCCATGTGTCCTTAGGCTAGGGCTTCATGGTCATGCAAGAGGACAGCTCATAGACTCTTCTTGTATATCAAAGGTGTTGGTATATATATGCCCATCGAGCCATCCCAAGCGATTGCATGGAGTCGGATATTAATTAATCAATTAATATGATTATTTGGTTACTTAATGAATTCCAGGATTTCTAATTAATCCACGAGTGTTTTAATTAATGCAACGTTTCTGTTTAATGATGGGTTTAGGAAACCCTATTTCCCTTCATATCCTATTTAAAGGAGGATTGACAGTCGATATCTATATAAGATATTGAGAGACTCTTTTAGTTTACGCTCACGCACGTAAACCTAGCTGTCACCGTCCTTCTGAGTGAAAGGAGAGTAACGCGCCGCTATCACGCCGCCGCACAGACATGACTCCTTCCCGTCAAATTAGGAAGTGCGACGTGGAGTTCCAGTCCATCCGCGTGGATGAAGTAGAGACACGGATGATGAGATGCCTTCATTCGGTGGACACGATGACCATCCGTGTGCGTTACGAGCTGCGCACATCATCACACAGGAGCGCCGTCGAATCTTCCTGCGACAGCAAACGGGAGAGAAGTTCCGTCCATGTAGGTCAGCAATGTTGCACTGTCGTGCAGCGGGACATCGTCGGTCTTGCTCCGCGATAAGGTATATCCCGCAAACACCCCTTCCAAATATGTTGTTGTCGACGAGATCCTGTTTCGGGTTGCGTGGATTTTATTGCTTCCGCCTTGCATGCTTTCTCTATAAAATCCAATAGTGGTATCAGAGCAGCGTCGATCTACGGCATATTTGGATTCGTTTCGATATGATCGAATCGTTGTATATTGTTTTTATGTTACATACGATGCGAATTAAACCTGCTAATGTGCAGATTTAAACCTAATTTCATATACGCCGCAGGCTTTAGTTTTTGACGTTTTGGACGGGCTTGACTATGGAAAATATTGATTTTCCTAAGTGCACGGAAGTAAAATTTCATAGACCTTTTAGGGGATCTACCCTTGAGATCCCGCACAGGGGCGTTGCCCCTGTGTACCCCGTATAGTCTGCGTGGGAGTCAAAAATTATTTAATGGGGAATGTCCCGCATTAAAAGTACTACAATTTTAATATGTATATACGTATATGTAGATATACCTATGATAGCATACATGTCGCCTTTAAAATCTGTTTTATGTGGTGAATGCATACACGGTTATGGCCTAGTATCCCCTTTTGTGAATGTTGTGAATGGATGTGGATGTCGATCTTGTGGATATGTTTGTTTGTGAATTCTATGGATGTATAATGGTTACATATGGATCCTTTGTATAAAATATTCAGCTTTCATGCCGAGCCTCATCTCTTATTTCAAAGTGTAATTAATTTTTTTCCTTTATATTTGTACTCATATGATGTAATAGTGATAGGACTAGTTTTAGTTTTTGTAAACTTGATGTAAGGAGGCCACTTGAAGATCAAAATCCAAGGAGTGTCCATGGAGAATCACCATGAAGATCTAATTCCAAGAAGCAACCTGAAGATCCAACTCCAAGGAGCGTCCATGGAGAAGAAACAAGAAGATCCAATTCCAAGAAGCAACTTGAAGTTCCAACCTTACGAAGCATCCATGAAGTTGTTCATTGTAATGTTGATCATTACATTCTTACAGGTTGATTCACAGGTGTTGCATGAGATGCATAAGACCATAGGTGGACCGTAATCCTTTGTTTCTCCAAAGGATTACAATAGTATGGCCATAACCGATGTATTTGTGTTTATGATTGCATTCTATCATTTGTGGTTGTGGATATAGTAGTATATGATACGTACTATAAGTATGTGGTGTTTGGATATGTATATGTATTAATAAAACCCTTCAATTAATAATATTAAGTTTTAGTTGCCTTCCATAAAGCAACACACATGAAAATCTTGATCGAATATGTGTGGGCATGCCTCCGCGTGGTACACTGTCTATCTCGTGGAAGTGTGATGGTGGGTGTGTGGGTCTGCCTCTGCAGCGTGCACACTCATCGTGTTGGCTTATGGGTTGGACTTAACTAGGGAACCTTGATAGGATCAAGTACCTAGAGGCACACAGATGCATCATGGCAAGGAGTTGTGCATGATCATCTATCCAAGAGTTACATATGATGCAATTGGCAAAAGTTGCCTACCTTAGTATTTGGTCTTTGACGCCGACGTTGGCTGGGCATTGATCCAATTATTTTGGATCTTGGCACACTAGAAGGTTGTGCGTTGCAATCTTCCAAGTTGATAGTGAGGGCTATCAATTTGAATAAAATAGTGGGAGTGTAATTAATTAAAGGCCTAATTAATCTCGTTTATCAAATCTTTACAACTCAAAATGTTTTGGACTAAATGCACATTTTTCTTTTGTAGCAATCAAATGGCAAACAACACTCACACATTCTCATTGCAATCGGTCCTTGAGAAGGACAAACTTACCAGAACCAACTTTCAAAAATGGTTTAGGATGCTGAGAATTGCTCTCACACATGAGCATAAGCTCTATGTCCTTGAAACACCAGAGCCAGCGGAGCCCCCCGTAAATGCGCCCAAGGCTGAAAAGGATGCTTACAAGAAGCACCTTGATGATGTCGTGGATGTCAAGTGCCTGATGTTGTGCTCAATGAACTATGAGTTGTAAGAGCAGCATGAGAACATGAATGTCATGGAGATGGTAACACATCTCAAGAACATGTATCAACATCAAGCAAGATAGGAGAGGTATGATGTCTCAAAGGCTTTGTTCAAAAGCAAGATGAAAGAGGGAGACTCAGTTGGCACCCATATACTCACATCGATTGGGTACGTGGAAAGCCTATCCAAGCTGGGATTTCCCCTAGGTCAAGAGTTGGTCGCTGATGTGATTCTACAATCATTTCCTGAATCATATAGTCATTTTGTCATGAACTACAACATGAACAATTTTGACAAGTCGTTGTCAAAATTGTTGGGCATGTTGAGGACAGCTGAAGCACAAATGAAGAAAGACAAGCCCAAGTCTGTGATGATGATCAGCAAGACAAAGGTAAAGTCAAAAGGCAAAGGCAAGGCTAAGAAAGGTTCTAAAGCCAGGAAGAAGCCAAAGTCATCCACGCTCAAAGCTAAAGGTGGGATCTCCAAATAAGGTAGTTGTCACCATTGTCACCAGCCTGGACATTGGAAAAGAAATTGTCCTCTCTACCTATAGGAACTGAGGAAGAAGAAGCAGGGGATAGAGATCTCCACTTCAGGTATATATGTTATTGAGATAAACTTAAATACTTCTTCATCATGGGTACTGGATACCGGATGTGGATCTCACATATGTTCTAATATGCAGGATCTAATAAGAAGTAAGCCTTTATGAAAGGGCCAAGTCGGGTTGCGGGTTGCTAATGGAGCAAGAGTTGTTGTCACTGTAGTTAGAGTTATTAGTTTATCTTTGCCTATGGGCCTTGTAATAGAATTAGAGAATTGCTATTATGTACCTGTCATTAATAGAAATATTATTTCTGTATCTTGTATGGACAAGAGTGGATTTGAATTTCACATTAAGAATGGAATTATTTCTATATCTAAAGATGAGATCTTTTATGGCAATGCCCCTATGTCTCATGGTATCTACTTGTTAGAACTTGAGACTAGCGTATACAACATAAATACTAAAAGGTTAAAACTTGACAACTCAAACAAAACATTCTTATGGCATTGTCATCTTGGGCACATAAATGAGAAGCGCACATCTAGACTCCATAAGGATGGTTATCTAGACTCTTTTGATTTTGAATCATTAGAGACATGTGAGGCATGTTTATTAGGGAAGATGACCAAGACTCCTTTCACTAGACATAGTGAGAGAGCCAGTGATCTACTAGGGCTCATACATACTGATGTATGTGGACCTTTTAGATCAAATTCTAGAGGAGGCTATCAATACTTCATTACCTTCACTGATGACCTCAGTAGGTATGGATATGTATATCTTATGAAACACAAGTCAGAAACTCTTGAAATGTTCAAGAATTTCATGAATGAAGTACAGAAGCAACTTGGTAAGAGTATTAAAGCACACTGTTCAAATCGAGGTGGCGAATACTTAAGCCAAGAGTTTGAGGACCTTCTGAGAGACTGTGGTATTGTATCACAATGGACTCCATCTGATACACCACAACATAATGGTGTGTCAGAAAGAAGGAATCATACATTATTAGACATGGTAAGATCAATGATGAGTTCAGCCGAACTTCCAATATTGTTCTGGGGATATGCTCTTGAAACTGCAGCATTTACACTTAACTGTGTACCTTCCAAATCGGTTCAAAAGACACCATATGAGATATGGAATGGGAATTGTCCCAATTTGTTTATGCTAAAGATTTGGGGATGTGAAGCTTATGTTAGGAAACAATTTCCTGAAAAGCTTAGACCCAAATCGGAAAAATGCTATTTTGTTGGATACCCCAAGGAAACTCGGGGATACTACTTCTACACACCAACTGACAGCAAAGTGTTTGTTGCTAGGACTGTTGTATTTCCTAAAAAGGAATTTATTTCCAAAGGAATTAGTGGGAGTAATGTAGAGCTCAAAGAGGTTCGAGACCAACAAGAAAGCAGAGAACCTAAGGAGGTACATAAGGAACATGAAGACTCACAAGTTGTTGTGGAATTTCAAGTTCGAAATGTAACACATGAACCTCATAGGTCTAGAAGGACACGACTTGATCCTGAGAGATTTGTATTTCTCGTGACTCAAGACAGTGACGAATTGGGCATAGAAGATGAGCCAACTTCCTATCTAGAAGCTACTAAGGGACCAGAATCTGAGAAATGGCTAGAAGCCATGAGATCTGAGATGGAATCCATGTACACCAACAAGGTATGGACCTTGGTGGATCCGCCCGAAGGGGTAAGACCCATAGGGTGCAAGTGGGTCTTCAAGAAGAAGACTGACATGGATGGAAATGTTCAAACCTATAAAGGTAGATTGGTTGTGAAAGGATTCCGTCAAATTCAAGGTGTTGATTATGATGAGACCTTCTCACCAGTTGCCATGGTTAAATCCATCAGGATCATGCTTGCCATTGCAGCTTATCATGACTATGAGATTTGGCAGATGGATGTTAAAATAGCATTCCTTAATGGAAGTTTACTCGAGGATGTGTACATGACACAACCTGAGGGTTTTATCGATCCAAAGGAAGCCAATAAAGTATGTAATCCACAAAGGTCAATCTATGGATTGAATCAAGCATCTTGGAGATGGAATCTACGTTTTGATGAAGTAGTCAAAAAGTTTGGCTTTAGTCAAAATGAAGATGAACCATGTGTTTACAAAAGGGTTAGTGAGAGCACAGTCGTATTTCTCATATTGTATGTGGATGACATACTATTGATGGGAAATGACATCCCTACTCATCAGACAGTAAAAGGTTGGCTAGGGAAGACCTTCACTATGAAGATTTAGGTGAAGCATCCTATATACTAGGGATCAAGATCTATAGAGATAGATCTAGAAGGCTTCCAGGCCTAAGCCAGAGCACATACATTAACAAGGTGCTAAAGAGGTTTAGCATGGAGGGTTCTAAGAGAGGTAACTTGCCCATGTCCCATGGGGTTACAATCTCAAAAGCCCAGTTTCCTAGTTCATGTGATGAATGAGCACGCATGAGTAAGATTCCATATGCAACAGCAATTGGATCTATCGTGTACACAATGTTATGTACTCGTCATGATGTGTCGTATGCTTTGAGCATGACGAGAAGGTATCAGTCAGATCTAGGTGAATGTCACTGAATAGCCGTAAAGAACATCCTAAGGTACTTGGGAAGGACTAAGGATCAATTCTTGGTATACAGCGGTGAGGAAGAGCTCGTGGTAAAGGGTTACACCGATGCTAGCTTCCAAACTGAAAAAGATGACTACATATCGCAATTTGGATTTGTGTTTTGCCTGAACAACGGAGCTGTGAGCTGGAAGAGTTTCAAGTAAGAGACGGTTGTGGATTCTACAACAGATGTTGAATATATCATGGCATCTAATGCTGCGAAGGAAGTTGTGTGGATCAAGAAGTTCATTTTTGAACTTGGAGTGGTTCCAAGCATTGGTGATGCAATTGAGTTGTTTTACGACAACAATGGAGCAATTGCACAGGCTAAAGAACCAAGATCGCACCAACGTTCCAAACATATTCTATGGCGGTTCCATCTCATACGAGAGATCGTACAATGAGGAGATGTGAAGATTTGTAGAGTACCTACAGAAACCAATGTGGCTGACCCGCTGACAAAAGCACTTTCATAGCAGAAACATGACGGACATGTTCGATCACTTGGATTGAGATTCATGAGTGATTGGGTATAAGTGAGAGTGGGAATCTGTTGGTATGTATGCCCATAGAGACTATCATTCGATGATTGTAATGGGATACTATGTAAATGATTTGTAATACTACATTGATCATATCAATAAAGGCAAGTTTCCAATCTATATATTTGTGTTTTATATTGTGAGATGACCATAAAACTTATAGATGTCTATAGAATAATATACTCAATGACATATGTCTTCGAGTTGATGACCTGAACTGTGAGATCATATGTATGCTAAGAGTATGTATTCTTGTTTAGTACCTAATCGGTTGTTATTGTGGAAATATACATAGACATCAATAACACATAAGATTGGAATGTATGTTGGTTGATGGAAGAATCTCATTATCCATGATATGGAGATATCAAACCAAATACATAGATACTTGTCAGAGAACAGTGTATCGGATAGACCCACCTTGAGAGTGACACACGGATACTATGATTGGTAGTTAGAGTCATATATCATATTGATGGTGGTGATTGTGGTTCTTAGACCTGAAGTCACTACACTTATCACATGTCGTTCGGTGTACTATGACATCATCCACCGTGGTCCTGAATAAGGATTGCCATAAAGATGGTGCTTGGGTGCACTGTGACACATGGGGATGATTGTGAGTGATGTAGATGGAATTTGTCCTTCCTACGGGAGTTTGATATTCCGGCCACTTGATAAGCGAGACTGAGAAATGCATGGCCATGCTGATGTGAGTCAATATGTGATATTGAGCTTAGATATATCTTAGATAGTCTGCTCTAGTTCAATGAACATGGATTGAACGTTGAAAAGGATAACAATTCCATGACTTGAGTTCAATCCGGATATCAGTGACAAAAGAACTATACAATCACTGTAACACCAGTCATGAATGATAGGTTAAGTTGTTATCCAACTTATCCAATTACTTGGGTGGCAATGAAGTCTTGCTAGATACCAATCATTGCTTGTGAAATCATAATATGATTATGGATATCACTGCCAACGTAATTTGGAGCCTATCGGGTCACACGCATAGGATGTGTTGGAATAGGAGTATCGTTGTGGATTTGATTGGAATTGCTCTGAATCACATTGATTACTATAATGTTTATGTAATGGATTAGAATAATATTGGAGTGACTGGCTCTAAGTGCAAGTGGGAGTTTGTTGGTATATATATGCCCATAGAGCCATCCCAAGTGATTGCATGGAGTCAGATATTAATTAATCAATTAATGTGATTATTTGGTTAATTAATGAATACCAGGATATTCTAATTAATCCACGAGCATTTTAATTAATGCAACGTTTCTGTTTACCGATGGGTTTAGGAAACCCTACTTCCCTTCGTATCCTATTTAAAGGAGGATTGATGACCGATATCTATATAAGATATTGAGAGACGCTTTTAGTTTATGCTCATGTACATAAACCTAGCCGTCACCATCCTTAGGAGCGAAAGGAGAGCAACGCGCCGATAGCACGCCGCCGCATAGACACGACTCCTTCCCGCCAGTTTAGGAAGTGCGAAGTGGAGTTCCAGTCCATCCGTGTGGACGAAGTAGAGACATAGACATTGAGATGCCTGTGTTCGGTGGACACGACGACCATCCGTGCGCATTACGAGTGGCGCACATCATCGCACAAGAGCGCCGCCAAATCTTCCAGCGACAGTGAATGGGAGAGAAGTTCCATTTGTGTACGTCAGAAGCATTGCACCGTCGTGCAGTGGGACATCGCCGGACTTGCTCCGCGATAAGGTATATCCCGCAAACACCCCTTCCAAATACGTTGTTGTCGACAAGATCCTATTTTGGGTTGCGTGGATTTTATTGCTTCTGCCACGCATGTTTTCTCCACAAAACCCAACAAAAGGTTGGTCCGAAAATCCCCTATAGCCTTCTAGGCCATCCCTACCCTCCTTCAAACAAAGAAATAAACCCACTGGTTGATAGCTTTTGAAGATACGCACATTTATAAAGAGGGTAATCCCTATAATGCCCTTGAAGAGAAACACCTTCAAACCAAGGTGCTACCAGGTTTGGTTCAAAATCTCGAAAATTGTAAGGGGATATCTAAGTATTAAAATTCAGGTGATAAATTGCAAAGAAAACCTCCCTATTGGGTAAATTACATAAAAGTCCAGAATGTACCTGAAATTGAATAACTTGCACAAAAAACATCCAAATCGAACCAAATTTGAAACTTCGGCTCATTTTATGTTTTCAAATCACATCAAAAAGTTAGATATAGGTTTAGAGTACTTAATTATGGTAATTAAGCTCCCACTGAGGTATTTGTGCATAAACCCTTTATTGGTACAATTAGTGAATAAATGTTCACTAAACCACTATAAATTCCACTAATTAAACATGAACGACATAAAGGATAGAAATGAAAGGGAAACTTGGGAAAAGGTTTACATGGAGATTACATCTAAGATTCATTATGTTACAGCACTCCACTCCTTTAAAAGGATTTTTTTTAAATCTCAAGCAAAAAGAGAAGGGTGAGTACGTAACATTTCATCTCTCAACTCCCAAGTGGTTTCTTCTAGGCCATGATACTTCCAAAAAACTTTTACCATCTCAATCTCTTTGTTCTTCAGATGATTTACTTAGGATTCAAGGATCTTCACAGGTATCTCTTCATAGGTCAGATTCTCATGTATCTCCAAAGGCTCAATAGTAAGCACGTGAGAAGAGTCCTTCACATACTTCTTCAGCACAGAGACATGGAACACATTATGAATATTATCATAGGAAGGAGTTAAATATAAGTGATATGCTTAGTCTCCAACCTTATCTAAGATTTCAAATGGTACAACATAGAGGGGACTCAACTTGCCTTTAACTTTAGATCTAGCAATAGAATGGATAGGCTTGATCCTCATAAATGCATAGTCACCAACTAGGAAGTTAACATCAGACCTTTTCTTGTCAGCATACACCTTTTGTCGGTCTTGAGTAGCTTTCATGCATTTCTTTATCAACTGTACCTTTTCTGTCATCATTTGTATGTCATTGGTCTTCACTAGAGATCATTCACGAACACCATCCCAATGCAAAGGTGAACGACATGGTCTACCATAGAGAGCTTCAAAAGGTGGCATACCAATACTAGCTTGGTAGCTATTATTGTAAGAAAACTTAGCTAATGGTAGATACTGATCCCATGCATCACCCCAATCCATCACAAAAGTATGAAACAAGTCCTCCAGAATCTGAATTGTTCTCTCAGATTGACCATGAGTCTGCGGGTGGTAAGCAATACTAAAATGCAAGTCAGTACCCATCTCCTCATGAATCTGACCCCATAAATGAGAAGTAAACTTTGGGTCACGATCAGAAACTATTACCTCAGGTACTCCATGCATGTGTATGATCCACTCAACGTACAACTCAGCCATATCTGCAACTTTATAATTGGTTTTGAAAGGCAAGAAATGAGCAGATTTTGTAAGTCGATCAATAACCACCCAAACAGCATCATAACCTTTCTTAGACTTGGGGAAAACAGTAATGAAGTCCATATTGATCTTCTCCCACTTCCATTCTAGAATTTCAAGAGGGAGAAGAAGACCACCGGGTTGTTGATGTTTGATCTTGACTTGCTGACATGTCAAGCACTTCACAACAAACAGAGCTATATCATTCTTCATGTTCTTACACTAGACGCTTCGTTGTAAGTCCTTGTACATTTTTGTTGTGACGGGATGAATAGTGTACTTGGACCCATGTGCTCCACTCAGCACCTTCTATATCATATCACCCACATCAGGAATCAACAACCTTTGTTTGAAGCGGACAACACCATCCACTCCAATAGAGAAGTCAGATTACGGTTTCTCGGCCAAGGCCTTCATCTTTTCCATCTCAGAGCTTTCCAACTGTGCATAAATGATTTCTAAGATCCAAGTCGATGTAACTGTCAAACTAGCCAACTAGTCACATATTCAAGATTTTCCCACACCGAATATCTTTGAGCAGCACAAACAGCATCCTTCTTGTGACTTAAAGCATCAGCTACAATGTTTGCTTTATCAGGATGATAGGTGATGGTGAAGTCATAATCTTTGAGATATTCCATCCACCTTCGCTGTCGTAGATTCATATCCTTCTGTCAACAAGTACCTCAAGATTTTATGGTCTAAGAAAACTTCAAACTTCACACCATAGAGATAATTTTGCCAGATTTTCAGAGCATGAACGATGGAAGCAAGCTCTAAATCATGTGTAGGCCAATTAGCTTCATTCGTTTTCAATTGGCGGGAAGCATAGGCGATCACATTTCCATTTAGCATCAAAACATACCCTAAGCCTTGTTTAGAAGCATCAGTGTAGATGACATACTGTATGCCTTCAACCATGAAATCAGACCTTGAAAATATTTTTATTAGATAGATATTAATTTTCCAATTCCAAAACATATTTATCTGTCAAATTTGGATAAGCGGATTAGAAGATATGATTTTTTCAATACTGACCAATAGGATATTGCCACAACATCAAACCGATCGGGATAATTGAAGAGATAGGGAGAGGGAGAAAACACTATTTAACCCAAGCTCAGGTTTGAAGTTTCATAAGTAACCAAACTAGAGCTTCTAGAGAAGGTAAAACAGCAAGAAACCAAAACCCTAGAAGAACATGGTAAAAAGAGATGGAAATCATCAATTTTAAACATAGAGGCATGAGTTTTAAGCATGTACTAAGCAATATATGAGAAGGGGTTAACAAAACTTGCCTCTAGGAAAGTAAGAAATGTCCAAACAGAAAGGATCCCAAGATTAGAAGGTGTGGTTGCTCCAAGCCAAGATCCTTTCTTGAGCAAAGATCACCTTCTCCACTTTAGAGGTGCAAACCCCAGCAAAAGAGCATGTTAATGAGATATTTTAGGGTTCTAGGTGGAGTTTTACCATGGAAGGTCATGGTTCCAACCTGGAAGAAGGTGGTAGAAGTACTAAAAGAATGAAAATAGGGAAGTAAAGGAGGATACTTACTAGTTTTGGTCAAAATCACCAAGGAGGAGCTTAAGAAATCCTAAAATAGAGAAATTTGGAACCCTAGGAGACTTCTTCACCAATGTAGGCACCCTTTTTTACAATTGGAGAGAAACTTCGTGGAAAAACATAGAAGGGATGATGCTATAATATGTGGGAAAGATAAGGAGAGGATTGCTTCTTGGATTGGGAGGTGGGAAGTGGTAGGAATGGCTTTATAAAGAAGGGTGCAAGTATGAGGTGTCTATGGGACTTTCCATGTGTCCTTAGGCTAGGGCTTCATGGCCATGCAAGAGGACAGCACATTGACTCTTCTTGTATATCAAAGGTCGGTCCCAAAAGACCCTAGATTCTTCTAGGCCATCCCCATTGTCCTTCAAACAAATAAATAACCCCATTGGTTGATAGCTTTTAAAGATATGCACATTTATAAAGAGGGTAATCCCTATATTGCCCTTGGAGAGAAACACCTTCAAAACAAGGTGAAACTAGGTTCCCCATGGTTCAAAATATCGATAATGGTAAGGTAATATATAAGTATTAAAATTTAGGTGATAAATTGCAATGAAAACCTCCCAATTGGTTAAATTACATAAAAGTCCAGAATGTACCTAAAATTACATAACTTGCATAAACAACATGCAAATCGAACCAAATTTTAAACGTCGGCTCATTTTATGTTTTCAAATCACAGAAAAAGTTATATTAAGGTTTAGAGCACTTAATTATGGTAATTAAGCTTTCATTGAGGTATTTGTGCATAAACTCTTATATCGGTACAATTAGTGAATAAATGTTCATTAAACCACTATAAATTCCACTATTAAACATGAATGACATAAAAGAAAGAAATGAAAGGGAAATTTGGGAAAAGGTTTACATGGAGATTACATCTAAGATTCATTATGTTACACATCTGCACTAGGATTTATGTTCAATCATGTCTAACGTTAACTTATCATGTGCACACCATACCCCACCTACCAATTGTACCCCAGTAGTGATTATGCATCCTATGCATATAATCACTTCTACCCTACACCTGAGCCTTCCATTGTTGCTCCCTCACCCTTTACTATTGGTGTACCTACTCTAGTCATCCTACCTCTACCTGCTGGCCCTTGGCCACTCTACTTTCCAGTCTTTGCGATTCTTCTCCTTCCTTCCCTCAGGCCAATGAGCTCTATGATCTTGGTATGACTTGGGATGAGAAGAATTCTCATTGGCCCGGTCGTCACTTCGGTCCTTCTATTGATGAGGAGATGCCTGACCAGGCTGATGACGAGATTGGTGATGCTGATGAGGATGCTGGTGTTGCATCTGATGATGGTGATAGATCTGATGGCTTCGTTGGTGACTCTGATCATGAAGGTGATGTCGCTGCACCTTCAGGCGGAGACGATGACTACGATCCTGATGATGATGTTGTTGATATAATAGCTTAGATATCTAGATGTTCTTAGTTTTTATTCTAGTTTGTAGATCATATATATCTTTCTAGGCTATTTTGTATTAAAAACATCTGGGCACATGATCTGAGATGTATTATTTTATCTTTAGCCTTCATCAATTCTTGCTTGTAGTTATTTTTATGATAACATGATTCATGAGTTGTAATCTATCTTTTGTGCACTCTTACTCTTTGATTAGTTATATCTTATGAGTTGGTGCCATATTTCCTCATATTTTGATTATGACCTAGCTTGTGTGTTTCTCTCATCTCTGGTTGATGTATGTTATGAGACCGCATGTTTGGATAATTGCTTGGTTGTGTTCGGATAAGACTTGCTTGTATGCTCTTCTACCCCACCCCCCTACCTTTTTTATAATGTCAAAAGGGGGATAGAAATTCAATGTCTTAAAACTCAATCATATTGCTGTTATTGCTTATGTGATCCTTTTTCTTGTTCTTTATATGCTTTATCATGTGACTTGCTAAAGCACCATATAGTACATGTATGTTATGTTGCTTTGTGTAGTGTGAAGAAAGACTAACTATGCAGGTTAAAGTTGGCATAGATTGAGGGGGAGCAATTCACATTGTTCAAATCTTACTTCCCCCTAATTCACAAGGCAAAGGTATACTTACAATATCCTTTTCAATATGTTTGGGGAATGGTTTGTCATTGTCAAAAAGGGGGAGAATGTTGACCCAGAGGTTATACTTTGTACATATTTTGATAATGACTCATCCACTCCATTCATATGTATCTAATATGTGTATTCAAGATTGATCTCAGGTTTGAGGTACATGAAAAGGATCATATACACAAGCCCTAGCTTGTAGAAGTTCAAGTCAAAAGCAATGCAAGTGTGCTAATAAGGAAATCCCTTCAAACGACCTTAGAAGAATTTTTTTAATCACTTGTATTGATGATATGACTTGTAACTAAGATGAGAAAAATATGTGGGACACTTAGTACCAAGTTTTAATCACTTTTTAGTCAAATTAGAAAATTGATCACAGATTGATGATTGGTCGAGTTTCAATCTCGATCGATCCCATGGATCAATTTTATGATGATATGCATCAGTCGAGTTGTGCATTCACAGAACTCGACCGAACGGCTTACTGACCAAATACAATTTTGATTGATCAGTCGAGTTTCCCAGGACAAACTTGACCTATAGTTTGAAAATTTGGTTTGTCTTTTAGCCGATCGGTCAAGTTACCTTTATTGAAACTCGACTGAATGTACTATACGGAAAATGCAAAAAAAAGTGATTCTAACCATTGGTGACTTGTTTGGACGAAAATAGATCTGTTTCCTTGAGAAAAAATGGATATATTTTGGCCCCAAGTGTTTTCCAACTCAAGGGAGCACCCCCAGCTATAAATAGGACCCCTTGGAGTTCATTACAAGTTTGCCCATTCACTACATTCAAGGTCCTTGATATAGTTGAGTGTGCTACTACTCCTTGAGCCCCTTTCTCTCTCTAGTTTACATATCATTTCGTGATTTGTGAGTGAGTTAGGATTATTGTAAGAGAGCTACAGCTTTGTGAATGTAAAGCTCTCAAATCTTCCACTACTTCCCTATCCCCTTCTCTCATGAAGAAAAGTTGAAGCTAGCTCCATTGAGTGAAGAAGGAGTTGTACTTGGTCCTCTTTAAGGATGTTGAAGAGGTGGTGATCTTCTATAAGTGAAGGAGAAGGCAAAGGCTGAAGATCCAAGAGGAGAAGCAAAGTCCTTCAAGGCAGAAGACTTGAGCTTGAGTGGGTAAGACTTTGGTGAAGGTTGAAGACTCAAGCTAAGTGTGTAAGTTCCTTATTAAGGTTGAGATATCCTTGTGGTTGGATGGGTAAGTCCTTTGGTGGTTTATTGTTGTAAATCTCTGTGGTGATATTATAGAGAAAAGAACTTGCAAAGTCCTAGAGGTTGACCTCTCTAGGTAGTGGATTGACTCACTTCTAGTTTGAAGTGTGTAACCACTCTACATCCCTTTGTCAAGTGCTTGTTGTCAATCTCTATCATCCTTGCTATGCTTGTTAGATAGGATCTCAAATTGTCATTAAGATTTTTCTCCTAATTAATATAATTTGAAGGTCTAATATGTTTTGTGAGAAATTTTGTAGCTCTATTCACCCCCCCCCCCTCTAGAGCCCTTAGATCCAACAGATAGTGGATCTATAGACATCACTAAAGATCCCCAAGGTGCTCTACCACTATCTCCTGTTAGAACTCAACTACACAATGCTCTTCGTCTGGTTCCAAACTCGAGTGATATTGAGCGAGGAGAAAGTTGGTGCTTCTTACCAACAGTCGCATGACCATCACCTTTGACTGTGACAATGACAATTGATGGGGCATCCATAGATCAACCTTACTCAAATTCCAAGAACACCCAACCTATGGCAAGCCAATTTGTGGTCAGGTTGTTCATGTACTATCATAAGGTACGAACTTTGCTCATTCAATCAATGAATATAATACATGTGATGGAAATTAAATGAAGGGAATACCTAAGTGATCTAATTTTATAACGATATAAAATTAAAGGAATCAATAAGATCAAAATTTGAAAACCAATGACAACTAAAAAAGTACAAGATATGACATCTAATTAGATACATATCATGTACATCATAACATATACCCTAATTATATAATACTTCTTCCTAACTTAATACATAGATATAAATGCATGCTTCTCATGATCAATAAAATAATATACATGTATAGGTAGAAAATAGATAGAAAATCCCCAATGTGTAGCTTTAGACTATGTCCTATAACAGTTTACCTCAAAATTACTATTACAATTAATAATTCATATTATGGATATCTAAGAGTTCAAGGAATAAATATGTGAAGATGAATTCAATGGACTTTATGTTTTGAACGTACTATTTATAAGGACCTTATATATACAAGGAAATCATTCGGTGGATCCTACATTTTAATGGGCACTTTAAGGATATGATACATATATTAGTATGAATTCATGAATTTATGTACTTATATTATGAACATCGATAATAATTAGAATGTCATATGTGACTACATGTACAAAGATGACTACTACGCTAATCTGAATGATTTAATGAGTTGAGAATGAGATATTATAACAATCAAAATATGATTATTAGATATCCTAAAAACAAAAGGGTAAAATGGTAATGTCACTTGATAAGAACCTAGGAAGTGATTTACAAGGCAATAGCAACATCTAATATGTTGTATCTGTAGATCTCACTCTTGTTTGATCCTTAGAGCTCCATACCTAGAATTCCTAAAATTACTTGATAATGAATTCAAGGTATGAAATTTCTTATTCCCTCTTGAAAGCATACATAATAGATAGGTTGATTGGACTAAAATTGTTTTAAATTTTAGCCTTCCTACTTGAAAGCCATCAACAATTATTATTGAAAATAGTATCACATTATTTAAACATAAAAAAGGGAAGGCTAGTGCCCACTAGTTTAGTGGAATTATGCTCCCACACCTCTGTATAGAGTTACAGAACATAGGGTCCCTTGATATCCTGGAAAACTTAGTTGGTGTGTTGTCATTCTCCATAGGAGAGAGCACATGGCTTCCCAAACAAAATAGACATTGACATGTGCTAACTATTTGAAACTTTGAGTATCTAGTCTTGAAATTGATATTCAATCCTATTGGTTTTTGGAAACCCTTTCTCTATTTGATACTTGTCTAGAATATTAAATTCTTTGCATTTTTCATAAAAATTCTTTGTAGATAGGTTCATACTTTTACTTTCCAAATATTAACTTTGAACCGATCATTAAACTGACATATATTTCTCTTCTTGGGATCTATGTGTGGTTTTATTCCCTCTGGGAATTCATAGACAAGTGGTATAAAGAAGACCTATAAGACATTGTACAAGATTCCCTCTGTTAGAATATGAAGATTATATTGTTGGTATGTATTCCCATAGATCCAATCATATGATGATTGAGATGGCATATCTTGTAAACACTTTAATTAATGATAAAGACAATCTTCCAATTCATTATGTTTCAATCAGTAATGTGATAATGATGAAACATAATGAATGTCTAAATAATGACATTACTCAATGATGTATGTTTTTTGTTTGATGACCTGAACAATCAAATCACACATAAGTTAAGACTATGTACATTCTTTCTATATCCCTAGTCGGATGTCATTGTGGAAGGTTGATAGATAGCAATGACACATAAGACTAGAGTGTGTGTTGGTTGATGACAGAATCTCATCAGTCATGATATATGTGATATCAAACCAAACACATTGATACTTGTTGTAGAATAATGTATCAGATACACCACCTTGAGAGTGACACGTGGAAACCATAATTGATGGTCATAATCATCTCTCAAAGTGAACGTGGTGATTGTGCTTCTTAGATCTAAAATCACTACACTCATCACATGTCTATCGGTGTACTCTGACATCATACACCATGAATTTGAATAAGGGTTTCCATAAAGGTGATGATCAAATGCATTATAACTAATGGGGATGATTGTGAGTGATGTATATGGGATTTTTCCCTCCTACTAGAGTTTGATATCCAGGCCACTTGATAAGCAAGATTGATAAAAGCATGTGCATGCACATGTGAATCAATGTATGATATTGAGGTCATATATATCTCAGACAGTCTGTTTTAGGATCAAGGAACATGGATTGAACACTCTGAGTATGATGATTCCATGTCTCAAGTTTATTTGGATATCAAAGACAAAGGAATTATACAATCACTATAACACTAGTCACATATTTTAGGTTGAAGTTGTTCTCCAACTTTTCGAATTACTTAGGTAGCAATGATGTGTTGCTAGACACTGCTCTTTGATTGTGATGCCATGAGTTGGTTATGGACATTCACTAACAATGTAACTTGGAATCTATTGGGTCACACACATAGGATACACTTGGAATAGGAGTTCATTCATGAATATGGTTTAAACTTGATTGCAAAAGCGTTATGTATTCAATTTAAACAACATTGGTTGAATATTGGCTAACTGAACTGTGAACCAACTGGTTCAACAAGTGAATTGACCATTTCACTATGTCAAGTCAATTGAAACAACTTTAACAATTGTAGGCCAATGAACTAACCAGTTTAAAAGTGAACTAGTCAGCTCAGGTACATGAACCGACCGACTTATGTTGTGAACTGAGCGGTTGGTGGATCAATTTGATTGATTCAAGGATTTGTGTTGAAATCATGTTATGCATCAAATCAGATTATAATTGCCAATACAATTGCAATTGCAAAACATGTTGAAACAACCACTTCAAGGGTTGAACTAATCGGTTCACATGCCAACCAATCAGTTCACCTGTGAATTGACTATTTTGTCAGTTGTAGGTTGCAAATATTCATGAAATTTTGGTCCCTTCCACTCCCTCAGAATGGGAACTCTGACCTTAACCTTAACCCTAACCCTCCTATAAATAGAGGGTTATTGGGGGCTTCTTAGACACAACTCCATTGCCTCTAATAATTGTTTGTCTTCTTTGGTTGTAGTAGCCGAGAGAACTCGAGCAAGTCCTACCTGGTAAAGGGAGGGAAGGAAGGGAGAAAATTTTGTGGGAGAGCAAGTTGGTTCTAGTACACCAACAAAGAACTCCTTCTAGACAGTTCTACTAGAATGTAAAGAATTCTTGTTTGTCTATGTAAGGACCATGACCCATGTTATGGGATAACCCTATTTGTTTTGCCTAAGTATGTTGCTTAGAACCTTGCTTTAATCATGTAGGATGTAATAAGGGCATGTTGAAAGCTTAAAGTTTCTTGTTTGATCTTGTTTGGATGACACTTGTATTTTGTGGTGAAGTTTTGGTGCAAATTATAATTAACCCAGAGTATGGGTTGATGTGCAAGTTTTCCACCTCTTGAGTGTTCCTTCTCTCTCTTGGCATCATCTAGAGTAGAGAGAGAGATGTGCACCTTGTTTGGGTCTTGGTTGTGTGGTGACATCCTTGGTGATGCTTTGAACATATTTATGAGGTGTGCCTTGCACCTAGATGTGTTGTCTCAGGCTAGAGAGCCCTAAAGAGGTTATGTATTGATTTGTGAGTGTGTAGGGTTGTACCCTATCCATTTTAAGTGTGTAGGGTTGTACCCTATCATATTGTAAGTGTGTAGGGATGTACCATATTGGTTTGTGAGTGTGTAGGGTTGTACCCTATTGATTTGTGAGTGTGTAGGGTAGTACTCTATCAATCTGAGTGTGTGTAGGGTTGTACGCTATCAGTTTATGAGTGTGTAGGGTTGAGCCCTATCAGTTTGTGGGGTGTGTAGAGTTGTTCCCTATCGATTTATGGGTGTGTGGAGATATGATATCAGGCATGACCTTGGTAGGAGATCAAGAGGGAGAGACCTAGCCTATACATTATCACCATGTCTTGCATGATGTTGTGCATGTGTCCCCTTTTCATGGACAAGTGGAACCTAAGCTCCTAAGGTGATGACACCTCTTCCATGATCTCTCTTTCTCATCCCGCTTGTATATAATATCCTTTCTCTCCATGCAAGAGGATCCTTTTGGCCATGTTTGCCTTCTCTCCTTCTTCTTGGATGACCTTGAGAAGCTTAAGGAGCTAGAGAGTTTCTCTTGGAGCTTGGCGAATGAGTTCCAAGTTGTGGTGTTCTTTGATCATCCTTCATCTCCTACCTTGGTAAGCTATGTTTCCTAGCTTTCTTTCTTTCTTCTTCTTCTTATTGGTCATGAATCATGGATACCTTCTTTCCATATTGAGCCATCTTAGCCTTGGTATCATCTTCTTCCTTGGAGGTGTAGTGGTGACCAAGTTTGGTGGATCATCTTCTACCTTGAGCTCGTGATCTTAAAGCTTGACCTTGGAGCTTGGATCTTTGTGGTGATCTTTGAGGCAGGTTATATAATTCATAACCTCTTTTGTTATTTTCACTCTTCATATGTTTATGTTGTTCTTTGTCTCTAGATCATTTCTCTCTTGCATGCTAGTGGTTGTTAGTGGTTTTAGAACCATTGTGATGATGGTATCTTGTTGGTTTTCTATTCATGTCTTGCACCTTCTTGCTATGTTAGTATATGGACTAGTGGATGACCTTTCTAAGGTTGAAGAAGACAAGTCCACACACATGCATGCACCATGTTGATGGTAGGTCGTCATGACTTGTAGTGAAACAACTGACACACTATGTGGCAAGTCGTCATGACTTGTAGATGCTTATATCGACATGATTTGTGGGGGCTAATTCGATATGTATGCTTAGGCTAATATGTTTTGAGGTGGTTAGCCCATCATGGCTTATGGTTGCTAAATTGGTATGGTTGATAGATCTTGAAGAAGCTAGCCTGTCATGCCTTAAAAGTACCTAACTAATACGTGATGACTAAACTGGTATGCTTGGGAGGATTTAGCTCATCATGACTGTAGGGGTCGTTTGTGCTAGTTGGTCTATTTTGAGGGCTAACCGTGACGCCCTAGTTGAGTAGAGGCTGACACACTTTTGTGTCAGAGTTTCCTGATGCACCTTGACCTGTGATGCCTAGCTAAACCCTAACCCTAACAATTGATACACCTAGGGCTTCCCAACATGCTTTGGTTGCTCGAAACCTTTAGGTAGTGTTGTCCATCACACCTTAAGTTGGTGATGCCCAACACCTTTAGGGTGGTGTTGCCCGTCACTTTTTTAGATGGTGTTGACTGTAACACTCTAAAGAAGTGGTAAACTGATACACCATTAGTAAGGATATCCCTTATGCCTTGCATAGTGGTAGTTCACATGTTGTGATGATGACAAGTAGACACCCTATGACAAGCACTAACTGATACACTATATGATAGCCTCAATCGATGCCTTGTGATGGTGTTTATCTTACATCATGCTAATGATAGGGTTACATGTTATGATGTAATGCCATATAGGGTGGTTGTGTGAATGATAAAGGAGTGTTGTTTTCTAAAATATTTATCTTGTGATATACCTTATAGTGATGATGGAAATGATGATCTAAGGGCAATTGTTGATCTAACCTTATAAACCCTAATTGAGAACTCTAACCCTAATGATGCATTGTGAATGGCATGAATCTTATGATATGGTAGTGATGATGATGTATTATTCTAATTGTTACAAGGCAGGTAATGCCAGTTGATAAGCATAGCAAGGTATGAGCTATGGTACTTATGATATGATTGAATGATCCTTGTGAGGCATATGTGATGTTGGCATAATTGAAAGAGGAGGTAAATGGTATTATGACCTAATGATGGCTTATTGCCTTATGAGAGATGATGATTTCCTCAGTGATGAGATGAGGGGTTTCTACCCTAAAGTATGTGATCCTTGTGATGAGAAATATGGTGATTGGAAAACATCAAGTGAAAATGTGATAAGATCACACCCTATATGTTCAAATATGTTTTGGTGATGTGTTATTCCCTTACTTTTGTAGAATTTTTTTAAAGGGCATATGTTGTAACTTGATTGATGCTAAAAGATACTCAAATGGCCTAACTAATGAAGTGGAACCTAATATAGTATCTTACCTTGTGCCATAGATCCATTCAGTGTCAACATTTGCTGAGTGGTGAAACGAGTTTAATTCGGATCACATATTTTTTAATATGCGGGGTACAAGTCGAGTAATCCCTTGTATCCTTAATTACAGGATGTGTGAGATGACCATGCATGAGTTGATCTCATTGTGATATGGATGGCTATGTGTGAGCCACTCCTTCTTGTTAGAACGACCATGTGTGAGCCTGTTCTTCTAGCGTCGTACCTATACCAAGGTGGGCTAGGTATGATTATATATGTGGATGGCCATGCGTGAGCCAATCCCTAAGCTTGACTATATGTCATTGTTGCATTTGACTGATATGTCTCTGTGGTGTTTTCTCTTGTGTTGACCAAGAGGTTTGGGGGAGGTCATGGATTCTTACTCTTCTATTGACCGTATATGGAACCGATTTTGACTTAGCAGTGGTCGGTTAGATTTGGGTGGTACAACTCAAATCCTCAGGGCATAATCCAATACGTAAACAACCGTGTAATATATTTGTATAGGATCAAATACAAAAACATTGGATGAGGCCTTGCTTGCTTTTTTGAAATATTGTTGGTAAGAAATATACATGTTCTTCATATTCCTTTCAAAATGTTAAGATGTTACATAATCTAATAGTAATTGATCATCCTGTTAATAATGATTTCCTACTTATCATATTTGTAACCTTTACTATTTACTTTAATCATCTTATCTGTGATAATAATAGAGTTGGTGGAGAGTTATATCTCCCGCTGAGATTTAGAATCTCACCCCGTGGGTTTCCCAGATCCTTTTTAGGTGGACATGGATGAGGAGGTAGAGATCGTGCAGCAGAGGTTGAGGAGTTGAAAGAGAGGAAGTAGCTGACAAGGTTGGAAGTGTTACTAGTTGTCTTTGTTGTTAGAGTCCTAGAGTAGTCCATGTACACTCGGGTCCTTGGGGATATTTTGTGGATGTTTTGTGATCGAGATTTTGATATGTGGTTGTCTTGTGTGCCCTTTTGTGTACACATATATTGGGTATATGTATATATGTTCTGGAATAGGTTCTCTGGTAACGAGTTGATGGCACATACCATAAGTGCTTTGAGGCATGAAAGGACTCATATGTAAAGGCTTTTGTTGTTTCATAATTTTATGAAAATAGTTATAATTTTCAGTATTTTCCAGTAAACTGCTTGTTAATCTTCTTCTGTAGTTTTGTTTTGAGTAATCTCACTTTTGTGGTGTGGGGCGTCACAACAAAGGTTGGTATCAAAGATTTAGGTTTGCTGAGTCTACATGGACCTAGGACTAGGTTTGTGTATGTTCTTGTGTCCTCTAGTCTATCTTATAGTGACTTGTGCTTATGCAGAAGAAGAAGAGAAAGCTTAAAGATGTCTGGAGAACATGAAGAACATGCTGCCGAGAGCAGTGTTGGTGCACTAGGTGGTGGTGTAAGGAACCAGGCACGATAAGATCGGGTGCCTGAAGTCCCCCAATTTGACCCAACCATGATTGAAAACCCTGGCTTTCAATCACTTTTTGGGCAGTTTATGGCTACTATGACTCATATGGTAGACATGATTCCTACTCCTCAGCCAATGGAACTGGTTCCTCATACTGAATCTTGGGGTACTGGGAAGACTTTTGAGCTGCTTTGCCATGTTGGGACAGTGGAGTATGCTGGAATGGATGATCTAGTAGATCATCTAGTTTGAGAGGATCCGACAGGGATCCATGAAGACCAATGAGTATGAAGCAATGTTTATGGAGTTGTTGAGGTTTTATCCTCACATGGTTGCCATGGCGGATGAGCAAATTCATCATTTTGAGAAGGGGTTGAACGCTGAGTTGTTTACCCCAATAGCTGCTTTGAAGAATCGGGAAAGGTTTGTCACATTTGTGGAGTATGTTTGGCGGATAGAGCGATCTATGAAAGAGAAGGTGGAGATGAGTGCCAGAAAGAGGTCTGCACAGTCCCAAGGGCAGTTGTCAGGAGGCTTTAAGAAGCCGAAGTTTTCCGCACCACCAACATCGCAAAGGTTCAGTTCACCGACCCAGTGCTCACCAAGTAAGGGAAGAGGTTGTAGTTTTCCACCTCTAGGAGTCAGACAGCTGCATCAATGTCTATGATAGGACTACCTTGGCCTTAATATGTACATGATGTGCTATAAGTGCGGATAGGTTGGGCATACTAAACCATTCTGCCTTGTGAAATATGATGAGGTGACCCAGCAACTGAGGAAAATCTAGAAGGGCTCGCAGAGGTAGTAGAAAAGTGGCGTAGGAGGATGAGGGTGTGGCCAAATGTCATAGGTTAGATCATCTTCTCAGGGAAGTAGAGGATGGGGGCAACAACATGAAATGGCTAGATTCTATGCTATGAGTCAGCCAGAGGCACTGGTCAAAACCACAAGTGGTGATAGGTCATATGGAGTTATTTCATTCTGATTTGTCTTCTTCTTGCTTTGTGTTTTGGTTGACCTAGGTGCAATGCACTCTTTTGTCACCCATGAAGTGTTTGACAGTTGCCTTTTACCTATTAGTCGTAGGAAGTATAGCTTATTGTTAGAAACCCCATTAGTCAGTTCTATAGTGTTGTAGGAGGTGTGTCCTTCATGTGTCCTCTCCTTTTTGGGGCACAACATTCAAGTGGATCTCATACCACTTGATATGAATGGATTCGACATAATCCTTAGAATGGATACCTTGGAGAAGTATAGAGTGGTCTTGATTGTAGTTCCAAGTAGGCAACATTTATATATGGTGGTAAGATGTGGATCTTCTAAGGGGATAGGAAGATTCTTCTGACATGTCTGATATCAGCCATGGTGGCGAGGAATCTTTTAGGACAGGATGTGAGGCGTTCTTAGCACATGTGATGGATAATGAGGTAAGGAGTCCTAGTATTCATGAGCTGCTAGTTGTCATAGAGTTTGAGGATGTGTTTCCTGAGGAGTTTCTAGGTGTTCCCTTACCCTGAGAGATTAATTTTGAGATCAATCAGGCCCCTGACACGCAGCCAATAGGTCAGACACCATACATGATGGATCTAATAGAGATGGAAGAGTTGAAGAGACAATTGCAAGAACTACTTGAAAAAGGTTTCATCAGACCGAGTACGTCACCATGGTGTGTTGTAGTGTTGTTCATGAAGAAGAAGGGCGGGTCTTTGAGATTGTGCATAGACTATAAACAGTTGAACAATGTGACACTAAAGAATAAGTATCCCGTGTTGAGGATAGATGGAATGTTTGATTAGTTGCATGACATGAAAATGTTCTCTAAGATAGACATGAGATCAGGGTATCACCAATTGAGGATCAAGAAGGATGACATACCTAAGTCAACTTTTAGGATGAGGTACGGTCACTATGAGTTTGTGGTTATGATGTTTGGGTTGACCAATGCACTAGCAACATTCATGGATTTGATGAACAGAGTATTCTAGCCTTTTATTGATCAATTCATGGTGGTCTTCATATATGACATCTTGATATGAAGTCGTGACAGTCAACAACATGAGGAGCATCTTTGTCAGTCGTTGATTGTGCTGAGACAACATCAGCTTTACGCCAAGTTTAGCAAGTGCGGGTTTTAGTTGAAGGAGGTAGCTTTCTTGGGGCATGTCATATCTTCCAAGGGAGTACGTGTGGATCCTAAGAAAGTGGAGTATGTGACAGAGTGGGAGCAACCTAAGACGCCGACAGAAGTGCACAATTTTCTAGGTTTGGTAGGCTATTATAGGAGGTTCGTCAAGGACTTTAGTGCTATCACTTTACCCCTAACTAGGTTAATGAGGAAGGATGTGTCGTTCATCTGGGATGACAAATTTCAACTTGCTTTTCAAACGTTGAAGGAGAAGTTGACAAGTGCATTGGTTCTGGTCCTGCCCGAGCAAGGAAAAGGATACATAGTCTTTTGTGATGCATCCAAGAATGGCTTTGGTTGTGTGTTGATGCAGGATAAGAAACTAGTTTCTTTCGCTTCCTGACAGCTTAAGAAATGTGAGGAGAATTACCTGACCCATGATCTAGAGCTAGCTGTTATAGTTCATGCTTTGAAGATTTGGAGGCACTACCCATATGGGGAGAAGTGATATATTTTCACAGATCCCAAGAACCTGAAGTACATCTTTTCATAATAGGATTTGAATATGATACAACGTCACTGGATGGGGTCAATCAAAGACTATGACTACACGATTGATTATCATCCTGGGAAGGAAAATGTTGTAGCAGACACGTTGAGCAGGAAGTCTTCATCTTCGTCTATGGATAGAGCCCAATTGAGTTCTTTGATGTGACATAAATGACATATGTTGGTCTTATTGTGTTAGATGAATGTTAAGTTGGAAGTCTCCTTGTTAGCGGGTTTGTTGGAAAATCTACAGGTGAAGCTCACACTGAGACATTATATCAAAAAGGTGCAACAGGATGATATTGTGATACAATAGATTGGACTAGAGTTTGGCGGCAAGAAGCATGATGGCTTCCACGATTGGACTAGTGCTAATGACCTAAGGAGGATGGTGTTGGAGGAGGCTCATTTGTCCATATACTCTATGCACCCAGGTTGCACCAAGATGTATCATAAACTGAAGGATATGTATTCATGGACAATCTTGAAGAAGGATGTGGTTGAGTTTGTTGTGAGATGTGATGTGTGTCAACAGGTTAAAGCTGAGCATCAGGAGCCTATAGGGATGTTGCAATTGTTGTCTATACCATAGTGGAAATGGGATTATGTGACAATGAACTTCGTATTTGGTCCACCTAGGACATCCAAAGGCCATGATTCCATCTGGGTGATCATTGACAGATTGACCAAGTCAATGCATTTCCTACCCGTGAGGATGACATTTATAGCAGAGAAGCTTGCCCTGGTCTATATGGATGAGATAGTGTGTTTGCATGGTGTTCCGACAACTATCATGACTGATAGGGGTCCCCACTTCACAAGTCACTTTTGAGAGAGATTGCACATGACTTTGGGTATGCAGTTAAAGTTTAACACTACTTTCCACCCGCAGATAGATGGTCAATCTGAAAGGACCATTCAGACCTTGGAGGGTCTATTGAGGGCTTGTGTTCTTCAGTTTTCAGGAAGTTGGGTGTTGTGTGATTTGTATATCATCTTTTCACATGTTATCATACACAAATTTGGTTCTTTCTAGTATAATTCAGTCTCTTTCATATTAGTTTTTCCATCTTTTCGTTGTTCTACGTGTTCCATAACTTGTATTGCTAAATTGCCACAAAAAGAACTAAATTCAGATGTTATTTCTACAGAAACAGAAGAATGCACGGCGTGCAGTTACAGACGCATGACGTGCACCTTTCCAGAAAAGACTGGTTCGCTGAAGCAGTAAAGTGCACAGCGTGCAAAATCCAAATGCACGGCGTGCAACATTCCAGAGAAATCCGTTCTGTTCATCCAAAAGAATGCACGACGTGCACGATGGAAATGCACGGCGTGCAAGTTTCTAGAAACTTACAGAACACAAAGACACGGCGTGCACATCGAAAAGGCACGGCGTGCACCTGGGACGCAAACTGCTAAAGAAGTTCTGAAAAGTCGCACGTCGTGCAATTCCTCAGTGCACACCGTGCACTGATCAGCCGGTTACAACTGCACTGTAGGTGCACGGCGTGCACCCACAAAGTGCACGGCGTGCACCTGGCAGTTTCAGAATTTCGAAATTTTGGAATACGATTTTAAAAGAAAGAGGGAAGATGGGACAATTACGTTCGGCCATTTGGAGGTTTTCTCTCATCCCAAAGACAGAGGAGAGCAGAGGAGGGTGATTTGGGAGGAAACTAAGGTGGTTTTTTGCACAAAGAGACCATTTCTTCTTCCCCACTTCTCCTTAGTCATCTTCAAGGTGCAGCCAGCGTTCCCAACTCCGAGCAGCTTCTTGAGAGAGGAGTAGGCCCAAATTGGAGAAGCGAAAGGAAGGGAATTTCGTCCTAAAGCTGGAATTCTTGCTCCTTGTGGTTACATCTTCAGTTCTTCTTGTCTTTTCTTCTCTAAACCATGTCTAGCATTGAGAATTCTGTAGAAATTCTGTTGTACATTGTTATGGATGAGTAGATCTCCTTTCTTGGGCATGGGGGAGTAACTCCCATGCCATAGCATGTAATGAACAAGTAATTTCGTACTAAATGCATTTGCTCCTTGTTTCCTTACCTTGAGAGTGTCAGTTACTCTTTTCCTTGCATGTACTGTTGGCCACCTTATATGCATGATTTCTGCTTTCTTGCTTTGTTTGAGAAGACAAGTAGGTTTGTATGGAGACGCTCTTCTTGGCAACTCTTCTTCTTCTACAAGAGTAGAGAAGAATGAGTTGAGGATCTGTTTGGGATCATAAACAAAATTCATGTACGAGAGTGTTGTTTTGAGTTATGATTGTTACATTTACACCGGGAGGTGAAATGTAACACAACTTTTCCTTGAAACATGATCTTATGTATGTGTAAATTATTTTGTTCTCTTGATTGCTATGGCATATGAGTGAAATCCTAATGTCCAAGATTCATAAACTTTCTGAAATCGAACTTTCCTTGTAATCCTTGTTTGTTAGCTAAAATCTGAATTCCTTGTAGTTAAAACCTAATCTTTATGCTTTTAGATCAAATCTCTTCTACTCTTTAAAATCGGTCTAGATTTTTGAACTTTAGTACTGATGCGTTCAATTAAATTATCTCAGCTCCTTGTGTTCAACCTTGACTATACTACCTCTGTATACTTGCGGAGTTTGGTTAAGTTGAGTAAACTATCCATTACTTGGATTGAAACGTGTTTGTTTTTACTACCAACATTGGGACATACACCTAAGTTTAATGGAGTTCGCCTACAACAACAGCTATCAGAGTAGCATCGACGTGGCACCTTATGAGGTGTTGTATGGGAGGCGTTGTATATCTATGTTGTGCTAGTATGAGGTGGGTGAGTATTATCTTCTTGGTCATGAGCTTGTAAAGCAAAAAATTGAAAAGATTAAGGTAATACAACAATAGTTGAAGGTAGCACAGGACAGACAGAAGTTGTATGTAGATAACTGTTGTGGACCCTTAGAGTTCTGAGTGGGATACAAGGTATATTTGAAAGTCTCTCCTTGGAAGGGTGTTCTGAGGTTTGGGAAGAATGGTAAGTTGGCTCCCAGGTTTATGGTACCTTATTCAGTGGTAGAATATGTTGGGAAGGTTTCCTATAGGTTGAAGTTACCACCTGAGCTGCACATACTGCATCCAGTGTTTCATGTGAGTATGTTGAGGAAGTGCCATTGAGATACACAGTTAGTGTTGCAGCCTGTGGAGGTGGAGCTAGATAAGGATATGACCTACATGGAAGGCCCAGTGTTGATCCTTGAATGAAGAGTGACGAAGCTGAATAGGAAGGACCTTGTGCTTGTGAAGGTTCTTTGGCATCCTCGTGGTGTTGAGGAAGCCACGTGGGATCTTGAGGAAGAGATGAGGAGGGAGTACCCCTCTCTTTTCTCTTAGGATTTCTGGGGCAAAATCCATGTTAGGGGTTTATGGCTTGTAAGGACCCTAACCAACATTTTGGGATAAACCTATTTTTTTTGCCTAAGTATGTTGCTTAGCACCTTGCTCTAATCATCTGAGATGTAATTAGGGCATGTTGAAAGCATGAAGTTTCTTGTTTGAACTTATTTGGATGATGCTTGTGTTTTGTGATGAGGTTTTGGTGCAAATTGCAATTAACCCAGAGTATGGGTTGATGTGTAAGTTTTCCACCTCTTGAGTGTTCCTTCTCTCTCTTGGGGTCATCTAGAGGGGGAGAGAGAGATGGGCACCTTGTTTGGGTCTTGGTTGTGTGGCGACAACCTTGGTGATGCTTTGAACACATGTATGAGGTGTGTCTTGCACCTAGATGTGTTGTCTCGGGCTAGAGAGCCCTAGAGAGATTGTGTATCAGTTTGTGAGTGTGTAGGGTTGTAACCTAATGGTTTGTAAGTGTGTAGGGTTGTACCCTATCAGTTTTTGAGTGTGTAAGGTTGTACCCTATTGGTTTGAGAGTGTGTAGGGTTGTATCATATCAGTTTGTGAGTGTGTAGGGTTGAGCCCTATCAGTTAGCAGGGTGTGTAGAGTTTTGCCCTATTGGTTTATGGGTATGTGGAGATATGATATCGGGAATGAACTTGGTAAAATATCAAGTGGGTGAGACCTAGCCTAGACCTTATCACCATGTCTTGCATGATGTTGTGCATGTGGCTCCTTTTCATGGACAAGTGACACCTAAGCTCCTAAGGTGGTGACACCTCTTCCATGATCTGTCTCTCATCCCCCTTGTATATAATCTCCTTTCTCTCCATCTAAGAGGATCCTTTTGGCCATCTTTGCTTTCTCTCCTTCTTGGTAGATGACATTGAGAATCTTAAGGAGCTAGAGAGTTTCTCTTGGATCTTGGTGGACGAGTTCCAAGTTGTGGTGTTGTTTGATCATCCTTCATCTTCTACCTTGGTAAGCTATGTTTCCTAGCTTTCTTTCTTTTCTTCTTCTTCTTCTCGGATATGGATCTTGGATACCTTCTTTCCATCTTGAGCCATCTTAACCTTGGTATCATCTTCTTCCTTGGAGGTGTAGTGGTGACCAACTTTGGTAAATCATATTCTACCTTGAGCTCATGAGCTTAAAGCTTGAACTTGGAGCTTGGATCTTGGTGGTGATCTTTTAGGCGGGTTATATAACGCTTAACCTCCTTTGTTATTTTCACTCTTCATATATTTATGTTGTTCTTCATCTCTAGATCGTTTCTCTCTTGCATGCTAGTAGTTGTTAGTGGTTTTAGAATTGTTTTGATGATGGAATCTCATTGATTTTCCATTCATGTCTTATACCTTCTTGCTATATTAGTGTATGGATTAGTGTCTGGTCTTTCTAAGGTTGAAGACAACAAGTCCACACACACACACATACATGCAAAATGTTGAGGGTGGGTCGTCATGACTTGTAGTGCAACAATTGACACACCATGTGGCAAGTCGTCATGACTTGGAGATGCTTAGGTCCACATGCTTTGTTGGGGCTAATCCAATATGTATGCTTAGGCTAACATGTGTTGAGGTGGCTATCCCGTCATGGCTTATGGTTGATAAATTGATATGGTTGATAGATCTTGAAGAAGCTAGCCCGTCATGCCTTAAAAGTACCTAATTGATATGTGATGACTAAATCGATATGTTTGGAAGGAGTTAGCCTGTCATGACTATGGGGGTCATTTGTGTGAGTTGGTCAATTTTGAGGGCTAACTGTGATGCCCTGGTTGAGTAGAGGCCGACACACTTTTGTGTTAGAGTTGCCCAATACGCCTTGACCCGTGATGCCTAGCTAATCCCTAACCCTAACAATCGATACACCTAGGGCTGCCCGAAAAGCTTTGGTTGCCCGACACCTTTAGGTAGTGCTGGCTGTCACACCTTAGGGTGGCGATGCCCAACACCTTTAGGATGGTGTTTCCTATCACACCTTTAGATGGTGTTGGGCGTCACACTCTCAAGAAGTGGTAAACCGATACACCATTAGTAAGGATATCCATTATGCCTTGCATAGTGGTAGTCGACATCTTGTAATGATGACAAGTCGACACCCTATGGCAAGTACTAACCGATACACTATATGATAGCCTCAATAGATGCCTTGTGATGGTTTTTATGTTACATCATGATGATGGTAGGGTTACATGATGTGATGTGATACCCTATGGGGTGGTTGTGTGAATAATAAAGGAGTGTTGTTTTTTAAAATCTTTATCTCATAATATACCTTATAGTGATGATCTAAGGGTGGTTTTTGATCCAACCTTGTAAACCCTAATTGATTAAGAGAACTCTAACCCTAATGATGCATTGTGAATGGCATGAATCTTATGAGATGATAGTGATGATGATGTATTATTCTTATTGTTACAAGCCTCTAACCATGCATGTCACACCAGTTGATAAGTAATGCATGGGTTTTGAGTCGCTTTTACAAGCCTATTTTATACTTGTTTTGTGCATTTATTAGTCAATAAATTGATCATATTTGCATAAATTATTATTTTTGGCTTGTATACTTTGTTTGCATCAAACTATGTTCATGTTATCATAATTACATTATTTTATGTATTCCCCGACCTTATACACGTTTTTATGAATTTTTCATGTACTTCATGTACAGTGAAAAGTCAGTGCCATCGACCATCACAGTCGGTGCCACCGAGATAGCAGCAGTGGCCAGGCGATAAGAGACCAGAAGAGTCAGTGCCACTGACCACCGAGTCGGTGCCATTGAGATTGGTTCAGAGAGGCAGATCAAACTACGTGCATCATCTCAGTGCTACCGACAATCAAAAGTCAGTGGTACCAACTTTGATACATCAAGGACCGCACCCGAGGCAGTCATTGCCGCTGATTTCCTAGTCGGTGCCATCGACTTTGTCAGAAATCAGCAATCCAATTAGATCACCCAGATCCAACGGTCCACGTTATGTGGTATCGTAAGTTGGCCTATGACCTAAAAAGGGATAGCCAGACCTAAGGGGGACATCATGTTGCATCGCACAAAGGCCAGAGAAGGGAGAGATAGAAGCACAGAGTCAAAGGACGTCAATCGGGAGATTCGAGCACCTCCAACAGACAATTTTGCTGTCGGAAGACTGCAGAATGTGTGTTTCTTGAGGAGGATCATCCAGAACACCTTATCTCCAGGGGTTACATAGACTTCTTTCATGTTTCTCATGTTTTTCTTCTCTCTCCATGTATTCACATGGAAAACCATGCGGGGCTAAACCCCTCCTTTCCTTAGGACCCGGGAGTAGCCTGGGAAATTGTGTATTTACTTTTTATATGAATTAATATATATTTCTCTTTATTCCTGGATATATAATTGTGTTTTAAGTGATCTACTTATGCTTGATCATCATCGGTAGACTAATAGACTGATAATCACTCTGGAAGGAGGATCAAAGATTGGAAAATCACAAGTTATACAGTTTGTTATGCATTCCTTGGGAAAGGTAATGTACGGTTAGTGGAAAGAAACCCAGAGTCTTCGATAATGCACCTAGACTAAGATATAAATTACTACAGACGTGGAATTGGCTTAGATCTAGGTAGTGAATTGCACTGCGGAAGCGGGCAATTCTGACAACAGGCTTTCTATCCATAGTAGGAGTAAAATTTATATTAATTCAGTAGAAATAAGATATAACGAGACCCCGTGGTGAAATTGGTAATCCTAAGGAATCTATCTCATTCGAATCAACCACTTTTAATTTTCTTTTAATTTCCTTTTATTTTTGTTTAAACTCAAATCCAAATTTTTAATCGGCTTAGTTGATCGCACCATTGTTAGTAGTAGTCATTGAGACTACGTCTCCCTGAGTTCGACTCGGGCCTCACATAGGCCTATATTACTTGACGTGTGCACTTGCATTCATATGCATGATTTTAGCGTGTCAAGTTTTTGGCACCGTTTCCAGGGAGATGAGGAAGTTTCAGCACTACGAGTGTTGTGGACGGACACTTTTTAATTTGTGCAACTTTATTTTAATCATCGAAAATTTACTGCATATATATACAACAAATTTTCTCTATTAAGTATTGTGATTAACTGATTTCAAATTTTCAGTTACTAGTGCATGGTGACAACACAGACCACAGACTATGGAGAATCTACACCAAAGGTCCCAATCACTGTTGAGGTTCCAGTTCAAACAACTGCATCAGAAGGCATACCATTGATGCCCAGGAAACAAGCAATGGGGGACGGTAATCCAGGAGTAGAGAGGACAATATGGGAGATGATAAAGGAATCTTCCTCAGTTGCATAGACAGGGCCTATCAAGAAGCATAATGTGAATGTAACACAATACAAGATTTATCCAGGGCTCATTGCACTAGTCAAGTCACAAGCTTTTTATGGGCACACTCATGAAGATCTGGTAGCACACATCAGCAATTTTGTGGAGTGCTACGACATGGTGAAGGTGGATAGGTTTCCATAGACAACTATTTATCTGAAGTTGTTCCCATCATCATTGTTTGACAAGGCAAAAGAATGGTTGCACAACCTACCAAAGGAATCAATTTAGACTTGGGATCAAATGATCGAGACATTCTTTGAAAGATACTTTCCTCTGGAAAAGACAAACTAGCTTATTAGAAACATTCACAATTTCAAGCAACAGGCAGCTGAATCTTATTCTGAAGCTTGGGAGCATTTTCAGAACATGCTCTGCAAGGTCCCTCACCATGGGATAGATCTAGAGAACCAAGTCAAAATGTTCTACTTCAAGCTCCACAAAAGTGAACGTGTCACCTTAGATAGTACAGGCATGAGATTCTTTCTCAACAACTCGCCTTCTAAGTGTCAGAAGATTTTGAAAAATATGGCAAAGAATCAGACATCGGGTAATGAGAGAGATAATCCAAAGCATATCAAAAGCATAGGGGAGTCTCAAGTTATCACCTCTTTGAATGAGAATCTAGAATTGATAGCAAAGAAGCTGCTAGAGAAGGATAATAATTTATTAGATGAGGAAGGACAAGTGAAATACATACGACAATAAGGATACAGGAACAATGACTACTCGTAGAGAAAGAATCCCAAGTTCTCTTAGAAAGATCCAAACAACTTCCTACAGGATCCTGATCAACAAAACCAAAACATGAATAGTCAGCAGCAGAGGAGAGCACAAATGAAATTCTCAACCAGATAGTAAAGCATAATGAACAGTTGATAAACAACTTCCAACGTGATCTCCAGAATCAAGGGTCCCAAATGAGGAGTTTTGTTACAACCCCAATTTTGGGTTCCTTTGGTGAGAAATGTAATTTCTCATATTAAAGATATTTGGACAAATAATGATATAATTTGTTGTGAATAAATGGATTTCTTTTAAAATAGCCTTGTTGTTTGATTTGTGGGCTTTATTGGCTATTGGGCCCAATAACAAGGAAATTCAATTAATTAATGAATAATTGAGATGTTGAGAAAGAGAGATGATGTAGAAACCTCTAGAAGGCAAAGGAATGTAATCCAAGAATGAATTTCTTGCCTCTTGGATTCCTTGGGTTCCAAGGAGTCCAAAGTTGCACAGTAAATGAAATAATAAAAGAAAAGATCAATTATATATTTCTTTATTAAGAAATAAATTAAAAGCAATGTTAAAATGTGGAAAATAAGTGGAAAGAGGAATAATTGGGTTATCCTTGGTAGAATTTCGTATCCCAAGGATTCCTAATGTTAAAAGGAATCCCAATAAGGAAAATAAAAAGAGAGATAAAGAGAGATCCTCGAAAAGAGATATTTTAAATAAGTAGAATATTTGAAATAAAGAAGATAATGCAAGAAATAAAGAGAGAAGTGAGGGTTTGGTCAAGATGAGTAATAATTCGAACCCCACTTGCTTCCTTGGATTACAAGGAATAGAAATAATGGGAAATAAGAAAATAAGAAAGAGAAAAGATGGGAAAAATAAGCCTAATTGAGTAATATCTTGCACCTAAATAAAAGGCACAATTTCTTTCAGATAATGAGCCCAATTTTGGCAGAGAGATATATTATATTGTTACTAAGTTTTCCTAAAAATTTGGGATTATTTGAACACTCGATTTGTGAGATATGGATTTTACAAAAATTCATAAAGTGTAGAGGAAATTATTATTGTCACGATTTTATTTCCTATTAAATCTATAACTGATATAAACGTGTGACACCACAGCCGTTGGATTTAGATCCAATAGAGGTTGTGTTGTCACCTTCCTCAAACGGAATAGGAAAGGGGAGCAGATTCCAAATCGAATTTCTCGCGAGAGGATGGATGAAAGGATTTAGAACTGGGATCAATGACTTCGGGAGTAAGGAACACGCCCACCTATACTAGGTTTTACCTAGTTTGGGAATCTGTAGAAGATACACCCAATTAAAAGCTCCTAGCCGGCTACCTGTTGACCCCGAGGGCTATATATATATATATATATATATATATATATATATATATATATATATATATATATATATATATATATATATATATATATATATGTGTGTGTGTGTGTGTGTGTGTGTGTGTGTGTGGCCAATCCATTCAGTTCAAGTAATGTTTTGGTCGTAAGGCTCTGCCAAACCGATGGCTTCAAAACCCGACTTCAATTCCACGCTCTAGCCCTGTTCTTCTCCTCCATCTTCATGGTTTCCGTAGGAGGGAACTCCTTAGTCGGCTTCCCTGTGTACGTGTCCTTGGTAGCAATTAAACCTGCCAACATGTTCGGCGGCGAGTTACGGAGCTAGGCGCTCCCTTTCCATCTGCGGAGGAAGCCTGAAGTCCGGAGTCAACCTCCTCGTTGACTCGGCCAAGATGTCAGCTCGTGAACCAAGCGCGCGAGGAAGAAGATAGATAGGAGGAAAGACCGGCCTACCCCTAACTCCACTAAAGGCAAAGAAGGGCAGAAGCGTCCTTTTGACGTCGTTTGGGCCAACCTACGTGAGAAAAAAAGGAAAGGGTCGATTGAGCTGATGTGACGCGTTTCTATTGGTGTCCAGGTATTTAACCTTGCAAAATTCATATATATAGATTGGTAGATCTAATGAAGGTAAATTATATATGAATCTTTCTCAAAAAAACATGAAGAATATAATAAAAATGCAATTGATGCTTAATTTTTCTTGCAATTTCAAAAGTACACCAAATTATCACCTTTGATGTATTAAATTGTGGTAAAACCCTAATGATGATATGGAACTCGGATTTAATGACTCTTTTGGGTTAATTTGGTTTGGGACCCTAGTTCTGAGAAATATTAACCTATTAAGAATGAAAGGGAGAGTTATTTTGGAAAAAAAAGTATTCTCATGCTTGTTTTAGGGTTTTATGCACATGATTATGCTTAGAAGCCCAAATTTGGGAAAATAGGGGTTTTAATGGGTTAAATCTGAAAATATAATTATAGAACTGAGTTTTCATGGTTCTAAGCTATTTTTAGTATTAAAGTTTCGAATTGGGGTTAAATAACCTTAATATATATTAGGGTTTTTGAATGAATAAGGGTAGAATTAATGTCAAATAGTTTTCATATGAGTATTAGAGCATAATGAACTACAAATTGATGATAAACGAGCATAATGACTTTGTCATAGATTAAAAAGGATAAAAATGGTAGCTTTAATGTAAAAGAGGCTTAATGGACTTTTTTTTTGAAGGTAGAGGCTTAATGGACTTAATTGATGATTAATTGTGCATTAATCTAGAATTAAGGTTATGTGTTTGGAAAATGTAGCCTTAATAACTTTTGTGAAGGATAGATGAGAAAATTAGGGTTTTAAAAGAGTAAAGGGAAGTAAAACCCTAATTGCAAAGTAAACTCTAAAAAGGGGAAGAAACCCTAATTAGTAATAGAAACCATAAGTAACAAGATGTTTTGGATAGATTTTGATAAAAAGGAATTGAATGTGATTTCAGGGTTCTTGTACTTGCTTGATTGGATGTATTGATTGATTGGACTACTCTGTCTCAAATTTGCATGTAAAGGTATGTGGTTAATTATGAATAACCGCTTTAGTTTCCCGATGGATTCCCGAATGTTTAATCGCATTGAATGCAACTAAACTGTTTGGATGTTCATATTGCAATTATAAAGTGACTATGACTATCACAATTTAATTTAAATGTGTTTTCCCGCACCTACATGCCACCCTGATGGAAGATGCCATAAAGGTCAGGCCCATGAGGGTATACCAATGGGCACCATGAGAGGTGACCCTAGACACCAAGCTCGGGAATGAGAAGGTGGTCAATGAGGCATGACTATGGAGCACCATGAGAGGTGACTCCCAGGCACCAAGCTCGGGATTGAGAAGGTGGCCTTAAGTCAATTCCAGGGTTAGGGCAAAAGTGGTGGGGATGGTCACATGGAAAATGTAAATTGACCTGCTAAATTATCTTGATTGCAATATTTCAATTGTTAAACTTAATTGTGAAATTTCAGTTGCCTCCACATACCAGCAATTGCTGATCGATGTTTTGTTTGTCGGCGTTTTAGGTAAAATCCTGAAAACACCAACAGTAAAGTGACACATCGTGAAATTAAGAAATAAAGTGCAAGGAGGATTAGTTAGAGTAATTCAAGCTGTGGATAGTTAGATTTCCAAGTTTTATAAAGGTAAGTAAAGTTTTAATTTTTGTACCCAATTCCAGTTTAGTTAGTAGAATTTCATAATTATTATTGATTATTTGTCGAACCTTTGATCATGTTAGTTGGATAACGGCACCGGCCTTTCGATCTCCCTTAATTGGGGGTTACCGGGAGGCGGGGTCGTTACAATTGGTATCAGAGCGAGGTTCCTCAAGTAATCTTTAATAATTATTAAATTTTACAAATTCTATAGAACCCAAGGGAGTTATTAGAGGATTATCTGAAAGACAGAGGTGTCTAGAAAAGGATCACGACTGGGGGCTGGCAATATTTTCCTCCGCACCGCTAGTCGGAATACGAGGACTCCCGGATCCGTGTGACTGCCTGGCCAAAGTCTTAGGGTATGATTCGAAATAAGATACCTTTAGGACTCTCTCAACTTATTCATCCCTTCTCAACTCAAATTTTGTTAAGGACCTTAAGGATTAGGGTTTTCTCTCTTCTCTTCACCCTCTTGAGGTATGGGTAAGGTTGATAAGAATTAAGGAATCCTCCACCAAATTAATAAAAAGCATGTAAATAAGATTTCATGGACATAAGCTTAATAGAGTAAGCATAAAGGAATAGATACATGCTTAGGTCGTATGACACGAGTTGTCATTGCCCTCAGGGGAGACCTGAGGATAGACCTCCTTGACAGGAGGATGAGTAGAGAGAGTTAGTCTTAGAGGTAGAAACCTCCATTAAAAGTAGAGACCTAGCACATACTATGAGGATGATGTTAACCCTAAACCTAAGTGAGGGTTAGAGAGAGAGATGACATGACGAGTAGATGTCATGGTTGACCGAGTGTTTGGTTGCACATGCCTTTGGGATGTCATAAGGGGTTAGATAACCTAGTACCTTAGGTGATCCAACCCTGGAGAGGGTCGTGCATGCTAGAGCGAAGGGTAGCTCCTTCATGGATGAGGTTAGAGGAGAACCTATAGAAACCCTATGGGTGTATGCAGGTAGGGTATAGCTTGCACCCAGAGTACATCAGTGGACGGCAGTAGGTTGAAACCCTGGCCAGTATACATGAAGGATGGCTTATGGGATGAGCATAAAGGGCTAAGGATATTATTGAGCCAAACATGAGTTGAGCATAGGCTTCAACCACATAGGGGTTTGCTTAAGAACATGAGCCTTCATGGAGAGGGGACCTCTAGTAGGTATGGTTGGAAGTGGTTTTTAGCTCTAGAGAGAGGAAGCATGACCCCAACAAGGAGGTTGGAAGTCTAAAACCCTGAAACTTGAGGAATAGTGGGGAGTTAAGGATGATGCGACCCACGTGGATGATAGTGGTCGCCACATGCTTGATCCCTAGAGAATGATGATGTCTTGGTTTCCATGAGAGGGACCAAACCCTAGAGAGAGAATGAGTTTGTTGGTACCTCGGTACTTATGGTATAGACGAGGAGGAGAGTTCCTTAAAACTGGAGAGGTTAGTTGGTTGTTCTTGAGGAAGACTCGACCCTGAGGTGTTGCTTGAGTAGAAGGATGACAGGGAGTGCATGTCATGTCTTATACATGCTAGATTGGTGGTTAAGAGTTTGAACATGCAGTTGGATACCTAAAAAAGTGAACCTATGGTTCCTGGCCGAATAAGGGAAGTGGTGTACCTAATGCTCATGATGAGAAATGGGTCTCTATAGTTTCGAGCATGGTACTCTTCATGTATAGAGGAAAAGGAAACCCCTTAAGTTAAAGGTAGGTTTGATGAACCCCTCACAACTAAGTTGATCTAATATTGAGGAAAGAGAACAAGTATGACCTAGCATAGTTAATAGGTGGTCTGCTTGTGCCTTAGTAGATGTTGGGTTAAGCGTGCTCATGAGAATGTAAACCCTAGGGACGCTTGTGACCTTTGTTATCAAGGTGTAGTTTCCTCCCATCCTGGGAGAGGGACCCTTTGGTAGGGGTTTTACCAGTTTTGTGGGTATGAGGAAACCTAAGGAGGTTTCATAGGATCTTGAGAAGCTAGGTGAAGAGTACATGGCATGAGAATGAACCTATAGACCCATAGATAACCTACTCTATGTGCATGTGGATGTGTTTCCATGGAGGTAACCGGTATGGGACCTGACCAAGGTAGGCAGGTCGCCAGGATCCCTGTGAAAGGATGAAAGATAGCCCAAGAATGCAGAGAGAGATGATGAAGGCTTGGGCAAGGTTTTAAGTTGAACATGTACTATGTTAGAATCCTAAGTCTATCTAAGGGTCAGGTAGGGATAAGACCGATGGAAGAAGGAGTTGCCTAATTCCCTAGTTGCACATGACCATGGGGTCGGGAGGTAACAACTATCATTGTCTGAAGGCCATGGGTTAGGAGATTGATCACCTTCATGAACTCATGGGACCCAAAGGGAAGATGAGTAGGGCACTCTCTGATGCATAAGGGAAAAGGGATGACCCTAAAAGTGCTGGCTCCCTATAGACCTAGAGGAGATGACCTAGGATTATGCTTGGACCATGTAAGTTTGAGACCAGTTTTCCGTGGAAGTAATTTTTTATATCATGATGTTTGAGACATGAGTTTCAACGTAGATTTGAAGGTGTACTGGCAAGGTGGGATGTATCATCTCTACTCCTGGAATGGGAAGAACTTTGTATTTGGATGGTCGCCAAATGCTTATTTCTTCTTGTTATGGGAGTGAGATATCGGACAAAGCGCATGCCATACACCAAGTATAAATATGATGTGAGTTGGAACGTTGCTACAAGGTATGAGGATAGAGATGATAACATACCCTTGTGGAGAAAATGATACATGGATGGTTTACAAACACTAAGAGTATTAAGGAGATCATCTTGTGAGGATGTTTTATCATGAACTATGTGGATTTTTGCAAGTGTTACAAGGAATCACAAGGTGGAGCCTGATAACTAAGAGGATGAGCTCAGAGATAGACTTAGAGTTCAAGGTGAGATGATAAGTAGAATACATGGAGGTGCATGTCTTCAACATTACCTAACACCTAAGGATAAGAAGTGGTAATGAATACTCTGGTTGAGATATAGTTGCCTAGTTAGCTGAAAGCTAGAAGAAGTTGAGGTTGTTCGACTAACCCAATGGTTGGAAAGAGGATGTGTTTTGGATAATACACAGATGTCACAAGATATGTTGAGCAAGTTAATGGTTGTTTGGTTAGCCAGTTTAGTCCTTGATGTAGTAAAAGTATGGTGATAAAACCTCTGGTACACTTCTTTGGAGAGGAAGGTAAATAAGACCCTTTTGAGAGTGGTATAGGGTTTCTGAGGTATCAAGCTTGAGGAATCATAACAATACAGGAGGTTATGATATACCGTGATACTACAAAGTTAGTCAGTGATAGTAGTACTTTGGATGCTTAAGATGAAGATGCATGTAACTTGTGGCCATGCATGATAGAGGTGAAGGACGAACACCAGTAACCCAGTTCTTTGACATAGAGGATAAAGAGTCCCCGAGAGGGAATGGGAGTTCACCACTATGGGTGTTGTGGTAAGTCTCCCCTGAACAAGAAAGATCAAGAGGTCATATGGGTTATGGTAGATTGCCTTACCTAGATGACATGAGAAATAAAGGAGTACTGCCAAGGGACAGATTCGGTTGAACTACTTAAGAGACACATCATGATGCGAGTTCGAAAGTTCTTGGGTATGGCCAAGGTTCACTTCCAAGAGGTGGAAGTGGATACATGAAGAACTTGATGATAGTACAGTTTATCACCCCATACTAATGGACAATATGATCCATGCTAGAGGGTCAGATGAGAGCATGTGTGCTCATTTAGGGTGATACATAGAGACAATTCTTAAGATGTGATGTTACCCACCATAGCCTTTATTGGGATGCAAGAAGTCTTGTAGAGAGGTTGTGTCAGTCACCACTTCATTAAGATGATGTTGGTGAAGGAGGCCTCACAAAGGTCAGAAAAGAACCATAGTGTGTGTAGATGAAGTCGCTTTGATCGTGCAATGGCCTAGAGGGAGCCCACTGGTGACATGAGTGATGAGCTGATGCAAAGCAGACTGACATGCAGTTCACTGTGGGAGAATATGTGATGAGAAAATCCGACCCCTCTAAGCTACAACTGAGAAATCTGAGTCCCCGATATATGGGTCCATTTGAGATGGATTGGTGGAGATGGTTGTGTTTAACCTTACCCCTCGGGATAAAATGATGCGTTGCACGAGTCCGATCTAGAGCACTATGTGAGGTACCCAAGCCAGGTGTTGTGCCCTAAACCTATGCAGCTTTTGAAAGGTTGAAAAGTCCTGAGTCACCTATGAGGGTATGATATACCAAGGTAATAAAGAACTCAGATGGAAAAAAATTAGATAATGAAGGTTCTTGGGAAACACCATGGAAAGGGTGAAACCACGTAGGAGCCCTGATGGACATAAGAAGACTTATCATGTTTGTTTGCTTGCTTGATGGAATTTTGAGGGCGAAATTCTCATAAGAGGGGAAGGATGTTACAACCCCAATTTTGGGTTCCTTTGGTGAGAAATGTAATTTCTCATATTAAAGATATTTGGACAAATAATGATATAATTTGTTGTGAATAAATGGATTTCGTTTAAAATAGCCTTGTTGTTTGATTTGTGGGCTTTATTGGCTATTGGGCCCAATAACAAGGAAATTCAATTAATTAATGAATAATTGAGATGTTGAGAAAAGAGAGATGAGGTAGAAACCTCTAGAAGGCAAAGGAATGTAATCCAAGAATGAATTTCGTGCCTCTTGGATTCCTTAGGTTCCAAGGAGTCCAAAGTTGCACAGTAAATGAAATAATAAAAGAAAAGATCAATTATATATTTCTTTATTAAGAAAGAAATTAAAAGCAATGTTAAAATGTGGAAAATAAGTGGAAAGTGGAATAATTGGGTTATCCTTGGTAGAATTTCGTATCCCAAGGTTCCTAATGTTAAAAGGAATCCCAATAAGGAAAATAAAAAGAGAGATAAAGAGAGATCCTCGAAAAGAGATATTTTAAATAAGTAGAATATTTGAAATAAAGAAGATAATGCAAGAAATAAAGAGAGAAGTGAGGGTTTGGTCAAGATGAGTAATAATTCGAACCCCACTTGCTTCCTTGGATTACAAGGAATAGAAATAATGGGAAATAAGAAAATAAGAAAGAGAAAAGATGGGAAAAATAAGCCTAATTGAGTAATATCTTGCACCTAAATAAAAGGCACAATTTCTTTCAGATAATGAGCCCAATTTTGGCAGAGAGATAGATTATATTGTTACTAAGTTTCCCTAAAAATTTGGGATTATTTGGACACTCGGTTTGGGATATATGGATTTTACAAAAATTCATAAAGTGTAGAGGAAAGTATTATTGTCACAATTTTATATCCTATTAAATCTATAACTGGTATAAACGTGTGACACCACAGCCGTTGGATTCAGATCCAACAGAGGTTGTGTTGTCACCTTCCTCAGACGGAACAGGAAAGGGGAGAAGATTCCAAATTGAATTTCTCGTGAGAGGATGGATGAAAGGATTTAGAATTGGGATCAATGACTTCGGGAGCAAGGAACACGCCCACCTATCCTAGGTTTTACCTAGTTTGGGAATCTGTGGAAGATATGCCCAATTAAAATCTCCTAGCCGGCTACCTGTTGACCCCGGGGCTATATATATATATATATATATATATATATATATATATATATATATATATATATATATATATATATATATATATATATATATATGGCCAATCCATTCAGTTCAAGTAATGTTTTGCTCGTAAGGCTCTGCCAAACCGATGGCTTCAAAACCCGACTTCAATTCCATGCTCTAGCCCTATTCTTCTCCTCCATCTTCATGGTTTCCGTAGGAGGGAACTCCTTAGTCGAATTCCCTGTGTACGCGTCCTTGGCAGCAATTAAACCTGCCAACATGTTCGGTGGCGAGTTACGGAGCTAGGCGCTCCCTTTCCGTCCGCGGAGGAAGCCTGAAGCCCGGAGTCAACCTCCTCGTTGACTCGGCCAAGATGCTGGCTCGTGAACAAGGCGTGGGAGGAAGAAGATAGATAGGAGGAAAGACCCACATACCCCTGACTCTAGTAAAGGCGAAGAAGGGCAGAAGCATCCTTTTTACGTCATTTGGGCCAACCTGTGTGAGAAGAAAAAAAGAAAAGGGCTGATTGAGCTGATGTCGCGCATTTCTATTGGTGTCCAGGTATTTAACCTTGCAAAATTCATATATATATATTGGTAGATCTAATGAAGGTAAATTATATATGAATCTTGCTCAGAAAAACATGAAGAATACAATAAAAATGCAATTGATGCTTAATTTTCCTTTCAATTTCAAAAGTACACCAAATTATCACCTTTGATGTATTAAATTGTGGTAAAACCCTAATGTTGATATGGAACTCGGATTTAATGACTCTTTTGGGTTAATTTGGTTTGGGACCCTAGTTCTGAGAAATATTAACCTATTAAGAATGAAAGGGAGAGTTATTTTGGAAAAAGAGTAGTTTCATGCTTGTTTTAGGGTTTTATGCACATGATTATGCTTAGAAGCCCTAATTTGGGAAAATAGGGGTTTTAATGGGTTAAATCCAAAAATATAATTATAGAACTGAGTTTTCATGGTTCTAAGCTATTTCAAGTATTAAAATTTCGAATTGGTTTTAAATAACCTTGATATATATATTAGGTTTTTTGAATGAATAAGGGTAGAATTAATGTCAAATAGTTTTCATATGAGTATTAGAGCATAATGAACTACGAATTGATGATAAACGAGCATAATGACTTTGTCATAGATTAAAAAGGATAAAAATGGTAGCTTTAATGTAAAATAGGCTTAATGGACTTAATTGATGATTAATTGTGCATTAATATGGAATTAAGGTTATGTGTTTGGAAAATGTATCCTTAATAACTTTTGTGAAGGATAGATGAGAAAATTAGGGTTTTAAAAGAGTAAAGGGAAGTAAAACCCTAATTGCAAAGTAAACCCTAAAAAGGGGAAGAAACCCTAATTAGGAATAGAAACCATAAATAACAAGATGGTTTGGATAGATTTTGATAAAAAGGAATTGAATGTGATTTCAGGATTCTTGTACTTGCTTGATTGGATGTATTGATTGATTGGACTACTCTGTCTCAAATTTGCATGTACAGGTATGTGGTTAATTATGAATAACCGCTTTAGTTTCCCGATGGATTCCCAGATGTTTAATCGCATTGAATGCAACTAAACTGTTTGGATGTTCATATTGCAATTATAAAGTGACTATGACTATCACAATTTAATTTAAATGTGTATTCTCGCACCTACATGCCACCCTGATGGAAGATGCCATAAAGGTCAGGCCCAGGAGGGTAGACCAATGGGCACCATTAGAGGTGACCCTAGACACCAAGCTCGGGAATGAGAAGGTGGTCAATGAGGCATGACTATGGAGCACCATGAGAGGTGACTCCCAGGCACCAAGCTCGGGATTGAGAAGGTGGCCTTAAGTCAATTCCAGGGTTAGGGAAAAAGCGGTGGGGATGGTCACATGGAAAATGTAAATTGACCTGCTAAATTATCTTGATTGCAATATTTCAATTGTTAAACTTAATTGTGAAATTTCAGTTGCCTCCACATACCAGAAATTGCTGATCGATGTTTTGTTTGTTGGCGTTTTAGGTAAAATCCTGAAAACACCAACAGTAAAGTGACACATCATGAAATTAAGAAATAAAGTGCAAGGAGGATTAGTTAGAGTAATTCAAGTTGTGGATAGTTAGATTTCCAAGTTTTATAAAGGTAAGTAAAGTTTTATTTTTTACCCAATTCCAGTTTAGTTAGTAGAATTTCATAATTATTATTGATTATTTGTCGAACCTTTGATCCTGTTAGCTGGATAACGGCACCGGCTTTTGGTCTCCCTTAATTGGGGGTTACCGGGAGGCGGGGTCGTTACAAGTTTTGAGACAACCTTGTCTCAGCTAGCGGCAGACGTGGCGGCTTTGAAGAAGCCTACACAGTAAGGTTTTCCAAGAAACACTGACACTCCAACAGGAAACTAGCATGTCAAGGCCATACTACTAAGAAGTGGGAAGAAGATGTTGACTCCAAAGACCGTAGAGACTGAGGTGACCAAGCCTACTGACAGTGGTGACCCACTGGTAGAGCCAGCACAAGTGGAAGTGGAAGCAAGCAACACATGGAAAGAGCAAAATCAAGAAGTTGAAGTGGAAAATAGGGCTTCATATGTGCCACCACATCAGAGGACACAGACGGTATCGGTTCCATATCCTAACAGCTTGAAGGCAACAAATATGGATCAACAATTCAAGAAATTTCTAGATAGCTTTATGAATCTTTTTGTGAACATACCATTGATTGAGGCAATTGAACAAATATTGTCATATGGTAAATTTCTGAAGGATATCATCAATAAGAAGTGGAAAATCCCAGATTCTAAGGTAGTTGTACTGAGAGAGCAGGTTAGTGCCTTCATTTTAGGTACACTACCACCAAAGAGATAGAATCCCGGTTACTTCAACAACACGTGTTACATCGGGAAGACAAAGTTTGGGGAGGAACTCTATGATTTAGGGGTGAGTATCAACTTGATTCCCTTATCTATCTTCAAGAAGCTAGGTATCAAAACATCTAGGAAGAGTAACATGACAATCCAATTGGAAAACAACTCAGTGGTGAAACCGTATGGTATTTGTGAGGATTTACTTGTCAAGGTGGACCGTTTTGTTTTCCCTGCAGATTTCGTAGTGATGGAGATGCAAGATGACCATGGAAACAAGCTTTTATTAGGAAGACCCTTCCAAGCAATAGCTGATATGATCTTAGAAATGGGTAGAGGTTGTTTGACTATGGGAATTAAGGATGATAGGTTTAAGATCACTATGCCAGATAATTTCAAGTCACGCAATGCTCAAGAGCAATGCAATATGATGAATCACATGTATGGCAATATCTCTTTGTTTTTGGAAAAACCATTTTTGTATGTGGCCCATGTGATGACAAAGGTGGACAAGGGTACACTAGTTGAGGACATCATGGAGAACACTAAGGTGGTCTCACTTGCCAAGGTAGTAGGATATCCAGATGACGAAAAGGAGGAATTGGGTTTATCCACTATGGATGAGGATGAAAAAGATTCTCTAGTACAGATACATCCACAACTCCCTCTAGAGGCATGTATAATGAACCGTATAGATGATTGTCTGCAAAGTCGATCACTAGCAGAATGTGCAAGGTTACTGAAGGCTTTGCCATACTATTACACAAGGAACTTTGAGGACTTGGGACCACTCCCACCACCACTGGTTTCTTCACTCCTGAGCCCACCTGAGTTGGAGCTCAAGCTACTATCACCTCATCTAAAGTATGTTTTTCTAGATGTAGAGGAAAAGCTACTGGTTATCATATTTGCATCATTGAGTGAATCGGAAGAAGAACAATTGATTATTGTGCTAAAGAGCCACTGAGGTGCATTTGGGTGGACTGTGGCTAACATTAAGGGGATTTCCCCTATATTATGCCAACACAAGATTCAGCTAGAAGAAGGAGCAAAACCAGTCATTCAACCTCAGCGTCGCTTAAATTCAATCATGACGGAGGTAGTCAAGAAGTAGGTACTCAAGCTACTGTCGGTAGGTATAATTTATGCTATTTCTAATTCCATGTGGGTTAGTTCGACACAGTAAATACCAAAGAAAGGGGGAATCATTGTCACTACTAACTCATCTAATGAACAAATAACCATTGGATTAGTGACAGTATGGCGAGTTTGCATTGATTATCGTAGATTGAATACCGCCACACTTAAGGACCATTTTCCGTTTTCGTTCATTGATCAGATTTTGGAGTGACTCGTTGGTCACTCCCACTTTTGTTTCCTTGACAGATATTTAGGATATAATCAGATTTCAATTCATCCTAAGGACCAAGAGAAGTCTACCTTCACATGCCCTTATGGCACTTTTACATACCGCTGCATGTCATTCGGGTTGTGCAATGCACCCGCTACTTTTCAGTGGTGCATGTTGGCGATTTTCTCGAATATGGTGGAATGATGTCTCGAGGTTTTCATGGATGATTTTTCGGTCTATGGGACATCTTTTAAAGATTGTTTGAGAAATTTGGATAAGGTTTTGCAGAGGTGTGAAGAAACACACTTACTGCTTAATTGGGAAAAAGCCTCATGATGATTAGCGAGGGCATAGTGCTTGGACACAATGTGTCTAGCAAGGGATTGGAGGTGGATTTGGTTAAGATAGAGGTGATTTCAAAACTTCCTCCACCAACATCAGTGAAGGCATTTAGGAGTTTTCTAGGCCATGTCAGATTTTATCGCCAATTTATTAAGGATTTTTCAAAAATTGCTAAGCCATTGTCTGGGCATTTGGAAAAGAATGTTGATTTAATTTTGATGAGAAATGTTTAAAAGCTTTTCAAATTTTTAAAGAGAAACTCATATCTGCACCGGTTGTGCATGCTCTAGATTCGAGACAACCGTTTGAACTGATGTGTGATGCATCTGATTATGCTATGGGGGCAGTGTTGGGGCAACGCTTGGACAAAGTTCCTACGGTCATATATTATGCATATAAAACACTTAATAGTGCACAACTAAATTACACCACAACTGAAAAACTGTTATTGGTTGTTGTCTTTTCTTTTGACAAATTTAGGAAATATCTTGTTGGAGCTAAGGTGGTGGTGTGGACTGATCATGCGACAATTAAATACTTATTACAGAATAAGGATGCAAAACCAAGATTGATTAGATGGATCCTTTTAATGCAGGAGTTTGACATTGAGGTCAAAGATAAGGCCGGGATTGAGAATGTGGTGGCTAATCACCTATATAGACTAGAGAGGGTAGATGATAAGGATGTTAATATACCCATTCTAGAGACTTTCCCTAATGAGGAGTTGTTCGCCCTTAAGTAAAGGGACCCTTAGTTTGCTAACATCGTGAATTATTTAGCTTGCAAGGAATTACTTGTTGATTGGGGGTACCATGAAAAGAAGAGGTTCTTTCATTCATTGCGCTATTATTTTTGGGTTGATCCTATTTTGTTGAGACAGTGTAGGGATGGAATATTGAGAAGGTGCATACCTAAATGTGAGTATGAGAGTGTGTTATAACACTGCCACACACTACCTACAGGTGGACACCTTTCTAGTTCTAGGACAGCCGCAAAGGTGTTGGAGAGCCATTTATACCGGTCGACCCTATTCAAAGATGCATATGATTTTGTGTGTAGGTGTGACGCATGTCAGCGGTCAGGTAACATATCTAAGAGGCAGGAGATGTCATTGAATGTGTTTCAAGAAGTAGAGGTATTTGATTTATGGGGTATTGATTTCATGGGACCCTTTGTGTCCTCTAACTCTAAACTCTACATCTTATTGGCTGTAGATTATGTGTCAAAATGGGTGGAAGCAATTCCAACCCGCACCAGTGATGTCAATTTTGTATGCAAATTTGTTAAGGATCACATTCTCTGCAGGTTTAGAGTGCAAATGATGATTATAAGTAATGGGAGAACTCCTTTTACCAATCAGAAATTTGGGGCACTCTTGAACAAATATGGAGTGACACAATGTGTGGGTACACCTTACCACCCACAAACTCAAGGGCGGGTGGAGGTTTCCAATCATGAGATCAAAAAGATTCTTGAGAAGACGGTGTCGTCTAGTAGAAAAAATTGGAGTGAATTGTTGGTTAATGCGCTATGGGCCTATAGGACAACCTATAAAACACCAATAGGAGCTACACCCTTTAGGTTATTCTATGGACGGGCGTGTCATCTCCCTATGGAGTTAGAACATAAAGTTCATTGGGAGTTAAGGAGGCTCAATTTTGACCTTGATGAAGCAGGTAAGACAAGGATGCTGGAGTTGAATGAGCTTGATGAAATTAGGATGAATGCCTACAAGAGTTCACGATTGTACAAGGAAAGGACTAAGCAAATACATGACTAACATATAGCAAGGAGAGTCTTTTATCTGGGAGAGAATGTGTTGCTTTTTAATTCAAGGATGAAATTACACCCTGGGAAACTGAGATCCAAGTGACCCTTTATCATAGAAGAAGTGTTTTCACATGGGGTGGTTAGAATCAAAGAGGGAGAGATATCCTTCTTGGTTAATGGCCAGAGACTGAAGCACTACTTTGGAGAAGATTTCAATAGGAAGGAGCATGAGGTGAAACTCATTGCTCCTAATTAATCTCAAGAATTGATTTGTCTAGCCTAGGATGTAAAACAAGGGCACTTGTTGGGAGGCAACCCAACCATTATGTTGGTTAAGTAGTAGTTAGTTTTTCATAATTTTATGTAAAAATGATACCTTGACTCATTTGTTAAGTGTGCAAGGCTGTGAAGAAGTCAGTGTCACCGACTCCCAAGTCGATGGCACCGAGATCAGGTCAGCAAAAGGGTAAATTCGATTGGAATGAGTCGGTGCCACCGACATCTCTAAAGAAAGTGCAGAATAATTGGCACGGCTAACTGATAAGCCGTCGATACCACCAACACCCCAGTCGGTGGCACTGACTCAGTTAACACTCCAGGCTCGGTGGGTGCATCGGTGTACCGAGAAAAAAAAACTTGATCAATCGAGTCGGTACCACCGACTCGTCACTCTGTGCCACTGACATGAGAAACTACCGATCCATGGGAACCTTCATCAATGATCCAGATGCGTCAAGAATCAACGATCGATAGCACCAATCTGGTCAAGAGTCAGTGCCACCGATTGGTCAACAATCTGCCAAGTCAAGATGGTGCACTGATGGTTGTCGATGCACTGAGGGCACTGATCTGCCCCAGAGTCGGTGCCACCGACTTTGCAACAGTAGGGTGGTGCCAATTCTATAAAAGGGAGGTGGTGGATAGTTTCTCTTCACAACCTCAAGCACCACTCCTCCCCAAAGTGCAAGTGACTACTCTGAGCATCCAGAATTTGCACTGAGCTCATCTTTTCTCAACTTCCTTCCCCGATCACTTCAACATCATGGCAAGGAGATCAGGACCCCCTGGCGGTCTGATGCCATGACCCCAGATCAGCACCCTTCGACGGAAGTGTGGAAGGTGTAGGAGGAGCTTGCCAAGAGGTCGTTTGATCCAACAAGATACAGAGATCGACAACTACTGGAGGACATGGGCTTCAACAATAACATGGAGGTTGTCCTCAAAGGTCAAGAGTTTGATGGAGGGTCTATGAACCCTATCTTCGGCAGGTGGCCAACATACAGGGAGATTGTAAGTGAGTTCCTAGTGTCTCTGGAAATCTTTGTAGCCCCTGACCTAGCACGCCCGACACGAGGCAAGTGGAGCGAAGGAAAGGTGGACTTCCACCTTTACAACACCAACTACTCCATCACCCTTTGTGCCTTCAACGACATCTATGGATGGCCTCATGTGCCATGCCATCCGCCTAAGAACGTCAACTTTGATGCAATATGGAAAGATCTCGTGATAGTGCCAAAAGGTTATAAGTTAAAATGGCACCACAGCTCATTGGAGGACCTTGAGCACCCCTTTGTTCGGGTGATACATCGCATGCTCACCAACACTCTCTTCACCAAGTCCACTCAAGGGAAAGAAAAGGTCCAACTACTAGACTTATACTTTCTCTACCAACTTTTGGAGGGGAGGTCGGTCAACTTTGGAGCCTTCTTCATCACCCATGTAATGGCGGTGAAGCGCAACATCAAGAGGACCACGCCTATCCTTTTTGGGGGACTTATCACCCCCATTGCTCACCACTTAGGCCTCTCTCTACTCTTGAGCCTATGCATTCCAAACTTCGCATAGACCGCCTCCACTTCAAGCAGGCTAGTTTTATCTCTGTCCAACACGACACCATCTATGCAATCTGTTCAGTTAGTGGCACCTTCTACGAGCGTCAACTACCTGATCCTATATTCAACATCAGGTAAGTTGATCACTGAATATGGTCAGGCATGGATGACGACAATGAAGGAAATGATGAGGAGGAGGAGCAGTCAAGCGACGATGTGGAGGAGGTGGAGCCCACCATTCCTATGACACATCGAGTTGCTCCATAGAAGCATCCACAACATTATGATGCCTCTACGTCGTTTGCCCCACCACCCTCTCAGGAAGGAGAGGAATCTTATTCTATGGCGGGCATGTATTCCATGCTACAGAATATACAGACACATCAGCAGTAGCAAACTCAATCTCTGGCTGGAATTCAAGATGTGCAGGGTCAGATGTACACCAACCAGTAGGCGATCTATGAGAACGAACGTCTTCTCTTGGCCAACAAAGAGAACATGCATCAGTGCCTGCAGAGGATGGAAAACTATCAGCATCCATTCTTTGACCATTACTGGAGCTAGGGATACTTTGGAGGCTACCTGATGCAACCGGATATGCCTTTTTCTGATCCTACTTTCCAAGGGATGTTTCCTCCCCAAGACCCTAGCCAGCCACCACCTCCACCATATTAGTCGGGTATCTTTGTTCCACCTCTTAAGTTGGAATTTTGACTATGAGGTCATAGTCATATTCAAGGGGTGTTGGAACAGCTTCTATCTTAGTTTTTCTTTCATTTTAGCACTTTGTTTTTATTTTGGTAAAATTAGTTTTCTTGTTAGTTTTTTGCTATGTAGGATCCACAATCTATCTAGTGTAATTTGTGGAGAAGTAATGCATGGTTTCATTTGAGTTTATCAATCTCTGGGTTGGGTGTTCAAAAAAATGAAAAAAAATTAGCAAATTTCAACATTTTTGTGAGCTTATCTTGTGAGTAATTGAGTTGCATAAATAAGGAAGTGCTTGGGTGAGTCAGCTCCAGGACATGAGAACATAAATGACCATCTTAATTGTCTAAGAAAAGTGATTGAAAAGGTTGTTGAGCCCGAATTGACCAAACATAACATGACATTAAACTAAAATTTAAGAGAGAAACCCCTTGATTACCCTGTACATAGGTCATTAGAGAGGGACATATGATTTTCTCTGAAGTTTCTATCTCTTAGTCTTGTGATCTCATCCACCAAATACTTTCATGTGACACTCCACCATAAGAAGATTGAGTACATGTTATCATTCCTTCTCTTGATTGCATTTACATTACATAGTAGATCTTGCATTATAGTTATTTGTTTGTGCTTGCATTGGTGAAAAACAATTGACAAAAAAACATACATGCACAACAAAAATTCTGATGCATGTCATGTAGTTGCATAACATCTTATTCATGTAGTTTGCATATGCATTACATATCATCTTGCAAATATCGTGTCTAGTTTCTTCTTCTCTAATATAAGAAGGTAGAGATTTTGCCCATACCCTTAAAAGAGAAAAAAAATGAGAAGGAAAGCATTGACATAAATCAAATGTGCAGTGCAAGTGGAAGCCCAAAGCAATTCTATCATGTTGAAAGGAGACTTGAAAAAAAAGATTGAGTATAGTGTCAGAAAGTGAGGGAGAAAGGGCATAATCCTACCTGATCATAAGGAAGGATTAGTACATTATGTAGTTTGTAGATATTTCATCTTATGTTGAGATGAAATGATAGTTGCAAGCATCATTCCACCTCAATGATTAGGCATTAGGAGCATTCTATAAATTCTCATCAGCATAGGTTCGTCATAATTTTTATTGCATGAATGATTTTATGAGCTCATGATTCTTCTATAGCCACCCATTCCAACTACCCGTTGCTCTTATTGGTAGGCCACTCAGATGATTTTCTCCTAATTCATTATCTATCAGGAGAACTGCTTCCATGTAGATGGTAGGTAGAGAAAAGAGCAATGTAGATAGGAGATCACACAATGCACCAAGTATGAACTAGACGAGTCTATCATATTAACTGCTTTAGCTGATATCATTTCATTGATTGGGGGACGGACAACTTTTATAGAGGTTTCTGGTCGCCTAGATGGCAGTTAGTGTTCAGTGGTTAGTGAGGGCCGGAATGAGGACCAAAATGTGGAGACTTTTTAGATGTACCTTATGCACTTATGTCCTTCAATTGACTTATCTCAATCAGATCCAAAGGTGTTGTTTCTTGAGGACGAGCAAGATTTACGTTTAGGGGAGTTTGATGCCCGAGTTTTGAGTCACTTTCACAAGCCTATTTTATACTCATTTTGTGCATTTATTAGTCAATTAATTGATCATATTTGCATAAATTATTATTATTGGCTTGTATACTATGTTTGCATCAAACTATGCTCATTTTATCATAATTACATTATTTTATGTATTCCCCGGCCTTATACACATTTTTATGAATTTTTTAGGTACTTCATGTACATTGAAAAGTTGGTGCCACCGACCATCACAGTCGGTGCCACTGAGATAGCAGTAGTGGTCGGGCAATAAGAGACTAGAAGAGTCAGTGCCATCGAGATTGGTTCAGAATGGCAGATCAAACTACGTGCATCAGCTCGGTGCCACCGACCATCAAGAGTCGGTGGTACCGACTTCGATACAGCAAGGACCACACCTGAGGCATTCAGTGCCACTGACTTTGCCAGAAATCAGAAATCCAATTAGATCGCCTAGATCCGACGGTCCATGTTATGTGGTATCGTAAGTTGGACTATGACCTAAAAAGATATGGCCAGACCTCTAAGGGGGACATCACGTTGCACCACATGCAGGCTAGAGAAGGGACAGAGAGAAGCAAAGAGCCAAAGGACATCAACTGGGAGATTCGAGCACCTCTGACGAACAATTTTGCTGCTAGAAGATTGTAGAACGTGCGTTTCTCAAGGAGGACCATCTAGAACACCTTCTCTCTAGGGGCTACACAAACTTTTTTCATGTTTCTCACATTTTTCTTCTCTCTCTTTGTGAATTCGCATGTGAAAACCATGCGGGGCTAAACCCCTCCTTTCCTTAGGACCCGGGAGTAGCCCGAGAATCGTGTATCAACTTTTTACATGAATTAATATAGATTTCTCTTTAATCCTAGATATATAATTGTGTTTTAAATGATCTACTTATGCTTGATCGCCATCGGTAGAGTAATAGACTAATAATCACTCTGGAAGGAGTATTAAAGGTTGAAAAATCACAAGTTATACACTTTCTTACACGTTCTTTGGGAAAGGTAACACACAGTTAGTGAAAAGAAACCCAGAGTCTTCGATAATGCACCTAGACTAAGATATAAATTACTACAGACATGGAATTGGCTTAGATCTAGGTAGTGAATTTGCACCATGGAAGCGGGCAATTCTGACTACATGCTTTCTATCCAAGGTAGGAGTAAAATTTATATTAATTCGGTAGAAATAAGATATAATGAGACCCCATGGTGAAATCGGTAATCCTAAGGAATCCATCTCATTCGAATCAACCACTTTTAATTTTATTTTAATTTCCTTTTATTTTTGTGTAAACTCAAATCCAACTTTTTAATCATCTTAGTTGATCGCACCATAGTTAGTACTAGTCGTTGAGACTACGTTTCCCTGAGTTTGACTCAGGCCTCGCATAGGCCTTTATTACTCGACGTGTACACTTGTGTTCATACACATGGTTTTAGCATGTCAATAAGCATATCTTGGTATGAGTCTATGGTACTTATGATATGATTGAATGGGCCTTATGAGGCATATGTGATGTTGGCATCATTGAAAGAGGAGCTAAACGGTCTTATGACCTAATGATGGCTTATTGCCTTATGTGATATGATGATTTCCTCAATCATTAGATGAGGGGTTTCTACCCCAAAGTATGTGATCCTTGAGATGAGAAATATAATGATTGGCAAACATCAAGTACAAATGTGATGAGATCACACCCTATATGTTCAAGTATCTTCTGGTGATGTGTTATGCCCTTACTTTTGTAGAATTTGTTTAAAGGTTGTACATTATAACTTTATTTTTTTTAGGAATGATAATGTTTATATTTAAAGTGCACATCAAGCAAGCAAAGACCTACTTATGTGATATACATTATAACTTTATTGATGCTAAAAGATGCTTAAATTGTCTAACTAATCAAGTAGAACCTAATCTAGTAGCTTTCCATGTGCCATAGATCTATTCAGTGTTAGCATTTGTTGAGTGGTGAAACGAGTTTAACTCGAAGCACATATATTTGAATATGTGGAGTACAAGTCGAGTAATCCCTTGTATCCTTAATTATAGGATGTGTGAGATGACCATGCATGAGTCAATCTCATTGTGATATGGATGAACATGCTTGAGCCACTCCTTCCTGTTAGAACAGCCATGTGTGAGCCTATTCTTCTAGCGTCGTACTTGTACCAAGGTGGGCTAGGTATGATTATATATGTGGATGGCCATGTGTGAGCTAATCCCTGAGCTTGACTATATGTCATTGTTGTAGTTGATTGATATGTCTATGTGGTGTTTTCTCTTGTGTTGACCAAGAGGTGTGGGGAGGTCGTGGATTCCGACTCTTCCATTGACCCTGTATGGCACCAATTTTGACATAGCAATAGTCAGTTGGATTTGGGTGGTACGACTCAAATGCTCGAAGCATAATATAATATGTAAACAATTGTGTAGTATATTTGTATAGGATCAAATACAGAAACACTGGATGAGGTTTTGCTCGCTTGCTTTTGTGAAATATTGTTGGTAAGAAATATACATGTTCTTCATATCCCTTTTAAATTGTTAAGATGTTACATAATCCAATAGTAATTGCTATATGTTAATAATGATTTCTTGCTTATCATATTTGTAACATTTACCACTTGCTTTAATCATCTAATCTGTTATAATAATAGAGTTGGTGGAGAGTCATATCTCCCACTGAGATTTGGAATCTCACCCTATTGGTTTCCCACATCCTTTTTAGGTGGACGTGCACGAGGAGGTAGAGATTGTGGAGTAGAGGTTGAGGAGAAGCAAGAGAGGCAGTAGCTAACAAGGTTGGAAGTGATGTTGGTTGTCTTTGTTGTTAGAGTCCTAGAGTCGTCCATGTACACTCAAGTCCTTGGGGATATTTTGTGGATGTTTTGTGATCAAGCTTTCGATATGTGGTTGTCTTGTGTGCCCTTTTGTGTATAGATGTACTAAATATATGAATATATGTTCTGGAATAGGTTCTCTACTAACAGGTCAATGGCACATATCGTAAGTTCTTTAAGGCATGAAATGACTCATATGTAAAGGCTTTTGTTGTTTGATAGTTTTATGAAAATAGATTTAAATTTTAGTATTTTCCAATAAACTGCTTGTTAATCTTTCTTCCACAGTTTTGTTTTGAGTAGTCTCTCTTTTGTGGCACGGGGCATCATAGTTTGTGTGGACTACCATAGAGGTGTGGAGCTTTTCCCACTAAGAGGACAATGTCAAGTTGTTGTCTGTGGTGTTCAACCAGGAGCTGCTGCTGATGTTGTCTGAGTGTGACTTGAAGAAAGGTGCATACTTCAACAAGGAATAGTCATTGGACTTACTCTAGGACTAGGTATGACCTCATAAACCATCTATTCCCATTACATAGTTATTGACGTGGTCATCTTTAAAAGGGAATATGGTAAATATTTTTTTCACTGCCTATCTAATGCCATATTCCACTACATATATTAGCTAAAAGTTGTATTCATTGGTATCCAATGTATATGTATCTTTTTTAAGAACATCATGTACTCTGAGAAAATTGTATGAATAGTCTTCTTTATATTTTCTAATCAATCTTTTATAAAAAAATTGATCACAAGGATTGGGTATTTACAATTGCATGGAAGCCTTTTCCCTAAAAGGAGCCTCTGATGCTAGATCATCCAAGTAAGGGGTGATCGTGCTTGGCTTTGTCAAATTAAACTCTGACACATTTTGGGGTGAAGACCAAATTGTGGTCATGGACAAAGTTGAAGCATTGATCCTATCTATAGAGAACACCTTCCATATCCTAGAATTCCCTCCTGATAACAAGGTTAAGTTTGCCACATACCTACTTAAGAGAGGAGCAAAAATATGGTTAAAAATTTTCCATGGAAAAAAGAATTCAGAGGATGATACCTTGGAGTGGGACGCCTTTAAAACAATTTTCACTGACCATTTCATGCCTATATATGAGAGGACGAGGAAGGAGAGTTTATACACTAAGCTCAAGAAAGACAACCTCTTGGTTGTTGACTACACCTGGAAGTTCGGACTTTTGGAATGATATGCACCCATTAAAATTAAGGAACATCTTTCAGAGCATTATATTGATTTTCTTGCTACCAACCTAAAAATCCTAATCTTCAAATCCCATCCCAAAACCTTTTATGAAGCTCTAGATATGACCCTAAGCTTGAAAGGTATCAGGGCATGCAGAAACCTTCGGGTACGAGATGCCTAGGGTTAACCACCACCAATGAAGATAAATATAGGAAGTCCACCCCTCACCATAATAAGGGTGTAGGAAAAGGGAGTTCATGCAAAGGAGGTCAAAGAAATAACTAGAATCAACTGAAGTTGTACAGATAAAATGTATGACATGTGGACGAGGCCATGATGTAGCATGTCTTTATACCAAGATAGTTTGATGCAATTGTAAGAAGTAGGTTCATTTAATTGCCAAGTGCTCTACTAAATTCATCTTTAGCAATCCTCTATTGAGTGATACCCTCCCTAGGGACACCACAATGCAATGGTGTTTGCTATTAGTAATGAAGAGGCTAAGGCAAGCCCAAAATCAACTTATTGAAGGTAACCCTAAATCAATTCATTTCATATAAATACCATGCCTCATGCCTCAATTATTAATGTTAATATTCTTTGTAGGAATTGTTTTTCTCAATGATCACCTTGTTAAAGCCTTATTTTATTCTTAACTAACAAATATTTTCATATCACAAAATATGGCATCTATGTTACATTTACATATAAAAGAAATGGGGTATATTCTTGATGTGACAACTCCTAGTGGAAAAATATCCTACTATGCTAATTAGTAAATATACATTGCATTTGATTCCTCTCAATCCCTTATGACTTGTCATCATTTCTAGTGAACGTGATGCTTATTTATTTGACTACAAAGGGTGATATCTAATCATTGGCATGTTTTTAAAAATGTAATTAACATCAAGAACTTACTTTGAACAAGGGGGTTGTATGACAAATTCTACATGCAATGCAACATTTATGCAAACTAAATCGAGTAGATAACGACTTCAACTAACATTGAAAGAACTAAGAACTAAACTGAGAAGAGTTCAAGCTACATGCAATGAAAGTAATCTACATGCTAATCTTGTTGGTATTGATGCCCAAAGAGCCAATCATATGATGATTGTAATGGGGCATCATATACGTGATTTGAATAATAATAAAGGTAATTCCGTCTATTATGTTTTTCCCAATCATGAGATGATGACACAAACATGGTAGATATCTAAAGAATAATACAACTCGATGACGTATGTCTTCAAGTTGAGGACTTGAAGAGTAAGATCAAATGTATGTTAAGAGTTATACATTCTTGTTATGTCCCTAATCAAATATTACTGTGTAAGCACAATAGACAACAATAATACATAATACTAGAAAGTGTGTTGACTAATGACAGAGTCTCAATAGTCATTATATGGAATATCAAGTCAAACACATATGTATTTGTTATGAACAAGTGTATTGGATAGACCCACCTTGGGTCTGATACATGGAAGTAAATGATGGAAGTCATAATCATATCTCAGTGTGACAATGGTGATTGTGGTCCTTAGACTGAAGTCACTATAATCATTGTATGTGTTCAATGTGCTTTAATACTACTCAACATGATCTTAGAAAGGGTTGTTATACATGTAGTGCTTGGGTTCATTGTGACACATGTGGATTATTATGAGTGATGTAGACAGAATTTGTACCTCCCATTGGAGTGATATCCTGAACACTTAATGAGTGAGACTATGAAATTTGAGGTCATGCTCATATCAGTCAATATATGATATTGAGCTCATGTGTACCTCAATAATCTGCTCTAGATTGAGGGACAAAGTTTAAACATTATGAGGATAACATTTTGATACGTGTCATTTTGTGCACCAAAAACTAGGGTCTTAATCCTAGAGTTTAGCCTTCATAGTATAGAAAGGGTCAATCCATAGACAACGTTATTAAGATTGAAATCCCAACCCAATTCACTTTTGAACAAAAGATGCAGGAAGTAAAGATCTAGAGTTTTATAATTGATTGTACTAAAAATAAGGAAGTAAATTGCAATGAAACAAAAGTTACACTAAAAACAATTAAGGAGAGAGTTAGTCCAAGAACAATGAAAAGATAATTACATATGTGCAAGACTAAATTGCAAGAAGTAGAGAAAGTGATTGGAACAAGTGATTGAAGAAATGAGGTTGAACTAATGGGAAAGCATGTCAAGGCTATGGGTTTTACCACCATGGTCAGTGCAAAACAAGATCGATGGGATTCATACAATAAACTAGTTAGAAGAAGGTATGCAAAAACATTCACAAATGCATTCACAAAAGTCAAGCTCCATGTGGACCCATTGGTCCTGACGCCCACAGATCCTAACCCAACAATTAAGATCCTTCTAAGGTCTCATCCAAATCTGTGCACATTTTGTTGGTTGTTCCAAACCTTGGGTTCCGTAGTCACATCCCCTAAGACTATCATTTGACAAAAATGAGAGATCAAATCGTTTAAATATGTGATTATCCAAACCAAAAAATATCTAGTTATGGGAACCATATAAAGCATTGATCTATGTTACAACATGCCATACGACTACTCCCCATGCCTCGATATGGAAAACTACTCATGATCCATATTAGAAAAAAGGGAAATGGGGTAAGAAGGGAAGTAATCCATAGATTAGAGGACAAGAATCTCTAAGGATCTTAGCTAGTGACAATTAAATGGCTATCTCCCTTAGTTCCTTATTTACAAAGAAGACCAAGAAATAAAGAACAAGAATTTGAATCTTAAGAAGAAAACTAATTTTATTGAAGAACTAGAAGATCACATATGCAAGAATTGAAGTAACAAGTGCTCAAAATAAAATTGCAAGTACAAAAATTTGGATCCCCTTCTTTGTGGAGTCCCCCCTCCTTTTATAGGAGAAGGACGGGTGGAAACCATTTAGGGGGGAGAGGAAAAGAAGAACGACAGTTTCTGAATTTTAGTATCTGTACGCCACGAACTGACTATTTGGTAGAGAAAATAGATCGGTTCAATTTTGAGGTGGCATGACCATTTCGACAGCAGGTCAAAACCTTAAAACTAGGGTGGCGGTGCCATTTTAAATTAAATCTTAGCCTCTAAACAATCTTCAAATCGATTGTTTGGAACATAGGACGGTCATTTGGCATTTGAATGTGCGCAGCCAAGGAAGATACCCTAACATGCAATGGAAACACCTTAACTAAAGGTGACTTGATTATGAAGTGGATTGAAATGGCCTCTTGGGTATCATGAAATGTCCATCTGAGTGACGGATCTGATTATCTAGGATAAGAGGAATGCTTATTTCAAAAAGAATAAAAATGGAGAACTAAAATGGAGGGGTGAAATGCGTGTTTGAGGCTCCAAAGTGTGGCATTCCTGGTGATTGAACCGGTTGTTTGGCACATGAATAGATTGTTTTGTGTGTAAGAAAGTTCAGTATCTTGTCTTTGAAGGTGAAATATGCAAAATATGAAGGAAAAGAATAAGAATTTATGTTATCGGTTGAAAAGTGGAAAATTGTATTTAGTTCTAGAAATTAGCATAAAGGTGAATTAAATCCTTAGAAAAGTTTATGAAAAGTGTAGCTGAAAGTGTATGAATATACATTCATCAAAATATCCTAGACTTCAATTGTTTCTTTTTCTCAAGCAAATAAAATCACAAATAATTCTAATTTATACTAGCAATATGTCTATCCTCGCCCTTATAGCATCACTTTGTTATGTACCTCCTTATTTGGCCAAGCAACCAAATCTCCTAGAACCACATAATACAAAATTCTATATTCCCTGTCAAAATATATTTCATATCTTGTTTCTAAATCAAGACTTTGTAGAAAGCATGCTTCTTCTTACTTCTTCTTTGACACTCCCATTTTTCTTTCTTTTTGTGAGTTTTTGTACAAGAACATGATGAAGGAGGTGTGGAAGAAGATGATCACTCCTCTATTTGACTGGGGATTTATTTCTTTAAAGACTATAGTTATATTGACCGCATTTTTTGTGTGCCCTTTCGCATCTTTTTGTGGTACGCCCCTATTAGATACGAGGGGTATGGAAGAATTTGAGGTGGGGAGGATGCCACCCCATGCTTGAATTTTGTCTTGAGGTGACTCTTTGCTTTTCTATTTGAGAGAGGAGGGGGAAGGTTATTCATGTGCATATAAACTTTCACTTTTTTTAGGGAGTGTCATTGCATCAAATAGATTCTTCCTGTAAACACATTATACAAGATTTATGACAAGTTAATCCATATTAAAAATAGAGAAAATATATGTTTGGTTCTTATCGATTCCATACGGCTTTCCAACATTTCCAAGGAGTGACGCTAATTTTGGGTCCTAAGTGACATGGCATATTCAGTCATGGAAATTCATAAAAGTTTTGCAAATAAGATTTACGAAATTCAAAAAGGGGTACAATGATGGACATCTACTCATATCGCCCAACTAGATAAAGGCCAATTTCTTTCAAAATAAAGAGCAAAAACAAAAACAAACCATGTGTTGCAATTGAAATGACAAAACATAATTATGAGAAAAGGGAAGATAGGGGGTGAAATTTTCACATAACCTGAGATGGAGGGAAGAAGATCACTTTGGTGGTGGGTAATAATATGGTGGGGGAGCAGAGGAGGAGGCTGAATTGTAATAGTAATTCCCCCAATATGGGGAGTTGGGGTCAGGATAAGTCCGATGGGCCCCATACTCCTCATTAGACGGTCGGCTGGGGGCATAGTGGCCACAATCCACATACCAAGACTCTTGGGAGTGTTGCATGAGATACATGTGGTTGAGATGGTGTCCCTAGCATTGTTTCTCATGTGGAATCTCATCAAGTTGATTCCATACTTTGTAAAATCCATAGGGCTCGACAGGGCCCTCCGCATTTTCAGTGTGTCTCCTAGTGCGACAATGAGATGGTGGCGTAGGAGGGGCACTCGCATTGACATGTGCCTCAAATGAGACACTCCACCTATGTGCGGTAGGCTTGGGGAAGTTGTACAAGTCAGGATGCTCCAGAAGGAATCATTGGATGTGCACTAACAGATTGGTCAAATCAAAGACCAAATTTGCAGTAATAAAACAAGCATGTCGTGGAAGCTCGAGGACAACCCCGGTATCCTTGAAAAGAAGATAAAATATGTTGTCCGCACCAAAATGGAGGAACTTTCATCCCTTCTAGTACACAAGGTCGATTAAGTGATTCTTAAACTCTAGCAGCAGGAAGGATATGTTATTGTAGCCTCAAAAATAGGTTGTATAGGTCACTATGTGGCTGATGTAGAAGGAGGAACAAGTAGTACGATGGGATTGAGTGGCAAGATGATCAATCAAAGTATTTTCACAGTTAAATAGCTTGCCATTTAAAAGGCACCACAAGGCATAGAGTTCCAAAAGAGTGATTGTGCCTCGAGTGCCTTCCCTACTGATGATCATGCGGGATACGATACGATGAAGATATTGAACTACTGGGTTTTTTATGCTGGAGGCCTTGGGTCCACTAGGTAGCTTGGGATGAAGACCAATGATTTTTGCCTAGAATTTCTCCATGTTATAATTATCGGGGTAGGCGTCATGGCGGAATTCCATACAGGTAGAGAGCCAATAGTCATTCACTCCATCAAGTATCATGGAGTTAAGCTATCTGGTGTAGATCTCAAAATCATCCCCAAAAATCTGAGCCTTGCACCTAGAATTTCCCCATGAGTAGTGGAACAGGCGGAAGATGGTCATAAACTTGAGAGTGAGATCAGTGAACATGGAAGTTACATGGTAGGGGAAGAGAAGAATGTGATTCTTCCTTAGGATGTCATTGACGACGTCCCTGAAGCTAAGGGCATTATGGGTAGTGTTGTAAGCCCATTGGGGGAGTGAAGTTCCAGTCGCAATCATGTCTTTGAATATTTTGTCACCGACAAACTAGGCATAGCTTTCCAGAATCGAGCTATGTGTGAGGGGTGAGGCATGGTGGGATTGGGGTCAAGTCAAGATTAGTGACCCACTTTAGTCTCATGAATAAGCTTGTCGACTTCCTCAAGGTTGTGGAGCATCTCGTCAGGCATCTCATGTGAGGATTCCCCAGTAAGCTCTTGAATGGAGATCTCGGAGCCTGAGGTAGAGTGTTAGGGAGGCTCATAGGGAACAACCATTTAGGCCAAAGCTTTCCCCTCACATAGGTGGTTGAAGAACCCATCCCTTGAGTCATCTTATGACATATGGGGGATTCTGGAAGGATGAGACTCTCATTTGTAAGATGACATAGGTGTCTTGGGTGATCTAATTGAGTGTTTGGCAAAGCATGATCGTTTGGCCTTACTAAAGTGTACGCTGAATCCATTGAGATGTCTATTTTTCTGGCAAGCCGATTGACTGGTTTTGTGGTTGCACGACTCGGCACAATAAGATGGGAAACTGGGATGACTATGTCAGTTGGCAAGATGTCTGGTTCATTGTGGTGGAGAAGGTCTGATCAATAGGGAGAAGACAAGGGAGTGAAGGTGGGTGTTTGGTTCATAAAACGACTGGTTGGGAAGTGATATTGGTCATCTCAAATGAGTGGGGAAGAAGGTAGGCAAAGTAGCATCTGTAGCTCGGTTGATTTCACTAAGCTACGACCATGAAGATGGATGAAACGACCACTTGGGAAGATGGTGAAGGGGATGTGGTGTTGTCAGGGGAATGAACCATCAAATGAGCAGCTGGAGGTGGTGAGGTGTTAGAGAAGAAGACCGGTTGCAGTTGGGTGGGGCGGTTGGCTATTGAAGTGGTCAGTGTGCTTGATGGAGATAATGAACGAAGCAGCTACTCTAACATTGGGGGTGGCCGATAGGTAAACAAAATTAATGGAGGGTACTCGATTGTTTTGTGAATCGGCCTCTTCCATTCGGCTTGTTAAATAGGCATAATGCAAAATTGAGCCAATTATGTGGGTCATAAAATGCTCGTTTAGATAGTCATGGGGTTGGTGTTGTGGATGGTGTGGGTCTCGAGGTTCCGAGCACATTCATGTACATGTCATGACTAGAGTCGGTCGTTTAAAGAAGTGAAATGATCATTTGGTTTGAAATGGTGGCATTTCATTGTCTGAAATATGATCAGTCGTTGAATTTGAAAGGGTTGTTTTGAATGTTGGAACGATCGTCTCATTAATGTAAGGGTTAACTGCCTCATTTAGAGAATAAATCCTTGTTGGGTCGGATATCAAGTTGGCTAGACAATCATTCATTTCATCCATGTTTTGGAAACAAAACTAAACTAAAATTGGAACAAGGCAAGGATTAGCTAACCAATTTAAAAATAAAATGCAAAATGGGAAAAGTTGGGTTACCTCCCAATAAGAGTCTAGTATAATGTCAAAGGCCTGACACATGTGTATCATGGAGATGATTTAGGCTTAGTATTGGGAGGGGGAGGAGGATCATTCAAGTTGAGATCTTTAAGTAATGAGAGCCTATGTGCCTCAGAGGCTACCAAATCCTCAACGATAATGTATCGTTTCAGCATATGCCCATTAACTTTGAACTCGCCCTGTACCTTATCCCAGAGAAAAAAATTGACATGTGGGTAAGCATGTCTAACAAGATAGGGTCCATACCATTTGGATTTTATTTTTCTAGGAAAGAGTCTCACTTGGAATTATAGACTAAAAATTCATCACCTTCTTGAATATCTTTCTGCCTGATACGGCCACCATGTCATACTTTGGTTTCTTCCCTGTATATTTTGGCATTCTCATTGGAAGTCATTATAAGCTTGTGTAACTTCTATAATTGAAGAAAACTATTTTCTTTGTCGTAGATAAGTCCAAATTTAGAGTTCTGATGGCCCAAATAGCCTTATTTTCCAACTCTATGGGTAAATGGCAAGACTTGCCATAAATCAACTTGAAAGGAGTGGTGCCTATAGGTGTTTAATAGGAAGTTCTGTATGCCCACAAGACATCATTGAATGTCAAAGCCTAGTCTTTCCTAGTGTGATTGGCTATTTTCTCTAGGGTGGACTTAATTTATCAATTTGAAAATTCAACTTGGCCACTGATTAGAGGATGGTAAGGAGTGGAAACCTTGTGGTGAACTCCATATCTTTTCAATAGGGATTTAAAACTTTTCTCAAAAAAATGTGATCCCCCATCTGAAATCAAGGTGCAGAGGCACCCTGAACCTAGGGTAGACGATGTTCTTGAAAAGTTTGTTAACTTATTTAGAGTTGGAAGTTTTGGTGGGTATGACTTCTACCCACTTGGAAACATAGTCTTCGGCTACCAGAATATATCGGTACCCACAAGAAGAGTGAGAGGGTCCCATATAATCCACACCCACAAACATCAAAGATCTCTATCTCTTGCCAAGAGGTCATGGGCATTTGATCTCTCTTAGAAATGTTCACATACCTTTGGCATTGATCTTATGTTAAGATAAATTCATACAAATCTAGAAACAACGTAAGCCAAAAGAAACCATATTGTAGAACTTTCTTGGCCGTTTTATAAGAACTCATGTGCCCCCTAGTGGGGCCAGAGTGACATTGCTCAAGAATTATATGGGCTTCTTCCTCGGTAAGACACCTGCGATAGAGACCATTAGAGAATAATCTAAAAAGATAAGGTCATACCAATAATAGTGTTTGACATCATGTAGAAACTTTGCTTTAGTATGACCTTTCTAATCAGGGTGAAGGACACCAACTCCAAGATTATTAGCATAGTATGCAAACCAAGGGTATTTAGATTCAATCTTGAGCAATTGATCATCGTTTAGGGAGTCATTTATAGGAATACCATCATTATCACAAGATCTTAGGCAGCTAAGATGGTCAACAACATTCTCACAACCCTCTTTTATCAAGGATTTCTAAATGAAATTGTTGTAGTAAAAGGATCCAACGAATGAGACGGGGTTTGGCATCCTTTTTGGTCATCAAGTATCTAATGGTTGCATGGTCCATATAAACAATTACTTTGGACCCAACAAGGTAAGAGCAAAACTTGTTGAAGACATAGAAAATGGCCAACATTTCATTTTCTATGGTAGTGTAGTTTCAAAGTGCATCGTCTAAAGTTTTGGATGTATAGTAAATAACATGGTGCTTCTTATCAATGCACTGACCAAGAATAGAACCAATGGAGAAATCACTAGTATCACATGTAATTTCAAAAGGCAAGGACCAATCATGTGCTTGAATGATGAGGTGAAAATGAGGTCATCCTTTAAATAAAGAAAATTGGTCATGCATGCACGATCAAATGAGAAGGAACATCCTTTTGAAGAAGGTTGGTTAGAGGTTTGACAATTTTTAAAAAATCTCAAATGAATCGTCGATAGAATCCAGCGAAGGCACAAATGTCCTTAACATAAGTAGGATGGAGAAGCTTGGTGGTCACTTCTATCTTGGATCTATCCACCTCTATGTTGCGTTTGCTAACTCGGTGTCCTAAAACAATGTCGTCTGTCACCATAAGTGACACTTTTCCCAATTTAAAACAAAGTGTGCTTCTTCACACTTTTCTAGAACAAGGGATAAGTGTATATGGCAGGATTCAAAGCAATCTCCAAAAATGGAGAAATCATCCATAAAAACCTCCATGACAGTTTCATTCAACCCAGCAAAAATAATAGAGATGCACCACTGGAATGTGGTTGGGGCATTGCATGACCCGAAAGGCATTCTCCTGAATTATAAGTGTCAAATAGGCAGATGAAAGTTGTCTTCTCTTGTTTGTCAGGATGGATGGGAATATGATAAAAACCTGAATAGCCATCAAGATAGAAGAAATATTGTTGATGGGAAAGGCATTCTAGTACTTGATCTAGAAAGGGAAGAAGGAAGTGATCTTTCCTAGTAGCCTTCTTCAGTTTTTTATAGTCAATGCACATCCTCCATCCCATAATAGTGTGGGTGGGGATTATTCACAATAGTAGTTCCCCCTTTCTTGGGGACTAGTTGGACAGGACTGGCCCAAGGGGAGTTAGAGATGGGGTAGATGAATCCTGAAGTCAAGAGCTTGATAACCTTCAATCAGACCACCTCTTTCATGTATGGATTTAGTTTCCTTTGAGGGTCCCAATATGGTTTGTATTCTTCTACCATAGGAATTTTATGCATGCAAATAGCTTGATTGATCCCCATCAAACCAGTCATTTAATATCCTAGGGAAGCTCTCCTTTCCATAAGCTCAGTCATGAGCTTGGTTTCTTGATCATGAGTAAGATATGAATTAATGATAACATTATAGATTTGTTGCTTATCAAGAAAAACATATTTATGACCTTTAGGGAGTGGGTTCATTTCAGGGGCCTTAGGGGGTTTGAGCTTCTTTTGTAGAAGAGAGACCATCTTAAGGTCCTCAATTTCCTCATCCAAAACTTATTCAAATCTATATGTGGACCCTACATTGATCAAGTCGTTCATCTTCATAGACACAATCGGAAGGGGCATGAGGATGGTTTGGAGGGGATCCTCAAGTAACTCCCAGTCTAGTCTCAACTTGGGAATATTATCAACACAATCAAGAAGGTATACCTCTTCTTAGAGGCTAGGACCCTCATGCTTTCAAACATGCTACACTCTAGGGTTTGTCTTCCAAGGTGTAGGAGGATGGTTCTAGCCTGAACATCAATCAATGCTCGGGCAGTGGCCAAGAAAGGACATACAAAGATGAGGGGGTAGCGTAAATATTTCTTTATGTCCATGATCACCAAGTCACATGAAACATGGGCGTCTTTGTCAACCCTTACATGTATATCTTCAATAATACCCATAAGCTTCTTGGATGCATCTGCTAACTAGATGGTAATGGCAGTGGGAAGCATGTCAACAAATCCTAATCTCCTGCAAGGACTATAAGGCATGATAGAGATACTAACACCTAAATATGCAAGGCCTTTTCTGCAAGCACTATCACCTAAGTAACACCCTATCCCAAAAGAACTAGGGTATTTCTATGTTTAGGCATTTGTCTTTGAATGATGTCAGGGGTGGGTGTAGACAATTTTACCATCTCATACTTTTATGTGGCAGACTTCCTAGTCAATAAGGTTTCCATATACTTGAACTAGGCAGGCATGTCAGTAAGAGCATCCAAGAAAGGGATCCACGTAGATTTTTCATGGCCTCCCTAAATTTCATGAAATGAGTATCAAGCCTAATTTGCTTCAGTCAAGCTTGGTATGGTGGATGAGGCTTGTAGAGAGGTATTTTAGGCTCATCAACCTCCACTTGTGAAACCTCAGGTGTAGGAATGGTGGGTTTCAGTGAAGGTGGAGTTTCAATGACCGTCGTGTCTTCATATTTAAAATATAAGGGTACAACGTGAGTTTTCTCTATAGGAGGGGGTGCATGTGCCTTCCCCAAACGGGTGGAGACAACCTTAAGTTGTTCAGGGTGCTTTGGGATATTTTCCGATTGATCAGAAAAGGTTTTAACTGTGGGTTTTTGTTGGGAAAAGAATTGGGCCAATTGAGCTTCAGTTGCCTTTTGATGGGTCTTCTGGGAAAGGTGGATTTTATTTGTGGAGAGGATGCATTGTTCAAGAGAGGATATCTTGTCACTATGATAAAAAGGAGTGGGGTGTTTTGCTGAGGTTGAGGCGGAGGTTGGTTCATATTTTGGTATTGTTGCCCTTGGTAGGGCCCACAGTTTTGGAAATTAACCCTGTAATTTCTTTGATTCCCAAAGTTCCTTTGATTGTTGTTGTATGGAAAGCTTGGTGGAGGGTGATTGTTGGCTTGAGGATGAGGCCTTTGTTGGGTAGCAATTTGGGGAGCATTTTCATAACCTGATGGGTTACCATATTGGAATCCAAGGTGGTTCCTTGCTTGGTTTTGGTTATAGTATCCTTGACCTGGAATGCTATGAATGGAATTGAGGTCATCCATTTGTTGTCCAACTTCATGTTGCATGGGGGCATTATAGAAATATGGACATTGTAGGGTAGAGTGATCATACCCTTGGCAAATTCCATAGAGAATCTACAGCTTTCACTTGATGAGGTTGCTCTCTCCTCTCATGGTCATTAAAAGAGGATTCTAGGTGATCTTGTTTCAAGGAAATAATCTTGAGGATGGTCATATTTGTAATGGCAGGGTTCTCCTCAGCCTTAGGTACCTTGAGGATCCCATCGGTTCCTTGTCATGCTTGAGTTTCAGAAGCACGTTTGACAACCCCCCAAGTGCTATTTAGGCTCTAAAACGTGAAATTTCTACCAAATGAGGAATCAAGGATTTTTGTGTGTCATTGTCAACACCACGATAAAATATTTCAATCAATTGGGCTTGGGAAATTTCATGGTGTAGACATCTATGGAGGAGGTCCTTAAACCTCTCTAAATATTCTCCTAGGGTATCACCTGGGACCATAGAAATAGAGTGATTTGTCCCCTAATTTCAAAGGTGAGAGGGGGGTAGTATTTCTCCAAAAATTTGGATTTAATTGCATCCCAAGTAGTGATGCATTTGCTTCCTTCCAATGCATTATACCAACTACTGGCCTGACCATCAAGGGGATATTTGAACAATCAAAATCGTATGGCGTCCTTAGCAATGCTAGAGATCTTATGTAGAGAACATTAATCAGAGAAGCATTGAAGATGGTCTTGCCAACTTCCTCCTTTGTTGCCAGAAAAGGGACTGGATTGAAGCATGGTGATCCGTTGCGCATGGATCTCAAATTGAGAGGCGGTGATGTCAGGTGACACAACAAGGTGTTATGCATATCATTTTTTTTGGGATAAAGAAGTCCTTCAATTATTTTTGCCTTTCTGCTTTGCAGAGTGCGACATCTCTGGCTTCTAGTTCAGCCATAAAGGCCTCCCATTGGGTAGCAAGGGCCTGTGTGATGATACAATTTACCTCTTCTTGGTCCATCCTGAGACGGTTTGTTCAATTAAGATGAAAAAAGGTTCTTTCTATTTTTGGATCAAAAAGTGGCGGTGTAGAATCAATGTTAGTTGATCTCACATGCATAGTTATATTGACAAAAATAAGCAGTTGTAGAAAAGTGTACTGCTAGAATAGAAACTCAGCAGAACGAGTAGTACTTTTGAAATGATACTCAGAAGACAGAAGAAAAAAAGTTCTTTTTTCAAAATATTTGGGGTTCAAAAAACAATATGTTGTCCCCAGCAACATCACTATTTTGATACGTGTCGTTTCACACACCAAAAACTAAGGTATTAATCCTAAAGTTTAACCTTCCTAGTATAGAAAGGGTCTCCACAGACAACGTCATTAAGATTGAAATCCCAACCCAATTCACTTGAACAAAAGATGCAGGAAGTAAAGATCAAAAGTTTGATGATTGATTTTACTAAGAACAAGGAAGTGAATTGCAATGAAATAAAAGTTACACCAAAAACAATTAAGAAGAGATTTATTTTAAGAACAGTGAAAAAAGAATTATCTATGAGCAAGACTAAATTGTAATAATTAAAGAAAGCGATTGGAACAAGTGATTGAAGAAACGAGGTTGAATCAATGGGAAAGAATATTGAGATTGGGTTTTACCACCATGGCTAGTGTAAAACAAAACCAATGGAATTCATACAATAAACTAGTTATAAGAAGGTATGCAAGAACATTCACAAATGCATTTAGAAAATTCAGGCTCCCTGTGGACCCATTGGTACTAGCACCCACAAATCCTATCCCCACATCCTAACAAAGATCCTTCTAAGTCTCATCCATATCTGTGTGCATTTGATTGGTTGTTTTGAGCCTTAGGTTCCGCAGTCTTATCCCCCAAGATTAACATTCAATAAAAATGAGAGATCAAAATGTTTAAATCAACCATTATCCAAACCAAAAACCATCTAATTAAGGGAACCATATAAAGCATCGATCTATGTTACAACATGGACATGGGGCTACTACCCACACCTCGATATGGAAAACTACTTAGATCCATAATAGGAAAAAGGGAAAATAGAGGAAGGAAGGAAGTCATCCATAGACTAGAGGACAAGAATTCCAAAGGATCTTAGCTAGTGACAATTAAATGGCTATCTACTTTAGTTCCTTGTTCCAAAGAAAACCAAGAATTAAAGAATGAGAATTGGAATCTTAGGAACAAAAGTAATTTTATTGAAGAACTAGAATATTACACATGCAAGATTTGAAGTAACGAGTGCTCAAAATAAAATTGCAAGAGGCACGACCATTTTAACAGCAAATCAAAACCCCAAAATAAGGATGGTGATGCCATTTCGAATCAAATATTAGCCTCTAAGAAATCTTTGAACCGATCATTTGGAACATGTGACGGTCATTCATCCTTTGAGTGTATGCATTCAAGGGAGAAACCATAACATGTAGTGGCAGCTCCTTACTTAAAGGTGACTTGGTCATGAAGCATATTGAAACGACCGCTCGGGTATCATGAAACGCCCATCTGAGCGATTGAGTTGATCTTTTGGGACAAATGGAATGCTCATTTCACTTGTGAGAGTGTAAAAATGGAGAACTAAAATGGAGGGGTGAAACACACATTTGAGGCTCTAAAGTGTGGCATTCTTGGTCACTGAACTGGTCATCAGGAAAGCTCATGATCTTGTCTTTGAAGATGAAATATGCAAAATGTGAAGGAAAAGAATAAGAATTTGCATTATAGGTTGAAAAGTGGGAAAATTATATTTAGTTCTAGAAATTAGCAAAAAGATGAATTAAATCCTAAGAAAAGCTTATGAAAAATGTAATTGAAAGTGGATGAATATACATTCATCAAAATACCCTGTACTTGAATCTTTGCTTGTCGTATAGTAAAAAAAATCACAAATAATTCCAATTTATACTGGTGACGTATCTATACTCACCCTCATAGCATCACTTTGTTCCTTACCTCCTTATTTGACCAAGCAACCCAATCTCCTAGAACCATGTAACACAAAATTCTATATTCCCTATCAAAACATATTTCATATCTTGTTTCTAAATCAACACTTTGTAGGAAACAAGCTTCTTCTTACGTATGCTCTGACACTCCCATTTTTCTTTCTTATTGTGAGTTTTTGCAATGAACATGACAAAGGAGGTGTGGAAGAAGACGACCCCTCCTCTATTTGACTTGAGATGTAGATTGTAGTTACATTGATCACATTTTTTGTGTGCTCTTTGGCATCTTCTGATGGTATGCCCGGTGCGTTTCCCACCAAGGATACACACTAGCCAACTAGAGGTGGATAGATGCAACCCTAAGGGAGGACACATGTGTGGATATTTCAGAATTTATATTAGCCCTAACCAAGTCGATCACAGTACCAAATAGGTCACCCGCAAGCGCATGGGGTACTATGTAGCATAGGTGAAGGCCAAGTGTAGGGGTCGATCCTCAACGACAGAGGGGCACTAGAGCTAGGCTAGTGTTGGTTGTGTTCCTATTGTGGAGATTAGGGTTGAAGGTTTTGAAGGGGATTTGGTTGGTTGTTAAACTAGGTGCACAAGGAAGTAAAGGCAATTATGAAATCTAGATTATCACAACCCTAAATTGTCCTAAGCAGTAAAGTCTAATGAACTAGATTAAGTAACTAACAGAGCAAGAGAAAAGGTTGACTACACTACACTAGTATAGCAATTAGAAACTAAAAACTAAATTAACCACTGGAGAGAACAAGAACCTAAGTTAACACTAAAGAGCAAGACTAATCAATTAACTAGATTGAGTAAAGGCAACTAAACTAGATTAGCATGAACAAAATAAGAAAGCAAAGTGGGTTTTAGGCAATGAGATTAGGTAGGTGGGCCGTTTGGGGATGTGGTTTGATATTAGTTGGGGGATCTCAACAAAATAAGCAATTATCATAATTCTATCTAGATTATCAAACCAAACAACAAGGCAAGTTCTACTAGAATGTACCCTATACTTCTAGTTGGATAACTAGGGTTAGGTGTAATTCTATTAGGACTTGTCATGTCTAGGTCTCTAGGGTAAGTGGTATTAGGGTAATTGAGAGCCAATGGTAGAAATGGGAGTAGAGATGAGGGTTTTTCACCTCATACCACTAGCCATCTAGCCCTTAGAAAGCCCTAGGCAATTGCACTAATCACACTTACACTAGCCACTTCGATCTGACACTCACTTGTAGAAGGAGGGATGTGTATGTAGGTATAAAGAGAGATATCTAGGGATCCACTAATTGGAGCTAGGATTCATTCCTAAGATTGGCCACATACACTCCAATTCCTCCTAGAAGCTAAGTGTCATCAAACATCTTAAAGTAAGCAATCCATGTTATAAGAACAAACTACATGCAATAAAATAGGAAATGAGATAGAAGAAAGAAGTAATCATCATATATAGAAATTATGTTCATTACAAGTTATTTTCCCCCAACATGGTATCAAAGTCACATTTTAACCCCAAACAACCAACCACTAGGGGCTTATCTACACATGATAAAAGAAATAGCAAAAGAAAGGGGAATAAGGGGGTAGAACTCCATGAAGCTTGAAGTAAAAGCCTCCTTCTTCACCTCCTACCAGATTGGGGACGTCCTCTCTCCTCCATTGGTGTATATGGGCATGAGAGTATGGGGATTGTGGAAGAAAACCTAGAAAACTGGGTTTCTAAGGTGGAAATGAGGTAGAAATGGTGGATGCAGAGCATAAATGCAAGTAGGATGCAATTAATGCTCAAGGAGTGGGTGGAGAGGAGTAATGGAAGCTAACATAGTGTTGTGGCTACCACCCATGTATATATAGGTGGTGGTGGAAGCACTAGGGTAAGTAGGGGGATTGTTGGAAAATTAGTGCATAAAGTGGTAGGATTTAGGTGGTAGCACGGTCGTGTTGGGCAGCACGGCCATGGTGGGGAGTAGTAGGAATGGTCGTGGTGGTGGAGAATGGTTGTTCTAAGAAAATGGAAAAATCACATGTTGATGAGGTGGATGGCACGGCCGTGTTGGGTGGCACGGCCGTGCTGGGAGCTAGGTAGAACGGTCGTGCTGGGTAGGACGTGGAGTTTGAGAGGAGGTCATTCCCTTGAGCACACCCATTCTATTCTTCGGCTAGCAAGGCCATTTTGGGGGCTTCATAGCACGATCGTGTTGGGTAGCACGGCCTTGGTGGCTGAGTTGCTGAAACTTGCAAGATTTGGCAATCGACCTGTAACTTTGTGCAATTTCCAGCATGGTCATTCCTTGGCACCACGGCTGTGTTGGGGTCATCAAGGGAAAAAATGGCTTCAAACTTCATTATCAAAGGACTTCTTTGCTTGATGTCGAATCTTGGCCATTGGGGTAGGTTGAGGGAGCTTTGGGGTCTTATTTGGACCCCTCCATGGGTGGAGGAACCCTAGGACTCCTTCCTCCTCTCTCATCCATCCAAAGCATGGTCCAAGTACCTGAAAATAATGCAAAGAACGTCCATAAGTGCATTTGACAGTAAAACACATATTGGGGGAATTAACTTACAATCTAACTTGTTTAGATGTGATAAAAGTACAAAATGGCATAAGATGCAACCCTAAAATAGGGCTACATCAATGCCCTTATTAGATGCGAGGTGTATGGAAGAATTTAAGGTGGGGAGCATGCCATCCCGGACTTGAATTTTATCTGAAGGTGATTCTTTGATTATTTCTTTGAGAGGGAAGGAGGAGGAAGGTTGTTCTTGTGCTTATAAACTTTCACTTTTTTTCTAGGAGTGTCATTGTATCAGATAGATTCTTCCTATCAACACATTATACAAGATTTATGAAAAATATAATTCATAGTTAAAAAGAGATTTCATGTTTGGTTCTTATAGATTCTATATGGCTTGCCAACATTTCCAAGGAGTGACACTAGTTCTGGGATCTCAAGTGACATGGTGTTTTCAGTCATAGAAATTTGTAAAATTTTTATAAATAAAATTTACTAAATTCAAAAAGGGGTACCATAATGGACATCTACTCATATCGGCCAACCAGAAAGGCCAATTTCTTTCAAAATAAAGAGTAAAAACAAAAACTACATGTAGCAATTGAAATGACAAAACATAATTCTGAGAGAAGGAAAGATAGAGGTTGGAATTGTTACATACCACCCACCTCGACCCCGGGTTTATAATTTTGCTTGTCCCTAGCAAAAACCAAACCCAAGATGGAGGGAAGAAGATCACTCTAGCAGTGGGTAATAATGTGGTGGAGGAGCAGAGGAGAAGGGTGGATTGTAATAGTAATAGTAATTCCCCCAATATGGGAAACTGGGGTCGGGATAAGCCTGATGGGGACAATACTCCTCATGACAGACAACTGGCGGCATAGTGGCCACAATCTACATGCCAAGACTCTTAGGAGTACTACATGAGATACATGTGGTTGAGTTGGTGGCCATGGTGTTGTTGATCATGTTGGATCTCATCAAGCTTGTTGCGGAGCTCATAAAACCCATAGGGCTCGTCAGGCCCCTCCTCATTTCCATTGTATGTCCTGGTGTGATGTCAAGATGGTGGCAAAGGAGGTTTGGTCATAGTGTCATGTGCCTCGAATGAGACACTCCTCCTGTGTGTGATAGTCTCAGGGAAGTCATACAGGTTAGGATTATCTACAAGGAATTGTTGGATGTGCACTGAAAGATCAATCAAATCAAATGCCAGATTTGCAGATGCAAACCTAGCATGTCGCAGAAGCTCGAGGATGACCCAAGTATCCTTGAAAAATAGATAAAAGATGTTATCCACACTAAAATGGAGGAACTATCATCCCTTCAAGTACAAAAGGTCAATCAAGTCATTCTTAAGCTCCAGTGGCAGGAATGACGTGGGAGTGTAGCCCAAAAAATAGGTTATGTAGGTCATTATGTGTCCGATGTAGAAGGAAGAAGAAGTAATGCAGTGATACCGAGCGGCGAGGTGATCAATCAAAGCATTTTCCTAGTTAAGAGGCTCATTGTTTAAAAGGCACCACAAGCCATAGAGCTCAAGAAGAGTGCTTGTGCCTTGAGTGCCTTCCCTACTGAAGATTGTGTGGTCTAAGATGTAATGAAGATATCGAACAACTAGGTTGTTGATGATGATGGCCTTGGGTCCACTAGGTAGCTTGGGCTGAAGACAAGTGATTTTTGCCTAGAATTTCTCTATGTTGTAATTATCAGGGTAGGCATCATGGTGATGCTCCATACAAGGAGAGAGCCAGTAGTCATTTCCTCCATCAAGTATCACAGAGGTAAGCTGCCTGGCGGAGATCTCAAAATCCTCCTCAAAAATCTGGGCCTTGCAACTAGAATTTTCCCATGAGCAGTGGAACTGGTGGAAGGTAGTCATGAACTCGAGAGTGAGATCTCTAAACATAGAAGTGACATGGTAAGGGAAGAGAACAATGTGGTTCTTTAGTAGGATGTCGTTGACGGAGTCCTTGATGCTGAGGACATGAAGGGTAGTATTGCAAGACCATAGGGTGAGTGAAATGCCAGTTGTTTTTATGTCTTTGAATATGTTATAATGTTTGTTGTTGTCAAATTGGGCATAGCTTACTAGAATTGGGGCTATGTGTGAGGGGTGAGGCAAGGTGGAGTCGGGGTCATGTCAAGATGACTGACCCGCTTTTAGTCTCATGAATAAGCTCATCAACTTCCTCAAGGTTGTGAAGCATCTTGCCAGGCATCTCAAGTCAGGATTCCTCAGCAGGCTTCCGAACGGAGATTGCGGGGCCTGAGGTAGAGCTTTCCCCTTTTGGAGGTGGTTGAAGAACCCATCTCTTGATCCATATCTTGACATCTTGGGGCTGCTGGAAGGATGAGATGCTCGTTTGGAAGATGCAATGGTCGTCTTAGGTAAACAAATCAAGCATTTAGCAAGACATGATCATTTGACCTTATTGAAGCATGCTCCTAATCACTGAGATGCTCATTTTACTAGAGAGCCAAACGTCTACATTAGTGGTTGCATGACTCGGTACAACAAGATGGGCAATAGGGACGGTCAGGTCAGTTGGCAAGATGTCCAGTTCACTATGGTCACGAATGTCTGATCAGTAGGGAGAAGAAAAGGGAGTGAATGTGGGTGTTTTCTTCACAAAATGATCGGTTGGAAAGTGAGATAGGTCATCTCATATGAGTGGTAAAGAAGGTAAGAGAAGAGTGTCAGTGACTTTATTGATTTTTCCAAGAGATGTCCCAGATGGTTGACTAAACGGTCGCTTCGGAAGATAGTGAAGGGGATTTGGTGTCACCGGGTGATTTAACTACCAAAGGATTAGCTAGCGGTGGCAAGATGTTAGAGAATAAGACCGGCAACAACTTTGGTGGGCTAGTTGGTTGTTGAAGTGGTCGGTGCCTTGACAGAGACAGCAGATGAAGTAGTTCATCATTGGGGGTGGAGGCTAAGGAAATAAAATGAATGGGGGTTACCTAGTTGATTTGTGAATTAGTCAAATCAGCCTCCCCCATTTGGCTTGTTAAATAGACAGAACCCCAAATTGAGTCGATCATTTGGGCTGTGAAATATTCATTTTTATAGTCGTTGGGGTGGTGTTTTGGACGATTTGGGTCTCGAGGTTCTGGGTGCATTGATGCCCATGTCACAACTTGAATCGGCCATTTCAAGAAGTGAAACTATCATTTGGTTAGGCAATGGAAGTGTTTTGTTATCTAATTTTGATCAGTTGCCAAATTTTGAAGGGCCATCTTGAATGTTGAGACGATCGTCTCATTAATGTAATGGTTGCATGCCTCATTTGGAGTGTAAGATTTGTCACAGTCAGAGGTGGAGGGGTTGAGTATGTTCAAGTCAAGATCTTCAAGTAATGAGAGTTGATATGCCTCAGAGTCTATAAAATCCTCAACAGTGATATATCGCTTTAGACTATGCCCATTAACTTTGAACTCGCCCTGCACCTTATCCCAGAGAAGAAAATTTCCATGTAGGTAAGCATGTTTAACAAGATAGGGTCCATACCATCTATATTTGAGTTTTCTAGGGAAAAGTCTCAACCTATAACTGTAGACTAGAACTTGATCACCCTCCTGAATATCTTTCCTCCTAATATGTCCATCATGGCATAATTTGGTTTTGTCCTTTATATTCTGGCATTCTCATAGGCAATCATTTTGAGTTCGTCTAACTCCTATAACTGAAGAAAATGATTTTCTCTTGTCATAGATAAGTCGAAATTTAGAGTAGTGATGGCCCAACTAGCCTTATTTTCCAATGGTTAAATGTCAAGACTTGACATAACTCAACATGAAAAAGTGGTGCCTACGTGTGTTTTGTAGGCAATTATGTATGCCCACAAGGTATCATTGATTTTTGAAGCCCAATCTTTCCTAATGTGATTGACTGTATTCTCTTGGATGGGATTAAGTTTTTGATTTGAAACTTCAACTTGACCACTGGTCTGAGGGTGGTAAGGAGTGGCGACCTTGTTGTGGGCTCCATATCTTTTCAATAGGGATTCAAAACTTTTCTCAAGAAAATGTGATCCCCCTTATCAAAGGTAATTAACATGGTCAGTGAACCAAGGGTATTGGGATTCAACCTTGAGCAATTGATCATTGGGTAGGGAATCATTGATAGAATTACCATCATCATCACAAGAGCTTAGGCGACTATTAATATTGTGACAACAACATTCTCACAACTCTTTTTATCAAGGATTTCTAAATTCAATTGATGTAGTAAAAGGATCCAATGGATGAGATGGAGTTTGGCATCCTTTTTGGGCATCAAGTATCTAATGGATGCATGGTTCGTATAAACAATTACTTTGGACCCAACTAGGTAAGAGCAAAACTTGTCAAAGGCATGGACAATGGCCAACATTTCCTTTTATATGGTAGTGTAGTTCTGATGGGCATCATCTAAAGCTTTGGATGCATAGTAAATAACATGGTTCTTCTTATCAACCAAATAGAAATATTAGAGATAAAGGAATTATACAATCATTGTAACACTAGTAACAATACTAGGTTAAGTTGTTCTCTAACTTCTCCAATTACTTGGATAGCAATGAAGTCTTGCTAGATACCAGTCATTGCTTCTGAAATCATAATGTGATTATGAATATCACTATCAAAATAATTTGGAACCTATAGGGTCTCTATAGATCTCAATTCCTATCACATAGGATGCTTCATTTAAACCCTTCAGAGAAGGTACTTTCCTTGCCATGTTTTAAGATATGGAGTATATAGATGTTATTCTAGATCATTACGTGAAATATAAATATGCTCCCACTAAATCTTTTGTAATCACAAATTTCTTCTTCATTCTGACTCAAGTCAATTTCTTTGACTATCTTCTCAAATTGAAGATTCCAGCTCTGAGATACTTTCTTCAATCCAAAGATTGACCTTTGTAGTTTGTAGACTTTATTTGAATTATATGTATTTATAAAATCTTTAAGTTGTGTCATGTACACAATAATATGGTTTTAATATCCATCTTGCCAAATCTCATAGTCATATTAAGTTGCAATGGCAAGCATAATCCTAATGGATTAACCATGGCAACTGGTGAAAAGATTTCATCATGTTCAACACCTTGAACTAGTTTGAAAACTCTTTGCAACCAATTCTCCCTTCTATGTTGGTCACCCTATGGGTTTTACCCCTTTAGGTGGATCCATCAAGGTCATACCTTGTTGGTGTACATGGACTCCATCTTGGACCTCATGGCCTCAAGGCATATATTAAACTCTAGTCCATCAATAGCATCTAGGTAGGTTGTTGACTCATCATATATGAACAACTTACCTCCTTCTTGAGTTATAAGATATCATAATCTTTCAAATTCAAGGTGTATCCTATTAGATCTATGAGGTTTTGTGATATATAAGGAACTTGAGATTCCATAAAATTTTGTGATTATTATTGTTTCTATTATATCTCTTTAGGTTCAATGTTTTCTTGTTTGTCTCAAACTTCTCGAGTTCTACTTTTCTCCCACTAATTCCTTTGGAATTGAATTCCCTTTAAGGAATACAACCATCCTAGAAACAATACACTTTTTTTGTTGGATTGGAATATAAAAGTAGTATTTAACAAAACAATATCTATGTGATTCGTGGACAAAGCTTTCCAAATAACTATTTTCTTACACAAGCTTTCAATCCTAATCTTTAAAAGACATATTGTGATGCCTTCCATGTCATATCTCATATGGTGTCTTCTGAACCATTTTAGACGATACATTGTTTTATTGTAAAACATGTGCCAAAAGGAATTCAGAATATAACCTAAATTTATTGATAATCATGCCATGACTTAATAGGGTGTGATTCCCTCTTTCTGATACATCATTATGTTTCAGATGGAGTTCATTGTGATACACTATCACTATCTCTAGAAGTTCCACAAACTATGAGTTCAAAATATTTCAACATCGATCCTATCAAAGTGTCTTAATACTTCTACCAATATAGTTACGTACTTTATTCATGATCTCCTTAAACAATCTAAGAGATTTATACTTGTATTTCTATAAATACAACATTGTCATATCTACTAATAGCATCAATAAATATAATGAGGTACTGATAACTACCTTTAGCATTTATTCTGAAAGGTCTATATACATCAATATGTGTGAGCCCTAATAGAATGATCGCTCTCTCACTACATCTAGTGAAGATGCTTTTGTCATATTTTCCAACAAATAACACTTACATGTCTCTATTGGTTCAATAACCAAAAGAGTCTAGATAGCCATCATTATGGATTCTAGAAATGCAATTCTCATTCATGTTCTTTAGATGACAATGCTAAAGGTATTTGTTTGAGTCATCGAGTCATTCACATATTTGTCTCTTCAACTATCAAGTATATATTATGAGACATTGGGCATTGCCATATGAGAACTTAACTTTTAAAATGAAACATCAATTTATTCATATTCCATACAAGATACATGATGTTTTCATTAATGGCAGGTACATAACAGCAATTTACTAATTCTATTGCATGCCCATTAGATGAATGATAAATTCCAACGGAAGTGGCAGCAACTCTTACTCTGCATAGTTGTAGCTTACTTCTTTGCAAGCCCTAAAGTGGATATCTCTATCTCCTTCTTCTTGAGATCCTCTATAAAGAGGACAATTCCTTTACAATTTCCAGGCAGGTGACAATGGTAGCGCTTTTCTTTCTTAACCATTTAAGTAAAAAGGAAAGATTCCTTTTGCACTTATCCCTCTCCTTATCTTAAGTGCAGAAGACTTGGACTTAATCTTAGCCTCATAACTCTTCTTGGCCCTTGCCTTTGTCCTTGGACTCCGTTCCACTGATCATCATTATGGGTTTGTCCATCTTCATTTATTCTTCGACATTAATCAACATGACAAGCAATTTAGATAGTGGTTTGGTCAAGTTACTCAAGTGATATCACTTGATAAACTGGATATATGATTCAGGCAATGATTGTAGGACCATATCCATGGCCAACTCTTGACCTAAAAGAAATCCCAGTCTCTCCACATGCCCAATCATATGAGCACATGGGGCTATATTGGATCTCCCTCTGTTAGTTTGCACTCTAATAAAGCCTTTGAGACATTATCCTTGATTTCTTTACATGATTCTTAAGATGTGTTACAATCTTGAGAATGTCCATGGTTTCATGTTGCTCATAAAACTCATAGTTCATACAGCTCAACATAAGGTATTTGATGTCTACGACATCATTGGCATGCTTCAAGTAACCATCCATTTCAACCTTAGGTACATTTGGAGCGAGTTCCTCTGGCATTGGTGTTTCAAGGACGTAGAGCCTATTCTCATGATTGAGAATACTTCTCAAAGTCACAAACTAGATATGGAAGTTTATCTCGTTCAACTTGTCCTTATTAAGGACTAAACTCAAGGATAACATGTTTGTGTTTGGCATTAGATTCTACACAAGAAATTTTGCAACTTTTTCAAAACATTTTGATTTGATTTGATAATGTTGTATAATAAAGTATTGCTCCCACTATTTTGTTCAAATTGATAACCCTCATTTATCAATTCAAGATTGCAGTGTACAATTTTCTAGTGAACCAAGACCCAAAACAATTAAATTATTACTCGGCCAACGCCATTGTCCGTAACTAATTATTGGGGTAGGAAAATTTTACCAATTGCATCTCATGCAATTCTTGTATAGATGGTATGCGCAACTCCTTGCCATAGTCCATCTACATGCTTCTAGGTGCTTAATATCATTAAGGATACTCATTTAAGCCTGACCTAAAATCCAACATGACAGTAATTCACCCTGTTTGGCATGCCCACATAACTACCATCACACTTCCACAAGATGGACATCACACCACACTTGACATGCCCACACTTAGTCAAATCAAGCTTTTTATGTGTGTTGCTTATGGAAAGCATATAATACTTAATATTTGATTGAGGGATTTTATATATAATTACATATACATATCCAATCACCACATACTTATGTATCATATACATTCTACTACAACAAATGAAAAGCATGCAATTATAAACACAAGTGATGGTTATGGCCATACTATTGCAATTCCTTGGAGCCACAAGGAATTACTACAACCTAAGGTCTACATCATATGCAGCAACCTTTTTATGGTGAATATCCATTCTCGTACCAATCTAGATTGATCAGTTCAGCACTTAAACTGATCAACTCACCTCTTGACCGTTTGGTTGGGTTCTTAATATGCTCGTATGGTCTCAATATAGACTCCTCTAGCTGACTGGTTGAAGTGCCAATTGATCAGTTCATCTTCTCTTATTGTCTGGCCTCCTCAGTCCTCCAATCAATCAATTTTTATCATGAGTCGATCGATGTGTTAGATGCAGAACGTCTTCTCACGATAAAATATAAATTAAAATTATCTTATTTCATATTACATTGTAAAAGGGAAAACCTCAAGTTACATTCGAGGGGAAATAATAAGAAGAACATTAATTTACATTTAGAAAGGAGGGGAGAGGCTCGGTATACAAACTGAGATGTAAAAAGGAAAAAACAAACACAACCATGCATACACATATCCAAGGTTATTGGCCATAACCATGCTAACATCCACCATCAAAACCAACTTTTAGGGCGTATATATATATATATATATATATATATATATATATACATATATATACATATATATACATGTATATACATATATATATATATATATAAGTTTTTTAATCATATGTGGTAATTAATCAAATATGCACATTAATCGGTTTAATATTCACATCATTTGCAATAAAATAAATATGATCATATCAATTTATACACTGTAAATTGATGTGGCTCTGATACCACTATTGGGAAATCATGGCGATAGATAAGGTAGTAAAAATAAAAAATCTGATTCTCTAATCAACAGATCGCGTCAACAACAATGTATCTAGGAAATAGGGTAACAAGAGTTATACCTACTCATGTGGCAAGTCCAATGATAACTCTTGATGTAGTGTCATGCTTCTCCTCCAAGCAGCAACATGCTTCTTCTTGAGGCAGTAGCACTCGAACATTTGCTAGCAACAACACCCTGGTGCAACCCCACGAGTGGTGGTTGAAAGCGTCATCCTAGCAGGAAAACTCCCTATCTCTAGTGCAGTCACGCGGACCACTGGAAACTCTATGTTGCACTACCAGAGCCAATGGGAAGGAGTTGTCCCTTTGAATGTCAATCTGCTAGGATTGATTTTCTCTCTCAATTTTCTTTCTCTCTCTTGCTATCCCTCCCTTTTTAGGTAGGACTTGATAGGGCTCTCTATTAGTTACCAAAATCAGAGAGGGAAACAATTGTCTGATACTATTGTTGTGTCTGGAAATCCCCAGGTACCCCTCTATTTATAGGATAGGCTAGGACCAATATTTCCAATTGGTTTGAGAGTCGAAGAGACAGAAATCACATTTTTTTTGGAAACTACAATGATGAACTGATCAATTCACTATCCAATGGGTTGGTTTAGAGGAAAATTGCTCATTTCATATCTTGAACCGGTCATTTCATGTACTTTCCTATTCGGAATTAAATCGACATTCAATATTTGATTAATGCAAAACATGATTTCAGCATCAAATCCTTGATCCAATCAAATTGGTCATTGAACATGACAACCTAGATGATGAACTGTTTGGTTGACATCATGAAATGGTCATTTCATATCATGAAAAGGTCATTTCATATCATGAAACGGTCGTTTCATATGTGAAATGGTTATTTCATAAGTGAAATGGTCGTTTCACATGTCTAGATCAACAAATATTCAGCCAATTGTTGTTTCTAATTGACCTCAAACCCCAACCATTTGTTTCTACACTTGAACTGGTCGGTTTAGATTCTAGTCAGTCAATTTTGAACCTCAGTTGTTTAGTTGAATACATAAACACTTTTCGTAATCAAGTTAAACATCATTCATGAATAAAATCCTATTCCAAGTGTATCCTATGTGTGTGATCCTATAGGTCCCAAATTATGTTGGCAGTGAAATATTTATAACCAACTTATGACATCAAAAGCAATGAGCGGTATCTAGTAAAACATCATTACTACCCAAGTATTTTAGAAAGTTGGAGAACAACTTCAACCTACAATCCATGATCAGTGTTACTATGATCGTATAATTCCTTTAAATCTAATATCTGTATTGAACACTAGGTATGAAATCATCATCCTCTCAACATTCAATTCATGTTCCTTGAACTAGAGAAGACTATATGAGATGCATGTGAGTTCACATATCATATATATTGTCACATGAGTATGGACATACATTTCTTAGTCTCGCTTGTCAAGTGGATTGAATATCAATCTATGTAGGAGGAAAAAATCCCATCTACATCATTCACACTTAATCCCCATATGTCAAAATGCACATGAGCATCACCTTTATGGAAACCCTTATTCAAGGTCATGTTGGTTGATGTCTGAATACATCAAGCAACATGTGATGAGTGTAGTGACTTCAGGTCTAAGAACCACAATCACCACCATCACTATGAGAGATGATTTTGACTACCATTCCATGGTATCCATGTATCACTCTCAAGGTGGGTCTATCTCATACACTATTCTCTAACATGTACCAATGTGCTTGACTTGATATCACACATCATGACTAATGAGACATTGTTATCAATCAACATACACTCTAGTCTTATGTATTATTGTTGTATATTTTGCTTCCACGATAAGAAACATAACATGAATGCATATACTCTTTTCATACATATGATCTCATTGTTCAGGTCATCAACTCAAAGACATATGTCATAAGTAACATCATTCTTTAGACATCTACTATGTCTATGTCATCATCTCATGATTGAGACAAACATAATAGGTTAAATTACCTTTATGATTATCAAATCAAATATGTAATGCCACATTCCAATCATCATATGATTGTCTCTCCGGTCATACCTACCAAAAATATCCTATTGATATTCAACATTTATGGATTGAAGAACAATTCCCGACATCAGAGTGGTCATCATAGTAGTTTCACATCTGTCTAGGTTTTGTTCTATGTCAGACAAGATTCTTTCAGTTGTGTTCTTTATAAAATCTAATAGATTCATAAGTTGTCGATCAATCATTTTGTTGTGTTGTTGTAGGTTAGATATCTACCCAGTCACTCTTTCCATCTAATTCTACATCATACTTACTGTGTTGATATTAATGGTTCTTTGATTTGTCTTGTCATTAATCTCCACTTATCTCTTTGTGAAGGAAAAATCTCATGTGATGCCTCGATTTCCACAAATGATATTACTCAAAACCAAACATGGAAAATATAACTAAACATGCGGATTACCAAGAAAAGTGGGAAATTAAACTGATTTAGCAAAACCACCATAATCCAAAAACTTATCGCATATAAACCCACAATCATGTAACATGCATTACATATCATATCACAAGGTGCTTACATCATTGTGTATCATCATTCCTGTCATCAACCTATTACATGAGGTACATATATCACATATATACATATACACATGCCATATCTTCCATACATGGCTCACATGACAAAAACCTCGTATGTATAACATATCTACAAAACACATCGAGAACACCCCTAAAGACCTGAGTGTACTGGGATGACATCTAGGACTCTATCACCAAAAGACTAGCAAGACATCCAACCTTATTAGCTACTACTCTTACTGCCTCTCTTCCTCAGTTGCATGATCTCTACCTCTTACTGTTGCTCTTCCTCAGTTACATGATCCAACCTATAATATGTTCAATTCCACTTACAAACTATTTTATGCATGGTTGGGGGCACGATTCCCGCAGGAAAGGAGCAATGTAAGATAAAGTCATCTAAGGACCAACTGAAGAAGGAGGTCAAGGACTTCTGATACTTAGCTTGGTGGGGTGCCATCTACACCTTAGAAGATCAAATATCAAGTTTTAGAGAAGATTTATGCCCTGGATTTGGCTTACCTTTTTGTATTAGAATTTAGTTCAAGGATGAGATAGTTTATAGTATTAGTTTTCTCTTTCAAAAAATAATGTATCAATCTATATTTTGATTTAATGCATGGTGTTTCATTTTTCTTGTTGCTATTAAATATCATGTTTTGTAATGTTCCTCCATGCCAAGTGACCCATGTTACAAACAACATAGGGTTTGCTTCCGTTGTCATGTATGTATTTGGAGGGGAATTACATTTATAGACGTCCTTTTGCTCTAGTAAGTCCATTACAAAAAGTAGCAAATTAGCACCCTTCATCAAAACATGGTAGGAACAATTTCTTTCTATGATTGGTACCTCTTGATGCATGGGTTTTTAGTCATTTTCACATGCATATTTCCCTTGATTTTATGTGTTGTTTTGTCATTTATCTGATTAATAATGCATGAAATGCTATAAATGGATTGTGATATTTAAATGCCTCAAATTATCTGATTTTTACTGTTTAAGATGATTTAATATTTATCCCGAGCATTTATCCACATCCTTGGGCATTTTCAAGTACAATTGAAACTTCACAGAGTCGATACTACCAACTCCACATTATTGCTTGCCCAGAAAAGACTTGCACAGACTCGTTACTACCGACACTCCAAGTCATTAGTACCAAAATCACATCAGTAAAGCACAAGGATGAATCACAAAAAGTAAGACAATGCTCGGGTGACCTGAAGACTCAGTGCTATCGAGACAAGTCGATAGTACCAACATTGTCAAGAGTTGCGGCTACCCTAGGATCTCGGTACTACCGACTGCCAAGTCAGTACTATCGAGTCTGTCTGATTTGGCAAATATGAAGATGGTAATCCAATCCAACGGTGGACGTTATTTCATACTATAAGTGACTCCTATGACCTAAGGGCAGTTTGGCTAGAGGAAAGGTAGCATCTGTATTCCATTGCATGACATCGGAGAGGAAGAGAATAAGAGAAAGGAACTAAAGTCTTAATCAGGGACGATCTGAGCACCTCTAGAAGGCGAATCGGTAGTCGTACGATAGTTGATTTCACGCATGACGTAGGGGATCATCCGAATCAGCTATTCACCAGGGGTTACTTAGTTTCTCTAATGTTTCCCACATTTTTCTATTTCTCCACCATGTATTCATCAAGAAAAACTATGTGAGGCTAAACCCCTTGATTCCTTAGGACCCGAGAGTAGCCTGGATATGCATTGTAAATGATTTCCATGCATTAATATCAACTTTATCCCTATTTTCTAGATACAAATCTATGAAGTTGCATTGTTCTGTTTATGCTTGATCAACATAGATATATTATTAGACTCTTAATCATTTCGGGAGAGAGGTTAAGGGTTGGAAAGCATAGATTTACCTATTTATTGTGCCCCTTGAGAAAGACGGAGAATAAACGGGAGGAGAAACCCAAAGTTCAATCATAAAGCACCTAACTAATCAACCAATTGATGTGGAAATGAGGTTGGCATTAGAATAGGTAGTAGACTATGTTGTAGGAGTGGGTAGTTCTAACTAAACTGGTTCATAGTAGAGTTAAGATGATTTGTAGATACAAAATGAGTGCTTTCACCTTGGAGGGATCCACCTCAATCCCACGTCTCTCATAGAGACGGGGACCTGTCTAAGATGCAGATTGATTTGAAAAGGCTCTTCCAACCCCTGGTTAAGGGCCTGGAAGGATAGCGGTCTCCCTCTCTTTTCTTTTCAAAGAATTGTCAAAACAAGAAGAGCGGAAGAAGAAGTCAGAAGTGGGGGGGGAAGAAATGATCTAGGGATAGGTATAATAGATATTGGTGTTGGGAACGAATTGCAATGTTATCTGTGGTGAAACCACAATCTTAAGGAATTTTCTAAATCTGAGTAATCTAAGTGTTAAGTTTGTTATATTCTATTTTTGCTTATGTTCAATCAAACCCACTCAATTACACCAGCCTAGCTGATTAGACTATAGTTAGTAGTAGTCTTCTGAAGAACGTTTCCTTGTGTTTGACTCGGGCCTCAAAAGGTCCTATTACTTCGATACGTTCACTTGTGTATAATGCACGGTAAAAATGTGTCAAGTTTTTTGCGTCATTGTCGGGGAAACGACAACATCCAGCACTACGAGTGTTGTGGTCGGCCACTCTAGGCCAACCCTTTTTTAAAAAAGAATTTCCTTTTCACTTAGAGCTGAATTATAAAATTATTATTGCTTCTATATCCGCTATTGTACACTGACAATCAATTTGCTACTTTCAGGCACTAGTGTATGGTGCATACTTGAGCCCACAATTATGGAGAGCCATCTTCACTAGGGTTTGGCCAAGTAGAATGCCTTCACAGAGAGAGGGAAGTTGGAAGGTCAGCGGATAGATTCAACTGAACTCCACCACTGACACCTCCGCCTGAGAGACCGGTAATTCCAGAAGAACTTGAGTCAGTAGAAATAGGGGATGGAGCAGAACAAATAATATGGGAGAGGACCATAGCCTCTGCCTCAATACACTACTACAGAAGTGCCTTTTAGTGTCGGTTGTTTAACCCCCTTTGGCGTCGGTTTCTGAATGACGCCTATGTGGGCGCCGCTAAAAGGGTGGACACTTCAGCGTCGGTTAAAAAACCGACGCCTATTTAATATAAAGGCGTCGGTGTTTTATAAACGACCGACGCCAAAAGGGTTCCCGCCACAGAAAACGGCGTCATCTAGGACGCTTTCTGCGTCGGTTTTATACTAAAACACCGACGCAGAAAAGTGTCCTAGATGACTCTTATTTCCTGTAGCGCGAACACTTTTGGCGTCGGTGTTTTATAAAACACCGACGCTGTAAGTCTGTGCTGACGGTTATCGGTAAATAACTGACGCCTATATCTATTTTTTTTTTATAAATCTGTTTGCAGGCCTGCTGTGGCTGGTCAGCAGGATGAGAACCTGCAGTTCAGTTTTCTGAACTGTAGGTTTACGACATCCATTGATATCAGCCTACAAACAGGCCACAAACCTGCAAAATTAACATAAAAAGATTCACACAAGTAGATACATTCAGACATCAATTCAATTGTCACGTTCACACATATAGAATCATTCAAATACATGTTTTAACATTCAGAAACATTCATTTACAAAGTATCATTCATCATCACTATCAACATCCCAATTATATCTTACAGTTGCCACTGTTTGTACAACTATTGCCCATTCTTCTCTTACTTCATCTAATGCTTCCCTCGTATATGGAGCATGTACATTTTTTAAGTGTTTGCCTATAGTGTGGTCAGTTTTAAACACCTGCAAAGAGAATGATGTATATAAGTAATAATATAAAAATAAGATTGATATATTTTATACTAACTAATGAGACTATATATAATACCTCATGTATGGTATCGATGTCTTTCTTCGCCTGTGTATGGTATAGAACTCTCCTCCAGTATCTCCCTCACAGACTCCTGTGCGGAGAGGGACATTCCAACTCGAGATATCATCTTCCGTTGCCTCCTCCGCAGCAATATCCTTATCTCTGAACGTTTCTCGTAGGATTCTGAACCCCTCCTTCCCTCTACTACATCGAAGCCATGCCACAGTTGAACCCTTTCACCGAGCCCTACCCGGCCAAACAGACGTCGCCTGAAGTACCACCGTCGTCGTCGTCTCCACCTCCATCGCAACTTGCTGTGCTAGTCCTGGCAGTTTATCACCCCACATGCTTTCCTCACCAGTTCCTGCCGCTAGACGACCACACAATGGAATCCAAGAGGATATGCAGGCATTCGCCACAGACTATAGGATGAGTATACTCAGCTTATAGTCTTTGGCGAACTCCTGCATATCCTCTTGGATCCATTGTGTGGTCGTCTAGCGGCAGGAACTGGGGAGGAAGGCATGTGGGGTGATAAACTGCCAGGACTAGCACAGCAAGTTGCGATGGAGGTGGAGACGACGACGACGGTGGTACTTCAGGCGACGCCTACTTGGCCGGGTAGGGCTCTGCGAAAGGGTTCAACTGCAGCATGGCTTCGATGCAGTAGAGGGAAGGAAGGGGTTCAGAATCCTACGAGAAACGTTTAGAGATGAGGATATTACTACAGAGGAGGAGGAAACGGTAGACGATATCTTGAGTTGGAATGTCCCTCTCCGCACATCAAGTTGCTCCAGCCGCCTCCGCGCATCTGAAAATGTCATTAAAAAGGCAAACATTTAGCATTTGTATTAACTAGAAAAAGGAAAACATTTAGCATTTGTATAAACTAGAAAAAGGAAAACATTTACCATTTGTATAAACATACATGTCTCTAAAATTGTGATCTTTTATCAATTAACAATCCTTCATTGTGATCTCCGCGCACATATAAGTCATCATTAGCTTCAATATTTTGTGGAGTTGGCAACCCAACTGAGAATGGACTGGAGTCATCATACTTATCATAGTACTCTTCTTCATCTATAGGATCTTCAATGAACTGTCTTTTACCATGAAGAACAACCGACCATTTATCATTTGCAGGATCATCGATATAGAATATTTGTTTTGCCTGTGATGCCAATATGAATGGTTCAGCCTTCTCGCCAATCATTTCAAAGTTCACCAAAGTGAAACCCAATTCATCCACTATAACTCCTTTGGTGTTATCAACCCAATTACATTTAAAGAGCGGAATATTGAAATCTATGTAGTCAAACTCCCAAATGTCTTCAATGACACCGTAATATGACATTTTAGCTTCACGTGGACTCTTATCCTTTGCACTTGCAAAGTACATAGTTGACGCTTGAAGAGTGACCCCACTATTTTGGACGACACTCTTATCATCTTGGCGCTTTGTGTAATATGTGAATCCATTAATGTCAAACCCTTCATAAGACATAACATTCGGTTTTGGTTTAAAGGCGAGACATTTGATAGTTTCTGTAATATCATTTGGTGTGTGAGATAGTTGATGTAAGACTTTATCTTCAAACCACTTAGTAAAAGTCTTATTGTGCTCTCTAGCAAGCCACATTGAACTTGCTCGAGGATGTTGTCTCTTTATGAAATTGGTATGTTCCTCGATATAAACACTCACTTCGTCCATATTATGTAAAATATACAAGTGAGCTTGTTCCAACTGCTCACGGCTGATTACTTTCACCCGTGATCCCAAAATTCCTTTGCCCTCCTCAATATTCGTGTCATTATCAGGAGTGTCATTACCACTGAGAAAGTCATTGCAGAAATCCATAACCTCTCTCGCCACATAACCTTCAATAATACTCCCTTCAGGACGATAACGGTTTCGAACATCACCTTTAAAAACACTCATGTATCGTTCAAAGGGATACATCCAATGCAAGAAAACCGGTCCCAAGATTTTCACTTCCCTAGTCAAGTGGACAACAAGATGTACCATGATATCAAAGAACGAAGGAGGGAAATACATCTCAAGCTGACATAGGGTAACAACCACTTCTCTTTGCAAATTATCGAGAGTATCAGGGTCAATAACTTTGCTGCATAGACTGTTGAAAAAGAAACAAAGTCCTTTTGAAATAATACACAATCATTCGGGCATGCGTGTATCTTTTTGGCCTCCATTCCCATTGGGCACAACATTTTCTTTACCTGGTATGTTGAGATTGGCAGCTCGTTTCCTTCAGGAAGAATTTCTTTCAACAAAGTCAACAATTCAGTGAAGCTTTTGTCGCTCCATCTATTGTTAGCTTTCAACTTATACAATCTCAGCACAGCGCTAAGCTTCGTAAACTTAGCACAGCCTGTGTATAACGGTATCTCAGCATCATGCACAATGTTTGTAAAGATAGGAGGTGGATCGGTGTGCTCTACCCTACAACTATCCAGCATCGCATCAACAATGTCTGCTGGAACTGGTTCGTTCACATTTACGTCATCGGAGGCAATTTCTTCTTCCACCCAAGCACTGCTATTGACATCTACTGGATTCGATTTTGAAATCTCTCCATGCCAGTGCCATTCTGTATAGCCTTGTACAATCCCGTTGCACATGACATGACTTTTGATTTCCTCACCAGTGTTGAGTTTCAAGTTGTTACCGCAATGCCTACATGGACAGTAGAACCTATCTGTAGGTTTTTTCCTATGTTCCTCGGCAAATCTAATAAACTGATCAAGACCAGATATAAACTCTGGGGTGCAACGATTACGAATGGACATCCATGATCTATCCATTCTATGATCAGAGAAAGCAAGTATATATTAGGAAAGCAAGTATATATTAGGAAACAAGTATATAAGCAAGTATGTCGTATTACAGTTCATCATTAAGAAAGATATAAGCAAGTATGTCGTATTAAAATAGACTAAACAATAAAAGAATTTTTTTTTGAGGCAAGACCATATGAGAAAATAGTAGTGTAATCATGTAAATGGGAACATTCATGGGAACACACACTTCAGTTATAAGCATTCATGTAGCAACTTACATTTCCATTCATGGGAACAAACACTTTAGTTATAACAATAACTAAACAAAGGGGTTGGTGTACCCCTAAACATGCGCATAATTAAAAAAACTATTACTACAGACAAGTCTAGATAGATAGACAACTAAATACTACACCAACATGGTCCCGCATGCATCAGTAACTTCTTTTTGATGATGAAGCTGTGTCACGAAGCTCCTCACTGTATTTAGACGAATCTGAACTGATAGGGGCCTCAGATTCCGATTCCTCATAGATGATATCCGACGCCTTGCGCTCATACCGCAGAAGATGATCGAGGGTGTCGCAGTTGTTGTTGGTTATCCAAACTTTGATGGAATTATCGGCAACTGGACGGAGAAAAAGCCTATTCCAACGGACCAGATACAGCTCTCCAATCCAATCATGCCAACCGGATTTTGATACAAGATTTCCCGCCAAATCATACTCAACCTCGATTACATGTGAATAATTTCCAAAAGTTAGGGTCACTTTACCAGGCATGTAGTGTCTTCCTTTTAGAAAACGCCAATGTTTGGGTATGACCAATTGGTTTAAGGAACGGTCATCTAGGATGATGTCCAATTGTTCTTCAATAGGGAACGTTAACATTGACATAGAGGCCCAATTCATAGTCATTGTTATGGGAAGACAGAGACTGCACAATATTAGTATTAACAAAGTGTAAGTACATATAACGATGTTATATATTTTCAGAAAAAGTTGTATAACATCAGTTAACCTTTTAAACAAGTATATATTAGGAAACAAGTATATATTAGTCAATCTTGGACGGGTTTCTAGGCCAACAAACACATTTGATGTCAATCTTATATATAATAAATGTGTACCACCTATCCCATCCTTGAACACCTAATCTCACTTAGGATGTAAGTGTATAATGTGTATTTGGTTTTCAAGAAAATTTCGGCAGCATTTCCCCGTTGTTCTCTAAGTACATATGTACTTAGAGAACAAACGGGGAAATGCTACCGAAATTTTCTCGAAAACCCATTACACATTATACACTTACATCCTAAGTGAGATTAGGTGTTCAAGAACAGTCCCAAACTGGGGACTATCCAAGATTTACTCCTACTGAGTAAATCTTGGACGGGTTTCTAGGCCAACAAATACATGTGTTGTCATTCTTATATAAACCCTATAATTCATGAAATCATTCTAATTCAATTTAATATGTTGGGATCACATAATTATATAATGACATCAGAATATATAGAAGAATCATAATTAACATGATTAACAACATGCTCATCAAACTAGGGTTTTCTTGAATATCATCTAATAAATCAAGAATTTCATAGTTTCAAACATGCAATAATTCACAATGCAATGTTATAAACTATAGGCAACATGGATAGATGAAATAAATAAACATCCAGCATCTATCACTTATTCAATCTTCAAAAAACCTTGACAAACATCCAACATCTATCACTTATATAATTTGCATGTATATACACCCTAAAGTGCCACAAATCATATAATAAAACTATCATTTTATGATATTAGGACCACTTAAAGCAGATTAGGCACATTAAGCAAGCAGAGTAGGGAGCCAATTTCGTGCAAACAGATTAGGCAACAGATTAGGTCAGCACATAAAGAACCAATTTCGCGCCTGGGTAGGTCTGCAGGTACCTGGGCAAGAAGAGTAGGGTGAGGTCGAGCTGGTTGAGTACGTGGGTGGCGGCCGACGAGCTCCAGAACCAGCGGCAGTGACTCCGACGAGCAGGAGCGTCAGCCGCAGCAGGCAGGCAGGCGGCCAGGCGGCGGCAGGCAGGCAGCGGCCAGGCGGAGGAGAAGGAGAAGGGGGTACGGCGGCGCCGGTTGTCAGGCGTGGCAGGCAGGTGGGCACCAGGCGTTGCGGTGGCGCCGGTTGTCAGGCGTGGCGGCGGCGCAGGCGGTTGGAGCAGGGGTGCCGGTTGTCAGGCGTGGCGGCGGCGCAGGGGTGCCAGAGAAGAAACGCGTCGGAGAGGGGCGCCGGAGAGGGGATGCCGGAGATGGGGCACCGGAGAGAAGCGCCGGAGAAAAATTACAGAGAAATCGCCGGAGAAATCGCCGCAATAGGGAAATAGGGTAGCAATGAGGGGAAGAGTCGGGCGATCGAAGGTTATGAAGTTCCCCAATAGCGTCGGTTGTTGACAACAAGCGACGCCTAAACATATTTACCGTCGGTCGTTGGCAACATCCGACGTCCATTTGGACGATATTTTCGTGAAAATGTTTGGCGGGAACCCCATTCAGCGTCGGTTAGTAAAGGACGACCGACGCGGAAAAGGACACTTTTCGCGCAAATTTCCATCGCACATAAGCGTCGGTGTTTTAACTAAATAACCGACGCCGCAAGTGACATTATTTTTTCGCTCGAAAATTGGATGAAATAATGCGTCGGTTTTTTATAAACAACCGACGCTGTATACAAAGCGGTACCCGTGTTTGGCTGGTCTTTGAATATAGACGTCGGTGCTTCTAAATAACCGACGCCTTTAATATAAGGCGTCCGTGTTCCTTAAAAACCGACGCCCAGAAAAGCGACACTGAATGCTATTTCTGTAGTAGTGATAGCTCAAAAAGGACCAATCAAAAGACAAAACATCAATGCGGGTAGCTACAGGATTGATCCAGGGTTGATCTCTTTAGTCAAATCCCAAGCATTCCATGGCTACAGTTCAGATTCCTGATGGTGCACAACAACAACTTCATAGAGAATTGTGATATGGTCAAGATAGACAGAATACCAGCAACTGTGATATATTTGAAATTTTTTCCATCATCATTGGAAGATATTGCAAAGTCATGGTTTCATAACCTTGATGATGAATGCATTAAAATGTGGGATCAGATGATTGACGCCTTCTTCGAGCATTATTTCCCCCTATAGAAGACCAATGACTTGGTAAAGAAGATCCATAATTTCATACAACAAGCTGATGAATCCTATTCTGAAGCATGGGATAGGTTCCAGAATATGTTGCAGAAAGTACCTCATCATGGTATTGATCTTATGGTCTAGGCAAAGATCTTCTATTACGGCCTGCACAAGGGAGAAAGGACTACACTTGACAGTGTGGGAGCAAGGTTCTTCCTCAACAATAAACATGCCTGGTGTCATGAGATATTCAAGAATATGTCCAAGAATCAATCATGGAGAGATGAGAGAGAGCTTCTGACAACTATCAAAAGTGTAGACGAGTCTAAGGTCATATCTACATTAAATGAGAAGTTAGACTTGATTGCTAAAAAGCTATGTGCCAATGATGGATCACCTTCAAAGGAAGAAGATGAAGAGTGTAAGTTCATGTGCCAACAATATCAATATAGGAGCAATGATTACGTGTGGAGGAAGGATCCTAAGTTTTCATAGAAGGATCCCAACAATTTTCAACAGGACACATCACATGCACAACAAACCAATCCATAATAGTTTGGTGGACATGCACAATATCAACAAGAACAAAAAAGGATTGATTGTATTGAAGAAATGCTTGGAAAGTTGGTCAGTCAGAATGAAGTGTTTCTAGGACAAATGTAAAGAGAACTCCAGAACCAAGGGGCAAGGATCCGCAGTATAGAAACTCATATTTCTCAAATAGTAGCGGACGTGGGTACCTTGAAGCAACCAAACCAACAAGGGTTCCCAGCTAATAACAACGTGTCTTCTGGAAGTCAACACATCATGGCAGTCCTACTACACAATGGTAAGACATTATTGAATAAGGCACCAGCAACCACAAATGTAGGTGAAGCTATAGAAACAACAACTCAGACTGTGACAACAGAGGCAAATGAACCAGATAAGTTGGAACAAGAGAAAACATCTGAAGAGCACACTGATGAGTTGGAAGATACTAGATCAAAAGCATATGTCCCGCCTCACCAGAAGACACCAACAACTCCAATACCCTTTCCAAATAGCTAAAAGGCAACCAAAGCAGACTGATAGTTCCAAAAAATTTCAGAAGGGCTTAAAAAGCTATATTTCAATATTCCACTTATTGATGCAATGGAGCAGATATCATCATATGGAAAGTTCTTGAAAGACATCATCAATAAGAAGAGATGGGTACCTGAGGCAGATGTAGTAGTGTTAAAGGAGTAGGTGAGTGATTTTATTCTGGGAATGCTACCTCCTAAAAGACAAGATCCTGGTTGTTTCAACATCACGTGCTTCATAGGAAAGACTAAGTTCGGTGAGGCCCTATGTGACTCAGGGGTCAGTATCAACCTCGTGCCTTTGTTAATCTTAAAAAATCTAGGTCTTAAGGAAATGAGAAAAAGTGCTATGACTATTTAATTGGCTGACAACTATGTGGTCAGGCCATATGGCATTTGTGAATATATCCTAGTGAAATTGGATAGGTTCATTTTCCATGTGGATTTTGTGGTAATGGAAATGCAAGAGGATAAAAGCAACAAACTTTTGCTAGGTAGGACATTCCAAGCCACAACTGACATGATCCTGGAAATGGGCAGAGGACGTCTGACAATGGGCACTTATGATGACCGATTTGAAATAAAGATGCCTGAACACTCAAAAGAAAGGGGGGATACAACACAATGTAACATGCTGAAACACATGGAGAGTAAGATTTCTCTATGCTTGGGGAAGCCATTTCTCGATATGGCTCATGTGATGACCAAAGTGGAAAAAGATAATATGGAAGTTGATATAATTGCACCAAGATGATCTCATTGAAAGAAGCAATACGTTACCCAGATGATAGAGAAGAATACTATGACCCAGCTACCATAGAGGAGGTCACTATTGATTCCCTGATGCAAACATATCCAAAATTACCTTTGAAAGCATGTTTGATGAATAGAGTAGATGACAGCACATGCAACAACTCTCTGGAGGAGTGTGTATTGATGTTGAAGGCGGTACCTTACTATTACATAAGATATTTTATGGATTTGGGACTACCTCCCCCGCCACTAGTTCCATCTCTATTGAGCCCTCCTGAGTTGGAATTGAAGTTGTTGCTGCCTGACGTGTATTTTACTACGCGCTAAAAACGCAAGTATACGCGTCAAGTAGTACAGGCCTTTGTGAGGCCTGAGTCGAACACAGGGATACTCAGAATTGTCGGAGACTCCTACTAACTATTTGCGATCAGCTAAGCCGAATAACAAATTGGGGTTTGTTGTCAAAATTAAAAGAAAATAAAAATAAAACAAAGCAAACAATCGATTAAAGGTTAATTTAATCAATTCAAAAAGGTATCTTTAGGATTGCAGTTTCGCCGCGGGTTTTCATTGTATTAGATTTTATATAATGCCTCAATCTTCTCTCTCTATCCGGGTAGTGGCCTGAAAACAGAATTGCCCACTGTTGTGGTGCAATTCACTACTTAGGTTTAGGTCGGTTCCACCGTCGTAGTAACCTATTCCCTAAACTAAGTGCATTACGAACGATCTCTCAGTTTCCACCATTAATTTTACACCACCTTGGTCAAGGGATTTATCGATTAATGTAGGTTTCGTCTCTTTTCAGCCATTAATTCTTCTTTCAAAGTGATTAATTAAGGGCATTAGGTTATTATTATGGTGATCAAGCATAACACTATATGGAGAAAACGAAACTATACCACGGATTTAAGAGAGAAAATATGAATTACTATTATAAAATTTTCATACAATGAATCCCGGGCTACTCGCGGTCCTAAAGATGGAGGGGATTAGCCCCGCATGTTCATCTCACACAAGTACATGGCAGAAATAGGGGAAATCATATGAAAAACGTGAATTGAAAGGGAAAACCCCTGAACGGAGAAGAACCGATTGATCCTTTGTGTGGAACACGTGCTTTCCCGCCTCTCGGTGGTGAAATCCGTCTTCGGCAGCGTCCGGATCAATTGGTATGAACTTCTGGCCTCCGTTCTCCTTTCTCCTCCTCCTCGGCACTTGTGCAATGGCTAATGAGATGATAGCCTCGTCTGGGCGGCTGTCATTAGGTATAAGTCCCTAATTAGGTCGTTAATTAACTCCAGTCGTCCGATTGAGATCAATCTGAATCCAACGCATATCTGACAGTGTCGATACCATCGACGCGGGTCGATGGTATCGACCCAGTGTAGTAGCGACAGCCCTTCTTTCTTTTCGTCTGAGTGCCTGAAGCAATCTCGATACCATCGACTACCCTGTAGCGACGGTTTTGTCGTTTTGTGTCACTGTAGCCTCCATTCGTCGATGGTATCGACTTGGTGTCGATACTATCAACAGCTTCTTCACCAGCAACCTGAAGGTGTTTCGATACCATCGACTTGAGCGTCGATGGTATCGATGCTTTGCTGCTCCTTTCGGCTGGCAACATGCGGCCTTGTCGATGGTATCGACTTCCGTCGATGGTATCGACGGAAGTAAATACTCGTTTGTCCTGAAATTCAAAGACAAGATCACATAAATTCACATAAATAATAATAATGTGATAATTAATGCTCAAAACCATGAAATAAAGGGGATTTGACATAAAATAATGGCAAAGACCAAAATGGATGAATTATGCAATATTAACCATAAAAATGACTAATAAAAGCATAAAACACATATCAAACAGTTCTATAAATGCGACTCAAAATCATCGCATCAAACTCCCCTAAGCTTGAACATTGCTCGCCCTTGAGCAACTAATCCTTAGAATAGAATTGCAAATGTCAACTGAAAAACAACACACCAACCCAACATCCCATATGACTCCCACTGAACATTTACAAACCGGCCTTCTCTAACCACAGAACGGTAATTACCCTAAAGGCGACAGTAATCATCAATAAAAGAAATTAACCTCTAAACCGATGAACACTATCACATAAGGCAGTTAACATAATAAAATTCACCGGTTCAACATTGGTGCATCTTGTGATCGCCTATACTACGTTGCTCACCCTAACTACCATCTACATGGAAGCAGTTCTCCTGATATTCATTAGTGAGGAGAAATTCACGGTGGCTTACCAATCCGAGCAACGGGTGGATGAAAATGGGTGGCTCATGGAAGAAAGTGGAAGTATTGTACAGTTTCAACATGCATAATACAAAAATGTCCTATATGATGCAAATGCACATTAGAAATGCCCTAATGCCTAAAATTGGGTGGAATGATGCATGCACTAACCATCCGTCTCAAAATGAGATGGATATCTAGTCAAGCTACATCATGTACTCAATTATCCTGAAATACAAGTGATATTACGTTCCTTTCTCCTTCTTATTTCACTTTCTTCTAAATTCTTTTTTTTTTCATTGCAGATTTTCAGCTTTTTTTCCAGCCCATATATCCATAATTGCTTAAAGATAAGTTTATTGGGCTATTTTCTTCATACTCAGAAATTTTTTGCACTATGTAGACGGTGTGGAACAATTTAATTCACCATTGGGGAAAAATTGAGATACATGATGTACTTTATGCATGAAAATCATGAATGCAACTACATGGAATGCACCTAAAGGTAATGTGCATGAATCACTATATTGTTTTTTCTTTTTATGCAAACATACAGAAAATGCCAGTGCAAGTCCTATCTAAATTCTATGCACATAAAAGGAATTAAAACTGCACTTTACTTCCAATTCTTAGGTGGATTATGGAAAAATGAAGTGGAACGATCACAAGACTAGATGACTGAACCTTAGAAAGATATTATGCGTCCCTCCTTACTGACCTGTGTAGTAGTTTAGAGGGTTCTCTCTCTTACATCCAATTTAGGTCTCATTACCAAATGGTTAGGTTAGGCTCAAACAACCATTATTGTCCACTTTCATGAATCATTAGGAGTATAGGTATGAAATGTTGTTTTAAAGTTGACATAACCAATCATTTTCGTAGGATGTGTGCCCAAGGTCAAACAAAACAAGCTATCTAAAGACACAAAAATTTTCAAATTTCCCTTGAATTTCCCATGCACTAATCAACAAGATGACACACTTTTATGACATCCACTATTACACTAGATAGCACGTGAATCCTACAAAAACTAAACTTGCAAGAAACAAATAACAAGAGAAGAAAAGCAATAATGCTAAAAACCAAAAAAAAACAATAAAAGATAGAGTTGTTCCAACTACCACCCTAAGATTGAATTTGACTATGGCCTCATAGTCAAAAACAAACTTAAAGATTGGAACAGAGATACCCGATCACTCTTGTGGAGGTGGAGGCGGATGCGAAGAAGTGGGGTCCCAAGACGGGAACTGCCCCTGGAGGCTGTGGATACCCACCAAAATAGCCCTGACTCCAGTAGTGGTCATAGAACGGCTGCTGCTGCTGCTCCATCCGATGCATCTGATCATGGATGTTCTCTTGATTGGCGAAAAGAAGGTGCTCATTCTCGAAGATCGCCTGTTGGTTGACAAAAAGCCGGTTGGTGGTGTCTTGAATACCGGCATATGCAGCGGTGTGGCTGTGCTGCGTCTGCTGAATATCTTGGAGCATGTTGTACATGCCCTACATAGAATAAACATCCTCACTCTTCTGCGAGGGTTGCGGTGGTGGAGGCGAAGGCCGTGATGATGATGATGCACCTGGATGCATCCGAGGACGCTTCTGGGGTGCTACTCGTGCTCGAAGAGGTGTGAATGCCTCTTCTGCCTCCTCTGCCTCGTCGTCCTGTCCGTCGTCGCCGCCGTCATTGCCGCCTTCTTCATCATCGGAGTCGATGGCTATGATCGGCCATCTAAAGTGCTGTGGGCCCTCGATGTTGAAGACGGGATCTGGCAGCATGCACTCCTGGTACGCTTGATTGACGTGGCAATGCGCAAATGCCACGCCATCCCAGAGAAGAATTAGGTTGGCCCGGTGAAGATGTTGCAAGTTGACCTTGCTTCTCATAGTAAGAGGAGTCAGCTAATCGAGATTCAAGCCCAAGTAGAGGGCTATCTCGGTGATAAGCCTGCCGAAATGAATCGGGGCTCTCCTCGTGCTCCTCTTCACCGCCAACACTCGGTGTAGAAAGAATGCACCCCAGTTGCATTCTTATCTCGTCAGGAGCTTGTAGAGAAAGAACAGATCGGGCTCCTGGAATTTGCTTAAAGCAAGATCGCTTCGAGCAAAGATGGTGGAACTCAGCATCCGGTGCAAGACCCTCGCAAACGGGTGCTCGAGTCGGCTACCGCGGCGTTGTGGTAGCTCACCAACCTCCCATGTGGAACCGTCACCAACTCGGCAAAGATGGCGGCGCAGTCGGTGCGGTTGTCCGGCTGGCGGTAGTCGTACCAAGAGCTGTTCCAGTTGAAGATGTCATTCAACTGGTCGAGGGTGATGGTGTAGTCGTGGTTGTAGAGCCGGAAAGACACCCGACCCTTCTCCCACTCACGGTCGCTGGCGGACACCTCGTTGGGCACGACATTGACGTCAAGGGACGCCATGAATTCTGCCACCAGTTCTTTGTACGTCGGCCACTCACCGAAGAAAGGCTGACCGTCCTCGTGGCACTCAAGCTCGTCGTGGCCACGACCCATTTGGTGTGCTTGGCCTTTCAGCACGTAGTCCAGATTCGCCTTGAAACTAAGATCACGGAGCATCTCCGGGTCCACATACCGGGTTGGCTCGATCTTGCGCTTCATGAGTTCGTCGAAGATCCTCTTCACCTCCGCAGAAGGGTGGACGAGTCGAGGACGTGCCACCGATGATGGCGGTGGTGGCACGAACTCGGGAATGTCGTCCAGACGAGCACGCGAGGAAGAAGCTCCAGTGGTATGCACCATGATGGCGAAGAGAAAGGGATTAGAAGGAGAGCTTGGAGAAGAATGGAGATATGAATCTCTGCTCGGTGAAGATTGTCGCTCGGTGCTATTGCTCTTCGCTCTTGGATGGCTCGGGGGAGTGCTCGGTGCAAAGGAAGGAGATCACTTTGAAGGTGTGACGTCAAATGACGTATTGGTTCTCCTTATATAGACTTGGTCGGCGCCACTGTTGACCCGTCGATACCATCGACGCGGGTCGATGGTATCGACATGTCTCGATGCTATCCGCCCCCCTCGTGAGTATCGACGGCTGACGATTGCTTGATCTTGAAACCTGGATTGCTGACGTGTCAATACCATCGACATAGGTCGATAGTATCAACGCTGCACCCGGATCGATGACGTGGACGCCACAATCGTCGTCGATTTCTTTGCGCAGATCAGTGACATGGATGGTCGATACCATCGACAGGAGTCGATGGTATCGACTTGGCTTCATTGCGACACTGCCACTTTGCACTTCAACCTGTAACCATGTCGATACCATCGACGAGGCCGTCGACGGTATCGAGTTGACTGAGACAAATCGGTCTGAACTTCTCCAGAGATCTCGATGGTATCGACGACCATGTCGATACTATCGACTTTGCTTGGCGACATGCCTGTAGGTGTGTCGATACCATCGACTTGGCCGTCGATGGTATCGACTCAGAACGAAATCTGCAGTCGTCAACCTGTACCCTTGTCGATACCATCGACTTGTATGTCGATGGTATCGACTCTGCCTCAGCCTGCACAATGAACAAATGGATCAAGGTATCTTCTTTACACTAAAAATTAAACGAAAATAAAGCAACCTATGATTGTTAATGAACTATCCTAGTGTACCAATGGTTGGGTTGCCTCCCAACAAGCGCCCTTATTTAACGTCTTAGGATATACGGCTTCCAGGCATCTCATTCATCCAAAAGTGTAATGAGTTTAACCTCATTCACCTTCCTCTTGTAATTCTCACTAAAATAGAGCTTCAGCCTCTGTCCATTTACCAAGAACGTGGTATCACCATCACGCACTAAAATAGCATCGTGTGGTTTGACCTCTTCCACCACGAACGGTCCACTCCACCGGGACTTTAGCTTCTCGGGATGCAACTTGAGTCGGGAATTGAACAACAAAACACTATCTCCCTTCTTGAACGTGCGCAACTCGATGTGGCGATCGTGGATCAGTTTTGTGCGCTCCTTGTATATCCGGGCATTCTCATATGCCGTCATCCGTAACTCATCCATCTCATTCAATTCAAACATTCTCTTTCTCCCAACTTCATCATAACTTAGATTTAGCATTCTAAGCGCCCAATGGGCCTTGTGCTCCAACTCCACCGGTAGATGACAAGCCCAGCCATACGCCAACCTAAAAGGTGTGGTGCCTATAGGTGTTTTGTAAGCCGTTCTGTACGCCCACAGTGCATCCGGTAGTAGGGCACTCCAGTTCTTCCTTGTGGATGCCACCGTTCGCTCTAGAATCTTCTTGATTTCTCGGTTTGAGACCTCCACTTGGCCTTGAGTCTGCGGATGATATGGCGTGCCAATGTTGTGCTTGACCCCATATTTCTTCAATAATGTCGAGAACTTCTGATTCCTAAAGTGTGTACCCCCATCGCTGATTATCATTCGGGGTATCCCAAACCTGCAGAAAATATTCTCCTTTACGAACCTACACACTACAGTAGAATCATTAGTCCTTGTGGGGATTGCTTCCACCCACTTCGGCACATAATCAACTGCTAACAGAATATATAAATTGGAGTTCGAGGACACAAAGGATCCCATGAAATCTATGCCCCACAAATCAAATACCTCAACTTCCTGAAATACATTCAGGGGCATCTCCTCTCGCTTTGAGATAATACCTGCTCGCTGACAAGGATCACATTGCCTCACAAAATCGTAGGCATCCCGAAATAAAGTTGGCCAATAAAGGCCGCTTTCCAAAACCTTAGCTGCCGTTCGCGAGCTGGCGTGGTGTCCTCCCGTAGGTGATGCATGGCAATGATGGAGAACACTCTCGTACTCCACTTCAGGCACACACCTGCGTAAAATACCATCCCTGCATTGCTTAAGAAGAATTGGATCATCCCAAAAATAGTATCTCAAAGAATGGAAAAATCTCTTCTTCTGCTGATATGACCAATCTTCCGGGATGATCCCGCAAGCTAAATAATTTACAATTTCAGCGAACCAAGGCTCTTTAGAGTTAATTTTCAAAAGCTGTTCATCCAGAAACGTCTCGGTTATGGGTATATGTACATCTTTTTCATACACCCTATCTAAACTAGACAAATGATCAGCCACTACATTTTCAATCCCCGATTTATCCTTGATTTCAATGTCAAATTCCTGTAAGAGCAAAATCCACCTAATGAGTCTAGGCTTTGCGTCTTTTTTCTCCATCAAGTATTTTATTGCAGCATGGTCAGTCCATACAACTACTTTAGATCCAACTAAATACTGCCGGAATTTTTCGAAAGCAAACACAACGACAAGTAATTCTTTTTCAGTAGTTGTATAATTCAATTGGGCTTCATTCAGAGTTTTTGAAGAGAGAAAATCACTGCTGGCTTATTGTCTACCCGCTGCTCTAATACGGCTCCTACCGCAAAATCTGAAGTGTCACACATTAATTCGAAAGGTTTTGTCCAATCCGGCGTTTGAACAACCGGTGCATAAATCAGTTTTTCTTTCAAAACATCGAATGCATGTAGACACTTAACATTGAAATCGAAAACCGGATCTTTCTCCAAAATCTTGGATAAAGGTTTTGCAATTTTAGAAAATTCCTTTATGAATCGCCGATAGAAACCGGCGTGTCCCAGAAAACTTCTCACCCCTTTTACAAAATTTGGTGGGGGCAACTTGGAAATAACCTAAATTTTCACCGGGTCTACCTCTAGACCTTTGCTAGACACCTTGTGTCCTAGCACTATTCCCTCAGTCGCCATCATGTGACATTTCTCCCAGTTAAGGACCAAGTGTGTGTCCTCACAACGCTGTAATACTTTGTCTAGGTTATAGAGACATTCATCAAAAGATGCACCATACACCGAGAAGTCATCCATAAAAACCTCGAGACAGCGCTCTACCATGTCAGAAAATATGGTGAGCATACAGCGTTGAAACATCGTCGGTGCATTGCATAAACCAAATGGCATTCGGCAGTAAGCAAAAGTCCCATAGGGACAAGTGAACGTAGATTTCTCTTGATCCAAAGAATCAATCGAGATTTGGTTGTACCCCAAATACCCATCTAGAAAACAAAAGTGCGATCGACCGACAAGACGTTCTAAAATTTGATCAATAAATGGTAAAGGAAAATGATCCTTAAGTGTGGCAGCATTCAGACGACGGTAGTCAATACAAACTCGCCACCCGGTTACCAATCGGGTGGTGACAGGTTCATTCAACAAATTTTTAGTGACAGTAATTCCCCCCTTCTTGGGGACTACCTGTGTGGGACTCACCCACGTCGAGTCTGATATGGCATAGATAATCCCTGCAGCAAGAAGTTTAATGACCTCCTTCTTCACAACCTCCATCATGCTTGGATTTAGACGTCTTTGAGGCTGAATCACAGGCTTGGCTCCCTCCTCGAGCCGAATCTTATGCTGACATAGAGTAGGGGAAATCCCCTTGATTTCTGCAACAGACCACCCAAAAGCTTCTCGGTGGTTCTTCAGCACTATCAACAATTGCTCCTCATCGTCCGCACTCAAATAAGCAGATACGATCACCGGTAACTTGTCTCCCTCAGCTAGAAAGACATATTTGAGATGCGGAGGCAGCGGCTTTAATTCCAACTCCGGCGGGCTGATAAGAGATGATTGAAGCGGCGGGGGAAGTGCACCTAAATCTTCATAGTGCCTCGCATAGAAGCATGGAAGCATATGAAGCATTTTAGCACACTCCTTGAGTGGTTTACTCCGCATCCAATCATATGTAATATTCAACAAACAAGACTCTAACGTTAATTCTGGATATGCATCAGACACAGAAATAGCAATCATATCATCCTCCCAAGAAGGTGGAATGTCCTCATTCTCATCATTCGGAAATCCCACAGCTTTACACAAAGAAATTACCTTAGTCTGCTCCATGATATCCACAGCTAAGGTTCCATTATCCACCTTGCTCATCACATGAGCCATGTCCAGAAATGGTTTTCCAAGGCAGAGTGAGATATTGCGATCCATATGTTTCACCATATTGCATTGTTCTTTTGCTTTAGATGACGTAGTGCTAGAAGGCATGACCATCTCAAAGCGGTCATCTGCTATGCCCAAGGTCAAGCGACCTCTCCCCATCTCTAAGATCATGTCGGTTGTAGCTTGGAAGGGATGTCCAAGTAACAACTCGTTGCCCTGTTCATCCTGCATCTCCATAACTACAAAATCAGCCGGAAAAACAAATCTATCCACCTTTACTAAGACGTCTTCACAGATTCCATAAGGTTTCACCACAGAGTTGTCTGCCAATTGGATCGTCATATTGTTCGATTGTGATTCCTTTAATCCCAGCTTTTTAAATGTCAAAAGGGGCATCAAGTTGATGCTTGCCCCAGAATCACACAATGCTTCGCCAAATTTGACCTTCCCGATGTAGCAAGAAATGTTGAAACACCCTGGATCCTGTCTCTTTGGCGGAAAAGTGCCCATGATAAAGGCACTCACTTGCTCCTTTAACACAACGACCTCTGTGTCCGGAATTTTTCTTTTCTTGGTAATGACATCTTTTAGAAACTTCCCGTATGAAGGAATTTGCTCAATGGCTTCCAGTAAAGGGATGTTGACTGAAAGATTCCTGAAACTGTCCAAGAACTTCTTGAACTGTGCATATACCTTCCTTTCTTTCACGCTATTGGGATACAGGACCGGAACAGCTTGTGCCCTTTGATGATGTGGCACATAAGGCGTCTTTTTGTGAGGTTCCTCCTCTGCAACCTGTTCTTCAGTACCATTCACGACTATGTCTTCAACTTGCCCCGTGGCTGGTGTGGGCTGCTCCACATTAGTTTCACCTTCAACTTCATCTCACGGCGTGCTTGTTTCATCAGTTCTTGAATTCAACACTTTCTTGCCGCTTCTAAGTAGAATAGCCTTAGCTTGCTGATTTCCTCCGGGAACATTGGTGTTCCCCGGAAAACCCGGATGTGCCGGTTTCTTCAAACTAGCTATTTTGGCTGCCATCTGTGCCATGGAAGTCTCAATGGTCCTCATTTGAGCCCCATGGCTCTGCAATGTCTGCCCAAATTGATTCATGTATTCTCCTTGTTGCTTGATTTGTTGCCCGAATGTATTCATTAACTCTTGATTTTTCTTGATGAACTGATTGAGCAACTCCGTGCTCTTGTCTTCTACAGCTGGCGCGGGCTTGGCTTCCGGATCCTGCAGAAAATTGTTCGGATCCTTCCATGAGAACTTTTTGTCCTTTCTCCATGAGTAGTCATTGTTCCTATACCCTTGTTGTTGTCTCATGTACTTGACTTGAGCCTCATCCTCGGACTCATTATCCTCCTTTTGTAGTAACTTCTTTGTGAGAAGATCCATCTTCTCATTCAGCTCTCTCATTGCCTTGTATTCACTGACGACTCGAGCTTGCTCAACCGGGCCTCTTTCTCCCCAGGACTTCTTTCTAGCCATGTTCTTGAGTATTTCCCAGCATCTAGTGTCAGTATTGTTCAGAAAAAATCTCGACCCGGCTGAATCCAGATCGCTCCTATCATGCTCGGAGAGAGCAAAATAGAAGATTTTCACCTGTGTCTCTTTGTCCAGCCCGTGATGTGGACACCTCCTCAGCATGACCTGAAATCGCTCCCAGGTCTCAGAATATGTTTCACCGGCCTGTTGGGTGAAATTATGAATCTTCCAGATCATGTCGTTAGTCTTCTCAGGAGGGAAGAACCTCTCAAAGAAGACCTCCACCATATGGTCCCAAGACTCCACGAACTCATCGTCTAGATTATGTAACCACTCTCGTGCTGCTCCCGCCAATGAACTAGGGAAAAGCTTGAGGTACAACACATCTTGTGGAAACCTATCAATCTTCACCATGTCGCAGTTCTCAACAAACTGGCTGATGTGTGCAACAGGATCCTCATTCTTCAGCCCATGAAACACATTTGATTTCACCAAATTTATCAACGCTGGATCGATCTTGTATGTTGGTATGTTGATCGCCTGCTTCTTTATAGGCCCTTTTGAAGCTGATGAGGAAGAAGCTTTGATCTTCTCCCATATGGTTTGTGGCTCGGCCATCTCTTCTGGTTCAGATTCAGAATCTATCTCTTCTTGGTGCTCTTGCTCATGATACTCCTCGTCCTCAGGTCCCGGAAGTGGAACCCCGGGTGTGCGATTGTCGTAGTCCATACTACGTGTCTGCACCATACACAGTACCTGAAATAAGAAAATTCGAGTTCAGTACTATGCTTAGACGAGTATAAACAATTATAGCCCAATGTAAAATTATTTGAAATTGAATGAAAATTATAAAAAAAATTGTGGCCTAGAGTGGCCGCTCGTAGCACTCTAAGTGCCAACAATTCACCGTATCCCCGGCAACGGCGCCAAAAACTTGACGTGTATTTTACTACGCGCTAAAAATGCAAGTATACGCGTCGAGTAGTACAGGCCTTTGTGAGGCCCGAGTCGAACACAGGGATACTCAGAATTGTCGGAGACTCCTACTAACTATTTGCGATCAGCTAAGCCGAATAACAAATTGGGGTTTGTTGTCAAAATTAAAAGAAAATAAAAATAAAATAAAGCAAACAATCGATTAAAGGTTAATTTAATCAATTCAAAAAGGTATCTTTAGGATTGTGGTTTCGCCGCGGGTTTTCATTGTATTAGATTTTATATAATGCCTCAATCTTCTCTCTCTATCCGGGTAGTGGCCTGAAAACAGAATTGCCCACTGTCGTGGTGCAATTCACTACTTAGGTTTAGGTCGGTTCCACCGTCGTAGTAACCTATTCCCTAAACTAAGTGCATTACGAACAATCTCTCAGTTTCCACCATTAGTTTTACACCACCTTGGTCAAGGGATTTATCGATTAATGTAGGTTTCGTCTCTTTTCAGCCATTAATCCTTCTTTCAAAGTGATTAAGGGCATTAGGTTATTATTATGGTGATCAAGCATAACAATATATGGAGAAAACGAAACTATACCACGGATTTAAGAGAGAAAAATATGAATTACTATTATAAAACTGTCATACAATGAATTCTCGGGCTACTCCCGGTCCTAAAGATGGAGGGGATTAGCCCCGCATGTTCATCTCACACAAGTACATGACAGAAATAGGGGAAATCATATGAAAAATGTGAATTGAAAGGGAAAACCCCTGAACGGAGAAGAACCGATTGATCCTTTGCGTGGAACACGTGCTTTCCCGCCTCTCGGTGGTGAAATCCGTCTTCGGCAGCGTCCAGATCGACTGGTATGAACTTCTGGCCTCCGTTCTCCTTTCTCCTCCTCCTCGGCACTTGTGCAATGGCTAATGAGATGATAGCCTCGTCTGGGCGGCCGTCATTAGGTATAAGTCCCTAATTAGGTCATTAATTAACTCCAGCTGTCCAATTGAGATTAATCTGAATCCAACGCATATCTGACGGTGTCGATACCATCGACGCGGGTCAATGGTATCGACCCAGTGTAGTAGTGACAACCCTTCTTTCTTTTCGTCCGAGTGCCTCAAGCAATCTCGATACCATCGACTTGGGTCGATGGTATCGACTACCCTGTAGCGACGATTTTGTCGTTTTGTGTCGCTGTAGCCTCCATTCGTCGATGGTATCGACTTGGTGTCGATACTATCGACAGCTTCTTCGCCAGCAACCTGAAGGTGTCTCGATACCATCGACTTGAGCGTCGATGGTATCGACGCTTTGCTGCTCCTTTCGGCTGGCAACCTACAGCCTTGTCGATGATATCGACTTCTGTCGATGGTATCGACGGAAGTAAATACTCGTTTGTCCTAAAATTCAAAGACAAGATCACATAAATAATAATAATGTGATAATTAATGCTCAAAACCATGAAATAAAGGGGATTTGACATAAAATAATGGCAAAGACCAAAATGGATGAATTATGCAATATTAACCATAAAAATGACTAATAAAAGCATAAAACACATATCAAACAGGTCTATGAATGCGACTCAAAATCATCGCATCACTACCACATCTGAAGTATTTCTTCCTGGCTGTAGAAGAAAGCCTCAGGTGATCATATAATCATCCTTGAGCGGTGAAGAAGAGGAGAAATTGCTTGTTGTATTGAAGAACCACCGAGCTACTTTTGGGCGATCTATAGCAGACATCAAAGGAATCTCCCTGAGTATGTGCTAACACAAGATCCGACTGGAATAAGAAGCTAAAGCAATAGTCCAACCTCAGCGGGGACTCAATCTGATCATGACTGAGGTAGTGAAGAAAGAAGTGGGCAAGCTCCTATCGGCAAGTATCATTTATGCAATTTCTAATTCTATGTGGTTTAGCCCAACTCATGTAGTTCCTAAGAAAGGGGGATCATTATCAAAACCAGTGCAACTAATGAATTGATTTTACCTAGGTTGGTGACATGGTAGCGTTTTTGCATAGATTATCATCTTTTGAATGTCGTCACTTAAAAGGATCATTTTTCACTACCTTTCATTGATCAGATTTTGGAATGATTCATCGGTTGTTCACACTTTTTCTTCTTCGATGGATATTTTAGTTACAATCATATCTCAATCAAAACAAGGATCAGGAGAATCCTACTTTCACATGTCCCTATGACACGTTTGCATATAGACGAATGCCATTTGGCCTTAGTAATGCCCTTGCCACCTTCCAACACTTTATGCTTGCCATCCTCTCTGATATGGTAGAGCGGTGCTTGGAGGTGTTTATGGATGATTTTTTGGTGTATGGGGAGTCATTTAGTGATTGCCTGTACAATTTAGATAAGATTTTATAAAGGTGTGAGGACACTCATTTAATCTTAAATTGGGAGAAGTGCCATATAATGGAGAGTGAGGGTATAGTGTTGGGACACAAGGTGTAAGGACCCTGACCTCCGTTTAGGGCTTACCCTGTTTGCTTTGCTTAACCCTGGTGTTTTGGTGCCTGTTAATCACCTTTAGGGGTGATTAGGGTTTAGTTGTGCTTTGTTGAGAGTTGGAGGTGCAACTTGCAAATAACCCAAGTCTAGGGTTTTGAGGGCAAGTTTGCCACCTTGTGATGTGTTCCTCTCTCTCTATCTGCTTCCTCTAGGGTTGAGAGGAAGGCTTGGGCTTGTTGTTTGAGTTCTTTGGGCCATGGTTGAGCTTGTTGGGCCTTGAGGTGCCTTGTTTGGGCTTAGTTGGGCCTTGTAACGGCCAAGTGAGGTGTGTGTCGACCTAGAGGTGAGTGTGTCGGCCAACATATGAGGTGTGTCACCCTAGTGCAAGCATGTTGTGTCGCCCATGATGCTTGGTCTAACCTTGACCTTGTTTGGTGGACACTTGGTGCATGTCTTGGACAAGTGTACAAGGCTTGCTTGGTTAGGTGGCTTGAGCTCTAGGACAAGTGTCCTTTGGGTGGGCGACACCTTGCCATGTTCCACCTTGTTTTCTCCTCCCTTTCTTTCTATATAGGTGGTTCCTTCCTTAGCTTAAGGTCCCTTTGGTTCCTCTCCCTCTTATGCACGACACACTCCCTTCTACCTTGCTTGTGGTGGCCGACACACCTTGGAGAAGAAGTATAGTGGCCGACACACCCTTGGAGAAGCTGGTAGTGGCCGATATCCCTTGGATCTCTCCATCCCCCTTGCTTGGTGGTGCGTGGAGCTTGGAGTTCTTCTTCTTCCTTGGATCTTGGAGCTTAAGGCAGGTTGCATAACTCTAACCCTAGCTACTCTACTCTCTTTTCATATATGTTGATTCCATAATCTTGCTTATATGCATGTGAGTAGCTTAGTTCTTGCTTAGTAGCCATGTTGGCCGATCCATGTAAGTTAGGGTTTAGGGAGCAACACTCCTTTCTCCCCTTGGTCTAGAAGAGTGAGTTTGGGTCCTAGTGCCATGAGCAACACCCCTCCTTCCTAGTAGATTGAGGTGAGCTTGTGACCTAGTGGCTTGAGCAAGACTCTCTTCTCACTTTGGGCTAGAAGGTGAGCTCGTTTTGGGGGTGACCCTTCTCTAGGGTTTTGGGTGCTCATGTGTATGGTTTTAGATGACCCTTGTTGAGATGAACCTTGGGTGTTTGGTGATTTGCTGCCCGACAGTCCCTTTGACCTAGAGCCCTTGCACGGCATGTTTGTGAGTCACCCTGCTCGCCCGACACCAACCCTTGCACGCTTTGAACTAACCTTGCTCGGCAGGCTGCATGCTTTGGAGCTGCTCGCCCAATGGACTTGCTCGCCCGATAAGATGCTTGCCTAGCTGAGTGTGTAGGACCCTGCACGGATAAACCTTGACGCACGGGTGAATTACCCCTGCTCGCCCGACATCAGCCCGTGTCACCCGATACTTCTCTGCACGGCTCAGTGCTCGGCACTCTTGATGCCCTTGAGTTGCTCGCCCGACACACTCTGCTTACCCGATGCACTTTGCACGCCCGACATAGTCAGCTTGCTCGATACACCCTGCTCGCCCAGCAACACCTTGCTCACCCGATACACCTTGCACGCTCGTTAGGGTTGCACTCTCAATGGGGTTGCACGCCCAACATGGTTTAGGTGAGAGCTATCCCTGCCCGGTATGATCCTTTAGTGAGGGTTTGGGTACTTTTTATGAGGTCCTTAATGTTCTAGTGAGGGTTAACTGTATCTTGGAAATGTTGATTGTTATAGATAACGATGGTGATGTTTGTACACTTTTGGTAAGTTTGTTCATCAAATATCCTTATGTTTATACAATCAAATGTGAGTACCTTATTTGTCTTATAATGCCAAGAATAATAAGCATGCATTAGGGTTGCTTGATAATGTGCTTACATATGTAACCTTAAGATGAGGCATAGATGTAATTATTATTGTCATTTTGTGCTGGCAATATGCTTAACCCTAATTGTTACTTTGTGTTGATAATATAAGTTCCCTGGTTATTCATATTGAATATTGAATGATGATAACCATGCAGGTAATGCATAGCTAAATGAAAGGCTATGAGGAATGGTTATATGTGAATAATGAGATGACAGGTGTAATATGAATGATGTTCCATGATGATGATGTAAGCCTTGAAAGGAAGTGGCACTATGTGATAAGGGATTGAGATCCCATGGTATGTGATGATCCTTGAGATGGATCTGGATGATTGGCAAGAGGCCAAGTGATAACATGTGATGTGGGATCCTTGTGATGGATCAGTATGATGAGAATTGTAGTGAAAGCATAATATTAAGTTTATGTTGTTTGTTTCTTAGCTTGCATGTTATACAACTTGGTTGAATCTTGCAATCTAAAAAGATATTAATTAATCACAGTGTAATCTATCATGTAGCTTGCCCTGGCCATAGATCCATCATCAGTCAGGATTGGGTGATGGTGAAACGGGTTCTCCTGTGGGTTAACCCGGAGCACATATTTTTGAATATGCGAGGTTTCTCCTAGCCTCAAATAGATAGGAAAATTAGTGCATTTGCGGTTGCAAACTCGGGTATGTGATGAGCATGGTGAACATGGCCCATGGCTCCGGATATGTGATGTGATGAGCATGAAAGTGTTCATGGCTCAGGGCACAGTGTTTAGACCTGTGGCTCGGTTTTACTAGCGTCGTGACCTGTACCAAGGCGGGCTAGAGGAAGGGTAGCCTGAGGAGCTGACCTTGTGGCTGAGACCACTTGAGCATGAGACTGCGGTCCTACTTTGTTCTCGTGTACTGACCACGAGGGGTGAGGTCGGGGATTCCGGCTCTTCCATTGACCTTGTATGGCCCCGGTTATGGGCTTCACAGCCGATGGTTGGATTTGAATGGTATGGTTCACTTCCTCAGGGCATAATAAAATGCAATCCAGCCGTTTAGTCTTGTTGCTTAAGACAAACATGAAACATTGGTTGAGGCATTGATTGTATAGTTACTCTCTTTATATTTTGCAGTTATTTGTATGTCCTTCTATGGAAGTAGAACTTGGATATCCTGTTACTCATGTTTAACTTGATTACATCTGGTAAGCTGGATAACTTTATTTCATAGACTGTTCTTGCTACGTCTTTTATCATCTATTTGCTTATATGTATATCTGCTCATCTGAGGTTTTGTAAGTTTTGGCGGGGAGTTATGCCCCCTGCTGGGACAATGTTCAATTGTATCACCCCGCTGGTTTATACCCTTTTTAGGTGGTCGAGCTAGACGTGGTGGTGGTCGTCGAGTTGCGGCCGAGCAGTAAGAAGAATAGCAGAAGGCAAGCCATGGATGAGTTGTTGTTTTGGATGTTTTGTGATAGAGTCTAGAGTCATACCTGTACTCTCAGGTCCTTGGCAGTGTTTTAACGTTGTTTCACGATGCACGATCGATGATGTTTTGTATATCCTGCTGTTGGCCGGATGTTGGCCTTTATGAATATGAACAGGTGATGAACTCATGTGATGAAGGACAACTGTTACTCTAAGCTGTGAACATGTAACAGGCTTGTATATATATGTATGTAACATGTTTTCTTGTAGGATATGGATTGGGATGTAATATGTTTCTTAGTTTATCAGTTTTCCGCAATCGGTTTTAATTAACCCGTGTTTTTGATGATATGTGGTTATGGTGATTTCCACATGTTTTCACGTAACACCTCGCTATCGGTGTGATAGTGGGTTGTGTTGCCACACAAGGTGTCCAACAAGGGTATGGAAGTAGACCCGGTTAAGATAGAAGTCATATCCAAACTACCTCTACCAACATCGGTGAAAGGTGTAAGGAGCTTTCTGAGACATGCAGGGTTTTACCGTCAGTTTATCAAAGATTTTTCAAAAATTGCTAAACCCTTGTTGGAACTTTTGGAAAAAGACGTTGAATTTTCCTTTGATGATCGATGTTTGAATGATTTTAGAATATTAAATAAAGGTAAGTTATACCCCCCCCCCTTGTGCATGCTCCTAATTGGAGCCTACCGTTTGAGCTGATGAGCGACACATCAGACTATGTTGTGAGAGCTGTGTTGGGACAACACAAAGATAAAGCTCCTACTATCATATATCATGCGTCTAAAACTTTGAATGATGTGCAACTTAATTATACAACTATAGAAAAAGAACTCTTGGTGGTTGTTTTTGTGTTTGAGAAGTTATACTAGTACTTAGTAGGGGTGAGGGTGATTGTTTGGAGCGATGACGTTGCCATTAAATACCTATTATAAAAGAAAAATGCAAAACATAGATTGAATAGGTGGATTTTATTGTTATAGGAATTTGACATAGAAATTAGAGACAAGGCAGGGGTAGAAAATGTGGTGACAGATCACCTATCTAGGGTGGAAAGAGTGAATGAAACAAATGTAAATATTCCCATTATTGAGGATTTCCAGATGAAAAACTCTTTGTTATTAAGGCTAAGGATCCATGGTTTGTAGATATTATTAATTATTTAGCCTGCAAAGAGTTGCCTGTAGATTGGGGGTATCAAGAAAAGAAGAATTTTTTCCACTCATTGAGGTTTTACATTTGGGATGACCATATTCTTCTTAAATAATGTAGCTATGGACTTTTGAGGAAGTGTCTACCCGAGTGTGAGGTATAGAGCATTTTGTCACACTACCATTATTTACCTATAGGAGGGCATCTTGCTAGCTCTAGGACAGTGGCAAAAGTGTTAGAGAGTGGATTTTATTGTCCAACATTGTTTAAATATGCATATGATTTCATTTGTAGTTGTGATGCATGTCAACGTGCATGTAATATTTCTAAGCAACATGAGATTTCATTTAATGAGTTTCAATAGGTTGAAGTTTTTTATCTTTATGGCATGGATTTAATGGGTCCATTTGTGTCATCAAATTCAAACCTTTATATTTCACTTGTGGTTGACTATGTATCTAGGTGGGTGGAAGTAATTCCAACCTGAACCAATGGTGCTCAAGTGGTGTGTAGATTTGTGAAGGATAACATTTTCTAGTAGGTTTGGTGTCCCCTGACTAATCATTAGTGATGGTGGATCACATTTCACCAATAGGAAATTTAGAGCCTTACTTAGAAAATATGGGGTGGAACACTGAGTGGGTACTCCTTATCACCCACAGACACAAGGTTAAGTGGAGGTGTCCAATATAAGTGAAGAAGATCTTGTAAAGGAAAGTTTCTACTAATAGGATAAATTGGAGTTTTGTGATTAATGATGCTCTTTGGGCATATAGGATAGTCTATAAATCACCTATAGGGACAACACCTTTTAGGTTGGTTTACGGTCGTGCTTGTCATTTACCATTAGAGCTTGAGCATAAGGCAAAATGGGCATTGAGAAATTTAAACTTTAGATTGGATGAAGCAGGTAGGAAAAGACTTTTGGAGCTGAATGAACTAGATGAGCTTAGTATGGACTCTTATGAAAGTTCTAGGATTTATAAGGAGAGGACAAAGAAGATTCATGATAGGTGTATTGTGAATAGGGTGTTTTTTCCAGGACAAAAGATTCTCTTTTTTAATTCCTGACTTAAGTTACATCTAGGAAAATTGAGGTCCAAATGGAGTGGACCATTCGTGATTGAGAAAGTTTTTCCCCATGGTGCAGTGAAGATTTTAGATGGAACTAGGTCATTCCTTGTTAATGGCCAAAGATTGAATCACTATTATGGTGGGGAAGTGGAGCAGAGAATAGAAGAGGTGCAACTTATGGAGACCCATTAGATTCTTTATCTTAGGAACATCTAGTCTAGGACATTAAATAATGGCACTTGTTGGGAGGCAACCCAACCTTCATTTTCCTTCTATTCATGTTCATTTTTGCATTGTAGTTGTCTTTGTATTTTATTTTTTCTAAAGAAGGTACCTTGACTCATGTGTGGAGTGTGCAGATTTTTCCCAGACCAGTACTACTGAGATACCCAGTCGGTAGTACTGAGAATACATCAGCGAGCCACCTGCACAAGCATGCCAGACTCGGTACTATCAACTCTCCAAGTCAGTACTACCGAGTCTTTAAAGATTTTCGATCGTTAACTGATAAGCTCTTGGTGATATCGATACCCAAGTCGGTACTACCAACTTTTTGGCATGCCCAGAATTGGAACATCAAGACAAAAAATTCGAAAGTACCGAGCCATCACTACCAACTCGATACTACCGACATTCTAGTCGGTAGTACCGACGTATGACGTCAACAATCTCTGGATGCTCGATTCAACGACAGATGCAAGCTTCATCGCACGGTCGGTAGCAACGATCTGTAACTCAAGTCGATACTACCGACTTGCACTAGTATTGACACCAAGTGATCCACACTAGGGACATCATCAAACGTCAGCCATTGATACATCCAAGCCACGAATTTGTGCTTGCATCTCGGTACTACTGACACACAAGTCAGTACTACCGACTCTTCCCGACGCAACTATATAAGGAGGGGTGGCTAACCCATTTTCTTCACACCACTTCCTCCACTCCTCCTATAACTCAAAGTAGAGCTACACCAGGCACTGACAATCTTCATCGAGCGGACAATCTTCATCAAGCTTCTCTTTCCTAATATTCTTTCTTGCATTGGCATCATGGCACCAAGGAGAGGCCCTTCTACGTCGGCAAACCAAGGCAAGTTGGTCCCTCGACCAACCTGCATCCAACATCCATCCTTAAAGATCTGGAAAGTCTATGAAGAGCTACAGTCAAGGCTGATGATACCAACACAATATGGAGATTGTGCATTGATCGAAAGGATGGACTTTACCGAAAAACATGCAATGGGTATGTCAGAATCATCTCATGGAGGGAGACATCCTTTCTTCAGCAAATGGTGGACTTACCTTAAACTCATCCTTGAGTTCTTGGCATCGCCAGATGTTCTTGTTGCCCCCGAGTAGAAGTTAGGAGGTGAGTGGCGGGAAGGTAGAGTAAACTTCCGCCTCTTCAACAACAACTACTCCATTACTTTGTGGGCCTTCAACCACATCTTCAACTGGGCCCACATCTCAGAATGCTCAACCCCCTCTGACTTCAAATTCGAATTGGCTTTGGAGAAGTTGACCGAGGTGCCACAGGGATTTTGCATAAGCTAGAATGTCAAATCAGTTACTTTTGTCGAGCACCCCTTTGCTTGAATCCTTCAATTCCTCTGCACCAACACCATATTTTCTCATTTCGGTCAAGCTCAAGGGAAGGTTTAATAGGCAGACATCTACTTCCTCTACAGGCTATTGACAGGGGAGACCGTCAACTTTAGAGCCTTCCTTCTTCTTCACATGATCTCTATTTGGCACAACGTGACAAGGAAGGCGTCGATTGTATTTGGTGGTCTCATCACCCCCATTGCATTACACTTTCACATTGATTTGTCCACCCTTGCACCATTGGAAGATACAAAGAAGTTGGACCTCCTGCACTTCTACAAGGTGACCCTCCATGGCTTCCACCACAATGTGCTCTATGCCCATTGCACACGTCGTGGAACATTTAGGGAGAAGAGCCTCCAAGACCCCATCTTCAACTTGTGTGGAGTGAACCATCTTCGGTGGCCACTAGATGAGGGGGAGGTAGAATATCCACCCAGGGAAGTAGCTCAGGACGATGATGAGGAGCAAAGTGATGATGATTCTGATGGTGTTGAGGAGATGGAGCCTACAATCCCCATCACTAGGAGAGTGGTCCCGAATAAATGGGCATGCACCTACACTGCCTTGACTTCTTCTGCCCCGCCCCGTTCCTAGGAGGAGCAAGACCCGTACAACATGGTGGGTATGTATACCATGCTACAGGATATCCAGACTAGACAACAACATCATCATGCAATGTTGGCTGGCGTGCAAGACATTCAAGGAAGGATGTACCAAAACCAGCAGACAATATACAAAAATGAACACTTTCTCTTGGCCAACCAAGAGAATGTTCACATGCACCTGCAGCAGATGGATCAATACTAGAATCCCTTCTTCGACCACTATTGGAACCATGGGAACTTTGGAGGGTACCCACAGCCACAACAGATGCCACCATCTAATCTTATCTTTTCAAGGGATGTTTCCCCCTCATGACCCCAACATGCCCCAACCACCTCCATTTTGAGAAATGGTACCATTGTTCCAACTCTTGAGTGTGAGTATTGACTATGTGGACATAGTCATATTTAAGCTAGAGGGGGTGCTAGAAAATCATTATATCTTAGTTTTATAGTTTTTCTTACATTTTTTTATCTTAGTTTTTTTTTTAATTGTGCATTTTTCGGATCCACACCTATCTAGTGTGATCATGGAGTAGTAATGTATGGTTGCATTTTTCAATTTATAAGGTGTTAGTGTAATGAAATGGTTATGTCTTCATAGTTTAAGTTGTGACATCTTGTGCATCGCCAATCGAGGAAGTGTTTGGTTAAGTCAGCTCTAAGATATAGGATATGAATGAATATCTAAACAAAATGGGAAAGTGAATGAAGTTGTTTTGAGCCTAAGCTAATCAAACCTTTAATGAGATCTTAAATGGAAATCTAAGAAAGAAACCTTAAGATTACATTGTGCACAAGTCATTTAAGAGGGACATATCATAATTCAATGAAAGGCATTGTCTCTTAGTTATGTGATTCCATCCATCTTTGCCAGCTAATTTTGAATCACCACCTCAAGATGAACAAGTGCTCCAACTTATTTCTTTTGGTTGCATTCCATGTCATGATAAGTGACATGGTAGGTTAGCTCTTATCCTCATATGCATTTGAAAAAAAACACAAAAGTTTTATTTCTATGCACGGCTAATCTTAGTGCATACCATCTTAGTTGCAGTGAAACTGCATGTAGATTTAATACATTTCATCACATTCATTCCTTTCTGTCGTGTGGATTATAGTCTCTAATTATGAAAATTGAAGCAGGGGCATACATCCACATCAAAAAAATGAACTGAAAGCCTGAGCATAATGCAATCATGCCAAAGATAAGAAAAATTATGGGCTAGAAAAAAATAATCTCAAGATTTTGTAAGGAGAAAGTATGTCCCTGAGTCTTCTTGAAGGGATGAACTAATTCACATGATGCATAGATTTGTTTTTTACAGTCTCATTTTTTTATGAGATAGCTTTATACACGTATCATGTGTCAAAAAAAAAGAGAGAAAGAGTCAGTAAGCATTATGTCTCATGCATAACATTCTTTTCACTCATGTAGGTCATCATTCTTTTTGCATAAATAAGTGGATGTACTTGTGATTCTTCAATTGCCACCCATCTCATATCATTAATTTCTCTCATTGGTAGGCCACCCAAATGATTTATCTCCTCATCCATTATTATAAGGAGATCTGCTTCCAAGTAGTTGGTAGTTAGGAGATAGCAATTTAGATTCGGGAATCACATAGTGCACCAAGCGAATTCCTGAATTATTATGATATTAATTGCTTTCTTAATAGTTTTCACTGATCAAAAGGCAGACTTCTTCTATGGAAATTTTTGATCGTTGTAGAGCAATTATTGGTTCAGGGGTCATTGGAGGTCAGTTCAGGGATTGTCCGGTGGACATGATTAAGAAAATAGTTTATGTGTTTTATCCTCTTGCTGAATTACATCAAACAGATCCAAGAGTGGTGTTGCTCAAGGACAAGCAACATTTAAGCTTAGGGGAGTTTGATGCAATGGTTTTTAGTCATTTTCACAAGCATATTTCCCTTGTTTTATGTGTTGTTTTGTCATTTATCTGATTAATAATGCATGAAATGCTATTAATGGCATGTGATATTTAATTGCATCAAATTATCTAATTTTTACTGTTTAATATGTTTTATATATATATCGCGAGCATTTATCCACGTCCTTGTGCATTTTTATGTACAATTGAACTTCACAGAGTCGATACTACCGACACCAATAGTCGGCGGTACCAACTCCACGTCAGTACTTTCTCAGAAAAGACTTGCACAGACTCGATACTACTGACACTCCAAGTCGATAGTACTAAAATCACATCAGTAAAGCACAAGGATGAATCGCAAAAAGTTGGTACTACTAAGTTCACAAACTCAATACTACCAAGATGGCGTCAGTAAGACAATGCCCAGGCGACCTGAAGAGTCAGTGCTATCAAGACAAGTTATTAGTACTGACATTGTCAAGAATCACGGCTACCCTAGGATCTTGGTACTATCGACTGTCAAGTTGGTACTATCGAGTCTGCCTGATTTGACAAATTTGAAGATGGCAATCTAATCCAATGATGGCCATTATTTCGTAACATAAGTGACTCCTATGACCTAAGGGGAGTTTAGCCAGACAAAAGGGAGCAGTTGTATTCCATTGCACAACACTGTAGAGGGAGAGAAAAAGAGAAAGGAATTGAAGGCTTCATCTGAGATGACCCAAGCACCTCTGGAAGGCGAATCGACAGCTGGAAGACAGCTGATTGCACGCACGTAGGGGATCATCTGAATCAGCTATTTGCCAGGGGTTACTTAATTTCTCTAATGTTTCCTACATTTTTCTCTTTCTCCACCATGTATGCATTAAGGAAAACCATGCGAGGCTAAAACCCTAAATTCCTTAGGACCCGAAAGTAGCCCGGATATGCATTGTAAATGATTTCCATGCATTAATATCATCTTTATCCCTATTTTTGGATATAAATCTATGAAGTTGCATTTTTATGTTTATGTTTGATCAACATAGATACATTATTAGACTCTTAATCATTTTGGGAGAGAGGTTAAGGGTTGGAGAGCATAGATTTACTCGTTTATTGTGCCCCTTAGGAAAGGCAGAGAATCAACCAGTTGCTATGGAAATGAGGTTGGCATTAGAATAGGTAGTGAAATATGATGCGGGAGTGGGTAGTTCTAACTGTAAGCTCTTTATCCAGCGATAGGGGTAATGGATATTGGTGTAGGGAATGAATTGCAATGTTATCTGTGGTGAAACCACAATCCTAAGGAATTCCCTAAATCTGAGTAATCTAAGTGTTAAGTTTGTTTCATTTTATATTTTTGTTTCCGTTCAATCAAACCCACTCAATTACACCTGCCTAGCTAATTAGACCATAGTTAGAAGTAGTCTTCTGGAGAATGTTTCTCTATGTTCGACTCGGGCCTCAACATGGCATGTATTACTTCAACATGTTCACTAGCATTTAACACACGGTAAACATGTGTCACCTCTTCCATGCATCACTCTAATTTTCTTTTAAGATTATGAACACAACTAATAATTATGTTTATGCATATGATTTCCTTCTCAATTAAGAAGAACTTGGTAATAAAAGCATCATCTACAACCTCTCAGCTCTCAATACTTCCATGTTTTAATGTTTAATACCATGCAAGTCTTTATCTCTTAAAGAGAAGTTGAAATCCTTACATTATATCACTTCTTGACGAACCCTATTAATCTTCAAGGTGTTGCAAAACTTGAAGGTTCGATGTGATGGTAAGGATTGTCAGATGAATTCCCTTCAAAGATTCATTATTGAACTCTATGAAGGTTGAGTTCAACTCAAAGTTAGCAATGTTGATTCTGGGAAGGATGACATGTTTCTTTGTCTAGTTGGCAAGGGTAGTTGGTAAGGAAGAAAGATATGGATGACCTTTTGGTGGGTTTTTCTCCCACTCCACCTCCTACAGATGGTAGTGGTTGGGGTGGGTTGTTCCCATTTCTATTTCCATTGCCATTTTCTTAGGTAGTCATAGCTTCTTTCTTGATGAAGAAAAAGTCAAATCACACTAAGTACCTAAAAGAATTGTATGAGTCAAGGTAAGATATTAGACAATTTAACTAAACTGAAGAGATATTATGGAATCAGATTAAAAGGTGTGCAACCAAGTATATCAGACTTAGTAGCACTGAAAAAGTCTAAGTAGACCTCAAGCTCTTAATAGTGCTAGCTGCCTTGTCCCCAACAACAATGCCAAAAGTTGATAGCCTATAATTCACATGTCCAGACAATGATGGATTCGTGATAATTAGACTTTAAAAATTGTATCTATACCTCATACGCCCACAATGATAGTACATGACCCCATCTAGTAAACAAGGTCGATTACAAGGACAAGGGTGACTAGCTGTTTAGGATTCAAGGCCTTAGCTTGTCCAAGTTGAATAGAAAGGAAGATATAATATCCATTATAGAACAAGGTGATAAAAACGAAAATTAAAGAAAAAATTTCAAGAAAACTTAGTTACCAGAATGATAATAAGATTTATATCTTTTTGATAGATTTAGTACATGTATGTAACTTGTATTGGGTTTCACCAACCAAGTGCACTCATGAACATGAAAACACTTACACCGATTTGTATACCCTTAGCATAGTTTCTGAGCTACCTTCATTAGCATCTATTCTCCTCTCTCGAGATTGGGTTAGATCTAGATTATAGGTGTGTTTCTCTCTAAAGATGACAAGCACATAATCAAATATACAAACATATAATCATAATTTCTAGTGATCCAACACTTTGCATTCACATCACTCCCTAACTCCACATCTGATCGAATACTACTCTTTTAAGGCATTAGAAAACACACATCAAAAGATGGCAGTTACTCTAGTACACTTTTGAGCACTAAAGCCATTGACCATAGCATCATTTTGATAAGAGAAAGTAATTGGGTAGCTTCCAATGCCAGTTTTAAAAGAAAAGACATCCTTATAGCCTACTGAGTGAAAACAAATGCATCAATTAACCTACATCATTGGTTATGGACAATAGAATTTACACTAAAAAGCCCAAAAAATCATATTTCACACCAAAGTTTTCATATTATACACATTGCATCAGTTTACTTTAAAATCGACTCAACTTGTCTTCTATAGAAAAAAAATGTGCCACTTTTAATCCCCTATAAAATTTTGTGGCATATGTTTTGGTGGAAAAACTGACCCTAGAGCTCTTAATGGTGTCACATTTGTGGAGTTAGTTTTATTGACATAATCAACCCTAAATTTTGGGTCTATAGAGTCAGGTTTATCGTATAAGAGACCCTACGACTCTTGACGGTGCCATATTCTATGAAATAAGTTTTGGTGACATAACCGACCCTATAGCTTGGGTCTATAGAGTTAGATTTGGTTGTATAACCAACCCTATAACTCACGATGGTATCACTTGAGGAGTTTTTTTTGGTATAACGGACACTAGTGAAGTCAATATGAGTACTATAGTTGATCACATAACTCCAAAAGTTGAAAACATAGACATCAGTTCTTTAAGCTTCAGTTTCCCAAGTTTAAACTAATACATAATGGTTTAATGGTGACTAAGCATTGCGCCCAACCACAACTTTGTGCTTCTTTCTTTCTCCCTCATTCTATCTCATGAACCCTTCTTTGATATCCTTTCGTCATCCTCCTTGGCTAGACATCTGTGCCGTCGTAACCTTTCTTCGTGCCTCCCCACATCACCAACATTCATCACTTCTATGTTGTTTCAATCAATTTTCATATTTGAATCTCATAAGGAGTTGTCATGCTAAGATACATATTTCCATCACCTCCTTCTCAACTCCTACACTTCCTCATTTATGTCATCATCGCCTCCTCCAATCATCGATAGTATTGCCTCGTCCCCAAGTGCACATTCATTTCTCTACACCACCACCATAGTGTTCCCTATTTCCTCCATGTGCACTGCCACCAAACCCCTGAGGAGGATTCCATTCCTCCACGCGTGCCATTTCCAAAGCCATAGGCGAGGTTTTCATTCCTCTAGACCATAGATGGAGCCCTGACCTAGATGTGGGTGTTTCTTCCACATTGTCACCAAAGTTCTAGGTTGTTTCTTCCACACTGTCACCAAAGTTTGAAGTGTTGGTGTTCTCTTCTCTTTGTTGGTGTTCTTTGTTCCACTTAACCTCCACATAGGTATATTTTATTCTATTCAATTTAGGTAATAATGAGTTCAATAATGATTTTTTTTAGAATGCATGTGTCCAGTATAATGTTAATTGTTCAATGAAGTTAATTGTTTGAAAATGCATGTGTTAAATGTCAATGTTAATTGTGATATTATGCTAATTGTTTAAAATGCATGTGTATCATCATTAATTGGATCAACATTGACTAAATGATATAATAATAGCCAAATTTTGTTTGATAATTTGATTTTAATTTGTTTGTTTGTTTAAATATTAATGAACTAAGGACTGAAGGTTTAAGTTCTATTAAGTTAACCCAAGTTTTAAGGGTTTAGGGTTTAGTAATCTAATCAAAATATATTAAAGTTATAGTTTAATAAATTTGCTCAAGTTAATTTTATGGTTTAGAGTTCAGCGCATAGATGTTAATTTAACCTAAAATATGATAATAATACATTTATATATTGATTTGGCTTAAAAACCCATCCAACATAGGAGTGAATTCTAGATAGTGCCCATTTTGGAACTAGATGTAAGCGTATAATGTATGTTTCATTTTTCAAGAAATTTGTGGTAGTATATACCCATCTATTCTTTGGGTACATATGTGGGTGGATATTTTCCATTTACATCAGTGTAATTGTAGAACTTAAGGGAATGATGCTTAAGTTTTTTTCTTAAAAACTAAAAACACATTATACACTTACTACTGTGATGAAGTGCCCAAAAATGGGATATGTGGTACCAATTTATGAAAAATACTAGTTTGCTCTCAACTAAATAATATTATAGCATATAATATCTATATTAAATGCACAGTTTTCTAATTAATTTAAATGTGATTTGGAAAATGGATAAAAGTTGAATTCCATTCAAAATCATTACAGCCTAGAGTTTGCACAATGTCTTGATGAGTTTATCAGATTTTTTGAGGAACATATCAAACTACCTACGGGTAGGCTCTATTGTCCATGTAGAAATTGTGGTAACAATTTGAAAGTCAATATTGTTTAGGAAGCTAAAAAACATGTCTTATGCAATGGGATCATACATGGCTATAATGAATGGTATTGGAATGGAGATAATCCTATTCGAAGATAAAAAAATGTTGATACGAATAGTTGTGTTGAATAAGATATGAGGAAGGATGATGATGGCAAGGATGAATTGATTTAGAATGGTATGGTTGGTGAGATGCTATGTAGTTGTGGGGACAATGTTAGTAATCCGCCTTCCTTATTAACAAACATTGTCCAAGATGTTGAGAAACGGGCATATCTATGTTGTACTAAGTTCACGAGGCTGAGTGTTGTGATGTGATTACATTCTCTAAAATGTCACTAAAAGTGGAGCGATAAGAGTTGTGTGTCACCGTTGTCTCTATTGAAGGAAATTTTTCCTGAAGGCAACAATATTTCAATTTTAACATATGAGGCAAAGAAAATAATGTGCCCAATGGGAGTGGAGTCTAAGAGGATACATCCATGCCTAAATGGTTGCATGTATATCAAAAGGACTATAGCAATTTGAGAAATTATCCAAAATGTGGTGCATCGAGGTAAAAAAATCATGAATTTTGGTAAGATTAAAATGTATCTCTTGCCAAGGTGATGTGGTTTCCACCTATAATATCACAATTTTAATGCTTATTTTCTAATTCTTAAGGTGCACATAATTTGTCTTGGCATGTAGAGTGAAAGGCCAATGATGATGGAGTCCTACAACATGCACTTGATCCACCGCAATGGAAGAAAATTGATTTGTTACACCCTCAATTTGGTGAAGAAATGAGGAAATCAAGACTTGGACTTTGTATTGATGGCATGAATTCTTATGGTACATTAAGAAGGCAAGACAACAATTGACATGTTATGATTGTTATATGCAATCTTCCTCCTTGATTTTGTATGAAGAATAAGTATGTCATGTTTCCAATCTTGATATCAGGGCCCAAGCAACCTGGAAATAATATGTATGTTTATCGTCAATCTCTAATTGATGACCTAATGAAACTGTTGGAAGAAGGTGTTGTGACATATTATGCCTCACGTGGAGAGATATTTAATTTGTGTGCTATGTTGTTTTACATGATTTATGACTTTCCAACTTATGGGAATTTGTTTGCATACATCATAAAAGGATACAAAGCATGTCCTATTTGTGAGAAAAATATTGATTTAATCCATACAAAAGATGGCTGGAAAAATCGTATATCTTGGTCATCGAAGATTTCTCCCATAAGTTAATCTTTATCAAAGGAAACACAAAGCTTTTAATGGATCGACTTAGGAATGAAGTGATGCAAAACATATCTCATGTAACTTTATATATGAAAGGGTGTAAGACATTATCAACGTATTGGTAAGAGACTTCACACTCCGGTGTTTGATTAATCTTTATACAAAATGAGGTCAACATTTTGGGATCTTCCTCACTGGAGATTTTTTTTTGTCAACTAGAAATTGCATTGATGTCTTGGAAGTTGAAAAAAATGTTTGTGATAGAATAATTGGTACACTATAGAATATACTACCCAAGACTAAAGATGGCATTTAATCTTGAAAAGATTTACAATTAATGGGCATAACAAAAGAATTATCAGTAGAGATGAGAGGTTGTCACACATTTTTACCCCATCTTGTTAAACTTTACTAAAATAGGAGAAAATAACTTTCTGGTAGGGCTTGCATGATATTAAGGTTCCATAAGGATACTCTTCCAATATATGTAGATTGGTGTGAATGAATGATCTAAAGCTGATAGGTCTTAAATCTCATGACTGTCACACTTTAATGCATGATATTGAGGTTTCATAATTATATCTTGTGTATGAGGAAATGGGGGACAAAACACTACAAATAGCTCATATTGAATATAATACATTTGAATATTTAGAGGGTGGTGATACGATAGAGTGCCCTAGACATTTTGTTATCTATGACAAGGTATATTAAATTTGTATTATATTTTCCTATTTGGGTACATATGAATCTGTTTGATATAATTATGCAATTTCATCAATCCATAAACCAAAAAGACAGAAACCTACTGGTAGTCCTCTTATGCTTAAACCATCTATCATTCCACAATCCAAGTTTGACGAGTTGGGAATAAATTAAGTTTTTGTACTGATACTTATCCAACAAAGACCAGGATAAAAAATGTTTGTCCATTTCTAAGGATACACTAGGAGAGACTTTGAGATTTATTTCTTTCTTGAAAATATTACAGAGGTGTTCTGATATGATTGGTTATATACTTATATATTAGAAAAATGGATATGGTAAGGGTTTATAAGTATAGAAAACTCCTATAGATAATTTAATTGATTTCTATATATTAAATGATTATAAATGTTTTTGCAACCACTTATATATGAAGACATTTAATTTTAAGTAAAGAATGTTGGACTCTTAGTTCCTTCAGTCACTAGTGAGATGAAAACACATATTGAAGATGTAGTTGAATATTTCTCTACTCCATTAAAATATATTGCTAGTGTGAGAAAGAATATAATTCTAGCTCCTCTTATGTTGAGTAAGTTTCTATTTTTCAATGTAATTTTAATATTGAGTAAATTTCTTTTATTCTGGTTTGTTTCAATGTTTGTTTTATTCTTACTCAGAGCCATCCATAGGGAATTGTTGGTGATCGTCCCAACATTGATAATTGTTTATTATCTTGACCCACTATAAAAAAATCAAGGGGACACCAACTAAAATTCCCAATTATAGAGTAGGCATAAATATTTTAGTCAACCACATTTATTATTATTATTCATAATGATATGTCTACTTAGCCAACTATATTAATTGTTTAATTAATATGTAAAAGCTTTATGTGAAGGTGGAGGATAAACCGTTTCAAAATCAAAGATAGTGAGTTCGAAGAATGTGAAGGTAGCTAGTTTGATGAGTTACTCTTATGTCAACTCTATTTGTAGTAATTTATTGACATTAAATATGATTTAGTATTTGTAGCATCCTATACAAAAAATGTCTTGCTTGTGGATATTATGTAATGAAATATATGGAAGCCATAGTCAAGACAACAACACATGACATTCAAGACTATAAATTAGGTATACAATATAACATCATAAATTTAAAATTGAATTTTAATCATTTAAAAAAATGCATTAGCATGTGTATTTTCTCTATAGATCTTTAACACTCAGTCTTACACACATGAGAATTTAAATGAACTTCGAGAAGAGTTCTCATATGGTTTTCTAAATGAAGTCACCATGGCATTGGATTGCAAATGTTAGTTTCATTTAGATATCTAGTTTAAACTTTTAATTTTAAATTTAATTATGTATCTGACATGAATTTAAATTATTATCTTAAAGTTGGTTAATACAACCCTTCTTGGAATTTACGAATGTTGTGGATTGCGGATTATGTGGATTTTGAATGATGTGCAATGTATGTGAATGTCTCAATTTAAAATATCATTGAATTACTATAATTTAGAATGTGTTATTTGATAATTGATGAATGTATTCACATAGAGATGAGAATAATATCTAGAAAGTGATTTTGATCTGTATTTTAAGCTTGCATCTTTGTATTGCATGTCTTCTTTCTATAACAACTTTGATATTTATAAAACAAATTTTTTTTTCTATAAAAACCATAGACATAACATCAGTTAATGTAAAATAAATGACCTTATAGACCTCTAGAGTAAATTATTTTTGATAAAGTGCGACTATATTTATTCAGATTTTAACTGAAATAATTGACCTCTAGGGTCTGGTATTTTAAAATTAATGACCTTTTAAACCTATAGAGTTGATTTTGTTAGATAAACTGAGTCTATATTTGTGTTTAGATTTTAACTCATAAGATTGAACTTTAGGGTCATTTTTTTAAAAATAAATTAACTTTATAAGCCTATAGGGCCGATTTTGTTAGATAAATCGAGGTTGAAGTTACTTGCACATTTTGATTGATAAAATTGACTTGTAGGGTCATGTTTTTTCTAAAATAAATGACCTTATATACCTTTAGTTTTGGTTATTGCAAATAAATTGAGGATATATTTGTATTGAGATTTAACTGATAAAAATGACCTTTAGGGTCATGGCTCTTAAATAAATGACCTATAGACCTTTAGGATCAGTTATGTTAGATAAACCAAGGCTAACTTGTTTGCATATTTGGATGATAAGATACACCTATAGGGTCAAATTTGACAAATATAAATTACACAATAGCATTCTATTGCCTCGAGTTTCTGTTTGTGGTAAATCCAAAGATTACTTGTAAGATTTATTTATTTTGGATAAAGGAACTAAGTCATGACGCAAATTCTATGGCATCAGCCACATAAGTTTTGCTTACAGAGTGACACTACATGCTTAAGAAATGAGGCCATGTAATTGTATGGACTCATTCATGGACAAGAGTAAGGGGATAAACATTGCCAAGAGTATATACAAATAAAGGGATATGAATATCTACATGTTGGGAGAACCTTTGTGGGTACTCGATACCCAAGTTAATGAGTTTGTCCACTCATGTTTACAAGTGACGTCGTAGATTTAGAAACAACAAAATCCATGGTCTTAAGGGAAATGAAAGGGAAGTGGTTAGTGTGGGAAGAGTGAGGCAGTAGGATAAAATGGTAGTCATAGTGATACTAGACGTCTATGGAGACCTCCTCACCTAGCAAATGGTAGCTGCAGTGGTAATGAATACCTCTATAGTCCCCCTTCTCTTGAAAGAATAATGCAAGTACCTCCAAGGGGCGTGAGCTGATGGAAGACAAACTCTCATCCTTTACCAACAGATGGAGATCTGTGTGGTAGTTGAATCCGATAGCACTTTGCATGGAAGAAGACATGCCTTCAGTTAAGGCCTGGGGTCCATATTTATAGGGATCAATTGTGTGCTCCAGGCACCTGAAGGAAATGAATTTTACTTGCACTTCAAGCTCTGGAGCACATGCCTTCATATGCATGCTTAACTAACTAAGGTGGTGACTACTGGTCTAGAGATATCATTTGTAACATCCCATGATTTCAAGCCTTAGATAAAATGATCTTAAAAGGAATTATTGGACTATCCATGTCACCAAGGTGAACCTCCTTTTTTTATTGCTAAAAAAAAGGTGAACCTCCTTTTTAGGGAGCCCATCACTAAAGAACTCTATGTTTAAGTGTGTTCATCCCTGAGTAGTACTAGGATGGGTGACCAGTCGGGAAGTTTATACTCACTTGCATGTGAGTGAGGACAAAACACACAGTTAAGGCTAGTGGCGGCCTCTAGGGCCAGTCATCATTCATGAAACTCTACTAAAGTCTTGGGCAGTGGGTCCAGGTGTTACACATGGTATCAGATCCAAAATCCCTCCAATAGGTGAGCCTACATGGGCAAGAGGCATGCAAGACTTGAGCCATGCGATCTAGGCAAGTTGGAAAAGGAATGTCTATGGTGATGTAGCCACTCTTGCACTGGTATTCCTTGATCGGGAGCTACGTGTTCATGGGCCATTATGGGTATGCACTGAAATGGGGCAATATTATGAGGCCATATAGTTGAGCCCGAGGACATAAAGAGTCTAAGTGAGGGAGATTGTAACGTCCCATGATTTTAGGCCTAAGATAAAATGATCTTAAAAGGAATGATTGGACTACTCATATCACCAAGGTGCACCTCCTTTTCAGGGATCCCATCACTAAAGAATTTTGTGGTTAAGTGTGCTTTGTCCAGAGTAGTACTAGGATGGGTGACCACCATTGGTAGGTGGTTGTTGGTTCAGCGATGCCATCGATAGATGACCACTCTTCATTCTCATGGGTAGAGGATGATGGTAGTCATCGTTGGATGAGGTCTGATGGGGCATCAATTGTAAGGACCTTGACCCACATTTTGGGATAACCCTGTTTGTTTTACCAATGTATGTTGCTTAAAACCTTGCTCTAATCATATGAGATGTAATTAGTGCTTGAGTTTTTTGTTTGAGCTGGTTTGGATGATGCTTGTGTTTTGTGGTGAGGTTTTGATACAAATTGCAATTCACCCAGAGTAAGGGTTGATGTACAAGTTTGACACCTCTAGAGCATTCCTTCTCTCTCTTGGCATCATCTATAGGGAATAGAGAGATATGGGCACCTTGTTTGGGTCTTGGTTGTGTGGTGACATCCTTGGTGATGTTTAGAATAGTCAGTGAGGTGTGTCTTGCACCTAGATGTATTATCTCAGGTTAGAGAGCCCTAAAGAGGTTGTGTATTGGTTTGTGAGTGTGTAGGGTTATACCATATTAGTTTGTGAGTGTGTGGGGTTATGCCCTATCGTTTTGTGAGTGTGTATGGTTATGCCCTATCGGTTTGTGAGTGTGTAGGGTTATGCCCTATCAGTTTGTGAGTGAGCAGGGTTTTGTCATATCGGGCATGATCTTTGTAGGAGACCTAGAGGGTGAGATCTAGCCCCATATCACCACGTCTTGCATTTTGTTTCATGTGGCTCCTTTTTTGTGGACAAGTGTCACCTAATCTCCTAAGGTGATGACACCTCTTCCATGACCTCTCTCTCATCCCCCTAGTATATAATCTTCTTTCTCTCCATGCAAGAGTATCCTTTTGGCCGCCCTTTCTTTCTCTTCTTCTTGGTGGACGACCTTGAGAATCTTAAGGAGCTAGGGAGGTTCTCTTGGAGATTGGTGGACGAGTTCCAAGTTATGGTGTTCCTTGATCATCTTCCATCTTCTACCTTGGTAAGCTATGTTTCTTAGCTTTCTTCTTCTCGACCATGGATCTTGGATATCTCATTTTCATCTTGAAACCATCTTAACCTTGGTCTCATATTCTTCCTTGGAGGTGTAGTGGTGATCAAGTTTGGTGGATCATCTTCTACCTTGAGCTCGTGAGCTTGAAGCTTGACCTTGGAGCTTGGATCTTGGTGGTGACCTTTGAGGCAAGTTATATAACTCTTAACCTCCTTTGTTATTTTCACTCTTCATATGATTATGTTGTTCTTCTTCTCTAGTATTTTTTGGTGGTTTTGAGAACTATTTTGATGAGGGATCTTCATTTAAGTTCATGTCCATACTTTGCACCTTCTTACCTTGATAGTAGATGGACTTATGGCCAATCTTCCTAAGGTTGAAAATGACCAAGTTGACACACTCATGCACTACGTTGAGGGTGGTCATCATGACATGTGATGTCCTAACTGACACACCATGTGACAAGTCATCATGACTTGGGGGATGATAAATCGATAGGCTTTGATGGAGCTAACCCGTCATAACCTAGAGCTACTTAAATCGATATGTTGCTAACCGATATGCCTTAAGGGTGCTAACCCGTCATGCCCTAGATGGGGTTAGACTGTTGTGTCTTGCCTGGCGGTCACACCTTCAAGAAGAGCACCCGTCACACCTTCAAGTGGGGTTTCCTGTTACACTTTCAAAAAGAGCTAAACCGATACACACCATGAGTGCTAAACTGATACACCTCTTGTGTGGTCAGTCCGACATCTCAAGTGTAGCTAACTGTCACACCTTATGTGTAGATAACCCGGCATGCTTGGACATGATGGTCAAAACTGATACACTACATGTTGGTCTAAATAGATACCTTGTGATGGTGGTCATGATATATCATGTTGATAATAGGGTTACATGGTATGATGTGATACCCTATGGGGTGGCTGTATGAAAAATAAAAGAAGTTTTGTTTTCTATGACCTCTAATTACATAACATCCTCTATAATGATAATGGTAGTGATGAATGGAGATTGGTTGTTGATCCAACCTTGTAAACTCTAATCGGTTAAAGAGAACCTTAACCCTAATGATGTAGTGAGAATGAGATGGATCCTTATGGGATGGTAGCAATGATAAATTATTATCTTTCTTGTTATAAGTTTCCTAAACATGCAGGTAATACAAGTTGATATTGATAGCTAGGTAAGAGCTATGGTGCTTATGATATGTTTGAATGGGCCTTATGAGGCATGTGAGATAAATGGTCGTATGACCTAGTGATGGCTTATTGTCTTATACGTGAGATGATAATTTCCTCAGTAACGAGATGAGGGGTTGCTACCCCAAGGTTTGTGGTACTTGTAATGAGGAATATGGTGAATGACAAGAATCAAGTGATAATGTGATGATATCACACCTTGTATGCTCAATTATGTTCTGGGGATGTATTATGCCCTTCTTTGTAGAACTTGTTTAAAGTTTATACGTTGTAACTTGATTGATGCTAAAAGATACTTAAATGACCTAACTAATCAAGTGGTACCTAATCATGTAGCTTGTCCTGTGCCATAGATCCATTCAGTGTCAGTATTTGCTGAATGGTGAAATGAGTCTAACTCAGAGCGCATATTTTTGAATATGTGGGGTGAGGAAAAATATCCCCTTATGTACAAGATATGTGACACAAGATTGGCTGCAAGACATACCTTGGAAGAGTGCAACTTTGGACCGTAGCTTAGTGATATCTGACACAAGATTGGCTGCGGGCCATATCCTCGAAAGAGTGCAGCTGCCGGTCGTAACTCAGTTTCACTGGAACCGTGACATGTACCAAGGTGGGATAGGTTTGTACAGTTGGACTATATGTCGCTGGAAGCAGTCTGACTGATGATATTGTTGCATGATTCATTCGTGTACTGACTACAAGGTGGTGAGGCCGTGGATTCTGGCTCTTCCACTAGATTTGGTATGGTACTGATTTCGACTTAGCAGAGGTCAGTTGGATTTGGGTGGTACGACTCAAATCCTTGGGGTAAAATAGAATACATAAACATACATGTAGTATATTTGTATAGGATCAAACACGAAAACCATTGGTTGAGGCCTTGCTTGATTATGTACAATATTGTTGGTAGGAAATATACATGTTCTTTGTATTCCTTTTATAATGTTTTAATCCAATGTAATTTCTTATTCTGTTAATAATGATTATCTACCTTTCATGATTATAATCTTAATTGCTGCTTTAATCATCTTATCTGTGATAACAATAGAGTTGGTGGAGAGTTATATCTCCTACTGATATTTGGAATCTCACCCCATGGGTTTCCCACATCCTTTTTAGGTGGAAGTACTCGAGGAGGTAGAGATCGTGCAACAGAGGTTAAGGAGCTGCAAGAAAGACACTAGATGACAAGGTTGGAAGTGTTGCTGGATGTCTTTTGTTGTTAGAGTCCTAGAGTCATCCATGTACACTTGGGTCTTTGGGAATGTTTTGCATACATGCTTTCGATATGTGGCTGGCTTCTATGCCTCTATTGTACATACTTGTTGTGGAAATATGTATATATGCTCTAAAATAGGTTTCCTTATAAAAAGTTGGTGGCACATACAATAAGTGCTTTGAGGCATGAAAGAACTCTTATGTAAAGGTTTTTGCTATTTTATAGTTTTATGAAATTGGTTTTTATTTTCAGTATTTTCTAGTAATTTGTTTGTTTAATCTTTATTCTGCGGTTTTGTTTTGAGTAATCTCGCTTTCATGGTGCGGGGCGTCACAATCAATGGACTCAATCAAGTCTTTCCATAATAAATGACTACTGATGAGATAACTACATCTTCTATGTAGACGACCACCACATGATGCCAAGCTCTACCATTGAGCACCGGTGTTGTCAACCGATGGAGTGATTGTGTTCTCCCAAAATTGTTTTTTCTTAAACAAATTCAATGTTATTGTTAGTGAAAGTAAACTACAATACTATGCAAGTAATACTAGATATTCACATAAACCTTATGATAACAAGGAAACAAAGGATAAAATACACATATAACATCCAATAAATTGAATGTTATAAGGATGCCCCCTGCTTTACTTTATGCTTAAGCTATCCTGAATCATGTTATTTGTAATTCTAGTAACAAAATTGTAATGTATATGTATCTTCATGTAATATGAATTCATGGATGTGATTTCTGATCCTTTTACCATATGAATGAAAAAATAGATAAAAAGAATTTCACTAGCACCATCGTTGACACTAGTCAATAGTAGGCTGTCAATGGATAAGGGTAAACTCGTTTACCCTTTTACCCACACCCAGTAGGGGAAGGGGATGGGGGTAAATGATTTTATTACCCTTCACCCGCCTACCTATTACACTCTAGTTGGTAAGGGTAAAAATAAGTCATTACCCATACCCTCTAACCCACTACCCATTGATATTTATGTATAATATATTGAATGTATATTCACTGTGATTTTTAACTCTAAAATTTATATAATATTATGTGAATACGATACATGATATTCTTATTTACTTTTTATGTAGTTAATTTGCTCGTGTATATAACACCATTTTGGAGGTGTAAGATACACATATTTAATATAAGAAGATTTATAGTTTACGTATTATTTTATACATATTTAATGTTTTCTACTTCTTTTCAGACTTACTTGATCGGGTATGTTTCAAAGTCTGAAGTTGTAGACACACATGTACATAATAACAAGATCTGATTGCTACCATTATATATGTATTTGTGGTGCTTTTTTTTACTTTATTTGTGCTTTATTTTTATGTATACAACTATATTTATAGGATAACAAATATGTATGTTTGCAACAATAATTTTTTATATCGTAATTTCATTTAATATCATTTTAGTGAAACACTCTTTTTGTGGTGGCAATTTAGTTGTCTGTATATCAATTTTTAGAGCATTGCTATTTGTATATGCAACAACCGTTGTCTTGATAATATATTTTTAATATAACACATACTTTGTGTATAATATTATAGAAGATTATTTAGAATCATTTTAAATATTTAATTCATTCTAGGCTATTTTGATATTTACTTAAATATATAAGTGTATTGGCCACACCGTTATTGCCAATATTAACATGAAATTTTTAAAACGTATAAATTCTTCACTCTTACCCTCCCCATTTACCATGTAGGTGAGAGTGTAAAGATAAGAAAAAGATAAGAATGACAGAAGATAATTATTCATATTTTTGCTCGCCACACTTCCTATATCCTTTTTATTGACAATCCTAGTCCAAAGTCATAGTATATGCTATTGTATTGAACTAATGGCTTGCCGTCGATGACTTGTTAAAAATACAACCTTGACAGCTAGCTCAGCTGGTTAAGTTTGTTGCTTGTGAAGTATATGTCGTAGGATCAAATCACACTAGATCCCGTTAGGATACGACTGATAGAGATTAAAAAACTTTGATGTTAGCTATGATTTTTTTCCCAAAAGCCCCTCATATTTTCTGAAATTTCAGAAAACCCCCTCTCTTTTAAGAAATCCTAACTAGCCCCCTCTCTTTTATACAGAATTCGAAATCATCCATCCATTCATCTTTTCTACCCATTATGTTCACCGCCGTTAAAGAAGATAACACTCTTCTTATTCTTTCATTCATTCACGTGTCGTCAATGAAGTTAATAGTTTTCTTGTTCTTTCATTCATTCACGTTTTCCCCTTAATTCGTTATTTAACCATGTATATTTAATTAGACTGATAATATATAATATATGATCATTCTTAATTATTATATTAATGAGTTATATTCTCTGCTCTCTTCTGATATTTAACAGTTTCAGTCTCAACCAATTCAAGTCGACCCGACCAGTTTGAAAATTTTGGACATTAGAGTTGTGTTTGGTATACAATTGTCATGAATTTATTTGTTGTGACTGAGTTAACCAATGATATGTAAACCTCGTGTTAGATGACTGTTGTTAACAACGACAAATAGAGTTGATGGTAAGATATGCATCTTTACGTACACATGTAAGTAACCTTAGCCTATTCAGACAAAGTCTATTATGTCCTACATGTAAATAACGTTATATGTGTTAAAGATAAAGTTAAAAGGACTATGTGGTAAATAGATATCCCTACATGAATCATAGGTCAGATTTTGTTTGAACATGATCGAGTCGGGCCAATTTGCATCCCTAATAATAATCATATATAAATATTTATCGTATATATACAATTATAATGAGATATATACGTAAAGCGTTGGATATATACATTGATATACAATATTGGTTCAACAATTCTTAGGTTGAATACGAATGATGTTTTCAGGTTGTTTCCGCATCATGTTTGTCATATTTGTTAGTTTTTTTTTTAACCATAGACCATATACGAGGATCATAAAGTATTTTATTACTATTGGAGGTTTTGATCCGACTTAGCCGGTTAACCCAAACATCATAACAATATATACTTATTAATATTACTAGTCCTGAGTCTCCGGACTCGACCACAACTCAAACATCATAAATATAAAAATATATTGATAAGAGTGATGCCGGGTCGGAACCACTAGTATTAAAATCTGAGTCACGTCAAACCGGGACCGCTAATATTAATAGTTAATATATTGCTATGATAATTGGTAAATGATAAAATAAAAATATGACAAACTTATAATCAGTCTCGATTCAAATTTAATCCGACACAACCATAATTGTCTTGAATTATATCATACAAGAACAAAACATGACCGACTCTTAGGCTGCGTTTACTTTGCCGGCCAACTATTGGCGCGACAAGCAATTTTGCCACGATCAATTAACTTTTGTATGTTGCGTTGCCATTCAGAATACAAGTAAGATGTCGTGTTGCATTAGTTAACTGAAAAAGGTTGAGATAATGTACCACTCAAAATCCTCACAATATTGATAAAGTTTATTTGCCGTGGATATCTATCTACCACATAATCCTTTTGACGGACTCCTTAACACATTTAGCTTTATTACATGAAAGACATCATAGACTTTGTCTGTGTAGACCAGGGGTGGACACATTTTTTTTGTTATTACTATGATAACATGTACAAATTTATATTTTGTAAAATACTTTATTACACTATACAAAATGTATCTTTAAATGTTATGATTTCAATCAATCATATTATCCTTCTTTATATGAACTACTTAAGGAACTTAATTTATTTATGGATCATGTGCTTTATCCCCTCATAAATCATAAAACTTACAATCCTAATATAGATACCATCAATTAAAGCCTTAATAAATTATATCTTTGGTATCTCTTGATGAGTGCATACTCATCATGAAATTCAATTACCTTTTTGGAACAAATTCAACTCTATTTCACACATTTTCACCCAAATATGAATCATAATGTGCAAAACTACTTGGTTGATTCAATTATCAAGGTTTTAACTAAATATTATTCATTTAATGCAGGTAACCAAGCAAATTCCACGCATGCGGTCCCAAGACCGTTTGAGCTCATGCGGTCCCAAGACAGTTTGAGCCCATGCGGTCCCAAGACCGTTTGAGTCCTTGTGGTCCCAAGACCGTTTGAGCCATCGCGGTCCCAAGATCGTTTGGGTCCATGCGGTTTCAAGACCGTTTCCTGGAATGCACAAAGATCGAATGACGAAACCGTTTGCTAAGGTCGACCGCGCGAGCTGCAAACCGCATGACCGATAAGGTCTCAAGACCATTTGGGTCCATGCGGTCCCAAGACCGTTTGGGTCTATGCGGTCCCAAGACCGTTTGGGTCCATGCGGTCTCAAGACCGTTTGGGTCCATGTGGTTTCCAAGACCGTTTGCCGCAAGCGCGAAAACCGATCGAAGAACAAAAGTCGTGCGTTCACACCAAGACCGAGACTGACCTCAAGCTCGATTGACGCGGCTACCGATCTCCAAACCGTTTGGCACCAAACGGTCTCCAAACTGTTTGGTACCAAACGGTCTCCAAACAGTCTCCAGACCGTTTCAGAGGAGATATTTCCAGCAACTTACCAAGACCGTTTGAGATCAGATCTAAGCCTATAAATAGACCCCCAGGGGTCCTCATTTGGGGGCATCAGATCCGGATGCTGCCAGGCTGCTAGAGCACAACTCCGATTAAGTTCCACTCCACCTACTGCATGTGTTGCAACCAAGGAGGCCGAGAAGAGAAGGAAGACAGAGCAAGGGGTGTATCTTCTTCACCGGGCTGCGACCACCTTCTGCATCGAGCTCATGGCGGATCTCTCTTTCTCTCTCATCCTTTTTGTATCTAGCACTATGAGCGAGTAGTACCTTTTCGCTGGGGTGCGGGGACTAGCCCCGCTGCCCATGCAAACTATGTTCTTTTGTGAAACTTTTCATGACAATGTATATAACTCTTCATTTTGTTGTTAACCGTTAAGCTCGTAGGTTGGTTATTTGCTTGTTTTCATCTTTGTGCTCGCTATGTTGCGAGAACTTCTATGCATAGGTTCAAACGTTGTTTAATAAATAGACTCCTTGACGAGAACTTCTGATAGGATTCCTTGAGGTCGTAAGTGTATGATCCGCGAGGGGACGAGCCATCTAGCCTTCGGTGACGCTTCTGTGCGCCTAACGCCCGTATGGGGGGTTCACAGCCTTAGTTGGATTTTGTATCTTCTTATTAATCGTCAATGTTTGCTGGTATTTTAATCGCTTACATGCTTATCGGTTAGCGCGGTTGACTCCTTGACGAGAACTTCTGATAGGATTCCTTGAGGTCGTAAGTGTATGATCTGTGAGGGGACAAGCCATCTAGCCTTCGGTGACGCTTCTGTGCGCCTGACGCCCGTATGAGGGGTTCACAACCTTAGTTGGATTTTGCATCTTCAGAGCCGTAAGACAAGTGATCCGGATGGTGACGAGACATCTGATGCCTATGGTGATGCTTACGCAAACCTAACACCGATATGGGGAGTTCTGCAGCAGCTCTACTTGGAGTGTTATATCTTGCATGGATTGTTTACGATTGAATGTGTTTGCGTGTGTAGCGGTGGTCAAACCCGATACCATCCCAGCGATTCCATATTATTGATCTAAACTCATCTTTAATTCAGCTTTTTACTACCTTGCAATTAGTTTAAATAACCTCAAATCAACCAATCGTTCTAAATATTAGTTTTACTTGATCTAGATTCAACTGACAAGGATTCTTAAAAATGTTGTCATTTGGGTTCGATTCTCAACTATACTGCGATAAGACTCGTCCGCTTGCGGGTGGTATTATTGCACTTTGGTTTTGGTAAAAACTCAGGGATTTCAACCCCGAGTGAATTTGTTAGTGCATTCAATATCCACGTCAAATTCTGACGTTGTTGCCGGGGACAACGGAATCAGTCAGTCAAATCTAAGACTAATCTAGGATTTTGCTTTTCTTTTGAAACGATCGCTTATCTACTTGAATTTGACTCTACTTTGTGGATCTCATTTTCAAAATCTTTCTAATTTTCAGGTACTACCCAATGCACAGTGCATGCACCGTTCAGACATTCCCGGACTCACCGCGAGCTTTGATCCCGAAATAGATAGAACCTTCCATCCTCAGATCAGAGATAATCAAGCAAGGATGGCACAAGAAGAAGAAGTAGCCCGAAGAGTGGCTCAAGCCATCAATGCACAAAGAGAGAGGCTCCTGCAAGAAGCTAGAGCTGTGGTTCAACATGAGATCTTAGCAGCACAAGCAGCAGAACTACAGAAAGATCTTAGAGAATTCTCGATCCCGAAGGCTACGAATGTTTATCATCCAGTACGACCTCCTCCCATCGATGCTGCCAATTTTGAGATTAGAGCACATTGGATCACTTTGCTTCAATACAACCCTTTCTATGGCAAACAAGCAGAGGACATCCAAGGACATCTTCTGAGATTCATCGACCTATGTGCTATGACAAAGAAAAATGGAGTCTCTGATGATTCCATTCGACTCCGTCTCTTCAAGTATTCCCTTGCTGATAGAGCCATCAGTTGGTACAATTCACTACAAAGTGAAGTACCCATCACCACCTGGGAGCAACTCCAAAATGCATTTCTGGAAAAATTCTATCCTCCATCCCTTACATATGAAATCAGGGGCCGAATAACAAATTTCACTCAAGTCCCTGGAGAAACTCTCGCCGAAGCATGGGATAGGTACAAAGAGCTCCTACGCAAATGTTCACACCACGGAATTCCTAAGAATCAACTCATAGAAATCTTTTATAGGGGTGTGGAGGATGATGTCAAGATGTTTCTAGATTCTTCATCCGGAGGAAACTTCATGCATCAAAGTTATGACAGTGCATGGAGAGTCGTCACCCTGGGAGCAGAAAATCAAGCCAATTGGGGTAGATCTGTAGGTAAAGGAGTCTTGAAGGTAGCTATGGCTGAAGCTATTCCATAGTACAAGTCTATCGCTGAAACCTTGAAGGTCTTAGTTGCCAAGCAAGATCATATAGAATCATCCCTAGCTTCTATTGGAAGAGGACGTTCACCCACTCGACAACCAGAATAGGTCAAGTCCACTTCTCTATTCTGCGAAGTATGCAAAAGCACTGACCATTCCACTCTATCTTGCAATGTTCTCTATGACGTTGTTCTAAGCAATGCATGTGGACAAGGAGATAATGGCCAGATGGAGAATCTTAATGCTATCAACACCATCCCTGGGCAGAACTATTACAATCCAAATCAAAATAGGAATCACCCAGGTTTTCAATATGGAAACCCCTCAGGAGTAGTAAAATCGCATCAATTCGGTTCCAACAATCAATCAAGAGGCCCACCTGGATTCCAGTATAATCAACAACAGAACTTTGGGAATCAAGGAAACTTCAAAGGAAACTTTCAGAATAGGAACTACAATAACTATCAAAACAACTCTCAGTATCAGAACCTGAATCAACAACAAGGACAAACTGGACACATCCCTTCTGATGACAAGCTATCAACCATTGAAAAAATGTTGCAAACTCAACAAACGATGATAGCCAACCAACAAGCCCAACAGAAAGCTATTGAAACCCAACTAGCTCAACTTGCAGCTAGCATAAAGCCACCAGCAGGAGTCTTTGCCGGCCAACCCGATAACAATCCTAAGCATCCTGAACAGTTGAAGGGAGTCACCACTAGGTCAGGAAAAGACTATTCGGATCCTCCAGTAAAGAGACCTATGGTTATTACTGACGAAGATGAACCTGTGATTGTCGAAGACTCAACAACACCAGAGTCACAACCAAAGGAAGATAAGACTGAAAAGGGAAGTCCTGAGAAATTTGCTGATGAAGAAGTTGAAACACCAGAACCATATATTCCTGTGTCTAAGCCTCATATACCCTTCCCATCCTGCCTGAGGCAAACCAAGCTCGATACTAGATTCAATAAGTTTAAAGAGGCTATGAAGAAACTTCATGTTGATATACCCTTCTTAGACGCTCTTGCTGAGATACCAGCCTGGACTAAGTATCTAAAGTCTCTCCTCACCAGGAAGTACACAACTGAAGAGTACGAAACAGTAAAACTGGCTACAACTACATTGGATATCATACTGAGCAAGATGCCAAAGAAACAAAAAGACCTAGGATCCTTTGGAATCTCATGTCACATTGGTGACTCATCATGCAAGAAAGGATTGGCAGATCTTTGTGCAAGCATCTTTATTATGACATTCAGCCTGTGCAAAAGATTAGGGTTTGTAGAATTGCTTCCTACTGCTATGACTATTCAACTCACAGACAATTTGATAAAAAGACCATTAGGAATCCTCGAAGATATCCCGATCAAAGTGGGAAAAGACACATATGTTCCATGCGACTTCGTCATTATGGATATAAAAGAAGACACCAGATATCCTCTCATCTTCAGTCATCCGTTCCTTGCCACTGCAAGAGCCCTAATTGATGTCGAAGCCGGTACCTTACTGCTAAGATTAGGCAAAGAGACTCTGGAATTCAAAGTTTTTGAAAGTATGAGAAGACCAAGTATACAAGAAGAAGTCTATCTGATTGATTGCGTTGAGAAAATGTCACAACTGACCCAAGAGTATAAAGAATCGTACGATCCCTTGGAAACTGCTCTATCAAACCTATCGATCGATGAACCAATTGACAAATGAGCAAAGGATTACATCGAATCCCTCGACTCTGCTGAAGAAGATGTTGAAGCCACTTATGAAGAACTCAAAGCTATCGAAACTACAGAAGAAACAAGCGAAAAAACAGAGGCTCCCGAAATGAAGCCCCTACCTGAATGACTGAAGTACATGTTTTTAGATGATCTCAAAGTTTGTCCAGTCATTATAAATTCTGATTTAACAAATGAACAAGAAGAGAAACTTCTGGAGGAACTAAGGGCAAGAAAGAAAGCCATTGGCTATGAAATGATTGACCTCACAGGGGTCAGTCAAGCTCTGTGTATGCATAAGATCCCTATGATGGAAGATCACAAGCCGACCATCGAGCATCAACGGAAGTTGAATCCCAATATGAAGGAGGTAGTATGTCGCGAGATCATTAAACTTCTCACAACTGGAATAATCTATCCGATATCAGATTCGCCATGGGTAAGCCCAGTACATGTTGTCCCGAAGAAAGGTGGAACAACTGTTATATGAAATGAAAACAACGAACTCATCCCCACTCAAACGGTTACAGGGTGGAGGATGTGTATATATTATAGAAAGTTAAACAAGGCAATTTGAAAAGATCATTTTCCTATGCCCTTCCTCGATCAAGTCCTAGAAAGGTTGGCTCACTAAGAATAATTCTGTTATCTTGACGGTTACTCTGGATTCTATCAAATACCCATACATCCAGATGATCAAGAAAAAATGACTTTCACCTACCCATTCGGAACATATGCATTTAAAAGAATGTCGTTTGGTCTCTGTAATGCACCTGCAACTTTTCAACGTTGCATGGCTGCCATATTTGCGGGTCTTACTGAAACTATTATGGAGGTCTTCATGGATGATTTTTCTGTATACGGAGACTCATTTGATTCATGTCTAAAGCACCTCTCCCTGGTCCTCAAATGTTGTGAAGAAGCACATCTTGTGCTAAATTGGGAAAAATGTCACTTCATGGTAACAGAAGGCATTGTCCTGGGCCATAGGGTTAGCAATAGAGGAATTGAAGTAGATAAAGCCAAGATTGAAGTGATATCTAAATTGGCTACTCCCACAAATGTAAAAGAAGTTCGTGCCTTCCTTGGTCATGTTGGATTCTATAGAAGATTCATAAAGGATTTTTCTAAGATAACTAAGCCGATGACAAACCTGCTTCTAAAGGATACTGATTTCAATTTTAATGAAGAATGTGTCAAAAGCTTCAACACGCTGAAGAAGGCCCTTACAACTACCCCCATCATTAGAGCTCCTGACTGGGACCATCCTTTTGAAATTATGTGCGATGCCAGTGATTACGCTGTGGGTGCCATTTTAGGGCAATATATAGAAAAGAAATATTATGTGGTCTATTATGCATAAAAAACCCTCGACGAAGCCCATAGGAATTATGCTACTACTGAGAAGGAACTTCTAGCAGTCATATATGCCTTCGACAAGTTCAGGTCATACCTTATCGGTTCGAAAGTCATAGCCTACACAGACCATACTGCTATTCGTTACCTTCTGGCAAAGAAAGATGCAAAACCAAGGCAGATAAGATGGATCCTCTTACTTTAAGCATTCGATTTAGAGATAAGAGATAAAAAGGGACGGATAATGTTGTAGCAGATCACCTCAGTCGCATCCACACTCTGGACGCTGAGAAGATTCCGATCAATGACTCCCTACCCGATGATAAGCTAATGAGGGTCTCCGAAGTAATACCATGGTATTCAGATTTTGTAAACTACCTTACTGCTGGAGTCATCCATCCCCAATGCACCGGAAACATGCTGAAGAAGTTTATGCATGATGTGAAGCATTATCACTGGGATGAACCATATATTTTTAAACTCTGTGTTGATGGCTTGTATAGACATTGTATCGCCGGAGAAGAAGCTCAATCTATTCTGGAACAATGTCACTCAGGACATGTGGGTGGGAATATGAGCTCTAAAAAGTCTGCTTTAAAGGTTTTGCAGTGCAGATTCTTCTGGCCGACCATATCCAAAGACTCTCACGATTTTGTCCTATCATGTGACAAATGTCAAAGGTCAGGCAATATAACAAAGAGAGACGAGATGCCACTGAATATATGGCAAGAAGTTGAGATATTCGATGTTTGGGGGGTGGACTATATGGGTCCTTTTCCATCTTCTAATGGATTTTCATACATCCTAGTGGCAGTGGACTACGTCTCAAAATGGGTTGAAGCTATACCAACCGTCACTAGCGATTCAAAACCCGTCATCAAATTATTCAAAGATGTCATCTTTCCTTGGTTTGGAGTGTCACGAACCGTGATATCTGACGGAGGTTCCCACTTCATTGAAAGAAGCTTTGAATCTTTACTAAGAAAATATGGTGTAACACATAAGGTAGCATGAACTTATCATCCACAAACAAGTGGACATGTAGAGGTCTCTAACCGTCAACTAAAGGCTATTCTTGAGAAAACCGTTGGACGTAATCGAAAGGACTGGTAAAAAAAATCAACGACGCCTTATGGGCCTATCGTACTGCTTATAAAACTCCGCTTGAGACTACACCTTTTCGATTAATATATGGAAAGGCTTGCCACCTGTCAGTCAAACTGGAACACAAGGCATGGTGGGCAATTAAACAATTAAACTTTGATATGAAAGAAGCAGGACATGCCAGGATTCTGCAACTCCAAGAGCTGGATGAACTCAGAATGACAGCCTATGAGAATGCACAAATCTACAAAGAACGTACAAAATTTTGGCATGATGGACATATGAAAAGAAAGGACATACAAGTGGGAGACCAAGTTTTGGTATTCAACTCAAGATTAAGGTTATTCCCAGGAAAACTTCGCTCATGTTGGTCTGGACCATACATCATCAAGAGCATCTCTCCACATGGTGCCTTCTCATTATGGAGCGAAGAGTCAGGAGAATTCATAACCAATGGACACCGCTTGAAGATATATTTCACCTCGATAGACATAGGCACCAAAACAATGTTGGAACTCACCAACCCAAAGGACCCACCATGAAGTCGTTGGACTCAGTCGATCCATCGACGTAAAACAAAGGCGCTTGTCGGGAGGCAACCCGATCAATAAATATGTTTTACTTTTCTTTTCCAATTTTATTTCACCTTCTAGTTAACTTTTCCTTAAATAAAATTTGCCTTATGAGATAGTATTTTTAAGTTCTAACTGCCCTTTTCCCATGCAAAATTTCAGAAACGAGATCGGAGCTGCGCTGATCAGAACACAATCACACTCGGTGGTCATAACTGGTGTAACCCTTCCCCTCCATCTTGGATTTAGGGTTTGCTCGAGACGAGCAAATCTCTAAGTTCGGGGTGGAGGGTGGGTGGTACGTACCTCACTTTCCACATACACCCTCTTTTCATACTCAAACTTTCTCTATCATAAAATTTTTCAAAATTTTCAAAATCTTTGAACAAATTCTTGATGAAATTTTGACACTTGTTGATAAAAAGTAGCTAACTAATTTGCTATGCATCTTCAATCATCATATCCTCCTTATTCAAAGTATATCCTCAAGATGACCGATTTTTGAAACATCGCCTTTTGCTTGAAATCATCCTGTGAAGCTTATGATTCCTAACATCATAATACTTTTTACAAAAATGATAAGTATCTGTCAAGCTGATAGGGATCAAACACGTCGTGCTTCCTAACTGACTAGTGGAACAATAGCTCGGAATCCCCATCAAGTCATTATCTGAGCATAGTATGACAAAGAGAATAACCCAGTACATTGAATTGTAAATCAAGTTGCATCCTGATCTGAACTCTCTTCTACACTTCTTCTATCATCTTCGTACCCCTCCATCCATCAAAAAGAAACAAAATAAGCCGAATATGTGCCAAACCCTAAGTTTGGGGTGGCACACCACTTCCCCTTTATCCACTTCTTCCATACCCCTCGCAATAAATAGAGGCGTACCACCAAAAATGCAATCTCGAGTCGAATAGAGGAGAGATTTGCAAACAAAAGATGCCAAAGTGCACACAAAAAGAAATACAATCTCGAGTCGAATAGAGGAGATATTTGCACAAAAAATGTAATAAATAAAATTGCAAAAACAAATAAAAATCTCGAGTCGAATAGAGGAGAGATTTTCTTCTTCTTTCCATACCACCTTTCACTCTTTTTCTACCTGTGGGCACAATGCATGCCCCCACCATCCTGAAAAACACCAGTGTCAGATCGGATGCACACTTGTTGATTCTGCGGGTATCTCTCGACTCTTACAAAACTCTTTGACATGCTTGTTGTTGGAAAAAGTGAGGAGAAAGCGATATTGGAAAACGAACTCAAGAACAAAGCTATGGTAAGACGTGTTTAGTGGTCCCAAGATGGTTGAGGTACTGATTCATACTGAGCAGAAAGAAAACATTCGTGATGTGAAGATGAAGCAATCACACGAATTGAAAGTATTCATTTGGCAACCATTTCAAATTTTATGTTACTCGAGGACGAGCAACGTTTAAGTTCGGGGTGTTTTGATGAGTGCATACTCATCATGGAATTCAATTACCTTTTTGGAACAAATTCAACTCTATTTCACACCTTTTCACCCAAATATGAATCATAATGTGCAAAACTACTTGGCTGATTCAATTATCAAGGTTTTAGCTAAATATTATTCATTTAATACAGGTAACCAAGAAAATTCCATGCATACAGTCCCAAGACCGTTTGAGCCCATGCGGTCCCAAGACCGTTTGAGCCCTCGCGGTCCCAAGACCGTTTGGGTCCATGCTGTTTCAAGACCGTTTGCTGGAACGCACGAAGATCGAATGACAAAACCGTTTGCTAAAGTCGACCGCGCGAGCTGCAAACCGCATGACCGATAAGGTCTCAAGACCGTTTGGGTCCATGCGGTCTCAAGACCATTTGGGTCCATGCAGTTTCAAGACCGTTTGGGTCCATGCGGTCTCAAGATCGTTTGGGTTCATGCAGTTTCAAGACCGTTTGGGTCTATGCGGTCTCAAGACCGTTTGGGTCCATGCGGTCCCAAGACCGTTTGGGTCCATGCGGTCCCAATATCATTTGGGTCCATGCGGTCTCAAGACCGTTAGGGTCCATACGATCTCAAGACCGTTTGGAACCATGCAGTTTCCAAGACTGTTTGTCGTGAGCGTGAAGACCGATCGAAGAATAAAAGCCGCACGTTCACACCAAGACCGAGACCAACCTCAAGCTCGATTGATGCAGCTACCGGTCTCCAAACCGTTTGGCACCAAATGGTCTCCAAACCGTGTGGCACCAAACGGTCTCCAAACCGTTTGACGCCAAACGGTCTCCAGACCGTTTGGAGGAGATATTTCCAGCAACTTACCTAGACCGTTTGGGATCAGATCTAAGCCTATAAATAGACCCCCAGGGGTCCTCATTTGGGGGCATCGGATCCGCACGCTGCCAGGCTGCCAGAGCACAACTCCGATCAAGTTCCACTCCACCTACTGCCTGTGTTGCAACCAAGGAGGCCGAGAAGAGAAGGAAGATGGAGCAAGGGGCGTATGTTCTTCACCGGGCTGCGACCACCTTTTGCATCGAGCTCATGGCAGATCTCTCTTTCTCTCTCATCCTTCTTGTATCTAGCACCATGAGCGACTAGTACCTTTTCGCTGGGGTGCGGGGACTAGCCCCGCTGCCCATGCAAACTATGTTCTTTTATTAAACTTTTCATGGCAATGTATATAACTCTTCATTTTGTTGTTAACCGTTAAGCTCGTAGGTTGGTTATTTGCTTGTTTTCATCTTGTGCTCCCTATGTTGCGAGAACGTCTATGCATAGGTTCAAACGTCGTTTAACAAGTAGACTCCTTGACGAGAACTTCTGATAGGATTCCTTGAGGTCGTAAGTGTATGATCCGCGAGGGGACGAGCCATCTAGTCTTCGATGACGCTTCTGTGTGCCTAATGCCCGTATGGGGGGTTCACAGCCTTAGTTGGATTTTGTATCTTCTTGTTAATCATCGATGTTTGCTCGTATTTTAATCACTTACGTGCTTATCGGTTAGCGCGGTTGACTCCTTGACGAGAAATTCTGATAGGATTCCTTGAGGTCGTAAGTGTATGATCCGTGAGGGGACGAGCCATCTAGCCTTCGGTGACACTTCTGTGCACTTGACGCCCGTTGGGGGGTTCACAACCTTAGATGGATTTTGCATCTTCAGAGCCGTAAGACAAGTGATCCGGATGGTGATGAGACATCTGATGCCTATGGTGATGCTTACGCAAACCTAACACCTGTATGGGGGGGTTCTACAACAGCTCTACTTGGAGTGTTATATCTTGCCTGAATTGTTTACGATTGAATGTGTTTGCATGTGTAGCGGTGGTCAAACCCGGTACCATCCCAGTGATTCCATATTATTGATCTAAACCCATCTTTAATTCAGCTTTTTACTTCCTTGTAATTAGTTTAAATAACCTCAAATCAACCAATCGTTCTAAATATTAGTTTTACTTGAGCTAGATTCAACTGACAAGGATTCTTAAAAACGTTGTCCTTTGGGTTCGATCCTCAACTATACTGCGATAAGACTTGTCCGCTTGCGGGTGGTATTCTTGCACTTTGGTTTTGGTAAAATCTCGGGGATTTCAACCCCGAGTGAATTTGTTAGTGCGTTCAATATCCACGTCATCTCTCCTATTAAAATTTGCTTAATAATACTATATTAATTGTGTTAAGACTTGTACAAATTGTCTCTCACATCATACTTGAAAGTGGGACTCTATAAAGACTGGGGTCAGGTACCTCAAATATGAAAATTAATTATATAATATGAAGTTTATAAAATTATAGCATGTATCATGTTGACATATTAATTGGAATCTTGACAAAATAAGGAGAAAATTTCTTTGGAATAACTTCCACAAATCTGAAAAATCCGGGAAACACTACCATATAGTTAATTGGAAAACTATAACTGCTCCACTAGATCAGGGAGGTTGGGGTATCCTAAACATTGAAACCCATGCCTTCTGTCTTATAACAAAAATTATCAACAGCCTGATCCAAAACAAACCAAAAATATGGACACAACTCATCAAACACAAATACTACAAAAAATCCCCTCCCTGGCATATAGTCTCCAAAAAATCAGCTCCCCCATTTGGAAATACATAAACAAAAATATCCAAATAATAACTCAACTCATCAATACCCCCCCACACTCCCACCTGAATATCTCTTTCTGGTTCGATCCTTGGTTTGAAAACAACTCTGTCTTTAATCTTCGCCCAAACTGGACCATCCCAAACAGTTTACACAAAATCAAAATTGATAAAGCTCTCTTCCTTATCACCAGCAACAGAACAAACTCACTTAAAAGATGCATCCTCATGCATCTCAGCCAAGAATGCATCTCAGCCAAGACGAATTCAGTAATCTAAAACTCTCCTTGGAAAACAACACCTCAAACAACATAACATGGAAATGGGGAAACACTTACTCGGTTAAGCAAGCCTACTCCTATCTCTCCTACAAAGGCTTTGTCCCACCCACCACAAAAATATGGAAGCAGAAATGGCCTCAAAAATATAAAACATTTCTATGGCTTTTACTACATAACAAGTTGCTCACAGGTGAAAACCTTACAAAAAAGGGTTTCATTGGTCCTTTCAGATGTTCACTATGCGAAACAAATTTTGACTCAATTGATCACATCTTCTTCAAGTGTACCACTTCACAAAACATCATCTCACACTACACACACAAATACATTTCAGATCTCAAGGAAGCAACATTCCCAACACAAATCATACCAAATAGACAATAAAAAAACTTCAAGGGTAGTGACATTTTCACCACCATCAGTTGGAATCTCTGGAAAGAAAGGAACAACATAATCTTCAACAACAACTAAAAAATGAGACAAAATATTATATCACAAATAGACGCAGATCTTCACATTCTAACAAAATTGCAGGTGATCAAGCAGAAGGAGGACAAGATGATTCTGATGAAGGTGAATCGGAAGCAAAGTTTCTATGCGACCTTAAAGCTATGGTAGATGACGAAACAGGTGTTAGCATAGTTCAACAACAACTATGAATACACTTCTCGGGGAGCTCATTGCTTTTTTTAACAGACTTGGTTATTCTTTTATTTAAATACTTTAAGAGGCTTGTTTAAGGGGTGCCTCCCCCACTTCATCAGAATTTAGCCTTTATCTCCACCAGGCTCAAACGTTTTAAATTTATTTTACGTTATTTTTCTTCCCCTTCGTCTTGTACGAAACTCACATAAGTAGCTGTTTGCTTGCTTCGATGTGTTTTTTTTAATATATGCTATGACTTTTCCTAAAAAAAAAGACATATTAATTGGAATCTAATGTAATATAATTGACTCATTAATTGACAAATATTATCAACTACAACTTAAGTTCACTCAATTATAATTATACACCATAAGAAAAAATGATAACCTTACATGCACAACTAATCACCTTCTAGTTATATATTTTCCTTTCAAATTTTTATTAGTCAATCACCCTTAAATTAAAAAAAGATCCATATTACTATATAAAAATAGATCCAAATAGTATTTACTGTTACATGCCATTTCATAAACTTTTAGTTATGTAAAATTTAGATATTATCAATTTAATTAAAATAAAAATAATTACTAATTTACAAGAACTAAAGAAGATAATGACAATGGTTCTATCTATAATAGAAATGAAAATGATTGAATTGGCATAAGATAAAAGAAGAGTAGGAAAAAACATGTAAAATATGGGGTAAGAAGGAGAAGAAAAGGTAGGAAAAGCCATCTTGTAGATATAATTTTAATCAAGCGGAGAAAGAAAAGTAAAGATGACATTCAAAATGAAAGTTAATAAAAATATATAAGTATTTTTTTCATATCCTCTCTTCTTCAACTGTTAAATACAAAATCAGAGATATATTCATGGATCTTTCCTCTTCATTCTCTTCACTTTTTATTCCTTTATTTCTTTCTCCATCATCTCTTGTTTATACAACTATATTCAATATGTTCCTTCTTTTCTTTCCCAAGTTTCCTTCATACAGATCATTGTGTTAAGATCTTAAAATAATTTGATATTACCTAATACGTTATACTTATATAATTTATAATCTAAAATTTGTCTGGTACAAATTTTGGGGTCTTCCAGCATGACACCGTCCACTAAATAGTGTCATATTATATTTTGATGCTTGTTCTCCACTTAAAAGGTGAGTTTGTTCTCATTTTAGTATAACTGGTACTTTTCTTATGTGTTACTAATTTTATGCACATTGTATTGATCAAGTGACCGTGAATTCTGATTATATTGTTAATCATCTAGTCGTTGAATTTGAAAGACATGGTCAAATAATGTGTTATTTATTACCTTAGGCATTTAAACAAATTCATTACTTATAGTGAATTATATCATGTCATTTATGCTAATTTTTTTATTTTTTTACAAATAACTTATTTTGAATGAGATATTACGTTAGGTGTATTTTTTATTTTTTCAATTTTTTCATCTATATCTATAATCAATATTTGTCATTTCTCGTACTAATCTAGCCCCCCTGTGGTAGATTTCTGGATCCGCCAATGGTGTAGACTAAGGTTACTTACATGTGTACCAAAAGACGGATATCTTACCATTATGTTTATTTGTCGTCGATACAACAATCATCTAACACGAAGTTTGCATTTCATTGATTAACTCAGCCACAACAAATAAACTCATGGCATTTATATACAAAAAAAAGCCTTAATATCCAAAATTTTCAAACTGGTCGGGTCGGTTTAGATTGGTTGGGACTGAAACTGTTAAATAATAGAACATCAGAAGAGAGTGGGGATAAAACTCATTAATATAATAATTATGGATGATCATATATTACCACTATAATTATATATACATGGTTAAATAACGAATTAAGAGGAAAACTTGAATGAATGAAATAATAAGAAAACTGTTAGCTTCATTGACGACACGTGAACGAATGAAAGAATAAGAAGACCCTTATCTTCATTAACGGCGGTGAACAGAATGGATGGAAAAGCTGAATGGAGGGGGGATTTGGAATTCTGTATATCCAGTTTGGCCCCTGACTTCAGAAATCCCGGTAATTAATGTGATAACTGAAACCCCGTCACGTTATACGTGACAGTCGTAATTACCGCTCCTTAATTGTCGTAATGACAGAGCGCGGCATTTCCAGTCACGCCAAAATTGATGGGACTGGAGAATACCAGACTTCTCCCCTATTTACGGGCGCCCTATTTCATCTTTCTGCAAGGATTACCGGCAAGAATAGGAGGCCGTGTGCAGCTCACCCCTCGAACCACTATAAAAAATACCAAAACTATTACTCGACTACCAGGATTTAAGAAGGTTAAAAAAGAGAGAGAGTTAGAATTTCTTGAAAAGGAAGGTTTTTATTGTAATTTTTAGAAAACATGAGAGGAGTTTTGGAAGAAAAAAAACTCGTTAGCTACTGACATATCTCCCTCCTGGCTACCTTACCAGGTGAAAATCTCCAAATCATTTTTTTTGGTAAAGATCCAACCTAAAGTAAGTTTGCTTCAGATTACCAGCCTGCAACGGGGTTATAGACAGTGCCTCAAGAGTCAAGCCCATCTCCCTCCCGCTTCATTCCCAACTCCACTTCGACGGATTAGGGTTTCTCTCGATTTGGTCAGCAAGGCCCAAAACAAGATGACGGCAGCGCAGCAGCAAGAAGACGGCGAAGAAGAGCTTATTCTCAAGGCTGCAGGGGCGGAGCTGCTGCCGGACGGTCGCCGGGGTTTGCGCATCAAGGGTTGGATCATCGAGTCCCGCAACGCGCCGATCCTCGGCTCTCTCGCTCTCCAGCAATTGGAAGAAAACCTCGGAACGTCGCACCTTCCTGAAATGGTCTTTGGGGACAGTACTTTGTCACTCCTTCACGAAGGTTCTGGTATGAAAATTCACTTTAATACTTTTGACGCCTTGAGAGGGTGGAAAGAAGAGTCTTTGCCTCCTGTCGAAGTCCCGGCTGCAGCACAATGGAAGTTTAGGAGCGACCCATACCAGCAGGTGATACTCGATTATGATTACACCTTCACCACACCATATTCCGGCAGTGAGATTGTTGAATCACATTCGCAAGCCGGGATGCCTGAAAGTGGAGGTCGGCAATTGAGATGGGTTGATTGCGATCAGCGAATTGATCTGGATGCACTGGCACTGAGAGATACGATACTCTACTACGACGAGGTCGTTTTGTATGAAGACGAATTAGCCGACAATGGGGTTTCCTTACTAACTGTGAAAATCAGAGTAATGCCAAGCTGTTGGTTTCTTCTTCTGCGTTTTTGGCTTAGAGTTGACGGTGTGCTCATGAGGCTGAGGGATACACGAATGTACTGCAGTTTCGGAAATGAACAGAATGGTGCACCTACCATTCTCCGAGAGACCTGCTGGAGAGAAGCTACATTCCAGGACTTGGCCACGAAAGGTTTCCCGTCCGGCTCTGCTGCGTATAATGACCCGACTCTTATTAGTCAAAGGCTTCCTATTGTCAGTCAGAAAATACAGAGGTTAGAATTCGAACATACGACTACATAACCAATTGCTGCTGGCACTGCCACTTAAGGGGGGTCGTTTGCTTTTGAAAGTCCATGGCGGTTTAGAAGTCTATACATCATCGTTCTGATTTCCATGTGATCTTTCTCTTTCTATAAGCTCTCTTGCTCTACTTGATGTAGAAATGATTTCAGTTAGACTGCAACCTAGAAGTTACATGCTCCAAAGTTTTTCTACTTTCGTTATGTTGTAAAAAGTGATAGTATGGCTTCAGCAACTGGCCGATCAAGACATTGTCTGGTCTTGGTTATATTCCAACCTGTCTTTCCCTTTCAGGAGGTGATTGTTGTACTTGTTTGAATATAACATGAATTGATAGCATACTTTTCTACCTTTTTTTTTAAGATGTCGTTCCCTTGAAGTGTGCATTAACTTAGACTTTGATTTTCTTGGGTGTCGCCAGTCAATTCTTTCTTAGTTATATATTAGGCATTCTGCGACTTAGATTCAGCTTATTGAGTATCTTTCAAATGCAAAATTGACTTTTTTCCAGTTGAATTCCTGAAATCTCGTGGCATCTGTCTGACAAGCCTAGAAAAACACAATACAAGAAAATCTTGGATAGTGCCTGAAGATGAGAATCCCTGCCTTATGATTGCAGTGATTTTCAGGGAGCTGATATGAGCTTTTCATCTTTGAATCTGACTTCAGGAGATTTAATTATATGAATACAAAAATCTTAAAAATATATGCATGCAAACCATTACATGCTCTTGAACGTGCCTAGGATGCTTACTTTGCCATGAGAGCTAAAACTTACCATGGTGAGAAGGTAGCCTCTAGGATGATGTTGCAGGTTCTTGCATAGTGCCTAGGATGTTTGTTTAACTTTGAGTGCCAAAACAAAACATCGTGAGAAGGTAGCCTCTAGGATGATATTGCGGGCTCTTATTAAACCTCAATATATAATTGCTGAAAATGAATTCTTTTGGTGGTATGTGGATGCTGACTGGCATGGGCTTAGCGTCACAATGTCAATGTGTTGGCTTAGGTTAACCTAAATAAATTCTCATGATGACGGTATCATAGAAAGCAAACAAATGGAAATGTTGGTGAGAGGTTTTGGAAGCTAATCTCAAAGTAGCTGTAGGTGCTTCAATTTCATTTTGGGCAGGTATCAAATCTATTTTTACTTTTTCTACCTTATTAAGGCTTGATTTACAAGGTCAACATCTGAGCCACATTGAGCCAATTCTTCTATTACACTGTAGATACGTATGATTGTATTGTTCAAGTACCACTATACTAGAAAATATTTGCAAAAGGCTAGATAATACTTAGTCAATACTTGTTTATCTTGTAAATCATGAGGAATTATGTCATGAAATGCAAAAAAGTTTCTTTGTTATATGGCCAGCCTACCTCTAGTTAGCTATATGTCTGGCAAACCCTTGCACATAAACCTATCTGTCTGAGCGTAGGCTGATTATGTATATATAAGGAATGCCCAATCAGGAACTCATAAGAAATGTTAATGAGAAGGGATTTTTTTCGGTTGGTTGTAGTTGGATCGCAAAATCTGATTTGCATGTAAAAGTATATAACAAAACCAAGTTTACACTTTGTGTCGCAACTGCATCCAACCAAACATGAATTAGTTGTACAACACAACTTCTGATGATAAAACTATAATATCGTTCATCATCATGGAGATGGTTTTAGAAGCAAGCCTATATAGATAGAGCATAGACACATGTATGCTCATTGTCATATCGAATGACCAAGAAAGAAAATATTTCGACGCCGTGTTGGTAGCCACAGAATTATAAATTTCGACGGAAATATCAGCATATTCATTCCTAGTGTTTCGACGACCAAGTGATTGAATTATTTAGCAAAATGTTACTAGAATGATCTACTAGTGTAGATCTACTCAAATATGCAATAATATTTCATACTGGATATGTGAGGAGGTGGGGGCTCCTCATGTGTGAGTGAAGGAAGCTAAACTATTTTGATGGGGATTTTAAGGTCAATTTAAATGGCGAAATGAATGAATTAAGTCAGTATAGTTTGCAAGCACAATATATAGACTTAAAGACACAAATTTATGGAAACAAACCATGATCTAGGATGGTAGGACCTTTAGGTAGGATGACAAGACGTAGTACATAAACAATGTTGCGGTGGTTGAGTGAGTATTGAGGAAGTATGAGACAACTATGATTTATGTATCTAGTTGAACCATGATGGTTGTCATCCTCCTTGTTGATTATACCTATCAACATATTGGCTCTAGTTTATTTGTTTTATATAAGCTAGATGTGTCTCATTGTTAATCTGTATACGCCTACTAGTGTACAATGCATACTCATGTATTAATTTAATGTTTGTTCTTGGTGGTGTGGTTTTGTAGCTAGAGCCTATAGGAGGCAACCATATAGTTAGAGGTGTGATTGATAATGGCATATATACAAAATATCTCGATAGTCATGCTAACTTTGCGCACTATTAACATAAATTATATGACCTCAAAAATGAAAGTTATCGGGTCATCATAGCCACAAATATCACTCTGAAATCCATTTTTAAATATTTACTTTGTAGATCTGTATAGAAGTGGGGGATATAGGAGAGAGAGGTTGAATTAGGCTAATTTTTGAGGTCAAATAGGAGAGATACACAAAATATCTCGATAGTCATGCTAATTTTGCGCACTAATAACATAAATTATGTGACCTCAAAAATGAAAGTTAGCGGGTCATCATAGCCACAAATATCACTCCCTCATCCATTTGTAAATATTTCCTTCGTATATATGTATAGAAGTGGGAGAAATAGGAGAGAGAGGTTGAATTAGGCTAGGAAGAGAAGAAACATAACTTAGATTGCCCCTAACAAGCCCAAGGAGTCATATAGTAAAATCTATAGACATCGTATCCCATTTCTCAAAATAATACTCGTGTTTCTCCAAATTTTGTCGAACTGGGCCTTTTTTCATCGAAATTTGAAAAATTGTCGAAATTGATTTTTTTTGGTGAAATTCCCCACGTACGACATGCAAGACCATTTCTATGTCCGACGGCTATCGACATCAAAATTATTAGCGAAATTCCAATTTTGACGATATTTTGAACATTGTGAATGACTAAGTGACACATAAGTATATATGTAAGTATCCATTCGTAATGCTATCATTATATGCTTATTGGTTGAAATTTTTACTTGTATTACTCTGAATGCCTCGTTCAAATGGATGGCAATGTTCAAGCTAGTGTTTGTCACATGATCACAACAAGATGGAGGTATACAACTGGAGTAGTATGTGAAAGGAATATCCCATTTAGATTATGAAGTAAACTTGATGGAATAGCTATAGGTCCAACCATATATATATGGGAGTGAATGTTGGGCAATATAGAAAGAATGTCTGGACAAAATGATGTGGACGAAATGTGAATGCATGAATGTGTGGCAAGATAAGGAAATAATGCTTGAAAGTGACTGAATAAGGAACTCAACAGGGGTGGTGATTATCACCAACACAAACTGAAAAGTGGACCATTCAGAATGATAATACTGAGTTGAGTGTAGTAAAAGAACGAAGAGGCAGACTTAAATTAAATTAGAGAAGAGCTTATAAGAAAAGATGCACAACCTTTCACATGTTGATGAGAATACGACCCATAACTAAGTTGATTGGAAAGGAGGGATCTATGTAGTCGGCCCCAACATAGTTGTGATTGAGGCTTAGATTGTGATCATTACTATGAAACCTTTAGATAGATACATAGATCATCTGGGTTTGAGCCCTTAGCCTTTTGAACATCTCATTATTTAAATAATGGAGATATCAACTAATTTCACTCCCTCACAAAGCGACTATTGCGTGGATATCTGCTAATAAACAAGGAGGAAGGATGTAGTTGTAATTGCATGTGAACTTTGGTATAACATATATATTATTCGAGGACTTACAATCCTTTTTGTATCTGAGGACACTCTAGGCTTAATCATGAACTTTGACATAACATATATATTATCACGATGACTTGTACCAATGAATAGCTAGCGAGATGGGACTATTCTAGATTTGAACTTTACATTCTTCTTTATTCTAGATCAACATATTATTGCTGATATATAATGAGATTATTCTATCTTTTGAGCTTGATATTTGCTTGCCACAATGTGATTAGGCATTATATAACATATCTCTTGAATTGTCTGTAAGGGTTAGGGTGCACAATGTGTGTACCCTGTATATTTATAAAGAGAACAATTACATATAGGTCCACATAGAATAGGAAAATAACAAGTAAATATAAAGAACTAAATAAAACACTTATTTAACACTCCCCTTAAAGTTGGAGCATAGATATCAATCATGCCCAACTTGTCTACAAGAGAGCTGAAATGTTTTTTGGCCAGCAACTTTCTGAAGATATCTACAACTTGGTCCTCTGAGCGAGTGAAAGGAGTGCAAATACGACCAGTCAGAATGGCTTCTCTGATGGAGTGGCAGTCAACTTCAATGTGCTTTGTCTGCTCATGAAAAATAGGATTATTTGCAATATGGAGAGCTGCTTTATTATCACAATGCATGTGAATAGGAGTAGAAGATTCCACATCAAGTTCTTTCAGAAGAAACTGTACCCACAGAAGTTCACACGCTGTATGAGCCATAGCTCGGTACTCGGCTTCAACACTAGATCTAGCAACAACATTCTGCTTCTTGCTCCTCCATGTAACTAGATTTCCACCAACAAAAGTACAGTAATCGGAAGTAGATTTCCTGTCTATCTTACTTCCAACATAGTCAGAATTAGAGTAGCCTTCAAGAGAGCAATGACCATGTTTTCTATAGAAAAAGCCTTTACCAAGAGATTTCTTCAGATATCTCAGGATATGACACAGTGCTTCCCAGTGACACTATCTAGGCTTGTGAAAATACCTGCTAACAAGACCAACAACAATAGAAATATCAACTCTAGTAATAGTCAAATAGATTAGTTTGCTAACCAGTCTCCTGTGTCTTGTACTGTCAGGATACAAGGGAGACTCATCATCATCCCAATTTACATTAGGATCTAGGGGTGTATCAGTGATCCGAGCTCCAAGCATTCCCGTCTCCTGTAGAAGATCAAGAACATACTTTCTTTGAGATAGAGCAAGAGCATTAGTAGTCCTAGAAACTTCAGTCCCCAGAAAATATCTCAGCTTGCCCAGATCTTTAGTGACAAAGTGCTTGCATAAGTAGGCTTTAGTAGCATGAATTTCAGAGAGATGACTTCCAGATAAAATAATATCAACATACACAATTAGAATCACAATACCAGAGGACGTCTTTTTAATAAAGACAGAGGGATCAACATGAGATCTGAGGAAGCCATACATAGACATAATCTTACTCAGTTTATCAAACCAGGCACGTGGACTCTGCTTGAGTCCACAAATAGACTTTTTGTCTAGGCGACAGGCTGTGTGACTCCCCCTGAGCAACAAACCCAGGCGGTTGCTCCACATAGACATCCTCCTGGAGATCACCATAAAGAAAAGCATTCTTGACGTCCAGTTGGATAAGGGGCCAATCCAGATTGATTGTCACAGAAAACAGAACTCGCACAAAATTTAGCCTGGCAACAGGAGAAAATGTTTCAAAGTAATCAATACCATAAGTCTGAGTGTACCCTTTTCCCACTAGGCGGGCCTTGAGGCGTTCAACAGTTCCATCAGGATGATAGTTGATAGTGCACACCCAACGACATCCAACAGACTTACAATCAAACGGAGGATCAACCAAATCCCAGGTACCTCTGTCAGTAAGAGCAGTCATCTCCTCAGTCATGACATGTGTCCAGGCCGTACTTTGTAACGCATCATGAACATTTTTGGGGACAGAAACAACAGAAAGAGCAACAACAAAATTACTAACATGGACACTCATGTGTGCAGTAGAAACATAGTTAGCAATTTTATGAGAGGTACATGATCGAGTGCCTTTCCTGAGAGCAATAGGTAAATCTAGATCAAAAGTTACCTCGGCAGGTGTAGGGCCTTCTAAAGGAGAAGATTGGTTATCTGTGGGGGGGTCTTGAGCAGGAGTAGACTGTGGCGGCCGATTCCTGCGTTGGTAAACAATAAGAGGAGACGTAGTCTCAGCAGGCTGCAAGGCAGATGGGGAATCACTAATAATAGGCAGAGGCGCTGAAATGAGATCTGAAATCAACGTGTTCCCCCTAGTAGAATAGTATGGAGTGTCCTTAAAGAAAACCACATCATTGCTCGTGAACCACTCCTTAGTAACATGACTATAACAACAATATCCTTTCTGAGTCCATGAATATCCCAGAAAAATACATTTTCCAGCTCGAGGAGACAATTTCTCCTGAGTCGGTCCAAGCAAACGAACAAAATAAGTTGACCCAAAAATCCTTGGGAGGAACAAAAAAAAGAGGAAGATGGGGTTGTAGCACTTGTACATGGATTTTATTCCCAATAACAGACGAAGGCATGCGATTTATCAGAGAACAGGCACTGAGAACTGCTTCTAGCCAAAAATGTCTTGCAACATTAGAAATCAACATGAGTGTTATAGTAACTTTAAGTAAATGCCTATTTTTTCTTTCAGCAACACCGCTCTGTTGGGGTGTGTAAGCATATGTCTGATGAATTGTACCCACAAAACGACAAAATAACTCAACATTTTTTGGAATAAATTCCAAAGCATTATCAGTATGTGTGATTTTATTAGGCATAGAAAACTTGGTTTTAATTTCAGCAAAGAAGAACTTAATAGTAGGCAAGACTTGAGATCTATCTTTCATAAAAAACAACCAGATAGCATGGCAGTAATCATCAATGAACAAAATACAGTATTTATTGCCTGACAAACTTGGAACATGACAAGGACCCCATACATCAGCATGAACTAAATAAAAAATTATTTGCTACGAGATTTTTTGGGAAATACAGTTCTGGACTGTTTGCCTAATTGACATGACTCGCACTGAAAACTGTGCGTTCCTACACCAGAAATAACATGTTTTAAATTATCATTTGGTGGATGCCCAAGTCTATAATGCCACTGTAATGCAGAAACAGAAGAAGACAATGCTGAAGCTAATCTGTTTCAAATCATCCAAGTATTAGAGTCCGTCAGGTCCTTCATGCCCCCCCACCAATCTTCATCCTCGTGCGAAGATCCTGAAAAACACAAGTACCTGGTATAAAGGTCAGACTGCAGTTTAGATTACATACAATTTTACTGATAGACAATTAGCGGAAAATTGGACACATATAAAGCAGATATCTAAATAACTTGGGCACATATATCACCAACACCAATCTTCATCCTCGTGCGAAGATCCTGAAAAACACAAGTACCTGGTATAAAGGTCAGACTGCAGTTTAGATTACATACAATTTTACTGATAGACAATTAGCGGAAAATTGGACACATATAAAGCAGATATCTAAATAACTTGGGCACATATATCACCAATTCCGGACACAGCAGATTTGGATCCGTCAACAAGCATAACAACAGATTTAGGACAAGGTTTATACAATTTAGAAAAAAGAGAACGATTGCCAGAAATATGTGATGAAGCTCCAGAATCAATCACCCATTTGGTATTACCAGCACTAGAAGATGGAGCACTCAGAAAGGCAGAATCACAATCAGTGTAAGTTGTAGCGTGAGCTCCAGATTCAGCAGCAGATGAGGAGGAAGCACCTGTCTTTTCTAGTAGGAGAGGTTCCACCTCGGAGCGGATGAACTCAACAGTGGAGGAACTTGAGGTAGCAGCAGAAGGTGTCTAAGAAGCACCCTCAGACGCAACATTAGCCCACACAGATTTGCCATGTTTCTTCCCGCATCTGTATTCAGTGTGATTTGTGCGACCACAAAAGTCACAATACCGTTGAGCTGCGACATCTCCAGAGACATCAACAGATGAGCCACGACTAAGGGATCCATGACCAAGAGACCCACATCCCCGTCCAAAAGAAGAAGAACGGTTGTCTGGAGGTTGACCGCGACCCCTACCACGACCACAACTAGACATAGTAGCAAGAGCAGTAGTGTGACCAATATCAGAAGGCAGATCCGATGAGGAAGCTGACAATCGTTGTAGATGCTAAAAGCACTCTCTAACGTCGGGAGATGGTCACTGATAAGGATCTGGTCGACCACTCCAACATATGAGTCATGAAGTCCGCATAAGAATTGGACCCTGGAGTTCCTGCCGTTGTCGCTGCATAGTGGCTAAGTCAGTAGATAGCAGATGAAGATTCTCAAGTTCCGCTCAGAATCCTTTGAAGGTCGAAAAATAGTCAGCAATATCGGACGCAGTGAAATGCAGGTGAGTCAGCTGTTTGTTCAGATCTATTAGTATATACACTTTACTGCTTTTCTTTACTTAGTGTATTTTGCTTATTGCTTTTTCTCTTTTACTCTTTATCCCATATGGGTTATCTCTAAATCCTGTACACTCTCTTGTCTTATAAAGAGAGCCCCTTGTATTCTTTTTTTAATCATCCAATAATAAGCAACACTTCTCGTCTTCTAGATGGTATCAGAGCGGGCAGACCCTCCCTAATTCCCTTCTCTTCTTCCAACCCTAGCCGCCGCCACACTCACCCCTCCCTCTCTCCTTCCCGCCGCAGCTGCTCCTGCGGTCCACCCTGCTCCCGCCGCCGCCTCCCACCACCTCCACAGCCGCCGCCCGCCGCTCCTCCTCTCCCCGCCCCTCCCTTTCCTTCTCCTTCCACCGTCGACCCTCCTTTTCCTTCTCCAACCCGCCGCCACCCCTCCCCTGCCCCTGCCACCACCCAACAACCGGTGCCGCCTCCTATTCCCCCTGCTGCCACTGCTACCAGCCACCACCACCACCATCCAACCGTCTATCCCCACCTCCCCACCCCCCGCCAACCTCCAATCCTCTTTCCTCCACCATCTTAGTGGCTTAATTCGCCATAGATCCCTCCATCTAGCCCCGCTTCACTATCCGAAATCTCCGGACAGCCTCAAGTGTCTTTTCCAGTTCTGGCATGTTGACGGCGTAAAAGGCTTCTTCTTCTCTGACTGCCTGCGCCTCATGGTGGAGTGAGTGATCCTCCATGTTGGCGTAGGTTTTTTTATCTCTTTCTGCTTCCCCTACATGGGTTTTCTAAGATCCATGCGTGGATCTTCTACTCTCTACTACTAGTCCATACACTGGACTTATGCTGACTTCTGTTGCCCTCTGCGCCTGTGCTTCTGCCTCTGTCTACATCTTCCGATGGCGACTCCTGATCTTCCACGGACTTTGTGTGTTACTACTGTGAAGTTGGATAACTCCAACTATCACCTCCGGGCGGCTTCCTTTGAGCTCTATGTTAAAGCACAAGGGCACTACTCTCATTTATCTACCAAGGGACCGACGGTCCCCACTGCTGATTCTGATGAAAAGACCAAGCATGCCTACGATCTTTGGTCCAAGGAGGACTACGATGTTATGACATGGATGGTCAACAGTGTCGAGCCAAAGATTAGCAGTCTCTTCTTCGTCTCCAGATTGCAAAAGAGATGTGGGATCATCTTTCCCACGTCTACTCTCATCAATAAAATCCCAAGAAGGTTTTTGAAATCTTTAAGCAACTGGCCAAGCACGAATTTTCTCCACTGATTCTATTGAGGACTACTACAACACCTGCTGTGCTCTCTGGGATGAATTCCAGGTGTACCATCCTCTCTCTGTCGACATCACTGAAGTTCAACGTTAAAGGAACGACCTTATGCTTGTTCAGTTCCTCGGTGGTCTACCCTCTTCTTTCGCTGGAGTTGTTGATCAGTTCCTATCCAGTGATCCTCTGTCCACCCTGCGAGATGTATAGAAAAAGGTTCAACGACTGCCATATGTCTCTCAGCATCTTCCTGACACTTCTGAGGGAGCAGCCCTCGATGTTCGCACTGGCGACTCCTTCCGTGGCCACGGTCGTGGTCGGGGCTGCGGACGTGGACACTCTACTGCACCTGGACGTTACTGAACCTCGCTTCTGTACCTTCAGCAAGCGGACAAATTACAATGAAGACCGCTGCTGGATCAAGCATGGCAAGCCAGCGTGGGCAAACCAAGTCACGACGGATCAGCCTGAAACTACTACTACCTCTACTCTGCCTTCTACTGATTTGATCCGGTCTGAGTTCAAGAAACTTCTCCAGACTCGTCTTGCCTCTTCTGTTGAAAACTCTACTAATGGTAGCACCGCACTCCTAACACAGTCTGGTAAAAATTCGCAGGTGATTGATTCGGGTGCGACATCTCATATTTCTGGAAATCCTGCATTATTTTCTAAACTGCACAATACTTCTATTATACCTCCTGTTACACTGGCTGATGGATCTAAGACACCTGTTACCGAAATTGGTGATATATGTACTACTGGTTGCCTGCCTCTGCGGTCTACTCTTTATGTTCCTAAATTTCCTATCAATCTGTTATCTGTCAATATAACTGTGAAGAGCCTTCGTTGCTGTATTACTTTTGACCCGGATGATGTTCTCTTTCAGGATCTGCGCACGAGGACGACGATTGGTTCGGGCCATGAGGGACCAGATGGGCTATACTACTTGGACGTTCTGAAGACCGCAACATATCTAACATCTTCTGTGACAAGCATCCAGTGGCACTATCGTTTGGGACATCCTTCTGCAGCAAAACTGAAACATTTATTACCCAATGTATTAGATTCTGTTTTTCATTGAGAGACTTGCCAACTGGGCAAGCAGACGCGAGCATCTTTTTCAAAAAAATCATGTATTAGTTCAAAACAGCCGTTTGATATTATTCATGCTGATGTTTAGGGACCCTGTTCGGTGCCGAGTACTTCTGAATTCCGCTATTTTCTAGAGTTTCATTGATGTTTTTCTAGAACTACCTGGATTTTTTTGCTAAAAGACAGGTTTACCATACTTGACAGTATCACAACTTATTTTGCTGAGATTCGTACTCAATTTGCCAAACCCATTAAATTTTTTTGAACTGATAATGCCCTCGAGTTTGTACAAGCCTCGATCAGTAATTTTTGTCGAAAACAGGGTACCATACACAAGACTTCCTGTGCCTACACACCACAACAAAACGGAGTCGTTGAACCCAAATCGCCACCTACTTGACGTGGCCCACACTTTACTGTTTCATTACCATGTCCCCCAATGTTTTTGGCATGAGGCTATCTCTACTGCTTGTTACCTCATTAACCGTATGCCTTCTTCTGTGCTTGGAAATCAAGTTCCCTATCAGATATCGTTCCCAGATGCACCTCTTTTTTCTGTGCCTCCTCGTATCTTTGGGAGCACCTGCTTTGTCAAAAATCTTCGTCCCGGTCTCACCAAACTTGATCCCCGAGCGACTAAGTGTGTCTTCCTAGGGTACTCTCGCACTCAGAAAGGGTACCGCTACTACGATCCTGTGTCAAAAAAATGGTTTGTATGTGCTGATGTTGTTTTCTTTGAGCACATGCCTTTTTATTCTTCTGTCGGCTCGGCTCTTATATCGTATTTATTAATGGAGACACCTTTACCTATCATTGATGATACTGATGATATTGCTGATACTGCTTCTCCTACTGAAAAGCCCCCTCTAAAGGTATACCAACGACGACAGAAGACAACAACTCCCTCTATGGCCCCTCCAATGTCTTCGTCCTCCGTGCCAGATCAACCACCACCGCAGGTATTCTCTGACCTTGATGTTCCTATCAACTTCAGGAAAGGAACTAGAACTTGCACTAAACATCCTATTGGCAGCTTCTGTACTACCACTAATCTGGGGACTAATTTTACAAATTTTACTGCTACTCTTTTTGCTATATCTATTCCTAAAAATGCTTCTCAGGCTCTTAAAAATCCTGCTTGGCGTCAAGCTATGGAAGCAGAAATGCAAGCTCTTACTGAACACAACACGTGGCAGCTGGTCGATCCTCGCACAGATTGTTCTCCAGTTGGCTGTCGTTGGGTGTTTACTGTCAAATATCAGCCGGATGGCACAGTTGAACGGCTGAAGGCGAGACTTGTTGCCAAAGGCTATACACAGACTTACGGGGTCGATTACTTTGAGACTTTTTCTCCTGTGGCTCGGCTGAACTCTGTACGGATTCTTACTTCTGTTGCTATTAATTCTGATTGGCCCTTGTATCAACTTGATGTAAATAATGCGTTTCTGTATGGGACTTACATGAGGAGGTCTATATGGAACAACCCCCGATATTTGTGCTTCAGGGGGAGTCCTCTAAAGTCTGCCGGCTGCGGAAAGCTATTTATGGTTTGAAACAGAGTTCCCGTGCTTGGTTTGATAAACTAAGTACTATACTTCAGAAGTTCTCTTTTAGACGCTCCCAGTCGGATCATTCTGTCTTTGTTAAGAACAATATTGCTGGCATTGTTATTCTTATTGTATATGTTGATGACATTATTCTCTCAGGAAGTGATCCTGTGGGCATTCAGGCTACCGAGCGCTATCTATATCTGAAGAGCTCTCCTGGGAAAAGCCTGCTATATAAGAAACATGGTCATTGTAAACTCCTTGGTTATTTTGATTTTGACTATGCTGGGAGCAAGATCGACCGCTGCTCCACCTCTGACTACTGTACCTTTGTGGGAGGAAACCTTGTTACTTGGCGAAGCAAGAAACAAACTGTGGTTGCTCGCTCAAGAGCTGAAGCTGAATATCACGCCATGGCGCATACTACTTGTGAGCTATTCTAGATTCAGAGCCTGCTGAAGGATTTTAGTATTTCTGATTCCTCTCCAATTCCGATGTATTGTGACAACAAAGCTGCAACATTTATTGCCAGTAATCCTACTTTTCATGAGCGAACTAAACACATTGAGGTTGACTGCCATTTTGTTCGCGAAGTTGCCTTATCTAGCCAGATATCTACTCCCTACATACATACTTCTGATCCGCTGGCTGACATCTTCACCAAGATTCTTCCAAAGACGAGAATTGCTACTATGACATCCAAGCTGGGCATGATTGACATCTACGCTCCAACTTGAGGGGGAGTATTAGTATATACACTTTACTGCTTTTCTTTACTTAGTGTATTTTGCTTATTGCTTTTTCTCTTTTACTCTTTATCCCATATGGGTTATCTCTAAATCCTGTACACTCTCTTGTCTTATAAAAGAGAGCCCCTTGTATTCTTTTTTTAATCATCCAATAATAAGCAACACTTCTCGTCTTCTAGAAGATCAAACACCTTTTTCGGATTCTTGCTGTATGAGTAGGTACTGGCTAGTTGATCCCACATCTCCTTGGCAGTCGGGAGACGAAGTAGAGTAACGCTAATGCGAGTTTCACAGTTGTTCAGGATCCACGTCATCACAGTCGAGTCATCCTTGAACCAATCATCGTAGATCTTTTTATCCTTGGACTCGGCAGTATTGGGTGGAGGAGGCGGATCTTGAGTCAGATGAGAGTGCTTGCCTTGAGATTTTGCAAAAATCTCCACGGAGCAGACCTAGTGTTGATGGTTGTCCCCGTCCAACTTCATAGTAGTCACCTGAAAATTAAAATCATCATGGGAGGAAGCCATGATAGAGACCGAGTCCAAAAACAGAAAACAACAACCACGTCAGAACCGCCTAGATCCTCCGGTTAGGCGGCAACAGTCAGTTAAGAAGAACTAGAAGGATCAATTTACATGAAGACTACGTCGAGGCGCAACAGAGAACCCGACGGCTCAAGGGCCGACGCGGCCAGAGAGGAGGGCTCCGAAGACTCTCAATGTGGACAACCGGTGGCGGCAAGAAGCAGTACAGGCGGCACTAGCAAGCCAGGCCCGCATGGGGAGGGTCGCCGGAGGCAACGACAGGAGCAGCCGGTCGCACAACGGCGGGCGGGCCGCGCCAAAGGAGGCGGCGGCACCAGGGAGGGAGAGAGAGAGAGAGCGGCGGTGGTGGAGGGGAGGGTGGCGGCTAGAGAACCTGCTTTGGTACCGTCTTGAATTGTCTGTAAGGGTTAGGGTGCACAATGTGTGTACCCCATATATTTATAAAGAAAACAATTACATATAGGTTCACATAGAATAGAAAAATAACAAGTGAATATAAAAAACTAAATAAAATATTTATTTTCCAATTTCACCACTACGGCACATGTAGATGCTTATCAGCCACTCATTTGATGCCTAGTATCTTTGAAAGCATAAGTTATAGTTTAGGTTCAACCTATATCCATTTCGCTTTCCTGCACCCTTCAGTAGCTCATTATCAGAAACTGGAAAAAACCTCGCAAACCACATCTTTTGGATCTAAAATTGAATCACAGGCTTATGATTCTGTGACTGGTACTTATGTGACCAGTTGGTGGGTTTAAAACCTCCATTCTTTCAGTCTGACTCTAGGAAAGGCTACATGTTGCTTAAGCAATTCCATGCTCGTCAGTGGTCACTGTAGATCTGTATTCAAGTACTTTTGATGTATGACTGCCTGTCCATGACTGTCTGCATGTGTTGCTGTTGCAGTCCTGATATGATTACAGCCATGGTTTGATGGTTTCTGATCAGTTGTACTTACTCCGGTGGCAATCTAGTGAATCGAAATGTAGTCCCTGTTTGGCCTACCTGTTTATCTGAGCTGTATGTTTTGGATAACTTTGTTAGAACCTGAACTCTACTGGAACGAGCTAAATAAGTTGATTACCATTCTTTTTTCTCTAAAATCTGATTCTGGCTTACATAATGCTTATGGTTTATATATCTGAAATGCAAAATCATCTTATTAGTTTGAAGAGTTCCTTCTTTCACGCTAATATAATAGGTAAAATGCACTCTGATTACTGTAGATCTGTCTATAAGTTAATTATATTTGAGGCAAAATATGATATCTAGCAGGTGCAAGTATGGTAGGGCTGTCAATGGGTAAGGGTTACCTTTTACCCATACCTTGTAAGAGAAGGATAAGGGTAAAAAAATTTCCCACCCTTTACCCGCTACCCTCTAACCCGCTGTCTTACCCGCTGTCTTAGTAGGTAAGGGTAAGTGTAAGCCACTACCCATACCTGCCAATATTTATGTATAATATATTAAATGTATACTCGTTGTATTGTTTGTCTATGAAATATTTGAATTATGTGGTCATCATTTTATATAATAGATGATATTTTTATATACTTGTGTAGTTAACTTGGTTGTGTATGCAACACCACTTTGAAGGTGGAAGAGATTTGTATAAAGATAGTCTAGGTTCCATTAAATGCCAGTGTGGTGAAGAAAAAAAAAATATATATATATATATATATATATATATATATATATATATATATATATATATATATATAAGATTTAATCTTTAATGTACCATTTTATACATACGTCAGGTGGTGTTATCTACTTTATTTTTTTTGGATGCAACAACATTTTAGAGGGTATAAGATATGTATGTTTTCAACAATAACTCTTTCTAACATATTGTTATTTATTATTATATTATTTTAACAATCTTTATATTTTGGGAACAATTTATTTGTTCACACACCAGTATTAGGATACTACCATTTGTATATGCATTCAATACAATACAAACCATTTATATAGTATTGTAAAAGATTGCTTTGAATCATTTTGGATTTTTGAAATCCATTATGGAGCATCTTGGTATTTCACTTAAATATATGAATGTATTAGTCAGATCATTATTGTTAATATTAGTAAAAATTTGATGCAAATATATAAATTCCCCGCTTCACCCTTACTTACCCCGTGGACCATGTGTGTAAGAGGGTAAGGGTAAGGGGAGGATAAGGATATTGGTGGAGTGGAAAATTTACCCATACCCTTATCCGTCACACTTGGTGGGTAAGGGTAAGGATTAGACCTTACCCTCCCATTGACAACCCTAAGGTATGGACTGCTTATAGAGGAAGTTCCTTGATAAAATTCAAATGTAAAGATACCCATGGTTGGTGGGTACCCTTGATTGGACAGGAGGCATTTTTCTGTACGGCGTTGGAGAGGCGGTACGTGGTATGCTTCTTTTCGTTGTTTGCTGATTCGTTAGCAGAGGGTGTTGAGTTTTATATCTACTTAATATAGTTTTTTCTCAGCTGGTTGCTAGTGGTGAGACGGGATGGATGCTCCTCCTTTTTGATAAATCAACGTAGATGCAACACCATAAACTGGTGGATAACGAAAGTGCAATATTGGCGGCATCAGAGATGGCCCTATAACCTGTCAATATTGCCGTAAGAGTTTACAAAATACTGTAGTTTGATGAGGATCTCTAGTATAGGGGAGTGGGCTCCCCTTCATACATCCCACAACATAACATGCATGCTATGTGGATCATCCCTTTAATAAATCTCACGGCATAACATTCTATGTGGAACAGATCAACTGACAAAAGTGTAACATGACATAACATCCAGTGCTGTTAATGCATGACAGAAGGGAATGCGATTTAGGCTCGAGCCCCATAATCTTCGTCTGAAGCTTCGGGTATCGTTTTCACCAACTACGGAGAAGTCCTCTTATGAAGGCCTTTAGGCCGCACACGGAGTAGTGTACTTGCAGTGAAAAGATTTTAACTACAGGCGTGAAGGAAATATTTAAGTTATTATACTAGATGTAGACTGTTGGATATCCTGAAAAAGTATATCGTTCTTTTCCCACCATATGTACCAGAACATGCAAACCACTAAGAGACTCCAAGAGTCCTCGAAGGAAGAACCAACTTAAACGGAATTGTTGCAAAGACTGGGTAGTAGTGGTAACAGTCTTGTGATCAAGAGACTTATGTGTGCCACAATAAAAGTGAAACTAAATAGAGCAAGTAATGCATAGTGGAAAAAAGTGTGAGCAACGTTGTCAACATCGGGACTACATAGAAGGTACATATGGAGGGTATGTGATGACCACTTTTATCCTAGTTGTACCTTATTAGAAGTGTGTTCTGTTCTGATATGCTAGACTAGGAGTTGCACTTTAGGGAAGTATCAAGTTTTTCAAAACATCTCTTTGAAGGAGGTTAGACCAAAAAAGCGAAGTAATTGTAAGTTTTTGAAATAGAGTAATAATGACCCCAAAATCCATCAGATACTGTGGGAAATGCCGTGCTGTGGATGTCATCAAGGCTTAAATTGAAACGACATCTTTTGAGTTGAATTTATCTTGTGGGAAGGAGAAGCATGCGCGCCTTGTCTGACATCAATATCTCTGATGTTACCAGGAATGCTAGGCTCATAATTAAATTGATATGAATGACGGAAAGGTTAAGTGGGTTCGGACTATAATTTGATGCGATCATAATATCCTTGGGTTAATATTAGAACCCTCAATAATGTAACGAATCCATGAGATAACACTAAAAATGTGGATATATATAATATTAGTAATGGATCAAGGGGTCAGTTTTTGTAGTATTTATACGTGAAAGAAGGAACAACAAATGGAAGGAGCTTTTGTCGACGGTGAAGCGATGACGTTGTAAACATTCAACGAGAGTGTATGAGATTGATAACTCCAACCTCCCTGTGTTGGTCCTGCAAAAGGTGGGCCATTTGATTGGGTGAATTTTCCCTCTCAGAGTTATCATCCAAAGGGAGTTACAATACGTGTAGTCAAGTTTTTTTTTAAATGTTTTTTGGAAGAGAAATACAACTAGCAAGGATACTAACTCGGTGAGCAACCGACGAGAGTGAGCTCTGCCCAACTAAACTTGGGTTACGTTTGGGTGAAGTCGTTCGATGTCCTGGTTGTTAACATATTAAATACTAATAAATCTATATAGATATGGAATCTGTAACAACCCTTCGGTGACGTAGAAATCGTGTTCTTCACTAATCACCCCAAACCCAAAATCAGGGGGAGTGGCAACTGCCACTTTGGTCTTCCGTTCCTTCTTTTTACCGTATCAGCTGGACATGGCTGACAGCAGAGCGTGCTCCATTGCCGCCTGAGCTGCACATAAAAAGCAAGATCTCAGTTACAGAACGAAATATTATGACTACTGGGATTTAGAAAGGAAGCGGCCAAAGGATGCCTTAGGCAAATGCCTTTCCAGTGTGCCAGCCTACGTTAGTTCTTTTTCTCAACGACCAAGCTCCAAACTGTTGGGCGGAGTCTACGTGGTGAGAGAGGCAGGACTGGATTTTCAAGGGGGACTCGTCATCTTTACATCAGAGCATGTAGCAATACCGGTCAAGGTCATTTTTATGTACATATTTGCCGGGCAAAGGTGCTTTATAAAAGTTGATCTTCAGACCACAAAGGTCCTATAACATACCCACAATCCGAAGTACATTGATGATGTTTGTCATTTGCTTTAATGAAGATTGTAGTGTCACATGCTAGTCGTGTGATGGTTACGATTATCATCAAGGAAATATTGATGTTACTATGAATATCCAGTTTGAACACAGAGGCTAATATATAGGTTGCTACGGTGAAAATGCTGGGTGAGAGGGTCATCTTGTCTAAGATCGAATTATACTTTTGAAATAGCCAAAGACAGCCATTGGTAAGTACAAATAAATGACATAAGTTGTTGCAACATTCAATTATGTGGAAATGGAAAACATTCCATACCACCAACAATAAATTTCCAGTTGATATTGAAAAAACACTTTTTCTAAATCCTATTTGAGGGTAAGAAGAGGTACGTTGTGATGCTCACAATTGTGTACGACCTAGTTCCAAGCGATATGCATCCCGGATTTCTTTTATGATAAAGGTAAACTATTCTTTGTCTATGATGTACTTGAAGCACGATTTGAGTTTGGTACTAAAAGCCTTTATGGTACGTGGTCAAAGATTTTGTGCAAAGAAAACTTGACTGTATCCCAAGAATTCTGAAAAAATGGAAGGCTGAAATCATTAGGTCTAGGGAACGTTTCATCATCTAAACTATAGGAAACCTTCTTCATCTCCTCACAGGTGAAGGGTGGTTAGTGAGTTATGATCTTGAATTTTGTTAGCACATAAGATATTTGATATGTGATTGAAGTGGTTTTGTGTATGTGCAACTGTAGTTAATAATGAATGTGAAGTCGTTTATGATGTGGTATATAACCATGGATCTATTATGGACTTTGATGTTTACTATAGTATGTGAGGGAATGATCCCTTTCCTTGATCCATGCGTCTTTTGATCTTTGTTTCCAAAGGGTTTGTTGGTCAACAAGGAGTTGGTTGATTTAATTCCTAACCATCTCTGTACCAAAAGCGTTTGACGTCGGTTGTGTTTTGAGGAAAAAGAAATCTTGATGCAAATCATGTAACTTGTTTTTGATGTTACAACAAGTATCTTTATTCCAAGGAAGAATAGAAGTATGGATTCATGATATTGTGAAAATTTGTGTTGGTGAGATGTGGTCATGAAATTTTTAAAGGGTGTGGATTCTGGTTTTATAAAGAGGATGTTTCACTAGACACGTTCAAAATGAATAGGTTTTGGTGCCCACGAGTTATAGTTGGTCTTGAGAATAATGGGAGGTAATTAGGGATTATACATCGAATTGCTAGTCATAAAGCCATGAGAAAATGGTCATTCAAGTCCCCTAAACAAATAAATATGTTAAGAAGAGCCCAAGTGCATCTCTAATACCATGAAAAGTGTGCTATTGGCATGAATATTGATGACGTGAGATGATTTAACTGACTCCTCACACAGTCTCATATTACCACTATGATAATGCAGACTGTGGTTGTGATTTGATCATTGATGGCGAAAGCATATCTAATTCAAGTCTTCACCAATTACCAAGGACAACATTGGTAGGGTTATGTCAAATTAAATTATTCTTCTATATATGTCTCTTTGCATGCAGGTTTGCCATTTGTCCATATGAAAGCTTAGCTACATCCGTCAAGAATGGATTGACAATGAACTATGATATAAAAACTATAGATTTATCTCTTCAAATTTGTGACGTCTCTATCGTCCCAACCAAAAACAAGTAAATCTATTACAAGGAATTTAGATCTAGTCAGAGATCTTGTGACCACCAATATATGAAGTTGTATGTTAGTTAAGAAAGTCTTAGTTTCTTGTGTGGTAATTACTTAAATGTTATTATATCTAATGAAGTGGTTGATGTCATATCTATGATGAGCCTAAGCAACTCCACAACCATACTAACAAGCAATAATCTTATGGACTTGTAATATTGCAAAGAAAGGTATACAAATTAGATGCACAACTCTTCCAATATATGTAGAAAGAGATATATTTCTAAGATTCTGCCATTCTAGGCTCGTTTCTAGTGCATATAAAGCTTTGTTTCCAAAAATATTGCTTGTTTTGATAAAATCAATGAGCTCAAAACATGAAGATTAAGATGTGCTACTCTCAATAGGATCTAAAAAATACTACGATGAAGTGGAAAATGAATCAAAAGTATCTATGTTGTTGTGATCAATACCTATGAATGTGTCATATTCGTACATTTCTTGTTTTGTTTGGTGAATTATAATATGAGAGATTATCTCTATCCTTTGAAACATGATTGCTCTTGTTTCTAGGACCATGATTCATGATTCTATTTGTATTTTCTTCAAGATCTACCCATGCCTACAAGCTATTTTCTCTATGGCACTCTTCACTATATCATCCTTTTTGGAAATAGGTGATTTAGATGTGTCATCATCGACCTTCATGCTGTGAAGTTTTTACAGCTTTTCAAAGACTGCCTCTCTTTTATGGTTGAGGGTTGTTGGATTTTGTATGGATTTACATATTTGCATTCAAGTTTATTGCAGTGTCCATATGTTTATTGAGAAGATTGAGAATGTAATGCTTGATGTTGTCACTGGGGTTTTAATAAAGTTTGAGTGGCGTTTGAAAAGCCTATCAAAGTAAGTAATGACTTCCTAAGGTTCTTCAACAATAATATTGATAGTTAAATATTTTGTCTAGTTCTAAATATGAAGTTTGAAAATGGAAGTCTTCTTGGAGAGGCAAACAAAACGTTCATTACTCTTTTACCTAAAGGTACATAGTCTTCTATAGTATCTTCTAACTAGAGGCCTATAGCCTTGTGTACATTTTCTATAAGATTATATCAAAAATCTTAGCTAACAAAGTTCAGAAAGTGTTCTCATCTATTATTGATGATAATCAATGTGCTTTTGTCATAGGAAGATGCATCAAAGATGCTATACTTCTGTCTAATGAGATTCCTAGTGATTTCAAGAAGAGTTCAAATTTGAGTTTTTGCATTCAAGCTGATATATCTAAATAGTACAATTCGATTTGTTGGAAGTTCCTTTTTTTGTTTTGCATAGAATGGGGTTCCCTTCAAAGTGGATTAGATGGATTGAAAGCATTTTCCTAACTACTTATCAAATTCCTGTGAATGGTGAGTCGTATATTCCCATTTATTCTTCTAATGGTGTTAGGCAGGGGGACCCTATTTCCCCATACCTCTTTGTTATCACTATGTAGGGGTTCTCTAAAATGATAAAATTGAAAATCAAAGAAAAGATCATCTATCCTATTCAGGCGTTGAAGTCTTATTTTTGCTCTCATCTAATCTTCGCTGATGACTTAACAATCTTTGCCAAAGAAGAAGAAGAAAATGTTAGGATTATCATATCACTTTTTGACATGTTTAGTAGGTTATCATGCTTGGAAAAAGACTATTCTAAAAGTGCTATTTTCTGTGGTAAGAAGGTGGGCGATGCATCTATTCCAAATATCTTGGATATGAAGGAGCGGGAGATGAAAAAATCTAAATGTTTGGGTTTATCATTATTTGCTTGGAAGTTAAGAAAGAAACATTGTGCTATTCTCGTTGATAGAATAAACAAAGGTTGGAAAGTTGGAAACCTAGATTACTCTCTTTGGCGGGGAGAGTTGAGTTAGTAAATCTACCCTAGCCATGATGCATATATATTGGGTCCTTTTCTTCCCTATCCCCTACTCTACTTTGAAAGAGATTGACAAGTTATGTAGGGATTTCCTGTGGGGCCAATTTGAAGATAAAAAAATCTTCATCTCATCAAATGGAACACTGTTACTCTACCAAAAAAGGAGGGTGGACTGGGAGTGAGAAAGAGAAAAGAAGTTGCAGAACCATGCCTTATCCTTAATGCCCATGATGTAGCCAGTAAGAAAGACTCTTTGTGGGTGAAGTGGATTGGAGAAAAGTATATGAAGTAACTTTCATTCTAGAGTTTATCTGAACCATCCAACTTCTCATGGATGTTCGATAATGTCTTGAGAGTAAGGGATGTGTTGTTACCACCTATCGAGTTCAAGGTGGGTTCAAGTGAAAGTTTTAAAACTTGGAAAGATCCCTAGATGAATCATAAATTCTTGGTCGATTTCATTGATAAAGACATGATCACAAGGGTTGGTATTACATTTGATTCTAGTGTGAGATTCATTATCTCTGATGGATATTGGTGTATCCTGTTCTCTAGATGCTCACAGTCAATTTTAAGCACTATATTTTAGGTTACCATCAGTTTAGAGGAAGATGATCATATTACTTTCAAGGGGTGAAAATATCCAAATTTTAGAAGCATTTGGGAACATACTAGAATAAAAGGTATGGAGGATGTTAGTTTCAAGTGGATTTGGTGATGTAAAAGTTCGATTAATAGTTTGATTCATTTGTGGAAAGCTAAACACAACAAATTTCCTACTTCAGACTACTAGAGAAGAAGGGGAATTTCCATTGTGTCCATATGTTTTTTGCATATGAGCGTTTGTGAAGATACCTTCCACATCTCCTTTAATTGTGCTTATATTCATGAACTGTGATGTTTAGCTTGTTAATGGAATAATATATGTTCCATTCCTAGTAACTAGGGTGGGCTGATAAGCATGAAGGATCAAGCAAAAATCATACGTCCTCTGATTCTTTACTACAACTGGCTTGAAAGAAATAAAAGACTTCATCCTAATTGATGCAAAAGTGTGGAGGTGCTATGGAAGATAATTTGGATTGATTTTGAAATGATTAGTTAAGAGTTTTTTCTTTATGGCTAGGATGGATTATCTTTTCTCTATAGAAGGATGGTATGGGTTTTGGTTTCTATCTATTTCTCGAGTCTCCGTGTTACAATATTTCTGAAGTGATATTGTTGATACCCAAGTTATCTTCTGTCTCTTGTGATATTTTTGAAAAAATATGAGCCATTAGGTTCCTTGGGTTAGATGATGAGTCTTCAAGTAGGTGGAGGCTTCCTCTCTACCATACTATTGTCCATGTGCATCCTTCTATCCAAACTTATAGTCTTGAGGTTGGCAGAGTACTACCCTGAGAGATGTGTTGTTTGGAGTTAATCTTTTTGATCTTCAGTTTATAATTGGATGGTTGTACAAATAAATGAAAGTTAATCAATATGTGTATAGTTACAAATATACCAACATTTGTTTTCTGCAAGTAATTTCTAATACCTCCTTTGAAAAGTATAAAAAAGGAAGACGAGATTTTACTGACAAAAAAAATATGAAGTTTGTCTAGCATAATGGTGAAATGTTCAATCGATATTTGATAGACATGATTGATGTTGTTGGAAGCCTATAAAGTGTCTAGGTGAATAAAATACAAGTGGGCACCCAAAGTGGTTACTATGGTTATGAAGAATTCAAAGTCCCAAAGATGTGGTGGAACTTCTGTGGAGTTCATCCATCCAATTCCTCCTTCATAAGAAATAAGAGCTCCTTTCTTTGTTATCCATCTTGCAACAAATCCTGGATGTATGCGTGGTCAAAAGCTATAGTGGGAGGAGACACCAACAAAGTCTTAATACAATTTTAAGAAGATGATCAAGAGACTTGATGACATCCAAAATGTTGACATTCTTATCATCAACACTGATGGGAAAGGTTATGACTCATCGTGACCTGAGCAAGAAACATATATGTTATAGGGACATATAACATGATCTCTTCATGTTGTTTTCAGAAGAGGTATTACGTGATAAAGTCATGGTGGAGGCATGTGTTACCGGAGTTAGTGTGTCTAGGTTGATAGGTAGATTGACAATGAGATATTTATGCTCTTGATGTTATATACATGTAGTGATAACAATCTAATTTAATAGGAAGAATTGGTTCGTCCATAAGCCTTTTAGAAATTTTTGGGTGGCATTGTTGTCTCTCACAAGTAGCCTGGCCATGATTTGGTATGGGTTGCAAGTAGTCTAGATGGAGCTGATGTCATGACCAAAGACTTGACCTAATCTACTATGTCATCTTTGTTGCGCATGAATGGACTACCATGTAATATTGATTTACTCAGTAAAAAACATTAGCCTGTGATAGATAGGGTTGAACAATGCCTTCAAATTGACCCCTTCATAGTTTCTTGTCCCTTATCTAAATCTAGAGTGGGAAGGATTGATTTCTTATGTGCTGTGGTTTGTATAATGGCGGGGTGTTGAGCATGTAGCGGTTGAGAGGACATGACTTTACCAAACATCCTAGTCCTAATAATATGACACATCTTTTTATTTTCCCGCATTCAAAATGTTTATGTCTGACTTCCGTAGGCATGCATAATTTTATTTGGAACTTAGCCTAGTGTTTATGAGTGTCACTAGTTTATGTAGTGTATTTTCATATTATATTATATCAAAACATGAGTTTGAATATTTTTGTGAGTTCTAGAAAGCACCTTTTGTTAAGAAAATGGTTCATTACATGGTTGTATATTTGTTGCAGCAACAAAAAATGTGGATGAGTTAGTAGAGATGTCAACCGTGATGGGGATATTGGTTGAGAAGGAATTAATACCATGATCACCAATCTACTCAGCAATTTGATATTTCTCAAAGGCAACTAGGGGAAGATTGGGATTGTTGCTATTTTTTTGGATGGGGCCCTGATGAATTAATTGTCTTCCTTGATGAGTTGTAAGAATATCTCTTTGGTGTTTTATGGAGATGATATATATAGTATAGCCTAAATATAGTTCAAACTTAGGCATAAATTCTTTGCAATCTCATACCAGGATGATGTAGTTGGAGCCTTGTCATAAGGAAAGAATGTGCACAAACTTGCTACCTATCTATAATTTGACCCAACCAAAACCAATGTTGGGACTATAGCAATGCTAGTATGTGACTTGAATGTTGTAGCTGAGCAAGATGCTTTTTCTCACCTAGTATCGAGCTTTAAAATTGCCATGAAACATATTTACCAACTTAGGGTTATCATGGGATGGTGTTTTGGTGTGTTGGAAGATAAAATATGTATAAGTGGTGACATTGCATGTAAATTCGATAGGCTATTTGTAGTTGGAGTCTCCCCTATAACCACATCGTTATTATTGATTTAGGCAAGTCATATACATTATCACTATATTTATGCATACATGTTTCTTAGAGTGAGCAAACACTTTTCATTTTAATATTGCAAAGTTGTTGATTCTTGATTCGTCACTAAGAAAACCATTGAGATGAAAAGGCTTGAAGGGATCAGTCATGTTGAAATAGGTGATAAATGACAAAGAGGGAGAAGAGAATGAAAGAGGATTAAACAAATAAGTGGCAAGAGGAAGAGGCATATTGATACGGGAAGACAATGAATGGAAGAGGGTGAAGAATGTTGACTTGTGGGGATATGTCCTTAGTAGGATTGTCTTTGGCTATCAAGTACACCATGGACATTAGTGAACAAATCACCTCCACCCTAAACACTAAAACCTAAAACCAAAACCCCTACCAAAAACTATGACGTACATGTGTTATGCTTTCTTGCTCATTAAAATCTACTCTATATCTTCCTTTCTATTACTTCCATCCTGGTACCATTATTTCCTCCTATACTATTATCTCCATCCTAATACTGCCAGGAGCATGATTTTTTCAAACTCCTTTTTGTGGTGGTAATAACTTCATTTAGGACATTCCTTATTTTATTTCCCTCTAAGTGCAGAAAAGATTTTAATAGAACATGAATTGATCCAACTATCCAAAAATTTTGGTGTTTGACCTTGCCTTTGATGGATAGTGAGTTTCCATGCATATTATAATTCAAGAAAGAGTTTTCAGGTGCCAATGAGGCTTTGTGGCCTAGGCACATTCAATAATGTTCCCTATTATGGAAGTTTATAGTTATATTGAGATTTTCCCTGAATGTAGACAAAATATCATATTGTTTACATAAATAAATACACACATTTCTACATATATAAACCAGAATATATATGATTATTTTTGGTGCCATTTAATTCCAAAAATTTGCACAAAAGAAGGTACAAACATGATTAAACTATGTGGTACACATAGATAGCACTTCAAATGGGCAACACTTGTATTTGAACTTCAAATAATATGCCTAGGATATCTAATATAGTTATTGCATGTTTTTATATCTACAAGTAACAATACATTGTTCACCGCATGTGACCCTAGTATACAAAAGATATACATGTCTATTTTATTGTAGTATTTGCACCATATACAAGGAATACAATAATTTATGAGTAGTGGATACACCATCATATAAAGAACACTGCCTATACCCACCTCTATAAAGATCCTTGCCTTTTAGCTCACTGGCATCATATAAAGCACACTAGTTAAAGGAGATTCGTCACATTAAACTAAAGAAAAAGGCGTAGATAACCTAAAAAGGTGATAAGCCATGAGAGTGATATAAAATACCCTATGAATAAAGAGTATCTTTAGAGAATTAGAGTATGCAAGATATACTATCATCATTATATTAGTCAATTATATAACAATAGGTTATATCTACAAGACATATAAGAGCAATAAAGGGAATATACAAACCATGAAGGGTGCTGCAAGTAAGCATATATGTCTTAAGCACACTTTTATACTCAATCATTTTGTAGTTTGGAATGTACACTCCATGATACTAGTTAATGACTACAAAGTCTCTTGGCCCATAATAGAGGATCTTAGTATTGCTCGATCTCATTGAGATCATGTCACACTACAGTCGATGCGAGTGTAAGAAGTAAGGTCTCATTGGTCTGTAACCTAAATAAAACAACATACATGTCTTGGGACACATCTATTTATCACACATATCATATCACATTCACATCCTCAATAACATTGCTATAACCTCCATATCAACAATATAATTACGACCTCAACCACATTCATAAACATGTGTGAGTTTGTGGCATCGAGGGGACCATTTATCATATGGATTCTCACTAACCCATATATATTCAAGAATTTTATTCTTCACGACTTCTGAACACTGGATAAGTGACGAAGTGTGCATAAAAACTACATTATTAGGGTTTTACTAATTAATTGGGTTCGACTACTTATATTTCATGATAAGGAATATAAGTTTAGAATTTCCTACTAAGGATTACTCAATGTAAGCATAAGAAGTGATACAACCCTGATTTATATCCAACGTCATAGATCAGATTTTGACAAATCGGTCCCCACATGGGTGATATCACAATCAAGGATCAAAATCCATATATAATTATTGTTGCATCATATCATATATATAAGAAATATTTTTGGAAAGATTCATTAAAATATTCCATCATTTGAGATGAATATACCAAAAGTTGGAAATAATGCTAATTTGGAAATTTAGCCAATATACATGCAAATCATAGCTTTCATATATAAGGCAATTTTTTTTTCATCTAGAATAGATAGTAACAAAAAAGGTTAAGGAAATTTTGGAGACCCCAACGTTTTAGCAAAGACTCGTAAATCCTAGCTTTAAACCATATATCATATGTATAGATGATATTAGATGATTATAGTTAGAGACTCAACCCAAATATTTATAAAAACGAGTCATATCACTCATCTTAGGGAAGATCCCATCTCCAGTACGTGGGAGCATGAAACTGAATCTCAAAAGCTCCACCTATCTTGAAACGTCCAACTTTGCATGAACTAGCTTCAACTAGGTCGAAGGAGAAAATAAAAGGTTTTTGGTAGAGAAACAAGATTTCTACCATGGGTTGTTTGTTTGATCAATATGGTAGAGAGAAAGAAAAATTATAAAAAAAGATGAGAAGAGAAAATTCAACTTACTTGGATTCATTACATACTATATTGGGAAGGTAAGTTCAAGCTCATATCTTTACAAGTTTTAAAGAATCACAACAAACAGGGGCTTCTTTACTAAAAACATCTTGTTACTACTCAAGAATGGATCCACTAGCTTTTTAAAAGAGGCTTGGGTGTCAATAGATACTCAATATATATAGCCAGGGTTGGGTAAAAATTGCATTTTCACCAAAAGAATGTACTATAAAGGTCACACCAACCTCTATTGATAGCAATGATCCAAACATTGGTTGCATGACCAATCTCTACATGAATCAACCCCAAAATAGGTTCATTTTGACCACTCTCAACCTATTTTGACCTGAGATGGATGCCATCAACCTGGATCAGGCTTACTATGACTTCCCACAATGTTCAAAGTGACTCGGTCTAGTCTGTAACAACGGCCCACAATGATCAATGTGACCCAACCAAGTTTGTATCAACTCACTCATAGTGGTCCACATGACCTGGTCTAGTTGTACAGTTTGCAATCTACATGCATTGATTGGTCACAATAGTTGGTCCATTGCATTGATCGCTTGCATCGAGTAATGTGATTAGTCAATTCTTTTTTTCATATTTTTCAATATTTCATTGAACCAAAATTTATACAAAGCATATTTAAAACATATAAAAGTGTAAAAATTATTTGACAACACTAATTTTAATTTTTAAAGTTGTCAATAATAAACAATTAAAGAATTTAAAATGTGATCATACTTCATGACGACAACTAGAGTTCCAAGTAAAAAGTTACTAATAGAGTTGTACACGTGACATACCAGTTTCTATGTTCCATGTTGAGGAAGTGTCACCCTAGTACAACTAGAGATGGAGTTGCATGAGGATACTTCTTATGTGGAGGTTTTATCAAGATGAGACATGTAGGAGTTGTGGGAGAATAACATCTTTCCCATGAGAGTGTTGATACATCACCATGAGATGTAGGTAACCATGTGAGGGTTAGATGATGAGGTGCATGGGAGTACCCTGGATTTCAGGGGCGAAATCCCTATTAGGGGTTTATGGCTGTGAGACCCTTGACCTTGCTTAAATGGTTGAACATGATTAATCATAATAATTAAGAGATTAAAACCTTATTTAAACCTTTTGAGTTGTTTTTATTTCTTATGAAAAGCTTAAGTTTCAAGTTTGGTCCAATTGGGACACTATTTGTGAAAGTTATACAGTTTTATGCACATTTTGGAGTTTTCTACAATTTACCCAAATGAGAGGTTTTACTTGAAATTTATCACATGAATTATGTTCTTTAGATGTTTTTTTTATAATTCTTGATAGTTTTGAGCCATAGGGAGCTTAGTTTTACCTTGGTTTGGTGGTGATTCTCTTCTATGGTGAATTAAGGTTTACCCCTTCATGGATGAGCTACCTTTAAGAGCCATAAACCGATGGTCCCCCTATTTGGTTGACATCATATGATGACCAATATATGGGGACAACTAATGGTCTTCCCTTAAGGCCTTACTTCAATGTTTTTCTGGTTTCAGATCACTTGGACCAGTGGTTCACTTAAAAGAGGTGTCAAATAATGGTTCACCGGCTTGGGACCTAGGGCATCAACAAACGGTGGTCGCCATGCCTCAACACTAGATATTTGGCCTAGGAAGCCAACAAACGATGTCCTAGAAGACTCCCAAAATCCATGGAGCTGTTGGGTTGCATGTGCAACACATGTTAAGCCATGGATACATGGCGAACTTAGTAGGTCACCTCAAGCTTCTCTTCCTTCTTATCCTTAGCGTTATATACCCTCCCTCTTGCACCCAAACAAACCATGTTGTACCCTTATCTCTCCCTCTCTGTTAGGGCTTCGTATACCCCTTCTAGTAAAGCAAATAAGGTGCCTAAGGTATAAGAAGATGGTCGAACTTCTTGCATGTATGGCTAGAGCTTGGATCTACCCTATTTTAGGGTTTGTAAAACTTCCTTTGATGTTTTTGACCTAAAGCAAGTAAGTTCCTTCCTTCTCTCCTTCATTTCTCTTGCTTTTCTATTCCTCCTACCTTCTTCCTGGATGGAACCATTGTTTTCCACGTTAAAGCTTTCTCTAAATATCAAAGAACCTACCTTTCTTGATCCCTTAACCTAGGGTTTATTTTCTTTCTTGGAGAAGAAGCTTACTTGGCCGTGTGGAGAGCTAAGATAGGATTTTCTTACTCCTTTTCTTGAAATACCTTGCTGTTTGGAGCTGCATATTCTTCCTAGAGTTTAGTTGTATAACTTTCCTCATTTCTTACTACTACCTCGCATGCTTATGTTCTTGCTTAAAAAGGAAATTCTAAGCTAAAGAAACTACCTTTGCCTAGGGTTTAAGCTTAAGCGATATTTATTGAGTAGTTTATCACCATGGATGAACCTAAAATCTTGCGCACGACCTTCCTTGAGTATTAGAATCTCTATATCTTGGTTGCATGTGATCATATGATGGTTCTTTCTCTTCCATCTATGGTTATAATTAGGGTTTTGTGTTGATTTCCCTTCTACTCTTGCAACTCGATAGCTTTGTACTTTTTACTATTTTGCTTGGCCTTGAAGTGTCAACCAATGGTCATGTTTTAGCTGCTGTTTGGGGATCTATCACTAGAACACAACCTATGGTCATGTCCTCCCTTACAAACTACAGTTCTTCCTCTCACAAACGATGGTTTTTGTTCACCAAACGATGGTCACTCCTTAGGGTTTTTGGAGTCAATTTCCTTCTTGTTTTGCAACCAATGGTTTTGCTCTTGGTCCTATTTTTCTTATCTTTCTTATGTCAAATGATGGTTCTGATTTAGCTTCTGTTTGTACTCTTTTATGCTCAACAAACAATTATTTTGATGCTCCTTTACGTGGTAAAGTCAATGGTTTTCCTCCCCTTCCAAATATGATGGTTTTACTTGATGTTTGAAGCTTGTTTCACCACCCGTTGGAAACAACTAATGGATTCACTGGGTTCAACACTCGATGGTTCCACTGGTTTATCAAACAATGGCCTCATTGGGTTGATGGTTCATCAACCATTGGATGTACTAGGTCGATGGTTCATCAACTAATGGTAGGACTGGGTCAATGGTTCATCAACCAATGGTTGGACTGGGTCAATGGTTCAAAAAACAATGGTTTTCCTACTTTCATAGTGTCATAACTTGATGGTTTTACTATGCATGTGGTTCAAGGTTTTACTACTATTACATCCAATGGCTTTGATGGTGTCCACAACCAATGGTGGGATGTTTCCAACAACTGATGGTGGGATGTATTCCAACAACGGATGGTGCTTTCTATGTTATTAAATGATGGCTTTATTATATGGTATTGTGACTCAACTAATGCCACAAATAGATGGTTTTCTAATGTGATTTTTTTAAGATGGTTTCTTGTGTTACAACCAATGTGTTTAACTCCTCATATCCAATGGTTTTGGGTTGATTATTGTGGTATGTTGGTTTGGTTTGCATGATGCTGATATGATGGAAGTTTTCTCTTATTCATGTGGTTTTACCTTTTCCTTGAGTGAATGAGAACTTATGACCACCAAAATGAGGTGATGTGTAATGCTAATCTATCTTACCTTGATACGCCAAACCCTAATGCCACTAAGTGGTGATAGTTGACTTAACTTAATCTAGCTTGTGAATCTAACCTTATTGGAAATCCAATAATGGTGATTGCTTATGCTTATATTTCTTGTGTTACTTATGAGGTGATGGAATATGGTCTCAATCTGGTGGTAACTCTCATATGATGGTATGTGAACATAATAAGGCAAGGTTATGTTAAACATGTATATCACAAGTATGGTGATGGTGGTTGAGCCTTTACTAAGGCATGGAAAGATAATGATGCTCTTGTAAGTTAATGATGTGATGGTCTTAATGACATTTGGGCATGGTTGAGCTCTATGAGGTATAACCCTCTTGCTTATGTGACAAGGGACGAGTACACCATTATGATGTGATAAGGATGTGATTCAATGATGGTAGTGGAACTATACCATGTGGTGGTATTATGGCAAGATTGTATTCCAAACATTTTATATCTTCTGAAGTTGTTTTACTTTAATGCTTGCTAAAAATGAATTGGGATTTGTATGTCCACTTGTTTGATGCAGCCTGAATTCACCCAATTGGCAATAACTAATAAAGTGAAACCCTAATCATGTAGTTTATCTAGCCATAGATCCATTCCAGTGTCAAAACTTGCTGGATGGTGAACGAGTATACCTAAGGGAAACTCAGAATGCTTACTTTTGAGTATGCGAGGTGCAAGTGACTATGTGTCCTTGTCATATTGACACCATGTGTTTTGAGAGAGGTTGTGGTCGTGTCTTAGTGATTATCTTATGTAATGATATTTTGAGGACAATTGCAGTTGTACCTCGATGGCAAGGTTGTCTCTTATACCCTGGTGACTAGCGCCATGACCTATACCAGCGCAGGCTAGATGTTTTACAACTTGACTATATGTCGCTGGTAGCAGTTGACTTGCATGTCACTGTTGTACACACTCATACTGACCTGGTGGCGTGTAAAGAATATTTTGGAGTCTGATTCTTCTAGATCTTATATGGCACTGATTTTGACTTATATGTGGTCAGTTGGATTTTGGTGGTAGGACAAAAATCCTCAAGACATTAATAAAATATGTAATACAACTATGTTGGATATCTGCTTAGGGTTAAACACAACACTTGACATATGATGATAACCCTTATTTTCTCTTCTCTCATATAATTAATGTATAGTGCAATCAGAGAAGTAGCCATGTGTATGTTGAATAAGATGTACTACTACTGTTGGTTATGATAATGATGTTAGCTATCTCATTTTGTTAACTATTCTTACAATGATAGCCATGCCTATGTAACCAGAGTTGCTTAAACTCCTAATCATGCTTAAGCAGATAGTTGTACTTATGTTGTTAGTTCTACTTGCACTATAGATCTGCCCAACATGTTTGACATGCTAATATTGTTAGCCATGCTTATGCTGCTAGACTTATTTGTGATGTAGAGATGCTTATGCTACTAGACTACTTATACTATTAGCAAGGCACATGATGATTGTCAGGATAATGATGATTGCTGTTATCCACTCCTTTGTGTATCTTGTTAGTCATATCCTTTTCTATGCCTATCTGTTTAGCATGCTTAATCTTCTTAAAACTATTTAATTACTTAACTTGTTGTAATTAATAAGCGGTGTTGAGAGTTATATCTCTTGTTGGGACATAGTTCTCACCTTATGGTCACCACATCTTTCTAGGTGACCGACAACAACAACAAACATGTGGCAATGAGGAGGAGATGAGGTGATGGACCTTAGAGATGGTTGTTTAGTTGTCAAGTGTGTCCTAGAGTTGTTCCTGTACTCTCAGGTCCGAGCGGGAAAGTTTGTATATGATGTATTGATTGAATCGAGCTTTTGATAGGATCTTGATGCATGTATACATGGATATTATTCCTTTGTAAGTTTATGTAGTGGAAGAGGCCACATAGAAATAGTAAAATATATGGGGCATTATATGAAATAAAGCAAGTTGTTGGGCTTCAATACAAATGTTTCTGAGCATGTGACAATGTTTAATCAACTTTAATTTACCCTCTTTTCTGGTTTTGAGTTTAATTTGTGATTGATTGTGTTTTGTGTTTTGAGTAATCTCATTTAGTGTAACATGTTCTCACATTGTGCTCCTCCAAGACTTGATTACATGTTTTTTTTTGTTGATCATAGATTCAAGTTAGATCTCAGGGGTCTGTATCTACGGACATGGATGAGAGAGAGGAGGGTGGTCCTCCCCTCCATAGATATAGGAGGGTCACACCCTAGGTCGTCACTCATAGATACGTAGAGAAAACCCCAGTAGTGTGTTGTGTGCTTGAATATTGTGCCACATGTTGTGTATGGCCTAGATGTAGAAATTTTGCATGTAAATGTGTATGATGGACATATATTAGGGCTTTATCATTTCTAATGCTTAAGTTGTATAATTCTTAGTAGGACGTTCTAAATTTTATCTTACTTTCCATGAAATACATGGCCTAATCATTTAGTTTTATGTAAACCATATAAATTCCTTAATGTTTGAGATTCAGGTAAGAAAACCATGTAGTCTTTCCACGATAGAAGAATTTTGGAAGATACTAAGAGTCATAAATTGTTAATATATGTGGGGTGTTGAAAATCCATATCAAGTATGGTCCCATGGATGTAGTTAATGCATTCAAGTTTGTGAGTGTGGTCTATATGGTGGTCTTGCCAATGTGATTGTAAAGATGTGAATTTAATGTGATACATGGAATTGGTGTGACCTGAGTACCTAGGACAAACGTGTTGTTTTATGTCGGTCACAGGTTGAAGAGCTTTTTATACTCACAATGCTTGAGACATGGGGGGGTCTTAGTAAAACTAAATAACCCTAATATACTCTATGGTGGCCTATGGGACTTCTCATTTAGTTCTATGGATGATGTATTCAACACTACACAAGTCTTAATACTATATTTTTCATCAGGTCATGTATGCTTATTTTCATAGAACCTATAATTTATGCTATGTATACTACTTTATTTCTCTTTCATGTGTTGTAGATATTACCATTAATGATAGAACTTTCTAATTTGATGAAGATAGTATTCTTGCCTAAATTGGTTACCCTATAGACACTTTATCTCTCCATAGGACTTTGTTCTCACTCTTGTTGTTTGTCACTTTTTTCAGTTCTCAATACCTTCTCCTAGAGTTTTGTAACAAGAAGTCTCCTTCACCCAGGAAGCAACAAGTTTAAGGTGGGATTCTTTAGTCTGTTGGTGTTTATATTTAAGTATGTATACTCAGGTCTCGTGTATGGTGTTGAACATGGATGATGATGTATTCACGAGTCATTATTTTGTATGCCTTGTATGTGATTCATATGTTGTAAGTAAAGGACAAGTATACCTTTGTCCAACATGTTGTCAGATGTCATGAACAATGTATATTTACATGTTGATATATGAATAAGATGGACCTTTATCTATGCTTGTCCATGAGAAAATTGTTGGAAATTTTAGTTTGAGGTTATTCTTTCATGCTTGGTTGGATGTTGTTAGTCAAGAATAGTGTAGTTTCCAAATTTATGCTTTCTTTAGAGTGTGGACATATTTTCTTGAAGAGGTGCTTGTGCATTGATCTTGAGGTGAAGTGTAACATTTGGTGTAAATACAACCTCGGTTTGAATAAAGTTACATGGATATAAGATGTCATGTCTATTCTTACATGATCTCCATATCAAATCATTGTTTATCATGGTGTGGACATAACACAATGACATGAAGAGAAAGTAGAGTATCTTTGCCTCCTATGGCATAGGAAGATTAAGTGGGGGAGTAATAGAGGGAACATGAGCAAAGAGTGACTAAGATCATGCCTACTCAGACTCCACCATATCCATAGAATTGGATGGTACCAATTGACCCAGTACTAGGATATGTTCAAGTATTTGATGTCAATGTTTGTGCATTTGACATATAGGATTCCAAAACCTTCATCATGGGAACTACAACCCTATGTTGATCATTTTCATGGTTCAGGGAATATATTTGAGAGGCTTAGGAGAGTGGGATAAATGAAGTAAACTTTTTTTTTGCAAGATAAGAGATTTTTATTCATATTGTTCCCTCATACATATAGGATTGGACGTCCTCAGTCTAGCCATCCAGTCAAGGTGACTCGAAAATCTGACTGATGCATTATTTTTAAAAGAGAATTTTGCAGTGTTGTCATCTATAGGATTCAAAGTATGAGGAATAAATTGCACTGAGAAATTCATGAGTTTTTGCAACTCAGAGCACGACGCCACTTGTGGCCTGAGTTTATACGAGACATGCTTCCTTGAATGAAGCAAATTAACTACATAGCTAGAATCAATTAAGATGTTGACATTCCTCCATCCTTCCTTCTTACAGATCATCAAAGATTGTCAGATACCTATCACTTTTGCTTAAGTGACACTCATAGCTTGAGTACGAGTGCCAAAACTCAATACACATGAGCCTATGTATAAATGGAGTAAACTAATATGGTAGATTTAACAGATGTAGATTTATTAATTATAGAGTTGGAGAAGGTTGTTTGGATGTAGAAATACCAAAGTAAGAGAGGATCAATCATGTGATCTATTTTCTCAGGGGGAGTGCTCACGATTGGTGTGACATTGAAGAGGAGAAGAGATCTAGAGATATAATCAACTTGACAAATTTTAGGATGGAGTTTGAGAGTAGGTACTTTCCTAGTCATACGTATCGGAGAATATGCAAAATTTCTAGAACTTGTGCCAAAGTACAATGATTTTAAGCAAAATTTCTAGAACTTGTGCCAACATACAATGATTTTAAACAAGTACATGGTGTATTTCATTGACATGTGGAGATGCCATCCACATTTATCCCTTATAGATGATGAGAGGATGTGATGGTTTGAGGAATGGCCTACATCCATGACAGAACCCCGAGAAAAGTTCTTAGTATTAATGTAATCTATGATACATATTAAGAGAGAGACCATAGTATGACGTGAGTTTGAGTCTAGGAAGAAACAACTTTAGCATTAACCATGACAATATAGTAGTTTATGAGGTTGAGGTTTTCAATTCCACAAATCAGTAATTGTAGAAGCAACCATCTTTTTTGGTATTGGCGACATCAAAATTGAGTCAATAAATGAGTATAAGGTGCTTCATCAATTTTATAGGGTTAATTTCTCAACAGTAGCCTACATATGATGAGAGGATCATGCAATTTAAAGAGGGTCTGAACATGAAGTTGTAGAAGGATGTCCATGATGGAGACCTGAGATGAGTTTCATGTCGTGTGTAGTTTGTGTAACATCCTAGGTCGTGAGGCATTAGATAAAGTAAAATAAATTATTGGACTACTCATATCACCAAGATGCATCTCCTTTTTAGGGATTCCATCACTAAGAACCCTATGGTTAAGTTTGCTCAACTAAAAGAAGTATTAGAATGGGTGACCAATCAGGAAGTTGATCTCAGGCTGTGCATGAGTGAGGACAAAGTGCATAGTCAAGGTCAGTGATGGTCTATAGGGACAATCATCATTCGTGAAACTCTACTAGAGCCTTTAGCGGTGTGGGGAGGATGCACTATAAATGATATCAGAACCAAAATCACTCCAGTAGATGGGGCCCATAAGGGCATGTGGCATGCCAATCTTGAGTCCTGTGGTCCATGCATGTCGGAAAGGGCTATTCATGGTGATGTATCAACCCTTGTGTTAATACTCGTGATCTAGAACTTGGTGCACATGGGTCATTTTGGGTCTATAATGAAATGGGGAATGATTATGAGGCCTGATAGACAAGTCTTGCTGAGGACTTTAGAAGTCTAAGTGGGGGGATTGTAACATCTCATGTCTCAAGGCCTCAGGTAAAATGATCTTGAAAGGAATGATTAAACTACCCATATAACCAAGGTGCACCTTCTTTTCAAGGAGACCATCAGTTTGACCAATGTGGTTAGAGTACTCATCCCAAAGTAGTACTAGGATGGGTGACCAGTTGGGAAGTTGATCCTGGGTTGGGCTTGAGTTTGGACACTCATCATTCTTGAAACTCTTCTAAAGCCTTGGGTGTGGGACCATGCGATATAGTTTGTTAGGAAGACTAAGAGGGTGATGATAGTGAAACATGAGTTTGATTCAAGGAATAGACCATCTCACTCATCCAGCTTGTAGTCAAGAAGTTCTATGAGGCTAGGATTTTTTTGCAAAGTATCAAATAATGTAGCAACATCACACATAGATCAGATAGGAGACACTGGAAATAAGGAGGTTGTCATAGTTCTCACCAAGAAAGAGAAGAGGTGGAGCAAGAGTTCAGTTTATGTGTCACTGATAAGGTTGTCTAGGATATCATTTGGTAAAAAGTGTAGAGTACGTAACAACTGTCACACTGGATCATGCCAATTTGAGTCAAGGTAGCGCTAAAATTATAAAAATTATGGGAATGTCATGACCTTTTACCCAAATTGTAGTAGAATTGAGAGGTGATTTGGAAGTAGTCTTCATAGTAAGTGAAACAACATGGATGTTCTTGGAGAAGGCAAGGTCAAACATCAAAAATTGCGTCATCATTACTAGTACATGGTATTCAAGAAAGAGTCTATCCATAGAAAATTGGTTGAATCTAAACTGTGGATCAACCTGAAAGAGCCATCTCCCCTCAAGTCATAATAGGATAGATGAAACTCTTTCATTCTAACTCAGTTGATTCATATTTCATTATTTTTTAAGTTTATCTGGGTGTGACACATTTGTTTATCAAAAGTGTATAATTTTCCTATTAGAAGTGTGCATAGTGAGATTTTGTTGGTGACTCCATAGGTGGGTTTAATAGTGTCCGTGGAGGTATGTCTGTCTTGTGTCCTTCATTTTTGGACACAACATTCTGGTGGAGACTTTACCAATTGAGATGTATGGGTGTGATGTGACTCTAAGGATAGGAACCTATATTAATATAACTTGTAATTTAATTGTGGGTCCAAGGTAGATGATTTTTCAGGAAGGTTATATCTCTTTCACTTTTCAAGGATATATGAATATCCTTCATTTGTCTCTGACATACTGTAGTTATAGAAGAGAAGACATTGATATAGGGTTTCACAACCTTTCTAGCACATTTTCTCGACATTAAGGTGAAGAGTCTCAACATAGGAGATGTACCTTTGGTGCATGAGATTCCATACATGTTTTTGAAATATTTTCTAGGTATTCCACCACCTATAGAAATTGACCTTGATATCAATCTAGTACATGGTACTTATTAGATATCTCAAGCATTGTTTAGAAATGTCTCAAAAAAAGGAGGGAGTTGAAGATACGACTTCAAAAGTTATTGGATAGAGGATTCATATAGTCAAGTACATAAATATGAGATGTTCCTATTCTATTTGTGAAGAAGGATGGATCTATGAGGTTGTGTATGGATTACCGATAGTTGAATAGAGTGAAATTAAGAACAAGTACCCTAACGGAGGATAGAATATACATATTTGATCCCTTGAAGGAAATCATAGTGTTATCTAGATCTAAGTTTGCATATCATCAATTGAGGATTAAGGTGGAAGAATACCTAAGACAACTTTTAAGATGAGGTATGAGAATTAAGAGTATGTGGTAATGGCATTCACACTAACCAATGCACATGTATTTTTCATAGATTTGATGAGCTTATGCTCAAGACGTATCAATTTAGTGTTTATACACGATACATTAATCTATGCTAGTGATATATATCACCATGAGAAGCATCTTATATTTACATTATAATTGTTGAGGTAGCATAAGATGTAGTTTAATAAGCACAAGTTTTCTCTGACCCAAGTTGCATTCTTGGGTCATGACATATCTGGGATTTAAATCCCAAGAAGTTAGTGTATGAATTGCAATGATAGCTTCATAACACGTTGATAGATGTTTCATTGATCTAGTTGGTTACTATACATGATTCATCGGGAACTTCATCTCTATAGCTATATTGTTTACCAAGATAACTAAGAAGGGTGTGACTTTTGTTTGGAATGAGGAGCATCAACCTTGTTTTTAGTTGTTTGAGAGAAGTTGACCTTAGACATGTCCTAGTTCTTGTAGAAATAGGGAAAGGCTACACCATCTTATGTGATACTTTGAGGAGAGGATTTGGTTGTGTGTTGATGTAGGATAAGAATGTGATATCTTTTTCTTATAACACTTAAATAAGCATCATGAGAAATATCCAACAAATGATATGAAGTGGGCAACTTTGGTTCTTTCTTTGCAGGTTTGGAGCCAATATCATTTGGGGAGAAGTGTCAGATATTTACTAATCGCAAGGGTGTAGGTACATATTTACATATGGGTAACATGAGGCAGATGCAATGGTAGAAGCTAATCAAGGATGACAACTACACCATATATTACCATCACATGAAGGTGAATGTCACAATTGATGCATTGGGCAGGAATTCATCTTTGTCTTTGGTAGTTGACAATATATTGTTGTAGTAAATGTCTTGTAGCAAAAGACATGTATTAGTTTGAATGAGATAAATGAATGATTAGTTTGAAGTATCTATTTTGAGAGCCTTATCAGCATAATGAAGTTGACATTTGCACAAAATTCTCAAAGGACAAATGTAGTGACATGGAATATTTAGTTAGAGCTTAGGTAGGTGAAGCGTGAAGGTTTTCATGAGTCAGATGATGGATCAGTTTGTTTCCATTGTAGGATTTGTGTTACTGAGTGGGATATCTGAGGGATATGGTGCAAAAAGATGCACATTCCTCAATCTACACTATGCATCCTATTAGTATAAAGTTGTACTTATTCTAAAAGATTTTTACAAGGATGAAGCATGTTTTTATAAGTACTTTTGTTAGTAGGTTAAGATAGAGTAAAAACATGTATGGTTGACGTAGTCATTTCCTATCACTAAGTGGAAATGGAATATGTTATTGTCAGTTTGTGGTTGTTATAATAAAGTCAACCAAGGGATGTGATTCCATTTTAGTGTTTTTTTATTGACTAGCTAAGTCTACACAACTTTGTAGCAATACCTACTCAACTGAGAAGCTAGCTCAAATATATGTGGATAAGATAGTTTGTTTGCATCAGATATCATTGTCTATTCTATTAGATAGAGGAATGTGGTTCACAGGCTTGTCATGGGACCATCTAAGTTAAGCTCTTGGTATACAATTGAAGTTTCTTACAACTTTTCAACCATAGAAAAACAATTAGTTAAAGAGGATGATCCAAATAACTGAAGATATTTTGGGTTCTTGTGTACTTTAATTGCTTGTTAGTTGGGATATACATCTTAGTTTGATAGATTTTTCATATAACAATAGGTACCAAAGAAGTATCGACTTGGCATCATATAAACATTTGTATGGTAGGCATTTCATATTATTGATATTTTGGTATGAGAAGGGAAAATATTAGGTTTTGGGTCTTGAGTTAATGCAATAGATTACTAATAAGATATAGATTATAAAGAAATTATTATAATTGGTAAAGGAAATATAAAATCTAATACTCATAATTACAGGAGACTTCTTGAATTCCATGTTGGAGTTGCCCCTTGACTTGAGCATGTTACATGACATTTCCATGTTTCAATATTGAGGAAGTGTCATCCAATTAGTGGAGGATGATACATATGTGGAAGGATCCATTTAGATTTTAGATAGATAGATACATAAGTTTAGGAAGTGGGACATACCTTTGGTGAAGCTTTTGTGGTATCAAGGAGTTGAGAAGGCCACTTGGGAGTTGAAGGAAGAGACACTATAGTTGCAACCAACTTTATTTTAGGATTTTGAGGGTGAAATACTATTAAGGAGTGAGTTATGAGACCTATTCCTATTTAGCCTTTTGTTCATTAATAAGGGATGCCACTAATGACCCACCCCAATAGGATAACTCTTGATGCCTAACATGTGGTGCCTAATCAAAGTGTTATGCCATTAGAAGGGGCACATTGACCAGGAATCAAACCCAAGCCCCTTTGTGTGGGCACACAGAGCTTGGCCACAGGCACCCTCACACATCCTTTTTTATCTTTTGATACCTTCTATTGTATCAACACATCACTCTAAAGTGATACTCACTTGTTTACCTAACATGGAATGTCCTATATCTCTTACTATATGTAGCTTTACAAGGTGCCATGTCTATTCTCCTATGGTCTGGTTGTTGTAGTGAGAGGCTTAATCAATTAGGTGAATATGCCTTAGATATCAAGAATTGTAGGGGATGTATTCTTAAAAGATTCTCCAATCCTCAACGTGGTTCTTTCTGACCGTCCATCTATCTAAGACTATGTTAAGTTCCCACTGTATTCTTATCCTTGCAGGTTCCTAATGCTTCTTGTTGACTGGCAGACAACTGTGCACTTGACCATGTCTTTGCCATACCATGTTCCATACTTGCCTGCCATTGCACACTCTTCACCTTATGATACATCATATGTGTATCCAAGATAAGTCCCCTCAGGTACTATCTTACTAAAATCATCAGTGTTTGGAACCATTGTCTGGTTGTAGAATTGTACACTATCTTGTCACCTGCCCTATGGAAGTTATCATGCTCTCTGTTGTGCTACTATGTTCTGATGTCTCAAATCATGGTATCATCCACCTATATTTCTCTGTCACGTTGTAGCAGCATTGAATGGGCTTGTAGTTATGTCCCGATCCTGCTGACTAAGACACTTGCAACTGTCCATCCTCATGCTAAAGTGATGCTCACATGTCTTGTATCATGATACATTGAAAAGAATAACTATGTTTTTAATGCAAACATTAATGAATATGTCCTCTTGGTTGACCATATATCATATCGACACATATCCCACGCTATCCCTTGAAGCACTAATAAAGGTGATGTATCCTTCCCTTGGTCTGTCAACACTAACATTGGAACACTTGTCCATTTCTCCTTCAACATCTAGGGAGAACATTGACACCAATGCTGAAACCTAACATTCTATACAAGAAAGGACCCCTTCCCTAGTAAAACTTTTTAGGGGTATGATAACAATGTTGATGCTCTGAATGGACTTCTTGTAGTATCCTACCAGGTTTAAGAAGGTTTGGAACTCACTCGATGTCTGGGGCTTCTCCCGTTCTAGCACTAACTTCACCTTACTAGGATTCACACAACATAATTAGCAGACATATCATAACCCCTAGAAGACATTTTAGTCAACCCTGAGCTCACTCTTGTTGACTTTACCAATAGTTATTGATGATTGAACACTCCTAGGGATTAGAGAAGATGTTGTCCCTACTGTTGACCATCTCTGAAGTGCACAAATATGTTGTCCACAAAACTTTCCACAACTCACGAGGACATGACCTGAGCACTCTAATCATCAAGTCCATAAACATTTTTGATGCGTTGGTTAGTCTTAAACAACCCAACCATGAACCCACAATGACTGTACAACTCAAGTCATTCACTTTGATCTCATCTGGTGATATCCCAAACTTAGATTTATCTAAAGGAACACTGTAGCACATGTCTACTAATCATCAAATGGTCTATCCTTATTAGTGGTCTAGCCCAACTGTTAGGAGTCCATATACAACACCATGGAATCACTCTTATTCTTTCCAAACAATAGTTGAAGGATAAACATCAAATCTCTCTCTCTAAGGGGGAGGAAAACTAGAATCTCATATGATAAACATCTCTAACTTCACATACTAATGGTACAACCTGAATACTAGGACTCATCACCTCGATCTCCAGTTCATGTGCTATAAGGAACTCACATCCCTATGTCATCCACTTCTCCACCATCATAGCTAATTCAAAACATGTAGGAGTCTTTCTAACTCTCAGAAGGTTCAAAAATCATACTTAATACAAAACATCATGATCTTTGAACTATATTCCCAAAAAGCACATACTATAACAAGATATCCTCCTTCTAAGATTTTAGTGAATCCTCACGTACCATATGGCATAAGATCCATGTGAAAGTTGCACCTTGAAAATAAAGAACACAAGGGAAAACACACTTCCCACAACCCAACATCACCGTCCAAGGTTCCTAGCAAGGGGGTTACCCATTCTACATTCATGCAAGATACAACTTTTATGTGTCATTTTACCTTTTTCATGTTTGGGTTCCTTGCCATTAACATGGGAATTTATCACAATTAACGTATCTCATTTCTCTTTCTTTTTTAGTTGTTCATCATTCTAATATATATCCTCTCATGTCATCATGCTTTTCAACCCCTTATTGTGGGATAGATCATCAAATTTCACATTTTCCTTATTAAATCCTTTATATGTCATGATAGTTTTGCCTTAACACTTTATTTCATGTGTAGGTTGGTCTGAGATTAACTCAGGTTCCACTCTGTTCATCTGTCATTGTTCTTATCTATCTTCTCATACCACACTTATCGCAGGAGTGCTTTCCTTCATACGTGGATTTTATACCTTGAACCATTTTATTATCACATATTTATCTGGATTTCACTTCATTATCTTCTAGAATTACAACTTCAAGAGTTCTATTTAGCTTATCTGTATTATGATTTAGGTTTCATAGTATCATATCTTTCTCTTGTAGTTACCAAACATTCAAGTTTTGATAGGTTATGATATAATTCTCATCTTCTTTAGGGTAAGATTGAGATATTGGCACCATGATTTCTTATATATTATGCTCTTTAGATTGTTTCAAAATTACTACTTTATCAGAGTAATAAGAAAGATAACAATATAAGAGTTGCACACTTACCTTTTCTTCAATAATTGAATATCTAGCCAGGGCATCCAAGTACTGATATTTGGCAGTATGCATCATGTTTTCATGTCATGTTCACTTACTTGGTCATCATCCTAGTCCTAAGTCCTAGTGTCCCTGTAGACTCAGTAAACCTAGAGATCTAATACCAACTTGTGAGAACATGTTACTCCAAAATGAGATTGTTCAAAACACAAAACACAAAATACAAAACACAAAACACGATTAGTCACTAATTAAACACAAACCCATAAAAAGGGTAAATTGAAGCTGATTAAACATCACCACATGCTCAGGAATATTTGCATTGAAGCCCAACAACTTTATTTATTTCATATAATGCCCTATATTTTACTATTAATATGTGGCTTCTGCCACCACATAAACTTACAAAGGAATAATTTCCATGTATACACACATCAATGTGCTATCAAAAGCTCAATTCAATCAATACATTGTATAGAAACTTTCCCGCCCAGACCTGAGAGTATAGGGATGACTCTAGGACACTCTATACAACTAAGCAACCATCTCTAAGGTCCATCACCTCAGCTCCTTCTCGCTACCATGGGTCTGCTGCTATTGGAGATCACCTAAAAAGATGTGGTGACCCATGGGGTGAGACCCATGTCCCAGTGAGAGATATAACTCTCAACACCGCTTACGAATTATAACAAGCTAAATAATTAAATAGTTTAAGCATATTCGACATGATAAATAGATAGGCATAGAAAATGATATGAATTACAAGATACACAAAGGAGCAGATAACAACTATCATCATTAGCCTGACCATCATCATGTACCTTACTAACAATATAAGCAATCTAGTAGCATAAGCATCTCTACATCACAAATATGTCTAGAAGCATAAGCAAAACTAAAAATATTAGCATGACAAATAGGTTGGGAAGATCTATAGTACAAGTAGAACTAACAACACAAGTAAAACTATATACATAAGCATGATTAGTAGTTTACACAACACTAGTTATAGAGGCATGGCTAGCAATGTAAGCATAGTTAACAACATGAGATAGATAAGATCATAATCATAACCTAAAGTAGTAGCACATATTATTCAAGATATGAATGGATACTTATCTTATTTCACTATACATTAATTATATGTGAGAAGAGAAAACAAGGGTTATCATCCAATGTGAAGTGTTGTGTATAATCCTAAGAAAATATGCTACACAACTGTATTAAATCTTTTTTTAATGCACTGAAGATTTGAGTTGTACCACTTAAATACAACTGACCACTGCTAAGTCGAAATCAATTCCATACAAGATCTAGGAAGATCCAGACTCTAAGATCTTGTCAGCACACCACCCGCTCAGTACGAGTGTGCACTGTAGTGACATACAAGCCAAATGCAACCAACAACATCTAGTCAAGCTATAAAACACCTAGCCCGCCTTGGTATAGGTCACGACACTAGTCACCAGGTTAAGAGACAACCCTACCACCAAGGTACAATGCAGTTGTCCTCAGAACCTCCTTACATAAAATAATCACCGAGACACAACCACACAACCACTTGCACCTCACATAATCCACAATATGCACTCTGAGTTTCCCTTTGGAATACTCGTTTCACCATCCAACAAGTTCTGACACTGGAATGGACCTAAGGGCAGGGAAACTACATGATTAGGGTTTCACTTTATTAATTATTTCCAATTGGGTGAATTAAGGCTGCATTAAACACGTTGACATACAAACCTTAATTTATTTCTAGCAAGAATTAAAGTAAAAAAACATTCGAAGATATAAAATGTTTAGAATACAATCTTGTCATATCACCACATGGTACAGTTCAACTACCATCATTGAATCCCCACTCCTTGTCACATCATCATGGGGTACCAGTCCCTTGTCACATAAGCAAGAGGGTTATACCTCATAGGTATCAACCATGCCCAAAGGAGATTAAGACAATCACGTCATAAAATTGCAAGAACATCATTATCTTTCCATGCCTTAGAAAAGGCTCAACAACCATCACCATACTTGTGATACACATGTTTAATATAACCTTGCATTAGGATGTTCACATAACATCATATTACAGTTACCACCAAATTGAGAGGATATTCCAACACCTCATAAGTTACACAAGAAATCTAAGCATAAGCAATTACCATTATTGGATTTCCATTAAGGTTAGATTCACAAGCTAGATTAAATTAAATCAATTATCACCACTTAGTGGTATAAGGGTTTGGAAAATCAAGTTAAGTTAGATTAGCATTACACATCACCTAATTATGGTGGTCATAAGTTCTCATTCACACGAGGGCAATGGTAGACCACATGATTAAGGGAAAAACTCCATCGGATTCAACATCATGCAAACTAAACCAACATACCACAATAATAAACCTAAAACCATTGGATATGAGGATTTGAACCATTGGTTGTAACACGAGAAACCATCTTAAATAAATCACATTAGGAAACCGTCGAGTTGTGGCATTAGTTGAGTCACCATACCATCTAGTCAAGCCATCGTTTAAAAACATAGAAACCACCATCAATTGTTTGAACACATCCCAACATCGACTGTGGACACCACCAAAGCCATTAGATGTAATAACCACATGCTCAACAAAACCATCGAGTTATGACACTATGAAAATAGGAAAACCAATGGTTGTTGAACCATTGACCCAGTCCAACCATTGGTTGATGAACCATTGACCCAATCCTACCATTGGTTGATGAACCATAGACCCAGTCCAACCAATGGTTGATAAACCATCGACCCATTGTGTCCATTGGTTGATGGACCAATGGAACCATCAAGTGGTAAACCCAGTGAATCCATCAGTTGTTTCTAACATGTGGTGAAACAAGCTTCAAATATCAAGTAAAACCATTGAATTTGGAAGAGGAGGAAAACCATCAACTTTATTACTTAATGGAGCACCAAAACCATTGTTTGTTGAGCATGAAAGAGTTGAAATAAAAGCTAAATTAGAAACATCATTTTCCATAAGAAAGATAATCAAAACAGTACCAAGAGCAAAACCATTGGTTGCAAAAAAATAAGGATATCAGCTCCAAAAACCCTAAGTATTGACCATTGTTTGGTGAACAAAACCATCATTTAGGAGAGACATGACCATCAGTTATTGAATCACTAAGTAGTTTTGTGCATTATGATTCATATTAGGGTGAAAAGATCGTAGTGAGGAGCTATGTGAGACCAACTTTGTCAATAGAGGTGTTAAATGAGCTTAAAATGAATGAAAGGACATCATGGAATCTAACTTTTTCTTTGTGTTTCTTGATATTGTTGAAATATCTGATAACAAGCTAGGGCTCACAGATAAAAAGCAGTAAGATTATCCTATACCTTCCTAGGATCGGTTCTTTGTTGAATGGAATTTATAGCATAGATAGTAGTAAGGTTAATCAATGAACCGCCTTTGTTTAAGCATTTAATAATGACTTGTTGATCATCCATGTCATAAGATGTAACATCCCAGGATTTGGGATTCCAACCCACATAGATATGGCCATTAGCATTTTTGTAATGATTGGATAACCATTTACAACCATTAGGAAAGAGATTTTTAGAAGTGTGAATAAAATGAAGTTTATATTTGTTTTAAATAGAACAAAAAAGAAGTTTTAGCATCCATAATTTTCCTAATTGAGATTTTTGAATCTGTTGTGGACAGGAACCCCTACCTTTTGCATAGGTTTTTCACCATTTGTGAACTTTTTGGTAACCTACCGCCAAACTTGATTTTCAGGATAATTCTTCTAAGGAACTTCCTCAAACTCAATAGGTTTCAAAGGACCATCATGGTCATAATGGAAAAGACTTTGCAAAGGGGGCATCAGTTCGGACTATGTTCATAGTTGATAGTGACCGCAGAGACTTATCTATGTGGAATCTTGACATAGATTTCACTAGGGGGATTTTCAAGCTAGTTACTTGTAACTATTCTAATCATACTACTATCAATGTCCACTGAAAGAATTGATCTAAAAAAAGAAACCATTTAGGTTTCTCAACTTCTGGATGGATTCTCCAGGCTGTCATGATATTATTAAGTAGGAATGGGATTATCAGACGTCTCTAGTGCAATCCTTTATTTTGTTTTAATATCAAACTAAAACAAGTTTAGGTAAAACTAAAGACCTGATCGAAGAACTCTATAAATATGAAGAATTTTATTGCTAAAGAAAAGTGATATCTTGATGACATTTCTACCGCCCCCTCAAAAGATCACAAATTGATATAGATCATATTGATGCTTACCTATTATAGACTAGATATGCTTGGGAAAGTAGGAGAAGTATTACTGACAAAGAAGTAGGTTAGACTCGATGGCAAATGGCGATAGAAATACAAAATGGTACCATACCATCTTTAAAAGGAGAGATGCCAGTAACTCCATTACTGAGTTATTCGAACCTAATGGCAACTAATCAAATTAAAATGATCCAATGATTGTGACAACACTCTTAATATTAGATCACTTAAGACCTAGTTTCGAGAGAGGCATCATTAATCACATTAGCATAAGTTCTAGATGACCATGAGGAGAGGATATTGAGAAGAGGAAGGAACATTTCTATCGTTCATTGCCCAAAGGTCTATTTAACCTGTGGAAATCGGCCTAAATTGTGCTATAAGTTGATGCCAGAGGCTAGTACACATTCTTTATACTTTTCCACCACTTTCACAATATTTATTTTTCTTCTATATTTTATTGTGATGTTGTTTCTTCAATCAGGAACTAGTTTTCTGTATATCTAGAGTCCAAGAATATCCTGACTTGAAGCGGTCTTTAATTTTTTTCGATTTGTATTATATATTGATATTTACTTTGATGTCTTCTATCAATATAATTGGACATCTTATTTGATGGATTTGTAGTTGAAAAATGATTATTACATTGGATTTCCTTCATGAGAAAGAGTTCATAAGAGAATAGAAATAGCCTTATTCTTGTGAGATTTCTCATTGTAGACTGATGCACAAAAGACTTAGTTGTGTTTGAATACCCCAAAAGTTGGTTTCATTGATATTATGTATGGTGTTGCAGATTGAAAGGGTGTAATAATATAACATATATCCAATTAGCAATATCATTGTAAGAATAAGTTAATTTTAATTAGTAGTAGCAAATTGACATGGTGAATCCAACATTCTAGATATCTTTCACCCTAATATTAAATAAACTTTAGTTATAGTTTGTAGTTAAAATTCTTAGTTTAAAACAATTAAATTCATATTTTTTCTTGTCCTAGATGATTAGTTCTAGTAAGTAATAGGTTCTAGTGGCCTGACTCCCTGAGATTTGACAATTGTGAACTCAATTTGCTTTATTAGTGATGACCATACACTTTCACTCACACATGTAGTTTTAGTGTGTCAAGGCATAAAGAGCCAATTGAACTCATTCAGCTCATAGGCCATCAGATCATGGTACCCCATGATAAGAATAGGGGTTAATGTGGAGTAAATAGGTAAGAAATGCTTTAGGATAAACTACAAAATATGTGTTAGCTAGAGGGGTTCCTAAGGATGGACGTGTCATATTCATAAAATGCATAACTTTGGGTGGAAGAGAAGGTTGTGTGTGGATCAGGGTAGGTAGAAGGTGTATAAGGTGAAGCATAATTTAAGTTCATGTTGTTGATTATGTGGGTTAGATATTCATGGATATGATTTTTGGTGTTGTAAAGATAGTCATTCACACATTAAAAATATTCATTTTGATTGATCACATATCGCATGAGATGTTCATTAGTAAGATGAAAGTTTTTCATGGAAGGTGGAAGAGGATGTGTGCATGATTGGAATTGAGGTGGTTATTTATGTGGAACATGGTAAGAGGATTTTCACTATGAGAAGATGTTTTCTTTAATGTTTTGGTATTGATCTAGGTTCCTTTGTAGTTTGATTGGTATTTGAGGTCAATCTAGAGAGATTTGAAGGTTCTACTCTAAAGATCCTAGTAATCAAGTTGGAAAAGGTAGGGATAACATCACGAGTGTTTTAAAAATGAATAAAATGCACTCATATGGTGAAGAACTTTGTGAACTCATTTGATTGGGTTCTTATTCACCAAAATATAGATAGTAATCATGGTATTCTCAGAATTCCCAGTTTGATTCTTCTGATGGAGTTTGGAATTCACAAAGATAGTTAGCACCAAACAAAGAGGAATAAGAGAAGAATCTCAGAGAATATCATAACAATAGTACTTATAACCTAGACGACATATGGCTTTTGGCGAGATGAGGTAAAATTAAAAGACTCATTCATTCCATGCATGAGATCATAAATGTTTTGAAAGATTATAAGGCCTATACAGTTAGGATAGTCCCTATGAAATTGAAGTGAAGGATTAACATAGGTATTGAGAGAATTCTCAAACATTTAAGGAAGGAGATCACAAATAATAGATTTTAAAGTATTTTTTTATTAGGAGTAGTGCATGAAGTACAATTTTGATTAAAATAGCATAAAGTTCATCCACTATTTTTTGAATGAAAAGAGAAGTTCAAATAACCAAGACGCTTAAGTCGATCAAACATAAAGATGTGATAGAGGTTAAATTCAAACAATAATTGTAAATCGTATCCACATTGGTAGGTGATTCTAATAAATTTGTATGTATAGCTTTCTGTAACCTAAGTATAAGAGAATGAGATGCTTTGAAAGATGAAACAAGATGGTTTTGAAGAGGATGCACCATTTGATGCCTTTGCATGTCTCTCCTTCCTCTTGTTAGTTCCCCATGTCATGATGAAAATGAATAAAAGAGGGATCTAAGATAGATGTAGATGGTTAGAAAAGAGTCGGAGGATTATAGAACCAAGAAAGCCACAAAATCACCACAAAATTGAGAAAAATAGCTAATGGGTGAAAGATAGGGTGAGGACGAGTCTAGGGTTTAGAGAGTTTATAGATTAGTGAGAGAATGGCAAAAATAAAGTTGATGGTCATTTAGTTAAACACAATGTTGTCGTCAGATGCCATTTTGATACTCAATTTTAGAAGTCACGTTCAAATAGTTAACACTTTATAAGGACACCCACTTAGATTTCAGGGTTGATTTCCAGTCGATTTTTTTTGTCTAAGAAATTTTTTTATCACCAAAAAAGCATATAAGTGATAAATGAAAATTTCATAATAATGAAATGTGATTTGCAATGTATTAAAACACATGAACTTGACCTCATTGACCAATTTTCTCAACAAATTTATAGTAACTCATGATTTTGTGAAATTGAGTTACAAACACATGTATTTGTATTACAAAGAAAGGCAGTTTCAATTCAAACAACCAAGTCTGTTTTCATTTTAAGCAAGTATTATACAGTAATATATCCATATCTAGGGGGCATGCAATTTTCATCTAGAGTAATAATTCTTGTTTGAATTGGATGAAACAAAATTATTTTTTATGAAGAGGTAAGTAAATTTATACATAAGTTGATTTTTTTGTATCGATTGAGTTATATATATATATATATATATATATATATATATATATATTGGCAAGGTGATCTAGAAGAAAGTGATGTCAGACCTTTGAATTCTTTGCTCTACTATGTAATAGCAGATTGTAAGATAAATTGATTGTACTAGTATTTTCACAATATATTGGAGAAGAATCAAAAGATATATCAAATCATCTAGCATGTGCTTCATCCATAGCACATGGGAACAAAAACTACTGTAAACTATGTGTCTAGTCTCTATCATCAATAATGTCATTATTCTTTACTTATAAGAGAACCAGGATGCTAAGTATGATCATATGAAAAAGCAAATTCCACTTGTGCACTTCCTATTAATCAATCATCCTACATAATTAGTATCATGAGAAGTGATTAGAGTAAATTCATTACAGTTAAGGTACCATAGTCTAAAAATTGGGGATTTGGATAGATACCTAAGAAACCATTTTCAAAAAAATCTGACAAAGTGGGAACACAATCCTACACTAAACATCATATCCAATCTAGAGGTAGTGAGACATAATCACATACTAATAATAACTCTACATAACTTCTCATCAATTTTGTCACCTTCTTCATCCTTATCAAGATTTATTGTATTGGAAAATACATTTTAGAGGCTTGTAATTTCCATCCCATAGCATTTGATGGGTTCATTATTATGGAAAATACATTTTAGTAGGCTTGTAAATTTCTAACCCAAAGCAGTTCATGAGTTCATTATTATATTTGTCTTGGTTTGTGGAACTCCCATCTTTCATTTTTTTGATTTGGAATTGTAGTAAGGATGCTACACTCCCCCATCATGCTTATTTTTGTCCACTCTGCATAAAATGAAATGAACTCCTTAAATATATTGAGATTAGTAGGACCAAATATGATGTCGTCAATATAAATTGTGTAATATAAAGATAGAAAGAAATGTGTTTAAGAAAGTGGGTAGAATCAAATTTCACCATGAATATACATTATCTAATAAAGAGGTTGTTGGTTTTTTGTACCAATATCTCGTTACCTATTTAATATCATACAATGCCTTATGTAAGAGATAAGCATGACTGGTTAACTTGTCATTTTTTAATATAGGATTTGACACAAATATATTTCTTTCTCTATATCCCCATTTTCAAAGACACATTTAGCACCCATGGTATAAACGGAAATTATTATGACTATAAAAGTCAATTAACATATGAGTTGACTCTTATCTTTATATTGGTGTATACATTTCACTAAAGTCAATACCTTCTTGTTGGTTGTATCTTTTCTTTGTCCCTTACCACCATTCCCAGTTCATCTAGCTTGTTCTGGAGTATCCATTTTGTGCCTATGATATTTCTATCCTTTGTTCTTGGCACAAGTGGTCATACCTAGTTCTTGTCAATTAGCTTAAGCTTCTCTTGCATTTCCTTGATCTAGTCATTGTCTTCAAGAGATCCCTTTGACAATTTAGGATCCAATTGGGAAATGAAATCACTATTTGATTGGTTTGTGTAGGTTTCTATTATTTTTACCTCCTCGAAGGATCACCTATGAAGAGATCCTTTGTATGGTTATTTGCAAATTGTGTGATTGGATCCTTCTCTTCTTCATCTTGGGAGGTTTCTTCAAGAACTGCTTGATCTACTGCATTCTCTTTACCATTGTAATTGATGCTTAGTTGTCCTAATCTAGGACAATATCACCAATAACATCATAAAAAATAGCATTGTTGGACATGTAAGGGTTAGTTTCCAGAAATATGACATGAATAAAATCCTCAGCTCTAGTATGCTTTAATTTTGAACATGAAAGTATGTACTAGAAATACCATAAACAAGGATGATATACTTATAGGAGTTGACATCAGATTTATCAAACCTATCCTCAGTGTTGATAACAAAGGACATGAAACCAAAGACATGAAAGAAATATATAGAAGATATTCTACTGCACCATAGCTCATAGGTTCTTTCATAAAAGTGGGCGAGATAAACAACAATTTTGCAGAAAGAAAATAACACTTATTCTTTCAGCTCAAAATATTTTTGGTGTATAGAAATATGAAAGAAAGATCCTATCCAATTTTTGTAAAGAGAGTTTCTTCCTCTCAACAACCCCATTTTTTAGGTGTTTTAGGGGAAAATTAGTTATGCACATACCTTGATTTATCACAAAACTATTCAAACAAATCATACTAAAATTTTGCATAGTGATCACTACATAGAGTAAATTCTTGAAGAATATTCATTTTCTACTATTTTACAAAAAGATATGATGAGAGTAATACTTTAATCAATAAGAAACAGACTCTATCAAAATATACAAATGTAATCATACAAGCACAAGATAGTATTGGCTACATCTAAGTGATTATGTGTGCATAGGTTCAAAGATTAACGTGAAGAAGTTATAGATCTAGCTAAGAGCTCATTTTGGATTTGAAAGAAGATTTTTTTTATTGTGTGTGCAAGGTTGGTATTCCTCATATTTTTGATTGTAAAACTTCAGAGGTCATTTGATCACGTATTTTTTTTCTCGACTTCCTTAATGGATGCATGTTTACATGACCAAGTCATACATACCAAAAAGACATATCATTTGTATCGAATGAATTACCAAAAATAGGCTTAAGAGATATAAGAAAAATAGTATAAATTAAACTCATATGACCCTCGTATATAGAACTAAAAGTAAAGGAAACTAGTAGAGGATATTTTAAAGAAGTGAATCAAGCAAGATAATCATTATCACATAATTTGATAACACTAATAAGGTTAAGATGTAAGCCATCAAGAAGTATTATATTCTTAATGCGTAAGGAATCACCTACATAACTCTCACATATCACCTTACCCTAATCGTTGTCACCAAATGTGATCGTGCAAACTTTCTTATTTTTTAGGAAATAAAAGTAAATTTTCACTCTTGTTATGTTCTTGGAGCAACCACTATCAACAATCCATTTACAAGTTTCCTAAAAAAGAAGGGTCACATTCAAATATTCAAGTTTGGGGTTATAGTGAGAGCTCAAACAATGTTATAATTAGCTCCCATTTTCTTAAAAACATAATGTGTGGAGTAACTACCATTCTTTCTACAAAAATTGTGTACATTATTTCTTGAGAACTTGAGGTTTCTCCATGGAATTCTAGGAAGCCCTTACTTTTGTTGCTACTATGGCTACTATCATATTCAATACCATATCCACCAGTTTGTTTGGTAACATGATCTAGGGTTTCATCAAGATACTTCATACACTTTAGAAAATTTTGCTAAGATAAAAAATTCTAAGAAATTGACTATCTTGGGTAAGAGAATCCATAGTAGAATAAAGTATATAAATATCATCATTAGAATCAATGTTATTGGACTCTAAACATAAAAAATTATTCAAGTAGGAATCCTTATCAATATTAACAACACCGATCTCATTTTTTTTTACTTAGAATGATTGATTGAGATTTAAGAACATTTATCTTAGCAAGATAAAAATCATTTTCTATTTATAGAAAATTCAGTTGACTAAGATATGCATTGGTCTCTACCCCAACACCATTATATTGAAATTCTATATAAATATTGATATCCTTAAGATAATCAATATCTTCTACCATGCAAAGGCCAACATGTTCAATATCATCCTTTTCCTCCTACAAAGCATCAACAATCTTAGCAAGATTTTTCTTTTTGGACTTATAAAATCTAGAAGAGGTTTGAGAGGCACACATATTTTCAATTAAATCATCTCCAGAATGTTCATTTAGATATACCTCATTTACCTCATCACTTTCTCTTGATATTGCCTATGAGATAATTTGAATTCATCGCCTTCACTTTCACTTGAACTACTTGAGGCTTGAGAGGAGTCACAAGAAACATTGTAGGTTGTTTTTTTGACCTTCTTGTACTTTTCATTCCTCTTGTATATATGTTCTCTCTTCTTATGGTCTGTATGGTGATGATTCTTCTTCATGTTTGGACACTCAATTTGGGGTGTCCCTTTCGACCACATATCATCAGAAAGATGATGATTTGGGTTTTCCCTTCAATGTCTTCCCATTGTTGTACAAGTCCACTTCATGAATTTAATATTAATCCTCAGTTGATGAAGATACTTGATTTTTTAAGGCAACGCCCTTCTTCTTTTAAGGGACACATGATTCTCTTTCTTTCAAACATTTAGCTTCACATTATAGGTTTGGTGATTACCTATAAGGTCTTAAACTTGAAGATTTTAGAGGTTGGAGGATTCCTCTATGGTTGGAACCTTCTTATCAAAGAGTGGGTACTAGAGAGGATGATTTCATCACATTGTTCTTTGGAATCCACATGCTTTCCAAGATCACCAACACCATTGATGATGCTTAAAAATCTTGAGAACATATATGAGGTGGACTCTATCTTGGACATATTGAACAAATCAAGTTGGTGTTGAGAATGTTAATCTTAGAGTCCTTTAATTTTAGTATTCTATCACGAATGATAGAGAATACTTCCAAATATCCATCTCTATCTCACAAGAAGATATCTGGTTGAAATTGGAAGGGAGAGGGCACCATAGAAAATAAGAATCTGCTTATCGTTGAGTTGATACCTCTTACATGTGTACTCCATCACATTTGATGCATTTCTTAAATGACATGATGTAGGGGAGGGCCACCACCTTCCATTTATCAAAGTTGATCCCCTAGATTTATAATTGCATCTACCTCTTTAAATAGTGGTGGTTGGAGTCATCAAAGACTATGGACAAGTTGAGTATATTCCCTCAAGGTTGAGACTTCCAAACATGTTTTTGGATATCTTCTCCTACTCATGGGAATATTTTCTTGGAGAGGACCTTGCTCTAAGAGTAGTAGCAAGATTGAGTGAAAGGGGGATGAATCAAATTATTAATAACTTAAAACAAACTTGTTAGACCTTATAATTATATGACAAAGTAAGTGCAATAAGTAAAAATAGCAATTATGAGAGAGATTTAGCAATCTAAAATTGAAGACAAGTGTTAAAGTTGTTCCGATGTGAAATTCCATAGCTCAACTACCTAGAGAGATTGGCCTCTAGGATTTTAAACCTTGAGTTCCACCTTGTGTTTGTCTCTACAAGAGTACACACCAATAAGGCCTCTCTTTTCTTATCAAGAGTAACTAGCCTACCTAGGGCAGACTCCCCTTCACCCTAAATATACATGGAAGTGCTTCACAATACACCTTTGGGAAAATTAGGTTGGGATAGAGAAGTGATAGATCCACAATATTCACAAGTAGGGCCAAATCTCTTGTAGTCCATTCCTATTCACTTAATCAAAGTACGGAAGTAGAAGTTCTAGTATGCAAGCTTAAGCACTATTTTGAGACAATATATCAACTCATATCATGTGGGATCCTGATCAACCTTTAGATGTCCTCAAATAGTTTATTTTTATTAAATTGGGAGGCTTTTTCATTCATCTCACCCCTTATAAGAAAAATCAACTGGAAATTACAACCACTAATTATGTGGAATTAATAAACATCATAGTACTACTACCATTACACATATCATTCAGTAAGAGCCTTTATTCTCATCGAGTGGGGTATAAGGCTTACACCTCGTAGGGTTTTTAGATAAGACTTAGCCATCATATATGCAACTTCATTCTTTCTCTTAAAGTGAAATTTACCCTCTAGCTTGACAACCTCGTGGTGATAATCTTCACAAGCCACTGTCTGTATCTAGGATTTTCTTTATAATTAGAATCAAGCATGCTCACGGTTGTCAAACAATCATTTTTATAATCAACTTTCTCCATTGGCTCTCAGTCGCCAATTCCATAGCTAGATATATGCATGCCAGCAAGTTCAGTTTTAGTTGTTTCCTGACTATCCACCATTTTACAACACCTCCCATCCACTCACCTTCGTGGTCCTTTGATGATCACCTTACACGTGGATAACTTGTTCTTCTTGGTGGCATTGGCATTTATATTAGTCCATACCCTTGGAGTTAAGTCCCTAAGGGCATTCCTTGTCCTACCATCAGTAATGTGCTCTCATTTCCAGGCTTCCAGTTGAATATGTAGTTCCTTCTGAATGAACCTGATATGCTGAATACTAGGTGTGGCCTTTTGTTCAAAGACATCTCTGTTGTGACATGTCTATATTTTCTAACACGTGGTTGTGAACTCCACCATATGTTGGTCACTATCCACAATGTAGGTCTTGATCCATTCTTGGATATTTCAATAAGAATAGAAATTATTCAGATCATCTCTTTACATAATACCCTCCAATACATCCCTTGCATGGATACAATCATGTATAGCATGTAAAGTAGATTCCTCCTATGCTCCAAATCTGGGACAATAATCACTCTACATCATGTGCCTAATAACTCTCCTTTGATTCATGATGATCGATTCATGGTTCAACAACCAACATAACATTTTAATTTTCACATGGACCCTAGCTTTCCAAATCGCACTCCAATCTCCATTCTCATAGCTTTGAGTGTGTGAACCGTGTAGAGTATTTCCCATTAGTAGTAAGAGTACATACCATAACATCCTCCATAGTACCAACTATAGGAATGAAAACCTTTTCAATATCCTTCACCACTTGTTTAGGGAGCCATTCTTCCAGGAACTTGAGGTCCCAGGTTCCTTGGACAGTCAATTACCTATCACCTTTAGATCACAAAGTTCCTATGGTATGGGTTTGAAAATGTGATTTATCATATTGGTTAGTTACACCTATCCTCCCACACCCTAATAGCTTGGCCATTTAAGGGTAAATAATGAGAATTATCGTTAATGAATTGCTTACCAACACACATTGCCCATCCTAGACTAGATGTAGATGTCCCTTTGTTGTTTAGACTTGTTTCAAACTTCCTACAAAGGCACATGCACTGTGGGGTGTCCCTTCTCATTCTTAAATCCCAAGAATTCTTTAATAATCAAGGCTTGGTTCCATTCCCTCACAGCCTCCACCCCAGCCCATCATTATTCTCATTGCTTGTTACTTTGTTTCAGCCAACCATGGAGGGGATGCACCTTATGGTACCCCCAAATGAACCTTTTCATGGTGTTGTCAATATTATCATACAACTTCATAGGGAGAATGAAGTTTTTCATGATGTAGGTTGGTACCATAGAGAGGGACGCTTTGCAAGACAAACCCTTCTTGAGAGCTAACTTGTATGTTGACCATGCATTAGTTTTCCCAATTATCTTCTCCAATAATTTGTCATAGGTGTGCTTAGTGACTTCTGAGTGTAGTATTTGAACACCTAGATATTTTGACACTTGGTAGCCACTGATCCTTCTAACCCTTCTTTGGGTTTCTTTGTGGCACACAAAATGTATCCAATTTTTTTTGTAGACACAATATTCTGAAAAAGCCTCCTCAAACACCTTAAAGCACTCTTTGATCATTCCCATTTGATCTGTGACAACTTGAGAAAAGAGAGAGAATCATCTGCAATATAGGCGTGGGAGATGTGAGGGTCATCAACTCCAATCTTTACCAAGTTCCATTCCTTTTTCACCTTTAGCTAGATCAACTGGGTTAATGCCTCTGTGCACAATAGAAACATGTATGGAGATAAAGGATCTCCTTGTCGGAGTCCTTTATTTGCTTTGAACTTTTTGTACTTCTTACCATTCCAGATATTGGATGTCTAACCACCTTCCACTGAAATAATGATTTGGTTTCCAATATTGTTTGGGAGATCAACCCACTAGATAGTACATCAACAACCCCCCTCACAATATTTGGTCATACACCTTAGTCAGGCCGAGTTTGATTGCCATTGTCCTTGATCCTCACATCCTCTTTATGAAATGAATGAGGTCCTTGACTAAAAATATGTTATATGTTCCTTTAGCATGGGAATAAAGTGCTCTAGGTAGGAGATGCCCAACCTTGAGATATAGATCTTCAATGTTTCCTCAAAAACTTTAGATGAAATATTTAGGGCTATGTTGTTAGAGAGATTGGATGTAATTGCTAGCATTTCTATAGTTTTGCAATTTTTAGAAATAAAATGATAGTTGAGCTAACATTTCCTCGGGTAGAGGATCCCCTATCAGAGATTCAGTGATAGTGGACATGATTCTGGGTCCGACAATATCTCAACTCTTCCATAAGAATACCCCATTCACATTGTTTGCATGTGGTTTTGAGAGGATCAAGCTTCTTCAAATTTTTAAAAATGTCCTCCTTTATGGATCTGCATATAGTTAAGGGTGTATACTATCTAGTACCAGTTGTTTGCATGAAATATAGTCATTTCTATAGAAGTACGCGAAATCCTAATGGAACTATTTATATTTTATTTCTCCTAAAAACAATTACTTTTGAAATGGGAAAAAAGGGATTATCTTACTCTATCAGGTGAGAATTTGTAATCATAAACAAGGACTAGTCATTATGCTTTTAAGAAACATGGTTGGTTGAAATTTTTATGGTCGGCTAGAATTTCCTAGTTCAATTCCAACTGATGATGCATTCATACCAAGGCTAGAACAACACAACCAAGTGGAGTTTTCTTTATGATTTCCATCCAAAAACATTTTTTGTCGTTAATGCATCACATACAAATTACTACACAGTTCATAAACCCCCATTTCGATTGGGACACTTGGTATATCCCTAAGTAAAACCAAATGAACAATTCATGTGTAATAACATTGTCATCACTATCATCTCATTGGTTGAATTTCTTAGATTAAACAAGGAATTACATACAATGAATGTATTCACAACTAATTATCTAAATTGTTCTTCAAAGGCCTTGAGCCAACTTAATCTTTGTTGTGTGACTTGATGATTTTATCCAATTTAGGGTTTTTCATTTAAATTTATTAAGAATGTCTATTCATTTTGAAAATATCTAAAATGGATCCATTAGACACAATAATATACAACAATTAGGTCATCATAAAAATATGAATTCGGAATTATGTAGCTTTGAGTTGATAGTCCATTTCCATGTGTACTATTTCATCATAGTAACAAAATCAACTTCTTTAAAAATAATCTAATGACCATTTTCATGTGTTCAATAATATTTATTGATTAGATTTGAAAGCTAGATGTTTTATATGTATTGGTCTTGAGTTATACACAATTTATCTTCAAGTGTAATCTCTATGTATAACTATATGCATGATATATGGTCCAAAGAAGAGTTTTTTATGATGGTTTATAGCATTGTTCAAGAAATCGGTCTGCATGGCCGTATATAATCCCACTTATGCATATTCGATCACCCTACCGCACCGCATATTGCTAATCAGTCCACTAAGCGGTCATGGGCCGCATATACTCCTGCTAAACCAATTAAGCTCCCGTTGAAACTCCGCTTTTTGAAAATCCCGCAACTTATGACCATACATTACATACATACATGCATGCATATACACAAACATTGCATTATATATTAAAATTTAAGTATATAGCCATTTATATTTATGTATACATTGTAGTATATGTAACAATTTCCACACACATTGTACATTTATATCAAAACTTTTTGAGATATTCATATGTATACAGACATATAAAATATACCTACACTGACAAAAACATATTTGTACATGAAATTATTTTGATTTATTCACAATTATACACACACTCTACACATATTAGTGCATTTATAAACATACATTTTAATATTTGTACATATATTACAAACACATTCCATATATAGATATATACATATATAAGCATATCATACATGCATATTAATATGATTATAGGTAAATATATATAAGTTCATAATCTCTATTTTTATATTTTTTATTTGTGAGCTGAATATATCATTTAATGACTATTTATAACTTGTGTATTGGAAAAAAATCCAAAACCGCATAAACTCCCGTATATACTCCCGCATACCACATATACTCTATGTAGTGCCCTCTCCGCCCGTACACCACATACCATTTCTTGAATAATGGTTTATAGTAAGACCTTAGAAAGTATGAAATGTATTTATCTATATTGTATATTGTTATTCTAAATGAAAAATTAATGATTATTGAATTGTTTTGGATGTATATTGGCTTAATTTCCAATTTTGCACTTTTTGCAACCTTGATATATTTAGCTCAAATGATGGAATATTTGAATGAAACTTTGCAAAAACATCTTGTGTAGATATGGGATGATAACATATTAGTTAGAAATGGATTTTGATCCTTAATTGTGATACATGTTTTTTTGGAAAATTATGGTAAATATATTTCCCAATCCCAAATGTGGACAAATTTACAACAACATACAAACATGTAGTTTACAAAAGATATAAAAGACACATCTCAAGGATGAATCATAAGGAGACGATCATAGAAAAATTACAAGAATTCCAAGTTCCTAAGAATAACAAGATTAACCCTAATAAGTTTTATCTTGTAGGCATCAAAAAGTAGTTTCATCGCCTTCTCTAGTCTATTAAAAATAGCTAGAGAGTCTTTACTTCCTCCTCCATGTAATCTATTATTCCTTTACATCCAGACAAGATGTACACAGCCTGTAAGGGCCCAAAGTTAGTGATGCGATAATGTTTTGATCTCCAGTCTATGTTTTGAGGCAATCACGAGGAAAATAAGAGTTTCTTATGTTAAATTTCAGTTGAACTTGGCCCCTAAGATATTTCAAGGGACTATAGTTCCCAAGGAGATGTTCATTTAATTCAACCAAGCTAACAAAGAGAGTAGAGGGAGTTAGCAATTAGGCTCCATCTATTTATTTTTTCCATCGTAGGAAGTAGGTTATTGAAAGCTATAAAGGTAGTGAGACTCCAACGAGGTTGGTTCATCGAAATCCATTGATTTGAGAAGGTTTTGTTTTCATGCTTCTTTTTCATGAACCCAAACCATGAGATAGTGTCATCGGTGTAATTGAATGAAGGCCAAATGCCCACCATTCTTCACCAACATGTTGAAACTTCTCCAGTGAGGTTGAATGTAAGATTGTTACCATATATTTGGTACATCCACGGTCTCCATATACAAGGTTCATATAACAACTTCTTAATCATTTTCTTTGTAGAATTTAACTAGATCGTCCAAGAGGGAAATATTTAAGCCACCTTCATTAGATGGATAGGTGAATTTGGTCCAGCTAGCATGATTCCTGGGATTTCCCCATATAAAGTCAGACAAAAGAATTTCCATTATTGACGAGGAAGAGGTAGGAATTTCTCCTTGTCTCATCTAGTATTTAATAAAACTCATGCACAATATTTAACTACAAAAATGTGACCTAACATGAGACTTTGGAACCTAGCCATCAACTTATCATATCTATAAGTCAATCCATGCACTCATTGAAGTGTTTTCTTCTTAGATTTCCTCCAGCCATAGAAAAACCTAAATATTTTGTAGGTCATATGCCTTTCAAATACCAATAGTGTTGATCATAGTTTCCTTAATCCTACAAGAAGAAGATAGGAATAGATGAGTTCTGCTAGTATTGCACAACATGCCTGATTCATTCCTAAAATCCTAGAGAAGGGCTTTAAGTGAGTTGAGATTGTGTTCCCTACTTTCAACAAAAATGAGAACTTCATCTTCAAAAGAAGATGATTGAGAACCCTTCTCCACATTATTGGATATGATTTAATCAATCTTTTATCATAGGCAACCTCGATTTTCTTACTAAGCCCCTCCATAGAAATAGTAAAGATAAATGGTGATAGTGGATCACCTTGGCTCATTCTATTTGAACTCTTGAAGAAACCAACTGAGGTGCCATTAAGAAGAAGTGAAAAGGAAGGGGTGGTAAAACATTGCTTGACCAGGTTGATCCACTTATCATAGAATTAGGGGTGTTAAAACATTGCTTGACCAGGTTGATCCACTTATCACAGAAGCCCAATCTTCTTAGACATTGCCATAAGTAAGACCAATTGATAGAATAAAAGGCTTTAGTGATGTCCAATTTGATGCATGAAACATGAGGACTATTTTTTGTATTGAATTTGAAAGTGAACTCAGTAGCAATTTGGGAATAGTCTTCAATGCTTCTATCTTGAATGAACACACCTTGGTTGGGAGATATCAAATTAGGTAGAATAGAAGATAGTATGTGAGTGATAACCTTTTTGATGATCTTGTATAGCATAGAGCAATAAGAAATCGGTCTAAATCAGCTAGGGATGCAACTACTTCCTTCTTGGGTATGAGAGAAAGGAAAACATGAATGACTTGATGAACCATGTTACCACCTTAAAATACCCATTTCATAGCATTGGCAAGACCATCTTTGATTAGGTTCCAATTCTCTCTATAGAAGTAACCATTAAAACTATATGGTCATGGGATTTTATTGGGACCAATGTTGCATAAAGCTTCTTTGATCTTGTTGAAGTTGGGTGATTTGTATAAGAGAGTGTTATCTTCATTAGTAACTCTATCAATCCAGTTATGATCAGAAGTTTGCAGCTCATATTGGGCCTGGTTATAAAGAGAAAGGGAGCACAAAGTGCAATAGGAGACTATGCCAATTGAAGCTGGTTAGAACAAAACCCATAAGATGAAGACATGGCTCAAAACAAAAACCATGGGTTGTGTTCCCTTCCTACTCATGTCTACCATAAGTCAATTCCTTTCACAAAGAATATAATGAAAGGTCTCCTAAATAAGAATTTTGACAAGGTTCAGTAACATCCTACATAATCTTCATCCATTTATTCTCTTCATGGATGCAATCACTAAGATGAGGAAATATTCCATGTTTTCAAAATAGATGTTGATGACCAAGCACACAACACATGACAACAATATAGTCAAGCTTGCACACACTACTAGTGAGACATTATATGACAAGATGCCCAAGAAATTGAAGGATCCATGCTATTTTAGTCTATGATGCTACATAGAGATTCTACATGCCATCATAGACTCACATACCTCGATTCCAACATGAATATCACTCCTCAATTTTATGATAAGGATTTGAACTCACTAACAAAAAGCCCACAAGTTGGCAATACAATGTGTTGATCTCCCATTGACCACTCTTATGGTAATTATTGAAGATACATTGGTATCTATAAGAAAATTGTGAATCATAATGACTTTTGTGATTAATATCAGGGAATATCATGAATACCCTTTGATTTTTTGTGCCCATTTCTATATAGAACGAGATCACTTACTTATGTGGAAGATGGGACCATTACTTTTTGAGTAGGCAATGAAATTTTAAGTTTCAAAATGTTTAAATCCATGGACACCCCATTTTTACTTGTTAAATTATTCAAATAGATACACACCAATTGAAATGACATGGCCTCCACTACAAACATGTAGATGAAATATCTCAAGCTCCACAATCTCCCACTATAAGATCCTCCAAAACCACTTCTGAACTATTCAGGTTCCCCATTCCATTCCTTGTATTATTTATTTGGGATAAGTAAAATTCTAGGATGGGAATGCAGGGTGGTAAGTTATATCAATGTCACTTTTTTCATGTCATATTCCTATATTTTGTATATGCATTTTACTTTCTTTGAATTTTCTTGCATTTGCATGAATAGGACATATAATTTAGATTATTACTATATTAGGGTTTGTGAAAAATTGTACATGATGTCAATTAGCTCATGTAAGGTCTAGGCTTAAATAGGGGTGTCTTGAGTTGTTAAAACTTAAACCAAGATTGTTAGACCTTCAAATTATATCACAAAATAAGTAAAATCATGAATCAAACAAAGAATTAGATTGATTTAGCAAACCATAATTGAATACAACTATTTAAATCAGTTCCTGCTCGAAATATATTATCCACCAACCAGAGAGGTCAATCTATAGGATTTGCATACGTTGAGTACCACATTGTATTAATAACTAGAAGAAAATGCACTAAGAATACCTCTCTTTTCATACTAAGAGTAACTAGATTCCTTTTCTAAGAAAGGAATCAAGAACCTAACTAGGGACAACTTTCCCTTACCTAAATTACCTTCCTTTTACTTTCCTTAGAGAAGGATGAGATTTACAATCAACCGTAGGGCAAGAGGTTGGGAGAGAGAGCTGAGAGCTTCACAAGATTAGAAGGTAGGGCTAGATCTTATACAATTCTTATTAAAACAATTGAAGTAAGAAACTAGAAGCTCAAGAATGTAATTGTTAAGGGATCTTTGTGGCACAATCTCAAATTTATAGCATGTGGGAGAATTAAGAACCTCTACATGTTTCCAAAATTTCATATTTATAATTGAGGGTTCATAATATCCAATAGAGGTGATCTCAGAAAAATAATAGTTATTAGGGGATTAGGTGAAATCCCAAATGATATATTTTTGTTGGTAGTATACCCTGAGAGCCAGTCATATCGGCATGCTTTGTATATTTTTTTATTTTTAATAAAGGAAATTACAATTACTGTTTGCTTCATTATGATATAATGAATAGATATAATAATGTAACAAGAATGTATGAGTCAATGGCATGTGATATTGGGTTGAGGACCTGAATATGAGACATTGTGCATGCTAAGAGCATCCATTCTTGTCTAGGTCCATAGTCAAATATTATTGTCAAAATTAGAACAACGGTAATAAATTAAGACTAGTATTTATATTGAATGGTGACTACATCTCATTAGTCATGATATTAGATATCAAGTCAAACACATAATTACTTTCTATGAATAAGTGTATTAGATAGGCCCAACTTGAGTATGATACATGGAAGTCTTAAATGGCATTCAAAAACATATCTCAAGTGATAGTGGTGATTGTGGTTCTTAGACCTGAAGTCACTAAGATGATTACATTTTCTCAGTGAAATTTAACACTACTCATCTTGACCTAGAGTAAGGGTTTCCATACAAGTAGTGCTTGGGTGCACTATGATATATGTGGATTATTGTGAGTGTTGTAGATGGATTTTTCACCTCCTACTGGAGTTATATCCCAACCACTTGAAGAGTAAGACTATAAAATGAATGCACATTCTTATTTGAGTCAATATACTATATTAAGCTCATATGTATCTCATATATTCTAGTCTAAATCAAAGCACAAAGTTTGAATATAAAGGTGATGACGTTTTTTTACTTTAAATTAATATATTATAAAAAAGAAAGGGACTATTCGATCACTATAACACTGGTCACAATACTAGGTTGAAGTTGTTCTCCAACTTCTTCAAATACTTAGTCGGCAATAAAGTCTTGGTAGATACCAATAATTGTCTATGAAATCATAAGATGATTATATACATCACTGTCAACATAATTTGGAGCTTAGAAGGTCACATGCATAGGATGTACATGGAAGATGAGTATAATTATGGATACATAATTAGTTGATTACTAAAAGGTTTAGACAATTAATTAGATCATCAAGGACTAATTGGAGGCCTAGTCAACTGGCTAGAAAGTCCAGCTACCTAACTGGACATAGTAGTTGATCAAGTGGAAGGTCCAATTGACCGACCAAGCGAGATCCACCCAATCAGTTGGTAGGCTAGCCCAGTCGCTTCTCATCCAATCAACTAACATGATTGGATTGGTGAATCAACCGATCAAATCCAGAATTTTTTGGTCCATCTCAGTTTCCCGATTAGACTAACTAGACTCTCAACTAGTTGTCACAGATGGGCTATTGAAAAGTAGCATGAACTAGACCAATCTTCTGAATGGACTAAAATAGTCATCCGACTGGCTGTTTGGGAGAAAACTGTTGAAAAGCATCTGCTACCTTTTCAATTTCTTGGGTTTATTAGAATTCATGTTTCCTGCCTATATCAAGTAAAGGGGTATGACAAATAGGTTTTTTTGGTTACACAATTGGGACCATGAACCCTAGCTATCATTACCTATAAGGAGAGAGTGTGAAACACTAGCACATTTCCAACAGAAAGGATGTTGCTTCTTTTTCGACTCTAGGAGCATAACGTGGAGTTTACATTCATCTGCATGGACGATATACAAATATAGATGCCTTTGTAACCATGTTGTGAGAATGTCACCTACATATTCTTGCATCATATGTTCTTTCTGAGCAACATCACGGGGATTTATTCTATAAGAAGGTATATCTTACAACCTTACATCCTAGTATATTATTTTGATGAGATCTTTTCTTGGGGACATGATTATATTTTTTTATCGCTTCCTGCACCACCGCCTTCATGATTCCCAACAATTTTCACTTTATTTCTCCATTAAAATTTCTACTTTTGGATATAGATCATGTTGATTATCTTTGTCTATCAGTTGGATATTTTGTATGATGATTAGCCTATGACTAACTATTATCAGTGTATGTAAGTCTTAAATTTATAACTCAAACACTACCCCACAAGTATACGGATGTGTGTGGTATAATCGAGGTCGTCCATAGAGATAGGTATAGCTAAACACAACCATGTAACTTTTTTACAATTTGGTTCTTTTGATTATTTTTAAAGGTGGAAAGAACATCGGTATAAAATTTCAACAACTTAAATTAGTTTTTAAAGGATGAATTTGTTTAACACTAGTAGAATAAACAAGTTATAGAACCAAACTTAAAACTACGATAACTTGGATTCATGATTGAAACTATGTTCAAATGTATTGAGAATAAGGTTTCACTTATATATCACAAGTTTATGAATAACAAAAATTCACAATGGTATAAACAACACAGGGGAGGTTTGTATCGTACATCGACATATTGGTAGTGTAAGACAATCCTAATTCCATGTAGCACACCCATGCTTACACCAAATTTCAGACTACCAACCTTGTTGCCCAACAATGCCCAATCACTCTCCTGATCTAGACAATGTTCCTTAGATTAATCCCCTTACTTATGTTCCTACCTTCCTAGATCATACAAAGAGCATAAATCAAACACACCAAGTGGCCAACAAAGTATGTAAGAAGAATTCAACTCTGATAAACCTTAGAACAGTGGAATAACTAGCATTAATAGTGTAAAACAAGTTATGATATGAAAGTTACTCCCCAAGCCCAAGAACAAAGGTTATACTTGTCCATGGCTAAGGAATGTAGATACAAGCAGAATAATATGGAGCAGAACATTTTTTTTGGTCGATAAAAACTCCTATTACTATTAAATGAAACCCAAAACTTTGGGTACATAAGAGCACCCCTTACAACCCAAGATATAAATACAGACAAGCACTATAGGCTTAAAGAAGACCACCCAAGAAGTAGAAGGAGAAAGGATGAAAAACCACATATCCTATGCTAGCAACTACCACACAGCTATAGAGTTGCCTACAAACAACTCAAAAACCACTAACAGTATGTCCACCTTCAAAGTGTGGCATCAAAATGCACGAAACAACCTTAGACTACAAGGGAAGATAGAATCATCCAAGGGTCATCCATCGATAGACTCAATTCTACAACCAGGCAAGCAACCAAGAAGAAACAGAGACAGAACCAAAGAGCACATCCAATGGTCATGACAAACAGCTTATGTCCATGGAAAGGAAGCCCCCCTGACCTCCATATGCAATCTTCTCATCTATCTAAAAGAATGGATTTCAAGAACACTTCGAATCATCTTCATTAGTCATCATCACACCCATCTTAGGAGCCTTTAGAAGCAATCTACAACCATCCAGGAAGCAAGCGGTTCTGGCTTTTACAAAACCGATGAGTACAATCAGCACTCAACCAGTTGCTTTCTGCCTGACTTCTTCTTTCTCCTTGACCAGACTTGGTCATAGTCCATGGAAAGAGAATCCCGAAGTTCTTCTTCATTTTCAGTGGCATTGGACACCACATCATCTCCGAATAGGTTCTCTCTATAGTGACTCAAGGAGCCACAACTATTCCATATTTTGTTCAGCTTAAAAGAACTAGACCCAGAACCTTCTGCAACACAGGATGGCGTTCCATCATGTTCCTTCCTTTGAATGTTGGAGGAGAGGCAATGGGCTTGTTGGATCTCTCATTCACTGTCAATGACAATATCTTTAACTTGTTGGAAGATCATGTCGCGTAGGTTATCATCCATGTCTGAATGGATCTCACAAGCACTGCTCGATGGGAGCTTCATAGACTTGCAAGTCTTCTTGGCATTATGTCGAGCATCTAACTTGCCTAGCTTGACTTGAACGTCCTTCTCAGGCGGAGTCTTTCTTGTCTTCAGAGGGCAAGACATCCCTCGATGCCAGAATTTCTTGCAACTGGGGCAGATTACAAGGCTTGCAATAGGCTCCACCTTTAGGGACTTCAGCAAAGAGTCAACCTCCACCTTCGTGGCTTTAGGAAGCCTATGTTCGCAGATGACTTCAATGCAGACAAGTGCATCATCGAGACACCCTGCATCAACGAATTGCTCATCGACATCGACTGGGATGCCAATGGTGCTGGAAACACAAGTTGCATTACGTCTGGTCCACGGCAAACCTGGGTTGGTGATCCTGAACTAGATCGGAACCTATGGGAAGGAGAGGGGCTGGAGAGGCGAACTTGGCTGCCACGTGTGGACGATGATCAGCGATCCGTCCATGAACCATGGCACCTTATCCAGTACCCGGTCCTTCTCACTCTCAGTCAGCATCTTCACGATGAAACCATCATGCTCCTCAACAATGATCTCGATGAGGCCGCTAGGTCTCCAGAGTCGCTGCATCCAGCCACTCAGTTGGCCTCCGAAAGGCTTTCTACCCACAAATCTCACCGAGAGGTACTCATTCCAATTAGGGATTGAGCACTCTTGGATAGAAATTGTAGCACACTTCTCCTCGTCTCGGATACAAGGCTCGAAGAAATCAATCACCACTTCGATTTCTGCCCTATCCAGCCTACTGTCTACGAACCAATCTACAAGGTGGACAAAAGATGAAGCCTCCGTGGATTTTACCGAAGTTGGCTTTGAGGGACCGGCGGAGGCACTTTCAACCCTAGGTGATTGTGGAGGGATCGGTTTTCCCCTACTTCCTTCTCTGTCTGCCTTTGTTGGCAGTATGGAGGAGCAGATGACTGCCTCTGTCAGTTTCCCCCACTTCTTAGATGATCTTAAGTCAACTTGATCATTGTTTTTGCCTTGTCAATTTTGTACAATTTAGGATTTGTCACTTGAATGCATAGAGACGGTCTATTCATTCTAAAAATGTATCAAATATATTCATTAGAGAAAGTATCATGAATAAGTTAAGTCATTATCAAAATATGGTATTAATAAAAATGTATCCTTGAGTCAACATTATCCCCCCTTTGGATTTTATTTTTTCCTCAAATTTGTTGAATAAGATGAACTATAAAATTTCATACCTGGGAGTTCAATTGGGTGCTATGATGAAAAAGTAATAACTCCCCTCAATTAATTCATATAAACGTTTCATTTTCACATAAAAATTGTACAACTGCTTATACAATCCAAGTATGCACACATATATATTCCAAGCATTCATACAATGTACACATATGGATATGTGTTTGTTATCTTCTCCTTTTATCATATAAAAATGGGGGTAGGATATAAGAGAAAATAAAAGGTCATTTCAAAGAAAACAACCTATCCACAAGTAATGATATTGCAGATAGATAAGAATCACAAACATCACTAGATAACTGTTAATATTGGAGATAAAATTTTCAATGAAAAGAGATCATATGTGCCAACTAGGCAACTGTCAAAATATGCATACTAACTAAATATAGATAGAAACAAACTACAAGCCACACATAGTTACATGATAAGAATAGAGTGATTCTAGAATCATAGTTCTATGACACACGAATGAAGAGAACTAGAAGTGGAAATAGAGATAAATGCCTCATAAATTCAATCGATCATAGTAAATTTGAAAGGGATCTGAGATCAGAATATAGATCTTAGTATCTAGTGGGATCATAACATCCATCATCCAATTCATCATGAGATACAAGAAGATAAGGAGAAATATGTTCTACTTCACTTCCTTCAATGGCATCAATGTCAACCTCATCATATTCTTTCTGACGCTCTCCTTCTTCACACCCTTTTTACATTTCTTCATCTTCATTTTCCTTATTATAATATGGAAACATTTATTCAATGTGGTGCTAAGTCATCATCGTACTATTCAATAATGCATTTGCTTGTGAGTTTCCTTAGGATGTTCCTTCCTTCTTAATGTACTAATGGCATTGTATTTGTGTTACTGATTGATATCATGCTTTTGGATATTTGGCCTTAAATACATTGCATAGATGTTGCAATTTGGCCAACATGTCTTGCCAAGTTCTTTCTCTTGCTTTGGATATCTGATGTCATTTCATGTTTTCTTAGCACTTGAGTGAGTTAAGCATTGATGGAAACTTGTTTTGTTATTAGATATTTGAACCTTTGGAATTTTTGGAATATTGAATTACTGACCATCTGTGGATTATAACCTTGATTTATCCCATTATATTATTTTTATTAAGAGCAAGTTCTTCATGAAATATGTCATATGATCCAGCTTGGCATTGTCAATGTTATGAGGCACATCATATTTTTTCATGGTCTTATCAAGTGTTGTTGATTTGTTCTCTCTTTTCCAGTTTGAATATGTATAGAAATTCCCTAGGTAATATTCATTCTACATTCAAGATTCTTGACATGTATACCACTAGTTGCTGCATAAGGAAGGTTTTCAATGGATATAGAAACTTATTGTGGAATATATGAAATGTCATCCAGTTCTCCAAGTCATGATGTGGATATTTCAAATGAGTGTCTTTGAATCTCCCACAACATTTGTATATGAATCAATTTTCTATATGAATGAAACATATAATTTGACTCCTCAGATAGGTAGAGGGGTTCATTAAAAAACTTTGTTATTATGGCTTTAATTAATTCATGCATGATTTGATGTCATTTATTAGTATTTTGGAAAATTAACGGTGTCCTGACTTGTGGGTAAAATGGACCATGCGAACTTATAAATATATGCTTATGATGTCATTATTGTTGAATGTGTCTCAAAGTTCAATGAAGTGTTGGATATGGTCCTTAGAATTATCATTGGTCATGCCAATGAACTAATTTTCAAGATCATTATGATGTTGCTCATCTTGATTTAAAAGTTGAATCAATTTCTAACTTAATGGTACGTGCCGTCAAGCACACCAATTCAAAAGGAAGTTAATCCTAGAGTTTAATACTTTTTATGATAAAACTTACCAGTTAAGTTTTTTTTATCAGCATAGAAGAGGGTCGGTCCCAAGGAACAACATTTTTAAGATTATTTTTATTCGAATGACTTCTTCTGAAGAGTTTTAATTAGAACAGAAATGAAATGTACAAGGCTAGGTCTGAATTAATCTAAAACAATAAAGAAACATCCACACAATGCAAAAGGAAGAAAATTACAGCCATTGCATGAAAAGAAAGTTGCTGAAATAAAATTGCAAGAATTAAATAACAGAACTAAAAGTACTAAATTAAATGACAAGTATGAGAGAGTGGTAGAAATGGGGTTGAATGATGAAAAGCATCGAGCATGGGGTTTCACACCCATATCTCTTATCAAACAAAGATCGAAAAGCTTGAAAACAATAAGTTAGATAGCAGGATCATAAAACAACAAATGCTTGATATTGGGACCATACATCCCTGCAAACTCGATGATCACGACATTTATGGATCATAGTCAGTTTCTCCTGGATGAACTCCCTCCGCAATCACATCAGGGTTCATTGCGTTATGATTGGTATTCTTAGTGCTGGGGTCCGAGTTCTCATCACCCAACACCGAATGGGCAGCAAAAACGAGTGATCAAGACATTTAAACCGGTATTATAACAATCATAACACCTATCTAACATATGTTGCAAGAGAAAATTCAATCAAAACAACATGAGGCAATGGGATACTCTCCATGTCCGATATATAAAACTACTCATTATTCATACTGAAAGAAAAGGGTGCAAGAAGAGAAAGAGGCGGAGCCATAGACTGGTGACTGATGAATCCAAGGATTCTGATCCGGTTACAATGAAATGGCTATGCTTGTTTCTCCTCCATCTAACACAAACACCAAGGAAGAAGAATAAGAAAGTGTAGTTTTTTTATAGAGGAAGTGGCTATTACAAGTGCTAATGCATGAATTAAAATAAGTGATTACAATGCTGCCGAAATAAACTAAGAGCCTAAACTCAAACTTAAAGGAAATTTGAAATGCCCGCTCTTGTGGAGTCCTCCCATTCTTTTATAGGAGAAGGATGGAGGAAGCCCTAAGAGGATACAATGAGTTTTAGGCTATTGGAAAAACTTAATAAAAAGAATAATGATTGTCAATTCCTGATTGCTCTCTCTAGTATGTTATGTAGATTTCCATAATTGGATTTTAGAACATATTTATCCTTTATAAAACGCTTAGAAGAGGTCTAAAAAATATACTTCTCCTGTATAACTTATAATTATCTTTACAAAACGTATTTATATTCCAAATTTAGAATTTATATGTGGAAGTTATGACTATTTTAGTGAGAGATATATCAGACTCTGTGGGAAAACGAGAGGTTACGTTCACTGGTTAATTGTGTAGTCAATTAAATTCCAAAATTGCCGCAAAATATGTCTTTTCTATAGCCAATAAAATTCTCTTTTTAGTCCATGCTTGATCTTGAAATTCTGCCTTTAGACACAAAAGATATGACTATTTTGGTGACGGGTATCTCAGGCACTGTGAGAATATTTGGAAAGCCTCATATCTTCATCTTTTATTATCTTGATTTAAATACTTAGATAATTCCTAAAAATCAAGAGAAATCTCATAAAAATTCAGGAAGAGGATATTGAGAAGATGAAAGTACTGTTTATTTCCAAATTAAGCTAAAATTACAAAAAATCCTAATTAATTATTCTAAATGAAGTAAAAAAAATAAGTGATGAATATGCATTCATCAAAATACCCCAAACTTAAACTTTGCTTGTCCCGAGTAACATTAAAGTCAAGAAATACTTCCAAGACATACTCTCAACCTATCATCCTCACTCTCCTAACAACTACTTTATTCCTTCCATCAAAATATGGCCAAGCGACCCTGACTTCCTGAATTCATAAAAAGTGACTTTTATATTTCCTACTTCACAAACTTGTTTTAATTCAAGACCTGCAATAAAATAGATTTTTGTTTCACCTTTGCATTTGGTACTCCATATTTTTTTTATACAAGAACATGGCTGATTTTGGATGGTTGGGGTTTTTGTAGTTTTCCCCTGGGTAGAAAACTGGAGTGAAGGAGGTATGGAAGAAGAACGAACTCTCCTCTATTCGACTCGAGACCTTTTTATTTAGTGGACATGCAGTTACATTGACCGTATTTTTTTATTTGATTTTTGGTGATACACCCAATTGTGTGGGTATGGAAGAAGCGGAAGAGGGGGAAGGGATGCCACCCCAAACTTAGCATTTTACGCACTATTGGCTTTGTATTTTCTTTTTGACAAATGGAAAGATTTGGAAGTGGTGGAAGAAAAGTAGAATAGGTTGTTCTTGTACAACTTTTTTTAATTTCATATTTTTTAAGAGTACTGTGCATTGGTTCAACTATTACCGAATCATGAAAAAAATCAAGAAAATTTATACAAGTTGTACATGATAAGAAAGCATCACTCTTGAATCCTATCAGTCCTATATGGCTTTCCATCTTTTCCAATGATTGATTATTATTTGAGGTCCTAAGTGACAGGAGGATTTCTAGTCATGAAAGTTTCAAAATTTTGGTTACAAGGCAGTCACATCATTAAGGGGAGTATTATGACAAATGATCATATCAAAGCCGACTAGATATGTACCATTTATACTATGAAATTAAAAAAAAACTAACTACATGGAACATGTAAAACAAAGAAAAGATACTAAAAGGGAAAGAAAAAGGGGTGGAAATATACCACCCATCCCCACCCCGAACTTAAGACTTTACTCGTCCCGGGTAAAATCAAAATCTGAGATGGGGGAAAAGAATCATTGTGGTGGAGGATGAAGGACAATGGAAGCAACTTCCCAAAAGAGAAGAACAACAAAAAATAACAAGGGTGATGATGTTAGAAAAAAAATATAAATATGCAAAAATTATTTGGGTTGCCTCCCAAAAAGAGCCTAATTTTACGCCGTGGCCCAAAAAGAGATGGATCAGTCTATTGGGATACTAGGAAAGTTGTGGGGTAGGATAGGTTTAGATCTTTCAAAGATGAACAATTGTTTGAATCTGAAGCGACTAGGTCTTCACTGGTGATGTATCTTTTAAGTCGGTGCCCATTAACTTTAAATTCTCCTAGACTTTTATCCCAAAGATGAAACGTAACATATGGATTGGCACATTTGATAATGTAGGGCCCATACCATCTTGACTTGAGTTTTCTAGGAAAAAGTCTTAATCTTGAAATAAATACTAAAATATGGTCCCCTTCTCTAATGTCATTATGCTTGATGTGACCATCATGCCACATTTTGGTTCGGTCTTTGTATATTCTAGCGTTTTCATAGACACTCATTCTAAGTTCATCAAGCTCATTCATTTGGAGAAGATGTTTTTCGCCTATAGTTAAAAGGTCAAAATTTAAGCTTTTGATGGCCCAGCTGGCCTTGTGTTCTAATTCTATTAGCAAGTGACATGACTTGGCGTAGATCAATCTGAAGGGGGTAGTACCAATGGATGTTTTGTAATATATTCCGTATGCCCACAAAGTGTCATTATCTTTAATGCCCAATCTTTCCTAGTGCAACCCACTATTTTTTTATAGAATGGATTTGATTTTTCTATTGAATACTTCAACCTGTCCACTAGTCTGAGGATGGTATGGGGTGGTGACTTTGTGGTAGACTCCATATTTTTTCAAAAATGCCTCAAATTTTTTTTTTCTAAAAAGTGGGATCTCCTGTCAGAAATGACGGTGCGTGGGACTCCAAATCCAGGGAAGATAATATATTTGAAAAGTCTTTTAACAAGCTTGGAATCACAAGTTTTGGTGGGAATAGCTTCAACCCATTTGGACACGTAATCGACTGCAACTAGAACGTAAGCAAACCCATAGGAAGAAGGAAATGGGCCCATGTAGTCGATTCCCTAGACATTGAAAATCTCTAATTCTTGTCAAGAGATTATGGGCATTTGGTCATGTTTGGAAATGTTTCCTGTCCTTTGATATTGATCACAAGAAAGCACATAATCATAAGAGTCATTGAAGATGTTGGGTCAATAGAATCCGCATTGCAGGACCTTTCTAGCTATTTTTTAGGAACTCATATGTCCACCATAGGGGCCAGAGTGACATTGTTCTAGAATGTCAATGCTTTCTTCTTGGGATACACAATGACGATACAAACTGTTGGCACAAATTCTAAAAAGATAAAGTTCATCCCAATAATAATTTTTGACGTCATGTAAAAATTTAGCTTTAGATTGTCCCTTATATTCGGGGTGCAATACACCTGCAGCTAAATAGTTCACAAAATCGACAAACCAAGGGTATTGGGAGTCTACCTTGAGTAATTGATCATCGGGTAATGATTCATTTATAGGGTTTTCATCGATGGGATATATCTAAGTCTACTTAGGTGGTTAGCCACGACATTTTCAGAGCCCTTCTTGTTTAGAATTTCTAGATCAAACTCCTACAATAATAAAATCCATCTTATGAGTCTAGGCTTGGCATCTTTCTTGGTCATGAGATAGCGAATGGCTGCATGATCAGTGTAAACAATAACTTTTGAACCAATAAGGTATGAACAAAATTTATCGAATGCATAGACAATGGCTAGCATTTCTTTTTCGGTGACGATGTAATTTCGTAGAGCCTCGTCTAAGGTCTTGGATGCATAATAAATGACATGGTGTTTCTTGTCAATTCTTTGTCCTAAAATGGCCCCTACCGCAAAGTCACTAGCATCGAATGCATGAATGATAGGAGTAGTGGTAAGAGCATCTTTCAAGCACAGAAAGCTATCCATGCAAGCTTTCTCGAATTTGAAGGGGGCCTCCTTTTAAAGAAGGTTGGTGAGAGGTTTGGTGATTTTAGAGAAGTCACAAATGAAATGTCGATAGAAACCAGTGTGTCCTAGAAAAGCTGGAATGTCTTTGACTGAGGTTGGGGGAGGAAGCTTGGTGATGACCTCAATCTTAGCTTTGTCCACTTCAATGCCTTGGGTGCTCACCTTATGGCCTAGAACAATACCCTTCTTAACCATGAAGTGACACTTCTCCCAATTAAGGACTAAGTGTTACTAAATACATCTATCAAGGACAAGGGAGATGTTTTTAAGGCAAGAATCTAAACTATCTCCATAGACGGAGAAATCGTCCATGAACACTTCCATGACTATTTTGGTTAATCCTGAAAAAATGGCAGACATACATCTTTGGAAAGTGATCGGTGCATTGCATAGGCCAAAAGGCATTTGTCTAAAAGCATATGTACCAAAAGGGCATACGAAATTAGTTTTTTCTTTGTCTTTAGGATGAATGGGGATCTGATAAAATCTTGAGTATCCATCTAGATAACAAAAGTATTGTTGATGAGCTAAACATTCAAGAACTTGATCTAGGAAGGGAAGTGGGAAGTGGTCTTTCCTAGTTTCCTTGTTGAGTTTCCTGTAGTCAATGCACATCCTCCACCCTGTGATGGTCTGGGTGGGGATGAGCTCATTCTTTTCATTCCTAATGACAGTGGTTCTGCCCTTTTTGGGGACGACTTGGACCGGGATGACCGAAGGAGATTCAGAGATGGGGTAGATGATGCCTGCAGTCAAAAGTTTAATCACCTCTAGACAGACAACTTCCTTCATGTTTGGATTGAGTTTCCTTTGTAGGTCTCGGGAAGGTTTGCTTTTTGATCATTAGGATTTATGGATGCAAATGTATTGATCTATCCCAACTAAATCTATCATTTTGTATCCTAAAGCCAATTTTCTTTTCCTAAGTTCTCTCATAAGCATGTTGTCATGTTCAATGGTGAGGTCAGAGTTGATGATGACATGGCATAATTGTTGTTCATCAAGAAATACATATTTCAGCCCTACGGGGAGAGTCTTCATCTCTGGAGCCTTAGGTGCTTCAGGTTTTTCTTCTAATGTGGAGATCATCTTAAGGTCCTCGAATTCAGCATTAGTGATTTCCTCAAAACTATCTAGATTATCATTGCATTTGTCTAATTGTTTGTTGTGAAAGTTGCATTCAAGAGGGTTAGTGAGAGATATGTGTAGAGGATCATCAATTAACTCCCATTCCTACCTTAGTTGAGATAGTTTGTCAATGTAGTCGAGGAGATAGACCTCTTCTTGGAAACTATGTCCTTTCATGCTTTCTAAGACCCTAAACTCCAAAGTTTTCCTTCCTAATCTTAAGAGAATGGTTCCAGCCTCAACATCAATCAAGGCCATGGTTGTGGCTAAGAAGGGACAGCCAAAGATGAGTGGATAATGTAAATCTTCCTTGATGTCCATGATCAAAAAATCACACGAAACATAAGCATCTTTCCCATCTTTGACTGGAATGTCTTCAATGATTCCCATAGGTTTGGTCATGGAGGAATCCACCAATTGGATGGTCATGGTTGTTGGTAGCATGTCATGGAATCCTAATATTTTGCATAAATTGTAAGTCATGATGGATATGTTGGCTCCTATATCGGCTAGGCCTTTCCTACAAGCATTGTCTCGTAAGTAACATCCTATTCCAAAGGAACCAAGATCTTTCTATTTTATAGGCATTTTGTGTTGGATTATGTCTGGGGTGGTCCTAGCAAGTTTTACAGTTTCATATTCTTCAGTGGCATACATCCTAGTCAAAAGAGATTTCATGTATTTGGACCAGGCAGGCATGTTCGCTAAGGCATCAAGGAAAGGAATGTCAACATACCGTTTTTTCATGGCATCCCTGAATTTCATGAAATGGGTGTCTAGCTTTGTTTGCTTAAGGAGGGCTTGGTAGGGAGGTCGTAGTTTGTAGATTGGTTCCTCAACTTCTATCGGTGGAGTTTCAGGGATGGTTGGTTCTGGGATGGGTTCGGGTTCAACAATAACCAAATTGGCATCCTCAATTTCTAGAGGTGTGGTAGGGGTTGATTCTGGGGGAGGAGGGGAGTGCACCTTTCCCGAATGAGTAGAGACAACTTTGAGTTGTTTGGGGTGCTTGGGATTGTTTTCAGGCTGCCCAGTAAAAGTTCCGGCAGGGAGTTTTTGTTGGGTGAACAAACAAGCTAGCTGGGCATCAGTTGCCTTTTGATGAGATTGTTGGGCAATGATGATTTGTTTTAAAGTAGTTATCCTTTTGTCAGCTGAGGGGGTGGGAGTAGTAATACTTGGTGGTGTTTAAGGAGGTGGCTAATTGCGATTTTGAGGGGGAAGGTTTAAGTTTTGGAATTGTTGTCCTTGATATGGTGGTCCGTTTGGGTGATTTCCTCAGTAGTTTCCTTGGGTTCCAAAGTTCCTTTGGTTATTGCATGGGAATCCAGGTGGTGGTCTATTGTTGCCTTGAGGGTAGGGAGGCCTTTGTTGGGATTGGAGTTGGCTAGAGTTTTCAGCACCTACAAGGTTCCCAATTAGAAACCAGGGTGGTTTCTAATCTGGTTGGGGTTGTAGTAACCTTGGCCTGGTATGGTATAGAATGAATTGAGGTCTTCTAGTTGTTGTCCCATTTCTAGCTGCAAGGGGGTGTTGTAGAGGTATTGATAGTATAGGGTGGTGTGATCGTATCCTTGGCAAATACCACAAAGAGAGTCCACACCTTTTATTTGTTGGGGTGACTCCCTAAGGGTGCCTAGGGATGACTCTAACCGATCATGTTTTAGGGCGATTAATTTGAGGCTTTCTGCTATGCTTTGGATATCAAGATTAACTTCTGCCTTGGCTACCTTAAGGATTCCACCAATTCCCCTTCTAGCCCTTGTTTCAGAAGCCCGTTTGACCACCTCCCATGCACTAGTCAGACTTTGGTGCATGAAATTTTCTCCAAATGAAGAATCAAGAAAGAATTTGGTATCATCATCAACACCATGACAGAAGATCTCTATGAGTTGGGCTTGAGAGATATCATGGTGATGGTACTTCCTAAGTAAGTCTTCGAACCTTTTCCAGGCTTCTCCTAAAGGTTCTCCTGGGGACATGGAAAAGTGAGTGATTTGTCCCCTGAGTTCATAGGTGAGAGAAGGGGGGTAAAATTTCTCAAGAAACTTACTTTGTAGAACTTCCCAAGTTGTGGCATGTTCTTCACTCTCCATGGTATTCTACCAGCTACTAGCTTGGTCGAAGAGGGAATACTTGAACAATCTAAGGCGGATGGCATCTTCAGAGATGCCTGGGAGTTTGTTCAGAGAACAAAGGTCAATGAACCTTTGAAGGTGATCTTGGCAACATTCCCCAATGTTGCCTGAGAAAGGATTGGCTTGCATCATGGTGATCCATTGGGTTCAGATCTCGAATTGGGGGCAATGATGTTGGAAGGCACGACTGGGTGTTGGGCATACATAGATTTGGGAATAGAAAAATATTTTAATTGTTTTTACCTTTCGGCTTCCCTCCTATTGTTTTCTAAGGTTTCTTGTTCAGCCATGTAGGCTACCCGGAAAGTGGCTTCTCTAGCCGCTTGGTCGGCTAAGATGTGCTCTCTTTGAGCTACTAAAGCCTGTTTGATCCTACGGGCGACTTCTTCCTCGTCTAACATATGTCGATATTGATTTTTGTGGTTTAGATGGTGGAAAGTTCTCTCTATTTCCGGATCAAATGTTTGAAAATTAGTGTTCGAGCATCACATGCACAAATTAAACAGTTATTCGTGTACAAAAAAACAAACTGCCAGTATGGAAACTCGGCAGAAGGAGTAGCACTTCCAGAATGTTACTCAGAAGGCATAAAAAAAGAAAAAAAATTCAAAAGTTTTGGGGTTCGAAAAAAAAAATCTGTTGTCCCCGGCAACGACACCAAAATTGATATGCGTCGTCAAGCACACCAATTCAAAAGGAAGTTAATCCTAGAGTTTAATCCTTTTTATGATAAAATTTACCAATTTAAGGTTTGTCTATTAGCATAGAAAAGGGTCGGTCCCAAGGAACAACATTTTTATGATTATTTTTATTCGAATAACTTCTTTTGAAGAGTTTTAATCAGAATGGAAATGAAATGTCCAAGTTTAGGTCTGAATTAATCTAAAACAATAAAGAAACATCCACACAATACAAAAGGAAGAAAATTACAACCATTGCATGAAAAGAAAGTTGCTGAAATAAAATTGTAAGAATTAAATAACAGAATTAAAAGTGTTGAATTAAATGACAAGTATGAGAGAGCGGTGGAAACGAGGTTGAATGATAAAAAGCATCGAGCATGGGGTTTCACACCCATATATCTCATCAAACAAAGACCGACAAACTCGAAAACAATGAGTTAGATAGAGGGATTGCAAAACGACAAACGCTTTGACATTGGGACCATACATGCCCACAAACCCCATGATCACGTCATTTAAGGATCATAGTCAGTTTCTCCTGGATGAACTCCCTCCTCTATCACATCGGGGTTCATTGCGTTATGATTAGTGTTCTTAGTGTTGGGGTTTGAGATCTCATCACCCAACACCGAACGGGCGGTAAAAATGAGTGATGAAGATGTTTAAACCAGTATTATAACAATCATAACACCTATCTAACATATATTGTAAGATAAAATCTAATCAAAGTAAAATGAGGCTATGGGGCTACTCCCCATGCCCGATATAGAAAACTACTCATTATTCATACAGAAAGAAAAGGATGTAGGAAGAGAAAGAGGGGCAGCCATAGACCGATGACTGACGAATCAAAGGATTCTAATCCATTTACAATGAAATGGCTATGCTTCTTTATCCTCCATCTAGCACAAACACTAAGGAAGAAGAAGAAGAAAGTGGAGTTTTTTTATAGAGGAAGTGGCTATTACAAGTGCTAATGCATGAATTAAAAGAAGCGATTATAATGCTGCCGAAAAAACTAAGAGCCTAAAATCGAACTTAAAGGAAGTTCAGAATGCCCACTCTTGTGGAGTCCCCCCTCCCTTCTTTTATAGTAGAAGGAATATAGGAAGCCCTAAGAGAATACACAGATTTTGAGGCTATTGGAAAGACTTAATTAAAAGAATAATGATTGACAATCCTTGATTGCTCTCTAGTATGTTCTGCATATTTCTGTAATTGGACTTTAAAACATATTTCTCCTTTGTAAAATACTCATAAGAGGTCTAAAAATATATTTTTCCTGTATTACTTGTAATTATCTTTCCAAAAGATATTTATATTCTAAATTTGGAATTTATATGTGGAAGTTATGACTATTTTGGTGAGAGGTATATCATACTTTGTGGGAAAACGAGAGGCTACATTCACTGGTTAATTGTGCTTTCAATTAAATACCAAAATTATCGAAAATATATCTTTTCTATAGCCAATAAAATTCTCTTTTCAGTCCATACTTGATCTGGAAATTCTGCCTTTAGACGCAAAAGATATGGCTATTTTGGTGACGGGTATCTCAGGCACTGCGGGAATATTTGGAAAGTCTCATATCTTCATCTTTTATTATCTTGATTTAAATACTTAGATAATTCCTAAAAATTAAGAGAAATCTCATAAGAATTCATAAATAGAATATCGAGAAGATGAAAGTGCTATTTATTTCTGAATTAAGCTAAAATTAACAAAAAAAATCCAATTATTTTTTCTAGATGAAGCAAAAAACCAAAGATGAATATGCATTCATCACTTAACAACTCCAATTGTGATTTGGGTGATGATTAGAGTATCATAGTAATTTCTCTATCATGAAAAAGGAGGCATAATGTGTGTTAAATATCCATAATAATTTGTAAGAGGCGTCCTTCAAAAATAGAACATCTCTAGCAAGGTTTACATTGAAAAGAAAAAACAAAGTTAGCACAAGTTTAGATATTGAATCAATAGAATTATCCAATTAGGAAGAGTTTTGCTTTGTAGGAAAGTCAACTAAATTGTTTTTTCAAGATCTAAAAAAGAAAAGAGGAAAAGTTCATCAATTCACATGCGCATATTTTAATACATGTAAGTTCTTAACATAAAATAGGTCTCATTTCTTCACAATTTTTTTTGGATCTTGACCAAAAACATCAAGAGTACAAATTAAGAATTTGGCAAAATCCCTACCCATTAGAGAAAGAACTATAACAGTTCTTCAACTTTCTTATGATTGACGTAGTTTTTAGTTGGCTTATGGGTGCTTTCAATCCAAGAGTTAGTGGATCCATTTATCCATGTAATTGAATAAAGTCCACAAGTTTGATATTTCTTTTCTTTTGTTTCTCTTACTTTTGTTGTTGTTCACCCCCCAAAGACATATGTTGTGATTTTGAGAGCTTTTGTTTGAAAAAATTGTTTCGATTGTAGGGAGATGATCTTCACTACTTCTTCATCCTAAGATGAGTGCTTATGATTCATTTTTCAGGACAATGATTGATTACAGAGTGATTATTCATTATGTCATATAGTTCATTAAAACATTGAGAAATGATTATAAAATAAGTAAATATTCATACTTATCATACCATAGTTACGCCAAGTAATATGAGTACTAACTTTATTGGTGCTTAGAGTTTCCACAAGTAGCGATGTTTCAATTGCAAATGACACTCTTTTTGCTTAAGCTTAAACATGTAGGTATCAAGAACTATTATTTGGTATAAAAACTAGTATGAAGGATACATCCAGTTTAGGTTTTTCTATGATACCCAATTTGAGGTTTTTTTTTGTTCCTATCTTCATTCATGGATTATCAATATAATGCAATTAGGTGATATTTCCCTTAGTTTGTACCAAATGAGATAAAGTGATTCATCCATTAAATACACATCCATAAGTATTTTTAACTCATTAGGAGAACGTGGTTTTCTTAAAGTTAAATTGCAAACTAGTTAGGTGATGTGTAGATGAGTGGTAATTGTTCATCCAATTATGAATAAGAAAAAAATCAATATAGAGACAAAACATAAAAGTTGATAATAAATCATGTATGGGATAAGAATTATGTTATGGTGATAGGAAATTGTAGTTTATTAAAACTCATAAAACATAATCTTAAACTATGAGTTTAAGGATAGGTTCAGATTCCACATAGTCAAATTAGGTTGAGCATAAAATTTCTCCTCTTTTAGATAATGTTTGCTAACCAAACTGAATCAAACAAGATAGTTTCTAAACATTGGACATAATATTGTCTAATCTTAGGTTTCAATGTATTAAAGCACTACTTTTGGTAAGTATATGGTTTCACCCACATTATGTCTTAGTTTCTATATCCAGTCCAAACTTTGGGTATGGGCAAGACCAAACCCCTACAACTTTTTAGAGATTTTGTTCTCTATGGTTTCTCACAAACCATGCACTCCAACTTTAACCATCTTTTACTGCAACTATGCATTTTTTGTAATTTTCCACCTTATAGACAAGTGTCAAACCCCAGGTTAGTCTTAGAGAAGTTTGAAGAAGCTAACCGCAACATCAATTTTGTGAGTAGATTTGTTACTTTGATTTCCCATTTACTACTCCCTTTAAATCTATAACTAAGATCAAGAAGTAACTAGGTGTTTTCATTTTACATTTCTACTTCTTTCTTATTTTTTGATTTCGTCATAGGATTATGAGTCATTAGAGATAATCGGGTTCATCATGTTTTGTTATCCCGGGTCTCTTTACTTTTTATTTGACATAACTGAAGTATGCATGCTAAATGTAAGCATACATGTCAGAGTAGTCAATGTTGGCTAAATTGGACATTCTTATAATCCCTTTGTTTCGATGATGACAAACATTTCATTCTTGTGGATCTAATGTGCTACTTGACTGTTGCATGAATTAGGTGGATGAAAAACTACTTGCAAGATCTATATGCTCAAATTGCTTTAATTCATGGTTGTAATCAAATGTAAAAACTTGTACATATATATAATGTACAAGTACTTAGATATCATGTAAATCAAGCATTTAGATCTTCCCTAGTCAATCAAAACACTTAGATAGGTCATCCCCTACAATAGTGTCACAACTGCACACTCATACACACATAATATTTAGTTTAAAACATTGAAACAGAGTCATTCTCGGTCGACAAACTTCTCGATCGAGACACTCTCGGTCGACAAACTCTTCGACCGAGAATGACCCAGGTAGCCATTAGACACAACAGACAAGGTGGTTGGGAGTTGGATCAGAATGTTACATACACTTCCTCCAGACAGTCCCTCGGTCGACACAGACCTCAACCGACTGGGATCTCGATCGACAATTCCTCGACCGAGAATGTCTCTATCTGCAATTTTCAGGATTAATTAACTAGCCATTGTTAAAGCAACTAATGGATACCTAACGGCTATTTGAGCACTAAGAACCCCTTAGAAAGTGTCTAGAACGTCCTTAAACATTCATAGGCCATTCCTATAAATAGGACAAGCCTTAGGACACCCATTATACACTTGTACAACACTTGAGCATAATACTTGCAATTGGCTATTCATTCTTGTGAGCAATTGAGCAACTCCAACATTGGCTATTCATTTCCATTGCTCCAAATTCGTGTACTATAGGCTAGCATCTCCTACCCACTACACCAATACTTCCATATACATCGGTTAGGAGATCAAAATGCTTGATATAGGAAATCAAGCCTTATGCTACAATGGTACTGTAATTTCTGTTTTTCCTTCTTGTTCTTTTATATCCTTTGTACTCTCCTTGCTACTCCTAGGGTTGGAGGCTGCGGATTGGAGAGGGTGTAAGGACCCTGACCTCCATTTAGGGTTATCCTGTTTGCTTTGCTTAACCTTGATGCTTTGTTGCTTGCTAATCACCTTTAGTGGTGATTAGGGTTTGTTGGTGCTTTGTTGAGAGTTGGAGGTGCTACTTGCAAATAACCCAAGTCTAGGGTTTGTGGGCAAGTTTGTCACCTTGAGTGGTGTTCCTCCCTCTCCTTGCTTCCTCTAGTGTTGAGAGGAAGGTTTGGGCCCGTTGCTTGAGTTCCTTTGGGCTTGGTTGAGCTTGTTGGGCCTTGTGGTGCCTTGCCTTTGCTTGGTTGAACCTTGTGTCGGGCAAGAGGGTGCTTGTGTCACCCAGGGATGTGTCGTCCAGTTGTGTCACCCATGGACCTTTGACTTTCTTTGACCTTGTTTGTGTCACCACTAGTGGACACTTGGTGCGTGATGCTTGCATGTGGCAATGGCTTTGGACATGTGTTTAGGGCATGTTAGAGTGGTATGTTGCCCATGGACAAGTGTCCCTAGGTGGGAGACACATTGCTTTGCTCTACCTTGTTTTCTCCTCCATTCCCTTCTATATAAGTGTTTCCCTTTCCTTTCTAAGGATCCCTTTAGTTCCTTTGTTCTCCCTCTCCCTTGGTGCATGACACACTCCCTTCTCTTGCAAGCTTGGTGGCCGACCCTCCTTGGAGTCTTCTTCTTCCTCTAGTAGTGGCTGAACCCTGGAGTGTCTTGCTCTCCTTCTTCCTTGGTGGTGCGTGGAGCTTGGAGCTAGGAGCTTGGAGCTTGCTTAAGGCGGGTTACATAACTCCTAATCCTAACTACACTACTCTCTTTCTATGATCTTATTATATGTTGCTATAATCATGTCGGCTATGCATGTTCTAGTTTAGTTCCTTACTTTAGTTACTTCTTGTTGGCCGAACCATGTGTTCTAGGGCTTTTAGTGAGCAATACTCTCTTCTCTCCTAGGTCTTGAGGAGTGAGCTTGAGTTCTAGTATCATGAGCAACACTCCTCTCTCGTTTAAGTTGAGAGGTGAGCTTGTGTTCTAGTAGCTTGAGCAACACCCTCCTCTCACCATGGACTTGAAGGGTGAGCTTAGTGGTGGTTGTGAACCTTGCTAGAGTTGTTCCTTGTGTTGCCCGACTGGTGATAAGGGATGTGCAAGACCCCTCTCTCGTTTAAGTTGAGAGGTGATCCATCTTCTTGATCCTTTAGGGTTTCCTTGCCCTTGTGCCTAAGGTTGATGATGATCTTGTGGAGTTGCATCTTGACAATTATGGTCTTGAGGGAGGTGCTGCCCGATACCCATCTTGACCTTGAACTTTAGATGACATGTTGTAGTGGCTCTGATGGGCGATACACCCTGGACCTTGTCTTTTGGTGATTTGGGCGTCACACTATGCTGAGTACCCTGCTCGACACATATACCCTTGTTATACCTTGATGTTGTGGATGCATTGTTAGTCAGCTTTGTGGTGGGCATCACCCCTTGGCCCTAACTTTGTGTGTGTGTTGACCAATATCATTTTTTGTTGGATGTTATGTTTTCTTTGTTGCACACCTTGGTTGCCATTATCAGTTGGGAGCACGACACGCTTGGCTCAAGTGCCCGATACGCCCCTGGACGACAACCTGTCGCATGTTACACCATGCGCGGCACATAGGTGCACGACGTGTCGTTGCTCGATATGCCTCTTAGGCTGAGCGACACCCCTGCTGGTTGCCCGTTATCGGTTAGTGCATGACATACCTAGCCCTAGAGCTTGTTACTCCTTTAGACGACATAGATCTCAATGGTTAGCCGCGTGATGGTCATGGTGCATGTTACACCTATTGCACGACACATGTGGGTGCACATGATGTGTGGTTCCCTGAGGCACGACGCGTTGTTATACAACACAACACTATTTGAGGTGTGCGACGGCAGTTATCCTTGCTGGTTGGCTTGTCCGTTGTTAGGCTTGTGTGTCGGGTGATAGGGGAGAGTGCCCTGTCCAATACCACCTCTTGTGAGGGTGCCCTACCCATCACACCTTTGGTGAGGGTAGTGGGTACTTCTAGTGAGGGTCTTGATCCTTCTGTAAAACATATATGCTAGACCTTGTCTATGTTTTCACATTTGGGCTTTTTTTGGTGATCGTTGATATGCTTATTGATAACTAAAATGGTAGCTCACATCTATGTAATTTGACATGATGCTACATCTGCCTATGATCATCTTGAATCATTGTATAACGTTGAGTAAATGGTAAACAGGTAAGATGCCTTGCTTAATGATGTGACCTATGCCTATGATCATAAGTTGACGCATGATTGATAAGCATATAATCATCACTGTCACCCTATGCTAATAGAATAGTCTTAGTGTTAAGTCTATAGCAATTGTACATACTAACCATGCATGTCTCATACAGATGCATAGCCAGGTAAAGGGCTATGAGGTATATATGTTGAGTAACTCTGCTGTGATAGTTACTCTTGATAATGAGATAACATGTATGATGATGATGTAAGCTTGGAGAGGCAGTGGCCATATGTGACGAGGGATTGAGATCCCATGGAAATGTGGTGATCCTTGATATGGATCCGGATGATTGGCAAGAGGCCAAGTGATAACATGTAATGTTGAATCCTTGTGATGGATCAGGATGATGTTGATTATAGTAAAAGCATAATATTGAGTTTCATATTGTTTATTCTTGTTATAGTTTGCATGTTATACAATTGGTTGAATCTTGCAATCCTTATAAATATACTAACTAATCATAGTCGAACATATCATGTAGTTTTCCCTGGCCATAGATCCATCATCATCAAGAGATGGTGATGGTGAAACAGGTTCTACTGCAGGTTAACCCGAAGCGCATATTGCTGGATACCTAAAATAGAGAGGGAATCGAGTGCAGCTACGATTGCAGACTCAGGATATGTATATGAGCGTGGTGAACATGCCCATGGCTCAGGTTATCTGATGTTAGAGCATGAATGTGTTCATGGCTCAGACCACGGTGAGCAGGCCCGTGGCTCAGATATACTAGCGTCGTGACCTGTACCAAGGCGGGCTAGAGGAAGGGTAGCCTATGGAGATGACCTTGTGGATGAGGCCACTTAAGCATGAGACTGCGGTCCTGCTTTGGTTCTCATGCACTGACCACGAGGTGGGAGGTCGTGGAGTCCGACTCTTCCATTAACCTTATATGGCACCGGCTCTGGGTTTCGCAGCCGTCAGTTGGATCTGAGCGGTACAGCTCACTTCCTCAGGGCATAATAATACGTAATCCAGCCGAATTGTATTTACTGTTTAAAGCAAAATATGGAACATTGGTTGAGGCCTTGCTTGTGTAGTTAATCTTGTTACACCTGCAGTTACTTATATGTTCCTCATGATTATGGTAAGAGCTTATAAATCTTATCTTGTCAATCATGTTCCATAAAGAAAAATTTGGGTATGCTTTCCGTACATCTGGTAAGCTTGATAGTATGAACTGCTTTACTTTATACTGCTCTTGTTATACTTCTTATCAGTTATCTGCCTTATCCTTCTGAGGTTTTGTAGTTTCGGCAGGGAGTTATGTTTCTCGTTGGGACTGTGTGTCTCACCCCGCTGGTTTACACCCTTTTTAGGTGGTCGAGCTAGACGTGGTGGTGGTCGCGGAGTTGCGGCCGGGCAGCAAGATGAGCAGTAGAAGGCAAGTGATGGATATGCTGTTGTTTTGGTTGTTTGTAGTAGAGTCTAGAAGTCATCCCTGTACTCTCGGGTCCTCGGGAGCATTTTGACGTTGTTTTACGATGTATAGCTATTGATGTTTTGGATATCCTGTTGTTGGCCGGATGTGGGCCATTATGTACATATAAACAGGTGATGAACTCAAGTGATGACAGGACAGCTATTGCTCTAAGCTGTGGACACATTTTAAGGCTTGTAAATGTTTGTATAATGTGTTTCCTTGCAGGATGTGGACTTAAATGTAATAAGTTTTCTCAGTTTACCTACCTTCCGCATTCGGTTTTAATTAACTCGTGTTTTTGGTCATCTATGGTTATGGTGATTTCCGCACGTTTTCGCATAACACCTCGTTGTCTGTGTGATAGTGGGATGTGTTGCCACAAGTTTTGGTATCAGAGCTCTAGGTTTGCTGAGTCTACATGGATTTAGGACTAGGTTGTGTTTGTTCTTGCGAGTTTTCCAGATTTTCTTACAATCATCTTATGCCTCAGCAGAAGAAAAGCCGAGATGTCTGGAAACCATGAAGAACATGCCCCCGAGCACGGTGATGTTGCATCAGTTGATGGAGCTATAGGATAGGCACATGAAGATCGGGTGCCTGAGGTCCCCCAACCTGACCCAGCCATTCTTGAACACCCTGCCTATCAATAGCTTATGGGGCATATAATGGATACGATGAATTTCATGGTAGAGAGATTGTCAGTGCCTCCGCCGAGAGCACATTCTTCCCATGGAGAAACATAGGGTATTGGGAAGACCTTTGAGCGGCTTCGTCGAGTCAGAGCTTCGGATTATGCTGGAACGACTCATCCAGTGGATGCAGATATGTGGCTGACACGTCTTGAGAAGGCTTTCGGAATCCTCAGCATCCCCGAAGCAAACAAAGTAAAGCATGATGTCTACCTTCTGAAGGGTAGTGTTGGTCACTGGTTGACCATCGAGGAGGAGAAGTGACCCGGTGAGGTGATCTGTTGGGAGGTTTTCAGGCGCGAGTTTGTCAGTAGATACTTCCCAAAAACGTATCTGGATGAGAAGATTAGTCACTTTGAGAACCTGCGACAAGGCACGATGAACATCACCGAGTACGAGGCCAAGTTCATGGATCTGTTGAGGTTTTGTCCTCACATGGCAGCGACAGATGAAGAGCAGATTGGACACTTTGAGAAAGGTCTGAGTTATGAGCTGAAAACACCTGTGTCTGCGTTGGAGAACAGAGAGCAGTTTTCTACATTTGTGGAATCTGTTTGGAGGATTGAACGGTCAGTAAGGAAGAAAAGAGAATCTATGTCTAGGAAGAGGCCTGCTCAGTTTCAAGGACAGAGGTTTGGTGGCTTCAAGAAACCAAGGTTTGCAACACTTTCAATGATGAGAGGTTCCAGTGCACCGTCGCAATGGTCTCTGAGTATGGGAAGAGGTTATGTTTCTTCACTGTCAAGGCACATAGTACAGCTTTAGTGGCAGTGACAAGGCCATCTAGGCCATGGTTTGAAGTTAATACATGTTATATCTACGGTCAGACAGAGCATTTCAAGTTGAACTTCCCAAGTAGGGATGTTGAAGTGACGCAGCCGAGGCAGAATCATCAAGGGTCAGATAGACAGCAGCCTGGTGGTAGTAGAGGGCGAGGACGCGGTCAAGCGTCGCAAGCAGGATCGTCTGCTCAAGGAAGCAGAGGACGTGGACAACAAGCAACGTCTCGATTCTATGCTATGAGTCAGCCGGAGGTGATAGTCAACTCGCGAGTGGTGACAGGTCAGATGGATTTATTTCATTCTGATATGTCTTCGTGTTGCTTTATATCTGTGGTTGACCCGGGTGCTACACACTCTTTTATCGCCTATAGTATGCTTGAGAACTGTCGCTTACCTGTTAGTGTAAGAAGGATAGTGTGTTGTTAGAAACCCCTCTTGATGGTTCCTCGATGCTTCGAGAAGAGTGTCCATCTTGTGTCTTATCTTTTTCAGGACACAGCATGCAAGTGGATCTTATACCACTTGATATGCATGTTTTTTATGTTATCCTCGGGATGGATACGTTAGAGAAGTATAATGTTGTTTTGGATTGTGGTTCCAAGCAGGCTGTGTTTGCTGATGATGGAGAGAAGTGGATCTTCCAAGGAGATAGGAAGATTCTTCCGACATGTTTGGTATCAGCTATAGTGGCAGAGAAGTTGCTACGACAAGGATGTGAGGCATTCTTAGCCCACATGGTGGATATCGTTGTGGCTACCAAGGTGAAGGGTCCTAGCCTTGAAGAGGTGTCAGTTGTTTGATAGTTTGCCGATGTGTTTCCTGAGGAGTTTCCCGGTGTTCCTCCACCCCGCGAGATTTATTTTGAGATCAATCTGGTTCCAGGAACACAACGCGTTGCACAGACACCGTATAGGATGGCTCCAGTAGAGATGGAAGAGCTTAAGAAGTAGTTTCAAGAGTTGTTGGAGAAAGGGTTCATCCGACCGAGTACTTCACCTTGGGGTGCTCCAGTGTTGTTCGTCAAGAAGGACAGTTCGATGCAGTTATGTATAGATTACCGACAGTTGAACAAGGTCACAACCAAGAACAAGTACCCGTTGTTGAGGATAGATGATCTGTTTAATCAGTTGCGTGGTGCTATAGTGTTTTCGAAGATCGATCTATGATCCGGATATCATCAGTTAAGGATTAAGGTAGATGACATACCCAAGTCAGCTTTTAGGACGAGGTATGGTCACTTCGAGTTCGTGGTTATGCTGTTTGGGCTAACCAATGCACCTGCTGCTTTCATGGATCTGATGAATCGAGTGTTCCATCTGTTCCTAGATCAATTTGTCGTAGTCTTTATAGATGACATTTTGATCTACAGTCGGGACAAGAAAGAGCATGAGCAACATCTTCGATGAGCTTTGACTCTTCTTCACCAACATCAGTTGTATGCCAAGTTCAGTAAGTGTGAGTTCTGGTTAGAAGAAGTGACTTTCTTGGGTCATGTGATATCTGCAGAAGGAGTCAAAGTGGATCTGAAGAAGGTGGAGTCCATTGCAGAATGGGAACAACCGAAGACGCCGACAGAAGTTCATAGTTTCTTGGGTTTAGTAGGTTACTACCGGAGGTTTATCAAGGACTTCAGTGCAATTGCGTTGTCGATAACGAAGTTGACTAGAAAGGATGTACCTTTTGTCTGGGATGATTATTGCCAGCAAGCTTTCCAAAGTTTGAAGGAGAAGCTGACCAGTGCTCTAGTGTTAATCCTTCCAGAGCCTGGGAAGGGCTATGTTGTTTTCTGTGATGCTTCCAAGAAAGGTTTAGGTTGTGTGCTGATGTAGGAAGATCATTTGGTTTCTTTTGCTTCGCGACAGCTTAAGAAACACGAGGAGAACTATCTTACTCATTATTTGGAGTTGGAAGCCGTGGTTCATGCGCTAAATATTTGGAGACACTATCTTTACGAGGAAGTGTGTCAGATCTTTACGGATCATAAGAATCTGAAGTACATCTTTTCGCAGCATGAGTTGAACATGTGACAGCGTCGATGGGTGGATCTAATCAATGATTACGACTGCACCATAGAGTATCATCCTGGTAAGGCAAATGTGGTAGCTGATGTGCTCAGCCGAAAGTCTTCTACTTTTCCTTCAAAGAAGGCACAGTTGAGTTCCCTGGTATGCCATAGACAGGATATGCTTGTTTCTTTGCGACAGATGAATGTACAGATGGAAGTTTCCTTGTTAGCTAGACTTTTAGCACATATGTAAGTCAAGCCTACACTGAGACAACAGATCAAGGATGCACAACAGACAGATGATACAGTATACAGAGTTCGGCAGCGAAAAGCGTGATGGGTTCCATTAGTCCGAGGATGGACTAGTTTGATATCGTGATAGGATGGTGGTCCCCAATACTGGTGATCTGAGGAGGTTAGTGCTCGAGGAAGCACACACGTCGATGTATGTTATGCATCCAGGTGTCACCAAGATGTATCATAGTATGAAAGACTTGTATTGGTGGCCCAGTTTGAAGAGACATGTAGCTGAGTTCGTGGCTAGATGTGTGGTTTGTCAGCAAGTCAAGGTTGAACATCAAAAGCCGGCAGGTACGTTGCAACCCTTTCCAATACCACAGTGGAAATGGGATCATATAACCATGGATTTTGTAGTTGGTCTACCCAGGACAACTAGGAATCATGATTCCATTTGGGTTATAGTGGACAGATTGACAAAGTCTGCCCATTTCTCACCAGTAAAGACAACGTATACATCCAAGAAGCTCGCTCAAGTATATGTGGATGAGATAGTGCGGTTACATGGTGTGCCAGCGACGATAGTTTCTGACAGAGGTCCTCAATTCACAAGTCATTTTTGGGAACAGTTGCACAGAGCATTGGGAACGCAGTTGAGGTTCAGTAGCGCCTTTCACCCGTAGACAGATGGACAGTCTGAGAGGACTATTCAGACTTTGGAGGATCTCCTTTGAGCTTGTGTTTTGTAGTTCCTAGGCAGTTGGGACATACACCTCAGTTTGATGGAGTTTTCCTACAACAACAGTTATCAGTGGAGCATTGACATGGCTCCTTATGAGGCCTTGTATAGCAGGAAGTGCAGATCTCTTTTGTGTTGGTATGAGTCTGGTGAGTATCACCTTTTGGGTCCTGAGTTAGTGTAGCAGACAACAGAAAAGATCAAAGTGATACAACATCAGTTGAAAGCGGCACAGGACAGGCAGAAGTCTTATGCAGACAATCATCGAAGACCTTTGGAGTTCCAGGTAGGAGACAAAGTGTATCTTAAAGTCTTGCCGTGGAAAGGTGTGCTGAGGTTTGGCCGGAAGGGTAAGCTAGCAACCAGGTATATGGAGCCATACCCGGTCATAGCACGTGTTGGAAAGGTAGCTTATGAGTTAGAGCTGCCGCCAGAGTTGCACAGGTTACATCCAGTATTCCATGTCAGTATGTTGAAGAAAAGTCATCCGGAATCAGGGACAGTGATACAGCCAGATGAAGTTGAGCTTGATGAAGATGTGACCTATGAGGAAGGTCCTGTGATGATTCTTGACAAAAGAGTTAAGAAGATGAAGAGGAATGACTTGGTTCTTGTGAAGGTTCTTTGGCATCATCATGGCATTGAGGAAGCCACGTGGGAGCTTGAGGAAGAGATGAGGAGGCGCTTTTCTCTTCAGATTTCGGCGATGAAATCCCTTTATAGAGGGTTATCTTGTAAGGACCCTGACCTCCGTTTAGGGTTACCCTGTTTTCTTTGCTCAACCTTAATGCTTTGTTTCTTGCTAATCACCTTTAGTGGTGATTAGGGTTTGTTGGTTCTTTGTTGAGAGTTGGAGGTGCTACTTGCAAATAACCCAAGTCTAGGGTTTATGGGCAAGTTTTTCACCTTGAGTGGTGTTCCTCCCTCTCCTTACTTCCTTTAGTGTTGAGAGGAAGGTTTGGGCACGTTGCTTGAGTTCCTTTGGGCTTGGTTGATCCTGTTGGGCCTTGTGGTGCCTTTCCTTTGCTTGGTTGAACCTTGTGTCGGGCAAGAGGGTGCTTGTGTCGCCCAGGGATGTGTCGTCTAGTTGTGTCGCCCATGGACCTTTGACCTTCTTTGACCTTGTTTGTGCCACCACTAGTGGACACTTGGTGCGTGATTCTTGCATGTGGCAATGGCTTTGGACATGTGTTTAGGGCATGTTAGAGTGGTGTGTTTCCCATTGACAAGTGTCCCTAGGTGGGCGAAACCTTGCTTTGCTCTACCTTGTTTTCTCCTCCAATCCTTCTATATATGAATTTCCCTTTCCTTGCTAAAGATCCCTTTAGTTCCTTTGTTCTCCCTCTCCCTTGGTGCACGACACACTCCCTTCTCTTGCAAGCTTGGTGGCCGATCCTCCTTGGAGTCTTCTTCTTCCTCTAGTGGTGATCGAACCCTAGAGTGTCTTTCTCTCCTTCTTCCTTGGTGGTGCGTGGAGCTTGGAGCTTGCTTAAGGGAGGTTACATAACTTATAACCCTAACTACACTACTCTCTTTCTATGATCTTATTATATGTTGCTATAATCATGTCTGCTATGCATGTTCTAGTTTAGTTCCTTGCTTTAGTTACTTCTTGTTGGTCGAACCATGTGTTCTAGGGCTTTTGGTGAGAAATACTCTCTTCTCTCCTCGGTCTTGAGGAGTGAGCTTGAGTTCTAGTATCATGAGAAACACTCCTCTCTCGTTTAAGTTGAGTGGTGAGCTTGTGTTCTAGTAGCTTGAGAAACACCCTCCTCTCACCATGGACTTGAAGGGTGAGCTTGGTGGTGGTTGTGAACCTTGCTAGAGTTGTTCCTTGTGTTGCCCGATTGGTGATAAGGGATGTGCAAGACCCCTCTCTCGTTTAAGTTGAGAGATGAGCCATCTTCTTGATGCTGTAGGGTTTCTTTTCCCTTGTGCCTAAGGTTGATGATGATCTTGTGGAGTTGCATCTTGACCGTTATGGTCTTGGGGGAGGTGCTGCCTGATACCCATCTTGACCTTGAACTTTGGATGACATGTTGTAGTGGCTCTGATGGGCGATACACCCTGGACCTTGTCTTTTGGTAAGTCGGGCATCACACTATGCTGAGTACCCTGCTCGATGTGTTTACCCTTGTTATACCTTGATGTTGTGGATGCGTTGTTAGTCAGCTCTGTGGTGGGCGTCACCCCTTGGCCCTAACTTTGTGTGTGTGTTGGCCAATAGCATGTGTTGTTGGGCATTACGTTTTCTTTATTGCACACCTTGGTTGCCGTTATCAGTTGGGAGCATGACACGCTTGTCTCAAGTGCCCGATACGCCCCTGGACGACACCCTATCGCACGTTACACCCTGCGTGGCACATAGGTGCACGACGCGCCGTTGCACGATATGCCTCTTAGGCAGAGCGACACCCCCGATGGTTGCCCGTTATCAGTTAGTGCATGACATGCTTGGCCCTAGAGTCCATTACTCCTTTGGACGACATAGAGCTCAGTGGTTATCCGTGTGATGGTCATGGTGCACGTTACACCTGTTGCACGACCTCATGTGGGTGCACGGCATGTGTGGTTCCCTGAGGCACGACGCGTCGTTATACAGCACAACGCTGTTTGAGGTGCGCGACGGCCGTTATCCTTGTTGGTTGGCTTGGCCATTGTTAGGCTTGTGTGTCGGGCGATAGGGGAGAGTGCCCTGCCCGATACCACCTCTTGTGAGGGTGCCCTACCCGTTACACCTTTGGTGAGGGTAGTGGGTACTTCTAGTGAGGGTCTTGATCCTTCTGTAAAAGATCTACGCTAGACCTTGTCTATGTTTTCATGTTTGGGCTTATTTTGGTGATCGTTGATATGCTTATTGATAACTAAAATGGTAGCTCACATCTATGTAATTTGACATTATGCTACATCTGCCTATGATCCTCTTGAATCATTGTATAACGTTGAGTAAATGGTAAACATGTAAGATGTCTTGCTTAATGATGTGACCTATGCCTATGATCATAAGTTGAGGCATGATTGATAAGCATATAATCATCACGGTCACCCTATGCTAATAGAATGGTCTTCTTGTTAAGTCTATAGCAATTGTGCATACTAACCATGCAGGTCTCATACAGATGCATAGCCAGGTAAAGGGCTATGAGGTATATATGTTGAGTAACTCTGCTCTGATGGTTACTCTTGATAATGAGATAACTTGTATGATGTATTGACTAAAGTTCTTGGGATTTCTATCTCATCTTGATGATGTAAGCCTGGAGAGGCAGTAGTCGTATGTGATGAGGGATTGAGATCCCATGGAAATGTGGTGATCCTTGAGATGGATCTGGATGATTGGCAAGAGGCCAAGTGATAACATGTAATGTTGGATCCTTGTGATGGATCAGGATGATGTTGATTATAGTAAAAGCATAATATTGAGTTTCATATTTTTTATTCTTGTTATAGTTTGCATGTTATACAATTGGATGAATCTTACAATCCACTTAAAATATACTAACTAATCACAGTGGAACATATCATGTAGTTTGCCCTGGACATAGATCCATCATCGTCAGGACCTGGTGACGGTGAAATGGGTTCTCCTACGGGTTAATCCGGAGCTCATATTGTTGAATATGTGAGGTTTCTCCTAGCCTAAAATAGAGAGGGAATCGAGTGCAGCTACGGTTGCAGACTCAGGATATGTATATGAGCGTGGTGAACAGGCCCATGGCTCAGGTTATGTGATGTTAGAGCATGAATGTGTTCCTGGCTCAGACCACGGTGAGTAGGCCCATGGCTCAGATATACTAGCGTCATGACCTGTACCGAGGAGGGCTAGAGGAAGGGTAGCCTATGGAGCTGACCCCGTGGCTGAGGCCACTTAAGCATGAGACTACGGTCCTGCTTTGGTTCTCGTGCACTGACCACGAGGTGGGAGGTTGTGGAGTATGGCTCTTCCATTGACCTTGTATGGAACCGGCTCAAGGTTTCACAGTCGTCGGTTGGATCTGAGCGGTACGGCTCACTTCCTCAGGGCATAATAATACGTAATCCAGCCAAATAGTATTTACTGTTTAAAACAAAATATGGAACGTTGGTTGAGGCCTTGCTTGTGTAGTTAATCTTGTTACACCTGTAGTTACTTATATGTTTCTCATGATTATGGTAAGAGCTTATAAATCTTATCTTGTCAATCATGTTCCATAAAGAAAAATTTGGGTATGTTTTCCGTACATCTGGTAAGCTTGATAGTATGAAGTGCTTTACTTTATATTGCTCTTGTTATACTTCTTATCGGTTATCTGCCTTATCCTTCTGAGGTTTTGTAGTTTCGGTGGGGAGTTATATTTCTCGTTGGGACTGTGTGTCTCACCCCGTTGGTTTACACCCTTTTTAGGTGGTCGAGCTAGATGTGGTGGTGGTCACGGAGTTGCGGTCGGGTAGCAAGACGAGCAGTAGAAGGCAAGCGATGGATATGCTACTGTTTTGGTTGTTTGTAGTAGAGTCTAGAAGTCATACATGTACTCTCGGGTCCTCAGGAACATTTTGACGTTGTTTTACGATGTATAGCTTTTGATTTTTTAGATATCCTGTTGTTGGCTGGATGTGGGCCATTATGTACATATAAACAGGTGATGAACTCACGTGATGACAGGACAGCTGTTTCTCTAAGCTGTGGACACATTTTAAGGCTTTTAAATGTTTGTATAACCTATTTCCTTGCAGGATGTGGACTTAAATGTAATAAGTTTTCTCAGTTTACCTGCCTTCTGCATTCGGTTTTAATTAACACGTGTTTTTAGTAATCTGTGGTTATAGTGATTTCCGCACGTTTTCGCGTAACACCTCATTGTCTGTGTGATAGTTTGATGTGTTGCCACATAGGGTTTGTCTTCTTAGGTGGAGAAGGTGGACTTTGGACTACTTCAAGACGGCTGTCTCAACGGGAAGCTACTTCAAGAGGAAGGCTACTTCAAGGGGGAGCTTGAGGTTACTTCAAGGAAGGCTGCTTCGAGGTTGGTGAGACTACTTCTAGGTGAAGGCTGTCCGGAGGGTTTGGTGAAAGTGTTGTCATTTTATGTAACATGCTTGTGAGGTAATAAAATTAAATACTTTCAAAATCCTTTTGGGTAAGCAACCGGGTAGTGGATTGACTGCCTTAGTATTTGCTAAGGTTGGAACCACTCTAAATCCTTATCCCCTTGTCCAACATTTTTGTGATTGCTTGCTTTGGTTAAATTATTGTTAAAATATCATAAAACCCTATTCACCTCCCTCTAGTGGTTTTTCAATTGGTATCAAAGTAGGGCTTCAAGGATCTCTAATCGAGTTTTGAAGAATGAAGGGTGGTGGTGTCTACAATCGCAAGCAAAGGAAAAGCATGGACAAATCTTCAACAAGTTGCAATTGGTGCTTAGGAACAAGGCACACTACACCTAGTTGTCCATGGAGGTCAAAGAAGGAAGATGTGCACAAAGAATGCCTTATTGCTACAACAAGTGAAGAAGAAGAAGAAGAAGAGGTAAGTCTTTTTTATTTACCTAAAGAAGAGCTAATTGCTAGTCTTCAAGAGACACATAATAAGTATATTGAGTGAAGAAGAAATTAAAGAAATCTAATAACGCAAATGATAAGTTACATGCTAAACTTCTTGCTCTCACATCTGAAAATGAAGATCTCAACAAGGTTATTGAAGATCATGATATTAAGCTGAAATCTGTAGAAGCAAATTGCAATCTTCTTTCCCTAGAAAAGTTAAACTTGCAAACTCAAGTAAATGATCTTCAAAAACAACCTGTTTTTTGTACACGTCTAGATTATTATGTTATTGTGAAAGAAAGAGATTTTTTACTCTAGATCAAGCAAAGTTAGATATCAAGAAGAGAATGGATGAGATTTTTAAGTTGCAACAACAAGTTAGTAGCTTGAGTAACAATGATATTCTCGATAAAGTCTTAAATGATTCTAATCGTCAAATTGGAAGGAGAGGACTAGGTTATAAGCCTAAAGAAAAATCTTACCAAAAACCTAGTTGGATAAAGACACAAGTGCTAGAAAATCAATCTATGTATGTACCTAGAGGCAAATATACATATGTACCCAAGACAACCTAGAAAAAAATCATAGAAAGAGATATGAGGTTGATTCTATATGTTGTCATTATTGTTTGCGTCTTGGACATTATTCTTTCTCATGTCCTTACAAGAAAAAGGATGTTGAATTAGTATGGGTTCCAAAACCCCCAAACTAAATGAACAAAATTAAGTTGAGATATGACCAAAGACTCTAAGTTGTATATCTCTATGTCTATCTCAACTTAACATAATGAGACAACAAATTGATTCAAGTAAATTAAAATTTCTAAACTTGAAAATATACATTTTAAACAAATCTACAAGAGACACATCTTTGAAAATTTGTCTTAATTAGGGTCCCTAAAACCTAAAGATGTGAATATGATTAGTTGAGATTTGATCAAAATGTTACTTTGATATTCATATGTCTTATCTCAACGAAACTGAGTTTTCAAATTGCATAATTGAATTGAAAATGACCTATGATTTACTTGTAAACAATTGCTGAGAAACAGTACATAAATAATCTCGGTCGAGAAACTATTCGACCGAGAACACTTTCGGTCGAGAATTAGTCGACCGATAAGGTTAATATTTTTAAAACTTACAACAAGTCTGTACAAACAGTAGCATTCTCGATCGAGCAAAACTTTGACCGAGATAAAATTCGGTCGACAAGAAGTTCGACCGAACCAAGTTCTACTGAACTTTTTTTAATTAATCTAGTTTGCTATCAATTTGTTATTAATGATTGATTTAATATGCAAATCAAGAGTGAATCTTAGAGGCCATCTTAAAATCAAAACACATTGATCTTTTGAATCATGAATTATTGAAAGAAGGTATAACCTTATGAATATGAAATTCTTAAACATATTGCAAAAGTGATATATGAAAAATGATATTGAACATACTTTCTTCATTGATTGACAAAGATTGTTAAGCATGTTCATTTACATGGTTTGTCTTAAAATTGAAAATTCATGAACAATAAATGAGATTATTTTGGTACATGGATTGGCTTAAAACTGACAATTATGAACCATGGAATTACTTTTTTATCATAATCTACATGGTTCTTTCCTAAGTATTCCTTGGTCTATCCATATAGGAACCATGTGTATTGAAATTTAGTTTAAATTTCATTGTATTTTATGCAATTATATGCTTCTATATTGATCATTGTATTGTGGATATACTTCTACTATTCTATCATAACCATTGTGCCATAATCATTATGTTTCATTGGTTTGGCTATAATAATCTTTGATCCATATATACAAACCATAAATGGATATTGTTTTTTATCATTATAATTCATCTCACATGAAGATACCATTTTGCATAAACAGTAAAACTTCATGACACAAATGCATTTTAAATTAAAAATCTGCAGAAATTATACTTCACATATAATTGTTCAAATTGGAAATCTGACAATATTGCCTCTTGGTTGAAATCAAGTTTGACCAAGGGGCGCTATGGTAGTCAAGGTCGACCTAAAATAAACTTGACAAAATGCTTATTTGTACATCATTTTTCTGTACTTAATTTTAGTATCTTGATTTAAAATGTGTTTATCATATTTAAAACATAATTTTAGTGAATAACTCTCATAAAAGGTCAACTTATTATGATCTAATATTGATTGTGACCTTAGAATCCTTAAATTATCTTGACTATAAGATTAAGGGGGATCTCACACAAACCATCTTGACTATAAGATTAAGAAGCTTTCAAAACTTTTTAAACATCATTTGAAGCTTGTTATGACCTTATTATTTTTAATCTTGGTTATGAAAATAAAGGAATCTACAAATTTCATGAATGTGATATATATCTTGTTCTTAATGGAATTCTCTAGACAAATCAGGGCTTAACATCATGTGCATTTGGTTAGAGACACTTTTCATGTACTCTAAGCTTAAAGGATTCTCATATCATTTTTTAGGGCTTAACATACCTTGCAAAATGGATGAGAAATCAATATATATCCATCATGAGCTTAAGGGAATATCATATCATTTTCAGATCTTAACATCCCTTGTAAAATGGATGAGAAATCAATACACATATGCCATGAACTTAAAAGGAACTCATATCATTTCAAGGCTTAACATCCTTTGCAAATGATTGAGAAACAAATTGTGGCTAAATTCGACAATAAATGGTTTACATTTATATTATTCCCTATTTTTCAAACTGAATATCTTAGTTAGGGGGAAGCATAGCATAAAATTAAGGGGGAGAGATAAAAATCATACAAAATGATTTTCCTGGATATCTTTTTGAAATGACAAAGGGGGAGAAATAATATAAAATCAAAAACTAATATAAAATGAAAAACATGAGTTTCATAAATTTTGGGGGCCAGCACATACTTGCAAACAAGAGAATGGCTACAAAAGGTAAACTTCAGGTATGAAACTCATATGATTTATATTTCCTTATATTAGATTTAGGCAATGTTTGTCATCTTCAAAAAGGGGGAGATTGTTGGTTAAATTGGACATTCTTATAATCCCTTTGTTTTGATGATGACAAACATTTCATTCTTGTGGATCTAACGTGCTACTTGAGTGTTGTAGGAATTAGGTGGATGACAAACTACTTGGAAGATCTATATGCTCAAATTACTTTAATTCATGATTGTAATCAAATGTAAAAACTTGTACAAATATATAATGTACAAGTACTTAGATATCATGTAAATCAAGCGTTTAGATCTTCCCTAGTCAATCACAACACTTAGATAGGTCATCCCCTAAAATAGTGTCACAACTGCACACTCGTACACACACTTAGTATTTAGTTTAAAACATTGAAACATAGTCATTCTCGGTCGACAGACTTCTCGATCGAGACACTATCGGTCGATAAACTCTTCGACGGAGAATGACCCAGGTAGTCATTAGACACAGCAGATAAGGTAGTTGGGAGTTGGATCAGAATGTTACATACACTTTCTCCAGACAGTCCCTCAGTCGACAAAGACCTCGACCGACTGGGATCTCGATCGACAATTCCTCGACCGAGAATGTCTCTGTATGCAATTTTCAGGATTAATTAACTAGTCATTGTTAAAGCAACTAATGGATACCTAACGGCTAGTTGATCACTAAGAACCCCCTAGAAAGTGTCTAGAACGTCCTTAAGCATTCATAGGCCATTCCTATAAATAGGACAAGCCTTAGGACACCCTATATACACTTGTGCAACACTTGAGCATAATACTTGCAATTGGCTATTCATTCTTGTGAGCAATTGAGCAACTCCAACATTAGCTAATCTTTTCCATTGCTCCAAATTAGTGTCCTATAGGCTAGAATCTCCCACCCACTACACCAACACTTCCATATACATTGGTTAGGAGATAAAAACGCTTGATATAGGAAATCAAGCCTTGTGCTACAACTGTATTGTAATTTCTATTTTTCCTTCTTGTTCTTTTATATCCTTTGTACTCTCCTTGCTACTCCTAGGGTTGGAGGCTGCGGATTGGATAGGGTTTGTCTTCTCAGGTGGAGAAGGGTCTTCTCGGTTGAGAAGGTGGACTTTGGACTACTTCAAGAAGGTTGTCTCAGCGGGAAGCTACTTCAAGAGTAAGGCTACTTCAAGGGGGAGCTTGAGGTTACTTCAAGGAAGGCTGCTTCGAGGTTGGTGAGACTACTTCTAGGTGAAGGTTGTCTGGAGGGTTTGGTGAAAGTGTTGTAATTTTATGTAACTTCCTTGCGACGTAATAAAATTAAATACTTTCAAAATCTCGGTTGGGTAAGCAACCAGGTAGTGGATTGACTGCCTTAGTATTTGCTAAGGTTGGAACCACTCTAAATCCTTGTCCCCTTGTCCAATATTTTTGTGATTGCTTGCTTTGGTTAAATTATTGTTAAAATATCATAAAACCCTATTCACCCCCCCTCTAGTGCTTTTTCAGTAAAGAGACTCAAAGAGGCCTGAAATCTCGGGGAATTGGGACAAATAGAAACTACGACTAACTAAAACAAATTTGATATGCTAAGAAAAGAGTTGGTTGAGTGATTAAAAAAAGAAGTAAAGTTGATTATAGAGAATTAAATTGGTTTTAGGATCAATTTGATGGTATATTTACGATACCACTTCACCATAGTGTGACCTATGCATGTATTCTCTTCCATTAACATGAATTATTTTGCTTCTATGGATTAGGCATATGTAGATTGTATTACCTACTCTTGCATTGTAGTACACTATTTAACCTAATTACTACCCTACTCTCGCATTGTGTTATTAACAATGCAGATAATGGCTTCTCTAACTATCAATACCACTCTTGTAGTAATTAACAATTTAACACATATTCATGGTTATCAAGCATAATAAGGAAATAATGAACTTCATTACCAAATTCTAAATAAGAATAATCTATTTTAAATCAAAATTAAACATTCACAAAATCCACATTGGGCTACACCTGGGTCCTAAAGAATAGGGGGCTTAGCCCCTCATGCTTGACATGAGGTCAAATGAGTGGTTGGAGGAGAATAAAATCATAGTGAATGGATAAACCCCATGCAACCAGGTATAAGGTTGACCCACCCCCTGAAGATTGTTGCAAATAGACAACATTTTGACTGTCAAACTACTCCTTGGAGGTACTAGGATGAACCTTGCTCCATGTCTCCTCATCTTCATCTCCTCGGGTTATGATCTATTGTAGAAATTACTAATGCCCTCTTTTTGTTCATCCTCTTAGGTTTTTACCAAAGAGGCTAAAACACAACTTACCAACTAACCACTGGATGCTAGCTTTGTTAATCACAAGCATCATGAAACTCTCAATGACACTGACTTGGAATTCCGTGCCATTGAGTTAACTTTATAATCAAATAACAATGTCTATCTCAATCACATTGAGCTAACTATTGGTGGTATTGAGACTCTACTGAGGCTTTATGACCTTCTTATCATATCCATTGAGCCCATTGTTTGTGGTGTAGACTCAACATATTGGTGGTATTGAGCCTCATCTCGGTGCTACTGAGACGTCTCTATGATGAAGCTTTTTTTATCCATGTTGGTGATACCAACATGATGTTGGTTGTATAGACTTTATCCAAGTTGTATATGATTTATCTACAATAAAACAAGCAATGCATTAGCCAACAATAAAATATAAAAATTTTGAACCAAATTCATAAAAATAGGTTAAAATGGATGCACAACATCTATTTTAAGCTATCTAGGTAAAAGATATAAAAATACATGAATATTTAATAATTTCATATGAAAACATGCCTAAATTAGTTCAAAATTTGGTAGTGAGATCATGCACATCAAAATTCCCTAAGCTTGAATATAGTTCATCCTCAAGCAACAATGTTTTGGATTTGGTTGAAATAGTATAATGAGGGAGACATATGTAAACTATATCATTCTGACCATCCTAGACTAAAAATATACAAAATCATCCTCTCAAACTATAGAGAAAACAACTATTAAACAAGCAACCAAGTATGAAAAAGCAAAACATCATAATTAGACTGCTAATAGAAGTATGAAAAAATAGACAAATTCACATCAAATTTGATGTAGTTCCCATAATATAATTCTAAAAAGGGAATGAGTCTATATTGGTGGCCTATTGTGTGGAGCAATGGGTCGATTGAATGGGTCGCATGGAATAGAGTTCACACATAATTAGAGTCATTTTGCAAAAATAGAATGACACACCTAAGTGATGGATGTAATGAAAGTGAATGTGTCCTAATGCCTACTCTTTTTGGTGGAATAATGCAGATGTGGATGTCTCATCCTAGTGGTGAGTAGAAGTGGAATGTGGTTTAACATATACTCCATAATTATATTCTTTAGATTAGAAAGATATGCTTCCTTTTCTTTTCTTTTCTTTTCTTTTCTTTTCTAGATCATTTTCCTCCATTCTCCTTTATGCTTTGACTTTTTCATTTTGTCATCTTTCATAATCCATACATAAATTATGTGTTAGATATGCCTTTTTATAGAACTTGACAAGGACTAAGGATATATACAACTTTCTTTTTCTCTTTACTTAGGAAGGTGTGAAAAACATACATTACACCTTTGTAAATTGTGTCATGTAAAACTAAAACGGCATGATTTTTGATTTTTTTTATGCAAAATAATATATATGTAACTATATTATTATTTTTTAATGCAAAGCTAAAACTACATTCTTCCTATCATTCCATGTAATTCGATCAAAAAATAAAATGACTTGAATCATTTATGAATTTTGTGGTGGAAATGGAATGAAATACAAGTGGATGAGATCACGTAACTAAGAGAAAGACTCTTCCTAATGATGATACATCACTCTTCTATTAACTCATATGTCAGGGTGGTCCAAAATCTATTATTGAATTCACAAAAAAGGTCACACTATTTCTTGGTTAGATTGGACTCAAAAACCATCTTCATAAAGAAGCCAAAGGTAGAATTAGGTTTCAAGTTTGCCACATATGTCTCCTGATTGACTAATCCACTCAATTCCGCATGTATTGTACTCTAAAACAAGAATATTCAATTTTTAAGGGTAATTGTAAACAAAGATAATTACTTTAAAATTTACACGTGAGAATTTTACTCCTAAATCCAATATACACTAGATATAAGTGGATTAGACGAAACAAAATGAAAACTAAATTGAAACAAATGTGAACTAAAATAAAAAAATGATAACAATAAATAAGATAGAAAGATGCAAGACAAGATTGATACAAGATAAATACCATTACATACCCCCCAAGCATGAATTATAAATTGTCCTTATTATTGAAAATCAATCTCATAGGTGGAATGGGTGTACTAGATACACATGCTCCATATGGATAGAATGTTCTCAAAAATAAATATGGATCAGGTGGGTAGAATGTGCCAATAAACTGGGGTGGATCAGATGGCATTGGTGGTGGATGTGGGTAGTTGGAGAAATGGCCCTAGTTCAGTAGTGGTCATAGAAAGGATGTTGTGTATACTCCACATGTTGTAGGAACTAGTATAAGTTCTCCTAATATTTTAGGAGAAGGTGCTCATTGGAAAACATCCCATACTAGCGTGTGTAGATTTTCTCTTGGTTCTGGAATATCCACTTCTAAAGTGAGGCTATCAGAGTCATCATCACCTATTGATGTTTCTATCCTATCTAAATGGAATTCATCATGTCATACATGTCGAGATGCCATCAAAGGAACATGGTGCTTCCTGAGAGTGAGTCAAGGTAGAGGGAGAAGTGACATAGATGTATGGTGAATGGTGTGGCCTCTTGTGAGTCCGTAGTGGTGTAGCCACTACATTTATGACCTTATTGTCATCGTCCTTTTTTGGATTCTTCGATGGCATCCTCTTTCTCCTGATTAGTGTGTCTCACGTCATCATTTGGCCAACATAGGTTATCTAGATCAATGATGTTGAATATGGGGTGGGGAAGCTAGCACTCGCCCATTTTGGATATGGCATGGATGTTGTCTCCATACTTGTCAAAGAGTCTGCCATTTTGGATATGCCTAAAATAAAAGTCCCCCTTTGACTCTACTTGTTGGAGATGAGAGAGATCAAGGTTGAAGTAGGTGTTTATCCTCATAGTTAGACCATCAATGTGAATAGGTAGCTTCCACTTCTCGCTCTTGGCCATCGAGTATGCAATGTGCCTTGGTTGACCTTCTCACTCCCTAATGAGAGGAATACCTATAGAACAAACATGTTTGTGACACGTACCTTCCCTTCCCCTATGTAAACATGGTGTTTGTTAGGTTCAATGAAGCAAGATGGCAAAGAGATGCTCAATGTCATGGATGTTGGAGTGATTCTAGTTGATCTTAGCACATGCCAAAAACCTTGTCATCTTATGCCATGTTGTAGAATGATTGAAGTCGTTAGTGCAAGATCTCATTATGTATTTGGCACACCCATAGATGTCATTGAATGCCTCAAGTGTGAGATGGTGGTTGGCGTTGTAGAGCTGAAATTTCACCCATCTGACCTCCCACTCACTACTCCTAGTGTAGTGTGAAAGAAAACACACCTCCAATGATGTCAGGAATTCTAACATAATACATGTGTATGTTGGCCATGCCCCCAAGAAGGGGTCAGTATTTACCATGCCTTGTCAAGCACACACTCTGTGCATGTTTTCAATGAAATCGAGCTTCTCAATGGAGGTCACATCTTCATAACACATGTACTAGAGATTGCATTTTCCAGCTCAACATAGCTTTTCTTCTGCTCAATCACCCCAAGCGTTAGACATGGCTTGGGGATGAGTTGGAATGAAGTTGTTATAGAATAATATTGTTCTTGTTGGGGCCTATTTATCACCATTGAGAGAGAGATGAATAAGATGGAGCTTGATGTAGTGGTTTCTCGACAAAGAAGTGTTTGGAGAAGCTAATAGAAGAGTGCTCAAGGAAGGAGTGGCATATTGTGATAAAAACAAATGAATCCTCCTCCTTATATAGGAGTAGAGTCATTAGGGAGTGAAAAGTTGGTGCCACTGACTTGGAAGTTGGTGAAACCAACATGCACCCTTATATGACTAATTACAAGTATCTTCTCTTGGTATCGACGACCATGATTGCAAGAGTTACCGACCCGCAAATTTTTTTGTGTAAGTGGTACTGACCAGGGTTTGTCATAGTGCTTGTATAATGGCATGGGTCGGTTATTTGATCATTGTTGAATTTGAACAATTGTTGTTTTTGGATTGGAAGCAACAAATCTCTTCTTTTCTTAAACTCGGAGATGCCAACTAGCTTGTCAGTTCCACCAATATCATATTATGGATCCTACATACACTCGTCAGTAAACATAGAAAAATATTTTGGCGGTAACAGTAGATGGGTCGGTGCCACTAAAATTTTCATGTGGAATCCTATTAAAATTAATCTCAGTATCGGTGGTACCGACTGGCATGTCGGTGGGCCACCAATTTTTTACTGTGAGATCATGAAACAAAGGATCATATGTACCTTAGTGGTAACGGTGGGGAGTCAGTGACACCAAGTTTTTTCTGTAGAACCTAACCAACTTTCATTAGTAATGTCAGTACCACAAAATTCCTCTAAAAATTATGTTGCTTATGTTAGTATTGAACTGATGAGATAATCAGTGGTATTGAAGAATATTCAATGTTATTTATCTTTACTTATACAATCATCAAAGTTCATCATCCTCCAAAGTCTGATTTGGTGCGACCGACTTGGTAGTCAGAGGTACCGACATTTTGTTGTTAAAGCCGCAATCCCTAATTGAGGGTGTGTTGGTGCCACCAACTTGAAGTTCGGTGGTAGCAACTTTCCCATGTGCTTGCACATGGAACATTCTCATCAAGAATCATCAAGTTGCATCAAAATTAATTAACAAATACAATGATAAAAATACAATATTAAACCTATTGAAACTAAATCTAAACATGTAAGTTGCCTCCCACCAAGTATCCTTGCTTAATGTTGTAGATTTGACTGATTCACTTGGAATCAAATGATGGATATGAGCTTAATTATTCATGGTCACAAACTATATTTGATCTATAATAATGTTTCAATCTATGATATTGGTTTCAAACATATTTGGGCTATCTCTCAACTCTATTTCTCCATGAGGGTACACCTTGACCACGATGTAAGGTCCAGTCCATCTAGACCTCAACTTTCCAGGGTGCAATTGTAACCTCAAATCAAAATAAAACCTTCTGCCCCCATTTGCATGTCCTATGCAAGATATTCTCGTCATGAATATTCTTTTCATGATCTTTATACAATGTAGCATTTTCATAGGCATCCAGACTAATTTCATCCAGATTATTCAACTCAAATTTGTGCTTTCACTTATAGTAGATAGATTCAAACTTAACCTCTTAAGAACCTACATAGCCCTATATTCTAAATCCACTGACACACCCTACTATAGGGTGTGGTGTCTATGGGGGTCTAGGAGGTAGTTTGATGTGCCTAAAGGGAATCATTTGGTTGCATGATTGATTTGGTTCTTATGTTATAAACAGTATTCTCTAAAAATGTCTTCTCCATCCTATTGGAAACCTTAATTTGACCTTGAGTTTGAGGATGGTAGGAAGTGATTATATAGTGTGAAACTTCATATTTCTTCAACAAAACACCAAATTGGCAGTTTGTGAAATGTGAACCCCCATCACTGATGATCATCCTAGGTACTGCAAATCTACAAAAGCTATTATTCTTCAAAAATTTGCAGATAACTTTTTAATTATTGATCTGGGTGGGTATGGCCTCTACCCACTTGGACACATAGTCAATGGTCAACAAAATATACATCTTTGAATTTTAAGACATGAATGGCCCCATGAAACCAATTCTCCTCAAATAAAAAACCTTGTATATTATGACACAATTACGCAAATTTCTTTCCCCTTAGATATGTTACTAGTCTGTTGGCATGAATCACATATGTTCACAAACTTATATGTATCCTTAAACAAGGTCGGCCAACAAAGACCATTGTAAAAGGATTGTAGTTTTTCTAGATCTTGTATGATGTCCTCCTATGGGAAATGAGAGGTAGTGAGCAAGAATGCCCTCCATATCCATGTGAAGAACACATTCCATGAAAATGCCATTTATACATAGTTTCAACAAGATATGATCATCCCAATTAAATGATGCAATGAATGAAAAAAAAATCTTCCTATTTCATGCATTCTAATCATCAAGCATCTCCCCAATTGTTAAATAACTCATAGCCTTAGAATACTAGGGGTCCTTATGTTTGAGGACCAACAATTTCTCATCAAGGAAAATATATTAAATGGGAACGTCAATGACCAGTAGCTCGAGTGGTCGCATCTCGGGATCCCTTATGAAGGCTCTCAGGTTTGAGTCCTCCTGGTGGTTCTATTTGGAATTTTTAGTCCCATTGTGTTATCCAACCTCTAATGTGACTTTAAGGATTCCCAATGTGTGTGTGGCAGGTCTTCCGAGTTTACCATCTCCTACTATCAACCCTTCATCTGGGGAGATGGGTTTCCATGACAATAAAAAAACATTGAATGTGAACCTCTAGTCCAATCTCATCAACTCTCTATGAGCAAGAGAGATGGTCTGGTACAATATTCTATATGCCAACCTTGTCCCTAATCTCTATGTCAAATTCTTGCAAAAGCAGTATCCAACGTTTTACATAATGTTTTGCTTCCTTTTTTGCAGTTAGTATTTTATCACGACATGGTCTGTTTAAACAACCACTCTCACCCCAATTAAATATTGTCTAAATTTATAGAGACACAAATCAATGCTAAAAGCTCTTTTTTTGTGGTGGTGTGATTTAATTGGATGTTGTTTAAAGTTCATAATGCATATAAAATCATCAAAGAAGATGTTCTTTCCTCTGGCTCAAAACTACCCCGACCACATAGTGTGAAGCATTGCACATCACCTGAAATAGTAGACTCCAATCTAGAGATACCATCATAGGTGTAGAAAATCAATTTTTCTATTTAAAACATTGAATGCATGTAGCATCATTCATCAAAATCAGAATCCACAACCTTCTCTTAAAATTCCAAAAGAGGCTTGGTGATCTTGGAAAAATCCTGGATAAATTGCATGTAATATCCCACATGCCCTAAGAAATTCATAACTACATTCACCGATGATGTTGAAAAAATTTGAGACAACTTCAATCTCCATTGGGTCAACCTCCATTCCCTTGTTGGACATTGTGGGTCCCAAAAATAACCCCTCATTTACCATCATGTGGCATTTTCCCCAAATGAAAATGAGGCAGGAATCCTCACTTAGTAAAGTGTGATCCAAACTTGAGGGGCAATCTTCCAGAGACTCCATGTACACACAAAAAAGTCATGAATGAAAACCTCAAGACACTCCAACATATAAAAATGAGCATGCATCTTCAAAAAGTTGCAGACGCATTACAATGTCCAAACAACATACATCAATAAGCAAACGTGCCATAAGGACAAGTGAAGGTGGACTTCTATTGGTTCTCAGGCTCTATAGATATTTGATTATATCCCAAATAACTTATCCTAAAACAAATATGTTAGTGGACAATGAGCCACTTCATGATTTGGTCAATAAAAGGCATAGGAATGTGGTATTTAAGTGTAGCAATATTGAGACAATGATAGTCTACGAAACATGCCAACCCATCACTAGACTAGTAGATACTAACTGTTAGTTACATGCCATAAGAGCCATCATGTGATGATTGTAAAGGGATATATTGTACTTGACTTCATTATTATTAAAATGAAATTTCACTTATTATGTTTGATTCGGTGTTTTGATAATTAAAAAAACTTAATAATGTCTTAAGAATGTTTAACTCGATGATATGGTTTGGGTTATGGAACTGAACATGAGACCAAATGTATAATGAGAGTTCTCATTCTTGTTATGTGTTTAGTCAGTTTTTGTCGTGTATAATATAGGACAAAAGTAATACACATGATTAGCATGTATAATGAGTGATGATTGTGTGTCTTTAGTCATGATATTGGATATCAAGTCATATGCATGGGTACTTGTTAGATAACAGTTTGGAGTAGATAGAACCACCTTAGATTGACATATGGAAGTCATGTAATGACATGTCAAGGTCATATCTCAGTGTGACACTGGTGACTGTGATCTTTAGACTTGAAGTCATTGTAGTAACACATGTTGTTCTATGTCCTTTGACATTAGTCCAACATGCTCTGAAATATGAGTTGCCAAAAAGGTGGTATTGGGTACACTGTGATACATGGGAAAATTGTGAGTGATCTAGATGGAATTTGTCCCTCCTTTGGAGTGATATACCTTAATACTTGATAAAAATATATATAAGGCATGGTCTTTCTCATGTTAGTCAATATATGATATTGAGCTCACATTATCTTAGACAGTCTATTCTAGAGTAAGGATTGAAAGTGAATGTTAAGATGGTGGCATTCCATGCCTCAGTTTCAGTCTAGATAGATGTGACAAAGGGATTATACGGTGATGTTAGCATTGATCACTTGTATAGGTTGTATTTGATCTCCAACTCATTCATATTACTTGGGTGGAAATGATGTGCGGTTAGACATCCATCTGTGTTGGTTTTGTTTGGAACATCACTACCCACATAATTAGGAACCTACCATGTCGCACACATAAAGATGCCTAAGGGAATTGAAGTTCACAATCAAACATGTGATTATTGAGGTTTTGAATCATAAACATGATGATTAACCCTCTGGTCGGGCAGCTAGAATATCTAATTGGTTGATCAGATGATTGGGCCAATATATCAATTAATTATCAATTGATTGACTAAGTTTTTCGCTTGAATTCTATGACTAGGTGATCATAACTCAACATGGAAAGTCATGGATTTCATATTTAGATATGAATCTCATGATTGATCGATCATCTTCTAAGATCATGCGATCAAGGACTGAGATTGGTTGCTCACAAAAAGTGATTGAGCGATCACAACTCTAGTCCAAGTTTCCAGCGTAAATCTATTTTTGGAGTTGCGTTTAGGAAAATGGTTGGAATTAGGTTTTTCCAAGCCCATGACTCTCTTATATAAAGGGGGCACGTCCCAAAGGGTGAGTCATATATTTTGAGACAACTTGTGAGACAAGATGGGCATCAAACTTATCTCTCTCAAAGAGGAAGCCACCTGGAAGACTCTTTACCAAGATAGGAGAAGACAGACAGTTATGTGATGCCTAGCACATGGACAAATCATGTTCCTTTTTGGCTTGGTGATCAAGGTGGTGCTCTACGTTCTCCCTCATCCATGTGGATGTAGAGGTAGAGACATGCATGTGGAGGTTTGGAGAACACATTCTAAAAGACCATGACAAGTTGTTGTTTGGTGGAAAATCCAAATCCATTTGTGATATATACAAATTTATTGGTGGTTCTATATTTATATCCAAAGGATTGAGTTCTTCACTGACATAATATGTGTCTACTCCCTGGAAAAGTAGTGTGCACAAAGGTATCACCTTTATTTCCTATTGTGTCTTTTATTCATTGATGTTTTATAGCTACAACAGATCCAACAGATTGGGTAAAAGGAAAGAAATTTTGTTATTCTATTACCCCCCCAATCCAACACTGGTATCAGATTCAGAGTAGTATGTTTCTTCATTATTGAACCACAAATAATTTGCAAGACAAACTTGGTGAAAATTGTTGACTCAAGGTCTTAATTGACTAAACCCTTGTTTTGATAATGACTAAACCAATCCAATTAATTGTGTCTAATGTCTCTACTTGAGTGATTTTAGATTATGCATAGACACACTCCAAATGCCCTAACTTGCACATCTCAACTTGGAGAAAAGACAAGTCAAAGTCAATAAAAGTGCACGTTTTTGGAACATGATGTAAATCCATTAGACTCATGTTGTAAATCACTTGTAATGATTGTATGACTTGTAATTAAGCTTAGAAAAAATCAGGAGCACTTAGATCGAATGTATAAGTACTCAAAATCCATTTTCTAAAATTCACATCAGGTTGTTCATCGGTCGAGTTACAAACTCGACCGATCTTGATTGGATCTTGAAAATGACTTTTGATCGGTCAAGTTTTCATCTCACATAACTCGAACAATCCCTCTACATACCAAAATTGATTTAAGTGATTTGGTTGAGTTACCCCAGGACAAACTCGACTGATAGACTAAATTGGTCTAGTCTTTTAGTGGGATTGGTCGAGTTACCTTTATAGAAACTTGACTGATTGCATTGTACGAGAAAGTGCAAAAAAGTGTTTCTAGCCATTGTAGAGTTGCAACAAGTGAAAATATATATGTTGCAAGCCACAAAACATCTAGTTTTCATTCTTAAGTGTTCCCAAGGCTAAGAGGCATCCCCAGCTATAAATAGGACACATTGGGCTTCATCCCATGGTTAGCCAAGGACTATGAACGTCCTTATTCTATAGTTGAGTGATCCTATAGCCTTCTCTCTCTCTAAGTTTAATCACTTTCTACATCCATTAGAGTGAGTAGGAGATTTGTAAGAGAGCTCGTCCTACATGTATATCTAGTGAGGCTCTCACTTCCACCACCTCCTTATCTCTCATTTCAACCATGAAGATGAAGGTTCTCTCTCTCTTGGCTAAGAGAGGTGAAGAATAAAAAGGGAAGGAGTCCCTTGGTGAAGATCAAGGCTGAAGACATGGAGCAAGAGTGGGTAAGACCTTGGTGAAAGCAGAAGATTCCTTGCTCAAGTGGCTAAGTCCTTGGTGGAAGCTTCTCCGAGTGAAGGTGAAGTCAAAGGCTAAAGATCCAAGAAGAGAGGATAATTCCTAGAAGGTGGAAGACTTGTGTAAGAGTGGGTAAGTCCTTCAAGAAGTCCAAAGACTCATTGTAAAGTGGGTAAGTACTTAGTAAGGTTGAAGACTCTTTGTATTGGATAGGTAAATCCTTTAGTGGGTCATGTATTGTAAGTCTTATGAATGAATATAAGAGTGCCATGGTTAAGAAATCCTAGAGGTTGACCTCTCTAGGTAGTGGATTGACTCTCTCCTTGTTTGGAGTGTGGAACCACTCTAAATAGATTTTCAATTGGTGTATGTTCAATATCTCTCTCCCTTGCTATACATGTTTTAGTTGCACTCATGTTTCCTATTTAGCAACCTTATCTTGTGATATATATTGAAGGTCTAATAAAAAAAATTTAAGTGTATCAATCTCTATTCACCCCTCCCCTCTAGAGCATCCAATCACCCATCTAGGATCCAATAATTGGTATCAGAGCAGGTTTCTCCAAGCATACTTCAACAAGTAGGAGAAGATGGGTCACTAACAAGGTGGGAGATACTTCATCAACCTTCCAATATTTGATGGGAGTAACTCCCTCTATTAGAAAAGAAGGCTACAATTATACATCCAAGGATCAAGTTTTGAGCTATGGCAAATGGTGGACCATCCATACAAGCTACCGGTGACAAAGATAGAAGAATGAGATGAAGCTAGCATGAAGAAAGCTACCTTGAATGCAAGAGCAATCAACATCCTCTATGCCACCATGACCTCCACCGAGTTCAACCGGATTTCCTCTTGTGAGGCGGCCTATGAGGTATGGATGAAGCTATGCATCACTTATGAGGAGACAATTCAAGTGAAGGAAAGCAAAGTCTACATGCTCAAAGGGCTGCTTGAGAACTTCAAGATGGGAAAAGAGGAGAAGATAGCCAACATGTACTCAAGGCTCAACACCATTGTGAATGGTCTTGCTATCCTAGGTCATCCTATGAGTAGAGGAGATATCAACTCTAAAATCCTTAAAACTCTCCCCAAGCGATGGGAACCCAGGGTGACTTCCATTGAAGAAGTAAGGTCTCTTGATGATATCCCCATTGAAGAGATCACTGGTAATCTACAAGCCCATGAAGCCACACTTGACAAAAGAGAAGAGGTTGAAAGACAAGAGGAGAAAGAGCTAAAGAGGATGAAGAAGGCTGAAATCAAGGCTCAAATTGAAGCTATTATGGGACAAGCCTCCCCATCCTCTCGTGTTGAAGAAGATGACATGTACTCTAAGGGTAGATTATACAAAGGTAAGAATTCATCCTCCATCTAGTGCCTCAAGTGTGGAAAGAAGGGTCACTTCAAGATAGATTGTCTACAAGGCAAGAAGACCCATCATCATAAGGAAAGATAACATAAGTACAAGAAGAAGGAGAAATGGCACTCAAGCTCAAGTGACTCCTCCAAATCAAGCTCATGTGAAGATTCAAGTGGAGAATCAAACTCAAGCTCTAGTATTGAAGGAGAATGCCATTTTGCTCTTATGGATTCTATAAGAAAAGACTCAAATGAGGTAAATCTAAACTCTTTAGATAAAGAACCTTTAATTGCTATCATTAATGCTACTCATGCCTCTCTTAAGTCTTCTAAAAAGAAAAGGAAAAATCTTGCTATAATTGTTTATAGTATGCATGTAGAATTAGATGATCTTGAACATGCTAATTCTTGCTTTCTTGATGATAAAAATGCTTGTTTTAGCTAAGTAGACTATCTTAAACTTGAAAATGCTAGTTTTCTTGATACGATTAGATTTCTAGAAGCTCAAACTCTTAGGCCTAGTTCTAATAAAGAGCATACTTTAATCGTTGATTCTCTCATGCATGATATTGACATTCTTAAATCAAAAACAAGGACAAGGATTTTGTTTTGCAAGGTTTAGAATCTGAAAATGTTGATTTGGTTGAAACAAAGAATGCTTCCTTGCTTGCTAAAATCAATGTTCTTGAATCTTGTTATAGTTCTACTAGTAGAGAGAATAATTTTTTTGCTCTTCATTTTGATAGAGATTCTTATTTAACCAAAGCTCTTTGCCTAGAAAATGATATTTTGCATGCTAGAGATAAAATAAATCATTTGTCTTCTACTATTACTTATATTATGTATGATAATCATAGTTTGAGATCTTCTTTGCAAAGATTATTAGTTAGTAAAAAGAATCTTAATGATATCCTACACCATACTACTAAACAAAATTAGTAGACATGGTTTAGGGTATGATGGTAGTCAAAGGAACAACAAAGGTAAAGGACCTCCAATATTCCATGGAGAATCCTCTAGTTATAAGACTATGGGAACATGCAACTATTGCAATGATTTTGGTCATTATTCTACTTATTGTACTTTTAGGAAATCACCCAAGAGCAATAGGAATTGGGTTGCTAAAGTAACCCCTCCGGACCCAAAAATATGATTGGGGATCATCTCATCTTTCTTCTTGTAGGTACGTACAAATGGGTTGACTTGAGATATTGAATTGCTAATTGAATTCTCAATCCACATGAAAGAAAAAAGGTGAGATGTGTATAGGATGACAACAAGTAGAAAAGAAATGGTAAGCACTGAGGTAATGTTTTTCTTGCTTATAACCAATCCCAACTTATTTTTGGCAAGATAGTGTGCACTATACATATGGTTTTTTAGTCAAAAGTGGTATTTTGTGTTTCTCTTCACATTCTTACTCAAAAACAATTTCTAATGCTTTTATAGTGCATTACTAACTTGCTTACACATGTTTAGATATGGTTTTTATATTTAGCATGCCTCTAAATATGTTGTTATGAAATATATGTGCTTTTTGACAGTAGCTTTGTCGGTCGAGTTTGTCCTATTTAAAACTCAATCGATAGGCACCAATGGGTGTTGCCAACAGCTGTCATTGGTTGAGTTGTCAATACACAGAACTCGACCGACAAAACTGTATGCAAAATATACATTTGGCTTATTGAATGAGAGTTTCCCTCTCAACTATATTTTCTCAACCAATAGCCTTATTCTTTGGCACTCCCATTTGGTACCTTTATATATGAAGATTGCCATGTTCTAAATTGCCTATCTTGCTTACAAATCTATCTTTCTAATAGCTCTAAATTGGTATATCTATATCTTGCATTTACTTGCTTTGAGTTGTTTTGCAGGTTTTGATGATGATCTCTTTGGATCTCTTAGTTGTGTCTAAAATGCTTCTGTTATTCTATAAATTTCTACATCTATTTAGTTGTATATCTTATTTTGATACAACCTTGAGGTTCTTAGTGGTAATCATCTTTTGGTAATGATGTGTACTTGTTAGTGAGTTATATCCTTTCATGCTTCTAAAATTGCATATCTCTTTGTTTGGATATATCTCTACATCTACTCATAGCTTTCTTTATCTTATGTATCTTTTTCTATCTCTTGCTATGATCTAGATCCCACTAGTAGTCCTAACTTGTGATATCATCTACTGGTAGTTTATATACAAGTAGTTCTAGCCTTGTTCGTCAAGTGGTTTTTTGAATATATTTTATGCTTGTAACGTGTTTCATACTTGCTCAAGCTTGTTCCTTGAATTGCATATCTACTATCTTGAGTTGCTTGCATAACATTGTGATACAAGGTACATAGAGCTACATTGTATGTAGAAATTGGAGCATTTTTAGATTTCATGTAGATTTTGCTCCAGTTTCAGTTTTTGGTGCAAGATTAGTGTTTTTATGCATAAATGTCCTTCTGAGCAAGACTCATTGCTATACCATGATCCCTGACACTTTTTGGGCATATTTCGTCGTCTTGAGGGTCAAAATTGCGATTTATTATTTTTCTGCATTTTGGATTGTTCAAGTGCATGTTTTAACTTGCTTTTTTTTTTATACTTGGACAAGCCCCTAGTTGTGCTCTTCTACTCTCCTTTTATAACTTTTGTTATCTCCTTTCTCTTAACAAGTGGTGTTTCTTATTTTTTCATAACCCCACTTTTTGAAATGACAAAGGGGAAGAAAGGTAAGTCTTCTTCTTGTGACAAAAGAGGGAGAAGGCATGTCTTACATGAAGAGGAGAAGCATGTCTATGTAAAAGGGAGAAGACATATATGTGTAGAACATATATGAGTAGAAGACATAGTATTCTATAAATGTTATGAAAGCTAACAATGAAAGAGAACTAGCATCAATTAAGGGGGTTATTCATCCCTATTTTAGTGCTTTATCTTGTGTCATTTTGCATTTCAGCCACATCTATACTTGTTAGATTACATGTTATTTCCCCCAATATGCTTATTTATATCAAATGCACTTATGGAGGCTTTTTGCATGTTTTATAGGTACTTTGTCCACTACTTGATGGCATGGAAAGAGGATGGTCCAGTCTAGGGTTTCCTCAGGCTTGGAGGAGCTAAAAATGAGGCCTAAACCACTTCCAACCTACCCCAAGTGGTCAAAGAAAGTTTTGAAGCAATACCCTCCATGGATAATCAAGTTCAAGGCTCAAATGCATGGGAGAGACACCACCACGACCGTGGTGCATCCCCACGGTCATGGTGGACATGCCCCAAGTACAAAAAATCAGTAAAACTCCCAAAAATTGATGAAAATGGCCAAAATGACCGTGGTGATCAACACGACCGTGGCCATAGGTCCCCACCACGACCGTGGTGAGCCCCCACGGTCGTGGCCATCCATGCACACTTCCCTGTGATCTCCACATTCTAATAAACCCACGACCATGCCCATCCACCACGGTCGTGGTCTACCCTACCCTCTACCCCCTCCTAGCTCCCCAAATCGCCATCCACTCCATTCCACTCCATATCCACCTCAAAAATTTACTCCATTTCACCATTTCCACCACCAAATCACTAGTTTATACTAGTTCCTACCCATAATCCCCTTCATTTCACACCCTTACACCTTGGAGGAGGGAGGAGGACACCTTGTAGCTGCTGGAGAGGAGAACTTCTTCATCTACACCGAGCTCCATGGCTTCTTCTACCTCTTTCTTCTCTCTTTTTGTATTTTCCATTTCTATGAGTAGCTAGGCCCCTGTGGGTGGGCTGTTTGGGGGAAAATATGTTACTTTGATACCATGTTGGGGGATAATGACATGTAAACTTTTTAATTTCATTTGTTAATGATTATATTCTATTTTCATCTCATTCTCCATAAATTTCTTGTTGGTTTGTGTTTGAAATCACTAAGGAATTTAGGCAAATTGCTTATATGTGTGAATTTTGGGATTTGCCCCTAGGTCCAATTCTTGGATCCCTATGTTGCCTCCCATCTTCCTACATCCTAATCAATCTCCCTAAACCTAAGTGAGAGATCTAAGTAGCTAGATTAGATAATTCTAGTGCAATTAGCATGGAGCCTTCTCAAGGCTAGAATGTGGGGGAATTGGGGTCCAAAACCCTACTTTCACCTCCCCATTACTACCCTCATCCCCTAATTGCCCTAGGAATGCCTAATCTAGAAACCTAGCCTTGATTAGACTCTAATTGAATTGAACCCAATCCCTAACCCAATTGAGCCTCGTAAGGGTAGTAGGGGGTGTTAGGGACTAGTTCCCCTATGCACAACCTAGCATATCCATGGCCAGTTAGTAGCTTAGGTTAATTCATTAGACTCTGACTTGTTGTTTGGTTTGGATAATCTAAATGGAATCATAATGTTCATATGTCACCCCCCAACCTTAGTGATAAGTTCATACCCCTAAACATCCTGCACCTCTCTTTACTGCTTAAAACCCTAGTTTTGTGCTTGCTTAGCTTGATTAGTTCTTTTCTTGCTTAGTTAGCTTCTTTACTTGCTCTTGCCTTGTTCATGCTAGTGTAGCTCTTTAATTGATCTTTTACTTCTCTCCTGCTTGCCTTAGTGTAATTTGCCTTTTTATACCTAGCTTAATCCTTTCTTGCTTGCTTAGCCTTAATCTAGTCTAGGGTTAACGTAGATTTCATTCTTGCCTTTAATTGCTTGCTTGTTCATCCTTAGTTAACCATCAAAACAACCTTTAAACCCTTAAACCTAGTCTCCGCAGTAGGAACCTAGCTAAACTAACCTAGATCTAGTGCCTCCTCTTTTCCCTGTGGATCGACCCTTTACTTGCCACCTTCCTATACTATGACACGGCCCCATGCTCTTACGGGGGTAGTGTTTTAGTAGACGTAGGTAGCTAGTTTAGGTTTATAAATTTTGAAAGCAAACCCCCATCCACCATGCATTCTGACCTCGTGGGGTACATCTATTCAATTGAGTAGGGTGTTAGCACCACTAGCGGAATCACACCAAGCTTTCTGGCATTGTTGTCGGGGACTAGAGGCGCTCGGCCTAGCTAGTTAGTTTTGCTTTGACTTTTCATGTTGCCCTCATCATTTCTATTCTTTATTCATTTTTCTTTGCATTCTTTGTGTATATTGGTTTGCTAACTTGTTTTCTTTTGTTTGGTTGTGCTTTGTGCATGTGACAATCCATTCAGGAGGAAACAAGATGGAAGACCAAAGTGCACCTCACAAGCCACTTCAAGACTACCTCATGCCTAGCAATGTGGCATCCAACTTATAAAACATCAGATTAACTAATGCGGAAGCGAATCATTAGCAGCGGATTACTGAAAATCACTAAAAATTAAAACTTTTTTTTGCAAAGAGATTCAAACATAGGAAACTCTTATAACAAAAACCATAACATTACTTGAACATCCTTGTTTGTAGTTACACACCATGTAACATCTCTTCTCGAGGATTACATACATCAGTTGCTTTACTCTACTATACATAAGCAACATAAAACCTCGAGGCATTCAAGCCAAAATCTCAAGTCGAAGATAAAAGCACTATTTACTGACTCTGAGGACCTGAGAGTACAGAGACGACACATAGGACTACTAACTATACGAAACTTGACAGCCAGTGCCTCCACCTGAGTCATCACTACTGTATCTGATATTGCTGCTGCTTTCCTTTTCCTGCAAAAGAATCTCTGCTTCTTTTTCCGCATCCACCTAAAAATGTTGGATCCCACAGGGGTGAGACAATTGTAAATTGTCCCAGCGGGAGATATAACTCTCCGCCAAAACATTGTTATTGTAGATTATTATATTAGAATTGAACAAGAGTACTTACATATGAACAACAGCATTATGCATTGTATGAACAGAGAAAGGTAATCTCCTTTCTTAAGGAGAACATTGTATCTACTCATGGTAGATTCATAATCCATACATCTAATTGCAAGGAATGTAAAGAGACATGAATAACATTTATCAACTAACATTGCATATCAGAAGTATAACATCAGCCAATGAATTTCCGTATTCAATCCTATAGCAAACATGCTAGACGGCTGATTACATTTTACAATCACACTTATGCCCTGAGGAGATGAGATATACCGCTCATGCTCCAACCGACCATTGTGAAGTCGAAATTGGTACCATACAAGGTCAAAGGTAGAGCCGGCTACCAAGACCTCCCATATCTCGGTCAGCGCGATATTACATGCATGACATCTTGTGTCTCTGCTATATTATAGCTTTCCAGGGTATACTGGCAACTTCGCTATCAGAGTTACAGTGGCGTTCTGCACTCTCTTCGCGATCGTGAGATCTTGTGTTTATCTCCATCGATCCGGCATATTATTGGGAGATGTGTATTGCATCTGTCCCAATCTTCGGGAGATTTGTGATACATCTATCCCGGTGCAAGTAATGAAGGATTGAGAGGTTTAGTGTTTGCCTTTCCCCAATTCCCTCATTAGGACGTAAGGATATTTTTGCCCATTTACCCCCACATACTCAAAAGTATGCCCTCCGGGTTTTGCCGCGGAGCACCCGTTTCACCATGACCAATTTGCTGACGATGATGGATCTATGGTCAGGGCTCTACATGATATGATTTCACTTGATTAATTAAGTACATTATCATATTCTTTTAGCATCAGTCAAGTTCTCAAACATATTTTATTCAGACAAATGCTATAAAGAAACATGTACTATTTTCATCATTCACTTCTCATTCTTTATGAGACATTGGGATCTCAGTCCCTCATTACAATACTGGGATTTCTCATCCCTCAACCACATCATTATCATGCTTATCGAATCTGGGTATTCATACCCTCAATTCATCATTGTCATTGTTACCACTTGCTAGGTAACTATTACCTTCAGGTCCTTAGACCGAGGTAAGCATGATACTTGTTACACAAGTATCTCACATGGCTCTCAAAGCCTATTAAATGTTTTGTCACCTTTCTCTAGACAACAACAACTTATTCATGAGACTTATAAGGTCCATATACCGTTTGTTACTTTTACTAAGCAACAACAACATTAGGCACATAAGGCCATTCAACATATTTGTTATATGAATGGCATAGCTCAGGTCTGGCTATGCTCTTCATCTCATGATGTCTACATGATTAATTGACATGATAAAAACTATACAAGTCATTGACCACATCATGTGATACCTTAGTAACATCACAATTCCTTTTATCAGGGTTATGGTTTATCACTCGATAGGGCTTTTCACTCCCTTTACCCAAAATTAGGGTTAGGGTTTCCTAACTGACATCAATTAGGGTTATATGCTCATGTAGTTAGATCAACCCTAATGTATTGTTCCACACTTCTAGGAACAACTAAAGATATCATGTATATGCTTATGATTACTACCCTCATCATATATCCTTAAAGATCATCTATTCAAGGTATAAGTCCACTTCTCTTTCTTATTATGGTATGATTACCTCATACCCATTAGAGTGGCTCATCCCTTTAAACAATGTATATTAGCTTATACTCATCAAAGTATATCAACTCATTACAATTTCATTGTAATATCTACATAACACACACACTTCATGTGTTTCTCATCCCAAAATGTTGGATTGAGATGCATCAAGGTATTTCAACCTTGAAATATTGAATGTGATATCTATCATGTCTTGATGTATCACTTTCTCCTCATTTCTTTCTTATTTAGGTTAATAAACTAACCTTGTATTAAGGTATCTTCCCTCTTAATACTTTATCCACTACATGTTACTACCATCATATAGTGCATAAGTTACACATTAGAATTGTCCAACTATCTTTAATGATATGAACTTATTCAATGGTTAGACATTGCTGAATATAGGATAACCCATAATCCATCACTTTAGATATTTCAACTCTTAGGATGTTATCCATATCATTATTAGGGTAGCATACCTCATTCCTAAGAGTTTCATATCCTCATCTTTATAGGGTATATAGGGTTGATACATATGAGTCAACATAGCATATCATTGTTTATAAAACTTATAAAGTGTTTTCAATACACAAGGCATCATAGCTCATACCTGGATATGTTCAATATCTCAAAATACCTGCATGATTAGTACAGATGATAACAAACACATCTATTTCATATCAGCATAATGCAGGATAATGATAACATCACTAATCAAGGATTACCCCACCATGCCCTTGCTAGGGTTTCAGTTCAATAACCCTGTCAATTAGGGTTTATGTTCATCTTTAGGGTTTCATGATCTCTTTGCTTAAGGATCATAACCCTTAATCACCACATGAACCATATTCATGTAGGAATTCATGCTATCAACTTCTTAACTTGATTAGGTCATATCAACTCTTCAATCAAGTACACACAACTATGATTAACATAGTGTATCAAGTCATTGATCCTATAAGCAATTAGGGATTCATCCCTTAATTGGCACTTAATCACTTAGGTACTATTAGGGTTTCAACCTATGTACTTTCATTGATTACCATTACTAATCATCATTGGATTAATAGAACATTCATTATCTTAATTCCCAAAAATTCAATCTCATTGGACCTCCATTACATAATGTATCCAATTGAATTAGGGTTTCCAATGTTGATTCCTTCAATCATTGGACTCATGGAATCAATCATCAATTGGACCTACCATCATACTTCAATTGAGTTTAATAGGTCAACCTTCAACTGATTTTACCCTCAATTGACCCTCAATTAGGGTTTGATTCAATTGAATTAGGGCTTGGAATCGATGATCCTTCAACACTAATCAATGCAGAACTAGTTGCATTGAAACCATTGAACCATCATCCAAATTGGGTATGACCTGACCCCAAACGGTCTTGAGGTCGTTTGGATGACCTCCAAACGGTCTTGAGACCGTTTTCCCATCATATCACTCAAATCCAAGCCATCCAATTAAGGTTTGGATCATTGGATTGATCACCAAATCAGCATTGCATTGTATAACAGCTTGGTACCTTTAGACCTTCAAACACCTAACCATACTCAACCCTAGACCTCCAAACGGTCTTGGGTGACCACCAAACGGTCTTGAGGTCGTTTGGATGACCTCCAAACGGTCTTGAGACCGTTTGCCCATCATATCACTCAAATCCAAGCCATCCAATTAAGGTTTGGATCATTGGATTGATCACCAAATCAGCATTGCATTGTATAACAGCTTGGTACCTTTAGACCTTCAAACACCTAACCATACTCAACCCTAGACCTCCAAACGGTCTTGGGTGACCACCAAACGGTCTTGAGGTCGTTCGGATGACCTCCAAACGGTCTTGAGACCGTTTTCCCATCATATCACTCAAATCCAAGCCATCCAATTAAGGTTTGGATCATTGAAGTGCTCACCAAATCAGCAATGTATTGCAGATCAACTTGATATCTTTAGACCTTCAACCACTGAACTATACTCAACCCTAGACCTCCAAACGGTCTTGGGTGACCACCAAACGGTCTTGAGGTCGTTTGGATGACCTCCAAACGGTCTTGAGACCGTTTGCCAATCCAACCTTTGGACTCTAGTGAAAATTCATCATGGATTGGTCTATCGAGTTGATCAACAAATCAGCATTTAGTTGCAGTATGATTTGGTACCTTTGGACCTTCAATTGGTCAACTATACTTGACCCCAGACCTCCAAACGGTCTTGAGGTGACCCCAAACGGTCTTGAGACCATTTGGGCTAATCAACCCAAAATCTCAAATTAGCTCATTGTGATTTCAGCACTGATTTCAATTAGGGTTAGCCCAATTGATTAGCCTTCACCTCATGATCCCTTTTGAGTTAACCCCTCAAATTTGGAGGGTCATTAACCGACATCATTAGGAACAGTAATCCCAAACGGTCAACGCTTTGTCAATGCACTCAAATGGTCTTGAGACCGTTTGCCCAAAACGTTCAATTAAATCAGATTGATAATCAGCACTTAATCCAATTAGATTTCCCTAATTGATTAGCCTTCAACTCACGATTCCTTGGTAGTTAATCCCTAAAATTTGGAGGGTACTCAACCAACATAATTAGTAACAGGAATCCCAAACGGTCAACGCTTGGTCAACCATCTCAAACGGTCTTGAGACCGTTTTCCCAAACAGGTCAAGTTAATCAGGTTGAAAATCAGCACTTAATTCAGTTCGATTTGCCTAGTTGATTGGCCTTCAACCTATGATTCCTTTGGAGTTAACCCCTCAAATTTTGAGGGTCATTAGTCTACATAATTAGGAACTAAATTACCAAACGGTCAATGCTTGGTCAACCATCTCAAACGGTCTTGAGACCGTTTGCTCCCAAACGGTCTCAAACCGTTTGCCCTTAAACGGTTTGCTGAAACCGCATAGCCAATCAAATTAAAACGATTTGGAGTAGCTATCAAAACGTTTTTGCTTGGTAATTTTCTTTGGATAAGCATATAGGATGATTTCATCATCCCCTTCCTTCGAACAACCAAGAACAGCAACCGTTCTTGATGGAAATTGCAGCAAAGAAACAAGAGTGTATCAAATTGAAGAAATCAATCAACAAAGCATAGAGAATTGATGCAATAGCAATGTTTAAGGGTTTGAGTTATAAAACCCGCCTCAAATCTGATCACCAAGATTCAAGCTCCGTGGCTTTAATGGTGGATGGAGCTCCAGAAACTATCCAAGGTTCGTCCTTGAGCTTTTGGATGGAATGGATGGCTAGAAATGGAAATCGAGTGAAGATAACCTAGAATCAAGCATTGATTTAGGGTTTTCACCATGAATCCAAGGTTGAAGATGATCAAACCTTACCTACAGGTGGTGTTCGTCCTTCTCCTGCTCCTGGACTCTCCCTAGGTCGGCCAAAGCAAGAATGAGGAGGAAAATACTAAGGGTTCGTTCCTTATGTGTTATTGAAATAAGGTATATATAAAGAATGTGTATATGTGTCTTTTATGAAAGAGAAAATGAAATCATTTTCTTTAAATTCCATACTAATTTCCCCCAAATCCTCCTCCATTACTTGATCACGAAACCACCTTCAAACTTTCGTAAAAGCTCTTCATTATCCAAGAATTAATGGAAAAGAAATTAAGCACCTTAATCTATTATAATAATAATATGTCTTTTTGAGTGGGAATTCTTTTCCTTATAATAAGGTGAGTGGAATTTCACCTCCTTAGGATATTTTTGATCCTTGCAAGATCAAGGAAGTCCACCCACACATCAGAATCCAACCAAATTAATTTTGGTTGAAGGACCCTTCAATTATTTTATTTATTTTTGCATTAATTTGAATTAGGGTTTCAATTGGGCTTAAATCTTGATTATTTTAATATCAAGATTCTCTCTCCTCCAAGATAATTCAAATGAGGTACCCTTCTCATTTTCTTTGCACTACATGATGCCAAAGATTATTAGGGACCTTATTGAAGTGGTAATTTGCATATTGAACCCTAGGTTTTGGGTAAATTCCACTTTATACCAAAACTAGGTTTTAATGCACAACATTGTCAATCAAGCTCTATCTTGGTGTCCAGGCTTGTAGAAACCTTACCACTTCATCAAATTCATTCTTATGATGTCTCAACATCAGAGGAACATCTTATCATGCAACATTTGCAATTTAACCCCTCAACTTGGGTAATTTGCACTTTAGTCCAAAATAAGCAAACATTGCTTCAACATTGTCCAAACAGGACCAAAATTGAAATATAGGTTCCTCATGAGCCCTAATTACTTTTCACAAGATAATATTAAGAATCTAATCAACCTTATTAGGAAAAACATCTAGGTTTAACTCATAACCCAGGTCAGGGATGTTACAAGCAACTACAAATCGCCAATTGCTAGCAGGTTGATCAGATGCCAGGGGAGAAATTCTCTATTCCACCAGGTCTTCTTGGGCTCCTTCCCATCTTCTATGGCTTGGAGAGTGAGAACCCTACAAGCACTTGGACTCCTTTCTTGAAGTATGCTCCACCTTCAGGACGCCGACGGCTAGTGATGATACAATCTGGTTGACCTTTTTCACTTTCTCCCTTAAAGATAGAGCTAAAGACTGGTATGACTCAAGAAGGGACATCATGAGTTGGGAAACCATGAAGAATGCTTTCTTGAGACAATTCTACTCTATAGAAAGGTTGACACAAATGTGGCGTTCCGTGACAAGTTTTAGCCAAATGAGCAATGAGCAGTTTCATAATGCATGGGAGAGATTCAAGAAGCTGTTGAGAGAGTGTCCTCACCATGAGATCCCTTTGTGGCATCTAGTTCAATCATTCTACTCTGGTTTGTCTCTAAAGGACCAAGACACAGTGGAATCTTCTTGTGGAGGAGTTTTCATGGCTAGGCCACCTGAGGAGATATGGCCTTTGTTTGAGCAGTTGGCCGAAGGATCAAGAATTTGAGCTTCTAGCATGATGAATGAAAGAGGGCATGCCTTTGGTGTGATACCCCCTACTCATGATGACTCAAGCCCGCAAGTGATGAAGATTCTTGGTGACATGGTGAACTTCATGAAGAACCAGGTGAAAAATGCTCCTTGCCACCCGGTCAATTCTATAGAGTTCTATGGGGAAGAAAAGAAGACACCTCACTCCTATAGCTACCAGGAACCACAAAGTCCCACATACAGCTCAAGGTTTGAGGAAGATGTTCTTTCCAGATTGAGAGTGTTTGATGATGTTCAAAGGGATGTTGCAAGGTTAGAAGAGAGAATAGAGCAACTATATTATATAATCGCTCTCCAAGAGGAAAAATTGTCTTCAAGACCCATCGTGAACCACCATGAAGCAAGTGGACCCATACCATCTTCACAAGTTTTCTACAGTCCACCCCCATGCAAGTGCATCCCATTCACTCCTTCCAAGGCTATCCCCAGCCTTACACTCCTCCACCACCTTCACCACCTCAATTTTCCCAAAACTTCACCTTCCAACCCCAATTCTTTCCTCCCCCTCTTTTCCCTGTGGATCGACCCTTTACTTGCCACCTTCCTATACTACGACACGACCCTGTGCGCTTGCGGGTGTAGTTGTTTTAGTAGACATAGGTGTGTTAGTTTAGGATTTATAAATTTCGAAAGCACAATCTCATCCCGTGCGTTCTGACCTCGTGGGGTGCATCTAGTCGAGTCAAATCGACTCCTTGTTGTTTGTTTCTGACTTGCGCAGGTGATAGTTGTGCATGCGTAGCACGCGTTTGACTTGCACCGACTTGGTGGTTTACGACCCCGAGATTGGGAGAATAAGGCGTCAAGCTCACTACAACCTACACCGAGAGGCCGAGATGGCTGAGAACGATCTGCCACCAGGTGCTCAGCCTCCTCCGCCACATCGCCCGCTTCATGAGTACTTCATGCCGGGGAACTACAACTCCCTCATCGCCACTCTAGTTGACCAGATTCTAGATCAACAGTTCTCCATCCCGTTGGCACTCTTGGGGCTTATCCCTACATACTTCGGTATGGAGAACGAGAACCCCTACCACCACATAGACGTGTTCCTTGAAACGTGCTCTACCTTCCGCACGCCAGCCGCCACCGACGACTCAATCAGGAGGACGCTCTTTCCCTTCTCTCTCAAAGAGAAGGCCAAGGAGTGGTACGTCTCGAGGCCAGAGTTGGTCACTTGGAATGAGGTGAAGAACGAGTTTCTCAATAAGTTCTTCCCCGTCGCCAAGTTATCCTACATGAGGAGGTGCATCACATCGTTTGCCCAAAAAGAGAACGAGTCCTTCCACGAGGCATGGGAGAGGTTCCAGAAGTTGCTTCGTGACTGCCCTCATCATGAGGTTCCTCTTTGGCAGCTAGTTCAGGCCTTCTACACCAGGCTTGAGGAGCAGAGCCAAAACAATGTAGATTCTTCTTGCGGGGGCACGTTCATGGCAAAGCCGCCTGAGGACTCATGGCCGCTGTTTGAGCATCTCACTGAGAATTCTTGCCACCGAGATTCCACTAAAGGGGGGCATTGCGGTCAGAACTACACTCCTCCACCTTCCTCCGTGGCTCCCGCACGCAACGCCACCAACCCCGATATGATGAAAATGATGGCAGATATGATGCAGATGATGAAGAATCAAGTGGGTAGCTCTTCTAGCCAACTCGCAATGGCTGTGGATACTTTAGACGAGGAAGTTAACGCTTTACATTCCTTTGGTGTCCGCAACAACCAGGGCCCAATGTCCAACTCCCAAGTGGAGGAACCACCCAAACTTCTCTTAGAAATAGCAGAATGAGGATGGACAAGGAGAGGAGAAGTAAAAGCCACGCTACAGCTCCAAGTTTGAGGATGAGGTACTTGGAAGGCTAAGAAGCCTTGATGAAGTAAAAAAGGATGTCAATGCACATGGGTAGTCTATAAGCCGTCTTGAGCAGAGGTTGGATCAAATTTCTCTCATTTTAACTAGAAGAGAAGAAGGTAGACTTCCATCTCAACCAATGCCAAATCCGAACAATGATGGGACTTTTCTAGGGAACACTTCGAATGCTTATGTTCCACCATCTTGCCAAGCCCCACCAAACCCCTATGCTCCTCTGCCTCCTCAAGCGCCACTCAATTATCAATATGCTCCACCTCCATCTCACACCTACCAACAACCACCTCCACAATACCACCCCCCACCACAACAACAACCGCAACCCCAATTCATTCTTCAAAATCCCAACTCCTCTCACCAAAGGCCTCCACCACCCCAATAGCCACAACCACCTCCACAAACTCCCTCTTCTACCACCCATGAGCATGTGAAGGTAGTGACTACCTTGAGGAGTGGCAGGACTTTGGAAAAGCCCCATGATACAGTTGTTGGCAGAGATGACACTGAGGCTGAGCAGGTTGATGTTGAGAGACAAAGTGATGATATTGTGATAAGAGGCAGTGTTGATACCGTGACGCTGAGCGTTGATACTGCGATACCGAGCCATGATACTGTGATTCCAGTGATACCAATGGATGATATTGTTGATTTGGAACGATTGGGGTCCCAACTCCCGCCATATCCTGATGCAATTGAGGAGCCTTTTGTTGCAAAGAAAAATAAGAAGCATGCGGATGATATTTTGGAGATCTTCAAGCAAGTGAAAATCAACATACCGCTTCTAGATGCAGTCAAGCAAATTCCGTCCTATGCAAAGTTCCTTAAAGAATTGAGCACCTTCAAAAGAAAGACAACAGGGAGGACGCCTAAGAAGATCAAGCTCACTGAGCAAGTGAGCTCCATTCTCCAACACACCATTCCCCGGAAAAGAAAAGACCCTGGTGCTCCCATCATCTCATGCTACATTGGGGCGCATCGCATAGACCAGGCTCTTCTTGACTTGGGTTCTAGCGTAAACTTGATGCCTTATGATATGTTTGCTGAGCTCCAAATGGGAGAGTTGAGGCCAGCCCATTGCACTCTACAGTTGGTCGATCTGTGAAGACGCCTAGAGGGCGTTTGGATGATGTGCTAATCTGACTTGATGAGGATACATCTTCCTTCTTCCCAGTCGATTTTATCATTCTTGATATGGAAAAAGAAGCTAGAAAGGTGTCAATCATCTTGGGGAGACCTTTCTTAGCCACAGCTGATGTCATGATCCATGTGAGGACTGGGACCATGTATGTTACATTCATGCACATGAAGATCCGATTGAACATCTTCAAGTCTTCTACTACAATTGAAGTGATAGGGGCCACCGAAGAAGATTGTTATTTGGTGGAATGCCTAGATGAGATTGTTGAAGAGTTCCTACCTGCGTAAATTGAGACTGCCACTCAAGGTAGAGGCCTCGAACCAATTGTTGAGTTCCCTGACGACGATGATGATGATGATGAAGAGTGTGAGCTAGCCTTAGTGGCTTCCAGTCAGGACCTCCCTTCTATTTCTGCACCTTTGAAGAACTCCCTTGAAGCACCCCCCATTCTTGAGTTGAAGAAACTTCCTGAAGGATTGAAGTACGCTTTCCTTGGCTCAAATGACACCCTCCCGGTGATCATTTCCTCCATTATCTCTCATGAGAAAGAAGATTCCTTGATGGAAGTCTTGAGGAAGAACATCCAAGCCATTGGATGGTCTATTGCTGACTTGAGAGGGATTGACCCCTCCATTTATGTGCATCAGATATACTTAGAAGAAGATGCGAGATCAACCCGACAAATGCAAAGAAGGCTAAATCTAAAGTTGAAGGACGTTGTGACTCAAGAGGTTGTAAAGTTTCTTGATGCAGGGATTATCTATCCCATCTCTGACAGTACGTGGGTGAGTCCCATACAAGTTGTGCCCAAGAAGGGCAGGATTACGGTTGCAGAAAATGCCGATGGTGAGCCTATGCCAGTGAGAGAGAAATCGAAGTGGAGAATGTGCGTAGATTACCGGAAGCTCAATGAAAAGACAAAGAAGGATCACTACCCACTCTTGTTTCTTAATCAGATTTTAGAGAGATTGGCTGGGCAAAGCTTCTACTATTTTCTAGATGGATACTCAGGATATTTTCAGATTGTTGTGCATCCAGCGGATCAGGAAAAGACGACATTCACTTGTCCAAGTGGTACATTTTCCTACCGGAGAATGCCATTTGGATTGTGCAATGCCCCTTCCACTTTCCAGAGATGTGTAACCTCAATCTTTGCTGACATGCTTGATTCGTCACTTGAAGTTTTTATGGATGATTTTTCAGTTTTCGGGAAAACCTTTGATGAGTGATTTCTACATCTATCTGCCGTCCTAGAAAGATGTGTGAAAGTTCGCTTAGTTTTATCTTGGGAAAAAACCATTTCATGGTACCTGAGGGTATAGTTCTGGGACACCGAGTTTCGAAAGATGGGATTGAAGTTGACAAGGCCAAGGTGGGCCTTATTTCTACCCTCGACATTCCTTTGATCATAAGACATGTTCGATCTTTCTTGGGACATGCAGGTTTCTACCGGCGCTTTATTAAGGACTTCAGCAAAATCTCAAGACCACTCTGTCAATTACTTGAGAAAGATGTTGAATCTCACTTTGATGACAAATGTGTTGAAGCCTTCAATCATTTAAAGGAAAGGCTTATCTCTGCTACTATCATGCATCCCCTGGATTTCTCTCTGCCATTTGAGATCATGACGGATGCATCTGATATGGCGGCGGGGGCTGTGATGGGTCAACGCATTGGCCGAATTCCTCATGCTATCTATTATGCAAGCAAAACATTAGACGATGCCCAAAGAAACTATACGACTACCGAGAAGGAGTTGCTTGCGGTGATCTTCGCTCTTGACAAGTTCTGGACATATCTCTTGCAAAACAAAGTGACAATCTACACGGACCATGTTGCGTTGAAGTATCTCATGTCCAAGAAAGACTCAAAGCCAAGGTTGATCCGATGGATTTCGTTGCTTCAAGAATTTGACATAGAAATTGTGGATAAGAAAGGAATAGAAAATGGTGCTGCAGGTCATCTCTCTCGCCTTGATGGACCTTTTGATATGACAAGTCCAATCAAAGAGACAATGCCCCATGAACAACTCCTCTTAGTCTCATATGTCCAAAAGCCATGATACAAGCACATAGAAAATTTCCTAGCCAGTGGGAGGATACCGAGCATGTGGACAAGAGAGGAAAGCAAGAGATTGTTTGCTATGGTAAAGAACTACATTTGGGATGACCCTCACCTCTTTAAGTATTGCCTGGACCAACTCATTAGGAGGTGCATTCCGGAGATGGAGCAGCAAGAAGTCTTATCTATGTGCCATTCCGGAGTGTGTGGAGGCCATTTTGGAGGGAAACACATGACCGCCAAAGTTCTTCAATGTGGATTCTACTGGCCGACATTGTTCAAAGATGCTCATGACTTTTGCAAGGGTTGCTTCAAGTGCCAAAAAGTGGGCACCATCTCAAAGAGGGACATGATGCCTCTATCACCTATTCTTGTGGTAGAAGTGTTTGATGTTTGGGGGATTGACTTTATGGGTCCTTTCCCTCCTTCTTTTGGGTATGTCTACATCTTGGTCATCGTAGACTATGTATCAAAATGGATTGAGGTTGTGGCAACAAGGACAAATGATCATAAGGTGGTGTGTGACTTCGTAAAATCCAACATCTTTAGCCGTTTTGGTGTTCCAAGGGCTATGATTAGTGATGGCGGGAGTCATTTCATCCACCGCACTTTTGAAGGGTTGCTAAAGAGACATGGAGTGAACCATCGTGTAGCTAATCCTTACCACCCTCAAACGAGTGGTCAAGTTGAGTTGGCAAATCGGGAGATAAAGCTCATTTTGGTAAAGACGGTGCGACCAGACTGCAAGGATTGGTCACTTCGCCTCATTGAAGCTTTATGGGCATATAGGACTGCATATAAAGCCCTGATTGGCACTACACCGTTCAAGCTTGTCTATGGTAAGAATTGCCATTTGCCAGTTGAGATGCAACACAAGGCACTATGGGCCTTGAAGAAGATGGACTTTGATGAAGAGAGTGTCGTAATGAGAAGAAAGTTTCAATTGCATGAGCTAGAAGAGATGCGGCATGAAGCCTATGAAATGTCCAAGAGCTACAAGGAAAGAACCAAGTTTCTACATGACAAGATCATAATGAAGAAAGAGTTTGAGCCTGGAAAATGGGTATGGTTATACAATTCAAGGATGAAGTTCTTTCCTAGAAAGCTTCGGTCTAGATGGGAGGGTCCTTACCTTGTCAAGAAGGTGTACCCATCCGGGGCAGTGATCATTTGTGCAAAAGGAGCTAAGGAATTTGTCGTTAATGGATAAAGGTTGAAACTTGTCGTTGAAGTCGGCCCGGACAAGGCCAACCAAGATTTTGATGTTGTTATGCTGGTAGAAGAAGAATTTGATGAAGAGGAATGCTTAGATGAGGATGAGAAAGGGATCTACTACAAGGATCTCTTGAAAGTTCCGAGGAAGTGAAAAAAGCTCAACAATCAATAAGCCTGGCTAAATGCGTAAAATTTAGCGCTAGTGGGAGGCAACCCACGTGGTTTGAGATTCTCAAACCTTTTCCCTTTTCTATACTTTAGTTTTCTTTTACACAAATACACACACACACATTTGTGTTTGATGTTTTTGTTTGAATTTTGATGAGATGCAAGTGTTAGACAATGAAGAGAGGAGTTTTAGAAGTAAATCATGGCAATTAATTCAAACTTGTGGCAATAGAACAAATGAAACTGAAAGATCAAGTTGTAAAATTTGAAAATTGAGGAGACAACCCCACCACGGTCGTGGAGCTCTACCATGACCGTGGCTCATGTGGCCAAACACGACCGTGGCTCCTAGCCACGGCCGTGGGAATTAAAGCACCAAATTGGCCAAAGTTACATGTTGTTTTAAAGAACGGCCACGACCATGGCTTGTTGCCCACGACCGTGGTGAAGGAGACTGCCCACGACCGTGGTCCTCACCACGGTCGTGTTGAAGACATCGGGCCACGACCGTGTCCACAGGCCATGACCGTGGCAATTTATGCTGCAACTTGGCTGAAGTTACAGGTTGGTTTGAAGATCAGCCACGACTGTGGCAAATTGACCACGACTGTGGCGTGAGGACAAGTCCACGACCGTGGTGGGCCGCCACGAGCGTGGTGAGGTCAAATTGGGGGGTTCTTCATCGACAACATGGCCGTGGCACCCGCCACGGCCGTGCTACCCAACCCTGGCCACGACCGTGGCCCCCTGCCACGACCGTGGCCGAACCCGGTTCAGGAAAAAAAATATACTTTTAAGTGTCCAAACATGACCCCCCTCATTCTTTCGTCTTCCATCTCCAGCAACGCACTGTGGCGGAGGAAAACGGCCATGTGCTCCCTCGTTTGTCACCTCCAGCCCCCAAAACCACCTCTATTTGGTCCCTAATCCATCCCAAATCGATCCCCAGCCATCCCTCTCCCATTCCCACCGTCCAATCTCTCCCAATCGCATCTCCATCTCCATTTCCATCTCCATTCCGCCCACCAACCCCCTACACAAAACTTCCACAAAAACCCTTCCATTCTCGCCCAAATCCACCACTAATCATATATCCACCACCCATACATTGCTATCCTTCCATTCCACCCACAAAACCACATCCACACCACCTTCTCCACCAAATCTGAAAATCTCCATCCCACACCACCTTCACCTCCATTTCCATCATGAAGAAAATTGGGAAGGCTATTACAAAGGGGACGAACATACTCACCGGAGGGAAACGGCATTCTAAAAACACCTCCTCCGATGTGTCCGTTCCATCCCACACCCCATCACCTACCACTTCCGCCCACGATTCCCTCTGTCGGTCGCAATCGGTGAGCGGATCACACTCCCGCTCATCCAATAGCCACCACATCACAGACGCTACCTACGAGGGAGAAGATGAAGAAGAGGAGGAGTCCATGGGGGTCGACATGGACAACCTCATAGATGAAACCGAGCCGGCAGCCGCAAGAAGAAATCCAAAATCTAAAGCAGCGTCGTCATCATCCAGGTTGCCTCCAAAGCCCACACCACCCTGCCACTCGACGTCTCAGGTGACGGCGAGGCGTGGTGTGCAGCCGCAACCCTCACGGCAATTGCATCAAGACGAGGAGCATTCGGCCCACTGGTACAATTTTGACACCAGCTCGAGGTCGCAATCCTATGCGATGGAGGAAGAACAAGATAGCGAGGAGGAAGAGGTGGAGCTCGAGCCGGAAGGAGAAGATGTTCTGGCATATTTGGAGGCTGACAGAGAAAGAACCATGGGCAAAGCATCGGCGGGGGTGTCCTATGGTAGAGGACACAGGCAAAAGAAACTCATTTACCCCGAGTGCATGACAAGGCGAGTCGTCACCTCCAGGTATGGTTGCGAGAAGACAATCGAGGATCTTGGAATCAAGGAGATAGTGGAACTAAGCTTGAAGAGGATGGGGTTGTGGGATATTCTTTTCACACCCCAACCTACATTTCCCACATTGACCCAAGAATTCTTTGCCACTCTGGAGAAGACAAAGGTGAGGGGTTGTGATGCACTCAGATTTGCCATGATGGGCAACATGCACACCCTCACATCCACTGAGTTGAATGCTATCTTCGCCTCTAGTCCTGAAGAAGCCATGAAATTGGATAATGGCTTGGTAGAGAGAGACGGCACTCTGGACTATGCCTATTACTGGAAGAACTTCATGGGCAAAGAGGACTACTACGCGGGTAGATCAAAAACTGCTGCTATATGCAACCTGCTAACGCGCTACATGTCTTGGCTAACACGATTGTGGGCAGATACGACAACCAAGGCAGCATTTCCCAAAAAGATATGATTGTCTTGATCGGTATGCACTACAAAAGGTACATTGACCTTGGAGTTCTTCTGATCAATCATATGAAGTCCATACCCTACAAGAGCACAAAGCCATTTGTCATGGGGGGATTTGTGACTTCGATTGCACTAGCGTTGGGATACGATCTTTCGGGGGCAGAAGACGCGATTGAGGCAGAATTTGTAGACCTCAATTATCTGATGCGTTCGTACACCATAAAAATGAAGGATAAAAGAATGTTTTATTTGACTACAAGTGTGCAGGATTTTGAGCTAGAGCTGCCTTATCACGCGGAACCCCTTATATCCGTGTTGGGACCTGGCGATAGGTTGAGGGAAAAATTGATGGTATGGAAGCAAGACCACCCAAGAGAGACGTATGCCAGGGGAGCCGCTTCCGTACATGAAGACATTGCAGAATCTAATGTACAAGTGCAGGAATAAGAAGATGCAGAACAACGGCAACCCCGAAGAATAAGGAGGGATGAGGGGACATCCCAACTGCAGCCACCCTCAGGGAATGCCTACGACATGGCCACAATCCAGGCACACCTTGAGAACATTCAAAAAATGCAAAGTTACATGCAGCTTGCCCAGCAGCAAATGTGGTATGATCAGCAGCAGATGCATTATCAGATCAACCACTCGTATCAGCTTCACTACGCCCAAGCAGCAAGAAACCCCGAATGGGGCGCAGATTTTTGGAGTGGTCTAGCTGGGTATCCATAGACTTACCCTCCACCCCAAGATGCCTACTGGGGACACTACTACCAGCATCCTCCTTCCAGCTCAGCCCCAGCCTCAGCTCCTCCTCCAGATCCTCCGCAGATGCCGGACCAGCCACTACAGCCTTGATTCTTCCCCTATCTCCCCTAAGCTGTAGTTTCATGCTGAGGACAGCATGATTCTAAAGTTTGGGGTGGGTAGGGCAGTATGGACCAATCTTTCTCTCACCTTGTCATTTTATTTCACCTTGCCATCTAGTTAGTTTTATTGTTTGAGTTCTTTTCATGTAGTTGATTTCTGTGTTTTTGAGTAATTTTAAAAAAAAATGCTTCTTCATACCAGGCATTGCATTCTCATGTAGTTTTGATAATTTCTAGTGCGTGTTAAGTAGGACTTTCCGCTTTATGTCTTTAAATTCCCTAAAGTAGGTTTAGATGTGATTTAGTGCAAACTGGCACCATTTTGGCCAATTTTGCCCAGATTTGAATATTCTTGCTCCGATAGGATGTTTTGACTTAATCTCCAATGTTTGAAATGAAAAGGTTTACTCTTGTGACAAATGCACGCTACATTCTTAGATCTTATTGATATATGGTCTTGTTTGTGACTTTTTACATGTGAACCACATCTCTTAAGTCGGTGAATGCTTTGGTTGAATCATGAATTGAGCAAGTGACAAACGCTTAAAGCCAATGGAATCACTTGGTAGAAATATGAATATTGTGTTAATTCTATCATGTGGTGTGATATTACTTGGTGAAGTGTTTTCATGCAGGGAATCGTATGTTGAAAACTAAACTAATGATCCCTCTTTGATCCGACTATTCTTCTGCCATCTTCATACCCCTCCGCCTCATAAAAAGATGCCAAAGTGCACATATTAGCCGTGGCCACCTCCAAAAGTTTGGGGTGGCCACATCTTTATCTCCCCACTTCACTCTATCCACCATGTGCCCTACCTACACCAAGGGCAAAGAAAAAGAAAAAGAAAAGCAAAAATAAAATAAAAGGATGCTCATGTTTAAGAGCATTCAAATAAAGAAAATAAGAGTGTGTAAAAGCACTCCAAATCTTACTGCAACCCTTTCTTCTTCTTTTATACCCATTGAGCTAGAAAACATCAAATCTAGCTCACTTTACCCTTTCTACAGCCAAGTGGATCATCTAGTGTGGTTTGAAGCATAAGACCGAATGCATGAAAGTGAAACAACACTCCTAGTCACCTTTGATTGACACCAACATGAAAAGGTTTACCCGAAATGACATAAAGGACATATGGACAACTTGTGTTTCTATGCTTTATATTTGAAGTTTGTATGCTCACTGCTCAGCTCATGAATGGTTTGTGAAAGAAGGAGAGGAGAGATGTGGAACACATGCACTTAGTCACCTCCAAGACCATGTATTCAATAATTTGTTGTTGCTTTGCATTTGTCAGTTGTTTCTGATTGAAGAGAACTGAAAAGAGAGATTAAGTTGGAGCATACTTGAGGACAAGTATGTTTTAAGTTTGGGGTGGTGATGTAGCCCTATTTTAGGGCTCCATATTGTGTCATTTTGTACTCAAATCACATCTAGACATGTTAGACTACAAGCGTTTACCCCTAATATGATTATCATTGCAAATATTCTTATGGATGTTCTTTGCGCTATTTTCAAGGTACTTGGACCATGCTTAGATGGAAGAGAGAGAGAAAGGGAGTTCTAGGGTTCCCCCACTCAAGGAGGGGCCAAAAGAAGGCCCTTAAGTCTCCCTCAACCTACCTCTAGTGTCCAAGAATCACCCCCAAGCAAAGACATCCGAAAATGACAAAGTTAGAAGAGAAATCGAGAAGTCAAGCCGCACCACGGTCGTGGCCACAATGACACGGTCGTGGATTTTTTGCCAAGTTCCAACAGGTTGCAACAGGGAATTCCATAGATCGCCCAAGACCGTGGCCTCCCAGCCACGGCCGTGGCCACTGAAGACAACACGACCGTGGCCATCAGCACGGTCGTGGTCAGGAGAAGAGAACACGGTCGTGGCATCCTGCCACGGTCGTGGGAATTAAATTGCAAAAAGTCAGTCGCCAACAGGGAAATTGCCTCCCAGCCATGACCGTGGCCAAGTCTCCATGACCGTGTCCGATGCTGATCAAGACGCCTGTGGTCCCTCCCCACGGTCACCTCTAACTACTCCAAAACGGTTGTGTTACCCAACACGGCCGTGGTGCATGTTAACCACCACGACCGTGGCACTCCGCCATGGCCGTGGCCACCACCAAATACCACTTCCTTCATACCATGAACATTTTCAACCCACCACGGTCGTCCCCCACTTCCCTCACCACAGTCTTGGCACACCCACCACGACCGTGGTGATCGCCTACCCTTTACAACTTTCCACTATTTTTCCTATTTTACCCCCACCTCGCCCTAGCTCCTATATAAGCACTAGTTGCTTCTAGGGCTCGAGAGAGAGCACCCCCTAGCCATAACCTAGTTGTTCCCCTGCCTCCATTACTCCCATCCACCTATTTCCTTGCATTCAATTCCATTTCCACCCACTTTCCACTCACTTCCACCATAGAAACCTAGTTTCCCTAGGTTTCTATCCATCCCTTCCACCATTTTCATGCACCCTTGCACCCTTGGAGGAGGGAGGACGTCTACAACAAGCTTGGAGGTGAAGAAGGAGGCTTTTACATCAAGCTTCATGGAGTCCCTACTTCTTCTATCCCTTTCTTTTCCTGTTTTCTTGATTATGTCTAGCTAAGCCCCCTTGTGGTGGGCTGTTTGGGATTCCGAAGAACCTATGCACTGTGAAACGAAGGTCAACGGGGAGGATTCCGAAGAAGGTGAGACTGAATGAACAAGTGAGCTCCATCATACAACACTCACTTCCCATAAAGAGAAAAGACCCAGGAGCCCCAATCATACCTAGTTACATAGGGGGACATCGCATAGACAGGTCCTTACTTGATTTGGGATCTAGTGTGAATTTTATGTCATATCATGTCTATGTTGAGATGGGCTTAGGCAAGTTGAAGGCAGCACATTGCACTCTCCAGTTGGCAAATAGATCCATAAAAGTGCCTAGGGGTAGAGTGGATGATGTCTTGGTGATGATAGACAAGGAAAAAGGCGTGGTGTTCCCGGCGGATTTCATTGTACTTGATATGGAGCTGGAGGATAGGAAGATTCCCATCATATTGGGGAGGCCGTTCTTATCTACAGCTGATGCTGACATTCATGTACGCAGTGGCACCATGACAGTCTCATTCATGGACATGAAGATCAACATTAACATGTACAAGACCCCAACCCGGCGAGTCCGAGAAAGGGATATTGGACATGGTCACTTCACAAGTCCAAATGGGCATTTGAGAGAAGGAAATCAAGGTGAAGAAGTTAATGATGATTATTGTGATCAAAGGGATGAGGAAAACAGATTGAGTGCAAAGGAAGGATGTATGTTTTGCAAGAATGGACACATGAGAATGCCAAACGGATGAATTTTGAAGAATCACCAAGAAGCCTAGCTGAAGGCAAGGAACTCAGCGCTTGTGGGAGGCAACCCACTTAGGTTTGGGAATTTTTGACCCAATCTACTCTTTTGATACTTTTTGTTTGTTTTTACATTTTTCCAAGAAAGCACACACTTGTTTTGATAGTTTTTGTATAGTTTTGATATGTGCGGGTGAGAACAGAGTGAAATGAAGAAGATTAGATGAAATTTTGACAACGCATCAATGGAATATCAACTTGAGATCAATTTTTGATGTTTGAACAAGATTTGAAGTCTCCTACTACTGTTACAGTGCCCAACACGGTCGTGGTACATCAACACGGCCGTGGTGGTGCACTCATTTTTAACAAGGAAATAGTCAGAAATTGACAAAATCGACTTAAGTTTTGAACCAGGGCAGCACGGCCGTGGTACATGAAGCCACCACGGCCGTCGCACAGCACGCCGTGCAGCAGCCCGATTCCAGCAGATTTAAGTCAGAATTTGTAAAACTTCTTTTCACTTGCTCGTTTCTCCGAAGAACAGAACGACCATGCTACGCGCCCTAGCGACCGTGCAGCGCTCTGCCTGCCCATTCCAACCCTCGAATCCCCACCAAATCACCCCCAAACCATTCCCAATCACTCCCCTACCATTTCCACTACCCTAATCTCCAGATTCCACCATTTTCCATCCACAAACGCACCACTCCCTCTCCATTCTGCCCCAACAGCCCCGTTCTTCGGAGAAATCCAAAATTTTCTAATTTCACTTCATTTTTCGAGCAAGAATGAAGAAGTTTGTAAGGAAGGCAGTAGAGAAGACTCGGGGTGTCATCCCCTACCAAAGGAAGCCAAGGAACAATCACCCCCAGTTGATGGAGGCGGAATTGGATGCCATAGTGGACCCTATCACTGAAGAAGCCACCGTACAGCCACAGCGGGGGGTACCATCTTCACCGCAGCCACCGCCGTCTGCCCCCCGACACTCCGTCTCATCTGAGAGACCTTCCACCTCAACCACGCAATCGTCAGTTTCAGCCGCATGTCCGTCTGTCTCCTCCGCAGAACCGCCATAGCCCGAGCCGCAGCCATGACTACGACCACGTCGACGACTCGTGCTAGCTGATGAAGATGATACTGATATGCCTGAAGTTGAGCAGCAACCAAGCCCGCCACAACGCCCGCTTTCATAGCCAGAGGTTACTACAAGTAGGGCAAAGGATCCCAAGCACACAGGGTGCCTGACACGCATAGTGCTAGCTACTCGATACGCATGCTAAGAGTCAATGGAGGCAATGGGGTTCTTTGTCTGTTTTCAAGAATTGATGGAAAATTTGGGGCTTTTCGAGATATTGACACTGCAACAAGAATCATACATCGATTTAACGCAGCAGTTGTTCGCCACACTAGAGAAAGCAACAAATAATGGCGAGAATGCAATTAAGGTAACGATTGGGGATAAGAGGTGGAAAATAACCTCAGAGATGCTAAATCAGATTTTTTCCCCAAGTGGAGAGATGGTTGCCCTCCTAGATGGAGGAAGGACAGAAAATGACTCTAGTTCCACGTATCCAGCCATGTGGAAGTGCTTCACCGGCCAAAGTACTTTTGTAGCAGGGAAATCAAAGACAAGTGGTATTCACAGCCCATTTCTCCGCTATGTTCAGAAGGTGTTGGCAAACACCATCTTTGACATGTACGAAAATCAAGGCAGCTGCACCAACAAAGATCTTTTTGTGCTTGGTTGGATGACAAAGGAGAGACATGTGAACCTGGGGGCATTATTTATTGATCACATGAGGATAATCCCGTCCAAGAGTATGAATCCATTTGTAATGGGAGGGATTGTAACATCTATTGCCACTGCCTTGGGGTATGACATGACAGGATATACAAAGGCAGAGGGTGGCAAGTTGGTTGATTTGCACTACCTGGCTCCCTCATCCATGATTACGGTTACAGATCAGAAGATCATTTATCAAATCAACCCACCTTACCCAGGAGTCACATTGGAGCTGCCTTACCATACTCCTCCCCTCATGGCACAGTTTGGACCAACGCCATATTTTCTAGAAAAGTTGAGGAGGTACGAGGAGGAGAACCCCAAAGGAGAGGAAATCCCTGAGGTGAGGTTTGTAGGGGGTCTAGGAGAGCCTTCACAGGAGACAGAGCAGAGAGGACGGCAGAGGAGAGAGCGGCAAGACGGGTGAGGCAAAGACAAGAAAGGATGGGAGCATCAGAGCCACAGCAGCCTTTAGTGAATGCATATAACATGGGTACCATTCATGCACAGCTGGAGAACATTCAGGCGACGTAGGAGAGGATTTTACAGGCACAGGAGGGCATTCAGAGGACTCAGGATGCCATGTGGTTGGACCACCAGCAGATGCATTATCAGGTCAACCACCTTTATCAGTTCCAAAATTCACAGGCCCAGAGGAACCCGCAGTGGGGTGAAGATTGGTGGAGTTCTTTGTCAGCATTCCAGGACAACTATCCGCCTCCACAATCCGACTACTAGGGCGCCTACTACAGGCAGGGAGGAGCACCTCCACCACCTCCGCAGTGATCATCTACCCTATCACCCTAGACTTTAGTGTCATGCTGAGGACAGCATGGTTCAAAAGTTTGGGGTGGTAGGGCGGTATGTCCTCATTCTTCTTTCACTCATTTTTGCATATCATCTACTATTTTACTTTTTTGTTTGTTGTTTTTCATTTCTTTTGCTTGTCCTTCTATCTAGTCTAGAATTTTACTACTTTGCACACCTGCATTCCATGTAGTTTACCTTATTGTCATTTTTTGCGTAATTTTCAAAAAAAAATTCTCTTTTTGCCATGCATTGCATATCATGTAGATTTTTGGTAATTTCTACATGTTTTAGCTAGGATTTGCTTGTTTGTTGTTTTAAGTTCAATAATATAGGCTTAGATGTGATTGGAGGCAACTTGCCACTGTTTTGGCCAATTTTGCCCAAATTTGAGATTTCTTGCCTAAAAGTATGTTTTGACCCAATCTCTACTATTTTGAGTAAAAATGATGATCTTTGACAAATGCAAGTGAGTTAACATTGTTTGTTTCTAAATGGTATTCATTCTTGACTTTTTACATGTGCATCACCTCTCTTAGGATTGTGATTGAATTGGTTGAATTGTGAAATTGAGCAAGCTTTGAACGCTTAGTGTTTATGGAATTACTTGTTTGATATATCAATTTCATTTTGTTCATTCATGTGGTGTGATATCTTGGATGAAATGTTGGATTAATTCTCATGCAGGATGTCTTATGTGGAAAATCATACCAATGACCCCTCTTTGACCCGATTCTTTTCTCTCACCATCTTCTTACCCCTCCGCCTCATTAAAGGATTCCAAAGTGCACATATCAGCCGTGGCCACCTCTAAAAGTTTGGGGTGGCCACATATCTACCTTACCGCTTCACTCTATCCACCATATGCCCTATCTACACCAAGGGGAAGAAAGAAAAGAAAAGAAAAAGAAAAGCAAAAACAAAATAAAAGGATGCTCCTGTTTAAGAGCATTCAAATAAAGAAAAGATGAGTGTGTAAAAGCACTCCAAGAAGCTTACCACAACCCTTTCTTCCACTTTCATACCCATCAAGCTAGGAAACATCAAACCTAGCTTATTTTTCCCTTTTCCGCAACCACGTGGGTCATTTGGCATGATTCAAAGAATAAGATTAAAAGTATGAAGGTGAAACAACACTCCTAGTCATCTTGGATTAACGCCATTATGAAACGGTCTACCCGGAACTACATGAAAGAAATATGGATATCTTGTGTATTCTAAGCACTATATTTGAAGTTCATATGCTTTGTTCTCTTTTCATGATTGGTTTGTGAAAGTAGGAGAGGAGAGAGGTGGAATGCATGTACTTAGTCATCTTTGAGCCCATTCAGCAATAATCACCTTTTACATTACATTTGTCATGTCTTGAATGTGAAAAGTTTGTAGAGAGATTGAGTTGGAGCATACTTGAGGACAAGTATGTTTCAAGTTTGGGGTGGTGATTCATCCCTATTTTAGTGCTTTATCTTGTGTCATTTTGCATTTCAGCCACATCTATACTTGTTCGATTACATGTTATTTCCCCCAATATGCTTATTTATATCAAATGCACTTATGGAGGCTTTTTGCATGTTTTATAGGTACTTTGTCCACTACTTGATGGCATGGAAAGAGGATGGTCCAGTCTAGGGTTTCCTCAGGCTTGGAGGAGCTCAAAATGAGACCTAAACCACTTCCAACCTACCCCAAGTGGTCAAAGAAAGTTTTGAAGCAATACCCTCCATGGATAATCAAGTTCAAGGCTCAAATGCATGGGAGAGACACCAACACGACCGTGGTGCATCCCCACGGTCGTGGTGGACATGTCCCAAGTATAAAAAAATCAGTAAACTCCCAGAAATTGATGAAAATGGCCAAAACGACTGTGGTGATCAACACGACCGTGGCCATAGGTCCCCACCACAACCGTGGTGAGCCCCCACGGCCGTGGACATCCATGCACACCTCCTTGTGATCTCCACATTCTAATAAACCCACGACCGTGCCCATCCACCACGGTCGTGGTCTACCCTACCCTCCACCTCCTCCTAGCTCCCCAAATTGCCATCCACTCCATTCCACTCCATATCCACCTCAAATCCACTCCATTTCACCATTTCCACCACCAAATCACTAGATTATACTAGTTCCTACCCATAATCCCCTTCATTTCACACCCTTGCACCTTGGAGGAGGGAGGAGGACACCCTGTAGCTGCTGGAGAGGAGGACTTCTTCATCTACACCGAGCTCCATGGCTTCTTCTACCTCTTTCTTCTCTCTTTTTGTATTTTCCATTTCTATGAGTAGTGAGGCCCCTGTGGGTGGGCTGTTTGGGGGAAAATATGTTACTTTGATACCATGTTGGGGGATAATGACATGTAAACTTTGTAATTTCATTTGTTAATGATTATATTCTATTTGCATCTCATTCTCCATAAATTTCTTGTTGGTTTGTGTGTGAAATCACTTAGGAATTTAGGCAAATTTCTTATATGTGTGAATTTTGGGATTTGCCCCTAGGTCCAATTCTTGGATCCCTAGGTTGCCTCCCATCTTCCTACATCCTAATAAATCTCCCTAAACCTAAGGGAGAGATCTAAGTAGCTATATTAGATAATTCTAGTGCAATTAGCATGGAGCCTTCTCAAGGCTAGAATGTGGGGGGATTGGGGTCCAAAACCCCAATTGAGCATATCCATGGCCAGTTAGTAGCTTAGGTTAATTCATTAGACTCTGACTTGTTGTTTGGTTTGGATAATCTAAATGGAATCATAATGTTCATATGTCACCCCCCAACCTTAGTGATAAGTTCATACCCCTAAACAGCCCGCACCTCTCTTTACTGCTTAAAACCCTAGTTTTGTGCTTGCTTAGCTTGATTAGTTCTTTTCTTGCTTAGTTAGCTTCTTTACTTGCTCTTGCCTTGTTCATGCTAGTGTAGCTCTTTAATTGATCTTTTACTTCTCTCTTGCTTTCCTTAGTGTAAATTGCCTTTTTATACCTAGCTTAATCCTTTCTTGCTTGCTTAGCCTTAATCTAGTCTAGGGTTAACGTAGATTTCATTCTTGCCTTTAATTGCTTGCTTGTTCATCCTTAGTTAACAATCAAAACAACCTTTAAACCCTTAACCCTAGTCTCCGCAGTAGGAACCTAGCTAAACTAACCTACCTCTAGCGCCCCCTCTTTTCCCTATGGATCGACCCTTTACTTGCCACCTTCCTATACTACGACACGACCCCGTGCGCTTGCGGGTGTAGTGTTTTAGTAGTCGTAGGTAGCTAGTTTAGGTTTATAAATTTTGAAAGCAAACCCCCATCCACCGTGCATTCCGACCTCGTGGGGCACATATATTCAATTGAGTAGTGTGTTAGTACCACTAGCGGAATCACACCAGGGGGTATGAGAACTCTACTAGAATCAATTGAGGGGGAGCATATGAACTCCATTCTATTGAAACCCCTAGGTTTCTCCAAAGGTATGAATTTATTTAAAATGCTTTCAATAAATTTATGGAATGGTTTGTCATCTTCAAAAAGGAGGAGAATTTTGACTCGAGGTCTTACTTGACTAAACCCTTGTTTTGATGAAGACTAAACCATTCCAATTAATTGTGTCTAATGTCTCAACTTGAGTGATTTTAGATTATGCATAGACACACTCCAAATGACCTAACTTGCGCATCTCAACTTGGAGAAAAGACAAGTCAAAGTCAATACAAGTGCACGTTTTTGGAATATGATGTAAATCCATTAGAATCATGTTGTAAATAACTTGTAATGATTGTATGACTTGTAATTAAGCTTAGAAAAAATCAGGAGCACTTAGATCAAATGTTTAAGTACTCAAAAGCCATTTTCTAAAATTCACATCAGGTTGTTCATCGGTCGAGTTGCAAACTCGACTGATCCTGATAGGATCTTTAAAATGACTTTTGATCGGTCGAGTTTTCATCTCACAGAACTCGATCGATCTCTTTGTAGACCAAAATTGATTTAAGTGAAACATTTGAGTTACCCCAGGACAAACTCGACCGATGGTCTAAATTGATCTTGTCTTTTAGTGGGATCGCTCGAGTTACCTTTATAGAAACTCGACTGATTGCACTGTACGAAAAAGTGCAAAAAAAGTGTTTCTAGCCATTGTGGAGTTGCAACAAGCGAAATTATATCCGTTGCAAGCCACAAAATGGCTAGTTTTCATTCTTAAGTGTTCCCAAAGGCTAAAAGGCATCCCCATCTATAAATAGGACCCTTGGGTTTCATCCCATGGTTAGCCAAGAACTATGAAGGTCCCTATTCTATAGTTGAGTGATCCTATAGCCTTATCTCTCTCTAAGCTTAATCACTCGCTACATCCATTATAGTGAGTAGGAGATTTATAAGAGAGATCTTCCTACATGTATATCTTGTGAGGCTCTCACTTCCACCGCCTCCCTATCTCTCATTTAAACCTCAAAGATGAAGGTTCTCTCTCTTAGATAAGAGAGCTGAAGAAGAACAAGGGAAGGAGTCCCTTGGTGAAGATTAAGGCTAAATACTTGTAGCAAGAGTGGGTAAGACCTTGGTGAAGGCAGAAGACTCCTTTCTCAAGAGGGTAAGTCCTTGGTGAAAGCTTCTCCGAGTGAAGGTGGAGTCAAAGGCTGAAGATCCAAGAAGAGTGGGTAATTCCTAGAAGGCGAAAGACTTGTGTAAGAGTGGGTAAGTCCTTGGAGAATGTTGAAGAATCGTTGCAAAGTGGGTAAGTCCTTGGTAAGGTTGAAGACTCTTTGTATTCGATAGGTAAGTCCTTTGGTGGGTCATGTATTGTAAGTCTTATGAATGAATATAAGAGTACAATGGTTAAGAAATCCTAGAGGTTGACCTCTATAGGTAGTGGATTGACTCTCTCCTATTTTGGAGAGTGGAACCACTCTAAATAGCTTGTCAATTGGTGTATGTTCAATATATCTCTCCCTTGCTATGCATGTTTTAATTGCACTCAAGTTTCCTATTTAGCAACCTTATCTTGTGATATATCTTGAAGGTCTAATGAATTTTGTTTAAGTACATTCAGCTCTATTCACCCCCACTCTAGAGCATCCTATCACCCATCTAGGATCCAACAAAAACTCGTATCGACAATAACCAATTAAAGTCATATATGATATGATAAATTATTACATATACCTATGTGACGCCTTCAAAATCATATTTGTTTGGTGGATGTGGACGTGGGAATTATCATCATGATGCTATCTGAAACATGTAGTATCACCATTTTGATTTTGATAAAAAGTAATATAACATGTATATGGCTTGCATTCCATGCCTCTCTCTATCATTCTCAATGTAGATTTTAGTTATGCAATTAGATGATGTGGAAACATCATCTTTGGACCATGATGAAGAGGATGAGATGCTCAGAATCCTATGACAAAGAGGATGATCCTTGGAGGATTCATGATCAAGAAGAGATGATGGATCAACAACAATGTAAGATTTGTCCAAATAAGGGACTTTTGGTCAATCAATCAATCAACTATCCTGATTGGGCGACTAGGAAAACTTGAAAAATGAAGCATTAGGATTACTATAGATGTGAACCTCTTTGTTCTTTTTCCTACAAGACTTACTGTTTCAAGTAGTTGCACTAGTTTCCATATCCTATTATGTCGTGTGTGGTGATTGTTATAGTATATGACACATATAATAATTTATATGTAATGGTGATTAGATACATATGAATATATATATATATATCCCTAAATATAATATCAATGTTGAAGATGCCTTCTAAGTAGATACACATGAAAAACATGTTTGACTAAGTGTGGGCACTCCAAGCATGGTTCACCATCTACCTTGGGGAAGCATGATAATAAGTATGTAGGCCAGTCAAGCAGGGTGAATACTTATTGTATTGGTATTGGGTTGGACTTGAATAGGTGATCTTGATGGGATTAAGCACTTATAGGCATAATATGGCATACAATCCATATAATGAATTATTGACATGGAATTGTGGGTCTATTTATCTTAGAATTGCATGTCATGTAGTTGGTAATTGTTAACTGCCTTAATAATTAAGTTATGGTGTCGACATTCACTGAGCAATGACTTGATTATTTTGGATCTTGGATCACTATAAGATTGCTATTTGTAATCTTATGAATTAATAGGGTTGACCGTTAATTTGAATATAATAGTGGGAGCATAGATAATTAAAGTCCTTATTAATTCCTTCAATTATATTAATTTTTAAAACAATGGACTCATGCAAAATATCTTCTGTTTAGATAAACATCGAACACCAACAATAGTTGATAGGTTCACTGTGATTTGTCCATGAGAAAGAGAAACTTAATGGGAGTAATTCAATGATTGGTTCAGCATGTTGAGAATTGTTCTCACACATGAGCGGAAGCTCTATGTCCTAGACGCACCAGTATCTAATGAACCAACTCCAAATGCACCTAGAGAGGAAATGGATGCTTACAAGAAGAATTTTGATGACGTTATGGACATTAAATGCTTAATCATTTTCTCCAATAATAATGAGATTTAGAAGCAACACCGGGACATGGATATTAGTGAGAAGATAACATATATTAGGAACATGTATCAAGAACAAGCAATGCAAGAGAGGCATGATGTCTCAAAGGCCATGTATAAGCTAAAAATGGTAGAAGGTGATCCAGTTGGAACCCATGTAATTAAGTTAATTAGGTATGTGAAAATTCTTGAAAGACTGAGTTTTCATTTAGGTCAAGAGTTGGCCATAGATGTAATCCTACAATCATTGCCAAATTCATACAATTAATTTGTCATGAATTACAACATGAACAATTTTGATTAGGCATTGACTGGGTTACTTGGCGTGTTTAGGATTGTTGTTGAGTAAAATGAAAGACGATCCCAAATATGTGTTGATGGTCAATAATTGAAAAGAAAAATCCAAGGGCAAATGAAAATCTTAGAAAATTTGTAAGCTAGCCAAAAGTATTTTTCACTTAAAGAAAAAAGGAGGAGTGGTTAAGGGAGGAAATGGTCACCATTGTGACCATGATGGACATTGGAAGAGAAATTTCCCTCTCTACCTTGAGGAACTGAAGAAGAAGAAGAAGAAGTAAGGGATAGAGATATCCACATAAGGTATATATATTATCAAGGTAAACTTATCTACTTCTTCATCATGGGTATTGGATACCGGATGTGTATCTCACATATTCTCTTACATGTAGTATTTGAAGAAAAGTAGACATCTGATCAAAGGGGAGGTGGGACTAAATGTTATAAATGGAACAAAAGTTGTTGCCACTAAAATAGGCATCTATTGTTTATCTATATCTAGTGGACTTGTAATTGAGTTGGAGAACTACTATTATGTATATGACATAAATAGAAATATTATTTTTGTATCTTGTTTGGACAAGAATGGTTGAGTTTCTAATAAAGAATGGTTGTATTTCCATTTCTAAAAAATGTGATCTTTTATGGAAGTGTATGAGTATCTTATGGTCTTTATTTATTAGATCTTGAGACAAATGTAAACATAAATACATATAAGTTAAAACCTAATGACTCAAACAAAACATATCTTTGCCACTATCGTATAACATAAATGATAATCACACTTCTAGACTCCATACAGATGGTTATCTAAACTCTTTAGATTGTGAATCGATAAATACATGCAAATATTATTTATTGGACAATATGACAAAAGCATATTTCACTGACAATAGTGAGAGAGAGAGAGAGTGACTTATTAAGACTCCTCATACATACCGATGTACGTGGACCTTTTAGGACAAGTTCTAGAGGTGTATAGCAATGCTTCATCACTTTTACTAATGATTTCAGCAGATTTAGATATGTGTATCTTCTGAAACACAAATTTGAATCCTTTGAATAGTTCAAATAATTCATGAATGAAGTACAATATCAACTTGTCTAAAGATTGAAGCACTTCAATTAGATTGAGGTGATGAATATCTTAGCCAAGAGTTTGAGGTTATTCTAAGGTATTGTGGTATTATATCACAAGAGACTCCACTCAGAACACCACAAAATAACATTATATCAGAAAGAAGGAATCACACCTTGTTGGACATGATAATATACATGATGAGTTTAGCTAATATTTCAATTTCCTTTTGGGTTTAAGCTCTTGAAAGTGTTGTGTTTACACTTAACTGAGAAGCTCCCCAATATGTTGAAGATATGCCATATAAGATTCGAAATGGGAAACATACAAATATGTCTATCATGAAAATTAGGGGATGTGAAGATTATGTCAAGAAATTGTTTTGTGAAAATCTTGGACCTAAATATAATATATGTAATTTTATTGGATACCCTAAGGAACTAAAGATAATGAATTCTATATTGTTGTTATGTATGCCCAGAGAGCCAATCATGTGATGATTGTAATGGCATAACTTGTAAATGAATTGATTATTAATAAAAGGCAAGCTTCTAATTCATTATGTCTAATTCAGTTTTGAGATAATGACGTAAAATTATAAATGTCTAGAGAATAATATTACTCGATGATGTATGTCTTCAAGTATTATCCTTGGGTAAATGAGATCATACATATGTCAAGAATACATATACATATTCTCAATATGTCCCTAATTGATTGTTATTGTGGAAGGTTGATAGACAACAACAACACATAAGATCAGATTGTGGGTTGGTTGAACACTGTGAGACTAACACATGGAAGCCATTTTCATGGAAGTCATAGTAATCTCTCATAGTGATGGTGATAGTTGTGGTTCTTAGACTTGAAACCACTACACTCATTACATGTCGTTGCTAAAATATGGGTTGTTATAAGGTGATGATTGAGTGACTTTGACACACAGGGATAGACTATGAATGATAGAAATGGGATTTGTCCCTCCTACTATAGTGTGATGTCCTAGGCCTCTTGACTAGTGAGACTGATCAATACATGACCATGCACATGTGAGTAATTATGTCATATTAAGCTTACATATATGTCAGATTGTCTACTCTTGTTCAAGAAACAAGATTGGATGATAAAGAGGGTGATTTCTCCATGCCTCGAGTTCAATCTGGACATCAGTGACAAAGGAACTATACAAGCATTGCAATACCATACACATATTATAGGTTGAAGTTGTTCCCCAACATTTACTTGGGTATCATTGATGTGCGACTAGGAAAAAAAATGCTTGTGATGTCATAAGTTGTTATGGACATTCACTGCCAACATAATATGGGACCTATAGGGTCACACACATAGGTCTCGACCTAGAAGAGGAGTTTAATCCTGAATGACAATTGAATTAAGTACTAAAGTGTTTAGGTATTTGATTCACGCAACGTATAGTATGAATACGCTGCCAAACGCCCATCTTAAGTGTTGAGACGAACGTCTGGAGTGCCAAATGGTTGTCTCAAGTGTTGAGACGTGTGTCTGGGGAGTCAGACCTAATTTGAGTTGAAATTGGCTAAAATATGAACCGACTCAACCGACTGGCTCAACTCAGGTCACCAGATGACCGTCAGGGTGACCGAGATGGCTTTCTCTCATGGGTGAGATCCAATTTGGCTGAGGGAAGATTCTAGATATTTTCAAGTTTGTTTCGATTGTACATTACTTATTATGCAAGGAATTACTATGTAATATTAATTGGAATTGAAATTGTCAATGTCATATGCGATTGGGAAACTACGAAATGGTCATATCGTAGTATGAGACGATTATCTCGCATGCTAGACGACCATATGGTCTACCAAACAGACATTTTTGCAGTTGCAAGTTGTGAAAATTCAAGATCTTCTGGTCCCTTCCACTCCCGCAACGACTGGGAACCTGGACCTAAACCATGCCTATAAATAGAGGGGTACCGGGGGCTTCCTAGAGTACAACACAAACAACTGAGAATCAATTTCTTTGATAAATGTTGTCCTCTATAGTTGTAGTAACCACGAGATCCCAAGAAAGTTCTACATGACTAGGGGGAACAACTAGGGAGAGAGCAATTGAGATAATTGTTGTGGTAGAGCAAGTCGGTGACTAGTACGTCAATGGGAGGGACAACTCCTTCCTATCCATTCCAGTAGGATGACAAAAGTCCTAGGAGGTCCGTGTGGACTTCTCTATAGGTAGGAGGTTGTTGTCTGATGTTAGGAGGACAACGTCAACAAACAGTTCATGATAAGAGGAGCTGTTGAAGAAGACAAGGTATGTGGTTGTTTTCTGTAGTGTAGACCAAGAGGTGCAGTAGTTTGATGAGTCCCAGTGCAACCAGGATTTAGAGTTGCACATCTACAACGATGAGGATCATCTCTATACTTGTTCCAGGAATAGGTATAACCTCCAAACCATCCTTTCCATCTTACAGTTATTGACACGATCCGTTGGTTATGGGAGTATGGTAGATAAAAAATTTATTTTCATTGCCTACTCTATAGACATATTTCCCTATAGTGGTATCAAAGCCAAAATCATGTTACTATATTATGGGATAATCAATATGATAAGATTTTGGTTTTAGTTGTTCCATTATTGCATGCGATGCGAATAAAATCTTGTCAAATCCAATACCATGATAATCCCAAACTATTATATATGATATATATGCAATTTACATGTGTCACCCTAAAAGTTGTTTGATGGTGGATGTGTAGCATGATTATGGCCAATAAACCATATTGTCTATTCATGGTTGTGTTGTTGGTTGTGTGACGCCCCCTCCATAATAAGCAAAATTTCTCAAAACCAAACTGCGGAAATAAAACGAAACATCCAGTTTACCATAAAACATAGGAAATTAAACTAAAACCATGTAACCATATAAGTTACAACATATTGCACATGAGTCTACATAATTAAGGTTGATTAAGAAACCATCTAAACAACACTAAACATGGCTCATATGCATGTTACTCAAGTATATATGTCTCAAACACCCATCATACATGTGTCTCGCATATCCATCATATACATGTCGCGACCACCACCCACTCATCAAGGTGTCTCAACCGTGACCTCATAGGCAAGACATGTCTCGACCTCGAAGAAGGGAAGTCTCAACCTCAAGGACTAGACCATGTCACGACCTCAAGCATCAAGGACATGTCGTGACCTTCAACCTATTAGGGTTAGGTCACAGTTGTGACACTAGGTCATCCATCTCGACCAACCCAAACCAAAGAAATCCATCTTGACCAAGCAACCCATGGGTCATGACCATCAAGGAGGTAGATAGATGCCTAGACCCAAACACCAGGCACAAAGTGTCGTGACCCCACTAAAACATGGTGTAGCAACCACATAGATCGAGTTACCACCAAAGCAAGGGGACAAAACCCAGAACGGGGATTAAACATGATCAAAACAGAAGGTATTCATAGCTAAAATAGATAGTTAACTAAGGAAAACCATCATGTGCATGGGAAAGAAACCTCAAACCAAACGGTCACCAAAACCCTAGAGCATGAACCATAAAACCACCATGAAAACACCTCATCAATGAGGGATAAAACTATGTTTAACACTTCCAAAATAGAATGTATGCTCCATAGGACATCAAAGCACATGAGTACCATGCATGCAACCAAAACCAAGGTCAAAAGGTAGAAGAACACAACAATTACACAACAATAACTAAAATTGGGTTCTATCAATTGGGGTTTTTTATTCCAAGCTAACCAAGCAAGTTAATCATCACCAAACAAGATTTAGAGCAATGTATTATCTCTTAGAACATTAGGGGTACGTTTTAGAGAGAGAAAACAGCAACATGAATGTATGAAAAGTGCAAATAATAGAGATGGTTAAGAGTTATATCACATTCCTTAAGGAAGATCACTCTAAAGATTGCAAGCTCCAAGCACACGATCACCAAGGGAAAAAGAAGCTCCACTAAAGCTCCACATTCGGCCACAAAGCACCTCAAGAAGGATAAGACATCATGTGAATGATGGCATGAGGGAAAAGCACAAAAAGGAACCTTAGACCAATCCAAAGAAAGAAGGATAAAAGAGAGGAGAAACTCCCTCTCATTTGGATGTCACCTTGTCAAAAGATGGCCTATTACCCTTGTGATGAGGAGATCTCTTCTCCAGAATGGACACCATGTCAAAATATAGTACAAGGCTGAGGAAAGAGAATAAGATGGGGTAGGAGGTTAAAAAGAAATGCCATTAAGGAAAGGTAAACACTTACCAAGGTCGAAGATGACCAAGGACCACCACAAGCACCACATGCAAGGGAAGTCCGACCACCAAGAGCTCCAAAATAGATTTTCTTTCTCCTCAAGGCTCCAAGGATGACCAAGCAAGAAGGCAGGAAGAAGATGACCGAAAAAGAGTTGCTTTCATGGAGAGACAAGGGTTTACAAAACAAAGGAGGAGATAAGTTGGGTGAAAGATGAGGTGTCAACAAGATACACTACTACAGAAATGGCTTATAAGTCACTTTTAAAGGCGTCGGTTATATAAATACACCGACACCTAAAACTTAAAGTGTTGGTTTAATTAAAAAACCGACATCTATCTGTGAAGGGTGACCAGACACGGGTATCGCTTTTATTCAGTGTCGGTTCCCTAATAATAAACCGACGCCTAAAATTAATCGCCAAATCTAAAATTTCCTGTGAAAAAAATAACCTCTAAAATTTAACATATGGCGTCGGTTATTAACTATTAAACTGACGACGAAAGGTTATTCGTGAGACAAAAATTGGGCACATTTTGTTCGTCGGTTTTACTACAATAACTGACGCTTATGGGTTTTTCCACGTTGTTCTCGGGAAATTTTTCACACCCTTTGAGCGTCGGTTTTTGAAAGCAACCAATGATTATGGTCATAAATCGAGAACAATTTTTTTAATCGGCATATGTAGATAGACGTCGGTTTTTTTGTAGTAAAAACTGACGACTATCATTGAGAATAGGTGTCAGTGTGTTTTTATAACCGACACCTTTAGTTTTACGTGTCGGTTTTTTTTACTAACCGACGTCTATGGTGCAGTTAATAGCCCCGTGAAATAGAGAACTTTTCCCCATTGTCTCTGTTTCATTACGAACCTACTAGGTCTGGCGATTATTGTTGGTGCTCCCCGTTGTCGTTGCTCCCGCCGTCGTTGCCCCAATGACTGTGGCCCCCGCCGCCGTTGCTCCCCCGTGCTGCCACCACTAGCTGTTGTTGATCCTCTCCTCACTGACACTGCATCCTGGTCGCCCGCTCACCGCTGACGCTCCTCTCCTCACTGTTGCTGCTCTCTCCTCATCGACGCTCTGCTCCTGGTTGCCCGCTCACCGCCTCCTGGTCACCCGCTCATCGTCCCCGCCTGCTCGCCGCCACCGCCCTCTCTCCGGCTTGCAGCTCCGACCACCAAATCACTGCACCTGGTACCCTTCTTCCTCCTCTTCCTGCTTAGACAATAGGGTTTCTCTGACTTGCTCCTTGCTCCTACTCCTGGCCCCCTACCTCTCTTCCTGCTTCTTCCTCCTCTTCTCATTTTTAATTGAGTTGTACATGCATAAAAATAGTTCCTACTTCATATAAGCTTCGTATGTATGCACTGTTGCACCCATTTACATCTTTATGTATGAACTACTGCACCTACATTACATATTTATCATTTGTACATACATTGTTGCTCTGCTATGAACTCAACCACTAATATTTACTGATACATTATACTTGTACCTATACATACATTCATACCTTAGTTTTTCTTATATTGTTATTCGTTCAACTAATGTATTATCTATGTAGGTGTACTTTGTAGTTTGCAATACATATAACAGTATAATGTACATATCATGTACTGCCTACTACTGTATAATGCATATTCTATACTATGTAGCATGTACCTCTAAAGCATAACTTATTACATATATCATGTACTGCCTGCTACTATATATTCATATACTATGTAGTATGTACCACTAGTGTGTATATATCATATATGGGCTACTTCTATATATATTTAATTTAATATATTACTAGTTACTAGATTCAGTATGTTATAATTGAGTTTATCATCTATGTAGTATGTACCACTGGTGTATATATCATCTATGTAGTATGTACCACTAGTGTATATATATCATCTATGGGATACTTCTGTATATTACTTTATTTATCAATTGATATGTATTTATTTATCTATTGTTTGTATTTATTTATGTACTGTTTCAGGAATGAATTGATCATCTACTACTGCCTTCCGTCTCCCTTCCCGTCGCCTGCTCACCTGCCTTCTTGACTTCCTACTCTCCTACCCTCCGTCTCACCCTCTCTCCCTACTGACGCCCGATTGGGCTCAAACAGAGGTAAACATCCCCCAAAATCATGTTTTATTACATTGTTTGATCTTTAATCACATAGACTTAATCAACATTGCTACTTGTATGATCCTAGTGATTAAAAGCACTCTTTCCTAGTCCCCTCACTAACTCATGTTCCCTTGAGATGAGTGTTAATTGATCTAGCTTGCTTACTTTCCTTGTAATGCCATCTTTTATGTGCTATGACCCACTATTCACCTTTAGAGTATTAAAATGATGCAACTTGTACACTTGTTGAATTTGAACTTATAAATCCTATGAAATGATATCACCCCACAAAATCAGTAGTCACTATTATGTCTTGTACACTCTAGAATCAAGATCTAATATTCTTATGCTATTTTAACACCATGAGACCTTTTTTGCTCATTCTAGTGGATTATTATGACCTATGATGACCTAACATGAAACCATGCTCTTAATGATATGATTTTTTTGGCCTAGAAACCCATCCAAGATTTACTCATTAGGAGTAAATCTTGGATAGTTCCCAGTTTGGGACTGTTCTTGAACACCTAATCTCACTTAGGATGTAAGTGTATAATGTGTATTGGGTTTTCAAGGAAATTTTAGTAGCATTTCCCCGTTTGTTCTCTAAGTATATATGTACTTGGAGAACAACGGGGAAATGCTGCCGAAATTTTCTTGAAAACCCAATACACATTATACACTTACTAGTGAGATTAGGTGTTCAAGAATGGGATAGGTAGTACACATTTATTATATATAAGAATGGCAACACATGTATTTGTTAACCCTAGACCCTAATCTTGTTGTAATATATAGCTTTTTTTCTCTTTGATCATAGAATGGATAGATCATGGATGTCCATTCGCAATCGTTGCACCCCAGAGTTTATATCTGGTCTTGACCAGTTTATTAGATTTGCCGAGGAACATAGGAAACAACCTGGAGATAGGTTCTACTGTCCATGTAGGCATTGCGGTAACAACTTGAAAGTCAGTAATGGTGACGAAATCAGAAGTGATGTCATGTCAAACAGGATTGTACAAGGCTATACAGAATGGCACTGGTATGGAGAGATTTCAAACCTGAAACTAGTGGATGTCGATAGCAGTGCTTGTGTGGAAGAAGAAATTGCCTCCGATGACGTAGATGTTAATGAACCAGTTCCAGTAGACATTGTTGATGTGATGTTGGATAGTTGTGGGGTAGAGCACACCAAAACTGATCCACCTCCCATGTTTAGAAACATTGTGCATGATGCTGAGATACCGTTATACACGGGTTGTAAGTTTACGAAGCTTAGCGCTGTGTTGAGATTGTATAAATTGAAAGCTAACAATCAATGGAGCGACAAAAGCTTCATCTCATTGTTGTCTTTGTTGAAAGAAATTCTTCCTGTAGGAAACGAGCTGTCGATCTCAACATACCGGTTAAAGAAATTGTTGTGCTCAATGGGAATGGAGGCCAAGAAGACACACGCATGCAAGAATGATTGTGTATTATTTCAAAAGGACTATGTAGATTTGAAAGAATGTCCAAAATGTGGTGCGTCAAGGTATAAATTGACGACTTCAGAGGAGTCCAAAACTGGTTCTCCCGCCAAGGTGATGTGGTATCTACCTATAATACCACGGTTTCAACGTTTGTTTGCCAATCCTATATATGCAAAGAATTTGAGGTGGCATGCACATGTTAAGAAAAATAATGATGGGATCCTACGACATGCGTCAGATTCCCCACAGTGGAAGAAGATTGATGTATTGTACCCTGAATTCAGTGAAGAGGATAGGAATCTAAGACTTGGGCTTTGTACAGATGGGATGAATTTGTATGGGACATTGAGCAGCCAACATAGCACTTGGCCAGTTATGCTTGTTATATACAATCTTCCTCCCTGGTTGTGTATGAAAAATAAGTATGTTATGTTGTCGTCTTTGATATCAGGCCCTAAACAACTTGGAAATGATATCGACATTTATCTTGAACCTATGACTGATGACTTGAAGAAGCTCTGGGGTGAAGGTGTGATGACCTATGATGCTTCACGAAGAGAGACATTTTGTTTGCACACTATGTTGTTTTGCAGTGTGAATGACTTTCCAGTATATGGGAATTCGTCTAAATATAGTGTCAAAGGATCTAAAGTGTGTCCTATATGTGAAGAGAACACTGATTCAATATGACTAAAACACGGAGGCAAGACTGTATATCTTGTTCATCGAAGGTTTCTTCCAAAATTTCATCTGTATCATAGGTTGCACAAAGCATTCAATGGACAGAATGAGGAACGTAGTGCACCTAAACCTATATCAGGGGAGGATGTTTATGAAAGAGTGAAAGACATCTCCAATGAATTTGGTAAGAGATCACAATGTATGATGGCCACAAGGAGTGACAAGTCTTTATTCAAGAAGAAGTCGATATTTTGGGATCTTCCTTATTGGAGTTCTTTGACAATCAGGCATTGTATTGATGTCATGCACGTTGAGAAAAATGTATGTGATAGCGTCATCGGTACTCTATTGAATATACCAGGTAAGACTAAAGATGGGATAAAATCCAGAATGGACCTACGTGAAATGGGAATAAGGACAGAATTAACAGAAGTAGTTAGTAGCGATCGGAGAACATACTTACCTCCCGCTTGTTACATGTTGTCTAGAAAGGAGAAGAAAGCATTTTGTGATGCCTGGTAAATGTTAAGGTGCCATAGGGTTACTCATCCAACATCCGTACATTGGTATCAATGAAAGATCAGAAGTTGATAGGTCTTAAATCTCATGATTGTCACACTCTAATGCAACAAATATTTCCTATGGCAATTAGATCTATATTGCCGAAGCATGTAAGGTTTGCAATCACCAGACTTTGTTTCTTTTTCAACAGTCTGTGCAGCAAAGTTATTGACCCTGATACTCTCAAAAATTTGCAAAGAGAATTGGTTGTTACCCTATGTCAGCTTGAGATGTATTTTCCTCCGTCATTCTTTGATATCATGGTACATCTTGTTGTCCACTTGACTAGGGAAGTGAAAATGTTGGGATCAGTTTTCTTGCATTGGATGTATCCATTTGAACGATACATGAGTGTTTTTAAAGGTGATGTTCGAAACCGTTATCGGCCTGAAGGGAGTATTATTGAGAGTTATGTGGCGGGAGAGGTTATGGATTTTTGCAATGACCTTTTGAGTGGTAATGACGCTCCCGTGAATGACAAGAATATTGAGGAGCATTTTGGCAAAGGAGTTTTGGGATCACGGGTCGATCCAATTCAATGTGGCTTGCTAGAGAGCATAACAAGACAGTTATTAAGTGGTTTGAAGATAAAGTCTTACATCAACTATCTCAAACACCAGATAATGTTACTAAAATCATCAAATGCCTCGCCTTTAAACCAAAATTGAATGTTGTGTCTTATGAAGGGTTTGACATAAATGGTTCCTCATATTACACAAAGCGTCAAGATGATAAGAGTTTTGTCCAAAATAGTGGGGTCACCCTTCAAGCGTCTTCATTTTTTTTTGCAAGTGCAAAGGATAAAAGTCCACGTGAAGCTAAAATGTCATATTACGATGTCATTGAAGACATATGGGAGTTTGACTATGTAGATTTCAGAATTCTACTCTTTAAATGTAATTGGGTTGACAACAACAAAGGAGTTATAGTGGATGAATTGGGTTTCACGGTAGTAAACTTTGAAAAGATTGGCAAGAAGGGTGCACCATTCATATTGGCATCACAGGCAAAACAAGTATTTTATATCGATGATCCTGCAAATGATAAATGATCGGTTGTTCTTCATGGTAAAAGTCAGTTCATTGAAGATCTTATAGATGAAGAAGAGTACTATGATAAGTATGATGACTCTAGTCCATTCTCAGTTGGGTTGCCAACACCACCAAACATTGAATTTGGGGATCACAATGACTTGTATGTTCGCTAGGATCATAATGAAGGAGTGTTAATTGATAAAAGATCACAATATTAGAGGCATGGATGTTTATATTTTTATTATGTTTTATTTTTATGAATGTGAACTTTGCAATGTGAATGTGGACTTTACAATGTGAATTACTTTACAATGTGAATGTGAACTTTACAATGTGAATTACTTTACAATGTGAATGTGTACTTTACAATGTGAACTTTACAATTAGTGTTACTTTACAATGTGAAATTTATAATTTGAATGTGAACTTTCAGATGGCTGAGCATTCCCATGATGACTGTGTTGATGATCACCGTGAGGGTGAGGACGTGATTGCGCCGCCTGACAATGTTAGTTAATTTTAATTATGAATATATCCTTGAGGTTTCTATCTATATGTTCATTTATAATTATATCATGTGAGTGTGTTTTTGATCAAATTTTAGGCTGGTGATGTACCCCCTGAAGTTGTTACAACACTTCATGAGCAACAAAAGAAAATTGAGAAAGTGAGGGGCATCACAATGATGAACAAGTTAATACATCAAAGGGGCAATGGACCCAAATTGGTTGTGGATTTCGATCAGGTAGGAAATCCATATGGAGTGAACCACAACTCATTTGTTTCATATATTGGGGTTCTTACTCGTAGCCATTGTAGTCCTATCCTAGAATCATGGAATAAAGTTCCTAAGGGGAAGAAAGACCACATATGGAAGGAACTATGCGTGAGTTAATTATTATTTGTAATTCTATTTTTGTAGATTACTAATTTTTAGGATACTAGTTAATAGCAATTCTATTTAATTTGCAGAGCATATTTTATCTAGATGAAAAGCTGCATCGTAAATGTGTGATGAAACATTGTGGGAGGGTCCTAAGGAATTATAGGACCAATCTCACCCGAGATTACATACGTGATGCTGAGAATAGGTTCTTAATTTATTCCAATTATAGACATTGATCAATATTTCACTAACTCTACACTAATAATTTTTGTTTGTATTCTCTTTGAAAAATAAATATAGGAAGAAGGAAGCCACACAGCAATGGAACTACTTGGACCCCAAAGACTAGAAGGAGTTTGTTACCCAAAGAAAAATAGATGAATTCAAGGTATTAAGCGTCACTCCCAATCTAATTAATATACATTTTTATGTATTCACCTATTCAAGATTAACCTTTAGTGTTACTAACCAAATCAATGTGCTAACCAACTAGGCTATCAGCGATGCTCAACGAGCAAAGCGTGCACTGAATGTGCACGACCACACAATGGGTCCAAGAGGATATGTAGGCATTCGCCAAAGACTACAGGCTGAGTCTATTCAGTCTACTGCTACTCAGGAGACTGTAGAGTCCTCTACTGTTGCTCCCGCACCTCTGCCTCGCCATGCTATGTGGATAGCTGGGAGGCAAAACAAGAAGGGAGAGATACAGAAGCCTACAATTGCTGAGGCGACTGCAAAAATGGTAAAAATCAACTCTTAGAGCAATCTATCGATATTGATTATTTTTATGTTTACTTACAATTTGTGTTGATGGTGATTAGAGGGAGCTGCATGAGTAGAGGAAGGAAGGCAAGTTCATCCCTCAGGGCATAAGGGATGAACTGACAGTTGCTCTGGGTAACCCAATTCATCCTGGATGTGTAAGGGGTGCAGATGCTGGTGTGGGCATCAAAGCGTTCTTTGGGCCATCCCAGCGCAAACCTGTCCCAAAAGCAGGACTTTCACAAGCTGAGGTAACTTATTCTTATTTTAGAACATTATTGTAAAAGGGAATTCAATAATCAAAAACTAACATTTCTTTTATCCATGTATAGGTAGATTAATTAATAGGAGAGTCGAGGAAGTACCTGATAAAAGACTCCATGAAGCAATGAACAAGTGGCAGGCGTCTCAGACTGCCACTCAGACAATTCTATGGCGGACCATGTGGCAGACCTCTCTTCTCCTACTGCTCGTACTGTAGAGGTTGGGAGTAATCCTATAGACCCACAACCTAGCATGTCGTCTGTAAGTATTTTTATAGTATATATGATAGCTAGTCTGTTCAAGATGATATGTTTTTGTATATATGCATATAACATTCTTTACATAAATTTGTAGGGGTTGAAGCTATGGTGACTAAAAAGTGAAGGATATATCATTGCAGAGGCATCGTCTTACCCACACCTTAAAGGGTACATGTTTCATGGGAGTCCAGTACCATATGGCATGGTACGTGTGAGCCCGATACATATACTCGCTGGCTGGACGAATCTTGCACTGCCTCATGTACACCCAGATGCTGAAACACTTGGTGAGGCAATAGGCGGAGTGATACTGTGGCCCGAAGCGGATGTCCTCTATACGGATATTGTATGATAAATTTTCATTACTTTAATTTGTTAGTGTGTATATATATATGAGTCAATTGATATGAAATTATATATACAGGCCAAAAAGACGAGACCCACTACATCTCGGCCTCTACATCCTCGACTACCAAGTTGGCTTCCAGGAGACCTACACGCCTCGATAGGTTCTAATTGTAGGAGTGTGGTAGTGTGGATCGGCGAACATAATCCAAATTTCCCTATAAATATTACTATTTCGGAGAATGTTGTAGGTAAATTATACGATAACAATCTATTTATACAAGCTTAACATACGTATTAATACATATGTAATAGAAGTTTTGGATACGTATAAATGCAGGTCAAACATTCGGAAACAACATATTTATACAAGATATTTTGGAGTTGTTTAGTTATGAATGGTTGAACACATCTATGATAGAGTTGTGAATATGGTGAGATTAATGCATACGGCAATCTGGTTTATACATCCATATACCTTGTTTTATATATGGCAATCTGGTTTCTTATATATTAATGCATACGTAATACATGTTTTGCAGCCACTTACACAAGACATGTACAGATTTTGGGCTTTCCCATGTGGGATTTTGGTTCCATCTTTGATTAACGTTGTAAATACATACCCGTATTCAGTTACTTCATATTGTTGTGATGCTTTTGAATATTTTGGTAAAAATAATAAGACAGTGATAATAGCTCCATTCAATGATGAGTAAGTTTACTTTGCTTGTAATTTGGACTTAAGAAAATTACATTTTTATTGCGGATATCGAGTTATTAATTTTCTACTTTTTTTACTTGTAGTGCTAAGCTTTGGGAGTTATTAGTTATTGTCCCCAAGACATTCACCGTCTATTATCTAGATCCTGCGGGGAGTGAGTTGGATGTATTATATGTACATGCAATTAAAAGGCCATTATTCTCGTGAGAAATATTTTATGTTTTTATATCTGTTAACATCTGTTACTGCATTACTATTTAATTATGCAATTTAATGTGTTACATTAACATATATAGGGCTTTAAAAGAGTACAAAAAATCTGGAGGAAAGGTCCCCAGGAAAAAAAATCTGACACTCGTTTGGGAGAATGTGAAAGTAATTTCCTGAATCCAATGTATATATTATTTATATGAATTGTGCTTATTTGTATTTTTGAATATTTTGTATGTTTCAATTTATAGTGTGCTACATAAGACAGCGGTTGGGCATGTGCCTACTATGTGATGCGATTTATGGACCTAATCATCAAACATGTCGTATTGAAAATCGATAACATACAATAGGTATTATACATAGTCTTGTTAGATAATATGAAATATATGAATCTTATTATATATTATTATAATTATTTATATACCTCATTCTCTTTGTAGGTCTTTAAAATTGAGGACTTCAACACTGGTGCAAAGCATTTCGATGTACATGCTCCCTATACGAGAGATGAATTAGATGTTGTAAGAGAATATTGGGAAAAAGACCTGCAAAGAGTGGGAATTTTTCAATATGATTTTGTTGACAATGATGACAATGATGAATAAAGAATAACTTTGTTCTCATAATTAATTTTGTGTGAATGTGAATGAATTTTTATGAATTGTCATATGTGTGTGAAAATCATCAATACATGAATGTTTCTACATGTGTCTGAATGTGAAAAGAGATGAAATAAATGGAACTGCAAGTTGCTACTGGTTTCTAAATGCGTGTGATGAAAAAATAATGTGAATTAAATGTTCTTATACATGAGTGTGAATCGCATATATATAATATTGTCCATCATGTTAATTTTGCATGTTTGTGGCCTGTTGTTGGCTGATATCAATGGATGTCGTAAAACCTGCAGTTCATAACTGAACTACAGGTTTCTCATCTTGCGACCATCCACAACAAGTCTGCAGACTGATAGAAAAAAAACAAAAAATAGGCGTCGGTTATTTGTATAAAACTGACGACATATGGTTACAGTGTTGGTTGCCATACTAGTAACCGACGTCGATTTCCCTAATGAGGCCAGACACCATGGTCGTGCTGGACAGCACGGCCGTGGCAGCAGACCAGACATAAAATAGGCGTCAGTTATTTGTATAAAATTGACGACATATGGTTACAGTGTCGGTTGCCCTACTAGTAACCGACGTCGATTTCCCTAATGAGGCCAGACACCATGGTCATGCTGGTCAACACGGTCGTGGCAGTGGGTGAGATGGCATCGGTTATCACTAATAAACCGACGTTGATAGTGCCCCAGATGGCGCCCTTTCTGTGGCACGAAGGTATATGGCGTCGGTTTCTAAGCTAATAACAGACGCATATACCCCATGTTGACGCGTTTTCGGCGTGTTTTTGGTGGCGTGCGAAGGGTTGTGGCGTCGGTTTGAGAACTGACGCATAACGGTTGGGCTTTTAGCGGCACCCACATAGGTGTCTCTTAAAAACCGACACTAAAGGCCTTAAATAACCGACACTAAAGGCCGGTTATGTACTAGTGATAGGGCTCTAAAGGGACACTTGTCCACCCAAGAAACTAACATGTAACCACATAAAACCCACATCCATGAGATGGTGATATAAAATATGTTGTGTCTTGACCACTTAGGTCACCTAACACACATGGTCACAGTCACGACCACCCCATGGTCGAGATGAACACCAAAACATAACATGGTCGAGACAAGGCCACCAGAGGACAACTGTCTCGACCCAAGACACCCACAACCACCTTGGTCGAGACAAAACTATGAAAGGGAGGTGTCTCAACCATGAAAACCCCCTTAAGACACTCTCTAAAGGTCGATACAAGGATCACCACCTTCAACAAGGTACACATAGGCAAGGCACATCAAACCCTAAAAACCCTAATCACTACTAGGGGTGCCCTCACTCAACCAAAACCCTACTAAGGAACCCCAAAGAACCACACTCTCTCTCATGAACACAAGAGAGAGAAGGAATAGACTAGAGGTGGTAAATTACAAGATAACCCTCACAAGTGGGTAAATTGTAATTTTCCCCAAAACAAGCACAAAAAGCACAAACATCATCCAAACAATCTCAAACAGGAAACTTAGGCTCTCCACAAGCTCTAAGATCATCTCAAAGGATTAGAGAAAGATAATTAAGCACTTAATTAAATAAAAAATAGGGTTAACCCAAATCATAGTTCAGGGGGTCTTACAGGTTGATCCTTTGATCTCAGTCTGTGTATCGAGTCTCTATCTTATCTTCCCAATGTAAAGTTAATTCTTTTTTCTACCCTTGCTCCCCTCGAATGTAACTCGATGTTTATCAATTATTATATAAAAGTAAGATAGTTTACTTTCCTATTATGATTAAGATGAAGATGTCCCTAAGACGAGCCAACCAGCTGAAGGACTATGGAGGACATGGTGGACAAGTCGATTGGTTGGTGGACCCAACCAATTTGCTAGAGGAACTAGCAGATGGTGGACCAATGGAACCACGTGACCGGTGAGATGACCTAACAACCTGTTAGGAGGCGAGCCGATCAGTTCAAGGGTTGAACTATCAACCCATATTGGCAAGCACAGATCTTCATCAACAACATGTTTATGCATGTGATGTAGACCTAGATGACGTGATTCCTTATGGCTCCAAGGGATTACATTAGGCTAGCCATAACCATCACTTTCATTTATTGCATGTTTTCATTGTGGGATAAAGCATGTATATGATACATACTATATATGTGGTGATTGGATAAAGTATATGTATTTATACAAACTCCCTCATATAAAATATCAAGTCTTAGATGCTTTCCAAAAGCAGCACAAATGAAAAGCTTGATTTAGGTTCTGCCTCCGCGAGGTGTGTCGTATGTCTTGTGGAAGTGTGATGGTAATAATGTAGTTTTTACGTCTGTGGGGTGCATTATTATCATGTCAGCTTTTGAGTCAAGCTTGACTGGTGATTCTCATAGTGTCTGGGCCTAAAAGCATGTAGATGATTATGGCAATGAGTTCCACATATCATCTATCCAGAATTGCATATGATGCAATAGGAAAGAGCTGTCTACCTTGATGGTTGATTGTGTTTGCGATGTTGGTTGGGCCACAATTGAATTATCTTGGATTTGGCCTACTAGAATATTGTATGTTGCAACATTCTAAATTGATATGAGGGCTATCGATTTTGAATAAAATAGTGGGAGCGATAATAATTAAAGACCTAATTAATATCATTAAAATTTTCAAATCAAATCAAATAAAAAAAAGGTTTTTGACAAATGTAGATTTTCTATTGTAGAATCAAATGACGAACAAATCTGATTTTTGATTGGTCCTGAAGAAGGACAAACTGGATGGGAGAAATTTCCATGACTGGTTTTGGACTTTGAGAAGGGTTCTCAATGAAGAGTGCAAGCTCTACATCCTTGACAAACCAGTGCCAGAAATACATGCTCCTAATGTAGCAAGGACACAAGTGGATGCTTACTGGAAGCAAGCCAATTATTCCTTAGAGACAAAGTACCTTATGTTTAGTTGTATGAACTATGAGTTGTACAAGCAATGTGAGGACATGAGCGTTCTTAAGATGGTAGCACATCTTAAGAAAGTGACACTTGGTCTTACAAAGCAAGAAAGGGATGATATCTTGAAGGTGTTTCTTGAGTCTAATATAATAGAGGGAACCTCAATAGAAGAAAATGTGCTCAATATGATTGGACATGTGTATCATCTTGAAGAATTGGGATTCACCTTGAGACAAGAGTTGGACACTTATATGATTCTTAAGACTATATCAGACTTGCTTACCATGTTGATTTATGCTGAAGAAAAATTGAAGAATCACAAACCCGTGATGGTAATCAGTAGAGCTGAGTCTAGGGATCAAAGTAATACTGAGAATAGTTCTGAGGTCAAGCCCAAATCCAAATCCTCAACACTCAAGATAAGGAGTAAGAAAAGTACAAGAGGATCTCATCCTTTGTATTTGAAGGCATTTTGAAAGAAGAAGATGGGGATGGTGATCTCCACTTCATGTTTATAAATTATTGAGATAAATCTATCTACTTCATCGTCATGGGTACAAAATACCATATGTGGATCTCACATATGTTCTCATATGCATGATCTGAAATGAAGTAGGCCTTTAGAAAAGGGTGAGATGGAACAACAAGTTGCTAATGGTGCAAGAGTTATAGCCAACATAGTTAGAACCTATAGTATATCTCTATCCATAGGGCTTGTAATAGAGTTAAAAAATTGCTATTACATACCTGCTATAAATAGAAACATCATTTATGTATCTTGTACGGACAAGGATGCATTTGAATTCCATATTAAAAATGGTCCATGTTCTATTTCAAAAGATGGGATCTTTTATGGCAGTTCCCAAATGTCTTATGGTCTTTACTTGTTAGATCTAAAGACAGATGTATATAAAGTTAATACCAAAAGAATAAAACTCAATATCTCAAACAAAACATACCTTTGGTATTGTTGTCTAGGGCACATAAATGAGAATTTCATATCTAGACTCCATAAAGATGGTTATCTAGACTTTTTTGATTTCGAATCAATAGAGACATGTGCATCTTGTTTGTTGGGCAAGATGGCTAAGACCCCTTTCACTGGTAACAATGAGAGTGCAAGTGATCTATTAGGACTCATACATACTGATGTATGCAGACCTTTTTGAACAACCTATAGAGGTGGGTATCAATACATTTTTACCTTCATTGATGACTTCAGTAGGTATGGCTATGTTTATTCAATGAAACATAAGTCGAAAACTCTTGACGGGTTCAAGGATTTTATGAATGGAGTACAAAACCATCTTGGCAAAAGTATTCAGGCACTTCATTCTGATCGAGGTGGGGAATACTTAAGCAAAGAGTTTGAGGACCTTCTTAGATCTTGTGGGATTATTTCCCAATGGACTCCACCTGGAACACCTCAGCATAATGGTGTATTAGAAAGAAAGAAAGAATCATGTATTGTTGTATATGGTGTGATCAATGATGAGTTTAGCTGAGCTTTTGACTACCTTCTGGGGGTATGCTCTAGAAACCACCGTGTTTAAACTAAACCAAGTACCATCTAAAATGGTTCAGAAGATGCCATATGAGATATGGAATGGAAGGCATCCCAATATATCTTTTATGAGGATTTGGGGATGTGGAGCTTATGTCAAGAAAATTTTTCCTGATAATCTTGATCCTAAATCTGATAAATGTTATTTTGTTGGATATCCTAAATAATGAAGAGGATATTACTTTTATTCCCAAACTGACAACAAAGAGATTGTAGCTAGGGATGTTGCATTCCTTGAGATGGATTTCATTTCCAAAGGAATCAGTGGGAGAAAAGTAGAACTTGGAGAGGTTCAATACCAACAAGAAAACATTGAACCAATATATGAACGAGAGGAACAAAGAGATTCATAAGATGTTATGGAATCTCAAATTCCTCAAGTTATAGAGGAACCTTGTAGATCTAATAGGACACGCCTTGAGCCTGAAATATTTGGATATCTAGTAATTTAGGAAGGCAGTGAATTGGTCATATATGATGAGACAATATCCTATCAAGATGCTATTGAGGGACCAGAGTCTGGGAAATGGCTTGAGGCCATGAGATCTAAAATGGAATCCATCTATACCAACAAAGTATGGACTTTGATGGATCCACCTAAAGGGGTAAAACCCATAGGGTGCAAGTGGGTCTTCAAGAAGAAGACTGACATGGATGGAAAATTTCAAACTTATAAGAACAAATTGGTTGCAAAGGGTTTCATAGAAGTTCAAGGTGTTGACTATGACAAAACCTTTTCTACAGTGACCATGGTTAAGTCCATCATGATCATGCTTGCTATTGCAGTATATCATGACTATGAAATTTGGAAGATGGATGTTAAAACCACAATCATTAATGGGAATCTACTCGAGGATGTGTACATGACATATCCTGAGGGTTTTATAAATCCAAAGGATGCAAACAAAGTCTATAAGCTACAAAGGTCAATCTATGGATTGAAGCAAGCATCTCAGGGCTGGAATCTTTGTTTTGATGAGACACTCAAAGAGTTTGGATTTATTCAAAATGAAGATGAACCTTGTAAGTACAAGAAGGTTAGTGGGAGCATAGTGACAATCCTCATATTGTAAGTATATGACATACTCTTGATGGGGAATGACACCCCTACTTTATAAAAGGTAAAGAAATTGTTTGGAAATGTGTTCTCTATGAAAGACTTGGGAGAATCATCCTACATATTTGGGATAAAGATATATAGAGATAGATCCATAAGGCTTCTTGGACTAAGTCAAAGTACATACATTGACAAAACACATACATTGAAAAAGTGTTGAAGCGGTTCAGCATGGAGAACTCAAAGAGAGGAAACCTGCCTACTTGTCATGGTGTCCCCATGTCTAGAGCTCAATGCCCCAGTTCTTGTGAAGAAAGGGAACGCATGAGTTTGATTCCATATGTCTCACCAATTGTATCAATTCTATATGCAATGTTGTGTACCCGTCCAGACGTCGCATCTGCCTTGAGCATGACAAGCATATATCAGTTAGATCTAGGTGATTCTCACTGGATAATCATGAAGAACATTCCCAAGTACTTGAGAAGGACTAAGGATCAGTTCTTAGTCTATGAAAAAGAGTAAGATTTGGTGGTAAAGGGTTATACATATGCAAGCTTCTAGAATGATCAAAATGATTATAAGTCACAATCCATATTCGAGTTCTACCTCAACAACAGAGCTGTAAGCTGGAAGAGTTCCAAGCAAGAAATAGTTGTTGATTCTACAATAGAGGTTGTGTATATTGTTGCATCGAATGCAACAAAGGAGGTTGTATAGATCAAGAAGTTCATCACAGAACTTGGGGTTGTTCCAAGCATCAGTGAGGCAATCAAGTTGTATTGTGACAACAATGGAGCTATTGCACAAGATAAGGAACCCAGATTCAGCACTCAAAGCATATGCAAAGGTGATTACATCTCATACAAGAGATTATATAGCAAGGAGATGTAAAGATTTGCAAAGTACCAACTGAGAGAAACGATGGTGACCCCCTGAAAAAGGCACTTTCACAACAGAAACATGATGGTCATGTAAGATCACTTGGAATACATTCATAGCTGATTGGCTCTAAGTGCAAGTGGGAGTCTGTTGGTATTTATTCCAAGAGAGCCAATCATGTGATGATTTTAATGGAATAACTTGTAATGAGATAATGATGTAACATTGTAAATGTATAGAGAATAAAAATATTACTCAATGACTTATGTCTTCAAGTATTATCCTTGGGGAAATGAGATTATATGGATGTCAAGAGTACATATACATATTCCCATTATGTCCCTAATCATTAGTTATTGTGGAAAATTGATAGACAACAATAACACATAAGATCAGAGTGTGGGTTGGTTGATGACCAAATCTCATTAGCCATGATATGTCTATATCAAACCAAGCACACAGATACATGTTAGAGAATAGTGTATCAGATAGATCCACCGTGAGACTGGCACATGGAAGCTATTTTTGGGGAAGTCATAGTCATCTCTCACAGTGATGGTGGTGGTTGTGGTTCTTAGACCTAAAATCACTGCACTCGTCACTTGTCATTGGGTACACTTTGACATCATCAAATGCAGTCCGGAAACATGGGTTGTTATAACGATATTGATTGAGTGAATTTGACACATGGGGATAGATTGTGAGTGAAAAAAAATGTGATTTGTCCCTCCTACTGGAGTGTGATGTCCTAGGCCTCTAGATTAGCGAGACTAAGAAATGCATGGCCATGCACATGTGAATCAATTTGTAACATCAAGCTTACATATATCTTAGATAGAGACTAAGAAATGCATGGCCATGCACATGTGAATCAATTTGTGACATCGAGCTTACATTTATCTTAGATAGTTTGCTTTGGTTCAAGAAACAAGATTAGATGATAAAGAGGGTGACTGCTCCATGCCTCAAGTTCAATCTAGACATCAGTGACAAAGGAACTATACAAGTACTACAACACTATACACATATTATAGGTTGAAGTTGTTCCCCAACTTCCCATTTACTTGGGTAGAATTGATGTGTGACTAGGCACCACTGATTGCTTTTGATGTCTTAAGTTGTTACGGACATTCACTGCCAATGTAATATGGGACCTATAGGGTCACACACATAGGTCTCGACCTAAAAGAGGAGTTTAATCTTGAATGACCATTGAATTAAGTACTAGAGTGTTTAGATATTTGATTCACGTAACATATAGGCTAACTGCATTGCTAAACGTCCATCTCAAGAATTGGGATGGTCGTCTAGAGTGTCAAACGGTTGTCTCAAGTGTTGAGACGGGTGTCTGGGGAGTCAGGCCTGATTTGGATTGAAATTGGATAAAATATGAAATGACCCAACCGACTAGCTCAACTAGGGTCACCACACAACCATCTGGAGAGACAGCCGCCTCGCATGGGCGAGATGGTCCAATTAGACTGAGGGAAGGTTCTAGATATTTCCAAATTTGTTTTGATTGTACATTACGTATTGTGCAAGGAATTAATATGTGATGTATATTGGAATCAAAATTTGTAATTTCATATGTGATTGGGAAACTGCAAACGATCTTCTCACAGTATGAGGTGACAGTCTCGCATACCAAAGGATTGTCTGATGTACCAAATGGCCATTTCGGTGGTTGCGGGTTGCAAATTTTAAGATCTTCTGGTCCCTTCCACTCCCGCATCGATTGGGAACCTGAACCCAAACTCCACCTATAAATAGAGGGGTACTGAGGGCTTCCTATATTACAACATAGACAATTGAGAATCAGTTGCTCTGACAAACATTGTCCTCTCTGGTTGTGATAACCACAAGAGCCCAAGCAAGTTCTACCTGACTAGGGAGGAACAACAAGGGAGAGAGAAATTGATATCATTATTGTGGGAGAGCAAGTTGGTGACTAGTACACCAACGGGAGGGAAGACTCCTTCCTACCCATTATTGTAGGATGATAGGAGTTCTAGGCAGTCTGTGTGGACTTCTCTAGAGGTGGGAGGTCATTGTCTGCCGCTAGGAGGACAACGTCAACCAGCAGTTCGTGACAAGAGGAGTTGTTGAAGAAGACAAGGTTTGTGGTTGCAGTCCATGGTGCAAACGAAGAGGCATAGCAGTCCGACGAGTCCTAGTACAACCAGGATTCACAGTTTCACATATACAATGATGAGGATTGTCACTAGACTTTCACCAAGACCATGTATAACCTTGAAACCATCCTTTCAATCTTATAGTTATTGACACAATCCACTGGTTATGGGGAATATGTTAGATAAAAACAATTTATATCCACTGCCCGCTCTATATCCATATTTCCCTACATATATTCCATATGGAAACCAATTGTTTGTTGCCAAATAAGCTATAATCCTTGAAAATGAATTTCTTTCTAGTGGAAACAGTGGGAAGAAAATAGAACTTGAATAAGGTCAAGTCCAACAAGATATCATTGAACCTATGGAGGTAGAGAAGGAACAAGAGGAACCACAAACGATTATGGATCTTCATGTCACTATTATAGAATATGAACCTCAGAGGTCTATTAGGGAACGTCTTGAGCCTAAGAGATGTGGATTTCTTGTAACTCAAGAAGATGATGTGTTGGTCATTGAAGATGATGAGCGAACTTTCTACAATGAGGCTAGTGAGGGAACATACTATGATAATGGCTTGAGGCCATGATATATGAGATGGGTTGCATGTATAGAAAAGGTATGGACCTTGGTGGATCCACCAGAAGGGGTAAAATGGATACGGTGCAAATGGGTCTTGAAAAAGAAGACTCGCATGGATGGTAATGTACAAACTTACAAAGGTAGATTGGTTGCAAAAGGTTTCAAACAATTTCAAGGTGTTGACTATATGAAATTTTCTCACCATTTTCCATGGTTCAATCCATTAGGATCACACTTGCCATTACAACCTATCATGACTATGAGATTTGGAAAATGGATGTTCAAACTACTTTCCTTAAAGGTAATCTTCTAGAGGATGTGTACATGACACAACCTGAAGGTTTTATCACTCCAAATGAAGCCATCAAAGTCTATAAGCTATAAAGATCGATCTATAGATTGAAGCAAGCATCTTGGAGCTAGAATCTTCATTTTTATGAGACAGTCAAATAGTTTGGATTTATTAAAAATAAAGACGAATGTTGTGTTTACAAGAAGGTTAGTGGGATAATTTTTTGTATTTCTCATATTGTATGTAGATGACATACTATTGATGGGAAATGACATACCTACTCTACATTTGGTTAAAATAGGGATGGGAAACACCTTATCCACAAAGGACATATGCATAACATCCTATATTCTAGGAATTAATATCTATAGATATATACCTAGAAGGCTTATTGACCTACAAAGTACATACATTGAAAAAGTTTTAAGAGGTTTACATGCATAATTCTAAGAGAGGAAACTTACCCATGCCTCATGGAACAAGTTTCTATAGAATTTGATGTCTTGTCGCTTTGTGGAAGAGAGGGCATGCATGAGTAAGATTCCATATCCCTCTACAAATGGATCTATCATGTATGCAATGATATGTACATGCCCAGAGTTTGAGTATGCTTTGATCATGATGAGCAGGTTTTTGATTCAGGTGATGGGCATTGGATAGTTATAAAGAACATCCTTATGTACTTGAGAAGAACTAAGGATGAATTCCTAATTTATGTTGGTGGGGAAGAGTGAGTCTTAAAAGGTTATAATGATGCAAGCTTCCAAACCAACAAGGAAGATTGTAGATCGCAATCTAGATTCATGTTTGGTCTAAACAATGGAGTTGTAAGTTGGAAAAGTTCCAAGAAGGAGATTTGGTTGATTGTACTTCATAGGTTGATTACGTTGTTACCTCCAGTGCAGAAAAGGAAGTCATAAGGATCGAGAAGTTCATCAATGAACTTGGAGTGGTTTCAACCCTTATAGAAGCAATAAAACTTTACTACGACAGCAATGGAGTTGTTGCACAAGCTAAGGAACCCAGATCGCATCACCATTCCAATAACATACTCAAGAATTACCATATAATATGTCAGATCTTACATTGAGGAGATATAAATATTTGCATAATACCAAATGAAAGCAACATTGTTGATCCTCTAACTGAAGTACTTTCATAGAAGAAACATGATGGTCATGTTAGATTGATTGGACTTATGTTCAAGTGTGATTGTGTCTAGTACAGGTGAGAGACTGTTGGTTATATGCCTTGAGAGACATCATGTGATGATTATAAAAGGTATATTTTGTACTTGATCTTATTATTAATAAAATGCAATTCTGATTATTATGTTTGTTATAGTATTGAGATAATAAATAAATCTGCTAATGTCCTAAAAAATTTAACTCGATGGCATATGGTTTGGGTTGAGGACCTGAACATGACATCATATGTATAATAAGAGTTCTCATTATTGTTATGTACCTAGTCAGTTATTATTTTGGATAGCACAGGACAATAAAATACATAAGACTAGCATGTATGGTGAGTGATGATTGTCTCTTTAGTTATGATATTGGATATCAACTCAAATGCATGGGTACTTGTTAGAGAACAAGTTGTACTAGGCATACCCACCTTGACATTGACACATGGAAGTCATGTAATGACATGTTAGAGTCATATTTCAATGTGGAAATGGTGTTTGTGATCCTTAGCTCATTGTAGTATCACATGTTGTTCTGTATACTTTGCCACTTGCTCAACATGCTCTCAAATACGAGTTGCCAAAAAGTGATGATTGGGTATATTGTGACACATGGGGCATACTATGAGTGATCTAGATGAATTTGCCATTCCTTTGAACTGATTTCCCCGACCACTTGATAAGAGAGACTATGAAATGCATGACCATGATCACATGTCTGAAGTCATTGTAGTAACACATGATGTTCTGTGTACTTTGACACAGGCCCAATGTACTCTCAAGTCTCAAATACAAGTTGCCAAAAAGTGGTGATTGGGTACACTATGACACATGGGGAATACTACAAGTGATCTAGATGGAGTTTGTCCCTCCTTTGGAGTGATATGATTGACCAATTGATAATAGATACTATGAAATGCATGACCATGCTCATTTGATCCAATATATGATATTGAGATCGTATTATCTCGAATAGCCTGATCTAGTTCAAGAAAAGAGATTGAACATCAATAGGATGACATTCCATGCCTCAATTTGGATCTACATATTTGTGACAAAGGTATTATACAGTTATGGAAAAATTGATCACTTTTACAAGTTATATTGTTATCCAACTCATTCCTATTACTTGGGCAGAAATTATGTGTGGTCAGTCACTAATCTTTACTTGTGTTATTTTAGAAGGGAAATATGACATCAGATAGGCAGAGGAAAAAAATACTAACATATTTCCCATTAACCAGCAGATTGCGTCAATAACTATATAATGTGAAGGATGGTTTTATGAAGATATACCTAGTTCTGGAGCAAGTCCATTGAAAATCCTCATCGATGTAGATGCACACTCTGCCTTGGACGATGTTTTTGCAACTCCTAGTCACACTCGGACTCGTCTGACTGCTCCATCATGAACAACAGACTCGGACAACTGTTACAGTGGCTCCTCAGATCTCGCCACAGACTGTGAGTTAACGTTGTCGTCCTAGCAGCATCCAAAGGACTCCTGCCTCTAGAGTATCCACACAGACTAACTAGAACTCATGTTGTCCTACATGAATGGACAGGAAGGAGTTGTCCCCCCCCCCCGTTGGTGTACTAGTCACCAACATGTTCTCCCACAACAATGATCCTCAGTTGTTTCTCTCCCATGGCTATCCCTCCCTAGTCGGGTAGGACTTGCCTGGGCTCTCATGGTTACCACAACTAGAGAGGACAACACTTATTAGAGTAATTGATTCTCAATTGTATGTGTAGTAGTTGTGCTTCGGGAAGCCCCCAGTACCCCTCTATATATAAAAGGGGTTAGGTGCAGGACTAAAGCGGGAGTGGAAAGGACAAGTAGATCTTGAATTTTTGTAACTTTTCTAGAATTTTCACAACTTATTTGCAACAAAAAGGTTGTTTCACCAAGTCAACGGTCCTCTCGCATGTGAGATGGCCATTTGATGTTTTCCCAGTCATATATGAATTGGCAAATTGTTTCCTAATTCATGTCATACATTAATTTACTTGCACCCCAAGTATGTGCAATTGAAATGAGTTCGAGAAAACTCCAGAACTTTTGTTCATCCCAACCGGTCCGTCTCATACAAGCAAGACGCCTGTCTCACTCACCCAAATGACCACCTGGTAAGTTTGAGTCAAGTTGATCGGTTCAACATCTTGAACTGATTGGTTCATAGGGAAGAAATAAGCCAATTTTATTTTTGATCTACCTGACAACCCAAATGCCATCTCAACACTTGAGACGCTCGTATGGCTGCCCAAACAGCCATCTCACCCAGTGTGATGGTCGTTTGGCATTTCATTCAGCCAATTCGCTGATTTGTTGTGCAAATTGAGTACATAAACACTTTAGTAATTAATTCAATTATCATTCAAGATCTGAACTCCTCTTCTAGGTGAGTTCCTATGTGTGTGACCCTATAGGTCCCATATCACGTTGGCAATGAATGTCCATAACTAGCTTCTGAGATCACAAGCAAAGAGTAGTACCTAGTCGCACGTCATTGCTACCCAAGTGAATGGAAAGTTGGGGAGCAACTTCAACCTAAAATCTATGTATGGTGTTATAGTGTTTGTATAGTTTCTTTGTCATTGATATCCATACTAAACTAGAGGCATGGAGTAGTCACCCTCATTATTATTCAATCGTGTTTCTTGAACCAGAGCAGACTACATGAGATATATGTGAGCTCAACATATTGACTCACATGTGTATGGCCATACTTTTTTTGGTCTCGCTAATCAAGATTCCTAGGAGATCATACTCCATATAGAAGGGACAAATCCCATATCTATCACTCACAGTCGATCTCCATGTGTCAAAGTCACCCAATCATCACCGTTATAACAACCCATGTTTTAGGATTGCGTTTGATGATGTCAAAGTGTACCCAACGACATGTAATGAGTGTAGTGATTTCAGGTCTAAGAACCACAATTAGCACCATCACTATGAGAGATGACTATGACTTCCATGATGATGGCTTCCATGTGTCAGTCTCACAGTGGGTCTGTCTGATACATTATTTGTTGGGTTTTAGGGGAGACAGAGAAGGCAGCGGAAACAAAAATGTTCTCCCCCAACCCATACCGAGGAAACGCGTCAACGTCTATATAATAGGAAAGGATGGTTAGCGGAATCATACCTTGTCCCGAGGCTTGCTCGGCGACAATACCTCGCGCAATGCGCGGTCTTCAACTCCGGACTTCGACGGCGTCTGTACAGCTCCTGGTCGCACCGGGACTCACGACTCCTACTCGAACCGGACTGTTGGATGACAGTTGTCCTCCAAAGCGGCAGTGTCCTCCCGCCTCTGAAGTAGTCCACACGGACCACCTGGAACTCCACGCTCCTTGTCCTACAAGGAAGTGGAAGGAGTCGCACCCTCCTGTTGACGTACTAGTCGCCAACACGCTCTCCTACCTCCTATTGCAACTGCAGTTGTCCTTCCCTTGCTGCACCTCCCTTTTGCGGGAAGCACTTGCTCGGGCTCTCTCACGGTTACCAAAACCAGAGAGAACGACAACTTGCAGAGCAACTGGTTGCACTGAGCTGTACTTTGAGAAGCCCCCAATACCCCTATATATATAGGCGGGTCATGGGACAGGGTTCTCTGTGCCCGGCAATATGGGACTAAAGCAGGAGTAGAAGGGTTCGAGATTTTCCACAAAAAGCAACCAACTCGCAACCTGAACCGATCGGTTCACAAGTGAACCGGTCGGTTGGAGCACCAATCGATCGGTTGGGACCCATGAAACGATCGGTTCACTTCTGAACCGGTCGGTTCGTGGTCCTGGTCGGTTCCCGATTGACTTTCCAACTTTCGTTTCTAATTGGTATCGAATACCAATCCTTGTTCCAATCATATTGGGCAAGTGAAATGCAAGGAAAATTCTCACCGACCTGACTTTCCCAACTTGCTTGGTTGCACCAGTTGAACCGATCGGTTCAACACTTGAACCACTCATTTCACCCTGGTCTTGAGCCGATCGACTCAACACTTGAGCCGACCGGTTCAGCAACCTCAGCCGACCGGTTCAACTCTTGAACCGATTGGTTGGGAGTACAGGTTGTGCAGAATCAGTCAAATGCGATTTCAATCAATCTGATACTCCAATCAATGCGTCCAACACCTTGAACCATATGATATTGAGCTATCAACTGATTGAGTGTTTAATTGAACTACTAAACTCCTTTAGTAATCAATCTAAACATTACTTTGTGGACAAAACTCCTCTTCCAGGTTAAATCCTATGTGTGTGACCCTGCAGGTCCATTTCACGTTGGCAGTGAAAGTCCATAACACTTATGACTTCACAAGCAAAGAGCGGTGCCTAGTCACACATCATTGCTACCCAAGTGAAAGTAGAAAGTTGGAGAACAACTTTCATCCTACAATCCGTGAATGGTGTTACAGTGAATGTATAATTCCTTTGTCACTGATATCCCGAATGAACTCGAGGCATGGAACAGTCATCCTGTCAACGTTCATTCACTTTCTTGATCTCAGAGTAGATTGAAGGAGATATGTATGACATCAATATCACATACTGATTCACACATGCGTGCGCACGCCTATATCAATCCTACTCATCAAGTGGCCTTGGATATCAAACTCCCTCAGGAGGGACAAATCCCATATCTATCACTCACCCCTCAAAAGCCCCATGTGTCAAAGCCACCCAATCATCACCTTTATAACAACCCATGTTCCAGGACTGCGTTTGATGATGTCAAAGTGTGCCCAACGACATGTGTTGAGTGTAGTGATTTCAGGTCAAAGAATCACACTCACCACCATCACTGTGAGTACTGACTGTGACTACCATCTCATGGTTCCATGTGTCAAACTCACGGTGGGTCTGTCCGGTACCTTGTTCTCTAACAAGTACCTATGTGTTTGGTTTGATATCTCTATATCATGACTAATGAGATTCTGTCATCAACCAACACCACAATCTAGTCTTGTGTGTCATTGCTGTCTATCTACCTTCCACAATGACATCCGACTAGGGACATAACAAGAATGTACAAACTCTTAGCATTCGTATGATCTCATCGTTCAGGTCCTCAACCTGAAGGCATACGTCATTGAGTACTGTCATTCTCTAGACATTCAATCTGTTCTATCACTATCTCATATGACTGAACCAGAATGAATTGGAAGCTTGCCTTTGATGTTTATCAAATCAATCTTAATGTATCCCACCAATCATCCCATGATTGGCTTTCAGGGCATACATACCAACAGACTCCCACTTGCACTGCGAGCCAATCACCCATGAATCATATTCATAGTGATTTTCAAACATGTCCCACATGTTACTGTGCTCTAGTGCCAACATAGTGAGTAATGGCAACACCCTGCCAAAGTCTGTACAAATTGCATGTCTCACATCTCTTCGTTGTACGTCATACGTATGAGATGGAGTTGCCGTAATATGCGATCTAGTATTCCTTTGCTAACTTTTAGCCACATTGCGTGATCAAGGATTCCAGACTTGTCATCAATGAGTGGAATATAAGTTCATCTCATGAACATTCAGATCCATATAGTATCCACTGTTGTTCACTAACACATAGATACTCGGCATTTCCCTAAATGGTTTTATTAGAACAATTCCAATTATCAACAAACTTTCACCTTTTATACATCTTATGTATATTTTGCGATTAATTCTGTCCTTCCGGAAGTTCGCATCAATGTAACTCTTTACACTGAACTCTTCCTTATCTCCATAGAGCTAGTACTTCACAAGCACTTATCAAGTTCTCATGGTATTCCAGTAACCCTTACTGGAAGCAGACAGACATCCACTCGTCATGTCCCACATACGAGTTATCAGGATGAGCACATCATATTGCCATGTCCTACATACAAGATGATGAATGCATTTTATTCTTGCCATGTCGATACATGCAAGATAATGGGATGATTACATACATGATAGATCCATATCTATTCTTAGTGTTCCCATTCTTCATAAGAATTGGACACTTGGCCTTGGGATACTAACTCCATGTAACATGGACAAGTTTTCTCCCACTGAATTTGTGCATACTGAACACTTCAGTACAGATTGCCAATGTATGCTTTCTCTTTCCAGGTCAAGAGAATTCCGAGAACTATCTCTATAGATCTCTATTCCTATCATATAGGAAACATCTCTATCTTCCTTAAAGATAATTTCCACTTTTGGATTTCCAATCTAGAACATTTCCATTTCACATCAATATGTGGAATGTGAATACGCTCCCACTAAATCACAGATCCTTCTTTATCTTTGACATATCAATCAAACCCTTTGACTATATTATCAAAGTAAAGATCCAATTTTGAGTTGCTTGTACTCAATCAATCATATTGATTAGTCCATTGTAACTTATAGACTTCATTTGCATTAGTGGATTCATAAACCTTATAGGTTGTGTCACGTACACATCCTTGTTTTATTCCTCATAGGAATGCGGTTTTAGTATCCATATGCCAAATGTCTTAGTCATTAAGTTGCAATCAACAAGCATCATCCTTCTCAAAATGTTATCCATGTGTCTTAACACTTAAGACTCATTTGCACTTATGGATTTCATCCAATGAGTGCTACCATCAAGGTCATACCTTATGGTTCACATGGAAATCATTTAGGATGTAATGATCATAAATTATAACTCAAAATTCGGTTCCTCATATTCATCTAGATAGTTGACTCATCACATGAACAACTCATCACATAGATAATTGAGGTGTATCTGTTAAGGATATAAGAACTCACAACCCTTGTGATTCTTAATTTCTTTTATTAGTGTGGGGTATTCATTTATTAAGAAGAATTCAGTTATTTGATAATCATTCTCTAACTCCTTAGAGTATGATTCCTTCTTGATTTAGACATCACTATGCCTTAATCATGAGTTCATTATGATACACTATCATAATCACTCATAAGGATCTCAAACATTTGGTCCAAGTATTTCATTCATTGATCTCATCAAGAATTAATACTTTACCAAATTTGTACTTCATCTATGATAATCTTGAACACTTCAAGATATTCATATTGGTATTTCTCTAAATACCATTTGAAGTATTAGCATTTGTTCCAATAGGTATGTAAATACATCACATGTATTACACCTAATAGGATAATCATTCTTCTACTACCATTAGTGAAGATTGATTAATCATGTACAAGATATTCATGTCTCTTACTGGTTCTCTAACCAAAAGAGTCTAGATTTATCCATCATATGGAAACTAGAAATGAATTTCTTATGATATATGCTAATTTAATTGTTTGAGTTATCAATAACTTTTAGGTATCATTTTATCTTATGCATATCAAATACCACAAGATAATCAAGGCATTGCCACAAAGATCATATCTTTAAGATCGAAACATCAACTTTATTAATTGCCATCATTGTCATACAATATGCAATAATAAAGTGTTTCTATCTATTGGCAATATATGAAATAGTAGTTCTCAACTCTATTTCATGCCCTTTAGGCTGAAATAAACTGAAAGATACTCCTATCTATGGCAGCAACACTTGCTCCAATGATGGGTACTTCTTTCTTGGTCCTTTCACAAAGGCCATCACTTCTTTGCGGATATTGCATATCATATATGACATATCCATATCTTGGTATCATATACCTCAGATAAAGAAGCGGTTCATTTCATGATACCTTAGGTGGAGATCTCCATCCCCTCCTTCATCTTCTTTTGTTCTTCAAGATATAGAGGGCAATCCCTCATACACCCTTTCCCCATGTGCCTTGAGGCTGAAGACAGCTTGGATTTATGGCTAGCATCAGAACACTTCTTAGCTTTGCCCTTGTCCTTGCCCTTAAGAATTACCTTTTCTTTGATCACATCAAAGACTATGGTTTGTCTTTCTTCATCTTTGCCTCTACTATCCTCAACATGTCCAACAACTCTGTTAACGCTTGTCAAAGTTGTTCATGTTGTTGCTTATCATGAATTGTATGATTCTCACAACATTTGTAGTATCATACCAATAGCCAACTCTTAGCTCAGAGGGAATCCTTCTTAATCAGGTTTTCCACATACCCAATCACATTGAGTGTGTGAATACCTTACTGGATCTCCTTTTGTCATGACATACTAGGACAGTATCTTGGAGACATCATATGTCTCATGTTGTCTCTGCAACTCATAGTTCAGAGAACACAACATCAAGCACTCCTCATCAATGTCATCCTCAGTATGCTTCCATAAGCAAACTTCCAGCCATTGATGTGGTGGGATCGAGTTCATCTAGTTCTGGTATAATTAGGACTTTGAGAACACTTCTCATCATCCTAACCAGTCGTGGAATTATTCCCATTTAATTTGTTGGTCTCAAAGATTGATCGCAAATAAAGTCATTTGTTGATTAACCATTTATTTTAACAAAAGGAAATATATGCAATTTTAGTCCAAAAACTCATTTTTGACTTATTTGATTGATTTGAAAAGTTGACGATATAATTAGGCCTTTAATTAATTATCGCTCCCACTATTTTAGTTCAAATTGATAGCCCTCACCATCAATTTGGAAGATTGCAGCGTACAACCTTCTAGTGGGCAAGATCCTGAAATCCTCTAAGTCATGAGTCAGCTTTGGCTGATCGCCCACAACTTAGATCTCTCAGGTAGGCAACTCTTGCCAATTGCATCACATGCAACTCTTGTTGAATGAACATGCACAACTCCTTGCCATGAACATTCCTTGCCTCTGGGCTTAGACGCTCTAAGAATCACCAGTTAAGTCTAACCCAAAAGCTGACACGGTAAACATGCACCCTGCTTTGGCAGAACCTACACGTCTACCCTTCACACTTCCACAAGATAGACGGCGCACCACGGTTTGGCGTAACCTACGCTTGGTCGATCGAGCTTTTCATGTGTGCCGCTAATGGAAGGCATGTAAGACTTAATATTTTAATGAGGGATTTGGTTTTTATATACATATACATATCCAATCACCACAATACATAGTATGTATCATATACATGCTATATCCCACAGAAAACATGCACAAACGATAAAAAGCGATGATTATGGCCATCCTAATGTGATTCCTCGAGCCAAGAGGAATCACGATCATCTAGGTCTACATCACATGCAACCTGTATAATATGAACTCTGTGCCTTGCCATCCGAGTTGATCAACTCATCACATGAATGATCTATACTCTCCAGCCGGTCGTTTGGGTGCCTCCAGCCGATCGGTTTGCCTGGACATCGTGCATCTCGTCATGTCCGCCACCAGGTCGTCTCGCTCCTCGAACCGGTCATCAACCGATCGGTTCACTCCTTGAACCAACCGTCTGGAAGGTCAACCGATCGGTTCACGCCTTGAACCGATCGTCTGAGCAGTCGTCTTGATGTCCGCCGGTCTTCGACATAACAGGAAATAAAACTATCCTATTTATTACATTGCTTTAAAAAGGGGAAACCCCGAATTACATTCGGGGGGAGCAAATATAGGAAAGAATCTCGAATTATTTCGAGTTACATCGGGAATAAGAGAGGGAAGATCCGTGCGCAGACCGAGATGCAAGCAACCACAAACAACCACACACAGATAGGGGTTTATATGCCATAATCACGCTACACACATCCACCACAAAACTCGTTTAAGGGCAACGCATATCGAGTGCATTAATAATACATATCATATATGTAATTTGGGATTTGTGGATTTAGGATTGGACATGCATAAAGCCATTATTATTCGCATCGCATGCAATAAATAAAGGCGACAAACCAAAATCGATCATATCGATATTCCTAAAATATAGAGCAGTTGACGTGGCTCTGATACAACTGTTGGGTTTTAGGGGAGACAGATAAGGCAGCGGAAACAAAAATTTTCTCCCCCAACCCATACCGAGGAAACGCGTCAACGTCTATATAATAGGAAAGGATGGTTTGCGGAATCATACCTTGTCCCGAGGCTTGCTCGGAGACAATACCTCGCGCAATGCGCAGTCTTCAACTCCGGACTTCGACGGCGTCTGTGCAGCTCCTGGTTGCACCGGGACTCACGACTCCTACTCGAACCGGACTGTTGGATGACAGTTGTCCTCCAAAGCGGCAGTGTACTCCCGCCTCTGAAGTAGTCCACACGGACCACCTGGAACTCCACACTCCTTGTCCTATAAGGAAGTGGAAGGAGTCGCACCCTCCTGTTGACGTACTAGTCGCCAACACACTCTCCTGCCTCCTGTTGCAACTATAGTTATCCTTCCCTTGCTGCACCTCCCTTTTGCGGGAAGCACTTGCTCGGGCTCTCTCACGGTTACTAAAACCAGAGAGAACGACAACTTGCAGAGCAACTGGTTGCACTGAGCTGTACTTTGAGAAGCCCCCAATACCCCTATATATATAGGCGGGTCATGGGACAGGGTTCTCTGTGCCCGGAAATATGGGACTAAAGCAGGAGTAGAAGGGTTCGAGATTTTCCACAAAAAGCAACCAACTCGCAACCTGAACCGGTCGGTTGGGGACCTGAACCGGTCGGTTGGAGCACCAATCGATCGGTTGGGACCCATGAGCCGATCGGTTCACTTCTGAACCGGTCGGTTCGTGGTCCTGGTCGATTCCCGATTGACTTTCCAACTTTTGTTTCTAATTGGTATCGAATACCAATCCTTGTTCCAATCATACTGGGCAAGTGAAACGCAAGGAAAATTCTCACTGACCTGACTTTCCCAACTTGCTTGGTTGCACCAGTTGAACCGATCGGTTCAACACTTGAACCGCTCGTTTCACCCTGGTCTTGAGCCGATCGACTCAACACTTGAGCCGACCGGTTCAGCAACCTTAGCCGACCGGTTCAACTCTTGAACCGATCGGTTGGGAGTACAGGTTGTGCAGAATCAGTCAAATGTGATTTCAATCAATCTGATACTCCAATCAATGCGTCCAACACCTTGAACCATATGATATTGATCTATCAACTGATTGAGTGTTTAATTGAACTACTAAACTCCTTTAGTAATCAATCTAAACATTACTTTGTGGACAAAACTCCTCTTCCAGGTTAAATCCTATGTGTGTGACCCTACAGGTCCATTTCACGTTGGCAGTGAAAGTCCATAACACTTATGACTTCACAAGCAAAGAGTGGTGCCTAGTCACACATCATTGCTACCCAAGTGAAAGTAGAAAGTTGGAGAACAACTTTCATCCTACAATCCGTGAATGGTGTTACAGTGAATGTATAATTCCTTTGTCACTGATATCCCGAATGAACTCGAGGCATGGAACAGTCAACCTGTCAACGTTCATTCACTTTCTTGATCTCAGAGTAGATTGAAGGAGATATGTATGACATCAATATCACATACTGATTCACACATGCGTGCGCACGCCTATCTCAATCCTACTCATCAAGTGGCCTTGGATATCAAACTCCCTCAGGAGGGTCAAATCCCATATCTATCACTCACCCCTCAAAAGCCCCATGTGTCAAAGCCACCCAATCATCACCTTTATAACAACCCATGTTCCAGGACTGCGTTTGATGATGTCAAAGTGTGCCCAACGACATGTGTTGAGTGTAGTGATTTCAGGTCAAAGAATCACACTCACCACCATCACTGTGAGTACTGACTGTGACTACCATCTCATGGTTCCATGTGTCAAACTCACGGTGGGTCTGTCCGGTACCTTGTTCTCTAACAAGTACCTATGTGTTTGGTTTGATATCTCTATATCATGACTAATGAGATTCTGTCATCAACCAACACCACAATCTAGTCTTGTGTGTCATTGCTGTCTATCTACCTTCCACAATGACATCTGACTAGGGACATAACAAGAATGTACAAACTCTTAGCATTCGTATGATCTCATCGTTCAGGTCCTCAACCTGAAGGCATACGTCATTGAGTACTGTCATTCTCTAGACATTCAATCTGTTCTATCACTATCTCATATGACTGAACCAGAATGAATTGGAAGCTTGACTTTGATGTTTATCAAATCAATCTTAATGTATCCCACCAATCATCCCATGATTGGCTTTCAGGGCATACATACCAACATTATTGTCTAACATGTATATGTGTGCTTGGTTTGATATTGCCATATCATGACCAATGAGATTCAGTCATCAACCAACTCACACTCTGATCTTATGTGTCATTGTTGTCTATCAACCTTATACAATGACAACCGATCAGGGACATAGTGAGAATATGTATATGTACTTTTCACATTCGTATAATCTCATTTCTTCAAAGTCTAATACTTGAAGACATACATCATTGAGTAATAATATTCTCTAGACATTTATTATGTAATTGATTATCTCATAATTGAATATACAAAATAAATTGAAAGCTTTCCTTTATTATTATCAAATCGGGTATCTAGTGACATATCTCAATCATCATATGATTGGCTCTCTAGGCATACATACCAACAATTTTTAACATAACTACCAGTATAATCAGGAACCTACTGGGTCACACACATAATGATGCATAAGAGAAGTGAAGATCACGTTCAAACATATGATTAGAATGGTTGTAAATCATAAACATGCTGATTAGACATCCGATCAGGAGACCAAAATGTCAGATTGGTCAATCAGATGATTGAAGGATTAGTCAATTGATTGATTGTTTTTTCCACTAGAATTATGTGATTTTGTGATCAACTTATGTGATATGGCAATCATAGTTCAACATGGAAAGTTTATATTTTATGTCTAGATCCAAATAGTCATGATTGGCTGATTAAAGTCTGACATCGTTCCATCAAGGACTGATATCAGACAATGACGAAACATGAATGGGTGATCACAAATCCAATCTAAGTTTCAACATTAAATTGTTTTGAGAGTGCGACTAGGGTAAGGATTGGAATTAGGTTTTTTCAAGCCCATGACTATTCTATATAAAGAGGGAACGTCCAAAAGGGTGAGACATATCTTTGAGACAACTTCTAAGACAAATTGATCATCAAATGTCTCTCTCTTGGAGAGTAAGTCATCCTAACGAATGTTGCCTAAGATGGGAGAAGAAAGGAAGATTTATGACACCTAGCACATTGAAAAATACTATTCCTCTTTGATTTGGTGACCAAGGTGGTGCACCACATTCTCCCTAATCTATGTGGATGAAATAGATATTGAGGCATACATGTAAAGTCTTGTCAAACACGTTCTGCAAGATGACAACAAGTTGTTGTTTGGTAGACCATCAAGTTCTATGAGTGATCTATTTGGATTTCTTGGTGTCTGTTACAAATCTAGATCAAGAGGACCGAGTTATTCACTGATGTAAGACATATTTACTTGTTGGAAAGGTAGTTTGTGCAAAGGTATCACCTTTATCCCCTCTTATATCTTTGATTTGCTGACATTTTTAAGCTATGACGGTTTGAATGGCTTGGGTAGAAAGGGAAGAAATGTATATTACTCCATTGAGCCCATCTTCCCCAAAACTCAACACTAACTCATTTGGATAGTTGGTGGTAAATGTGATAGCAACCTTTTTTAAAACCACCTATGTCTGACTAGCCCATTTAGAATCATTATTGCATGAACAATACATGTCGATAGAAGTTTGATTACCTTCTTTTTCACCATCCCTATCATGATTGGATTTACTCTTTTTTGAGGCTGAACTACCAGCATGACTCCTTCATCTAGGTAGATTTTGTGTTCGCATGTGACTAGAGAAATTCTCTTGATGTATGTTATTGACCACTCAAAAGTTTTCAGGTGGTTCTTGAGTACAATGACCATCTGCTCCTACTATGATCCGCTCTATGAAGAAGAAACGATCATAGGAAGCTTCTCTTCTTCCTCTAAGAAGGTCTATTATAGATATGGTGGCAATGGCTTCAACTCCAAATATGGAGGACACTCGAGTGACGTCACCGAACAAGGTGGTGGCAGACTCAAGTCCTCAAAGTGCTTTGTGTAGTGTGTTGGTAATTCTTTCATATATAACACACATTGTTATATGAGGTTTTCGTGAATGGTCACCTATGTTAGGTTCATCATATATGGATTAAGTGCAAGTGTTGAATATAAATGTTGTAAGGTTGTCTACACTCCTTCAATAGTATTAGTGGGAATGAGAAGATCTTCTGAATGCTTTAGGTATTTAACGACTTCAACAAGTGAAACTGTATAAACTTCCTACATTGTCTCCACCTGAAGACACCCATTATCAACCTATCACATTTTGTTTTCCATATCTAAGAAAGGATTTCCCAAGAGTAAGGATATATCTGACTCTAAATGTTGCCTTGCAAGACATGCAACTAGTGTGCCCAATTTTACTGGCTTGTTAGTCTATTGTGGAATCTTGAACTCCATTCTATCATCTTCAATGCCAATATCATTCTTTCTCTCCATATCTCTAGTGTAACATTTTCTATGGTCCATAGTGACATGTCAAGGGGTAGCTTAGTGTAACATACCAAATCTTGGACCCTACCCTAGAACTTTGACCTTTTGGGTTTAACCAAACAAGGTTGAGGTTAGAATGTTCCCAATAAGCTAATGCATGAATAATGTAATCTAATATGTCACATAATTCATTTGGATGGTAATAAGAAGATAAAGGACTTAATTGGTTAAGTAATGTGGCTAATGGGCCATATGACATATCTCATATAAAAAAATCCCAAAAGTGAAAACTAAGTTTAAAATCATGTTTCTTAGATCCCAATTACCTTGGGAGTCAAGTTTCACATTATTCACATAACAATAATTCATTTTGGAAAGAGAACATCTAAGTTTTTTTTCAAAATAACAAATAACTCCAAAAGGGGAAAAACCTTGTATTCATAATCAACATAATAAATATATCCTTTGGGTGAATTTTCATCTCATTTGGAGAAAGTTTGCTCAAAAGGTAAAATCAGGAGAGAGAAAGTGTGTAGAACCTTCAAAGAATTAAATAATTATATAAGCAACTCCAATATGTAAAATTGATGGTAAATTCGTATCTAACACATTAAATGTGACTTGTGGGTCAAGTTTCATCAAATTTAGATAATCCTAATGTCATTAATGAAGGAGGAAAGAGAAACTGAGATTTGATTTATTTAACCTATTAAAGTCTTCAAAAGGCAAAACTAATTATATAATCAGAATCTACATGCCTTAATTGGCCTCTATGTAAAATTTCATAAAATTTGGATAATGTTTACACCCTGATTGAATTGGGAAAGAAGAGACATAATTATTTACCCCTACATTAGAGTAATCCGATTTTTGCTATAGTTTCCCCGATTCTTTTTCTGTCACGCGGGCTTTGTCCTTTTACTCCCCAATCCTCGCTGTCCGTTTTTGATCCAGCGAGCAGGAGATCGTCTCCTACCTCAGGTAGGAAACCGATTCCTTTTTGTACAGTACAGAAGATCTTCTCGCCAACCGATCTCCCTACTCAGTTCGCCGTTTTACTTGATTTTTTGTGCATCATGATCGTGACGTGATTCCAAATCGATCAAGCTCTATCTCTGCCCCTACTTTCCTATTTTGAGCAAATGCCCAAATCTTCCCCAATCCCCTTCTCCGCTACCTTGTTGCAGAGGCGCCAAGCCCGGGGAAATCTATATATGTTGAACCCTAAAGCCCCACAGGTTCTCTTCGAAGCTCCCTCCACCACCAATTGTTCCGAACCTACCCTGTACCGACCCACGCAACTCCATCTTATTCCTGGAACCCCTCGGCCTCTACAGACTTTCTGACGCCTCTGTTTTCCAATCACTTGCACCTGTACCTTCTTGGTGTTTGCTGGAACATCTTCTAATGCCTGGTTACCTTTGGCTCCCTCCAACTTGTTTCCCCCTCAACTTCGCGACTGTGGTCCTGTTAAGCTTCTTCGCCAAGATGCTCCTGGCTCGCTCTTGTCTCACACTCAGTGCGGGTGGGTTCCTGGGGACCAGCCGAGATTACCCTTTTGGTTTTGTTGGATTTCGAGAAGGTATGACACCTCTTTCTTCTCCTTCGATTTCTGTTGTATGTCTGCGAGTCTAGCGAAGCTTTTGGTAAGATTTCCGGTGAGGTTTTGCCTCAGTTTTTCTGTTTTGGGACCTCGCCAGGCTTCGCAGAGCCAGTCCTCACGGCCATGGCAGGGAACAGGTCGGGGCATGATTCCCCTCTGTAGTTTGTCTATGATGCCCCCGGTTTCCTTTCGTTTTGCTTTTTCGGCAAGGAGCATTTTAGTCTTTTCACGACTCTTGGTTTATGTTTTCACGCTGAGGTTTGGTTGCTGAGTGGGCAGTGGGGCCGGCTGAGTTGACCACTCTTGATTGGGCCAACTCAGTGCGAGCGCCTCTCTCCCTCTCTCTCTTCTCTCTCACCTTTAATTTATTGACATGTAATTTCTTGATTGGTTGAGTTTTTAAAATTAATAACTATTTAACTATTTGTCTGAAAAAATATGGAAAAATACTTGTTGGATTCAGAAAAAATAAGAGCTCTTATGGTGTTAGTTTTGTCGTCTGAATCTCATGTTTTAAAGAGGTGATTTTAATGGATCTAATTAAATAAGATAATAAGTTGTATAATTCATAACTAAATATGTATAAGTCAGGAAAATATAAGAAAATATGTTTTGAACTCATAAAAATATAACCTAAAATATGGTGTAGTTTTGAAAACCTAATTCAGACATTAGTAAAAAGGTAATTTTAGGGTTTTGAATAACTAATGAAAACCTAACACTAATTCCACGTATATGCATAATAGGTTCTTTGGAAGTCTATGCTTGGACCTAGAAGTGACTTTGAACTCTGATGTTGAGGTATGTTTTGCATCTCCTAGTATTCTATGTAGAGCAATTAACCTAAATTATCTTTCTCTTGGTCCTATGGACATTAGCCCACACATTACTCTTTTCTTTTAATATTATAGTTCTTGTGAACTATCTTATTTTGTTACTGATCTTGTGATCATGGATATCCTCTTAGAATCTTTATTATGATTTGTTCATGTTGGAACTTCATATGTTGGCATGTGATGTCTTTTTTTTCACTTGTGAGGTGGATGTATATGTTGGTCACTTATACGGTGACTAGTTGGTATAATCTGACTATACTTTCTACTTGCCTCTACATTAAACATGTTATGTGATTCAGTAGCACTAGAGTAGTATAATTGCATCGGTTTGGGGTTATGTGCCCTTTATGCTTTTGGGATGGAGGTTATGTGCCCCATACATGGGTTTCAAATTTATGAGGTTTGGCCCACATTTATATGTATTTGGGAGTTTGGTTATGTGTCATTCTCTATCAAGTTTCAACTTTATGAGGGTTGGCCACCTGTGTGTTTATATTGTTCTAGGGCTATGCTTATCACACATGCATGCATGTTGATGATGTTTATGATGGGTTATGTGCCCAAAAATCTTGATGGGTTATGTGCCCAGATCGTGATATGTGCTTATCTGGCACTACTTTATTGTTTTGATTATGGAAAGTATCTTCTTTTATCATGATGATGATTCTTTTCTTTTATGCCTGATTGGGTAGTCTTTATCTCTTGCACGGGAAGCCTTTTATTTTGATGTCCCTTATTCTTTATAAATTGTTCAATTCTTTTTTAGTATGCATGTACCAGCCTTTGCCGATGTTTTCAATTTTTTCCATCTTGCTGGGGTATACTTCCAACCCTAGGTGGAGGACTTGGATGACAAGGCATGTTGACCTGGACTTAGATTGAAAAGGTATAGCTTGGAAACAATCTTGAGGTGGTTTAGATATCCTCTACATGGATCCTTATGATGTAATTTTAAGATGTTCCCTTATTTTATAATTGAATATAGTCATGATTTTCTTCCGCTGTTATACTTTGGTTGTTTTGTATACCATTAATAAAGATTTCAAAATTTTACACCCACTCCAACATACATTTGAAGTGTGTTTGGACTGGAGGTTCTATTGTTCAATTTTTTAGTAGAGAGATGGTTTCACTTCTTTACACTTAGACCCATATTCCCTTTCCATCTCATAAGCACAAAGTTTGCAGGAAATATCAATATGTCCAACTCAACTGAAAAATCTTCACATATGCAATAGGGTCATACAAAAGATTTATCTACCAATTGAATTGCCATGTTAGTCTTCCTATTGTGCAGGAAACCCATATTCTTGAAAGTCTTCAATGGAATCAAATTGATGTTGGCTCCTGAGCCGCATAAGGCATCTCTAAAGTGATATTGGTATATAGAATAGGGTATGCTAAAGCACCCTAGGTCTTCTCTCTTCCTGGATAGCTTTCTTTGAATCAACATGATAACTTCATCATGTAGCACTATCTCATTAGAATCTATAATCCTCCTCTTCATGGTAATGGCGTCCTTTAGAAATTTAACATAGGAGGGGATTTACTCAAGAGCCTCTACTAAGGGAAAACTCACATGAAGATCGCAAAAATATTAGAAAAGTCTTAAATTTCTAGTCTTCCTTAGTCCTCTTAAGGTTTCTTGGAAAAGGCACATTAACACACTCTTCGTAGGGAGTGGTGGAACATAGCCCTCCTTAGGGGATTTTCTCCCCTCAAAGTTGTACTCAATAAAATCTTCACCTGCCACTTACTCGAGCACTTTGTTTGAAACTACCTTCTCCCCTTCAAATGTTACATTAGGAGTAACTATACTACTGCCTTTCCCTTATCTATCACCTTTCCACTGTGAAATTTCACTACTTTTTCTTGTTGATTATTTGTGGGATGTATATGTTCCTTGGGAACCCATACTAAGACAGTTTCTTCAACTCTACTAAATTTGTTGCCACCTATGACATGTGGGTTTCCAGACTTCTAATTTTAGACCCCTAGTTCTTCTTCTTCCTTTTGGATTGATAATAATATGAATCTATTTTGGTTATGAACTTTCCAAGAATGTCTTCCATCCTATCCACTTTGTGTGGACAGGGCTCATGTTGCTTTTATTGAGAACTATTCTATTGGTGTCCTTGTTGCTTCTCCACCTATGATGGGTCCTTCTAAATATTATTTGAATCCTTTCACAATAATTTCGGATTACTCCTCCATGAGTACTTGTTCTTCCTATTGTCAGACTATTGCATACACATGCACTCTTCTTCCTCTCCTTTGGACAAGAGGGCAGTCTTCTTCTCCAATTTCTTTGTCAACTAAGCCATATATTCTTGAGTTCCATAACCTCCTGTGATTTTACTACACTCTTATTTGATGCAAAAAACTCACATTCATTGTCCCATGATTGATTCATAACCTTGTTTTCAAAATTTAATGACACTTTGATGCCTTTCTATTAAAAAAGAACCTTGCACCTCCACTATCTAGGGTAGTTCACTCTCCATTGTACAAGCCATAGTAAAAGGTCTTAGTTTGACCATACAAATCAATCCCATGATGTGACTCCTTCCTCAACATGTTCTAGTACCTCTCCCAAGCCTCTGAATGGGATTCCTATGCATGTTGCCTGAACCCATAGATTTTTTCCAGCATGTCACTGGTCTCCTAGGGGGAATACCTCTCAAAGGAAATGTCAATAATCTTACTCTAGGAACCAATGCACTCAGAAGGTAGACTAAGGAACCAAGTCTTTGCCTCGTCCGTCAATGAATAATGAAACAATTTCAAGAGATCAGGAATGGCTGGAATGTGGTCTATCTTCAACATATTGTAGCTCTCAATAGAACAATTCATATGTTACATTGGGTCCACAACATTGTGCTTATGAAATGCTTATGACTTGATTAGAGGAACAAGTCATGGATCACTGTTGTAGCTTCCCACATTGACTGTTTGTCTCCTTATAGGACCTAACTAGTCTATAATAGATTATTCCTTCAATTTCTTCTGTAGGGTCTGCTCATCATATGATACTTCTACTCCTCATTATCATCCCTATGGTTAGATATGTTTTCTTCATCTATAACAAGTTTTTTTGGAATTATCACCTGCTTGCTCAACCACCTGTATGACCTCTAGTGGTGTTGGCAGTGTGCTTGGAAATATACCTAAAGATGAACCAATATATTTTTTAGCCTTTTCCAAAAGGTTGATAGGATCTTAGGATGATGGAGTAGAATCTACATATATAGTGGTCTGTGTTTAGACCATAAATTAGAACCTAAAAAGAAAAAATTCAGCATAAGAACACAAAATATGAGCTAATAGTAACAAAAGAATTTTGCAATTAATTTTAACAAAATAAAAATTAAGAGAAATGAAAATTGGTTTAGAGTGGCCAGTTTTAGCACTCATAGTGCTAGAAATGTCAAGTCTTCAACAATGGTACCAAAAACTTCATACGACTAGGTGTGCGTGCTAAACCCAAGTGTACACATCAAAGTAGTAATGAGACTGAAAGAGACTCGAATTTGATATCAGGGAACTAGGACAATTTGAAACTTCACTGACCAAAGTGGTTTAGCTAGAACTAATAAAGCAGTTTGTTGAGTGATTAAACTACAAATTAAACTTCAAAACAAGAGAATTAAAATGGTTTATGGATCATATTAATGAGATATTTAGGATGTCAGTTTCTCCATAGTGTGGCCTATGCATGTATACTCTCCCATTAACATGAACTATCTTGCTTCTTTGTGTTAGGCGTTAGCATCTTGCACTACTTGCTCTCTCATTGTAGTACACTATTTAACCTAATTACTAACCTACTCTTGCAGTGTTAATATAGAAAGTGAAACAATATGATCTCTCTCAGGACAATAAACCTCCCAGTGGTTAGCCCTCTTTTGCAGTGTGTTATTGACTATGTTGATACTGGATTCTTCTCTAAATATTAATCTTGTTGTCACAATTATTAGTAATCTAACACATATTCATGGTGATCAAGCATAGCTAAGGCAATGATGAACTTCTATTATCAAAATTTGGATCAAAGACCATCTATACTCAAGGGTCCTAAAGAACATGGGGTTTAGTCCACGACATGAGATTAAAGGAAGTCTTGAAGGATAAGAACAACATTGAGAATGGAGAAAACCCATATAACTAGGTGCAAGGTTCATCCCCTCTTAAGATTTCCACAACCTAACATTTCGGTCACTAAACTACTCCTCTAAGGTGCCAAGATGAACCTTGCTCCAAATCTCCTCATATCCATCGACTTGGGATTTAGTCTCTTATAAATATGACTCTTGCCCTCTCTCCAGTCATCCTCTTAGGTTTTGACCAAATAGGCAAAATCACAACTTATTAAAATAAATCATTGGATGTTGAATTTGTTAATTGTGTATTTCAAGAAAATCCCAGTGCCACCAACGTGGAAGTTGGTGTCATTGAGTTAACTTTATACTCAAATAGGTCTAGCTATCTTAGTGCCACCGAGTAGACTATAGTTGGTACCAAGATTCTATTGAGGCTTTATGACCTTATCGTAACTATTAAGATGATTTTTGGTGGTATTGACTTGGTATCTCGGTGGTATCAATCTCATCTCGGTGTTGTCAAAAAGTTGTTGTGATGAAGCCTTCTTTTTCTCCATGTCAGTGGTACCAAGTTTCTTCAATTTGTACTTAATTTTTCTATAATAAAGTAATAAATGCATTACATAATACTAAAATATTAGAAGTTTGAACCAAATGCATAAATAAGATAAAATGGATGGACAAGTGTCATTTCAGGCTATTTAGGCAAAAGATACATAAAAACATGAATATTGGAGAGTTTTTTATGAAAATGTTCCTAAATTAAGCCAACATTGGCGATTGAAATCATGTGCATCATTCTTTGTCTATCTTAATAGAAGAAGCAATCAACATCAACTTCAACTACCACACGACCCAAGTCAGGGGATGAAGGAGCGTGAGGAGTTTGATGACAATGATGGATCACAATGATTTGTAACTAATGTCATTTGCAAATGAAGAACAAAACCACAATTGTTTTGTTCCTCACTTAGTCAAATAAGAACAATGGTACTAGAGGTCTTACAATTTCCCTTTGATTTGGATTGAATAATATATATCATATCAATAACGGTCTTTATAGTCTTTTCCTCTCTAATCTCGATGATTTTCGCTTGAGTTTTAAGCTAGTTGACCTATACCACATTGACAAACATCAATGTTTGATGTGTAATGTAGGAGTACTATGCTACTTTCTCTAGTATTTGTTTTATTTTTACAATATATTAAGTTAACATAGAGAAATAAAAAAATAAATTAATGTATGTTTTAGAACAAAAAATATCTACTTGGTGTGGGTTTCTTGAGCTGTTTTGATCAGTTTTGGAAGAAAATTTTATAATTTTTTCATCAATTAAAAATTTAATAACATAAGTATCTAAATATTTGTGTTAGATGTGTTGAAACTCTAAGTTCATGACTTAGGTTTATGGTTATTGGATGCACATTTGAGATATGTTGCTACCCCTTATTTAAATTGGGCATTTCCATGACTATTGTGAACCTATTTACCAATTGATGAGGCCAAACCACAATGTTCATGTACTTTTTGTATAATCTTTGAGAAACCCAAACTTACTCTAATTTCACCATTACTGCTACTGAAGCCCCCTACACCTCATGATGGTGATCCTTGTCATACTACTTTTCCATGATGAATGATGAAATCTCATCATTAATTGAAATTGACTAGAGATGATTAAACTATGTTTCCTCTCTGCTAAATGCATGTGTGTAGAGTAGACTAGTACTATCTAATTACATTGGTGTATTGAGGTGTTGATGCCTAATACACAACCTTATGTGGATTTTAGTTGTTGGTAGCTAGACCCAAGTATTTGAGTGTTTCACTCACATGGTTTTGCATACTTTATATGGGGGTTTAATGTGTTGGTGCCTCTCTCCCATGGATTTCAAAGTGTGATGGTCCTTCACCCTACATTTTAATATCTTAACACTATTCAATCTACACACAATGCTTTATTATTATATGTTAAGTATTATTATTAAGGCAAGAATATTTTTATTGAATATATGCTCTTTTTTGGAAGCATTGTCACTCTTTTCTTCTCTTATTCTTTCATAATTCCTAATTTCTATGATTATGCCTTCTCTAGAAAGGAGACAACTCTGTTTTTTAGCCTAAATCATGCATTGCCCACAAATTTGATTTTTTATTTAGGTAAAATCAATCTTTACTAATATTATTTCTTCAATGTTCTCCCTACATTTGGGTGTTATCCCCAAACTTCCTTTGTATAGATCTTCTGGGAAATTATATATATGATGAAACTTCTCAAAGAATGTAGATATCAGGATTGCTTGAGATTGCTGGTTTGAACTCTACAACTAATGCCTTTTAACAAATTTAGTTTATATCTCTTATAATTCCCTTATGTCATCCATGTGGGTGATGAACTCTCTTTCTATGGAACCTCTTAATACTTTATTTTAATCTCTAAGTCTATATTAGATTTTGAACTTATATTTTATACTAAAACTTGAAACTATATCCTTTCCTTTAAGCAAATTGTGGTGTGTTTCAAAATGGGATTTTGTATTTGGTTATGTATGTAATGAGTGGGTGTGGGCCAAAATATAACAAGACCATTATACTTAACCAAATTGACTAGTTAAATTTTGTTTTTTGGGAGTGAATGATTGTGTTTGGTTCCAAAAACTTCCAAATAATTAAATGATGGTTTGGTTCAGTTTGAGGGTGCAATTTAACCAAATCAAACCAAGCCAATATATGCCTATATATTATTAATATATATAGTGATAATTATTAGTCAAAATCAATTATACAATATTAATAGCTTTGTGTATGTTAACATGTAAAACATATGCTAAATAAAAGCAAGGATTACAAAATTTTAGGCTATGAAACTAATGCTAAATAAAATCAAGGCTTACAAAATTTTAAGATATTTGATATAAGGCACATTTGCTGAAGTTTTTCAAACCATGTATACTATAGTTTATATATGTGTTCTTATATTACCCATTTCTAAACAAGACGTTTTTAATCCTAATTGTGTTTATCATACTACATGCATTGATAACAATGATGACAAGTGGTTGGATTGTTCATGAAAAATATAGTACAAAATCTATAGTTTCTCATATAATATGATTGAACCAAATGAAACCAAACCAAATGACAAATTAATAGTTTAGTTTGATCTTGTTTTGGACTACTTGGTGTTTTAGTTCAGTTTCAATTTTTTACAAACTGATATGTATGGTTAGATTTGTATTTTTGGTGGTAAACCATACCAAACTAAATTATGCCCACTCCTAGTAATGAGTGGCCCCTTAATGGGTCCCACTCATTACAAGTATGATATTAGAGCCTTAAAAATTAATAAAATAGACTATTTCAAGTCATCCATTATCATTCTTACAATCTATATCTTATGAACATGTATCAACATATTTGAGGGAGTTGGGGGTTCCTCTTCTGGGTCACTTAACGACTGACATGGGTTCCATACACCACAGAACCCCAATTATGGTATGTCCTATATGGACCCTCCCAAGTCACCCTTGTCTCCAAGGTCACCCCATGATAGATACCCAACCTTTGGTGGTTCAACCTACTAATCTTTATGGTGGTCTTTCTTTGGGTTTCTACCTTGAGTAAGAGATGGACTTCCTTTAGTAAATTCTTACTAGTTCTACAACGGGGAAGGTCAACTTGACTCTGAAACCTAATAAGTTGAGGGATTATTCACCTATAGTGTTTCTTAAGATGAAATCATCCTACTTAGAGGGTGGAAACAAACTCAATATGGTGTATAAGGTAGATGATTGAGTGCTCAATATGGAAAACACTTTTAAGAGCATGGCATTTCTAACCACTTGAAGGTTACATTTTCCACCTACATGCTTGACAGACAAAATTCTATCTTGTTCATCGAGAAGAAGGATGGGTTGGTGGTTATGTGTGTTAACACTTGTATCTTGACCAAGTGATGGAGAAGAACTGTTAATGTCTAGCACACATTGACTACTTGTTTGATCAGCTTAAATTTTCTTCTATCTTCTTAAAAATCTATATTCATACCAATTATAGGAAAATAGAGCAAAATATAGTGGCATCCCAAAGATTTATCTCTATACTTGCTATGGGCATTGTAAGTTCTTGGTCATGTTGTTTCTACTTACTAATGCCCCTTGTTGTCCTCATGGACTTGATTCAAGTCTTTTGGTAGTATCTTGGTAGCCTTTTCACGATGTTCATCAATGACATGATCATCTAATATAACACTATTAAGCATATATAGAACAATTTAATATCATTTTGTAGCCGATGTGAGATTGCAAGCTCATTGGGATGTTTTCCAAATGCAAGTTCTAGCTCAAGTGAAGTAATGTCCACATGCCATATGATTACCAATGATTACATTTATATTTTCCAAGAAAATACTGAGTGATGAAATGGAAGGCTCTAGAGGGTCCTTGTGAGACTTGTAGCTTTCTGGGACTTGCCATCTATGACATGAGGTTTATGCCAGACTTCTCTAAGTTATTTTTACCTTGGACTAAGCTGACTCATACAAAAGTCAAGCTTGTATGGACTTTAAAGCGAGTTTATTGTTATAGAGATGAGGAAGTGTCTTAACATGCACCTATCCTTGGCTTTCCAGTTAAGGAAAACCATGTGTCATCTATGGTGATGTCTACAAACAAGGTTTAGGGTGTGTTCAAATGTAATATGTAAATTCATGTCATATGCATCGCACCAATAAATACAAATGAAGAGAATTAACCTAGACTGATCTCAAATTAGCATCCATTCTTTATTCTATTAAGATACAACCACATTTATGGGGTTTCCATTATTTATGCTTTTAAGATCTAGTGACATCTATGGAGTTCAGTTTGAGAATATTTTTTAATGATAATAGTCATTGTTACCAATTGACATAGAAGGATTTTAGTCTTTGACATCAATGACAGACAGAGTATTTGAAGGACTTTGAGTTTACCATTATCTATCATTTGGGAAAGAAAACAAGACCACTAATGCTTTGAGTAAATAAAAGGACTTAGTGTGTGATGTGGTTTGACGTTCAATATTCAGAGAAGTAGAATATATGCATAGTTGGAGGCCTTAAATTCTTGACAATGATGAGGATCCTAGTGTGGAAAGATCGTGTGTGGAACTTGATAGTGTGAAGACTACCCCTTTTGTGGATTTCTAAGGTGAAATAATTCTCATTTACCTAGCGTAGATCTTGGGATTATGAATCATCTAGTTGAAAAACCATACTCTTATGGAGTAGATGGATTGAATTTTTCCAATACCATTTGTGGATCCCTAATACCAGTGACCTACATTGAAGATTTCTTACAAAACACATGAATCTAATTTAATGGTTCACCTAGGCATAACTAAGGTGTATAAATATATAAATAGAGTTAATAAGTGGATGAATATGAAGAATGATGTATCCATCTTTGTAGTAGGATGTTTTATGTATTAGGAAGATCAAGATTGAGCATCAAAGACGTGGTGATCTTCTTCATACACTTGATATACCCAAGTGGAAGTAGGAAAAGATATGATGGACTTTGTGATTAGTTTTCCAACGACAAAGAATTGGTAACATGTGGTTCATGTCATTTTTAATTGATTTACAAGATCTTCGTACTTCTTCCCTTTCAAGTCTAACTATAATGTTATTGACATGGTTGGGATTTGTATAAACTAGGTTGATTGGTTGCATGGAGTTTCTGTGGTTATTGTTTGTTTTGATTATGATCCCAATTTTACATCCCGATGTGGAAGAAATTAAGTACGAGATGAGTTTTGGTCTCCATTTTGTATTTCCACCACCCCGGTGTGATTAAATAGTCAAAGTCACAAATACAAAACTTGGAGGATATACTTTGGGATTATGTGTTGGATTGAGGAGATTCTTTTATAGATGACTCCCTCTAAATGAGTTTGCTTATCATAATAATTTCCAAGATAGTATCTAGATGCTACCTTTTGAGGGTTGTACAAACAACCTAACCATTCTCTTTTGCACTAAGATAATGTGTGAGAATATGCATTGATGAACAATCATGACATGCAAATGATGAATGGCAAGATACAACTTTTTTTTATGGAAAATTGGGTAAGTATATTAAAAAAACCCGGGAAGGGGACAAAGTTACAAGCCACACCCACACATGTGACTACACACTCCTAAGAATTGGTTATAGCAGATCCCAATTCCTAGCAATAATAGGAGGAATATCAAGACATCATTCAAAAGTACAATACAATCTCTTGATATCTAGATCTATATGGTTGAAGATGACAACAAAGTCTGAAGCGCCACCATTGTACAGTTGTTTATTGCGTTCCTCCCAAATAAAATGGACAACACCAGTAATGGCCCAAAGTTCAATGATTTTGAACTGTTTAGACCTCTTACTAAGGTTTGTAAGACATCCATATAGAGAATAAGAGGACCTGATGTTAAGTTTAAGCTGAGCTCGACCCCAAATATATTTCTAGTACTTGCAGCCCTCGAATAAATGGGCTATCGAGTCATTGAGTTGGCCACACAATAAGCATGCTGGGACAGGAGCCCCCAACCATGAGCTAATCTTTTCCAATGTAGGAAGTACATTAGTGAGAGCTCAAAAGGTAGTGAGACTCCACATAGGATAGTTGTAACACATGGGCCCACTACCCAAGGCTCTAGTAGAGTTTTAGGAATGACGAATGGCCCCACAAATCAGCACTAGCCTTAACTGCACACTTTGTCTACACTAACGCGCAAGCCAAGATCAACTTCCCGACTTGTCACCCATCCTAGTACTACTCCAAGGTGAGCACGCTTAACTTTAGAGTTCTTTAGGGATGGGCTCCCTGAAAAGGAGGTGCACCTTGGTGATTTGGGTAGTCCAATCATTCCTTGTAAGATCATTTTGTCTGAGGCCTCAAATCCTGGGATGTTACAATCTCCCCCACTTAGACTCTTGACATCCTCGTCAAGGCTTAACTATATGGCCTCATAATCTGACCCCATTTCAATACAGACCCACAATGGCCCATGGACACCCAGCTCCCGATCACAGAATACCAGGGCAAGGGTGGCTACATCAACCATGGACAACCCTTTCCTACACGCCTGGACTACACGACTCAAGACTGACATGCCATGCTCATTTGGGCCCCACCTACTAGAAAGGAATTGACTCTAATACCATTTGTAACACCCGGGCTCACCACCCAAGGCTCTAGTAGAGTTTTAGGAATGATGAATGGCCCCACAAATCACCACTAGTCTTAACTATGCACTTTGTCCACACTAACGCACAAGCCAGGATAACCTTCCCGACTGGTCACCCATCCTAGTACTACTCCAAGCTGAGCACGCTTAACTTTGGAGTTCTTTGGTGATGGGCTCCCTAAAAAGGAGGTGCACCTTGGTGATATGGGTAGTCCAATCATTCCTTTTAAGATCATTTAATCTGAGGCCTCAAATCCTGGGATGTTACAATAGTGCTTAGAGAACCATAGACTCTCATAAGCCTTATCAGATGGACATTTTTTCCTGCCATTTCCCCAAAGATCCATGTCCGTCCACATTGAGAAAGAAGGCCAAAGAGATACCATACGTCTATGGCAAGTAGAGCCGCACCTACAAAAAGTAACCAAGGAATCACCATACCTACAAGAAAGTCATGAGATCCATATGCTTTGAACTTGAGTGAACCTATTAATATGATGCAAAGTATGGTAATCCGCAAGTTCATCAAGTCCCTTTAGACTAAGACCGCCTTCACAAAGCGGATAGGCCAGCCGTGACCGATAAGAGGGATGCACAGAACTGCCCCATAAGAAATCAGAAAGCAGCAACTCCATCCTACATAGAACAGTAGGAGGAATATCACCCATATGTAATCAGTAGATAATCAAACCCATGGCACCATGCTTAATAAGAACAAGACGACTAGCCATAGATATTTTAGAACTCGACCATCTATGTATCATGTCTCTTAGCTTATTAAAGCATTCATGACAGTGGATCCTCTTGAGATTTCCACCATCCATAGGAAACACGAGATACTTCATGGGCCATGTGCCTTGCTGAATACCCAAGAAATTGATCAAGGCATCCTTGTTGCGGTAAGAAGACAAATATATATGGGTTTTATTAGGATTGCACTTCATACCAGAGACAAAACCAAACTCAAACAAAATCTGTTTGAGATTTGTAAGACTACGCAAGCGCCCCTCAAAGAATATAAGAACATCATTCGTAAAAAGAAGGTGGCTAAGAGCTTTAGTCCTGTTGATAGGGTAGCTTCTAATGAGTTTTCTATCATACGCTGCCTCAAGACATCTGCTGAAACCTTACATAGCTAGGACGAATAACAAGGGTGATAGAGGATCGCCTTTCCTAAGTCCATTGGAACTTTTAAAGAAGCCAACCGAAGAGCCATTCAATAAAAGAGAAAAGGATGGAATCTCCACACATTGCTTTAGGATGGATATAAACTTCACATTGAACCCAAGGCCAGTAAGACAATCCCATAAGTAGGACCAACGAACAGAATCAAAGGCCTTGGTGATATCCAGCTTGATGTAAGCGGCAGGAGGATTGGACTTCTGGTTGAATTTAAGAGTAAACTCAGCCGTAAGAAGAGAACAATCCTCAATACTCCTACCTTTAACAAAAGCACCTTGGTAAGGAGAGATAATATTTGGCAAAAGAGTGGCTAACCTCCTAGAGATGACTTTGGCAATAATTTTATAGAGCATCGAGCATCAAGAAATAGGCCTAAAATTAGCTGGAGACGAGATAATGTCCTTCTTGGGAATAAGAACAAGGAAAACATGATTGACTTGTCTAACCATGCTTCCACCTTCGAATATCCATTGGACAACCTTAAGAAGACCATCACAAATGACGTTCCAGTTTTCCCTGTAGAAATAACCATTGAAGCCATCCGGACCTGGGCTTTTGTGAGGCCATATGCTCCACACAACATCATAGACCTCATTCAAACTCGATGTAGAACACAACATGACATTATCATTCTCAGAGACTAGGGGGTCCAATATTGTGGCGACCGAATTGCCAAAACGAGATCAACGGATGCGGAAGCGATTAACTAGCAACGGAATAGCAAAAATCACTAAAAATTTAAATTTTTTTGGAAAGAGATCTTCAAACCATAAAACTCTTTTATAAGAAAACAAGATAAGCTGTTTACAATATAAGTCATCATTTACATCTCTGTAATTTCACATCTCGAATGATTACATACATCCACTGCCATGTTATCTGAACAAGGCAAGATACAAAATTTCGAGGCATTAAGCCAAAAACCTCAGACCTAATGACTCCGAGGACCTGAGAGTACAGAGAAGACACATGACATACTATCTACAAGACTTGACAGTCAGTATCTCCACTGAGATTCACTGCTGCCCCTGGTGTTGTTGCTGCTGCTCACCCTCAGACGGGCTCCTTTGGCCTCGGCGTCTACCTAAAAAGTCGAATCCCACGGGGTGAGACAATTTGAATAATTGTCCCAGCGAGAGTTATAACTCTCCTCCAGAAGCTTTGTTATAGCAATAAAGGACTAACATAAGCAAAATAACTAAAAACATTCGACATCAGACTTAGGATTAAGTAAAACATCATTTACTTAAGCAATCATTTCAATGAGGAATATGAAGAACATGTGTACTATCTACTTGACTAGAATATTATAAACAATGTAACATCAATCATTGCTTCTCATAGTTCAACCTAAGAAGTTATGCTACACGGCTGATTATGTTTTTTAAACATCATTATGCCCTGCGGAGATGAGGTATACCGCTCACTACTACAGAAATGACTTATAAAGTCGCTTTTCAAGGTGTCGGTTGTATACATAAACCGACACCTAAACTCTACAGTGTCGGTTGATAACCTAAACCGACATCCAATCTATGAAGGGTGACCAGACATGGGTACCGCTTTTATTAAGTGTCGGTTACTTAATAAAAAACCGACACCTAAAATTAACCGCCAAATCCAAAATTTCCATCGAAAAAATTACCTCCAAAATTTGACATATGGCGTCGGTTGATAAATAAAAAATCGACGACTAAAGGTTATTCGCGAGATAGAAATTGGGTACATTTTGGTCGTCGGTTTTGTGACAATAACTGACACCGTTGTGTTTTCGCGCGAATAACCGCAAAAATGTTCACCTCCATTTAGTGTCGGTTGTTTGTTGCAAACTGACACTTAAAGGTTTTAGTGTCGGTTTTGTTAGAAACCGACACTGAATGTTAACTTAAATCGCGTGAGCGAGCCCAACCCTTCCCCTTTCTTTGTTTCATTCATTCTCGTGCTACCAGGGTTTGGTTTGGCGATTTCTCCCTCCGGCCATGCGCTGCTCCGCTCGGTTGCTGGTCCTCTGCCCACCTCTGGCACCGCTTGCCCTCTGCCCCCAGCTCGCTGCTCCGACAGCCTTCTCCTCCAACTCCGGCGGCTTTCTCCTCCTTCTCTGGTGGCCCTCTCTCCCCGCACCGCTAACGCTGCTCATTGCAGCTGCTCGCCAGAGTCGTCGTCGCCGCCTCTGTCTCCATGTTTCTACCAACAATAGGCCCTCCTTTCTTTATCACTGGTTCTCCTGCTCTTCTTCTTCCTTCTCCCTCTCCTTACCAACAGCAACCACGGCCGTGTGGGTTGGCACGACCGTGGCTGTGTTGGCCAACCACACGGCCGTTCTACCCAACATGACCATGTGGTTGGCCAACACAGTCATGGTCGTACCAGCCCACACGACCGTGGTTGCTGTTGGTAAGGAGAGAGAAGGAAGAACAAGAGGGTATATATTCAAATGAAATCAATTATGAATTTGTGATTAAATCAATTATATGATGAAATCCTTATTGCATGATGAAACCCTAACATCTGGCTGAGTCTATTGCATGATGAAACCCTAACATCTACATGAATCCCTATTGCATAATGAAACCCTAACATCTACATACTCTATATGATACCTAAAATTGTGATGAAACCCTAACATCAATTGTTATGAAACTAGGATTGTAGGTATTGGAATGACAACATACATGTATTTGTTAGCCTAGAAACCCGCCCAAGATTTACTCATTAGGAGTATAAGTTTTGGATAGTCCCCGATTTGGGACTGTTATTGAACACCTAATATGACTTAGGATATTTTGTTTGATTTAAACATGATTGGGCATTATTGTATGTTTGAAACTATTGAGTTCTTGATTTATTATTTAATAATGCTCTAATTGTGAGTGATGCAATGTAAGTGAGCAAATACATGTAGTGGATATGTACTCATTAGCCTAGAACCCCGTCCAAGATTTACTCATTACGAGTGAATCTTGGATAGTCCCCGGTTTGGGACTGTTCTTGAACACCTAATCTCACTTAGGATGTAAGTGTATAATGTGTATTGGGTTTTCAAGAAAATTTCGGTAGCATTTCCCCGTTTGTTCTCTAAGTACATATGTACTTGGAGAACAGCGGGGAAATGCTGCCAAAATTTTCTCGAAAACCCAATACACATTATACACTTATTAGTGAGATTAGGTGTTCAAGAATGGGATAGGTGGTACACATTTAGTATATATAAGAATGACATCACATGTATTTGTTGGCCTAAAGTTTTAACCATGCAAAAACTCTAATCTGTTAACCCTAGACCCTAATCTTATTGTAATATATACTTGTTTTCTCTTTGATCATAGAATGGATAGATCATGGATGTCCATTCGCAATCGCTGCACCCCAGAGTTTATTTATGGTCTTGACCAGTTTATTAGATTTGCCGAGGAACATAGGAAACAACCTGGAGATAGGTTCTACTGTCCATGTAGGCATTGCGGCAACAACTTGAAAGTCAACACTGGTGATGAAATCAAAAGTCATGTCATGTGCAACGGGATTATACAAGGCTATACATAATGGCACTGGCATGGAGAGATTTCAAACCCAAAACTAGTGGATGTCAATAGCAGTGCTTGTGTGGAAGAAGAAATTGCCTACGATGATGTAGATGTGAATGGACCAGTTCCAATAGACATCGTTGATGCAATGCTGGATAGTTGTGGGGTAGAGCACACCGATCCACCTCCCATTTTTAGAAACATTGTGCATGATGCTGAGATACCGTTACATACAGGTTGTACTAAGTTTACGAAGCTTAGCGCTGTGTTGAGATTGTATAAACTGAAAGCTAACAATAGATGGAGCGACAAAAGCTTCACGCCATTGTTGTCTTTGTTGAAAGAAATACTTCCTGAAGGAAACGAGCTGCCAATCTCAACATACCAGGTAAAAAAATTGTTGTGCCCAATGGGAATGGATGCCAATAAGATACACGCATACCTGAATGATTGTGTATTATTTCAAAAGGACTATGCGGATTTGAAAGATTGTCTAAAATATGGTCTGTCACAGTATAAATTGACGACTTCGGGGGATTCCAAAACTGGTTCTCCTGCCAAGGTGATGTGGTATCTACCTATAATATCACGGTTTCAACGCTTGTTTTCCAATCTGATAGATGCGAAGAATTTGAGGTGGCATGCAGATGTTAAGAAAAATAATGATGGGATCCTACGACATGCGTCTGATTCCCCACAGTGGAAGAAGATTGATCTATTGTACCCTGAATTTGGTGAAGAAGTCAGGAATCTAAGACTTGGGCTTTGTACAGACGGGATGAATCCGTACGGGACATTGAGCATCCAACATAGCACTTGGCCAGTCATGCTTGTTATATACAATCTTCCTCCCTAGCTGTGTATGAAAAATAAGTACGTAATGTTGTCGTTGTTGATATCAGACCCTAAACAACCTGGAAATGACATCGATGTTTATCTTGAACCTCTGATTGATGACTTAAAGAAACTCTGGGGTGAAGGTGTGATGACCTATGATGCTTCATGAAGAGAGACATTTCATTTGCATGCTATGTTGTTTTGCACTATTAATGACTTTCCAGCATATGGGAATTTGTCTGGATATAGTGTCAAAGGAGCTAAAGTGTGTCCTATATGTGAAGAGAACACTGATTCAACAAGACTAAAACATGGTGGTAAGACTGTATATCTCGGTCATCGAAGGTTTCTTCCAAAATTCCATCCGTATCGTAGGAAGCGCAAAGCATTCAATGGATTGAATGAGGAATGGAGTGCACCTAAACCTATACCATGGGAGATTGTTTATGAAAGAGTAAAAGACTTTGTCAATGAATTTGGTAAGAGATCACAATGTACTATGTCCACACAGAGTGACAATTCTTCATTCAAGAAGAAGTCAATATTTTGGGATCTTCCTTATTGGAGTTCTTTGACAGTCAGGCATTGTATCAATGTAATGCACGTTAAGAAAAATGTCTGTGATAGCATCATTGGTACTCTGTTAAATATACTAGGTAAGACTAAAGATGGGATAAAATCCAGACTGGAGCTACATGAAATGGGAATAAGGTCAGAATTAATAGAATTACGTGAAATGGGTAATAAAAGAACATACTTACCTCCCGCTTGTTACACGTTGTCTAGAAAGGAGAAGAAAGCTTTTTGTGAATGCTTGGTAAATGTTAAGGTGCCACATGGTTACTCATCCAACATCTGTAGATTGGTATCAATGAAAGATCTGAAGTTGATAGGTCTTAAATCTCATGATTGTCACACTCTAATGTAACAAATATTGCCTTTGGCAATTCGATCTATATTACCGAAGCATGTAAGGCTTGCAATCACCAGACTTTGTTTCTTTTTCAACAGTCTATGCAGCAAAGTTATTGACCCTGATACTCTCGATAATTTGCAAAGAGAAGTGATTGTTACCCTATCTCAGCTTGAGAGGTATTTCCCTCCTTCATTCTTTGATAGCATGGTACATCTTGTTGTACACTTGACTAGGGAAGTGAAAATGTTGGGACCAGTTTTCTTGCATTGGATGTATCCCTTTGAACGATACATGAGCGTTTTTAAAGGTGATGTTCGAAACTGTTATTGGCCTGAAGGGAGTATTATTGAAGGTTATGTGGCAAGAGAGGTTGTGGATTTTTGTAATGACTTTCTCAGTGGTAATGACACTCCTGATAATGATAAGAATATTGACGAGCAATTTGGCAAAGGAATTTTGGGATCACGTGTGAAAGTAATCGGCCGTGAGCAGTTGGAACAAGGTCACTTGTATATTTTACACAACATGGACGAAGTGAACGTTTATATCGAGGAACATACCAATTTCATCAAGATACAATATCCTCGAGCCAATACAATGTGGCTTGCTAGAGAGCATAACAAGACATTTATTAAGTGGTTTGAAGATAAAGTCTTACATCAACTATCTCAAACACCAGATGATATTACTAAAACTATCAAGTGCCTCGCCTTTAAACCAAAATTGACTGTTATGTCTTATGAAGGGTATGACATTAATGGATTCACATATTACACAAAGCGCCAAGATGATAAGAGTGTCCTCCAAAACAGTGGGGTCACCCTTCAAGCATCGACTATGTTTTTTGCAAGTGCAAAGGATAAGAGTCCACATGAAGCTAAAATGTCATATTACGATGTCATTGAAGACATATGGGAGTTTGACTACATAGATTTCAAAATTCCACTCTTCAAATGTAATTGGGTTGATAACACCAAAGGAGTTATAGTGGATGAATTGGGTTTCACTTTAGTGAACTTTAAAAAGATTGGCAAGAAGGTTAAACCATTCATATTGGCATCACAGGAGAAATAAGTATTTTATATCGATGATCCTACAAATGATAAATGGTCGGTTGTTCTTCATGGTAAAAGATAGTTCATTGAAGATCCTATATATGAAGAACAGTACTATGATAAGTATGATGACTCCAGTCCATTCTCAGTTGGGTTGCCAACACCAGCAAATATTGAAGCTAATGATGACTTGTATGTGCGCGGAGATCACAATGAAGGATTGTTAATTGATAAAAAATCACAATATTAGAGGTATATATGTTTTATTTTATACGTTTTTATTTTCCTGAATATGTGAACTTTACAATGTGAATGTGAACTTCTCGACAAAGGCGAATATTAGAGCTTAATTTATAATGTGAACTTTTCTGAATATTAGAGCTTAATTTACAATGTGAACTATTCTGAATATTAGAGCTTAATTTACAATGTGAACTTTTCTGAATATTAGAGCTTAATTTACAATGTGAACTTTTCTAAATATTAGAGCTTAATTTACAATGTGAACTTTTCTGAATATTAGAGCTTAATTTATAATGTGAATGTGAACTTTACAATGTAAATGTGAATTTTTAGATGGCTGAGCATTCTCCTGATGACCGTGCTGATGATTACCGTGAGGGTGAGGACATCAATGCGCCGCCTCACAATGTAAGTTTTAAAAATATATCATATATTTATATCTATATGTCCATTTATAGTTATATCTTGTAAATGTGTTTATTTTGTCAAATTTTATGTTGATGATGCACATGTACCATCTGAAGCACTTGAGGCACTTGATCAACAGCACCAAAAAGTTGACAAGAGAAGGGGCATCACTATGATGAAGAAGTTCATAGCGCAAAAGGGCAATGGACCCAAACTTGTTGTGGATTTTGATAATGCAAGAAATGCATCTGGTGTGAATCACAATTCATTTGTTTCATATATTGGGTATGTTACTCGTAGCCATTGCGGCTGTAAAATAGATTCTTGGCATAAAGTTTCTAAGGAGAAGAAAGACTTAATATGGAGGGATTTATGCGTGAGTTATTATTAATTTGCAATTCTATTTTGTAGATTACTAATTTTTTGGATACTAGTTAATAACAATTCTATTTTGCAGAGTATATTTGAATTGGATGAAAAGCTGCATCGTAAATGCGTGATGCAACGCTGTGGGAGAGTCCTAAGGACCTATAGGACAAATCTCACCTGAGAATACATAAAAGAAGCTGACAAGAGGAAGAAGACATCCACTGAATAGTGGAACTTCCTGGACAAAGCAGAATGGGACGCGTTTGTTGCTTCAAGACAAACTGATGAATTCAAGGTATTAGGCGTCAGCCCCAATCTCATTAATTAATGTATGTTGTATTCACCTATTCAAGATTAACATTTACTGTTACCAACCAAATCAATAATGTACATACTAACTAGGCTCTCAGTGAGGCACAAAGATCAAGGCGTGCACTGAATGTGCATGACCACACAATGGGTCCAAAGGGGTATGCAGGCATTCGCCAAAGACTACAGTCTGAGGCTACTTCCCAGTCTGCTGCTACTCAGGATTCCTCTACTATAGGTAGCACTCCTATGCCTCGCCATGATGTCTGGATAACTGGGAGGAAAAATAAGAAGGGAGAAATAACGAAGGCCGCAACTGCTGAGGCAGCTGCAAAAATGGTAAAATACAACTCTTACAGCAATCGTTCGAATATTTATTATTTGTGGTGTTTACTTAATCACTAATTTTTGTTTTGGAGATTAGCGGGAGCTGCACGAGCTGAGGAAATAAGGCAAGTTCATCCCTGAGGGCACAAGGGATGAATTGACAGTTGCTATGGGTAACCCAGAGCATCTTGGACGTGTTAGGGCTGCAGGCGCAGGTGTGGGCATCAAAGCTTTTTTTGGACCATCCCAGCGCAAACATGTCCCAAAAGTGGGACTTTCACAAGAAGAGGTAACATATTCTTTCTTTATAATGTTACTGTAAAAGAGAATTCAATAATCAGAAGCTAACATTTCTTTTATCCATGTATAGGTAGATAAGATATTTGATAGGAAACTCGAAGAAGTAATGAAAAAGTGGCAGGCATCTCAGACTACCACTCAGTAGATAGTACCTATAGCTCCTACTGTAGGCTCTACTCCTACTGCAGAGGTTGGGAGTAATCCTGTAGACCCACCACCTAGCACATCCATTGTAAGTATTTTTATGACATCGTAACTAGTTTTTTAATTCAAGATGATATGTAAATATATGAAATTGTAGTCATTTCAAAAAAAAGATGATATGTATATATGTATATAACATTCTTTACATAAAAATTTCTAGGGGTTGAAGCCATGCCGTCTAAAAAGTAATGAATATTTCGATGTAGAGGCGTCGACTTACCCATCCCTACCAGGAGAAATGTTTCATGGGTCTCCATTACCAGCTGGTTGGATTCGTGTGAGCCTGATACATATATTCTCCCAGTCGAGGGATCTTCCATTACCATATGCCCACCCAGATTGTGAAACGCTTGGTGAGGCAGAAGGCGGAGTGATATTGTGGCTAAAAGCGGCTGTCGTCTTTACTGAAATGGTATGGTAAATTTATAATATGTTAAATTATTAATGTGTGTATATGATGTCAGTTGATCTGAAATTTTTCTATATTTATACAGGCTAAAAAGAAGACACCCACAACATCTAGGCCTCCACTTCCACCTCCTACATTACCCAGTTGGGTTCCATAGGACCTACCTGCCCTGTTAGGTCCTAACTGTAGGGGTATGACAATATGGTCAGGCGAACATGATATACATTGCCCTATAACTATTTCTATAGATTCAGATGTTGCAGGTCAATCATACAAAAGCAAAGTATTTATACAAGATATTTTGGAGTTGTTTCGATATGATTGGCTAAATACATATGTGATAGAGCTATGGAGAAGGTGAGATCTTCTTTATACATCCATATACCTTGTGTAGGATCTGGTGATATTGTTTCTTATTTATTAATGCTTGCGTAATTAATACATATTTTGCAGATACTTAGACAACATATGTGCAGATTTTGGATTTGAACATGTAGGATTTTTTATTCCATCTTTGATTAGTCTAGTAGATAAAGACCCTCCGTCAGTTCAACAATACTGTTGTGAGGCTTTTACAATTTTTGCTAAAAATAAGAAGACGATGATATTGGCTCCATTCAATGTAGAGTAAGTTTACTTTGCTTATTATAATTTGGACTTAAGAAAATTACATTTTTATTGTGGATTTTGAGTTATTAATTTTTAACTTTTTTACCTCTAGTGGCAGGCATTGGGAGTTACTGGTTATTGTCCCCGAGATGTTCACTGTCTATTATCTAGATCCTAAGGGGAGTAAATTGAATACAAAATATGGACACAAAATGAAAATGGCATTATTCCGGTGAGAAATATTTCATTTTCATATCCGTTAACATATGTTATTACATTACTATTTAATTATGCAATGTACTGTGTTACATTAACATGTAGGATTTTTGATGAGTTCAAAAAGGCTGGAGGAAAGGTCCCCATGAAAAAGAACCAGCCAATAATTTGGAAGAACGTGAAAGTAAGTTCCCGACTGCAATATATGTATATATTATTTATGTGAACAATGCTTAATTAGTTGTATTTTTTAATATTTTGTATGTTTGAATTTATAGTGTGCTACACAAGACAACGGATGGGCATGTGGATACTATGTGATGCGATATATGCACATGATTATCAAATATGCCGCACTGGACATCGATTGTATTGCTACGGTATTATATAGTCTCATTAGATAATATGAAATATATCAATCTTATTTATAGCTCATTAATTATATATATACATCATTCTCTTTGCAGGTGTTTCAAACTGACCCCACTACAGACAATGACTTACCAGATGTACATGCTCCCTATATGACAGGAGAATTAAATGAAGTAAGAGAAGAATGGGCAACAACCATACAAATAGTGGGGGTTTTAAGATATAATTGGGATGTTGATAGCGAATAATGACTAAAGAATGATATTTTGTAAATGAATTTCTGAATTATAATATATGTGTGAATGTTTCTACATGTTTGGATGTTTCTACATGTTTCTGAGTGGAAATGAATGAAATTGTTGGTTTCTATATGAAGGTTTCTACATGTGTGAATGTGAAAATGAATGGAACTACATATTGCTAGCTACATGAATGTTTCTAAATGTGTGAAAATCAAATGGAACTGCAAGTTTCATTGCTAAATGTGTGAATATTTGAATATTTTTGTTGTTAATTTTGCAGGTTTGTGGCCTATTGTTGGCTGATATCAATGGATGTCGTAAAACCTGCAGTTCATAACTGAACTGCAGGTTTCTCATCCTACGACCAGCCACAGCAGGTCTGCAGACTGACAGAAAAAAAAACAATAGGCGTCGGTTATTTGTATAAAACTGACACACATAGTTATAGTGTCAGTTTTCGTACTCGTAACCGACGTCTATTTCCTTAACACCACGGCCGTACTGGCCAGCACGGCCGTGGCACCTGACCAGACAAACTGTAGTTACAGTGTCGGTTTCCTACTCGTAACCGTCGTCTATTTCCTTAACACCACGGCCATGCTAGCAACACGGCCGTGGCAGCTTGCCGTGCTGGGATGATAGGGCGTCGGTTTCTTATATAATAAACGACACTGATAGTGCCCAAGATGGTGCCCTTTCCGTGGTGCGAAGGTATATGGCATCGATTTCTTATCTAATAACCGACGCCTATAGTCCCCTGATGGCGCGTTTTCGATAGCGCGCGAAGTGTTTTGGCGTCGGTTTTGGAACCGACGCGTAATGGTTGGGCTTTTAGCGTTGCCCACATAGGTGTCACTTAGAAACCGACACTAAAGGCCTTAAATTATCGACACTAAAGGATGGTTCTATAGTAGTGTCATACTCCAACCGACCATTATGAAATTGCATTGGTATCATACATAGGTCATCAAAAGAGCTGGATTCTTATGATCTCATCTTCCTCAGTCAGTGTGAGGATCAACTTGCAGGACATCTCAAGTCTCTACTACAATAGCTTTCCAGGGTATTCTGGAAACTTCGCTATATAGAGTCACAGTGGCATTCTGTATTCTTTTCGCCATCGAGGGATTTCTTGTTTATCTCTCATCGATGCGGTATTAAAGATTCCCTCGGGAGATTAGTGATACATCACCCTGGCATAAACATATGATGAAGGATTGATGAATTAAGGTACATCTAACATCAATTCCTACATCATGACGTAAGAATATTCACGTCCATAACCCCCACATACTCAAAAGTATGTGCTCCAGGAGTTCCCTTAGGAAGACCTGTTTCACCATCATTAAACTACTGAAAATGATGGATCTATGATCAGGGCTCTACATGATATGGTGATACTTGATTAATTAATTACATTTTAGCATTCTTTTAACATCAAGCATGTTTTCAAACATAAACTATTAAAACAACTGCTATGAAGGAAGAATACTAAATGTATCAAGTTTAACTCACATCAGTTATCACATGGATATCATTTCTTAACTATTTCATCACTGTGATTCAAGAACAGGGGTGTTCAAACCCTTGTATCATCATAATGTAGATATTACTCATGCCTCTTACAGCCTATCAATCTCATATGTTACCCCATACACTTAGTCAACATATTATATCTCTATTCATGAAGCTTATAGCATGCTTCTAATGAATAAGACATCATAACCCTTACCTGGCTATGATCACCTCTTAATATCAACCTGCATGATTAATATAATTGTGGACATACATATATAACAGTATTAGCACTATACCAAAACTTTTCAATTTCTTCATAGAACACCACGGTCGTGCTTCCTTGCATGGTCGTGCAAGGGGAAGCTACCACGACCGTGCTCCTTAGCACGGGTGTGCTAAGATCAACATACCACAATTGATTTCTAGGGTTAGAGTTTATTCACTTCAACTAGGGTTATCAAACCCCTTTAGCTTACAAGGCATAAAAATTCTTCATGTTACAATTCATTCGTAGGGTTTCATACTTAAAGGCATAACCCAGAATTATTCCTTTCATCACATCACCCTAAATTAGGGTTTACTATTCACATTACATGGTTACCCTAGAATTAGGGTTTACTATTCAAGTTACAAGAATTTAGATTAGATCATATTCATGTATGAGTATTACTTACATTGATGCCTTCAATTAGTTTAAGAGTTATTAATCACCATAATTAGGGTTTCCATGATCTCACTTTGAAGGATCATACCCTAATCATGTGCATTCATACATATTGAAGGTATTTTACTTGATTCTTATTCATATTAGGAGTCTTCGCTTTCCTATTACTATTAGATGATGTCTACATCATTCTAGATTAGGTTAAGTCAAATCAACTTTGATTAACATAAGTCAAGCCATCCCATCATGGTCATTAGGGTTTGCTTGATCAAGGGGTGTTGACTGCTTAAACCCATCAAGGGTACTTTAGTAATGTTCATAATTGATCATAACATGCATCGACCAACTAATTACTTGTTCCCTTAATGTCTTTAGGTATCATTAGGGTTTAGGTTAATCAACCATTGAACCATCTAAGCCTTTAAAGCATTAAGCATTCTTGACCTTAAAAGACCCCAAATGGTTTTGCACTTTCAACCTCCAAACGATTTTGAAACAACATGGAATGGTTGAATGTTTGGTACCTTTGACTTTCAAGACCGCATGGAAAAATACACCATCAAGACCATTTGCCCAAAAGTGAGGTGAAGACCATTTGGTCACGTTGACCGTTTGGCCAAGTTTGACTTTGAAACCGTTTGGGCAAATCGATCTTGAAACCGCATGGTCACCAATCGGTTTTGAAACCGCATGAGTCCAAACGGTTTTGAAACCATTTGGTCCCAAATGGTCTTGAGACCGTTTGCCCCCAAATGGTCTTTAGACCATTTTGACTCAAACAGTCTTGAGACTGTTTGGTCCAAACACCTCAAAACCGCATGGACCAAAAAGTGTATCAACACTTGCAATTGAATTAGGGTTTTCAATGTTGAACCCCTCAATTGATCTTATACTTGTTAATCACTTATCAATTAAGTCAATTAGGTTAATCCTTTACTAATTTGGCACTCAAATGACCCTCAATTGATAACCAATTAGGGTTGGGACCAATTGGATTAGGGTTTGGAATCGATCAACCTTCAACATACATCAACATGAGTCTAATTGATGTTGAACCCATTGAACCATCACTCAATTGGGTCATGACCTGACCCCAAACGGTCTTGGGATAGTTTGTACATCCTCCAAACGGTCTTGAGACAGTTTTCTCATTATTTTATTAAAAACTAAGTCAATCACTTAAGGGTTGAACCCTAATTAGGTCATAAAATCAGCATTTTAATTATTCAACAACTTGATGTAATTGGACCCTCAATTGCTCAAGTCCTATTAACCATAGACCTCCAAACGGTCTTGGGTGATCAACAAACGGTCTTGATACCGTTTTAGTGATCTCCAAACAGTTTTGAAACCATTTGGGCCACTCAACCCAAACATCAACATGATTGGTCCATTGAAATCAGCAATGAACCCGATTAGGGTTTAGGTGATTAAAGTGCCTTCAACTTGAGATTTACTTACAATTAATTAATGATTCTTGGTGGGTAATTAGTTCACAATGTGTACAGAATATTCCCAAACGGTCAATGCTTGGTCAAACCATCCAAACGGTCTTGGAGACCATTTTCTCCAATCGGTCTTGTGAAACCGTTTTCCCTCCAAACGGTTTTGAAACCGTTTGCTTCCAAACGATTTTGCAAACCGTTTGGGCAAGGGGGTGCAAACCGTTTGCTAAAGTAACATTGGTATTCACGCCCCCTTCTTCTACCTCAAGATCATGGTCTGTTCTTCATGGTTTTGGTTGCAAGAATGCATAGAAGTATGGGGGAAGGAAGAGCAAGCAACGATTGCATAGAAAAAAGATGTATAACAAAGTTTTAAGGTTTAGAGTTATAAAACCCACCTTAGAACCAGCTCTAGAGCTCCAAGCTTCAAATCTTTAATGGATTCTTGAGCTACACAGGTCGTCCAAGGTTCCTTCTTCAAGAATTGGGTGGAGATGATGGCTAGAAAGAAGAACTAAGTGAGAAGGACTATCGAACCAATCCTTATAACATGATTTCCTCCACAAATCCGAGCTAGAAGATGATCAAAGCTTACCTAGAACTGCTTGGCCGTTCTCCTTTTCTCCTGATCTCCCCCCTTAGTCAGTCACAATAAGAGATAAGTGAAGAGATGAAGGGAAACGATCCCTTGGTTTGCAAAGAGAGGAGCCTATATACTTTGGGTGAAATTTCAACATAAAGACAACTATTTCTTCTTTTCTCAACTAGGTCCTTCTCTCCTTATTAGGCACGTCCCTCCTTCTCTATGATTAAGAAAAATTCCTTCTTAAACCAAGGTCTAAAGGAAAAGAAGCCAAACACTTAGCTAAGTTGTACACATAAAAGGGGTCATTTTGCATACAACTTGGTCATTTAATTACAAAGATTATCCTTCTTATTTGATTATTCAAATGAAGTGCCCTCTTCATAATTTTTACTCTAGATGATGTCAAGAGTCATGAAAGATACTATAGAGGGTTTATTTTACATGTTGCACCCTATGTTTTGGGTAAATTGCATTTTACACCAAAACTAGGGTTTTGAGCACAAGGATTACTCCACAAGTTGTATCTTGGTGCCCAAGCTTGGAGAATCCACATCACTACATCATATTCATTCTTATGATGTCTAATCATCAGAGGAACATCTAAACATGTGGAATTTGCAAGCTAACCCCTCTAATTGGGTAATTTGCACATAGGTCCCTATTAAACAAAACGATATTACAACATTTTTCAAAAAGGGCAGAAATGGAAATATATGATTCTCAAGAGCTTTAATTGCATACCAAAAGATAACCACAGGTGTTTGATTACATAATTAAGCAAAAAACCTACTGTTAGTTCATAACCTAGGTCAGGGATGTTACAAAGTATCCACCCCTTACAAGGATTTTGTCCCTGAAATCAACAAAACAAACTAAGAGAAAAGAGCAGGGAATTTCCTCCTCATCTCTTCCTCTAGTTCCCATGTGGCTTCTTCAACACCACGGTGATTCCAGAGGACTTTCACAAGACTTATGTCTTTCTTTTTCAGCTTTTTATTCTGTTATCAAGGATTGACACTGGTCCTTCCTCATAAGATATATCATCATTCAATTCTACCTCCGTAGGTTGTAGAACTGACTCTATATCAGGGTGACATTTCCTCAACATAGAAATGTGAAACACAGGGTGTAACCTCTGTAGCTTTGGTGGCAACTCTAGTTTATAGGCTACCTTTCCAATCTGTTCAATGATTGGATAAGGCCCCATAAACCTGGGAGCTAACTTCCCTTTTCTTCCAAACCTTAGAACTCCCTTCTAAGGTGAGACTTTGAGATACACTCTGTCTCCAACCTGGAACTCTAAAGGTCTATGACGCTTGTCAGCATAAGATTTCCATCTATCCTGTGCAGTCTTAATTTGTTGTTGTATTACTTTAATCTTCTTTGTGGTTTGCTTCACAAGATCAGGACCTAACAGTTGATATTCACCAGTTTCATACCAACATAGAGGTGATCTACAACGTCTACCATACAAAGCTTCATAAGGTGCCATGGCAATGCTATGTTGATAGCTATTGTTGTAGGCAAACTCTATCAAGCTTAGGTGCAGATCCCAACTCCCTGTGAACTGAAGAAGACATGCTCTCAACAAGTCTTCCAAGGTTTCTATAGTCCTTTCCGACTGTCCATCAGTCTAATGATGAAAGGTTGTACTAAACCTTAACTGGGTGCCTAAAGCTTTGTGAATTCGCTCCCAAAAATGAATTGTAAATTGGGGACCTCTGTCTGAAACTATAATGAATGGGACTCCGTGCAGTCGCACTATCTCTTCAACATATAACTGTGCCAGCTTCTCAGCAGAATAGGTTGTTTTGACAGGCAAGAAATGTGCTGTCTTTGTCAACCTATCAACAAATACCTAGATGGAATCATGTCCTTTGTTTGTCCTGGGTAGGCCAACATCAAATTCCATGGTTACATGATCCCACTTCCACTGTGGTATGGGTAAAGGTTGCATTGTTCCTGCAGGATTTCATCAGATGTCCCATCTTCCCACAATTATAACAACTTTTGTTCACTTGTGGTGGTCTGGGTGGTCTTGTAACCGACATTGATGTTGAACCACGAGCTCCTTCTAGTGGTAGGCTCCGTCCTCTACATCTACTTGAAGTCCACTATGTCTGGGGATTGGTTCTAGGTGGTGGTGTAGGTGTAGAAAATCTAGGCTTCTTAAAGTCTCTAGATGAAGATCCTTGAAATTGTGGATACGTCTTCTTGCTCTGATTCTGTCTCTTCTCTGTCACGGACCTCTCTATCCTTCTGACGGATTCTACGAAGGTAGAAAACCTTTCCCTGTTCTCTAGGGTAGACACGGGAGTAGTCAACTTGGCGTTCAACCCTTTCTCGAAACGCCGAATCCTTTCTTCCTCTATAGCAGCCATATGCAAATAGAACCGCAACAACTCCATGAACTTAGCCTCGTACTCGCTAATGTTCATCAGACCTTGCCTCAACCTCTCAAACTGAGAGATTTTCTCATCCAGGAATATCTTAGGGAAATATCTATTGATAAATTCCCGTTAGAAGACTTCCTTAGCAACCTCCACACCAGGCCTCTTATTCTCTTCCATGGTCCACCAGTGCCTGACACTCCCCTTGAGAAGATAGACAACATGTCTAACCTTCTCAGCTTTTGAGATGTTTAGGATTCTAAACGCCTTCTCTAGTTCGGTTAACCACAGGTCGACATATGTAGGATCAGCTGTTCCAAAGTACTCAGTTGCTCCAACTCGGCGAAGTCGTTCAAACGTCTTGCCGATCCCATGTCCTTCAGGTTGGGTAGGTGCCCTAGGTGCAGGCATAGGCATCCTATCTGTTATGTGTGTCATGGCAGTCATAAACTGCCCAAACATGGTCTGGACAGCTGGGTTTTCCATGTCAGTTGGATTGAACTGAGGTGGCTCAGGTTGCTCTATCTCCGGGTTCCTTGCACCTTCTCGGGGTGCAGCAACACTACTCTCTGCCACATACTCCTCGTGTGGTCCAGACATCCTTAACATATCTTCTTCTCCTGAGGAGCAGAAGACACTATTAGATATACTGGAATACACTAAGAATAGACTCGACATCCTAAGTCGTATGTCTCTGTAGACTCGGCGAACCTAGAGCTCTGATACCACTAAAATGTGGCGACCGAATTGCCAAAACGAAATCAACGGATGCGGAAGCGATTAACTAGCAGCGGAATAGCACAAATCACTAAAAATTTAAAATTTTTTGGAAAGAGATCTTCAAACCATAAAACACTTTTATAAGAAAACATGATAAGATGTTTACAACATAAGTCATCATTTACATCTCTGTAATTTCACGTCTTGAATGATTACATACATCCATTATCTTGATATCTGAACAAGGCAAGATACAAAATTTTGAGGCATTAAGCCAAAAACCTCATACCTACTAACTCCTAGGACCTGAGAGTACAGAGATGAAACAGGACATACTATCTACAAGACTTGACAGTCAATATCTCCACCTGAGATTCACTGCTGCCCCTGGTATTGTTGTTGTTGTTGCTCACCCTCAGACGGGTTCCTTTGGCCTCGACGTCTACCTAAAAATTCGAATCCCACGAGGTGAGACAATTTGAATAATTGTCCTAAGGGAGAGTTATAACTCTCTGCCAGAAGCTTTGTTATAGCAATAAAGGAATAACATAAGCAAAATAACTAAAATCATTCAACAACAGACTTAGGATTAAGTAAAGCAACATTTACTTAAGCAATCATTTCAATGAGGAATATGAAGAGCATGTGTACTATCTACTTGACTAGAATATTATAAACAATGTAACATCAATCTTTGTTTCTCGTAGTTCAACCTAAGCAATTATGCTACACGGCTGATTATGTTTTTCAAACATCATTATGCCCTGCGGAGATGAGGTATACCGCTCATACTCCAACCGACCATTATGAAATCGCATCGGTATCACACATAGGTCATCAAAAGAGTCGGATTCTTATGACCTCATCTTCCTCAGTCAGTGTGAGGATCAACTTGCAGGAAATCTCGAGTCTCTGCTACAATGGCTTTCCAGGGTATTCTGGAAACTTCGCTATATAGAGTCACAGTGGTATTATGTACTCTTTTCGCCATCGAGGGATTTCTTGTTTATCTCTCATCGATGCGGTATTAAAGATTCCCTCGGGAGATTAGTGATACATCACCCCGGCATAAACATATGATGAAGGATTGATGAATTAAGGTACATCTAACATCAATCCTTACATCAGGACGTAAGGATATTCACGTCCATAACCCCCACATACTCAAAAGTATGTGCTCCAGGAGTTCCCTTAGGAAGACCCGTTTCACCATCATTAAACTACTGACAATGATGGATCTATGATCAGGGCTCTACATGATATGGTGATACTTGATTAATTAAGTACATTTTAGCATTCTTTTAACATCAAGCATGTTTTCAAACATAAACTATTAAAACAACTGCTATGAAGGAAGAATACTAAATGTATCAAGTTTATCTCACATCAGTTATCACATGGATATCATTTCTTAACTATTTCATCACTGTGATTCAAGAACAGGGGTGTTCAAACCCTTGTATCATCGTAATGTAGATATTACTCATGGCTCTTACAACCTATCAATCTCATATGTTACCCCATACACTTAGGCAACATATTATATCTCTATTCATAAAGCTTATAGCATGCTTCTAATGAATAAGACATCATAACCCTTACCTGGCTATGATCACCTCTTAATATCAACCTGCATGATTAATATAATTGCGGACATGCATATATAACAGTATTAGCACAATACCAAAACTTTTTAATTTCTTCATAGAACACCACAGCCGTTCTTCCTTGCATGGTCATGCAAGGGGAAGCTACCACGGTCGTGCTTCTTAGCACGGGCGTGCTAAGATCAACATACCACAATTGATTTCTAGGGTTAGAGTTTATTCACTTCAGCTAGGGTTATCAAACCCCTTTAGCTTACAAGGCATAAAGATTCTTCATGTTACAATTCATTCGTAGGGTTTCATACTTAAAGGCATAACCCAGAATTATTCCTTTCATCACATCACCCGAAATTAGGGTTTACTATTCACATTACATGGTATTACCCTAGAATTAGGGTTTACTATTAAAGTTACAAGAATTGAGATTAGATCATCTTCATGTATGAGTATTACTTCCATTGATGCCTTCAATTAGTTTAAGATTTATTAATCACCATAATTAGGGTTTCCATGATCTCACTTTGAAGGATCATACCCTAATCATGTGCATTCATACATATTGAAGGTATTTTACTTGATTCTTATTCATATTAGGAGTCTTCTCTTTCCTATTACTATTAGATGATGTCTACATCATTCTATATTAGTTTAAGTCAAATCAACTTTGATTGACATAAGTCAAGCCATCCCATCATGGTCATTAGGGTTTGCTTGATCAAGGGGTGTTGACTGCTTAAACCCATCAAGGGTACTTTAGTAATGTTCACCATTGATCATAACATGCATCAACAAACTAATTACTTGTTCCCTTAATGTCTTTAGGTATCATTAGGGTTTAGTTTAATCACCCATTGAACCATCTAAGCCTATAAAGCATTAAGCAATCTTGACCTTAAAAGACCCCAAACGGTTTTGCACTTTCAACCTCCAAACGGTTTTGAAACCGCATGGAATGGTTGACCGTTTGGTACCTTTGACTTTCAAGACCGCATGGAAAAATACACCATCAAGACCGTTTTCCCAAAAGTGAGGTGAAGACCGTTTGGTCACGTTGACCGTTTGGCCAAGTTTGACTTTGAAACCGTTTGGGCAAATCGATCTTGAAACCGCATGGTCACCAATCGGTTTTGAAACCGCATGAATCCAAACGGTCTTGAGACCGTTTGCCCCCAAACGGTCTTGAGAACATTTGGCCCCAAACGGTCTTGGGACCGTTTGGACTCAAATGGTCTTGCGACCCTTTGGTCCAAACACCTCAAAACCGCATGGACCGAAAAGTGTATCAACACTTGCATTTGAATTAGGGTTTTCAATGTTGAACCCCTCAATTGATCTTATACTTGTTAACCACTTATCAATTAATTCAATTAGGTTAATCCTTTATGAATTTGACACTCAAATGGCCCTCAATTAATAACCAATTCGGGTTGGGACCAATTAGATTAGGATTTGGAATCGATCAACCTTCAACATACATCAATATGAGTCTAATTGATGTTGAACCCATTGAACCATCACTCAATTGGGTCATGACCTGACCCCAAATGGTCTTGGGATCATTTGGACATCCTCCAAATGATCTTGATACTGTTTGCCCATTATTTTATTAAAAACTAAGTCAATCACTTAAGGGTTGAACCCTAATTAGGTCATAAAATCAGCATTTTAATTATTCAACAACTTGATGTAATTGGACCCTCAATTGCTCAACTCCTCTTAACCCAAGACCTCCAAACGGTCTTGGGTGATCACCAAACAGTTTTGAAACCGTTTGGGCCACTCAACCCAAACTTCAACATGATTGGTCCATTGAAATCAGCAATGAACCCGATTAGGGTTTAGGTGATTAAAGTGCCTTCAACTTGAGATTTACTTAGAATTAGTTAATGATTATTGCTGGGTAATTAGTTCACAATGTGTACAGAAGATTCCCAAACGGTCAACGCTTGGTCAAACCATCCAAACGGTCTTGGAGACCATTTGCTCCAATCGGTCTTGTGAAACTGTTTGCCCTCCAAATGGTTTTGAAACCGTTTGCTTCCTAACGGTTTTGCAAACCGTTTGGGCAAGGGGGTGCAAACTGTTTGCTAAAGTAACATTGGTATTCACGCCCCCTTCTTCTACCTCAATATCATGGTCTGTTCTTCATGGTTTTGGTTGCAAGAAGGCATAGAAGTACGGGGGAAGGAAGAGCAAGCAACGATTGCATAGAAAGAAGATGTATAACAAAGTTTTAAGGTTTAGAGTTATAAAACCCACCTTAGAACCAGATCTACAGCTCCAAGCTTCAAATCTTTAATGGCGTCTTGAGCTCAATAGGTCGTCCAAGGTTCCTTCTTCAAGAATTGGGTGGATATGATGGCTAGAAAGAATAACTAAGTGAGAAGGACTATCGAACCAATCCTTATAACATGATTTCCTCCACAAATCCGAGCTAGAAGATGATCAAAGCTTACCTAGAACTGCTTGGCCGTTCTCCTTTTCTCCTGAGCTCCCCCCTTAGTCGGTCACAGTAAGAGATAAGTGAAGAGAGGAAGGAAAACGATCCCTTGGTTTGCAAAGAGAGGAGCCTATATACTTTGGGTGAAATTTCAACATAAAGACAACTATTTCTTCTTTTCTCAACTAGGTCCTTCTCTCCTTCTTAGGCACGTCCCTACTTCTCTATGCTTAAGCAAAATTACTTCTTAAACCAATGTCTAAAGGAAAAGAAGCCAAACACTTAGCTAAGTTGTACACATAAAAGGGGTCATTTTGCATACAACTTGGTCATTTAATTACAAGGATTATCCTTCTTATTTGATTATTCAAATGAAGTGCCCTCTTCATAATTTTTACTCTAGATGATGTCAAGTGTCATGAAAGATACTCTAGAGGGTGAATTTTACATGTTGCACCCTATGTTTTGGGTAAATTGCATTTTACACCAAAACTAGGGTTTAAAGCACAAGGATTACTCCACAAGCTGTATCTTGGTGCCCAAACTTGGAGATTCCGCATCACTACATCATATTCATTCTTATAATGTCTCATCATCATAGGAACATCTAAACATGTGTAATTTGCAAGCTAACTCCTCTAATTGGGTAATTTGCACATAGGTCCCTATTAAACAAAACAATATTACAACATTGTTCAAAAAGGGCAGAATTGGAAATATATGATTCTCAGGAGCTTTAATTACATACCAAAATATAACCACAGGTATTTGATTACATAATTAAGCAAAACACCTAGGGTTAGTTCATAACCCAAGTCAGGGATGTTACAAATATGTAATACAAGAGTTGGATGCATCGTGAGGTTGGTTATATAGCTGCTAAAAAACTATACAATGTCATCTGCAATGGCATCATTATGTTGCAAAAGATCACCGTGTGAGTCAAAAAGCTCAGTTATATAGTTAATAGCATCCCTTCTCTTAACAATGGTATGATAGACTTTAGTGTCCTATCCCCATTGGAAAGCCACTCCATCCTACTGTGCTACCAGAAATAAACCTCCTCCGCCTTAAGGAGCACGTCCAATCTCTCAAGGGTTTGTTTTTCAACATGGATGAGATTAGGATCTAGTGGGCATTTATGAACCACGGTTGAGATGTCATCAAGCTCCATTCTTTCTCTTGCAATAAGGTTCTTGAGATTGACATAGTGTTTGGACCATGTCTTCAACTTATCCTTGACAATCTTGAGTTTATGACAGAACTAAAAGAGTGGGTTGCCTTTAATTTTAGTAGCCCAAGAATCTTTAATAATGTCCCGACAACCTTCCAATTCCAACCAAAAATTGAGAAATCTAAAAGGTTTCTTCTTGAAAGAAATATGTCTCATATTAATGTTTAAAGCATAGTGATCTGAATAGTTGCAAGTGATGAACTTTTTTTGGAACTAGGAAATTTAGACAGCCAAGCATCATTGACGAAGACTCTATCAAGCTTGCAAGCGACCCTTTTAGCAACACCTTGTTTGTTATGCCAAGTGTAAACCTCTTTACCTATGACAGATAGTTCAGTAAGTCCAACATTATCCATGACAACATTAAAAGAGCTAAGGATGGTAGGGGGAACTTCACGACCCCCACCTTCTCCGCTTACTTCCTGATGTTATTTAAATCACCAGAGATAAGCCAAGCATCATCTATGTTAACAACAATCCTCTCCAAGGTATTCCACAGAACAGAACGATCAGCCACAGAGTTCCTAGCGTAGATAGCTATAGTATGGATAGTGAGGCCACCTTTGTTAATACATTCCATAGTGACTTGTTGATCATCCATCTCAATCACAGTAGTAGTCCATCAGTTAGGATTCCACTGAATATAGATACGACCATTAGGATCATGCATATGATTAGAGACCCATAGCCAACCTTTAGGGAACATACAATCAGACGTGTGAGTCATATGAGACTTGATTTTAGATTCAACAAGAATGGCCATGGTAGCTTTGTTATAAAGAATGGTTCTTCTTACTTCTTTCTTTTTACATGGATTCCCTGAGCCACGAATGTTGGTCATAAGAAAGGTCATTAATGACCTATAGAGGTAGATCGGGTCTTACGAGACCCATCACCCTTGGACGACTTTGGAGTCTTGGACAACGAAGAAGAAGCAGCACCAGAGGAACGCAATTTAGCAATAACAACTAGAGCCAAAGCATCTAAACCAGCAGTGTTAGAACCTTCCATCTTCCCACCGGAAGCCCCATCACCAGACACCCCACCAGGAGCCCCAACACCACCACCAGACGTCCCACCAGAAGCACCAACATCTATTGTACGAACGCCATCACCAGCAATACCTGATGCATGAACGTTGACACCATCATCTGAACTAGGCACATCACTGACACCACCATCTGATGTATGAAAACCATCACCACCTCCGACACCACCATCTAATGTACGAACGTTGTAACATCCCTAACCTGGGTTAAGAACTAACCCTAGGTGTTTTGCTTAATCATGTGATAATATGCTTGTGATTGTTTTTTAATATGTAATTAAAGATTCTGAGGAACATATATTTCCATTTCTGCCCTTTTTGAACAATGTTGCTATATTGTTTTGTTATATGTGGACCTATGTGCAAATTACCCAATTAGAGGGGTTAACTTGCAAATTTCACATGTTTGGATGTTCCTTTGAATATTAGACATCATAAGTATGAATATTATGTAGTGATATGGATTCTCCAAGCTTGGTCACTAAGATGTAGCTTGTAGAGCAATCCTTGTACTTTAAATCCTAGTTTTGGTGTAAAGTGCAATTTACCCAAAACATGGGATGTAACATGTAAAATATACCTTCTAGAGTATCTTTCATAACTCTTGGAATCAACTAGAGTAAAAATTATGAAGAGGGCACTTCATTTGAATAATCAAAGAAGAAGGATAATCCTTCTAACTAAATAACCAAGTTGTAAGCATAATGACCCTTTTATGTGTACAACTTAGTAAGATGTTTGGCTTCCTTTCTACCAGACCTTGGTTTGAGAAGTAGTTTTTCTTAAGTATGTAAGGGAGAAACATGTCTTAGAATAGGGTAAGGACCTAGTTGAGAAATAAGAAATAAGTTGTCCTTATCTTGAAATCACACCCAAAGTATATATACACACTTTCCTTACTTAGCAAGGATCGTTTCCTTCACTTCTCTTCTTATCTTCTTGCTTGGACCAACTAAGGGAGGATCTCAGGAACAAGGGAGAACGGCTAAGTAAAGTTGGGTAAGTTTTGGTTATCTTCTAGCTCAGATTCATGGGGAAAGTCATGATACAAGGTTGGTTTGCTAGCTTTTCTTACTTAGTTATTCTTTCTAGCCATCCTTTCCAACCAATTCTTGAAGAAGGGACCTTGGCCGACCTGTGGAGCTCAAGACGCCCTTAAATCTTCAAAGCTTGGGGCTCTAGAGTCAGTTTTAAGGCGGGTTTTATAACTCTACACCTTTAAGCTTTGATTATGCACTTTCTTTCTTGCAAAATGGTGCTTGTTCTTCTTCCTCCAACACTTCTATGCCTTCTTGCAACTAAATCCGTGAAGAACAGACCAGGTTCTTGAGGTAGAAGAAGATGTCATTAATTACAATGTTAATCCTTATCTTACTTTATCAAACAGTCTTGCACCCTTGACCAAACGGTTGCAAAACCGTTCGGAAGCAAACAGTTTCAAAACCGTTTGGTGTCATGCGGTTTCACTAGACCGATTGGAGCAAACGGTCTCCAAGACCGTTTGGATGGTTTGACCAAGCATTGACCATTTGGAGGGTTTATGTACACATTGTGAAATAATTACCCACCAAGAATCATTAACCAATTCCAAGTAAATCACAAGTTGAAGGCACCTTAATCATCTAAACCCTAATCAGGTTCATTGCTGATTTCAATGGACCAATCATGTTGAAGTTTGGGTTGAGTGGCCCAAACGGTTTCAAAACCGTTTGGAGATCACTCAAACGGTTTCAAAACTGTTTGGTGATCACCCAAGATCGTTTGGAGGTCTAGGGTTAAGAGGAGTTGAACAATTGAGGGTCCAATCACATCAAGTTGTTGAATAATTGAAATGCTAATTTTATGACCTAATTAGGGTTCAACCCTTAAGTGATGGACTTAGTTTTTAATAAAATAATGGGCAAACGGTCTTGGGATCGTTTGGAGTATGGGTTCATGTCATGACCCAATTGAGTGATGGTTCAATGAGTTCAACATCAATTAGACCCATGATGATGTATGTTGAAGGTTGATCGATTTCAAACCCTAATTCAATTGGTCCCAACCCAAATTGGTTATCAATTGAGGGTCAATTGAGTGTCGAATTAGTATAGGATTCACCGAATTGACTTAATTGATAAGTGGTTAACAAGTACAAGATCAATTGAGGGGTTCAACATTGAAAACCTTAACTCAATTGCAAGTGTTGATACACTTTTTGGTCCATGCGGTTTTGAGGTCTATGGACCAAACGGTCTCAAGACCATTTGAGTCCTAATGGTCTCAAGACCGTTTGGTGCCAAACGTTCTCAAGATCATTTGGGGACAAACGGTCTCAAAACGGTTTGGGACCAAATAGTTTCAAAACCGTTTGGATTCATGCGGTTTCAAAACTGATTGGTGACATGCGGTTTCAAGATCGATTTGCTCAAACGGTTTCAAAGTCAAACTTGGCCAAACGGTCTTCACCTCACTTTTGGACAAACAGTCTTGATGGTGTATATGTCCATGCGGTCTTGAAAGTCAAAGGTACCAAACGGTCAACCATTTCATGCGGTTTCAAAACCGTTTGGAGGTTGAAGGTGCAAAACTGTTTGGGGTCTTTTAAGGTCAAGAATGCTTAATGATTTAAAGGCTTATATGGTTCAATGGTTGATTAAACTAAACCCTAATGATACCTAAAGACCTTAAGGGGAACACGTAATTAGTTGGTTGATGTATGATGTGATCAATGGTGTGTATTACTAAAGTACCCTTGATGGGTTTAAGCAGTCAACACCCCCTTGATCAAGCAAACCCTAATGACCACAATGGTGATGACATGACTCGTGTTAATCAAAGTTGATTTGACCTAACCTAATCTAGAATTATGTAAACATCATCTTATAGTAAGAGGAGAGAGAAGACTCCTAATATGAATGTGAATCAAGTAAAATACCTTTAATATGTATGAATGCACATGATTAGGGAATGATCCTTTATAGTGAGATCATGGAAACCCTAATTATGGTGAATAATGAATCTTAACCTAAATTAAAGGCATTAATGATAGTAATCCTCACATATGATGATGGTATGAGCTCAATTCACTATGAAGTGAATAGTAAACCCTAATCCTAGGGTAATAACATGTAATGTGAATAGTAAACCCTAATTGAAGGTGATATGATGAACTGAACATTAAACCCTAATTCTAGGATATGCTTTTGAGTATAAATCTTCATGATTAGTGTATAAGATGAGGTATCACTATTCCTAGTTAAAATAAAGGGGGTTGAATAACCCTAATTGAATTGAAAAGTTATCTCTGCTTTATAAATTGCTGATACAGAGACGAATTGTTTATTATTATCAATTGAATTGACCATGCAGGTTCTTATAAAGAAGTGATCATATCCAGGTAAGGGTTATGATATCATATTCATTGAAAGCATGATATAAGATTTATGAATAGTGACATTCTATGATGCCTAGTTTAAGAGGCAACATATGAGATGGACAGACTGTGAAAGCTATAAGTAATGACTACATTGTTACAATCAATGTCATGCTGTTAGATGGCCTATGACAATCTAAGGGTTTGAATATCCCTGATCTTGAATCATAGTGATGAGACAGTTAAGAAATGATATCCATATGATAACTGATGTGAGTTAAACTTGATACATTTAGTATTCTCCTTTCATAGCAGTTGTTTTAATAGTTTATGTTTGAAAACATGCTTGATGCTAAAAGAATGCTGAAATTTACTTAATAATCAAGTATAACCATATCATGTAGAACCCTGATCATAGATCCATCATTGTCAGTAGTTTAATGGTGGTGAAACAAGTTTTCCTAAGGGAATTTCTGGAGCACATACTTTTGAGTATGTGGGGGTTATGGACGCATATATCCTTACGTCCTGATGTAGGAATTGATGTTAGATGTATATTAATCCATCAACCCTTCATCATATGTTTATGTCGGGGTGATGTATCACTAATCTTTCGAGGGAATCTTTAATGCTGCATTGATGTGTGATAAACAAGAAATCCCTCGATGGCGAAGAGAGTACAGAATGCCACTGTGACTCTATAATAGTGAAGTTTCCAGAATACCCTGGAAAGCTATTGTAGCAGAGACATGAGATGTCCTGCAAGTTGATCCTCACACTGACTGAGGAAGATGAGGTCATAAGAATCTGGCTCTTTTAATGACCTATGTATGATACTGATACAATTTAGTAATGGTCGGTTGGAGTATGAGCGGTATACCTCATCTCCGTAGGGCATAATAATGTTTAAAAAACATAATCAGCCGTGTAGCATATCTGCTTAGGTTGAATCACGAGAAACAATGATTGTTTAAGTAAATGTTGCTTTATTTAATCCTAAGCCTGTTGTTGAATGTTTTATGTTATTTTGCTTATGCTATTCCTTTATTTCTATAACAAAGTTTTCTGGCGGAGAGTTATAACTCTCGCTGGGACAATTATTCGAATTGCCTCACCCCCGTGAGATTCGACTTTTTAGGTAGACGCCGAGGGCGAAGGAACCCGTCTGAGGGTGAGCAGCAGCAACAACAATACCAGGGACATGAGTGAATCTCAGGTGGAGATACTGACTGTCAAGTAGTCTTGTAGATAGTATGTCCTGTATCGTCTCTGTACTCTCAGGTCCTAGGAGTCAGTAGGTCTGAGGTTTTTGGCTTTTAGCCTTGAGATTTTTTTGTATCTTGCTTTGTTCAGATAACATGGCAATGGATGTATGTAATCACTCGAGTTATGAACTTACAGAAATGTAAATGATGAACCATGTTATAAACAAGTTATCATGTTTTCTTATAAAAGAGTTTTATGGTTTAAAGATCTCATTCTAAAAAGTTGTAATTTTTAGTGATTTTCGATATTCCGCTGCTAGTTAATCGCTTCCGCATTCGTTTATCTCGTTTTGGCGATTCGGTCGCCATAAACGCCATCACCACCATCTGCACGGGATGAATTACTGCCGCCCAAGGAGGGAGCACCAACGTTCACACATGAAACACCAACTTTAGAAGCTCCTCTACTGGGAACGCCACCTCCACCGTCCAGGATTGAAACGCCGTCACCAGAAGCATCACCACTGCATGAGTAGGACGCACCACCGTTAGAAACAAGAACCTCAAAGCTATTGCTTGAGCACACGACCTCAACGTGATCCTCTTCAACCTGCTTATCACCAACAACTAATTTGCCCTTCTGTCCCACAACCTGCCATACCTGAAAAGGTTTAGGAGCAGATGTATCATCAACAATCTTAGGATTTAATGGGCAGTCACTTGCGTCATGCCCAAAGACCTTGCACTCGGGAGATCTCTTAGGGATATGTTCATAGTGGATCTTGATTGAAGCAGGATCCCTTCATGGCAAATTAACCCAAATCTCCTCTGGAGGTTCTTTGTCGGCTTCCATCTCCACCAGCGCTTGTGCCTCTCCAAGGGACTCAAGACCAATGGACTTGTAATCGATTCTCAGGATTTTACCCACTCCGCTGGCCACGATCCCAACTGCCCTAGGCGACCAATTCCTACCCAAGTTGGGTATGCTAATCCATAGAGGGATGGAGCTAAAGAAGTCTTTGTGGAGATCGTCGTCTGTCTTGTAGTCCTTGACGATGATGAGCCTATTATCGAACCAACATGGTCCACAATTGATGGCGCTTTGTTTGTCTTCGGTAGAGTTAAACTTCAGGAGGAAGAACCTATCAGGCTTGGAGAAGAGATCAAACCTTCTCTTAGGTTTCCAGACCCGACAGATCCAAGCTATCAGATGATAGTAGTATGGGTGTTTCCCCATAACGTAAAGGATTGTCGTGTGCTCCCAACATTTCTCCATGGCCTCATACATAGGATCGTCAATGGCGACGAACTACTTCCCTTCGATCTTCTCCGATGGATCATAACTTTGCTTCTCAAAGGTACTAGTGTTGCCAAGGACTTGGTTCCAAGCCTTCTTGATGATGGGCCTAGCTTGGGAGGTGTCAGACGTCTCCATCTCCGCCATGGCCATTGCTGTCATGGAGAGGGGAGGGACTCCCCTCTCCGACGAGGTTGGCATCTATCATCCCAACAATCGCTAGAGGAATGATGCAAACGCTAGTGGAACACATGTTAACGAGATGGCAAGATACAACTAAGTAAGAAAGGAAGAATACCTCCAAAGATAGGTAAAAGATGCATGTTAATAAATGATAGTTAGATATGAGATTCTTACACTTTGATTGGTTTGATGTAAGTCATAAGTTATATAAAACTCATTTTCTAGGAAATCATGTTCAAATTCTTGAACTTAACTTCTATTCATTTCTATGTGACAAGTTTTCTATAAGTGTGAATGTAAAAATCCTAAAATTTGTTGTTGATTTTTTTACTATGTCATACCATATTAAATATGGTTTTAAAGGATTTAAGAGAAATCATATTTGTAGATATTTGCACTAATTTTTCAACAAAAATAATGTCAACAAGTTATCATGGTACGAGTGTTGTACCTTCTTTTCAAAATCATTATGGTGTGGCTGATTACAATTTTAGTAAAATATCATGGTTTAACAGTTATGAAGTTTGTAATGATGTCTACATAAATATGATTCTAAATAATTAAATTTGATTCATTATTTATGTAACCAACCACAACTTAGAATATTACCATGTTCCATGATTATAAATATAGTAAGATTGGTTTCTTAGATTTTACCAAACAAGGGTAAACATTAAAACATATTTACATAATGACTTAATTATGTGCCAAAATGTAAATAAAATCATGAACTATGTTACATATTTTCTTTACTAACATTATGGCTAAATAAAATGAATAATATGCTTTGGAGTAACAATTGATAATTCCATATCAATAAATATGAATAATTTTCTATTATTGAAATAAGTATGGAATTAATAGACTAAATATGTTAAATTTGGAATTTCGTGTAAAAATATAAGATAGATCTTTTGGCAGCTCTGTGAAGATAATAAAATTTAATTCGATGAATGTTGATAATAAAGATAAAATATAATGGCAATAAGCTAAACATTCTAATGGTGTCATAACTCATAAATGAAATACAATATGAAAATTATTTTATAAACACATTAATTAATATATATGTAAATAATAACATTGCACTCGTATTTACTAAATAAATATATGTAATATGTCACTAGCAAAAAGAAGTAAGAGAATACAATTTCCCCTCTATAATTATCTTTGGAGTATGATATTGATATTATGGAAACAATTACCATGAATTGGAAAACTAAGTCACTATTATTCAAAAGAAATTAGAAATAAACATAGTTGAGGATAGTTGAAGAGAGATTGAGTAAAATATTTTTTACTTCTATCATGAGTGGATAATTTTGAAAGGATCATAAATATCCAATATAGTAACTCAGTATACACCATATAAATCTTCATTTTAACATTGCTAAAACGTTCATGTATATGAAATAATCCACTATACAATTTTTAAACAAGAAAATGTCAAATTTATTTCTCATGTATTAGTTGGTCCAATTGCCAAATTCTTTTTTAGTTGGATAGTACTAGTACCCATAGACAAATTATAAAATAATTAACAAGATAACACTAAAAGGATTCAAATAAAGTAAAGGACACATTGAACATTCTAAAAATGAAAATCAATGTACAATTCGAATTCTAAATGTCTTAATTAGCATATGTGTCAAAACTTACTTTTTTAACTTTGTTTGGACACTCAAATAAATTTGGAAAGAGAATTACAATTGGAAACATAAACTGTTAATTGTTTATTTTAATACATTTCGTTTGATATGGAATTTAATTTTCTTAACTATCATTTTTTAATAAATCCATGACTTATCTCCATTTACACTATATATTGTACATTTTCCATTGTAACAAAAAATAGGTAAGTTTCTTTCTACCCAAGCCAAACAATTTTGTATATAGACTCCTCCACATGGCCTTCACACACATAGAAATTACTTGACCAATAGGGCATGAATCCTAACCTTCTCTCTTATCCTCCTATTCAAGTCCCTTGTTTGAGCCATCAAAGACTTGTAATCTCATGGTGATCCCTCCTCAACCATCGATGTATCAAACTTTAGAACCTTGACTTGGATCAAGGTTTGAACTTTGTCAAGTTGACAAACCTCTTTTAGGTATGTACATCTACTCTATTCAAATTGGACATAATATTATGACTAAATAATCTTTTTCCCATATGAGTCATTGATTAAATTGTGAATATTCATGTCATCTATGATGGTTCTCTTCCTTATGAATATATCCATGATTTGTTACCATTGATATGTGAATGTCACATTGGTGGTATTCTAACCAAATTATTTGGGTTCTCTGACCCCACTTGTTGACAGTTTCTATTTCTTATCCTTTACATGAATTTTTTTTAATCTTGTTCTTGCCTCCCCTATTAGCATGAGTGATTGACTAGTCATAACTAGAAGTAGTGACACCATGTTTAAGGCACTAAGGTTTTAGTTCTCCTGTCGATGCATTGAGGATTTAGTCCTCCTACAATTTATTATTTTAGGCACTGAGGTTATAGTCCTCCTATCGTCGCACTGAGGTTTTAGTCCTCCTTTCACTGCATTGAGGTTTTAGTCCTCCTACAACTACTATATTTTGTTTGGCACTGAGGTTTCAGTCTTCCTACCCTTGGTATGGAATATATGGGTTCCTATCCTTCTTTTAGTTTATGTTAGGCAATGTTTATTTATCACCATGCAACTATTTATATTTGTGATTATGTTGAAGTGAGTACAACAAGAAAAATTTAATTAACCATATCATTATAATAATTTCCTCATGTTTTAGACATGTTAAATCTTTTTGGAAAACTTTTCTCTTTTGGACATCTCAATATTGACATCTCTTTATGTCAAATCTTATCTCACTTTAATTAATGCCCAATTATTTTACTATGTGCATACTCGACATTCTTTGACATCCTTTTCTTTTGTTTTCCTCCTCTTAGTTTTTGTTGTTCAATCCATCCAGATGTAACACAACCTTAGGCGTAGGACATAGAAGACATTACATGCAGAAGTGGGCCTGGCATAAGGAGTTTACGCTTGAAAAACATACTTGATATAGTTTACATATTCCTATGATGATCCTATATTTTTATTTTCATATGTATCACACTATATGGTGAATGACAGTGATAATATCAAGCATTGTAATGGTTATATTATTATATTCTGGTACTATATTTGGTATCTTGAATCATACTTTACACATATTGGTTATCATCCCGTAATAAAAGAGTGGTGTTTAGCATATGAGATGTTCTTTTTTATTTAATTTAGTAGGGAGTGGATCCCCTCTCGGGTCCCACTCCATACAATTGAATATAACATATAATATTGATTTTTAATGTATTCTTTATGCAACAATATAATAAAATATGATTTTCCACTTCATGTTGCTTAAACCACATTTTTTTTCTAATCTAAAGTAGCGTGGTTATTTTTCATGGTGCATATATGGTTTTGTATTGAAAACCGCATTGGATATGGTGAAGTTATGGTTTATAATAATGTTTACCATAGTGAAGTTATGTTTTTTTTCAACAAAACCATATTCACACAACCGCCACCCTACTCCTAGATGCTTTATATTTGTAATTTATAAATAAAATTGAATGTAATTGGATAGGAAGCATTTTTAGTTAGTTTCAAACTTGTTTCTATTTTTTGTAAGAAGGAACACACGAATTATATTTTATATGTATGTATGTAACTATTGAAAAGTCACTAAAACACAAGTTCTCCACTCATGAAACTGGTCATAAAAAATGCATAAGGAACCGAAGTTCATAAGTTTTATAGACTAGTAATGGCAAATCTATTAGAGCCTTAGTGGGTGACTATGCATTCTTGAATATTAAGTCTATCACGTCTAAAGTATCAGTAGACATATTGATATTTTAGATAAGTTATGGGAATGTGCTTACTGTTGGGCATTCCTTCCATATATTATAACTTTTACAACATATCTCATATATTAGTGTTAAAGAAGTTGTGAAGGATCCCTCTCATGTGTTATATGTTGAACCCTTGGAGATTCAACATTATATGACACATGAAGAGTTCCTTATGAATATTTTAGACTCTAGATTGAATCAATTTAAGAATAATGATTGAACTTGTGAAGGTTCTTTGGAAACATCATGGATTGGAAGAGACTAGTTGGGAGGTCAAGGATGAGATATTGCAAATCTACCTCTCTCTCTTGTAGCTTGAGATTTCATTGTGAATTCATTTTTCAAGGGGTGGAGTGTTGTAACATACTCAATTATACATATGTTCTTTATACCTATATTCATGCATTAATAATAGGGATAATGAAACCCTAGGTTTGATTTCTTTGATCTATATCTACAACTCTTTGAAAGTCAGTTGAACTCAAGTTCTCCACTTATGAAAGCCAATCGTGAAAAACTATATAGGGAACTCAAGTTCATAAGTTCTATAGGACAGTTATGACAATACAATGTGATCCTTGGTAGGTGACTATGTGTTCTTGAATATTAAGTCTATAATTTCTAAAGTAAAGACAAGCTCATCCATAGATATGTAGGGCCTTTTCATACGTTACACAAGGTAGATTTTTTTTCTCTTAAAACTTAGCACTTCCTTCCACCTATTATAAGTTTTATAACATATTTCATATAATTATGCCAATAAGTATGGGAATGATCCTTCTCATTATGTATATGTTGAACCCTAGGATATTTAAGAGTATCTAACATACAGAGAGTTCCTTATGAAGATTTTAGACTCTAGAGTGAAGAAATTGAAAATAAGGTTCTTGAACTAGTGAAGGTTCTTTGGAAACATCATGTAATGGAAGAGACTACTTGGGACATCAAGGATGATATGTTGCAAACCTACCCCTCTCATGTCACTTGAGATTTCATGAATGAATTCTTTTTTTAAGGAATGAAATATTGTAACATACTCGGTTATAGGTATGTTATTTGTTCCTATCTTCATGCATGCATTGTTGGGATAATGAAACCATAGGTTTCATTTCTCTTAGTTTGTACTAGATGAGATAGACCTTATCAAGGAGGCCAGTCAATAAATACCCACACATAAGTATTTCTAACCCATGAGGAGAAATTAGAGTTGGCTTGCAAACTAGTTAGTTAAAATATTAGTGAGTGACTATTGTCCATAATTTTGAATTAGGATAAATAATAAATATTAAAACTAAAATGCAAAATATTGATATATATATATATCAAATATGTGATTTCATTTTGGTTAATGGAAATTTTAAGCCCTAGTTTATGATAACTTGTTAAAGATAATCTAAAATATCAATTTAAGGCAACATGTGGACTTTACATATTCAAATTAGGTTGAATGTAAAATTTCACTTCTTTAGTTAATGTTTAATGACCTAAACGATTCATCTAATAATAATTGAACTTATGTTTTAGAAGTTGTATGCATAGGTGTACTTAAGCATCTCATAACACACATGTTATATCTTTGTTTTTGTGTTCAGGTCATATTCAGAGTTTGGGCAAGGCTAAGACTCCTCGATCATCATCTTGGAACATATATTACATTCTTCGGGACTCTATAATCCCTAATTCTTTCTAGGCTTTGATATCTCTTCCTTTCCTTCTCTACACTTAATTCCAATCCTATTAGCTCCCTTGTGACCAACACAACCTAGTCTCACTGGGTTTCATGAAGTAGAATGTACTAGAAAATTCTGCCTCTCGCATACTCTATGTTTGCATCTTTGAAGAGATCCCTAGAAATATGAGACCCTCTAGCCTATAAGTAATGCATTGATAACTTCTTCAAACCCCCATAATCATTTTATAACTTTGATTTGTTGTGGTTACATCATAAACCATGCACCCCAAATCCAGAAATGTGGTATTATAGTGAGTCTCTTGGTGAGTTTATTACTTCTTAAATGAGTGCCAAACCCCATGGTTTGTTTTCAAGAAGGTTATAGAAGCTTAACACAACATCAATTTGGTAGGTAATATTATTTAGTTACCCCTTTTCTGCTCACTTTTAGTATCTAGTCAAATTCAAGAAGCAATGAGTAGTTTTATTTTCGATTTCACATGGTTTTCTCGTCTTTGACTTTGTCTTGGGACTGTGAATATTTGTAGATAAGTGATTTTTGTTATATTTTTCTTGTGTTGGCTTTCCATCTTGCTTGTCTTCACCTTTAAAGGAAGCTATAACAATTATGGCCACCACAACATCCGAGTCAGGGGAGTTGGGGCTGGATGAGCACATGGAGTTTGAAGGGATGATGGATCATTGTTATTCTCAATGAATCTAATTTACCAATTAATAAGCGATCATCAATGGTTTTGTTCCTCACTCAATCGAGAGAGAATAATGGTACTAGTGAGTTCAAGGGCTTGCCCTTGGATTGATAATTTTGTGACACAAGAATCACAGACTTTTGGATCTTTTCATCTTTATTAATGATGTTTGTCTTGCCAATAATTTGTCTACTTAAAATATACTACCCTATCACAAATGAATCTTTTGATGTGTGATACAGGGATAGTTGGTCCTTTTTGATAGGGTTTTAATTTTTTATTCTATAAATTATGAAATTTATAGTAATTGATTTACATGCTAGAAACATAAACTAAAACCTGTCATGAAAAGAATACCTCTGTCTAATGGTGTTGGTTTTATGAGGTTTTTGATCAATTGTGGAAGTTAGTTTTATAATTTCGTCATAAATAGAAACTTTAATCCTAAAATTATCTAATTATTGTGTTAGGTGCGTTAGAACTCTAAGATCAGGATTTAGGTTGTTTAGGCGATAATGATGTCTATTTTTGAGGTATGTTACTAACCCTTATTTAGATTGGGCAATTTTATGACTATTATGAACTAAATACTCTTTGATGAGGCTAAACATGAATGTTGATATTCTCTTGAATTGTCTTTGAGAAACCTTAAACTTACAATGATTTCACCACCATTGCTAGTCAAATTCCTAGTTCTCACATTATTGATCACTGTCACAACACATTGCTATGATGAATGATTTGATCTCACTTTTATTTGAAATGACTTGAGATGATCAAACTACCTTTCGTTTCTATTGAATTCATGTTGGATGAAGGAGAGTAGTGTTATCTAATTGTAGTGGTGTATTTTATGTTTTGGTGCATAATTGTAACCGTATTTAGATTTTAAGTGTTGGTGCCTAGTTCAAAGTGTTTGAGTGTCAATGGTGTCAAATGCTTTTGTGTAATTATTATAGGATCTTGCTGTATTGGTGCGTTTCTCCCATGGGTTGAAGTGAGACAGTGCTTCAACAATTCAACCTCAAATTTTGGGTTTTGTAGTCTTACTAGTTAATCTACATATAATGTTTTACTGTTTTATATTGTTGTGAAATAGTCTAAAGGAAATTATCCTTTTTATTGGCTATATGCTGTTGGGAAACCTCAACACTATATTCATTACTTATTCTTTCATAAACCATAATGCCTAATTGCCATCACCATGCCTGATCTTGGAAAGGGACAACTGTATTGTTCGACCTAAATCATGCATTGCCTAATAAGTTGAATATTTTAACATAGAAACATCTGCATTTATAAAATCTCTTTATTGTTCTCCCTATGTGTCAGTGTTGTTCCTAAACTACCTAGGTGCTAATCTTCTAGAAGATAGCATTTAGGATCTAACTACATGACAATAGATACCAGGAATACTGAGATAGTAAACTTTTCTTCTACAACTGGTCCTATGTCTTTTACATGTATTCCACCTATATGGGCGGTGACCTTTCTTCTTAGAGACTAATAGTTAATTTTTGTTTCCTCTCTACTTACCTTGAAACTAACTCCTTCCATAATGTAACTTGTGTTGAGTCTGGGCATGGTATTTAGTTCATTATGCCATCCTTTACATTTACTCTACTAAATTACATCCAATGTGAACCTATATGAAAATGGTTTCTTGACAAAAAATACAGTGTTGTTTCAAAACCTTGGTATGCTCAGGGCTAATAAGTTTCTTTGCAAAAAAAAAGAGTCTAACTTTTGTTTAGAATCATTTTAATCTCTATTTAGGATTTTCCAATTTAAGTGGCTTTAGCCCCTATTTAATATGACGTGTCACAAGTTTCCATTTGATACTCGACTCCCTTACACATTTATTGAAAACTCCTATGTAATTGAATACAATTATATATTAGTTTATAGAGCTATTATAATTGCCATTAATTTTCTATTTGTGACAGATGTCCTTTAAAAAAACATATTTATGCTCGGCATTGCACATGTTTGAGAATATCAAATTACTTTGTATATCGTAAACATAGTGTTGTATTTCCTTATTGTGCACTAAAAATGAGATTAAAGTTATTATGTGATTATACTATAATTATGTTAGTCTAGAAAGAAAAAGACATACATTGAAACATGTTCGACTAATGCTGTATTAGATATAATGTTAATGAAGAAGAAAGCAATAAAAGGACAAGCAAGAGACGAAAATACCAAATAAAATTTCCCAATATTGCCACCACACAGATGCCTCCAGGTGTCATGTTAGAGAGGCCACCTCCTTCGACTCCTGTGGTGCCACACTCTAAACCCTATCAACCAAAAGATGACTCGAGGGTCAAGACTAGTAAGAGTTAGCTCCCATTGTGACGTTACATACAACTCTATTAGAACACACAAGACCCTATCAATATTCTAAAATCTACACATGCAGTTCTTATGATGGCCTTTATGTATAGTAAGACAAAGGGCAATTTAAAAATTTAAGGTAAAAATTACATACCACCCTTTACGACATTGATATAACATTATTAATGTACTCAAAGACCAATTTATAATAAAAAAACTAAGTAAAAATTTGCATCTAAAGCCTTTTTTTTCTGTGGCACGAGTTCCTCAAGTAAAAGACCCTTACTAAAAATATAAGAAATTGCATCCCATGCTTCCTAGACTTTTTCTTATACAGTACAAGTTGTCATACAAAGACTATTTTTCATATAAAAAATGAAAAAAATGGTATAAAAAACTTTAAACGAACTTTGACTATCTTGACATATAGAAAATGGAAGAAAAAACTATAAAGAAAACTTAAGACGAGCTTTCTTTTGGCTCAGATTGGTTTTGTATAAGTTATAAGTTATGTGTAACTCATTTTTCGGGAACTCTATTTCGTTTTCTGGACTAAGTTCCATTCAATTCCATGTGATTGGTTTGTTTGTAAGTATACATATGGAATTCATTAAAAAATAATGTTAATTTTTAATGTGTAATATATAATAAATAAGGATGGTAAAGACTTAAAAAAAGAGTCACATTCGTGAACAACCATAATAGTTTTTACCATAATAACCTCAACAAGTGGTCATAGTGCGGATGTTGCTATTTTTCAAAATATTTTAGTGTGGTATAACTATTTCTAATAAAAACATTGTGATTAAAGTCACATTATAATAATTTTATTTTACTTAGTATGTACAAAGTAAAAAAATATTATAATTTGATTAAAATCACAATACAACAAAATGAAAAAAATATTATAATGTGATTAAAATCACAGATGCACAAAGTGGAAAATTATTGTAATGTAACTGAAATCACATTACAATATTTTTATTTCACCTTGTATTTACAAAGTTTTATAATAATATCTGCATTTGATTCGTCATTGTTTCATAATATTATATTATTTTTTACTGTATTATTCGCCATAGCTATTGCTAATTATTATTTTTGACACATATTGTATAAATATGAAGAATAACAATATGTTTGATAAATCAAATTTTTACATGATGCGGAGTTTTATTTTTTTCATAGTTTTCATATTTTTTAATATATAACTAATGGTGGTTATAGTGGAAAATGTTTTACATAGTGAGATTATGGAGTATAGTATTTTGTCATATTATATTATGGGTTTGGCAATAAATCATATCTATATTGTTAACATTTCTAGTAATAGATAATTATTTAAATATATCATATATGAAGAAATGAAGAATATAATTGTATAAAAATATTATTAGTTGTGTCGAATTTTCTGTTTCTTTTAAGAGGGAACTCAATGAATGTTAGTAATTCTGTAAAAACAAACCTCCAAAGTAGGTTAACGCGCAACAAAAGCCTTTTGTAAATTATAATATTGACTAGTAATTTATTTGCTTATAGAGAGATCATTTTAATATGTTTTTTCCTGTCACGCAAGTGGTTTCTAGGAGTAGACCTGTCAAATGGGTGGGTGAGTTGGGTTTGGGTTGGGTCATTGCGGGTGCGGGTCTGGCGGGTGTGGGTCAAAAAGATACACTTCTAAACGGGTGGAAAAAAAGAACACCCAAACCCGACCCAATGGGTTGCGGGTTGCCCGCGGATGCTCTCACAAGAAAAATACATAATTTTGTCATGTAACATTAGGCATTCCTAATATTACAACTACTTGTTATTGCCTATTGCAAACACAAAATAAAGAGAATACAATTGTTGTTGGTAAGGGTAAAGAATTAACTTGTACAAAACAAGTAACATCTTTTAATAGGTGTATGTGTATATTATGTATATGAATTATTTGCTTCAATTAACAGGGTCACCCGCAGGTGCCCGCGGATCACCTGCAGGTGCCCGCGGATCACCCGCGAAACCCGCTTAATAAACGGGTGGGTATGGATTTGGGTGAACTTTCGACCCGCCCGCAGATTTTGACCTACTTTGACAGGTCTATCCAGCAAGAATTGGAAGTATTTGCCAATCACTTTCTTCCTTTGATCGTTGCTCAGTTCTTCGCGGTCTTTCTAGATTCAGCTTGCACGCATCAAAATAGCGAACACCCCTTCTCATGGAATGCAGTTCGTACTGGTTTTCTTACAGTTGCAACTTTCCGACATCACTGGTTTTCCTACAGTTGCAACTTTCCGACATCTCATGTCTCCTGTTGTCAGCTTCCCTTCATGTAATCTCTACCAGTACAGGATTTCTGCTCGGCCAGTAGTCACCTGCACCCCCAATGTGCCGTTTTGGATCCGTACCCCGTCGTCGATTCGTCCTCTCAGGAAATCTCATGTCACTAATTTCTCGCTCAAGGAACGAGATGACCGAACAAAGGCACCCTCGTCGGTAGTCAGCGTTTCTTCTAACGAGACGGACGTCGATCAAAGGAGCAGCCTCGACACCGACGAAGGCCATTCCCTTGGGACGCAGGAAACCGCCGATTCCGAGGAGCAATCTGACGAGGAAAACGTAGATGATGTGCATAAGCAAAAACAGCAGGAAGTGGACTGGAAGGCTGATGAAGAGTTCAAGAAATTTATGGGAAATCCGTCCATTGAAGCAGCTATTAAGCTTGAGAAGAAGATGGCGGATAGAAAGCTCCAGGAGCTCAACCGCGAATATGATCCCAATCCCGTCAGCCGCTTCTTCAAAAATGCCGCTCGGGCCAGGCTAGTCAGGGAGAAGAAGTGGCTGGAAAAGGCCGAGGAGGCTTTCAAAGCTTTGGACATCAACGAGGTTCCTCTCATTAACTTCACATTATGGATAGTTTTCTGTTGCCCCTGCAGTTGAACTCCAGTATGATGATCTGAAATTTTTTTCCCCATTCCTTTGATGATATTTAGCTGAGGAGTTGCTTTGGATTTGATTCCTTCTTTGCCGTTGATGCTCGGAGATTTAGAGATGGTGGTATTTTTGTGGGAAATTTGCGGAAACCCATTGACGAGGTCATCCCCAAACTGGAGAAGAAGTTGTCTGAGGCGGCTGGCAGGGAGGTTGCTCTCTGGTTCATGGAAGAGAAAAAGGATGATGCCACCAAACAGGTAGTCTTAACAGAGGCTGCATGTTTTTCACTTGTTCTTTTCATCTACTTCATCGTTTCGATTTAATGGCATCCATTTGCAATTGACTTGTCTTTGACGAACTATTAGGTTTGTGTTGTGCAACCCAAGTCAGAACTAGACCTTCAATTTGAGTCCACAACTTTGAGCACACCCTGGGGATATGTCAGTGCTTTGGCTTTGGCTGTCACAACCTTTGGGACCATTGCCTTGATGAGTGGCTTCTTTCTCAAGCTAGATGCAACCTTTGATGACTATGTTGCTAATGTGCTCCCTCTGTTTGGTGGCTTCCTCTCTATATTAGGTGTTTCGGAAGTATGTTATAATTTTTGTTTTCTTTCTCAAATGCTCTAGTACTTCCTGATTACAGTATATCCATAGATAGATTTTTACTTTAGAATCTTTGAAATACAATTGTGAGAAGCTCCATGATTAAAATGCAGGGTTCTGCTGCTTATGTCTTTTTAAGAGTTTTTTCTGTATTCCAGCTGTATAGATATCAAGAAGATGTTTTTGTATAAATCCGACTCATATACCATTAAAATCACATGTTTGATATGAGATTTCATAACAAAGTTTCAGTAATAAATAAAGTTTGTAATTTCATCATTGGTTTCCTTATACGGTTATACCTGATGCCTTACGACAAGCATGTGTACACAACTTGAATTTAAATGAAGTATAGAACATTACCTTTCCATATGTTGAACTTCTTATCCATGAGGTCGGATTATGTGGAATTGACTTGTAGCAATGCCAAGTGAAGATTGGTTGTAGGAAACCATTGATAGCTAGGTGTGGGTTCCCTTTTCCTTTTTATTAGATGGTATGGATTTGTATATTTCTTTCCCAAAAGCTCATACATCGAATATTTGTGTTACATTAGATATTTCCTGTTTTACTTAAGCATGTTATTTGTTTTGTTATTTTCCTTTATATATGGACCTCTCTGTAATTGTCTCAGATATATATATATATGAGGGTGCACACGTTGTGCAACCCTAAGCCTTTTGCAATACCTGACTCTGTCACATGGTATCAGAGCAGGCAACCTAGCCTCCCTCCCTCCCTTCTCTCTTCTCTCCCCCCCCCCCCCCCCCCCCCCCCGCGCCGCCGACCCCTTCCTCCTCTCCCGCCGGCAGCGCCGCGCCCGTGCGTGCGGCACAGCAGCAGCCGCCGCCACCGGTTAGCGCCGCCGGGGCAGCAGGGCCGCCGCCCACATAGGGGCCTCCCTCCGGTTGTCCGCCGCTCTTGGTTCCGTCTAGCCTCATGGCTTGGTGCACTACTAGTGCTTGAGCAACCTTGGTTGTTGTTCGCACAACAGGTGCGCTGCCGGGTGGCCGTCTTCTACGGAACCACTGAGCCACTGGTAGATCTGGACTAGATCTGTAGTCAGGGGGAGATCGACGCGTTGTTCGTCTAAGGGGTTACCGTCGGTTCGTGCTTCCTTGTGCCTGCCTGCCCGTGTAGGCCTCAGCCTCCGGGTTCTCTGCTACGCCTTGGCGTAGGGCGTATGTGAGAGGTCCACAGTGACGTGTTTCTGCCTACTTCTGCCTGCCTGACGGCGTAGTCCGTCCTCTACCTGTGCCTGTGCCTGCCCTTCTGTTTTTTTTTTCTCATGGCGTCTTCCGGGGATGACATGTGGAGAGAGTCGCGCCGTCAAGTCACTACTGTCAAGCTTGACGGGCGCAACTACCAGCTGTGGGTCTGTTCCTTTGTGATCTTTGCCAAATCACAAGGGAAGTACTCTCACTTGATCAGGGTGGGTCCGCCTCAGCCTGCAGCGGAGGCGGATGACAAAGATCTCAAGGCCTTTGATGATTGGGTTCGTGATGACTCGACTGTCATGACGTGGATTCTCAACAGTTCTGTTGAGAAGATTATCGTCACTCTTCTTCAGTTGCCTACGACAAAGCAGATGTGGGATCAACTCGCCAGTACCTACTCGCACAATGAAAATCCGAAGAAGGTCTTTGATATCACAAAGCAATTGGGGCGTCTGCAGTTTACTGGTTCTGACATTTCCGATTACTTCTCCACCTTCACTGGTCTGTGGGGTGAATTGGAGATGTATCACCCGCTGTCCACTGATTTAGCTACTATGCAGAAACAGCGGGCGGAGCTTCAGCTGATTCAGTTTCTCAGTGGTTTACCAGAGTCCTATAATGGAGTGGTCGATCAGATTTTGGCGAGTGATCCACTTCCTACATTGCAGACTGCCTACAAGCGTCTTTAGCGCCTTCCGTCATCGACACCGTCTCCGCCTCCTGAGACGGGGGACTCTACTGCTTTGGCCGCTTGGGGCGGGCGTGGTCGTGGCCGTGGCCGCTCCAGTGATGGTCGTCCTCCCCTGGGTGCAGGCCGGGGGCGTGGACCTGGTGCTGGAAGAGGAGCTCCTCCTGCTGCCCCACCCTCTACTGCTGTGCGTCCTCAGCAAGGACAACGCTTGTGTACCTTCTGTGGCCGGTCCAACCATATTGAGGAAAAATGCTGGGAAAAGTATGGTAAGCCGGCATGGGCCAATGCTGCGGCCGATTCTTCTGCGTCTGAGGGTGCTACTCAGACATTTGCACCAGAGCCTGTGGGAGCTACTGCAGACTACATCCGTGCTGAGGTGGAACGTCTTCTCCTTGAGCGTGGTGGTTCCTCTTCTGCTGCATCTACGAGTGGAGCACATGCTGCCTTTTCTGGTTATGACACTGCCTTCCTGAGCTCCTCCTCACCCTCTCCTTCTGGTAATACCAAATGGGTGATAGACTCTGGTGCCTCTGCACATATTTTTGGAAATAAATCTTTATTTACGCATATATCTGCTCCTGCCCGACAATCTTTTGTTATGCTTGCTGATGGCTCCAAGTCGTCAGTAGTTGGAGTTGGTGATATTATTTCTCGTTTTCGCCTAAAATCTGCATTATATGTGCCCAGATTTCCTCTTAACCTGTTATCTGTCAGCAAGATTTTACAGAGTTTGAATTGTAGCCTGACATTTGTTCCTGGTTCATGCACTTTTCAGGACCTTCACACGAGGATGAAGATTGGTGGGGGGTATGAAGGTGCTGATGGACTGTTTTACTTGGACCAGCTACCTAGATCAGAGAAAGCTGCTGTGGTATCTGCATTATCTGCTTCTGTTTCAGCTCTCCAGTGGCACTACAGGCTGGGCCATCCCTCTTCAGAGAAACTGCGTAGTTTAGTTCCTGATAATGACAGCTGTCATTTTCAGTGTGATTCGTGTCAACTTGGGAAACAGACTCTACTGTGTATCCTAGACGTAGTTCTGTGACCAGTAAAAACATTTTTGATTTAGTTCACTATGATGTATGGGGTCCATGCAATGTACCAAGTTTGTCTGGTTACAAGTACTTCATTCTGTTTATTGATGATTTTTCGAGGACCACTTGGCTGTTTCTGTTATAAAGTAGGTTTGAAGTGCTGTCTACTATTAAATATTTTTTTGCTGAAATAAAGACTCAGTTTGGTTTGCCTATTAAAACCTTTCACACTGATAATGCTTTAGAATTTGTTAAGCATGATGCAGCTGTTTTTTGTAAATCTGTGGGTACTCTTCATCAAACTTCGTGTGCTTATACCCCACAACAAAATGGTGTTGCTGAGTGAAAGAATAGGCACTTATTAGAAGTTACCAGAACAATAATGATGCATTCTCATGTGCCCCGATCTTATTGGCCTGAAGCTATCTTAACTGCATGTTTTCTGATTAATAGGATGCCATCGTCTGTTATTGGGAATAAAATTCCCTTCCAAGTTTTGCACCCCGACATCTCCATGTTTCCTGTACCTCCTAGAATTTTTGGGTGTATCTGTTTTGTTCGGTTGCTTGGCCCTACTTCTGATAAGCTGTCTCCTCGAGCTGTCAAATGCATTTTTTTGGGCTATTCTCGGACTCAAAAGGGTTACAGATGTTATAATCCCAGCACTCGAAAGTGGTTTACTAGTAATGATGTTGTCTTTTTTGAGGACACACCATATTATTCTTCAGCAGGAGATAGTTTGCAGACTGATATTCTGGCTCCTCCTTTACCTGTTATTGCTGACTGTATGCCTGATCGCACTGACACTGAGACTAATGCAAAGCAAGACCCTCCTCTTATTGTTTATCAGCGTAGGAATAAAGCACCTTCCACAAACGTACCCCCGCAAGACAACCAATCTTCTCCTCCAGAAGGTTCTGCTGCTCCTGAGGTACACTCTGATCTTAACATATCTATTGCTCTCCGCAAGGGTACTCGTTCTTGCACTTCCCATAGCATTGCTCAGTGTGTGTCGACTGCTCATCTAAATACTCATTCCAGCAATTTTGTATCTGCCTTATCTGCTGTGGCTGTTCCAAAGAATGTTCAGGAAGCTTTGAAAAGCACAACTTGGACATCTGCTATGAATGATGAAATGCTAGCTCTTACTGACAGAGACACTTGGGAGCTGGTGGATCCACCTCCTCAGTGTAAGCCTGTAGGCTGCAGGTGGGTTTATGCAGTCAAATATCAACCTGATGGTACGGTTGAGAGGTTGAAGGCAAGGCTTGTTGCGAAGGGATACACTCAGACTTATGGCATTGACTATTTTGAGACTTTTTCTCCTGTTGCTCGGCTTAACTCTGTCAGGATTCTTTTATCTGTTGCTGTGAATCTAAACTGGCCTCTTATGCAGCTTGATGTGAAAAATGCCTTTCTATATGGTGATTTACAGGAGGAAGTGTATATGGAGCAACCTCCTGGGTTTGTTTCTCAGGGGGAGTCTCACAAAGTATGCAAACTCAAAAAGTCTATCTATGGGCTCAAGCAGAGTCCTCGTGCCTGGTTTGATAAGCTGAGCAGGATTATGATTGATTTTGGCTTTCTGAGGTCACAAGCTGACCATTCTGTATTCACAAAAAAGACTTCTGCCGGTAAAACTGTTCTGATTGTATATGTTAATGATATTATTATTTCTGGCAGTGACACTCTTGGTATTCAGGCTACTAAAGATCATTTGGGCAAGCATTTTGCTACCAAAGATCTAGGTAGACTCCGGTACTTTCTTGGCATAGAAGTCTCTAGAAATTCTAATGCCTTGGTTCTTTCGCAGAGAAAATATGTTCTTGATATACTGCAGGAGACTGGTATGCTTGGTGCGAGACCTTCAAATACTCCTCTTGATCCCAATGTCAATTGGGATGATGATTCTTCTGCTATGTTTACTGATCATAAAAAATTCAGGAGGCTGATTGGTAAATTGATCTACTTGATTGTTACTCGTCCTGATATTGCTACTGCAGAGGGTCTTCTTAGCAGATACCTTGACAAACCTAGACAATGCCACTGGGATGCTGCATGCCAAGTCTTGCGATACTTAAAAAGATCTCCTGGCAAGGGACTTCATTATAAAAACAATTGGCACTGTGTTCTTGAAGGATATTCTGATTCTGATTATGCAGGCAGCAAAGTTGATAGAAAATTTACTTCTGGCTATTGTACCTTTGTAGGGGGCAATCTTGTCACTTGGAGGAGCAAGAAACAGAATGTGGTGGCCAGGTCTAGTGCTGAGGCTGAGTACAGGGCCATGGCCCATACTGCTTGTGAGTTGCTATGGGTGCGTTCTCTTCTGAAAGAATTTGAGATTGAGTCTTCATCGGCCATTCCTATGCATTGTGATAACAGAGCTGCCATCTTCATTGCAAATAATCCTGTCTATCATGAGCGCACCAAACATATCGAGGTTGATTGCCACTTTATTAGAGAGTCTATTCTTGCTGGCAAGATCTGCACTCCTTTCACGCGATCTGAAGACCAAGTTGCTGATATCTTCACCAAGCTCTTGGCTAAGAAACAGTTCTGCATGCTGCTGGACAAGTTGGGCATGATTGACATCTATGCTCCAACTTGAGGGGGAGTGTTACATTAGATATTTCCTGTTTTACTTAAGCATGTTATTTGTTTTGTTATTTTCCTTTATATATGGACCTCTCTGTAATTGTCTCATATATATATATATATATATATATATATATATATATATATATATATATATATATATATATATATATATATGAGGGTGCACACGTTGTGCAACCCTAAGCCTTTTGCAATACCTGACTCTGTCAAAATTTGGAATTGAGCAGTCATTCGTATATTGAAAGATAAACTCTCCTCTCCTATATATACGAGGATAAAGAAACAAGAGAAGCAAACAAAATCCTAATGGGCCTACTACACTTAGTGCCATATTATGGAATACTAAAGAAATATAAATAAAGAGATACAATATATATAGTATACATATACATATGTTATGCATATATATATATATATATATAATATATATATATATATATAATATATATATATATATATATATAGACACACACATATACATATATATATATAGACACACACACATATACATATATATTGTGTATATATACATAATATATATATTATGTAATATATACATAATATATATATATATATATATATATATATATATATATATATATATATATATATATATATATATATATATATATATATATATATAGTCAGGCTAGAATACACTCGAGTGTACGGATCACACGAATACACTCAAGTGTGTTTGCATATCAAGACTATTTTTTGCAAAATGTAAACAGTTGGTCTTCACCGTCATACTATAACTAGGCTACATACAAATTTTGAGCTCATTTGGATGAGTGTAAGTCACTCATCCAAAGGCAACAAAATCGACGCGCGAAACTAATTTGAAATGCATAATTTTTGCGGTCTTCATAGCATGAGCTATACATATCCAAATGTGCTCAAATTTTGCGTATGAGTTGTTCACAAGATGTTTAAGAAGATCAACGGATTAGATTTTCAAAAAAAATATTGCATCATCAAAAACTACTTGAGTGTATTCCGCTTCGGATACACTCGAGTGTATTCTAGCCTGACTCTCTCTCTCTCTATATAACTGAGTAATCTAATTTAGTACTAATTTCATCATGGGTCTTGTATTAAAGTTACAAAAACAAAAAAGTTAGGGTCAAAAATGGGAAAAACAAATGAGTTTGGACCCATTTGTTTTTGTAATTATACTATATTTATAGTATAGAATCCCATAATAAGATAGGATCCCATAATTTTTTTGTTTTTATTTAATTTAATTAGGTTTTACTATGATTCACGATATCGATATAACTTGTATGGGTATGAGTTAATCAACAAAGCAAGGTAAGCTATCAATTGAAATATTAGTTTATGTATGGATCTTATTAACAAAGAAAGTTCAATGGATAATATATGGGTTTTTTGACCAAATTTTTTATTTTGTATCTGGTTCAAATGAATAATCTTAAATAATCTTAGAATTAATGTAGGATTGATGTAGAAGGGATTTCTATATTCCATTTCTTTTATCATTTTAATGGAATAGAATTGATCTAGGTTTTGGAAAGCGCGAAGCGGGAAGCGTGCGGATTGCTCTGTTTGAAGTGTGAAGCGGGAAGCGGGTTTTAAAGCGGACCAAAGCGGACGCTTTTTGAAAAAGCGGTCCACATTGTTTTTGAAAAAAATAGACAAACATAGAATAGCTTGCAGATCACTTTCTCCCTCCGGGCTGGATTTGGATGAGTGTTATACTTCCACTTGGGATTATTTTGACATAGCCAAACTTTAATCACACTAGTTATGATAGAAAATTAAATAATCAATAGATTAATTTCTGATTAGAGTAAGTACATTTTAGAGTCATATTGTCATAGAATCATAATCCGTACAGTTAAAATTTTAAAACAAGGTAGGGTAAGTGTCGATTTATGATACATGGCAGTAGTGACTACTGAATTTACAGTAGATAGATTTATCGAAATATCACTAGTTGCAGTAATTAATTATGTGACAGCAGCATATTATATTCATTGTGAAATCATGCAATCATACACTTTCTCCCTCCGGGCTGGATTTGGATGAGTGTTATACTTCCACTTGGGATTATTTTGACATAGCCAAACTTTAATCACACTAGTTATGATAAAAAATTAAATAATCAATAGATTAATTTCTGATTAGAGTAAGTACATTTTAGAGTCATATTGTCATAGAATCATAATCCGTACAGTTAAAATTTTAAAACAAGGTAGGGTAAGTGTCGATTTATGATACATGGCAGTAGTGACTACTGAATTTACAGTAGATAGATTTATCGAAATATCACTAGTTGCAGTAATTAATTATGTGACAGCAGCATATTATATTCATTGTGAAATCATGCAATCATATACAAGTGCCATAATGGTATGCATCCATTCATCTACAATGATGAAATTGTGCAACAGCCAATAGCAAAAATAATTGTATATACATGTGACAGGATGATGTGCTTTCATATAGGTGGTTACATGATGAGATTGTAGAACATCAAAAAAGTCATGCAAATTCAAACATAGTTGGAACATAATGTATTGCTAATATTATATCATGAAAAATTAAAACATCACAGCAACAAAGTGAAACATCAATAAATTCATGCAACTATTACTAATATTATATCACAAACTCTACAAATGACAAGATGACAATACATAATTCTTATATAGATGTATATAGTGTACAAATAGACGTAAATAGTTAGAGATATTTATCAAACTGATTACACAATACATAATTTTCATTTTTTTTTAAATTCTGCAGGTGATTGGGCAAGTTTTGAGAATAATTATTGTGAAGCGCCCTGAGGCGGCCGCTTAAGCGGACCCAAAAAAGCGGCCTAAAGCGGAAAAAAGTGGACAAAAGCGGCCGCTTCAGTGCAAAACGCTTCAAGGCCCGCTTCACTGAAAATTACAACGGAGTATATGCTTGGGCGCTTAAGCGGCCGCTTCACCTGCTTTTTTATTCATTCATGAAAAAAAATTCTTGACTTGAATCTTAAGTCAGGAAAGACCTGTATAAAATGACCGAGGCCTGTGCCCATACTCATTATATTATGTCTTGCTGTTGTTCTATTTACGTTACGTAATCATGGTCTTTTGGTTGGGTGTAATGGATCCGCAGATATTGAAATATCTATGATTAGTAGTTGGAATAATTATTCGTTCTATATCATTGATATGTGAACATCCCACTTTCCAGATTATTATTATTTTATCTTTTTGATTATTAATTCAACATATGATAATGGCACTATTTAATCTTTAATCTTACCTTGTATAGTCTTACCTTATATAAGATTGATTTTTCAAAATAAAAGCCTTTTGGCTTATTTTTTATGAATGAATTCTTTTCTTGATACTTGAAGAAAAGAAATGGGAAAAATCAATCTTATCAAAAAAAGAAACTTCGGAATTTTATAGGGCGTTCTGTCTATCCATGGATAAAAGATAAAAAGTACGGATTCTTATGTACCAATGACTATTCATGATTTCATATTGACATATTGAATCAATTCCATACGGATTCAAAATCGAAAATTTGAGGAATGTTATGGTAAAACTTTGTTTGAAACGATGTGGTAGAAAGCAACGTGCGACTTGAAGGACATCATCATATGTGGATTCTTACATCCATCATTTTCTCTAAGAACAAAAATGCTCTTGGCTCGACATCGTTTGTTCTGTTCCATAGGACCTTAATTTGTATTGGGTTGTAAATAATAATAAATAATAAAAAGTACTTGAAATAAATAGTACTTGATGGAGCTCGAGCAAAAAATATTGATTTTTTTATCAATATTAATATGAAGAGGAATAATCTAGGGTTAGTGCCAATCAATAAGTTGGAACAACTTTGTAAATCTTTTATAGAGAAATAAAAAATTCAAATTTTAACAAGTTTGAAATGAAATCAAAAAGTCAATTTTGTTTGAAGCAAAATGGGTAAAACCTTTTTGATTAAAAGCATATTACAAGGGAATTTTTTGTTCCCATAATTTTTCTATAAAAATAAAAATGAAAAAGCAAAAGGGTATGTTGCTGCCATTTTGAGGGGTGTAAGGATCATCGAAGTAATGTCTAAACCCAATGATTTGACAAAGGAAGGATAAAAGGTTCCGGAACAAGGAAAGACTCTTTTTAATTGTCTTGACACTTATATCAGAATAAGGAATCATAATAAATTTGAGATGAGACAAATAAAAAAGGGTTAGAGACGACTCAATAAATGTCTAAGGATTTCCCTTTCATAATTATACAACTTGAGTTGTGAGTACGAATGAGATTTCTTTTTTATGTAAGGAAGAACAAAAAACTCAAATCATAGTCTAATTCATTATTTTATGTATTCATTTTTGATTCTATATTATCTTTTTTCTATTTTGTTTGTCATTAATTATATACATTAATTATATATTAAAAATCTTATATAATATTTTAAAAAAAGAATTTTCTTCATTATTAAATTATTAAAATGAAAATGAAATTAATAAATTCTTTTCAAATAAAATAAGATATTTTTTCAACAATTTACATAATATATATATATGGGGATTTATTCGTTACCCGCTCGGGTAGCCTGATTTTTCGCTACCCGCACATCCAAAAGTGTAACTATATGGTACACAAAAGTAACTCTAAGATCAAAAGAGTAACTGTATTGATAAAAGAGTAACTATATGACTAAAAAAGTAACTGCGCAGAAAATAAATAGTCAGTAAATATATGGACATATTTTTTGATTTTGGTGGGGCAAATGATATTATTTTTGGATGAAATTTTTTGGGGAGCTAGATAAAATGCTCCTCTACAATTGCGAATTAAAAAAAAAGTGACAGGAAGGGTGTGCGAGTAGCTACCCGCGCGGGTATTTAAGATGAGGCATATATATATATATATATATATATATATATATATATATATATATAAACATTTCTCAAGATGGAACATAGATGCCTATCATGCCTAGCTTGTAGTACAATTCTTGAACTCTCTTTCTAGAAAGAGGCTTGGTGAAGATGTCACAAGTTTGTTCTTCTATAGGAAAAGAGGGATTCACCATCTTTGTAGTCATCACAAAATAGCGAAGGAATCAAGGAAATGAGAAACACTTCAATGTGTTTGGTCCTTTCATGAAAGACATGATTGTTGTCACAAAAGTGGCTGCCCGATTATCAGAGTAACATCAGAAAATCATACATTATAGCATACTCTAAAGTAAACATAAGGGATTCAATCCACAGAAGCTCACAAGTGGTGTGTGCCATTGCCCGATATAGGGATTCAGCATTAGAATCGCTAACTACATTTTGCTTCTTGGTTTGCCAGGTCATCGGATTACCACCCACAAAAGTGCAATACCCGAGGTTAGGAAGCATGGACACTTCTCGGAGGCTATTGTGTCCGTGTTCGACACGTGTACAACATGGACATGCAGTGGATGTGTGGTGGATGAAAGATCCAGAGGGAGGGTGAATAGAGTTTTTGGTACTTTTAAAATTTAATTAAAAACTTAAGGCAAAGGAGGAAACAAGGAAGACACTTCGGTTTAGAGTGGTTCCAATCTTTGAATCAAAGGTTGTCAGTCCACTACCCAATTGTCTCCAATTAGGATTTTGAAAGTGATAAATTTTACTTCTCAAGGATGTTACAATAAAATACAATCACCTTCCTTGAAGTAGCCTTCTCCTAGAAGTAGCCTCAACCTCCTTGAAGCAGCCTTCTTTGAAGTAACTTCAAGTCCTTAGAGCAACCTTCTTCTCCTTGAAGTAGCTCCACCACCTTGAGATAGCCTTCACCTAGAAGTAGCTCCAACCTCCCTTGAAGACGCCTTCTTAAAGTAATCTCAAGCACCCTTTGAAGTAGCTTTCTCTACCAAGAAGTAGCTTCAACCAAGCTCCCTCAAGCAACCTCCACAACTTGGAGTAACCAAGGAGCACAAGTAGCTTTAACTTTTCAAGGGGGATTGGAAGAAAGGAAGTACACCAATTGTGTATAGCGCTTTGATCCTATATCAAGCGTTAGACCTCTCAAACCACTTAGGATGGACGTTGCTATGAGGTGGCTAAGAGGCTATGGCCATAGAACACGAGTTTGAAGCTTGTAAAACAAGACGACAAGTGATGCTTAGCTTTGTTGCTTACTAGAATGTATTCTCAAGTGTAGCTTGTGTGTTTTAGGTGTCCTAAGGCCTCTCCTATTTGTAGGAATGGTTTGCAAGTGTCTAGGGACGTTTTCGGGAGTCTCTAGAGTGTTTTTAGTGCTTAACTAGCCGTTAGGTAGAAAGTAGTTGGGTTGCAACGGTTAAAATGTTCATTAAATGCGAAATTTCCAGAACTTTTCTCGGTCGACAATATTATCGACCGGATGACTCTCGGTCCACAATATTGTCGACCGGATGACTGTATGGTTCAGTTGGCTATATGTCTGTTTCTCTCTTGTTTAAACCTATTACAACGGCTATATCTCGGTCGACAATATTGTCGACCGAAAAGGACTTTTTGTAAGGATTTGTAATGTATGTGAGGTCTTATTGATGACTCATATGAAACCTATCAACCCTAAAGTCTTCATGTGAGTGTAATATAGGGTTTTGGGTGGATAGGGAAGATCTAACACTTGATATACATGATATCTAAGTACTTGTACATTATATACTTATACAAGTTTTTACATTGAGTACAAGTATGAAAATAATAAACATTTAAGCGCATTGATCTTCAACTATCCACTTAGTATGATCTCCTCATTTTCTTGAACCCTGAAAAACTCAAGTAGCACGTTAGATCCACAAGAATGAAATGTTTATCATCATCAAAACAAAGGGTATGCTAATGTCCAATTTAGCCAACAATCTCCCCCTTTTTGAAGATGACAACATTCCCAAAATATAAGCAAAATATTTGAAATAAACTGAGTTTCATACCTGTGATATACCTGAGATGAATATGTTATGCTAATATATTTCATATTTATTCTATTTTGTAATTTCTATATCCTGCTGGACCTCTATGTAAATTATCCAGTTTCTCTTATTAATAAAAGGGAGAAGGCCTATGGCCTCTCAACGCTGCATTGCACGTTGCATTGCGGCACCACATTTCACATGGTATCAGAGCAAGGTTCCTAACCTAATCCTACCCAGCCGTCACAACCCAACGCTGCCGCTGGTCGCCAGCGTGAATAGTAACTCCGACGGTGAACAATAATTCCGACGATGAACAACACGCGGCGTGAACAGTAACTCCGGCGTGAACAGTACGACGGAGTGAACAGTAATTCCTGCGTGAGCAGAGCACGTCGCCAGCCTTCCCCGGTCGCCGCGTCGCCGACCCAAAGCGGGCGAAGCAGCCGTCTCCCGGGCCAGGCGCCGTAGCCGCTGTCCCCCCTTCTCTTCTATCTCTGGATCGTCGGTCCTTCGGTTGATCCAACAAATTTCTAAATCCCAAACCAGAGGGTTTGTCGGTATGTAAGAAATTCCTAATCACATCTCCATGTGTGATTAGGGAATTTCAGTTGGGGGCTGTGGATGCGTCAGATACGCATCTGATCTTGTGACGTGACGTGACATGTATCTCTCCGTCACCCATATCTTCTTGTGACGTGTATCAATCCGTCACTCTTCTTCTCGTCAAATCATAGAGGACACCAAAGCATCTACCATCTACAGTGAGATGTCTCCTATCCCCTCCATCAAGCTGAACGGGAAGAATTATCTCTTATGGATGAATGCTGTCCATACTGTATTGGAGTCACGCGACAAGGCGAGACACGTTGATTCTGATCCTCCTGCACTTACTGACAAAGGCTATGCTAAATGGAAGCGTCATAATAGTCTGGTGAAGACCTGGTTGTGGGGGAGCATGGAACCTGGAATTGCCTCGAGGTTCATGTTCTACACTACCGCCAAAGAGATCTGGGATGCAGTGAAGAAACATTATTCTCAAGAGAAGAATGCGCTTCGTCAGTTCATGATATATGATCGCCTGTTTGCAGTTTGACAGGGAGACAAACCTTTAGAAGAATACTTTGGAGTGATTCAAGGTATTGCACAAGAGTTGAGTTTCTACCATCCAGTAACTATCCAGGAACAAGTCAAAGATAGAGATGACTTGATTACAACAAAATTCTTGTCTGGTCTGAGTTCTTTGTGCAGTTCAACCCGCAGTGTTATCTTAGCTTCTGATAAACTTCCCAGCTTGGAAGAGGCCTATTCAAGGATTTTACAAGCAAATTTTGAACCTGTTGATCCTACCGTAGTCTCGTCTCAGGGAGATTCTCATGCTTCCGTAGCTGCTACAGTGAGAGGAAGACGGACACGTATGGGCCGAGGACGTGGAGCTCGCCCTAAGTGCACTTTCTGTGACAAACCTGGACACAGTTGAGAAATGCTGGAAGAAGCATGGTCGACCTGCTGCACCACCTGTGGGAGCAACAAACTATGCTACCACTACTGAGTCTACTGAGCCTCCTGCTTCGAGTTCTGGTCCTTCTGGCATCACACTCACTAAGGAGGAATATGATAGATTTATCCTGGCTACTCAACATCTGAGCTTGGGATCATCATCTTCAGCCAACTTGGCGTCCACCACTGGTAATCAGGCTACCTCTTTATTGGCTTCTGGTTCTACTTCATCATGGGTCGTTGATTCTGGAGCGTCACAACATATAACTAGTATGAGGAGACTTCTTCACTCCATTGACTCACATATCCCTCACAAATTTGTAATAATAGCAGATGGTTTAGTGAGGAGAGTGTTAGCCAGTGGATCTGTTTCTCTGACTCTTGGAATTGATCTTAAATCCGTACATTATGTGCCTGCTTTTCCTTTTAATCTTCTGTCTGTTGCTAAGTTGATTGATACTGTGAAATGTACGGTAACCTTTGGTCCTTCTTGTTTTGTGTTACAAGATCTCAAGAGTATGAGGACAATTGGTGGGGGGCTAGGAAGCACGAACACGGACACGGACACGGGACACAACGATTTTGAAAAATTTAGGACACAGACACGACATGGATACAAAAGATTTTTTTTACTAATATATATATATGTATGTATTTTTTATATATAAATTTATGCAATCATGGAAAGTGAATTGTACAATTCAGATTTCATTCACTTGATGGGCAGACAATCATTCATAAAACCATAATTCCACAATCCATAATTTCAACTTTCAAGCAAGACTACAAACTACAAAGCTAATACAGCCTAAAAAAGATACACGATCATGATAGAAGCATCACCTAGACCTATACATAACTACTCAACTAAAACAGAAACATCATCATTATCATCACCATCATCATTAACTAGCAAATCCTCCATGCCAGGCTCATCAAGTGAGAGGTTAGCCACCTCAAGAAGTCCAGCGCCTGCAAATGAATCAAAGGCATCTCCAGCAATATCCCACATCTTTGACTCCCCTTCATTGTACTCTGGCTTCTTCCTTGATAAGAGACGAAGATTGGAATGGACAAATACTAGATCCTCTCCTCTTTTCAGAATAATCTTGTTCCTCCTCAAAGAGTTGATGAATGAGTATGTGCTCCAATTCCTCTCACTGCAAGAGGAAGAACATGGTTGCTGAAGTAATCTGTTTGCTAGTTTTTGAAGATGTGGGGTAGTTCCTCCATGGACAAGCCACCAAATATGTGGCTCCATGATCTCCCTGTCAGTCAATGATTCAAATCCTCCAAAAGCTTCAATACGAGAGGAAAACTTAGCAAACTCAATGTTCACTAAGCGACGTTCCTCTAGACTAGGAAAATATCTTTTCAAACATCTTGATCTTTCAGCTGAGATCTCTAAATCTTGATTTGGAGCAACCCTAGTTTGATCCTCATTCAACCAACTATTACAATAGTACCTATAAGAGAATAAATAGTATATGTGTGAGATAAATTATAGCAAGTGATATTTAACATAAAGAACTTTAGCAAAATATGCTTACTTAGGGTTCAAAGAATGAGCCATGCAACGGAGAGGAGTGTTGCTTTTGTTCCATCTATCCACCAAGATCTTGTGAACAACAAAATAAAAATTGGACTCCTCTTGATGGCTTTTCCTCTCATGCTTGTAGATGATAACTTTGACTTTTTCAATCATGGTGTCCCACATGTCATACACCAAATGCAAGAATGGCTTATCAGTGTCGATTGCCCTTAGCATGTCATACATGGGCTCAGTGAAAGACAAAATGTAATCCACTTTATCCCACCATATGTCATCCAAGATTTTGTCTTTGACAGATTGGGCCTTAACAACATCATCCTCCCTAATGAGGGTCCACTTCTCACCTAGGAAGCACAGACACTTCCCTGGACCTCCCGTGGCCGTCCTTAATCCGTGTCGGACGCGGACACGCCGTGGACACGTGGTGGACACGGCCCGGGCGTGTCCACTTTTTTTTTTGAATTTTAGGGGTTGGACACGACCTGGACACGTTATTGACACGGCCTGGACACGTCGGCCCATTACATCACGCGGCCCAGTCAAGATATCCCTAACAAAATAAAAAAAGACCCCCCCTCACCCGGTTCGCGCGAGTCTGTCCCGAGTCTTCCGACACTCCCAAAGCCCTAAACCCCCCACCCGTCTCTCTGGGGTTCCTTCGTCTCTCCCGTTCGCGCTCATTGCTTCTCCGGTTGCCGCCAAGGAAGCTGCATCTCCATCGCACCCACTCCAGTAGCCGTCACGAGCCACGTCTCCGGCAACTACCAACAACAGCCTCGCGAGGACATCTGCCCAGCAGCAGCAAGCAGCTGCGAGGACAGGAGCAGCTGCAAGTAGCCGCGCCGCTGCCGTCGTCGACCAGCTGCTGCGCCGCCGGAAAGCAAGCTGCTGCGCCGCCGGAACTCAAGCTTTGGTTGCCGCCGTGAAGGCCTTCATCTCCAGCGCTCTCTCCTCCGAAGGTAGGTACTGCTTTCCTCCTTTTTTTATGTTTTTCTCTTTACTTCCTCCACTTCGTCCCCATCCTCTACGTTTTCTTTCCTTCTCGACTTCCTCAATTCCCCATTCTCTCTGATTTCTTTCTCCTCTTACATATTTTTTCTGATCTCCCGACCTTCTGTACGATTTCTTTCTACTGGACATTATTTTTTCTCCCAACCTGTTGCACTTCGTCCCTATCTTCCTCCTTCACTTTCTCCACTCCGTAATCTTCCTATTTTCTTCCTCCTTCACTCCCTATTCCCCCAATATCTACATCCATGACAACTAATTTCCTAATCTCCCTCTTGCTCAACCTGCTGCACGCCCTGCTGTCCCAATTTATTGGTCATTCTTCTCCACATATGATTTTCTTCCGTTTCTCATCTCATTCCTCTTCTCCTTATACCCCCTTACCCCCTCATTCTTAGTAAATTATTAATATTACGAATTTAAAGTTTACTGCTGCATGGATCTTGTTGTAAACTTGCGATTGAATTGATTAAGTTTATTGTTTGCATGTGTTAACATATATTCCTGTTTTATATATTCTGTTAGTTGTTTTGTTATTTCCATATTATATGTGGACCTCTCTGTAAATGTTTCAATGTTATATATATGAGGGTGCACACATTGTGCAACCCTACGCTTCCCAAAACTGTTTTGTCTTTCACATGGTATCAGAGCAGTAGATCCAGCCGACCGTCACCCTCCCTTCCCTCCTCTCTCTCCGGCTGGCCACTTATTCTGGTTATGACACTGCCTTCCTGAGATCTTCTTCTACTCCTGGTAATACTAAGTGGGTCATCGACTCCGGTGCCTCTTCACATATTTCTGGAAATAGATCACTGTTTCACAAATTATTTAAACCTGCTAGACCCTCATCTGTTATGTTGGCTGATGGTTCCAAGTCTGCGGTGTCTGGAGTGGGGGATATTGTTTCTGACTTTCTGCTGAAATCTGCCTTATATGTGCCGAGATTTCCTTTGAATCTGTTATCTGTTAGCAAGATATTGCGGAGCCTACAGTGTAGTCTGACTTTTATTCCTGGTTCATGTGTTTTTCAGGACCTTCGCACGAGGATGAAGATTGGTGGGGGGTATGAAGGTGCTGATGGACTCTTCTATCTGGATCATTTGCCAAAAGCAGCTAAAGCATCTGTGACTCCTGCATTATCTACCTCAGTTTCTGCATTACAGTGGCACTACCGGCTGGGCCATCCATCATCTGAAAAGCTTCGACATTTAGTGTCTGATCTTGGCATTTGTAGTTTTCAGTGCGAGTCATGTCAACTTGGAAAACAGACTAGAGCTGTTTATCCTAGACGCAGTCAGATTAGCAGTAAAAATATGTTTGATATAGTGCATTCTGATGTATGGGGACCCTGTCATGTGCCGAGTTTATCTGGTCATAAGTATTTTATTTTGTTTATTGATGACTTTTCACGGACTACTTGGTTGTTTATGATGAAAAGTAGGTCCGAAGTTTTGTCTATTATCAAGTTCTTTTTTGCTGAAATAAAAACATAATATGGTGTGCCTGTCAAAAATTTTCGTACTGATAATGCACTGGAATTTGTTAAAAAAGATGTGGATGTTTTTTGTAAATCTGTGGGTACAATACATCAGACCTCCTGTGCTTATACACCTCAGCAAAATGGTGTGGCTGAGCGTAAATATAGACATGTGTTAGAGGTGGCTAGAACTATTATGATGCATGCACATGTTCCTCGCTCGTTTTGGCCTGAGGCTATATTGACTGCTTGTTTTCTGATAAATCGAATGCCATCTTCTGTGATTGGAAACAAAATACCTATTCAAGTTCTTCAACCCGATATTCAGCTATTTACTGTGCCTCCTCGGATCTTTGGATGTACCTGTTTTGTACGGTTAGTTGGACCTACTTCTGATAAACTGTCTCCTCGTGCTGAGAAGTGCATTTTTTTGGGATATTCTCGTACCCAGAAGGGATATCGGTGTTACAGTCCTACTGCAAGAAAATGGTATACTAGCAGTGATGTAGTTTTCTTTGAGGATACTCCTTACTATTCGACTCGTGGTGACAGTTTACAGTCTGATCTTATTGCCTCACCTCTACCTGTTACTTCTGATTGTGTGCCTGATACTACTGACAAAGTCACTACTGAGGCTGATAAGCCTCCTCTTATAGTTTATCAACGCAGGAACAAAGCACCTTCTACTCAAGAAACCCCCCATGAAAACCAATCTTCACCTCCAGAAGGTTCTACTACACCTGAAGTACATTCTGATCTTGATTTACCCATTGCTCTTAGAAAGGGTACTCGTTCCTGCACATCACACAGTATTGCTCAGTTTGTTTCTACTGATCATCTGAATGTTCATTCTAGCAATTTTGTATATGCCTTATCTGCTGTTGCTGTTCCAAAGAATATCCAGGATGCTCTACAGAGTACTGGATGGTTGTCTGCTATGAAGGAGGAGATGTTAGCTCTTGCTGAACGAGATACTTGGGAGCTGGTGGATCCACCTCCTCAGTGTAAACCTGTAGGTTGCAGATGGGTGTATGCTGTGAAATATCAACCTGACGACACTGTTGAAAGGCTGAAGGCACGGTTAGTTGCTAAAGGCTACACCCAGACGTATGGTATTGACTATTTTGAGACTTTCTCTCCTGTTGCTCGTCTTAATTCTGTCAGAATTCTTCTGTCTGTTGCTGTTAATCTTGACTGGCCACTGTTGCAACTAGATGTGAAAAATGCCTTCTTGTATGGTGATTTACAAGAAGAGGTCTATATGGAGCAACCTCCTGGGTTTGTTGCTCAGGGGGAGTCTCACAAAGTTTGCAGGTTAAAAAAGTCTATTTATGGGCTTAAGAAGAGTCCCCGGGCTTGGTTTGATTGAGCAAAATTATGATTGATTTTGGGTTTCTGCGATCTCAGGTGGATCATTATGTTTTTATCAAGAAGACTTCAGCTGGTATTATTATTCTGATTGTCTATGTTGATGATATTATCATATCTGCCAGTGATTCTCTTGGTATTCAGGCTACTAAATCTCATCTGGGCAAGCACTTTGCTACCAAAGATTTGGGCAAACTTAGATATTTTCTGGGCATAGAAGTTTCTAGAAATTCTAATGCTCTTGTGTTGTCTCAGAGAAAATATGTCTTAGACATACTGCAGGAGACTGGTATGCTGGGGGCGAGACCTGCTGATATTCCTCTAGATCCTAATGTAAATTGGGATGATGATTCTTCTCCTCTGTTTGCTGATCATAAAAAGTACAGGAGGCTGATTGGTAAACTCATTTATTTGACTGTCACCAGAGCTGACATTTCTACTGCAGTGGGTCTTCTTAGCAGATACCTTGATAAACCCAGACAGTGTCACTGGGATGCTCTTTGTCAGATTCTACGATATTTGAAGAAGTCTCCTGGCAAGGGACTTCACTACAGGAAGCATGGACACTGTTCTCTTGCAGGGTACTCTGATTCTGATTATGCAGGTAGCAGAGTTGACAGAAAATCTACTTCTGGGTATTGTACGTATGTTGGAGGCAATCTTGTTACCTGGAGGAGTAAAAAACAAAATGTTGTGGCCTGGCCATGGCCCATACTGCCTGTGAATTGTTGTGGGTGCGCTCTCTGTTAAAAGAGTTCGGGGTTGACTCTTCTTCTGCTATACCTATGTACTGTGATAATAAAGCTGCTATCTTCATTGCGAATAATCCAATTTATCATGAGCGCACTAAACATATTGAAGTAGATTGTCATTTTATTCGGGAATCCATTCTAACTGGCAAGATCTGCACTCCCTTCACTCGTTCTGAAGACCAAGTTGCTGACATCTTCACCAAGCTGCTGGCGAAGAAGCAATTCTGCACACTGACGGACAAGTTGGGCATGATTGATATCTATGCTCCAACTTGAGGGGGAGTGTTAACATATATTCCTGTTTTATATATTCTGTTAGTTGTTATGTTATTTCCATATTATATGTGGACCTCTCTGTAAATGTTTCAATGTTATATATATGAGGGTGCACACATTGTGCAACCCTACGCTTCCCAAAACTGTTTTGTCTTTCACAGCATGGAATTTGAATCAATTGATTGATCAAATAATCTACTGCATAAATTTGATTGTGTCAATTTAATCTGCTGCTGGAATTGGTTGGACTGCTTGCATTTGCAAGGAATGAAATTTACTGTTTTACTGAGCTTATTATGCAACTGATTTTACTGATGTATTTAATTGTCTATACCTGCCATCTCTTGTTTGGTAATGGTTGAATGAATTTGATTGTGGTTTGTTGTATTTGTTTGTTCTTGTCGGTTGATTTAGGACATGAATCCGACAAATTTGGAGCCAGAAGTGGTGGATGACACCACTCCTTTGTGGCAGTATGTCACAAAGTTGGAGAAGGCTGCAAAAGGGGGAAACTACTTGTTTTAATGCAACTATTGTATGACCACTTTTAAGGGGTCATATTCTAGGGAGAAGGCGCACTTATTGAGGACTCCTGGTCATGGCATCAAGATTTGTGGAAAAGTTAATATGGCAAATATTTCTGAGATGCAAAGAGTGTGTGATGAAGCAGAGGCAAGATTAAAGCAAGTTGCTCCTAGGCAAGTGCCATTGCCTGGTAGTCGCACATTCTCAAGCCAAGGTAGTCATAGTGCGAGTGCAAGCTCCACAATGGGACTATCTTTTAGGCAAGATGGCTATGTTGTTGATCCTAGAAAGCGGAAGGGCATAGGGTGTTCAGCACTAGAGAAAGCATTTAACCTTGAGAAGAGAGAGCACTTGAATTCTGAAATTGCACGCATGTTTTATTCTGGAGGATTGCCTTTCAACTTGGCTAGAAATCCACATTATTTTGCTACTTTCTCATATTCTGCTAATAATGCTATTCCTGGATATGTTCCTCCTGGATACAATTCATTGAGGACTACTCTATTGCAGCAGGAGAGGGCCAACCATGGTGCAGGACTTCGACTTCGTGTCGACTTCGCCAGGTGTGGAAGTGGAAGTTTGTGGAAACTTCGAGGAAGTTTCGAGGAAGTTTAGACGCAAACTTTGATGCCATTTTTTGAAGAAATGATGAGAATTTTTAGAAAACTTTGATGGAAAACTTCTAATTATGTTATATCTCTATCTTATATATGTGAATTTAAAAAAAGAACACGATTTATGACTCTCTAGCCCTATGTAGGTTAATAATACAATGTGTTGCTTGAAATAGTCAATTGTGCAATACACATATATAGATACAGTTCATCATATGAATTATATACAATATACAATCAAATAATAGTTACAACACCCTCTCTAGGAATGAGTGGCAACAAAAAACATAGGAGTTGATATTAGAAGTTATGAAGAGGGTTGGAGTGATATTTATGCCTTATATGGCCATTGGGGCACTAGTTGGGATTATGGTTCTGGGTGGTCTTAACTTCGCCCCAACTTCGCCAACTTCAAGGAAACTTCGACAACTTCGGAGAAGTTGAGGCGAAAATACACACAAAAAAGTCAACTTCGCCGACATCCATGAAACTTCACCCCGAAGTTTGGACGAGGTCGAAGTATATGGTATTCGACTTCGCCTATGGTCGAATTTCGAAGCTTCGGCGAAACTTCGCCAAACTTTGACGATGTTGTGTTCCATGGGGCCAACCTTGAGAAGCAACTTGAGCCTATAAAGGAAAATTGGAAGAATTTAGGAGTGAGTATTGTTTCTGATGGTTGGACTGATGCCCAAAGGAGGCCTTTAATTAATTTCATGGCAGTGTCTGAGAGCGGGCCAATGTTCTTGAAGGCTGTCAACTGTGAGGGTGATTACAAAGATAAATACTATATTGCAAATCTGATGAAGCAATGCATCCAAGAAGTTGGACCACAAAATGTGGTTCAGATCATAACAGACAATGCTCCTGTTTGCAAGGGGGCTGGCATACTTGTGGAGGCTGATTACCCTCACATATTCTGGACTCCATGTGTGGTGCACACATTGAATCTTACATTGAAGAACATTTGTGCTGCAAAGAACACTGAGGCAAATAATGTGGTGTATGAAGAGTGTTCTTGGATTACCGAGGTTGCTATGGATGCATCTTTCATTCGCACTTTCATTATGAACCATTCCATGAGACTTGCTATGTTTAATGAATTTGTACAATTGAAGATGCTTGCTATTGCAGAGACTCAATTTGCTTCAATAATTGTGATGCTCAAGAGGTTGAGGGCCATAAAGGTGGGTCTTGGAAACATGGTAGTAAGTGAGAAGTGGGCCCTCATTAGGGAGGATGATGTTGTTAAGGCCCAATCTGTCAAAGACAAAATCTTGGATGACATATGGTGGGATAAAGTGGATTACATTTTGTCTTTCACTGAGCCCATGTATGACATGCTAAGGGCAATCGACACTGATAAGCCATGCTTGCATTTGGTGTATGACATGTGGGACACCATGATTGAAAAAGTCAAAGTTATCATCTACAAGCATGAGAGGAAAAGCCATCAAGAGGAGTCCAATTTTTATTCTGTTGTTCACAAGATCTTGGTGGATAGATGGAACAAAAGCAACACTCCTCTCCGTTGCATGGCTCATTCTTTGAACCCTAAGTAAGCATATTTTGCTAAAGTTCTTTATGTTAAATATCACTTGCTATAATTTCTCTCACACATATACTATTTATTCTCTTATAGGTACTATTGTAATAGTTGGTTGAATGAGGATCAAACTAGGGTTGCTCCAAATCAAGATTTAGAGATCTCAGCTGAAAGATCAAGATGTTTGAAAAGATATTTTCCTAGTCTAGAGGAACGTCGCTTAGTGAACATTGAGTTTGCTAAGTTTTCCTCTCGTATTGAAGCTTTTGGAGGATTTGAATCATTGACTGACAGGGAGATCATGGAGCCACATATTTGGTGGCTTGTCCATGGAGGAACTACCCCACATCTTCAAAAACTAGCAAACAGATTACTTTAGCAACCATGTTCTTCCTCTTGCAGTGAGAGGAATTGGAGCACATACTCATTCATCAACTCTTTGAGGAGGAACAAGATTACTCCGAAAAGAGGAGAGGATCTAGTATTTGTCCATTCCAATCTTCGTCTCTTATCAAGGAAGAAGCCAGAGTACAATGAAGGGGAGTCAAAGATGTGGGATATTGCTGGAGATGCCTTTGATTCATTTGCAGGCGCTGGACTTCTTGAGGTGGCTAACCTCTCACTTGATGAGCCTGGCATGGAGGGTTTGCTAGTTAATGATGATGGTGATGATAATGGCGATGTTTCTGTTTTAGTTGAGTAGTTATGTATAGGTCTAGGTGATGCTTCTATCATGATCATGTATCTTTTTGAGGCTGTATTAGCTTTGTAGTTTGTAGTCTTGCTTGAAAGTTGAAATTATGGATTGTGGAATTATGGTTTTATGAATGATTGTCTGCCCATCAAGTGAATGAAATCTGAATTGTACAATTCACTTTCCATGATTGCATAAATTTATATATAAAAATACACACACACACACACACACACACACACACACACATATATATATATATATATATATATATATATATATATATATATTAGTAAAAAACATCTGCCGTGTCCACGTCGTGTCCGTGTCCTAAATTTTTCAAAATCGTCGTGTCCCGTGTCCGTGTCCGTGCTTCCTAGCTTCTCACTTACTACCGTGTTTCCAAGACCAACCTTTATGGCCCTCAACCTCTTGAGCATCACAATTGTTGAAGCAAATTGAGTCTCTGCAATAGCAAGCATCTTCAATTGTACAAATTCATAAACATAACAAGTCTCATGGAATGGTTCATAATGAAAGTGCGAATGAAAGATGCATCCATAGCAACCTCGGTAATCCAAGAACACTCTTCGTATACCACATTATTTGCCTCAGTGTTCTTTGCAGCACAAATGTTCTTCAATGCAAGATTCAATGTGTGCACCACACATGGAGTCCAGAATATGTGAGGGTAATCAGCCTCCACAACTATGCCATCCCCCTTGCAAACAGGAGCATTGTCTGTTATGATCTGAACCACATTTTGTGGTCCAACTTCTTGGATGCATTGCTTCATCAGATTTGCAATATAGTATTTATCTTTGTAATCACCCTCACAGTTGACAGCCTTCAAGAACATTGACCCGCTCTCAGACACTGCCATGAAATTAATTAAAGTCCTCCTTTGGGCATCAGTCCAACCATCAGAAACAATACTCACACCTAAATTCTTCCAATTTTCCTTTTGTTAATATATCTTTACTTTGTGTTTATTTCATATTTCATATTACTGCTGTACCTACATGTAATTTTCCCTTTACTATAAATAGAGAGGAGAACCCTATAGGGTCTCTCACGTTGCCAGTGTGCAACAACGCTCCATTCGTCTCTTCCGCTTACATGGTATCAAGAGCAGGTTAGCGCTCCGCCCAGCGCCGCCCCTCCCTCCCGCCCGTTCTCCTTCGGCGCCGCCCCTCCCTCCCGCCCCTCTCTTCTCCCTCCTAGCCGGCCGCCGCCGGTCCCTTCTAGCCGCCGGCCGCCGCCGCCCGCAGCAGCGGCTGCTCCTTGCCGCCGGCGCGCGGCAGGAGCGCAGGAGCCTCCCTGCGGCGCTGCTGCTAGCCGCCTAAGGGAGGGTTCCCACCGCCCGTCCATCGCCGCTGGACTTCGGTAGTCCATCTCATGCTGCCGTAGGTCCAGCCGCAAAGATCTAAAGGCTCCGTCTACGTCTCCGGGAACTTTTTCAGCACCTTTCGGTCCCTTTTCGGACGCCAACCCTGCTGCTTGGGGATCTCCGGTTGATCCAACGGCCTTCTAAAGCCCTACCCGGAGGTCTCGTCTCTTCCAGAGTGCTTTCCTAATCACATCTCCTTCATGTGTGATTAGGAACCTCTCGTTTGAAGGCTGTCGATGCGTCAGTAACACATCCTCTTTCCAGTTTCTGTTGTGACGTGTATCTCTCCGTCACGGGACGCGTATCTGTCCGTCCACTCAGCCTTCTTTGTGACGTGTATCACTCCGTCACACATATCCCAGTTACATCATGGAGAACAAGACCTATTATGAGGTCTCGCCTATTCCTATCAAGCTCAATGGGAAGAACTTTTTGCTATGGATGAATGCGGTTCATACTGTCTTGGAATCGCGCGATCGGGCAAAGTTTGTTGATTCTGCACCTCTCACTAGCACTGACAAAGACTATGCCGAGTGGAAACGTCTTGACAGCCTAGTGAAGACTTGGCTTTGGGGTAGCATGGAACCTTCTATTGCTTCTAGGTTCATGTTCTACTCCACTGCTAAGGAGATTTGGGATGCCGTTAAGCAGCACTATGCTCCAGAGAAGAATGCTCTTCGCCAGTTTATGATCTATGATCGTCTGTTTGCAGAGAAACAAGGTGATAGATCACTTGAAGAGTATTTCGGTGTGATTCAAGCTATCTCCCAGGAGTTGAGCTACTATCATCCAGTGAAAGTTGCTGAGCAGATTAAAGATAGAGATGATCTTGTCACTGCTAAATTTCTATCTGGCCTTAGCTCCTCATTTGGTTCAGCAAGAAGTGTGATACTTGCGTCCGATAAATTGCCGAGCCTTGCAGAAGCTTTCTCTAGGATTCAACAGTCCACCTTTGAGTCAGTTGATCCTACTCCTGTTGTTCCTTCTGGAGATTCTCATGCCTCCATTGCTGCAGCAGTTCGCGGAGGACGACCTGCACCTACACCAGCTGACAGACCTGGCTTGGGCAGAGGACGTGGGACTCGTCCTCGATGCACTTTCTGTGACAAACCTAGACATACTGTCGAGAAATGCTGGAAGAAACATGGGCGACCTGCCGCCCCACCTGTTGGAGCTGCCAATTGTGCTACTTCAGACTCTACTACTGCGAGCTCGAGTTCCTCTGGCATCACACTTACTCATGAGGAGTATGACAGGTTTATTCAGGCAACTCACCATTGGAGTATGGGCGCCTCATCTGCTTCTACAGCAAACCTTGCATCTACAGCGGGTAATCAGGCTACATCTTTTATGGCTTCTGGATCCGCAACTCCCTGGGTGGTTGACTCTGGTGCCTCCCAGCACATGACTGGTATGAGGCGATTGCTCCGCACACTTGACTCATATATTCCTCACCCATCTGTTACTTTGGCAGATGGTTCTGTGAGGAAGGTGGTAGCTAGTGGTTCTGTGTCCCTTACACCAGATATTGATTTGAAATCTGTTCATTTTGTACCTGAATTTCCATTCAATTTGCTTTCTGTTGCCAAGTTGATTGACACTGTAAAATGCACAGTAACATTCGGGCCCTCTTGCTTTGTTTTACAGGATCTCAAGAGTTTGAAGATGATTGGTGGGGGGCCTAGGAAAGGTGATCTCTACCTCTTTCCTGGTGATTATCTACCTCGCCATCCACCTCCTGCTCCAGTTTCCTCCGCCATGCTGAGTGGTTCCCCCTTGCTGTGGCATTGCAGATATGGACATCCTTCCTTAGAAAGCTTGAAGAAGTTGGAACCAGATCTAGCTCATGTGTCCTCTCTAGAGTGTCAGTCCTGTCAGTTGGGCAAACATCATCGGTTATCATATCCTGTTCGTGTCAATAATCGGGCTTCTAGTCCGTTTGAGTTAGTCCATAGTGATGTATGGGGTCCTGTTAAAAACCAGAGTTATAATGGTTTTAGCTATTTCATTTCCTTTGTGGACGATTACTCTCGCATGACATGGATTTATCTTTTAAAAAGTCGTGAATCTGTGCTTTCCATTATCAAACATTTTCATAAACAAATTCAGGTTCAATTTAACTGCAATATCAAAATTTTTCAATCTGATAATGCCCTTGAGTATGTTCAGAAAGCGATGAATGAGTTTTGCAGTTCGGTTGGTATGATTCATCACACCTCTTGCCCTCACACTCCTATGCAGAATGGCGTTGCTGAGAGAAAGAATCACCATCTTTTGGATATCACTAGGTCTATCATGTTTGAATCCAATGTGCCTAAACGTTTCTGGTCTGAAGCTCTTCTCACTGCCTGTTTTTTGATTAATCGGCAGCCCTCTTCTGTTTTGCATGGACCACTCCCTTCTCTGTCTTATGCCCTATGGATAAACCATTTCATGTTCCGCTTCGGGTTTTTGGTTGTACATCCTTTGTTCATAACTTTCATCCCAAACAAGACAAACTCTCTCCTAGGTCCTTGAAAACCTTGTTTCTTGGTTACTCTGGTACGAGTAAAGGTTACAAGTGTTATTGCCCGAGTTTGCGTCGTATGTTTGTTTCTAAGGATGTCGCCTTTCATGAAACCAGTCCATATTTTGCAAATTCTATGAGCAAGGGGGAGCAATTGAGTGAGGGAGTGCCACCCGCAATTTCAAGTGAGGGAGTGCCACCTATCATTGTTGAGGACATACCGCATGATCCACCTACCATTCAACCCTATAACCAGGTTTATCACAGGCGAGGTAGACAGGATCCAGATGAGGTAGCGGCACAAGTCCATGAGCCTCCTTCGCCATCTTCTACTCAAGAGATTCCTGCAGAGGCTTCTGACCTTGATCTTCCTATTGCTGTCCGGAAAGGTATACGTTCATGTACTATTAGACATCCCATATCAAATGTATGTTGTTTGTCGCACTTGTCTACACAGGCTCGTGCATTTGCTGTTGGGATGGACTCCATTAAGATACCAAGAAACCACTTAGAGGCTCTGAAGGACAGTGGGTGGCAGCAGGCAATGCAGGTGGAAATCTCTGCTCTGATGGACAATGGCACATGGGATCTTGTTACTTTACCTGCGGGAAAGAAAGTTGTGGGCTGTAGATGGGTCTTTACAGTCAAACACAACCCTGATGGATCGATTGAGCGGTTGAAGGCCAGATTGGTAGCAAAAGGCTACACACAGACATATGGAGTGGACTTCTTTGAGACTTTTTCTCCAGTTGCTCGTCTCAATTCTGTGCGGATCCTTATATCTCTAGCTACTACCTTTGATTGGCCTCTTTTCCAGCTGGATGTCAAGAACGCCTTTCTTCATGGAGATCTTCAAGAAGAGGTGTACATGGAGCAACCACCAGGTTTTGTTGCTCAGGGGGAGTGTCAGAAAGTCTGCAAATTGAAGAAGGCTATCTATGGGTTAAAGCAATCTCCTCGAGCTTGGTTTGACAAGTTCAGTGCTGTTGTTTTACAGATGGGCTTCTCTCGTTCCATGACTGATCACTCTCTATTTTATTCAAATTCTTCTGGTGGGTCCATCATTATTGCTGTCTATGTTGATGATATTGTGATTACTGGCAGCGATTCTACAGGCATATCACGTGTGAAGGAAGGACTACAACAACACTTTCACACGAAGGACCTGGGGAAGCTGAGATACTTTCTAGGGATTGAGGTTCTTAGATCCCATGCAGGTATAAATCTCTCCCAGAGGAAGTATGTGCTTGACTTGCTACAGGAAACGGGTATGACTGATTCTAAGCCCGTATCCACTCCTATGGATTATCACATCAAGGAGGTGGACGATGATACTGCATATTCAGATCCAGGTCATTACAGGAGAATAGTTGGGAAGTTGATTTACCTAACTGTCACAAGACCTGATATTTCTTTTGCTGTTGGAGTAGTAAGTCAACATATGTGCACACCACGACAGTCACATTGGACAGCTGTATGCAGGATTCTGAGATATCTGAAAAGTGCTCCTGGAAAGGGGATCACTTATTATAAACCAAAGAGTCCTCTATCTTCTTTGACTCTCACAGGTTATGCAGATGCAGATTGGGCTGGTAATCAAGTTGATAGAAGATCCACATCTGGCTACTGCACCTTTCTTGGTGATCATCTCATTACTTGGAAAAGCAAGAAACAACAAGTGGTAGCACAGTCTAGTACTGAGGCTGAGTACCGTGCTATGGCACATGCATGCTGTGAACTACAATGGATCAAATCTGTCTTATCTGAGCTGAAGATTTTGATTCAAACTCCCATGATTCTCAAGTGTAACAATCAATCTGCTATACATATTGCCAGGAATCCTGTCTTCCATGAGCGCACAAAGCATATAGAAGTTGACTGTCATTTCATCAGAGATCAGATACAGAATGGCAATGTTGTGACGCCATATGCAAGTCTGAAGATCAACTAGCTGATATCTTGACAAAGCCATTAGGTCCAGCAGTGTTCCAGAATTTATGCGGCAAGCTGGGCATCCACAATGTGTACACTCCAGCTTGAGGGGGAGTGTTAATATATCTTTACTTTGTGTTTATTTCATATTTCATATTACTGCTGTACCTACATGTAATTTTCCCTTTACTATAAATAGAGAGGAGAACCCTATTGGGTCTCTCACGTTGCCAGTGTGCAACAACGCTCCATTCGTCTCTTCCGCTTACACCTTTCTAGGCTCAAGTTGCTTCTCAAGGTTGGCCCTCTCCTGCTGCAATAGCGTAGTCCTCAATGAATTGTATCCAGGAGGAACACATCCAGGAATAGCATTATTAGCAGAATATGAGAAAGCAGCAAAATAATGTGGATTTCTAGCCAAGTTGAAAGGCAATCCTCCAGAATAAAACATGCGTGCAATTTCAGAATTCAAGTGCTCTCTCTTCTCAAGGTTAAATGCTTTCTCTAGTGCTGAACACCCTATGCCCTTCCGCTTTCTAGGATCAACAACATAGCCATCTTGCCTAAAAGATAGTCCCATTGTGGAGCTTGCACTCGCACTATGACTACCTTGGCTTGAGAATGTGCGACTACCAGGCAATGGCACTTGCCTAGGAGCAACTTGCTTTAATCTTGCCTCTGCTTCATCACACACTCTTTGCATCTCAGAAATATTTGCCATATTAACTTTTCCACAAACCTTGATGCCATGACCAGGAGTCCTCAATAAGTGCGCCTTCTCCCTAGAATATGACCCCTTAAAAGTGGTCATACAATAGTTGCATTAAAACAAGTAGTTTCCCCCTTTTGCAGCCTTCTCCAACTTTGTGACATATTGCCACAAAGGAGTGGTGTCATCCACCACTTCTGGCTCCAAATTTGTCGGATTCATGTCCTAAATCAACCGACAAGAACAAACAAATACAACAAACCACAATCAAATTCATTCAACCATTACCAAACAAGAGATGGCAGGTATAGACAATTAAATACATCAGTAAAATCAGTTGCATAATAAGCTCAGTAAAACAGTAAATTTCATTCCTTGCAAATGCAAGTAGTCCAACCAATTCCAGCAGCAGATTAAATTGACACAATCAAATTTATGCAGTAGATTATTTGATCGATCAATTGATTCAAATTCCATGCAAACAATAAACTTAATCAATTCAATTGCAAGTTTACAACAAGACCCATGCAGCAGTAAACTTTAAATTCGTAATATTAATAATTTACTAAGAATGAGGGGGTAAGGGGGTATAAGGAGAAGAGGAATGAGATGAGAAACGGAAGAAAATCATATGTGGAGAAGAATGACCAATAAATTGGGACAGCAGGGCGTGCAGCAGGTTGAGCAAGAGGGAGATTAGGAAATTAGTTGTCATGGATGTAGATATTGGGGGAATAGGGAGTGGAGGAGGAAGAAAATAGGAAAATTATGAAGTGGAGAAAGTGAAGGAGGAAGATAGGGACGAAGTGCAACAGGTTGGGAGAAAAAATAATGTCCAGTAGAAAGAAATCGTACAGAAGGTCGGGAGATCAGAAAAAATATGTAAGAGGAGAAAGAAATCAGAGAGAATGGGGAATTGAGGAAGTCGAGAAGGAAAGAAAACGTAGAGGATGGGGACGAAGTGGAGGAAGTAAGGAGAAAAACATAAAAAAAGGAGGAAAGCAGTTCCTGTCTTTGGAGGAGAGAGCGCTGGAGATGAAGGCCTTCACGGCGGCAACCGAAGCTTGCGTTCCGGCGGCGCAGCAGCTTGCTTTACGGCGGCGCTGCAGCTGGTCGACGACGGCAGCGGCGCGGCTACTTGCAGCTGCTCCTGTCCTCGCGGCTGCTTGCTGCTGCTGGGCAGATGTCCTCGCGAGGCTGCTGCTGGTAGTTGCCGGAGACGTGGCTCGCGACGGCTACTGGAGTGGCTGCGATGGAGATGCAGCTTCCTTGGCGGCAACCGGAGAAGGAATGAGCGCGAACGGGAGAGACGAAGGAACCCCAGAGAGACGGGCGGGGGGTTTAGGGCTTTGGGAGTGTCGGAAGACTCGGGATAGACTCGCGCGAACCGGGTGGGGGGGGTCTTTTTTTATTTTGTTAGGGATATCTTGACTGGGCCGAGTGATGTAATGGGCCGACGTGTCCAGGCCGTGTCCAACCCCTAAAATTCAAAAAAAAAAAAGTAGACACGCCCGGGCCGTGTCCACCACGAGTCCACGCGTGTCCACAGCGTGTCCGCGTCCGACACGGATTGAGGACGACCACGGGAGGTCCAGGGAAGTGTCCGTGCTTCCTAGGTGGGGGGCCTAGGAAAGGTGATCTCTACCTTTTCCACACTGATAGTTTACCCCGCCAAGTTTCTGCTCATGCTCCAGCTGTCTTGTTGAGTGGCTCTCCCTTACTGTGGCACTACAAATATGGACATCCTTCATTAGAGAGCTTGAGAAAGTTAGAACCAGAATTGTCTCAAGTATCGTCTTTAGAGTGTCAATCCTATTAACTGGGGAAACATCATAGAATGTCTTATCCCGGTCGTGTCAATAAACGAGCGTCATGTCCTTTTGAGTTGGTTCATAGTGATGTTTGGGGTCCTGTAAAAGACCATAGTTATAATGATTTTCGTTATTTTATCTCCTTTGTGGATGACTTTTCGCGTATGAATTGGATTTATTTGTTGAAAAGTCGAGAGTCTGTGCTATCTATTGTCAAACATTTTCATCAAGAAATTAAAGTTCAATTTGATTGCAATATTAAAGTTTTTCAATCTGATAATGCTTTGGTGTATGTTCAAAATGCCATGGCTGATTTTTGTAGTTCTGTTGGGATGATACATCGTACATCTTGTCCTCACACCCCTCAGCAGAATGGGGTAGTAGAGAGAAAAAATCGTCATCTTCTTGATATTACCAGGACAGTCATGTTTCAATCTAATGTTCCTAAGCGGTTCTGGTCTGACGTTCTCCTTACTGCATGTTTTCTTATCAACATGCAACCTTCTTCTGTGCTTCAAGGACGTACTCCTTTTTCTGTCCTACGTCCCAAGGATCAACCCTTCCTTGTTCCTCTTAGAGTGTTTGGTTGTACTTCTTTTGTCCACAATTTTGATCCTAAGGCTGATAAGTTATCTCCTAGGTCAATTAGGACTCTCTTTCTTGGGTACTCCAACAGTAGCAAAGGGTACAAGTGTTATTGTCCAAGTCTTCGTCGTATGTTTGTGTCTAGAGATGTGACTTTTCATGAATCCACTCCATATTTCTCTAGTGTTCCCAGTAAGGGGGAGCAATTGTGTGAGAGAGTGCCACCATCAGATGCTAGTGAAAGAGTGCCACCACCACATCAGAGTGAGAGAGTGCCACCTATCATTCCTGACTATACTATCATTCAGGAAGAGCAGCTAGCAGATGGTCCACAAATTCAACAATATTCACATGTTTATAGCAGACGAGGCAGACAAGATCCAGAAGAGGTAGCGACTCCAATCTCTGAGCCCTCCCCATCTTCCTCTACTCAAGGGATTCCTGAAGAACCATCTGACCTTGATGTTCCCGTTGCTGTTTGTAAAGGTACCCGTTGTTGTACTATTCGGCATCCTATTACAAATGTATATTGTTTGTCCAAGTTATCTCAGCAGGCTTGCTCTTTTGCTCTTGGGATTGATTCTGTGGTCATTCCAAGAAATCATCTTGATGCTATGAAGGATATTGGCTGGAAACATGCTATGCATGTTGAGATGTCTGCTCTGTTACAGAACAACACCTGGGAACTTGTTGACTTACCTACAGATAAAAATGTTGTGGGATGCAGATGGGTATTTACAGTAAAACATAATCCAGATGGTTCTATGGAGAGATTGAAAGCTAGATTGGTTGCAAAGGGGTACACTCAGACATATGGGGTTGATTTCTTTGAGACCTTCTCACCAGTGGCTCGTCTGAATTCTGTGCGTATCCTTATTTCTTTGGCTACTACATTTGACTGGCCTCTATTTCAGCGCGATGTAAAGAATGCCTTCCTTCATGGTGATCAACAAGAGGAGGTATACATGGAGCAACCGCCTGGTTTTGTTGCTCAGGGGGAGTGTCCAAAGGTGTGTAGGTTGAAGAAAGCCATCTATTGATTGAAACAATCTCCTAGAGTATGGTTTGACAAATTCAATGATGTTGTGCTAAAGATGGGTTTTTCTCGTTCTGTTACTGATCACTCTTTATTTTATTCTACTTCTTCTGGTGGATCTATTATTATTGCTGTGTATGTTGATGATATTGTTATCACTGGTAGTGATTCCACATGCATATCTCGTGTGAAAGCGGGCTTGCAGGGGCACTTTCACATAAAGGATTTGGGAAAACTGAGATATTTTCTGGGCATGGAAGTACTTAGATCTCATGCATGTACCAATTTGTCTCAGAGAAAATATGTGCTGGATTTACTTCAGGAAACTGGTATGAGTGAGTCCAAGCCTGTGTCTACTCCTATGGACTATCATGTGAAGGAGATGACTGATGATGCTGATTATCCAGATCCAGGATATTACAGGAAAATTGTGGGAAAATTGATATATTTGACAGTCACACGTCCTGACATTTCTTTTGCTGTAGGAGTGGTGAGTTAGAATATGAGCTCTCCAAAACAGTCTCATTGGACATCTCTCTGTCGTATTCAGAGATATCTGAAAGGTGCACCTGGTAAGGGAATCACCTATTATAGGCCGAAGACTCCTGTATCCACACTGTCTCTTACTGGTTATGCAGATGCAGATTGAGCTGGTAATCTGAATGACAGGAGGTTTACGTCTGGATATTGCACATTTCTGGGGAATCATCTTATTACCTGGAAAAGCAAAAAGCAAAATGTTGTGGCAAGATCTAGCACGAAAGCTGAGTATAGAGCAATGGCACATGCATGTTGTGAGTTGCAGTGGGTTCAATCTGTACTTCCTGAATTAAAGATTCCTGTTTTGTCTCCTATAGAACTCAGATGTGACAATCAAGCGGCCATATACATTGCTAAGAATCTAGTCTTCCATGAACGTACTAAGCACATTGAAGTTGACTGCCACTTTATCAGAGACCAGATCAAGAATGGAACTGTTGTGACTCCACATGTCAAGTCTGAAGATCAACTTGCAGATGTTTTTACGAAGCCATTGAATCCAGCAACTTTCCAGAGTTTTTGCAACAAGCTTGGTCTACACGATGTGTACACTCTAGCTTGAGGGGGAGTGTTAATATATGTCATATTTATTCTATTTTGTAATTTCTATATCCTGCTGGACCTCTATGTAAATTATCCACTTTCTCTTATTAATAAAAAGGGAGAAGGCCTATGGCCTCTCTCAACGCTGCATTGCACGTTGCATTGCGGCATCACATTTCACATGTTCTTTGATCTCATAAAATGTATGCTAATATACTTGAAGAGATATGGAACATGATGTCCATACCTTAAGGCTATTTAGCACCAGTTAATGTCAAGCCAAGAGATCATGAAACTCATGAAAATATTTTACTTTATTTTATTTCTCACTCTTTGTCATTTCAAAAAGATAATCATATGTGTAAACCAATAAGACCTCCCCTTATTTGATTACTCCCCCTTAATTGCTTACTTCAGAAAGAATGTCAAATTTAGTCACAATTTAAAAAACCAATATTAATTTCTCAACCATTTGTAAGGGATGTTAAGCCCTGAAATGATATGAGATTCCTTTAGGCTCATGGTGGGATCAATAAATGTATTTTTATATTAATTTATCAACCATTTACAAGGGATGTTAAGCCTTGAAATGATATGAGATTCCTTTAGGTTCATAATGGAATCAATAAATGTATCTCTCTCAAAATATAAGGGATGTTAAGCCTTGAAATGATATGAGATTCCTTTAGGTTCATAATGGAATCAATAAATGTATCTCTCTCCAAATATAAGGGATGTTAAGCCGAAATTGTTGTAGAGAATCCAATTAAGAGCAAGATAAAAATGTATGCACAATATATCCAAGAATTTTTGTGAGCTCCCCCTTAATCTCATATTAAAAGTGAACTTAAAAATACTAAGGTATTTCAAATCGTAACAATCTTTAAAATCAATTGATTAAGTAAGACTATGAGTCAATTTTTATAAAAAATCTTGTTTCTTGTGCTATTTTAGTTAAAAAATTTCTCTTATTCTAAGTATAGAGATATGTTGTGTTCTGTTATGTTTTGTTGAGTGTCATGTGCATAGCATGTGCCTCACTTATGCTTTTTCACTTCTGTAGTTTAGTCCCATATTGCTCACCTCTGCTTTAGTCTCTACTCTCTTTTGTTATATAAGAGACTGGATTGTAAACTGTTTTACACACTCAATAAACAATTCTCAGTTTCTCTATATGGTATCAAGAGTGAGACAAAGCCAATTGAGGAAGCGTAGGATTACACAATGAGTGTACCCTCATATATATATATATTAGTGGAACAATTACATATAAGTCTAAATAGAAAAGTAAAATAACAGGATAGTAAATAAAGACACATATTAACACTCCCCCTCAAGTTGGAGCATAGATATCAATCATGCCCAACTTGTCCACAAGTGAGTTGAAATGTTTCTTGGCAGCAGCTTTGTAAACATATCAACAACCTGATCTTCTGAGCGAGTGCAAGGAGTGCAGATCTTGCCAGATAAGATAGTCTCTCGAATGAAGTGACAATCAACTTCAATATGCTTTGTGCGCTCATGATATACAGGATTATTAGCAATGAAGATAACAACTTTATTGTCACAGTGCATAGGGGTAGCAGTAGGAGACTCAACCCCGAAGTCTTTTAAAAGAGATTGTACCCATAGGAGCTCACAAGCAGTGTGGGCCATCGCCCTGTATTCAGCTTCAACATTGGATCTGGCAACAACATTTTGCTTTTTACTTCTCCAAGTAACCAGATTACCTCCAACATAAGTACAGTAGTCTGAAGTAGATTTTCTGTCAATCTTACTCCCAGCATAATCATAATAAGAATATCCTTCCAGAGAACAGTGTCCATGCTTTCTATAGTAGATGCCTTTGCCAGGTGATTTCTTAAGATATCACAAAATATTACAGAGAGCATCCCAGTGACACTGTCTAGGTTTATCCAGGTACCTGCTAAGAAGATCAACAACAGTAGATATATCAGCTCTAGTAACAGTCAGATAAATCATCTTGCCAATCAGTCTCCTATATTTTTACTGTCTGGAAACATAGGAGAAGAATCATCATCCCAATTAATATTAGGATCCAGAGGAGTATCAACAGGACGTGCACCAAGCATCCCAGTTTCTTGTAACAGGTCTAGAACATACTTCCTATAAGATAAAACAAGAGCATTAGAAGTCCTAGATACCTCAATGCCCAGAAAATATCTTAGCCTCCCTAGATCTTTAGTAGCAAAATGTTTGCACAGGTGTGTTTTAGTAGCCTGAATCTCAGAATGATCACTGCCAGATAGAACAATATCATCAACATAAACAATCAGGATCACAATACCAGAAGAGGTTTTTTTCGTAAAGACTGAATGATCAACCTGTGACCTCAGAAAGCCAAAAGCAGTCAGAATTTTACTCATCTTATTAAACCACGCCCGAGGACTCTGTTTGAGCTCATAAATAGATTTTTTTAACCTGCAAACTTTATGTGACTCCCCCTGAGCAACAAACCCTAGAGGTTGCTCCATATAAACCTCTTCTTGAAGATCCCCATACATGAAGGCATTTTTAACATCCAGTTGGATAAGAGGCCAATCGAAGTTAATAGCAACAGAAAGAAGAACTCTGACAGAGTTAAGTCTGGCAACGGGCAAAAACGTCTCAAAATAGTCAATTCCAGAAGTTTGAGTATACCCTTTTGCAACCAGCCGTGCCTTTAGACGTTCTACCGTTCCATCAGGTTGATACTTTACCGCATAGACCCATATGCAGCCAACAAGTTTGCACTTAGGAGGTGGATCCACCAGCTCCCAAGTTCCTCTGTCAGTAAGAGCAGTCATCTCTTCTTTCATGGCAGTCCTCCAGGCTGAGCTTTGTAAGGCATCATGGACAATCTTGGGAACAACAATAGCAGATAGAGAAGCCACAAAGTTACTAGCATGAATACTCAGATGTGAAGTAGAAACATGATTAGCGATATTATGAGAAGTACAAGAACGAGTGCCTTTTTTGATAGCAATAGGCAGATCTAAGTCAGAGTGTACCTCAGCAGGAGTGGGACCTTCGAGAGGAGAAGATTGGTACTGCGTGGGGGGGTCTTGAGTACTTTGGGACCTGTTCCTGCGTTTATACACAATAAGTGTAGTAGTAGTCTCAACAGGTGAAGTTTTAGAGGTGCAATCACTCGTGACAGGCAATTGTGCTGTGATTATATCAGAATCCAGGGTATCTCCTTTAGTAGAATAAAAAGGTGTATCCTCAAAAAAGACTACATCACTACTTGTGAACCATTTTTTCCCAGTATGACTATAGCACCGATACCCTTTTTGAGTTCGAGAATAACCCAAGAAAATACATTTTTCTGCTCTAGGAGATAATTTATCATAGTTTGGTCCAAGTAATTGCACAAAACAAGTAGAGCCAAATATCAGTGAAGGTACAGAAAATAGAGTTACATCAGGCTGGAGAACCTGAACAGGAATCTTGTTGCCAATAACAGAAGACGACATTCTATTAATAAGAAAATAGGCAGTCATGATAACTTTTGGCCAAAAATGTCTAGGTACATTAGAATGCAACATTATAGTTCTAGCAACCTCAAGTAAATGTCTATTTTTCCTTTCTGCGACTCAATTTTGTTGAGGTGTATAGGCACACGATGTCTGATGAATAGTACCCACAGATCGACAAAACATTCCAACTTCTTTCTGAACAAACTCCAAAGCATTATCGGTTCGCAGAATTTTAATAGGCATAGAATATTGAGTTTTTATTTCAAGAAAAAAGAATTTTATTGTAGATAGCACTTGAGACAGAATTTTCAACATAAACAACCAAGTGGCACGAGAAAAGTCATCAATAAAGAGAATAAAGTATTTATTGCCAGACAAACTTGGAACATGACACAGATCCCATACATCTGAATGAATAAGATCAAAAATGTTTTTACTGCTAATCTAGGACCGTTTAGGAAAGACAGTTCTAGATTGTTTCCCTAACTGACACGACTTGCACTGAAAGACGTGCGTTCCTACACCAGAGATAACATGGTTCAATTTCTCAGAAGATGGATGTCCAAGTCTGTAGTGCCACTGCAAAGCTGAAACAGATGAAGATAGAGATGAAGCTAGCACCAAGTTGTCAGTCTTTTTCAACTCATCCAGATAATATAGGCCATCAGGTCCTTCATGCCCCCCACCAATCTTCATCCTCGTGCGAAGGTCCTGAAAAGTACAAGTACCCCGAATAAATGTGAGACTGCAGTTCAAGCGACGCACAATTTTGCTAACAGATAATAAGTTCAGTGGAAATCGAGACACATATAGAGCAGATTTTAACAGAAAATGAGAAGCTATGTCTCCAATCTCGACTACAATAGTCTTAGAGCCATCCGCTAGCATAACAGAAGAATTAGAGACCGGTCTAGATAAGGTTTTAAAAAAAGACCGATTTCCAGATATATGAGACGATGCACCCAAATCAATCACCCATTTTTTATTACCAGTACTAGGCGAGGGGGCACTGAGGAAATCTGTATCACAACCAGAATATGTAGCAGCATGAGCTCCAAAGGCAACTCCAGAAGATGACCCAGTACGCTCGAGCAACAGACGCTCCACCTCAGAACGGATGAAGTCAGCAATAGTAGAACTGGATACATCAGTAGCAGTAGGTTGTGACACTACCTCAGAGGTAGCATGGGTATCAGAAGCTACATTAGCCCATGCAGGCTTTCTATATTTGTCCCAGCATATTTCTTCAATATGATTGGATCGGCCACAGAAACTGCAGATCCGTTGACCAGTCTGAGGGCGAGCAGCATTGGGAGGACCAGAGGGTGCCCCACGTCCAGAAGAACTCCTCCCCCTCCCAACACCAAGAGGACGAGTGTCGTGAGAACGACCACGACCGCGACCACGATCACGGCCAAACATAGCAGCAAGGGCTATAGTATCATCAATATCCGAAGGCAACTCAGATGAGGATGACGACAGTCGCTGTAGACGCTGGAAGGCACTCTGTAGAGTAGGTAGTGGGTCACTGGTAATTATTTGATCTACAACTCCAGCATATGATTCAGGTAGCCCACACAGGAACTGAACTACCTGCAACTCCTGGCGTTGACGTTGCATGGTAGCCAAGTCAGTAGACAAGGGATGGTAGGCCTCCAATTCTCCCAGAGTCCCTTGAAGGCAGAAAAATAGTCAGTGAGATCAGATCCCGAGAAGTGTAGACGGCTCAGTTACTTGTTGATATCAAAGACTTTCTTCGGATTCTGGCTGTGAGAGTAAGTACTAGCAAGCTGATTCCACATCTACTTTGCTGTAGTCAGGTAGAGTAAGGTAACACTGATTTTTGTCTCACTACTATTGAGAATCCAGGTCATCACAGTCGAATCGTCTTTGACCCAGTCATCATACACTTTGACATCCTTCGAGTTGGTATTGGCAGCAGGCGCAAGAGGCGAATCACGCGTCAAATGAGACAGTTTCCCTTGGGATTTAACATAGATCTGTATAGAGCAGACCCAATGCTGGTAGTTTCGCCCATCCAGCTTCACAGTAGTAACCTGACGACGTAGATCCTCATGGGAAGAGGCCATGACAGGCAGATCACCAATCACTGACAATGAGAAGAACAAGCAGACTCAGGCAGAAAACGACCGCCTAGTTCCTCACCTAGGCGACAACAAGCACAGTGGAAAGACTGGACGAACCAATTACATACGGGCTACACCGAGGCGCAGCAGAAAACCCGGTGGCTCAAGGCCTACACAGGCAGGCATGAGGCAGATCCGAAGACAGTCCTTCAGAAGGAGATCACGCCACCGGAGCAAGCGACAATGAGCACCGCGGGCAGGGCCTGGCCACACAGTCGGCGGTCGGCGGCGACGACGCCTGGCCCCCGCGCTACTGCTGGCTGCCCGGCGGCCTGGCGCTGCTGCGGCCGCTGCTGGGGCCGACTGGCGGCGGGGCAGGGCAGCGGGTGAGAGAGAGAGAGAAGGGAGGGAGGGGAAGAAGGAGAGGCGACTCCCGGATCTTGATCTACTCTGGCACCATGAGACCTAACCCTCATAGGGTTACACAATGTGTGTACCCTCATATATATTAGTGGAACAATTACATATAAGTCCATATAGAAAAGTAAAATAATAGGATAGTAAATAAAGACATATATTAACAAAGAGCAGGTCCGATCCTCCAATTTTTTTCTTCCCACCCTGCCCCTATGCCCTGAGACCTAACCCCCCCCCCCCCCCCCCCCCGGCCCCCCCGCCAACCGCCGCTCCCACCTACCCTGCCCGCCGCCGCTGCAGCCCGCTGCCCCTCCCTTCTCCACCCGCCGCCCACCCCTCCTTTCTCCACCACCCGCCGCCCCCCACCCCCCCTCCAACGCTGCCCCCCCACCTACTGCCGCCGCCCCTCTCCACTCTACCCACCGCCAGGCGGCTGCTCCTCTCCTCCATCTGCTTTCCCTACAACCACCACCCCCCCTCCTCTCCTTTTTGCCTGTACAATCTTCCGGACAGCCATAGCTATCCCAAATTGAGAGTCTCCTAACTCTCCAGTTCTGTCTCTGCCTGCGCCTCATGATGGGATATTGATTTCCTAATGCTGGCGTAGGTTCCTTTATCAATCTATTTGCCCGACACGGGTTCCTCTGATCTGATGCGTGAGATCCAAGACGACTCCGGTGTTATGTCCTGGCTTCTCAATAGCACCAAGCCGTGCATTAGTCAGTCTCTACTGTCCCTTCATGATGCCAAAGCAATGTGGGACCAGCTGTCTCATGTCTACTCACATCAACAAAATCCTAAACGAGTTTTTGAAATTTTCAAAAACCTGGCCAAGGAGTTCTCTTCAGATGCATCTATTGAGGATTTCTACAACCAATGTTCTGCTCTCCGGAATGAGTATCAAATCTACCATCCGCTGACTGCTGACATCAAAGAGGCTCAGAAGCAGCACAATGAACTCCAACTAGTTCAATTCCTGGCTGCCCTACGTGCTTTTTCGGGCGTGGTTGATCAAATTCTGTCAAGTGACCCTCTGCCTACTCTTCGTAATGTTCTCAAGAGAGTTCAACGACTACCATATGTATCCTCTACTCCTGCTATTGAGCATCCTGCTTTGGTTGCTCGCACTGCTGATTCTAGACGTGGCCGCGGTCGTGGAGGACGTCCACCCCCTTCTGACGGAAGAGGCTCTTCTACTGCTCCTGGACGAGGTCAAGCCACTAGACCTCGCTACCGCAACTGGTGTGGTCGTGACAATCACACTGAAGATAGGTGCTGGATCAAGCATGGCAAGCCAGCCTGGGCAAACCAGGCCTCTACAGAAACTACTACTGAAGCTGCATCCGATCCACCAGCTGCTCCTCCGACCACTGACTGGCTTCGCTCTGAATTCGAGAAGTTCTTCTAGGAGTGCATGACTCAACTGCCTTCGACATCTGCTGCTGGTTCTTCTGCAATGCTTGCGTCTCCCTCTGATGGTAACCATAAGTGGTGCATTGATTTTGGTGCGTCTGTCCACATGATAGACGACATCCACTTATTTTCTGCTTTGTCTAAAACCTCGAATATTCCATCGGTCACGGTTGCAAATGGCTCAAAAACGCCTGTTCATGGCGTTGTCACAATTCCTCTATCTCGCAAGCTGAATATTCACTCTGTTTTATACATACCACAATTTCGTGTTAATTTATTATCTGTCAGTAAAACTGTTAAACAACTTCAGTGCTCTATTAAGTTTGATCCCTCTGGTTGTGTTTTGAAGGATCTCCGCACGAAAACGAGGATTGGTTCGGGCCATGAAGGACCAGATGGACTATACTACTTGGAAGGACCGCCTGCAGCTTCAGCTCTCTTGTCTACATCTGTCTCATGACTTCAGTGGCACTTCCGGCTAGGTCATCCGTCTGCTGCTAAATTGAAGCTTTTATTTCCTGCATTAGCTGAAAATAATTTCTCTTGTGAAACATGTGTTTGGGAAAACAAACAAGGCCTGTCTTTCTTGCTAAGAAAGAACTTGGGTCTAAAGATATTTTTGATATTGTTCATGCGGACATCTGGGGTCCATGCTCTAACCCGAGTCAAACTGGTGTTAAATATTTTTTGACATTTATTGATGATTATTCCCGCGCTACCTGGCTATTTTTGTTCAAAGATCGGAGTACTGTTTTGGACAATATCCACATTTTCTTTTCTGAAATACAGACCCAATTAAATAAAAATATCAAAATTCTCCGTACCGATAATGCCCTGGAATTTATGCAGAAATCAGCCACTTCTTTTTGTTTTGATCATGGCACCATCCACGAAACCACTTGCCCTTATACTCCACAGTAAAACGGTTTTGCTGAACGCAAAAATCACAACTTATTAGAGGTTGCTCGCACTCTTCTTATCCATTATAAAGTTTCTCACCGTTTTTGGCCTGAGACAGTCACTACGACATGTTTTCTTTGAAATTGCATGCCCTCTTCTGTTTTACAAAATTGGATACCTTATTCCATTTTGTTTCCTGATGCACCCCTTTTCTCTGTTCCACCTCGCATTTTTGGGTGTACTTGCTTTGTTAAAAATTTATGCCCAGGAATGTCGAAACTTGACCCTCGGTCTACTAAATGCATTTTTTTGGGTTATTCGAGAACTCAAAAAGGATATCGCTGCTTTGACCCGATACTCAGACAGTGGTTTGTCAGTGCGGATGTGATCTTTTTTGAGCATATGCCTACTTTTCTGATAATGGAGCAAGCCTATCTCATGATGTGTTGGCACCAACACCTCTACCAGATATTGTTGAAGATTTGTCTATTTCTAACAAGCCTGACGAGCGTCAAATGCAAGTATACAAACGCCGGCCGAAGACAAGCACTCCTTCCATGACCCCTCCCCAACCAATTCCTGCGTCTGCGGATGATCAAACAAAACACTGAGGTACCTTCTGACTTGCGCCTTCCTATCAATTTGCGGAAAGGTGTTCGCTCCTGTACTAAACATCCCATCAGTCATTTCTGCACTTCTGCCAATTTGCATAACAATTTTGCCTGTTTTACTTCTGCGATTTCTGCTGTCACCATTCCTAAAAATGCTACATAGGCTCTTACTATTCCTGCATAGAAGAAGGCAATGGACCAGGAAATGCATGCACTATTTGATCGCAAGACATGGGAGCTTGTGGATCACCCTTCTTCTTGCCCTACAGTAGGCTGTCCCTGGGTCTTTACTATTAAATATCAACCTGATGGGACTATTGAACGCCTGAAAGCCCGTCTTGTTGCAAAGGGCTACACAGACATACAATGTCAATTATTTTGAGACCTTCTGTCCTGTTGCACGACTAAACTTTGTTCGAATTCTGATTTCTGTCGCCGTTAATAAAGACTGGTCTCTCTTTCAGCTAGATGTTAAAAAAACATTTCTTTATGGAGATCTGCAGGAAGAGGTCTACATGGAGCAACCACCTGGGTTTGTTGCTCAGGGGAGTCTGCCTTCAAAGTATGTAAGCTGAAAAAGGCTATCTATGGTCTCAAACAAAGCCCGTGAGCTTGGTTTGACAAGCTCATCCAGATATTAGTCACCTTTGGCTTTCGTCATTCTCATTCTGATCATTCAGTCTTTATTCGCAAGACAGTGGCTGGACTTGTCATTCTTATTGTTTATGTGGATGATATTATCTCATCTGACAGTGATACTGTGGGTATATAAGAAACTAAAACCTACTTAGAGAAACACTTTGTCACTAAAGATCTTGGAAAGCTTCGGTATTTCTTAGGCATTGAAGTCTCCAGATCATCTGTAGGACTGTGTCTCTCTCAAAGAAAATATGTACTTGATCTCTTGCTGGAAACTGGCATGCTAGGCTGCAAACCAGCTAACACTCCACTTGACCCAAACATGGACTGGGATGATGCAAACTCCCCTCCCTATGCTGATCATCACCCGTTCAGGAGGCTGGTAGGCAAGCTTATCTATTTGACTGTCACACGAGCTGACCTTACTGCTGCTGTCGGATTCATCAGCCGGTATCTTGATAAATCCCGACAATGTCATTGGGATGCTATATGTCATATTCTATGATATCTTAAAAGTTCTCCAGGGAAAGGCTTGATGTATAAGAAGCATGCCCACTGCAACCTATTTGGCTTCTTGGAATTTGACTATGCAGGAAGTCGTTCTGATCGAAAATCAACATCAGGATACTGTACATTTGTTGGCGGGAACCTTGTCACCTGGCGAAGCAAAAAGCAGACGGTTGTCGCTAGATCCAGTGCAAAGGCGGAATACCGAGCAATGGCTCATACTGCATGCGAACTTCTGTGGGTTCAGAGTCTCCTTCAGGAGTTTGATATATCTTATTCCATCCCTATACCGATGTTTTGTCACAATAAGGCCTCCATTTTTATTGCGAGCAACCCCACTATTCATGAGAGAACGAAACATATTGAGGTCGATTGTCATTTTGTTTGAGAAGCAGTTCTTATCTGGTCGGATTTGCACTCCATATCTCAACACTGACAAGTAAGTTGCGGACATCTTCACAAAGATACTTCCCAAAGCTCGTTTTCATACTCTAGTTGACAAGCTGGTCATGTTCGACATCTACGCTCCAGCTTGACGGGGAGTATAGAGATATGTTGTGTTCTGTTATGTTTTATTGAGTGTCATGTGCATAGCATGTGCCTCACTTATGCTTTTTCACTTCTGTAGTTTAGTCCCATATTACTCACCTCTGCTTTAGTCTCTACTCTCTTCTATTATATAAGAAACTAGATTGTACACTGTTTTACTCACTCAATAAACAATTCTCAGTTTCTCTATACTAAGTATTTAACATGATGAGCAAATTACAAATTTAATATACCAATGTTGGGTGCAAATGATTTGATTTACAAATAAGCATTTCTATCAGGCTTATTTTCGGTCGATCATGACTTCGACCGCGGTGCCCGTTGGTCGAACTAAAATTACAGATTTAATATACTAATGTTGGGTGAAAATAATTTGATTTACAAATAAGCATTTCTATCAGGCTTATTTTCAGTTGGCCATGACTTCGACTACGGTGCCCCTTGGTCGAACTCCTTTTTCGACCGAGAGGCAGTTCTGCAAATTTCCAATTAGTGCAACTTTATCTATAATGAACCAAGATATAACATTTTCTACTATATTGGCATAAGTGACCAGTCAACTTTTTGTATGCATATTCAATCATGTTTCACGCCACAAGTTTAAGTAACATCGATTTCTTCTTTTATGATTTTATTAAGAAAACAAGTTTTACATCCTTTGGAGAGTTTGATGTCCTTATGATTGGCTAGAGTTAAATAACATATAAATGGCCTCAAGTTTAGTCATAGATGCATAAGTCATATCAAAGTCTATTTTCTCTCATTATATCCTAGCTTTATTTAGTTTATTTCATCATGCCCGCTTAGTTCCAATGAATGTTTTGCCTTTAGATCTGGGAACATAATATTTTAAATTATTCTTGGTAAACTCATATGGCAATTGTCGAATAATCAAGTCCTTTAGTATATATGACTAAGTCTTGAATTTGTTTATAATCATCATTTATTCTTCAACTCTCTTAGACGTAGACTTAAGATCAAATTTGTCTTTACCATCTTTTGTTGGAGATAGAATTCACATAGAGCCAAATAAATTTATACGAATGATTTCTAGTGAGCAAAATTTTAGTTTTGAAAAGACATCTTACTTTTGCTTGCCTAGAATACACAAATTTCAGATTTATCACAAACATTCAGGTAATGATTATATTCTAAGCAAGTTTCTTGTATGAACAATCTTCTTATGCCGTAAACGATTCATTGTTTGCAAATAGTGTCCATAGAGTTAAGGGAATTACAATCATTTTTCCTTTATTAACAACTTTGATATTTTCCTATGAATCATAGCCATTGTTATAGTACTTATGATGTAATTCTTTTATAAACCACATATTTGAAAATTTTATCACCTATGCCAATAGTTTTACCTTTGAAACTTTCTTCAAGTGTGACCAATAATTTTACCTTTCCTCCAAGTGTATGAAATCTTCTTATTTTCGGTCATATGCTTGTTAGAACAACTTCAATGGACCATCCAAACCTGCAAAGCATGAAAGTTGTGATCTCCATATAGTGATCATTCATATATTTTATACAATCTAATATGAAGAGTCCATTATAGATTTGGGTCACCAAAGTTAATTATATTGGATGATTTTATTTTCAATAAACGGTTTTCACAGAACTATCTTCGGTCGAACTTTTCTTTGATCTAAAGAATTCTCGGTCGAATATTTGTCGACCGGGAAGATTTGGCAGTAAAAACAATACTGATAGAACTATCTTCGATCGAACTTTTCTTCAACCGGAAGAGATCTCGGTCGAGCTTTTTGTCGACCAAGATGAAGTTTTGTGCACATTCAGTAAGTTCAAGATTTCTAATGTAAACAAATTATGCTATAGTTTTTGGATAACACAATCAAGCAATCAAAACATACAAGAATACACAAGTCAAAGCTTATTTTAGTTGAGATAAGACATTATGAGTTTCAAAATGAAGTTTAGGTCAAATCTCAATTAATATGTCCAACAGTTTTAAGTTGGGAGTTTTGGAACCCAAGCTAAGTCAACATCCTTTTCTTGTATGGACAAGAGAATGAATAGTGCCCAAAACGTTGACAATAGTGACAACAAATAAAAATCAATTTCATTTTTCTTCTTGGCATTTTGGTTGTGCTAGATTGTCTTTGGGCACATACAAGATCTTTGATTTGGGTTTTTGTGTTTTTGTAGTTCTAGACTTTTGGAAGGATTTCTCTTTAGGTACATAGCCTAGACCTCTTCTTCCAATTTGTCCAAAAGTATTTTCCAAGATTTTATCAAGAATATTATTACTCTTTAAACTATCAACATATATTTGTAACTTAGCAATTTCATCAATTCTCTTTATAATATCTAGTTTTGACTTGATCTAAACTTGAAAGCAAATAATCTCTTTCTCTAATAATGAAATCATAATTTAAATGAGAACACAGACCAGGTTGAGTTTGATGTCATTTATCTTTGTAAGCAATTCAACCTTTTCTTGAGAAAGAAGATCATTATTGTTTTCTAGAACAAGCAATTTGGTATTATAATCATTAATAGAATCTTTCAAGGAGTTATTTTCAGAAGAGAGATCAAGTATTTCGGCATATAGCTCATCATTGGTTTTTAAAACTTTTTTCTATTTCCTTTTGCACTCAACATACTTGTCATGAAGTTCTTCTAAACTATTAACTAACTCTTCTTTAGATAAATCAGGAAGACTTACCTCATTTTCTTCTTCATCGGCTGTTGTAATGAAACAACATACCTTGTCATCTTTACTCACTTGATTTTTCCCTTGTAGCTTTGTGGAACTTTTCTCCTTTCTTCTTCTTTAGACAACCGAATGTCGAGTGACCTTTTACTTCACATTCAAAGCACGATCTACAATCTTGGTCACTTGTTGATGGCCGACTCTCGTGCGTCCTTTCTATGTCGAGGTTGCTAGAAACACCATCCCCTATTACTTCAAGACCTGTTAGGGCTCCTTGAAGACCTGCTCTGATACCAATTGAAAGATCTAGAGGGGGGGTCGATTGAGCTTTTGGTACTTTTAAAATTTAAGTAAAAACTTAAGGCAAAGAAGGAGGAGGAAACAAGGAAGACACTTCGGTTTAGAGTGGTTCTAACTTTTGAATCAAAGGTTGTCAGTCCACTACCCAATTGTCTCCAATTGGGATTTTGAAAGTGATTAATTTTATTTATCCCTTAATGATGTTACAATAAAATACAATCACCTTCCTTGAAGTAGCCTCAACCTCCTTGAAGCAGCCTTCTTTGAAGTAACTCCAAGCCCTTGGAGCAGCCTTCTTCTCCTAGAAGTAGCTCCACCACCTTGAGATAGCCTTCACCTAGAAGTAGCTCCAACCTCCCTTGAAGCCGCCTTCTTGAAGTAATCTCAAACACCCCTTGAAGCAACCTTCTCCACCAAGAAGTAGCTTCAACCAAGCTCTCTCAAACAACCTCCACAACTTGGAGTAGCCAAGGAGCACAAGTAGCTTTAACCTGTGTAGGGGGATTGGAAGAAAGGAAGTACACCAATTGTGTATAGCGCTTTGATCCTATATCAAGCGTTGACCTCTCAAACCACTTAGGATGGACGTTGCTATGAGGTGGCTAAGAGGCTATGGCTATAGAACACGAGTTTGAAGCTTGTAGAACAAGATGGCAAGTAATGCTTAGCTTTGATGCTCACTAGAATGTATTCTCAAGTGTAGCTTGTGTGTTTTAGGTGTCCTAAGGCCTCTCATTAAAAAAAAAATTGGCCATTCTATTCATCCCGTGGCCTGGGCTCGATCCTGGGACCTCTCACTAACAAACTGAGTGTCTAACCATCTTGGTGTCTTCTGTTAGACTCCTAAGGCCTCTCCTATTTGTAGGAATGGTTTGCAAGTGTCTAGGGACGTTTTAGGGAGTCTCTAGAGTGTTTTTAGTGCTTAACTAGCCGTTAGGTAGAAAGTAGTTGGGTTGCAACGGCTAAAATGTTCGTTAAATGCGAAATTTCCAGAACTTTTCTCGGTCGACAATATTGTCGACTGGATGACTCTCGGTCTACAATATTGTCGACCGGATGACTGTATGGTTCTGCTAGATATATGTCTGTTTCTCTCTTGTTTAAACCTATTACAACGGCTATATCTTGGTCGACAATATTGTCGATCGAGAAGGACTTTTTGCAAGAATTTGCAATGTATGTGAGATCCTATTGATGACTCATATGAAACCTATCAACCCTAATGTCTTCATATGAGTGTAATATAGGGTTTTGGGTGGACATGGAAGATCTAACGCTTGATTTACATGATATCTAAGTACTTGTACATCATATACACGTACAAGTTTTCACATTGAGTACAATCATGAAAATATTAAACATTTAAGCGCATTGATCTTCGACTATCCACTTAGTATGGTCTCCTCATTTTCTAGAATCTTGAAATATTCAAGTAACACGTTAGATCCACAAGAATGAAATATTTGTCATCATCAAAACAAAGGGTATGCTAATGTCCAATTTAGCCAACAGTGGACACGGCTCAAACATGCCCAAGTCCACCTTTTTTATAGGTGTTGGAGACAGCCCGAACATAGCTAAGACACAACCCGGACTTGGCTTAGACAAAGCCAAGATATGGTCCAACGATAAGAAGGAAACACCTCCATCACTGTATCGACTCTCTGTTTTTACAAATAACAACATACAACCCTCTTAGTTCTTTGGTGTTCACTACCGCCACCAACACTAATTTTTTTTACCGTCCAAAATTTAATGTGCAAATATTTTTGTTACATTATATATTTCCTGTTTTACATAGCGTGTTATTTGTTTTGTTATTTTCCTTTATATATGGACCTCTCTGTAAATCTCTCAGTCCTGAGCTTTCTGGAAATCCTGACTTTGTCACATGGTATCAGAGCAGCCTCTAACCTAGCCGTCTTTGCCTCCCTCCCTCCCTTCTCTCTCCTCCGCCCCCCCCCAGCCGCCGTCGCTAGCTTAGCCAGGGCCGCCGCAGCGCCGGCAGGTCGCCTCCAGCGGGCCGCAGGTCCCTCCGTGGGAGTCTCTATGGTTCCGTCTTGCCTCCTGGCGTGGTGCACCGCTAGTGCTTGAGCAACCTTAGTTGTTGTTTGCACAACAGGTGCGCTGCCGGGTGGTCGTTTTCTACGGGACCACTGAGCCACTGGTAGATCTGGACTAGATCAGTCTTCCGGGGGAGATCGACGCATTGTTCGTCTAAGGGACAACCTTCGGTTCGTGTTTCTTTGTGCCTGCCTGCCCGTGTAGGCTTCGGCCTCCGGGTTTTCTGCTACGCTTCGGCGTGGTTTGTATGTGAGAGGTCCACGGTGACTAGTTTCTGCCTGTTTCTGCCTGCCCGACGGCGTAGTTCGTCTTCTGTCTGTGCCTACTTGTGACTGTGCCTGCCTTCCTGCCGGTCCTCATGGCGTCTTCTGGGGATGATATATGGAGAGACTCGCGTCGTCAAGTCACTACTGTTAAACTTGACGGGCGCAACTACCAGCTGTGGGTATGCTCCTTTGTGATCTTTGCCAAATCACAATGGAAGTACTCTCACCTGATTCGGACTGGCCCGCCTCAGCCTGCAGAGGAGGCGGATGCAAAGGACATCAAAGCCTTTGATGACTGGGTTCGTGATGACTCGACAGTTATGACATGGATTCTCAACAGCTCTGTTGAGAAGATCAGTGTGACTCTTCTTCAGCTGTCTACGGCGAAGCAGATGTGGGATCAGCTCGCCAGTACCTACTCACATAGTGAAAATCCCAAGAAGGTCTTTGATATCACCAAGCAACTAGGGCGCCTACAGTTTACGGGTTCTGACATATCTGACTACTTCTCCACCTTCACTGGTTTGTGGGGTGAGTTGGAGATGTATCACCCGCTGTCTACTGATTTGGCGACTATGCAAAAACTGCGGGCGGAACTTCAGCTTATTCAGTTTCTCAGTGGTTTACCTGAGTCCTATACGGGCGTGGTAGATTAGATCTTGGCGAGTGATCCACTTCCTACCTTACAGACTGCCTACACGCGTCTCTAGCGCCTTCCGTCGTCTCCACCGTCTCCACCTCCTGAGACTGGAGACTCTACTGCTTTGGCGGCTTGGGGCGGACGTGGCCGTGGTCGTGGCCGTGGTCGCTCCAATGATGGCCGTCCTCCCCTGGGTGCAGGCCGGGGACGGGGACCTGGTGCTGGACGTGGCGCTCCTCCTGCTGCCCCACCTTCTGCTGCTGCGCGTCCTCAGCAGGGACAATGCGTATGTACTTTCTGTGGCCCGACTAACCATATTGAAGAAAAATGCTGGGAAAAGTATGGTAAGCCGGCGTGGGCCAATGCTGCTACAGATTCCTCTTCCACTACATCTGAGGGTGGTGCTCAAATACCTGCTCTAGAGCCTGCGGGGGCTACCGCAGACTACATTCATGCTGAGGTGGAGCGTCTTCTTCTTGAGCGTACTGGGTCTGCTTCTGCTGCATCTACTAGCGGAGCGCATGCTGCTTTTTCTGGTTATGACACTGCCTTCCTGAGCTCCTCCTCACCTTCTACTCCTGGTAATACCAAATGGGTGATAGATTCTGGTGCATCTGCACATAATTCTGGAAATAGATCTTTGTTTAAACATATATCTGCACCTGCCCGACATTCTTCTGTTATGCTTGCTGATGGCTCCAAGTCCTCGGTCCTTGGAGTCGGTGATATTATTTCTCAGTTTGGCCTCAAATCTACCTTATATGTGCCCAAATTTCCTCTTAACTTCTTGTCTGTCAGCAAAATTTTGAGGAGTTTAAAATGTAGCTTGACATTTGTTCCTGGTTCATGTGTTTTTCAGGACCTTCGCACGAGGACAAAGATTGATGGGGGGTATGAAGGTGCTGATGGACTCTTCTACTTGGACCAGTTACCTCGATCAGAGAAAGCTGCTGTGATATCTGCATTATCTGCTTCTGTTCCTACTCTACAGTGGCACTACAGGCTGGGCCATCCTTCGTCAGAGAAGCTGCGTAGTTTAGTTCCTGATATTGGCAATTGTCATTTTCAGTGTGAATCATGTCAGCTAGGAAAACAAACTCGTACTGTGTATCCTAGACGTCGTACTGTGAGCAGTAAAAACATTTTTGATTTAGTCCACTCTGATGTATGGGGTCCATGCCATGTACCAAGCTTATCTGGTTACAAGTATTTCATTCTTTTTATTGATGATTTTTCGAGGACTACTTGGTTGTTTCTGTTAAAAAGTAGGTCCAAAGTGCTGTCTACTATAAAATACTTCTTTGCTGAAATAAAAACGCAGTTTGGCTTGCCTATTAAAGTTTTTCGCACTGATAATGCTTTAGAGTTTGTTAAACAAGATGTGGCTGTTTTTTGTAAATCTGTGGGTACTATTCACCAAACTTCGTGTGCTTATACCCCACAACAAAATGGTGTTGCTAAGAGGAAGAATAGACACTTATTAGAAGTTACCAGGACGATAATGATGCATTCTCATGTGCCCCGCTCTTATTGGCCTGAGGCTATCTTGACTGCATGCTTTCTGATTAATAGGATGCCATCGTCTGTTATTGGAAATAAGATTCCCATCCAGGTTTTGCACCCTGACACCTCCTTGTTTACTGCGCCTCCTAGGATTTTCGGGTGTACTTGCTTTGTTCGATTGCTTGGACCCACTTCTGATAAGCTATCTCCTCGAGCTGCTAAATGCATTTTTTTGGGCTATTCTAGAACTCAGAAGGGTTACAGATGCTATAATCCTAGCACCCGGAAGTGGTTTACCAGTAGTGATGTTTTTTTTGAAGATACACCGTATTATTCTTCAGCAGGAGATAGTTTGCAGACTGACATTCTGGCTCCTTATTTACCTGTTATTTCTGAATGCATGCCTGACTGCTCTGACACTGAGATTAATGAGAAGCAAGATCCTCCTCTTATTGTTTATCAACGCAGGAATAAAGTACCTTCCACACAAGTACCCCCCCAAGACAACCAATCTTCTCCTCCAGAAGGTTCTGCTGCTCCTGAGGTACACTATGATCTTGACATACCTATTGCACTCCGTAAGGGTACTCGTTCTTGCACTTCTCATAGCATTGCTCAGTGTGTGTCTACTGCTCATCTGCATACTCATTCTAGCAATTTTGTATCTGCCTTATCTGTTGTGGCTGTACCTAAGAATGTTCAGGAGGCTTTGAAAAGTACAGCTTAGACATCTGCTATGAATAATGAGATGATTGCTCTTACTGACAGAGACACTTGGGAGCTGGTGGATCCACCTCCTCAGTGTAAGCCTGTAGGCTGCAGGTGGGTTTATGCCGTCAAATATCAACCTGATGGTACGGTTGAAAGGTTGAAGGCAAGGCTTGTTGCGAAGGGCTATACTCAGACATATGGCATTGATTATTTTGAGACTTTTTCTCCTGTTGCTCGCCTTAACTCTGTCAGGATTCTTTTATCTGTTGCTGTGAATCTAAACTGGCCTCTTATGCAGCTTGATGTGAAAAATGCCTTTCTGTATGGTGATTTACAGGAGGAGGTGTATATGTAGCAACCTCCTGGGTTTGTTTCTCAGGGGGAGTCTCACAAAGTATGCAGGCTTAAGAAGTCTATCTATGGGCTCAGGCAGAGTCCTCGTCCCTGGTTTGATAAGTTGAGCAGGATCATGATTGATTTTGGCTTTCTGAGGTCACAAGTTGACCATTCTGTGTTCACAAAAAAGACTTCTGCTGGTATTACTGTTCTGATTGTATATGTTAATGACATTATTATTTCTGGCAGCGACACTCTTGGTATTCAGGCTACCAAAGATCATTTGGGCAAGCATTTTGCTACCAAAGATCTAGGCAGACTTCGGTATTTTCTTGGCATAGAAGTCTCTAGAAACCCTAATGCCTTGGTTCTTTCGCAGAGGAAGTATGTTCTTGATATTCTGCAGGAGACTGGTATGCTTGGTGCGAGACCTGCGGACACTCCTCTTGATCCTAATGTTAATTGGGATGATGATTCCTCTGCTATGTTTACTGATCATAAAAAATTCAGGCGGTTGATTGGTAAATTGATCTATTTGACTGTTACTCGTCCTGATATTGCTACTGCAGTAGGTCTTCTTAGCAGGTACCTCGACAAACCCAAACACTGCCACTGGGATGCTGCATGTCAAGTTTTGAGATACTTAAAAAAGTCGCCTGGCAAGGGACTTCATTATAAAAAGAAAGGGCACTGTGTTCTTGAAGGGTATTCTGATTCTGATTATGCAAGCAACAAAGTTGATAGAAAATCTACTTCTGGTTACTGTACCTTTGTAGGAGGCAATGTCACCTGGAGAAGCAAGAAACAGAATGTCGTGGCCAGATCTAGTACTGAAGCTGAGTACAGGGCCATGGCCCATACTGCTTGTGAGTTGCTGTGGGTGCGTTCTCTCCTGAAAGAGTTTGGGATTGAGTCTTCGTCGGCCATTCCTATGCATTGTGATAACAGAGCTGCCATCTTCATTGCAAATAATCCTGTCTACCATGAGCGCACCAAACACATTGAAGTTGACTGCCACTTCATCAGAGAATCTATTCTTGTTGGCAAGATATGCACTCCATTCACAAGATTTGAAGATCAAGTTGCTGATATCTTCACCAAGCTCTTGGCGAAGAAACAGTTCTGCATGCTGTTGGACAAGTTGGGCATGATTGACATCTATGCTCCAACTTGAGGGGGAGTGTTACATTAGATATTTCCTGTTTTACTTAAGCATGTTATTTGTTTTGTTATTTTCCTTTATATATGGACCTCTCTGTAATTGTCTCAGTTAATCGTGTCTGTGTTCGTGTCGGTATTTGTGTCTGTGTCTATGTTCATGCTTACTAGCCCGAGGTAGATCTCCTATCAAGTTTGCTTCTTAGAAAATCTGCATCAAAATTAGCCAATTCTTTGGAGAATTGGCTTTGCCATCCAAAAAGGACTGCCGGCGTAACTTGTTGCCCGTCTCCCATCTATCTCTTTGTAATCTTTATTTTTTATAATTTTTTAATAAACAAGTGTTTACATAAAGATGCCCATCCCTTTTATACAATATTCCCTAACCAGGTGCAAGTTAATAACATCCATTTGCCCACTTCTTTTATAGAATATTCTCTCTCTAGGTATATGATTCAAATATTTTGAAACATGAGAAACTACATCCCAGTAACTCTATCTAGGACAGTCTTAGCAACACCAACAACAAAGTAGATGCATGCATAGTAAAAATGAGATACCAAATCTTCCCAGCTAAGCATTTGCAGTTGAACTTGTCCTCCAATAGTTGACTTGTTTCTGACAATAAGTCACGTGCTTGATCCACAACAGAAAAATAGGTCGTCACCAAACATCCATATCTTATTTAATAAATTTAGAGTATACTTCCTCTCAGATAAAGATACTCCTTTCTTACTCTGTGCAACCTCAATACGTATAATTGACCCAGGTCTTTGGTAACAAAGTTTTGCATGATATTTCTTTGTTTCTACAATGCATGTATCTTCACTACCAAACAAAATGATATTAGTCACATACACAATAAGAACGACGATTCTAATATTAGTGGTTTTGATATAAGCAAAATGATTACACTAAGAATCGTTAAAGCCAATCTTCTTCACAAAGAGATAAATTATCAAATATGTTATGGGACTTTGAATTAAGCCATAGGTCGGCCCCTAAGGAGTGAGACTCGAGAGGATATCCATTCCTCACTAAATTGAGAAAAAAATCATCCTACTCCAAATATGAAGAAAAGGAAGAATTTGATTATTTTTCTGTTAAATAGTGTTTTATTTAAGTTCTTTATATTCACTTGTTATTTTCCTATTCTATGTAGACCTCTATGTAACTGTTCTCTTTATAAATATACGGGGTACACACATTGTGCACCCTAACCCTTACTGAAAATTCAAGATGGTACCAGAGCAGGTACTCTAGCCGCCACCCCCCCTCTCTCCCCGACGGCGCCCCCCCTCACCCGGCCGCCCGCAGCCTGCCGCCGTCGGCTGCTCCCGCCGACAGCCTTCCTCGTGTGGGCTTGGCTTGCTAGTGCTGCCTGCACCATCCCTTACCGCCCCCAGTTGTTCGTCTTGAGGGTCTTCGGAGCCCTACTCCTCTCTGCCCGTGTCGGCCCTTGAGCCACCGAGTTCTCTGCTGTGCCTCGGCGTAGTCTTCATGTAAACTGGTCCTTCCAGTTGCTCCTATTTGCCTGTTGCCGCCTAGCCGGAGGATCTAGGCGGTTCTGACTTCTGCTACTGTTTTCTGCCTTTTTGGACTCGGTCTCGATCATGGACTCCTCCCATGATGATTTTCGTCGTCAAGTGACTATTGTGAAGTCCCAAGGCAATCATTCTCATCTGACTTGGACTCCACCCAGTACTGCCGAGTCCAAGGATAAAAAGATCTACGATGATTGGGTCAAGGATGACTTGACTGTGATGATGTAGATTCTGAACAATAGTGAAACTCGTATCAGCGTTACTCTACTTCGTCTCCCGGCTGCCAAGGAGATGTGAGATCAACTGGCCAACACCTACTCACATAGTAAGAATCCGAAAAAGGTGTTTGGTCTGAACAAACGGCTGTCCCGCCTGCATTTCACTGGGCCCGATATTGCTGACTACTTTTCGACCTTCAAAGGTGTCTGGGCTGAGCTTGAGAATCTTCATCCCTTATCTACCGACTTAGCCACGATGCAACGACAACCGCAGGAACTCCAGGTTGTCCAGTTCCTATGCGGGCTTCCTGACTCATGTGTTGGCGTGGTTGACCATATCCTTGCCAGTGATCGTTTACCCACGTTGGAGAGTGCTTTTCAGCGTCTACAACGACTGTCGGCTTCCTCGTCGGATCTACCTTTTAACATTGATGACACTATTGCTCTTGCTGCTATGTCTGGCCATGGTCGTGGTAGGGGTCGCAATCGACCTCCTGACAACCGTTCTTCTGCTCCTGGACGGGGACGTGGGTCGCTTGGCCGTGGCTCCCTTGGTCGTGGATCATCTGCTGATGTATCTGGAGGTGCCGCTGCTCAGCGGTACTGTGACTTCTGTGGCCGCAACAACCATACTGAAGACAGATGTTGGAAGAAACATGGCACACCTGCGTGGGCCAATGTTGCGTCTGAGGGCACTTCTTAGACACCTTCTGCTACTACCTCGAGCTCCTCTACTGTTGAGTTCATCCGCTCTGAGGTGGGATGTCTCCTACTTGAGAAGGCCGATGCTTCCTCCTCATCTGCTGCTAAATCAGGAGCTCACACTACAACTTACACTGGTTGTGATTCTGCATTCTTGAGTGCTCCCTCTTCTAGTGCTGGTAATACCAAATGGTTGATTGACTCTGGAGCCTCTTCCCATATATCTATCAATCGTTCTCTTTTTTATAGACTGTCTAAGCCTTGTTCTAAGTCTGCTGTTATGCTTACCGACGGTTCCAAATTTGCTGTGTGGAATTGATGATATCTGTGCTCAAGTTCTTTTGCGATCTGCTTTATATGTGCCCAATTTTCCGCTAAACTTGTTGTCTGTCAGTAAAATTAAACGTAATCTGAACTGCAGTCTGACCTTTATACCGGGTACTTGTGTTTTTCAGGACCTTCACATGAGGATGAAGATTGGTGGGGAGCATGAAGGACCTGATGGACTCTACTACTTGCATGAGTTGAAACGGATTGACACTACAACTCTAGCTTCAGCGCTGTCGTCTTCAGTTTCTGCATTACAATGACATTTTAGACTTGGGCATCCGTTAGCTGATAAATTAAAACATGTTATTTCTGGTGTAGGCACACACAATTTTCAGTGCGAGGCATGTCAATTAGGCAAACAGTCTAGAACTGTATTTCTCAAAAAATCTCAGATTGATAGCAAAAATATTTTTGATTTAGTTCATGCTGATGTATGGGGTCCTTGTCATGTTCCAAGTTTGTCAGGCAATAAATACTTTATTTTGTTCATTGTTGATTACTCCCGTGCTACCTGGTTGTTTCTGATGAAAGTTAGATCACAAGTCCTGCCTACTATTAAGTTCTTTGCCAAAATTAAAACCCATTTTTCTATGCCTATTAAAATCCTGCGTACTGATAATGCTTTGGAATTTGTTCAAAAGAATGTTGAATTATTTTGTCGTTCTGTGGGTACAATTCATCAAACATCTTGTGCTTACTCACCCCCAACAGAACGGTGTTGCTGAAAGGAAAAATAGGCATTTACTTGAAGTTAATAGAACTCTCATGCTGCATTCTAATGTTCCCAAAACATTTTTGGCCAAAAGCGGTTCTTACTGCCTGTTTTATGATAAATCGTATGCCTTCATCTTTTATTGGGAATAAAATTCCTGTACAAGTATTACAACTCCATCATCCTCTGTTTTCTGTACCTCCAAGGATTTTTGGGTTGACTTGTTTTGTTCGTTTTCTTGGACCGACTCAGGACAAGTTGTCTCCTCGAGCTGAAAAATGTATTTTTATGGGATACTCACAGACTTAGAAAGGATATCGTTTCTATAGTCCTGTTACTAAAAAGTGGTTCACGAGCAGTGATGTAGTTTTCTTTGAGGACACTCCATACTACTCTACTAAGGGGAACATGTTGAGTTCAGATCTCATTGCAGCGCCTCTTCCCATTATTAGTGACTTCACATCTGTTTTGCAACCTGCTGAGACTACGTCTCCTCCTCTTATTGTTTACCAACGCAGGAATCGGCCACAACAGTCTACTCCTGCTCAAGACCCCCCCATCGACAACCAATCCTTTCCTTCAGAAGGTCCTTCCCTTGCCGAGGTAACTTCTGATCTAGATTTACCTATTGCTCTCAGTAAAGGCACTCGATCATGTACATCTCATAATATTGCTAACTATGTCTCTACTGCACACCTGAGTGTTCATGTTAGTAATTTCATTACTGCTCTCTTTGCTGTCTCTTTCCCCAAAAATGTTCATGATGCATTACGGATTACGGCCTGGACACATGCAATGATTGAGGAGATGGCTGCTCTCACTGAAAAAGGTACATGGGATCTGGTTGATCCTCCTTCTGATTGCAAACACGTTGGATGCCGTTAGGTGTACACTGTCAAGTATCATCCTGATGGAACTGTTAAACGCCTGAAGGCCCGCCTAGTGCGAAAGGGTACACTCAGACTTATGGTATTGATTACTTTGAAATATTTTCTCCTGTTGCCAGGCTAAATTCTGTGTGGGTTCTGCTCTCTGTGGCAATCAATCTAGATTGACCCCTTATCCAGCTAGACGTCAAGAATGCCTTCCTTTATGGTGATCTCCAAGAGGAAGTTTATATGGAGCAACCACTTGGGTTTGTTGCTCAGGGGGAGTCACACAAAGTCTGTTGCCTCAAAAAGTCTATTTTATGGACTCAAGCAGAGTCCATGTGCCTGGTTCGATAAACTGAGCAAGATTCTGTCTACCTATGGCTTCCTCAGATCTCATGTTGATCATTCTGTCTATTAAAAAGACGTCCTCTGGTATTGTGGTTCTTATTGTGTATGTTGATGATATTATTTTATCTGGCAGTGATCTCTCTGAAATTAATGCTACTAAAGCCTACTTATGCAAGCATTTTGTCACTAAAAGTCTGGGCAAACTGAGATACTTTCTGGGGATTGAAGTTTCTAGGACTGCTAATGCTCTTGTTCTATCACAACAAAAGTATGTTCTTGATCTTCTACAGGAAATTGGAATACTTGGAGCTCGGCCTACGGATACACCCGTAGATTCTAATGTAAATTGGGATGATGATGAATCTCCCTTGTACCCTGACAATAAAAGATATAGAAGACTGGTTGGCAAACTAATCTATTTGACTGTCACTAGAGATGATATTTCTACTGCTGTTAGTCTTGTTAGCAGGTATCTTGACAAGCCTAGACAATGTCACTGGGAAGAACTGTGTCATATTTTGAGATATTAGAAAAAGGCTCCTGGTAAAGGCCTTTTTAATAGAAAACATGGTCATTGCTCTCTTGAAGGCTATTTAGATTCTGACTATGTTGGAAGTAAGATAGACAGAAAATCTACTTCTGGTTACTGTACTTTTGTTGGTGGAAATCTGGTTACCTGGCGGAGCAAAAAAAATGTTGTTGCTAGATCTAGTGTTGACGCTGAGTACCGTGCTATGGCTCATACGGCGTGTGAACTTCTGTGGGTACAGTCTCTTCTAAAAGAACTTGATGTGGGGTCTTCTGCTCCTACTCCTATGCACTCTGATAATAAAGCAGCTATTTTTATTGCAAATAATCCTGTCTTTCATGAGCGCACCAAGAACATTGAAGTTGACTGCCACTTTATCAGAGAATCTATTCTGACTGGTCGTATCTGCACTCCTTTCACTCGCTCAGAGGACCAAGTTGCTGGCCAAGAAAATTTCAGCTCTCTTGTGGACAAGTTGGGCATGATTGATATCTATGCTTCAACTTGAGGGGGAGTCTTAAATAGTTTTTTGTTTAAGTTCTTTAAATTCACTTGTTATTTTCCTATTCTATGTGAACCTCTATGTAATTGTTCTCTTTATAAATATACGGGGTACACACATTGTGCACCCTAACCCTTACTGACAATTCAAGATTTTCAAATGATACATATATCACTGAGCAAAAAAGTTATAAACAATAGAAACAAATTTATTACAAAGTTCCATGATAATTCATATATAACTGTTCTTTATCATAAAAAGCTGGTATAATGAAAGAAAATGTATGGACGTAATAAATTTAATGACACGCAAGATCCACTGCAGAGGACAATCCAGTCATTTCAAGTTATCCTCAAGTTTGAATTCTAAAATATGGTTTTCTTGATTCCTTGTCCTCTAATGTACCACCTACACCTAGGTGGAAGGGGAGCATCACCCAAAAAATAGTAAACAAAGACATGTATAGTAGACACTGAGTATGTGCATACAAACAACATTTTGGCATTATATTGGGTTCATCATCATCATCATCAACTAAGCCTCAATCCCAACTATGTTGGGATCGGCTACATGGTACCTTCTTTTCCATTCAACTCTATCATGGGTCATATTCTGGTTGAGATGTAGAGATTCAAAATCTCTCTTTATAAGCTCTTCCCATGTTAATTTAGGCCTTCCTCTTCTTCTATTAATTGTGCTTGCCTCAATAGTATTGCTTCGTATAGGCACATTAGTCGGTCTGCGTTGCACATGTCCATACCGTCTGAGTTGGCCCTCGCGCAACTTGTCCCCAATGCTCGCCACCCCCACTTTGACCCTGATATAGTCATATCTCAAGCGATCTTTTCTTGTCTTCCCACACATCTATTTCAACATACGCATTTCAGCCACGTTCATCTTGTTGAGTCCTTGTTTCTTCATCGCCCAACATTCACTCCCATAGAGCATGGCTGGCCGTATCGCAGTTTTATAAAACTTGCTTTTTAGTTTGAGAGGGATCTTCCGATCACATAATACTCCATGTGCACTCCTCCATTTCGACCATCCTGCAGTGATCCTATGACAAACGTCATTTTGGACATCATCATCTGTTTGAATGATAAAACCCAAGTAACGAAATTTATCACATTTTGGTATATCTACTCCGTCCAACTTGGCTCCACCATTCACACTGCGAGATTGGCTGAAATTGCAATGCATATACTCAGTTTTGCTCCTACTAATAATCAATCCATTTGATTCTAATGTCTTTCTCCAAAGTTCAACTTTATCATTCAAACCATCTTTAGTTTCGTCAATCAATACAATATCATCAACAAATAACATACACCAAGGAACATCATCCTGAACATTCTTTGTCAACTCATCCATAACAAGAACGAACAGATATGGGCTGAGTGTGGATCCTTGGTGTACCCCAACTGTGATGGGAAATGTTGGTGTCTCACCTCCAGGAGTCTTCACACTTGCAGTAGAGCTACCAATACCATACCTGTCTTTACTCAAGTCAATGTATTGGATTGGCACACCCTTTTTCCTCAAAACCATCCACAACACTTCTCTGGGTACTCGATCATAAGCCTTTCCAAATCGATAAAAACTATGTGAAGATCTCTTTTTCTTTCCCTATACTTCTCCATAAGCCTCCTTATCAGAAAAATAGCATCTGTTGTTGATCTACCAGGCATGAAACCAAATTGGTTGTTTGATATCTGCGGTATAGATCTTAGCCTCTGCTCAATAATCCTTTCCCAAAGCTTCACTGTGTGACTCATCAACTTGATACCTCTGTAATTTATGCAACTCTGAACATCACCTTTGTTCTTGTAGATGGGGACTATAGTACTATTTCTCCATTCATCAGGCATCTTCTTTGTCTTCATGATCTTGTTAAGTAAGTTTGTTAACCACATAACTCCTTCATCCCCCATACTCTTCCATACATCAATGGGAATACCGTCTGGTCCGTATGCCTTTCTCATTTTCGTATTTTTCAAGGCATTCTTGACCTCAAAATGTGAAACTCGTCATGTGTAAATGATATCTCTTGTATCCCTATCACACGAGTCTCTTAACATTATTTACAGTATCTTCATTGAAAAGCTTATGGAAGTAATTTCTCCATTGGTTCTTGATATCATCCTCCTTTACCAGCACTCTACCATCTTCATTCTTGATGCATTTTACTTGACTCAAGTCTCTTCCTTTCCTTTCTCTTATACGAGCCATTTTATATATATCTTTTTCCCCTTCTCTAGTGTCCAACTTCTTATAAATATCATTTGGCATTATATTGGGTTATAAGTATAAAAATATTCCCATGAAAAGAGGTCATATGAAAGTAGGTAAGTGACTAAGTTCAACAAGTGTCAAATCAAAAGATTGACTCATACTGTTTGTAGAGAGTAATATTTGAGATAAAAGAAACATCTTGCCATAACAAACATTTCATAATTTCTAAATAAACATTATCTTTGCATGCATCAACAATGTAGACTAAGCACATCTAAATTAGGGCCATAACATTACAGGATCGTGGCTTAAAAAGTAAGGGTGGAAACACACACCCCGGACGGAATACACGCATGCCCATAGAAGAAAATGCTAAGATTTTGATGTCGTAGAAATAGAATTTTCGGTAAATGCGAACTGGCGTTTATAATTTACGAAATTTTATTAGAATGATTTACTAGTGTAGATCTACTCAAATATGTAATAATATTTCATATTGCATATGTGGGGGGTGGGGTCTCGTCATTTGTCAGTGCCAGAGTTGTTTCGATGGGAAATTTTGATGTCAATTTTCAATGGTGAAATCAATGAATTAAGTTATTATAGTTCTCAAGCACAATATATACACTTAAAGACACAAGACTGTGCAGAAAAGTATGCTCTAGGTAGTACATAATATATGAAGAAGTTGAAAAAAATGATGATCTGCGTGCTTGGAGAGTTTCGACAATCCATTTCGATGTTCAATTGCCATCAAAACAGAAAAGGTAGTTGAAATTTTGACAGTTTAGATGAAATTTCAAACATTGTACGCAACCTATATATGTATAGTTGTACATGAATATCGCTATTATAGATATTTTAGTCAAAACATTTAGCATGCACAAATTAATTGGCAAGACTAGCATTCCTGTCGTAATTTTCATCAAATGCTAAAAGCATAACATGAAGGGTCAAAAGACCCATTTAAATGGTTTAAAAAGTAAAAATCATATATTCAATAGTCTGTAAAGATTTTCTAAGTCTCCTATATATAGGAGTCCAATGAAGCATGTGTATACTTATGTGGGTAGATGGATTCTCACTTACGTGTACTAACATAAAAATAAAAATTACTAACAATGAGCCTTAAGCTTAATTAGTAAGTAATAAGATATAAATTAGTTATGCTAACACTTCCCTCAAGTTGGAGAGTAGATATTGCGTAATCCCATCTTGGCACCCATATGCTGAAAAAGTGATAGAGGAAGTGGTTTAGTCAAGATATCAACAATTTGATCGCCGGCCCGTACGTGACGAGTCACATTCTTTTGGCTTTAACCAGATCCTGTACAAAATGACTATCAACTTTAACATATTTTGTATGTTCATGGAAAATTGGCTTATTAACAATATGGATAGCAGCTCCATTGTCACAATAAAGACAAACTGGAGTTTGACAATGAATCCCAAATTCAGTCAAAAATAAATTGAACACATTGAAGATCACAACAAGCGTGGGCCATTACACAGTATTAAGCTTCAATGATGGAGTGAGCAACTATTGATTGCTTTTTACTTCTCCGGGACAGTGGGTGATCCCCAATCATGACACAAAAGTTAGAGGTGGATCGACGGTCTTTGGTCTCATGTCCAATCTGCGTCAACATATCCAGAAACAATGATAGTCTTCTCTAGAAGTTATTTGTAGAATAGTCCTCTTCCTGGGCCATTCTTGAGATAACAAAGGATACGTTAAATGATGCAACACCGTTGTTGGAGGGGTGCATTCATGTGTTGACTAACAACTCCCACAACAGAGTTATGTCAGACTAAGTAATTATTAGGTAGACCAATCTTCCAACTAAATAATATTTTTCTGGATCTACTCCAAGAGATTGGGATGAGAGATCCTAAGTCCGTTTCTGCCCCTATGGATTACCATACCAAGGCTCCTCTTGAGGGAAGTTATTTCTTGATCTAAAAATATCATCGAATAGTTAGAAAATTGATCTAACTCTCGCTCAATGGAAGCCTTGGTATAGTAATCCATATGGGTAGAGATGGGCTTAGCATATGTCATCCCAGTTTCTTAGGATATAAGTCCTTTGCTCATCCGCATGAACCAATTCATCCCAACAACGCTGTGTTGGATGTACTCTGAGGAACCGAGATGAAAGATTGTAAGCCCTTTTCCGCCCCTGTGGATTACCATACTATGACTCCTCTTGAGGATCTATTTCCTAATCAAGAAAAATATCGTCGAGTAGTTGGAATATTGATCTACCTAACAATTACTCCATCTGACATAGCGTATGCTGACTGATCCCTCGCAACATAGGTCATGCTAGGTCGAGTAATTGTTAGGTAGATCAAATTTTTAATTACTCGATGATATTTTTCTGGGTTAGAAAATAGCTCCCCCCTGAAAAGGAGCCTTGGTATGATAATTTATAGGGTTGGAAACAAGCTTAGCATCTGTCATCTCAGTCTCTTGGAATAGATCTAACACATACGTCTTTGGTAAATCGAACCGTATGGATCAGCGAAGGACTTCTTTTCCAAAAAAATACCACAAATTTCTTAAATCCTTTGTATGAAAATAGGCTTGTAGAGACTGTTTCAGTTTTCTAATGTCAATGTTGTCACTGCCTGTGATACAATGCCGTCAACATAAACAACATGAAGAATATGCCCCCGTAGGAATTTTGATCAGAATACCGAATGATCTATGGCTGATCGCTAGAAACTCAACTTTTCAAGTACTGTGTTGAGTTTGTTGAATCAAGCTCTAGGAGATTGTTTGAGACCATATAATGATCTTCTGAAGCGACCGACTTTATGAGAGAACTCCCCCTCAACAACAATGTTAAGAGTCTATATTAGCCTATTTAGTTAATAGGTTAATTAGTTATTGGGCTTTTGTATTTCAACCCGTTTAGATTACTTGCGTCCTAAGTCTTAGGGCGTCTCCCATCTCCTATATAAAGGAGAGGGCGTCCAATCTTGTATTCATCCCATTGCATTCAATACAATCTTATTCTTCACATGGTATCAGAGCGGGGTGAACAGTAATGTCGGCGTGAACAGTAACTCCGGCGGTGAACATTAACTCCGGCGGTGCACAGAGTGCACAATAATTCCTGCGTGAACAGAGCGCGTTCGCTCCTGAGGGAAACCTAGCCGCCGCCCCTCCTCCCTCCTTTCCGGCGCGCACACAGTCCTAGCCGCCGCCACTCATCTTTTCTAGAGAGCAACCGAGGGGAAGAACCCCCGCCTACAGGCGGCCGCCGCCGTTGCCATGGCTTAGGCCGGCTGCCCGCTAGGCAATTCCGGCCTCCATGGCTCTCCTTCCACTTACACATAGATCAGTACGTCGACGCTAATTTCCGACCTGCGATCTATGTTTTCCAAACCCAAACCTTACCGCCGGTGATCTCCTTTCCGGCCATCACATATCCACTGCCATCGCTGCATCATTACTCGCCACCTTCCACCTCTGTTGCCTGTATTCCACGAACAGCAACAGTGCCGCTATATTCCCAGCGCCTCCAAGTAGCCATCTCCGTGCCTTCACCGCCTATCGACGCTACTATCACCATCTAGCAACAACATCATAAGCGCCGCCAACCGCAGAAGCAGCAACCATCATCGCCATCAAGCAGCAATCAGTCGCCGCCAACATGCTACCCACTGTCCAGAAAGATGTCAGTACTACCGACATTAACTCGGTAGTATCGAGTTCTGCACATTCCATCTCCTGACGTCCTCAACATCAGCCTTCATCGTCGCTCGTGGAGAGGCTCCACCCTTGGCTCTGCATGCATCCTCTTGGCATGCAATATCTCCGGAGCCGTGCATGAGACCCTTTGTCATCTCCTCTGTTACGAACAAGTGCTACACATCGTACAAAATTTCGATCGAAATTGCGAAATTTTGATCGAAATTTCCGATTTTTTTCCAATCAGACATCGAAACACATGTACGCAGAGAATGGGACGTCATTTCGCAGAAATTTCGCTAAATTTTCGCACTTAGGTGCGAAATTTCGCAAAACAGTGCAAATTTCGCCCAGTTTTGGCCATAATTTTGCAAAATGGCACAAAATTTCGATAGAAATTTCGAAATATGTGTTCCTAAGACTGCTGCCACTACATGTTAGGTATTTTGGCGATTCTCTTTGTATCTTTTGCTTATAGAGGCTATTTTCTTTGATTCTAAGGTATGTTTCCCCTATCCCTAGCCCATGTATACCTCTTTCTATGTTTACACTCTTCTAAAAGATGTGAAGAGATACTATGAAAAATAACAAAGTTCTAAGTGCTGCTACTAGTACTACCTACTACATGTTAGGTATTTTGGCGATTCTCTTTCGAAAATCACATGAACTACAAACAAACTTGTGGATCTATGAAATAATAGTATTAAGTCTGCAATTCTACAATAAATTTGTTATTATTACACATATGTATACATAAAATGACTTTAAAATAATGCATTTTCTTTGATCTATGTATACATGACCCATGTAACCTAACTAAATTTGAACACTAGACTTATATAAGTTGTAACATGTAAGTTTGTAACTTGCAACTGTAAGTTTTAAGGTCTAAGTGGTAAATTGTGGGTTTATAAGTTGTTTACAGTCTAACAGACTTGACAATTCTGTTCATTTGTGCACTCACTCATTAAGACATGGATCCCACCCTAACCTCTAAACATATAACTTTAATATATAATCTAGTGTATCTTTGTCTAAACATTGTGTATGCAAAATTTCATAATCTAATTCCTTCATTTTGTCATCGAAATTGCCATCGAAATTCTGTCGAAATTGTTCAGCTTCCTTTACTTACAAATGTGGGAGACCCCCCACCCCACATATCCAATATGAAATATTATTGCATATTTGAGTAGATCTTGGTGTTTAAATCGTCCTGGTAAATTTTCATAATTTAATTCGCTTATTTGGTCGTCGAAATCGTTAGGGCCGTAAATATCGAAATTTCGTGCGAAATTTCGAAAAATTTCTGTTTTTGGGCCATCGGACACGGCATCGAAATCGGACATTTAATTCTATGGTGCTACATCAACTGAGTGACATAATCCGGCCTTTTTTTTTGCTACATCCCGCAAGCTGCTGCTCTTCATCACCTTCCCGACTATCTTCATCACTCCACCATCACCTCCCATCTGTCTACTCCCAGTTATTAATTCCCCCCATATTCATTATGCCTATTCGGATCCTTAGTCGGTCATATCTTTGCTAATCAAATTCCATTTTAAGCCTATTCAGATTTTTTTCGGGTCGGGATTAGATCCATTTAATTTTCTACCCGGATCTTACGTTGACCCATTTAACATATTCTCTCCAGTTATCGGTTTCATATGCTACATATTACACATCTCCATATACACAAATTTCTCTCAAATCCACCAATTCCTTTCTCACCCATCCATATCATGTGTGTATCCCTTTCCACAGTGCATGGGGGTCATATGTCCATTTCTCCACACCAAACACTCATTCTCGTCGTATTTGGTGTGCGGGGGGGGGGATAGAGAGGAGAGGAAGAGATGAGAAGAGAGAGAGAGAGAGTGTGAGAAGAGATGATATATGTATTCAAGCTATATATGTTCCAGGCTATTATCTTCATGGAGCTTCGCATTGTTCAGCACATCCGTTCTCTACTTGCAGACAACATTGAAGGATCTTCATTCAACACCGAGCTATCCGCGTTCGTACCGCGTTATGTACGTCAGGTGTTGATGGTGTACTTCAACTGCATTCACATGAGACAGAGGGTGCTTCTTCAGATTTTCAGAAGCTCAGCAAACCTGTCAATCTACTTCTGCAAGGTTGATTCATCCAGTTTATCTTCACCGAGCTGCTTCATCACGTCTTCTCCAAGCCACATCTGCTATTTCGACATCACATGTTGCTGATCTTCTTGGGACTTTCCTTGATGGATGATATCTCCTTTAACAACTGAATTACAGTTTGGGTTTAAATACTTCATGTGGAGGGGTTGCAGTAGAAGACATCTCGATCTGGGATAGGCGGGCATAAGCCTGATCCATGGATGAGATAGTGGTCCTGATATAAAAGTCTGGCGTACGACAACGTACTGAGCATAGTGACAAGTTCGGGATTCGGCAACTTTTCGTCTGGCTGAAAAAATCGGAATTCGGAAAAAATCGTGTAAAAGTCGATATTTCGGTCAAAGTTTGGTCAACTAATTGGAAATAATCGAGAATAAGTCGGCTATATATACACATATATACTTTTCTATACACATATATACATATATGCATATATATACAAATACATATATATATATATATATACATATATACATATGTTTGTATATATATGCATATATTAGATACACATAATTATTAAGGTCATTATACATACAATCTTATTGAGTGAAAAAAGTAGGAAACGAATTAAAGAATAGTTGAATAATAACAATGGACTGTTAGGAGAGTGGGGGTTGGAAGTTTAGTGTATATAAGGAATTTTGTGTACATGGTTTGGTAAAAAAAGTGCAAACGACTTAAAAGAGAAAAATCGTGAAAAAACGTGAAAGTCACAAAGAATCGCGAAAAATCGTATAAATCGCAAAAAGGCGGGAAAAATCATGAAAAGTCGTGAAAAATTGCCGAGCGACGTATTAATCGTGGATAATATTTGGGAGCCTATAAAGTCCCAAAAAATCGTCAATTTTTCGTAAAGTTTGGAGACTTTTGTTACTATGGTACTGAGAATGAAGGCCGCTAAGAAATCACTCGGTAATAATAGTATCAAATTTCTTGGTCACTTCGGCAAAGGTTGTGGGTGAGAAGAAGTTTAGTTGATCTTAAAAGCCTCACGGAATTATAGTAATTGGATAAGAAACACTCGCCCTGACGTTTAGAAAAAAACTTATCCATTGCATTATACAACCAAGGGCAATTGTCCTCTTACGTATAGAACTGCTTCATCTCTTCCCACATGAGTTTGGCATTTTATGTCACACATATTTAACAACCATCATGCTCCATATATCTTGACCAAGGAACGAGGTATCCGATTTCGATGCCGTTTCGATAGCATGGAAACCAAATTTTTTTGAAATTTCGACAAAAAATTCGATAGATGCAACCGTGCCCGTTTTGATGCCAAAATGAACAAATTAATTTATGAAATTTTACAGGTGTGATCTCTACACCTAAATGCATTGTTTTATGCAATAAAATATTATGTGGGGGTAGGTTGAGGGGGTGATCCTTCATGTGGGACGTAAGGGCACTGTCCTATTTCTTGAGGATTTCGATGAGAAAATGAAGGAATTAAGTAATGTAATTTTGCAAGAATGAGCTATATGCATGCATGTACTAATTTGTGTTATAATATCAAATATTGGATATGTAGGGCATCCCCACACATTTTACTTGGGTTGATAGTTTGTTGTTGATATTGACTCAGTAGTCAATCATTTCATTGGTTCCAAGAACATTAGTGCAATGTTTCCAAGCTAAATCATTATTTGTTGGTTGGTTGGCTTCTTAGCACCTTCATTGTCTAATAAACCACCACTAGGATACATGTCGTCTACATTGCAGAAACTAAAAAAGCATGCATTGCATAAGTATTTAATAAATTGAATAGCAAATATTAGGGAAATGCAATGAAATTATGATATACTATAAGTATATACTATGTATAAGTACTAAATGATGAAATAAATCCAATCCCCCTTTGTTCCTCTTCAAAAAACAACAATAGCAACAAGGATTGCAATTATCAAAATTTTAATCGAAATTTGGCAAAATTCATCGAAATTTGGCAAAATTCATCGAAATCATCAAAATTTGGCAAAACTCATCGAAATCATCGAAATCGACACAGTCGCACGTTTCGGTACCAGATCCCATCAAAATCGAAATTTTTGGGCAAAATTTCACCAATTTCACCGAAACCTCATTCCTTGATCCTGACAACCTGGAGAGAACCTAGTTATTTCCCTTGATTCATGCCTCACCGGGTTCTTTAGGTGCATCTTCTTAGATAAATTTTAGTTTGTCAAGGAATTCTAGAAAGGTAGAAATGATATTTATCCACAACAAGTAGCTGTCACCATTGAGTTTAGTAGAATTGACATGTGAAATATCATTATAGATGATAGTTTTGTCTTTAGCAATTGCAAAAGTAAAGTATCGAATTGAAGGTGTGGTACAAAAATAAAACGCTACCAGAATAGGCATGGTCATTAACTACATAAGTGTAGTTACATAACAATGAGAATTACAAATACAATGGGCCTAAAATCTAATTAGCTAGAAATAAGAAATATACCACTTATGCTAATAAGCAAAATGATCCAATGTTCACAGGAGTTCATAAGATTTCAAATTAGTAAATATAGATGTTCAACTTTAAATTTTCAAAAAGGGATAGTAGTCAAGTAAATGCCTCAATGTAGGAATTTAGATCACAATCATAATAATACCCAAAACAAATAGGGATTGTAAATACCTGCTATTCGACTAACCCTATTTCTAAGGATGAAATTTACAGTTCCTCCTCAACTTAAAAGTGTTTTGTACACATTAGTTCATAAATTACCCGTTCGTAATTGAAAGTATATCTAAACCTAGTATTGGTTGTCTAATGTCGAGTAAGGGTTTAAGAATACCCAAATCTGGACGCCATTGTTATAGAAGGTTATATATTAATATTTTCAAGTATTTTTTGCTAATATTTATTGTTACATTAGATATTTCCTGTTTTACTTAAGCATGTTATTTGTTTTGTTATTTTCCTTTATATATGGACCTCTCTGTAATTGTCTCAGTTATATATATATATGAGGGTGTACACGTTGTGCAACCCTAAGCCTTTTGCAATACCTGACTCTGTCACATGGTATCAGAGCAGGCAACCTAGCCTCCCTCCCTCCCTTCTCTCTTCTCCGACGCCGCCCCCCCGCCGCCGGCCCCTTCCTCCTCTCCCGCCGGCAGCGCCGCGCCCGTGCATGCGGCACAGCAGCAGCCGCCGGCTGCTCTGCTGGCCGCCGGCTGCTTTGCTGGCCGCCGCCGCCGGTTAGCGCTGCTGGGGCAGCAGGAGCCGCCGCCGGTCAGGCCGCCGGGGCAGCAAGGCCGCCGCCCACGTAGGGGCCTCCCTCCGGTTGTCCGCCGCTCTTGGTTCCGTCTAGCCTCCTGGCATGGTGCACCGCTAGTGCTTGAGCAACCTTGGTTATTGTTCGCACAGCAGGTGCACTGCCAGGTGGCCGTCTTCTACGGAACCACTGAGCCACTGGTAGATCTGGACTAGATCTGTAGTCAGGGGGAGATCGGCGCGTTGTTCGTCTAAGGGGTTACCGTCGGTTCGTGCTTCCTTGTGCCTGCCTGCCCGTGTAGGCCTCGGCCTCCGGGTTCTCTGCTACGCCTTGGCGTAGGGCGTATGTGAGAGGTCCACAGTGACGTGTTTCTGCCTACTTCTGCCTGCCTGACGGCGTAGTCCGTCCTCTACCTGTGCCTGTGCCTGCCCTTCTGTTTTTTTCTCATGGCGTCTTCCAGGGATGACATGTGGAGAGAGTCGCGCCGTCAAGTCACTACTGTCAAGCTTGACGGGCGCAACTACCAACTGTAGGTCTGTTCCTTTGTGATCTTTTCCAAATCACAAGGGAAGTACTCTCACTTGATCAGGACGGGTCCGCCTCAGCCTGCAGCGGAGGCGGATGACAAAGATCTCAAGGCCTTTGATGATTGGGTTCGTGATGACTCGACTGTCATGACGTGGATTCTCAACAGTTCTGTTGAGAAGATTATCGTCACTCTTCTTCAGTTGCCTACGGCGAAGCAGATGTGGGATCAGCTCGCCAGTACCTACTCGCACAGTGAAAATCCGAAGAAGGTCTTTGATATCACAAAGCAATTGGGGCGTCTGCAGTTTACTGGTTCTGACATTTCCGATTACTTCTCCACCTTCACTGGTCTGTGGGGTGAATTGGAGATGTATCACCCGCTGTCCACTGATAGCTACTATGCAGAAACAACGGGAGGAGCTTCAGCTGATTCAGTTTCTCAGTGGTTTACCGGAGTCCTATAATGGAGTGGTCGATCAGATTTTGGCGAGTGATCCACTCCCTACATTGCAGACTGCCTACAAGCGTCTTCAGCGCCTTCCGTCATCGACACCGTCTCCGCCTCCTGAGACGGGGGACTCTACTGCTTTGGCCGCTTGGGGCGGGCTTGGTCGTGGCCGTGGCCATGGCCGCTCCAGTGATGGTCGTCCTCCCCTAGGTGCAAGCCGGGGGCGTGGACTTGGTGCTAGAAGAGGAGCTCCTCCTGCTGCCCCACCCTCTGCTGCTGTGCGTCCTCAGCAAGGACAACGCTTGTGCACCTTCTGTGGCCGGTCCAACCATATTGAGGAAAAATGCTGGGAAAAGTATGGTAAGCCGGCATGGGCCAATGCTGCAGCCGATTCTTCTGCGTCTGAGGGTGCTACTCAGACATCTGCACCAGAGCCTGTGGGAGCTACTGCAGACTACATCCGTGCTGAGGTGGAGCGTCTTCTCCTTGAGCGTGGTGGTTCCTCTTCTGCTGCATCTACGAGTGGAGCACATGCTGCCTTTTCTGGTTATGACACTGCCTTCCTGAGCTCCTCCTCACCCTCTCCTTATGGTAATACCAAATGGGTGATAGAGTCTGGTGCCTCTGCACATATTTCTGGAAATAAATCTTTATTTACGCATATATCTGCTCCTGCCCGACAGTCTTCTGTTATCCTTGCTGATGGCTCCAAGTCGTCAGTAGTTGGAGTTGGTGATATTATTTCTCGTTTTCGCCTAAAATTTGCCTTATATGTGCCCAGATTTCCTCTTAACCTGTTATCTATCAGCAAGATTTTACAGAGTTTGAATTGTAGCCTGACATTTGTTCCTGGTTCATGCACTTTTCAGGACCTTCACACGAGGATGAAGATTGGTGGGGGGTATGAAGGTGCTGATGGACTGTTTTACTTGGACCAGCTACCTAGATCAGAGAAAGCTGCTGTGGTATATGCATTATCTGCTTCTGTTTCAGCTCTCCAGTGGCACTACAGGCTGGGCCATCCCTCTTCAGAGAAACTGCGTAGTTTAGTTCCTGATATTGGCAGCTGTCATTTTCAGTGTGATTCGTGTCAACTTGGGAAACAGACTCTACTGTGTATCCTAGACGTAGTTCTGTGACCAGTAAAAACATTTTTGATTTAGTTCACTCTGATGTATGGGGTCCATGCAATGTACCAAGTTTGTCTGGTTACTAGTACTTCATTATGTTTATTGATGATTTTTCGAGGACCACTTGGCTGTTTTTGTTAAAAAGTAGGTCTGAAGTGCTGTCTACTATTAAATATTTTTTTGCTGAAATAAAGACTCAGTTTGGTTTGCCTATTAAAACCTTTCACACTGATAATGCTTTAGAATTTGTTAAGCATGATGTAGCTGTTTTTTGTAAATCTGTGGGTACTCTTCATCAAACTTCGTGTGCTTATACCCCACAACAAAATGGTGTTGCTGAGCAAAAGAATAGGCACTTATTAGAAGTTACCAGAACAATAATGATGCATTATCATGTGCCCCGATCTTATTGGCCTGAAGCTATCTTAACTGCATGTTTTCTGATTAATAGGATGCCATCGTCTGTTATTGGGAATAAAATTCCCTTCCAAGTTTTGCACCCCGACATCTCCATGTTTCCTGTGCCTCCTAGAATTTTTGGGTGTACCTGTTTTGTTCGGTTGCTTGGCCCTACTTCTGATAAGCTGTCTCCTCGAGCTGCTAAATGCATTTTTTTGGGCTATTCTTGGACTCAAAAGGGTTACAGATGTTATAATCCCAGCACTCCAAAGTGGTTTACTAGTAATGATGTTGTCTTTTTTGAGGACACACCATATTATTCTTCAGCAGGAGATAGTTTGCTGACTGATATTCTGGCTCCTCCTTTACCTGTTATTGCTGACTGTATGCCTGATCACACTGACACTGAGACTAATGCAAAGCAAGACCCTCCTCTTATTGTTTATCAGCGCAGGAATAAAGCACCTTCCACAAACGTACCCCCCCAAGACAACCAATCTTCTCCTCCAGAAGGTTCTGCTGCTCCTGAGGTACACTCTGATCTTAACATACCTATTGCTCTCCGCAAGGGTACTCGTTCTTGCACTTCCCATAGCATTGCTCAGTGTGTGTCGACTGCTCATCTAAATACTCATTCCAGCAATTTTATATCTGCCTTATCTGCTGTGGCTGTTCCAAAGAATGTTCAGGAAGCTTTGAAAAGCACAGCTTGGACATCTGCTATGAATGATGAAATGCTAGCTCTTACTGACAGAGACACTTGGGAGCTGGTGGATCCACCTCCTCAGTGTAAGCCTGTAGGCTGCAGGTGGGTTTATGCAGTCAAATATCAACCTGATGGTACGGTTGAGAGGTCGAAGGCAAGGCTTGTTGCGAAGGGATACATCAGACTTATGGCATTGACTATTTTGAGACTTTTTCTCCAATTGCTCGTCTTAACTCTGTCAGGATTCTTTTATCTGTTGCTGTGAATCTAAACTGGCCTCTTATGCAGCTTGATGTGAAAAATGCCTTTCTATATGGTGATTTACAAGAGGAAGTGTATATGGAGCAACCTCCTGGGTTTGTTGCTCAGGGGGCGTCTCACAAAGTATGCAGGGTCAAAAAGTCTATCTATGGGCTCAAGTAGAGTCCTCGTGCCTGGTTTGATAAGCTGAGCAGGATTATGATTGATTTTGGCTTTCTGAGGTCACAAGTTGACCATTCTGTATTCACAAAAAAGACTTCTGCTGGTATTACTGTTCTGATTGTATATGTTGATGATATTATTATTTCTGGCAGCGACACTCTTGGTATTCAGGCTACTAAAGATCATTTGGGCAAGCATTTTGCTACCAAAGATCTAGGTAGACTTCGGTACTTTCTTGGCAAAGAAGTCTCTAGAAATTCTAATGCCTTGGTTCTTTCGCAGAGAAAATATGTTCTTGATATACTGCAGGAGACTGGTATGCTTGGTGCGAGACCTTCAGATACTCCTCTTGATCCCAATGTCAATTGGGATGATGATTCTTCTGCTATGTTTACTGATCATAAAAAATTCAGGAGGTTGATTGGTAAATTGATCTACTTGACTGTTACTCGTCCTGATATTGCTACTGCAGTGGGTCTTCTTAGAAGATACCTTGACAAACCTAGACAATGCCACTGGGATGCTGCATGCCAAGTCTTGCGATACTTAAAAAGATCTCCTGGCAAGGGACTTCATTATAAAAACAATGGGCACTGTGTTCTTGAAGGATATTCTGATTCTGATTATGCAAGCAACAAAGTTGATAGAAAATCTACTTCTGGCTATTGTACCTTTGTAGGGGGCAATCTTGTCACTTGGAGGAGCAAGAAATAGAATGTGGTGGCCAGGTCTAGTGCTGAGGCTGAGTACAGGGCCATGGCCCATACTGCTTGTGAGTTGCTATGGGTGCGTTCTCTTCTGAAAGAATTTGGGATTGAGTCTTCATCGGCCATTCCTATGCATTGTGATAACAGAGCTGCCATCTTCATTGCAAATAATCATGTCTATCATGAGCACACCAAACATATCGAGGTTGATTGCCACTTTATCAGAGAGTCTATTCTTGCTGGCAAGATCTGCACTCCTTTCACGCGATCTGAAGACCAAGTTGCTGATATCTTCACCAAGCTCTTGGCTAAGAAACAATTCTGCATGCTGCTGGACAAGTTGGGCATGATTGACATCTATGCTCCAACTTGAGGGGGAGTGTTACATTAGATATTTCCTGTTTTACTTAAGCATGTTATTTGTTTTGTTATTTTCCTTTATATATGGACCTCTCTGTAATTGTCTCAGTTATATATATATGAGGGTGCACACGTTGTGCAACCCTAAGCCTTTTGCAATACCTGACTCTGTCACATTTATAATTCATTATTGAGGGTTTCTATTGCCATTTAGCTCAAAATAATCTTTATCTAAATACATAAGTCTCAGTCTCATACCTCATTATTGAGGTTCTTTCCCCAACATCCATATAGATATACTTTCTAGATATACTTTGTATTTCTAAATATCATTATCTATACTATATAGGTATGGAATGTATGTAGATATCTAGGATTTTAATTCACATGTAGCAAATATTAAGATAATACATTGACTAGTTAAATTATCATGCTTTACATATCACATCCTTTGGTTAATATATGTGAAACAACCTGCTTTCCTGTTGATACCATCGACAGGTGGTCGATGGTATCGAGATTATCACAGCAACCAGACAACAGTCTGTCGATACCATCGACAGAAGGTCAGCGGCGGAAGCCGACGATCTGCCTCTTGTCTCTATTTTTATTATACCATTTGTTTTATTGTTTTTGTGGGATTTTCTCCTTTGTACCACCTTGTATCTTATCCTAATATATAAAAAGGAGTGAGACGGCTATTGCCCTCACACACAAGGGCTGCACCTAGCAACCACCAACATTGTTCGTCTCCCTTCTCTCTCGTTAACATGATATCAGAGCAAGGTCTGCTCTAGGCCGCCGTCTCTCTCCATCGATAGTCCCTCCCTCTTCTTCCTCCTTGTCCGCCGGATCTTCCCCTTCCTTCCTCCCTCCGGATCTTCTCACCGCGGCACCGGCAGCAGCAGCTGCGGCTGAGCCCCCGCATGGCGTGCAGCCGTAATCCGCCGCTTTGAGGATCTTCGGGTGATCCGACGGCGATCTAAAATCTAAACCAGAGGACTAGTCTCTCTACGGTTATTATTCTAGTCACACATCCTCCATGTGTGATTAGGAAAATCGTCCGGAGGCTGTGAATGTGTCATAACGCATTTCTCTTTGTTTCTTGTGTGATGTGTATCTCTCCGTCACCTCAGTCTTCTTTGTGGCATGTATCAATCCGTCACACAGTCCCGTTCTGTAATGGGGGACATCAAGACGCCTATGATCTACAACGAGGTGTCTCCTATCGCCTCCGTCAAGCTCGACGGGAAGAATTTTCTTCTATGGATGAATGTTGTCCTGGAGTCTTGTGACAAGGCGGGACATGTTGACTTAGGTCCTCTGGCCTCTACTGACAAATGATATGCTGAATGGAAGCGTCATGATAGTCTGGTGAAGACTTGGTTGTGGAACAACATGGAACCTGCAATTGCGACAAGGTTCATGTTCTATTCAACAGCTAAGGAGATATGGGACGCAGTGAAGCAACATTATTCTTAAGAAAAAAATGCGCTTCGCCAATTCATGATCTATGACCGTTTGTTTGCTGAGAGGCAGGGTGACAGATCTCTTGAGGAGTACTTTGGAGCTATTCAGGCACTTGCTCAAGAGCTGAGCTATTATCATCCAGTGACTGTTGCTGAACAGATCAAGGACAGGGATGATCTAGTTACATAAATTTTTATCCGGGCTTAACCCTTTGTGCGGTTCCGCCCAGAGTGTCATTCTGGCTTCTGATAAATTACCCAGATTTGTGGAATCCTACTCAAGAATACAACAATCTATCTTTGAGTCTGCTACTCTTCTAGGGAGTCTCATGCATCCGTAGCTGCTGCGGTGAGAGGGGGACGACCTGGTATGGGCAGAGGACGTGAGACACGTCCTAAGTGCACTTTCTGTGACAAATTGGGACATACAGTGGAGAAGTGCTGGAAGAAACATGGGAGATCTGCTGCACCACCTGTAGGGACAACACATTATGCCACTACTACATATTCCTCTTCTTCTTCTGCTGTGGGAACTGCTTCTGGAACCGGTATCACTCTTACTCAAGAGGAGTATGATCGGTTTATTCAGGCTACACAACACATAAGTATGGGATCATCATCATCATCGTCAGCAAACCTGGCATCTACTGCGGGTAATCAGGCTACATCTCTCAGCTTCTGGCTCTACTTCGTCTTGGGTGGTTGATTCTGGCGCGTCACAGCACATGACTGGTATGAGGAGATTGCTCCACTCTATTGACTCATATATCCCTCACCAATCTGTTACACTGGCAGATGGTTCAGTGAGGAGAGTGTTAGCTAGTGGATCTGTCCCTCTAACACCCAAGATTGATCTCAAATCTGTACACTTTGTGCCTGAGTTTCCTTTTAATCTTCTTTCTGTTGCAAAATTGATTGACACTGTAAAATGTACGGTAACATTTAGGCCTTCTTGTTTTGTATTACAGGATCTCAAGAGTATGAGGACGATTGGTGGGGGACCTTGGAAAGGTGATCTCTACCTTTTTCATGGTGACAGTCTGCCTCGCCAAGTATCTGATCCTGCTCCATCCGTCCTATTGAGTGGTTCCCCCTTACTATGGCATTGCAGATATGGACATCCTTCCTTAGAGAGCCTGCGCAAGTTGGAACCAGAGTTGTCCCAAGTGTCATCTTTAGAGTGTCAGTCATGTCAGCTGGGAAAGCATCATAGGTTATCTTATCCCAGTCGTGTCAATAAACGGGCTTCTTGTCCTTTTGAGTTAGTCCACAGTGATGTGTGGGGTCCTGTTAAAGACCAGAGTTATAATGGTTTTCATTACTTTATTTCTTTTGTGGATGATTTTTCTCGAATGACATGGATCTACCTTCTCAAAAGTCAAGAGTCTGTGCTATTTATTGTGAAACATTTCCATACTGCAATAAAAGTCCAGTTTGACTGCAATATAAAAATTCTTCAATCTGATAATGCTTTAGAGTATGTTCAAAAGGCTATGTCTGATTTTTGCAGCTCTGTAGGTATGATCCATCGCACATCGTGTCCTTACACCCCTCAGTAGAATGGGGTAGCTGAGCAGAAAAATCGCCATCTGCTTGATATTGCTCGATCTATTATGTTTCAATCCAATGTACCTAAGAAATTCTAGTCTGAAGCCCTTTTAACTGCTTGTTTCTTAATTAATAGACAACAATCCTTGGTTCTTAAAGGACAGACTCCCTTCTCTGTGTTGCGACCCACGAATCAACCTTTTTCTGTCCCCCTTAGAGTGTTTGGTTGCACTTTCTTTGTCCATAATGTTGACCCTAAGGCCGACAAGCTTTCTCCTAGGTCTATTAAAACTTTGTTCATTGGTTACTCTAGTACTAGAAAAGGATACAAGTGTTACTGTCCTAGTCTTCGTTGGATGTTTGTGTCTAGGGATGTTACTTTCCATGAGACCACTCCATATTTCTCCGATGCTATGAGTAGGGGGGGGCAATTGAGAGAGGGAGTGCCACCAATTTTTCAGAGTGATAGAGTGGCACCATCTGTGCAGAGTGAGGGAGCGCCACCTATCATTCCTGATTATACCTTTATTCCGGATGAGCAAGCGGCAAACAGGTCTGTTATTGAGCACTACCCACATGTTTTTAGTAGGCGAGGCAGACAGGATCCAGAAGTGGTAGCGACACCAGTCTCTGAGCCTTCATCTTTGTCTTCTACTCATGGGATTCCTGCAGAAGCATCAGATCTTGATCTTACTATTGCTGTTAGGAAAGGTACTCGCTCTTGTACTATTAGACATCCTATTACAAATGTGTGTTGTCTGTCCCACTTATCTAAGCAGGCCCGCGCATTTGCTATTGGGATTGATTCTGTTGATATACCAAGGAATCACTATGATGCTATGAAGGACAGTGGCTGGAAACAGGCAATGCAACTTGAGATGTCAGCTCTTTTGCAAAATGATACATAGGATCTTGTTGACTTAGCTACAAGGAAGAAAGCAGTGGGTTGTAGATGGGTTTTCACCATCAAACATAATCCAGATGGATCTGTTGAGAGGTTGAAGGCAGATTGGTTGCAAAAGGCTACACACAGACCTATGAAGTAGATTTCTTTGAGACTTTTTCTCCAGTAGCTCGTCAAAATTCTGTGCGAATTATTATTTCTCTGGCTACTACCTTTGATTGGCCCCTATTTCAGCTTGATGTTAAGAATGCCTTTCTACATGGTGACCTCCAAGAATAGGTATATATGGAGCAACCTCCTGGGTTGCTCAGGGGGAGTGTCAGAAGGTCTGTAAATTGAAGAAAGCCATATATGGTTTGAAACAGTCTCCTCGAGCGTGGTTTGATAAGTTTAGTGAGGTTGTACTCCAGATGGGTTTTTCTCGCTCCCATGACTGATCACTCTTTATTCTACTCTAGCTCTTCCTGTGGCTCTATCATTATGGCAGTATATGTTGATGACATAGTAATTACTGGAAGTGATTCTACATGCATATCTCATGTGAAGGAAGGGTTGCAGAGACACTTCCAAACGAAGGACCTGGGTAAACTGAGATATTTTCTGGGCATTGAGGTGCTTAGATCTCATGCAGGTGTCAATCTATCTCAGAGGAAATATGTGCTGGACTTACTACAAGAGACATGCATGACTGGATCTAAACCGGTATCTACTCCTATGGATTATCACATCAAGGAGACGGTTGATGATGTTGAGTACTCAGATCCAGGATATTACAAGAGAATAGTTGGCAAGCTAATATATCTGACTGTTACACGACCTGACATTTCTTTTGATGTAGGAGTTGTGAGTCAACATATGCACTCACCACGACAGTCACACTGGACAGGAGTTTGCCGGATTCTGAGATATCTGAAGAGCGCTCCTGGTAAAGGGATCACATATTCTAAACCCAAGGTGCCTCCATCTACTTTGACTCTCACTGGGTACTCAGATGCAGATTGGGCTGGTGATCATACTGATAGAAGATCTACATCAGGCTATTGTACTTTTCTAGGTGACCATTTGATTACTTGAAAAAGCAAAAAGAAGAATGTGGTAGCCAGATCCAGCACTGAGGCTGAATACCGTGCTATGGCCCATGCATGTTGTGAACTACAATGGGTCAAATCCGTTCTTTCTGAGTTAAAAATCACTATTATGTCTTCTATGGAGCTCAAGTGTGACAACCAGTCTGCTATACACATTGCCAGGAATCCTATCTTTCATGAGCGTACAAAGCATATAGAAGTTGATTGCCATTTTATTCGTGATCAAATCAAAGATGGCACTAGTGTGACGCCATACGTCAAGTCTGAAGATCAACTGGAGGATATCTTGACAAAGCCTTTGGGTCCGACAACTTTTCAGAGATTATGTGGCAAGCTGGGCATACACGATGTGTACTCTCTAGCTTGAGGGGGAGTGTGAAACAACCTGCTTCCCTGTCGATACCATCGACAGGTGGTCGATGGTATCGAGATTATCACAGCAACCAGACAACAGTCTGTCGATGGTATCAACAGAAGGTCAGCGGCGGAAACCGGCGATCTGTCTCTTGTCTCTATTTTTATTATACCATTTGTTTTATTGTTTTTCTAGGATTTTATCCTTTGTACCACCTTGTATCTTACCCTAATATATAAAAAGGAGTGAGACGGCTATTGCCCTCACACATAAGAGCTGCACCTAGCAGCCGCCAACATTGTTCGTCTCCCTTCTCTCTTGTTAACAATATATTATTCCATGTCTAACCTATCTATACTAATCATTTTTCACAAATTTAAAATAAAGTAGAAACATATACTATATTTTCAAACTTACTAACTACTAAGTTGCCTACTTATCATAAGTTTTAAATGGCTAAATATTCATATAGTGATTAGGACTATATCTATTTGTATCAATACATAGGTATGCGTACATACCGGGATCATTACCTAGAAACGATTAGCTTTACAGATTAATCATGGTTCATTTTTCATGGAACATGTTCAAACATCTTTAGTCTCTTGTACAATAAAATCTTTTTAGTAAAGTATACTTACATGAATCACTGAGCTTACCAATTAATGATATTCATGCACCGTATTATTATGATCGGCTGTGGTCAATTGACCATATAATCAATATGGCAATTACTATGTTTAAAACCTTATCTCCCTAAGCATTGTATAAATCATAGCGTTATGCGTCTTATTTACTTACTATTTAGATATGTAAAATACATCAGTCTTTCTAACCTGTAAGACGATGGAGAAGATCTTCCCTTTCTGTGGAAAAGACTCTGATCTGGGATTCACACAGCTTGGATTTTTTTGGATCATGATATCTCGATGAGGAGGAAAGCCATCGGAGTCGAGATTATTGGTGAGTTACCATAGGCGTGACTGTGTGTCGTCTGCAAGTTTCTATATGCTGCAACCATCACTGCTCTATAGTTACTCCATAACTTGATGAGACGTCAAATCCCTATCCGACTCACTGTTATGGAGTATCAACTCCAAAGGTAAGCGTCGAAAGGAAGGTTTCTACTCCTTGAAACCTCATGGCAACTAGGTAGAGAAGAAGCAAGCTGCATCACGGTCATGTAGATTGGTTTGGGGCTGATGTGATCTGACAGATGGAGTTCCTTGCCAGCCACGTTATGCCGAGGTGTATCAAGTGGATGCAGGGTCACAACAACCACCAACCAGAAATGATCGATGCAGTGGTTGATTTATGATTTTTGTTTGATGATCAGCAAAGGGAGGGCTCAACCAAGGTCTACAATTTTTGTTCTTAGAGTTTGAATCATCAACATGAAGAAGGGAAGTTTAGGGAATAGGTTGCTTCAAATTTTAGGTGATGGATAGCCTGCAAGGTGATATGGGCCGTTATAGATGGTGGTTAATTAGGTGGTCCATGACCACTACAGTTGTTGGTGGCGACTTGCAGATGCAAGGAAGATGTGAAGAAGTGGCTAGGATTATGTTGGGAATGACCAGATGAGGGAAGGCCATAGTGCAGAAGGGCGACATAGGCAATGGCGCCACAACCAACCGCGACCGCAAACAATTTGTAGGCCTGCATCACCACTGTCGGCGATTGCACCTAGTGGTGATGGTTTCTCTCTGCACGCACAGGGTACAAGGAGGAAAAGAGGTGACGACGACTAGGGTTAGAGCAAGAAGAGAGAATGGCAAGGAGGAAGAAATATGAGAGGAAGAGGAGGGCAACAACACCTGCGGTTATTGGTGGACAGCCATTCGCGGCTACTATCCACGCGAGGGACGTGGTCAAAGGGTAGAAGAGGTTAACACCCGTGTTACTGATGAGTAGAAGGAATCAGATGTAATATAGTTTGAATTAGATAATTAATGTCAGTATTATGTGTACTCATTAATTAATTCAATGTGCAAATACAGTTGGATTGACATGAAAATTGATGGCTATGCTAATTAGAATATGGGGAATCCAATTCTACCTTCAATTTTTCTTTTTGATGCTATTTGATAATTTATCCTTCTATTAGAGTGATAAGTATACATTTATTATATTTATTCCCCTTTTAATTTGTGTCACTATTCATTATTTATCTATTTTCCCTCATGTTCTAACCTAGGAATATTCTAGACTATGAAATTAGGGTTAAAAGTAACTAATTAATTGGTGAATCATTATATTCAATCCTGAATTTGAAGACATAATTAGTAATTTATCATGAACCTTATATAAAAGGTTATTTGTTAAAAAATATATTTTCTTGGCTCCAATTACTCTCAAATGATTTAATTTAAAGAAAAAGTAGTTAATGCTAATCGCTGACATAATGAAAGATGAGCCTAAGGAGTGAGATGGTTGAGCTATATACCAAGATTCTAGTATGTTGCATAGCCTTTTTAAGAAGTCTTACTTTTCCCAAAATACTCCCACTTATAAACTTACCCACCAGGTTGGTCCATATATCCCCATATAAGAAAGTATTTTTGACATCACATTGACATAACTGTTAGCTTTGATTCAAAAGGATAGAATTAAGAATACACAAAATTTAGACAAGCAACATGAGAAAAGGTGTCAAAATAATTAACCCCAACTTCATGTGCATCCTCTGACAACAAGCTTGGCCTTTAGGCGTTCTGCGGTTCCATCAGACAAATATTTACAGCGAAAACCCAACTGCAACTAATAGTATGACTTCCAAAAGGAGGGTCAACAAAAGCTTCCTTCACCCATACACAAACAGACCCCCACATATCCAATACAAAATACTATTGCATATATGTGTAGATCTACTAGTAGATTGCTCTAATAAAATTTAATTTATTAATTTGTTCATGTGGCTGTAAAACACCATGAAGGCATTTATCAAAATTTCCATCGGAACTTTTGTTTATGGCATCGAAATGGTGTCAAAATTGGATATTTTCTTTCTTATATTGAACTCAAAAGTTTTTTGTATCATTCAATATACAATGGATCGCAAAATGAACCATTGTAAAAAAGGGCCAATATTTTAGCCAAAAAATGTGCTTGTAGGTGGATCTTGTTTGTTGTATGCATTAATTATATGGCTTATCTCAATGCCAATATATTTTTGACGCAAAAGAGCTATCTCAATGCTAGATTTAATTTCCTCTTTAAAAAGAGGTTTGTCTTGTGATAGACTATTACCAGTTTGGGTACAAGAGTCATCAAATTCTTTAGCATAACTTTGATATGAATAGTTGGAACTTGGGAGTTTGATGTTAATGCTATGTGCTATAATATGATCCCATGCAAAACAAAAATTGCTAGAGAGGTTTTGGGAAAGTCCAAAGGGCGTGGGCCTCCACTGAAAGAGATTTGGTGGTGGAATGATGAAGTACAAAAGGCTATTAAATAGGCTTGCTCAAATCTTGAGATGATGCAACTTTTCATATGCACAAGCAAACAAAGAAAGAAGCCAAAGAGGTTCTTCAAGGGGTAAGATCTAGATTTATAAGAAGCTGGACACAAGAGAAGGGAAAAGAGATATATATAATGGCTCGTATAAGATAAAGGAAAGGAAGAGACTTGGGTTAAGTAAAATGCATCAAGAATGAAGATGGTAGATTACTGGCGAAGGATGATTATATCAAGAACTAATAGAAAAACTACTTTCATTAGCTTTTCAATGGAGACACCGTGAATAATGCAAGAGACTCATGTTACATGAATACAAGAGATATCATTTACACGACGAGTATCAGTATTTGAAGTCAAGAATGTTTTAAACAAGATGAAAATGAGAAAGGCATGTAGACTAGATGGTATTTGGATTGATGTGTAAAAGAACATGGGGGATGAAGGATATATCATCATCATCTAAGCCTTAATCCCAACTGTGTTGGGGTCGTCTATGAAGGATATATGTGGTTACAAATTTCTTAAATAAGTTCATGAAGATAAATAAGATGCTGGATAAGTGGAGATGTTCGGAACTACACAAATTACGAAGGTATCAAGTTGATGAGTCATACTATGAAATTTTAGGAGAGGATTATCGAGCAATGAGCAAATGCTAAGATCTATAATGCATATATCAAACGACCAATTTGATTTCATGCTTGTAAGATCAACTACAATCGCCATCTTTCCGATAAGTAGGCTTATCGGCAAAGTATATAGAGAAAAAAAGAGATCTTTGTATGATTTTTACTGATTTAGAAAAGAATTATGATTGAGTACCCCTGGAAGTGTTGTGGATGGTCTTGGAGAAAAAACTGTCCAATACATTGACTTTGTTAGAGAGTATATATTAGCCTATTTAGTTAATAGGTTAATTAGTTAGTGGGCCTTTAGTGTCTCAACCCGTTAGATTACTTGTGTCCCAAGTCTAAGGGTTTCTCCCTTGCTCCTATATATAGGACAGGGCTGTACGTCTTTTATTCTTTGAATCAATCTAATACATTCATTCTTATTTCTCACATGGTATCAGACTAAGTTGGCTCCTAGGGAACCCTAACCTAGACGCCGCCCCTATTCCCTCTCCTCTTCGGCACACACACAACTATAGCTGCCGCCGCCTCTCTCTTGTAGAGAAAGCGACCAAGGGGGAGCGCCTTCGCCTGTGGGCAGCTGCCGCCATCTCCATGGCTTAAGCCGGCCGGCCGGCCGCCAGGCGTATTCCCAACCTCCATGGCTTATCCTCCTTTTTCTTAAAGATTTGACCTTATTTCTATACGTCGACGATCTCCTTCCCGATGACCAATCCATCAGCCGCCAATGACGATCAACAACAACAGCCTGCAACAATTAACGCCACCATCACTCCCGCCGCCACATCACGCCACCGCCACATCACGCCGCCACATCATCCTGCGCAAGCGCCGCCGACCGCTGGTTTCTAGCAGACACTACCGCCGATCAGCAAGCTAGACACCGAATACGGTCAGCAAACGGTGCTGTCCTCGACCATAGTTCAAACCGGCATGGTATCAGTCGACCAACAACAACCATTGTCGCCAATTATAGGAGCAACACCACCGTTGCCGGCCTCATCCAAGGCAGCAACCATAACTGCCGCTGAGTAGCAATCAACGCCATCACAATCGGCATTTGTAGCTGCTGCAGCCGCTGCTGCCTACATGAGCAATCATCGTCATCTTTCGTGTCCGTCCGCTACCGTGTTGCTACCTCATTATCCAGCAACCGTATCCCCAGTCGATGATCACACTCTTCAGCCGTTGTCGCCATCATCCAGGCCCCTAGGTGGCTGCTATTCATCCCGTCTACTTAGCCACAGTTGACCCTCGCCATCGCCACCCATTATCTCTGTTCATTCAGCCTGCTGTCTGCATACCATCATTTGTAGCTGTTAATATATCTTTACTTTGTGTTTATTTCATATTTCATATTACTGCTGTACCTACATGTAATTTTCCCTTTACTATAAATAGAGAGGAGAACCCTATTTGGTCTCTCACGTTGCCAGTGTGCAACAACGCTCCATTCGTCTCTTCCGCTTACATGGTATCAAGAGCAGGTTAGCGCTCCGCCCAGCGTCGCCCCTCCCTCCCGCCCGTTCTCCTTCGGCGCCGCCCCTCCCTCCCGCCCCTCTCTTCTCCCTCCTAGCCAGCCGCCGCCGGTCCCTTCTAGCCGCCGGCCGCCGCCGCCAGCAGCAGCGGCTGCTCCTTGCCGTCGGCGCGCGGCAGGAGCGCAGGAGCCTCCCTGCGGCGCTGCTGCTAGCCGCCTAAGGGAGGGTTCCCACCGCCGTCCATCGCCGCTGGACTTCGGTAGTCCATCTCATGCTGCCGTAGGTCCAGCCGCAAAGATCTAAAGGCTCCGTCTACGTCTCCGGGAACTTTTTCAGCACCTTTCGGTCCCTTTTCGGACGCCGACCCTGCTGCTTGGGGATCTCCGGTTGATCCAACGGCCTTCTAAAGCCCTACCCGGAGGTCTCGTCTCTTCCACAGTGCTTTCCTAATCACATCTCCTTCATGTGTGATTAGGAACCTATCGTTTGAAGGCTGTCGATGCGTCAGTAACGCATCCTCTTTCCAGTTTCTGTTGTGACGTGTATCTCTCCGTCACGGGACGCGTATCTGTCCGTCCACTCAGCCTTCTTTGTGACGTGTATCACTCCGTCACACATATCCCAGTTACATCATGGAGAACAAGGCCTATTATGAGGTCTCGCCTATTCCTATCAAGCTCAATGGGAAGAACTTTTTGCTATGGATGAATGCGGTTCATACTGTCTTGGAATCGCGCGATCGGGCAAAGTTTGTTGATTCTGCACCTCTCACTAGCACTGACAAAGACTATGCCGAGTGGAAACGTCTTGACAGCCTAGTGAAGACTTGGCTTTGGGGTAGCATGGAACCTTCTATTGCTTCTAGGTTCATGTTCTACTCCACTGCTAAGGAGATTTGGGATGCTGTTAAGCAGCACTATGCTCAAGAGAAGAATGCTCTTCGCCAGTTTATGATCTATGATCGTCTGTTTGCAGAGAAACAAGGTGATAGATCACTTGAAGAGTATTTCAGTGTGATTCAAGCTATCTCCCAGGAGTTGAGCTACTATCATCCAGTGAAAGTTGCTGAGCAGATTAAAGATAGAGATGATCTTGTCACTGCTAAATTTCTATCTGGCCTTAGCTCCTCATTTGGTTCAGCAAGAAGTGTGATACTTGCGTCCGATAAATTGCCGAGCCTTGCAGAAGCTTTCTCTAGGATTCAACAGTCCACCTTTGAGTCAGTTGATCCTACTCCTGTTGTTCCTTCTGGAGATTCTCATGCCTCCATTGCTGCAGCAGTTCGCGGAGGACGACCTGCACCTATACCAGCTGACAGACCTGGCTTGGGCAGAGGACGTGGGACTCGTCCTCGATGCACTTTCTGTGACAAACCTGGACATACTGTCGAGAAATGCTGGAAGAAACATGGGCGACCTGCCGCCCCACCTGTTGGAGCTGCCAATTGTGCTACTTCAGACTCTACTACTGCAAGCTCGAGTTCCTCTGGCATCACACTTACTCAGAAGGAGTATGACAGGTTTATTCAGGCAACTCAACATTGGAGTATGGGCGCCTCATCTGCTTCTACCGCAAACCTTGCATCTACAGCGGGTAATCAGGCTACATCTTTTATGGCTTCTGGATCCGCAACTCCCTGGGTGGTTGACTCTGGTGCCTCCCAGCACATGACTGGTATGAGGCGATTGCTCCGCACACTTGACTCATATATTCCTCACCCATCTGTTACTTTGGCAGATGGTTCTGTGAGGAAGGTGTTAGCTAGTGGTTCTGTGTCCCTTACACCAGATATTGATTTGAAATCTGTTCATTTTGTACCTGAATTTCCATTCAATTTGCTTTCTGTTGCCAAGTTGATTGACACTGTAAAATGCACAGTAACATTCGGGCCCTCTTGCTTTGTTTTACAGGATCTCAAGAGTTTGAAGATGATTGGTGGGGGGCCTAGGAAAGGTGATCTCTACCTCTTTCGTGGTGATTATCTACCTCGCCATCCACCTCCTGCTCCAGTTTCCTCCGCCATGCTGAGTGGTTCCCCCTTGCTGTGGCATTGCAGATATGGACATCCTTCCTTAGAAAGCTTGAAGAAGTTGGAACCAAATCTAGCTCATGTGTCCTCTCTAGAGTGTCAGTCATGTCAGTTGGGCAAACATCATCGGTTATCCTATCCTGTTCGTGTCAATAATCGGGCTTCTAGTCCGTTTGAGTTAGTCCATAGTGATGTATGGGGTCCTGTTAAAAACCAGAGTTATAATGGTTTTAGCTATTTCATTTCCTTTGTGGACGATTACTCTCGCATGACATGGATTTACCTTTTAAAAAGTCGTGAATCTGTACTTTCCATTATCAAACATTTTCATAAACAAATTCAGGTTCAATTTAACTGCAATATCAAAATTTTTCAATCTGATAATGCCGAGTATGTTCAGAAAGCGATGAATGAGTTTTGCAGTTCGGTTGGTATGATTCATCACACCTCTTGTCCTCACACTCCTATGCAGAATGGCGTTGCTGAGAGAAAGAATCGCCACCTTTTGGATATCACTAGGTCTATCATGTTTGAATCCAATGTGCGTAAACGTTTCTGGTCTGAACCTCTTCTCACTGCCTGTTTTTTGATTAATCGGCAGCCCTCTTCTGTTTTGCATGGACGCACTCCCTTCTCTGTCTTACGCCCTATGGATAAACTATTTCATGTTCCGCTTCGGGTTTTTGGTTGTACATACCTTCGTTCATAACTTTGATCCCAAACAAGATAAACTCTCTCCTAGGTCCTTGAAAACCTTGTTTCTTGGTTACTCTGTTACGAGTAAAGGTTACAAGTGTTATTGCCCGAGTTTGCGTCGTATGTTTGTTTCTAAGGATGTCACCTTTCATGAAACCAGTCCATATTTTGCAAATTCTATGAGCAAGAGGGAGCAATTGAGTGAGGGAGTGCCACCCGCAATTCCAAGTGAGGGAGTGCCACCTATCATTGTTGAGGACATACCGCATGATCCACCTACCATTCAAACCAGGTATATCACAGGCGAGGTAGACAAGATCCAGATGAGGTAGCGGCACAAATCCATGAGCCTCCTTCGCCATCTTCTACTCAAGAGATTCCTGCAGAGGCTTCTGACCTTGATCTTCCTATTGCTGTCCGGAAAGGTATGCGTTCATGTACTATTAGACATCCCATATCAAATGTATGTTGTTTGTCGCACTTATCTACACAGGCTCGTGCATTTGCTGTTGGGATGGACTCCATTAAGATACCAAGAAGCCACTTAGAGGCTCTGAAGGACAGTGGGTGGCAGCAGGCAATGCAGGTGGAAATCTCTGCTCTGATTGACAATGGCACATGGGATCTTGTTACTTTACCTGCGGGAAAGAAAGTTGTGGGCTGTAGATGGGTCTTTACAGTCAAACACAACCCTGATGGATCGATTGAGCGGTTGCAGGCCAGATTGGTAGCAAAAGGCTACACCCAGACATATGGAGTGGACTTCTTTGAGACTTTTTCTCCAGTTGCTCGTCTCAATTCTGTGCGGATCCTTATATCTCTAGCTACTACCTTTGATTGGCCTCTTTTCCAGCTGGATGTCAAGAACGCCTTTCTTCATGGAGATCTTCAAGAAGAGGTGTACATGGAGCAACCACCAGGTTTTGTTGCTCAGGGGGAGTGTCAGAAAGTCTGCAAATTGAAGAAGGCTATCTATGGGTTAAAGCAATCTCCTCGAGCTTGGTTTGACAAGTTCAATGCTGTTGTTTTACAGATGGGCTTCTCTCGTTCCATGACTGATCACTCTCTATTTTATTCAAATTCTTCTGGTGGGTCCATCATTATTGCTGCCTATGTTGATGATATTGTGATTACTGGCAGCGATTCTACATGCATATCACGTGTGAAGGAAGGACTAGAACAACACTTTCACACGAAGGACCTGGGGAAGCTGAGATACTTTCTAGGGATTGAGGTTCTTAGATCCCATGCAGGTATAAATCTCTCCCAGAGGAAGTATGTGCTTGACTTGCTACAGGAAACGGGTATGACTGATTCTAAGCCCGTATCCACTCCTATGGATTATCACATCAAGGAGGTGGACGATGATACTGCATATTCAGATCCAGGTCAGTACAGGAGAATAGTTGGGAAGTTGATTTACCTAACTGTCACTAGACCTGATATTTCCTTTGCTGTTGGAGTAGTAAGTCAACATATGTGCACACCACGACAGTCACATTGGACAACTGTATGCAGGATTCTGAGATATCTGAAAAGTGCTCCTGGAAAGGGGATCACTTATTATAAACCAAAGAGTCCTCTATCTTCTTTGACTCTCACAGGTTATGCAGATGCAGATTGGGCTGGTAATCAAGTTGATAGAAGATCCACATCTGGCTACTGCACCTTTCTTGGTGATCATCTGATTACTTGGAAAAGCAAGAAACAACAAGTGGTAGCACGGTTTAGTACTGAGGCTGAGTACCGTGCTATGGCACATGCATGCTGTGAACTACAATGGATCAAATCTGTTTTATCTGAGCTGAAGATTTTGATTCAAACTCCCATGATTCTCAAGTGTGACAATCAATCTGCTATACATATTGCCAGGAATCCTGTCTTCCATGAGCGCACAAAGCATATAGAAGTTGACTGTCATTTCATCAGAGATCAGATAAAGAATGGCAATGTTGTGACGCCATATGTCAAGTCTGAAGATCAACTAGCTGATATCTTGACAAAGCCATTAGGTCCAGCAGTGTTCCAGAATTTATGCGGCAAGCTGGGCATCCACAATGTGTACACTCCAGCTTGAGGGGGAGTGTTAATATATCTTTACTTTGTGTTTATTTCATATTTCATATTACTGCTGTACCTACATGTAATTTTCCCTTTACTATAAATAGAGAGGAGAACCCTATTGGGTCTCTCACGTTGCCAGTGTGCAACAACGCTCCATTCGTCTCTTCCGCTTAAACATCAAACTCCACCATCACCTCCGCCTATGTCTACTCTCAGTTCAACAAAGTTACTGACGTCCTCCAAAATTTCAAGGTCTAATTTTTTTGTGGGGCGGAGTCGGATCCCCACATTTGTTCGCTTAAGGGCTAGACAAATGTCGTCTCTGGTCGGGATTAGATTCATTTAATTTTTCTACTCGGATCTTACATTGACCCATTTAGCATCTTCTCTCCAGTTATCGGTTTCCAAACTCTACATACTGCACTTCTCAGTTTCACAGATTCCTCTCCTTCACCAATTCCTTTCCCACCCTTCCACCCATGGATTAAAATTTCGATCGAAATTGCGAAATTTCGCTCGAATTTATATTTTTTTTCAATCGGACATCGAAATCTATGATCGGACACGAAATGGAGGGAATGGGACGTAATTTCGCAAAAAGTTCGACCCTAGGTGTGAAATTTTGCAAAATAGGGTGAAATTTCGCAGCAAAAAGGCCAGTTTGGGCTGTAATTTCGCGAAATGGTACAGAAACACAACTTAAATTTTGAGAAATTTGTTCCCAATGCTATTAAAACTACATCTTGGGTATTTTGGCAATTGTTTTTTAATCTCTTGGATCTAAAGCCTATTTCCCTTAATTTTAAGGCATGTTTTCGCTATCTCTAGACCATCTATACATTACATTCATCCATTCCTACACAAGGAATTAAATGCCGATACCGACAACTTATCGACGGCGTGGAAATAGATATTTACAGGTATACCGACGGAAATATCGACAGATGCAATCCTGGACTTATCGACGCCTAAATGAACGAATTAAATCATAAAATTTTACAGGCGTGGTCTCAACACCTAGATGCAACGTTTTATGCAATAAAATTCTATATTGGGTATGTTGGGGGGGGGTCAATCATGTGGGAGGTAAGGAATCAATCCTGCTTTTTTGAGATTTCGATGAAGGATTTCGATGACAAAATATAAGAATTAAGATCTGAAATTTTAGTAGCACAATCCATAAACGCATGTTTACACACTTATGCAATAATATTCAACTTACAACAAACATATAACAACATAGTAAATTACTAAGTACTAACTCACATCAGTTGTACGTTGAGTGGCGCGCCGGCTGCTGATAAGGATATTGTTGTTCTACATATTGTTCCCATGTCATGAAAGATCTATACGATTTGTTGTATGTGACAACATGCTCCTCATATACTTCAGGATTCACATACTGCATCATCCCAATCTTTGGAAAATGTTCTTGTAAATCTTTGAGATATTGAGCCTTGTTTGCTGAATTCCTGGGAGGCTGAGAAGAAGCGGGAGGAGGTGCGGGTGCCCTTGCTTGAGGAGCTGGAGGTTGAGGAAAAGGAGGTTGTAATGGATGTCCGGCAATAGGATAAATTGTATGCCCACCACTCCATGTTTGCCCAAAATCACCAGAGTATGCTTCGGTGTTCACCCGAAAGCATCCATAAGGGCTACGGACAGAGTATGCTTCATGATATCCCATACCAGGTCCAAGTTCTAATTGTAACCTTGGTTGTGGGCCTTGTGGTTCAACTTGATATCCAGAATACCCATGTTGAGAAGTCTGAGATGGGTATGGAAGTGTCTGCCCAAATAACATATCTCCAAATGAATGTTCTTGAGATTGAGATTGAGAGTCAGATATACTCAATGCATCCATTGATTCAGCAACATCAGAATGATAATCACTTGGACTCCGGTATTGTGGTTGTGGTTGTGGATTAGATGGGTAGGAGTAGGGGTAGGGGCTTGGAGTTGTGGGCATTGCGGCATTTGGTGGAGGTGCACCGCTGTAATCTTTCCCAGTTCGAGTTTTTCTTCTTTGAAATTTTTTTTCAGGCATGGGATATTCTTGTTGTTGTGGAGGTGCACCCCTAGTAACATAAGGCCGATCATCATGTTCAGGATCCACAGCTGGAGGATATTCTGGAGAGCGTTGACTTTGATTACCACCATCATTATCATTGTCACTATCATCAGACTTAGATTTAGAACCAGTTGAAGAAGAAGAATTTGAGCTACCTAACTGCTCTTGTACTCTTCTATCTATTTCCATATCAACATTTACATGTGCAGCTTCAGGCTCAAGTCTTTCAGGCGGATTATCAAGAATAATATCATCACCGTTGTTTGGCTCAAATTGATCTTCTATGTATGGATCTGGACGCCCATCTAAATTATCAAGAACAGGACGACCTATCTCATTCATCCATTCCTCTAAAGGATTTTCTGAATCTTCCTCCAGCCCTCTATGTCTGTCAGTGCTGAAAGTGTATGCGGTGTCAATGGGATCGTGGACAACAGCAAAATCCACTTCCCTATAGTTGGCATCTCGTATTGCTCTAGCCCTCAACCGCATGTTGTAGTGAACGTAGACAAGGTCCCTCAACCTGTTTGCCCCAAGCTTGTTCCTTCTCTTTGAGTGTATCAGATTGAATGTGCTCCAATTTCTTTCACAACCCCCTGCAGATGTTGTTTGAGCAAGGAGACGAACAGCCACTTTTCTTAAATGGGGGGCACCCGTTCCATTCCAAACCCACCACTCACAAGGATCACCTGCCTCACGATCAGAAACCGCATTTGGATGTCCAAAACATCCAGTGCCTTCACGGAAATGGCGCAACTGCAAAAAAAAACATCATTTACGATATTTAGATGATGAAATCAAAGTGATGACTAATGAGTAATGACTAATGAGACATTAAGAATGTAAGTAATATAGTTATCTTATACCTCATCCAGTACTAGCAATCGCTCTTCTGGAGAGGTAATGAACTTGTTGGTGACTTCTCTCACTGCAGTCATTAGAGTCGGATTCAATCCAAGCGTTCGTGAGTATTGGAACCTCGGATTCAAATAGTAAGCTGTCACAAATATAAATAAGGAAATTAGAATGACATTTTAATAGGTAGACTATGAGTTAGACAAATAACTCAGAAGTTAGAAACTTAGAACATAATTGATTGAGATATATACCTGCTTTATGCAATGGATGCAAAAGCATATTTGTCCAACGAGACTCATAAATTCTGATGTATTGCTCATTGGACTTAGGAGCTGCTTCTTTGATGCGGTCCACCATTGAGGTCATTGCATCATATAAAAAAGGCATTGTTGCAGTTTTGTCACCATCTACCAGCCTCAATACCTTGACAATTGGTTCCATTATTCGCAACACCCTAGTAACCTTATCCCAAAAAGGTCTGCTGGCAATCAACTGCTCAATTCTACTGCCAACTGGGGTATTGTGCTCCTTCATGGAGGTCCACTCCACTCCATTGAAGAGCCTCCTAAGTCCATCCTTTTTGGACTTTAATGATTGTAAGGCAAGAAAGTTTGTTGCAAATCTAGTTGCACCTGTTCTAATCAAATCACCTCCACAATACTCACGTCGCCTCATTGCATTCAATAGAAAAGAATGGTTGTAGATGAATCCTGTGATCAACCTACCATCAATGATAACAGATTTAATGAATTCAATTGAGCCAATGTCCTTGAGAATGAGATCTATGCAGTGGGCAGCACATGGTGTCCAGTATATGGGATATTTCTTCATTAAACTGTCCCCGGCCTTCTTGAAGGCAGAACCATTATCAGTAACTATCTGCACCACATTTTCCACACCAACCTGCTTCATGTATGTCTTCATTAGTTTCTTTATGAACCTGTGGTTCCTGACCTCACCTGAAGCATCAACAGAGTCCAAAAAAATTGTGGATCCACGACAATGTGCAAGAAAGTTGATAATTTGTCTTCTGTTGCCACTAGTCCACCCGTCACACATAAGTGTGACACCATATTCAGCCCACATATTTTTTTGGCCTGAAATCCAGACTTGTAGATCCTTCTTCTCTAGGGGAAGATACTTGTTCATTAATTCATATGAAGTGGGGGCCTTGACGCCCCTCCCAGAATCCCCTATCACATCTACCATATGTTGCAGATACGGTTCAGTTGCAACATGTGCAGGTATACCATGAGCAAAGAAGAACTTACCCACTGCCTTGCCGACCTTATCTTTTGCACCAGTGAACATTGCTTTAATGCCTTTTTGCCTAGCTTCAGGCCTCCTAACCCCTGGCTCATCAACATGCCTCAATCTCGTACTAGCAGAACGGAAAAGTGTATCAATGCCACCTTTCTTCCTTTTTCCATGACCAGCTCTGTCTTCATCATCATCTACATCAACAACAGGAATACGTGCAGTACCACTGCCTCCACCTGCACCAGATGGCCCATACCTCCTTGTAATTCGATCTGCCTCCTCTCTTTCCCACTCATCTCTGCGGGAATCTCTAAGGGCACGCCTATACGCACGACGTGAATAAGTTGTGTCACAATCAGGAGGATATGCAATGTCATCATCTGATTCTGCAGAAGAACCTGTGCCCCTAACATTGAATAATGTATCTGTGTAACCCCTGTCAGCCTCCTTCATCTTTTGTTGTTTGTGTTTCTTTGCACCCATAATATTTCTAAAATCATCCCTAACACTTTGGGGACACCTTGTGCACATTGCCACATTTTTGTCACCGCCAGTAATGTGACGTTTGAATCTAGTAATCCCCCCTCCACCAATTGTCTTGTTGCAGTAATTGCAAACTATCTTTGCCCTATTGCCTTCAAGAGGCGTGCAGTGATTCCATGCAAAATCCATCACATTCTTAGCTCCACCAACATTACCGGCCCCAGAACCCTCACCATCGCTTGAAGACATCTTCTCAAAAGTCAAAAGTGGACACTGTCACACTGCAAAAAGACAAAGACAAATAAAAATTAGGTGTATGAAATCTATAACCCATTAAGTTGCAAGAAATTAATCTATTTTATGTATTATAGAATCAAACACAACACTTTTAGGCGTATAAATGTTAAATGTATTTATAGAATCAAACACAATATTTTTTAAGATTTTTATTAACAAGAAAAAAGGCTTAAATAAAAAATTTAAGTCTGAAATTAATTTTAAAATTATAAAATCTAATAATTATCTAGTATTAAGTCAAGTGATGTATTACAACTTTACTCATTCCATCTTACATAACACTAACGCATACATTTCTGTAGAAAAAACAAAAAAAAATGATTTTTTTTTATTTTCAGCATTTTAAATAAATAAAAAAACGAAAAATATAAATATTTTTACTATATTTTTGTTTGTATTTGTTCACTTTGCTATTTGGTACAACTTCTTCTACTAAACCTAAGTTAGATACCTACTATTTCTAGTACTTATTGTATTATTACGAATTTAATATTAATTAGTGAAATTATATGTTAATACTAATTAAAAGTAGTAGATCTAGTTATACATTAGTAGATCTACATATAATATTCATAGATCTAATGTTAAATAGCATTAATCCTAAGTTTTTTGATGTAGATCTAAGATTTGGGTGTATTTAGAGATTTTTGGAGAGATTTTATAGTGAAAATAGAAGGAAATAGATAGGAGATGGGTTGGAAATGATGAAGAATGCAAGAAATCAAGAAAACATACCTTGATTACAGCTGATTTGAGCTCCAACGAAGAAAATCGCCTCAAATGAGTAAGTTTTTTCACTCCAACAGCAGCAGCAGGCTCACGTTCGCAAATGACGGCATACCGGGGCGGTATACCGCCCATATCGCCCATAAGTCGGGTATTTTGCACTGAACCCCACCCTTACCGCCGAAAACCGGTCGGTTTTACCGGTAAACCCACCGGTTTACCGAAATTTGCGAGAACAACGGCAGATATGCGTAAACCGATGCCAGGTTGGCTCGGTATCGGTAAACCGAGCGGTATACCGCCGATATCGTCGGTATCTTCTTCCTTGTTCCTACACTTCTATAGAGATTTGGAGAAATACTTCGAAAATAACAAAGTTCTTTCTTGGATCTATGTATAAATGTGTGATGTAACCTAGTTAAATGTGAACACTAGACTTATACAACTTGTAGTTTGTAACTTTTTAACTTGTAAATTGTAATTGTAAGTTATACATTCCAAGCTGTAACTTGAAGTTTTTAACAGTATAACTGTCTAGCAGACTTGCCATTTCTGATCATTTGTGCACTCACTCATCAAGACATGGATCCCACCCTAACCTCTAAACATATAACTTTAATATATAATCTAGTGTATCTTTGTCTAAACATTGTGTATGCAAAATTTCATAATCTAATTCCTTCATTTTGTCATCGAAATTGCCATCGAAATTCTGTCGAAATTGTTCAGCTTCCTTCACTTACAAATGTGGGAGACCCCCACCCCACATATCCAATATGAAATATTAATGCATATTTGAGTAGATCTTGGCGTTTAGATCGTCCTGGTAAATTTTCATAATTTAATTCGCTTATTTGGTTGTCAAAATCGTTAGGGCCGTGAATATCAAAATTTCGTGCGAAATTTCAAATTTTTTTTGTTTTTGGGCCATCGGACTCGACATCGAAATTGGACATTTAATTCTATGCTTCCACGTTCCACCCATCATGTGTGTATCCCCTTTTCCACGTGCGGGGGGTCCTATATCCTTTCCTCCACACCATATACTCATTCTCGTCGTATTTGGAGAGGAAGATATGAGAAGAGAGAGAGCATGAGAAGAGTATGAGGGAGAGCATGAGTGAGAGTATGAGAGAAAGATGAGAGTGATGATACATATATTCCAGGCTACTATCTTCGTGGAGCTTCGTATTGTTCAACACATTTGTTCTCCACTTCCAAACAACATTGAAAGATCTTCATTGCAACATTGACACCAAGCTTCCCACGTTCGTACCACATTATGTAAGTCAGGACAAGAGTTTGCTACGCTTATTTCAGCCCTCTTGTTTCCTCTTCCTTCGGTGTTAATGGTGGTTCTTTTGATCACTCTTGCTGCATTCTTGAGAGACAGATGGGTGCTTTTTCAGACTTCTCAGAAGCTCAGCAATTTCAAGCCTGCCAAGTATACATCTGCAATGTTGATAGTTCATCCAATTTTATCTTCACCGAGCTACTTTCATCACGTCTTCTACGAGCTGCATCTGCTGTTTTAGCGTCACCTTCTGCTGATCTACTTGGGCCTTTCCTTGATGGATGATCTACTTTCCCGTCAAGCCCCTAAGGTTCATGCGGCAGAGTTACGATACCTGCATCGTATCATCAACACATCGTCCGTTTGTGTTTGTGCCACGTTATACACATTTATCAGACGCTTTGAAGATTCCACTACTGCAACATCGTCATTGAAGATCTGCATTCATGTCGCGTTAAGTACGTATTCCAGTGAAGATGGCGTAGTCATGGTATTGATGATCGTCTGCTCCAAAGTGGCGAATTTCTGCTATAGCATTCAGGTTCCATGCTTAGATGTTCTTCCTTCCAAATGCACTCCAAAAGACCTTCAAAGCTCGAGGATCTCCAGCCTGCAGAACACAACTGAAAAGAGGCGTCGTCATCATATGATTTAGGGGGAGTAACAAATTTTGTATGGGGGAGTGATATTTATCTTTCTTTCATTTATCATTTCTTTTATCGTTTTATCGAGTCCTGTAACTCCAAGCTTGGACATGTGTTTCACCCATGGTTCAGCTTGAGGGGGAGTGTTAGAGAGTATATATTAGCCGGTGTAGTTACTAGGTCAATTAGTTAGTGGGCCTTTAGCGTCTCGACCCGTCTAGATTACTTGTGTCCTAAGTCTCAGGGTTTCTCCCTTGCTCCTATATATATGACAGGGCTGTACATCTTTTATTCATGGAATCATTTCAATACATTCATTCTTATTTCTCACAAACTTGATTAAAGACATGTATGATAGCTCAACTGTAATTTTGGAGACTCTTGGAGGAGAGGTGTCAACATTTTCTATGACAGTTTGGGTACATCAAAGATCAACACTCAACCCATATCTATTCGTTCTTATTATGATGAAGTATGTTGAGGATGATATTCCTTAGTGCATGTTATTTGTTGATGATATTGTGTTAAGTGACGAAACAAAAAATGGATTGAATGATAAATTGAACTTTGGAGAATTGTGATGGTATTAAATGGATTGAGATTAGTAGGAGCTGAATTGAATATTTGCATTGCAATTTCAGCCAATCTAGAATCGTGAATGGCGGGACCAAGTCGGACATAGTGGATGTACCAAAATGTGAATAATTTTGTTACTTGGTTTCTATTATTCAGATAGACGGGGATGTTCAAGATGATGTTTGTCACAGTATGGCTGTCAGATGGTTAAATGGAGTACAACTAGAGTTGTGAAGAATAAGATTGGATTGAATGCAATGGGATGAATACAAGACTGGACACCCTCTCCTTTATATAGGAGAGGGGAGACACCCTAAGACCTAGGACGGAAGTAATCTAAACAGCCTAAAATACAAAAGCCCACTAACTAATTAACCTATTAACTAAATAGGCTAATATAAACTCTCTAACACTCCCCCTCAAGCTGGAGCATGGGTGAAACACATGTCCAAAGCTTGGAGGTTACAAGACTCGATAAAACGATAAATGAAATGATAAATGAAAGATAAATATCACTCCCCATACAAAAGATTGATACTCTCCCGTAAACAATACTCCCCCTGAATCATACGATGACAATGCCTCTCTTCTTTGAAATTGTATTCTGCATGCTGGAGATCCTCGAGCTTTGAAGAAGGTCTTTGGAGTGCATCTGGAATGAAGAACATCTGAAGAATGGAACCTGATACTACAATAAGAATTCACCACTAGCAGACGATCCTCAACACCATTACTATGTCATCTTCATTGGATTACGTACTTAACGCGGCACGAACGTGGATGCCCAATGTCGATGTAGTAGTAGCGGAATCTTCGAATTGTCTGAGAAGACGTGCATAACGTGGCACGAACACGAATAGACGATATGCTGGTGATACGATGTAGGCACCGTAACTCTGTCGCATGAACCTTGGGGGCTTGACAGGAAAGGAGATATCATCCATCAAGGAAAGTCCCAAGAAGATTAGCAACAGATAATGTCGAAATAGCAGATGCGGCTCGGAGAAGATGTGATGAAGTAGCTCGGTGAAGATAAATTGGATGAATCAACCTTGCAGAAGTAGATTGGCAGGCTTGTTGAGCTTCTAAAAATCTGAAGAAGCACCCATCTGTCTCATGTGAATGCAGCTGAAGTACACCATCAACACCTAACGTGCATAACACGGTACGAACACGGATAGCTCGGTGTTGAATGATGATCCTTCAATGCTGTCTGGAAGTAGAGAATGGATGTGTTGAACAATGCAAAGCTCCATGAAGATGATAGCCTGGAACATATATAGACTGAATACATATATCATCTTCTTCTCATACTCTCTCTCATACATATTCTCTCACTCTCTCTCTCCTCTCAACTCTTCCTCTCCTCTCTATCCCCCCCGCACACCAAATACGACAAGAGTGAGTGTTTGGTGTGGAGAAATGGACATATGACCCCCCTGCACTGTGGAACGGGATACACACATGATATGGGTGGGTGGGAAAGGAATTAGTGGATTTGAGAGAAATTTGTGTATATGGAGATGTGTAATATGTGGAGAATGAAACCAATAACCGGAGAGAATATGCTAAATGGGTCAATGTAAGATCTGGATAGAAAAATTAAATGGATATAATCCCGAAAAATCCGATTAGGCTAAACTTGGATCCAATTAGCAAAGATGACTAATTAAGGATCCGAATAAGCATTTGGTATACGGAGGCAGTAATAAGGCTGTTTGGTAGCGGTGGAGAGTGATGGGTGACTGTGCTTCAGCCAAGGATAGGCAAAAACGTTGGGGTAGCAACAACGAGATGGAGAGTAGCAGTGGAGCAGCGACCAGAGGTGGATGACGACGGCGGCTGAAGTGTGATCGGTGGTTAGGGATATGGTTGTTGGATGATATGGCTGCAACACAACAACAAGACAAATGACGATGATTGTGTCGCTCCACTGATGTAGCACTTGGCCGCAACGAAAGAGATGATACTGGTCTCCTGCACGACTCCAGAGATATTGAATGCCAAGAGGCTGCATGCGGAGTCAAGTGCGGAGCCTCTCCTTACGAGACGACAAAGGCTGGAGCTGAGGACATCATGGCGATGCAGCGGTAGATGGTTGCTGAATAATGCGATTGCGATGACGTCGACGGATGCGGATGGTGGCTGCTTTTTACAGGCCGCTCGGAATGATGGCTAGGTGATCGCCGGTGGCGGCGCGCTGCTGACGGAGATGGCGCTTGGCGGCTGTTGTCGCTAGCGGATGGCAACACTTTTGCTGTTGCTGCTGGCGGTGGCACTGATTGCGTGGGATAAAGGCGTGGCAGCGGCGTTTGCACGAGAAGGATGATGATAGCGTCGAAAAGGTGATGGTGCCAACACACGGAAAGAAAACTAGATTATTTGAGAAAGAGAAAGATATGCCATGGAGGCCGGGAGATGCCTAGCGGGCAGCCAGCCTAAGCCATGGCAACGGCGGCGGCCGCCCGCATGCGGGGGTTCTTCCCATCGGTTGCTCTTTGGAGAAGACGAGCGGCGGCAACTAGGGCTGCGTGCGCGCCGGAAAGGAGAGGGAGGAGGGGCGGCGGCTAGGTTTCCCTTTGGAGAAAACACGCTCTATTCACGTAGGAATTAATGTTCATGCCGTCGTTACTGTTCACGCCGTCGTTACTGTTCACGACTCTGATAGTGAAGAATAAGATTGGATTGAATGCAATGGGATGAATACAAGACTGGACGCCCTCTCCTTTATATAGGAGAGGGGAGACGCCCTAAGACTTAGGACGCAAGTAATCTAAACGGGCTGAAATACAAAAGCCCACTAACTAATTAACCTATTAACTAAATAGGCTAATATAAACTCTCCAACAAGAGTATTACGTGACATGGTTGTATATGCGGCTAGGCGACCAGGTGTTGTCTGGGGACGCCCAACCGCCTAGGCGCCCAGGCAGAGGCCTAGGCTTTTCCAAGCGTTTTCTTATATATATTATTTTAGTGGATATCAGTTCAACTTATGAATTAATATGATCCCTACATATATGAATATACATTATATATACAAAGTAGTGGATAAATATATACAAATCAGTAAATAAATACAAATCAGTAGATTAATAAATACAAATCGGTAGATAAATAAATACAAACCAGTATCAATAGATATATAAATACAAAACAGTAGATAAATATATACAAATCAGTATATAAATAAATACAAATCGGTAGGCAAATAAATATAAATCAGTAGATGAATAAATAATTTCAAAATCAGTAGAGAAATAAATATTGAATACAAATCCCAAATTTCAGATATGGATGAAGCAACAGCAATAGTTGATGAATAGTTGTTGAGGGTGGGTCGATTAGGGATTTCATATATGAATATACATTATAAATACAAAATAGTGGATAAATAAATACAAATCAGTAAATAAATAAATACAAATCAGTAAATCAATAAATACAAGTCGGTAGATAAATAAATACAAACCATTACTCAGTAGATAAATAAATACAAAACAGTAGATAAAGAAATACAAATCAGTATTTAAATAAATACAAATTGGTAGACAAATAAATATAAATCAGTAGATGAATAAATAATTTCAAAATCAGTAGAGAATAAATATTGAATACAAATCCCAAATTTCAAATAGATAGATAAGGCAGCAGCAATAGTTGATGAATAGTTATTGAGGGTGGGTTAAATTAGCGATTTCATATATGAATATACATTATGAATACAAAATAGTGGATAAATAAGTACAAATCAGTAAATAAACAAATACAAATCAGTAAGTTATACTAATGGGATTCATATATATAACACTGAAACATTTACAGAGAGGTCCACATATAATATGGAAATAACAAAACAACTAACAAAATATATAAAACAGGAATATATGTTAACACTCCCCCTCAAGTTGGAGCATAGATATCAATCATGCCCAACTTGTCCGTCAGTGTGCAGAATTGCTTCTTCGCCAGCAGCTTGGTGAAGATGTCAGCAACTTGGTCTTCAGAACGAGTGAAGGGAGTGCAAATCTTGCCAGTCAGAATGGATTCCCGAATAAAATGACAATCTACTTCAATGTGTTTAATGCGCTCATGATAAACTGGATTATTCGCAATGAAGATAGCAACTTTATTATCACAGTGCATAGGTATAGCAGAAGAAGAGTCAACCCCGAACTCTTTTAGCAGAGAGCGCACCCACAACAATTCACAGGCAGTATGGGCCATGGCCCTATATTCAGCTTCAGCACTGGACCTGGCCACAACATTTTGTTTTTTACTCCTCCAGGTAACAAGATTACCTCCAACATACGTACAATACCCAGAAGTAGATTTTCTGTCAACTCTGCTGCCTGCATAATCAGAATCAGAGTACCCTTCAAGAGAACAGTGTCCATGCTTCCTGTAGTGAAGTCCCTTGCCAGGAGACTTCTTCAAATATCGTAGAATCTGACAAAGAGCATCCCGGTGACACTGTCTGGGTTTATCAAGGTACCTGCTGAGAAGACCCACTGCAGTAGAAATGTCAGCTCTGGTGACAGCACTGGACCTGGCCACAACATTTTGTTTTTTACTCCTCCAGGTAACAAGATTACCTCCAACATACGTACAATACCCAGAAGTAGATTTTCTGTCAACTCTGCTGCCTGCATAATCAGAATCAGAGTACCCTTCAAGAGAACAGTGTCCATGCTTCCTGTAGTGAAGTCCCTTGCCAGGAGACTTCTTCAAATATCGTAGAATCTGACAAAGAGCATCCCGGTGACACTGTCTGGGTTTATCAAGGTACCTGCTGAGAAGACCCACTGCAGTAGAAATGTCAGCTCTGGTGACAGTCAAATATATGAGTTTACCAATCAGCCTCCTGTACTTTTTATGATCAGCAAAGAGAGGAGAAGAGTCATCATCCCAATTTACATTAGGATCTAGAGGAATATCAGCAGGTCTTGCCCCCAGCATACCTGTCTCCTGCAGTATGTCTAGGACATATTTTCGCTGAGACAACACAAGAGCATTAGAATTTCTAGAAACTTCTATGCCCAGAAAATATCAAAGTTTGCCCAAATCTTTGGTAGCAAAGTGCTTGCCAAGATGAGATTTAGTAGCATGAATACCAAGAGAATCACAGCCAGATATGATAATATCATCAACATAGACAATCAGAATAATAATACCAGCTGAAGTTTTCTTGGTGAAAACAGAATGATCCACCTGAGATCGCAGAAATCCAAAATCAATCATAATTTTGCTCAATTTATCAAACCAGGCCCGAGGACTCTGCTTAAGCCCATAAATAGACTTCTTTAACCTGCAAACTTTGTGAGACTCCCCCTGAGCAACAAACCCGGGAGGTTGCTTCATATAAACTTCTTGTAAATCGCCATACAAGAAGGCATTTTTCACATCGAGTTGCAACAGTGGCCAGTCAAGATTAACAGCAACAGACAGAAGAATTCTGACAGAATTAAGACGAGCAACAGGAGAGAAAGTCTCAAAATAGTCAATACCATACGTTTGGGTGTAGCCTTTAGCAACTAATCATGCCTTCAGCCGTTCAACAGTGCCGTCAGGTTGATATTTCACAGCATACACCCATCTGCAACCTACAGGTTTACATTGAGGAGGTGGATCCACCAGCTCCCAAGTATCTTGTTCAGTAAGAGCCAACATCTCCTCCTTCATAGCAGACAATCATCCAGTACTCTGTAGAGCATCCTGGATATTCTTTGGAACAACAACAACAGATAAGGCATAAACAAAATTGCTAGAATGAACATTCAGATGATCAGTAGAAACAAACTGAGCAATACTGTGTGATGTGCAGGAACGAGTACCCTTTCTAAGAGCAATGGGTAAATCAAGATCAGAATGTACCTCAGGTGTAGTAGAACCTTCTGGAGGTGAAGCTTGGTTTGCATGGGGGGTTTCTTGAGTAGAAGGTGCTCTGTTCCTGCGTTGATAAACTATAAGAGGAGGCTTAGCAGCCTCAGTAGTGACTTTATCAGTAGTATCAGGCACACAATCAGAAGTAACAGGTAGAGGAGAGGCAATAAGATCAGACTGTAAACTGTCACCACGAGTAGAATAGTAAGGGGTATCCTCAAAGAAAACTACATCACTGCTAGTATACCATTTCCTTGCAGTAGGACTGTAACACCTGTATCCCTTCTGGGTACGAGAATATCCCAAAAAAATGCACTTCTCAGCACGAGGAGACAGTTTATCAGAAGTGGGTCCAAGTAACTTTACAAAATAGGTACATCCAAAGATCCGAGGAGGCACATTAAATAGCTGAATATCGGGTTGAAGAACTTGAATAGGTATTTTGTTTCCAATCACAGATGATGGCATTCTATTTATCAGAAAACAAGCAGTCAATATAGCCTCAGGCCAAAACGAGCGAGGAACATGTGCATGCATCATAATAGTTCTAGCCACCTCTAACACATGTCTATTTTTACGCTCAGCCACACCATTTTGCTGAGGTGTATAAGCACAGGATGTCTGATGTATTGTACCCACAGATTTACAAAAAACATCCACATCTTTTTTAACAAATTCCAGTGCATTATCAGTACGAAATTTTTTGACAGGCACACCATATTATGTTTTTATTTCAGCAAAAAAGAACTTGATAATAGACAAAACTTCGGACCTACTTTTCATCATAAACAACCAAGTAGTCCTTGAAAAATCATCAATAAACAGAATAAAATACTTATGACCAGATAGACTCGGCACATGACAAGGTCCCCATACATCAGAATGCACTATATCAAATGTATTTTTACTGCTAATCTGACTGCGTCTAGGATAAACAGCTCTAGTCTGCTTTCCAAGTTGACAGGACTCGCACTGAAAACTACAAATGCCAATATCAGAAACTAAGTGTCGAAGCTTTTCAGATGATGGATGGCCCAGCCGGTAGTGCCACTGTAATGCAGAAACTGAGGTAGATAATGCAGGAGTCACAGATGCTTTAGCTGCTTTGGGCAAATGGTCCAGATAAACAAGTCCATCAGCACCTTCATACCCCCCACCAATCTTCATCCTCGTGCGAAGGTCCTGAAAAACACATGAACCAGGAATAAAAGTCAGACTACACTGTAGGCTTCGCAATATCTTGCTGACAGACAACAGATTCAAAGGAAATCTAGGCACATATAAGGCAGATTTCAGCAGAAAGTCAGAAACAATATCCCCTACTCCAGACACCGCAGACTTGGAACCATCAGCCAGCATAACAGATGAGGGTCGAGCAGGTTTATACAATTTGTGAAACAGTGATCGATTTCCAGAAATATGTGAAGAGGCACCGGAGTCGATGACCCACTTAGTATTACCAGGAGTAGAAGAAGAGCTCAGGAAGGCAGTGTCATAACCAGAATAAGCTGCGGCATGAGCTCCACTAGTCGAAGCTTGAGACGACGCACCAGCTCGCTCAAGAAGAAGACGCTGCACCTCAGCACGGATGTAGTCAGCAGTCGCACCCGAGGAGGCAGAGTCAGTAGGCTGAGTCGTTCCTTCTGATGCAGGAGTAGTGGAGTCAGCAGCTGCATTGGCCCACGCCGGCTTACCATATTTTTCCCAGCATTTTTCTTCAATATGGTTCGACCGGCCACAGAAGGTAAAAAGGCGCTGTCCAGACTGAGGACGCGCACCAGCAGTAGGGGCAGTAGAAGAGGCTCCACGACCAGGAGCAGCCCGTCCTCGTCCTCCACCCAGGGGAGGACGGCTGTCAGTAAAGCGACCACGACCACGACCACGACCATGACCAGATGCTGCAGCAAGAGCCGAAGAGTCCCCAACATCAGTAGTCAGAGACGATGAAGACGAAGGCAAACGCTGAAGGCATTTGTAGGCACTCTGTAGTGACGGCAGAGGGTCACTGGCTAAGATCTGGTCCACAACTCCAGCGTAGGACTCGGGCAGTCCACAAAGAAACTGGACTAACTGGAGCTCCTGGCGCTGACGCTGCATGGTAGCCAGGTCCGTGGAGAGGGTGATAAGATTCCAGTTCACCCCATAATCCAGTGAAGTCAGAGAAGTAATCCGCAATGTCTGTCCTCGTGAACTGTAGACGTCCCAGCTGCTTGGTGATGTCAAACACCTTCTTGGGGTTCTGACTATGCGAGTATGTACCGGCAAGCTGATCCCACTTCTGCTTCGCCGTTGGTAGGTGAAGAAGTGTGACGCTAATCTTCTCAATGCTGCTGTTGAGAATCCAGGTCATCACAGTGGAGTCGTCACGAACCCAGTCGTCATACGCCTTCACATCTTTAGCATCAACGTCCTCTGCGGGTGCTGGCGGACCAACACAGGTAAGATGAGAGTACTTGCCCTGGGATCTGGCATAGATCGTTATGGAGCAGACCCAATGTGGATAGTTGCGCCCATCAAGCTTCACAGTGGTAACCTGACGGCGGAAGTCATCACTCGAGGACGCCATGTGAGCAGTAGGCACAGAAGTAACAGGCACAATCAGGCAGGAGACGGTCTACGCCGTCAGACAGGCACAGCAGGCACAAAACAACAGAGAAGACCTCTCACATACGGTCTACGCCGAAGCGCAGAACAGGGCCCGGTGGCACAACGACCTACACGGGCAGGCGGGCAAAAAAGACTGAAAAAAACGGTCTACGTCACACCAACTTCAAGCCACCGGACCGTTGTGGAACTTCACGGAGCCAACGTACCAGCGGCTAGGACCGCGGAGGCGCACCGGCCCCCTGCGGCGGAGTGGGCGCCCGGCGGCTGGGCGGCGGCCGGCTGCTGAGCGGCTGTGGGCGGCGGGGGGGGGGGGGCGACCGGAGAAGAGAGAGAGGGTGGGAGGGTGGCGGCTGGATCTACTGCTCTGGTACCATGTGAAAGACAAAGCAGTTTTGGGAAGCGTAGGGTTGCACAATGTGTGCACCCTCATATATATAACACTGAAACATTTACAGAGAGGTCCACATATAATATGGAAATAACAAAACAACTAACAGAATATATAAAACAGGAATATATGTTAACAGAGAAGATTAGCGTCACTCTTCTTCAGCTGCCTACGGCGAAGCAGATGTGGGATCAGCTCGCCAGTACCTACTCGCACAGTGAAAATCCAAAGAAAGTTTTTGATATCACAAAGCAATTGGGGCGACTACAGTTTACTGGTTCTGACATTTCAGATTACTTCTCCACCTTCACTGGTCTGTGGGGTGAGTTGGAGATGTATCACCCGTTGTCCATTGATTTAGCTACTATGCAAAAACAACGGGCGGAGCTTCAGCTGATTCAGTTTCTCAGTGGCTTACCTGAGTCATATACTGGAGTGGTAGATCAGATCTTGGCTAGTGATCCACTCCCTACCTTGCAGACTGCTTACAAGCGTCTTCAACGCCTTCCGTCATCGACACCGTCTTCGCCTCCTGAGACTGGAGACTCTACTGCTTTGGCCGCTTGGGGCGGGCGTGGTCGTGGCCGCTCCAGTGATGGCCGTCCTCCCCTGGGTGCAGGCCGGGGGCGTGGACCTGGTGTTGGACGAGGAGCTCCTCTTGCTGCCCCACCTTCTGCTGCTGCGCGTCCTCAACAAGGACAACACTTGTGTACTTTCTGTGTCCGGTCTAACCATATTGAGGAAAAATGCTGGGAAAAGTATGGTAAGCCGAAATGGCCAATGCTGCGGCTGATTCTTCTGCGTCTGAGGGTGCTACTCAGACACCTGCACCAGAGCCTGCGGGGGCTACCGCAGACTACATCCGTGCTGAGGTGGAGCGTCTTCTCCTTGAGCGTGCTGGATCCTCTCCTGCTGCATCTACGAGTGGAGCACATGCTGCCTTTTCTGGTTATGACACTGCCTTCCTGAGCTCCTCCTCACCCTCTACTTCTGGTAATACCAAATGGGTGATAGACTCTGGTGCATCTGCACATAGTTCTGGAAATAGATCTTTGTTTAAATATATATATCTGCACCTGCCCGACATTCTTCTGTTATGCTTGCTGATGGCTCTAAGTCGTCAGTCCTTGGAGTTGGTGATATTATTTCTCATGTTGACCTAAAATCTGCCTTATATGTGCCTAGATTTCCTCTTAACCTGTTATCTGTCAGCAAGATTTTACGGAGTTTAAATTGTAGCCTGACATTTGTTCCTGGTTCATGCGTTTTTCAGGACCTTCACACGAGGATGAAGATTGGTGTGGGGTATGAAGGTGCTGATGGGCTGTTTTACTTGGACCAGTTACCTAGATCAGAGAAAGCTGCTGTGGTATCTGCATTATCTGCTTCTGTTTCTACTCTCCAGTGGCACTACAGGCTGGGCCATCCCTCTTCAGAGAAGCTGCGTAGTTTAGTTCCTGATATTGGCAGTTGTCATTTTCAGTGTGATTCGTGTCAACTAGGGAAACAAACTCGTACTCTGTATCCTAGACGTAGTACTGTGAGCAGTAAAAACATTTTTGATTTAGTTCACTCTGATGTATGGGGTCCATGCAATGTACCAAGTTTGTCTGGTTACAAGTACTTCATTCTGTTTATTGATGATTTTTTGAGGACTACTTGGTTGTTTCTGTTAAAAAGTAGGTCCGAAGTGCTGTCTACTATAAAATTTTTTTTGCTGAAATAAAGACGCAGTTTGGCTTGCCTATTAAAACTTTCCGCACTGATAATGCTTTAGAATTTGTTAAGCAAGATGTTGCCGTTTTTTGTAAATCTGTGGGTACTCTTCACCAAACTTCATGTGCTTATACCCCACAGCAAAATGGTGTTGCTGAGCGAAAGAATAGGCACTTATTAGAAGTTACCAGGACAATAATGATGCATTCTCATGTGCCCCGCTCTTATTGGCCTGAAGCTATCTTGACTGCATGTTTTCTGATTAATAGGATGCCATCGTCTGTGATTGGGAATAAAATTCCCTTCCAGGTCTTGCACCCTGACATCCCCATGTTTCCTGTGCCTCCTAGAATTTTTGGGTGTACCTGTTTTGTTCGGTTGCTTGGACCTACTTCTGATAAGCTATCTCCTCGAGCTGCTAAATGCATTTTTTTGGGCTATTCTCGCACTCAAAAGGGTTACAGATGTTATGATCCCAGCACTCGGAGGTGGTTTACCAGTAGTGATGTTGTCTTTTTTGAGGATACACCGTATTATTCTTCAGCAGGAGATAGTTTGCAGACAGATATTCTGGCTCCTCCTTTACCTGTTATTTCTGACTGTATGCCTGACCGCACTGATACTGAGACTACTGCAAAGAAAGACCCTCCTCTTATTGTTTATCATCGCATGAATAAAGCACCTTCCACACATGTACCCCCCCAAGACAACCAATCTTCTCCTCCAGAAGGTTCTGCTGCTCCTGACGTAAACTCTGATCTTGACATACCTATTGCTCTCCGGAAGGGTACTCGTTCTTGCACTTCTCATAGCATTGCTCAGTGTGTGTCTAATGCTCATCTAAATACTCATTCCAGCAATTTTGTATCTGCCTTATCTGCTGTGGCTGTACCTAAGAATGTTCAGGAAGCCTTGCAAAGTACAGCTTGGACATCTGCTATGAATGATGAGATGCTTGCTCTTACTGACAGAGACACTTGGGAGCTGGTGGATCCACCTCCTCAGTGTAAGCCTGTAGGCTGCAGGTGGGTTTATGCAGTCAAATATCAACCTGATGGTACGGTTGAAAGGTTGAAGGCAAGGCTTGTTGCGAAGGGATATACTCAGACTTATGGGATTGATTATTTTGAGACTTTTTCTCCTGTTGCTCGCCTTAACTCTGTCAGGATTCTTTTATCTGTTGCTGTGAATTTAAACTGGCCTCTCATGCAGCTTGATGTGAAAAATGCTTTTCTGTATGGTGACTTACAGGAGGAGGTGTATATGGAGCAACCTCCTGGGTTTGTTGCTCAGGGGGAGTCTCAAAAAGTATGCAAGCTTAAGAAGTCTATCTATGGGCTCATGCAGAGTCCTCGTGCCTGGTTTGATAAGATGAGCATGATTATGATTGATTTTGGCTTTCTGAGGTCACAAGTTGACCATTCTGTATTCACAAAAAAGACTTCTGCTGGTATTACTGTTCTGATTGTATATGTTGATGACATTATTATTTCTGGCAGCGACACTCTTGGTATTCAGGCTACCAAAGATCATTTGGGCAAGCACTTTGCTACCAAAGATCTAGGCAGACTCAGGTACTTTCTTGGCATAGAAGTCTCTAGAAATTTTAATGCCTTGGTTCTTTCGCAGAGAAAGTATGTTCTTGATTTCCTGCAGGAGACTGGTATGCTTGGTGCGAGACCTGCAAATACTCCTCTTGATCCCAATGTCAATTGGGATGATGATTCCTCTGCTATGTTTACTGATCATAAAAAATTCAGGAGGCTGATTGGTAAATTGATCTATTTAACTGTTACTCGTCCTGATGTTTCTACTGCAGTGGGTCTTCTTAGCAGATACCTTGACAAACCCAGACAATGCCACTGGGATGCTGCATGCCAAGTATTGAGATACTTAAAAAGATCTCCTGGCAAGGGACTTCATTATAAAAAGAATGGGCACTGTGTTCTTGAAGGATATTCTGATTCTGATTATGCAGGCAACAAAATTGATAGAAAATCTACTTCTGGCTACTGTACCTTTGTAGTGGGCAATCTTGTCACTTGGAGGAGCAAGAAACAGAATGTAGTGGCCAGATCTAGTGCTGAGGCTGAGTACAGGGCCATGGCCCATACTGCTTGTGAGTTGCTGTGGGTGCGTTCTCTTCTGAAAGAATTTGGGATTGTGTCTTCATCGGCCATTCCTATGCATTGTGATAACAGAGCTGCCATCTTCATTGCAAATAATCCTGTCTATCATGAGCGCACCAAACATATTGAAGTTGATTGTCACTTTATCAGAGAATCTATTCTTGCTGGCAAGATATGCACTCCATTCACAAGATCTGAAGACCAAGTTGCTGATATCTTCACCAAGCTCTTGGCTAAGAAACAGTTCTGCATGCTACTGGACAAGTTGGGCATGATTGACATCTATGCTCCAACTTGAGGGGGAGTGTTACATTATATATTTCCTGTTTACATAACATGTTATTTGTTTTGTAATTTTCCTTTATATATGGACCTCTCTGTAATTGTATCAGTTATATATATATGAGGGTGCACACGTTGTGCAACCCTAAGCTTTCTGCAATTCCTGACTCTGTCACAGATATTATACTAATAGGAATCCTATTTACTATCATAAATAATATAATTAATAAGACTCAAGTAAAAAATATCTTAATGGGCCTGATTAAGTTGCCCAATCCACCTGGGCGGGTCGCCAGCCCGCCTAGGTACACTAATTATACTGGGCACCTAGCTTTAGAGGACCCAAGGGCCGCCTGGACGCCACCTAGGCGTTCGCTCGTACATCACAGTTATGTGACAAGAAGATCCCTCTCAGATAAAAAAATAAGTTTAATAGAATAGCTATCTTGCCAACCATGTATATGGCAACAAATGTTGGGATTGAAGATATAAGCTCAACAAGATGAATGTGGTCGAAATACATATGTTGAAAGAATGTGTGGGAAGACAAGAAAGATAGTGTGAGAGATGACTATATAGAGATATGTTATGTTTCATTGAGTGCCATGTGCCTAGCATGTGCCTGACTTATGTTTTTACTTGTGTGGTTTAGTCTAATATTGCTCATCTCTATTTTTGTATCTTCTCTCGTATCCTATATAAGAGAATGCACTGTAAACCTTTTTATCCATCCAGTACATTTCCCTTCAACCTTCTATATGGTATCGAGAGCAGGTTCCTTCCCCCCGTGCAAATTCCCACCCTAACCCTTTTCCCCAATGACCTAAGCCCTCCCCCTCCCGCCGCTGCAGCCCTCCCCCCCACGTCGCTGTAGCCCTTCCCCCCGCCGTTGCTGCTCCCTCCTCTCCCCTCTCCTGCCGCCGCCAAACCCCCCTCCCCCCACTCGCCGCCCCCCACCCGATGCCATTCCTCCCCCCCACCGCCGCTTACAACCACCTTCCCCCCGCCCTCTCTTACCTCCTACTGTTGTCGCCCCCGCCATCTCCCTAGTCCGATCTACCTTCTCTTCTCCTTCCACCAAGCAAATCCACCATTACCCTTCTCATCTAAAATCCTACCTGCGTAACTCTACTCTACGACTTTTATGTCTTTGGACAACCATAATTATTGCACGTTGAGAGTCCGCCCGACTCTTCAGCTTCTTCTGCCTATGCCTCATGATGGAATCTTAATTTTCGTCATGACGACGTAAGTTCTTTTATCAAATTATTCTTCCTGTAGCGGGTCTCATCTGATTTCGTGTATTAGATTTACAATGGTTCTCTACTGCCCCGTAGCGGGTTGCTTCAGATCTGTTGATCTCTGTTGCTGAGTTGTATTACTGCTGCACCAACTGTCTTTCCTTCTGCTTCAAATATGTTCACCATGGCCTCCGTTGAGCCGCCCCGTTCCCTGTGTGTTACCACAGTTAAACTCGACGACTCCAACTATCATCTTTGGTCGACATCCTTTGTCTTGTATGTCAAAGCACAAGGCCGTCATTCTCATATCACTACTGAACCCCCGCTGCCCCTACTGCTACGACGGATGAGAAAAGCAAGCAAGCTTATGTACAATGGTCCAAAGACAACTCCGGGTTTATGTCCTGGATTCTTAACACCACCGAGCTGCGGATCAGCCAGTCATTACTTTGTCTTCATGATGCTAAGGCAATGTGGGATCAACTATCTCACGTATGTTCTCATCAGCAGATTCCTAAGAGAGTTTTTGAAATTTTCAAAACTCTGACCAAGAAGGAATTTTCCTTTGACACTCCTGTTGAAGAATTCTACAATCAATGCTCTGCCCCTCTGGAATGAATAGAAATATATCACCCTTGATAGCCGACATCAAAGAAGCCCAGAAGCAACACAATGAACTACAACCAGTCCAATTTCTGGCTGTCCTTCCTGCTTCCTTCTCTGGGGTGGTCGACCAGATTTTATCCAGTGATCCACTGCCAACTCTTCGAGACGTCCTCAAGCGGGTTCAAAGACTTCCATCTATGACCTCCACTCCTGCAATCAAACACCCTACTCTTGCTGTTCGCACCACTGGATCCGGTTGTGGACGAGGATGCGGCCGTGGTCGTGGAGGACGTCTCCCTCCTAACGGTGGTCGCACATCTTCTACTGCTCCCGCTACTGGCCGCGAACAATCTGTTGGTCCTCGTTTCTGCAACTTCTGTGGCCGCGACAATCACAATGAAGACCGATGCTGGATCAAGCACAGTAACCTGCTTGGGCCAACCAAGCATCCACAGAGACTTCGATTGATACCACACCTAAACAGCCATCTGCTACGCCTTCAACTGAGTGGCTTCACTCAAAGTTCGAGAAATTTTTTCAAGAACGCATGACTGTGTTTCTCTCTACGTTTGCCGCTGGATCTTCTGCCCCGCTAGCCTCTCCTTCTGCTGGTAACAATAAATGGTGCATTAACTCTGGTGCATCAGTTCATATGGCCAGTGACATCCACTTATTTTCTGTCCTTACTAAAACCACACAGATTCCACCTTTTACTGTCGCTGATGGTTCTAAAACTTCTGTTCATGGCATAGACACTGTTCCCTTGTCTCGAAAGTTGCATCTGAAATCTGTTTTATATATCTCGAAATCTCCTGTTAACTTGCTTTCTATTAGTAAGACTGTAAAAAATCTTCAGTGCTCCATTAAATTTGATCTTTCTGGTTGTGTTTTGAAGGATCCTCGCACAAAGACAAGGATTGGTTCGGGCCATGAGGGACCATACAAACTCTACTATCTGGATGGACCACCAACGACGTCTACTCTTCTGTCAACATCAGTAACGGGATTGACAAGCTGGGCATGATTAATATCTATGCTCCAGCTTGAGGGAGAGTATTAGTATATATATTTTACTGTGTTGTGCTGTTTCTTACTTAGTGTATTTTTGGCTTTTGTCTTTGTAAGCCTCTTGTACTTTTATCCCATATTGCCTAGCTCTACTCTATGTCTTATTCTCTTGTCTTATAAAAGAGAGGGTCATGTATTCGTTTTATTCACTCAATAAGAAATAACCTTTACCCTATTCTAGACTATCTATTGTCAGTGTTAAGATATTAGTAATTTCATTTTCATCAATACTCACAAATGAAAACAGAGAAAGACTTACTGAGGTTTTGACTTATAGAACTATGCCCTGTCATATTCGTGTCATAAAAAGTTTTGTAATCTGAAGTTGTATCTCCTTTGTGCAGGTAACAACTAGGATAACAGCAGCAAGATATGGTGTCAGACTGAGCCCTTCTTTTCTAGTTCAGTCCAACTGGACTGGTTGTTTAGGGGCTATAAATAACTATGAATCAGTTCTTCCAAACAAGAAGGCTCTTTTTGATATTCCTGTTGCTCGCACAGCCAGTGCTTATTTAACTTCTATGGCTTTAGTAATAGCTGCTTTTGTCTCTGATGGAAGCTTTAACGGTGGGGAGAATGCCTTGTAAGTCCCAAATTCTTCTCCATGTATTGCATACAAAGATGAACTTCATTGTAATGTTAATTTATGCTTAGTGCAGGTATATAAGACCTCAATTTTTCTACAACAATCCGATACTCTCTTATATTCAATATGTGATTGGGCCTTATGCTGATGACCTGGGGAATGTTTTGCCACACGCAGTTGAAGGCGTTGGTGTTCCTATTGACCCCCTAGCTTTTGCAGGGCTTTTAGGTATATATTCAGTCATTTCATCTCTTCCAACCCGAGTAAACAGTGTTTTTAATGTAATTTATAGTTTCTCAGATCCTACTGACTTTTATCTTTATAAGAGTTGTGAGATACAATAGAGAATGGTCATTCTGATGTTGTTGAGAAACTAAATACCTTGTAAATAGTCTGTCAAGCTTACTTATTAGTTGCGTAACTCCAGTAGTTTCAGTCTTTTTTTTAATTCTCTACATGCATTTTTTGGTTATTCTTAACTTAACACCCAAGTCATTCTCCAAATATCATTCCTATATTTGGGTATATTCTACTTAACTTTTGGATATCAGATATAATTCTTTTGAAATATATGTTCAGCTCTTTAAGTTTGGAGTCGGTTATCCCTTAAACCAGAAAAAGCCTCTTGTATATTTTCTGTATAAAGTCCACATTCGGTTTTATACTTTCTGCAAATGCTCAAGCTTACTACGTTGGCCTTAAAATCACATTCAAATCTCTTTTTGAGGTTTAATGTCTTAATTGTGTTCTGTGGTGTTTAGATCAACTTAATCTTCAATTTTCGTCCATGTTCAAGGTTAGCATACCCACATATTCAGTAAGTATTACTCTATCCATTTCTTATATCCACTTTATTCGTGGGTAAGTTAACCTCGAATGAATGCAAAACAAGAAGTGGCATATCTTTGATTTGGATAAGGAGTCTATAAAAATAAGTTGGTGACACTACAATTTGACATCTGAATAACGTGTAAGTAAGTTTTGCTAGGTGAATTAGCTTAAGGCAGAACAAAACTCAAGTGAGTGTTTTTCCTGTCACATGATTCCACGAGAGATTTTTTTGGTTTGGGGCCGGAGCCCAGGGGATGGGTTCTGTAACCCTTTTTTCTCTAAAGAAAAGGATTTAAAGAAGTGTATTTGAAAAAAGTGTATTTGATTCGCAGGAGCATGACACATGCCCATCTTGCCAAACAGACTGAAAAGAAATACCAACTGCTAAAAGATAACAATAACCCATAAAAAATGATCCCCCCCCCCTCCCCCAATTCTTGCAATACAATTATTGAAGTACTCAAAACACTACCTTTGAAGCAAATAATACGATATCAATTAGCAAGTAGGCCTTCTCCCCTTGATGAAAATGACATCAACGCAGAAGCTATAATTGAAGAGTAAATACTTCTTGAAAATCGATTATCACCAAAAGCCAAACAGGTGCAATCAAGAATAAACATATTCTTTTTTAGCGTGCATCTAGGGCAGTACATGGTGGAAGACTTTTGTAGAAGTCATATGATTTGCCACGTCATTGAAGTGGTTATCCACAAGAAGCTCAACTACTAGAATGATGCACAGTAGTTGAGATTGAGCACAGTTACAGGAATATTTCCCTACAATAGGATTATTGCATCACAACCATACTTGTCAAGGCAGCAGGACGCTACAACAACCAAGATAAACGCCTTGACGCGTAGGTGGCATATTTTATTTTATTTATAAATCATTTTTTCTTTTATATCAAATTATCAATGTATTCTATTGTATTACAAGTATTTTCCCCTTGCATAAATGTAGTTGATGAAACTATAGATGGATACATACATGTATTTCATACTTGATCCTCAAAAATATGTTCCAATGTATAAAACCCAAAAATGTTTTATATTCAAGGCACAATTAATACAAAATCTGAAAAGTAGATATCAATGGTATAAATCTCTAAAATAGAGGAATTTGGATTCTAATATGGACAACAATCCTTAAGTTAAATAGAATATCATGACATTAAAAAGGAATGATATACCCAAATATTGGGCTCCATCAAAAGACTCATGGCACATTTAAGTCAAGGTGCATTCCCTTGTGGCACCTAGCTGCCTAGGCATGTGCCTTGACAAGTATGTCTACAACAAGTGGTCAACATGCTTGAAACATGCACTATAACATGTGTTGATAGAGCTTAGATGAATATGCGGGAAGTGGACAATATGGTTAAATGAATGATCTTCTTTTCTCCTCTATATCCCCCCCTCACATCAACCATGGAGAATAAGCAAGTGGTTGTGGGTGGACAGTAGTAAGGGACTCCTCAACAATCATAAAACTCAACAAAGAAGAAGCTGAACACCACAACTTCACAGAAATCAGCTGCAATATTATTAGGAGGTCTTAGGGCATTGCCCCCGATGGGGGGAGCCCTCGAAGAAAAGCTATGCAGTGATTTCCCTAGGACGATTAAGCAGAAATCTTGTAGATCTAGGGTGGGAGTGAAGGGATGGACAATGAACTTGTGATGGCTATTGTTGTCTCCTGGCAGTTTGGTAGCGGCCTACTATTTGGAAAGGAATAAGATTTTTTGCCGAAGTTTGCTAAATTTCTATTTCAATGTTGTTTGATATGATATCTGCAGCTATTGATATGATGCATATTTTGGTATATCGATGAGTATACCGCTAGATTTTGCCATATACTGCCAAATTTGACAAAATTTTCCGATGTACCGACTGAAATACTGATTTTGCATGTGTCAGTCTGTTTTTGTTGTTTAAGAGGAGAAAAGGGGGAGGAGCAAGGGGAATTTCGACAGTTGCAACTCAAATAAGCCTAATTCAACTTTACGTTATTGACCATTTTCTCTCATTTACACCTCATCTATTAATTGAAGAATAAATTCATCCATAAAGCCATAAAATGGCGATGATCTCCCAATCTACTATATTTTTCTTCCTTTTAGAAATATAAGTCATATCATATATAGGCCGATTCTGTAGGCCTATATAAAGTCTAGTCCATATAGAGTCTAGTCAAGTCTAGGCAGGCCTGGAAGTCTCTAGAGCAATGTTCAAAATTTCGACGAAATTGTCAAAATTTCTGTTTCTGTGGCAATCGAACATCGAAATTGACTGACGAAACAGCAGATCGTCGATTTTTTTCTTCTACATTTTCATATACTATGTAATACCTAGAGCATATTTTTTTGCATAGTTTTGTGTTTTTAAGTCTATATGTTGTGTTTGCAAACTATAATGACTTGATTCATTGATTTCACCATTGAAAATTAACATAAAAAATCCCCATCAAAACAGTTCAGGACCATTCACTAAAAAATGATGAGTCCCCACTCCTCACATATCCAATATGAAATATTATTACATATTTGAGTAGATCTACACTAGTAGATCATTCTGGTAAAATTTCATAAATTAATTCATTTATTTTGCCGTCAAAACACCAAGAACGCGTTTATCAAAATTTCTGTCAAAATTTGTCAAAATTTCTGTTTCTGTGGCCACTGAAACGACATCGAAATCGGACATTTTCTTCCTTGCTCTAGAGTCAAATCCACCTTCTCCTATATAAAGGAGAGGGGTCTCTCTTGTACAATAACATTGTAACACAATACTAAAAGTATTATCGTCCATCCGTTATTTCCAACAAGGTATCAAAGCGTTCTTTCCAGGGACCCTAACCTTACAGAGAAAGCAACAAGTCTCCGCCCGCGGGTGGCGGTGCCCGTCACGGACGGCTGCTCGTAGGGCCATCTCCATCACCCTCTCCGAAGGGTGATCTTTGTTGCCCTCTCTCTCTCTGAAGGGCCTTCATCATCCAGATCCAGATCTGAAAAGTATTGTCTTCACCGTTATCAATCTATATCCAGATCTAGCATCCCAGTGTGTCCGTCTTTAGTCTTCCCTAAGCACAAAGTCCAATTGCTCCCTCCATCAAGATGTCTAGATTCAAATCTTGCTTTTGTCTAGTCGTCAATTCCTCATCGTGACAATTCAAAGTCCAGATTCCAGTGAATTAAAAAGCGTTTCAGGTGGCCGCTTAAGCGGCCAAGACCCTCAACCGCTTAATCCAGCCCCTAATCGCCCGCTTAACAGGTTTGAAGAAAATCGCCCGCTTCACCCGCTTTTTTCCTGCTTTTTGCCTTTTTTTTTTAAATACTACTGGAAGCATGTAACATTAATTTTCTTGCTACTTTCAGTGATTACTGATTGGTACTACTGGTTAGTATCTGCAATTACTGATCTGCTTGCTGATTTTAGTGATTAGAAATATTGATTTAGTAGTAAAGTATTGATGAATACTTAGTTAATTACTGATTTGCTGATTAGATATGTATAGAAGTTCCTTAGAAATATATTTTTTATATACATATACATGTAATTTTGTATAAAAATATATAAAATTTAGACACCTGTTTTTTCAAAAATCGCCCGCTTAATCCCCTCCCCTGCCTACCGCTTAATCGGTTACAGGGTGCGGTCCGCACGCCTCCCGCTTCCCGCTTTCTGATACCTTGCTAGATTCAGAACTTGCTTCCGTCTAGTTGTCGCTTACTCATCGTGGAATCACATGCCCATCACACAAATGCAAAGTTCTCGTCCCAGAGGAGGAACAATTCTGCATACGTCGTGACTCAAGCCAAATTGTCATACTCGACGCTCCCAGAAACCAACACAATGCGGATAACCATATCGTCATCTCATCTGTTCGGTATCTAGATAGCCCTTGCTTATTCTCACATCTGGTCATGGAGATAACCATAATCGACCATTGAGAAAACACATGGCAAGTCGTCCCACTTGTGTCCTTCGCGTACTTAAAAAAGCCGATTAGTAGATTCATGCCAACTCAGATCTGCTGCTGCTTGCTCTTTAAGCCGTGACTTTCTCTTTTAACAGATCTTCAACTATACTATGCCTTAACCATTCGAAAAAGGTAGATAAACAAGAAAAAACTTCTCCGCAATGGGCCATTAGGAAAGAAATCAACAACTACAGAAAGGAAACAAAAAAGCATTTGATACATACGTTGACCCGCTTTTGTCCATACATGTTGTTATATACGGTCTCCTGTGTATCTTATATTGGATCCAAATATCTTTTTCCCAAGGCTCCGCCCCCGCACCTCCAGATTTGTCGGCCTAAGGGTCTGACAAATCTCCTTTTCAGGTTTGACAAAGATCCATTTATTTTCTTAGATGGATCTTGTATCGGTTCATCTACTACATCAAATCTGGTTATTGGTTCATCTATTGCACCTTCCTCACCAAGTCAACCTCTCTTCAACACCATGAAGTCCTATACTCACATGGGTGATGCAGTTCGCTCTCAGGTACAAGATCAACCTCTCTCATGTGTGAGGATTCATCCCTTTCAAGCACGACATCAAAGTTTCCTTAAGCGTGAGGTCAAGTTCTCAAGCCCATTGAGCAGTCCAACGCACAACTTCTTCGGTGTTATCAAGCCAAATCCTTCTCCAGTCACTTCTCTCTCCACCCAATGTCCCCTAATGTCACAAGGGAGTTTGTCTTTCTCTTTGTCCACCCCAACCACTTTCGCCGTCTCTTCGTGGTTGGTGTGCGGGTGAGAGATAGAGGAGATGAGAAGAGGAGGATGAGGAGAAGAGTTGAGGTGCAAATCTCAGAAGAGGAAAGAGGAAGAAGCGCATTATCTACATATGGAGTTTTGTGTACTTAACGTGTTGTTCAAATCTCACTCTTGTTCAAGGACAATGTCGTCCATCCTCGCCATTCAGATTTTGAGTTGCCAAGAATTGATTTGTCATTCAAAATTCATCTTCTCGCATTGTCAGCGGAAGAAGATGATCAATTGGAAGCCATCGATGCTCTACATCAGGAGAATATGTTTCTTCATCGCTCATCTCTTGGTTATTCTACTCTGGCAACACTTCAGTCTTCTAGTATTAGAGCATCTTAAATTGTTTGCACATTTCATTGTTTGTCGGTCTGAGATACCTGTCTTTTACAGAAGATCATTTAATCGGCTACTTCATCTATGTTTCCTTCCCATTCACCTGTGACCTGTCAAGTACGTTGATTTTCGTCTGTGCCCACATTGATGTTTGTCCGTGCCATGTCCAACACGTTGATATTCGTCTAATGTTTGTCCGTGCCATGTCCAATACGTTGATGTTCGTCTGTGCCCACGTTGATGTTTGTCTGTCCCAAGCACATTGATGTTCGTCCATGCCATGTCAAGCATGTTGACCGTCTAGGCTACCACAATGTGGTGTTCTCTTGGAAACAACCTCATACAGTTGCAACTGAGTTTGTAATTCAGATGATCTTCGCATGTTCCTTCAACACAGTCCAAGATACAACCTTCGACCTAGTCAAAGCTCCAAATGTTTCAAATATTCTGTGTTTATCAATCTCAGGGGAAGCTTCAAAGTCAAAGATGTCAAAGATATTAAAGTGTGGGTGAGTGCACATGTCATACTAAGTCAAGGGGATATCATCATGCTTTAGTCATAGCTTTTTTTTTCTTTCTATGTCTTGTTTCCATCTATCATCCAATATGGGCATGTGATTCTCCCACCCTCTAATTTGCTGGCGAGCGTTAAAAATATAAGTCATCATCATATATGGGCCGGAGTCTGTAGGCCCATATAGAGTCTAATCCAATTAGATTCCAGTCAAGTCTAGTTAGGTTTGGAAGTCTCTACAGTCATATGAACCTTCTATATAGAGGAGAGGGGTCTCTCTTGTACAATAACATTGTAACACAATGTTGTGAATATTATCATCCATCCATTATTTCCAACACTTCCTAATGTATGCGATCATAGTTATGCAACACTATCTCTTAAAATATGTTATAGTTATTATTAGTATATGTGCTTTATTGCTTTATGTTTTTCTGTATTATGGGTTGTAGACTACTTGTCTTTACTCTTTTGTTTTATCCCATATTGCCAATCTCTAACAATAGGCTTACTCTCTTGTCTTATAAAAGAGAGTCCTCTGTATCTTGTTTAATCATCTAATACAAACAACCTTTGTACTTTATATAGTATCAAAGCGTGATCCAACCTAGCCCCTCTAACCGTAGCTGCCATGCCACTTCCTAACCCTAGCCGTCATCCAACCTTCCCATCCTAGCTGTCGCCCAACCCTGCTGCTGCCACCAGCCCCCTGCTCCCGCCGCCACCCTCTCCTTTCCCCCTTCACTCGTCGCTGCTGCCCCTCCCTTTTATCCACCCCACGCCGCCACTGGCTAGCCCAACCACCCCTCCCTTCACTGCCTCCGCCGCCCAACCACCCCTCTTCACCGTTGCCGCCGCCCAGCCCCACAACGCCGCCAACCCTCCTCCATGCTGCTTCTGCTCCCCTCCTTTCTCCACTTCCTTTAGCCATCTAACTCCCAAATCATCTCCATTCCTCCACCTCTGCTTTCTCTACGGTTACGGATATTTTCTGAAATACCACGTTGACGTTTTCAACATTCTTCGATTGCTATTTGCCTGCGCCTCATGGTTGAGTGATTTTTTCTCTCCATGGTGGCGTAGGTTTTCTGTTATCCCTACTGCCCGTGTACGGGCCTACTGGATCTGATGCTTCAGATCCCTTGCTGCTATTCTCTACCCCTGTGCGGGTCTCTACTGATGCCCTGAATCGAGGTGTTCTACTACCCATGTGTTGGGCTTCTACTGCTGCTACTGCCTTCTGACGACTGCTACTGCCCCTGTATTTGACCTTTTTTCCTTGCTACTGTTGCTGACACATTAGCCTCATGGCGTTTGTTGATCTGCTAAGCGCACTTTGTGTCACTACTGTCAAATTGGACGGCTCCAATTTTCACACATGGTCTGCGGCCTTTGAGCTATATGTTAAAGCTCAAGGTCGTTACTCTCATCTTGTCTCCGAAGGGCCGACTGTACCTGCTGAAGGTGCGGATGCTAAAACCAAGCAAGCATATGATCTCTGGTCGAAAGATGACTCTGATGTCATGACTTGGCTCGACAACAACTTGGAACCTAAGATTGGCCAGTCTCTTCTCAGCCTAAGGATTGCTAAAGCAATGTGGGATCAACTCTTGCATGTCTACTCGCATCAGCAAAATCCAAATAAGGTTTTTGAAATCTTCACATAACTGGCCAAGGAGTATTCCACAACTGACTATGTGGAAGACTACTACAATCAGTGCTCTGCCATGTGAGATGAGTTTGAGGTGTATCACCCCCTCTCCTCTGACCTTACCGAGATACAAAGACAACGCAATGAGTTGCAACCGGTGCAATTCCTTGCTGGCCTTCCTCACTCCTTTTCTGGAGTTGTTGATCAGATATTATCCAGTGACCCTCTGCCGACTTTACGTGACGTTCTCAAATGCGTCCAACAACTACTATTTGTTTCTCTAGTGCCCCCAGATCATTCTGAAGCTGCTCCGCTTTGGTGACTCTTTTCTTGGTTGTGGCTGTGGTTGTGGCCGCTCTTCTATTGGACCTAGTCGTGGGTCATCTGGACCTGAATCTTCTGAGACACGCTACTGTACCTTCTACAAGAGGACTAATCATAATGAAGATCGCTGTTGGATCAAATATGGAAAGCCTGCTTGGTCAAATCAGGTTACTATCGATCTGTCTGAGTCTGGTCCGTCTACCTCAACTCAACCTTTTGTGGATTGGATTCGTGCTGAGTTCGACAAGCTACTCCAGGCTCGCCTCGCTCCTGAAGCCTCTACTGATGGTGGTTCTACCCTATTAGCATCTTCTGCAACCTCTGGTAAAAAACAAGAATGAGTGATTGATTCTGGTGCCATTTTTCATAATTCTGGCAATGCTGCGTTATTTTCTAATTTAAAACAAACGTCATCTCTCTTGCTTGTTACACTTGCCAACGGATCTCAGTCACCGGTTGCTGGCATTGGTACTATTTGCACTCCTGGAAAATTGTTGTTGCACTCTGCTCTCTATGTTCCAAAGTTCCCCTTAAATTTATTATCTTTTAGTAAGACTGTGAAGAGCCTTCGCTACTCTATTACTTTTGACCCATATGGTGTTGTGTTTCAGGATCTGCGCATGAGGATGAAGATTGGTTCGGGCCATGAGGGACCAGACGGGCTATATTATTTGGACCTACCGAAACCGACTGCTCTGCTGACTACTACTGTTACTGGGCTCCAATGGCATTATCGATTAGGCCATCCTTCTTCTATGAAGATGAAGCATTTATTTCCTGCTATTTCTGATTTTGTCTTTAAATGTGAAACGGTACTTTGGGCAAGCAAACCCGTACCACTTTTTCTGAAAAACACTGTATTGGGTCCAAAGCATTGTTTGATATTATACATGCTGATGTGTGGGGTTTGTGCTTTGTGCTAAGTGCTTCTGGTTTTTGCAACTTTCTTAGCTTTATTGATGATTTCTCAAGAATCACATGGTTGTTTTTGCTGAAAGATCGCTCCACCATTCTTGATACTATCACAACCTTCTTTGCTAGAATTCACACCCAGTTTGATAAATCTATTAAATTTTTTTCTCACTGATAATGCCTTAGAGTTTGTGCAAATGTCTGTAAGCCAATTCTGTCGCAAACTGGGTACTATTCATCAAACCTCATGCTCCTATACTCAGCAAAATGGGGTTGCCGAACGCAAAAATCGACATCTCTTAGAAGTTGCCCGTACTCTTCTGTTTCATTATCATGTACCCCAAAATTTTTGGCCTGAAGCCGTTTCCACAACATGCTTTCTGATTAATCGCATGCCCTTGTCTGTTCTTGGGAATCAGATTCCTTATTAAATTTGTTTCCTAACGCCTCTCTGTTTCCTTTGCCTCCTCGCATTTTTAGCAGTACATGTTTCGTCAAAATACTTCGACCTGGTTTGACTAAATTAGACCCTAAATATGTCAAATGTGTGTTCTTGGGATATTCTCAGACTCAAAAAGGATACAAATGTTATGATCTTGCTACAAAGAAGTGGTTTGTTAGTGCTATGTGGTATTTTTTTGAAGACTCTCCCTACTATTCTTTCGGCGGTTCCTAACTATATGCTAATCTGTTGATTGATACACCGCTTCCTGTGCCGATTGAGGATGTTCTATCCTCTCCAGCGGTGGTCCCGTTCGAGCCCATGAAAGTGTACCAATGACGCCCGCAAAATACAACTCTCTCTATGGCCCCTCCATCTTCAGTTCCTCAATCCTCGTCCGCAGATCAGCCCCTATCTCAGGTATTCTCTGATCTAGATGTTCCTATTACTCTGCGAAAAGTAACCCGGTCATGTACTCAACATCCTATTGGCAATGTTTGTTCTACTGCTAATCTCGGAGTAAATTTTGCAAATTTTACTGTTGCTTTATCTGCTATATCTGTCCCTAAACATGCTGCACATGCTCTAAAGCATCCTGCTTGGCGCCAGGCCATGGAGGATGAAATGCAAGCACTTACTGATCGTCATACATGGGACTTAGTTGATGCACCTAGCTCTTGCTGTCCTGTTGGCTGTCGTTGGGTCTTTACAGTCAAATACCAGCCTATTGGTACAGTTAAACGACTGAAAGCTCGCCTTGTTGCTAAAGGATACACCCAGACATATGGGATTGACTACTTTGAGACATTTTCTCTTGTAGCACGTCTTAATTCTGTTCATGTTCTTATATCTGTGACTGGCCTCTGTTTCAGCCAGATGTTAAAAATGCTTTCTTATATGGTGGTTTACATGAGATGGTATACATGGAGAAGCCACCTGGCTTTGTCATTCAGGGGGAGAATTTCAAAGTCTCCCGGCTGCGTAAAGCCATTTATGGACTGAAACAAAGTCCCCGTGCTTGGTTTGATAAGTTGAGCAATATCCTTCATTTGTTCTATTTTCGTCGTTCTCAATCTGATCACTCTGTATTTATTAAGAAAACTGCTTCTAGCCTCGTTGTCTTAATTGTGTATGTTGATAATATCATTTTATCTGGGAGTGATCCAGAAGGTATCTAGGCAACTAAAGAGTATCTGGAAAAACATTTTGTTACTAAGGATTTGGGTAAATTGCGATATTTTTTGGGTATTGAAGTTTCCAGGTCTTCCTCAGGTGTGTGTTTATCTTAGAGAAAATATGTTCTGGATCTGTTATCTGACACATGACTTATTGGTGCAAAGCCCACTTCTATCCCGTTAGATCCCAATACAAATTGGGATGATGACACTTCTCCTCCTTATCCTGATCAACAACATCATCGTTGACTAGTAGGTAAACTTATATATCTGACAGTTACACCAACTGATATTACTTCTACAGTTGGCTTGGCGATTCGATACCTGGACAAACCTCGCCAGTGTCACTGGGATGTAGTGTGCCACATCTTGAAGTATCTCAAAAAATTTCCAGGCAAAGGTTTATTGTATAAAAAGCATGGGCACTGTGTTATCACAAGGTATTCTGATTCTGACTATGCAGGCAGTCGTTTAGACCGTAAATCGACCTCTGGATACTGCACCTTCGTAGGTGCTAACCTAGTCAGTTGGCACAGTAAGAAACAAACTATTGTTGCCCGCTCCAGTGTTGAGGCTGAGTATAGAGCTATGGCTCATACTGCATGTAAGCTTTTATGGGTCCGCGGTCTTCTCCAGAAATTTGGTATTTATGACTCTGCTCCTATCTCTATGCATTGTGACAACAAGGCTGCTATTTTTATTGCTAGCAATCCAACCTTTCATGAGCGCACGAAACATATTGAGGTGGATTGCCATTTTGTCCGGGAAGCTGTTCTGTCTGGTACTATATCCACGCCTCACACTCATACAACTGATCAAGTGGCTGATATCTTCACAAAATCTCTTCCAAAAGCAGATTTCACAGCATGGTTGACAAGATGGGCATGAGTGATATCTACGCTCCAGCTTGAGGGGGAGTATTAATATATGTGCTTTATTGCTTTATGTTTTTCTGTATTATGGGTTATAGACTACTTGTCTTTAGTCTTTTATTTTAACCCATATTGCCTATTTCTAACAATAGGCTTACTCTCTTGTCTTATAAAAGAGAGTCCTCTGTATCTTGTTTAATCATCTAATACAAACAACCTTTCTACTTTATAGTTATAATGTATACCTAAATACTCCACTAAATACGTTTCTCATATATTTATATGCGATCATTTTTAGTAGTAAGATTCAGATAATTACTATATGTGTCCTTATTACTAGTATTCTTTAGCGCACAAAGAAAATGTACTAGTTGCAACAGACACATTTATTTTGAGACTATAGATTTTGTAATGTTCAAATCTTGTATTTGTTTATAAATGGAACATGCTAAACATATCCCACATTATGGACATTGTCAACATGGTAACTACACTTCTTATATTATCCCATCCCCACAACATGCATATTGTAGACATGGTAATTACGTCTTTATCACACTATTGTGGATGAGACATGGGGGAGTTCACTATTGCATATCAAGATTATGTGTTACTAAATGATAGTTGAGAAACACGGTGTCACATTAGTGATCTTGCCGAACTTAATCGTGAAGTCGATTGCCAAAGTCTGAGATTGACTTTGATGAAGAGAAAGACAAAGCCTTGATGAAGTTTCTTTCAGAATCTACTATGATGCATATAGAGGCAAGCGTAGATTTATAGAAATTACATGGGCGGAGAAAAATATGTCAATCACACAAGAAGCTCATGTTGGGCAACAACTGCCAGGAAGGGGAGGTCAACCACCACATCCACCATGCTAATTGGACTTCATCTTTAATTAAAGTCTACTAGCATCTAATTAACTAATGTATATAATTTACTTGTATCTAATATACCCCAAATATCTAAAAATAGTAATATTTGCACAATGTCTTCCTTCAAACTTGACATTTTCCTTACCTAAAACAAGAACCCCCTTGTATATTCAATATATAATGTAATTGCATAAGTTTATGAACTTAAGTTTATGGATTGTGCGAGCAAAATTTTATAACATAATTCCTATGCGTTACTCATCGAATTCTTCACCAAAATCTCAATGAAACACTCAGTTTCCTTGCCTCCAGATGAAGGACACCCCCCACATATCCAATTTACAATTTCATTGCATAAAACAATGCACTTAGACGTAGAAATTGCACTTGTAAAATTTCTAATTCATTTAGCCTCACAACGGCCAGGATCACGTACGTCCAAATTTTCGCCAGTATTACTGGTAAATACCTATTTCAACACTATCAAAACGACGTTGGTATCAGTTACCTCGTTCCATGGCTGCTGGTCTCCTGCTGACAATGGCTGACTGCTAATCATAGTCACAATTGAAAAACCACTAGAGGGGGGTGAATAGGGTTTTATAATAATTTTAACAATAATTCAACTCAAGCAACCACAATTGAAACTTTAAGAAGGAGGCAAGGTGTTTAGAGTGGTTCCACCTTTAACAAAAGCTAAAGGAGTCAGTCCACTACCCAATTGTTTCCAATTGAGATTTTGAAAGTATTTAGATTTTATTACCTCGCAAGGATGTTACATAAAATTACAAATACTTTCACCACTCTTTGGACAACCTTCACCTTGAAGTAGTCCCACCAACCTTGAAGCAGCCTTCCTTGAAGTAACTTCAAGCTCTCCCTTGAAGTAGCCTTCCTCTTGAAGTAGCTTCCCGTTGAGACAACCTTCTTGAAGTAGTCCAAAGTCCTCCTTCTTCACTGAGAAGATCAAACCCTCTCCAGTCCGCAGCCTCCAACCCTAGGAGTAGCAAGGAGAGTACAAGCAATAAAAATGAACAAGAAGGGAAAAAGGAAATTACAATTACCGCTGTAGCACAAGGCTTGATTTCCTATATCAAGCGTTTTGATCTCCTAACCAATGTGTATGGAAGTGTAAGTGCAGTGGGTAGGAGATGCTAGCTTATAGGACACAAATTTGGAGCAGTGGAAACAAATAGCAAATGTTGGAGTTGCTCAATTGCTCTCAAGAATGGATTGCCAATTGCAAGTATGTATGCTCAAGTGTTGCACACGTGTGTATTGGCTGTCCAAAGGCTGGCCCTATTTATAGGAATGGCCTATGAGTGCTTAAGGACGTTCTAGACACTTTCTAGGGGGTTCTTAGTGCTTAACTAGCCGTTAGTTGTCCACTAATTGCTTTAACAACGACTAGTTAATTAACTCTGAAAAGTGCAGACAAAGACAGTCTCGGTCGAGGAATTGTCGACCGAGAATCCTGTTGGTCGAAGTTTTTGTCGACCGAGGGACAGTCTGGAGCAAGTGTGTATAACGTTCGATTCCAACTCCCAACTACCTTGTCTCCTGTGTCAACAACTACTTGGGTCAATTCTCGGTCGAGGAAATTGTCGACCGAGAGTGTCTCAGTGTTTTAAACTATGTACTAAGTGTGTGTATCAGTGTGCAGTTGTGACACTATTGTAGGGGATGACCTATCTAAGTGTTGTGATTGGCTAGGGAAGATCTAAACGCTTGATTTACATGATGTCTAAGTACTTGTACATTATATACTTGTACAAGTTTTTACATTTGATTACAATCATGAAATTAAGACATTTTGAGCATATAGATCTTCCAAGAGTTTGTCATCCACCTAGTTCCTGCATTATCAAAACACTCAAGTAGCACGTAGATCCACATGAATGAAATGTTTGTCATTATCAAAACAAAGGGAGTTAAATGATGTCCATTTAGCCAACAATCTCCCCCTTTTTAAGATGACAATCATTTCCAAAATATAAATCAAACAATCTTAAAATGAGTTGGGTTTCATACCTGAGATTTACCTTGTTTATTCCTTCTCTTGTTTATGAAATGTGTGCTTATTATTCCCAAAGAAGAATGGAACATAAAATCCAACTCTTGGGGAATATAGCAACTTTTAATATAAAGCCAAGAGATTATGAAACTCATTGATTGAGTATTTAAGATTTACATTATTTCTCCCCCTTTGTCATCTCAAAAAGATATCCGTTAAAATCATGTGCCCCCTTAATTTGATTCTCCCTTAAAAAGATAATAATCAAATCATTTGAAAAGATGTCCATTTGAAGCCAAAATGTAAGGATCAGAAAAACTAACAGATTTAAGAAGCACAAATGTCAAAGAAAACATCTTCTAAGTGAGTAATTAGTTGCTTCCTTATTTTATTGAATTGATCTAATGGAAGCGGTTTTGTGAAAATATCAGCCAATTGATCTTCCGTATCAACATGATAAAGGGATACATAGTTTTTAGAGATATGATCCATTAGAAAATGATGACGGATTTCAATATGTTTGGCACGGCTGTGTAAAATAGGATTATGTGCTAAATTTATAGCGCTTGTGTTATCACAAAAGATAGGCGTGGATGAAAAAGTAAAGTCATAATCATTTAAAACTTGTTGCATATAAAGCACTTGAGCACAACAAGATCCGGCTGCCATATATTCAACTTCAGTTGTGGAGAGGGCAACCATGTTTTGTTTCTTGCTAAATCAAGATACTAAGGCTCTTCCTAACAAGAAACAACTTCCGCTTGTGAGCTTCGATCAATTCGACAACCAGCGTAATCGGCATCGGTATAAGCTTTAACGTCCAAAGATTGTCCTTTAGGATACCATAGACCATAACTTGTAGTGCCGACTAAATATCTTAAAATTCGTTTGACGGTTTGAAAATGAGTTTGCATAGGTTGTGATTGAAATCTAGAACAAAGTCCAACAGAAAACATGATGTCCGGTCTAGAAGCGGTTAAGTAAAGCAAACTACCAATTATGGCCCTATATAAGGAATCATCAATAGGTTCCCCATTTTCATCCTTATCAATTTTAGTAGAGGTAGCCATTGGAGTGGTAGCATGTTTGCATTGTTCCATCCCGAAACGTTTTAAAAGTTCATTTGTATACTTCTCATGGCTTATAAAAATCCCGGCGGGCGTTTGCTTTATTTGAAAATTAAGAAAGAAGGTCAATTCTCCCATGAGACTCATTTCAAATTCTTTTTGCATAATATCACTAAATTGTTTGCTTAAGGATTCATTTGATGCACCAAAGATAATATCATCAACATAAATTTGAACAACTAGAAAGTCGGATTCATATGTTTTGAAAAATAAAGTAGAATCTGAATTTCCAATGAAAAATTTGTTATCAAAGAGATAGTTTTTGAGCCTTTCTACCAATTTCTAGGTGCTTGTTTTAAACCATAAAGTGCTTTCTTAAGTTTGTATACATAGTCACCTTTTTCCGGTATTTCAAAACCAGGTGGTTGGGCAACATATACTTCCTCTTGTATTATTCCATTTAGAAATGCACTTTTGACATCCATTTGGAATAGTTTGATGTTTTTGTGGGCGGCTATAGCTAGTAGCATTCTAATGGCTTCAAGTCTTGCCACTGGTGCATAAGTTTCATCAAAGTCTATTCCTTCTTGTTGATTATACCCTTGTGCTACCAACCTAGCTTTTTTTCTTACTACTTTCCCGACTTCATTTAGCTTATTTCTAAAAACCCACTTAGTTCCAATAATGATTTTATCTTGCGGTTTAGGAACTAAGTCCCATACATCATTCTTAGTGATTTGGTTTAATTCTTCTTGCATTGCCATTATCCAATAGTCATCTTTTAGAGCTTCAGTCACCTTCTTAGGTTCAATTATAGATACAAATGCCATATTTGCAACATCTCTAAAAGATGAACGGATTTTTACTTTATCATTAGGATTTCCAATGATTAGTTCTTGAGGATGATCCTTAGTGAGTCTAGGAACGGGTTGTTGTGTCTCAACTTGTTGATCATTTATAGCATTTTGATCATCTTTAGTTGATATGGTTAGATTTTCTACTTGATGAGTAATATCAACTACATCATAATTTTCAGTTCTTAGTTCTTCATGAAAAGTAATGTGAATGGTCTTGCTCCAAAAAAAAAATTCCTGCTCCAAAAAAAAAGTAATGTGAATGGATTCCTCAACTTTTCTAGAGATAGTTTTGTAAACTCTAAATGCTTTACTAGAGGTTGAATATCCCAAGAAAAAGGCTTTTTGTGATTTAAAGTCAAACTTTTCTCTATCATCTTTTGTGTTTAAGATATAGCAAGTTGAGCCGAAAGCATGAAAATAGTCAACCCTTGGTTTCTTAGTATACATGATTTCATATGGTGTTTTCTTCAAATAAGAGTGTACAATTACTCTATTTAGCACATAACAAGTTGTGTTTACTGCTTCAGCCCAAAATGTTTTAGGTGTATTATGTTCAAGCATCATAGTCCTAGCCATTTCTTATAATGACCGATTTTTCCTCTCAACTATGCCATTTTGTTGTGGAGTACGTGGAGCAGAAAAATTGTGAGTGTAGCCTTGAGATGTGCAGAATTCTTCAAATAGATGATTCTCAAATTCTCCACCATGATCACTCCTAATTGTGCATATTTTGTTTTGTAATTGATTTTCAATCTTTGAACAAAATTGTATGAAAACTTGAATAGTATCAGCTTTATTTGCAAGAAAATGTACCGATGTATATCTACTGTAATCATCAACAATAACACAGCAATATCTTTTCCCACCAATAGATTGTGTCCTCATAAGTCCGAACAAATCCATATGAATAAGTTCTAGTGATCTATTGGTGCCAAGCATGTTTTTGGGTTTAAAAGAAGCTTAAGTTTGTTTACCCAAAGTGCATGGTTCACAATTTTCAGATTGATCAAAAGATAACTTAGGCAAACCACGAACAAGATCATATTTAACTAGCTTTTTGATAACATATGAACTAGCATGACCTAATTTTCTATGTCATAGTTGTAAAGAATTTTCTTTTGCAAGTAAGCATTTTCCAACTACAGATTGCATAAAGTTAGGTCTAAGGATATATAGATTTCCAACTCTTTTTCCTTCATAAACAACATTTGTAGTATTTTCTATTAGTAACTTGCAACAATTTTTGTTGAATAAAACATCATATCCACTATCACATAATTGACTGACACTTATTAAATTATGGTGCAAACCATCAACAAGTAAAACATTCTTTATTTCAAAGTTTGTGCCAATATTACCTATTCCAACAATTTTACCTTTACCATTGTCTCCAAAAGTGAATGTTCCACTTTTCTTTTCCTCAAAAGTTTGAAATGCATCCTTGTTCCCAGTCATGTGTTTGGAAATCCACTATCAACTACCCAATCCTGTAATAAAATATAGGTTTTGGTACCCATGTGATGGTCATTATGGTTAGGTACATTTAATAACAAACTGAACATGTTTTAACAAAGTAAATTGAATAGAACTTCATTCGGTCGACAAATAGTTCGACCGACAGATGTCTCGGTCGAACAATTTGTCGATCGAGAAAGTTGCTGTTTTACAGATTAAAACTGAACTAAAACAGAAATTCACTTGGTCGACAATTTCTCGACCGATTTTTGGTCCGATCGAACATTCTTCGACCAGAATAGTTACTATTTTCACTATAAATTTCCTGTAGATTTCAGATTTGTCATAGGCATTATCTCGATTTGTCACGGGCATTATCTCGGTCGAATATTTTCTCGACCGAGGATGTCTCGGACGAACTGTTTGTTGACCGAGAATGGTTCTGTTTGTTTCAGTAATTTGTTTGTATCAGTTTTGAATTTAAAGCAATACATGAAGCTATCTACTTAGTTGAGATAAGACATTTAGATGTTCAAAAGAAGTATTAGATCATATCCCAACTAAATTACATTCAAATCTTCTAAGTTTGAGGTTTGGGGACCCAAACTAATTCAGAATCCTTCTTCTTATAAGGGCATGAAAAAGAGTAATGTCCAAGACGCAAGACAACAAATAGAGTCAATTTCATTTCTCTTTGGAGTTGTGTTCTTGGGTACAAACATGATCTTGGTCTTGGATGCTTGAGTTCTCCTAGGTTTAGGTTGATAGGATTTTTCTTTTGGAACATATCCTAAACCTCTTCTTCTATTGTAACTAGAAAAATATTTCAGAATATTACCAAGAACATCATTGCCCCTTAAACCATTAATTTCTCTCTGTAGTTTAGCAATCTCATCCATCTTCTTATTGATATCTACCCTTGTTTGATCTAGATCAGATAATAAAGAGTTTCTTTCCTTAACAACAATATCATAATCTAGATGATTACATAGAATAGGTTGAGTTTGAAAATTATTTAGTTTTGCAAAAAAATCAACCTTTTCTTGAGAAAGAAGATCATGATTTGTTTCTAAAGTGAACAACTTCATATTGCAATCATTTAAAGATGATTTTAAAGTCAAATTTTCAGAAGCAATAATGTCCTTTTCAAAAGAAAGATTATTCAATCTAGCATATAGATCCTCATTAGTTCTAGTAACCTTCTTTAGTTTCTTTTTGCAATCAACATATTTGTCATGAGTATCTTGTAGAGTAACAATTAGATCTTTTGGCAAATCAAGAAGGCTTACCTCTTGAGAATCGTCACTATCATCTTCTTTGGCCATGAGACACTCCACATTCTCTTCTCCACTTTCACTATCACTTGACTCATCCCATGCAACTTTGTATGCTTTTTCTCCCTTCTTCTTGGATGAGCTTTTCTTTCCTTTCTTTGCTTTAGGACATTCATTTTTGAGATGTCCCTTCTTTCCACATTCAAAACACCTAGGAGGGGAAGAAGAAGAACCAACAACTTTGTTAGGTCTAAATCTTCTATATTTCTTACCATTAACAAGTAGAGCTTCTTCTCCTTCTCCATCACTTGTTTCATCACTTTCTCGCGTGATGATCTTTGAAGCCTTTAGGGCCATATCTTTCTTTCTTCCTTGTTGAAGTTCATGCTCTCGTCGTTCTTCTTCCTCCAAGGTTGCCTCATGTGTTTCTAAGTTGCCAATGAGTTGCTCCATCCTTAGTCGGGTGAGATCATTTGCTTCTTCAATAGCAGTCACCTTGGGCTTGTACTTGGGAGGAAGAGACCTAAGAATTTTTGATACTTGATCTTCTTCACTGATCACTTTACCTAAAGCATTTAAACCATTCACCATAGAAGATAATTTTACATACATTTCACTAATAGACTCGTTTTGATCCATACGAAACTGTTCAAATTTTTGCTTAAGCATTCCGATTTTAGAATTCTTAACTTGAACAGTTCCTTCATAAGTTATGGAGAGTCTATGCCATATTTCATATGCTGTTTCACAATTTGATATTCTATTGAATTCACCAACGGAAATTGAACAATAGAGTATACTTACAACTTTTGCATTCATTTGGGCAGATCCTACTGTATTAGCATCCCAATTTGCATACTCTATTTGAGGAAATTCATATGGATTTGATACCATCCTCCAGAGATCCCAGTTAATCCCCTGGAAGTAGAATTGCATCCTCCTCTTCCAGTGGGTGTAGTTAGTGCCATCAAAAGGTGGAGGTCTAGCCACGAGTGTCCCTTTCAAGTTGAGGTTGTTGAGTACCCCATCACCCATTCTTCAAGACTTTGTTAGAGTTCCTTGAAGCCTTGCTCCGATACCAAATGAAAAACCACTAGGGGGGTGAATAGGGTTTTATAATAATTTTAACAATAATTCAACTCAAGCAACCACAATTGAAACTTTAAGGAGGCAAGGTGTTTAGAGTGGTTCCACCTTTAGCAAAAACTAAAGGAGTCAGTCCACTACCCAATTGTTTCCAATTGAGATTTTGAAAGTATTTAAATTTTATTACCTCACAAGGATGTTACATAAAATTACAAATACTTTCACCACCCTTTGGACAACCTTCACCTTGAAGTAGTCCCACCGACCTTGAAGCAGCCTTCCTTGAAGTAACTTCATGCTCCCCCTTGAAGTAGCCTTCCTCTTGAAGTAGCTTCCCGTTGAGACAACCTTCTTGAAGTAGTCCAAAGTCCTCCTTCTTCACCGAGAAGATCAAACCCTCTCCAATCCGCAACCTTCAACCCTAGGAGTAGCAAGGAGAGTACAAGCAATAAAAATGAACAAGAAGGGAAAAAGGAAATTACAATTACCGCTGTAGCACAAGGCTTGATTTCCTATATCAAGCGTTTTGATCTCCTAACCAATGTGTATGGAAGTGTAAGTGTAGTGGGTAAGAGATGCTAGCCTATAGGACATGAATTTGGAGTAGTGGAAACAAATAACAAATGTTGGAGTTGCTCAATTGCTCTCAAGAATGGATTGCCAATTGCAAGTATGTATGCTCAAGTGTTGCACACGTGTATTGGGTGCATGGAACAGGACTTCGAATTCGAGTTGACTTTGACAGGTGTGGAAGTGGAAGTTTGTGGAAACATCGAGGAAACTTCGAGGATTTTTACAACCAAACTTTGACACATCATTGACAAAAATTAAGCTCAAATAGTGACTTCATGATGAAATTTGATAGATTTCATCAAATCTATCTTAAAAACTAAATATATGTCTGTATATAGTCATCCATACATGTTTACATATAAAGAAAAACGCAGTCACGTGCAAATGTAAAAGACGTCTTAGTGTCAACTTTGACAGGCAAGAAAGTGGAAGTTTGTATAACATGTAAGGAAACTTTGAGGAAGTCTTGGACTAACACTTCAACGCTAAGCTAAAAAATAATGAGATTGAGAGGGAATTCGGCATAAAACATCAAAGTTTTAGTAAACACATACTCTGTCTATAATCTTCTATACGAAATGTTTAGAACTTAGATTTGTTCTATATATGTGTTCTGTATGTACAGAAATCCCAATTGGATCACATTCTAGAATTAAAAAAATGAGCCTATTTTCAAATACATCAATTTGTCAAGAGGGGAAAAAGTAACAGAGGTGAAATTTTATTATGTCTACACCAAATTTTGTAAAACTTGTGGATATCTAATAGAGGAATAAACTTAACATTACTCTCTAGTTAGAAACCAAAGAAATAGTCATCTCAATGTGAAGAATGGTTTCCTACAAGTTCTTTATGGCTTCACTATGTGTGCAACAATAATAACTACAAAGATAATCGAAAAGATGGGAGGCTTTGAGCTAGCTAAGTCAATTTCATCACCAAGTAGGCTGAACTCATTGACACAAGTCAACAAGTAGGCAACATCGATGTCGAGGAAGTTTACTAAGTTTCGAGGTCGACAGGCGTAGACATATGTAACATCGAGGATATATCGCCAGATGTCGAGGATGTTTAGTACCATGATTGGGTGTCCTAAGGCATGTCTTATTTATAGGAATGACCTATGAGTGCTTAAGGACGTTCTAGACACTTTTTAGGGGGTTCTTAGTGCTTAACTAGCCGTTAGTTGTCCACTAATTGCTTTAGCAACGACTAGTTAATTAACTCTGAAAAGTGCAGACAGAGACAGTCTCGGTCGAGGAATTGTCGACCGAGAATCCTATCGGTCGAAGTTTTTGTCGACTGAGGGACGGTCTGGAGCAAGTGTGTATAACGTTCGATTCCAACTCCCAACTACTTTGTCTGTTGTGTCTAATGGCTACTTGGGTCAATTCTCGGTTGAGAAAATTGTCTGACCGAGAGTATCTCGGTCGAGGAGTTTGTCGACCGAGAATGACTCTGTTTCAATATTTTAAACTATGTACTAAGTGTGTGTATCGGTGTGTAGTTGTGAAACTATTGTAGGGGATGACCTATCTAAGTGTTGTGATTGGCTAGGGAAGATCTAAACGCTTGATTTACATGATGTCTAAGTACTTGTACATTATATACTTGTACAAGTTTTTACATTTGATTACAATCATGAAATTAAGGCATTTTGAGCATATAGATCTTCCAAGAGTTTGTTCATCCACCTAGTTCCTGCAACACTCAAGTAGCACGTTAGATCCGCAAGAATGAAATGTTTGTCATTATCAAAACAAAGGGAGTTAAATGATGTCCATTTAGCCAACAACAATATAGTCCCCACTTTTTGTAAAAGCCACGTTTAAAAAGCGAACTTTTCCCTAGACGTATAAAACTCCAGAATAAGTCTCAATTCCTGAATATTCGTATTATTCCCGTATTTTTCTCGAATTAATCATGTTTAATGCTTTTTCCCGTTTCATACGTTCTTTTCCCGTATTATACTGATTAAGACTCTAACTTAGTTTGAGCGTATATATGTGTTTGTGTGTATGTACATGCATATATGTGTGTGTGTGTGTGTATGTAATATATGTATATGTATATGTTAGTAATAATGATAGATATATGTATGCAATATAGATGTACACAGTGAATTAAAAATCGGCCAGGCGGGCCGCTTAAGCGGCCGCTTAGGCGGGCAGGACCCTCATCCGCCTAATTTAGGGGTTCGGCGTCCGCTTCATTTTTTTGAACAAAATCGGCCGCTTTTTTCCCGCCTCACCCGCTTTTTTCCCGCTTTTTTCCCGCTTTTTCCCGCTTTTGTTTAAAAATCTTAATGTAAGCATCTAACATTAATTAATTACATAGTCCAAGTAGTGTTGACTATAATATATGAAACTTGTATACATTAAATGTTCTATGATATAGCTAATCCTAATTTAGAATGCATACTTTGTGTGTAAGCTGTAATAATTGGGTACTGCTGTAATGCATCGAAGTAAATATCCTATTGCTCTATTATACTAGTAATGCATGATTAGTTTTACTGATTTCCTTGCTGCTTTCAGTGATTAATGATTGGTACTACTGGTTAGTATTACTTTAGTGATTACTTTAATTCAACAATTCGTAGTTTGTTATTTACAATTACTGATCTGCTTGCTGATTTTAGTGATTAGAGATATTGATTAATAGTAAGTATTGATGAATACTTAGTTAATTACTGATTTGCTGATTAGATATGTATAGAAGTTCCTTATAAATAAATTTTTTATATACACATACATGTAATTTTGTATAAAATATATAAAATTTAGACACCCGCTTTTTCAAAAATCGCCCGCTTAATCGCCCGCCTGCCGCTTGAGCGGCTACAAGGTCCCGTCCGCACGCCTCCCGCTTCCCGTTTTTTAATACCTTGGATGTACATATATATGTGCAAAAGATATGTATACATACATCTGTATGCAATATATGTATATATCTTCCGATTTTTTCCCGACTTTTTCACGAATAGTTGGCCATACTTTTACCGTACATTGACTGCTTTTTATCCGATTTTCCTGCATAATTGCCGAATTCCGAACTTTTCAACTCAACCGAACGCATCCCGAATAGCGAATTCGTGACTATGCTGCTAATATGCTGACGGTGGTTGGCTACTGTCTGGTGCTGGTGGCGGCCCTGTTGCTTGGTATTAGTTACCTCGTTCCTTGGCTGCTGGTCTCCTGCTGTAATGGCTGACTACGAATCTGCTGACGGTGGTCAGCTACTGTCTGGGTGCTGGCGGCGGCCCTGTTGCTTCCGGAGAGAGACTGCTCCTTTCTGGTACTGCCACAACTGAAGAAGGGGTGGTGGTGCCTTTTCCATGGTGGCGAGCGACAGTGGCTGCGGGCGGGCTTGGCTGCTGGTTTTGCGGCGCCTTGGCTGTTCTACTGCGGCTCCTGCTGGTCAGCAGCAAGGCCTTTCACAGCGACAATGTGTGGGGTGGCAACAGCTGCTTAGGTGACCTTAGTGGTGTTACATTGAGTTGATAATAGTGGTTGGGCAACTCAAAGTTGGCTGAGAGAAAGCATATATATGTTCCATATCAGTTAGCAGAATTGTAAATCTCGAGTTTCTGCATTACTATATAACAATGTGCACCATACCTGAATGAGAGTCTCTTTGTCAAATGGGCCTGATACTGCTTTGACTTTGAGTGAGAATGAAGCTAAAATTATTTCATTTAAAAAAAAAACTCACATTTCCCATTTTTGAAAAAATATATAAAATTTCCGAAACTATAGAAGCCCTCCTCTCTTAACTTTCCGTTGGTGGCCTTGCATAAAAGTGATCCTGTACATTTTTTAAAATCGCAGTGATTCACATGCCTACTCAATGGAGCTGTTGTTAATGTAAAGTTTAAACACCATACATTTTCACATGATATTTACTAATGAAAGTTTTGCTAATCATGAATATTTATAAAATATATGGATCAAAATTTTAGGTCCAGTTTCCAGTCTTCATTTCATAAACGTATCTAGTCGACCATTGTTTGCTTAGAAGTTTACGTGGATTCCGGGTTAAACATGTCTGAATAAATTTTAAGGTGAGCTTCTACAAGTTTTTCTTTTAACACACTTATTATGCCACAACTTGAACCCGAGAGCTCTTGGTAAGAAACTAAGGATCTAACCAACATGGTGTCTTACTGTGCCATATCTAGAACATAGGATTGTAGGTCTGGTCCTTTAGTTAGAAATTGTGATTTGTGGGTTCTGAGTTACACTGCCTACAAAAAAAATTGCTCCCACAACTGATTGTCAATTGTTTCTCTCGGTAATTGGATGTAGTATCCAAGTCGTTGAGGAAGAAAAAAATGGAAGCGGTTGCCAACTGAACATTTAGCACAATGATTAGCAGAGATTGAACTGCTTGCTGTGACTACTAGCTGTTTTCAGCTGCTGCCTAATTGTATGCCAAGCGCTCTTTATTCACTTCAGACTAAACTCAAAGGCATTTCTATTCTTTAAGTGACACCTACTGTGCAACCAATGTAATATCTGATCATTGATCAGTGATTTTATTCGAAGTTTTGTTGGGGCAGACTTAGGGTGCCACTTATCATGATAAACTTCAAATTATGATGGGTCCAAAAAATTAGTTATTTGGTTATGCGCTTATTCAACAACTCAAATCCAATGTAAGAAATCAACGAAAAAACCTTCATAGAAGCGCGGGAAACAAATTGGGCTTCCAGTCCCTTCTAGATGGCAAAGCTAATAGATCTAAATACAAACTTATCGGACATAGATGATGACATGATGAGGTTCCTATTAGTTATGTGTTGAATGCGATATAGAAGAGAAACCACGTCATCAACAAGCACCCCAAATGTCTCGAATGTGAGTGACACAAAATTATGATGATTTGCCTCACAAGTTACTCCGTGTTTATAGCCCACTTGTGATGCAACGTCAGAAATTGCTTGGCCTGCTTTGAAGTTATTTGAGAGGATGCTTGTCAAAGGGGAAAGACCAATGAGGTTAATACAGGTGTGTTTGTCACTCATCCAGTGAATTAAAAAATGGTCAGGCGGGCCGCTTAAGCGGCCATGACCCTCATCTGCCTAATTTAGCCCCTAAGCACCCGCTTAATCGTTTTGAACATAATCGCACGCTTTTTGCCCGCCTCACCCGCTTTTTCCCGCTTTTTTCCCGCTTTTTGTCCGATTTTTCCCGCTTTTGTTTAAAATCCTAATGTAAGCATCTAACATTAATTAATTACATAGTCCAAGTAGTATTGACTATAATATATGAAACTTGTATACATTAAATGTTCAATGATATAGCTAGTCCTAATTTAGAATGCATACTTTGTGTGTAAGCTGTAATAATTGGGTACTGCTGTAATGCATCTAAGTAAATATCCTATTGCTCTATTATACTAGTAATGCATGATTAGTTTTACTGATTTCCTTGCTGCTTTCAGTGATTAATGATTGGTACTACTGGTTAGTATTACTTTAGTGATTACTTTAATTCAAAAATTCATAGTTTGTTATTTACAATTACTGATCTGCTTGCTGATTTTAGTGATTAGAGATACTGATTAATAATAAGTATTGATGAATACTTAGTTAATTACTGATTTGCTGATTAGATATGTATAGAAGTTCCTTATAAATATATTTTTTATATACACATACATGTAATTTTGTATAAAAATATATAAAATTTAGACACCCGCTTTTTAAAAAATCGCCCGCTTAATCGCCCGCCTACCGCTTAATCGGTTACAAGGTGCTGTCCGCACGCCTCCCGCTTCCCGCTTTCTGATAGACTGCACTCATCCAATCGAACAACAAGATATCAGTAGGATGTTGTGAATGGAGACCATCAAACCGTGTGCTAAGGAAGGCCACATGGCCTATCTTGATTGCCTTAATCCCATCACGAGAGGCAAGCTCAAAAAGGACATCATGAACCACATCATAACGATACTTAAAGTCGGGTCGTGTGCGGCATTGCACAACATGACCTTTGAAAGCGTCAAGGTCGGCAATTGTCACGGAACCATTCTTACCCTAATTCCAATCCCATTGTCCGAAAGGGCAGTGTTAAAGGTTTTAGAGCGCCAATCCCTGAGTGGCCTGAAAATCACACAGATAATATGTGAAAAGGAAATAACAATTTTCTATATTGAAAATGAACCAAAAATGTTTACTACATAGGGCCCGTGGGCAACATGGAAAGAAAGATACACACAAGGAAACTAAATCAATAACTACGTCCCTTTTATTATTTGCTCCCATGTAGAGTCCAAATTGATGCAACAGTCTTTATTCTCAGCAGATAACAAATGGAGTAAATAGTAGGTGCATAATCTTTAGTTCTTTGCATTGTCTAAAATCAAGAAAATCACGACACAATCAATGCAATTGCATGGTACGCTATTAAAAACAAGTAAAATAGTTTTATATCAAAATAGTATACTTGGCTGGACTTATATTCAACGTAATCAACAAGCGATTTTCCAAAACAATATTTGTTCGACTAGATTTTATTACAAGTTTCCCATTATGCTGTTATCGAGAAGCATGCTTATATATTTATGTGGCTCCATCGCCCCAACGAGATGGGGGAGGTCACTGGGCTCCATCTCTCCATATGAGGGAGGAGGTCAACGACATATACAAGTTCCTTCCTCCGAATGAGGAGGTCACTTGTACTCAATATCAACAAGTATTACTGGCAGTCATAATGTGTAGTATCATTTATGTTTTCAAGTTTGTTGCAAACTATAATATAGAAAATCCAAAGACTACCCAATAGGGAACAATAACTCAAACAAATACATAGCCAAGTATACAACTCAAGAGGTACATAAAATGTATCATCAATACTATTAGTCTTTTCAAGGAGGAGGTATAATTGTGTACCTTCTTGGTTGATTTCCAGAGTACTAGATCTCAACAAGTAAATAGGTCAACCCTTAGAGTCAGATCTAGATCAACAATATTTGGATCAAGGGTCAAGATCATGATGTTTTAAAGATCATGTTTCAATATTCAAGATTGGGGTCACTCATTCCTATTTAACCTTGGGGTTAGGTCATTCACTTATGATCAACAAATTTTAAGATGTCCAACATTTATTCAAGTGTCAAGTATATTTTTGAGTATGAATGACCTACCTAGGTATTTTAGGAACATACAAGCTACCCCTAATTAGCTAACCCTAATTATTATGATCAACATTCAAGTCGTTATCAAGCATGTAGATTATTATCATGATAGATTTGTGCTCAAGATCAGATAAGGGTTGATAAATGCAATAAGGAAAGTCGTGGATCAGATACTAGGTCAAATGATCAAGTATTTAACAAGAAAAGGTCACATATATGCATTTGAATGGATGATTTACTATATATGGGAATAGGGATGCGAATCATGTCTTGAAACCAATTTGATTAAGATCAGGCTAATTTTTCTAATGAAAATGGACTACAATTTCAATATATATGGAGTTACAATGCATTTTCTATGAATTAATCAAAATATGGACATTTTATTGATTATTTGTCAGAGAAAGGTGGGAAATACCTTAATCGAGAAAAAGGGCGACTGTTGGATTGCACGATTGGACGGCTAAGATTGAGCCACGTAGGAGGCGTGGCGCGCTGGTTTACAAGATTATCGGTCCAGTCTGATCCTGATTTGCCGGGTTGATTCCTGGTTCGTTGAGATTATGATCCGGTTTATTTCTCTTGAACCAGCGGTTTGGGATCCCTTCCCCTTACGCTCAGACTTCCTCGTGAGCCCAGAAATGAGGCAGAGGGGATCACTCGAGTTATGGGGGTTTAGGAGCAGGAGGAGCCAAAGAAGGCAGGCGAGGTGTCGTTCGGTTTTGCCGAACCTTCGCGAAGTGGATGGGAGCCTTGATTGATGGGCAAATGATGCGAGGGCAGGACGCCCAATTCAATTCAGGTGGCGGCACAATACGAACAACAGAAGAAATCAGAGAGAAAATAGGGGTGCTCGAGGCCGAGAGAGAGAGAGAGAGAGCAAGGGTGAGGTTTCTAGCAAGGTGTAGGGGCGAGTATTGGGAGGCTTTTTTATGGTGTTGGGGCTAGGGTTAGGGCGAGATTGGTCCTTGGTTGTAAACCAAGGTCGTCGGAGTGAGGAGAGTTGAGGGAAATGTTTTGATGGCGAAACAAAGCCTTAATGGTAGTCAAATTTGGGCCATAGGTTCCAAATAATGTGTAGAATATTTAGAAAACGTTTGAGGACCCAAAGATGAAGTTATATGACCAAATGCATTTCTTTGGATAAAGTGATAAATTAGCCTAAGTTGTAATGTCACAAGGTGTATAAAATCCATATTGATCATTGTATTTGGAATTTGAGTGTCAAAATTGGTCAATCAGTCAAGGAATAATAAATTGAGTTCATGAGTGAACATTATGAGGGGAAAATAGAAATTGAACAAAGATAAGAGGAAAACTCACTTTACCACAACAATATTACAAAGCGAGCCACATTCATCATTAGGGTACAATGGGATCACGAGTCGTTACTAAAGGATAGCTCGATACTCAACTGGACACATGGACTAACGAAGGCCATCAATGAGAAAATAAGCAAGAAAAATCTGGATAGACATTGTCTTTTAGCATCATTTAGGCAGGTTTCAGTCTAGAGTGGGTGATAATGGTCTATGGTAGTCCTTGGACAATGCTTACTAGTCCGATTTTAATCCTAGTGTTGGGTTCAACTTGTAGAGATAATGGGATTGTATTATTGAGATAACAAATACAAGCACATACATCCTCCTTATATAGGATGGGTGGAGTCAATAAACACAAAGTTCACCAATATGGGACAAAAGACAAGGCACTAAGAGAGCAAAAAAGAAATAAATAAAATAAATATATTAACACCCCCTCAGGCTGGATCATGGATATGATGCATGCCCGCAGGCAGCTTGTCCACCATATTTCTTGTATTTGGTATTCATCTTGTAAAGATGTTAGGGAGTTGTTTACGCTCTGGAATGTGGGATTACTTGCGATGAAGGTAGTAGCTTTATTATCACATTACATAAGAATGAGGGCAAAATCATAGACTTTAAACTCCTTTAATAGGCCTTGAACCCACATTTTCTCACAAGTGGTATGTGCCATGGCACAACACTAGATCTAGCCACGACGGCTTGCTTTTTGCTTCTCTAAGTGACAAGGTTACCACCTACAAAGATGTAGTAACTTGAAGTAGATTTACAATCAGCTCTACTGCCAGCATAGTCTCAGTCAGAGAAATCAGAATTCTTGCAGTGCCCATTGTTCCTATATAGACAACCCTTTCCAAGTGAGCTTTTTAAGTATTTGAGAATGTGGCATACATCATCCCAATGACATTGTCGAGGTTTATCAAGATACCTACTGATAAATCCAACAACTATCTGCTCGTGTAATTGTCAGAAAAATGAGTTCACCCACAAGTCTTCTATATTGCTTGCTATCAAGGTAAGAAGGAGAAGAATCATCATCCCAGTTAGTATTGTGGTTGCAGAGGTGTGCTGACTGGCTTGGCACCCAACATGCCAGTCTCCTGTAGTAGATCAATGACATACTTGCACTGAGATAAACATACTCCAGACGAAGAATGTGATACTTCAATCCCTAAAAAATAGCTGCAATATCCCTAGATCTTTAGTGATGAAGTATCTCCTTATTCCTTGGAATCCTGAGCACCCTAATGGTCACTCCCAGAAAAGATGATATCATCCACATACACGATCTGATTGACGAGTCCCACATTAACTTTTATTTAAATAAAAACAGAATGATCAAGATGTGAGCGTCGAGAGGTTAAATTTAGCAAGCATCTGACTTAATTTATCAAACCACGCTCTTGGGCTCTATTTTAGTCCATAAATGGCTTTCTTAAGATGACATACTTTAGAACCCGCCTGAGCAACAAATCTGGAGGTTGCTCCATATACACCTCCTCACGTGAATCACCATATAAGAGAGCATTTTTTACATCAAGTTGAAAAAGATGCCAACTTTTATTGACAACAACAAAAATAAGAATTGGAAGAGAGTTAAGTCGAGCAACAAGCGAGAAAATCTCAAAGTAATCTACGCCATAAGTTTGTACGTACTACGTAGCCCTTAGCAACAAGATGAACCTTAAGACGTTCAATCACGCCATCAGGTTGATACTTCACAGTAAAGATCCAACACTAGCCTACAAGTGAAACATGAGCAGGAGCATCCGCTAAGTCCCATGTCTGTTGTGTATGTAGAGCCTCTATTTTAGGGCCTTAGATGTAATTTCAAGAACACAAAATGGAAAAAGCAGTAGTAAAATTTGCAAAACTTGAACCAAGATTAGCATCATAACAAAAATTGCTAATAGGATGTAAAGTACAAGAGTGCATCCCTTTTCTAATGCTAGTCAGAGTATTTAGATCATAGTATACCTGATTGGTGTTGTGATTTGTCGATAAAGATGAGGGATCGGCGAATGGAGGGCCATAGAGGGAGTTTGGTCTTGTGGTGTCTTTAATAAACTTTGAAAGGGACATTAGGAACAACAATATCTAGAGAGTCTGGCTCAACAGGAACATGAAGAGTGTCAACAAGAAGATCCGTAGACAAAGTTGAACCCATAGTGAAAAATACAGAGTATCCTCAAAGAAAATGACATTTGCACAAACAAACCATTTCTTAGTACTCAGATCATTACATCAGTACCCTTTTGAGTTCTGGAGTACCCCCACTAAGATGCACTTCGTGGATCTTTGTTCAAGTTTGCTTAAGCTAGTTTGAAGATTCCGTATAAAACAAGTATTGCCGAAAACTTGAGATGGCACAAAAAACAGGGGAGCTTCAGGGTACATAACACTATAAGGGACTTGGTTGTTCAAGACAGACAAGGGCATTCTATTGATCATAAAATAGGCTAATAAAGATAACATCAACCTAAAAAGACTTAGGGACATGATAGTGAAACTTGAGTTATGGCAACTTCAAGGAGATGGTGATTCTTACGCTTGGCAACACCATTCTGCCGAGGAGTGTAAGAATAGGAGGCTTAATAAATTGTGCCAAAATTTTCAGAAAAAGGCTAACAGACTGTTGCATGAACTCAAGGGAAAAACATGTGCCCTCTCTGTAAGTAAAAGCAACCAAGTAGCCTTAGAAAAGTCATTGGTAAAGGTCATGAAGTAACAAAATGCAATTATGCTTGTGATAGAATACAATCCCCATATATCAACACGAACAATATCAAAAACAAAATTTGAAGATAGAACCATTTTCTAGGGAAATGCACATAGAGTTTGCTTTTGTAACTGGCAAGCTTCCCACTTAACCAAAGCTTCTGATATAGAAGGACAAATGCTTGAGCTTGGATATTGATGAATGTCCCAATCTGTAGTGCCATTGAAGTCTCGAAACAACCGAGGAGAGAAGCACAACAGTCTGTGGAGCATCAAGATAGTATAAGCCTTTCGACGGCCCGTCTTGACCCCAACCAATCCTCATCCTCGTGCAGAGATCCTAAAAGACACATCCATCAGGGTCGAACATTGTATAACACTAAAATTGGTTGACAATTTTACTAATAGAAAGAAGATTTAGAGGAAATCAAGGAACATATAAAGCAGATCTGAGCAAGAAGTTGTTTGTAGTTCAAATATTACCAACCCCATAAACTGGGGCTTGAGTGCATAGTAACAACTTCGGGATTCAGCAACTTTTCGGCTGGCTGGAAAAATCGGAATTAAAAAAAATCGAGAAAAGTCGCGAAAAGATCGATAAATTTCGGTCAAAGTTCAGTCAACTATTCGGAAATAATCGAGAATAAGTCGGCATTATAAGTATATATATATATATATATATATATATATATATATGCATGTATGCATGTGTATATATATAGATAAATGTATGTATGTACATACGTATATGATGCATGTAACTGTTATGGCCACAAGACATACAATCTTAGTGAGTAAAAATGTAGGAAAAGAAGTAAAAAATAGTTGAGAAATAACATGAACTGTCCAGAGGAGTGGGGGCTTTGAGGTTTAGTGTGTATTAGGAATTTTGTGTACATGGTTTGGTAAAAAAAGAGCAAGCGACTTAAAAGAGAAAAATCGTGAAAAGTCATGAAGAATCGTAAAAAATTGTATAAATCACAAAAAAGCGGGATTAATCGTGAAAAGTCATGAAAAATCGGCGATTGGCGTATTAATCGTGATGAATATTCGGGAGCCTATAACATCGTGAAAAATCGCCGATTTTTCGTAAAATTCAGAGACTTTTGTTACTATGCTTGAGTGCCATCAACAACTATTACAGGTGGAAGAGTAGATGAAGAAGTCATACTTGAAAAAAGTTTAGAATTGCCAAAAATATGAGTAGAAACACCAGAGTCGATAACCCATTTGTTATTACCATAAAGAGTTGAGGAAGCTAAAAAGACAGAATCATCATCCAAGTGCAGAGCTGATGTTGATGACGTCGTTCTTGAAAAAGTTTTACAAATTTAGCTTGGACCCAATCTGCAGAACAAGTGGAAGTTTGGTCTGTTTTGTCCTCGGTGTAGTCAGTAGACGCGTGATTGTCCCATGTGTTGGGGTAGCCATCTTTCACCCATCATTGGTCTTCATTGTGATTATTGCGCCCACATATATTACTATGGCGAGGTCTATGAGGGGCGTTGTGAAATCAAGCAGAGAGCTGACCACGTCCTAGTCTAGTAGGGGGTTGGCCACGTCTAGGTCCTCACGGGCCATAACGACCAGGTCTTCTACCACGGCCACATTCAGAATTGTTAGATCAGACTGTAAGACCTGACGCCTTAGTGAAACTAGCAGGAGAAGAAGAAACAAATGGTAGGCGTTGGACCTTTTCTAGGACATCGCGTAGTTTACGCAGTGGATCATACTTGTTAAGGCGGCAAGGCGACAAGGCGCCATGCTTGAACACCTTGTGCTTAGGTGCGCCTAGGCGTCACTTAGGCAACTTTAAGAAAATTATATTTCTGTACAATTTACCTATATTTATACATGTGCTATGATTTTTGTAACATCCCCCCTTCACATATATGTTATATTTTACCTATATCTATACATATGTTGTGATTTTTATAACAGTCCCCCCTTCATATATATGCTATATTTCATTTAGTTAAATCCATAAAAATCTGGTTAATTCACTGATATACATTTTCTTTATTTATACTTGATGTCTATAGTGTATTTCCCTATTGAATAGATACACTTTTATTGTTTGTGCATAGATATATACATATTAAACACAACTGTACAGTTTCATTACTGCATACATAAATATATACATATTTTAAAAGTTATACTTGGATGCAATAATGCAAAGATGTATTCTGTGGTAATATGTGTATTACAGGTTCTACTAATACTCAAAACAAACCTTATGTAAGTTATGTAATCCACATATGTCAGTTTAAACTTGCATAAGGGATTTACAATAACAATGATTAAGGATAGCAGTGCTTTACATAGTATCAGTAGATAATTTTCCTTAGGGTAATTATCAACTGATATACATATATGTTGCAGCTAATATTACAGTTTGAAGTTCCTATGATAAGCAAGAAGGGAGTTAGTATACGTAGCATGATATTTATATTGCAATTGAAGAGCTATTTTGGGTGAAAATATCCCTCAACATTTAAATCACATTCAATCTAATACTAAGAAAGTTAATATAAATATCTAGAGTATAAATTCCATTTAATAATGATATTGTACAACAAACATAGGTAAATATACTTAATTTGAATATTAGAACAAATTTTGATTAAATAAATACCTATATATAGGGTTAGGGATCCATAGAAAACCATAAAGCGACATATTGGTCAAGGCATTGGACAAAGCGACCCCCCCTGGACGCCTAGGCACTCGCCTTGGCGGTCGGCCGGCCGCTTAGGCGCGCCTAGGTAGTCGCCTTAACAAGTATGCAGTGGATCATTGGGCGATCCACGACTCTTGTAAAAGAGGTAGGTAATCTAGCAAGAAACTTAACTGATTGTTTCATTCCGTTGTCTTTGGATCTTAATTATATCATAAGTCAGGATATGATACAAACTGATTATAATAATCCTCAACAGATGTATTATTGAAGAATTTTTTTATCCATATTTTTAAAGATTTCAAACACCATTTTAGGGCTTTTTTGATGTGAGTAAACATGTGATAACTGATCCCACATGCCCTTTCCCGTTCTAAGTCGTAAAAGTGATTGACTTATTTGTGGTTCTACACTATTGACCATCCATGTTATCACCCCCAAGTCTTTCTTGACCCACAAGTTATAGGACTATTTAGTTTTCTCATCAACGTTCTCGGTAGGAATAGCAAGTGCTTTAGTAATAAGGCGAGAGTACTGATCTTGGCCCTTGACATACAACTCAAAAGAAGTAAACCGTTTATGGTAGTTAGAACCATCCAATTTTATCGTGGTCACACTGAGAGTTCTTAAGTTATTACTAGAGACCATGATGAAAAACAGTTCTTGGATCGCTCCACATAACTAATCAGTCCAGAAGGGCGTGAACCATCACGCAAGGCACCAACAAAAGATTCTAGAAACCCAAAGAATGAGCATTAAGAATTGTAATTAATAGATCAATGCCACATTGTCAATTTAGACCAACGTCAATTTAGACCGACATCTGACAAAGGTTGATGGGACGAAGCAAGTCCCTCGAATTAAGTGGGACCGAGAAGCGGTTGTTTATACCATGAGCTGCATGTGGTGATAACTTTGAACCATGGAGGGGAAGAAGGTGTGGAGATATGGGATTAGCACAGTGGTGAGAGGGGTGTTTGGAAGGGGACAATGACGGGTGAACTATGTGGCAGGGGTGGATGACGGTGACATGTGATGGAGGGTTGGACGATGGGTGGGTGTGAAGGAGAAGGCGGGCGATTGCTGTGGCAGGGTGGATGGAAGGCGAAGAAGAAACTATATTACATGGGTGGTGTTGAGGTGGGTGGATGGGCGGGGTGGATATCTGGGCATGGGCGTGGTGTTGATTTGTTTGGTAGAGGGGCAACGGAGGGTGGTGGTGGGGTTATCGGAGGGCGGGGGTAGAGAAGGGGCAGCGGATTTAGGGGAAGACTAACAAATCCTCACAAGTATAAACGGGGGATTGGTCTCAACCTGATTAACCAATTACCAATCACGATGTAACACTATTACTAAGTAGAATCTAAAACAAAACTACTTTTAGCGGGCCATGTATTTTGTAGATCAATTCACTCTTAACAATATATTGAATTATTAAATCTCATATTGACTTATAATGTTTGCATTATATAATGATATAATGACCAACTAGTTGAATTATGTATGCATGTGAGGCTATTCTGCATTCCTACCACAAAACAACCCTCATGGTGAGAGGGGTGTTTGCGAGAGGGGCAACGACTGGTGGATTATGTGGCAGGGGTGGATGGCGACAACATGTGATGCAGGGTTGGACGGTGGGCGGGTGTGATGGGGAAGGTGGGTGACTGCTGTGGTAGGGGTGGATGGTGGGAGGCGAAGAGGCTGTATTACAAGGGTGGTGTTGAGGCGGGTGGATGGGCAGGGTGGAGATCTGGGTGTGGTGTTGATGTGTTTGGAAGAGGGGCAACAGAGGGTGGTGGTGGGGTTATTGGGGGGGAGAAGGGGTGGCGAGATCAGGAGAAGAGGAGAGGTGGCGGTGGGGATGGGAAGAGAAGGGGTAGCGGGATCAGGAGAAGAGGAGAGGTGGAGGTGGGGGAGAAGAAAGGTAATGGACGACGGGATGAAGGGCAACAGGGGTGAAGGACAGGAGGGGAACATGGAGCGGTTGGCCGGCGGGGAGGGGGGTGGAAGAAGAAGAGAGGAAGGAGAAGGGTTGGGTGGCGGCTGCCAGGGAAAAAGAAGGGAAGCATTGGTGTTGAGAGGCTTACGGGGGTTGAACCGCTTTGATACCACGTGGAGATAATATAATTGTATTGTTGAGATATCAAATATATAAAGGATATGTTGTCATCTGTTATGTTTTGTTGAGCGTCATGTGCATAGCATGTGCCTCACTTATGCTGTTCACTTTTGTTGTTTAGTCCCATATTGCTCACCTCTGCTTTAGTCTCTATTCTCTTCTGTTATATAAGAGACTGCATTGTACACTGTTTTACTCACTCAATAAACAATTCTTGGTTTCTCCATAAAATACAAGCATAGACACCCTCCTTATATAGGATAGGAGGAGTCAGTTGCACAAAGTTCACCAATATGGGACAAAAGACAAGACACTAAAGAGAGCACAACATAAATAAATATATTAACACAACTCACTCCAGCTCCCTTCTATATAGGAAGTCTGATCAACTTCCTCTACTAATATAATAACGTTAGGAAAGATATTGTGTGACAACTTGAACCACACTAGGTTTGTAAACAACAATTTGATTAGAACCTGACTAGCTAAGTCCCGAATGACAGTGCTAGTCCCGTCTGAATTGGCATAGTCTCGTTTGGGTTTGTGTTTATCCTGAGTTAAACAAATCCTCACAAGTATAAACGGGGGATTGGTGATTAACCAATTACCAATCACAATTCAGCACTATTACTAAGCAGAATCTAAAACAAAACTACTTTTAAAAACCACGCATTTTGTAGATCAATTCACTCTTAGTAACATATTGAATTATCAAATCTCATATTGACTTATAATGTTTGCATTATATAACGATATACTGACCAATTAGTTGGATCATGTATGCATATGAGGCTATTCTACGTTCCTACTATAGAACACCCCACATGGTGAGAGGGGTATTTGGGAGAGGGACATCGACTTGTGGATTATGTGACAGAGGTGGATAATGACGACATGTGATGAGGGTTGGACGGTGGGCGGGTATGATGGAGAAGGCGAGCGACTACTGTGGCAAGGATGGATGACAGATGGCGAAGAGGCTGTAATACAGGGGTGGTGTTGAGGGGGGTGGATGGGCGGGGTGGAGATCTGGGCGTGGTGTTGAGGTGTTTGGGAGAGGGGCAACGGAGGGTGGTGGTGGGGTTATCGACGTGAGGGGAAGAGAAGGGGCGACGGATCAGGGGAAGAGGAGAGGTGGCGGGGTGGGGGAGAAGAAGAAAGGTAGTGGGCAACGGGATGAAGGGCGGGGGAGAGGGGTCGAACCGCTTTGATACCATGTGGAGATAATAGGATTGTATTATTGAGATAACAAATACAAGCATAGACACCCTCCTTATATAGGATAGGAGGAGTCAGTTACACAGAGTTCACCAATATGGGACAAAAGACAAGACACTAAAGATAACACAAAATAAATATATAAAATAAATATATTAACACAACTCACTCCAGCTCCCCTCTACGTGAAGTCTGATCAATTTCCTCTACTAATAGAATAGTATTACAAAAGATATTGATTGATGTGATAACTTGAACCAGGGTTTGTAAACAACAATCTGATTAAAACCTGACTAGCTAAGTCTTGAATCGGTGACTGTGTCATCCCGTCTGGCATAGTCTCGTGTGGGTTTTTGTTTATTCCGAGTTAAACAAATCCTCACAATTTTAACGGGGGATTGGTCTCAACCTGATTAACCAATTACCAATAATGATTGAACACTATTACTAAGCAGAATCTAAAACAAAACTACTTTTAACGGACCATGTATTTTGTAGATCAATTCACTCTTAACAATATATTGAATTATCAATTCTCATATTGATTTATAATGTTTGCATTATATAATGATACAATGACCAATTAGTTGGATCATGTATGCATATGAGGCTATTCTACATTCCTACTACCCCCTCCCTCTAAACAAGGTTGACGGAAAGGATCCAAAGAGAGGGTTGGTTGGAATTAGTAGACTAGGGGATTTTATTGTATAATAGGAAAATGGGGAGCTCTTGGAAATTTCTCAATTCTTTTTCTTTGGAATGCAGCTTTGGCCAGTGCAATAGTTATATTTTTACTTCGAAAGCTATTCTGATATGCAAGTAAGAGTAGGATGTGTTTGTTATAGTTGCTGGAAATCATATTCCTGCCTGTGAATAGGATGCGTTTGTTATAGTTGCTGGAAATCATATTCCTGCCTGGTCATATTTTGTCTCTTCACAATTCCTTTAGGGATTGATCAGTGATACGACTAAGTATGTGAGTGACAGTACAATGTTTAATAATCTACAGGAATAGTTGTGACTTCCTTGAATCTTCTACCATGCGGAAGGCTTGAAGGTGGACGAATAAGCCAGGCACTATTTGGAAGAAACATTGCTACAACTTTGTCCTTCGGTACTTCACTTCTCCTGGGAATTGGTGGCCTTACTGGCAGTGTTCTTTGCTTAGCTTGGGGTTTATTTGCCACCTTTTTCAGAGGCGGTGAGGAGCTCCCTGCAAAAGATGAGATTACTCCCCTTGGTCAAGACCGGTATGCTTGGGGATTTGTATTGGCTGTTGTTTGCCTGCTTACTCTTTTCCCTAATGGTGGTGGGACATTCTCGAGCTCTTTCCTTGATCCTCCATTTTTTAGAGGTCTGTAGAAACAACCTAGGTTAGCACATCCAAACAAGATAGAATGTATTTATGTATATATTTTTCCCAGTGTACCAAGGCTTTCATAGTAAAGATATTATCTCTGATGAGTTCCTAGTCTATATGTAATGGTTAATGTACATAAGTAGTTGCTTTGCAAGAGTTTTTCTGGGATAGCTTCCAATGATGTATCCGATTGTATAGAAAATTCTCCACCGTGTTTTTAAAATTATATGTTTTGCTTCTCAAATGACATGGTCTCTTGAGATCTCATATTCAGAGATTGAAAATTATCTCTGTCAATCCCAAGATTCAGGAACTGAATAAAATGTATCATCGGTTCTACCTATAAAATTCACTTTGGAATTTGGTTGTTCATAATGTACAATGAACACTGGTTGAATGGCTAGTTATGACCAACTCATAGGTTTGGATCCTACTGAATGCACATGAATGGAGATGTCCAATAAGTATTTTAGAATTCACTCTCTTTCAATGAAATCTCGTCATCCATACACAACAAATTGGTATGGTATGTTCATATCTATTGATTAGCTTTGCAAGAGGTTTCTTGAGACAGCTGCCCGTAATGTATGGAATCCTATATGATTTCATTCTGAATGATATGCTCTCTTTAGATCTCATATTCGGAGAATGAGATTCTATCTCCGTCAATTCCAAGATTCAGGATTTGAATAAATGTTTCATTCATTTAACCTAAAAGTCCATTTAAGAACTTGGTTGTTCATGTACAATGAACACTACTTGAATGGGTAAAATGCCCAACCCATAATCGGCAAACTCATAGGTTTAGCTCCTGTTGGATGTACATGAATGGAAATGTCCAAGAAGTCTATCAGAATTGGCTCCGTCAATGGAATCTCATCATCTATACAAATTTGTATGGTATATTCATTTTTATTGATCACTTTGCGGATGAAAGAAATATATTTTCTTTTGTGCTGAATAAAAAAACGGACGTAGTTATACTTCGTATTCAAGACTGCCACTTTCAGAAGCATGGATCATCCTCGTAGTTGCAAACAATACTTTGTTCACTATAAAACTTTACTCTCAAGATGTCTTTTGAGACATTGGTTTCAAATTCTGAGGCCCAAAGTTGCATAACTGTATGTGGTAAGGCAAGACAACTAAGCGAACAAATAAAAATACATGGCTCAAGAGATACTAGTCTACGTCAAAATAATATTCTTAACGCTTAATCATAGATGTGAGGCGCAGAGTTGCAACTGATTATTCACTACTGCAAATATCACATACGGAGAAGGCTGTGACGGTAACAGAAAGTCAATGTGTCACCAAGAAGCCCTTCACCATTGGAGGGCCCGTCATCTTAAAAAACCCATCTAAAACCTGGTCGCCAATTCGAATGGTGTGGGTTATACCGGTAACACAGCAGAACAGAGGCCTGTTTTCAGAACTAATATATGTGACAGTTCAAGCTATCACATGTCAGAATATTGTCCTGCAATATTTATTGCTTTCTTTTGTATATAACATGGTACTATATTTATTCTTGCTTCTGTGTACCACACACAAGATCGGAGCAGTCATTACAAAATAGATTCAATCACACAATTGTTCAATCATCAAACACATTCAATTAATATCCATAACTTTACATTGGGGAGGACATTGACCGTTGCCCCAAGAATTACAAAATTGATAATCGTTCTTTTTGCTGGAACACCTGCTGGAAATTGTAGCATTATCATCTGGAGGAGGACACAACCTCCTTACATTGTTGGGAACTGTCTTGACAGTGGGGGATTTCCCACCACGGATCAGGTATCCCAACGAACTCCGCCTTGTATCGCTGCTAACGACATGATTCACCGTCCCCTTAATTTTCAACAAGTCAACCAGTAAAGGTTATGGGTTACTCAAATGTTCTTAGCAGCACGCTTCACAATGCTGATCTCCCTTTAGGCCTTCTTGGCTGAGCGACACCAGCTGAATATATAGTAAATTACAAGATCATCTCCAAGCAAGCAAGAACTCTTTGATCAAAAAGCTAGAAATGTGATCATGACCGGAGAGTATATAAATGTAAGGACTGATATGAAGCTTCTGAATGGCTCATACACTACTCCCAGAGAATACATGTTGAACAGATAAGTTTCAGAACCAACAGCTTGGTCGCAGATTTAAACCATGGGAATGGGATCTCATCAATTTACTAGTTTTCTGAACACATTGAGAATATGATCTTTAAAATACATATGTTCACTATGGTTCTGGCCTACGTATGACGTATGTGAATGACAATATATTTCCAAGTAATTGATCTGCAAAATAAAAGATTTAGCTCTTTTAAAAGTTGACTAAGACATTCATGATAATACGGGAGAGTTATAAAAATGCATGAATTAGCTAACTTCAAATTATAGAAATTGATAAATCCGTTTAGTCAAAACTACAACACTGCGTTCGTGTACTGATTTTTAAGTACCAGAATTTTATACGTGATAAACGTGCATGCGGTAGTTCGGCCTGTCCCCAAACCTGCACTCGCTGTAGCTGGTGTGCGTGAAATGGACAATGAGGAAACCGGAATATAGCACCATGTAATATTTGTAAATTCTGTCAATACTAGCGTGATTCCAGACCATCATTTTTATTGTTGAACATGCCTGATGTCGGTACTTATAAAGTCCACGTGTATTAATACAATATCATAAAAACTATATAGAAATGGCGCATTCAAAAATCTGCTACCCAAACAAGGCCCAAGTGAATCTCAGACTACATAAAAATTGTTGTGATACCGAAAGTTTCCCACATTCAGTCATCAATGCCAAATGGGAAACTAGGCAAACTATTGTCTTTCCCAACCAAAAGTTTAGACATGCATTTGATCACGGTCAAGTGACATGTATACGTTATTTCCTAACACATGAATGAATCTAGGCAAAGTAACTTTGGTAGTTAAGTATTAACCATATCAACAATGATACTAATTTAGAAAATGGAAAGGACATATAATACTCATATAATAATTATTCATTTATCAACTATACAGAATACAGATAAGTAAAGATAAAACTTATGGCTGGGGATTGGTCATGGTATTTATCAAGGAAAAGGGACACATGCCTCACCTGCCACATTTTTTATTCAACAATTCATGCCCGACATTTTTAGAAGCATGACAGCTAGATCCTTGGTCCTAAATATCTCTTGAATCTTAAAAATCAAATTGATCAGATCCCCATCATGTTCTCACCAGTCCCAAATATCTTAATCACCGCATGGGTATTGGTTATGTTTACTTGATTGAGCCTAAAAAATAAACAATATGTGAGGTCCTACTGAAACTGTATTGTATTTAGAAAAAATTCAAAATCCATAAATGCTATTCAGTTTATATGACATCAAAACTTCACACGTCTCAGGAAATATGATGCCTCATAGTATGATATTTTCAACTTGAGCATGAAATCAATTATAACATATCAGCTACATCATCAACAAAATAGACTCGACTTCATTCAAGTAAGTAGTTCAGATTCTCACACACTACAAGGAAATAAAAACTCTATAGAAAGATACATATAAAAAGGAGTCTTCATATGAAAGTTGATAAGATAACTGCATACCAAAAAGAAAATTTTCAGACCCAGTTGTACATATGTGCTCAACCTCTTAGAACTGGCTAAGAAGACCGAACATTATATATCTTCAAAGTTGTAACCTCAAATGTTTTAAGAAAAAGTGTCCATGTCAAAAATCCAACTGAGCTACCTCCAAAATAAATAACTAAAGAAACCCTTGAATAAGAGCAACCTCATTCTAAAGATTAATCAGAAATTCCTCCTAACATCAGTATGACGGAAAAGAAGTCCCCTGCAATATATAAATCCCATCAACATGCATAACTAGCTTTGTATGCCTAAATAAGTGTCTAAATTGAGTATCTATAGTCTTTGGGTCATCAAGACAAATATTTCAAAAGAAAAGAATAAAAATGGTCAAAAGTCAAGGCAAGATGATACTAACCCTTTAATCAAGTTTATGAAACACTTGGCAAGTAGTTTTATATTTTTGTGAATATTCGTTCATGTTTTAAGATCTGAACTTCATAATAAAAAATAATGATTATGTATGTGAGTTAAAAGCTTACCTGGAATCCATTTAATGGTGATACTCTTTCTGAAGAAACCTGAATTTGAATAGGGTATGAGTCACAAGATTTACGACCATATAGAATAATGAGATTCCTCTACCCCCTGAAGCTCCAAACATAAAATTTTGCAATGCTTCTCGGGGTGGTCCTTTCTGCTACAATCTTAAAGCACAGAGGCCAAATAAGATGATAATGACTTCAACTTTGTCCTAGCCAGGGAAAGTTCATGATTTTCTTCACATGTGGAGATTGAGAGCTATGCTAGTAAATAAAGGAAATCAGTAAAGAATATGATATTCAAGCTTATTTTTTGCATAAAAGGGTAAACCCCCCATCCCAAAGTTACATATGATCAAGGTCATCTACATCTATACTACCCATGGTATCCCATCAAGTCCTCTCTCTAATAAAAAAGGAAACCCCCATCCTAGATTTGCATTTGATCAAGGTCATATATAAAATGCACTATTGCCTAACTCAAAAATGAAATCAGACCATGTAACTTTAGTAATTAATTATGAATCATATCGAGATTGAACAAGGGATAAATGCCTCACCAGCCACATTGTTTTCTTCAACAATTCATGCTAGACATTTTTAGAAGAATCAATGTTAGGTTCTTTGCATCGTAAATCTCTCCATAATCTTAATAGATGCCCATCATATTCTCACCAGAGTTCTAAATACCTTATTCACAATATAGGTCTTGGTTATGCTTATTTTCTTGAGCCTAAAAAATTAAATATATGTGAGGTCCTGCTAAAATTGAATTGCATGTAGCAAACATTCAAAACCCATATCCATTTTTTAGTTTACATGACATAAGAACTCAACACGTCTCATGACATGATTCCTCATAGTATGATATTTTCAACTTGAGGAAGAAATCAATTAGAACATATCATCTATACCATCAAATGAACTGACTCAATATGATTCAAGTAAACATATCATATTCTCACACACTACAAGGCAATAAAAACTCTATAGCATGCTATAAACAAAAAGGAGTATTCATGTGAAAGTTGATAAGATATATGCATACCCAAAAAGACTCTTTAGACCCGGTTGTATATATGTGTTCAACCTGTTACAATTGACTAAGAAGACCCAACACTAAATTTCTCCAAAGCTAGATTCCCAAATGTTCTAAGAGAAATGTCAAGGTCAAAACTTCAATTGAGCTACAACCATAATAAATAACTAAAGAAACCCTTGTACAAGAGCCAACTCATTCTCAAGATTGAATAGAAACTACTCCTAAATCATTATGATGGAAAATAAGTCCCCTGCAACACATAAATTTCATCAACATGCATAACTAGCTCTATATGCCTAAAAATATGTGTCTAAATTGAGTATGTATAGTCTTCATAACAAAAAGTCCTATCTCTAATAAAAAGGCAAGCTCCATACCAGATATTCATTTGTAGATACTCACTATTGCCTAACACAAGAATAAATTCAGACCATGTGACTTTAGTAATTAAATCTGAATCATATCAAGAATGAACAAAGGAGTTATTAGAAAAAAAAGAAAAGGATTGGTGATGGTATTTATCAATAAAAAGGGATGCATGTCTTACATGCTACATTGTTTTCTTCCACAATTCATGCCAGACAATTTTAGAAGCATCACAACCAGCTTTCGTGGATCCTAAATCTTAATAATCAAATTGATCATATGCCCATCATATTCTTAGATTCCCAAATATCTTTACCACCACATGGGTCTTGGTTATATTTACTTGCTTGAGCCTAAAAAGTAATCAATATGTGAGGTTCTGCTGAAACTGAATTGCAAGTAGAAAAATTCAAAATCGTTAACCACTATCTAGTTTACATGACATCAAAACTTCACTACTCTCAGAAAATATGAAGCCTCATAGTTTGATATTTTCAACTTGAGAAAGAAATCAATTAGAACATATCAACTATAATTATATGTACCTTTTGGTTTTGCTCCTCGGGATAGCTTGTTGTGGATTTGATTTATGGAAGCCAACTGTCTAGTTTTCTTTCCTTTGAATGGTTCTTTCCATCGTGGATGAATTCTTTTCATGTTGCATCATCCCAACTGACACACCCAACCCTCCAACCTATGCTTTACCTTAATCTCCTCCTATAATCCAATCCATTACTATTCAAATTGCCATCACCCCACACACAATAGCAGCATGAGGCAAAATCCCTATGCAAATGAACCTTTTCAAAATAGAAAAACAAATGAGACCAATCAGGTTTTAAAGAAAATTTTCCATGCTTGAAATACTAGCCAAAGTCTAGTAGGAAATAGAATTAATGTATCCATTCAAACATAAGAACAATCCTATGGAATCATAATAAAAAGGGACAGTTGAACATAGTAGTCAGAGTATACAAATGAAACTACCAACAACCATATAGCTCAACTAACCATTGTCCACTCCAATTTGTTCACCACCAACTAAGCATAGTGGAATAAAAATGACCAGCACCTACTGATGTTCTAGATTAAAATGCAAGAGAGTGAATAGTGAAAAAGGTCATACATCATGTATACATTGGACCCTAACTTCAGAGTTGATAGTAATATTCCTTTCAACATTAAGAAAGTTTCTGATCATAGAAAAGAGAAAGATCTAGTTAAAAAAATCTCAAGAACACTAGAAGGCTATCTATATGGGCTTTATTAGCACTCAATACAAAATAGTAGCATGTTCAGAGCGTACATAAACTCATTTTAAACCAATCAGGGAAGAAAAATGTCTTAGCCAATACGAAGAACGAACATACAGATCAAGATTTTCTATGACTCCAACTTAACAATAAATATAACAAATAGAAAGCAACAGATTGGCTTGCACTCAAAGAAATATGGGGAAATAAATATGATAGCACATGAATGGGGATCAATGGTGGTAATTCTCAAGAGAAAGGAATAAAGATCTTACCTTCCATTTTGAACATAGAACTACACATGAATATGAAGTTGGTGATTGAGATCTGTGAAAAGGCATACTTTAAAATACAGAACACTTGAGTTATTCCTCTGCCATAGAAACATGGCATGGTGTAAATAATGAGCTGGACGAATCTGCATTGCTGCCAATATAAAGTCTGAAACAAAGCTTTAGATACTTAATCATTGGGCTGAATACTGCTCATAATACCAACCCACACTTAGTATCATCATCATCAAAAGCTTAACATAGGCCCAAGCCCTTGCCCGATTAACCTTCCTTGTTGAATCAAGTTGTTGGTTTGCCCTGGTAGCTGAAACTCCACATGCAATAATGCTTCCCTGCATTGATTTGAAAGTTATTAATTAAAATTGGATCAATTCATCACTATATAGTAATTATACCAAACTAGATACATGGATAACAAGAGGATAACATAATACAAGAGCGAGAATTGTACAAGTGATTTACAAGCTTACCTCAAAAATAATTACTGCTAATATGTTTTCCAAAGAAAGTTGTCATCTGAACTTGAATGGCATTTGAACAATTATTGCTAATAATATGTAGTGACTTCAACTTTGTCCTGGACAGGGAGAGTGCAACTTTGACTTCACATTGGAGTTGAGAGTTGAGCTATTAACGAAGAGGAAATCAGTAAAGAATGAGACATTTGAAGCTTATCTTTAGCATAAGTCTATGTAACCATAACACTTATCTTCAACGGGAACAAAACAAAAAAAGTATTCCCAAAACATCAATGAAAGTTACTTAGAACACCCATGCAACTCATGGAATCAACCTGTAGACAAAGGACTATCGGTCAAAATATAATAAAGACCACATAAATGAGGAAAGATAAAAATAATTGATAGTATGAAATGCACTGGATGACTATACATAGATTGTACTAAAAGGAGTGTAAGACCTCCTACATCATCCATCTCATTATTAAACATTAACAAAAACCCTCCTAACATCAATGATAAATGTGGAAAATAATTGATATATATTGGATAATTTTATATACCTTTCGGTTCTGCTCCTTGGAATGATTGAATGTGAATCTGATTTTTTGATGCCCAACTATTTTTTTATCTTGCCTTGGAAATGGTTCGTCTTGCTGTCAATTAATTCTTATCATATGTTGTATGTAATCCCAACTGTCATACCCTTCCAACCTATGGATTACCTTACCCTCCAGAGGTGACCCTCTCCAACCCATCAATTTAGCAGCTAAACAATAGTAGATATACATAATATATTTTCAATAGGTTTGACATAATGTTTAAAAACTAAGAAATGTGTTTTTGCATTAGTAGAGACATGCAAAAACATCAAAAGAATTGAAAATAGATAAATCCTAAACAAACTTCACACAATCATAAACATTTAGCTAATATTTTGAGAGTCAAACAAGTGATAAAATGGAGTTTTGAAATTGAAAACATTAAAGTTCTAATCTAGTAGGCTTCATCCTTTAACAATAATTGATCAGATTGCTTAAACATGGTCTTGAATTCTGATCATTCTCGTAATCGTCTTCCTCTTCATTGACAAATTCAGGCCTCCTACTACACCCAACATCTTGCAACAAGGAAGTGCTCATGTTTTATCTTACCTAGTTTCTTAGTGACAAAATAAATTGATAGAATAAGATCATATCAGAACATCTAACCTGATTCCTCAATTGTGCCAACTTTAGTTCCGCATTAGCAAGTTCTTCGACATAAAATTTAGCCTCTTTTTTGATCTCCTCATAGGTTTTCTATGCTATTTCCATGCCGGATGCTTGTCTCGACATTTGTCTAGTTGCTCCACTTTCATAACCTCTTTCATATCCACCATGATGACGACCATATACATGGTCCGTTACTGGCATAAAATCAACATGGTCTTTACTATGTTGCACATGACGTCGTTCTGCTTCAGTTTGAACATTCTCCTATACAGACAAATAAGGTGTGCTTTTTGATTAAATTTATGAGAACTCAGTATACACAAAATGAAATGCATAATGAGTACAAAATAACCTACCACACATGACTTAGTATGTTCATTTGGAAATCGACCATTCTTATCAATATGAGTAACTACATACATGGTAAAATTAGAAGGGTCTAGACCTTGTAACATCTGAAAATAAATAAATCAATATCTGATATGTAATAATCTTAAAATAAATCAGAACATATACCATCTCATATTGCTTCTTCCTTACTGATTTTCTTCCAAGTGTGTATGTAGGTCTGATATGTGCACGATTGTTAGCATTTCTTAGTGCCTCTACAATTGCTTCCTCTTTGCCCCAATAATCCAATAGTTTTTTTCCATTGATCTTGGATAACTCTAGATTCTAGTGACACAAGAAATTGTTTTGGACTTCTTTTCTTAAAATATTGTTTCAAACGAAACCTATGTGTTTGAACACCAATTTTCACCTTTTTTAAGCACCATTGCCTAACAAAAAACATGTTCGGCTTGGTTTTGGTTTCAGAACTTGTGAAAAACAATTTTTGTTCCAAATATAGTGGAAATGTTATAGATAATGGGGGCATAAACGAATATAAAAAGTGTAATACAAGAATGTAGAACCAATTAATTACCATGACGTCATCCCAAAAACCATCAAAACTGCGATCTTGGAAGACACCCCATTTCATATGTAAAGGAAATGCATCGATATCTCTAGCCGTCAGACCCAAGAAGTTGGACAAGGTTGTACATTCATGATCAACGGGTTCATTTCATAGTGTCATACACTCATGCTTACTTTTCCCAAGTGGTGGCTTCATTGTATGATATCCTGTCCACCCACGTCCTATTCGTCTATGAGCTATAAAAACAAATATGTGTTGTAATATATATTTTTAGTGATGATATGTAATTTTTTATACATGCTTGCAAACTCATGTTCTTCAAGTTGTATATCACTAGCTCGAGGATTAGATCTCATTGTACGCTGATGATTACTTGTGCTAGGTATGTGTTCCGTATTAGGATTATGGTCATCTATACTATTATTATCCAAACATTCTGCGATTTCAACATTTGAATTTGCCCTTTCTGTAACAAGAAATTGGATAGATAAAAAACATATTGAAAATATGATATGAAAATGTTTTAAAAAAACTAAGTTATTTAACTCACCATCTTCAGTGTTTCTATCACAAGTATTTGATATACTTTCAACCTCTGGTTGACTTGATGTAGTTGGCTCTTGATCTTCAAGAGGGATTGGTACAATTGGCTCTTCAGGATCAAAGGGGCTTAGCATAGTTTGTACCTCACCCCCAAAGTCATCCATTGGATCACACATTGAGGTTGTAGGGATATTGTTTTCCCATCTATTTATAGTTTCCTCAAAAAACATTATTGGACCTGCATTAAAACTCATCTAATTTTTGTTTGAAAATGAGAAAACAAGTGATGTTGTAATTACCTATATGAATATCTTCCAAAACAAGTGATGTTCTAAGAGCATTGGTTTCTATGCAAGTTGGACTTAGGGTCATCCTTTTAGTCCCCATGCTTCTTTTAGTACAAGTGTATGACATTTTCCCACTTGTTGGAGCTACATAAAAATTGTGAATTGATATTGTTTCTTGTAAAGTAAAATTAAGAAAGACAAATAAATCATTATTGTTTGAAAAATAATTAAAAATAATGAAATTATCGAATACCAATACGATCTATTCCTGTTGCCTCCTCGTGATGCATTGCATTAGAGTTTGAATATCCTTTTTTGGAGGAAGAACCTAATTGTTTGCTCGTTGTTACAACTGCATTTATCTCGTAGATCAATAGTGTTTGAAAAAAATAAAGTAATAAATAAACAAATTATTACTTACAAACACGATCTTCTCGCATATCCTCCTCATGATACATAGTAATGGGAATTGAATAGCCACAACTTCTGCTTTTTTGTGGGTTAGGAGACCTAAGGATGGGTTGTTTTGATCCCAATCCATTTTGAGCCAAAGATCCCAACATTTATCCCTACAAAAAATGTAGAAGTAAGATTCTTCTCTATAGAAGTATTCCACATAGATCATTGTTGTTTGGAATATGAGATACTAAACATAAAACAAATATATTTGGCATTTTTTTCCCATCATACCTATTTGATTATCCATTGCATTTGAAATGCAACTAGTGGAAATAATCTTTTTTTGTGGGTTAGGAGAACTAAGGGTGGGATGTTTTGATCCCAGTCCATTTTGAGTCAAAGATTCCAACATTTTCCTTGAGTGAGCTGTATTAGAAATTCAATTGAATGTTATTTGAAAATTTAAAAATTAAAGAAAACTAGTGCATCTAACCTAAACGTGCATCTTTCATTAACCCATCACCACATGTTCCAGAAGGGCATGAACTCTTGGGAATGTTGTTCTCTCTTACTTTTGAAGAAGTAGCAGTCATTTCTGTAGACTCAATTGAAGTTGGAATCATCCTTGTGGAAGTATCATTTATCCCTACAGAAAATGTAGAAGTAAGACTCTTCTCTATAGAAGTATTCCACATAGATCATTGTTGTTTGGAATATGAGATACTAAAAACAAAAAAAATATTTGACATGTTTTTCCATCATAACTATTTGATTATCCACTGTATTTGAAATTGAACTAGTGGAAATAATATTTTTTGTGGGTTAGGAGAACTAAGGGTGGGTTGTTTTGATCCCAGTCCATTTTGAGTCAAAGATTCCAACATTTTCCTTGAATGAGTTGGTATTAGAACTGCAACTGGATGTTATTTAAAAATTTAAAAATTTAATAAAACTAGTGCATGTATTACCTAAATGTGCATCTTTCATTAACCCATCACCACATGTTGTAGAAGGAAATGAACTCTTGGAAATGTTTTTCTTTCTTACTTTTGAAGAAGTAATAGTCATTTCTGTAGACCCAGTTGAAGTTTGAATCATCCTTGCAGAAGTATCATTCATCCCTATAGAACATATGGAAGTAAGATTCTTCTCTATAGAAGTATTCCACATAGATCATTGTTGTTTGGAATGTGAGATATTAAAAATAAAACAAATATATTTGACATGTTTTTCCATCATACCTATTCGATTATCCACTGTATTTGAAATTGAACTAGTGGAAAGAATATTTTTTGTGGGTTAGGAGAACTAAGGGTGGGTTGTTTTGATCCCAGTCCATTTCGAATAAAAAATTCTAACATTTTTCTTGAATGGGTTGTATTAGAAATGCAACTGAATGTTATCTGAAAATTTAAAAATTTAAGAAAAACAATGCATTTATTACCTAAGCGTGCACCATCACCACATGTTGCAGAAGGAAATGAACTCTTGGGAATGTTGTTCTCTCTTACTTTTGTAGAAGTACCAGTCATTTCTATAGACCCAATTGGAGTTGGAATCATCCTTGTGGAGGTATCATTCATCCCATTAGAACATGTAGAAGTAAGATTCTTCTATATAGAAGTACTTCACATAGATCATTGTTGTTTGGAATATGAGATCTAAAAATAACACAAATATATTTGGCATATTTTTCCATCATACCTATTTGATCATCCATTGCATTTGAAATTGAAATAGCAGAAATAATATTTTTGTGGGTTAGGAGAACTAAGGGAAGGTTGTTTTGATCCCAGTCCATTATGAGTTAAAGATTCCAACATTTTCCTTGAATGATCTATATTAGACATGCAACTGAATGTTATCTAAAAATTTCAAAATTTAAGAAAACTAGTGCATTTATTACCTAAACATGCATCTTTCATTAACCCATCACCACATGTTGCAGAAGGAAATGAACTCTTGAGAATGTTGTTCTCTCTTATTTTCGAAGAAGTATTAGTCACTTCTTTAGACCCAGTTGAAGTTGAAATCATCCTTGTGGAAGTATCATTTCTCTCTATAGAACATGTAGAAGTAAGATTCTTCTCTATAGAAGTATTCCACATACATCTTTGCTGATTGGAATATGAGATTGTAAAAATAAAACACATATCTTTGCACGTGTTTCTATCATACCTCTTTGATCATCCACTGCATTTGAAATTGAACTCATGGAGATAATACTCTTTTGTGGGTTAGGAGAACTAAGAATGGGTTGTTTTGATCTGAATCCATTTTAAATCAAAGATTTTAGCATTTTTCTTGAATGGGCTGTATGTAAATCACAACTCAAAGTTGGTTGACAATATAAAGAATAAGAAAAGTAGTGTATTTATTACCTAAATGTGCATCTTTCATTAACTCATCACCACATGTTGCAAAAGGAACCAAAATATTTGGAATGTTGCTTTCTCTTAGTTTTGAAGAAGTAGAAACCATCCCTTTAGTACCTATAGAAGTTTGAATCATCTCTGTAGCAGTATTTTACGTAGATAATTTTTTTTTGGAATACTAAGAAAATCAAATACCTTTTTGCACCCACACCACTTTAACAAAAGAACTCTTTTACTTTGTGCTTTGGATGAACTATAACTTAAATAGAAGTCATTAGTATATAGAAATAAAAATATTAGATATTATATGGGTTCACTTACTAATTATAAATTATTAAGAATAAAAATTCATCAATAACCTATGTCATCAAATCTTTTAACTCCACTTGATTGAGGCTTGTTAGAGTTATCTTTAACAACTTTTTTTTTCCAAACTGTACCTAAACAAGCCAAATAAGCACATTGTAAAATGTATCTCAACAAACTAATAAAAAATAAGACTTACATGCCATAGAAATCAGTAGTTGTTCTTGTGATCCAGAGAACTCACTATCAGATGGAAGTGGATTACAAGTTGCTGAATGATGTTTGTTTTTAGCTAGTTTGTTTTCAACTTGTACCACTTCTTTTAAAGACTTCACCTTCTTCTTGGGTGGCATATTTGTAGTAAACTCTGATAAATTAATATCAAAAAAATTTATATACCACAATCCATTGTATAAATTTCTTTTAAAGAGAAAAAAATAATGAAACAAAAGTTAGAATTTCAAATTAGATAACCTTTGTTCTTTTTTAAAAATTTTCTGCAATTTATAAAGTAGTATCAACAAATATATCATTGCCTAAATTAGAAAACCCCAATCAATATCGTCATCATCTTTACAAACTATATCCATCTCATTATTTTCATCTAGTTCACTCTCCACTTCATTATATTCAATAATTATAGTACTCAATGGAATATCAAAAGTATCTCTTGGAGTCCAATGACAAATAACACTCCAATTTTTGTCTTCTATATCAATATAGTAAAAAACTTGAGTGGCTTGATCAGGATAAATTAAGGGTTCATCATCAAAACTTGTACTTGATGTATCAACCAAAGTGAAACCAAATTCATCAACATATGAACCTATGCCTTCCTCCATATCATACCATTTACATTTGAAAAGACAAGAAGGAGGAATACTTTCATATTGAAGCTCTAATATGTCTACTAACACTTCGTAATACATGTTGCCATCAGGGCCTTTAGTTTTAATACCACAATTTTGAGTGACACGACCACTATCTACTTCTTCAATTTCAAATTTGTAGCCATTCACAAAATACCCTTTATAAGAATGTACTCCTAATGTAGCCCCCCTAGCAAGAATTATCACAACATCAGGAACAACCACATCTCGTGGGAGAAAATTTACCTGATAAAAATGCAACTAGCATTATTTACGTCACATAAAATGGAATTGAGTTTTAACTCTTTATTCCAAAGATCGAAACTTACATAATTTGAGAACCACTTAACAAAATGATTGTGTTGTTCACCCTATATTTTCACTTCATTCTAAGATGGATTTTGATGGCTTATCTCATCGACATGCATCCTTCAAAAGTGTATTCACAACAAGTAAAATTGTGAATATATAGAGGATTGAAAAGGAAATTCATCATTACTAAAACTAAAGCTTTGATACTTACAATAAGTATGGTTCAATCTCAGCTGTATTGAACAAAATAAAGTAATGAGCTTGGTAGAGTTGTGCATATGAGGGAGTCATAAATAAACCGGCACCAATAGGTCCCTCTCCATATCTTACATGCCTACTTAAGCAAGAATCCATATTTTCTAGATAATGTTGGAAAAAAGTAGCCGTCTCTTTGAAAAGATATCCCTCTGTAATAGACCCTTCAGGTCTACTTCTAATGCGTACAAATTTTTTTAAAGAATACAAAAATCTTTCCACTGGATACATCCATCTATACTCCACACCACCTGTAACTCTAGCCTCATATGGTAAATGTATAGTTAAATGGACCATAATGTCAAAAAATGCTGGTGGGAAGATGCACTCAAGCTTGCAAAGAATAATTAGAATTAATGCTTCAAGGTTTTTCATATTCTGAACACTAATTATTTTTGCACATAAAGACTTGAAAAAATTACAAAATTCAATCAACACTTTGGAAACTGGTTTGGGAAGAGTTCTTCTAAGAGCCAAAGGTAAGAGATCTTGGATTAAAATATGGTGGTCATGACTTTTAAACCCAACAATCTTTTTCATTTCAACTTGGACTTTGTTTGATATATTTGAAGAAAAACCATCTGGTAATTTCAAGTCCTTAAGAACTAATAAGAATGCCTCCTTTTCTTTTCCATTCATACTATAAGGCGAATGAGGGAACACAAATTGATCATTTTGGCTTCTTCTTTTAGGCCAAAGTGATTTCCTCAAATTCAACTTTTGCATGTCCAAAGAAGCATTAACATTCTATTTACTATGGCCATCTTTGTACAACAGCCAACTGAGGATGTTTTCAGATATGTTCTTCTCTATATGCATAACATCTAAATTGTATCGAATCAACAAAGTTGACCAATAAGGAAGTTAAAAAAATACTCTTTCGTTTCCATCCCTCAGGCAATTCATGACTTCTCTGTTCACAAGATTCAACATTTTCCCCTATAACATTAGCATCACCATGGTTTTCCCACAACTTCATTATTTCCTTCCCACTAAGATGATATGGTGTAGTAGCATGTTCCTCCAGACCATTAAAATTTTTCTTATCTACGTGCCATGGATGGTTTTCATCTAAAAAACGATGATGCCTCATGTAGACACATTTGCGACTGCATGGAAGATAAATGGAACCATGATCAACACCACAATATGGACATGCCTTATAACCTTTAGTACTCCAACCAGATAGCATTCCATATGCAGGAAAATCATTTATTTTCCACATGAGTGCTACTCTCATGTTGAATATTTCTTCTTTGTTTGCATCATAAGTCATTGTACCATCAAACCACAAGGCTTTTAATTCATCAATTAGTGGCTGCAAATATGTATCAATTTTGCTACAGGGAGATTTTGGACCTTCTATAAGAAGAGACAACATAAATAATGATTTATTCATAACCAACCAAGGTGGAAAATTATAGCAAATCAAAACGATGGGCCATGTGCTCCAACTACTACCCATTGACATATTAAAAGGGTTGAAACCATCACTTGCAAGGGCAAGTCTTATATTACGAGGATCAGCAGATTTCTAGGATGACTCATGTTGTTACTTTTACTCTGAGGAAAAGTGTGATGCCCAACCATAAGTGGAGCTAGCTTTTTGGACTTGAAAAATCTCTTCAATCTTGGTGATAAAGGAAAATAGCGAAGTATTTTCATAAGGATCTTCTGCAACCTCCACACCCTATTCTTCTTTTTCAATCTTTTCCATCTAGAAGATCCACAAATAGGACAATTATTTGAATGTTCATACTTTCCCCAAAACAGAACACAATCATTCTAACAAGCATGGATTTTTTGATAGTCTAGTCCCAAAATTGACATTATCTTTTTGCATTCATACCAACTTTTGGGTAAAGAATTACCCTCAGGAAGAAATTCATTCAACATCAGGAATAAAGTTGATAATGCATTATTAGTCAGATTAAATTTGCATTTATATTCAAACACCCGAATAATGCAAGACAATTTGGAAAATTTTGAACAACCAGGATATAAAGGTCGGCTAGCATCATCTACAACTTTTTGGAATTGTCTTACATCTCCATTGTGTTCATTTGCATAATTGTTCATTGAATGGTTTGAATCTATATAGTCATTATACCCCATTGCATAAAAAATAAGCCTAGGTATATCAACGATACATCAACTCTTTCATTCATTGGATTCCTATCTAAACATTGAGGGACCTCACCGTGTCGTGTCCAAGTTGTATAATCCTCCATAAACCCATTCATGATAATATGACTCTTTACATTATACATATATCCATAGTATTTATTCTCACACTTAGTACAGGGGCATCTAACTTCTCTAGTAGATTCCTTTCTAAATGCAAAATCCATAAAAGCATATACTCCTTTCATAAAATATGGATCACAACATTTATCAAAGCAAGTCTTTCCATGAGCAATGCAACTTTTACCAATTATGAAATCCACATCCTCCATTACTTAATACCTCCTAGAAAATAAAAACCCATTGTTATTAAAGTATATGAATTGTGTACTTTTTTACATCAAATAAATATTTTCTTCAAGATCATTTTCTCTAGTAATCATTATAATTGGTAGCTTTTGTATTGGAATACATACACTATGTAGGCAATGCGAAAGCAATCTTGTATTACAACCTAGGATATCATATATGGAGAAATACTAAGTTATGTTTAGTTATCAAGGCACCACAATTTTCTAATTATATGCACCCTACAGTGGCATTATTTATCAGGATTTTTCTAAAGTTCATATGAGTCAAGGATCATATGTAAATATCCATATAGCTAATGTTTTATACCCATCTTCTATGAAAACATATACTTATGATGGCCACATGAAGGCCAAATTAGCATGACCTCAATCTAAATTTTCCAGACTACAACAACTTTAGTCATGTACACGTTCAAATAGGTTTAATTTAGGCAAAATCAGGCCAAGTTTGGAAACATTAGGGTCTCAGTTAAGGAACATATGTCTAATTAGGGGATATCAAGTCAGTTTTGGCAGAATCAAGTCTAGTTGTGGCAAATCATGTCTCATTTAAGTTTGATGAACTCATGTTATGTCAACTTATTCACATTTAAGTTTGACATGTTTTATTTGACAAACCTAATACTAAGAATTGAATGTCTATTTTTACTAGCAAGCACAACTTTTTAGTACTTGACTTCATTTTACTTTAAGCTAAAAGTATCCATTCATTTGACGAATATAATCTCAATACCCTTTACTAATACATAGATACAAACTTCTACAAGTAAATGCAGATAACTTATTAAATTAAAGTTTCATAATCGTATTAGTTTAGAGGATGGGTTAGATAAACATCCAACCAATGGCATATTTCGAGAAGGTAAAAGTAACCCAACTTTAATAAACTATCTACCAATGTATATTTATTATTTTTCTGAGTATGGTGTTACTTTCTTGTAAAGTGTCTAGCTTTATTTATCAACACTATAATTTATACCAAACAAAGTAAGTAAATCTCACTGTAGATTACATACCAATCATATATTGAATTTCAAATAAAAAACTATGATTCCATCATGACATAAATGATAAAGGATCCTTGGATGGAACAAAGAAGGCACCTGAGAAGGTTTTTGTTCATGAAAAAGGTAATCTAATCTTAAATCCTGATTAAACTGGTTCAAACATGACTTAGAAATAAGTCAAAGTATGGATAATGGAAACCCTTACTAAAAAAATTTGGTTGTTGTTGTTGTTGGGTTGAATGCATAAACTATATTTTGGAATTGTTGTCAAATGACTTATGTTAGTCCACAAACACTAAAAAACCTGAGCTAAAATTGAAACTTAAACACATCCATATATGTTGTAGATCAATTTTTGACTACCTAGGGAGTTCAATATGGTATGTGATTAACTAAAAACTATTAGAAACTAGGAAACATAGACACCTCTATATAGCCCCATGTGTCCATGTCGCACACATTTTTGACACAGACACTTCTCGGACACGACCCAAAACATTTTGAACACGGTTGTGACATGTCTTGTCTATCTTGATCCATTTTTGTAGCCCGGACATGGCCCAAAACGTTTTGGACATGGACACGGCATGCCCTGACCATCTTGATCCATTTTTACAGCCCAGACACTTCATGGATGCGGGAAGGACACTTCTTTGACACATCTATGTAGTTGTAGCTGCTATAACATTCTATTTATGAGTAAATTATGAATATACAACTGCTACTCAACTGTACCTATCATTGAGAAAATGTTACATAAAACTGTATTCTAAGTTGAATTGATGTAAGATATCTTATAAAGATTCAACGTGTAAAGTCCAAGATAAACTGGCTATCATAAATTGTATTTTGATCTAATAAATTGATTGATTAACTAATGTGAAGTTATTTAGTATATCTAAAATTCTACTATTGGAATTAATACAAAAACTAGGTGGATACTTCATATTTTTTTCTACTACACAAACACATGCAGATTCATATTCGTATACAATCACATCCTGATTTATTTATTCTAAAATTTTTCTATATCTACTGAATGTAATACAACAATTAGGTATCTACTTCATATTGTTTCTATCTGCACACAAACACATGCATACTTCAAATTCATATAGTATTATACATAACAATATATACAATTAGATATTTTTCAATAAATTTATTAGCATACATATTGAAATACATACATATACACATAAAAATATACATTATACACATTGCATATAGTAAAAAATCTCCCTCATCTCGAGTCGTGTTCGAATCCTATATTTTAGAAAATTGACAAATCTCGAGTATGTGTTGGCATCTGTGTCTAGAAATGTGTCCATACTTCCTTGATTAGAAAGAATGTCTTCAATGAAGATAAAGTGTACTTCATTTTGAGTGGATTTGAAGGCGAATGATGAATAATTTCTTACTAACGTTATGATGATTCTCAGTCTTTCCTTTGAAGAGATTATATGTGTTTTGGTAGATCACGAAATGAGATAAACTACTCTACAAGATACCATGGTAGGTGTGATTGTGCATTTCTTGGGCAAAGAATTCAGAAGGGAGGAAGAGGACATAATATGTAGTATTATAGACAATATGTATGGAGAAACACACAAAAAATTCTAGGTACATGAGATTTGATATATTTATCAATCTACTACAAAAAAATAATTCTAGGTACATGAGATTTGACATTATTTATCAATCCACTACAAAAAATAATTCTAGGACAAAATCCTCAAAATTCTTTAAGATGATTCAAGTAGTTTGATAATATTTATCAATCTACCACAATTCCATATATAGCTAGAGAGGAAATTACGGATTTTGCTACTAAGAAAATCCATCAATCTGATCAAATGAGCATAAATGAATGGCATGTGGACACTAGAGCCACTTGAGACATTTAAAACCAAGTGTGTATAATTTTTACTATCATCTACATAAGGGAAATGATTAGTATTATGATCGGTAAATATAAGTGCATACCATTCACGTACACTAGTCAATCATTTATGAAACTAGCCTTCTGTATGGAGTTGTTATTGTGTCCAGGATCAAATGCAATATATTGTGCGTCAAAATGTACCCAACAATTTTCTTAATGTTTGTATTGTAACCTAGGATATCACATATAGAGAAATACTATGTTAGATTTTATTATTAAGGCACCCTCATGGGTACCCTCGTTGGTGCACCTAGGCATCCCCATACATCGTTGAAGCAGGGAGATGAGAGGATACACGACGGAGGCATGAAGAGGATTAGAGACAGGGTCAATTTCAGATGGTAAGGGAAAGAAGCAAATTTTCTTATTGCTACCTCACAGTCTTAATACCTCCATCCAATTCCGTCTGGGACCTGATGTTTTTCCGCCCATTCTCCAGTCGGTCCCTGAACCTTCCTAAATCTCTCCCAATGATCAGCAGAAAAATAAGAAGGGAAACCAGTACATTTGCTGCTAGTTGAGGGGCAAGGGACAACAATGCTCAGAGCTTAGGCGGCTACGGATGTTTTCAGATCTCGCCTCCGTGTTTGACCTGGATCGATCTGGGGTAGTAGGTTCTATCGTTGTCTGCAGTAACTCCGAAGGGCTCAACGTCGGACTGGTCGCCGCGTCCACCGTTGCTTCCGTCAACTGCTTCAAGTAAAGGGCAATCGACCGATCCCAAAGGATCTTGTGCTAGCTGCTTGCCGTAGACGAGAATGACTGAGCATTTGTGAGTGTGGGCGTGATCTCCCCTCAATAACCGACTTGACTGCGACCCGCAAGTGTGAGCCGCATTACGGCGTGCAGCTTCCGTGGGAAGGGTGGAAGAGAGGGAGCGGAGAAGGTGGGACGTCCCGTGACCTGCCAATTGACCTTGTTTGTGTTGCTACCGTTGGATGGATATGATGAATACAAATAGTCAGATTTGTTTTGACTGGCTGGGGAAAGCTATTGGTTTTCTAAGCCCCTGTTTGGGAACGGACTGGGATTTCGTAGTCTGGACTGGATTAGACTGGGTTAGTCAGGATTCAGTCTGATTCTGTTTGGCAACCCAGCCTGATTCTGTTTGGCAACACAGTCTGATTCTTGTCAGCTGGTCTGGTTTGAGTCTGATTGCAGTCTGGTTTTGTTTGGCTACTAGACTGGATTCAGTCTGATTTTGTTTGGCAACGTAGTCAGTATCTGCTGATTCTGTGCTGATGTTGTAGAACTATTTTAACAAGAATAAGTATGTGTAGTTGTGTTGCCGCTTTTAAGCAGAAGTTGGCTGAAGTGTATTATATTAAATAACAATTACATAATTTAATTAATGTATTTAAATTAAATAGTAGCAAAGGTGCGTAGCATGTCTGTAGCAACGTAATACCACATAAATTAAAAGATAATATATTGTTGGTTCTCGGGCGAATACATATGTAACATAGAAAATGAAACGAGAGGTCTGCCCTGGACCTAGACAACGACATAGTAACACAATCTAAGCTGGTGATCAAGCAGGCAACTTCATGCCTCGTCGTTCTTCATGGCCTTGTCGTACTGTTCCCACGACACAGGACAGGGTTCGTCCAACACCTGATTTGTTTCCTGTTTGCTGGCATCTTTTGGCCAGTCGAACAACAACGGCAGATGGTGAGTAGGAGGAAACAAGGCTCGCAACATTTGGGCCCTCATTTGGCTTGTTCCTTCGGCTCTCTCATTTGGGCCCTCATCGCGTGGAGGCTCGCAACATGGTTTTTTGCAAACAAGATTTTCTTTTACATATTTTTTAATCTTCGACGGAGACATCAATATTTTTTCAAATTTTGTCTTTTCCTTTGACCGTGACCGCGATGATGACATCTATAGTTAATAAATCAAATTTTAGTATTAGCAAATATGAATAATATAAAGATAACTGTGACAATATTGAATAAAAATAAATGCTGCAAACAAACTTAGCTACAAACAAGTAAGAAAGTGATTTATGCATTCAATACATAAACAAAAAGGTCCAAACAAACTTAGTTGCATACAAATAAATGTTGCGAGGTAAATAAAAACAACTACAAACTGTGACAATATTCACTCATCATTGTTAATAGGGTATTGAGCAACGCCAGGTGGGTAAATGCGACGAGTCGTCATGAAGTTGCGTTGCACGGCCAATGGCGGGGGAGGCAATACATCTCCCAAAATAAAAAGATTGTCTGTTATGAACTCTCTCCTTATGTGTTGCCACCTCATCTGCAACTCAGTCAAAGATATGGGCTCCCCAGTTATGTTTCGGAAGTGACGCCATGCCTCCATCCAAGCTTGTGTAGTATATACTCCATTAACACATCTCCCCAATTCATATTGGTTTCTCATCATACCTCTGAGAACCATATCAAGCTCCCTACACCACATAAAGGAAGGCGTCCTTTGAGGCCTAGCCATATTACAGATTCTGTAAGTAATATGTTTTAGATGTAAGTGTGTATCGCATAATTAAGGGAATATAAAATGCATATTCAATGTTAGCTATCATTTATCAACATAACGGTGAAAAAACATACACCCTCCATAAAACATACAACAACATTATGATGAATAACGGTGAAAAATCGACACACCAAACTAAATGTAGTTCTCTGCCATTAAACGTTATGGCGTCACCGTGGGTGAAGGAATGTCTAAAAGAAGACTACATTCTTCCTCCAGACTGGCAACGTAGCGTTCTACACTGTCATGCTCATACTTTTTTTGGGTGTATATATCATCGTAGTTGTGATGAATTTCAACACAGTCCTTCATGTTCATTGCTTGGCCCCACACTGACTTGCACTCGACAGTTAGTAACATAATCTCAGCTTTCAAAGAATCAATTGTTGGGGGGAGATCGACTGCCCAACGGAAGTATCTGCACCAATATCTTCCCTACAATGTATAATAAAATTTAATGAATGACAACGAATGTGCAGCATACACAACGACAACCTATTATGTATGTATTTACTAGTGCACCTCACGAGAAGGACATATGTAATACATTTCGCCCGGCCTTTCACTCAGAATGCCAAAATCGTACAACCCTGCATCCTCTGTGTTAAGCCGCAAGGCTGCATCTAACCCACAATCACACCTCGGAACTCCAGATGGATCCATTGACATCTAAAACATAATTGAGGATTAGTAAAAACATTGTCGGCTTCTGAACATAGATTTCAAATACAACTTTCCGAACATAAAATAGGCCTAAGTGCTTGTTCTACATCTATGATGTATTGTATCCGTCCTCGTTTGAAGAGTCGTTACTGCTCGTGATGTGAAGTAGTTGTTGAAGATATTGGCACCTCTCACGTAGAGTGGTAATACCTTGTTCAAGCCTATCGATGTCTGCTCTTGTCGAACTGACAAAGTCACATTGTTCAGACCATAGCTTGCGTTCGTTGCGGGCATATGCAAGTTGTGTTAGCATAGCATCCCTAACTGCAGTAAGTGTGGCAACCGTGGGTGGCACATGCTGCGCAGGCAATCTCATCTGACATCTGTTCGAAACAAGGCCCCTACCACATGTAAAATACGGTCTGTGCGGGTTTTTGTTTTCAAAACGTCCATTTGCCGCGTCCGCTTCATCCATATACACACGTACAGTGCATGTAAGGCCGCATGTACAGCAAGGCATTCCATTCTCCATTTCAAGACAACCTAGTGATTCATTATGTCATGTATATTATTAGGATGCAGAATTTGTAAAAAAAACAACTAAAGCCTACAAAGTAATGTCGTGGATAATTTTTCAAATAATGTCGAAGACTATTACAGATACAATTGTAAGTCAACGGGCATCCCATAGCAAATTAGAAATGGATTCACGTAAACGCTCGCCCTCCCTTGAATCAGCCTGAGTTGTTTGTTGGAGGGAACTCAGGTCAACCCCAGCAGGGGGAACGACAGATGTTGAAATGTCATCTGCGAGTTCGTCCATTATACTGTCGCCATCATGTTGGCGGCGTATGAAATTATGGAGGATACAACAAGCCATTACGAGGCGACACTGCGAATGTATGGGATATGTCGCCCCCTTTTTAAGGTAGGCAAACCGCCGCTTCAGCACCCCAAATGCTCTTTCTACAATATTACGTAATTGTGCGTGGCGGTGGTTGAACATCTCCTTCTTGCTGGTGTAGGCATGTCTGTTTCCTCGGTACTCAGAAATATGGTAAGCTGTGTTGCGATACGGTGCAAGGAATTGCCGAGTGTTGGCATACCCTGCATCTACTAGGTAAAACTTTTCCGGCGGAACTTTAAACCCGCTTGTGGTCGTCGCTGACTGTAGGACCCGTTGGTCAGCAGCCGATCCCTCCCACCCAGTTAGGACATATGTAAACTCCATGGAGAAGTCAACTACAGCCAAGACATTAAGAGAGACATTCCCTTTTCTGTCTCGGTAGCAATTTTGCTTGTCTCGTTTAACCAAGACGGGGATGTGTGTTCCGTCAATTGCCCCGATGGCATTCTATAACACCAAAATAGGTTGTCAACATACAAAATATTTCCAAATGATTAAAGATTGTAGGGGCTAACTATTACCTTGAAGTAAGGGTAGAACCTTGGGGTCTCCAATATACGAGAATGTGTTGTCGTGCATGTCGCTGCAGTTTGCATGACAATGTACTCATTGGACAACGAACACACAGCGTCCAAGACTTCGTTGAACTTCCTACTTATGGTCTCACCAGAGTGAATGTAGTCCTCAGCCAAAGCACGATTTGTATGTCCATGGCCAACCATTTGTAGGAAGTAGCACACAACCTCAACCGAACTGACGCCTCTAGTACTTCGTAACAAGGCGCGACTCTCAAGCTTGTCCACAAGGGCCAATATAGAATGTGGTCTCATTCGATATAGGTCATAAGCCCTTTGTTCATGACCGTTTAAAATTTATAAGACCTTCTGGTGGCCACTCCTAATGCTAACTGACCTAGGTATTGTAGGTGGTATGTCGGAAATGTCGTCAATGATGGAGTTTGCTATGGACTCAGCTATTGTATCAGCAATGTGATTAGCTGGACCAGACAATGTATGTAGAATGTGCGTGAGGAGGCCAGGTGTTTCTGTTTGGTCAGTGGTTGACATTATGCCTACAAGTGGAAGCATAGCAACGTTGTCATGGCAAGGACAAGGAAAATAACTAGGCTACAATCATATGTAATTGTGGACACATAAAATAATGCCTTCCAGGATACAAAACGAAATACATTGATCGCAAAATAAAACCATGGCAGTGAAATAAAATATTACAACAGTTAATCAATAATGTCTGGACGGGAATAAAAATATTACAACAATTCGGCAAATAAGATAAAGCCCAAAGAAAATGTTTGGATGGGAAATAGATTATTACAACAACGAAAGAACTTTCTACTGATTTGATGAGTTAAATGCCTGGCTGGTAAAGTTTGGTGATCCAAAAGGGCCAGCATCATTGGACGAAGGAATGAATGGACGGTGAGATGACGCAAAGTTTGTTGGTCCGGAAGGGCCAGCATCATTGGACGAAGGAAATAATGGACGGTGAGATGACGCAAACGATGATGCCATACTTGGTATGTTGCTGAAGTTGGGTGTTGGGGATTGCGGGAAAAATGCATGGTGAGATGGCATAAACAAGGATGGCATTGAAGGTGTTGGTGTTGCATTGGCAGCTTGGAACGAGGATGGCATTGAAGGTGTTGATGTTGCATTGGCAGCTTGGGACCTTTCGCAAAGGTCTTGCAACCATATGGTTATCTTTTGAGGTGTGTCTATAAGGCTTAGGTAGATGGAGCAGTTTGTTGAGTCCTTGATGGCGTTCACAAGTGTTGTAAATACAGGAGTGGGGGCATCTGGGTAAGTGTCCTGGAAATGTTGTAAGATGGTTGTAAATTCTTTCTTTTCAAAGGATCTAGTTGCCACACCACTGCCTAAATCGTGAACCTTTGCATAAACCTGTGTGAATTCAGATAACACTTCATTTGATAACCCACATCGGTCTTGAGCCATTGATGGCCGCTTCTTGCGCCTAACGACAGGAGGCCTCCCGCCACCACTCGGTGTATCTGTTCCGCCTCCCCCGGTTTCTCCCTCGCTTTGCATCCCAAATGCGCCCATATTAGGTTCCCCAGCTTGGCTTCCAGTGTTCATGGGTGTGTCTGGGTCATCTAAGTCGACAGCGATTTCATCCTCGGAGGCAACGTCAGAAGGGATATGTGTGTCCGTTGAAGACATTGCATGATTTCCTCTAGAAATGTTCCTCCCCGCCATCATCTCGATGTCATAGTAGTGGGGAAACGGCTTGTTAAGCAACCTAGCAAGGTCCTTGTTTGCCTAAGTATAAAAAAAATGTTTATTATGAAATTAAAGTGTTAATAGATGGCTTTTTTTTTCAATTTAAGGGACTGGTTATTGGATATACCGCAAGGCTCTCCCTCCATTCAGGGCTGTCGGGCAGCGTTGGCTTATGCCTTGTGTCATCCCATCCAACGCCGCTCTTATTCGTCACAAGCTTCAAAGCGGCATAGTCCCTCCTCAAGTTCTTCCACCGAGTTTTCAACTGGTCTGTATTGCAGGCCGTCTTCCCCATCCTATTTTGCATTTCCACAGTTGCCTCCCTCCAAGCCTCCCTAGTGAAATGACCATCGACACACTTGCCTAGGTCATATTTTCTGCGCAATGCAGATACTAGAGCGGCATCAGAGTCTCTTTGCCAAACAATACGAAACTTGGGGTCGGCGGAAGACATACCCCCGTAGGTGCTGCAATATATTATGATACACAAATCGTTATATCGTTTATCTTTTCAGATAAAGTATTTACTTAGATAGTGTCGTCTAAGCTATAATGACACTACGAAATTACCTTGTTCATCAGTTGCATATAATTTCTGTATATTAGTTCCAATAAAATATATAATGATCTGAAGCCGTGTTATATAAATTTTAGGTTAAACATCCATAAAAAAGAATTCAGAACTTTTCAGTAACAAATTTTAAGGTCTTCAGATCTAATATTGGCACTCCAACAACCACAAAAAATAATTCAAAACAAAGCAAGCTGGAACAGTGTATTAATGAGAGCATTATACGAGTTCCCCAATTATTCAATAATGCCATTAATATTGATTAACAAATTTCAACAAACTAATGTCCTGTTTCTGCAAAAGAGGCAATTTAGAGCATTGGTAAATATAAAATATCTGCAAAAGAGGCAATTTAGAAGACAGAGAAGAGAACCAACTATAATATCTAGCAAGAGTGGTGACAAGTAAGATGATCATATTTAGGGAAAGAGGAAGTGAACCTAGTAGTGAATTAGATGATTTTACACCGACTTCTCAATTTGTCTCAGAGTGGAAATGATGGACTCAATTTCAAAGTATAAAATATATTATCTGATCCTAAATTCAGACACATGCTAGGTATTATCATAGATTAAATCAGTAGATTAAATTGTTCCCCCTTATTACAACAATGAAGACCTGTAATACAGACCTAGGTATTCTATACAGAAACACTCTCTACCTTCTGAATTTGTCTCAGACCTGTAATACAGACCTAGGTATTCTATACAACAATGAAGACCTGTAATCAGTTAGTACAATTATTTTTTCGACAATAATATCAACCAAAAAAGGAGAGAAAGAAGGAACTTTGGGCTAGATATCAACCAAAAAGGTTGTATTATAGCAATACAAATATATTTGTTATATGAGTTGAAACAGAGGAAGTTGGTTTGTTGGGCTATACAATAATTGAAAATACAGACCTATAATACAGACCTAGGTATTCTATATACAACTTTTGCATAGAAGAAACATCAATTTATGCTAAGTTGGTTTGTTGGGCTCTACAATAATTGAAAATAGTATTGCCATATATGCAACATGTAGATATTGGAAATGAAAAATTATCAAAACAGATCATGTTATCTTAGTGCACAGGAGTCTACAAAGCAGATATTTATCAATGAAAAATGTAGATATTGGACTCTACAAAGCAGATATTTATCAATGAAAAATGTAGATATTGGAAATGAAAAATTATCAAAACTGATCATGTTATCTTAGTGCACATGCGTTCATTAGGGCTAAAGCAATACATAATAGATTTTAAACTGAACAAATAATGACCTATTAAATTGATTGGTACTGAATCAAGCTAAAGCACAAATTCAGACATCATTGTAGGGCTCAAAGCACACTTAAGGGGATCAGATATATGTTAAAGTTTGGTCCATCATAATAGACCTAATTGTAGGGCATTGAAATGCAACCAAGTAAACTGTTGGACATGAAATGCAACAAAATTTTTTCAGTACACAATTGTAAAATCATTCTGATTTATTTGGTATGATTGTATAATGGTTCAATAATGAGAATTTTTTTGGGTTCTAAATGAAGCTCAAGCACGAATTCAGACCTCAATGTAAGGCTTAGAGAACACTTAAGGGGATGTTCCAACTTAAATAAAAACAATACATAAAAGGTTTTAAATTGAACAAATGATAACCTATCAAATTGATTGGTACTGAATCAAGCTCAAGCATGAAATTAGACCTCAATGTAGGGCTTAGAGCACACTTAAGGGGATCAAATAGTTGTTCCAACTTAAATAAAAACAATACATAATAGATTTTAAACTGAACATATAATGACCTATTAAATTGATCGGTACTGAATCAAGCTAAAGCACAAATTCAGACCTCATTGTAGGGCTCAAAGCACACTTAAGGGAATCCGATATATGTTAAATTTTGGTCCATCATAATACACCTAATTGTAGGGCATTGAAATGCAACCAAGTAAACTATTGGACATGAAATGCAACAGAAATTATTCAATACACAGTTGTAAAATCAATCTGATTTTTTTGGTATGATTGTATAATGGTTCAATAATGAGATAATTTTTTTTGGGTTCTAAATGAAGCTCAAGCACGAATTCATACCTCAATGCAGGGCTTAGAGCACACTTAAGGGGATCAGATAGTTGTTCCAACTTAAATAAAAACAATACATAATAGATTTGAAACTGAATGTCACTGAATGAAGCTCAAACACGAATTCAGACCTCATTCTAGGGCTCAGGGCACATCAAACTAAATAATAATAGGTATTGTGATCAATCAGTACAGTTGATGAGGCTATGTTTATGAGAATAGAGAATGTACACTACACAATAATAGGTTCCAAATTAAATTAAAATAATACATAATAGGTGGATTCCAATTTTGGACCATCATAGTAGACCTAGGTCAAGGGGTCAGACCTCAGTTAAGGGTTGTGGACAAGGTACCAAATTAAATTCAACATAAAACAAAGTAGGTGGATGAACACATAAAATATTCAGCACACAATAGTAATGCACATCTGGCACTCTTGGACAGAAAATAGTCAACCAACAATTGAGGGTAAATCATTCATATTTATTCTGAATTATGTGGCATGAGGGTTTAGTTTTTAAATAGTAGACCTATTAAACTGATTGCTACTAAATGAAGCTCAAGCAAGAATTTAGACCTCATTCTAGGGCTCAGAGCACATTAAACTGAACAATAATAGGTACTGTGGTCAATCAGTACAGTTGATTTGGCTATATTTATGAGCATAGAGAATGTACATTACACAATAATAGGTTCCAACTCAAATAAAAATAATATATAATAGGTGGATTCCAATTTTGGACCAACTATCTGGACCTAGGTCAAGGGGTCCGACATCAGTCAAGGGTTGTGCTATAATAGGTGGATTCCAATAATATACAAATGTAGGTTAAACTCTAAATTTCTAGAAATCAAACTCTAGAAACTGAATCCATTTCTTCCTCCTCGCAGCTCAAAAACCCTAGAAATGGAGATTAGGAGACAACAAGTGAGAAAAGAGGGAGATTTGATATCACTTTGAATCAAACCATACGAGGGATGGCATATTGACATGTGAGATAAGACTCACTATGAAAGGCTATTCTATGAAGCTAAACATACTTGATTTCATCATATCTCAGATGGTGAAACCCTAGGTCAAAATCTCCACCACTTTGTCTTCTCAAACCCCTAGCTCTCTTCTCTATCTAGGATTTCATTTATCTAGAACCAATCATGAGGTATGAGATCTCCTTGGTTGATAGGTTACACTTTTTTTTTCAACAAATTTTTCTATCATAAAGCATTTTACTGAAAAGATGGGAATGTGACCAAATGTGACCAAGAATACATTTATTTTACAGACCTACGTATTCTATACAGAATACAGACCATTTTTTACAGACCTAGGTATTCTTAGCTTCATGATAAGATAGGAATGTGACCAAATGTGGAAAGGCATCCAATAGAAGTTTCAATAGTTGACTAAAGATGTGTTTGTCCGGTGAAGCATACATTTTAAATTAAATAGTCGTAGAAGAAATGACAGTGTTGACAATTTCTTTCAACCAGGGTAAAGCTCATTATTAGAAAGAAGGAACTTTGGGGTAGATATCAACAAAAAAAGTTGTATTATTCCCTGGCTGTATTCAAACACAACGATTAACAATAATACTACAGATTCTGACTGTCATACACAACGATTAACAATAATACTATAGAGATGGATATATTGTTGGAAAAAGCATAACAACGACAAACATTGATTAAACTATGCCATCGACTGATAAAATGTGACTGTCATACACAATGATAACTTGTTTGGAACCAATGTCGGGTGAATAAATACACAAACTGATGAGCAATCCACCTCAGAAAAGTCTGCCCTAATCGACATCACAAACAAAGCGTCGGCTACCCTATTTCATAACCAACCTTAGCAGCAAGGGGCGAGAAAGAAGAAGCACTGCGGAATCCTGGCTGTGTGTAGCGCCGCCGGAGCACCAGGGAGGAGAACCGCCGGATTTCAGCCACGAACGATCAGCTTCCGCGAACAGCTGCTCCAACAGGCGTAAGTGGAAGTGAATAACCTCGCAGCACAAGCCGAATATGAAGGCAGACGGGGGCTTCGGCTTGGAGCTAGGGTTTCTCCTTCTCCTGTGCATCGACAAGATGGGACAATGTCAGATTGAGATAGTCGAAGACCAGAGCAGGGTATGGGTTACCTTGATTTTGAGGGATGTAGCCGCCCCAGTAGACCGGCGGTTGCAGACGGCTGAATAAATTCTCCACGCGGGCGCTTCGCCCGACGATGACCTACCTCCATCCGCGATTTCGTCGAGGTCGCAGACATCGCTTTTACTTCTCTCACACACGGACCAACAGTATTGCCCGCAGAGAACAGATGCGAAGCGTCGGGAGGCAGACCGCCGAGAGGGAGAAGGCTAGGGCGAGAGGGAGGGGCGACAGGGAGGGGGCGCGAGGGATCGGGGTCGGGGGGTTGTAAACCGGATTGAGATTCGCGATCCAGCCTCGACCGGGACTGGGATTATGCGGATTATGGGATTCCGTTATCCCAAAACGGGGATCGAACTGGGTTGGCTTCCAAACACATTTTTCGACCAAACCGGACCGGATCGGGCCCTCGTGGCGCTAAACGACGGGCGCTAATCCCGGTCCAGTCCGTTCCCAAACAGGGGCTAAAAGTTTTAGAATAGGGGTAGACATGTAATAAGGTGGATGTGTAGCTGTTGCTCCTCACGGATTAAGCCAAGTGGCCCGTTATTTTCTGAACGTTTTCCTGTAGTGATTGTAGTCCGTAGGGCAAAACAGTCAAAGGGAATAAATAAAGATGAATTCCGGAACATATATACAGCAAATAATATACATTTTAAACATTCTTGCTGCTGAAGCGGAAGAAAAAGCGTCATTGCTATTTTATTTGTTTGACGTAATCTTGCAAAGATCTGCTAGGACAAAGGCTTGTTTAACAAATGAACCATTCATGCATTCCTTTGCGAACAAAGGGGTCGCCTATAAGGGGATCCTCGATGGAGCCCGACATGCCCAGAAATCCAGAACGGAAACCGAAGGCAAAAACAGTCGTACGCTCACACTTCGGCCGGTAAATCACCCAAGTCATCACGCGGCACCAAGCTTCCAGCGCCACAGGTTCCGTCTTAAGTTGTAAATAGATATCCGTAATCTGCACATAAGATTCAGGGGTCCAAAATTTAAAAAAAAATCGACATCCGAATTTGAAAATTTTCATATCTGAAAATTTCAAATAGAATATTGATCATCATCATCGTCATCATCATCATCATCATCATCATCTAAGCCTCAATCCCAACTATGTTGGGGTCGGCTACATGGATCCTTCGTTTCCATTCAGCTCTATCATGGGCCATATTCTGATTGAGATGTAGAGATTCAAAATCTCTCTTTATAAGCTCATCCCATGTTAATTTAGGCCTTCTTCTTCTTCTTCTTCTATTTATAGTGTTTGGCTCAATAACATTGCTTCGTATAGGCACACTAGTAGATCTGCGTTGCACATGTCCGTACCATCTGAGTCGGCCCTCACGCAACTTGTCCTCAATGCTCGTCACCCCCACTTTATTCCTGATATAGTCATTTCTCAAACGATCTTTTCTTGTCTTCCCACACATCCATCTCAGCATACGCATTTCAACCACGTTCATCTTGTTGAGACCTTGTTTCTTCACCGCCCAACATTCACTCCCATAGAGCATGGCTGGTCGTATAACTGTTCTATAAAACTTACTTTTTAACCTGAGAGGGATCGTTTGATCGCATAAAACTCCAGTTGCACTCCTCCATTTCAACCATCCTGCAGTGATCCAGTGACAAATATCATTTTGGACATCCCCGTCTATTTGAATAATAGAACCTAAGTAACGAAATTTGTCACATTTTGGTATATCTACTCCGTCCAACTTGGCTTCATCATTCACACTGTGAGATTGGCTGAAATTGCAATGCATATACTCAGTTTTGCTCCGGCTAATCATCAATCCATTTGATTCCAATATCTTTCTCCAACATTCAACTTAATCATTCAATCCATCTTTTGTTTCGTCAATCAAAACAATATCATCAGCAAATAACATACACCAAGGAATATCATCCTGAACATTCTTTGTTAACTCATCCATAACCAGAACGAATAGATATGGGATGAGTGTGGATCCTTGGTGTACCCCAACTGTAATAGGAAAAGTTGGTATCTCTCCTCCAGGAGTCTTGACACTTGCAGTAGAGCTATCATACATGTCTTTGATCAAGTCAATGTATTGGATAGGCACACCCTTTTTCTTCAAAACCATCCATAACACTTCTCTGGGTACTCGATCATAAGCCTTCTCTAGATCGATAAACGCCATATGAAGATCTCTTTTGCTTTGTCTATACTTCTCCATAAGTCTCCTTATCAGAAAAATAGCATCTGTTGTTGATCTTTCAGGCATGAAACCAAATTGGTTGTTTGATACCTGCGTTATAGATCTTAACCTCTGCTCAATAATCCTCTCCCAAAGCTTCATCGTGTGACTCATCAGCTTGATACCTCTATAGTTTGTACAACTCTGAACGTCACCTTTGTTCTTGTAGATTGGGACTATAATACTATTTCTCCACTCATCCGACATCTTCTTGGTATTCATGATCTTGTTAAAGAAATTTGTTAACCATGTAACTCCCTCGTCCCCCATACTCTTCCATACATCAATGGGAATATTGTCTGGTCCGCATGCCTTTCTCATTTTCATCTTTTTGAAAGCATTCTTGACCTCAAATGGTGAAACTCGTCGTGTGTAAATGATATCTCTTGTATTCATGTCACACGAGTCGCTAACATTATATGCAGTATCTCCATTGAAAAGCTTATGGAAGTAATTTCTCCACTGGTTTTTGATATCATCGTCCTTCACCAATACTCTACCATCTTCATTCTTTATGCATTTTACTTGACTAAAGTCTCTTCCTTTCCTTTCTCTTATACGAGCCATTTTATATATATATATATATCTTTTTCCCCTTCTCTAGTGTCCAGCTTCTTATACATATCATCAAAGTATCTAGACCTTGCCTCCCGAACTACCTTTTTAGCTTCTTTCTTTGCTTGCTTGTATCTTTGGAACGTTGCATCATCTCCAGATTTGGGCAAGCTCCTATAGATCTTCCTTTTCAGTTTCATAGCCTTTTGTACTTCATCATTCCACCACCAAGTCTCCTTCTGTGGAGGTCCACAACCTTTAGACTCCCCCAAAACCTCTTTGGAAATTTTTGTTATGCAGGAGCTCATGTTATGCCACATAATGTTAACATCAGACTCCAAGTTCCAAGTTACCTCGTTGATGAGTTTATCATGAAAAGTCAATTTCTTTTCTCCTTTAAGATTCCACCACTTGATCATACTATCTTGGTTTCCGTTATGTTTGTCTTTATTGATCTTCATGTTAATATCCAAAACTACCAACCTATGTTGGGTCGTGAGTTCTTCGCCATGAATCATTTTACAATCCTTGCATATGTTACGATCCACCCGCCTTGTAAGGAGGTAATCAATTTGGCTACAGTTGTGCTCACTCTTGAAAGTAATCTTATGAGATTCTCTTTTCTTGAAATGAGTGTTTGCCAAAATCATATCATATGCAACTGCAAAATCTAATATCCTCTCTCCTTCTCCGTTCCTGTTGCCATATCCAAAACCACCATGAACTCTCTCAAATCCAGCATTACCACTCCCCACATGGCCATTCAAATAGAATATCGATATGACTATAAAATTCAGATCTGACATTTATATACACATATTATTAAATATATGTTATTTATATTTAAAATATGAAAATATAGATATCATATCATATATATGATAGTAATATCAATATTTTTATATAATACATTTATTAACAATAATTTTATGATTTTAGATTCAGATCAAATATTTATTTAAATTCAGATATCATCTTTTAGACCGGATTAGGATGCTATTAACGGATATGGGCGGATAAATATATTTTTCCGAACTGGGAAATTCTATTCATTTACAGGTCTTCACACCCTGACCCTGGCTTCCCTGGCCTCCTCGACGCCCGCTGTCGTCGGACAACGTTGCCTTGCTTCCTCTACCCTTCTGTTCGTGTCCTCCCCTCTCTGCTCCACGCGCCCTCAATCGGCGGCCTCGCCGTGGAGGCGATGACCTCAGCTCCCATTGTTACGATCAGAGGAAGAGAGGAGAAATCGCGCGCTACTGCTTCCTGTGAGAGCTTCTTCTTCGGCCTCTTCTGCTTCTGTGGCTGCAAAACTTGCGGATGTTAGCATATTATCAATGTAGACTGATTGTCCTTGAAGTTCAGGGACCTGTGGGATCAAGAAGAGGTACCGTGTGACCGTATGCTTTTGCTTATTTCCCCTAATTGCTCATCCTTGCTCTGATTTGTTGGAGTTGCCAACTTTACTCCACTTGGTGATTGTGATAATAGGCTGGTTTATTTCTTGTCAATTGCTCTCGTGGACTATAAGGTTTTCTGTTCTCCTGTTTCGTCTTCTGGGTGTTCTTGCGCTACTCTGTTTTCTCCTCTTTTCTTTTTGTCAGTGGGGGCTGTAGGCTTGTGGCTGTAGCAAACTCGCCTAGGCTAAATGTTTAGGGGACTCATCGTCTCCCTTAAACCCCGAGTATTCCTGGAGTTGGTTCTTCTCCCTGGATTTTTATATATTTGCCTTTGTCAATCGCCTTCGGATGAATCGGAGCTTCATTACCACACTTTTTATGGAATTCTGTTCAATATTTGGTTTCATTCAAGTAAAGAATCTAAGGGAAACATATTTATACCACTTGTTTCCATCAGCAATGGTGGCCATTTGCTATCCGTCCTGTTGTAAGTACTTATTCAGAACCGTCTTTCTAGCTCCACCATGCCAAATCTAGTCCGAGTGTAGTAGACACACGTAGTGGAGGTTTGAAGCTAACATTATCCGAATTCTTATTCATAACTTGGGATTAGTTTTCTTGTCATTTCAGTTTCATTATTATACAGTTATACTGAGGAGTAATCCTTCTTTGGTTTCCGTAATCAGGGCATTGCAGTTGTAGCACTTTTGAGACATTTTGGGTGCTTTTGCTGGTATAAGTGATTTGATATCATGGACTGATTTTTTTACTCATCTGTTTCCTGATTTGTCCTTAGCTAACCAAAGGCTCTTTTCTTCTTGCATTTTTATTTTAGCTGGGAGCTCGCCTCTGAACTTAAGGACTATAAACCTACATTTGACTCTGCCGGTGTTAAACTGATAGCTATTGGTGTCGGCACTCCGAATAAAGCCCGAATACTTGCTGAGAAGGTAAACTGCTTTTCTAGTAACTAAGTTTTACTTTCTGTTTCAATTGATAAACTTCTGAAGGTATTGTGTCATTTCTTTTTCATGGCAATTCTCTGATGAATCCAGCAGGATTTTGGTTATACTCTGGATCAGAACTCATTGTTTTAGTGAAAAGACTGGTATCCTGCGGTTGAGATTTAGGATGATACTTACCTTGTTTCCTCAGCCTCTTTTCATGGCAATTCGCTGATGAATCCAGCTGGTTTTGTCCGTAAATGCTTATGTTATTTTGTCTGTCCGAGTAAATAACATTTTGATATCCGTATATAGAGCCCTGATTTGTGTTTGAACTTTTAAAGATTGACACGAAAATATCCATGACATACTGAATTTATCAAAAATATCCTAGCCATTAGTTTTTTAGTCAGAATAACAAATATTTACCTCTTGTCCTGCCTCCCCTTGCTTTGTCAAGGACCACCCTTGCTACCAGTATTAATTTCCTGTTCCTTTCTTCTCTTCAACCCCCCTTTCCTTTTCCTCCAGCTGCTCCCATGTACCTATGACCATGGAGCAAGACTTTGACTTCGACAGGTGTGGAAGTGGAAGTTTGTGGAAACATCGAGGAAACTTTGAGGCTTTTTACAACCAAACTTAGAGGCATCTTTGACAGAAAATTAAGCTAAAAATAGTGAATTCATGCTGAAAATTGATAGATTTCATCAAATCTATCTTTAAAACAAAATATATGTTTATATATAACCATCCATACAAGTTTACATATGTAGAAAAACACAATCACATGCAAATGTACAAGACGTCGTCTTAGTGTCAGCTTTGACTGGTATGTAAGTGGAAGTTTGTGGAAAATGTAAGGAAAGTTTGAGGAAGTTGTGGACTAACACTTCAACAAAACTAAGCTAAAAGACAGTGAGATTGTGAGGGAATTTGGCATGAAACGTCAAATTTTGGTAAACACATACTCCATCTATAATCTTCTATATGAAATGTTTAGAACTTAAATCTGTTATATATATGTGGTGTTCTGTATCTACAAAAATCACAATTAGATCAAATTCTAAAATTAAAGAATATGAGTTTATTTCCAAATACTTCAATTTTTAAAGGGGGGGAAAAGTAAGAGGTGAAATGGTATTAGGTCTACACCAAATTTTGCAAAAATTGTGGAAATCTAGTAGATGAATAAACTTATCATTCCTCTCTAGTTAGAAACCAAGGAAATGGCCATCTCAATGTCAAAAATAGTTTCCTACAAGTTTCTTTATACCTTTACTATGTGTACAACAATAATAACTACAAAGATTATCGAGAAGATGAGAGGTTTTGAGCTAGCTGGGTTGATTTCATCACCAACTCGGTAGAATTCAATGACACATGTCAACAAGTAGGCAACCAATGGGGCATGGAAGTTCACCATGTTTCGACATCGACAGGCGTAGACATATGTAACATCGAGGATATATCGCCAGATGTCGAGGATGTTTAGTACCATGCCTATGACTAGGTGTTACAATAGCTACAACAGCAGAGAGTTCACATCTGGATCAAAGGGAAGAGATTTTTTTTTTTTTTTTTTTTTTTTAAATTGGCCATTCATTCATCCCGTGGCCGGGGGGTTTTGAACCTGAGACCTCTCGGTCTTACATCAGTACTTTTACCATCTGGGTGCCATCTCTTTGGCGTAAAGGGAAGAGATTAGGAGAGAGTGAACAAAAGGGATGGTGGTGGTGGTGGTTCCCTCTTGCCTGGTTGCTGCTTCTGTCACACGAGAGTGGTCATGACCTCTGAATGCGCGCTCAAACACTCACACAATAAAACAAATTATTTCCTTGAATCCTTAATGACGTGCAGAACAACTCATATGTCAGTGTTTATTGTGCAGCTGCAGATAGAACATCATGAGTTCATTTTGTTATATGCAGCTGTAAGGAGCAAAGGGGAAGGGAACGAAAGGGTGAGAGACGGGAAGGGATAGCTGATATGGAAGCAACACTAGTTTCACTGCTTCCAGCTGAAACGTCGCAGGTCTGGGTGATGAGGATAGGGGAATCAGGTGATGGGGTTAGTTTTAATTGCAAGCTATGGGTTTAATGACTAAGCTACACAATGGACATTTTGTTCCATTTTTGTGGAACATTTGTAAGCAAGCGAGTCAGAATGAAGACAATGGGTGTCAAAATATATTTTAGTCTTCTGTGCTAAATCTAACACTAAGCATGTCTTTAACTGATACTAGATTTTACATGCAGTTGCCTTTTCCGTTGGAATGCCTATGTGCCGACCCAGACTGCAAGGTAACTATCTGTTTATAGTTCATCTATTTCTACTAATAAGCAAATCTTTTATAACATCTTCATGCTGTAATATTAGGCGTATGAAACATTGCGTTTGTACTATGGGTTAGCTCGCACTTTCGTAAAGATATCTTTTATCCCATTTTCGAAGTTGTAGACCAACTAATACTGCACGCGTCTAATTTTTCTGAATCGATTTTGTTCAATTTGCTGTATGTTGTTTGCAATTTTGCGGTAGAGGAAGATTCTTTCATGAATTGATTCCTTCCAAAGAGCAATGAAAAATTAAACATTAGAAGCCACACCAGACAATTTAAGTGGTGTATTGCAACAGGTATTGATCATATTTTTTTTCTTCCTATTAAGTGATGTTTCCTTATTGGCCTTGTCAGAATTTTTCGTGTCTCTGTGACTCAATTATCGTATCTTCTTGGTTCTGCATTAGGGCAGGATGCTTGTTTTCAAAGGGAAGGATTTTTTGTATGCAAGAAAAGATGAAGGAACAGGCGACCACGCGCCTTTGGATGAGGTTTCAAAAAAATGCTGTGTTTAGTTGTTCGAAGCAGTTGACCAAGGGCTGCTGTACCATGATGGTGTACAAATGTTCAGTTACTTAATGTACAAGTGTCCAGTATAAATTATGTTAGTGTATAACGAACATAATGGTCTGAATAAAGAAGTGTTTGTAACTTTGTCTCTAACTGGTTGAGTAATATTTATAAGCTTGAGCCCTGTTCGTTGTCATGCCTTTTTGTAGTTTAGGTTACGGAGTTCTCCTACTTAATGGTGATTCCTCTCCATGTATATGTTTTGTTTGAAAAAAAAAGATAGATCATCTATTTGTTTGAAAAAAAAAGATAGATCATATGTTTGACCACTTCAGATCTGAAAAGAAGCCATGCAACAATCTGGAAATACTTTTTTGGGCTTATTTGACTGGGATTTACACCGTACAGAATCAAGAAAATTCCTGATTACCATGTAACACGACTTCTTTTAAATTTGAGACCTAAGAAAATTATGGACTAGTTTGAATAAAAGATCATATTCTCTACAGTCTATATATAAGACTATTTAAAATTTGGTATTCAGGAAGCCATACCGTTTAGAGTCGAAACCCAACTACGAGACTCAATCTTACCAATGGCACCTCTCACTCAGTTTGATAGAATTCACTTACAATAACAACTATTGCACCTTATGAGGCGTTGTATGGGAGGCATTGCAAATTTCTGTTGTGTTGGTACGAGACAGGTGAGTAGTAGTTTTTGGTCATGAGCTTATGCAACAGACGACAGAGAAGATCAAGGTAATACAACAACTATTGAAGGCAACACTAGACAGACATAAGCAGTATGCAGATAACCGTCGTAGACCCTTAGAGTTCCAAGTGGGAGACAAGGTATGTTTGAAAGTCTCTCCTTAGAAAGGTGTCCTGGGATTTGGGAAGAAGGGTAAGTTGGCTCCCAGGTTTATGGGACCTTACCCAGTGGTGGCACGTGTTGGGAATGTGGCCTATAGATTGGAATTGTCACCTAAGTTGCACATGTTGCATCTAGTGTTTTATGTGAGTATGTTGAGGAAGTGTCAATCAGGATACAGAGTTGGTGTTGCATCTTGTGGAGGTGAAGCTTGATGAGGATATGACCTCTGTAGAAGGTCCAGTGTTGATCCTTGACCAGAGAGTGAAGAACCTGAAGAGGAAGGACCTAGTGCTTGTGAAGGTTTTTTGGCATCATCGTGGGGATGAAGAAGCCACGTGGGAGCTCGAGGAGGACATACGGAGGAAGTACCTAGGGGTGAGCAAATAATGGTCCAGACCGCAAAACCGGACCAGACTGCTCAATTCGGTCCGGTCCGCTCCGGTCCATTTTGAGTTCGGTCCGGTCCGCGGTTCGGGAATTTCGATAAGTTCGGTCTTCGGTCCGGTCTAGTCCGGTCTGGTCCAAAACCGGTCCAGTCCGGTCCGGACCGCAAATTGACTTTTGTATAAAATTCATATTATTTGAAGGTGTATTCTATAATAACTACAAATAAAGTACATATATAAGCACTACTAGTATAAATGTTTGATACTAAAGTTATATAATTATTAGAAGTGACTAAGATTATTAACTTTGTACAATTAAATAAGTTGTAAAATATGTAAAAAAGGTTGATTACGGTCCAAACGGTCCGGTCCGGTCCGGTCCTCGCACAAAACGGTCAGGTCCTACCTTGAAACAGTTCGTCTGCGGTCCATATATTATTAAAATTTGGTCTGCGGTCCAGTCCGGTTTGGTCTGGTCCGGTCCGGTACGGTTTTGGACCGATGCTCAGCCCTAGAAGTACCCCTCTCTTTTCTCTTAAGATTTTGGGGGCGAAGTCCCTGTGAGGGGTTTATGGCTTGTAAGGACCCTGACCCCACATTTTGGGATAACCCTGTTTGTTTTGCCGAAGTATGTTTCTTAGCATGTTGCTCTAATAATCTGAGATGTAATTAGGGCATGCTGAAAGCTTAAAGTTTCTTATTTGAGCTTGTTTGGATGATGCTTGTGTTTTGTGGTGAGGTTTTGGTGCAAATGACAATTAACCCAGAGTAAGGGTTGATGTGTAAGTTTGCCACCTCTTGAATGTTCCTTCTCTCTCTTGGTACCATCTAAAGGAGAGAGAGAGATGGGCACCTTATTTGGGTCTTGGTTGTGTGGTGGCATCCTTGGTGACGCTTGGAACACATATGTGAGGTGTGTCTTGCACCTAGATGTGTTGTCTCGGTCTATGGATCCTTATAGAGGTTGCGTATCGACTTGTGATTGTGTAGGGTTGAGCCCTATCAGTTTGTGAGTGTGTAGGGTTGTGCCCTATCAGTTTGTGGGGTTGAGGAAGAATATCCCCTTACGTCCAGGAATATGTGACACACTGCGGTGAAACAAGTTTAACTCGAAGCACATATTTTTGAATATGCGGGGGTGAGGACGAATATCCCCTTACGTCCAGGAATATGTGACACATTATTGGCTGCAGGCTATATCTGGAAGAGTGTGGCTTTGGACCGTAGCTCAGTGATATGTGACACATAATTGGCTGTGGACCATACCCTGGAAGAGTGTGACTACGAGCCGTAGTTCAATTTCACTAGCGTTGTGACTTGTACCAAGGTAGGCTAGGTTTGCACAGCTGGACTATATGGCACTGGAAGTAGTATGACTGTTGATGCCACTTCATGATTCACTTGTGTACTGACCACGAGGTGGTGAGGTCGTGGAGTCTGACTCTTCTACTAGACCCGGTATGGCACTGATTTTGACTTAGTAGTGATCAGTTGGATTTAAGTGGTATGACTTAAATCCTCGAGGTATAATAAAATACATAATCAATCGTGTAGTATACTTGTGTAGGATCAAATACGGAAACATTGGATGAAGCATTGCTTGATCTTTATACAATATTGTTGATAGGAAATATACATGTTCTTCATTTTCCTTTTATAGTGTTAAGATATTTCATAATCCAATTGTAATAGCTCATCTTGTTAATAATGATTACCTGCCTCTTATAGTTGTAACTTTACTGTTGCTTTAATTATCTTATCTGTGATAATAATAGAGTTGGTGGAGAATCTCCCGCTGAGATTTGAAATCTCACACATGGGTTTCCCACATTCTTTTTAGGTGGACGTGCATGAGGAGGTGGAGATCGTGCAACAGAGGTTGAGGAGCAACAAGAGAGGCAATAGCTGGAAAGGTTAGAAGTGTTGTTGGATATCTTTTGTTGATAGAGTCCTAGAGTTATTCCTGTACACTCGGGTCCTTAGGGATGTTTTGTGGACGTGCTTTCGATATGTGATTGGCATGTGTGCCCTGTTGTGTATAACTGTAATGGATATATGTATATATGTTCTGGAATAGGTTTTCTGGTGACAGGTTGATGGCACACACAACAAGTGCTTTGAGGCATGAAAGGACTCATATGTAAATTTTTTTATTGTTTGATAGTTTGATGAAAACAATTTTAATTATCAATATTTTTCAGCAATCTTCTTGTTAATCTCTCTTCCGTGGTTTTGTTTTGAGTGATCTCGCTTTTGTGGTGTGGGACATCACATTTTACTCCTCTTGAATTATTGCTATTGTTATGACTTGGTTGTTAGTTGTATATGTAGAGGCTAAATGTTTTTCTATGAATATTGTTTGACATAAGTGACCTTATGATATCCTTTTCATGCTTTTTGATATATATATATATATATATATATATATATATATATATATATATATAGAGAGAGAGAGAGAGAGTCAGGCTAGAATACACTCGAGTGTATTCAGAGTAGAATACACACAAGTAGTTTTTCATGATGCAATATTTTTTTCAAAAATCGAATCCATTGATCTTCTTAAACATGTTATGAATAGCTCATACACAAAATTGGAGCACATTTGGACATTTATAGGTCATGTTATAAAGACCACAAAAATTATGCATTTCAAATTAGTTTCACACGTCAATTTTGTTGCCCTTAGGTGACCCTACGACTGTCATCATTTGGGCCCCTCATGGTTGAAACGTGCAACTATTGGCTATGCCTTAGTTTGCCATATAGACTCTTCCTTTGGAAGTTGTCACACGAATATAAGGCCTTACGATGTTGTTAAGTACAATGGTTGAATTCACCTAAAAGACACTCTTGAAAACTTTGTTACATGTTTCTTATGTTTGTTGCTCTTTGGTCTTTACTTCTTGTTATCTTGCCAATCTTATATTATGTTAATCTCATAATCCTGCTAGTTTCATTTTACAAAGTGTACCTGTACACCCGCATTGAATTTGTGTCCTAATTTGTGTCCTGTTTTTGTTCCCTATTAGGTGATCAACAAGTGAATCAAGTTTTATGAAGGAACCTCTACAATAAAGAACAACATCTCAACATGGGGCTTGTAGTAAATAAATGGGTTTCTCAATCTCTTCATGTACCTGTTCCTGTGTTCCCTCATGGTTCAAATACAATTTTAAAGGGCTCCAACGGATCCCAGACTGGAAAACAAAATTTTCAATTGCTTGCTGGAGAATATGGAAGAACCGTAACTTATTCATTTTCGAACAAAAGAGTATCCCGCCAACAGTGATGGCAGTCAACTGCATAGCAGAAGCTTCATCTATAACCCTCTCTATGGCCCGAGCTTGCAATCCAGCAGGAAATATGCCTATCTCCCCTTTGCCTACTCGTATCTCTACAATCATCATTTATGTTGATGTTGCAATATCGTACAACACACAATCAATGTGCTTATGTGCAACAACCAGGAATACTCTCGGTCAATGGAAGAAGGGCTCTGTCAAGCTTTTCCCAAACTCGGATGCAATGGAAGGTGAGCTCAAGGCCATCTTGCATGGCATAAAACTTTCTTCTCTCAACAACTTTGATGAATGCTTAATCATTTCCGATTCTTGGAATGTTGTACAATGGATTTCACTCCTACAAGACCCCCCGACAAATATCATACTCTTACTATGAGGATTATTGAAAGCTTGACCAGGGAAGGAATAAAGAAAGTGGTACACCAAAGAAGAAGTCAAAACAAGCTCACAGATGTGTTGGCCAAGTTTTTCTTGAAACAACTGTCTTCAACAATGACATGGGATACATGTCCCCCTTAGGGGCAGCAACTTTATCTCTCTGATATCCATTTTTTCCCAAGATTATTTCCTTTATGTCCTTGATGTAACTGGTTTACCAGTATAGCAAAAAAAATAGTTATGTTGAACTTGTAATCTCTTCATTTTGTTTCCTTTGGACTATGTTGTACTTAAGACACTTTGGTTCTAGATATGATGATGGACACTAGTTTGCTCTTTTTTACATATGTTTGTGTGTCTTGTGTCATTTTACAGACGAGCACCCAAAGCCTATTGTGAGTAACTTTGTAGTCAATGGGGGTAGGTTGAGGGTAACAAATGGCTCTGTGACACTTAGGGATCTTAAACATGATATCAACATCGACTATCATCCACATTTTACCAAATTAATATAAACTCCTAATATAACTCAAACACATAAAGTCACTTATGTCACTAGCCATTTAAGGATTATAAATGTTCACTCCATCACATCATACACACCTTAAAATAAATTTCGTCCTCAAAATTAAGTCAAAATCTAATTCATCACATCATATATATCTTAAAAGAAATTGTCCTCATAATTATGGTTTATTTCTTACTCCAAGAAAAAATCAAAGATATACGATCAGATGTAGCCCACCTCCTTAGGTGAAACGTCTTCACAAACAAGAACTTGAGAACTATATATTAACCACTACTATGAGGTTATTAAAGCAACAAGGGTAAACTACTCACTGTATTATTGGATCAATGGGCTCTAGAGGGGGGTGAATAGAGCTTCACAAACTTCACAAAATCAATTAGACCACCAATTTATATTTAGTGCAAGAACTAAACCAAACAAAAGTTTGAAGTCTTAATCTAGCATTCAAAGTAAGGATAAGAGACAAGAAATAGCAAGAACTTGGACATGTGGTTTAGAGTGGTTCCACGTCCTAAACTTAGGAGCTATATCAGTCCACTACCTAGAGTTGGTTAGGCTCTAGGATTTGCAACTTGGTTCACTTATATATCACAATAAGATTACAAGATACAATAACCACACATCCAAGGACTTAGTTTCTCAAGCTAAGATCTTCTACCTCACCAAGGACTTACCCACTTTGCAAGTAGTCTTCAACCTTCTTCAAAGGACTTACCCACTCTTGCTTTAGTCTTCAGCCTTGCAGGAATTACCCATCCTACTTGAGCTTTGCCTTGCACCTCTCCTTCTCTTGGAGAGATTTTGCACCTTTCTCCTTCACTAGGAGATCTGGAGCAGCTTTCTTTCTTCACTCTTGAAGAACAACAACCATCTTCACCTTCACTCGGGGAAGAGCAACATCAACTTCTCTTTCACTTGGAGAAACAACTTCAATCAATCTTCAATGGGAATATGAGGTAGGAAGAGGGAATGGAGAGCTTTACATCATACAAGGGATAGCTCTCATACATAGGAACCTAACTCACTCATAGCTCACGAATTTGTCTTGAAGGTAGAGAGAGAAAGGGGCTCAAAGGCTTAGAACACTCTCAACTATGCTGGCATCAAGTTTGCAATGACTGAGCAACCTTGGAATGAAGCCCAAGGGGTCTATTTATAGTTGAGGGTTCCCCTTTAAGTTGTGGGACACTTGGATACAAAAATAGCCATTTTTTGTTCAAGGAAACGACTCTATTTTTGCCCAAAACACTCACCAACGGTCATATCACTTTTTTCTGCAAATTCTGTACAGTTCAATCGGTCGAGTTTCAATAAAGGTAACTCGACCGATCAATTAAAAGACAAAACCGATATTCAAATGATCGATCGAGTTTGTCCTGACAAAACTCAATCGACCATTTAAACTCGAAATGGTCAGTTACATGTGTTGACTCAAGGTCAATTAGGTCAATGTTGAATCACGTCTAAATTGACTAAATCCGTGTTTTGATGATGACTAACCATTCCACATATTGGTGTCTAATGCTTCTACTTGAGTAATTTCAGATTAGGTATAGACACACTCCAATTGCCCTAACTTGCGCATATCAAATTGGAGAAAAGACAAGTCAAAGTCATACAAGTGCATGTTTTTGTAATATGATGTATATCCATTAGAATCATGTTGTAAATCACTTTTAATGATTGTATGACTTGTAATTAAGCTTAGAAAAATACCAGGAGCACTTAGATCGATTATTAGAGCACTTTTAATGCAACTTCGAAAATCAATTACAGGCACTTGGTCGGTCCAGTTTCCTACCCTGAAACTCGACCGATCAAACCTTGGTTGATTTTCTAAAGATTGCATCGGTCGAGTTGTGCACTCACAGAACTCGACCGATTGGGTAGTGGGTCATTTCCTGTTGAAGTGGTCGGTCGAGTTTCCTCAGGACAAACTCGACCGATCCCTTGAACATCGGTTTGCCTGCTACTTGATCGGTCGAGTTACACATATAGAAACTCGACCGAATGCACTGTACAGAAAAGTGCAGAAAAGTGTTTCTAGCCGTTGTGGAGTTGCAACAAGTGAAAATAGATCCGTTGCAAGCCACAAAACGGCTAGTTTTCGCTCTTAAGTGTTCCCAAAGGCTAAGAGGCATCCCCAGCTATAAATAGGACCCCTTGGGCTTCACTCCAAGGTTGATCATTCACTATGAAGGTTCCTATTCTATAGTTGAGTGATCCTACAACCTCCTCTCTCTCTCTCTCTAAGCTTAATCACTTGCTACATCCATTAGAGTGAGTAGGAAATCTGTAAGAGGGCTAGTCTTATATGTATATCTTGTGAGGCTCTCACTTCCACCACCTCCTATCTCTTCTTTCAACCATGAAGATCAAGGCTAAAGACTTGGAGCTAGAGTGGGTAAGCCCTTAGAGAAGGCAGAATACTCAAGCTCAAGTGGGTAAGACCTTGGTGGAAAGCTTCTCCGAGTGAAGGTGAAGTCAAAGGCGGAAGATCCAAGAAGAGTGGGTAATTCCTACAAGGCCGAAGACTTGTGCAAAAGTGGGTAAGTCCTTGGAGAAGGCCGAAGACTCTTGCAAAGTGGGTAAGTCTTTGGTAAGGTTGAAGACTCTTTTGTATTGGATAGGTAAGTCCTTTGTTGGTCTTATATTGTAAGTCTTATAAGTGAATATAAGAGTGCAATTGTTTGAAGTCCTAGAGGTTGACCTCTCTAGGCAAGTGGACTGACACACTTCTAATTTGAAGTGTGGAACCACTCTAAATAGCTTGTCTAATTGGTGCATGTTCAATCTCTCTTATCCTTTCTATGCATGATTTAGTTGCACTCAAATTGCCTATTTAGCAACCTTATCTTGTCATATATTTTGAAGGTTTAATGAGTTTTGTTTAAGTGCTTTCAGCTCTATTCACCCCCCCTCTAGAGCATCTAATCACCCATCTAGGATCCAACAACATGATCGGTTGAGTTCTGTGAAAGCACAACTCGACCGATGCAATCTTTAGAAAATTGACCAAGAATGATCGGTCGAGTTTCAAGCCAGGGAAACTTGACCAACCAAGTGCCTGTAATCAATTTTCTATTTTGCATTTAAAGTGATTAGCACTTGGTGATTTTTGTCCCAAATATTTTTCTCATCTAAGTTACAAGTCAATTCATCATTATAAGTGATTACATAGATGTTCTAAGGTCGTTTACGTAGAAATCCCAAAAAGCACACTTGTAGCCATTTTGACTTGAACTTGAACCATTCTAGGGCTTTAGATTTTGGATCCTTTTCATGTACCTAATGCCTGCAAACTATCTTAAACACATATATTAGATACATATGAATGGAATGGTTTAGTCATTATCAAAATATAGGTAATGTATAACCTCTAGGTCAACATTCTCCCCCTTTTTGACAATGAGAAACCATTACTCAAACATATTGAAAAGGATATGAAAGTTATACCTTTGTCTTGTGAATTAGGGGGATTCATGATATGAACTATTGTGAATTGCTCCCCTCAAACTATGCTTCCTCTAACCTGCATGGTTAGTTTCTCTACACATAGCAATACCAATATCCATGTAATGTGTAGTCCTTTGCAAGTTCACATAAAGACAGTGAATTTGAACAAGAAAAGGATCTCACAGGAAAAAGCCATATTCTATCAAAGAGAAAGCAATATGATTGAGTTTCAAGACTGATCTATCACTTGAAATATCTCTCCCCCTTTTGACATTATCAAAAATATAGGGGGTGTAGAAGAGCAAAAAAAAAGGTCTTCTCCAAAACTCAACCAAACATGTATGCAAGGCAGTAAGCAACAATTTAAAGCATATAGCACACAACCACAAAGGAGAACACATAATCCAAGTCATAATAAAAAAATATAGCTCAGGATGGCACCAACAAATAAGATAAAATAGAGTAAATAGTCAAAGTACATATCTAGGATATTACAACTCAGACATATGTCCTTATGAAAACAACTACAACCATAAAGTGAGAAAATAGAGATAAGAAATAGTGCAACTCATAAGAATGTGCCAGGATATTTCTTATACAAAAGAGTCTAGAAAGATGTATATGATTGACATGCTATATTATAAGCTAAGAAACCACCTAAACATCTAAGCTATCTATATATACGGTATCATCATCGCCAGGGTTGCAGTCCTCGTCCCCGTCAGAAGGCGGAGCAGTAGTGCCAGCATCAGAACCAACACCATCACCGTCATCGGAAGAATCCACACCATCACTGTCATCAGCATCAACATCATCATCCTCGGCCTAATCTGGCATCTCCTCATCATCAGGAGGGTCAAAGGAACGACCGGGCCAGCAAGCATTCTTCTCGACCCACGACATACTAAGAGCAAGAAGCTCCTTGGTCCGTGGGAAGGACAGAGCAGAGTCACCCAAGGAGGCAAGCAGAGTGGCCAGGGGTCCATTAGGTAACGGCAGAATGACGGGAGCAGAACTACCAGCAGCAAATGGTGGAAGAGCAGTAGCGGAAGGCTCGGGAGCAAGAAAGTAATGATCATATGCACAGGAAGCATAGGCACTACCTGCGTATGGCTGGTAGGTGGGGTAGGGTGAAGCATAGGATAGGTTCATGGTAGACATGATTGAACACAGATCTTGGTGCAGGTGGTCCTGAACCTGTCGGTTGTATTCATGTTCATGCATCATATATCCCAGGAGGGTTTCATTGGATGCAGAAGCAGAAGCACCAGAGGCAGGAGAAAACACAGGGAAAACCTTCTGAAGTGTGGTCTCACTAATACAAACACCTTTTCTAGCAACTGTGTAATAGAAGTCAGAAAAGAGGGATTTATCAGTGGTGAACTGGAAAAGACCACAGATCAGAGTTGGGTAGGGAGGATGGGTGTTGGTATGTATGCCCTAATAGACAATCATGGGATGATTGGTGGGATGCATTAAGATTGATTTGATAAACATCAAAGGCACGCTTCCAATTCTTTCTGGTTCAGTCATATGAGATAGTGATAGAACAGATTGAATGTCTAGAGAATGACAGTACTCAATGATGTATGCTTTCAGGTTCAGGACCTGAACGATGAGATCATACAGATGCTAAGAGTTTGTACATTCTTGTTATGTCCCTAGTCGGATGTCATTGTGGAAGGTAGATAGACAACAATGACACACAAGACTAGATTGTGGTGTTGGTTTATGACAGAATATCATTAGTCATGATATAGAGATATGAAACCAAACATATAGGTACTTGTTAGAGAACAAGTGTACCAGATAGACCCACCGTGAGTTTGACACATGGAACCATGACATGGTAGTCACAGTCAGTACTCACAGTGATGGTGGTGAGTGTGATTCTTTGACTTGAAATCACTACACTCAACACATGTCGTTGGGCACACTTTGACATCATCAAACGCAGTCCTGAAACATGGGTTGTTATAAAGGTGATGATTGGGTGGCTTTGACACATGGGGCTTTTGAGGGGTGAGTGATAGATATGTGATTCGTCCCTCCTGAGGGAGTTTGATATCCATGGCCACTTGATGAGTAGGATTGAGAAAGGCGTGCACGCATGTGTGAATCAGTATGTGATATTGATGTCATACATATCTCTTCCAATCTACTCCGAGATCAAGAATGTGAATGAACATTGGCAGGATGACTGTTCCATGCCTCGAGTTCATTCAGGATATCAGTCACAAAGGAATTATACATTCTCTATAATACCATTCATGGATTGTAGGATTGAAAGTTGTTCTCCAACTTTCTATTTCACTTGGGTAGCACTGATGTGTGACTAGGCACCACTCTTTGCTTGTAAAGTCATAAGTGTTATGGACTTTCACTGCCAACGTGAAATAGATCTGTAGGGTCACACACATAGGATTTAACCTGGAAGAGGAGTTTTGTCCACAAACAATGTTTAGATTGATTACAAAAGGAGTTTAGTATTTCAATTAAACACTCAATCAATTGATAGCTCAGTATCATAATGTTCAAGGTGTTGGACTGATTGATTAGAGTATCAGATTGATTGAAACTGCAATTGACTGTTTCTGCACAATATGCACTCCCAACCGATCGGCTCATGTGATGAACCGATTGGATCATCTTGGTGAACCGATCGGCTTAGGTGGTGACTCGATCGGCTCATGGACAGGGTCAAAATGATTTCTTCAATTGTTGAAATGATCGGTTCAACTGATGCAACCGAGCAAAATGGGAAAGTAGGATTTTGACCGGCCTAAATCTCGCGTCCAAAAGTGGAGGCAGATTTGAGGTAGTTGAGCTTTTACATTTATAAACCTGAATCCTTCTAGGCCCCCGCAACTTTGTTTATGGGGTCGAAGTAGTCATACGGGGTTGAACACAGGGACAAGGGGGCAGTGTTGAGAATCCAGAATCGACACGCTACACTCCGACAGGTATAAAAGATGATAAAATTCCCAAAAGGGAATCAGCAAAGCGTCACAAGTAAAATAAGAAAAACTAGCTCCAACTGGAGTTACAAGAAAGATTTAAGGTTTTAGTATTTAGCTATTTTTAGGGGTTTTTGTGCAACAGAAACAAGAAGATAAAACTAGAGCTAGAGCAAGGTACGAAGGATAAGACTACGGTAAAACAAGCGGCAGCAGTAACATCCTGCACCCCTCCTCTCAGAGCGGGTACCTCTAACCGCTGCATCAGCACCCCTCTCGAGGTTGCTTGGTTTAAGTTAGAGTGGAATGTTACTGAAACAACTCTGTCCCGGGCACTCTCGTACTCCAGAATCGGACCAAATACTAGAGCCTCAACACAACTCTCGAAGTTGTTGTGACGGGAAAACATGATTCGGTAGCTAAGCGAAACGCGATCCAAACATGCAAGCTAGAGTTCAGATATCAAACATAGCAGTCATCCAACATATGTACCAAGCATAGAGCAACATGTAATTAAACTTTTCCATTTCCATAAACATTATAGGTCTTAATACATTGCGTAGAATAAAGAATTAAATAACAGAATTGAAACTAGGTGTCGCCTTCTTGATGTAGAAGGTCGACAAACTACAGCGACTCTCCCTGCCCGATATCGGTCAGGGACCTAGCCCGATACAGCAGTGTAGGGCGGCACACCCTCTCAGGCGGCACGCTGCGACGGTCGACTGTATCGCTCAAGGACCCTTGCCGATACGCTCAAGTCGAGCGGGACACCCTCTCGAGCGGCACGCATGACGGGCGGAGCGTATCGGGTTCGATATTGTGTCGGGCACGGAGCGACGCATTCTACCGTCGGGCGCCCATGTCGCTTATCTACATTGGCCGATATCGCCCCACAGTGTCGCTCGGGATAGTCCTAAGTGAATCATCCCCTCCCTCTCGGGATGAGGAAGAGCTCACCTAGTGTCGCCCGACACGAGCACTGGGGCGCGATACTTTTGCTCTCACAGTTTCCTCTGAAGATAGCTCAAGATTCCCAACTGTCCGAACTGTCTTTTCAGCTTCCTGTAGCTGCTATTTATAGGTAGAGGTTGGGGAAGTTATGGTGCTCGAAGCGCCACGTGTCCCCCTTATTCGCGGGTCGGTGGACAGCTGATATTGGGTATCGCTCGACGTCGGGTGTCGACTATCAGTCACGTGATGGGCGGCGCGCCTACTGGTGGGTGGTTGTGTCGCCCGACAAGCTTGGGTCGTCGAGGCGAGCTTTGGCTCCCTATCGGGTAGAAGGCGTGTCGTCCGTCAGTTTCTTATCATGCAGCGTCCCTTTGTCGTGCGTCAATGTGTCGCTCCACCCTATCAGGCGGAGGTTGTATCGAGCGTCAGGGAGGCCGAAACATATTTGGACTTATTTGTGGGCCGGAACGGCCTTATTGCACCAAAATGAGGAAAAACTCTGCAAAGGATGGAAATATTAGTTAAGAGCATTGCTTCGGCCAATTATTGCAAAAGTTCTTATAAAAGAGAGGAAAATAGCAGAAAAGGGCAGTTTTGATAACAGAAAATAATGCAAAAACATCACCAAAATTGGTGTTATCTACTCATCCAAACTTAGCGTTTTGATTGTCCTCAATCAATATTTAAACTTTATTTAATAATGCTTCTTCTTGCTTGGTGCAGTTTTCTGTACCAAAGGTGAAACAAGAATCGCGATGCCTTAAGGATAATTCTGTCTCATTACAAACAAAAGATCTTGCATTTCCTGCCTTATTTATTTAAGTAAAATTCTTCTCAACAGCTTCGGCGAGACTTGCTGTATGATTCCGAAGTTAGCTTACACACCAAATAGCTTTATTTTTGGGGCAAAAAGTTGTGTAAAGGGTAGGCTTAAGGCTTTTTGGGGTTTTTCTCTCATTTCCCATCAGTCCATCCATGTAAGGATCCGTTAGCGGGCAAGTGGTCCCTGCAGTCCAAGCCAGTTGGCTTTAGAGCAGTGATTTCACATCCTACGTACCACTGCCCCGGATCTACCATGCCTACAGATGGGTACTTCTGGAAAACGAGTGTGTATATTTTTTTCTTTTCTTTTATTGGGCACAACTCTCATGCTTTTATTCACACTCATAAGACTTCTTTCTCTTTTTGGGATTTTTGTTGGGTAAGGGAAAACAAAGAGATTTCTTGTTGTTGGGGCAGCTTTTTCCTTCTCCATACTCGTCTCTTAGCTGTTTGCGAGATTATTGTATTTTTTTGAAATTTTTGGCAAGTCAAAACATAATCTTCGGTTTGTTTGAGGCAGCATTATCAAAAAGATATAACAACAACTTGCATCTCAATAAGCACAAAGAAAACAAACTTTGTAAGAAGTCACAACAGATTTTTACTATTATAGCAACTTTGTACATATGCATGGGAAGAAAATGCAAAAATTTTCAAAGTTTTTCAAAATTTTTATATGAGCATGGGTATATACACATGATATAGGAGAAAAGCAAAATGACACAAGGATTTTTATACCTCCTTCACTGGTACATGGGTACCCCCCAAACTTAATCCGCACTCTGTCCCAGAGTAGTGAAAAGTACAGGGTGAGGTCATGTTAGCCCAGTGAAGGTTATCTAGCGGGTTCGCTTATGGCATTGAGAAGCTGCAATATGCTTCTTTGCTGCAGCCTCCTTCTCTTTGCTTCCTCCATTATTAAGAAGATGGAACCGGGATGCTCAGGTTCCATCCGGGGGCCACCGGTGAAGTATCTGTGTTGTCTCTGTAGACGGTCTTAACCATCACAGAAGACAGACTATGATAAGGAAATGCTCCTCCACCCGAGCTACCAAATCAAGAAAAATTCTCCCACATTCTATCTGCGGTAGTTGACGGCTACACGTCTTGGGATTCTGACGTTTCTGTCCGACAGTTGTTGCTTCATCTCGGCTGGAGGTTTGCCTTGTGTGAGCCATCCCTGTTATTAAGTCAGACGATTATCTATATGTTAGATCGGCAAAAATAGGAATCACAGTAAGTCTTATTTCAAAATCTGGGTATCGTCCATCGAAAGAAAACACCAGGTGATACACGATAGGACGACACGAAAAGAATCGGCCGGCACACAACCTGCCGCCCGATACAGAGTATCGGTCGATGAGGTCGTATGAAAACAACTGCCCGATAGGATGTTACAGAGGAAAACGTGCCGCCCGATATGGTGTATCGGGCAAACACTATCAGTCGTTATTTCGTACTAAAAGTGTCGGGCGATACAAAAATCGACAAGGCTCGTAAACCAGATAAGCAGCGCGTGATAAGAAAATTTCATGTCGGGCGATAAGCGTGTCGAGCTATACGTCTGTCGGGCTATACCTTTGCTCATAGGAGCCATCGCCCGATACAAGGGTGAAGGTCAGCTAGCCGATACGGGAGCAAAAGTGGCTTACAGAGTAAAACTGTTAGCTAAAAGAGCAAGTGTGATAGCCCGACACGGTAAAAACTACCAGACTATATATAGCAACTTAGCTGGGGGTAAATCGGGAAGTCCTGGGGTACACATCGGCCGTTTGAGACATGATGTTCCCGAGACGGCATTTATTCCCATGCACAATACGGTCGTGCGACGCTCGGGAATGCGATCCGTCCCGGCTCTTGCGGTGCCCAAGAACTGCAGTCCGATACATGCGTGACCGCGCGCCAGCTGAGCTGTTGCTTGAAACTAAAACAAGGCAGAGAAGAAGCGATTGACGGGCGAAACATCATCGGTCAAGGGTGGAGTCCCCGACCGATGCACGAGAGCGTAGTTAGTGGATTTGGGTTCGTCTAAAGTACCTCTTTTGCCTTGTCCCCAACAACGACGCCAAAAAGTTGACCGGCCTAAATCTCGCGTCCAAAAGTGGAGGCGGATTTGAGGTAGTCGAGATTTTACATTTATAAACCCGAATCCTTCTAGGCCCCCACAACTTTGTTTACGGGGTCGAAGTAGTCATATGGGGTCGAACACAGGGACAAGGGGGCAGTATTGAGAATCCAAAATCGACACGCTACACTCCGACAGGTATAAAAGATGATAAAATTCCCAAAAGGAAATCAGCAAAGCGTCACAAGTAAAATAAGAAAAACTAGCTCCAACTGGAGTTACAAGACAGATTTAAGGTTTTAGTATTTAGCTGTTTTTAGGGGGTTTTGTGCAACAGAAACAGGAAGATAAAACTAGAGCTAGAGCAAGATACGAAGGATAAGACTATGGTAAAACAAGCAGCAACAGTAACATCCTGCACCCCTCCTCTCAGAGCGGGTACCTCTAACCGCTGCATCAACACTCCTCTCGAGGTAGCTGGGTTTAAGTTAGAGTGGAATGTTACTGAAACAACTCCGTCCCGGGCACTCTCGTACTCCAGAATCGGACCAAAGACTAGAGCCACAACACAACTCTCGAAGTTGTTGCGACGGGAAAACACGATTCGGTAGCTAAGTGAAACGTGATCCAAACATGCAAGCTAGAGTTCAGATATCAAACACAACAGTCATCCAACGTATGTACCAAGCATAGAGCAATAAGTAATTAAACTTTTCCATTTCCATAAACATTAAAGGTCTTAATACATTGCGTAGAATAAAGAATTAAATAACAGAATTGAAACTAGTTGTCGCCTTCTTGATGTAGAAGGTCGACGGACTACAGCGACTCTCCCTTCCCGATATCGATCAGGGGCCTAGCCCAATACAGCAGTGTCGGGCGGCACACCCTCTCGGGCGGCATGCTGCGACGATCGTCTGTATCGCTCGAGGACCCTGGCCGATACACTCAAGTCGAGCGGCACACCCTCTCAGGCGGCACGCATGACGGGCGGAGCGTATCGGGTTTGATATTGTGTCGGGCACGGAGCGACGCATTCTACCGTCGGGCGCCTGTGTCGCTCATCTACATTGGCCGATATCGGCCCACAATGTCACTTGGGACAGTCCTAAGTGAACCATCCCCTCCCTCTCGGGATGAGGAAGACCTCACCTAGTGCCGCCCGACTCGAGCACTGGGGCGCGATACTTTTTCTCTCGCAGTTTCCTCTAAAGATAGCTCAAGATTCCCAACTGTCCGAACTGTCTTTTCGGCTTCCTGTAGCTGCTATTTATAGGCAGCGGTTGGGGAAGTTATAGTGCTCGAAGCGCCACGTGTCCCCCTTCTTCGCGGGTCGGTGGATAACTGATACTGGGTATCGCTCGACGCCGGGTGTCGGCTATTGGTCACGTGACGGGCGGCACGCCTGCCGGTGGGTGGCTGTGTCGTCCGACAAGCTTGGGTCGTTGAGGAGATCTTTGGCTCCCTGTCGGGTAGAAGGCGTGTTGTCCGTCAGTTTCTTATCGTGCGGCATCCATTTGTCGTGCGTCAATGTGTCGCTCCACCCTATCGGGCAGAGGTTGTATCGGGCGTCAGGGAGGCCGAAATAGATTTGGACTTATTTGTGGGCCGGAACACCAAAATGAGGAAAAACTCTGCAAAGGATGAAAGTATTGGTTAAGAGCATTGCTTCGGCCAATTATTGCAAAAGTTCTTATAAAAGAGAGGAAAATATCAGAAAAGGGCAGTTTTGATAACAGAAAACAAGGCAAAAACATCACCAAAATTGGTGTTATCAGATTGATGAGAAATTTCCCTTCATTTCACTTGCCTAATTTGATTGGAACAAGGATTGGTATTTGGTACCAATTAGAAACAAAAAGAATAAAAGTCAATCGGGAACTGATCAGGACCATGAACCGACCGGTTCAGAAGTGAACCGACCGGTTCAGAAGTGAACCGACCGTTTCATGGGTCCCAACCGATCGGTTGAGGTGTCAACCGACTGGCTCAGGTCCCCAACCGACTGTTTCAGAAATGAAACAATTAGTTCAGGTTGCGCAGTTGGTTGTTTTTGTGGAAAATCTCAAACCCTTCTACTCCTGCTTTAGTCCCACATTACCCGAGATAGAGAACCCTATCCCATGACCCTCCTATATATAGGGGTATTGGGGGATTCTCAAAGTACAACTCAGTGCAACCAGTTGCTCTGTAAAGTTGTCGTTCTCTCTGGTTTTGGTAATCGAGAGAGCCTAAGCAAGTGCTACCCGATAAGGGAGGCACAATAAGGGAAAGACAACTATAGAAAGTGACTGGTGGAAGGAGAGTGTGTCAGTGACTAGTATACTGATAGGAGGGTGCAACTCCTTCCAATTCCTTGTGGGACAAGGAGATTGGAGTTCTAGGTGGTCTGTGTGGACTACTTAAGAGGCGGGAGATTTCTGCCGCTCGGAGGACAGTTGTCAATCCCGACAGTCCCGGTGAGACCAGGAGTCGTCAGTCCTGGTGCGACTAGGAGCTGCACAAACACCATCCAAGACCGGACGTGAAAACTGCGCAAGCCACGAGGTATTGTTGCCGAGCAAGCCTCGGGACAAGGTATGATTCCACAAACCATCCTTTCCTACTGTATAGATGTTGACGTGTTTCCTTGTTCTGGGTTTGGGAGGAGAAATTTTTTATTTCCACTGCCTTCTCTGCCTCCCCTAAAACCCAACAGTGGTATCAGAGCCACGTCAACTGCTCTATACTTTAGGATTATCTATATGATCGATTTTGGTTTGTCACCTTTATTTATTGCATATGATGCGAATAAAATTGGCTTTATGCATGTCCAATCCTAAATCCACAAATCCCAATTTACATATATGATATGTATTATGAATGCACTCGATACACGTCACCCTTAAATGAGTTTTGTGGTGGATGTATAGAGTGGTTATGGCCAATAAACCCTATCTGTGTATGGTTGTATGTGGTTGTTCGCATCTCGGTCTGTGCATCGATTCCCTTTCTCCTATTCCTGATGTAACTCGAAATAATTTGAGAATTCTTTCCTACCTTTGTTCCCCTCGAATGTAACTCGAGGTTTCTCTTTTTACAATGTAAAATAGGATAGAGTTTTATTTCCTATTATGTCAAAGAATGAAGGACATCCTGACGAAAGCTGAGACGATCATTTCAAGGCGTGAACCGATCGGTTGACGTTTGAGACGATTGGTTCAAGGAGTGAGCGGATCGGTTGATGACCAGTTCGAGGAGTGAGACGAGTGAGTGGCGGCCATGATGAGATGCATGATGACCAGGCAGACTGATCGGTTGGTGGCACCCAACCGACCAGCCTGATGGCAAGCCGATCAGTCATGTGATGAGTTGATCAAACCCAGAAAGGCAAAGCACAAAGTTCATCTTGTACAGTTTGCATGTGATGTAGACCTAGATGACTGTGATTCCTCTTGGCTCGAGGAATCACATTAGGATGGCCATAATCATCGCTTTTCTTGTTTTGCATGTTTTCTGTGGGATATAGCATGTATATGATACGTACTATGTATTGTGGTGATTGGATATGTATATGTATATAAAAACCAAATCCCTCATTAAATATTAAGTTTTAGATGCCTTCCAAATGCAACACATGTGAAAAGATTGATCGACCAAGTGTGGGCACTAGCGTGGTGCACCGTCTATCTCGTGGAAGTGTGAAGGATGGATATGTGGGTCTGCCCTAGCAGGGTGCATATTCATCGTGTTTGCTTTTGGTCAGACTTAATAAGGTGATCTAGATGGGATCTAGTACCTTGAGGCATGGAGATGATCATGGCAAGGAGTTGCATATGACATCTTATCAAGAGTTGCATATGATGCAATTGGCAAGAGTTGCCTACCTGAGAGATCTAAGTTGTGGGTGACATCCCTAGCTGGTCCATGACTTAGAGGATTTCAGGATCTTGCCCACTAGAAGGTTGTATGCTGCAATCTTCTGAATTGATGATGAGGGCTATCAATTTGAACTAAAATAGTGGGAGCGATAATTAATTAAAGTCCTAATTATATCGCCAACTTTTCAAATCAATCAAATAAGTGAAAAATGAGTTTTTGGACTAAAATTGCATATTTCCTTTTGTAGTACAAATGACAACAAACAACAATCACTTTTATTTGCGATCGGTCCTTGAAAAGGACAAGCTAAATGGGACAAACTTCCACGACTGGTACTGGACATTGAGAATTGTTCTCACTCAAGAGCGAAAGCTCTATGACCAGAATACTCCAATTCCAGAGGAACCTGCTCCAAATGCACCAAAGGTAGAAAGGGATGCTTACAAGAAGCATTCTGATGATGCCATTGATGCAAAGTGGTTGATGTTGTGCTCTATGAACCATGAGTTGTAGAGACAACATGAGAACATGGGTGTCATTGAGATGATTCAACATCTCAGAAACATGTAAGAAGATCAAGCACAACAAGAGAGGTATAATGTCTCAAGGGCACTGTTCAAGTGCATCATGACAGAAGGAGATCCAGTTGGTCCTCACACACTCAAGATGATTGGGTATGTGGAGAACCTAACAAGACTGGGATTTCCACTGAGCCAAGAGTTGGCTACTGACGTGATACTGCAATCGTTGCCAGAATCCCACAGTCAGTTTGTGATGAACTACAACATGAACAACTTTGATAGGCCACTGTCAGAGTTGTTGGGCATGCTGAGGACAACCAAGATACAGATGAAGAAAGATAAGCCTAAGTCTGTGATGGTGATCACGAGCAAGAAAGGCAAGTCCAAGAACAAGGGCAAGGGAAAAGCTAAGAAAGGTTATGATGCTAGCCAGGAGCCCAAGTCGTCTTCATCTCTCAAGGCCAAGGGAGGCATGACCAAGAAAGGAAATTGCCACCATTGTCAAAAGCCAGGACATTAGAAAAGGAATTGTCCTCTCTATCTGGAAGAATAAAAGAAGAAGGAGGCAACAAATGTCTCTACTTAAAGGTGTCATGAAAGTAAACTTATAACACTTATGAGGTATATGATACCAAGATGTAAAGTGTAAAGCACTCAATAAATGGGGCAAGTGTTGCTGCCATAGATAGGAGTACTTTAGTTTATTTTCATCCTAAAAGGCATGTAATACAGTTATGAACTACTATTTCATATTTGTCAATAGATAGAAACACTTTATTTTTTCATATTGTATGACAATGATGGCAATCAATAAAGAGATGTTTCAATTTCTAAAAGATATGATCTTTGTGGCAATGCCTTGTTTATCTTGTGGTATTTGATATGCATAAGATAAAATGATACCTAAAAGTTATAGATAACTCAAACAATCAAATTAGCATCAATCATGAGAAATTCATTTCTAGTTTCCATGTGATGGATAAATCTAGACTCTTTTGGTTAGAGAACCAGTAAGAGACATGAATATCTTGGACATGATTAATCAATCTTCACTAAAGGTAGTGGGAGAATGATTATCCTATTAGGTATGATACATGTGATTTATTTACATACCTATTAGAACAAATGCTAAAACTTTAAATGGTGTTTAGAGAAATACCAATATGAATATCTTGAAGTGTTCAAGATTATCATAGATGAAGTGCAAATTTGGTAAAGTGTTAATTCTTGATGAGATCAATGAATGAAATACTTGGACCAAATGTTTGAGATCCTTATGAGTGATTATAATAGTATATCATAGTGAACTCATGATTAAGGCATGGTGATGTCTAAATCAAGAAAGAATCATACTATAAGGAGTTAGAGAATGATTATCAAATAACTGAATTCTTCTTAATAAAAGAATACCCCACACTAATAAAGGACATTAAGAATCACAAGGAGTTGTAAATTCTTATATCCTTGACGGATACACCTCATTTATCTATGTGATGAGTTGTTCATGTGATGAGTCAACTATCTAGATGAATATGAGGAACCGAATTTTGAGTTATGGTTTATGACCATTACATCCTAAATCACATCCATGTGAACCATAAGGTATGACCTTGATGGTAGCACCCATTGGATGAAATCCATAAGTGCAAATGAATCTTAAGTGTTAAGACACATGGATAACATTTTGAGAAGGATGATGCTTGTTGATTGCAACTTAATGACTAAGATATTTGGCATATGGATACTAAAACCACATTCCTATGAGGAATGAAACAAGGATGTATACGTGACACAACCTATAAGGTTTATGAATCCACTAATGCAAATGAAGTCTTTAAGTTATAATGGACTAATCAATGTGATTGATTGAGTACAAGAAACTCATAAGTGGATCTTTACTTTGATAATATAGACAAAGGGTTTGACTGATATGTCAAAGATAAAGAAGGGATCTGTGATTTAATGGGAGCATGTTCACATTCCACATGTTGATGTGAATTGGAAATGTTCTAGAATGGAAATCCAAAAGTGGAAATTATCTTTAAGGAAGATAGAGATGTTTCCTATGTGATAGGAATAGATATCTATAGAGATAGTTCTCGAAAACCTATTGACCTGAAAAGAGAAAGCATACATTGGCAATCTATACTAGAAGGGTTCAATATGCACAGATTCAATGGGAGAAAACTTGTCCATGTTACATGGAGTTAGTATCCCAAGGCCAAGTGTCCAATTATTATGAAGAATGGGAACACTAAGAATAGATATGGATCTATCATGTATGTAATCATCCCATTATCTTGCATGTATTGACAGGGCAAGAACAATATGCATTCATCATCTTGTATGTAGGACATGGCAATATGATATGCTCATCATGATAAATCGTATGTGAGACATGACGAGTGGATGTTTGTCTACTTCTAGTAAGGGTTACTGGAATACTATGAGAACCTGATAAGTACTTGAGAAGTGCTAGTTCTATGGAGATAAGGAAGAGTTCAATGTAAAGAGTTACATTGATGCGAACTTCTGAAAGGATAGAAAATTAATCGCAGAATACATATAGGATATATAAAAGTGAAAGTTTGTTGATAATTGGAAGTGTTCCAATAAAACCATTTAAAAAGAAATGTTGAGTATCTATGTGTTAGAGAACACCAGTGGATACTATATGGATCTAGAAGTTCATGAGAAGAACTTATAGATATTCCGCTCATTGATGACAAGTATGGAATCCTTGATCATGCAATGTGGCTAAAGGTTAGCAAAGGAATACTAGATCACATATTATGACAACTCCATCTCATACGTGTGACGTACAATGAAGAGATGAGAGACATGCAATTTATACTGACTTTGGCAAGGTGTTTCCATTACTCACTATGATCGCACTAGAGCAGAGTAACATGTGGGACATGTTTGAAGATCACTATGAATATGATTCAAGGGTGATTGGCTCGCAGTGCAAGTGGGAGTCTGTTGGTATGTATGCCCTGATAGCTAATCATGGGATGATTGGTGGGATACATTAAGATTGATTTGATACACATTAAAGTCAAGCTTCCAATTCTTTCTGGTTTAGTCATATAAGATAGTGATAGAACAGATTGAATGTCTAGAGAATGACAGTACTCAATGATGTATGCTTTCAGGTTCAGGACCTGAACGATGAGATCATACAGATGCTAAGAGTTTGTACATTCTTGTTATGTCCCTAGTCAGATGTCATTGTGGAAGGTAGATAGACACCAATGACATACAAGACTAGATTGTGGTGTTGGTTGATGACAGAATCTCATTAGTCATGATATAGAGATATCAAACCAAACACATAGGTACTTGTTAGAGAACAAGTGTACCAGACAGACCCATCGTGAGTTTGACACATGGAACCATGACATGGTAGTCACATTCAGTACTCACAGTGATGGTGGTGAGTGTGATTCTTTGACCTGAAATCACTACACTCAACACATGTTGTTGGGCACACTTTGACATCATCAAATGCTGTCCTGAAACATGGGTTGTTATAAAGGTGATGATTTGGGTGGCTTTGACACATGGGGATTTTGAGGGGTGAGTGATAGATATGGGATTTGTCCCTCCTGAGGGAGTTTGATATCCATGGCCACTTCATGAGTAGGATTGAGAAAGGCACGCACGCATGTGTGAATCAGTATGTGATATTGATGTCATACATATCTCTTCCAATCTACTCTGAGATCAAGAATGTGAATGAACGTTGACAGGATGACTGTTCCATGCCTCGAGTTCATTCGGGATATCAGTGGCAAAGGAATTATACATTCGTTGTAACACCATTCACAAATTGTAGGATTGAAAGTTGTTCTCCAACTTTCTATTTCACTTGGGTTGCACTGATGTGTGACTAGGCACCACTCTTTGCTTGTGAAGTCATAAGTGTTATGGACTTTCACTGCCAACATGAAATGGACATGCAGGGTCACACACATAGGATTTAACCTGGAAGAGGAGTTTTGTCCACAAACAATGTTTAGATTGATTACTAAAGGAGTTTAGTAGTTCAATTAAACACTCAATCAATTAATAGCTCAGTATCATAATGTTCAAGGTGTTGGACTGATTGATTAGAGTATCAAATTGATTGAAACTACAATTGGCTGTTTCTGCACAATCTGCACTCCCAACCGATCGGCTCATGTGATGAGCAGATCAGTTCAGCTTGGTGAACCGATCAGCTCAAGTGGTGAGTCGATCGACTCATGGACAGGGTGAAATGATTGCTTCAAGTGTTGAAACGATCGGTTCAAATGATCCAACTGAGCAAGTTGGGAAAGTAGGATTGGTGAGAAATTTCCCTTCGTTTCACTTGCCCAATTTGATTGGAACAAGGATTGATATTTGGTACCAATTAGAAACAAAAAGAAGAAAAGTCAATCGGGAACTAATCAGGACCACAAACTGACCGGTTCAGAAGTGAACTGACCGTTTCATGGGTCTCAACCGATCGGTTGAGGTGTCAACTGACCGGCTCAGGTCCCCAACTGACCGTTTCAGAAATGAAACGATCGGTTCAGGTTGCACAGTTGTTTGTTTTTGTGGAAAATCTTGAACCCTTCTACTCCTGCTTTAGTCCCACTTTGCCCGGGATAGAGAACCCTGTCCCATGACCCTCCTATATATAGGGGTATTGGGGGCTTCTCAAAGTACAACTCAGTGCAACCAGTTGCTCTGTAAAGTTGTCATTCTCTCAGGTTTTTGTAACCGAGAGAGCCCGAGCATGTGCTACCTGATAAGGGAGGCACACCAAGGGAAAGACAACTGTAGAAAGCGACTGGTGGCAGGAGAGTGTGTCAGTGACTAGTACACTTACAGGAGGGTGTGACTCCTTCCAATTCCTTGTGAGACAAGGAGATTGGATTTCCAGGTGGTCCATGTGGACTACTTCAGAGGCAGGAGATTTCTGCCGCTCAGAGGACAGCTGTCAATCCTGACAGTCCCAGTGAGACCAGGAGTCGTCAGTCCCGGTGCGACCAGGAGCTTCACATACACCGTCCAAGACTAGAGGTGAAGACTGTGCAAGTCACGAGGTATTGTCGCCGAGCAAGCCTTGGGATAAGGTATGATTCCACAAACCATCCTTTCCTATTGTATAGACGTTGACACATTTCCTTGTTCTGGGTTTGGGAGGAGAAATTTTTTGTTTACGCTACCTTCTCTGCCTCCCCTAAAACACAACAGTGGGTGCCTTTGGTGTTTTTGCCGGTGTCGAAACAGGTCATGTGGTGTAATATATATCTGGCCCATTTGACACCGATATTATTTAACAAACAATACTAATGATTGCGGTGTTTTCTGCAATGTCTGTTTGATTTCTCTTAGGATGGACATTACAGTTAATCACCAAATCCAGTATGCACCTCCAAAGGTCAAGAGTAGATGAAGACATGGTAGACTTGTTCTTGTAGGCCACGCCAGGTTTCTTTAAAAACCAATGAATGTCTGGTAGCGTCAATTCATGGTGTTTGTTAAAATCTTCTGGGTTAAGAAGATCGAAATACTGTCCATAGTACTTACACCAAGTGTTGTTTTCCTCGTCTCCGGCAAAAAAGACGTTTAAAGTATCCTCAGAGATTTGGAAACAGTGATCGGAGATCATCGAAGTAAGAACTATTTCAGTATTTGGCGGAAGGATAAGCGAATTGTAGTTCCAACGCAAGTTTGTATAGAACTTGTATACTGCCTTAGTGCTAGACATGTGATTGTTAAAGCAGTCCCATTCGATCGTAAGGGCAGACAGGAGATGGATGGTGAGAAGCCTCGAAACAGAGGTAATAACCGCTTGAAAATGATTTGGATCAAGCAAGGGATGAAACGGAAAAGGAGTTCGGGGAAGAAGATCCTTGTACCGATTTACCGCCTCAAGAGACATAAAGGAGGTGTTATCAAAAGGAATCAAGCGATTAGTCGAGGAAGAGGCTTGAGAATTGCCGGGAGCAGCACATTTTCATCTTTGGGAAGCCATGGAAATGAAAACAGGAAGAAAAACGTGCACATGAGCAAAAGAAAACCTCAAACACCAAAGAAACACCACCACAAGCGCCCAGGGAGGTCAAGAACTGGGTTGCTAGGTCACCCTAGGGCTAGGAACGGAAGGTGTAGGGCTGTGTGTGAGAGCTTAGGGCTTAGAGGCAAGGAATTGGTCGGCTATTTTCTAGTTGTAAGGGAAAATAGTCGGTCGATCCTAACTTTTAAGTTGGCTCAGCCCGTGGATCAGTTGAGTTTTGAGTGTGGTAAACTCAACCGAACGGTCCACTGAAGAACTGCTCTCGGCTCCTGATCAGTCGAGTTTTCCAGGGTGGAAACTCGACCGAAGGTCAACCTGACCTAACAGTCACATTCTTAGATTCTAGCCATATACATACCAAATAAATTCATTTTTCCATTCTATTATGTATAATTAACATACTTATGCACATTTATCTCATCATTGGGCACTATTTAGCGATAAAACATAAAATTCGATAAAACCCAAAAGCAAGCAAAACAAAGCACGTTGACAGGAAATTTAGGCACAAATAAGCATATATAGGCAAAATAAAGTGAAGATAGACATGAGCATGCATATAAAAAAGAGACAAATAGCTAGATCACATGGCAAGATCATTCAAATCAACAATAAGCAGTTTAGATTGAATAAAATTAAATTGATCTCTACCTAGAGGTTTTGTAAAGATATCCGCCAACTGATTTTCTGTGTCCACATGTGTGATATAGATATCTTTCTTGGCAATGTGGTCATGGAGAAAATGACGGCGAACCTCTATATGCTTGGCTCTACTATGCAATATAGGATTGTAGGATAGATTGATTGCACTAGTATTGTCACAAAAGATAGGAGAAGCATCAAAAAATATGTTGAAGTCTTGGAGCATTTGCTTCATCCATAGGACCTGTGCACAACAACTCCCGACTGCAATGTATTCAACTTCGGTAGTTGACAATGCCACTGTACTTTGTTTCTTGGAGAACCAATATACTAAGCATGGTCCTAGAATGAAGCAAGTACCACTTGTGCACTTTCTATCAACCAATCATCATGTGTAATCCGCATCACTATATGCTCTAAGAGTAAAATCCCTTGATTTAGGATACCATAGTGCAAAATTTTGGATTTTGGCTAAGTACCTCAAAATCCTCTTAACAACAATAAGATATGACTTCTTAGGGCTAGATTGAAAGCGAGCATACAAGCCAACACTAAACATAATATCAGGTCTAGATGCAGTTAAATAAAGTAAGCTTCCAATCATACCTCTATAGAGCTTCTCATCTACCTTTTCACCTTCTTCATCTTTCTCAAGTATGGCGGTGTTTGACATGGGTGTGTCCATCGGCTTCATGTTCTCCATCCCGAAGTGCTTGAGTAGTTCACTTGTGTACTTGCCTTAGTTGATGAAGTTTCCTTCTTTTGCTTGTTTGATTTGAAAGCTAAGGAAGAAGGTCAACTCACCCATCATTCTCATTTCAAACTCACTCTGCATAAGAGGACTAAACTACTTGCAAAGATCAAGACCAGTCCTGCCAAAAATGATATCATCAACATATATTTGAATTATAATAAAATGGTTAGAAGTGTGTTTTAGAAACAAGGTAGAATCAACTTTGCCCATGACATACCCGTTATCTCACAAAAAGTTCTTTAGTTTCTCATAACAAGCTCGAGGTGCTTGTTTGAGTCCATAGAGAGCTTTTTGCAACAAATAAACATGATTGGGTAACTTGTCATTTTCAAAGCCTAGAGGTTGAGCAACAAATACTTCCTCCTCGATTGTACCATTAAAAATGCACTTTTAACATCCATTTGATATAACAAGAAATTTTTGTAACTAGCAAAGGCAAGTAGCATACGGATAGATTCTAATCTATCAATAGGAGCATAAGTTTCATCAAAGTCAATACCTTCGTGTTGGTTGTAACCTTGTGCTACTAACCTTGCTTTGTTTCTTACCACTTTTCCTTACTCATCTAGCTTGTTGTGGTAGACCCATTTGGTGCCGATGATTTTTCTATCACTTAGTCTTGGCACTAGAGTCCACACACGATTCTTCTCGAATTTCTCTAACTCTTCTTGCATGGCTAGGATCCACTCATCATCACCAAGGGCTTCTTTGATGTTCTTTGTCTCTAGTTGGGAGATGAAAGCACTATCTGCTTGTTCTTTTGTGTGAGCATCTCGTGTCCTCACTCTCTCGAAAGGGTTGCCAATGATCAATTCCTTGGGATGATTCTTTGCAAAGAGGGGAGTGGGATCCTTCTTTTCTTCTTCTTCTATCACCTCACTAGTAAAAATTGGGCCATTATTCACGAGTGAGTCCTGTCACAAACCCCTCTCTACAGGCCCTCACAAATAGGGACGATTTTGGGTCTGGCCCTCACAAATGGTCTGTGAAGAGAACTCACGTGACAAATACCAGTGGCCCTCACGAATACAATTGTCACGAACAAACTGACCCTCAATAATGTCATATGGAGGGACTATTTAGCCTTCATAAATACATTTTTGAGGGACTATTTAGCCTTCATAAATACATTTTTGAGGGACTATTTAGTTCTCATAAATACATTTTGAGGGACTTGATGGTCCTGGAGAATATATTTTTGAAGGGATAATGCCTTCATTAATATTATTTTTGAGGGGCTATGTGGCCGTCATCAATGCAATTTTGTTGGTCAATCTGGACCTTCATCAATATATTTATGAGGGACTACTGTAAATGATTTTGTTATTGATTATTGAATGATTTTTAAATGATAATTAATTGTTACTATAGTGAATATCAAATTTTAAATGAAAACTTTGTATACATAACCTCAAGCAAAATTTTTATACTAATTCACATGACATCATAAGAAGATTCAACACTAAAATGACACATAAAAATATTAAATCACCTCAAACCAAATTTTGTTATTGAAGCAAAATATTATCCATACATTGTGTGCTCAATGTTGATATAAATAAAGAGTACATATGGTTCAAAATTTTGAGATTGATGACAATCAACATATCATGCTAGAAACTCTTAAGATCGATAATGTCTCCATATTCCTTCAAATGGTGTGGTGCTCTTCATCAATGCTAGGCCTCATACGGTTAGGTACTTGAATATTCTTCTCCTAAAAATGACAAATCATTATATTAATAGAATTTAAAGTTTATTCATAAATCATAGTACAACAAACAACTTACCCTTATATTTTGATTTTGGTCTACTCCAAGGTGCATTGTCCGTCGAAATCCATCATTAAAAGTAATTCTACCCTATCAATATAAATACCAAAAGGAATCAGAGTGAGTGCATAGTAGAGATAAATATAAGTGAACAAATACCTCAGAAGGCTACCGGACCACACAACCAGACTCGACCATCTCTATAAAAGTGAGAGGGGAGCACAGAGGATCAACCAACACATCAGCCACCATCAAAGGACTCGACCAACACAGTAGAGCCAACAACTCAGGCACAAAACAACAAAACAAGATGACCAACATAAACTGCAGATCATCAACACTTCGAAAGAATCACAATGGCAGCACCTACCCTGCCCCAGCCGTCAACAACCATCAACACTCAAGACTACACAACACAAAGCAAAGAGAGCACAACCACCAACGCCAGGCAGCCAGAAACCAAAGGAACAAAAGAAACAAGAACCAACTATAGATCCCTGCCATTCCAGCCCAGATCTGAACCATCAACAAACAACTAGGAAAGAGGTCAACAACAACTTCAAGACAGCATAAAAACAGAACATAACCAGGCATCGTAAGAAAAAATAAAACCTTTCATGATCATTGTTTAAACCTGGTGCCGGATAAAATTGAATTAATAAATTACTGCTGGTCGTTTCTAGTGAAAAACATGCCATCCAATAGAAAAACAATATGCAACTGAAAGGTCTGGAGATGAAGCAAAATGATCTATAACACTGAAAATTGGCTAACCTGCCAGAATGTCCCCATACCATTCTAATTGTAAAGAATGATGCAGCTTGTAGATAACATAATCAACACGCCTAAGATTTAGAGCTCATCTAAATATCCCTCAGAATATGTCATTCTTGAACTCGTTTAGCAAGCCAACATATTGATCAAGAAGATCACAATGATCTATTACACTGAAAATTGGCTGACCTACCAGAATATACCTAAATCATTTTAATAGTAATGAAACATGCAACTTGTAGATAGCATTATCAACATGCCTACGTTTTAGAAATCAATTTAAAAATCCATCAGAATATCTTTTTTTGAGCTACTTTTCACAAGCCAAAGAAAGATCAAGATGATAGAATGGCTTAAGATTTAGTAGTAAGGATATTCGTGAAATTCCAAACTGAAGTCATTCTAGCTACTAGTATGTCATTTGAAAGTAGTAATATTCTCCCATTTTCATCTGAATCAAACGAGATGAACAAAGGACTTTGCTTCAATCCAGTTGCTACACAAATTGATGTCTGAACTCATGCGAGATAGAAAACAACATAACCAACACTGGTTATGTTAATACCCTACTAATGCATATTTTAGTCAGTGACAAATTCAAGTATTAATAGCCTACTAATTGGAAACGACATAACCAACACTAGTTGTAAACATGAATTGTACAATAGAACTCTATAAAAACATAAACATAAAATTTGAACTCTATAAAGTCCATTCACACAAAACAACTAAAAACTTAAAAAATACAAACTGTAATCTAAAACTCTGGATGTCTTGTGACAAATTCAAATATGTCACATGTAGGAAAAACATATACAATACTGAATATATCTTAAACACATGAAAAATGTAAAGCCTTCAGTTTTTTTTAAATCATGTCATTCAAATCACTAGAAGTTTAATCAAGCACGTATTGAATACCTGATTTAAATGTTGAGTTCTTAGTGTGAAAGACACCGATGAAGATGTGCTTGGTGTGTTCTTCATTTGAGGATGACTTTGTCGATTATTACCAGAAGAAGGGCACCAAATTTCAACTAAAGCCTTTAATAAATTGTACATGTTAATATTCTTATGTGTATGAATATTGAAAATAATCTATAGCTGTTATGAGGTACCTGTGGCTGAAAGATTAGTGGATGTCCATTGCCTTGTATGGAAAGCCTGCCTACTCCATTCTTCCTTGAATTGCCTTGTATGGAAAGCCTGTCTACTCGATTCTCCCTTGAATTTCCTTGTATGGAAAGCATGCCTACTCCAGTCTCCCTTGAATTGTTTGAATTTCTTTGTCTAGAAAGTCTTCCTAAGCCATCCCCGCTTGAATTATTTTGCCTGGGAAACATGCCTACATCTGCACCATTACTTGTATTGTCTTGTATGTGAAAAGAACCCACATCTGACCTATTTGTGCCACTTTGCATGTGTAAGACATTTGTAGTATTCTGATTTGGGTATTCAGCTGCACAATCAACATTAATACTGCTATCCTATAACAAATACATCAACAATGTCAAAAAAAAATTATATATTACATTGACATAGACAACTGAATATGAGTTACCTGTGATTGATTATACCAAGTCATTAATTGGGAGATGGAGTTCTTCAATCCATTTACTGTTTCTTCAAGTTCCTTAAGTTTATCATGAAATAGAAAACAAATTACAAACATCGATCTAATAGACTAGTTGTAACTAATAGTTCAAGTTTAGTTATAATCCAACATACATCCTTTGCATTACTTTCCTCAAGAAGCATTTCATATCTTATACGGGAAGCTTTTCCCCTATGTCCTATCTCTTTGTGCCCAATTCCAACACCTCATATCCTAGCCTTTTTGGAAGGATTTAAAACTTGCAAATAAGCATCACGTGTTAGATTATCAACACTTCTAGGATCTATTTCTTCTTGGTTTGCTACTTGCTTTTCCACGATATCAGAGATTTCAAGCTGTAATTAGAAAGAATCATAAAAGGAAAGCTTAAATTGAGATATCTAAGCATATGTAGCTTTGTAGACATCATAGGAAAGAAAATATCCATTTTCTAACCACTTGTGGGCTTTTGTCGTAAACTTTTTCCAAAAATTTGTTAAGAGGCACAACGGGTTGATCTTCACTGACCTACACATGATAGATAACATAATAATTTTCCATGTTATATGTTCAACTCCTACTAAGAAAGACAAGTGTCCATTATTAATACCATTTCTACCCGATAACAAATCCATGGCTTTGATCCTGTGGTATGATCCATCACTTTTTTTGCTCTGTTTGCCTTGTTGATCTCGGAAATTTTCTAAACCATAAGAAACATATAATTAGAAAAAGTAGATAGGTATACATGCAAGTTATATGAAACCATTGTACCTTAGACTTCTCGGTTCCCCATTCTTTAACAAGATTTTTAAACTGGTCCATATCTATGGAAGCATTTTTCTCAACTTTCTTCATCATCAATTCTGGTTCAATCTTGTACTTTTCATAGTAATCTTTCTTTACACGTGCCCTCCACACTGATATCCCTTTGCTAATGTGTTCATCAATGTGATTCCATGCATTAGGGTGACTGCCTCAATCGAAGTATTTCTACAAAAACATAGAAAATATTACTTTAGATATAACAATCATACAATTTGTTGGTATTTTTATGAAAAAGATCACCTCAATAAATGATTTTCTATCTGCAAAAGCTTGTTCTGGTTGTTCGTTCCACTTCAAGTCTAGATGCCATATGTGTGGTTTCCTTGCTAGCATATGACAATAAAAATTCAATTTGGCACCATTCTCCCCAATAGCATTTCCTTCATAATCCCATTGGACCTTGTGACGTGGCTGCCCTTTCTTAGGAAGTAGGCTTTGCTCACTTGTAGGCCCACGTCCATACTTCCTATTCTCCTGTTCATCCTCAACATTTTCTTCAACTGTTACATCATTTTCAATATTGTTGGACAGTAGAGTAGGTTCATCCTCACAATTTTCTATAACTGTGGATGGAGCGACAACAATAGGTTGACTGTGTGTGTTGTTACAACTAGATCTAGTAAATCTTCTTCCTGCCATCCTTCAACTGACAAGAAAAAAAATTAGATTATTAGTGCAGAAATGTCAGTAACAAAAGTAGTAGCTACATTTGAAAAACAAATAAATTGCGGAGAATATGAGACACCAACATATGAACATTCAGCATTTGAAAAACATATAACTTGTAGAGTACCTTGGTTTCATATCCCAAAAAATAATAATGATGTCCTACTTGCTAGTATATGAAACAAGACTAAATAAATTGCAAAGAATATTCCATATAGTAACAGTTTGCGAAAAAATGCAATAGAACATATTCCCCAAGTAAATTATTCTAGACTTGCAAACAAAATATCCCTCGGTGTCACTCCTCGTCCAAGACACATCACTAGTTACATGTGATGAAAACAGACAGATTATTGAACTAAACATTAGCCCCATCATTCTTTTTTTTAAGTTCTATCAATAAAAGATCCCTCGATGTCACTCCTCGTCCAAGACACATCACTAGTTACACCACCATCAATAGCTTCAGATTGTAAACCAGTCAAACAATTCTCAATAAGAGGTACTTCAGAATAATCTTTAGGAGGATGCTTTAGCACTGTGCACCAATCATCAACATTAGGATCCTTCACATAAAAGCATTGCAATGCTTGAGAAGCCAAGATAAACGGTTCCTCCTTTTTTTTATCCTTGAAGTGTTGATTTGTGTGAACCCATATTCATCAATTCACAACCCGTTAGAAGTGCTTTCATCATACCAAGAACATCTGAACAATGGAACTTTGATTCCTGGACCATAAGTTAGCTCAATAACCTCCTCTAAGTAGCCATAGTACGTGACTTCAACATTTATAGGATTTCGATCTCTACCACTTGAATAACTTGAAGTGTCAGCACACAAATACACTCCACTATTTTGTGTAGTACATGTACTTTCAATGTGCTTTGAACAGAAATGATATCCATTGACCGAAAATCCTTCATAAGACATTCCCTCAGCACAAGGGCCTTGGGATAACCATCTCAAATCATCGCTAATACTGTTCGGCCTAATCTCTCGCATTTGCATTACCTTCATAAAAAGTAAAACATTAATGTAATCTACACTAACTTGAACATTAAGAGTGACAACAATATTTATGTTTGAGACTTACATGCTCTTTCAACCACTTAGAAAACTCCTTTGCATGTTTTGTTTCTAGGGTCCGTGGGGAAATGTTGGGTTCCATATCTTGAATAATACACATGTGTTCACTGCTTGATAAGAAGTGTCTAAATTAATGTAAAACAAATATACAAATATTAGTAAGAATTTTAGGACGTAATGAAATCTTACCTTCTGTAAACATCCAATTCCTCTTTATTGAAAAGGACATAATGATGGGCTTGTTCCAAAGTGTGGATGTCGAAATTTCTTGACACTCCAACTCTAATTGGAGATCCATCAACATTATGAGGAGTGCGGTTCAGTTTTGTCTCAAAATTATGCAAGTACCTAGCACAAAATGTCAAACTTTCTTCAGCTAAATAGCCACTAGCAATACAACCATCCGGTTTAGCTTTGTTTCTTACATACTTCTTTAATTTCTTCAAGTATCTCTCTATTGGGTACATCCAACTAGTTCAAACAGATCCGGCTTGCCTGGCTTCATAAGCTAAATGAATGGGCAAATGCATCATGATGGTGAATAAAGAAGGAGGGAAGATTCTCTCCAATTGGCAAAGAGTGACAACAATTTATTGTTCCAATTCTTTGAATTCCTCCACATCAATAATGTTAGAGCAAAGCTTGTTGAAAAATGAGCACAAATTAGCAATAGGCTTGTACACATCTAAGCTTATGCAATGTCTCAAGGCAACAGGTAGAAGTTGATGCATAAGAACATGGCAATCATGACTTTTTAGCCCAACAAGTTTTCTATCAGATTTGCTAACACACCTAGATATGTTAGAAGAATAGCCATCAGGAACTTTCAACTTTTCTAACACAGACAAGAACTTATCTTTCTGTGCATTAGTCATGGTGTAAGATGCTGGAGGCAAGTAATAGCGGTCACTTGCATCTACTGGCCATAAATATCTTCAAATGCGCATTTTGTTCATATCTTGACGAGCTTGTAAGTTGTCTTTACTTTTCTTAGAATCACCCAATAATGTGTTTAAAATATTCTTGCACACAATCTTTTCTATGTGCATCACATCCAGATTGTGTCTAACAGATAAATACTTCCAATAAGGTAGCTGAAAAAAGATGCCATCTTATTCCAACCAGGAGGTAATGGTTGAATTTGATCTCCAAGCCTCTTGCGCTTATTCATTTTTCCAAATGTGATATTTTCATATCTATCAAATTGCCTCAGTATATCTTCTCCAGATAGTGGCTTAGGTGGAAGTCGAAAATCTTTTTCACCATCAAAATTTTTCCTATCACGTCTATATGGATGATTCATTGGAAGAAAACGTCGATGGAAACCATAGCATTGCTTTTTCCCAAACTGTAACCATTTTTATACAGTCTCCACATTACAACAAGGACATCCCAAATCTTTCTTACCTTTAGTGCTCCAACCAGATAAGTCACCATATGCTGGGAAATTGTTAATGGTCCATAAAATCATTGCCCACATAGTGAAGTTCCTTTTGCTATATGCATCATAAACTTTGACTCCAAGCTCCTAAAGTAGTTGCAACTCCTCAATTAATGGCTCCAAGTATACATCAAGGTCATTGCCAACCATATGTGGACCTGGGATTAATAGGGACATCATAATAAATTGTTCTTTCATAAGAAGCCAAGGCGGAAGATTGAGAGGTGTCACCAACACAGGCCAGATGCTATGTGATGCACTCATATTGCCAAATGCATTAAATCCATCTGTTGCTAATGCCAATCTAATATTGTGTGGTTCAGCAGCAAAGTCTGGATACCTTGCATCAATAGACAACCATTCTGGTGTGTCTGAAGGATGATGAATACGACCATGCTTGCCTTTTACTTCATATGGCCAAATCATATCTTTAGCAATAGATGAAGACACATAGAGCCTCTCTAACCGAGGTATCAAAGGGAAGTGATACATGAACTTAGCAGCTACCTTCTTTCCCTTTGTTTTGTATTGATTTTCATTCCATCTTGAAGCACCACAAGTATCACAATTTTCTTTTGAAGCTGCATCTATGCCGAAAAGAATGCAATTATTTGTACATACATCTATAGTAGAATGATCAAGTCGTAAATCCTTCACGATCGCATTTGCTTCATAGTACATCTCCAGGAATAGACAATTTTCTTCTGGAAATCCTGAAATAATCAAATGTAACAACTTCGTGAAAGAATCATTGGACCATCCAGATTCCTCCTTCAGAAATAGCAAGGCAACCAAATATGATAGCTTAGAATGACTTGTGCAACCTCTATAGAGTGGTTGATCCGCCTCTTTTAGTAGCGTGTACAATCTTTGTGCATCTACATTTGCAGGTTCCTCTGTAGCTTCAGTAGAGTGGTCATTTGTTGTGTCACCCATACCAAACAAATCCTCCAACATCTGATGCATATTGTCGGTGCTAGGCATGTTTGGTGCCACAACAGGATTTCTCCTACCAATCACCTCCCCATGAAACATCCAAACATCATAACTATGCACAAATCCTTTTTGTAATACATGTGAGAATACCTCCTCCTCTGTTTTAAGGTATATGTTCAAACATACCTTGCAAGGACCTATTAATTTCCCCTGTCTAGTTGGTCTCTGATGGATAAGAGCAAACTCAATGAACTTTCGTAACCCTGCCTTGAATACATAACTTCACACTCTGTTCCCAATATACATCCAACTCCGATCTATTAGAAAATCCATCTACATGAAGGAAAATATATAATAAGTTGAGCACACATTACATGAAATGTATATATATATATATATACAAGATCAGATGCCTAGACCAAGAGAGCAGAGCTCACAACCATTTCTATGAAGGTATTGAGGGAAACTTGTTCTATGGGCATGATTGATAGTTGGAATACATAAATATTTCTACAAGTGGATTCAATCTTTTTTTGAATATTCATCATATGGTTAACACATCAGTATGATATTGCAGACTATAGGAGTTGGTATGGCTACTTTCAGTATACATATGTAAGACTATATTTGCACCTTGATTCAGCTATAGGATTTCTAAGATTGGTCCGCATATCCTCTATTTTCTAAAGTCTCAGGAGGTGATAATAAAGTTGATACAAGCATATCAAAAAAATAAAAGAGGAAGGAAACAAGAAGTTGTGTAATAGGGAGACGCAAGTATTAGAAGACCAAAACCATAACAAGAAAAGAAAATAGTAGCTTTTAAGACTCTGCAACCAGTAGCTTTTAAGACCCTACAACTGAAGATCCAAGGAAGGAGCAAGATTCAGAGAGATGGCTTTAGAAACTGATCAATTAAGAAAGCAGTTGCATCAAAATAGGCTTAATCAAGTGCCAGATTGATGTAGCAACCACATACTTATTCCAAAGCAATAAGTTTAATTCTTTTTCCTTGGTATAGTATCAATGAACTTATCTTCAAAGTCCAATCTCCAGATAGTAAGAGTGTATGAGAAATCAAACATGATATGATGATCATTTTCAGCATCACGGTTACGAAGAAAATAGTAAGAAGGAGTAGATATTCCTCTTCTCCTTGCATAATCAGTAGTAGGCAATATGTCATGCCCAAACTTCTAAGCAGTAATATGAAAACTCTTAGGACCATTAAATTTCCAAACCCAAGAGAAGATAGGATCATCAAATCCTCTTTTCCTGATATTAGTCCAAATCAGTCTCAGGTTAACTGTAAGTTCATTACAAATCCAAATTCCATCCTCTCCGCCAACATGGTTCAAAACACCATTAAGAAAACTGATCAAAGCATTATGTAACTTGGAAGATGAGAAGTTCCACTGAGTCCCAGTCACAATGGAACTGACCTTTCTAGACATTGACAGACCAATCTGATAATCTCTTTCTACCTATACCATCCTAACAAATTTGTTATGGGGAGTCCAGGGATCAAGACATAGCCAAGTATTCTCCCCATTCTCAATACTGTAGATAATGAGAGCTTGAAAATCATCAAGATGTATGATCATTTGAATTAAATACCAAGAAAGTTGACCATAGATATCAATATTTTAGATAGAATCCTTAAGAAGGTATTTCTCATGGATCCATTTGATCCATAGACTACCTTTCTTTGAAGCTACTATCCAGATATTTAAGATCACAGCAACCTTACAAACGTCTTTGACTTTTTTTATAGACATACCACCTTCATCCTTTACCTTGGTTACATCATCCCACTTAATAAGATGGATATCATTCTTGCCTTCACACTATCCCCACAAGAAATTTATAATAGTTATTTCCACTTCATCACAGATAGAAGTAGGAAGTGAAAAGGAAGAGGACCAGAAACTTTGATTGGCAGACATAGTAGAATTACAAAGTTCTAGTCTCCAATGGAAACTGAAATGATATGTAAATAAGTTTGGTATCTTTAAAAATCAAATGATGGGCATAGAAGCACTAAAGCATGGGCAGAAATAATGATGGTAACTTCTGGTTCACTTGTATGATATGTATCATTATAAGTTAGTAGCATACCATCTTTGTGCACACTTAGCATCAATAGAATGTCTGTCATGCCCATGGAAAGCTTCATACATGCATTCAACAAAAGGAGTCTTTGAAAACAACATTTGTTAAAACAACATTTGTATATTTGTCTTAGTAATGTGGGTTCCTCCTTGTTCCCTTTATTGTTAAAACAAATTTGTATATTTGTCTTTTTTCGTTTACTCCCTCCATCTAAAATAATACCCTTTCTTTAACATGTTGTTGTGATGTAGGTCGTAAAAGCCAATAACTATGGTAATGATCCTCTGCTAACTGCAACTCTGTACCTGGAGATTAATTAAAGGCCGACTGCCCAGGGCTCCCATGGGACACATCCATTCCTAATATAATAGTTGGCTCTTAGGAGATCTTTGGTATGGATGGAAGATGCTTAGTTGTGGTGAACTTCTCTGTAGGCTTATTGAGGATCTCATTCGTTGTGGAAACATTAAGTGCATTGTCAGTAAATTTTTTTTATGTATTTTGTTTAACTAATTTAAACGAAATACATTAAAAGATTTTACTTACAACGCCCTTCATGTTTCCACAGTGAATAAGATCCTGAATTGCGCAGAGAAGTTCACCACAGCTGAGCATCCTCCATCCATGCCAAAGATCTCCAAAGTGCCAACTATTATATTAGGAATGGATGTGTCCCATGGGAGCCATGGGTAGTCGGCCTTTAATTAATCTCCCAGTACAGAGCTGCAGTTAGCAGAGGATCATTACCATATTTATTGGCTTTTAGGTCCTGCATCACAACCACATGTTACAGAAAGGGTATTATTGTAGATGGAGGGGGTAAAGGAAAAAAGACATATATACAAATGTTGTTTTAACGATTAAGGGAACAAGGAGGAACCCACATTACTAAGAACACCCATTCTTTCTTGAGGCTTCTGCCTAGACTTCTCAACCAGAGCAGACCTCTGAAATGTTGACAATGACTTAGTGTGCCTCTGCAAAATGTAAAAACACCAGGCTATATTATACTTAGTACCAAAAACAAAACATTCAAAAACAACGCAGTGAGGAAACAGAACATCACTCGTACAAGTGACCATAAATAGAAGTAAGAAGAAATCTTTTATCCCGGAGCTTAAAAACAGCTAGTGAAAGGGGAGCATTAGACTCAACCGTCACCAGGAAAATGCAAAGCATTAGACTCACCCGTGAGAGGGGAACATTAGACTTAATCGACATACATACAAGCTGTCAGCTATGATTAGGCAGTTCTAATAGGAAATGCCTAATTCCAATACATGCACCATATTGCAACTACATGTACATTTCCATATCACACAATATAAGGAAAAGGCAAATTACAATTTTGGTTATTCAAAATATATGAATATATAAAGTGAGTCCTCATTGAAGACACTACAAAAATTATTTTCCTTGGCCACACTTTATTCTGAAAGAGATACTGATTGTTATGAACATGTATCTTAGAATAGATGGTACTATTGAGTGTGTAGAGAATATATACAACCAGTTTTTTAGTTTTTAGTAGTCTTTAATTATTAACCATACACCTTGGCTCACCATTGACTCATTACATTTCCCTAATTCCTAAATATAGACATTCTTTTATACTCCCATATCCAGCTCCCTTCCCCATGGTTCCTTTTAGAAAAATAGAAATGATAAGATGATCATCTAAAATGTTGGCAACGGTTTGGTTATGAATGTAATAAGAAATCATAATTGGATTTATGTTCCTATTGATGTATATTTTGTTCATAACTCACTAGTGATTGTAAAAACCATACTTGCTAAGGCATTTATCTTAACCATACTTTTTGGACATAAATTGTAGAGTACCTTGGTTTCAACAAATCCTAACCCATCAACCACATCTCTCCACAAGACAGAAAAAAATAGACTTCAGCAACCAAAAACTATCTCTACAAGCAGGGATTACCTATGTCTTCATCACAGTTCATATCAACAGAAGAGGGAAAAGGAAACATACTCATCAAGACAGCAGCAAACTCTCAGACCACCAAACACATACCAACACCAGAACTCAACCATCACTATAAAGTGAGAGGGGATCATATGAACTATCATCTCAAACTAATCCAACAGAAAAAAGAAGCAAATAGAAACCAATAAAAGTCCAAGTAGAAAGAAAGACTTCTTTAAAAATCTGATCATATGCCTAGACCAAGAGAGCAGAGCTCACAGCCATTTCTTAGCTAGATTTGGTGATGGTAGCCACTGTAGGGTTGTTGAATGTAATACTAATGGTGCTTAATGTATTGCTGAATTTGTTGAGTTATCGGTCTAACATAATTTCTTAGATCTTGTCTAATGAATGTCTCCTCGACTATGCAAGATCACACAACAGTGCCCCCTATCTGCTCCAACTCAAGCCTACAAGTAGGCAAATAAGAGAAGCACAAAGAAGCAAAGAGGGTGAGGAGAGCACTTCCAATGGGCCATAAGGTGAAGCTCTTTGGTTCAGAGCAGAGTAGTATTGGTTAGGTTAGTGGTGAAGTTGTGTTGTTGGGATACAAAAGAACCCCCTATCTATTTTCCATCAACTTTCATATGAATGATGAACTAACTAATAGGATTTTAAGAAAAGATTTCATGTGCGCATATAGTTCTATGCTCTGCTAATTTGGGGTAATTGTGTAGGATTTTAGTCTATCTAACCAAATGTATGTTCCTTCTACCTCCATATGGGGTTTGGAGTTGACAAATTAACATGGCTTTAAAAAAGATGTATCTCACTAATATTGGAGAACAAAGATGATAACTATGTTGATTTCAAACAAGGAAAATCGAGTTTTGAGATCAAAATGAAAGGAGGGTGATGGAAGACTAAAATATTAGCACTACAACAAAATATGCAACTAGCCCACAATATAAAAGAGATCATTTGTTTCCTACACCTAGAGAGCTCTTCATCATGATATAGTATAGAAATATCAAAGAAATTTATGGAGTCATGAAAGAAGGTTTGTGAGCATTAATAAAGTGTAAGACAATATTCTTTAATACATTAATTAATATTGACATGTTACATACCTACAAGTTTATATGATAGAAATTACATTTTAACAAATATAATAGTATTCGAGTGCTCAGAATAATATATCTAGTCCCAAATAATGATTATGATGATAAGAGGAAACATCTCCATATCCCAAAATAATGACATCAAACATCATAATAGACATAAAAAGAATATATCAATCAAAGGAGAACCACCCCAGTTTTATCATCCTCATTTCATCAAGAACCAGCTAGGGTCAGATCATGGAAAGATACATACATCGTTAGCCATCCAACATTATATCCTAGAATGGTCGATCAGAGGATGTACTTGTTAGAGACTCAATCAATGGATGTACCTGTTAGAGACCCAATCAGGGCTCAATGTCGATCACAGGATGGATGTCTTCTCACACTTCACTGGCCGCTGCACTGATGGAGATTATGAAGAGATGCCTCCACAGAGGACAGAGAATAGACAGAGAGGATGCTGGCCACAAGAGCCACTGTCTCGACGGCCACGACTACAGTGGTGAAGGGGAGACCTATCAGCAGCAAGGGAAAATACGTATTGACCCTCCCTCGGACATGTTGAAGATTTATTGATGGAAGATGCGAAACGGGCACCTAGCTATGACCAAATGGTTGTTTTGGGCAGATAAGATGGCCGCCTAACTAAAATTAGGCGAGCTTTAGTGCTGGTGCAACTGAGGTGATGAAGAGGCACGAGATGGATGTCCAGCTGATGCTGATGAAGTGACACGAGATGGTGTTCGGATGTCACTCGGATGGCCGCCAGGCTAGTGTGGGACACCTGTCTGGAGGGGAAGGGTAGCGATGCGGCAAGAAGGTTGACATGAAGCGATGTTGGCTAGCTAGAAACAAGGGCGATGAAGGGGAACCAATTTCGGCAGCCAGGCGGATGGAGGGGAACAACCACGACCTTCTCTAAACCGCAATGACACAGAAGGAAACTGGCGGGAGCAGATTAGGCTTTAGCGCGGAAAAGACTAAAATTTTGGAATAAGTTAAGAGGGAAATGATGCACCGTTCCCTCAATAGTAATTGTGAGGGTTAAAAAAATCAATGCCCTATTTTTTAGGGATCATCCATCATACTAAATGTATTGGTATGGTTGAGGGACATTATCCCATCATTGAAGGAGTATCCCTAAAAAACAGTCCCTTTTTGTCATGGCAATTTGATCCCTCACAAAAGTCCCTAAATAATGGCCCAATTTTTTGTAGTGCAATCTATAGAGATAGGAATAGAGATCTATAGAGATAGTTCTCGAAAACCTCTTGACCTGAAAAGAGAAAGCATACATTGGCAATCTATACTAGAAGGGTTCAGTATGCACAGATTCAATGGGAGAAAACTTGTCCATGTTACATGGAGTTAGTATCCCAAGGCCAAGTGTCCAATTATTATGAAGAATGGGAATACTAAGAATAGATATTGATCTATCATGTATGTAATCATCCCATTATCTTTCATGTATTGACATGGCAAGAACAATATGCATTCATCATCTTGTATGTAGGACATGGCAATATGATATGCTCATCATGATAACTCGTATGTGAGACATGAAGAGTGGATGTTTGTCTACTTCCAGTAAGGGTTACTGGAATACTATGAGAACTTGATAAGTACTAGAGAAGTGCTAGTTCTATGGAGATAAGGAAGAGTTCAATGTAAAGAGTTACATTGATGCGAACTTCTGAAAGGACAGAAAATTAATCGCAGAATATATATAGGATATATAAAAGTGAAAGTTTGTTGATAATTGGAAGTGTTCCAATAAAACCATTTAAAAAGAAATGTCGAGTATCTATGTGTTAGAGATCATCAGTGGATACTATATGGATCTAGAAGTTCATGAGATGAACTTATAGATATTCCGCTCATTGATGACAAGTATGGAATCCTTGATCATGCAATGTGGCTAAAGGTTAGCAAAGGAATACTAGATCGCATATTATGACAACTCCATCTCATACATGTGACGTACAATGAAGAGATGAGAGACATGCAATTTATACTAACTTTGGCAAGGTGTTTCCATTACTCACTATGATCGCACTAGAGAAGAGTAACATGTGGGACATGTTTGAAGATCACTATGAATATGATTCAAGGGTGATTGACTCGCAGTGCAAGTGGGAGTCTGTTGGTTTGTATGCCCTGATAGCTAATCATGGGATGATTGGTGGGATACATTAAGATTGATTTGATAAACATTAAAGGCAAGCTTCCAATTCTTTCTGGTTCAGTCATATAAGATAGTGATAGAACAGATTGAATGTCTAGAGAATGACAGTACTCAATGATGTATGCTTTCAGGTTCAGGACCTGAACGATGAGATCATACAGATGCTAAGAGTTTGTACATTCTTGTTATGTCCCTAGTCGGATGTCATTGTGGAAGGTAGATAGACAACAATGACATACAAGACTAGATTTTGGTGTTGGTTGATGACAAAATCTCATTAGTCATGATATTGAGATATCAAACCGAACACATCGGTACTTGTTAGAGAACAAGTGTACTAGACAGACCCACTGTGAGTTGACACATGGAACCATGACATGGTAGTCACAGTCAGTACTCACAGTGATGGTGGTGAGTGTGATTCTTTGACCTGAAATCACTACACTCAACACATGTCTTTGGGCACACTTTGACATCATCAAATGAAGTCCTGAAACATGGGTTGTTATAAAGGTGATGATTTGGGTGGCTTTGACACATGGGGCTTTTGAGGGGTGAGTGATAGATATGGGATTTGTCCATCCTGAGGGAGTTTGATATCCATGGCCAATTGATGAGTAGGATTGAGAAAGGCGTGCATACATGTGTGAATCAGTATGTGATATTGATGTCATACATATCTCTTCCAATCTACTATGAGATCAAGAATGTGAATGAATGTTGAAAGGATGACTATTCCATGCCTCACGTTCATTCGGGATATCAGTGATAAAGGAATTATACATTCGTTGTAACACCATTCACAGATTGTAGGATTGAAAGTTGTTCTCCAACTTTCTATTTCACTTGGGTAGCACTGATGTGTGACTAGGCACCACTCTTTGCTTGTGAAGTCATAAGTGTTATGGACTTTCACTACCAATGTGAAATGGACATGCAGGGTCACACACATATGATTTAACCTGGAAGAGGAGTTTTGTCCACAAACAATGTTCAGATTGATTACTAAAGGAGTTTAGTAGTTCAATTAAACACTCAATCAATTGATAGCTCAGTATCATAATTTTCAAGGTGTTGGACTGATTGATTAGAGTATCAAATTGATTGAAACTGCAATTGACTGTTTCTGCACAATCTGCACTCCCAACCGATCGGCTCATGTGATGAGCAGATCGATTCAGCTTGGTGAACCGGTCGGCTCAGGTGGTGAGTCGATCAACTCATGGACAGGGTGAAACGATTGCTTCAAGTGTTGAAACAATCGGTTCAACTGATTCAACTGAACAAGTTGGGAAAGTAGGATTGGTGAGAAATTTCCTTTCATTTCACTTTCCCAATTTGATTGGAACAAGGATTGGTATTTGGTACCAATTAAAAACAAAAAGAAGAAAAGTCAATCGGGAACTGATCAAGACCATGAATCGACCGGTTCAGAAGTGTACCAACCATTTCATGGGTCCCAACTGACCGGTTGAGGTGTCAACCGACCGGCTCAGGTCCCCAACTGACAGTTTCAGAAATGAAACGATCGGTTCAGGTTGCACAGTTGGTTGTTTTTGTGGAAAATCTCGAACCCTTCTACTCCTGCTTTAGTACCACATTGCCCGGGATAGAGAACCCTGTCCCATGACCCTCCTATATATAGGGGTATTGGGGGCTTCTCAAAGTACAACTTAGTACAACCAGTTGCTCTGTAAAGTTGTTGTTCTCTCTAGTTTTGGTTACTGAGAGAGCCCGAGCAAGTGCTACCCGATAAGGGAGGCACACCAAGGGAAAGACAACTGCAGAAAGTGACTGGTGACAGGAGAGTGTGTCAGTGACTAGTACACTGACAGGAGGGTGTGACTCCTTCCAATTCCTTGTGGGACAAGGAGATTGGATTTCCAGGTGGTCCGTGTGGACTACTTCAGAGGCAGGAGATTTCTACCGCTCGGAGGACAGCTGTCAATCCTGACAGTCCCTGTGAGACCAGGAGTCGTCAGTCCCGGTGCGACCAGGAGCTGCACAGACACCGTCCAAGACTGGAGGTGAAGACTGTGCAAGCCGCGAGGTATTTTTGCCGAGCAAGCCTCAGGATAATGTATGATTCCACAAACCATCCTTTCCTATTGTATAGACGTTGACGCAATTCCTGGTTCTGGGTTTGGGAGGAGAAAAATTTTGTTTCCGCTGCCTTCTCTGCCTCCCCTAAAACCCAACAGTGGGTGTCTTTGGTGTTCTTGCCGGTGTCGAAACAAGTCATGTGGTGTAATATATATCTGGCCCATTTGACACTGATATTATTTAACAAACAATACATAATGACTGCAGTGTTTTCTGCAATGTCCGTTTGATTTCGCTTAGGATGGACATTACAGTTAATCACCAAATTCAGTATGCGCCTCCGAAGGTCAAGAGCAGATGAAGACATGGTAAACTTCTTCTTGTAGTTCACGTCAGGTTTTTTTAAAAACCGATGAATGTCCGGTAGAATCAATTCATGGTGTTTGTAAAAATCTTCCAGGTTAAGAAGATCGAAATATTGTCCATAGTACTTACACCAAGTGTTGTTTTCCTCGTCTCCGGCAAAAAAGACGTTTAAAGTATCCTCAGAGATTTGGAAACAGTGATCGGCGATCATAGAAGTAAGAACTATTTTAGTATTCGGCGGGGGGATAAGCGAATCGTAGTTCCAACGCAAGTTTGCATAGAACTTGTGTACTGCCTTAGTGCTAGACATGTGATTGTTAAAGTAGTCACGTTTGATCGCAAGGGCAGACAGGAGATGGATGGTGAGAAGCCTCAAAACAGAGGTAATAACCGCATGAAAACGATTTGGATCGAGCAAGGGATGAAACGGAAAAGGAGTTCGGGGAAGAAGATCCTTGTGCCGATTTACCGCCTCAAGAGACATAAAGGAGATGTTATCAAAAGGAATCAAGCGATTAGTTGAGGAAGAGGCTTGAGCATTGCCGGGAGCAACACATTTTCATCTTTGGGAAGCCATGGAAATGAAAACAGGAAGAAAAACGTGCACACGAGCAAAAGCAAACCTCAAACACCGAAGAAACACCACCACGAGCACCCAGGGAGGTCAAGAACTGGGTTGTTAGGTCACCCTAGGGCTAGGAACGGGAGGTTTAGGGCTGTGTGTGAGAGCTTAGGGCTTAGAGGCAAGGAATTGGTCGGCTATTTTCTAGTTGCAAGGGAAAATAGTCGGCCGATCCTAACTTTTAAGTTGTCTTAGCCCGTGGATCAGTCGAGTTTTGAGTGTGGTAAACTCAACCGAACGGTCCACTGAAGAACTGCTCTCGGCTCCTGATCGGTCGAGTTTTCCAGGGTGGAAACTCGACCGAAGGTCAACCTGACCTAACAATCACATTCTTAGATTCTAGCCATATACATACCAATTAAATTCATTTTTCCATTCTATTATGTATAATTAACATACTAATGCACATTTATCTCATCATTGGGCACTATTTAGCTATAAAACATAAAATTCGATAAAACCCAAAAGCAAGCAAAACAAAGCATGTTGACAGGCAATTTAGGCACAAATAAGCATATATAGGAAAAATAAGGTGAAGATAGACATGAACATGCATATAGAAAAGAGACAACTAGCTAGATCACATGGCAAGATCATTCAAATCAACAATAAGCAGTTTAGATTGAATAAAATTAAATTGATCTCTAGCTAGAGGTTTTGTAAAGATATCCGCCAACTGATTTTCTGCGTCCACATGTGTGATATAGATATCTTTCTTGGCAATGTGGTCATGGAGAATATGATGGCAAACCTCTATATGCTTGGCTCTACTATGCAATATAGGATTTTAGGATAGATTGATTGCACTAGTATTGTCACAAAAGATAGGAGAAGCATCAAAAAATATGTTGAAGTCTTGGAGCATTTGCTTCATCCATAGGACCTGTGCACAACAACTCTCGGCTGCAATGTATTCAACTTCAGTAGTTGATAATGCCACTGTACTTTGTTTCTTGGAGAACCAAGATACTAAGTATGGTCCTAGAATGAAGCAAGTGCCACTTGTGCACTTTCTATCAACCAAGCATCCTGTGTAATCCGCATCACTATATGCTCTAAGAGTAAAATCCCTTGATTTAGGATACCATAGTCTAAAATTTTAGATTTTGGCTAAGTACCTCAAAATACTCTTAACAACAATAAGATATGACTTCTTAGGGCTAGATTGAAAGCGAGCACACAAGCTAACACTAAACATAATATCATGTCTAGAGGCAGTTAAATAAAGTAAGTTTCCAATCATACCTCTATAGAGCTTCTCATCTACCTTTTCACCTTCTTCATCTTTCTCAAGTTTGGCGGTGTTTAACATGGGTGTGTCCATCGGCTTCATGTTCTCCATCCCAAAGTGCTTGAGTAGTTCACTTGTGTACTTGCCTTAGTTGATGAAGTTTCCTTCTTTTTCTTGTTTGATTTGAAAGCTGAGGAATAAGGTCAACTCACCCATCATGCTCATTTCAAACTCACTCTGCATAAGAGAACTAAACTCCTTGCAAAGATCAAGACCAGTCCCGCTAAAAATGATATCATCAACATATATTTGAATTATAAGAAAATGGTTAGAAGTGTGTTTTAGAAATAAGGTAGAATCAACTTTGCCCATGACATACCCGTTATCTAACAAAAAGTTCTTTAGTTTCTCATACCAAGCTTGAGGTGCTTGTTTGAGTCCATAGAGAGCTTTTTGCAACAAATAAATATGATTGGGTAACTTGTCATTTTCATAGCCTGGAGGTTGAGCAACAAATACTTCCTCCTCGATTGTACCATTAAAAATTCACTTTTAACATCCATTTGATATAACAAGAAATTTTTGTAACTAGCAAAGGCAAGTAGCATACGGATAGATTCTAATCTAGCAATAGGAGCATAAGTTTCATCAAAGTCAATACCTTCGTGTTGGTTGTAACCTTGTGCTACTAACCTTGCTTTGTTTCTTACCACTTTTCCTTGCTCATCTAGCTTGTTGCGGTAGACCCATTTGGTGCCAATGATTTTTCTATCACTTAGTCTTGGCACTAGAGTCCACACACGATTCTTCTCAAATTGATCTAACTCTTCTTGCATGGCTAGGATCCACTCATCATCACCAAGGGCTTCTTTGATGTTCTTTGTCTCAAGTTGGGCGATGAAAGCACTATCTGCTTGTTCTTTTGTGTGAGTAGCTTGTGTCCTCACTCTCTCGAAAGGGTTGCCAATGATCAATTCCTTGGGATAATTCTTTGCAAAGCGGGGAGTGGGATCCTTCTTTTCTTCTTCTTCTTCTTCTTCTTCTATCACCTACTTACCTTTATTTTTGATGTTGAGGTCTTTTAAGATGGGAATTAAATCATCTGAAACATCATCATCAACAACATGCTTGCCAACAACAGGGTTAGTTTCAATAAACTTAACATTTATAGATTCTTCAATTTTAGACAATTCAATATTGAGTACTCTATATGCCCTGCTAGTAGTGCAATAGCCTAGGAAGAAAGCCTTATAAGATTTCGGATCAAACTTGTCAAGAGAATTATTTGTGTTTAAAACAAAACAAGGACATCCAAAAACATGAAAGAAATCAATAGACGACTTTCTACCACGCCATAGTTCATAGGGGGTTTTCTTTAAAGAAGGATGTGTGAAAACTTGATTTTGCACAAAGCATGACGTACTAACAGCTTCAGCCCAAAACTTCTTAGGAGTGTCATACTCAAGAAGCATGGTCCTAGCCATCTCTTGTAGCAACCTGTTCTTCCTCTCTACATCCCCATTTTTTTGAGGCGTACGAGGAGAAGAGAAATTGTGTGAATAACCAGATTTTTCACAAAAATGCTAAAAAAGATCATTTTCAAATTCTCCCCCATGGTCACTACAGATAGAAACAATTTGGCAAGAAGCTTCATTTTCAGCCCGTTTACAAAAGCTCGAGAAAACATCAAGAGTATCACATTGAGAAACGAGAAATAAGGTCCAAGTATATCAAGAGAAATCATCAACAATAACAAGACAATACTTGGAACCACAAAGCGTTTGCGTTCTCATTGGTCCGAATAGATCAATATGAAGAAGTTCAAGAACTCTTTTAGCACTCATGACTCCTTTGGATTTGAAGGAGGATTTGGTTTGTTTCCCTTGTATACAAGGTTGACATTCCTCGTCCTTATCAAAATCCAATTTAGGAAGTCCTCGAACCAAATCCTTTTTGTTCAACTTCTTCATTTGATGCAAATTCACATGACCCAAATGACGTTGCCAAAGAGAAAGATCATTTTTATCCATAACCAAGCATCTATTTAGTATGGGCTTAAGAGCATCAAGAACAATAACATAAAGATTACCATTTCTAGTTCCATTATATACAACATTGTAGGAGAGGGAATCTAGAAGCAAGCATTCTAAAGAAGTAAACAACACACAATATCCATTGTCACAAAGTTGACTAACACTAATTAAATTGTGATGTAGGCCATAAACAAGCAACACATTTTTAATACATAGCTCATTTCCTACACCACCCTCACCTATGACCTTACCCTTCTTGTTTTCCCCGAAGGTTACCGATCCTCCTTTCTTTTTCACAAACTTGTTGAAATGGCTGATTTCTCCATTCATATGCTTAGAGCAACCACTATCAACAATCCATCTCTTTTTAACCTGCAACAAAGAAGGATGTTAGAACCCAACTCAAACTTTGGGAACCAGGGTTAGCTTGGGGACCCATTTCATCTTTGGGTTGGTCCCCTTGGGCTTGTAAGGACAATAAGTGGAGTAGTGGTCATCACATTTACAATGAACACAAACCATAGGGTTCTTAGAGTTGAAAGTCTCTCCATGGAAAATGGGAGGTTCCACACTCTTCTTCTTACCCTTGTTCTTTCTCATTTTCTTACCTTTGGGAGTAGTCCCATCATATCCCAAACCACTAGTACCAACATGTTTGGTAGAGTGTTCTAGGACATCATTGAGGGATTTCTTTCTCGAGAGAAACCATTGCAAAGTAGATCTTAACTTGGCATTATCATCACTAAGATTTATAACAGTAGTAGAAAGACTAGAAAGATCATCTCTAGCATGCAAAAGGTCGGCCTCAAGACAGAGGGCTTTAGTAAGAAGGGAATCCTTTTCTAAAGATAAGCTAGCTACTTCATTTCTTGTCAAAACAGGCCTAGAAGATAAATCAATAACTTGAGCAAGCAACTTGGCATTTTCATATTTAAGCACAACAATCTCTCTTTGATAAGCATAGACTTCATCTCTCCTAGAATCATCAATAAGTTTGAGTTCCACATTTTCAGTTTTAAGAACATCAAGCTCATCTAGGCACTTTTGGTTTTCTATCATAAGATTTTCAATATTTTTAAGATATACACCATTCTCAACCTCTACTCCATTGTATTTAAGTTCGAGGTCAAAAAATTGCCCTTGCAAGGAATCTATACTCTCAAGATGCAATTTTTCATTTTGATCAAGAATATCAATTTTAGCATAAAGATCATCAACTATCTTGCCTAACCTTTTCCTCTTGGATTTGAATTTAGTAAAGGATGATTGACATTCATTTAGCATATCAATGATAGTTTCTTTAGGCAGCTCTAGCAAATTTACTTCACTTACCTTGCTTACCTCACATACATCTTCATAGTAGAGGCCATGAAAGCTAGATGGCATTCTCCATCTTCGGAGCTTAAGGAGCTTGAAGAAGACTCCTCCCATGTTGCATGAGCTTCATCATTGGATCTTCTTTCCTTCTTGTCTTTCCTCTTGTACTTGGTTTCTCTCTTGTACTCCTTGTCTTTCTTGTGGCTGCTCTTATGATGGATCTTCTTGGCCTTTGGGAAGTCACTCTTGTAGTGGCCTTTTTGACCACACTCATAGCATCTTGGAGTTGAAGAGAGGGCTGGGAGACTTCAAGGCGAGTTGTTGTTGCCAGACCATTTCTTCAATTTGTGCTTTGAAGGTTGTGTCCTTTATCTTCTTATACTCTTTTTCTTCTCTCTTCTCTTCCTCTTCTTGCTTGTCAAGCCTAGGTTCATGGCCTTGGAGGTTACCAACTAGCTCCTCAGTTGACAAATCACTTAGCTTGTACAACTCTTCAATTGAAGTAACCTTAGGCTCCCATCTCTTCGGAAGAGATCTCAAGATCTTGGAGTTGATAGTACCTCTATCCATTACACTCCTAAAGGTTGCCAAACTATTCAAGATGACATTGAACCTAGTGTACATATCAGACACTCTCTCATTCTTACCCATTTTGAAGTTCTCTAGAAGACCACCAAGCATGTAGACTTTGGCCTCCTTCACTTGCTCGGTTCCTTCATAGGTGACACACAATTTGTGCCATATCTCATATGCGGTGTCCCAAGAAGAGATCCGGTTGAACTCGGATGGAGTAAGAGCGGCGTAGATGATGCTCACCGCTTTGGCGTTGAGTTGAACATGCTTCATTTCAGCTTCAGTCCATGTGGTGATGTCCCATTTTAGATCTTCATATTTGAGGTGGACAATCTTCCACATTTCATAGCTCACACCTTAGAGCTAGAATTTCATCCTTCTCTTCCAATAGAGAAAGTTTGTGCCGTCGAAGACTGGAGGTCTCATGGAGAAGCTTCCTTCTAGGTTAAGTGAACCAAGAGTCGAATCACCCATCTTCTCCTACTTGTTGAAGTAGCTTGGAGAAGACTTGCTCTGATACCACTTGTTGGATCAATGGGCTCTAGAGGGGGGTGAATAGAGCTTCACAAACTTCACAAAATCAATTAGACCACCAATTTATATTTAGTGCAGAAACTAAACCAAACAGCAGTTTGAAGTCTTAATCTAGCATTCAAAGAAAGGATAAGAGACAAGGAATAGCAAGCACTTGGACAGGTGGTTTAGAGTGGTTCCACGTCCTAAACTTAGGAGCAATGTCAGTCCACTACCTAGAGTTGGTTATGATCTAGGATTTGCAACTTGGTTCTCTTATATATCACAATAAGATTACAAGATACAATAACCACACATCCAAGGACTTAGTTTCTCAAGCTAAGATCTTCTACCTCACCAAGGACTTACCCACTTTGGAAGTAGTCTTCAACCTTCTTCAAAGGACTTACCCACTCTTGCTTTAGTCTTCAGCCATGCATGAATTACCCATCTTACTTGAGCTTTGCCTTGCACCTATCCTTCTCTTGGAGAGCTTTTGCACCTTTCTCCTTCACTAGGAGATCTGGAGCAGCTTGCTTTCTTCACTCTTAAAGAACAACAACCATCTTCACCTTCACTCAGGGAAGAGCAGCATCAACTTCTCTTTCACTTGGAGAAACAACTTCAATCAATCTTCAAAGGGAATATGAGGTAGGAAGAGGGAATGGAGAGCTTTAGATCATACAAGGGATAACTCTCATACATAGGAACCCAACTCACTCATATCTCACGAATTTGTCTTGAAGGTAGAGAGAGAAAGGGGCTCAAAGGCTTAGAACACTCTCAACTATGCTAGCATCAAGTTTGTAATTTTTGAGCAGCCTTAGAATGAAGCCCAAGGGGTCTATTTATAGTTTAGGGTGCCCCTTTAAGTTGTGGGACACTTGGATACAAAAATAGTCATTTTTTGTTCAAGGAAATGACTATTTTTTCCCAAAACACTCACCAACGGTCATACCACTTTTTTCTGCAAATTTCATTTAGTGCAATCAGTCGAGTTTCAATAAAGGTAACTCGACCGATCAAGTAAAAGACAAAACTGATATTCAAATGATCCGTCAAGTTTTTCCTGACAAAACTCAACCGACCATTTAAACTTGAAATGGTCAGTTACATGATCGGTCGAGTTCTGTGAAAGCACAACTCGACCGATGCAATCTTCAGAAAATTGACCAAGAATGATCGGTCTAGTTTCAAGCCAGGGAAACTCGACTGACCAAGTGCATGTAATCAATTTTCTAATTTGTATTTAAAGTGATTAGCACTAGGTGATTTTTGTCCCAAACATTTTTCTCATCTAATTTACAAGTCAATTCATTATTACAAGTGATTATATAGATGTTCTAAGGTCGTTTACGTAGAAATCCCAAAAAGCACACTTGTAGCCATTTTGACTTGAACTTGAGCCATTCTAGGGCTTTGGATTTTGGATCCTTTTCATGTACCTAATGCCTTCAAACTATCTTAAACGCACATATTAGATACATATGAATGGAATGGTTAAGTCATTGTCAAAATATAGGTAATGTATAACCTCTAGGTCAACATGTATTACATGGTTTAGATGCTCAGGTTCAGTTATTACATATTTCATATTTTAGGAATTACATCCTCATTTTACCCATGAATTAAAATTCCAACATCACTTAACATTTTTGAAAAAATAGTTAATTTTAATTAACCCATTTTATCCATCTAGATCATATCAAGGTAGTATCAACGGTATGTTGTATTAATCTTTCAAACTATATTCAACATATTTATTGAGAACCAACATTAACATCAGATTCAATGTTTGTCATTGATATTATATCATTTCACTTTCTCATATTAGTTACAAACTTTATTGGTGATTCATCACTAGATTAACAAACTATATTACATGATCATTATTCATATGCATGGTTAACCATCTATAGACAAAGATCTATTAAATCATCACTAGGGTTTCCATCATGTTATATCCATGTATCACACTTCAATATTAGATCACATTTTAATATATATTATATCATGATATGCTAAACAAACTTATATAAGTGGCTTGTCAAACATATATCAAAACCTTATCTAGTACGATTGAGGTTAACCCGACCCATATCCAGAGAGTAGTGCCATGCTCAATCTCTCTAAGATCACTCAACTCTATGAGTATCTCGTAAGCACAAACTTTGTCTTTTATCTTTGGTTGAGGGTTCTCAGATTACCTCATTGGAACTGGTGGACAACTTTATAAGCTCTACCTACATAAGAAAAAACTAAAACATGATATGAAATTATCTTCATAGGTTCTCTACCCATGATATGCTATTTCCCAACTCTCTATCCTATATACACCACTAGAGTCAAATGCAGGAAACTGCCAACCTGAGTATGAGGCTTCACAACATACTAACATATCTTACCTCCTCCAAGATCTTGGGACTATCTCTCTCACCTAGATGGTAGGTACTCATTTTCATATTCACATATACATATATAATTAGCCTCTCTCTAACTCTAGGGTTTGATCCTCCTTGGGACGTGTGGTGTTCAACAAAACTATAGGAATTATGCACAACACACCCTCCCTGGGACGTCTGGTGTTGCCTTGCTTCCTCTACCCTTCAGTTCGTTTCCTCTCCTCTCTACTCCACACACCCTCAATCGGAAGCCTCACCATGGAGGGGAAGCCATCATCTCCCCTCATGACGATCAAATGAAGAGAGGAGATATCACACAGTACTGCTTCCAGTGAGGGCTTCTTCTTCGTCCTCTTCTTCTTTTGTGGCTGCAAATCTTGCAGAGGTTAGCATATTGTTAGTGGAGACTGGACTTCCCGTGAAATTCATGGACCTCTGGGATCAAGAAGAGGTATCGTCTTATGCCTTTGCTTATTTTCCCTAATAGCTCATGCTTGCTCTGATTTTTTGGAGTTGCCACTTTACTATGTAATAGGACATTTTTATGCTTGTCGAAAGTTCGTGCATGCAACAGTTGGTTCTTGTCAATTGCTCTTGTGGCCTATGAGGTTTTTGTTCTCATGCTTCATCTCCTTGATGTTCTTGGATTGCCCTATTTTTCACGTTTTTCCTTTTGTTAGTGGGGGTTGTAGGCTTGTACTATTACAAACTCACCTAGGTTAAATATTTGCGTCCAGATTTGCTGTGATGACCTTGTTGTGACAGACGTTGTGCCAGCCAACCATTACACGTTAATGTGCGCGACCAACAGCCTGGTTCCCGACACTCGTCCCTGCGGGCGTCCCGATTCATTAGTTTTGCAATCTCCAGATCAAAGAAAAGAAAACCGGACAACCAACTCACTTTTGCATTAGTAGGGCTGTCAATGGGTAAGGGTCAACCCACTTACCTTTTACTCATAGGGGAAGGGTAAAAGATTTTCTTATCCTTTACCTGCCTACCCACTACCTTCTAACCCGCTACCTTAGTGGGTAAGGGTAAGAGTAAGGCATTATCCATACCCTCTAACTCGCTACCCCGCCAGTATTTATATATAATATATTAAATATATTGTCATATTGTTGTTTAAATATACTAAATATTCAATATTATGTGGTCATCATTTAATAGAATACATAGTTTTCTTATTTAATTTTTAAGTAGTTAATTTGGTGATGTATACATCACCATTTTGAAGGTGTAAGAGCGACGTACATGAAATATTTTCTAGTTTAATTATGTACAATTTGACATTATGTAATCATTCTTGAGCATCTTGAAATCTCACTTAAATATATAAATATATTGAGAAGCATGTTATTTTTAGTTTTAGCATATAGTTTGGTAAAATATATAAATTCCCCGCCTCACCCTTACCCTCCCTGTTTACCCTGTGGGTAAGAGGGTAAGGGTAAGGGGAAGGTAAGGATATTGGTGGAGTGGGAAATTATCAATACCCTTACCCACCACTCTTGGTCCCCATACCCTCTCTATTGACAACCCTATACATTAGGTTTCGAAACCACTATTGACCAAAAAATAAAAAATGAGGGTTTGTAGTCGATTCTAACATTGATCGTTCTTCTTCTCGTATTCTCCGACAAAGCGGACGAGCGCCTTCATAGAAAAGGTTGTTGGGAACAAAAGGCCCATGAGAAGAGGTGGACAGTCCGATGAACTGTTGTACATAGTAAAAAATCCTCGGTTGTTGATTTGTTCATTTTCCTCTAAGTATAATTGTTAATCAATACAACCATTATTTAAGAAAAAGAACACGCTTTAACATATTTACAATCAGTAAAAGTGAAATTGAATAGATGCATTGTAACTTTTTTCAATCTAGAATTGTGAAGGTGGAGTCAAGTGTGATAAAATAGATGTATCAATATGTGATAAGTTTTGTTACTTGGGTATTATTGAAAAGGAGGATGAGGTACAAGATGATGTTTGTCACATGATTACAACATGATGATTAAAGTGGAGGAGTTCAACTAGAGTAGTATGTGTAGGGATGTCAATGGATAAGGATAAACATGTTTACCCTTTACCCATACCCTGTAGGGGAAGGGTAAGGGTAAAGAAATTTCTTACCCTTTACCCGCCTACCCGTTACCCTCTAACCCGCTACTTTAGTGGGTAAGGGTAAGGGTAAGCCATTACCCATACCCTCTAACCCACTACCTGCTAATATTTATGTATAATATATTACATATATGGTTCTTATGTTTTCAGATTCAACAAATTATTCAATATTATATGGTCATCATTTAATAGAATACATATTTTTTTTGTTTCTTATGTAGCTAATTTGATTGTGTATACAACATAATTTTGGAGGCGTAAGACACACATTTAAGGAATAACTTGATTTTATAGTTTTTACAATAAAAATCATGTGTGTAATGTTGTAGAAAATCACTTTTGAATATTTTGAATAGTTAATAGCCATTTTGGAGCATATTCATATTTCACTTAAATATATAAATGTATTAGGTATGCCATTATCGTTCCTATTAGCACAATTTTCAAAAGATATATAAATTCCCCACTTCACCCTTACCCTCCCCATTTACCCAATGGTTAAGAGGGTAAGGGTAAGGGGAGGGTAAGGATAGTGGTGGAGTGGGGAATTACCCATACCCTTACCCACTACACAAGGTGGGTAAGGGTAAGGGTAAGCCATTACGCTCCCCATACCCTCCCCATTGACAGCCCTAAGTATGTGACTAGAAGATCCTACTCATATTAGAAAATAATTTTTATAGAACATCTACACGACCAACCATGCTATATGAGAGTTAATGTTGGGCAGTGAAGAGACAATGTCTCAACAAGATGAATGTGATGGAAATGCCTGTGCTGAGATGGATGTGTGGAAAGACAAAAAAAATATCATTTGAGGAACGACTATATCAGGAATAAAGTGAGGGAGCAACAAGGATGAGTTGCGTGAAGGTCGTATAGGATGATATGGACATGTACAATGCCGATCGACAAATGCACATATTCAAAATAAGGTTATTAAGCCAAACACAATAAAAGAACCAGAGGTAAACTTAAATTAACTTGGAAAAAAACTTATAAAGTGAGATTTTGAATCTTTACATCTTGACTAGTGTATGCCACATAACAAAACAGATTGAAAATAAAAAATCTATATAACCCACCCCAACATAGTTGAGATTAAGATTAAATGATGATGATGATGATATAAAATATCTTGTCAACTAGCACCTTGCATTATATTTTAGAAGAGGAAGTGAAAACTCGCTCCTTTTGTTGCATTTTAGGTCGCCACACATGGGTGTCTCGACACTTAGTTTACGTATGTGAGATTAGATTATAAAAACAATCATGTATATTGCTACCAATCAACGCAAGGCTGCCAAATATTTACTTTTTCTCTGTTGCGATTGTCAAGCGTTACTAATTTCTTATTTTCAATATTGTACATAGACTACTGGAACGAACCAGACTCACATTTAGGGGTGAACATTCGGTTAATTTAGTTAGTTATAGTTAATTTTGTACGGTTAAATGGTTAATTTATGGTTTAAAAATTTAACTATTAATTTAATCGAATTAGTGTCAGTTAGTTCGGTTGTGGTTAATCGATTAATGGTTCATTCCATCGGTTAATTTGGTTAACCAGAAAATACTCTTGTAATACTATTGTATGAAAATAATCATAAAATTTTGAATTTTTTTATATTATTATAATATTACATATAAACATAGTGATATATAGTTCATAAAAGCTTAAATTAGTTTTTAAATAGGACAATTTTTTGAAATAAAAGTAAAATGATATATATATATGGGAATTCACTTACTTCCCGCGCGGGTAGCGAAGCGAAGTTACCCGTGCCTAAATATTACTACCCATGCTAAGTAGCGGTGGCAAATGCTGTAAATACTATGTTGTCGGCTCATCTGTTATTTGGCTGGAAAACGGTGGCATTTATTTATAATTATCAAAACATTTGCTGTTGCGTTTCGAGGAGGATGCGGTGGTGGGTGGGGCAGTGAATAACCTTACGTTTGGATAATCACATCACAAGTCTCGGTAGTCGTTGTATTTAATTCTATAAATTATACCATTCATCTTTGTTCTGCAGCGGCTGATACAGCTAGTAGTAGCACACTTGCTTTACCAACGTTAACACCTATTTCCAGTTGACGGCAAATTTTCTCACAAACTACCAAAAGTTAGAAACGCAGCACCCAAACTAGACCTAAGAATAAATGATATTTGTAATGATTCTCTCTTATTAGATCTATTATTGTATTTCCTCCATAACACGACACTAAAGGGCATCGATATCTTGCATTCGGCTTTGACAAAGATATTTCATATTGACACATCAATTATTATTTACAGATCGAGGTTTGAAATTAAGAATAAGCCAAAAGTTTCAAGTCATGATAAAATAATAAGTTCATATTACATATGACACTTAATTATTACAATATGAGTATCCATATTACAAACGTGTCACTTACATGACTATTGGCTCTTACCTATTACAATGTGACTATCCATATTACAGATGACACTTGGTTATTATAATATGACTATCCATATTACAAATGGTCACCTACATTACGGTTGACTCTTTCATATTACATTTGATTGTCCATATTATAGATAACACTTGGTTATTACAATATGAGTATCCATACTACAAAACTGTCACCTACATTATAATTGGCTCTTGCCTATTACAATGTGATTGTCCATATTACAGATGACATTTTCTTATTACAATATGACTATCCATATTACAAACTGTCACCTACATTACAGTTGGTTCTTATCTATTACAACCTGTCCATATTACAGATGATACTTACTTATTATAATATGAGTATCCATATTACAAAACTTTCACATATATTACGGTTGGCTCTTGTCTATTACAATGTAACTGTGTATATTACATATGACACTTGCTTATTATACTATGACTATCCATATTACAAAACTGTCACTTACATTACGGTTGGCTCTTGCCTATTACAGTGTGATTGTCCATATTAAAGATGACATTTTCTTATTACAATATGAGTATGCATATTGTAAAACTATCTCCTACATTACGGTTTTCTCTTGCCTATTATAATGTGACTGTCCATATGATATATGGCACTTTCTTATTACAATATGACTATTCCTATTACAAAAATGTCACCTACATTATAATTAGCTCTTACGTATTACAATGTGACTGCTCATATTACAGATGTCACGTACTTATTATAATATGAGTATCCATATTACAAAATTATCACCTACATTACGGTTTTGGCTCTTGCCTATTACAATGTGACTCAAATTGTTACATTTTGGGGGTTGGTATGAAATTGTTGTCTTAAAATACATTACGAATCGAGAAACAACGAGGTAAAGTAGGAGAGATGATAATACAGAGCTAGTTGGGGGAGGGAAAATTGAGCAACAACAAGGCTGGGAGGGGAGGGAGGGGAAGTTGAGGAAGAAGAAGAGAGTGACGGAAGCGGTGGGGAAGGAAGTCAGACACCTTGGGTTGGTCGCCACCAAACATGAAGAGAAGCCATGATTTGCTGGGACCGTATCATATTTCCATCAATCCACAACATTCATTCCTCCCTTCCCTTTTCTCGGTCAGTCTGCTGTCATCAGTTCTAGTTCCTCTAGAACCATTTTGCCGCCTGCCACCGACACCCAATGGAGCACGTCAACCTGCGTTCCAAGGGCTTCTTCGGCATCATTGGTTTCTCCATCCGCCTCATCCACTCCCGCAATCTCCTCTTCCTCTTACTGGCCGCATGCATCATCCTCCCAGTCACTGCCCTCACCTTGGCCAGCTTTGTACTGGCCGGCCGCATATATGCCAACAATAGGAACTCTGACCTTATTTACATCCCTTCCACAACCAACATCAATGAAGTCTTCATTTTCTCCATGCCTTCCACCACCATCCGCTCTGACTATACCGTCAGCATCCTCTCCATCAACATCAGCTACCTCCTCAACCTCCTCCTCGCCACTGGCGCTACCATCCACACCACCACCTCCGCTTACGCCTCAAAGGAATCCACCTCACTCCGCAAATCCCTCTTCCGGGCCGCCTGCCACTTTTGGCCTAGGCTACTCTGGACGTCTAATTGTGTTGTGATCATCACGCTCGTCTACCTCCTCCTCGACTCCTTCATCTTCGGACTGACGATCGAACTCGTCACAGCCGCAGTCAATGCAGTCGTCATCCTCTGCGTCCTTGCTATCATCCTCACATGTGTCATCGGCGTTGTGTTCATCACCGGAGCTCTCTACGTCACCATCCTCAGTTATCTTGCAGCAGCTGGCACAATCATCGAGAGGGTGACGGTGTCTGGAGGCACCTGCTGGGGGTTTGCGACCATCAAGAAAGCCCGCGCCTTGGTCTGCCGGAACCGGGAAGACTAATGAAGATGGAGACTGTGTACATGTACAGGAACCAGCTGATAGGCCAGATCCCCAACTCGATCTCTCTTCAAGCATTAGATCTGTCTGAGAATCGCATTGCGTGATCTCGTCTGGGAGTGTGTTGACTGCGTCCGGCAAAATCAGTCGGAGGAAGAGGTATGCACACGTGCATTGACTTATTTACAGAACCGAATATCATAGCAAAGTTGGTAGTATTTACAAGTGAGCCACCGTGCCTCCATCTACGGGTAACATAATTAAGCTACCCGTGCGGGCAGTGAAGACAATCCATATATATATATATATATATATATATATATATATATATATATATATATGAGCAAGATATTTTTTTTGAATAAATTGTGACCATTCGGTTATTTCATTTAACCAGACACAAGATATTTTTAACCGATAAATTAACCGTTTAACTAATTAATCGAAGTAAATCAACCAAATTAACTAAATTAACCAAATCATCTAAAAATTAACCATTTGGTTAATCGGTTATTAACCAAATTCTGTTCATCCCTACTCACATTTAACCCAATCCAATCTTGGATAGATTTAACTTTTGACAATCTTATTATTTTTCTAAAACCGGTATGTGAAAAATTATTTGACGAGTGTTACATAATAGACAATTACAATTGTGTGCCAAATACATTATTAGTGACAGGTATTATAAACAATTATTTATTTATAATCTCTATTTTTCCTTCAGCAGTGGAATAGAAATATCGATCCTTTTGGTAAAATGACAATCAACATCCGGGCGGTATGCTATATTTACATCAAAAGTTGTCCGATTTTTTTCTTTAATCTAGAGATTGCAAGACTAGTGAATCGGCCAGCTCACAGGGATGCGGACACCTGTTGCCTGTTGGTCTTGTACATTGACATGTTCTATCATGGTTGGCTGAGACAACATCTGCCACAACAAGGCCATCACAACAAGATTTGTCGTGACGACCTTGTTGTGATACATGTTGTGCCAGCCAACCATTATAAGACACGTTAATGTGAGCGACCAACAGCCTGGTGCCCATGACTTGTCTCTGCCGGGGGGGGCGATTCATTGGTTTTGCAATCTCCGAATCAAAGGAGAAAAAAATCAAACAGCCGGCTCACGTCGCATTATGTTTAGTAACCACTGTAGTCTGTAGCCGTTTCTAACGTTGATCGTTCTTCTTCTTGTGTTTTCTGACAAAGTGGATGAGCATCTTCATAGTAAGGCTGCTGGGAACAAAAGGCCCCTGAGAAGAGGTGGACAGTCTGTTGAACTGTTGTACATAGTAAAGAACCTCGATTGTTCATTCGTTCAGTTTCCTCTAAGTATAATTGTCAAGCAATGTAACCATTACTTTAATAAAAAGAATGCGCTCTGACAGATTTATGATCAATAGAAGTAAAATTAAATATATGCATTGCAACTTTAGTCAATCTAGAATTGTGAAGGTAGAATCAAGTTTGATAGAATAGATGCATCAATATGTGATGTATTTTGTTACTTGTGTTCTATTATTGAAAAGGAGAGTAAGGTCCAAGATGATGTTTGTCACATGATTACAACATGATTGTTAAAGTTGAGGAGTTCAACTGGAGTAGTATGTGACTAGAAGATCCCACTCAGATTAAAAAGTAACTTATATAGAACATCTAAACGACCAGTCATGTTATATGAGAGTGAATGTTGAGCAGTGAAGAAACAAGGTTTCAACAAAAAAGAACGTGGCACAAATGCATATGCTAAGATGGATGTGAGAAAAGACAAAAAAAGTTCATTTGAGAAATAACTATAACAAGAACAAAGTAAGGGAGGATCGAGGACAAGTTGCGTGAGGGTAGTCTAAGATAGTATGGGCATGTACAACACCGACCGACAAATGCACCTATTCGAAGTAAGACAAACACAATAAAAAGAACCAGAGACAAACCTAAATTAACTTAAAAAAGACTTATAAAGCGAGATTTTGAATCTTTACATCTTAATCAAGATTAGAGTACATCATATAACTAAAATGATTGGAGAAGAAGAATCTATATGGCCCAACCCAACATGGTTGAGAATTGAGATTGACTTAGATGATAATAATGATGATATAAAATATCTTGTTAACTAGCACACTGCATTATTTTTTTAGAGGAGTAGTGAAAACTCGCTCCTTTTGTTGCATTTTAGGTCACCACACTTAGTGTCTCGACATTTAGTTTATGTGTGAGATTAGATTATAGAAACAATCACGTCAATTGCTACCAATCAACGCAAGGCTTCCAAACATTTATCTTATATTATTTTTTTGTTACCAATTTATTATTTTCAGTATTGTACATATAGCACCCATATCATTCGAACGGACCGGACTCGCATTCGGTCCAATCCAATCTTACACAGATTTAACTTCTGACAATCCTATCATTTTTCTAAAACCGGACTATGAAAAGTTATTAGACGAGTGTTACATGTTGGGCAATCACTAACTGTTATAATTGTGTGCCGAATACATTACTGGTAATGGGGATTATCAACAATTATTTATTTACGATCTCTATTTTCCATCAGCGGTGAAATATAAATATCGGTCCCATGCCACAATTAGATTAAAAGCTGTCCGGTTTTTTTCCTTTGATCTAGAGATTTCAAGACTAGTGAATTGGCCCGCTCGCAGGGACGAGTGCGGGCACCAGGCTGTTGGTCGTGCGCATTGACGTGTCCTATAATGGTTTGTTGGGACATCATCTGTCACGGCAAAGCCGTCACAGCAAATTTGGACGCCTCCGCATGGGTCCAGTTGTTCTGTGTGGCCGACTTTTCAGCATATGGGGGAGCCCGTTTCCGTCACCGGCGACGTGAAAAGAAACAAGAACGGGATTTGTTGAGTCGGGAAAACAATAGCAGATCACCTTGGGAGAGACGAGAGGCGAACGACAGGGTCGGCTGGGATTGGGGGAGGTGGCGGAAGACCGGCGCAAGATCGGGAGCGGGGAGGGGGAGGCGACTGAACACTCTTACGAATAGAGATTTGCTCGGATGGGTCCAATGGGTTCTGATCGGCAGGACGCTTTTATAATTGACCAATCAGTTACGTGCCCATCGCAACCGCAAAGTTGTGCAGCCAGGGGAAGGAGGCAAAGCCTCAACACGGAAGAGGGGGGAAACCTCTTTTCTACGAGACCTCAAGGAAGAAGCTAAGGCAATGGACAACTCCACCCTCAACGAGCCTGACCAATGAAAGCCCTAGTATGGAACACACATGGTATCTGAAGCCCAGTTGCAGTGGCAATAGAGCCTTAGGCATCATCAAGAAACTCGGATTTCCCCACTCCCACAGAGTGGACGTTGTAGGGTTCTCTGGAGACATCTGGGTCCTCTGGAGGCAGGGGCATGTTGTCAATATTCTTCTCTCCCACAAACAGTTCATACACTGCAGCATCGAGGGTGTGCTTTACACCTTTGTGTATGCGAGCACCACCAGAAGGGGTAGGCACTTCCTCTGGAGCAAGCTTCGCGACATTGCGTCCACCGCCAATCTGCCCTGGATTGTCATTGGGGATTTTAATGTTGTCATGTATCCGTCAGAGAATTTCAGAAGCTCCATCTTCGATAGCGCCAACAGTAGAGACTTCATTGAGGCAGCTGAGGCCTGCGCCATCTACGACCTGGGGGCGAGCGGGGTTCGCACCACGTTCAGGAAGGGGCTTCTTCATGAGCGGCTGGATAGAGCCCTGGGCAATCAGCTTTGGATCGACCAAGCCAACCCAAGCTCGGTCCAAGTCCTGGAACACATGCATTCTGATCACGCCCCGCTCATGACGATGGATCCCACGCCCTCGCCGAAAAAACATATCCGGCAGTGCCGCACCTCGGTGCGCTGGGATTCTCTTCCCTCCTTCAACTCATTCCTCTGCTAGAACTGGCCTAGCGAGGCTCCACTAGGAGAAGTTGTCTCCATCTTTCTGAACAAAGCGTGTGATTGAAATCTCTCGAACAAGAAAACCGAACGACAAGGTAAGGATCGCATCTCCAACAAAATACGATGGAATCAATTACAACTCATTCTCTCCTATGACCCAGCGATAGTCCAAGATACCATTGCCCTACAAAACGTAGCTGGACCATATCCTTCACAGGGAGGAGGCGGAGTGGCAACAAAAAGCTTATTATGCCTGGATTAGATTGGGGGATAATAACACTCTTTATTTCCACTCCATCACCAAAGCTCGAAGATAGAGGAACAAAATCACCAGAATCAAAGATGCCTCTGGAGCGTGGATTGAAGACGAACATGCTACGAAATCCTTCATCCTATCTTTTTTCTCTAACGTCTACCAAGATCTTGATGCAGCGTCCAGGCTTGCCCACTACCGCGTTTTTCCTGGCGTCTTCACGCCTCCCATGGAGAGCCAACTTCACGCAATGAAGAAGGCTCCGGACACCAAAGAAATATGGCACACGCTGAAGACCATGCCTTCGCTTAAGGCACCAGGCCCCGACGGTGTGGACACATCTTTCTATCTAAGTAAATGGAGCTTTATACACCATTAACTGTGTGAGTTCATCAGGGGCCCGTTTGCAGGCGTCCCCCTACCTTTAGTGGCGGCAAACTCACAACATATTCTCATTCATAAAGTCCCCCATCAGGAAACGTGCTTGCATCTTAGACCCATCTCGCTCAACAATGAATGTACCAAGCTACTCTCGAAGGTGATAGCCCTCCGCCTCAAGCCATACCTCCGGGATTGGATATCGCCTTTCCAGTCAAGCTTCGTCCCTGGGAGACACATAGGAGATAGCATTGCTCTTGTTCAAGAGATCATTCACTCCATGGAATCTCGCACTAGCCACAAACACTTCTTTGCCTTGAACCTGGATTTAGCCAAGGCTTTTAATAAGCTCATTTGGCCCTTTATTGACCCTCAATAGAGCCTCTATACCCCACAACATCATACACATTATCCTCCAGACACTAGTACATAAATGGGTTATAACGTCACTACATGTAGGGTCGGTTTTTCAAAATAACCGACTTTATATGTCTAAAAAAAATGCGGGCACCACTTAAGACCTCTTAGGTCGGTTTTCTTAAATAAACCGACCTTGTAGTGTAACTCTATAGGGTCGGTTTTCCAAATAACCGACCTTATATGTCTATAAAAATGTGGGCACCACTTAAGACCTCTTGGGCCGCTTTTCTTAAAATAACCGACCTTGTATTGTATATCTATAGGGTCAGTTTTCCAAATAACCGACCTTATATGTCTATAAAAATGTGAGCACCACTTAAGACCTTTTGAGTCGCTTTTCTTAAAATAACCAACCTTGTAGTACATCTCTATAGGGTCGGTTTTTCTAAAATAAGAAACCTTATAGACAATTGGATTAGAAAGTCAAATACAAGTTTCCCGCGGCAAAAATTTGCTTGATTTTGGTTTCGCGCCTCGATCTATAGTGTCAGTTTTACCTTATAACCGACCCTACAGGGCTCCTCGGTCGGCAAATTTGTCGACCAAATAAGAGCTAAATTTCACGTATACAAGCACCTATAGGGTCGATTTTTTCCTTATAACCGAACCTACAGTCCTCCTCAGTTCATAACCTATAAGGTCGGTTTTTCCTTTAAAACCGACCTTAAAGGCCTCCTTTGTCGACAAATTCATCGACCGATATTTATTCTGGATCCAGATAGTTTCACGCATGTATAAGCACCTCTAGCGTCAGATTTGCACTTATAACCGACCTTAGAGACTTCCTCGGTCGACCAATACTTCGACCGATCACCTCGGTCGACCGATAAAGAGTCAGATTTCAAGTGTATAAGCAACTTTTAGGGTCGCTATTTTCTTTATAACCGACCTTAGAAGTCCATTCGGTCGACAATATTGTCGACCGAGAAAATTTAGGATTCAGTTTAGTATTTCACACATGAATAAGTACCTCTAGGGTCGGGTTTTTTCCTTAAAACCGACCCTAAAGGTACTTATGCGAAGGAAATCTGGCTATTTCTCAATCGACAAATTCGTCGACCGATATCTATTCTGGATCCAGATAGTTCACGCATGTATAAGCACCTCTAGCGTCAGATTTACACCTATAACCGACCTTAGAGCTTTTCTCGGTCGACAAATTCGTCGACCGATAAGGAGTCAGTTTTACTTAGAAGTCTATTCGGTCGACAATATTGTCGACCGAGATAAACTTAGGATCCAGTTTAGTATTTCACACATGAATAAGTACCTCTAGGGTCAGTTTTTTCCTTAAAACCGACCCTAGAGGTACTTAAGCGAAGGAAAGCTGGCTCTTTCTCGGTCGATGAATTGTTGACCGAAACACATCGGTCGATGAATTTGTCGATCGAGGACAACGACTAGAATATCAACCGTCGTAACGGCTAGAAAATCAACCATCGTAACGGCTAAAAAAATCAACCGTCGTAACGGCTAGAAATTCAACTGTCGTAACAGCTATGAATACGACCGTTGGCCGACTAGGAGAAGGGTCTAGAAAACGACCGTTGCGGGCGTCGGTCGACAAATTGTCGACCGAAATTGGCTCTGTTTTGCTATAAATAGCACCCAAAATGATCCATTTCTTCACACCTTCACATTCTCACTTCTCTAGCTCCTCTCTAGTGTATTCTTGTGAAAATCTTCAGCTTCTCTACATCCAATTCTTGCTTGCTATTTCTCCATTTCAAGGCAATGAAATGGATTCATCATCTACGCGCGGAAAGAAGCAAGTTACAGGTAGGAAAGGAAGGACTATCTCTTCAACGCTGTCGTTCATCAACGACGTCCCTTTCATCGACGCAGCTGCAGGCGACCGCTACCTGAGGATCTCTTCAAAAACTCCTCTTCCATGACGTCCAGTCGATGTCATGGACTTCCCAACATTGTCGATTTGGAGGAACTTTTCGAGGTGCAACATTTGATTGATTTTCTAAATCCCTCCTTCCATTCCTACTCCTCCAAAGTAGTTAATGAATTCTATGCCAATTTAGCCGAACATCCTGAACATGATTCCTTTTCCTCTATGGTTGGTGGGTATGGATTCTATTTTACTGAGGAGGGTATTCTTGATATGCTTGACATAGATATAGAAGAATATAAAAATTTTATTGATCTCACCAGAGGAACTCCACTCAACAAACTCTCCCAAGATGACACTACAATTAGCCTTAGTGATGTCAAAAGAGCCATCTTTCAATCAAATACGACTTGTCATGAAGATAGGGGTACCTATTATGCCATAAATTTAAAACCTGAAGCTAGGATAATAAATCTCATTGTTGCCACCAATATCCATCCTAGAGCAAACAAATCTGAAGTACCCACCTTTCGTATGTACCTTATTTATGACATTCTCAAAAGTATTCCCATAAACTTTATTTGTATCATCCTTAAGAATATGCTTGAGTTTTCTGGAAATCCACCTTATGCTGACTTTGTATGCCAAATCACTCAACATATTCTTAAGAAGAATATTGAGGATGACTTAGATTACACATGGGATAGAAAACCCCAAAACATAAGTAAAAATACGGTGGAAAAGATGGGAATCGACTTTGGCCACAAAAGGGCTAGGACTGAAGGGGAGACATCCACCCAAGACATACCTCCACCACCTCCTCCTACCAACCTACCCCATGATCCTATTACAAATACCTTGACATACATTACTGGCTCCCAATATCACCTAAGTAGGCAATTGGATTATAATCACCATGCCATGACTTATTTAAACCAAAGGATACAAACTCTCTCTCCTAACCAACCTGATGAATATGCCTGTTCCCTTAATCCTGGCATGATAAATCCATACAATCCTTCCTACAACTACTATCAAATTCCACCTCCACCATCTCCTGATCTCACACATACTCAGTTTTCCCCAATTCAACTTCAAGACATTGCTGCCCACTTTTGCTTTGATCGTGTTCCCACCTTTTTGGAGGCTTATGCCTTAACCATGACAGGTGCCTTGGAGTGGCAGACACTGGTCAAATATTATGGAGTTGAGCCCTTTCTTGGAAAAGACCCAGACATTGATGTAATCCTTTGGTCTTTTTAGTGAGATTATGAGATATCTTTGTAATGATGTAATGTATATCTTTTTATAAAGCAAGTATGTCATGTTTCATCTTATAAAGTGTATGGGCATTAAATTGTTATGAATAAAAGTGTTTTCCATGGCTTCATTTGGACATATACATGTTATATAAGAATATTGTTATTTCAAATGATTGAAAAATAAATTATGTCTAAATTTGACAAAGAATCACTTGGTTAATCTCATACACACACACTTGGTACTTAATTTAAAACATTGAAACAGGGTTAATCTCATTCGAAAATATTATCGACCGAGACACATTCGGTTGACAATATTATCGACCGAGGAGGACTTTAGGGTAGGTTTTTTTCCTTATAACCGATCCTAGAGCTCTTCTCGGTCGACAAATAGTCGACTGACAGAAATTTTGGATAGAGTTTAGTACTTTTCAAAATGTTATAAAGCATTGGGATCTCAATCTTTTGTCTCATTGTTGGGAATTCACATCCCTCAATACCACCATCATCACATTTGCTGATTCTGGGTATTCAAACCCTTAGTTCATCACTAAACATGGTTATCACTTATTAGGTAACTATTACCTTCAGGTCATCTGACCAAGGTATTCAGGATATTTGTTACACAAGCATCTCAATTTCATATCAACCATATCAATTTCATATCAACATCATGCAATACAAAAATAACATCTCTATTCCCTCATTAGGGTTAGAGTTTCCCATCTTTATCAATTAGGATTTCACATATCATCATCCCATATTGAAATTTCACATAACATTATCCCATATTAGGGTTTTTACACAACACCACCCTATATTAGGGTTTCACATAACATTTCCATATTAGGGTTTCACATAACATCATTCCATATTAGGGTTTCACATAACGTTATTCCATATTAGGGTTTCATATGACATCACCATATATTAAAGTTTCACATAACATCATTATTAGGGTTGTTTAAGCACTTCAGAGCTCACTCGGTCGACAAATTTGTCGACTGAGATAGAGTCATATTTCACGTGTATAAGCACATATAGGGTCGGTTTTTCCTTTATAACCGACTCTAAAACGTTCCCCGGTCGACGACATGAATTTTTGATCCAGTTTATTTCACGCATCTTCGGTCGACAAATTTGTTGACCGACATACATTCATTCGACGAATTTATCGACCGAATGGAACCAAATTTCTTTCTTAGAAGCACCTCTAGGGTCGATTTTTCTGATAACTGACCCTATAGGGAGTGTCGATCGACAATATTGTCGACCAACAATCCCTATAGTTTTAAGCACCTCTAGGGTCGATTATAAGAAAAAACTGACCCTAGAGGTGCTTATACGAAGGAAAACTTACTCCTTCTCGGTCGACAAATTGTTGACCGAAAAGAGCCAGATTTCTTCGTATTAGCACTTGTAGCGTTGGTTTTACCTAATACCCGACCCTAGAGGTCTTTTCGGTCGACAAATTCGTTGATCGAGTTTGCGTTTGATTGTTATTAAACAACCCGACACGGGCACCGTTTATCTGTAGCGTTGGTTTTTGGTTGTTAACCGACGCTATAGTTTTTCACTCCGTACAAAAAGTCAAAATTTTAGTCTTTCTTCCTCCCGCAAAACCTTTTTCTATGTTCTATTCTCTCTCCCGCGGCACCGCAAAACCCTTTTCTTTGTGTCATTCCGCCGTTTCCGCGAACCCTTCTCTCCGTGAAGCTGTTGCCGCCTCTCCGCGCCGCCAAGAGGATCGTGAAGCTCGTCGTCGCCGCCAAGAGGATCGTGAAGCTTTTCATCGCCGCCTTCCACTCTTCCTCCACAAAGCTCGTCGTTTCCGTGAAGCTTGTCGTTGTCGTGAAGCTCATCGTCGCCGCCTTCCACTCTTCCACGAAGGTCGTCGCCTCTCTGTGAAGGTCGTCTCTTTCTCCACGAAGGTCGCTGCCATTTCCAAGTAAGTTCGTCGCTTCCTTCGTTCCTTTGTTCCCTTACCTTCATTCCCGCCCGCCGCCATTGCTGCTTCCAGGTCCATCTCGGTCGACAATTAGTCGACCGAGAGCCCACCTACGCGTAGCGTCCAGGTCCACTCTCGGTCGACAATTCGTCGACCGAGAGTGGACCTGGACGCTGCACGCAGGTGGGCTCTCGGTCGATTAATTGTCGACTGAGATGGACCTGGAACTTATTTATGTGGGAGCTATAAATGTATTAATCATATTTGTTGTAATGTTCACAAATAGTTCTGAATATTATAATGATTTCAATCTTTGGACTGTTGGAAACGGCCTTACTTTGCTAATTTGTATAAGTATTTTCCATTTTATATGATTTGATAACCCAATAATAAAAACATGCATGTATTTTTTCATGTGTAATCATTATATAAATTTTAGAAATTAATACTAGATTAGACATGTGTACTCCTAGATTGACACTTTAGGGTTGATGCATGATGTTTAACTTAATATATAAATATGAAAATAATGCATTTATATATTAACTTAGAAACCCGTTCAAAATTTACTCATTAGGAGTAAACTTTGGATAGTCCCCGGTTTGGGACTGTTTTTCGATATTATAATCTCACTTAGGATATACCTGTATAATGTATGTCTAGTTTTGTAGATTATTTCAGTAGGATTTCTCCATTTGTTCTCTGGGTACATATGTGAGTGGTTATTTGCCATTTACATCGGTGTACTTGGAGAACTTAGGGGAAATACTGCTGAAATTTTCTTCAAAACGAAACATACATTATACAGTTACTAGTGAGATTAAATATTCAAAAATGGGATAGGTGGTACACTTTAGTATATAAAATTAACTTTCTATCAATAAAAACTTACAGATTATTATAGTATCAATATTAAACTGTTAGTTTTATAATAAATTTTAATGTGATATAGAAAATGGATCGAAGTTGGATGTCTATCAAGAACCGTTGCAATCCAAAGTTTGCCAAAGGTCTTGATGAATTTATCAGATTTGCTGAGGAACATAGGAAAATACCTACAAATAGGCTATATTGTCCATGTAGAAATTGTTGTAACAATTTGAAAGTTGATACTGGTGAGGAAATTAAGAATCATGTCTTATGCAATGGGATCATACAAGGTTATAATGAATGATATTGGCATGGAGAGAAATTGAATTATGGAGCAGAAAATGTCGATACTAATAGTTGTGGCATAGAAGATATAGATAATGATGATAATGTTAATGATGAACTGATTCAAGATGACCAGATTCAGGATGATATGGTTGATGAGATGCTACGTAGTTGTCGGGACAATGTCATTGATCCACCTTCTTTATTTGCATACATTGTCCATGATGCTGAAAAACCATTATATAAGGGTTGTACTAAGTTCACGAGGTTGAGTGTTGTGATGTGATTATACACTCTTAAAGCTCAAAACCGGTGGAGCGATAAGAGTTTCACTTCACTGTTGTCTTTGTTAAAGGAAATTCTTCCTGAAGGCAACGAGCTTCCAATTTCAACATATCAAGCAAAGAAAATAATGTGCCCAATGGGAATGGAGGCTAAGAAGCTTCATGCATGTCCAAATGATTGTGTGTTATTTCAGAAGGACTATAGTAATTTGATAAATTGTCCAAAATGTGGTGCGTCAAGGTATAAGACTACAAATTCAGCTAAGGCTAAAAATGGTTCTCCTGCCAAGGTGATGTGGTATCTACCAATAATACCACGATTTCAACGCTTATTTGCTAATACAAAAGATGTGCAAAATTTGTCTTGGCATGGGGAGTTAAAGGTCAATGATGATGGCGTCCTACGACATGCATCTGATTCACCACAATGGAAGAAAATTGATTTATTATACCCTCAATTTGGTAAAGAACCAAGAAACCTAAGACTTGGACTCTGTACAGATGGAATTAATCTCACGATTGTCACACCTTAATGCAACAAATTTTACATGTGGCTATTCGATCTATATTGCCGAAGCATGTAAGGTTTGTAATCAAAAGACTCTGTTTCTTCTTCAATGAAATATGCAACAAAGTGATACATCCTGATACTCTCGATAAATTACAGAAAGATGTAATTGTTACCATGTGTTAGCTTGAAATGTACTTTCCTCCTTCATTTTTTGATATCACGGTTCATCTTGTAGTACATATTACAAGGGAGGAGAAGATGTTGGGTCCAATTTTCTTACACTGGATGTATCCATTTGAACACTACATGAGTGTTTTTAAAGGTGATGTTCGGAATCGTTATCGTCCTGAAGGGAGTATTGTTGAGGGTTACGTGGCTAGGGAGGTGATGGACTTTTGTAATGATTTTTTGAATTGCAATGAAACTTGTAGCGATCAAAAAAATTCCCATCACACTAGATCTTATTGTGGCAAAGGAACTCTGGGAGGATGAGTGAAAGGAATCAGTCGTGAGTTGTGGGAACAAGCGCATTTGTATATTTTACACAACATCGATGAAGTTAGTAGCTACATCACAGAACACAATGATCTCATCAAGAGAAATCATTCACGATCCAGTTCAATGTGGCTTGCAAGAGAGAATAATCGAACATTTATTAGGTGTTTTGAAGAGAAAGTATTTAATCAACTATCTGAATCACCAAATTATGTTTCTGAGAACATAAAATGGCTCGCCTTTAAGCCAAAAATGGATATCATGTCATATGAAGGTTATGACATTACCGGATTTTCATACTACACAAAACGTTAAGATGAAAGTAGTGTAGTTCAAAATAGTGGGGTCAGTGTTAAAGCTTGTTCATTGTATTTTGCTAGTGCCAAAGATAAAAGACCACGCGAAGCTGAGATGTCATATTATGGCGTCATTGAGGACATATGGGAAATAGACTATACAAATTTTCGAGTTCCTATATTTAGGTGTAATTGGGTTGACAACAACAAAGGAGTTTTGGTGGATGAGTTGGGTTTCAAATTGGTGAATTTTGAAAATATTGGTTTCAAAGATGAGCCATTCATAATGGCAAACCAAGCAAAACAAGTATTCAATATTGATGACCCGGCAAATAAAAATTGGTCTGTCGTTCTTAATGGAAAAAGACAGTTTACTGTAGATCCTATAAATGAAGAAGAATACTACGAAAAGTATGATGATTCCAGTCCATTCTCAGTTGGTTTGGCAAGTGTAAATGTTGAATATAACACCGATGAATATTATAAACGTCAAGACCATGTTGAAGGAATTTTCCTTGACTAACAACTCAACCAATACTAAAGACATGTATTCTTTGAATTATTAATTTTATTATCATGTATACCTTATCACTTGTGCTTTTATTATCACTTATTTTTTTTATCATGTATACTTGCAGGTTCTAAAATGGCGAGTGAAGATGAACATTTTGAGCATGAGCACCATGAAGATGAACATTCTGAGCATGAGCACCATGAGGATGGTAGTGGTGATGCTAAGAACAGTAGAGGTCCTACATTGATGCGTAGGCTGCAGGAGCTCAGGGCTAAAGGGGATAAATTGCCAGTCTAGTTTGATATGACAGGAGCACCTGTTGGGGAACATGCTAGTTCTTTCAAGCATTACGTAGGGGCGACCGCGCGCACTAAGGTGCCAATAGATATAGAAAATTGGCATGATGTTCCTAATGCCAAAAAAGACCTCATATGGAAAGATAAATCTGTGAGTGGAAGTGATATCATTTTGATATGTTTTTTATCTATTAATTCTTATTTAGTTTGCTTGGAATTAATTCCTTTTCAAAACAACATTATTAATTGCTTCTTTTGTATGTATACGGTGTTTTTCATCTAAATGAAAAAGATCACAAGAAAAGAGTGCTACAACGTTGTGGTGTACGATGGAGGGGTTTTAAGACATATCTTGTAAGGGAATTTATAAATAATCCTAAACAAAAGAAGAAAGCTACAGATGTATATATTTTTATAGATCCTGAGGTGTGGGAAAGATTTTTTGCAGCTAGGAGATCGGAAGAGTTTCAGGTAATAAAGATTGTGATGTATTGTATGAATATTTAATTTTGATACAATTAAGGAGGTGAATCTTTTTATACATGTTTGCCAAGTCTAAATTGCAATACCTCGTTTTAAATGATCAGGCTATTCACCATGCTCAAAAGGAAAGACGGGCTAAAAATGTGCATGACCATCACTTGGGGCCCGGTGGTTATGCCTTCCGCCGCCAACTACAAGAGAAGCAATCATCTTCTGGAGAAGAATCGAGTACAACTCAAGTTGAGCGACCACCCCGACACATGACATGGATTGATGCTAGAAAGAATCGAGCCGGTGAAATTGTCAACTCTGCAACCAAGGAGGTGGCACAAAAGATGGTATGTTTATCCCAACTAAGTAAAGAGTAACTCCCACAATCTTAGATTTATTTATATCTAATTGATATTGTGATTTAATATTTTTATTAACTATGAATAGATTGATCTCCACGAGCAAAGGAAGGAAGGAAAGTTCATCCCAACTGGCTACATGGATGAACTAGCAGTTGCTCTTGGTACGAAGGAGCATCCTGGCCGTGTTAGGGGATTAGGAGCTGGCATAGGATTCAAGTCTTATTTTGGCCCTTCGCAAACTAAAAGAGGTCGTGCAGGAGGTCTGATGCGATGATTCTGAGTCGCATATATAGACCAGTTTGATATGTGTTTTATGCTTTTATTAGTCATTTTTATGGTTAATATCGCATTATTCATCCACTTTGGTCTTTACTGCTATTTTATGTCAAATCTCCTTCAATTCATCGTTTTGAGCATTAATTGTCAAAATACTATTATTTATGTGAACTTATTTGGTTTCATGGTTGAATTTCAAGAAGAACGAGTATTTGCTTCCGTCGATACCATCGACTTGGTCACAGGTTGCCAGCCGAAAGGAGCAGCAAAGAGTCGATACCATCGAATAGGATGTCGATGGTATTGAGACACCTTCAGGTTGCTGGCGAAGAAGCAGTCGATAGTATCGACACCACGTCGATACCATCGACGCATGGAGGCTACAACGACACAAAATGACAAAACCGTAGCTACAGGGTAGTCGATACCATCGACCCACGTCGATGGTATCGAGACTACATCAGGCACTCGGACGAAAGGAAAGAAGGGCTGCCGCTACCACACTGAGTTGATACCATCGACTCGCGTCGATGGTATCGACGCCGTAGGATATGAGTTGGTTTCCTAATGATCTCAATCGGACGACTACGGTTAATTAGTGACCTAATGACTGGGATATAGCTAATGACAGCCGCCAGAAGGAGGGGATCATCTCATTTTGCCATTGCACGAGTACCGAGGAGCAGTAGAGAGGAGAACAGAGGCAAGGAGCTCATACCAGTTGATCCAGAGGCCGAAGAAGACGGATTCTACCACCGAAAGGCGGGAGAGCACGCGTTCTACGCCAAGGATTTACTGGTTCTTCTCCGTTCAGGGGTTTCACCTCTCATTTCACGTTTTTCTTATGATTTCCCTTATCTCTACCTTGTACTTGTTTGAGATGAACATGCGGGGCTAATCTCCTTTGTCTTTAGGACCGGGAGTAGCCCGGAAATTTGTTGTATGACAATTTTATAGTGATAATTCATATTTTATCTCTTAAATCCGTTGTATGATTTCTTTTTCTCAATATATTGTTATGCTTGATCGCCATAATAATAACCTAATGCCCTTAATCACTTTGAAAGAAGGATTAATGGCTGAAAATAGATGAAATGCACATTAATCGATAAATCCCTTGACCAAGGTGGTGTAAAATTAATGGTGGATACTGAGAGATCGTTCATAATGCACCTAGATAGGATATAGGTTACTACGACGGTGGAACCGACCTAAACTAAGGTAGTGAATTGCACCACGACAGTGGGCAATTCTATTTTCAAGCCACTACCCGGATAGAGAGATAAAATTGAGGCATTATATGAAATCTAATACAATGAAAACCCGCGGTGAAACCGCAATCCTAAAGATACCCTTTTGAATTGGTTAAATTAACATTTAATCGATCGTTTGTTTTGTTTTATTTTCTTTTTCTTATTTTAATTTTCACAACAACCCTACATTTTTCATTCGGCTTAGATGATCGCGAATAGTTAGTAGGAGTCTCCAACAATTCCAGTATCCCTGTGTTTGACTCGGGCCTCACAAGGCCTGTATTACTTCGACGCGTTCTCTTGCGTTTCAGCGCATAGTATAATTTCGTCAAGTTTTTGGCGTCGTTGTCGGGGATACGGCGAATTGTTGGCACTTTGAGTGCTACGAGCGGCCATTCTAGGTCACATTTTTTTATTATTTTAAAAAAAATTCAAAATATCTCTAAATTGTTCATTAATTTCATTCCTCGTCATAACACTATACTAAACTCAAATTTCATTATTTCAAGTGCGGTGTATGGTGCGGACGCGTAGCACGGACTACACGCTACACACACCCGAGGTTCCACTGACGGGACCTAAGGACGAGGATTATCACGAGCAAGAGCAACAAGGAGAAGTAGATTCTGAAGCTGAACAGGAAAATATGGCTGAGGCACAGACTATATGGGAGAAGATCAAGGCTTCTTCCTCATCAGCTTCCAAAGGGCCTTTAAAGAAGCAGGCAATCAACATACCTACATATAAAATTGATCCGGCTTTGATAAATTTGGTGAAATCCAATGCTTTTCATGGACTGAAGAATGAGGACCCCATTGCACACATCAGCTAGTTTGTTGAGAACTGTGACATGGTGAAAATCGACAGGTTCCCACAGGATTCACTGTATCTAAAGCTTTTCCCGAGTTCACTGGCAGGAGCCGCGCGAGAATGGCTACACAATTTCGATGATGAGTTTGTGGAGACCTGGGATCATATGGTGGAGGTCTTCTTTGAGAGGTTCTTTCCTCCTGAGAAGACTAATGACATGATCCGGAAGATTCACAACTTTACCCAACAAGCCGGTGAAACATATTCTGAGACCTGGGAGAGGTTTCAGGTCATGCTGAGGAGGTGCCCACATCACGGGCTGGATAAAGAGACGCAGGTGAAAATCTTCTATTTTTCTCTCTCTGAGCACGATAGGAGTAATTTGGATTCAGCTGGGTCAGGATTTTTTCTGAACAATACGGACACCAGAGGACACCAGATGCTGGGAGATACTAAAGAATATGGCTAGAAAGTCATGGGGTGAGAGAGAAAGAGGCCTGGTAGAGCAAGCTCGAGTAGCAGGTGAGTCTAAGGCAATGAAAGAGTTAAATGAGAAGATGGATCTTCTCGCAAAGAAGCTACTGGAAAAGGAGGGTAATGAGTCTGAGGATGAGGCTCAAATCAAATACATGAGACAACAGCAAGGTTATAGGAACAATGATTATTCATGGAGAAAAGACAAAAAGTTCTCATGGAAGGATCCAAACAATTTTCTACAGGATCCGGATGCCAAACCCCTGCCAGTGACAGAAGACAAGAGCACGGAGTTGCTCAATCAAGTCATAAAGCAAAATCAAGAGCTAATGTATACGTTTGGCCAGCAAATCAAGCAGCAAGGAGAGTACATGAACCAATTCGGGCAAACATTGCAGAGCCATGGGGCGCAAATGAGGACCATTGAGACATCTATGACACAGATGGAAGCAGAGATTGCCAGTTTGAAGAAACCAGCACATCCAGGTTTTCTGGGAAACACCAATGTTCCAGGGGGAAACCAGCAAGCAAAGGCAATCTTGCTAAGAAGCGGCAAGAAATTGTTGAATCCAAGAGCCGAGGAGACAAGCACACCACAGGCTGTGATAGAAGGCGAGGTCAATGAGGAGCAGCCCACACTAGTCACAGGGCAGGTTGATGACACAACCGTGGATGATATTGAAGAGCAGGTTGCAGAAGAGGAACCTCAGAAAAAGACACCTTATGTGCCACCTCACCAAAGGGCACAAGCTGTTCCGGTCCCGTATCCAAATAGTGCTAAGGCAAGGAAGGCAGATGCGCAGTTCAAGAAGTTCTTGGACAGTTTATGGAAGTTGTCAGTCAATATCCCTCTATTGGAGGCCATTGAGCAAATTCCTTCATATGGGAAATTCCTAAAGGACGTCATTATGAAGAAAAGGAAAATTCCAGACACGGAAGTGGTCGTTTTCAAGGAGCAAGTGAGTGCCTTCATCATGGGAACTTTACCGCCAAAGAGGCAAGATCCAGGGTGCTTTAACATTTCTTGTTATATTAGGAAGGTTAAATTCGGTGAAGCGTTATGTGACTCAGGGGCAAGCATCAACTTGATGCCCCTTTCTACATTCAAAAAGCTGGGATTAAAGGAGTCACGGCCAAGCAATATGACGATTCAATTGGCGGATAACTCTGTGGTAAAACCTTATGGAATCTGTGAAGATGTGTTAGTGAAGGTGGATAGATTTGTCTTTCCAGCCGATTTTGTAGTCATGGAGATGCAGGATGAACATGGCAACGAGCTGTTACATGGACGCCCTTTCCAAGCTACAGCCGATATGATCTTAGATATGGGGAGAGGTCGCTTGACCTTGGGCATAGCCGATGACTGTTTTGAGATGGTCATGCCTTCTAGTGCTGTGTCATCTAAGGCAAAGGAACAATGCAATGTGGTAAAACACCTGGATAGTAATATTTCACTCTGTCTTGGGAAGACATTTCTTGACATGGCTCATGTGATGAGAAAGGTGGACAATGGAAATTTGGCTATGGATATCATTGATCAGACCAAAGTAGTTTCTCTGTGCAAAGTTGTGGGGTTCCCGAATGATGAGGATGAGGACATCCCGCCTTCCATGGAAGATGATGTAATTGCTATTTTTGTTTCTAATGCATACCTGGAATTACCATTGGAGGCTTGCTTGTTAAATATTACACATGATTGGATACAGATCAATTCACTCAAGGAGTGCGCTAAAATGCTTCAGATGCTTCCATGCTTCTATGCGAGGCATTATGAAGATTTATATGAACTCCCCCCGCCGCTCCAATCATCTCTGATCAGCTCGCCAGAGTTGGAACTAAAGCCGCTGCCCCCGCATCTCAAATATGTCTTCCTAGCTGGGGAGGACAAGTTACCCGTGATCATCTCTGCTTATCTGAGTGCAGATGAGGAGGAACAAATGTTGATAGTGCTGAAGAACCACCGGGGAGCGTTTGGGTGGTCTGTTGCAGATATCAAGGGGATTTCCCCTACTCTATGTCAGCACAAGATTCGGCTCGAGGAGGGAGCCAAGCCCGAGATTCAACCTCAACGATGTCTCAATCCAAGCATGATGGAGGTTGTGAAGAAGGAGGTCATTAAACTTCTTGCTGCGGGCATTATTTACGCCATATCAGACTCGACATGGGTGAATCCCACATAGGTAGTCCCTAAGAAGGGGGGAATTACTGTCACCCGAAATATGTTAAATGAACCTGTCACCACCTGATTGGTAACCGGGTGGTGAGTTTGTATCAATTACCGCTGTTTGAATGCCGCCACGCTAAAGGATCACTTTCCTTTACCTTTCATTGATCAAATCTTAGAGCGTCTTGCCGGCCGATCGCATTTCTGTTTTCTTGACGGGTACTCGGGGTACAACCAGATTTCAATTGATCCTTTGGATCAAGAGAAGTCTACTTTCACTTGTCCCTATGGGACTTTCGCGTACCGTCGAATGCCTTTTGGTTTATGCAATGCACCTGCGACGTTTCAACGTTGTATGCTCTCCATATTTTCTAACATGGTAGAGCGTTGTCTCGAAGTTTTTATGGATGACTTCTCGGTGTATGGTGCATCGTTTGATGAATGTATTTATAATTTGGACAAAGTTTTATAGAACTGTGAGGACACACATTTGGTCCTCAACTGGGAGAAATGTCACATGATGGTGACTGAAGGGATCGTGCTAGGACACAAGGTGTCTAGCAAAGGTTTAGAGGTTGATCCGGTCAAAATTGAGGTCATTTCCAAGTTGCCCCCACCAAATTCTGTTAAAGGGGTAAGAAGTTTCTTGGGACACGCCGGATTCTATCGTCGATTTATAAAAGATTTTTCTAAAATCGCGAAACCTCTATCTGAGCTTTTGGAGAAAGATGATGTATTTGATTTCAATGATAAGTGTCTACATGCATTTGAAGTTTTAAAAGAAAGATTGATTTCTGCACCGGTTGTTCAAATGCCGGATTGGACGAAACCGTTCGAACTAATGTGTGATGCCTCGGACTTTGCGGTAGGAGCTGTGTTGGGGCAGCGGGTGGACAATAAGCCCGCCGTGATTTTCTACGCTTCAAAGACTTTGAATGACGCCCAATTAAATTATACAACTACTGAGAAAGAATTGCTCGTCGTTGTTTTCGCTTTCGAAAAATTCCGGTAGTATTTAGTGGGATCTAAAGTAGTTGTATGGACTGACCATGCCACAATCAAATACTTAATGGAAAAAAAGACGCAAAGCCTAGACTTATTAGGTGGATTTTGATCTTACAGGAATTTGACATCGAAATCAAGGATAAATCTGGGATTGAAAACGTTGTTGCTGATCATTTGTCTAGGTTAGAAAGGGTGGATGAAAAAGATTTACATATACCCATAACCGAGATGTTTCTGGATGAACAAATTTTGAAAATTAACTCTAAGGATCCTTGGTTTGCTGAGATTGTAAATTATTTGGCTTGCGGGATCATCCCGGAAGATTGGTCATATCAGGAGAAGAAAAGATTTTTCCATTCCTTACGATACTATTTTTGGGATGACCCAATTCTTCTTAAGCAATGCAGGGACAATATCTTACGCAGGTGTGTGCCTGAAGTGGAGTACGAGAGAGTTTTACGTCATTGCCACGCTTCACCTACGGGAGGACACCACGCCAGATCGCGCACGGCAGCTAAAGTTTTGGAGAGTGGCCTTTATTGGCCAACTTTGTTTCGAGATGCCTACGATTTTGTGAGGCAATATGATTCCTGCCAACGAGCAGGTAATATCTCAAAGCGATAGGAGATGCCCCTGAATGTGTTTCAGGAAGTAGAGGTATTTGATTTGTGGGGCATAGATTTTGTGGGACCCTTTGTGTCCTCCAACTCCAATTTATATATTTTATTAGCAGTTGATTATGTGTCGAAGTGGGTGGAATCAATACCCACAAGGACTAATGATTCCACTGTAGTGTGCAGATTTGTGAAAGAAAATATTTTCTGCAGGTTTGGGGTACCCCGAATGATAATCAGTGATGGGGGTACGCATTTTAGGAATCAGAAGTTCTCGACATTATTGAAGAAATATGGGGTTAAGCACAACATTAGTACCCCATATCACCCGCAGACGCAAGGCCAGGTGGAAGTCTCCAACCGTGAAATTAAGAACATTCTAGAGCGTACGGTGGCGTCCATGAGAAAAAATTGGAGTGCCTTATTGTCGGATGCATTGTGGGCATACAGGACAGCGTACAAAACACCTATAGGCACCACGCCTTTTAGGTTGGCGTATGGCCGGGCTTGTCACTTGCCGGTAGAATTGGAGCACAAAGTGCATTGGGTGCTGAGAAGGCTAAATTTGAGTTACAATGAAGCGGGGAGGAAAAGACTGCTGGAATTGAACGAGTTGGACGAGATACGGATGACGGCGTATGAGAACGCACAGATATACAAGGAGTGCACAAAGCTGATCCACGACCACCACATCCAGTTGCGCACGTTCAAGAAGGGAGATAGTGTTTTGTTGTTCAATTCACGACTCAAGTTGCATCCCGGGAAGCTCAAATCCCAGTGGACCGTTCGTGGTAGAAGAGGTCAAACCACACAGCACGATCTTAGTGCGTGATGAAGACACCACGTTTTTGGTGAATGGACAAAGGCTAAAGCTCTATTTTGGTGAGAATTATAAGAGGAAGGTGAATGAGGTAAAACTCATTTCACTTTCGGATGAATGAGGTGCCCTAAAGCCGTCTAGCCTAAGACGTTAAATAAGGGCGCTTGTTGGGAGGCAACCCAACCATCGGTACCGTAGATTAAGTTTATGTACAATCATAGGTTGAATTGCTTTGGTTCAATTTTTAGTGTAAAAAAGATGTCGTGATCAATTTGTTCTATGTGCAGGCTGAAGCAGAGTCGATACCATCGACAGCCAAGTCGATGGTATCGACACAGCTACAGGTTGACGACTGCAAAATTTGGCTCTGCGTCGATACCATCGACAGCCTCGTCGATGGTATCGACTTACCTACAGGCAGGTCACGGAGAAAAAGTCGATGGTATCGAGATAGCCGTCGATACCATCGAGATCTCTGGAGATTTACAGACAAAATCTACTCAGTGAAGTTGATACCATTGACGGCCAAGTCGATGGTATCGGCAAAGCTACAGGTTGAGATGCAAAGCGGAGGTGTTGCAACAAAGAAAAGTCGATACCATTGACCCGAGTCGATGGTATCGACCATCCACGTCAGCGATCCGCGTAAATGAATCAACGGCGATTGCGGCTTCCACATCATCGATCCGGGTGCAGTGTCGATGGTATCGACACGTCAGCGATCCGAGTTGCGAAATCCAGCCATCGACGACCGTCGATACCAGTGAGGGGGAGGATAGCATCGACAAGTGTCGATACCATCGACTCGCGTCGATGGTATCGACGGGCCAACAGTGGCGCTGACCAAGTCTATTTAAGGAGATTGAGTGCGTCAGTTGACGTCACACCTTTAGAGCACTTTTCCTCCTTTGCGTCGAGCACTCCCCCGAGCCATCCAAGACCGATGAAAAGCATCCCCGGGCTACGATCTTCACCGAGCGGAGATTCAATTCTCCATCTTCACCGAGTTCTTCTTCTAATCCCTTTTCTCGTCGCAACAATGGTGCGTACAGCTGGAGCTTCTTCCTCAAGCGCTCGTGGGGTGGACATTCCCGAGTTCGTGCCACCGCCGCCATCATCGGTCACACGTCCTTGACTCATCCATCCATCTGCGGAGGTGAAGAAGGTGTATGAGGAAATCCTTAAGCGCAAGATCGATCCCACCCAATACGTGGACCCGAAGATGCTCTGTGATCTTGGCTTCAAGGCCAATCTGGATTACGTACTGAAGGGGAAGGCCCACCAAACCGGCCATGGACACGATGAGCTTGAGTGTCATGAAGACGGGCATCCATTCTTCGGCGAGTGGCCGACGTATAAAGAGCTGGTGGCAGAATTCATGGCGTCGCGGGACGTCTGTGTGGTGCCCAACGAGATATTAGCAAGCGACCGCGAGTGGGAGAAGGGCAGGGTGTCTTTTCGGCTCTACAACCACGACTACACCATCACCCTCGAGCAGTTCAACAACATCTTCAACTGGAACCACTCGCGGTACGACTACAGGCGGCTGGATAACCGCACCAACTACGACGCTATCTTCTCCGAGTTGGTGACGGTGCCACAAGGGAAGTCGGTGAGCTACCACAATGCCACGGTAGCCGACTTCGAGCACCCATTCATCCGGGTCTTGGACCGGATGTTGAGATCCACCTTGTTTGCTCGGGGCGATCTGGCCCTTAGCAAGTTTCATGAGTCAGACCTTTTCTTCCTGTACCAACTCCTACACCGACGAGAATGCAACTCGGACGCGTTCTGTCTACAACGAGTTTTGGCAGTGAAGAGGAGCACGAGAAAAGCCCTGATTCATTTTGGTGGGCTTATCACTAAGGTGGCTATGTATTTGGGCTTGAATCTGTAGCAACAGACTCCTCTCTCTACATGCAGCAAGGTCAACTTGCAGCATCTCCACTGTTCCAATCTCATACTCCTCCGCAATGGCATGGCGTTCGCACATTGCCATGTCAATCAAGCATATCAGGAGTGTTCCCTCCCCGACCCTGTCTTCAACATCGACGACGCATAACATTTCCGATGGCCAATCATAGCCATCGACTCCGATGAAGAAGACGGAGGCAACAACGATGGTGACAACGACGAGGTGGCGGAAGAGGAGGAAGAGGCGTTCACACCTCTTCGATCACGAGTGGCACCCATGAAGCGCCCTAGGATGCATCCTGGTGCATCTTCATCTTCTCCGCATCCGCCTCCACCACCACAGCCCTCGCAGCCGAGCGAGGATGTCTATTCTATGCAGGGCATGTACACAATGCTTCAAGACGTCCAGCAGACGTAGCACAGCCACACAGCTGCGTACGCCAGTATTCAAGACACCACCAACCGACTCTTCATCAACCAGCAGGCGATCTTAGAGAATGAGTGCCTTCTTTTCACAAATAAGGAGAACATCCATGATCGGCTGCACAGGATGGAGCAACAGCAGCAACAACTATTTTTCGATCATTACTGGAGCCGGAATTATTTTGGGGGGTATCCACAGCTTCCGCCGATGCCTTAGTATGATCTGAATTTCTAGGGGCAATACCCGTATTGGGACCCCACGGTGCCGCAATACCCGCCTCCACCACCTCAAGAGTGATCTGGGATCACTGTTCCAATCTTTAAGTTTGTTTTTGACTATGAGGCCATAGTCGAATTCAAGCTTAGGGGGGTAGTTGGAACAACTTTATCTCTTTTAGTGTTTTTAGTTTTTAATTTTATTTGTTTTTGTTCTTTTTAGTTGTTTCTTGCAAATTTAGTTCTGTAGGATCCACATGCTATCTAGTGTAATTGTGGATGTCATAGAGTTGTGTTATCTCATTTATGGTGCATGGGAAAATTAAGGGAAAATTAAAAATTTTGTGTGTCTGGAAAGCTTGCATTGTTTAACCTTTGGCACATATCCTACGAAAATGATTGGTTTTGTCAACTATAAAACAAAATTTCACAACTGTATCTCTAATGATTCATGAGAGTGGAGGGAACAAAGTGTTTGAACCTAAACTGACCAAATGGTAATGTGACTTTAATCGGATGTAAGGGAGAGAAACCTCTTAACTACTACACATATCAGTAAGGAGGGACACATAATATCTTTCTAAGGTTCAGTCATCTAATCTTGTGATCTTTCCACCTTTTCATTTTCATAATCCACCATAAGAATTGGAAGTAATTTACAGTTTTAACTTCTTTGATTGCATTACACGTAGATAGGATTTTCATTAATTCTTTTTCCATATGTTTTGCATAAAAAGAAAAAAATATAGAATAATGATACATGCACATTACCCTGCATGCCATGTAGTTGCATTCATAATAGCCATGCATAAGTTATATCATGTATCTCAATTTTTCTCCAAAGGTGAATCAAATTGTTCCATACCTTCTAAATAGTGCAAATATTGAATATGCAGGATAAGAAAACAATCCCATTAAATATTCATCGTCAAATTATGGATATAAGGGTTTGAGAAAAAAAAAGAAAAAAAGAGAAAATTTTGAAAAAAAATCTGCATATCTCTTGAAAAAAAAAAGTTATTTAGAAGTAATTAGAATAATAAGGAGAAAGGAACGCAATATCACCTGGATTTCAAGATAATTGAGTACATGATGTAACTTATTAGATGTCTATCTTGTTTTGAGATGGATGATTAGTACATGCATCAATCCACCAAATTTTAGACATTAGGGCATTTTTCATGTGCATTTGCATTACTTAGGACATTTTTGTTTTATGCATGTTGGAACTGAATAGTACTTCCACTTTCTTCCATGAGCCACCCATTTCCATCCACCCGTTGCTCGGATTGGTAGGCCACCGTGAATTTCTCCTCACTAATGTATATCAGGAGAACTACTTCCATGTAGATGGTAGTTAGGGCGAGCAATGTAGTGTAGGAGATCACAAGATGCACCACGTCTGAACCGGCGAGTTTTATTATGTTAACTGCCTTATGTGATAGTGTTCATCAGTTTTGAGGTCAATTTCTTTTATTGATGATTACTGTCGCCTTTAGGGCAATTACCATTTCGTGGTTAGATAGGGCCGGTATGTGAATGTCCGGTGGGAGTTATATGGGGTGTTGGTTGTGGTGTTTTGTTCTTCAGTTGACATTAGCAATTCTATTCTTAGGATTAGTTGCTCGAGGGCGAGCAAAGTTCAAGCTTAGGGGAGTTTGATGCGATGATTCCGAGTCACATATATAGACCAGTTTGATATGTGTTTTATGCTTTTATTAGTCATTTTTATGGTTAATATTGCATTATTCATCCACTTTGGTCTTTACTGCTATTTTATGTCAAATCCCCTTCAATTCATCGTTTTGAGCATTAATTGTCAAAATACTATTATTTATGTGAACTTATTTGGTTTCATGGTTGAATTTCAGGAAGAACGAGTATTTGCTTCCGTCGATACCATCGACTTGGTCACATGTTGCCAGGCAAAAGGAGCAGCAAAGAGTTGATACCATCGACTGGGATTTCAATGGTATCGAGACACCTTCAGGTTGCTGGCGAAGAAGCAGTCGATAGTATCGACACCACGTCGATACCATCGACGCATGGAGGCTATAGCGACACAAAACGATAAAACCATCGCTACAGGGTAGTCGATACCATCGACCCGCGTCGATGGTATCGAGACTACGTCAGGCACTCAGACGAAAGGAAAGAAGGGCTGCCGCTACCACACTGAGTCGATACCATCGACTCGCGTCGATGGTATCGACACCGTAGGATATGAGTTGGTTTCCTAATGATCTCAATCGGACGGCTATGGTTAATTAGTGACCTAATGACCGGGATATAGCTAATGACGGCCGCCAGAAGGAGGGGATCATCTCATTTTGTCATTGCACGAGTACCGAGGAGCAGTAGAGAGGAGAACAGAGGCAAGGAGCTCATACCAGTTGATCAGGAGGCCGAAGAAGACGGATTCTACCACCGAAAGGCGGGAGAGCACACGTTCTACGCCAAGGATCTACCAGTTCTTCTCCGTTCAGGGGTTTCACCTCTCATTTCATGTTTTTCTTATGATTTCCCTTATCTCTACCTTGTACTTGTTTGAGATGAACATGCAGAGCTAATCCCCTTCATCTTTAGGACTGGGAGTAGCCTGAGAATTCGTTGTATGACAATTTTATAGTGATAATTCATATTTTATCTCTTAAATCCGTGGTATGATTTTATTTTCTCAATATATTGTTATGTTTGATCACCATAATAATAACCTAATGCCCTTAATCACTTTGAAAGAAGGATTAACGGCTGAAAAGAGATGAAATGCACATTAATCGATAAATCCCTTGACCAAGGTGGTGTAAAATTAATGGTGGATACTGAGAGATTGTTCATAATGCACCTAGCTAGGATATAGGTTACTACGACGGTGGAACCGACCTAGACTAAGGTAGTGAATTGCACCACGACAGTGGGTAATTCTATTTTCAGGCCACTACCCGGATAGAGAGATAAAATTGAGGCATTATATGAAATCGAATACAATGAAAACCCGCGGTGAAACCGCAATACTAAAGATACCCTTTTGAATTGGTTAAATTAACATTTAATCGATCGTTTGTTTTGTTTTATTTTCTTTTTATTATTTTAATTTTCACAACAACCCTACATTTTTCATTCGGCTTAGCTGATCGCAAATAGTTAGTAGGACTCTCCAACAATTCCAGTATCCCTGTGTTCGACTCGGGCCTCACAAGGCCTGTATTACTTCGACGCGTTCTCTTGCGTTTCAGCGCATAGTATAATTGCGTCAAGGTCTTACACAAGAGGATGTTGAAACATTAGTAGCGCAAAAAGTAAAAGAAATAATGTCTTCATATCAGCCTACTCAACCTATTCATACTGCGCGTCTCTCAAGTGATGAGGTACAAGCCCATGCTCCAGTTGTAGAAGGTCATGGGAGCACTCCCGATGACCCACCACAACAATCTACAGTAAGTTTTTGTTCTATATGTTGTGTTATTAGTATGATAAATATATGATAATATATATAGTTGTAACATGTATCTGTTCTACTGTTTCTTATATAACTTATATTATTTTAATCTAGGTTGGTATGAACTGTAAACTTGCAGTGGAGGTTCTAGAATATAATGTTGTGGAAGCGGGCAAGGTGTACAACCTTGGTGGTACATTGCATTGCCAAAAAATTACTGATGACATTTGTCGTGTGTCCATCCATCTTGTGTATGACGGAATGGGGGACAAACCACTACCCATACCTAATCCTGAATATAGTACAGTTGAAGAAGATGAGGGTGCTATGGTGGGTTGGCCTAGACACTTGGTTATCAGTGACAAGGTATACCTTATTTCTACCATATTTTTCATATTTGACTGCATATATGAACTCATGTAATATAAGTATGTAATTTAATTAACAGGTTTGTAAACCAAAAAGTAAAACTTCTGCTAGTCGTCCTCCTATGCCCAAGCCATCTTTCATTCCCGAAACTACATTCGACGAATTGGGAAGCAAATCGAAATGTTTGTGTCGATACTTAGCCAACCAAAGATCGGGATCACATATGTTGGTCAAGTTAACAGAAGATGCAGTTGGGAGGGACTTTGAGAATTTTATTTTTCTTGATGATATTATAGAGTTGTTCCGATATGATTGGTTGAACACTTCGATAATAGAAGTATGGATAAGGTAAGGATCTATCAAAATATATAGAAAATTCCAATACACATTTTTAGCTTATTTCTACATTTGAAAATAATTACAAATGTTTAACAGCCATTTATATACCGAGGTCACCAACTTTGATATAAAGAATATTGTATTCTTAGTGCCTTCGGTCACTAGTCAGGTGGAGAAAAATATTGAGGATGTGAATGATTACTTCTCTGATGCATTCAAATATTTTGCTAGTGATGGGCAGGAAATTATCCTAATTCCTTTTAACGTCCAGTAAGTATTATTATTCAATATAATTTTAATAATGAATAAAACTATTTATTTTAATGTTTGTTTTATTCTTACTCAGAGCTAGACATTGGGAATTAGTGGTGATTGCCCCAAAATTGATGACTCTTTATTATCTTGACCCAATGGGTAAAACAACAAGGAGTCACAAACTAAAATTTCCAGCTATGGAGTAAGTATAAATTTAATCAATTGCTTCAACATGTTATTTCTATTTAGAATTTCTATTTTACCAACTATCGTTTAATTGATAGGGGTATAAAGGCTTTTCGTGAAGCTGGAGGACAAATACCCACAAAATTAAAGACATTGACTTTGAAAAATGTCAAGGTAGCTACTTTGACAACTGCTTACTATTTATGTATTAATTTTTAACTGTAATATGTCAACTCTTATACTCTTATCTCAATTGCTGTTTATAGTAGTTTACTAACATTAAGTTTAATTTGCTATTTGTAGTGTCCTATGTAAAATAATGACTGGGCTTGTGGCTACTATGTAATGAAATATATGCAAACTATAGTCAAACAAGCATCACATGACATTCAGACTATAAGTCAGGTAATAAAGAATAACATCATAAATTTACAAGTGATTGTAGTCATTTTATAAAATATTAGCAATTGCTTTTTCTGTTACAGATCTTTACAACTCAGCCTTACACACATGTAGACTTGGATGAATTCCGAGAAGAGTGGTCAGAGTGTTTTATAAGTGAAGTCAAAATAGCATTGGATTAAATTATGTATGTGGTTTGAGTACGTACTCTTTCATATTTGTACTTTTGTATATGTCATCTCAGACTTGCAATCTATCATTTTGTAAATTATGATATGATTATCATTTTTGTTAGGAATGTGTGGTTTTGAATGGTGATGGTTGAGCATCAATTCTCTCCTTTCCCAGAATATATGAATCTTCTTGTTCTTCTGTTCTATATCAATTTCTGCAGAAATTTAAAAAAAATCGTAACTTTTAGCGTTAGTTTTTTAAATAACTGACCCTAAAGATTGAATTCAGTGTACACCTTTCGGTCGAGAAAATTTTCGACCGAAATATAACTTCTAGCGTCGGATTTTGTAAAAAGCTGACTCTATATGTGATCTATAAGGTCGGTTTTTGTGAAATAACCGACCCTAAAGATTGAATTAATATTTTCAGTGTAACAGCCAGTCGACAAGTTTGTCGACCGAAATGTTATCGGTCGACAAACTTGTCGACCGACTGTTACACTGAAATATTTTTTTCAATCTTTAGGGTCGGTTATTTCAAAAATACCGACCTTGTAAACAGTTCTCGGTCGAGACCGAAATATTTTTGATCGACAATTTTCTCGACCGAGAGTTACACTGAAATGTTATTCAATGTTTAGGGTCAGTTTTTATGAAATAACCGACCTTACAGGCTCCTTTTTTCTCGCCTCGATCATAATTTTTACAACCTTTTGTGTCGGTCTTTACTCTGTAAGGTCAGTTTTATTTGGTTAAATAATCCGATGCTATAGAGCAAAATCTATAGCGACGGCCACCTAGGCGTCAGTTAAAAAGTGACGTTGTAGGCTTTAAAAAACCAACGCTACAGACCATTCCTGTACTAGTGAGATCACCAGAACTGGTACTACTGTGGTCCAGTGGCACGGCGAGTCAATTGGCACGTTCACCCCCACTTGTGGAGTCAAGTAAGGCGACCCGCTCTCACCTTATATCTTTGTTCTTTGCATAGAGTGCTTTAGTCATATGATTGAAGCTGAAGTTTCGGCTGGAAACTGGAAACTGGTCATCATCTCCAGAGGCAGGTTGGCCTTCAATCATGCAGGCTTCGCCGATGACATTATCCTTTTCGAGCAAGCCTTGATGGAGCAAGCTGCTACTATAAAACGATGCCTACACAAATTTGGAGAAGCCTCGGGCCTCATTCTCTTCACAGACAAGTCCTCTATTTTCTATTCACACAACACACCCCGAACTACTAGGATCTGCATCAGTAGGCGGCTTGCTATCAAGGAAACCACTTATTTAGGACGCCACCTTGGTGTGCCTATAATCCACCGCCGGAAAGGGAAGGAACATTTCCAACATCTAGTCGGGAATTTTCTCCAACAAATCAAAACATGGCAGAACAATTACCTCTCAATTGCTGGTCGAATAACGCTAGCCAAATTGGTCCTTCTTTATAAGGCATGATACACGATGCAAGCAACCAAATTACGTATTTCGATCTGTGACAAGTTCAACCAAATTACTCGAAATTTTATCTGGCATGGAGGTATGTTGGGATGCCTCCACTTAGTTTCATGGAAAGAGTTAACAATGCCTAAACACAGAGGTGGTTTGGGGATTAAGGAAGCCGCGACGTTCAACACCGCTTTCCTTATGAAGTTGGTGTGGACCTATATCCAGCACCCACCGAATCTTCCATGGGTGGCGTTAATGAAGGCCAAATACTCACACAGTGGGAGGTTAAGGCCCATGGGTTCCCATGTGTGGAGGAGTATCAAGACTATCATCCCCTATTGACGAACAACGCCAGGAAAACGGCCATCTCAGACGATACCACTTCTGTCTAGCATAATGCATGGATAGGAGAAGGATGCTTACCATCCTTGAAGGCCCATCACCCCATCCCTGACGAGCTTCAAGACCTTAAAGTTACTTGCCTCATCCTGGACAATGGCTCGTGGGATGAGGGCTTTCTCAACACCTGGTTCAGCAAGGATACAGTATATGCAATCAATAACATGCCCATCCCTGATCGTCATCATGGGCATGATGCACTTGTTTGGAATCACACCCATGATGGCAATTCCTCCACCAATTCAACCTTCAAACTCCTAGTTGATGTGCCCAAGGAGAATTACAGGTCATTCACAGCAATCTGGGGACTATTGATCCCCCACCGGCTGAAGTTTCATCTCTTGCTCACCTACAAAGGTCGTCTGCTTACTAATAACATGAGGTTATAGAGGAAATTGACAGAGGACCCCTCTTGCTCACAATGTCACACACCTACTGAGGACTTCCTTCATGCTCTTTGTGATTGTGCAATGGCGAAAGTTGTTTGACTTGGTATTCTCCCCTCCCTCCCTTCGGATTTCTTCTCAGCAACTTCACCTGACGAATGGCTGGACTACAATCTCAAACGGCTCGGTCATATAAGGGGATGGGCAACCATCTTTCCTGTTACCTGTTGGTACCTATGGAAGAATCGCAACTCATACATTTTTTAGCACAAAGTGATTCCACCCAACGTTCTAGCAACGATGTGTCATGTTGAAGCCTCAACCATTGAAGAGGCAATGAGCCAAGACCTAGTGTTGGATCTGAGGAACACAAAGCCAGTAGAGGAACCTCTACTGCTCCAAGAAAACTCGACCATAGTACATGTAGACACAGTTGTAGCCGCACACACATCTACCAAGGCGATTTGTGTTATAGTGAGAGACATGCAAGACACCTAGATTATAGGCACCACCTCCTTGACTAAGGACTGCAATGCCCAAGATGGAGAGCTTCAGGCAATCCATGCAGGCGTCCAGCTCGCAATACAGTCCCCGCTCAACAATGTCAAGGTCATTACCGATTCCAAGATGGCCACTCAATGGATCGACAATGCGCAACCAATGCCGGTGAAATTCTTTCTTCGGGTTTGATAGATCCAAGGTTTGTTGAAGCTACAACAGGGGCTCGAAATCATCTACTGAACTAGGAACCAAAACAAGCTATGCAATCAGCTGGCCAAGATGTTTCTCAAGCAACTGGACAGACACCGGGTGTGGCACCAATGCCCTGACCCTGCGGTGGCGACATATCTTGCCGATATTACTGTTTTCCCTTTCTTTTATCTAATTTCTTGTGTTAGATCTATGTAATCAGAATTAGCTGATATTTTACCAAAAAAGTAATAGAAATGATGTGGATAATAATACTTTAACCCTATGATATATAAATGTATTTACTCATACTAGTGAGATAGGTGTTTGTAGGACTATAAGTAATTAATTAGATTCCATCAAGACTCATGAATATAATAGGTAACTATGCATGTTAACATAGTAAGCAAAATATTTAAATTATGTAACTTATCTACTATATCTCTCAATGGCAAGAAATTAATTAATTAATGTTTGTGTAATACGTATGAGATGAGATATTAAACTAGGCATGCACCTTTACATAAAACATGACACTTATCTGGACATGTATATTAAGTTTTACTGTTTGTGATTTCCAAATGAATACTCTTAACCTTACACATACTAGTATATTTATCTTGAGATGTAGAACTTTGCATTTTCTACATATGAGTCTTTTTTGTATTCTAATTTAAGAATACTATTTGAAATAGAATACTAGATACTACTAAGATGAACCGTAATGTTAACCTAGACTACTAGCCAAATACCATGATGATAGTTCCATTAGCATGCATATTGGCGTATATCTATATTATCATCTAGCAAAGTTATGAGTTCCATTGGTTATGGTAAGTTAGTAGTTTTCATAGTATCTATAAGATAGTTCTATATACTAATTTTGTTCATTAAGTCTTAGATATAAATACTTGATATATTTTACAAATTAAGGTTCACTAGTGTTGCACTTAGTCTTAGACTTAAAATATAAATTTATGATTTTGATCTAATTTGGAGTTCATGATTTTAACTAATTTACACACAAAAAATATCTATTTTAGGGGTGTCTTTATGACTCAATATTTCTGAAGGGACTTTAGATTACAAATCATATAAAAGTGGCATTCTTTCATGCATCTAGATAAGTACTAAGTACAACCTAGTATCTATATACATACTTGATATCTAAATATTGAGATATGATCGAGCAACTAATTGTGTGTATATGGAAGTAGTTTGAACCCTAAATTGATAATGGTCATATGATAATGGCATAATATAATACAATAAAATAATGAGTCTATTGAAGAGTGGGATCATATATGACCTAGATAATAACCTAGAAATGGTTAGAATAGGAAAATAATGTCTAACACTTCTAGATGGAAAAACCTACCAATGTATAATATTAATATCCAAATCAATTGAGCAATATATGATTTGAATCCAATAGTGAAGAACACCTCTACTTTGTAGATCTCTCTCTCTCCAGATTGATTGATTGATTTATGGATCTCAAAACATGAGATAGTCAAACATCTGTATGCTTTGAGTCATTTTACATAATTACTATATCTATTTGAAAAGTTTATTTCCCTCTTGAATGCATGAATGCTTAGCTAGATTAATTGGCCTAATATTTCTTTTTAAACTTTTGTCTTCCTCTTTAGATAGCCATCAATAGACATTTATGTTGGGTTTTAGGGGAGGCAGAGATGGCAGCATAAATAAAAAATTTCTCCCCAAACCCAGAACCCAAAGAGATCTCATCAACATCTATACGGTAGGAAGGATGGTTTGTAGAGGCGTATCATGTCCCAAGACTTGCTTGGAGAATTAACCTCGTGGCGAGTGCAGTCTTCACCTCTGGTCTTAGACGAAATCTATGCAGCTCCTGGTCGCACCCGGACTGACAGATTGACAAATGTCCTCCGAGCGGCAGAAATTTCCTACCTCTGTAGTAGTCCACACAGACTACCAGGAACTCTAGTCGTCTTGTACTACATGATACTGGAAGGAGTCATCCCCTTCTATCAGCGTACTAGTTAGCGACGTGCTCTCCCACCACTAGTTGTCATCCTACAGTTGTCTTTCCCACATTATGCCTCCCTAGTTGGGTAGCACTTGCTTGGGCTCTCTCGGTTCCCACAACCAGAGAGGACAACTTTGTAGAGCAACTGATGTTCTAAGTTGTTCTATCTGAGAAGCCCTCACTACCCCTCTATATATAGGAGGGGTCAGGGTCAAGGTTCTCATCCCCGGGCAATGTGGGACTAAAGTGGGAGTAGAAGGGTCCATAATTTCCATGAATTGATACACAACGACAGGTGAACCAGTCGTTTCACAAATGAACTGATCGTTTGGGGACTGAACCGATCGGTTCATCTCATGAACTGATCGTTTGGGGAGCTGAACCGATCGATTCATTCATGAACCGATCGTTTCACTTCCCATGACAGTTCCCAATTGACTTTCCTCTTTTCATTTCCAATTAATCCAAAGATCAATACTTGTCCCAATCGAATTGTACAAGTGAAATGAAAATATTTTCTCACCAACCTAACTTTCCTAAACTGGCTCATTTGGTCCAGCTGAACCGATCGGTTCAACACTTGAACCAGTCGTCTCACTTGACCCTGAGCCAATCAGTTCAACAACTTGAACTGGTCGGTTGACAATCCAGGTTGTGCAGAAATCAGTCAATGCAGTTCTCAATCAATCTGACACCCAAATCAGTTAGTCCAACACTTGAACTTGGTGATTCTGAGTCAAGTCAATTGATTGAATGTTTAATTGAACTACTAAGCACATTTAGTAAAAAATCTAAACATCATTCATGGATAAACTCCTCTTACAGGTTAAATCATATGCGTGTGACCTTGCAGGCCCATTTCACATTGGCAGTGAAGTCCATAACACTTATGATTTCACAAGAAAAGAGCGGCACCTAGTCGCTATCATTGCTACCCAAGTGAAAAGGAAAGTTGAAGAACAACTTTCAATCCTACAATCTGTGAATGGTTTTATAGTGAATGTATAATTCTTTTGTCACTGATATCTCGAATGAACTGAAGGCATGGAACAATCATCCTTTCAATGTTCATTCACTTCCTTGATCTCAAAGAAGATTAGATGAGATATGTGTGACATCAATATCACATATTGATTCACACATGCATGTGCATGCCTTTCTCAATCCTACTCATTAAGTGGCCATGGACATCAAACTCCCTCAAGAGGTACAAATCCCATATCTATCAGTCACCCCTCAAAATCCCCATGTGTCAAAGTCACCCAATCATCACCTTTATAACAATCTACATTTTAGGACTGCGTTTGATGATGTCAAAGTGTACCCAACAACATGTGTTGAGTGTAGTGATTTCAGGTCAAAGAATCACACTCACCACCATCACTGTGAGAGTTGACTGTGACTACCAAGTCATGGTACATGGTGGGTCTGTCTGATACACTTGTTCTTTAACAAGTACCTATGTGCTTGGTTTGATATCACTATATCATGATTAATGAGATTTTGTCATTAACCAACACACAATCTAGTCTTATGTGTCATTGTTGTCTATCAACCTTCCGCAATGACATCTGCTAGGGACATAACAAGAATGTACAGACTCTTAACATTTGTATGATCTCATCGTTCAAGTCACGTACTTGAAGGCATACGTCATTGAGTATTGTCATTCTCTAGACATTCAATCTGTTCTATCATTATCTCACAACTGACTAAACCAGAATGAATTGGAAGCTTGCCTTTGATGTCTATCAAATCAATCTTAATGTATCCCACCAATCATCCCATGATTGGATCTCAGGGCATACATACCAACAATTTATTCCTAGAAAATAGTAGCACATTGTTTCAATGTCAAAAAGGTCAGGTTGGTGCCCCTTATCATAAGTTAGAATTATGCTTCCACAAATATGTACAAAGAAAGGAGATAGGTGTCCCTCAGTATACTGGGAAATTCAATTTGTTGGTTTTCATTCTCTAGGGAGAGAACACAAGGCCTCTCCAATAAATTAGACATTGACATGTGCTATCTATTATTATGTTTCTCCTAGTCTTGAAAATAAAATGAAATCATGTTCATATTAATATCCCTTGTTTACAATTTGATACTTTCCTATATGTTGGATTCATTGCATATTCTTATTCAAAATTCCATGTAGTTGATTACATACTTTCTTCACTTTTCAAATAAGTAGTTTTTTACATGACATTGTGATTGACATGTTTTTCTCTTATGGTTCATGCATGAATACATTTGCTTGGGAGAAATGCATGAACATATCAGGTGCTCTAAATTGAATTTGAATATAACACATGAAACACGAAAGGGATTTCCTCTATTATAGACAAGATAGATAAGCATTGCAATCAATTAATTAGTTAATGTTTAATGTTTTTTAGAGAATGCATCTACTCTAATGTAATTTACAATGTAAATATTCTTGTATTTGCTCTTGGATAATATTATGTCAATTTTGGTCTTATAAGTACTAGATATTTATACTTCATATTTTTTATAATGACTTCACCATTCCATTCTGTGTTATCTAAAATTTCTATGAGATCAATTGAGATTGAACAAAACAAATCAATTACTTAAACTTACAAATCCTAGATTGTGGAATATCAAGAATACATGCCAAAGATCAAATAATTAAAAGATAGCTAGATTTATCCTTATCACCTTGATGTAAATTATTTGTAATGATGGTATGATTTGTAACTAATATTAAATGCAAAATAGATATAATTATAATTATCAAATTTTCATTTGAGGTATTTTCAGAATCCAATAGGAACCTTTGTGATCCAAATCTCCCATGAAGGAAATTTGATCACCAACACTATGCAAGGGTTTTCGAAACTATTGTCAATTGAGTTTATAAATGATAAGAATATTAGTGTACAAAGCAAAAAGGCCAAACAAGAAACTATGTATGTTGAGTTACTTAAAAATCAAATATGACCAACCACATTATTTCTAGCTTTTTTGAATGGCATAGAGATGTTAGAATGGGCTAAAATATGAATAATGGATTCATTAGACACCCAAGAAGGGATATAATTTGGACTAACTATCAGTACATGAAAGTGGGCACCCTCAACTGTAAATAAGGCCCATTGGTATAATTTCAAGGTTTCCTTTCATACACCTATGCTATATTTGAGGGGAAAAGCCCCTAGAGCCTCCTAGGGAATCCTTGAGATTTACTTTCTATTGTAATCATTAGATTTTTATAGGATACTTAGGAGAGATATAATTTTAATTAAATTTATAGAACTCTCACTCTCTTTCCTCCAATTTCCTTTCTAAGTTATTGGTTGAAGAAGATTTTTTGGTGAAGGCAGGAGAAAGGTGAATGTGGAATACCCTTGGCTAAGGGTGGATAAGCCTTTTGTATGGTTATTGTGTGCCTTTATGTAACATAATCAATCATAAGTATAATCCCTAACCATGACCATCTTATACTCTTTCTTTTATGATTGGTTATAATCCTTTTATCACTAACTTTGTTGAAAAAGAGTAGATTAGATTTTCACAGACGTAGTGCTTAAGTTAAATGTCCTTTCCTAGGTGGTACTGGTGTAATTTTATCACTTAGACTTTTATAAGGGTTTAGGATGCAAATTCACAACATGTTATATTTTAAGGACTCTAAAAACTTCACAAATATATATGAGTAGAAAAGTGAATGCAATATATGACTCTTAACCCTGAAAGGAAAACTAGTTATATTAATTATAGACTTGGGATATTAATTGTGAATAATTAGGAGTCATCATCAATGAAAGGTAAAGAGAAAAATTGGTTGCCCCATTCTCAGTTGCCTTTAAAGGTTGGTTTCAATATTATGGAAACAATGAACATAAGTCGGGAAACTAAGTTCTAGAGAAAAATTGTAATAAATGGACTTGAGGATAATTAGATTGAGATTAAGAAGGTTAAGAAAATTAAGACATGAAGTACTTACCTCATGTGTGGATAATTTACAAACGACTGTAAATACCCAATATAGTAATTCAAAACACATTATAATGACTTTTATACAAATAACAAGCACTCTTATATAAGAAATAAACCATCAAACAATCTCAAAACAAGAAAGAAATATCATATTTGGATTCCTCATGTAATAATTAGTCTAGCTGCCAAGTTTCATTTTAAGAACTCAATTCTAAATTCCATAATTCCATTTAGTAGAGAAAACATAAGATTGACTCTAAAACATTAAACAATGTGATGAATGACTCCAAAAGTGGAAATTACTGAAAAATCAAAATCTACATGTCTTAATAATTGTAGGTGACAAATTTGAGTATAATTGGAACTTGTTTGAACTCTGAAGTAAAATAGGAAAGAAATGAGTAATTTAAAATACTTAATATCCAAATTATCTAATAATTGCACCAATTTTACTATAGTCAACAATTTATTCCCTCTCACGCTAGGCTTTGTTGAGAAAGTTTCACCCCGAGCCGTTAGATGTTCTTCGTATGAATTGGGACTGGTATCCTTCCCTAGTTCTAAAAGGAAAGTAGATACATAGTTCTCTTTATCTACTCTCTTAACTATATATCTCTATGATCTTCCTTGTGTTGCACTGATGTGCCCCCCATTTTCTCTCCCTCTGATCAGCCGCCATTGAACCCTAATTATCCTAGGATTGACAACATGTACCATTCAGTAGACCCCAAGTTTTCTCCTTCCCCATATTTCCTTTTGTGGATCCTCTCCTTTCCAACTTGAACCCCAAACCATATATTAACATCCCCCTACCATCCCCTAAGTCCCTACAACCTATACCAATGCTCAAGGTGTCATTAATTCCCTTTCCCTAAATTCACAAGCTCAATCTACCTCCATATACCTCTTGGACTCTAGATTAGGGACTCAAACCTTAATGACCACCGAAGGCATAGAGGAATCCATCCAGATCCCTTAGAAAATCTTCCTCTTATTAAAATTGGGCTTTAATGTCCGGTAATTCCTTTTCCTTTATTTCACTTCTACTCTGGACATGGGAGCAATGCCGAGTTTCAGGGTGTGTGTGTTTGGTGTTTCTCTGCCTTATTTGCCTCCACACAAGTCTATTGGGAGTTAGTGACTTAGCCACTTCATTTATCTTGCCTTCTTTTGGTGGGTTTCTATGAGCATCCGTTTCTGGTCAGCTTAGTGAAATGCCTATCTCTGCCGTCTGGGCATCTATGGACCCCAATCTGGGTTCCCTGTGACATGACATGATGGGGAAAATGATGGCCTCCCTTGTATATGGTTCCTAGGTTGTTTGGTTGGTTTAGGTCTTCACTAGGTTGATCTCTTGAAGATGTGTATGTGATGATGATATGGCAAATATGAGATGATGAACACCGATAGTTTTACCTGTAAACCTTGGTCTTGTTTTATTTATCATCACACTTTCATGGGCATAATTATCTATTTGCCCCTCCTCCTTGATTTATTTGTGCAGATCTTTTGTCAAGGATAATTATTGATATGCCCTTTCAAGCATCAAAGCATTAATGTGTGATCCGGGAATATCATGGTCATTGGATCGATTCTTGATTTATAAATTTAATACATTATAATGATTGGTTCATGACTTATTGGAGATAGTACAAACAAATCAAACAAAAATATTTTGAAATTATGGGATTTTTCTCTATCCTATAGTATAGGTTTCATTGCCCAAATTAACATTAAAATATGTTTCTAACTATTTATCTAATTTGTGGGATTTCAAAAGTTCATATCTAATAACCTATAAGTCAGAATAATAAAGTAAAATATGGTATGGACTAAGGAAAGCATGCAATATGATGTATTTTTGATAACTTTATTCATTAATAATAAAAATAAAACTTTTAGGTATTATGTAGATAATGCGAATCTAACCTTAATTTCATATATACATTTACTAGGTGGATTCTCACCATGATATGGAACTATGGTTGAACTCTGTATATCCACACTCAATCTGAGGTACATTGCATTCCTTATTAATCATATTGAGCAATGATCTATGTGTACTCTCTCTCTTGGTCCTCTGGGAAATATCATCCTACACACTTCTCTATCTTTTGAGAAGTTTACTCATGTTAGTAGTTATATGTTGACATGCATCTTTTGATCTATATACTTGTTGGATCCTAGTTTGCATCTTATTCATTCTATTCCATATATGTGGTAACTCTAATTTGAGGTGCTGAACAAAATGAAATCCTAACTTTTAGTGGTGTATTTTTATGTTCTTATGATATATCTTATTTGTGTCTATGGTTAAATAGTTGGGTATGGATCCTCAAACCCCACTTGATATCAGTTGGATATTGTCATCCCTTATTTGAGCATGACTATACTTTGCATTGTCTTCCCTATTTGCGTGTGTGAATGACTAGTCATAACTAGAAGTAGTCACACCATATTTTAAGCACTAGGTTCTATTCCCCTGCCTTTTATGATGTTTATAGGCATTCAGTTTTATTTCCCCGCCAGTTGTGATATTTAGAAATACATTATATTTTCCTGTCATGCACTGAGGTTTTAGTCCTCATACAAATTCTATATTTGTTTGGATTGAGGTATTATTCCTCCCACCCTTTGGTATAGAATATATTGATTCCTATCCCACCCTTTAGTATATGTCTGTTTATTTATCTTTATGGTTTTGTTGATGTGACATTTTTTAAAAGATAAGAAACTCTCTTATTTGTTATCTTCTTTAAATGAATTATCTTTTGGTAGTTATTATCCTTTTTATGACCCACTTGTATGATTAGATATCTTTCTCTTGATATGGAAATCCTTGATAAGTATATTAATATCTATTTTCACAATATTTCTCAACTGTTATTTATATGCACATACTAACATTTTTGTGTTGGGAACATCCACTTTGTTTTCTTTCGTGGGGTATGCTTCCAAACCCCTTAGATGAATGATATGGAGGGCTTGACATGACGACCTGGACTGGGCTTAGCGGGGCTGACTCTTGGGAGATGGAATTGACATAGCTTTTACATCCCTCTTTTTAGTGAAGAAAATATTTCTTTCATGTAAAACCCAAGTGGGAGATTATTATGTAATCTTATAAATTGAAAATAGTCATGGTATTTTATTCTACTTGTATTCTTGTATACCATTCATCTGAGAAATGAAAAATACACCTATTTTGGCTTACTTATTAGTTTTTTGGATTGGATGGTTTATTCCTCAATTAAGTAAAAAGTGGATCCCCTCTTGGGTCCCGATCCTTACACTTGACCTTAAAGGAATTCTAGTTTTTCCCCTTGATATAGAAAAGGGTGGTCTCTTGGTATATCTCTTAAATTGAAATATCAGGTGATTCTCTAAGTCTTCAAATCCTCGAGTTTTCCATCTCTCATAGTAGAGCTACATCCTTTAGAGGTGGATCCACTATAAACATTGCTTTCTCTTTGTGTTGGTTCAATCTCTCTCCCTTGTTTTCCTTATCTTTTGAACATATCTTGTGATATATTTTGAAGGTCTGACAAGTTTGGTTTCAGTTCATAATGGCTCAGTTCATCCCACACCACTTTTCCTTCCCTCTTTCAAACCCATAGTGGTGTGATGATATGCACATCTGGGGTTGACAATCACTTACGACATAAGAAAACCCCACAATTCCACTCCAATGGTAATATCAATAGTGAACTGGGAGAATGTAATGAATAAAAAGGGCTAATGGGGCACCACAACTAGTTTATATTTTTGGTGAAAAAGGAATGACCTACAAAAATGTACATTCCTATTGGAATTTTCGATCACATGATATTTATCGTTAGTGATCCTATGATAATAGAATATATGTATAGACAACTACTCTCTAATCTTTAAAATATAAGAAGAAGTTATGTACAAGTTTTATTTTCATGGAATTTCATGTTTTAGGTGTTGAGAAAGCAATGTCTTAGTAATTGCATCCATTAATGAGCTCTAGACAGGTATTGACGTGACCAATTTGAGTCGTCAATTGATCCATGTGTATTAAGGGACTATTAAAGGATATGTTAATGAGTAAATGTGCCTAATTCAACTTATTTTTAGGTTGTTATAGTCTATGGTAAAATCTGAATTAGGACCTTGTGCACATCAGTGTTAGGGTTTAATCTCATAGCCCATATTTATTGAAGGGAAAGTAGTAGGGGGCACACCTATGTGTTAGAGTTTTCAGGGTAAAGAAATGGGTGTTCCCCTCTACTACTTGTCCATTGATTTACACTTATAAATATGACACATGGAAGGATGTATATACAAAGGACTCTTGAGAGTTTAAACATCTATTCAATCATAGTAAAAACCCCTAGATATAGGAGTAAATCTATGGTTAAGGAGAAGTTGTGGTTATGTATGATCTAGTTAACCCACCATTTTGGGATCAAGGTAACTTGATGTTCTTTGGTAGATGAATCCTAAGGGGTGGAGTTTTTGTACAATATACCTATAGGAGATTAAGACACCCATATGGTCATGTGAATAATAGATCTGGTGACTTTAGGTTACACCATAATGATTTTCGTAGTTTATACAACACAATAGGGAGTGATAGGCTTAGGGCCTTAGTAATATGGATGGATTTTTGGGTTGAAATATTTTTAAGGAGTGGAGTGGGTTTATGTCTTAACAATTCCCTTTCTCTATGATCATTTAGTTTTGTAACATTTTTCCAAAATTAGGATGTATTAGAATGTTAGGAATCTAGAATCATAGAATTTTAGTTAATGAACAACTACCTTTAGGAATAAATGTATGTAACTGGATAATACCATTTACTGGTTAACTCCATAACCTTACCATTTTAATAATTTTCAATTTAAAATTGATTATCTAGAATTTTCCCATGACTAGATGAGGGGAAGGAAGAGCCAAAAATGAAATTTGAGAATTTAAAAAATAAAGGAATTTTTAATTACATAAATAGATTACGTAACATTTGAGTAATTATTTTATATACTTAAAAGTATCAAAACTAAAAACAAACTCTAAATTCAGATCCCTCTCCCCTCAACTAGATAAAACAGCAAGTTTTGACTAAATCATACACTAAATGCTCATCAATTTCACAAGGAAGCAAAAGTACAAATCAAATGTATAGACATATATATATAGTCCATAGAATTTAATTATGATTTTCCTTCTTACGATGCCTTCACTATTTCTGTTTATGCATAATATATGTTGAACGTCTAATATTGATTCAATGACCCATGATATGTCTCCTACCTTGAGTAGGAGAACATTGTGGTGTGAACAATACACATGCCCAATCCTGACTTTCCTTTCCCTATCTCCCTCCCTCTACTCAACCTTTTCCCTGATTCTTTCTCCATTGGATATCCAATTTGGTTATGCTTCTTCCTATCCCTTTTGGTGGTGACTTCAAGAGGTGTACATGATTTTCCTAATCATACCCAAACTAGCTTGTCACCATTGTTTATGGGGTGAAGTATCTACGACCTTAAACCTAAACCTGAACCTATTTAAGCCCCCTAAAACCTACCTTGACCTTTACATACTTGTCGTGTCTCCAATTATCCTTAAGACATCATGAAGTATTGTGACATGAAGCCCCCTCACCGTCGATGTGTTCCTTGTGGGGCCTTCTCATATTTCCAAACAACCAATTCACCTTCAATATTCATCACACTTTTCTACTCTTTACTTTTACTGTTCATTTCTCACATTTCCTCTATTTCCTTGTTAATGTGCTCTTGGACTCAATCTTCCATGGCAGAGATTCCAACTTTGACCATCAGTTACCCTAGGCTATCATCATGGTTCTTTATGTCTATGACAACCTCGCGAATAAGCATGGGTCTTTTCCTGTGCGTGTGGCACCAATGCCTTGGCCAGAGCTCCTTCACCGTCCATGGCAGGAGCAATGGGTGGAAGAATCCCTCCCATGATTTCTTCCTCTTACCCCTCTCTTTCCTCTCATGTCTTTGTTTTCTTTCTAGGGGTAGAAATGTCTATTTGTGTGGTTTGATTGCAATATCTTCACGATTTATCACATGTCTTTTTAGCTATGTTGCATGCTTTAATGTTGTAATGTCTGATCAAGGCTATTTTGGCCTTTCATCTAGGTTTTATTCTTATTAAATATTAAATATTAAATATATTATACTTGTAAAATGTATAATGAGATACTGGAACATACAAAATACAAACAGATAGGTTTCTAAATAACACATATGATATATGCTTTAATCTTGTAATGTCTGATCAAGGCTATTTCAGCCTTTCATCTAGGTTTTCTTTTTATCAAATATTAAATATTATAAAATTGTAAAATATATAATGAGATATTGGAATACAAGAAAATACAAATAGACATATTTACAAATAAAAACATGATATATTTATCTAGAGTGGTTTCAGAGTCTAATTTGAAGGGTTCAATAATTGATTTTTAGGGTTATTCTTGGGTAATTTGCACTTTAGTCCAACACAAGAAAAACATTATTTTCAACATTATTCAAAATGGACTAGAATTTAAATATAAGTTCCTCTTGAGCCTTAATTACTTTTCAAAAGATAATATCAAGTATATAATTATCTTTCTTAAACAAAACACCTAGGGTTAAAACATAACCTAGGTCAGGGATGTTACAAAATTAGTCATGTATGAACCCTAATTTGTGGAAATAATATGTATATTGTGGCATCTATAAAGAGTGGGTATGATAGTGGGCCTTCAATTGGTATAAGACATGAGTTGTGAAAAGTTAAGTAGCGGAAAAAAAACTGTTATGAAGTTACAAAGTATTTCCATGTACATAAGTATCTCATCGGACGGGTGGTACATAAAAAATACTACATCGAATTTCAAAAGAGTCCCATTTGCATGGGCAACATGCCCATCTCAAGCTATCCACATGATCACCAACATGCACAACATTGTCCCGAGCATCTATGTTACTTATGCCTGGGTGGAAGGGCAATATCACCGAGAAGATAAGAAACAAAAGAAAAGGGTCACAAAAGGTTGAGTATGTACAAATAATAATTTTTATGGCAAGTAGTGGGTTACATATGTATAAGAGATGTTCTCATGAAGAGGGGGGCATATAAAGTTAGGTAAGTTCAAAAGAATCAATTTTAAAAGAATGAATATAAAAAGAATGAGGCATTCAAGTAAACAAGTGAAACAAAAGTCTTGCCATTAATTTATCACACACCATATAACAATAATCATTTGAATATAGATATATTAGACTAAATATAGCTATAGTATGATCAAGACACCACTGAATCACTAGCCTCAATAAAAATGGGTAGAATAGCACACCCTGGGTGGAATCACGCACCCCTGTATATAAAGAGGTGGAATAGCACGCCCCAAGAAGAATAGCACACCTAATGGTTATGCATACACATCATACAATAGTTATCTAGTCAAATTATCTAACATACGTAATTAGAGTGGCAAGAATAATATACAATCATCAATCACGTTCAAGTCCAAGAAATGAGGAAAGTGAGTTCATAGACCCATGACAACTAAATATTTAATAATTTCAGTGAAATTGTGAAATTATATTTTAGAGAATACAAAGTTTCATCATGGAGCAAATAAATGGTCAATTAACAATAAATGTGTTAGTATGAGAAGATTTAAGTCAATTTATTTGCAAAATTAAATAGGGTTTAGTAGATACTTGTTCTTCAGGACTAACCCTATATGTAGAGGTGAAGTTCACAGTTCGTTCTTCAGGACCTAAAAGTATTTTATACACATATTAGTATGCATTTACCCATTCATTAGTGAAAGGATATCTAAACCTAGTTTGGTCGCCTAATGTCAAGTTAGGGTTTAAAAATACATGTATGCATATGTCATTACATATTGGTGGTTCAAGTTATCCTTTGTTAATATTAATAGTCGAGGTTTTCCCGATAACCATTTCTATCCTAATAAATATTATTATATTTCTCACCATAAGTTTGAGTACTTAATGTCATTTATATCATAAAGATCTTTCTGTTAGATTTCAATTTATTTGAATTATACCACTCTATATAACTATGCCTCTTAGATTTATATTGCATTTCTAAATACTATTAAATATTCATATACTCACCTAAGGTTTCTATTTCATAACAAAGATGCTATTGGGATGTGTAATAGGCCTAAATAACACGTCCAAAAAGGATAAAATCTAGAGTAGTCGGACTCTTAAATCTATAACCCGACACTCAGGCCCCTACAATTATTATACGGGATCTGATGTAGTAGACCGGGTTCGAACCACATGGACAAGTAAAGGTAAGTTCTAAGAACATAAAAGCTTGTCTCAGACACACCAAACAAAAGAGGTAGATTAAATTTGTTATTCCTTACATGACGATGTTACTACAAGCCACAAATTAAACAAGAGAAGTACAAAAAACAAGAAAACTAAACAAAGGAACAAGAACAAATGAGAAATGTGTCATAACAAAGATGGATACTTGGATTGGGTTTCACCATCTAAGATCTCTCACCAACATGCAATACTCACACCCTTTGTATACCCTTAGCAATATTACAAGCAATCATCATATATGTCTATTCCCTCCTCTCTTGAGCTTAAGATAGATCTAGATTATAAGGTTGTCTTTCTCTCAATATGGTAAAAAAAAATCACAAACATAACCATATGAACATTAGCATTGACATTCCAACATTATCATGCATTCACTCAATAACACTTATATAGAGTTAGAACTACTCTTTCTAGGCACTAAAAATCAAACATCACAACATGGTAGCTAATCATGCAAGTGAAGCATTAAACACAAGTATATGGAGATAACCATTTCTAAGAGCATATATATTCAAATAGATGTAAGTATATACAAGTTGGGAGATCCTTAGTGGCTACTCCCAACCCAAGCAATATGTTTAGTCACTCATGTTAATGAGTAGCATTATGGATTCACAAATGTAGCAAGACATGAAGGACAATGAAGAAGTAGATGTAGATGGATGGCTAGATCTAGAAGGGAAGAAAGTGGATACACCAACTACAATCAGGAACAACCACGGTTGGTGCATGTTGTCTTCAGATATGGATCTTGGATGATCTATGGTGGGTAATCATTCCTTCCTTTGAAGGATAAGATGATGATGTCAATGCAGACTCTTCTCTCTCCTCTAACTCTCCTCTTCATAGATAAAAGACCAATAGGATGAACAATGGATAGCTCTGGACCATAGCAACACTTCATCATCTCCAAGATCAAATGAACCTCGTCATGAATGAAGTGGGTTTATATTTGTAGGCATTGGTAACTGACATAAGAATCACCATGGTCGCTACATGTTTTGTTCCTCGATCGCCATGTGACATTGAAAGTATCGACCGTAGAGGCTTTGGATCCTCTTCAGTTGCACTGATTGTGGAATGTAGCGATCGCTAAGAAGAGTTACATTCAATCACAAAGGGGGTTCTGATTTGTAGCGACTGCTAAGAGGTAACCTCACTGGTCCATCAGTCACAAAGGGGGTTCCTTCTTCTTCGATCGCAAGGGGAATTAGATTGTTAGCGATTACAGCGTGGACTCAAGATTTTCTTCATTGACTGCTTTTCTAGCTTTTAGTGTAGCAGCCGATGAGGTGTATATTCTATGGAAAGTAGAGGAAGGTGAGTTTAGGTAATCATAAAAAGTCTTACCAAAAACAATTAAAACTGAATAGCTAAATCATAAAAGAGGTGACATTATGAAGATAAAATAGGAACAAAAATGTCTAGAAAATAGGATGTTATCAACTCCCCCAAACTTAGAGTCTAGCATATCCTTAGGCTAACAATTAGAACTAAGACATAATATAATTTCAGAGGGCTTTATGAGTTATTATTTTTTTAGTGTGAAAAATGTGATAATGTTAGCCTTAAGTCGAAACATATGCATCAGGGCTAGGGGTTGTAGATCTCAAAATTCTCTCTCTTAGGTTGCACTTTTGGTACTCATATTGTTTGTTATGAATTTAATTATTTGAAACATTTCTCCCTCGTGATGCACTGATGATCCTTTTCCAGACCGTACTTGCACAAGGTTCTGGCTAAGGTAGCTTTCACACCCAAATTTTATTTTTTCTTATATTTCCTAACTATTGTTCTTGGGTAGGCTTAGGCTATAGTGTGTTCCTATCTTTCTGAGGTTCACATCAACCATGTTTCTTGTTGTAAAGATAGACCAACCCATTTAGGCCCTGATGTAGTGTTAGGTGGTTGTGTAACATTTCCTTTGAGAAGAAGGTGTGTAAGAGTTCGATTCCAGACCTCACTATTGGGCATGACATATCTGCATTCGTGAGTGTAATGATACATTGGTCGCACGAAGTCCTTCAACATCTTCCCAAGCTCAACTCTCATGATTCTATTCCTCTCAGATTTTATTTAGCTCACATGCTTTCGAATGATGGGTTTTCAAGGGGGTTTGGGGCCTCTACGCCACTTTTGATCCTAAATTGGGGATTTTTGCTCTAGATGGTGTAGATATTTTCTTCTTGCTAAGGTTATGTTCTTTCCTACCAATACTCGGGGATGGGGTGATCAATCAGGACCGTATGAGGTTGAGTCCTCCTTATTTTGGGTATTCATCTTGAGGACAACATCCTTGTGCCCTCTATATTATTTGAGGTAAGGCTGACATTAAGACATTATCATACTCAGAATTTTAATTAAATAGCTCAAATCTGTCATTCTTGAAGTAATTATGCTAAAAGTTAGCTTGAAGACAAGTAAGCCTAATAGTGGGAGTTATGACTATATCCAAGAAAATTGGATCCAAAAATTGTGACTGTTGTAGATAATCCTAAAGATATTTGCATTTATGAATGACATTTTGAAAAATTCCTCACAAAGAGAGGGGGCATACGATCAAAAGTTTTAGAATTTAAGTTCATGTAGATCTGAATGATAAAGGATTTTAGAAAGAGTGCCTCTCAATCCTATTTATAGCTCCCCCTCAAACTTATCATACAATCTGTCTCGGAGTGTCAAAGATAGAGGTTAGGAATAAACATGCTAGGCTTATGTTTCCTTTGTATCCCATTTGGAGTGCAACAACATGTCAACATAAATAACTCAAAGTGTGTGGTATCATTCATGCTACATACTTTCGACTTTTACTCCCCTTTCTACTAAGGCAGAGATCTGGTAGAGGCAGTGGAAATCATAATTGTTTGATTGTTGGATCTGCTGAGGGCTTCTCTGATAGAACTGTGGTTTCTTGAAGTCCTTAGCAGAGTTGTATTCGTATCCTTTGTCTTGATCTTGTATCATATTAATTATATCTTCTGCTTAAGTTTGCACCTTTTCTTCAATGAAACTCTTTCGTGTTGTGGCTTTGGTGTAATTTTTCATAGAGAAGGCCGCATCTGAGCTGTTGTAGAGGAACGTGGTCTTTCCTTTAGTATTGATTGTCAAGAGCATCTGACGATTGTCGTGTAATAAATTTAGGGATATGAACTCTGGAAATGAACTTTTGAGGTGTTGTTGTAAGCACTCCTTCTCACCGAAATCCTTGTTGCGCATGATATCATCTACTAGAGTGAAGTAGGCCAAGTGGATGTCAGGCATGTGGTCTCTGAGAAGAGCCTGATAAGTCGACATAACAATCACAGTCATGAAGTCATTCGGTCTAGTGAAATTTCACAGAGGTCATCCCTTTGCACACATATGCCTTCTCTTTCAAAGACCACTTATCTTGGTTCACCATCTTCTCTCAAGTTCTTCATTTTATATTCAGTGATTCTAGAGATAGGTTCTCACAAGGCCATCTATCAATATCTAAGAAAGTGGCTTCTACTGTTCCATCTATCCCATCGGGTCGAGCTTCTTGCTGTTTTTTGTCTCCTAGTTCCCCCTCCTCTCTGGTGGTTGTGTTTTGCTGTTTGGAAACTTCTAGGATGGCTATGGGGACTAGGGTCACTGATGTTTTTTAGTCTAAGTTGGTTATGCTTTACTTCCATGTTTTTGGAAATTACCCCCTTGTTGCGTTTGGTTATCTGCTTGCCACCCTGCTTTCTATTTTGTCGCCCTCTCTGGTTCAGAAGGATCTTTCCAGAGGGTCTTTACCCACAGTGTCTTATCAGGAAGAGGCACTCCCATATGGAGTATGTGGGTTACTATAGGCATTGTTTGATCATTAAAGAAACAACGATCATAGATAACTTCCATTGCATACATGCCACAAAGTCTAGAAAAGGCTTCATGAAATAGATCATCAAGGGGTATGCCTTTGTTGACTGTTTCAATCAGACGTAGCATAATGGAAGTGCAGTCTCCTAATCCTATTTCTTCCTGCATGACCTTTATGGTGATATTGAAATTTTTCCATAACGAGCTATGACAGAAACCTCACTACTACAGAAATGGCTTATAAAGTCGGTTTTCAAGGTGTCGGTTGTATACAAAAACCGACACATAAACCCTACTGTGTCGGTTTTTAACATAAACCGACATCCAATATGTGAAGGTCGACCAGACATGGGTACCACTTTAAATAAGTGTCGGTTATTTAATAAACAACCGACACTTAAAATCAACTGCCAAAACCAAAATTCCAGAGAAAAAATTACCTTCAAAATTGGACATATGTCGTCGGTTTTTTAATAAATAACTGACAACTAAAGGGTATGCGTGAGACAGAAATAGTCGTCGGTTGTCTTTTATTTATAAACCGACGAATATTATGTAGTATAGTTGTCGGTTTTTGTCAAAGAGCCGACACTGTTGGTTTAGTTGTCGGTTTTGTTAAATAACCGACACATATTGTCAACTTAATAGCCCCGCGAACAGAACTTTTCCCCATTGTCTCTATTTCATTGTTGTGCGCTAGGGTCTAGCGATTTCCCCCAAATTCTCCCGCCGTCATTGCCGGTTGGCTCCCCGCGCCGCCGTTCGTCTCCTCGCACGTTGCTCGCCGTCATCGCCGTCACCGTCGTCGTCGTCGCCGCCGGTTGCTGGTCTCCTCGACACCCTCGCCGCCGCTCCGCCGAGCCGTCGTCGGTTGCTGGTCCTCCTCTCCTCGCCGCCGTCACCTCCAGCTGCTCTCCTCTGCTCCGGCGTTGTCAGCTTCACCTTGTTGCCCTCAAGGTACGCCAGCTTCTTCCTCATCCCCTAGCTTAATACTGCATGTCTAATAGACTCAACTCAAGTTTTTCTATCTTTACATTTGCATTATTCATTGCCATTGTTCTTTAAAATGTCAATGAAACTATAATGGTTATCCAATGTTAAAGTTGAATACCTTGTTGTAGGCTACACAACAGATGAAACTATAGTAGCGTTTTCGTGTATATGTGTTTGATATTCTTATATCACTAGAAAGAAAGAAAGCCATTTTCATTACTAGTAGATGAATAAATACATTAAATACAAATCAATTGGTAAACTAATATAAATCAGTAGATGATTACATAATTCCTAAATCAGCACATAAATAAATACAAATAGTAGATGAATAAAATACAATAAATACAGTAATAGAGTTAAATCAGTAGATGATTAAATGATATCAAAATTAGTACATAAATAAACACAAATCAATAGATAACTAAATAAAAACAGTAATAAATAAAAACAAATAAGTAGATGAATAAATACATAAGTGGAAAAGTAAATATGAATCAGTTGATAAATAAAGTTACATCAGTAGATTCTTACATAATTTCAGAAGCAGTATGAATAAATTCAGATGAGTAAATAGCTAAATAAAAAATAGTAGATGAATAAATACAAATAAGTAGATGAATAAATACAAATCAGTTGATTAACTAATATAAAATTATAAATCAGTGATGATTAATCAATTCTCAAATCAGTACATAAATGAATACAAATAGTAGATGAATAAATATAATATAATCAAATCAGTTGATAATTAAAGTTAAACAGTTGATAACTAAAGTTAAATCAGTAGATGATTAAATAGTATCAAAATCAATACATAAATAAACACAAATCAGTTGATAACTAAAGTGAAATAGTTGATAATTAACTAAAGTTAAATCAGTAGATGATTAAATAATATCAAAATCAATACATAAATAAACACATGTGACATGCTTGGAATGTAAATGATGAACTTTTCCCTAAATTGCCAATCATGCTTTTAAAGACATCAATAATCACCCTAACTTGAAGAACTAGTATTTTAGGTATAAGAATGACAACACATTATTTGTTGGCCTAAAAACCCGTCCAAGATTTACTCATTAGGAGTAAATCTTGGATAGTCCCCGGTTTGGGACTGTTCTTGAACACCTAATCTCGCTTAGGATGTAAGTGTATATAATGTGTGTTGGGTTTTCAATAAAATTTCCGCAGCATTTCCCCGTTTGTTCTCTAAGTACATATGTACTTCGAGAACAGCGAGGAAATGTTGCCGAAATTTTCTTGAAAACCCAATACACATTATACACTTACTAGTGAGATTAGGTATTCAAGAATGGGATAGGTGGTACACATTTATTATACATTTTTATTTTTTCTGAATATGTGAACTTTACAATGTGAGCTTAATTTATAATGTGAATTACTTTACAATGTGAATGTGAACTTTACAATTTGAATGTGAATTTGCAATGTGAACTTTACAATGTGAACTTTACAATTTGAATGTGAATTTGTAAATGGCTGACCATTCTCCTGATGACCGTGCTGATGACTACCGTGAGGGTGAGGACATCAATGCGCCGCCTCACAATGTAAGTTTTAAAAATATATCATATATTTATATCTATATGTCCATTTATAGTTATATCTTCTAAATGTGAAATATTTTGTCAAATTTTAGGTTGATGATGCACAGGTACCATCTGCAACACTTGAGGCACTTGATCAACAACACCAAAAAGTTGACAAGAGAAGGGGCATCACTATGATGAAGAAGTTAATTGCGCAAAAGGGCAATGGACCCAAACTTGTTGTGGATTTCGATAATGCAGGAAATGCATGTGGTGTGAATCACAATTCATTTATTTCATATCTTGGATATGTTACTCGTAGCCCTTGCGGTTGTCGCTTAGATTCTTGGCATAACGTTTCTAAGGAGAAGAAAGATATAATATGGAGGGATTTATGCATGAGTTATTATTAATTTGCAATTCTATTTTGTAGATTACTAAATTTGTGGATATTAGTTAATAGCAATTCTATTTTGCAGAGTATATTTGAATTGGATGAAAAGCTGCATCGTAAATGCGTGATGCAACGCTGTGGGAGAGTCCTAAGGAACTATAGGACAAATCTCACAAGAGAATACATAAAAGAAGTCGACAAGAGGAAGAAGACAGCCACTGAACAGTGGAACTTCCTGGACAAAGAAGAATGGGACGCGTTTGTCGCTTCAAGAAAAACTGATGAATTCAAGGTATTAGGCGTCAGTCTCAATCTCATTAATTAATATATGGTGTATTCACTTATTCAAGATTAACATTTAGTGTTACTAACCAAATCATTAATGTGCATACTAACTAGGCCCTCAGTGATGTACAAAGATCAAGGCGTGCGATGAATGTGCATGACCACACAATGGGTCCAAGAGGATATGCAGGCGTTCGCCAAAGACTACAGGCTGAGGTTGTTGCTGCTCAGTCTGCTGCTACTCAGGAGTCCTATACCATAGGTAGCACACCTCTATCTCGCCATGATGTCTGGATAGCTAGGAGGCAAAATAAGAAGGGAGAATTAACTAAGGCCGCAACTGTTGAGGCGGCTGCAAAAATGGTAAAATACAACTCTTACAGTAATCATTCGAATATTGATTATTTGTGTTGTTTACTTAAGTACAAATTTTTGTTTTGGCGATTAGCGGGAGCTGCACGAGCTGAGGAAACAAGGAAAGTTCATCCCTGAGGGCACAAGGGATGAATTGACAGTTGCTCTGGGTAACCCAGAGCATCCTGGATGTGTTAGGGCTGCAGGCGCTGGTGTGGGCATCAAAGCTTTTTTTGGGCCATCCCAGCGCAAACATGTCCCAAAAGCGGGACTTCACAAGAAGAGGTGACATATTTTTTTCCTTGTAGATGTTACTGTAAAAGAGAATTCAAAAATTAGAATTTGATGTTTCTTTTATCCATGTATAGGTGGATAAGCTATTTGACAGGAAACTCGAAGAAAAAATCAAAGAAGCAATGCAAAAGTGGCAGGCATCTCAGACTGCCACTTACCAGACAATACCTAATGCAGGCTCTACTCCTACTCCTACTGCAGAGGTTGGGAGTAATCATGTAGACCCACCACCTAGCACATCTACTGTAAGTATTTTTATGACATAGTAACTAGTTTTTTAATTCAAGATGATACGTATATATGAAATTGAAGTCGTTTCAAAAAAGATGATATGTATATATGTATATAACATTCTTTACACAAAAATTTGTAGGGGTTGAAGCCATGCCGTCTAAAAAGTAAAGAATATGTCGTGGTAGAGGTGTCGGCTTACCCATCCCTACCAGGGGAAATGTGTCACGGGTCTCCAGTACCATCTGGTTGGATACGGGTGAACCCGATACATATATTCCCCCAATTTCTGGAACTTCCACTGCCATATGCCCACCCAGATTGTGAAACGCTTGGTGAGGCAGTAGGCGGAGTGATATTGTGGGAAAAAGCGTATGTCTTCTTTACTGAAAAGGTGTGGTAAATTTACATTACGTTCAATTGTTAGTGTGTGTATATGCTGGCAGTTGATCTAAAATTATTATATATATATATATATATATATATATATATATATATATATATATATATATATATATATATATATATATATATACAGGTTAAAAAGAAGACACCCACAGCATCTAGGCCTCCACTTCCACCTCTTGCATTACTTAGTTGGGTTCCACAGGACCTACCTGTCTCGTTAAGTCCTAACTGTAGGGGTATGGCAATATGGTTAGGGGAACATGATATAAACTCCCCTATAACTGTTTCTTCTGATTCAGATTCTACAGGTCAGTCATACGAAATAAAACTATTTATACAAGATATTTTGGAGTTGTTTCGAAATGATTGGCTAAATACATCTGTGATAGAGCTATGGATAAGGTGAGATATTCTTTATACATCCATATACCTTGTGTATGATCTGGTGATCTGGTTTCTTATTTATTAATGCATGCGTAATTAATACATATTTTGCAGCTACTTAGACAACATATGTGTAGATTTTGGATTCGAACATGTAGGGTTTTTGATTCCATCCTTGATTAGTCTAGTAGCTAAAGACCCTACATCAGTTCAACAATACTGCTGTGAGGCTTTTTCAATTTTTGCTGTTAAAAAGAAGACAGTGATAATGGCTCCATTCAATGTAGAGTAAGTTTACTTTGCTTATTATAATTTGGACTTAAGAAAATTACATTTTATTGTGGATTTTGAGTTATTAATTTTTAACTTTTTTTCCTCTAGGGGTAAGAATTGGGAGTTATTGGTTATTGCCCCCGAGACGTTCACTGTGTATTATCTAGATCCTATGGGGTGTAAATTGAATACAAGATTTGGACACAAAATGAAAATGGCAATATTTCGGTGAGAAATATTTCATTTTTCATATATGTTAACATATGTTATTACATTACTATTTAATTGCAATGTTCTGTGTTACATTAACATGTAGGGGCTTTGAGGAGTACAAAAAGGCTGGAGGAAAGGTCCCCATGAAAAAGAACCAACAAATAATTTGAAAGAATGTGAAATAAGTTCCCTACTGCAATATATGTATATATTATTTATGTGAACAATGCTTAATTAGTTGTATTTTTTAATATTTTGTATGTTTGAATTTATAGTGTCCTACACAAGACAACGGATGGGCATGTGGATACTATGTCATGTGATATATGCACATGCTTGTCAAAAATGCCGCAATGGACATCGATTGTATTGCTGAGGTATTATATAGCCAACAAGAGATAATATGAAATATATCAATCTTATTTATAGCTCATTGATTATATATATACATCATTCTCTTTACAGGTGTTTAAAGTTGACCCCAGTACAGGAAAGGACTTACCAGATGTACATGGGCCCTATACGATGGGATAATTGAATGAAGTAGTAGAAGAATGGGCAACAACTATACAATTAGTGGGGGCTTTAAAATATAATTGAGATCCTGATAGTGAATAATGACTAAACAATGATACTTTGTAAATGAATTTCTGAATTATAATATATGTGTGAATGTTTCTACATGTCTGGATGTTTCTACATGTGTTTGAGTGAAAATGAATGAAAGTGTTGGTTGCTATATGAAGTCTACATGTGTGAATGTGAATCAATGGAACTACAGATTTCTAGCATGTGTGAATGTTTATAAATGTGTGAAAATAAAATGGAACTGCAGGTTGCATTGCTATATGCATGTGCTACTTTTTTATTGTTAATTTTGTAGGTGTGTGGCCTGTTGTCGGCTGATATCAATGGATGTCGTAAAACCTGCAGTTCATAACTGAACTGAACAGGTTTCTCATCCTGCAACCAGCCACAGCAGGTCTGCAGACTGACAGAAAAAAAAAAAACAATAGGCGTCGATTATTTGTCAATAACCGACACATAATGTTATAGTGTCGGTTTTTTACAAATAATCGGCGTCTATTTCGTGTGGCACGAAGGGCTTGGTTTTCGGTTATTTGTAGATAACTGACACTGATGGTGCCCAACATGGCGCCCTTTCTGTGGCGCGAAGGGTTTGGTTGTCGTGTTCTTACCTAATAACTGATGCCTATAGTCTCATGATGGCGCGTTTTCGGTGGCGCGCGAAGAGTTTGGGTGTCGGTTATGGAACCGACACCTAATGATTGGACTTTTAGTGTCACCCACGTAGGTGTCGCTTAGAAACCGACACTAAAGGCTTTAAATAACCGACACTAAAGGTAGGCTCTGTAGTAGTGCCTACTCTCTGGATAGCGCATTGAAGATGAATTGGTACCTTCAAAATGTCACACGCCTCTTTGTTTTTGAAAATCAAGGACGTGTTGGTGAGCTCAGTAGCACAACAATTATAGATAATAATGTGGCGGTCGTGTATATTTACTACAATTAACACCCAATGCTTAACTATCCTGATGGGAAAGGTGATGAATCGAGTTTTTGTCCTTATAACGACACCTTGCTCTTTCTTTGTACAACTACTTTATCAAATCTGTTGTGCCATTAAAAACCAGCTACACCTTGGCAGGATGAAGCAATTCTTCTAACAACATTGCATATAGCCCATTGAATAACCACTTATGCACCCATGAACTTTTAAGGAACATCCCTCTAAAGTGTTCCTTAGTTAGTTCTCTCCCCTTTTTGTTGTGTAATCCATCTTTTCCCAGTTGATTATCATCCAGAACAACCGCTAGCACATGAACATCCCTACTAAAAATATGGGATACTGGCAATATGACCATCCCTATTTGTTTGAAAGGTAACGAGGGAGTCATGGGTTCTCTTGGTTCTATTTCTTGTGATGGCCTCTATTCTCTCAGTAATGCTCCTACGAAGAAGGAAGTAAGGCCCCCTTCATCTTCGTCAGATTTTCCTTATCTAATGTCCGTTGGCCTTGTTATTAGCACTTGATCTTCTGGGTGCATGATAACACCGAATTATGTGATGTTTTTGGCCCTTATTTCGTTATCAAAACTAGCATTTTTAACTATTTTCCTCTCTCTTTTGTCATATTTTTGCATAAACAGGCCACGCTAAGCTCTTAACTCAATATTTTCATCTTTTACAGGGTTTTCCTCTCTTCTTAACTCATTTAGCAGCAAAAAGGCCCGTCTCGGCCCACGAACGTGTTCCACCTACATCGACCTTCTTACCAACCGGCCGACCGATACGCTCACTGCCTGACACGGGTGTGCAATACCATACCGCGCGGCACAAGGATGTCGCGCAAGAAGGAAAGAACGAGCGACACGCCATTTACCCGACAGGGAGCGGGGCTCGCCACGACAACTAAAGCATGTAGCGCGATATAGGACACCCACCGGAAGGCGCCACTCGTCACGTTGACCGACATGCTCCCAGACTGACATCCTTGTGCCGAGCGATACACATATTGGGTGTCCCTAAAGCCGTGATGATGGAGCTGATGAAGAACACGTGGCGTCCTGAGCACCATAACTTCCCCCAACCGCTGCCTATAAATAGCAACTACAGGACTCCGATGGGATGGGTCAGAACCCTTGAGAGCTAACTTAGGAAAGCATCTGGAGCTAGTGTGTCATGCCTCAGTGGTGTGCCAGGCGATTCTAGGTGAGCACTTCCCCATCTCGAGAGGGAGGGAATGGTTCACTTAGGGTCGGCCCGGGCTCCGCTGTAGGTCGATATCGGCCAACAAGGACACCCGATACAAGTGACTGATACTGGAAGCAACACTAGCCCGACACGATACCGAACCCCGATATGCATTGCCATTCACGATGTGTCGCCCGAGAGGGTGCCGCCCTACATGATCGTATCAGGCAAGGGCACCCCACACGATACGTCCACCCATCATGAGCGTGTCACCCAGAGGGTGTGCCGCCCGACACGGGCATATCAGGAAAGGCTCCTACCCAGTATCGGGCTGGAGAGCCGGCTGCTGTCTGTCGCCCTTCTAAATTAAGAAGGTGACATTTGTCTTTACTTATTTCAGTCATTTACTTCCTTACTTATGCAATGTAATCAGACCCTTATTTGTTAATGGAATTAGAAGAGTTTTAATTAACTGCTGCTTTATGTTTGGTACCTTTGTTGGATGATTGCTATGTTTAACATCTGAACCCTAGCTTGTATGCTTGGATCGCATTTCGATTAGCTACTGAATCATTTTTTCCCATTGCAACAGCCTTGAGAGAGGTGTTGTAGCTCTAGTGTTTGGTCCGATACTGGAGTACGAGAGTGCCCAGGATCGGAGTTCCTTTAGTAACCTTTCCACTCTAACTTAAGTCCAGCAACCTCGAGAGGGGTGTTGATGCTTAGTTAGAAGTACCCGCTTCGAGAGGAGGGGTACATGATGTTTCTATTGCCGCTTGTTTTATTGAAGCTTTGTCCTTCGTTACTTACTATAGCATTAGTGTTATCTCTCTGTTTCCGTTACACAAAAACCCCTAAAAACTGATAAATGCTTAAAACCTTATTTTTCCTCATAGCTCCAGTTGGAGATAGATTTCTTTTGTTTTATCGATCTTAACCTGATGTTACCTTGGGGAATTTTACCATCTCCTTACCCTTGCCGGAGTGTAACGTGTTGATTCCACATTCTCAACACTACCACCCTTGTCCCTGTGTTTGACCTTGTATATCTACTTCGACCCCATAAACAAAGTTGCAGGGGCCTAGAAGGTTTCATGTTATCAATTTAAAAGTCCAACTACTTCAAATCCGCTCCACTTTTTGGAGGCGTGATTTAGGTCGGTCAACTTTTTGGCGCTGTTGTCGGGGACAAGGCAAAATGATACTGTTGACGAACCCAAATCCATTAACTACACTCCAATGCCTCAAGCTTAGAAATGAGCTTGACAATACTCTTTTTTCCATTTTATTATTTTTACATGAAATGAGTGATTCTTATTATTAATAACAGATTTTCTAACTTGATTTTTACATGATGTTCAGCTACTCAGAAGAAAGGCATTCTGCTCAACTGAGCACCAACACCATCAAACATGCCGCCTCACGTTGAACCACCCCATTCAGAAGGTGAACACCAAGGGAGGGCGAGACCTCACTTGCCTCTGCCTGAAGATAATGACCGCTATGACGGTAATGATCAGCCTGATGATCCAGAAATGGAGAAGTCCGAGGACGACCATCACCGTGATAGACGTCATCATCACCAGAGGCACAAAAGAAATCATAATAACCAAGAACAGTGCCAGGGAGGCAGCAACAGTAATGATTCAGAGGAAGAAGAAAAGACTCTGAGGGAGTTAGCTTCCACAAAGACTAACAATTCCAGATGCCCTGTCATCATCCCGTGATTCAACGCCACTAATTTCGAGCTCAAGCCATGAGTCATCTCCATGATTCAAAACAAAAGCTTTAGAGGGAGTTCTAAGAATGACAATCCCTATCACCACTTGGATGCTTTCAAAAACATCTGTGACACCATCAAGATGTGAGGAGTCCCCCAGGAGGTAATCTACTGCAAGGGCTTCATCTTTTCTTTGGAAGATAAGGCTCTATCATGGTACCTGGGGCTGCCCCACCAAGCTCTGAACAGATGGAGTGCAGTGGTAGATGCCTTCGTGAATAAGTTCTATCCTTCTGAAAAGACCGTCGGGAACAGACAAAGGATTACATCTCTCATGCAAAAGCCAAGCGAGAATCTCCATGATGCCTGGGAGATATGTCAAGAATATCAGAGGGAATGCCCTCATCACAACTACAAGAAAGGTTTCTTGATCACTACCTTCTACAACGGTCTAACCCCTGAGGAAAGGGTTTCACTGAATGTAGCAGCAGGAAGTGACTTTCGGGGGAAGAAGCTGAGAAGGTCTGAGAGGATCATCAAGAACATGGCCGAGCTGCAAGCCGACATTGACTATGATAGATTTGACAGGGGGCAAGCTAAGAAGGCTAGTGAAGGACCTTCTTTTGAATCCAAGGCTCTAGAGACAATCACTTCTCAAATCCAGAGGATAGCAACTAATGTAAAGAAGCTAAAAGAATCTGGTGGGAAAGGAAAGAAGCAAATCGAGTAGGTCATGAAGTGTGTCACCTGTGGAGAGGGTGGACAGGGGGTAGATAACTGCATCTACACCCGACCTGACCCATCAAGCGATACTGAATCTGAGGCTGAGGAGACTGAGAATGTCTCTTTTGTAAATTTCAAAAGGCCGGACCATCCTGGTTTCAGTTATGGCAACAAAGATGCAGCTGAAAACTCACATCAGCAGCATAACTCCTCCAAGCTACCTCAAGTTTTTGAGAAAAGAGGAGGACAGAGTCAATTCACCAAAAACACATCCTTCCTGTCAAACAAAGGAAATCTCCAAGGACAAAGTAAATACCAAGGCCGCCAAACGACAAACATCAGTCAAGGACAAGGTCAAGCCAAAGAGCAGGGACAAAACAATATTTCAAACCAATCAGATGTGGTTGGACAATTGTTTGATTTTATAAAAAGACAAGATACAATTAATAACCAGCTAGGGCAGAGCGCGCTTTCAAATTTGGGAGTTCTGAACTCACTGCAAGTCCATATGGTGAATATGCAGACGCATCAATGCTAACTTGATTAGTAATTAGCTCAGATGGCTGAATTGATAAAGAATCCCTCAGGAAAAATACCTTCCAACACTAAAACCGCCAAAAAGGCAGGGCTGTGATCAAGAAAGACAGAGATCAAGTTGCAAGATATGGATGATGCTGGAGGCTAAAAGTGAAAAACCTAGAGCCGTCGAGCTGGAGATGAAAACTACAACCCTCCTCGGGAGGCAGCCCGAGCTTTTATTTTTCCTAGAATAGGACGTTATTTACTTTTTTGCAAAACAAACATTATGAACATTTGGACTGTAATAAGGCCTGAGTCAGTGTATGTGCCACATGCGCTGACTCTTCTATTTTATGGGCCTCCGCTCTGTTTTATGGACCTGGATGGGTAATACTATCTGAGGTCGGGAACTTAACCTTAGGCCAATGATGTTTTACTCATCGACCGCTTTTTCCCTCGCTTTGTTTTTAAGTTTTTCATCTAGATTTTGTTTGGAAGGCTTCGTATTAGGCAGCAACTCAACCAGTGTGCAGGACATGCTCATATCATACAAAGGTATATTAGGCATCGTGTAAGACGTGTCGGATGACACACCTGGGCGACAAGCTCCCGTATCGGGCAAGATGAGTAATTACCCTAGATTAGACAGATGGGACCATTCGTCTCGGGAATGGCTTGTCTCAACAACTGACACGCGTCCCGGATTTACCCATTTTACCCCCGGTTGAGATTGCTATATATAGTACGAAGGTTTTACCGCATCGGGCTACTACTTTTACTCTCCTAGCTACCTGTATCATGCGGTAATTTCTCCCTTTGCTCATATGTCATCCAGCGAGCTTTTGCTCTTGTGTCGCGCAAGAGCTTCAGATAGTAAAGGTATCCCGACAGCCTGCTTGCCCGACACGACCTTCCTATCACGCGCGGCATACCAAGTTGACGACTTTAGTTGATTTCCCCTTGTGTCGCCTGATACATGTGTCGCTTGACCCGTCTTTAAAACATGCTTGCCCAATACGCCTTGTCAGACGATAACCGTGTCGCCCATCCTGGTGTTGCCTCGTTTTTTCTTGTTATCGGGCGACACGTTTTTCCCTCAGGAAGTCCCTATCGGGCTGTTTGTTTCACACAACCGTATCGCCCGACACACCCGTGTCGGGCAACGTGTTTAATGCACAACTTTTCTTTGTATCATCCAGCTTTGTATCGCCTAGGATGTTCTTTTGATGGACGATACCCGAACTTTGTACCGGGCCGAATCTTATCGTGCAATCAGTTTTTCTTGCCTACCTCACATTCGAATGATCAATGAACTTGCTTAATGATAACAGATATGGCCTGTACAAAGCAAAACACCCTTTGAATTGACAAACACAACAGAAGAATCAACATTGAGGCCGCAACTGAAGCAACAACAGTCGGACATAAACGCCAAAATCCCGAGGCAGCTGGGTCATCAACCGCGGAGAAGGGAGCAAGGACGGAAAAAGTAACGACTCCATTTTCTTTCCCAGAGAATGCGGCCAGAACAAGTGCAAAGCTCTCAAGAAGGAAATGCAAGGCTCGTGCAGATTATGACGATGATAATCAGTGTATGGTAAACAGAGAGTTCTTGAAAACACTTGTGGATACTATATCCAAAGAAGATACCCCCTGTAAAGAAGGTGGCTTCATGAGTGATAAACCCAAAATACCCACATTCAATCCAGAAGTCACTGGAGAAAAACTTCCACTGATTTTCTCTTTTAGAGATGGTCCTAAACCACCGCAGAAGACAGACTATGATAAGGAAATGGACCTCTCTTGGGGGCTACCAAATCAAGAAAAAGTATTGGAAGAGATAAGTGGACTTCTCTGACTAGTTCAATAGATGATGAAGGTTTAAAGAAACTGAGATTGATGATCAGTCCTTTTGTTCATGTTCATAATGGAAGCATCTTAAAAAGTATATCTGGTTTAAGGGAATGCCTAATAGTTTTGGAACTTCTTCCTCAGCAAAAGTGCATGACTGATCTCATTGAATCTTGCAATCCCGAACGCACATTTGCCATCTGGTACAATTATCTGCATCATCTTCATCTTGGAATGGATATCAAATAAAGAGACGTCTGACCAACTCCACCACATCGGCTAGAGAATATGTGTGGGAGATTCTATCCAGCACAGGCACGCTCACCAGCTAACCCTCACTAGGTTAACATTACCCTACCTTATCTACTTCACAACTCTGGGACAGAGTGTGGAGCAAGTTTGGGGGGTACCATGTACCGGTGAGGGAGGTATAAAAAAAATTTCTTCAAACTTCACCCCTTTTGTTCTTTTTGTTCCTTTCATATATCATGTGTACATATACATATTCATGCTCATACAAAAACATTTTGCTAAAATTTTGAAATTTTTTTCTTATTCTGTCTCCATACATATGTACAAAGACACTATATAGTAAAAACTTGATATGACTTCTTGCCAGTTGTTTTCTATGTGCCCAAAAGGGATGCAAGTTTCGTTATGTCTTTCTGATAATGCAACCTCAAACGACAAAAGACTACAACTTTCACGCCAAAAATTTCAAAAAAATAATCTCGCAATGGCTAAGAGACGTGTATGCAGAAGGAAAAAGCTGCCCAAACAGTGAAAAAAAAATCCTCTTGTTTTCCCTTACCCAACAAAATCCCAAAAAGAGAGAATAGCCTTATGAGAGTGAATAAAAGCATGAGAGTTGTGCCCAATACAAAGAAACGAAAAAAAAAAGAAATATATACACACTTGTTTTCCAAAAGTACCCATCTTTAAGCATGGTAGATCCGGGGCAGTGGTACGTAGGATGTGAAATCAGTGCTCTAAAGCCAACTGGCTTGGACTGCAGGGACCACTCGCCCACTAACGGACCCGTACCTGGATGGACTGATGGGAAACAAGAAAAAACCTAAAAAGCCTTAGCCTACCCAACACACAACTTTCTGCTCCCAAAAAGCTATTTGGTGTGAAAGATAACTTCGAAATCATACACCCAAGTCTCACCAAAGCTGTGGAGAATTTTTTTGCTTAAATAAGGTAGGAAAAATAAAGTCTGATGTTCGTGGTCGGGTCGTATTCTCATTAAGACATCTCAATGCTCGCTCAAAACCACGGTCTGAAAACTATACCGACCAATAAGGAGCGTCACAAAAAATAAAGTTTAAAAATTGATTGAGGACAATCAAAATGCTAAGTTTGGGGGAGTTGATAACACCAAATTTTGTGATGTTTTTGGCCCTTATTTCATTATCAAAACTGCCATTTTTAACTGTTTTCCTCTCTCTTTTGTCATGTTCTTGCATAAACAGGCCACACTAAGCTCTTAACTCAATATTTTCATCTTTTGTAGGGTTTTCCTCTCTTTTTAACCCATTTAGCAGCACAAAGGCCCGTCCCGGCCCACGAATGTGTTCCACCTACATCAACTTTCTTACCAACCGACTAGCCGATACGCTCACTGCCCGACACGGGTGCGCAATACCATACCGCGCGAAACAAGGATATCGCGCAAGAAGGAACGAATGAGCGACACACCATTTACCCGACAGGGAGCCGGGCTCGCCACGACAACTGAAGCGTGTCACGCGATACATGCCACCCACCGACAGACGCCACTCATCACGTTGAATGACATGCTCCCAGACTGACATCCTTGTGTCGGGCGATACACATATCGGGTGTCCCTGAAGCCATGACGATGGAGCTGATGAAGAACACATGGTATCCTGAGCACCATAACTTCCCCCAACCGCTGCCTATAAATAGCAGCTACAAGACTCTGATGGGACGGGTCAGAACCCTTGAGAGCTAACTTAGGAAAGCATCTGGAGCTAGCGTGTCGTGCCTCAGTGGTGTGTCGGGCGATTCTAGGTGAGCACTTCTTCATCCCGAGAGGGAGGGAATGGTTCACTTAGGGTCGGCTCGGGCGCCGCTGCAGGTCAATATCGGCCAACAAGGACACCCGATACGAGTGACCGATATTGGAAGCAACACTCTAGCCCGACACGATACCGAACCCCGATACTCATTGCCAGTCATGGCGTGTTTCCCGAGAGGGTGCCGCCCTACATGACCGTATCGGGCAAGGGCGCCCCACATGATACATCCGCCCATCATGAGCGTGTCGCCCGAGAGGGTGTGCCGCCCGACATGGGCGTATCGGGCAAGGCTCCTACCCGGTATCGGGCTGGAGAGCCGGCTGCTGTCTATCACCCTTCTAAATCAAGAAGGCGACATTTATCTTTACTTATTTCAGTCATTTACTTCCTTTACTTATGCAATGTAATAAGACCCTTATTTGTTAATGGAATTAGAAGAGTTTTAATTATCTGCTGCTTTATGTTTGGTACCTTTATTGGATGATTTCTATGCTTAACATCTGAACCCTAGCTTGTACGCTTGGATCACATTTCGATTAGCTACTGAATCGTGTTTTCCCGTTGCAACATCCTTGAGAGAGGTGTTGTGTCTCTAGTGTTTGGTCCGATATTGGAGTACGAGAGTGCCCGAGATCGGAGTTGCTTTAGTAACCTTTTCACTCTAACTTAAGTCCAGCAACCTCAAGAGGGGTGTTGATCCTTAGTTAGAAGTACCCGCTTCGAGAGGAGGGTTACATGATGTTTCTACTGCCGCTTGTTTTATCAAAGCTTTGTCCTTTGTTCCTTACTATAGCATTAGTGTTATCTCTTTGTTTCCGTTGCACAAAAACCCCTAAAAATTGATAAATGCTTAAAACCTTATTTTCCTCGTAGCTCCAGTTGGAGATAGATTTCTTTTGTTTTATCGATCTTAACCTGTTGTTCCCTTGGGGAATTTTACCATCTCCTTACCCTTTCCGAAGTGTAACATGTCGATTACGCATTCTCAACACTACCACCCTTGTCCCTGTGTTCGACCCCGTATATCTACTTCGACCCCGTAAACAAAGTTGTGGGGGCCTAGAAGGTTTCGGGTTATAAATTTAAAAGTCCGACTACTTCAAATACGCTCCACTATTTGGACGCGTGATTTAGGTCGGTCAGTGCATTATTAAAATTTCGGGAAAGGGTGGAACTCTTGTTGTTACTATGGCGTATGTTGGCGGCGTTGATTCTTCAGTTGTCTTGAGTATGGCTACATCCAGTACTGTAAGAGTGTTTTTCATCTTGTCATCTTACACTACATCATTATGCTTGTTGTGGTCTGGGTCTTGTAGGTAGACATCACAGATATCCATGTTGATATTCATTTCGTCCACATATCAATAGAGAGTTGCATCATCACAATATATAGACTTTTCTAGGCTTGTGTGTTCCTACCTTATGGCTCCTCCCATAGGATGGTCTTTCATGATAAGTTTTAGATCAAACTCTTGTGTTGTGGCATTGGTGTCGACCACCTGTATTTGTTCATCTTGTTGTTTCTAGTCTTCTTGTATCATCTCTTCTCTAGAACTGGAGGTGTGCTTGCCACTTCTTCATCTTTGTGTTGTTCAGGGTTGGAGGGACTTGAAGATGTTTGTGATGGTGAAGGGATGACAATTTGCCTCAACACCCTTCTAGTCTACCATTCCTTCATCTACTGGAATTCATCCTCTATCTTCTAGTGCTCCTCCTCTAATTTATTGTATTCTTCCTCTATTGCTTTAAGAGCCTCTTTGTGTTCCTTGTGCATGCAATCTCGTTCCTTGCACGTGATGTCCCTATCTTTTTGGAGCTCCTCCATTTCTGCAGTCACCTCCTTAATCACTTGCATCATCTCACATTGGCTGAGGAGGACTTGCTGCATAAATTCAGGGAGTGTCATCATTCTTTTGTCTATGTGCTAACCTGCATTATTAGTGTGAGTAGATTGGAAGTAATATGCATTGTATTTGAAGAGGAATTCTACATTTGTGCACAAATGGCATCTCATTTATGTCCTAGTTCTTCTCTAAGGGTTGGTGATCATTGTTGTTGTTCTCTAATAGGTGTTGTTGTTGCAACATCCTATGACTCAATAGTTGTTGGTTGTGTACCCTCGTCGGCCTCTTGTCGAGGTTGAGATGGAATCTTTTTTTGCGTAGGTGGTGTAAGTTCTTTTTCAGGCTCTTTTTTGGTTTCCTGTTTAGCGTCTGAGGGTTCAGGATGGTCATCTATCCTTTTGATAGGTGTCTCAAGCACCATTCTAGTGACTAGAGGGGATGGGTTTGGTTTCTCGGGCTCCATAGGTTGGCCTATTGGTTCTTCCTCTATATGTATTGGTGGTGTAGGGGCTTTTATGTCTTCTCAACCTTCATTATGTTTTCTTGTGCATTTGTTGATGCACCTGGATGGATGCCCATCTTTAGTATCATACTAGTGACTGGAAAGGAGGAAGGGACAACATCATATCCTTTTGCCATGGGGGAAACTTGTTCTTTTGAGAATGTTTGTTCTATACTTTCTTATTCAATCGGTTGCGATTGCGGTGGTTGAAGTGTTGGTACCTGTGTTTTTGGCATGGTCTTGCAGAGATTTATTGGTAGTTTCTTTTTCTTCTCCAGCCTTGTTTGCTCTGCTTCATGCACTTGTTCTTCTTCTACTTGTAGGATGGCGGCAGGTGAATTTGGGTTAGTAAGTCTATTGATTTGACCATAATTCATATGGTCAATTTCATCTATTGTTGGCCTCAATTTTTTGGTGTCGTAATGAGCCATCTCAGGGAGGGGGGTAGTTTGTTTGACTTGCCTACTTGTAGTAGAGTTTATCTCCCTTATGTACGATTATCCTAACAATAATGAGGTATTTGGTATCAACCTTTGTGTAACCCTTAGTTTTCTTATATCGCCTCAATTGTTCTATATCCATGAAGTAGGTTGCAATAAGTGATATTCCCCCCATACAAAATCCTACTTTTCTTGATTTCTTGTCCCACTATCGTTGATAGTCTATCAATGACCAGCCTTCCAATGTTGATTGGCTTTTTGTTCAACATGGACCAGATCAAAAAGGCCACCCCTTAGAAACTCCTCTAGTTTTGGATCATGCATACACCGTATTTGAAACAATAGAAAGATCCACTTGGATAACAGGTCGTATCCCAACATTGTATAAATTGGCAGATCAAAATCTTTGTCCATCTATAATGGAAATCACAGGGGAAGGAATCTTCTGGATCACTCTTATGAAACATGAGGTGATTTGGGCTACTTTGGACTTCTTGGGGTTATGTATATTTTCTCTGGTTAGATTCTCCCACATTTTATGGATGATGTATCTGACTGCTTTCTTTTCACTTGGTGCTGATGCACATGCCTTAGCTTCATCTTTTATGTGAGTAAAGATCTTGTTCAAAATATCTTCCGTTACATAATGGTCTATGTCCCCATCCTCACTTGTAGCTTGAATCCCCTCCCACCTCCTCTCTTTCTTTATATTTGACTGGTACATTTATGAGTGAAGACATGAATTTGGCAATCAGATATGTAAGCAAACATTGAGTTGGCGTAGAGTGTAAAAAATTTTCTCCTCTTAGGAATTCCACCACTTGATCATAGATCCCCAACTTCTTGAAGTCTTGTTTGTCCATGTACCTTGTTGGTTTGAAATTCTTCATCCTTGTGAACATGTCATACATTGATTGGTATTCCATATCTTTGGGTATGAACACCACACTATGTTCCTCAAATGTTGTTGTCAGAATCTTCTTTGCTTTAATTAGATTCTAACACCATGTCAGATGTTGAGCTTGTTGATCTGATTATTGTCTCAGATCTCTCAGCTTGGAACCTTGTATTCACTTCTACCTTCTTCTTTTCCAGTGTTTGTGCATCTAGACCTGATGCTTTCTACTTCTCTTTTAGTTTGGCTTCTTCCTCAGATGACACATATTCAAATGTGTTGGTACCTTCAGCACCTAGTGATTCCTCTTCAGCCTTTGGCGACTCATGCCCAAGTAAGATTTCATATTTGTCCTTGTGCAATTGAAGACATATCCTCTTCTCTTATGGCATGATTGGATAATTCTGTTGCATCTTGTATATCATTTCTATGATCTCTTTGATCCCTTGCAGGGATGTTTCTTGCCTATCCACGAGGTCTAAAGTTGATGATCGCAACCTACAATCTGGGTAAGATTTCTTCATCAGTCTAATAATTTTTTGTACTTATCCTACTATATACAATTGATTTTGCACACTAATTGTACTTCTTAGCAATTTTAGCGGTCGCAAGAAGGGGTGGGGTTCACTAGTGGTCACTAAGGTGAGGAACAACCATAGCGATCACTAAAAAATGAAGTAGTTGTAATTGTAGCAATCGTTAAGCATCTACTAGATATAGTGATTGCTAAAACTCAATATCCATTTAAAGAAGTTGATTGAGTAGCAATCTCTACAAACTCTGGTTTCGCTTGGGGTTGTAGCGGTCGCTAACAACTATGATCGCTAAGGATACGAAGAGACAGGTGAAACTTTGGTTTCCCCCAGAACACAAAGAGATAGTGGTGAGCATAACAAGGGATGATTGGAGATGGTGTTCTCGACGCCCGCTCGCCTCTGTGATGGTGATTTAGGTAAGAAACCCTAGGTGAGAGGCATAACATGAGAGGGGAGAGCAATTGACGATAGTGTTTCTTGAGAATCATGGAACAGTTCGTGGGCGGCAATGATCGTCATAGAATGTGATCTCATGTGGTAGATAAAGGGAGAAGAGGTTTTAGAGTGGAGGAGAGTTATCGTCCAATGGATGGAGGGAGAGGAAAGATAGTGGTGATATGAAGTCTGCTGCGATGATCTTGATCGACCTTGGCAGCAGTGTGTGTCTACCTACATCATCTCCACTCTCATCATCATCCATGCAAGGGTTTCAGTTTGATTTTCAGTTCACAAGGGCTCTTCTTCTAGAAAGTTTGGGGATGAAGAAAGGATTTCAGCATTCAAGTTTTTATACCTCAGGTGGGACCAGTTACTTCAAATATTTTTAGTAGTTGCTAAGATGAAAGGGAGATAGCAGTCGTTACAGTTAGGAAGTTGGGGGGGTCACTACATGAAGCATCGCTTCACATCAGTCACTAAGAATTATTAGGTTCTGTAGCGGTCGGACACCCTTAATTCATAGTGGTTTCTAAGGCTAAAAGATTACATGTGTCAAAATGTTATCAGTTGTTACACCATTTTTGTTCATAATGGTCGCTACTCGTTATTCTTGACATGGTTATTTAACAATATAGAAGGATTGATAAGATATGAAAATGAAAGAAACTAAACGTTAAAGGAGTATGTAAGGGAGACTATTATTTCATTCTGTGTACACTACAAATTACTAAATCAAACACCTGATGTTAAAACCTAAGACTAGTAAAATTATGGAAGGATGAGAAAATTTAAAGAGTTAGAATGACAGAAAAGTAAGTCTTGAAATCCTAGGGTTGCCTCCTAAGAAGCGCTAATTTATAGTCTTTATCTTGACTCCTTTCTATTTGTGGATTCAAACTTCTTCTAGTGGTGCAGACGGAGGTTCCTCTAGTTGGAATTCTGACCTTCAGACAAAGGCTTCATCCTCATAGTAACTTTTTACCTTATGACCATTCACTTTGAATGTTCTTGTCTTTTCACTAGTAATTTCCATCATCCTTGATGGGTACATCTTCACGACAGTAAAGGGGCCAAACCACCTTGACCTGAGTTTACTTCGAAATAGTCAGATTTTTGAATTGAACAAAATGACATTGTCTCCTTCAAATACATCTTTGCTTATTAGGTGGGCATCGTGCCACACCTTGGTCCTTTGTTTGTGGATGCAAGAGTTTTCATATGCATGTAGAATCATCTCTTCTAGCTCTTGCAACTGTAGAAATCTCTTTTTTCCTTCTTGATAAGTCGATAGGGAGTAGTCCCTATTGGAGTCTTATAAGCAGTTTTGTAAGCCCATAATGCTTCATCAAGCTTCATAGAACAATTCTTCCGAGTCCGACTGACTGTTTTCTCCAAGATTTGCTTGATTTGTTGGTTCAATACTTCTACTTGTCCCGACGTATGTGGGTGATAGGGTGTTTCCACCTTGTGCCTTACTCAGTATTTCTTAAGCAAAGCTTCAAACTATCTCTCTCCAAAGTGGGATCCCCTATCACTTATGACAATGTGTGGGATACCAAATCTAGGAAAAATGGTCTTCTTGAACAACTTAATTACTTATTTGGAGTCACAAGTAGGGGTTGCAACAACTTCCACCCATTTTTAGACATAGTATATAGCCACAACAATGTAGTGGTTTCCTCTGGAAGATGAAAATGGTCCCCTATAATCAATTCTCCAAATATCAAAAATTTCTACCTTGATCCAATCAGACATTGGCATTTCATTCCTCTTTAAACTGTTTCCCATTCGTTAGCATTCATCACACACCTTAATGTGTGCTTGAGCATCCTTGAATAGGGCGGGACAATAAAATCCTGACTGTTGGACTTTTGTTGTAGTCCTTTCTCCTCCTAGATGTCCTCCATAAGATGCAGAATGACATTCTCGAAGGATTAGGGGAACTTCTTTGAATACACCTTTGATATAATTTGTCAGCACATCTTTTAAACAAAAGTGGGTCAACCCACTAGTAGTTTTTCATATATGAGAATAACTTCTTCTTCTGGTTTTATGTTATATCATGTGGCAAATGTTGGCATGCTAAGTAGTTATAGAGGTCAACAAACTAAGGCAGATTAGGTTCAAATGACTTGACCATCATCAGAGCTTCATCTGTGTAATTATCATTATCTGGAAGTTGGTTCTCTTTAGTTACTACAATCCTTGATAGGTGGTTAGAAACCACGTTCTCCATTCTATTCTTATCAATGATCTCATGGTCAAACTCTTGTAACAGCAAAGTCCATCGTAACAGTCTGGGATTTGTGTCTTTCTTTTACATCAATATTCAATGACCCCATGATCTATGTACACTTTGACCTTCGACCTTATTAGGTATTTCTAAATTTATTAAAAATGAATATTATAGAAAGCATTACCTTTTCTATTTTAGTGTAATTTATCTAGACATCATCTAAAGTTCTACTGGCATAATAGATTGCATGGTGTTTCTTATCCTTCATTTTCCCAAGCACCACTCAGATAGCATAATTTCTAGAGTCACACATTATTTCAAATGGTAATTCCCAATTAGGTGCTTTCAGTAATGGGGTTGTCGTCAGGGCATTCGCTAGAGCATTGAAGGCTTTGAGGCATTTGTTGGTAAAATTGAACTCGACATCTTTTACTAGAAGGCTAGATAGAGGCTTGGCGATCTTTGGAAAATCCTTAATGAATCTTCTGTAGTACCCGACATGTCCCAAGAAACTTCTCACTTAGGTTATGGTTTTAGGAGACAAGAGCTTAGATACTACGTCTATATTGTTGAGGTCAACTTCAATCCTTTTTTCAAAAGCATTGTGTCCCAACACAATGTCTTCTTATACCATGAAGTGGCATTTTTCTCAGTTTAAACCAATTGTTTTTCTTCACTGTGATCCAATACCTTATATAGATTCTTCAGACAACTTCCACAATCATCTCCATAGATAGAGAAACCATCCATGAAGACTTCCATGGCATCCTCCAGGAAGTCTGAAAAGAAAGATATCATGCACCTTTGAAAAGTCACATGTGTTACAAAGTCCAAATGTCATTCTCCTAAAAGCATAGGTGCCATTAATGCATGCAAAGGTTGTCTTTTCTTGATCTTCGGGGTGAACAGGGACTTGATAAAACCTCTAGTATCCATCTAGGAAATAGACATAGGCATGGTGGGCCAAGCATTCCAGTACTTGATCAATGAAGGGTAAGGGAAACTGGTCTTTCTTGGTGGCAATGTTTAGCCTTGTAGAGTCGATACACATCTGCCAACTTGTGATGGTCTACATTGCCAATTTTTCTCCATTCTCCCCATTAATGATTGTCATCCCTCCTTTCTTGGGTACGACATGAATTGGGTTGACCCAATTACTATCACTAATAGGATACAAGATCCAAGAATCCTTGAGCTTTATTACCTCCTCTTTAACCACCTCCTTTAGCATTTGGTTCAGCTTCCTTTGCAATTAAACTAGCAGCTTAGATGTCTCCTTCAAGTTTATATGATGCATGCATGGAGCTGGTCTTAGACCTTTTATATCTTCAACTGAGTATCCTATCACTTTTCTATGCATCTTGAGTTAATTTATCACCTTCTCTTTTTGGTCCTCTATTAAGGAAAAATTTATAATGTCGGGATTTCTTTCATCATCATTTTCAAATTCATACTTCAAGCCCTCAGGGAGTTGTTTCAACTTAGGTTTAGGCTTAGGTACTTCCTTTTCTTCTGGCATCTATTCTAGGGATGCATACTTTACCATCTCAATTGTCTCATCTTAGTCATCACTACATCCCTCTTCTGGTTTGTTTCAATATTCAAGAATCTCAGCTACCTCAGGGTCCTCGATATAGGGTTGGGGTTGTTAAGAGCTCACACGAGTGGATTGACAATAGCTTTGTCTTCTTGTACTTATTCGCAATACTGGGTGTAGCTATCCATGAAGTAGACCGACTCGAATAGATAGGGTCCCCTCATAGAATCTTAGACATGAAAATTAATGTGGTTATCTATGACATGAAGAGTGATGATTCCCTCTGTGACATCGATTAGTACTCTGCCACTGGTGAGGAAAGGTCTTCCAAAGATAATGGGTCACGTTTGGTCTTGTATTGTGTTGATCTCCATAATGTCGTAAGGAATAAAGAATCACCCAACATGAATAGGAATATCTTCCATGATCCCCACCAGTTTTGTGAAAGCGTGTTCTTCTAGTTGAATTCTCATTCCAATTTTCACCATGTCGATGATTCCAAGCCTTTGAGCTAAAGTGAGAGGCATCCGACTAATGCTTTCTCCAAGATTCATAGTTCCTTGTCTAACTTCTTTATCTCCAACATTAAGGGGATAGTGAATGCCCCAAGATCTTTTTTTGTGGGCATCTTATCTTTAATATAGGTGTTAGACATTTTGGCAACTTGCACTATCTCGACATTATATCCTCTTCTCCTTTTTGTGATTATATCCTTGAAGAATTTGACATACATGGGCACTTCTCCAATAGCATCTAGACATAGAACATACAAGTTTAGCCCCATCACAATATCTAGAAACTTCTCATATCTCTTCTTTAGACGAGCCTTGATCAGTTTGTAAGGGAAAGGGACCTTTCGAATATGGATTACTGTTGGCAAACACTTCTTCTACTGGGTCTGACTCCCTTTCTTTTGCAACTTTCTTTCCCTTGTCTTTCTCTTTAGGTTTGTCCTTCTTAGTAGACTCTTCCTCCTCAGACACTTCCTCTACAACAATTGGTTTAGGTCGTGACTCTGCATTTTCTCTTTTCTTGGGGTATTTTTATCGTTAAGATGTTCTAGAGTTCTTCCAGAACAATGGATGGACATCTTTACCGTCTCAATATTATATGAGATATTTCCCCGAGGATTCTTGATCAATTAAGATAGTTGTGCTAGTTGTTGGTCAATTTTTCTTTGATGTGTCTGCATATCAGCCATTTGGGTTTGCATTGAGTTCAGGACTCCTGAGTTTGTGATGGCACTTTTAGTTAATTGGTCATCCATTAAAGCTTGCCTTTTTGCAAATATAAATAGTAGAGACATCATATTAGGTTGGTTGGTGCTCTTAGCTTGGCCTTGATCTTGATTTTTTTTATTTGAATTTTTGTTTTGACCTTGACCTTGCCCTTGTCTTTGGTAATTATTTCTATTTTTTTGGTATTTGTTGGTTCTAGTGAACGTGATTGGTCCTCCTCCTCTCCCAAATCATGGTGGTTCTTTAGATGAACCACTTAGCTGGTGAGAGTTTTCCATAGTGTCCTTATTTTCATAGTTGAAACCAGGGTGATCTGGCCTCTTAAAATTAACATAGGAAATATTTTATGTTTCTTCCTCTTCCTCTCTTTCCTCGGGTTGAGTTTTGATGTAATTATCAATTCCATACCCTCCCTTGCCACACATTTCATGACTCTCTCCATAGATTTCTTGCATTTTCTTCTAGAGTCTTTCAGTTATTTGACATTAGTGGCTATCTTCTAGATCTGGGCAGTGATGGTTTCTAAGGCCTTTAATTCTGTAGAAGGTACTTCAGATATCGTCTTCTTTGTCAAACCTTTGTCTCCTCTATCAAAATCTAGGTCTTCCTGTAGAGAAGCCATGTTGCCAATAATTATCATGGTCGTCTTTGGGTTTTTTCCAGTCGCTTCCTACAGCAACATTCAACGAAGTTCTCTCAACAAAAGTATGATCGTTATAGAAAGTCTTGACTAGGTGGCCTTTGTCATAATTGTGATGTGAACAGTCTCTTTATTACTCCTGGAATCATTTTCATGCATCATACATGTTTTCCTTGGGCTTCCACGTGAATCTATTTATCATTTTCCTAATCCTGAGGGTCTTCTTCACTGGGTAGAACTTTGTGATGAAGGCGTCGGCCAAGGGTTCCCACCCATTTATCTTCTTGTTGGGTAAAAAAAGTACCATGATGGGTCTTTGTCTATCAAGGAGAAGTTAAACCACTTGCACTAGATTACCTCTTGTGGTACTCTCCTCATCTTGAAGGTTTCACAAATATTCTTATAGGAGTCTAGATTATGGTACATGTTCTCATATCCAGAACTTCCTCCAAATGACTTATTTTGAATCATGGCAATGACAGTTGGTTTCAGTTTGAAGTTCAATGAATCAAACCTTGGAACAATGGGCATCTCGACTTATTTGCCCTTGTAGCATCTAGGTGTTAGAGGGAAGGGCCTCCTTCATCATCAGCATCTTCAATGTTGTGGTTATTATCTTTGTGCTCACAATGGTTCCTTTGATTCTTTCTTGGACAATGGCAGTGTTCTTCTTCGTGATGTTGTTCCTCATGCTCTTCATCTTCACACCATACATCATATTCCTCATTTCTATGAGGTTGGTGTGATGTATGTGCTCTTGTCCAGTCCCATCAGAGTTATGATCCTCATGTTTAGATTCAGTTTCTGGTGGGGGTTGGGAGTTCTCCACCCTAGCATTTTTCTTACCACCAATGTGTCCTCCCCCACAGGAGGCATGATGATGTAAGAGAAAATTAAGGTGATGTTCAAAACCTGCTTCTCTCCAAGCTACCTAAACAGTTCACATAGTCGAGTTAGAAAATTGAATGTGTAAAACAAAGTATTCAAGGCGGTTAGATATAACTAATTGGAACTAGTGCATTCACGTCTATTACTAGACCTAAGGAAATGTCGTACAATGAGTATGCTTGGGTTCTTAATAGTTCCATTTGCCTTGTCCCTGACAACGATGCCAAAAAGTTGACCGGCCTAAAACATAGGTCCAAAAAGGAGTGGATCTAGAGTAGTCATACTCTTAAATTTATGACCCGACACTCAGACCCCTACAACTATTATACAGTGTCCAATGTAGTAGATCCAGATCAAACCACATGGCCAAGTAATGGTAATTGATAAGAATGTAAAATCTTATCTCAAACACACCAAGAAAAAGGGGTAGATTAAATTTTTTATTCCTTACGAAACGATGTTGTTCCAACCCACAAATTAAACAAGAGAACTAAAGCAAACAAGGAAACAAAACAAAGGATTTACAACATAAGAGCTCTAGATGATGTCTATAGTTTGTGGCCACGATTGATGTGGTGGCCGCTCAATGCAAGTGCATGTTGTGGGTGTCTAGGGAAGAGAGGGATGAAGCCAGAGGTGATGAGTATTGTGGCTTCTAGGGTTCCTAGTACTATTCAATATGATGGAGGAGAAAAGAGGAGGAGAGGGAGTAGCCAAAGTTTGATTTAGTCATTGTAGTTGCTAATGGGCGGCATTCATGGTGCCACCATTGGTGGGGGCACAAATATGAAGGGGAGGTGACCTCATTGTAGAAGACGACCTTCCAAGCCATTGATGTGTTCCTAATCAAGTTGCACATCCTACTACATGTGCAATTGTTGACGCGTGGATGAGGTTGTGGTGTTGCATACCTAAAGGGCATGACACCAACAATGATCCTTCTACGCATATGGAATTGACACTGAGGGAGGTGGTCTATGGATGTGTGATGGTTCTCGAGTCCACTGATGGATACTTCCTCAAGCGACGGTGTTTCCCTATAGCCATGGTGGTTATGCGTGAAGGGAGAGGAAGGATGGCTGTTAGGGTTAGGTGTGTGTGGGGAAAGGAGAGGGAAAGGTGAAGGAGAAGAAATAAGAGAGAGAGGCAGATAAGGGGAAGGGGAGAAATGGAAGAGAATAGGAAGGAGGGGTGTCAGTTACCTATACCTTCTGTGGATGATGTTAGTGTGATAGCTGCAATTATTATCCAATTTTATTTGTTTATTTATTCATCATTGTCATCATTATTATTACTATTATTATTTAACCTAACTTTAAATGTGCCCTGCTAATTTTCATCATTTAGATAATTGAATATATATTTTATAACTAAATTTCATAGTTATAAATTATAGTAAGGTTTGTCCATTTACCCTGATTATGTGGTAGCTTCAAGAATTACTTATTATATACAATATTAAGTTGATATAGTCCTTAGGTTGAGTTGCATTCCTAATGAATAAAGTGTACATGAATATACTCCTTAGAAGGGGTAGTCTACAATCTAACTAATCGCAAGATACAATAGGGGTAGATCAACTAGTTCATACACATCCAAACTTATTCTTCATACTTACCACTTCTCACTTAGGTCTAGGGTTACAGGTTATATCTAACCAGTTATAGGGTCTCTGCTAAAGGGATTCTACATTACTTATACCTTCCTTGTGGTGTTTACTTGGATCCAAAAACCATCGATGAAATTCAAAATATTTTATCTTTGTACATATATTGTAACAATGAAAATAAGTTTTACAACAATAACTTTGCAATGTAAATCTAAAATTGGTGCCAAAATTAATTTGAGAACCAAGTCAACCACTTTCCACCACACTACACACCTACTATTATTTTATCATCAATTCATCCTACTAAAAGGGGCTAATCATAACTACAACTAAGAGGCATACCAAAATATCCCTAACCTATAACATGGAATGAGGGGAAATAGTTTCTTTTTATGTATTGTGAACTCTATTAGGTCCTACTAGGACATGACATCCATGATTCTTAATTTCAAACGGATCATATAACACTAATTCATATTGAGACATAGGAGATTGATATGGTTATCCGACTCTATAGGAAGGAATTAGGGTTCTCCTCACTTGTTAGTTCACAAACATGGTTCCTTCAGAAGACTAGCTAAACTATATTGTTATATCACCCATCATATTGTTTACTAGATAATGTAATTTCATCATGGAGATGAGAGAGGTGGACTCTTAGGAACACTTACATGACAAAACACATTACCTTCATCCATCCCACTCCAACAATGAAGCACAAAGAGCTCACTGGGGATGGTGTCCATCCCTTAAATAAGTATATTTGGGAAAGGCTTATGTAGGGATGACTCCATGATAAAGGAAATACCTTCTTAGACATAACCATTCTATTTTAGTTTATCACTTATCATAATCAAAACTTATGTCAGGTTCTACATTTGATATCCATGCATGCTCAATAGCAAGTGAACATATGTGAGGCATGCCAAAAAAATATAATGGAAAGGGTTAAAGGTGAGAACCAATTTTACACCTAGATGTAAATTTCCATGTCAACCGATATATCATAGTGATTCAACAATATTTATAAATAATAGGGAGAGGAACTATTCACTAGCCAATGCGTGTGATATCTCAATCTCCACCAAGACAATAGGGGTCAATAGGGTTACTCAAAACTAAGTATCAATCCTCATAGGGACCAAATTAGTTAGGATTTGAAACCCTAGTTGATATTCCACAAATCAGGGGTCGACATATAATCAACCTATATAGGGTTTCTTAACTACCTTCCTAATGAATTACATGGCTTAACTTGAAATAGTAAATTCACCAACTTCTTAGGCTCTGACACCATATTGTAAAGAGTGGACCCTATAGTGGCCTCCTCAAATGGTATAAGACATGATGAGTGAAAGGTTAAGTAGCGGAAAATGAACCTATTATGAAGTGACAAAGTATTTCTGTGTACATAAGTTTCTCACCCTATGGGTGGCACATAAAAATGAAAATAATACATCTAATTGCACAACAGTCCCAGCTGTAAGGGCATCATGGCCATCCCAAGCTATCAACATGATCGCCAACATGCACAAGGTCGTCTGAAGTGTAAGACCCGTGACCTTGTTTTTTTGTGGAACATGATTTCTTACCCTAATTGGATTCTTAAAACCTTAATATATCAATACTATGTTCTTTTATATCATGTAACAAAATTAAGTTCAAGTTCGGTCCAATTTGGACACTGTTTGAGTAAGACTTGCAATTTATGTGCTTATAAGGGATTTTTTGCAATTTACCCATATCTAGGGTTTTTCTTGTAATTGTTCACATTCTTTTTGTGCCTCACATGTTTTCATATCATGTTTTATATGGTTTTACCTTGGGGATCTGTGTTGCACCTTTGGTTTTTGGGTGACATCTAACCTAGGGTTGAGGGATAGGGTTCCTCACCTAGTTGCTCTAACTCGATGGTTTTCCCTTTGATGATAGGATCTAATGTCTCTCTTAAGTGGCTTTAAGGTCTATGGTTTGTCTTTGAGGCTCTCGGGTTGATGGTTCACCATGTGAGGTGCAACAACTGATGGTGACACTAGGGTTTGTTTTGTGGCCAAGTGAAGGTGAGATTCAGTGGACCACTTGTTGTTGGAGGTCGATGGCTCACCTGGCATAGACATCTGATGGTCCCCTTGGTTACCACAACTGATGGTCAACCTGGTTTTGCATGGATGAAATGTTGACCTTGGACACATGGCATGCTTGGATTGACTCATATACCTTCCTTTCTCTCTCACCTAAAGCTTTATATACCTCCCTCTTTCCATGCAAACAAGCTCTTTAGTCGTCCTCTCTCCTTCCTTTCTACTTGGATGTTGTCTCTTTTGCTTGGTGGAGAAGAAGGAGCTCAATGAATAAGATGCTTGACCGATCTTGCTTGCATGTGCACCTAGGGTTTGGATCTACCCTTGTTGAGGTTGTGTGGATCTTCCTTGCGTTGTTTCTTGACCTAAGCATGTAAGATCTCCCTCCTTCCTTCGTTTTCCTTGCTGCCCTACCTTATTCTCTCTTTCTTATTGGTAGTATCCATGGTGTTAATGGTGTAGTATGTGTTAGAGGTTGAAGAACACCTTATTTCTTCTTCTTTGGCCTAGGGTTTTTCTTGTTCGGAGAAAGGAGCTAGCTTGGAAGTGTAGAGTGATCAAGCTAGGAATTCTTTCTTCTCTCTTTGAGCTACCTTGATGTTTGGACCTTAATATTCTACCTTTAGGAGAGTTATATTACTTCCTTCACATTTATTTCTTACTCTTAACTTGCATGTACATGATCTTTCTCTAAAACGTCATTCCAAGTAGAAAGATGCTATTTTTGCCTAGGGTTTTGATGCTTATATGGTAGATATTGAGTAGATAACCTTCCTTGGTGTACCTCTAAACCTTGTGAACGTTTCCTCCATGGAATTAGGATCTATAGTCTTTTCATGTACGTGAAATGATGGTCCTTTAAGTGTTACAAAAAATGGTTTTGTTTTAGGGTTTTGAGTTGATTTCTTATCTTGTGTGGAAACTTGATGGTTTGGATTTTGTGTCAACCGATGGTTTATACTTAGTGTTGTTTTGATGGACCTCTTTGTGCTTACAACCTATGGCCTTCTTCATCTACAAACAATGGTCTTTGTGATCACATTAAGTGGTCTCAATTGAGAGTTTTCCTTCCTCTACCAAATGATGGTTTTGCTTGGAGTTTTAGATCTATTCTTCCACTTGTTGTTGACAAACGATGTAAGGAGTGGGACCCGAGAGGGGATCACTCCCTACTAAAAATTTGAAGAATCAAACAACCAATCCAAACACACTCAACGGTGTGATGAAATAGGTGTAAAATTTTCAAATCTTATTAATGGTATTCAAAACAACCATAATGTAGCTACGGAAGAAAATAATGACTATATTCAATTTCTCAACAAGATTACAAAATTACATCATCAACATCATCTCCCAAAAGGGTGTATATAAAAGGTACAACAAAATGATTTAAGTAGAGGGAAATATAAACCATATCAAGATTGTCTCCAAGCTTTGACTTCATAAGCTAGTCTGATTCCTCAGGTCAAGTCATCCAAGTCTTTCACCTAGGGTTGGAAGCATACCCCAGCAAGAAGAGAAAAATAGAAGACATCGACAAAGGCTGGTATGTGAATACTAAACATGAAAGTGAGAAATATAAGGAAATAAGGATATCAATAATGAACAAGGCTTCCCATGAAAGAGAAAAGTACTACCCAAGAGGGCATAAAATAATATGAAAAACAAAATAAGAATGAAGCAAAAGAGTATATAAACAAGGCATCCATGTGGTTCACCTTTGACACAACTAGATAATATAAACATGTAGGTAGGAAATAACACATCTACCATAAATGTGGGGTGAGTGGGAACTATATAAATCCACACTAAATATGGGGTGACAACGTCTATCAACATCTTCATTGCCATGTTTGCCCTAATTATTTTCATATGTAGGAATTTTCACATCTGCATGCAAATGTGGGAATTTTCACATCCACATAAAATAACATGTAACATTATACTAACAATCACCACATTATGCATACAAAAATAATAAACAAGTATAAACAAATAAGGAGAATGAGAATATCCATCAATTATAAAGTGGGATCAATGGATCCATGCATCAAATAATGTGCCATATAAACATCCACTACCAAAGTGGGAAAAGAAGTACACATCATCAATTAAGTCCAACATGCACAAAGCATAAGAGAGAGTCCAAAAGAATATCCATGATCACAATATCAGTAACAAGTAGGGTACTTCACATGAAGAATAATTTCTAAAAGAACAAGATAATGTGTAGGCTATTGTCCATAGGGCCAAGAGAATGATAAAGATAGGTTATTGCTCAATATAGAAGAATAGGAGATGCAAACATACATTTAAAGAGAAGCATTATAAATTTATCAACATAGAAATAATTTGGTATGCAATCATACCTCAATTTTAGAGTCTAACAGTCGAAGGTCACTTCTATATCCAAGTATAGGTCTCCAAAGAACCTATTAAGCATAAATGTAAACATTGAGTCAATTTCATTATTCATTAATCAAACCCTAAAAACCACCTTTTTATTAATGTGTGAATTAGATTAGAAAAACCATAACATATTTTAGTTTATGTTATCCTAAGTCCAAAACATATTTTATTACATTTTTCTGATTTATAAATATTTAGTTATGAATTTTACAATTTATTATCCATTTAAGTAAATCTACTTAAATCAGCTTTTCAAAACATTATATTTAGGCAATAAAATTAATATCATTAGATAGGTTACATTTTTCTAATTTCAAAATAAATTTTAATTTATTTCTATGAGCTATAAATTAATTATTATGAATTTTAGAAAAATCTTCCAATCCTAGAATATCAAAATCCATGTCAGCAGAGAAATCCCGGTCAAAGGTCAGCGGTGCTTAGTTGGTCCAATCAGCCATAACCACCTGGTCTGGCCCTCAAGAGAACTAGGCGTAGAGTCACCACATAGAAAATAAATAGGAAAGGGGTGAAAAGATGAAAATGCCCTCGGTTGAGAAACACAACGACATAAGGAGAACAAGAGGTAAAATCGAGAAACGCATATGAGCTCCCCTCCTCACAGACCCTCGCACCATGAACCACGATAAGTAGCTCTGTTGGTCCACTCAGATATGGGGAAAACTAGTACAAACCTTTTGAGACAAAATTGATGTGGGAGAAAGCTCCGAGTGAAGTACATGATTCGGTCGAATCTATCTCCAAAAGTCATCACGAACCAAACACACAACCCTCACCGAGACCCCCGACACAACTGATAGGGAGTTGGGTAGCGATGTCCGGGGTCAACCAACACCCAATAATTGACAAGATACAAAACAAAAGGTCATGTCAATGATCAAGGAATAGCTTTCTAGCAGTCTGAGGGCTCAGGGATACGAGAAGAAGGAAAGGGAAGTGGAAACATGGAGGAAATAGGGGAAGAGAAAAAGTGGAGTACGAAATCCATATATAGGGTGAAAAACCTAAGCAAAGTCAAGATGAACCGATTTTCTAGACCACCAAGAATGCGAGGGATAAGAAAATGGAGGCAAAGAAGGAAAGAAGAAAGAGAAATCAGAGAAGGAAAACTAGGAAAAAGACTAGTTATCGTACAAAAATGGAAAAGAGAAGGCTAAAGGTAGGAGATAACATGGAATCGCATGATCGAGATCCAACACTCCAAAAGAAGCCCAAGATTTCAAAGCCCGCATGACACATCCAAAATCTTAGTGTGATAAGGAAAATAGGAAAACCTTATCCAATTGGAATTCCAATAAAGTGAATATTGACATAATATTTGGCTTTTCTCTTTCTTTGATTAAGGGTTAAAACCTTATCCAAATTAAGTAAAATTTGTAGAGAGGCTAGTGAAGGCATGTAGAATCTGATTTTGACATTAGATTTTCCTTTTGAAGACTTTGATGCATTAATTATTCTAATCTTAGTTTCTCTTTCCTCATGTATTATTGACATTAGTATTACCCAAATTTAATGAAACTTCATCCACAAGTTATCATTATTCTGTTGGATACAAATTTGGCACTATTTCCATATTTTGAAGTTATATATCTCATTATTTATTATTATGCCTATTACCCATTTTCTCTCTCCAAAACTTACCTTAATGATTCATGGTTGTCCAAATTAGATGAAAATTGTCATGTAGGCTAATTTTGATATGTAGATTATGAATTTGGAGTTTATTTTCATTTTTGAGATTTATTTTTGTGAGATATGGCATATGTCCCAATAATGGCTCATTATCCAAATTATTCATCAGTTAGGTTCATTATCTGCATATTACCACTAAATGATTTATGTGGCATATTTTATGTATCCTTCAATATCCTAAGATTAATGTGAAAACATTAGATTACATTAGGGTGATACATTCATGCATTATCTCATTAGGATCATTCTAACCTCAACCTTGTATGGATAAGTCAAAAAGGTCAAAGTTCTAGGGTAAGGTTCCAGATTTAGTATGTTACAAATGATGGTGTGTCTAGGTTAAGACTCGTACTTCTAGGTTCACAAATTATGGTTCTTTTGGTCCACATCCTGTGGTGTGTCTAGATCCATGATTTGATGGTTCTAATTGTCACAATTGATGGTGGCTCTGACAGTCACAACCGATGGTGGCTCTGATGGTCACAACTGATGGTGGCTCTAAAAGTCACAACTAATGGTGGTTCTAGTGTTAACATTTGATGCTCGTTCTAGGTTATTATTCGATGGGTTTCCTATGTGCATGGTTCAATGGTTTTGCTTTATGGAAATCGATGGTTTGTTGAACCCTAAATTTTGATGGTTTTGGTTCAGTTATACAATCTGATGGTTATACCTTGCATTATGTATGAGTCCATACTTGAGTATAGTATGGGATACATTGGTAATGCTTTGTCTTGTGTACATCCATGATCCGTTGGGGATGTTTACGTGTGAAGGATGTGCTTTGACATAAGTAAGTGTATGAACCTAAGGTTAGTTTGAGGTGATGATTCGTGACATCACTTCCACCTATCTTGTTGAATTGAACTTAATGCAATTAAGTAATCATAGTTAATCATACTTAGTTTCTTGTATGAAATGATGGAATGATATTGTCTTTATGTTAAGTGGTAAACATAATAGGTTAATTTGTGTATTTAATAGCCATTATGATTGATGATTTCTTATGCTATACATGTGTACAAGTATGATTATGCATGTTGAACCTTCTTCAAGGTGTTGAAAGATAATGATGATCTGGTAGGGAAATATTTGAATGGTCTTAATGACCTTTGGCATGTCTTGATCACTTATGGATGTGAAATCATCTTTATGTTGACAATGTTTGGTACCCTAGGATAATGTGATAAGGATTTATATCATGTGATGGTGTGATGAAAATTATAGTGTCATGGATGTCGATGAAGTAGTACCATGTGATGTTGAAATGAGGAATATGTCTTGTATATTTTATATATTCTAGAGTTGTTATATATCAATGATTGATATAAATGAATTAGGGTTTGTATGTCAACAAGTTAGGTGAAAATGATGTTACAAATCAGCACCTCAAACTAACCATAGGTTCATATACTTACTTAGGTCTGATGCGCGTCGTTGTACATGCAACAATCACTAGGAAAAGTCCTAGTGTTTATCCTTTTTCTACTTTCCGGTAAAGGCTAGTATAGAAGGGTCAATCCACAGAGACGGCAAAAAGAGCAATTGAAATCCAAATCCGATTGCTAAAATGGGAAAATAAATTCCGACGAGAATTTTGCTTAAAACTAAGAACAAAAATAAAAGTGTTGAAATAAAGTTCAATTAATCTAGAAGTAAAGATCTGGGGGGTCTGGAAGATCACCACCAAAACCACATTTCTATTCAAATAATCAAATTCTAAAATCCAAGGATCAAATCAGGACCTTGTGGTTACATGTCCTTACGGACAAACTCACAAGGGTCGGACTTCCCATGAACCCATTGGTCCTGGTGTTCATGGATCATTGACCAACCGTCTAACATGCCACTGTCCACGGTCATATCAAAAAGTATGTGAATTCAAACTGGCATTAGAACCCAAGACTCAGGTGGTCATGTCACCAAGGATTATAATGACTTTTGCTTTGACACTCTCATTTTATTATTGTATTTTTTATGCGAGTTGTTGCACAAGAACATGATGAAATTGGGGGTGTGAAAACAAAGAAAGAAGTGATGATTTTTTTATCCCTCCTCTATTCGACTCAGGATTTAAATTTGTAGAGTTGTGGCTACATTGGTCACAATTTTTTCATATGCACTTTTAGCATCTTTTAGTGGTACACCCTTTTGTGGGGTATAGAATTTTTGATATGGGAATCATGCCATCCTGGACTTGATTTTTATCCAGTGGTGATTCTTTGCTTCTCTTTTTTTAGAAAGAAAATAAGGGGGAAACAAAAGGTGTCCTTGTGCTTATAACTTCACACATTTATTTTCTCTTTTTTTATTATCTTTTTTGAAAGTGTCATTACATCAGAAAGAACATTCATGTCAATCACATTATACAAGATTTATATCAAGTTAATCCATAGTTTAAAAATAGAGAAAATTTGTGTTTGATTTTGATTGATTATATACGGCTTGCCAACTTTTCCAAGGAGTGATGCTATTTTTAGGTCCTAGGTGACATGGTGGTTTCATACATGGCAATTTGTAACAATTTTTACAAAATATTTACTAAATTCAAAGGGGTACAATGATAAACATCTATTCATATTGACCGACTAGATAAAAGACATTTTGCAACAAAAAAAATAAAAACATGGCCGACTAGATAATGGCCATGAACAAAGAAACTATATGTATAAAAGGTAGAAATAATGCAATATAAAAAAATAAGGGGGGTGGAGCAGAAATATACCACCCACCTCCACCCCAGACTTAGATTTTTGCTCGTCTCGAGCAAAACCCAAACCTGAGATGGAGGGAAGAAAATTTTTAGGTTCACCAGGAGGTCCTGGTAGCTCAAAAAACGTCCATCTGAAGGAGATGTGTACGAGGGCTGGGACCTTTACCAGAGGAGCTTCATAGTGTACCCAATGATAGGATAGTTTTGGAAGATTAGTGGGGTGTTCAAATTTTCTTTCACCTTGTATTTCCTCCAATAAGATCCACAAATCTTACTGCGATAGCAAGGGAAATGTTGAAGATGGATGTGAATTGGGGAAGGTTGGTGTGTACCCGACTGGTAACACATGCAGTGCCAGATGTGCAAAGTCAGGCAGAGGATTTGGTTCAGGTTTCCCTCAGTCATATTGAACTGCATATTGAAGAACTAATGGTGATAAAAAAAATCAAATTATTTACAAAAGTGTTTTTCTTCTCCCAAAAAATAATGTCATCAACATTGGGTTTGGTAAGTTTCATTGTTGATATAACATATGGCTCTAATTCTTTTATACAAGGGGTCCCCAAGGATGCACGAGGGATGAGGACATCTTCCTTGCAAACAATAGAAGGGGATGTATGGGCTTCTTCCAAGGGTGTATCCCATTCTAAGTCATCCTTATGTAGAATGAGAATTGGTTGTGTCAAAATGGGAGGAATTATTTTGTAATCGGGGATTGGTGATTCCTTGTCTATAATAGGTTCAATCAAAGGGGATTGGTCATGGATAACATCTGGAATGATGTCAAGGATGGGAGGATATGTTGGATATTCAAGATAAGAATGACTCTTGTGTTGTGACTTTTCATACTCAAGTAGTAGTCTCTAAAGGAAAGGTAGGGATACCAACGTCCTCATCACACGCAAAATATGGCTCCATGGTTTGTTCTATTTCTTCAGGATCTGACATATATGACACAAAAGTGGATAATCATCATCATCGTCATCATCTTGGGTTGTTCAAGATCTACAAGGGGAGTCTGTGATTGGGCCTCTAGTAAGATAGCTAGCAGGGTTTGTCAATTTTCTAATATTTTTGTTGCTCTTTTGCTACTTTTTCCAAGGCTCTAATCCGTTCCTCCTATTGAGATGTATATTCATTTTCATAATAAGGTTCATAACCCCCAAAATTTTGTTGGTTACCCCCACCATACCCCCCATAAGGATCTTGGTCATAGTAACCCTCATATTGATTGTGGCATTGCTCCTCATAATAGTCTTCAGGAGATGTTGGATTGAAATTTCCATTACATCCACCTTATCTAGAAGACTTGACATTACAAGGTGTCACCACAACATGATGAGACACATTTTGACAATTTGGACTCTTTGACTGGGCATCTAGCAAAGCCTCTATCAAGAGTTGATGTGTTTCTAGTTGCTTTTGGGTTTCAAAATCAGATCTATATTCCCTAAAATGTTGTTGGTCATACCCCCCATTGGAATATGGATAGAAAGGTTCCTGATAATGGTTATCAAAAAAGTTTGGGTTAGGATTTTCATCATACCTACTAAGATAGGAAGACCCAAGATTATAAAAGGTGCTATTGTAATCAGAAACACATTAGGACAATATGGTAATGGATGGTTGTGATAACCATTTGATCGGTTTTGTGAGCTATAATTTGTTGACCACTCCATTTGAAAAGGTTTTTTTACAACTAAAAAAAGAACAAAAGATTTGAAAAAGACCATAAATTACAAATAAAAAGCTAAGGGATTATGACACAATGTTAAAATTTACAAAACTAACTAAAATTACATTTTTTTACAAACTAGCGCATTTGCAGAAAAAAGTGTACTGCCGGAATGGAAACTCGGCAGAAAGAGGAGTAGCACTTCTGGAATGTTAATCAGAAGGCATAAAAAATGAAACAAAGTTTTTTAAAATTTTTTGGGGTTTGAGAAAATAATCCGTTGTCCTCGACAACGACGCCAAATTGATGTGCGTTGTTATACACGCAACAATCACTAGGAAAAGTCCTAGAGTTTATCCTTTTTCTACTTTCCAATAAAGGCTAGTATAGAAGGGTTGATCCACAGGGACGATGAAAAGAGCAGTTGAAATCCAAATCCAATTGTTAAAATGGGAAAATAAATTCTGATGAGAAGGTTGTTTAAAACTAAGAAAAAAAAATAAAACTGTTGAAATAAAGTTCATTAATCTAGAAATAAAGATATGGGGGTCTGGAAGATCACCACCAAAACCACATTTCTTTTAACTAATCAAATTATAAAATCCAAGGATCAAATCAATTGCTTGTGGTTACATGTTCTTAGGGATAAACTCACAAGGGTCGGACTTCCCGTGAACCCGTTGGTCCCGACATTCACAGATCATTGACCAACCTTCCAACATGCCACTGTCTATGGTCATATCAAAAATCATGTGAATTCAAATTGGCGTTCAAACCCAAGACTCAGGTGGTTGCATAGATTATAATGAGAATAAGATTAAAAAGACAAAAAGATGATGATCACAATTAAGGGACTATTGTTTCATTCTTACAGAGATCCACAGTCATATCACTCCATAAAAATATATCAAATCATCCAAATAACCACACATAAACAGAGAGAAGACATTTGTTCGATAAAGGAATATAACTGATTATATTGAATAGAACCGGGATAAGGGACTACTCCCATGCACTAGAGAGATTTACTGAGACATAATGAGACTAGAAGAAATGCAAACTAAAATGAGATCCAACATTATACAAGATGTGGTCTACAACTAAAAATTGGATGAAATGGAATGAAGAATGGAATGCTTTTACAAGTGGAGAGTCCCTTATTTTATAGGAGGGGGAGGGGGTAGGCTGCCCTCAAAAGTGGGGGGAAAAGAGAGGGAGACTGGTTTTTAAATTTTCTGGATTTGGTCAAATAGAAAGTTGATTGTCTTTAATTATCTTGACCATGTAACTCTCTTCAATCCACATTCTCACAATAGATATTTCGAACGTATTTATCTCCCATTAAAAGCACAAAAGCGGTCCAAATAATAGGATTTTTTGTTAAGAAATTAAATTCCCTTTCCACTGAAATTAAATATGGAGTTTGAGCGCAAAAATTATGTCACTTTTGGTGACATGTATACATGAATTTCAGGACTGCTGTAAATTGTGTAATTTTCCTACAAAATCCAAGAAAATATAATTAAAACTCTAATTAAAGAGAAAAATCTAAAATAACACAATTAATTATGAAACTAAGAGAATAAATAACAAAATAATCCTAAACAAATATCAAAAATATGTAAATAAAAGGGATAAATACACATTTATCAAGGTCAAAGCACATCCTTCACACATAGCATCCCCATCGGGTCATTAATGTATACAAGATAAAGCATTTCCATTGAATCCCATACTATACTCAAGTATGGAATCATACATAACACAAGGTATAACCATAGTATTTTAGCATTAAACCAAAACTATCAAAACTTAGGGTTCAAAAAACTATCAATTTCCATAAAAGCAAAATCATCGAGTCATGCAAATAGCAAAGTTGTCAAATCATGAACTAGAAGGACCATTGTATATTAACACCAGAACCACCATCGATTGTGTCCATCAGAGCCACCATCGGTTGTGAACATAAGAACCATTGAATCATGGATCCAGACACACCATCGGATGTGGACTAGAAGAACCATCATTTGTGAACCCAGATGTACCATGAAGTCTTGACCCAGACACACCATCAATTGTCAACAACAGGTGGAAAAACATATGTAAAACTCCAAGAAAAACCATCATTTGATAGAGGAAGGAAAATCCTCGATTAAGACCACTTAATGTGAGTACTAATACCATCATTTGTAGAGAAACTAAGACATTAGTTGTAAGCCCAAGGAGTTCCATCAAAACAACACTAAGTCTAAACCATCAGTTGACACAAAAGCCCAACCATTGAGTTTCAACATAAGAGAAGAAATCACCTCAAAACCCTAAAACAAAACCATCGTTTGATACACTCAAAGAACTGTCATTTCATGGTCGTGTAAAGACTGGATATCCTACTTGCAAGTAGGAAATGTGCACAAGGTTTAGAGGTACACCAAGGAAGATTATCTACTCAATATCTACCACATAAGCATCAAAACCCTAGGAAAAGATAACATCTTTCTACATGGAACCACGTTGTAGAACAAGATCATGTACATGCAAGTTAAGAGTAATCAATAAATGTGAACAAAGTTATATAACTCGCCTCAAGGTAGAAGATGAAGGTCCAAATAGCAAGGTATCTCAAAGAGAGAAGAAAGAAATCCTATCTTGATCACTCCACACGTCCAAGCAATCTCCTTTCTCTAAGAACAAGCAAAACCCTAGGTCTAAGAACAAGAAAGAAGGTGTTATTCAACATCTAGCACATGCTCCACCATGAACACCATGGATCTGACAAAGAAGGAAGAGATAATAAGATAGTGAAGCAACAAAAACAAATATGAATATGGTGATCTTACTCACCTAAGCCAAGAAGCAAGACAAGGAAGCACCAAACAACCTCAACAAGGGTAGATCCAAACCCTAGGTGCACAAGTAAGCAAGATCAACCAAGATTCTTCTTCCTTGAGCTCCTTCTTCTCCACAAAGAAAGAGGGACGAGATTCAAGTAGCAAGGAAGGGTAGAGGGTGACTAAATAGCTCGCTTGAATGGAAGTAGGGAGGTATATAAAGCTTGGGGTGAGAGAGAAAGGAAGGTAGAGGTGTCAAGCCAACCATGCCATATGTCTAGGGTCAAAACATCTCATCCATGCAAAACTAGGATGACCATCATTTGTGGTAACCAGGGGGCCATAGGATGTCAACCCCAGATGAGCCATCAACCTCCAACAATAGGTGGTCCATCAGATCTCACCTTCACTTGGCCACAAAACAAACCCTAGTGTTACCATTGGTTGTTGCACCTCACTTTGTGAACCATCGATCCAGGAGACTTAAATACAAACCATCAACCTTCAATCCACTCAAGAGAACCATTTGATACCACCACCTAGAGGTGGAACATCGGATCCACTCAACATCAAAAGGGTACACCATCGAGTTAGGGCATCGAGGTGAGGAACCCTAGCCCTCAAACGTAGGTTAGATGTCACCTCAAAAGAAAGGTGAAACAAGGCACCCCAAGGTACAACTACATCGAACATGATATGAAACATGTGAGGCACAACAAGCATGTGACAAATTACAAGAAAACCCCAAATATGAGTAAATTTCTTAAAACCCAAAATAAGTACATATATTGCAAAACTAACTCAAACAATGTCCAAACTGGACCAAACATGAAACTTAACTTTCTCACATGATATCAAAACACATCATAGGGTTAGAGTTAAGATTTTAAGCTTCCAGTTAAGGTAAGAAAGCATGTTCAACCAAAAGCAAGGTCAGGGGTCTAACAGTTTATGTTTCTATACATGCTTATAATGTTAGAAATGCTTATACTATTAGCCATGATGATGACATTGGCAATGTGTTTGATATACAGTCAGACACATGATGATCGTTACACCTATGTTGTTTGAAACCCATAATATTTGGATATAATGTTATCCTTTCAATCCTATAAATAAGACTCGAATTAGAACTACACTTAAAATAAGTCTCATATCTGGTATTTCTATCCTGTTATATAATTTTCCCTATCTATTTAATTACTTGTTTTCTGAAACCAATAAGCATTGTTGAGAGTTATATCTCTCGCTGGGACATGAGTCTCACCTCTTGTCACCAAATCATTTTAGGTGATTGACAGCAACGACAACAGACCCATGGCAGCAAGGAGGAGTTGTGGTGATGGACCTTAGGGAAGGTTGTTTAGATATCTATTTTTTCCTAGAGTCGTCCCTACACTCTCATGCTTGGGTGGGAATGTTTGTATACAATGTTTCAATCGATTCGAGCTTTTGGTAGCATCTTGATTCTTGTATATGTTGTATATGTGGATAATGTCTTTTATATACCTGTCGTGGCTGAGGCCACATAGAATTTGTAAGAGATACTTGGTATAATGCATGAATATATGCAAGATGTTGGGATTTTATATAAAAGATTCTAAATATGTTTAGAATGTTTAATCAGTTTTAATTATCCCTTTTTGCTGCTATTTGATTAATTAGTGATTGATCTCATGTTCTATTTTGAGTAATCTTGTTCAGCGTTATGGATTCTCACTAGTTGGTATTACAACTTTAGGTACGCTGAGTCTCAATGGACACTAGTACTTAGGACTAGGATGATGACTAAGTAAGGAACATGACATGTGAACATAATGCATATTGTCTAAACTCAACACTTGTATGCCCTATCCAGGTATTCAATTATTGACGGAAAGGTAAATTTGGAACTCTTATATTATTATCTTTCTAATTACCATGATCAAGTAGTCAGTTGGAAACAATCTATTAAGCATAATGAATAAGGAATCATGGTGAAAATGTCTTAATCTTACTCTAATGAAAGATGAATATCACATTGTAACATATCAAAACTTGAATGTTTGGTAACTAAAGAGAAAGATATGACACCATGAAACCTAATCTTAAGAAAAAGCTAAAGAGGAGTTCTTGAAGCTATAATTCTAGAAGATAATGAAGTAAAAGAGAGATAAATCTATGTTAATGGAATGATTCAAGGTATAAAATCTATGTAAGAAGAAGAGAACTCCTGAGATAAGTGTGATATGAGAATATGAATAAGAAAAATGACAAATGAATAAAGTGAAACTTGAGCTAATCTTAGACCAGTTCCCATGAGTAAGAAGGTGTTAATGTAAAAATTATCATGACAATGGAAGAGTTTAGAGGGAGATGATCCCTATTAATTGAAGAAACTACAAAATATGATGAACTACCCCTTGATGAGTGATTGAAAAACATGGTAAGATAGAAGGACATACACAAGAATGATAAACAATCAACAATAAAAAGCAACGAGATACAATAATCTTAATAATTTCTATGTTGATGGCAATGAACCCAAATGAAAATGGTAAAATGATACATAAAATCTTGTAACTTGCCTGATGAAGGTAGAAACGATAACCCCTTGACAATGTTGTTGTGTTTTTTGGGAACTATTTCTTCATTTGTATTCCTCCTTTTCAGGGTGCATCTTTCAATTGGATCTTATGCCACTTGTTACATATGGATTCACTGTAATCCTAGAAAGTGGATATCTAGATATAGCACGTGGTTTCTTCGAACTATAGTTCCAAGATCATGATGTTTTGTGATATGAATGCTTTTTGAGTCTTCTAAGAGATAGGAAGGCTCCTCCTATACAATTTGAGTTGGTTACGATGGCGGAGAAGTTGATGAGACCATGGTGTGAGTTCTTCTTAGCACATGTAATGGATACCAAGGTGACAAGTCCTAATATCCAGGGTGTACCAGTAGTACGTGAGTTTGAAAATGTTTATCATATGAGTCTCTCGATGTTCCTTTCCCTCAGGGTGACAGAGTTAATGTTGAGATCCTCCAAGTGTTCATTTGAAAGAAGAAGAGTGATTTCATGATGCTTTACATGGACTACTAATAGTTGGACAAGGCAACATCAAGGAACAAGTAACCACTACCAAGGATAGATGGTTTGTGATCAGTCAACATGTGATACAATATAATAATGAGTTTATTGACTTATTTTCTGTGTTTCATGATGTTCTTATTCCTAATATCACAAGTGATCATAGAATTATGTCTCTCATGATTGGTTGTAGGAGGAAAGTGATCTCCCCATTCAAGTTCATCAATGCCTAGGCAGAGAGAAGAGATTTTCTTGATATTGTTAATGATGCTTGGAGTGTTGAAGTTTTTGTCTATCCAATGTATATTCTCTACTCTAAGTTTATATCCCTTAGAAAAGTGTTGTTGGATTGGATTAAGAACTGTGATGGAAATCTTTCTGAGAAAATTGATATTCTTGAAAAAGAGTCCATTGATTTGCAGATTCTTCTTGATAAAGACCCCACTAATTTGGATCTTTAGAAGAGTACTCTTGTTAGTAGAAAGCTTTCTATTAAATCTCATATGATGGAGGAGTCCTTAATGAGACAAAAATATCTCATTCAGTGGCTTTGTGAGGGTGATTCAAATACTAGGGTTTTCTACTTTACTATCAAAACTCGAAGACATAGGAACCACATCAAAGTCATGGAGATTGATGGTGTTGTGAACAACAATCTTGCAGAGATCAAGAGTCATGTGGTTGAGTTTTATAATGATCTATTTAATAACAAGTCTTCTATCTGCATTGATGCTCTTGTTGGTCTCACCTTTCCTTCTATTCCTTCTGCTCAGAATGCTTGTCTCAACAAGTCTGTTAGTAAAGATGAAATTATTAGGGTTATTAAAGATCTTAACATCAACAAGTACCCTAGCCCAAATGGCCTTAATGGTAAGTTCTTTAAATCTGGTTGGACTATTATTAGCAATGATGTGATTGCTACAGTGATGGATTTCTTTGTCTCTGGGAGACTCTTGAAGGAAACTAATCATACTTTCATCTCTCTTATTCCTAAGAGTGATAACTGTCACTTGATTAAGAACTAAAGGCCCATTTCTCTATGCAATGTGATGTATAAAGTCATTTCTAAAGTCCTTACCAATAGACTTCAGGATGTTCTACCATCCCTTATTAGCAATAACCAATGTGTGTTTGTAAAGGGCAGAAGTATTAAAGAAGTGATCCTTCTTTCAAATGAGCTTATCCATGATTTTAATAGAAAGAGGGGTAAAGGAAGGATGTGTGTTAAAGTGGATCTTACCAAAGCCTATGACACTGTTTTGAGGGAAGCTCTTTCCAAGATTTTAGATCTTCTGAATATTCCAAAAAATGGATTGTATGGCTTAGAGAAATCTTTAATACCATTATCTATGAAATTCTATTTAATGGTGAACCTACTACTCCTTTTAAGACAACTAATGGTATTAGACAGGGAGATCCACTTGCTCCCTATCTATTCACCATTTTTATGCAAATGTTTACTCAGCTCATCAATAAGGAGGTCGAATTAGGATGTATCAAACCTTTAAGGGCATCCAAAGACATGAGTGTCTCTCACCTTGCTTTTGTTGATGACCTTATGGTTTTTATGGAAGTTGATTTAGAAGGAGCTAACTCGCTTAAAAGAGTTTTTGATAATCTTGCAAACATCACTAGTCTTAAAATCAGTTATGAGAAGAGATTGATTTCTTCAGTATTGATGTTGATAACACTTTGATTTCTAATGTGCTAGGTATCCAACTTGTCTGCTTGCCTCAGAGATATCTTGGAATCCCCCTTTTTATTGGAAAGTTATCTTAGAAGTCCTGTTATCCTTTGATTGACAGATTGAAAAAATACTTGATGGTTGGAAGACTAAACAACTTTCCTTTACTGATAGATTGGAACTCTGCAACTCCACCCTATCCGCTATTCATCACTATTGGTTGGCTTCCTTTCCTTTACCCAGATCAGTCTGTGAGGAAATTGAAAGAACCATAAGGAATTTTTGCGGGGACAAACTAAAGAGAAGAACAATTTGCATCTTGTTAAATGGTCGGATGTTACTAAAATTAAAAAGGAAGGTGGCTTAGCTATTATGAAAGTAAGGGATGTTTGCAAGGTAGTTGTGTTGTTGAAAATTTGGAGAGTCTCTTCTAAGAAAGACAGCCTTTGGATTAAGTGTATCCACAAGAAATATCTCTCTAAAAATTCTAGTTAGAATTTTGATGTTTCTAGTCATCATTCATGGTATTTTATCCAAATGACTAAACATCTTGATGCTTTCAAAAGTTTGATTAGCTACATGATCAAAAATGGTGAGGGGACCTAGCTTTGGCAGGATCCTTGGAATCCTCAGAATAGATTTCTCAAGGACTACATTGGTTGTAAGGAGATTATTAGATCTGGCTTCCCTATGTCGAGTAGGGTTAGCTCTATTGTTTCTGGCAATCATTGGAATATATCGTCTACTAGACTGCATGAGGTGATGAGTGACTTTCTTGCTAGTGTTCCTTCTCCTACTAGAAGAGTGGATAGCATTCTGATTGGTAATGAAGGTAAAGTCAACTTGAAGTTTATATGGAGCCTTATCAGGGAAAGTGGTGAGTCTGATCCTATATTGTCCTGGATATGGAAATATGTCTGTCCTAAAAGATTCCTCATATTTTCTTGGAAAGTAGCTCATGGAAGACTACCTACCACTGACTATGCAAGAAGGAGGGGTTTTTCTACTCCCTCCTATTGTTTCCTTTGTAAAAATGACTGTGAAAACGTCCAACATATTATCTTTGATTGTCCTTACACTAGTTCCTTATGGAGAAGATCTCTTGAAGACAATCTCATTCCAAGCATTCCAAAGAAGAGAGAATATTTATCTATTATGATAAGTAGAGTCAGTCATTTTGTTGGAGTTACTGTCATTCACTTTATCTGGATGGAGAGGAATCCTAGAGTTCATGAGAACAAAAGCATGGAGGTTGCTATGCTCTAGAGTTTAGTGAAATCCATTGTTGAGCATTTTTCTTAATTAGTTTTCTTGCTGGTGATGATGTCATGCTCTCTCAGTTTTATTTCCTTTGTTCTTTGATGCCTTTTTTGGCTCTGTATAGTTGAAATTGCGAAGACTTTTCTGTCTCACAAGTATTTATTTTTCAGCTCTTGTACAAAATTACAAAAAAAAAGCAATACATGTCTCATTTCACCAAAAAAAACATGTGCTACAATGTTCTTTTAGATAGACCTGGAGTCAAGATATCATTAGATCAGAATCAAAGTGGATAACATAAGTTGTATGGTCACTATGAGTTCATGTTTGTGTCTTTTAGACTAACCAATGTATCAACAACATTTATGGACTTAACGAATAGAGTGCTCATGTCGTGTACTTATGAGTTATGGAAAGTTTTGTTCATAACAACTCGATGTACTTCATAGATGGTCAACAACATGGATAAGAGTAATAACTATGATTTGAGTTCAACAAGAGTGAGTTTGGGGCTGACTAAAGTGTCTTCTCGGGGTTATGATATATCTGCTAAGTATGTTGTGTGAATCAAAATAAGACAAATACAATGTTGGAGTGGGAGCATCCCCAGAAACTGACTGAGATCCAAAGCTTCTTAAGACTAGCAGGACACTACAGGAAGTCCATTCAGAACGTCAATATTGTTGGTTTACCCCTGACAAGGCTGACTAGTAAAGGTGATCCATTTTGAATGGAATCACAGGTGTCAACATTCTTTCAAGTTAATGAATGAGAAGTTGACAAGTGTTCCAATGTTAGTGTTTCCAAAAAAAAGGGAAGGATACATTATCTTCTGTAATGCTTCAAATAACAGTTTGGGATACATGCTAATACATGATAAGAGAACAATTCTTTTGCTTCAAAACAACATAAGAAGGACAAGGAGAACTATCCAACCAATGATCAAATTTTTTTGATGTAGTGCTAACCCTAAAGATTTGGAAACATTACTCAGAGCAAGAACTAAACATGAGATTAGGACAATATATGGAGTTGATCAAGGATTATAATTGTATCATATATGGTCAAATAAGAAAGGAGGATGCGGAAGCTGATGCACTAAACAAGAACTTATCTTCATTAGCAATTGCAGACAAGGCATAGTTATGCTCTTCGCCGTATCATGAAATGGAACATGCTAACATTGCTTCAAAAAAAAGGATGTATAGTATCTCTATTGTCATGATTGTTGATAAAACTACAGGTCAAACCAACACTACTACATCATATCAAAGGTAAAAAAATGGATGATACCATGATGTAGAACATCATATCAGAATAGCATAGCGGGAAGCATGATGGACTCCATGGGTCAGGTGATAGGACATTATGCATCCACCACCAGGTAACGGTTCCAAACACTGATGATTTGAATGAGATAGTATCTGTGGAGACTCATTTTTGACACATATGATGTATCTAAAAAATACATGAATGTATCATAAGTTGAAGAACATGCAATGGCATCCACGTGTGAAATGGATGTGCCACAAGTATTGTCAAGTGTACAATTTTTAGCAAGTCAATAAGAAACATTAGAATCCTACAAGAATAAGGATACAATGTAAGTCTAACACAACCTTAGATATAGGGATGGTCGGAAAGAAATGTGTAGATGACTGGAGAATCTTATAAGAACATATGTCCTACAGTCTTGGCAGAAGACCACCTGAGTTTAATCAAGTGTTCTTAACAAAAACAGTCACCAGAAAAGCATAGACATGACACCTTGTGAAGATGCATATGGAAAGGCATACATGGCACTCCATGTTTAGTCAAAGTAAGTAAGTATTAGGTTTTGAGTGATGTGTTGACATATAAGACTACAATGAAGGACATAGTGATTCAACAACATTTGAAAGCAGCTCGGGACAAGACAAAAACATATGCTGGTAAACATGATAAGTAGCGAGAGTTCCAAGTCAGAAGTTACCACCAGCATGGCACCGGTTGTACCATGATTTCTATGTTCCATGTTGATCAAGTGTCACCCTAGTAACAAGATAAGTGATACAGACAATGGAGGTAGAGTTGGATGAGGATTTTTTCTTATATGGGGGTTTCTATGTTGATCCAAGATGACACATACAGGAGTTGAGGGAGAAAATTATGACTTCTATGAGGTTGTTGCTACATCACCATGTGGAGGTTAGTGGATGAGGTGCATAGGAGGTATCCATCTTTGTTACCTTGGATTTTAGGGGTGAAATTCCTATTAGGGGTTTATGGTTGTAAGACCCCTGACCTTGCTTTTTGGTTGAACATGCTTGCTTACCTTAATTGGATGCTTAAAACCTTAATCTAACATTGAGGTGTACTTTGATATCATGTGAAAAAGTTGAGTTTCAACTTTGGTCCAGTTTGTACATTTTTTTGAGTTTTGCAATTTATGTTCTTGTAAGGGATTTTATGCAATTTACCCATATCTAGGGTTTTCTTGTAATTCGTCACATTCTTGTTGTGCCTCACATGTTTTCATATCATGTTTGATATAGTTTTACCTTGGGGAACCTTGTTGCACCTTTGGTTTTGGGGTGCATCTAACTAGGGTTAAGGGCTAGGGTTCCTCACCTAGATGGACTAACTCAATGGTTTTCCTTTTTGATGTTGAGTGGCTTGAAGGATGATGGTTTGTCTTTGAGGCTCATGGGTTAAGTGAGGTGCATCGACTGATGGTGACACTAGGGATTGTTTTGTGGCCATGTAAAGGTGAGATCCGATGGACTAGCTGTTGTTGGACATTAATGGCTCACCTTGGATTAATATCCAATGGTCCCCCTAGTTACCATAATTTATGGTCAACCTAGTTTTGCATGGATGTGATGTTTTGACCTTGGACACATGACATGCTTGGCTTGACACCTCTATCTTCCTTTCTCTATCATCCCAAGCTTTATATACCTCCCTCCTTCCATGAAAATGAGCTCTTTAGTCACCCTCTCTCATGCCTTGATGCTTGGAGGTCTTCCCTCTTTCTTGGTGGAGAATAAAGTGCTCAAGGAAGAAGAAGCTTGGCCGATCTTGCTTGCATGTGCACCTAGGGTTTGGATCTATCCTTGTTGAAGTCATGTGGAGCTTCCTTGCCATTTTCTTAACCTAAGAAAATTTGATCTCCTCCTTCCTTCATTTTCCTTGAGGCCCTACCTTCTTCTCTCTTCCTTATTGGTCATATCCATGGTGTTCATGGTGGATCATGTGCTATAGGTTGAAGAACACCTTCTTTCTTCGTCTTTGACCTAGGGTTTTACATGTTCTTGGAGAAAGGAGCAAGCTTGGACGTGTGGAGTGCTCAAACTAGGATTTCTTTCATCTCTCTTCGAGCTATCTTTCTGTCTGGACCTTCATCTTCTACCGTGAGGCAAGTTATATAACTTTCTTCACGTTTATTTCTTACTCTTAACATGTATGTACATGATCTTGCTCTAAAACGTAGTTCCAAGTAGAAAGATGCTATATTTGTCTATGGTTTTGATTCTTATGTGGTAAATCTTGAGTAGATAACCTTCCTTGGTGTACATCTAGACCTTTTGCACAATTCCTCCTTGGAAGTAGGAGCTATTGTCTTTGCATGTCCATGAAATGTTGGTCCTTTGAGTGATACAAATGATGGTTTTGTTTTAGGGTTTTGAGATGATTTCTTCTCTTGTGTTAAAATGCGATGGTTCAACTTTTGTGTCAACCGATGGTTTAGGCTTAGTGCTATTTTGATGGATCTCCTTGTGCTTACAACCAATGGTCTGGTTCCTCTACAAAAGATGGTCTTGGTGCTCACAATAAGTGGTCTCAATCAAGGATTTTTCTTCCTCTATCAAAAGATGGCTTTGCTTGTAGTTTATATCTATTTTTTCACATGTTGTTGACAACTGATGGTGTGTCTGGGTCAAGACTTGATGGTACTACTGGGTTCACAAATGATGGTTGTTCTGTTTCACATCAGATGGTGTGTTTGACTCGATGATTTGATGGTTCTAATGGTCACAACCAATAATAAAGAGGCGAGATGACCCCTTTACTAAAATTTTAAGAATAAAACATTCATTCTGAACATGCACATAAGGTATGTTGGAATAGGAGTAAAATTTTCAAATATATATTATTAGTATGCAAAAGACCAAAGTGTAGTACAGGAATAAAAACATTGACTATATTCAATTTTACAACAAGATTACAAACGAACATAATAATCTCTCACAAGGGTTTACATGAAGATTCTACAAAAGGATATAAGATAGAGGGAAGTCTAAACTACTTCAATTCTGGCTCCAAGCAACATCTCCATGAGCTAGGTCCATGTTGAAAGCTATTTTCTCCTTGGTCTTGTTCGACACCTTTTCCTAAACTTGGGTGGTTGGGAATCATCCAGCAAGAGAGAGAAACAAGGTATGTGTCAAATTATGAACAAGAACAAAAGAAAGAAAATAACATGTAAGTAAAGGTTATAAGTTCATGAATAGATGAAGAGATCAAGAGTATGAGGCATAATCAAAATAGATGCATGTCACAACATAAAATAGTAAAGGAGTTGCATGCATGATTAATATTGACTACATTAACTAAGTAGGGTTGAGGCACCTACTGGATCCCAACCTATAGGTGAGGGGATAAATAACACATTCCCAGTCACCTACACAAAGTAAATATGGGGAAGAATAACATGCCACATCTATGGGTGGTTGTGCATAAGTACCACTACATTAGCTAAATATTCTAATAAAATCAACATATTGAGAGAAACTATGGCAAGTAGAAGCATTATATATTTGAAACATGGTAGTGGGGTACAAGACCCAAGTAATAGAATATAAATACTAATTTTTGAGGAAATTTAGCAAAAGAGTCATGAATAGAGAAAATAGGATTCATATAGTGCCTCATTAGGGAATATAGGGTTTGGTTTGCAAATATTCCAACTTAGGGAGTAAGAATTGTTGGCTAAATGGACATCATTTAAATCCCTCTATTTTGATAATGACAAACATTTCATTCTTGTCGATCTAACGTGGTACTTGAGTGTTGCAGAAATAAGGTGGATGACAAATACATGGAAGATCTATATGCTAAATTGCTTTAATTTCATGAATGTAATCAATTGTAAAACTTGTACAAATATATAATGTACAAGTACTTAGACATCATGTAAATCAAGTGTTAGATCTTCCTTAGCCAATCACAACACTTAGATAGGCCATCCCTTACATTAGTGTCACAAATGCATACTCATACACAACCTTAGTACTTAGTTTAAAATATTAAATCAGGGTTAATCTCGGTCGACAAAATCCTCGACCGAGACACTCTCGGTCGACAAACTCTTCGACTGATAAAGACCCGGGTAGCCGTTAGACACAACATACAAGGTAGTTGGCCATTGGAGATGAACGTTACATACACTTGCTCCAGACAGTCCCTCGGTCGACAAGTCCTCGACCGAGAAGGACTCTCGGTCGACAATTCTTCGACCGAGATGTGTTCTGGCTGCAATTTTTAGAGTTAATTAACTAGCCATTGCTAAAGCAACTAAAGTGTACCTAACGGCTAGTTAAGCACTTAGAACCCCCTAGAAAGTGTCTAGAACGTCCTTAAGCACTTGTAGGTCATACCTATAAATAGGACATGCCTTAGGACACCCCAATACACACTTGTGCAATACTTGAGCTTACACTTGCAATTGGCAATCTGTTTTAAGCAATTGAGAAATACTAGCATTGGCTATTATTTTCCTTGCTTCAAATTCGTGTCCTATAGGCTACCATCTCCTATCCACCAAACCTACACTTCAATATTCATTGGTTAGGAGATCTATACACTTGATATAGGCAAATCAAGCCTTGTGCTTCAAAGTGGTAATTGTAATTTCCATTTCCTTTCTTGTTCTCTCTTATTGCTTGTACTCTCCTTGCTACTCCTAGGGTTGGAGGCTGCAGATTGGAGAGGGTTTGATCTTCTTGGTAAAGAAGGAGATCTTTGGACTGCTTCTAGAAGGTTGTTGCAACAGGAGGCTACTTTAAGATAAAGGCTACTTCAAGGGGGAGCTTGAAGTTACTTCAAGAAGGTTGCTTCAAAGTTAGTGCAACTACTTCAAGGTGAAGGATGTCCAAAGGGTGTAGAAAGTATTGTAATTTTATGTAAATTCCTTGAGAGGTAATAAAATTAAATACTTTCAAAATCCCGGTTGGGTAAGTAACTGGGTAGTGGATTGACTGCCTTAGTATTTGCTAAGGTTGGAACCACTCTAAACACCTTGTCTCTTTCTTATTATTTCAATTGTGGTTGTTTAAGTTAAATTATATTAAAATAATCATAAAACCCTATTCACCCCCCTATAGTGGTTTTTCAATTGGTATCAGAGCAGGGCTTCAAGGAACTCTAACAAAGTCTTGAAGAATGGGTGACGGGTTGCTCAACAACCTCAACTTGGAAGGAACACTCGTGTCTAGGCCTCCAACTTTTGATGGTACTAACTACACCTACTGGAAGAGGAGGATGCAATTTTACTTCCAAGGGATCAGTTGGGATTTATGGAGGATGGTGTCAACTCCTTATGAACTTCCTCAAATGGAGTATGCAGTTTGGGATACTAATACGGTAAAGGCTGCCCAAATGAATGCAAAGGTTGTAAGTATACTTTATTGTTCAATTTCCGTTGGTGAATTTAATAGAATATCAAATTGTGAAATGGCTTATGAAATATGGCATAGACTTTCTATAACATATGAAGGAACTGTGCAAGTTAAGAATTCTAAAATCGGAATGCTTAAACAGAAATTCGAACAATTCCGTATGGACCAAAATGAATCAATTAGTGAAATATATGCAAAATTCTCTTCTATTGTAAATGGTTTGAATTATTTAGGTAAAGTAATGAGTGAGGAATACCAGGTGTCAAATATTCTTAGATCTCTCCCTCCCAAGTACAAGCCCAAAGTGACGGCCATTGAAGAAGCAAATGACCTCACCCGATTAAGGATGAAGCAACTCATTGGCAATCTAGAAGCACATGAGACAACCTTGGAGGAAGAGGAACGACGAGAATGTGAACTACAACAAGGAAGAAAGAAAGATGTGGCTCTAAAAGCTTCAAATATCATCACGCCGGAAAGTGATGAAACAAGTGAAGAAGAAGGAGAAGAAGCCCTAATTGTCAATGGTAAGAAATATAGAAGATTTAGATCTAACAAAATTTCTAGTTATTCTTCTTCCCCTCCTAGATGTTTTGAATGTGGAAAGAAAGGATATCTCAAAAATGAATGTCCTAAAGTTAAGAAAGGAAAGAAAAGTTCACACAAAAAGAAGGGGGAAAAGCCTATAAAGTTGTGTGGGATGAATCAAGTGAAAGTGAAAGCGGAGAAGAGAAGGTGGAGTGTCTCATGGCAAAAGAAGATGATGAAGATTCCTAAGAGGTAAGCCTTCTTGATGTGCCAAAAGAAGATTTAATTGCTAGTCTACAGGAAACTCATGACAAGTATGTTGACTGTAAAAAGAAATTAAAGAAGGTCACCAAAACAAATGAGGAATTATATGCTAGATTAAATGATCTTTCTTCTGAAAAGAACAATATTGATCTTGAAAATTTGTATTTAAAAACATCTTTAAATGAATGTATCACAAAGTTACTTACTCTAGAAACGAATCATGATCTTCTTTCTCAAGAAAAGGTTGATTTGCTTGCTAAACTAAACAATTTTCAGACCCAACCTATTCTATGCAACCGTGTAGATTATGATAATGTTGTTAAGGAAAGAAACTCTCCATTATCTGATTTAGATCAAGCAAGGAAAGATACAAACAAGAAGATGGATGATATTGCTAAGCTACAAAGATAAATAAATGGCTTAAGAGGAAATGGCAACCTTGATAATATTCTGAAAATTTCCTCTAGTTACAATGAAAGAAGAGGATTCAGATATGATCCAAAGAGAAATCAACCCAAAAGAGCTAAAGAATCCAAGACTAAGATTATGTTTGTACCTAAGAACACAATTCCTAGAAAGAGAAATGAAATTGACTCTATTACTTGTCATTTTTGTCTACGTCTTGGACATTAATCTTTTTCATGCCCTTATAAGAAGAAGGATTCTGAGTTAGTTTGGGTACCTAAACCTCAAACTTAAATTGAATGTAATTTAGTTGAGATATTATCTAATGCTTATTCTTGAAAATCATAATGTTCTATCTCAACTAAACAAATAGTTTCATGTATTGTGTTAATTTCAGAACTGATATAAATAAATTACTCAAACAGAACATATTCGGTCGACAAATAGTTCGACCGAGATATTCTCGATCGAGCAACACTTTGACTGAGCAAATGCCTGAGACAAATTAAAATCTACAACAAAAATCTTAGTGAAACATCAATCATTCTGGTCGAGAAATGATCGATCGGAGCAAAAATCGATCGAAAAATGGTCGACCGAACATACTTCTGCTTCTATTCAGTTTTAATTTATAAAATAACAACATTCTTGATCGACAAATTGGTCGACCGAAACACATATTGATCAAACTTTTGTCGACCGAATGAAGTTCTGATAAGCTTTCTTTGTTAAAACATGTTCAGTTTAAAATCAATTGTACCTAACCATAACAGACCATCACATGGGTACCAAAATCTACATTTTAATGCAGGATTGGGTGGTCGATAGTAGATGTTCCAAACATATGACCGGAAACAATGATGCATTTGAAACTTTTGAAGAAAAGAAGAGTGGAACAGTCACCTTTGGAGACAATGGTAAAGGTAAAATTTTTGGGATAGGTAATATTGGTACAAATCTTGAAATTAAGAATGTTTTACTTGTTGATGGCTTGCACCATAATTTAATAAGTGTTAGTCAACTATGTGATAGTGTATATGATGTTTTATTCAACAAAAATTGCTGCAAGTTACTAATAGAAAATACTACAAATATTGTTTATGAAGGAAAAAGAGTTGGAAATCTCTATATTCTTAGACCTAACTCTATGCAATCTGTAGTTGGAAAATGCTTACTTGCAAATGAAAATTCTTTACAACTATGGCATAAAAAATTAGGTCATGCTAGTTCACATTTCATCAAAAAGCTAGTTAAATATGATCTTATTCGTGGTTTACCTAATTTATCTTTTGATCAAACTAAAAATTGTGAACCATGTACCTTGGGTAAACAAACTAAAACCTCTTTTAAACCCAAAAATGTACTTAGCACCTGTAGATCCCTAGAACTCATTCATATGGATCTATTTGGACCTATGTGGACACAATCTATTGGTGGCAAAAGATATTGTTTTGTTATTGTTGATGATTATAGTAGATATACATGGGTACACTTTCTTGCAAATAAAGATGACACTATTCAAGTTTTTATAAAATTTTGTTCTAAGATTGAAAATCTATTACAAAACAAAATTTGTACAATTAGGAGTGATCATGGTGGAGAAATTGAGAACCATTTATTTGAAGAATTTTGCACAACTCAAGGCTACACTCACAATTTTTCTGCTCCACGCACTCCACAAAAAAATGGTATAGTTGAAAGCAAAAATCGTTCACTACAAGAAATGGCTAGGACTATGATGCTCGAACATAATACACCTACAAACGTTTTGGGCTGAAGTGGTAAACACAGCTTGCTATGTGTTAAATAGAGTTACTGTTCATTCCTATTTGAAGAAAACACCATATGAAATCATTTACAATAAGAAACCTAGGGTTGACTATTTTCATACTTTCGGATCAACATGCTACATTCTAAACACAAAAGAGGATAGATACAAGTTTGACTCTAAATCACATAAAGCCTTTTTCTTGAGATATTCTACCTCTAGCAAAGCATTTAGAGTTTACAACACTATTTCTAGAAAAGTTGGGGAATCAATTCATATCTCTTTTCATGAAGAGCCACAATATGAAAACCTTGAAGTAATTGATCTTACTCATCAATTAGAAAACTTATCAATACCTAATGATAATGACAAAAATACTAGTAGTGATCACCAAGTTGAAACATAACATGTTCCTAGACTCATTAAGGATCATCCTCAAGAATTAATCATTGGAAATCCAAATGATAAAGTCAAAACGTGTTCTTCTTTTAAAGATGTTGCAAATATGGCATTTGTCTCTATAATTGAACCTAAAAAGGTAACTGAAGCTCTCAAAGATGACTATTGGATAATAGCAATGCAAGAAGAATTAAACCAATTCACTAAAAATGATGTATGGGACATAGTTCCTGGACCACAAGATAAAATCGTTATTGGAACTAAATGGGTTTTTAGGAATAAGTTAAATGAGGCAGGGGAAGTGATAAGAAATAAAGCCAGATTAGTAGTACAAGGATATAATCAACAAGAAGGGATAGATTTTGATGAAACTTATGCACCAGTAGCAAGACTTGAAGTTATTAGAATGCTACTAGCTATATCTGCACACAAAAACATCAAACTTTACCAAATGGATGTAAAAAGTGCATTTCTAAATGGAATAATTCAAGAAGAAGCTTATGTTGCCCAACCACCTGGTTTTGAAATACCGGAAAAAGGTGACTATGTCTACAAACTTAAGAAAGCACTTTATGGATTAAAACAAGCACCTATGATTTGGTATGAAAGGCTCAAGAACTATCACTTTGATAATGATTTTTCTATTGGAAATTCATATTCTACTTTATTTTTCAAAAGATACACATCTGATTTTCTAGTTTTTCAAATATATGTTGATGACATTATCTTTGGTGCTTCAAATGAATCATTGTGCACACAGTTTAGTGATATTATGCAACAAGAATTTGAAATGAGCCTCATGGGTGAACTAACTTTCTTTCTTAATTTTCAAATTAAACAAACTCCTTCCGGGATTTTTATAAGCCAAGAGAAGTATACCAAAGAACTATTAAAACGTTTTGGGATGGACCAGTGCAAACATGCTACCACTCCAATGGATACCTCCACTAAAACTGATAAGGATGAAAATGGGGAACCTATTGATGATTCCTTATATAGAGCCATGATTGGTAGTTTGATTTACTTAACCGCTTCTAGACCGGACATCATGTTTTCAGTTGGTCTTTGTGCTCGATTTCAATCACAACCTATGCATCTCACTTTCAAGCTGTCAAACGGATTTTCCGATACTTAGCCGGCACCACACGTTATGGTTTATGGTATACTAAAGGACAATCCTTGGATTTTAAATCTTATACTGATGCGACTACGCTGGTTGTTGACTTGATCGCAAGAGCACTAGTGGTAGTTGTTTCTTATTAGGAAGAGCCTTAGTATCTTGGTTTATCAAGAAACAAAATACGGTTGCCCTCTCTACAACTGAAGCTGAATATATGGCAGCCGGATCTTGTTGTGCTCAAGTGCTCTATATGCAACAAGTGTTAAACGATTATGGTTTTACTCTTTCATCCATGCCTATCTTTTGTGACAACACAAGTGCTATAAACTTAGCACATAATCCCATACTACACAGCCGGGCTAAACATATTGAAATCCGTCGTCATTTTTAAGGGATCATATTTCTAAGAATCATGTATCCCTTCATCATGTTGATATGGAAGATCAATTGGCTGATATTTTCACAAAACCACTTCCACTAGACCAATTTAACAAAATAAGGAAGCAACTACTCATCACTCCCTTAGAAGATGTTTTCTTTGATATTTGTGCCTCTTAAAAATGGTTTTAAACATATTTTTGGCTTTCAAATAAACATCTTTTTTGAAAGATCTGATGGCTATCTTTTTATGGGGGATATTAAATTAAGGGGGAGTTTGTCTATTTTTAATGGATATCTTTTTGAAATTACAAAGGGGGAGAAATAAATGTAAATCTTAATAAATCTTAAAATGATAACTTTGAAAAACTCATTCAATGAGTCTCATAATCTCTTGGCTTTACATTAAAAGTTGCTATATTCCCTAAAGAATTGGATTTTACGTTCCATACTTCTTTGGGAATAATAAGCACACATTTCATAAACAAGAGAATAAATTCACAAAGTAAATCTCAAGTATGAAACTCAACTCATTTTAAAGACTAGTTGATTTATATTTTGGAAATGTTTGTCATTTTCAAAAAGGGGGGAAATTGTTGGCTAAATGGACATCATTTAAATCCCTCTATTTTGATAATGACAAATATTTCATTCTTGTCGATCTAACGTGCTACTTGAGTGTTGTAGGAATAAGGTGGATGACAAATACATGGAAGATCTATATGCTAAATTGCTTTAATTTCATGAATGTAATCAATTGTAAAACGTGTACATATATATAATGTACAAGTACTTAGACATCATGTAAATCAAGCGTTAGATCTTCCTTATCCAATCACAACACTTAGATAGGTCATCCCCTACATTAGTGTCACAAATGCACACTCATACACAACCTTAGTACTTAGTTTAAAACATTAAATCAGGGTTAATCTCGGTCGACAAAATCCTCGACCGAGACACTCTCGGTCGACAAACTCTTCGACCGAGAAAGACCCAGGTAGCCATTAGACACATCAGACAAGGTAGTTGGCAGTTGGAAATGAATGTTGCATACACTTGCTCCAGACAGTCCCTCGGTCGATAAGTCCTCGACCGAGAAGGACTCGCGGTCGACAATTCTTTGACTGAGATGTGTTATGTCTGCAATTTTTAGAGTTAATTAACTAGCCGTTGCTAAAGCAACCAAAGTATACCTAACAGCTAGTTAAACACTTAGAACCCCCTAGAAAGTGTCTAGAACATCCTTAAACACTTGTAGGTCATTCCTATAAATAGGACATGCCTTAGGACACCCCAATACACACTTGTGTAATACTTGAGCTTACACTTGCAATTGGCAATCTATTTTGAGCAATTGAGCAATACTAGCATTGACTATTCTTTTTCTTGCTTTAAATTCGTGTCCTATAGGCTACCATCTCCTATCCACCAAACTTACACTTTAATATTCATTGGTTAGGAGATCTATACGCTTGATATAAGCAAATCAAGCCTTGTGCTTCAAAGTGGTAATTGTAATTTCCATTTCCTTTCTTGTTCTCTCTTATTGCTTGTACTCTCCTTGCTACTCCTAGGGTTGGAGGCTGCAGATTGGAGAGGGTTTGATCTTCTTGGTAAAGAAGGAGATCTTTGGACTACTTCTATAAGGCTGTTGCAACAGGAGGCTACTTCAAGAGGAAGGCTACTTCAAGGGGGAGCTTGAAGTTACTTCAAGAAGGCTGCTTCAAAGTTGGTGCAACTACTTCAAGGTGAAGGTTGTCCAAAGGGTATAGAAAGTATTGTAATTTTATGTAAATTCCTTGAGAGGTAATAAAATTTAATACTTTCAAAATCCCGGTTGGGTAAGCAACCGGGTAGTGGATTGACTGCCTTAGTATTTGCTAAGGTTGGAACCACTCTAAAGACCTTGTCTCTTTCTTATTATTTCAATTTTGTTTGTTTGACTTAAATTATATTAAAATAATCATAAAACCATATTCACCCCCCCTCTAATGGTTTTTCAAGAATACACATACCTATTTACTGTGTTCAAATACCAAGTTCCATCACTTCTAGATGTTCCAAGTTCAACTTTATCCTATTTCAATTTATTAACATTCCTAAGTGTACATATTGCACACTATTGCATAGAAACCCTAAGATTAGACTTTTTTCACAAAACTCAGATTTAGACTATGAAATTTCACCATTTTATATCACCTTTAAATTTTGGAGAAAGGAACATTGTCTATCTCCCAAATATATAAAATTAAGAACGGAAAACTGCCAAACTCGGGTATAGAGAATGGGATACTGCCTCTCTCCTCAATAAATAACAGGGGAATATTGTCCCAAAACTAATGTAATTTACACTACTCTAGTGCTACTGAATCACATAGCATGTAAAATGTATAGGCAAGTAAAAAGTATAGTCTGAATTATACAATGTTGTCATCACATAATGTACAACACAAACATATAAACACCCACTTCAAAGAGGGCACATATCATTATATACCAACATATACCAAGGCACAAGACAAGAGTCAAGAGAATATCCAAGATTACCACAAACAAGATAGTTCACAAGAACCATGATATCAAAAGAAAAGAGCAATGTGTATATGCTATTGTCCATAGGGCCAAAAGAAAGAATAATATAGGTGAATTGCTCAACATGGAGTAATAGGGGATACGACATACCTTAAACTAGGGTCCTAGAAACTCTCTTCACCAAACTAGTTGTTTCTAAGATCAACCTTGCCCAAAAACAAATTATTCACATGTATTAGGGTTTGAGATTCATATATATGTAATGTAACCCTAATTCTAGACCTTTCTACAAAATGTCAGATCCTGAACTTCAAAACCGAACCAATCGACTTATTAGATTTTTCTGATTAAGAAAACATATTTATTTACTAAATTTGCAGTTCATATGGATTAGTTACCAATTTTAGGGATTTTTATATTAATTAATTAGATCTTTAAAAATACATCATTGAAAACTTGGAAATCAGGCTTTGAAACTATTTTTATTAGATATAAAACATTTTTTTAATGACAAAACATATTTTATTTTAATTTTTGGACAAGCAAATTAAAAGATATTAATTTTACAAGATGAACCAATCACAAAATTAGAAAAATTCAAATCAGTAGGGAATTTGCTAGAGAGGAAGAGAGGTCAGATGGACAAGGAGAAACTTATCCGAGAGTTTGGGGAAAAACTTCATTCGTTGTTCGTTCGTGAAACGAACTAACCGATCATGAAGAACAAGTTTTAGAGTTGTTTACCTGAGGTACAATTACACTACGAAAATAAACATGACGTTGGGGAGCGGTGCCACATACTCAAACCAAGAGCCACGTTTGGCTTTTGGGTGAAACGACGATGCAAGGAGAAATCAAAGCACGACCATAAGAATAAAAACATTCAAAAAGGATGAAATTGGTATGAGAGGAGGTTCACTAAACAACTGAGCAACACCGGGGTAGAGGCATTTATAAGTGGGGGTATGCGATGTGTTGTTTCAGAAGATTAAAGAAAAAGTTTAGGCATTTCTCGAATTCTCCACGTTAGGCTACAAATATGGTATAATAGATGTGGAATTAAATTTGCAATCCAAGCAAGTTATTTTGTAAAATTTCATTAAGAAATTAGGAAGTTATACCTAAAATACCGAACCTTGGTCTGCGTTACTCTTTATGCGGGTTGGTGTTTCCTAATCCAAATTTTGTAAAGTGTTGATTAAATTATTTTCCTTTTTCTCTCTCTTCAATTGAAGGTACAAAAAAGGTCCAAATTAAATGAAATTTGATACCTAGCCTAATTAAGACATGTGCAATCCGATTTTGGCATTAGTTTTCCCTTGTGGAGACTTTTGCTATTTTATTTAATTCTTTTAAAGTAAATCACATTTTCTCTTTCCTAATATATTAAAGACGTCTATAATTATCCAAAATTGATGAAATTTCACCCACAAGTCATATTTAATGTGTTGAATACGAATTTGGATTTATTTATATATTTTATAATTTATATATCACATTATTTATTACTTATGAATTTTATTCATTTTCTCTCTCCTCAACTTACCCTATTATTTCAAGGTAGTATGTAGTCTTATTTTGATATGTAGATTGTGAATTTAAGATTATTTTCTTCTTTTGGAGAAATTTATTATTTTATTTGATATTTTGGGGAAAACTTAGATATTCTCTTTCCAAATTAAATTATATTAATTATTATTATGTGAATAACGTGAAACTTAAATCCCAAGGCAATTGGGACCCAAGAAACATGATTCTTAACTTAGATTCCACTTTTGGGATTCTTTTTATTGAGTTATGAAAAAATTAATATTTGTGGCCATTATTATCACATTATTTCATTATTATCACTCTTGCTCATTCAATTATGTTCCATATCTTATTATTATCACCAAAAGAATTACATGTAACTATTTGCACAAAATTTTATATAATTCATTATTATCTCATGTGACATATTTTATGTGTCTATTATTAATTTAAGACTAATGTGAGAACATTAGGTTACATTAGGGTGATTTATGCATGCATTAGCTTATTAGGGTTATACTAAACATATTTTAGATCTAACCTCATCCTTGTTTGGCTAAGCCCAAAAGGTCAAACTTCTAGGATAGGATCCAAGATCTAGTATGTTACATGATCAATATGAAACTCGAGCAAGATGGGTTGGTATCTCCAAGCACAAGCTCTAAACTCGAGCAAGAATCACCTTCTTCTTAAGGATATAAACCCTAAGCAAGAGGAGCATGGAAAGAAGAGTTTTTGAGCCTTAGATGGAGTTCTTCCATGGAAGACCAGGGTTCTGACCTGGAGGAAGGTAGAAGGAAGAAGAACAACAGGGAAAATAGAGGAGAAGGGGAAGAAACCAACTTGTCTTGGTCAGAAATGCCAAAAGGTGACTTTAGAAACCCTAGATGAGCTTAGATAAAACCCTAAAAGACCTTCTTCACCAATATGGTGTCTTCTTCTACCTAGGGACATATCATCTGTGTCCAAATAGAGATAGAGGATGAAGTTCTAAGTAAGGGGGAGGTGATATGGATCAACTTTTTTGGTTGGGAGGTAAGGAAAGAGTATACAAAGCTTTATGGTTAAGGAAGAAGCAAGACATGAGGTGTCCAAGCTACTTTCCATGTGTCCATGTCTAAGGGTGCCCATGATCATGAGAGCCTTTATAGATAAGGAAGAAGCAAAGAATTAGGTGTCAAGTTACTTTCCATATGTCCATGTCTAAGGGTTCTCATGTACATGCAAGCCTTTATGGATTATGAAGGAGTCAAGCATGAGGTGTCCATGGAGCTTTCCATGTGTCCATAGCCTAGAGATTCTATGACCATGTAGACATATGTTCCACATCTCCTAGAGACTTATTAAAAATCAATGGTCAGTTCTCCAGGCCCACCACTGAACTCCAAAAAAATAAACCACCCCATTGGTTGATAACTCCTAAAGATAAGCTCATCCATAAAGGGGAAATCCCTCAAATGCCCTTGAAGAGAAACTCCTCAAAACCAAGGTAAAACTAGGCGCCCTATGGACCACAAAGCTTGAGGTTGATAAGGAAACATTTAAGGATCATAAGGCATATGCCAATTTCCAAATAAAACCTCCCAATTGGGTAAATTGCAAAAAAAGTCCAAAATGTGCATAAAAATTGCATAACTTACACAAACATCATCCAAATTGGACCAAACTAGAAAATTAAGCTTATTTCTTGATTAAAAAACACGTCATAAGGTTATATTAAGTTTTATATCACTTAATTTTGTTCAACACATTACCAAGGTTTGGGTCCTTACATTTCTAGCATAAATTTATTTACCATTTTTCCACTTAAGTGGTGATTTTGCATTTTAGATCCTTAAATAAGCTTTTACCTAGGTATTTGTGCATAAACCCTTCCATTGGTATGATTATTGAACAGATGTGCACAAAAACTATAAATTCCAATAATTCATCAACAAGGACATAAAGAACAAAGATGAGAAGAAAACTAAGGGAAAAGGGTGGCATGGAGATTACATTTAAAATTTGGCATTGTTACACTGATGGTGGCTCTTATGGTAACAATCGATGGTGGCTCTGATTCTCACAACAAATGGTGTCTTTGATAGTCACAATTGCTAGTGGTTCTAGTGTTGACAATTAATGGCCCTTCTAGGTCATGATTCGATAGCTTTCCTATGTGCATGATTCAATGGTTTTGCTTTTATGGGAACTTATGGGTTGTTGAACCCTGAGTTTTGATGGTTTTGGTTTAATGATACAATATGATGGTTATACCTTGTGTTATGTATGAGTCCATACATGATCCAATGGGGATGCTATGTGTGAAGGATGTGCTTTGACCTACGTAAGTGTATGAACCTATGGTTAGATTGAGGTGCTGATTTGAGGCATCACTTCCACCTATCTTGTTGAACTTAACTTAATGCTATTAAGTAATGATGGTTAATCATACTTAGATTCTTGTATGGTATGATGGAAGGATATTCTCTTAATGTTAAGTGGTAAACCTAATAGCTTACCTGGTGAATATAATAGCCCTTATGATTGATGATTTCTTATTCTATACTTGTGTATTACAAGTATGATGATGCATGTTGAACCTTCTTCAAGGTGTTGAAAGATATTGTTGATCTGGAAGGGAATTATGAGAATAGTCTTAATGACCTTTAGACATGTCTTGAGCCCTTATAGAGGTGTAATCCTCTTTATGTTGACAAGGGTCAGTACCTTGGGATGATGTGATAAGGAATTATATCATATGATGGTGTGATGACAAGTATAGCCTCATGGATGGCAATGTAGTACCATGTGATGTTGAAATGAGGAATATGTCTCATACATTTTATATATTATGGAGTTGTTATATATCAATTCTTTTTGTAAATGAATTAGGGATTGTATGTCAACTTGTTTTATGCAACCTTAACTCACCCAATTGGCATTAACTACTCAAGTGAAACCCTAATCATGTAGTGCCCTATGTCGTAGAACCATTCTAATGTCAGGACTTGCTATATGGTGAAATGTGTATTCCAGAAGGGAAGCCCATAGTCATATACTATTGAGTATATGAGGATGCATGGAGTCTGCATCCCTGTGATCCTAATCCCAAGGTTTAGAGGATGCATGGTTGTAGTCATGCCTAGGTTTGAGAGCAGTTGAGTCCATGTCTTGGATACTTGTATGTGTGATGTGATTGAGGACAACTGTAGTTGTACCTCAAATGATAGGGTTTTGAATACCCTGGTTACTAGTGACATGACCTAGATACCAAGGGCAGACTAGGCATCTTGCAGCTTGACCTTATGTGTCACTGCAGAAGGCTCGTACTGATAGAGGGTGGATGAGATCTTTAGATTCTGACCATCCTAGATCTTATATGAAACTGAATATCACTTTGAAATAGTCATTTGGAGTTTGAGTGGTATACCTCAAACTCCCTAGGACATAATAAAATATGTAATCCAATCTTGTAGCATATCTGGTAGGGTTATACAATTCTTCACATTAGATGAGAACCCTTATTTGCTCTTATCACATATGGACAAAGTATAATGCAATAAGAGAAAGTAGGTATACTTACACTGTTAGTAATGTTTATGTTTCTAGACATGCTTATAATGTTAGAAATTCTTATATTGTTAGCTATGCTTATGACGTTAGTGATGTTTATGATATTAAGTCAGGCTCATGATGATCGTTACACCTATAGTGTTACCTACACCTGGTCTTTGGAAATAATGTTATCTTTTCAATCCTATAAATAAGACTCTAATTAGAACTTTGCTTAGTAGAAGTTTCATATCCAATATTTCTATTTTGTTAGATAATTTTCCATATCCATTCACTACTTGTTGTACTAAAATCAATAAGCATTATTGAAAGTTATATATCTCGACGGGGCATGGGTCTTACCTCGTGGATCACCACATCTTTTTAGGTGTTCACAAACAACAACAAACATGTGGAATATATAAGGAGTTTTGGTGACGGATCATAGAGAAGGTTATTTAGATGTCTAGTGTGTCCTAGAGTCGTACGTGTACTCTCAAGTTCAGGAAAGAAATTTTGTATATGATGTTTCAATCAACTCGAGCTTTTTATAGCATCATGACGCTTGTATATGTTGTATATGCGGATAACGTCTTCTGTATATATGTTGTGGATGAGTCCATGAAGCAGTTGTAAAAGATACTTGGCATAATACACAAATATATGCAAGCTGTTGGGCTTTTATGTTAATGATTTGGAATATGTTTGGAATATGTAATCGATTTTAGTTATCCCCTTTTTACTATTATGTGATTAATTAAAGATCAATTTCGTGTTCTATTTTGAGTAATCTCATTTAGTGTGACATGTTCTCATGATGAGCCTATATTACCTATGCTTAGGTGGAAGGGGAACATCACCCAGAAGATAGGAAACAAAAGAAACGGGTAAAAAAAATTGAGTTTGTACAAATAATAATGTTTTGGGAATTTTAGTAGGTTACAAGTGTAAAAGAGATGTTCCCATGAAGAGGGGGGCGTATGAAGTTAGATAAATTTGAAAGAATCAATTTTAAGAGAATGAATATGAAAAGAATGAGGCATTTAAGCAAATAAGAGAAATAACAAGTCTTGCCATTAATTTATCAATCACCATATAACAATAATCATTCACATGCACATATATTAGACGAAATATAGCTATATTACAACCAAAACACCACTGAATCATTGGCCTAAATCAAATTTGTGGGATAACACACGTTGGGCGGATTAGAGAGCCCCTATATTAGAGGTGGAACGACAAATCCCAAGAAGAATAACATGCCCTATCACAAGCATCATATGGTAGTTATCTAGTCAACTTATCCAACATGCATAATGTTACAAACCCAATTTTTGGGTTCATTTGGTGAGAAATGTAATTTCTCATAATAAATATAAATGAACAAATAATGATGTCTTTTGATTGAATGCATGAATTTCGTTTAAAATAGCCTTGTTGATATATGTGGGATTTATTGGCTATTGGGCCCAATAATAAGGAAAAGACAAAAGAAACTCCATTATTAATAAGAAATGGAGAAAAGAAAAATGTAGAAACCTCTAGAAGGAAAAAGAGTGTAATCCAAAGGTGGATTTCGTGCCTCTTGGATTCCTTGGGTCCCAAGGAGTCCAAAATTGCAAATATAAAGCAATAAGAAAAGAAAAGATCAATTAAATATTTCTTTATTAAAAAAGAAATTGAAAACAATGATAAAATGTGGAAAATAAGTGAAAAGAGGTACAATTGAGTTATCCTTGGTGGATTTTCGTATCCAAAAGATTCCTAAGGTTAAAAGGGATGTCAATGAGGAAAATAAAAAGAAAGATAAAGGTAAATTCTCAAAAAAAGATATTTTACTAAAGAAATGAATAAGGAGTGAAATAGAAATAGATAAGAGAATAAAGGCAAGTAAATATTCTCCAATATGAGAGTTGTGCCTTTAGGTTGTCTTGAGGTCCAAGGGACCAAAAAAAAAAGCAAAGGGAAAAGAAATACCAATTAATTTTGGATTAATCAAGGGATAACTTTGGAGAGAAGGAAGCTTACTCATCCATTGTAATTTTTTTCCCAAATTTCGTCCATAGCTAGATAATGTAAAGACAAACGTTCCCTTAAAATTTGAGTTAAAAAGGAGCAAGGGTTTAGGAGATACGAATTTTTCAAGTTATCTCCAAAATTGGAATTATTCTGAAATTAGGAATATATTTTCCTTTTGTTGGATCACATGCTTTGAGGACCGTTGGATCTCAATCTAACATTGGTCACTCATATTCTGAGTCCCACACAGACTAGGAATTTGCAAGTTACAGGGAGAATTTCCCATCTTGAATTTCTCATGATCCAGAGTTTGGGCAAGCATGTTGATAGTCCCATTGGACTCAAGAGAGGAAACCACAGAGGTTCATCCCCACTTTGTCTAGATTTGGTCGTCATTTTGGAAATACCCAAACCTCAAGAGCCTGCTTCCCACTATATATAGGGGGCAGTGATGGAGGGTATCAACACCTCTTTTTTCTAGCCCAAATGTTGCGGCGGAGAGCAAGGATCACTCTAGTGCCTTCAATTTACTCGATCATCCTGACCTGCATCCTCGGCACCTTGGCTAGCCCTACCGGAGTCCGGTGAGTAGGAGGGCATTGTGGCACGATCTTGGTGAGAAATTGAGCCCACAATTGAGTTCGACGGAGGGAGGTAGAACTCCCTGACCATTTGGAGTGCTCGCAGGTGGTCGAGAGCCCATAGTCAACTCCCAAGTTGACCACCGGACCTGCTGTGCTCGACGCAAGGTTAAAGATGAAGACCCCTTGGTCTTTTATGATTTTTCCCATCCGCGCCTTCTTTACAGGTAAGGGCATTTCTGTCCTTCGACATCTTTTGATCGCAAAGTAAAGGTGCATGTGTCCCTGGCCGTTGGATCCTGAGTGGACCAGCGGAACACGGGATCCTAGTTTTTCTATAAATTGCTAATAAATCAATAGAAAGGGTTTTTCTTACAAAAATCATAACTTTAGATATAAAACTCAGATGAGAAAAATGTATACATGAAAATTGATCAGAAAAATACGATGAGTAAATTAAAAATGGTTTGGAAGCCTAAATCAGTATACTTTGTATAAGTGTATAATTTGGATGGGAAAGTATTAAATTATGGTTAGAAAACCTAATTGTTGATAAAGAATGGATTTAATCTTGCAAGTGAGTAAATTCGAGCATTATTAACTTGTTTAATGATAAAGATGGATATTAACTTGTTTTGAAAAGGAAACTGCAAGAATTAGTGTTTTAAACTTAATATTGTGATTAATACCATTAGAAACCCTAAATAAGGGAAAAAGGGAAGAAAAGATATAGTTAATCCAAAAATTAGGGTGGTCCAAACCTGATCTTAGGATCTCAATGGTAAATAAGATGAGACAATTAGGGTTTGATGGATATTTTGATGAAAGTAAAGTAAAAGTAATAAAAATGAAGTGGAACCCTAATTATGATCGAAATCCTAAAAGGGGCTAGTAACCCTAGGGCACGATTAGGCCTATTATACTTGGATACCGTGATCCATGATAGAGAATATTGGATGTATATTTTAGGGCCAAATTGTGTGCTTGTTTTCTTGATTCCAGATTACTTTCTTGTTTGGATTAATTCTGCATTCAAGACAACTTGACAAGTATGTGGTTAATTATGATTAATCGCGTTAGTTTCCCCAAAGATTTCCCAGATGGTTAATCGCATTGATTGAAACGAAATAGTTTGGATGTTCATACTGCAATTCTAAGTCACTATGGTTATCACAATTATAAATACATGTGTATTCTCGCACCTACATGCCACCCTGATGGAAGATGTCATAAAGGTCATGCCCAAGAGGGTAGACCAATGGGCACCATGAGAGGTGACCCAGACACCAAGCTCAGGAATGAGAAGGTGGTCTATGTTGCATGACTATGGGGCACCATGAGAGGTGACCCACAGGCACCAAGCTCGGGATTGAGAAGGTGGCCTTAAGTCAATGGCAAAAGAGAAACCCTAGAGGGGTATTCCAGGGTTAGGGCAAAAGTAGTGGAGAATGACACATTGAAAATGTATTTTGGTTTGCTAATTACCCTGATTGTGATAATTAAATTGTTAGCCATATTTGTGAAATTTTGGTTGTTCCCACATACCAACATATTCCTATATGCTGACCGACGTTTTGTTTGTCGGAGTTTTAGGTACAACAATTGAAAGAATAAACAGTAAAGTGACACATTGTGGAAATAAGAAATAAAGTGCAAGGAGGATTAGATAAAATGAATCCAGGATGTAACATCCCAGGATTTGAGGCCTCAGATAAAATGATCATAAAAGGAATGATTGGACTACCCATATCACCAAGGTGCACCTCCTTTTCTGGGAGCCCATCACTAAAGAACTCCATAGTTAAGCGTGCTCAGCTTGGAGTAGTACTAGGATGGGTTACCAGTCAGGAAGTTGATCCTGGCTTGCGCGTCAGTGTGGACAAAGTGCGTAGTTAAGGCTAGTGGTGATCTGTGGGGCCAGTCGTCATTCTTGAAACTCTACTAGAGCCTTGAGCAGTGGGCCCGGGCGTTAAAAATGGTATCAGAGCCAATTCCCCTCCAGTAGGTAGGGCCCACATGGACATGGCATGCCAATATTGAGCCGTGCGGTCCAGGCATGTAGGAAAGGGTTGTCCATGGTTGACGTAGCCACCCTTGCGTTGGTATTCCGTGATTGGGAGTTGGGTGTCCATGGGCCATTGTGGGTCTGCACTGAAATGAGGAAGAGATTATGAGGCCTTATAGTTGAGCCTTGACGAGGAAGTCAAGAGCCTAAGTGGGGAAGATTGTAACATCCTAGGATTTGAGGCCTCAGATAACATGATCTTAAAAGGAATGATTGGACTACCCATATCACCAAGGTGCACCTCCTTTTCCGGGAGCCCATCGCTAAAGAACTTCATAGTTAAGCATGCTCATCTTGGAGTAGTACTAGGATGGGTGACCAGTCATGAAGTTGATCCTGGCTTACACGTCAGTGTGGACAAAGTGTGCAGTTAAGGCTAGTGGTGGTCTGTGGGGCCAGTCATCATTCCTGAAACTCTACTAGAGCCTTGGGCAGTGGGCTCGAGTGTTACACGGGCTGTGGATAGAGTAGTTTACCAAAGTTTTAAAACGGTATGTCAGGTTTTATTTTATACCAGTTTTCAATTTAGTTGGAAAAATTTGATAATTGTTATTGATTATTTGTCAAACCTTTGATCCTGTTAATTGAGATAATGGCTCTGATCTCTTGGTCTCCCTTAATTGGGGGTTACCGGGAGGCGGGGTCGTTACACATAAATAGAGTGGCAAGAATAATATACAATCATCAATCACGTTGCAAGTCCAAGCAATAAGTCGAGTGAGGTCATACACCCAAGGAAACAAAATATTAAACATATTCAATGGAATCAAGACATTGTATTTTGAAGAATAAGGAGTTTCATCATGGAGAAAATAAATGGACAATTAATAAGAAATGCTTCATTATAGGAAGATTTAAGTCAATTAATGTCCAAAACTAATTAGGGATGAGTACATACATGTTCTTCATGACGAACCATATGTCTAGGGGTGAACTTCACATTTCGTTCTTCATCATCTAAAAGTATTTTATACACATATTGGCACACATTTACCCGTTCATAATTGAAGGATATATAAACTTAGTTTGGTCACCTAATGTCAAGTTAGATTTCAGAAATAATTGTATGTATATGTCATTGTTATAGAAATCACATATTGGTGGTTCAAGTTATCCTTTATCAATATCTATCTTTGAGGTTTCCCCATCAATAACCATTTATGTTCTAATAAATCTTATTACATTTCTCTCCAATAGTTAGAGTACTCAAGGTTATTTATATACATAAAAGACCTTTCTCTTATATTTCAATATATTCAAATTAGACAAGTCTTTATAAATATGCCTCTTAGAATTATATTGCATTTCTATATACCATTAAATATTCATATACTCACCTAAGGTTTTTGTTTCATAACAAGTATGCTATTGGAATGTGGGATATGATTTTAAAAAAAAAGGAATATATTGGATCTACAAATATGAATATACTACCATGTATATCTATAGTAAGGATCAAGGTAATAGACTAATAGTTTTATATTGTCATTATAAGAACATTCCACATAAAGCCTATTCTAATTATTATCTAATATCATGCCTATTATGTTTGTACTATTATTTAAAATTTATGGTTGTAGACGTACTCATTACTAATCGGAATGCACACACATGATAACATGGGATAACTCATCTAAATAATATAAATAATGGTTATGATCGGATTTAATACTTATTCATTATCCTTAACTGGATTGATAGGTTTTTCTAGAATGAAAGCTACTATAGAAGAGGTATAAACCTATGTATTTGTGGGTTTTGTGTGATCTCCCATGGCCTACCTTCAGACTAGTTTCGGTGGTGAGAGATACTCTCCATCTACATGTTCTTCAATATAATGTGAAGGTGTTCTTCATGGTGTAGAATCTTGGGTTGTGGCAAGTTGTTCTCTAAGGTCCAACATTGAGCCATCCAAAGGACTGAAACTGCATCTTCGTATCCATTTATGTCAATGGTGTCAAGGTGGAAAGACTTCAAGGACTTGGCAAGTTCCTTCTATAGACCTAACTACTATGTCAAAGATCTTCATCATCCACTTCAAATCCTAGAGTGATTGTAGTCTTGGTATAACTGGATGAAGTGCTAATGCATGCTAGGTCTTCCATAGTGGGAGACGACCATCAATACTGAGATGGTGTTGATGGTGGTAGGGTTCCAACGGATGTGGAAGGATATGGAGTGGTGGTAGATAGTGTCTGGGCGAGAGTTGCCAATGGAAATAGATCACAAGGGTGGTGACGACCCTGGAAATGAAGGTGGTCATCATCTTTTTATCTTTAGGTTGTCATAAGATCCATGTTTGATGAGTAGATTTCATGGCCATGATTGATGTGGTGGTCGCTCAACACAAGTGCGTGTTGTGGGTGTCTAGGGAAGAGAGGGATGAAAGTAGAGATGAGAAGGATCATGGCTTCTAGGGTTCCTTATATTGCTGAGGAAAATGAAAGAGAAAGGAGGAGGAGAGGGAGTAGCCAAAGTTTGATTTAGTCATTGCAGTTGCCAATGAGTGTTGTTTATGGTGCCACCATCACTAGGCGCATAGAGTTGAAGGGGATGGGACCTCATTGTAGAAGACGGCATGCCAAGCCATTGATGAATTCCTAAGCATGTCACACATCCGACTAAGTATGTGACTGTCAATAGGTGGAGGAGGTTGTGGTGTTGCAGGCCTAAAGGGTGTCTTCTGTGCATATAACACTCACGCTGGTGAGGGTAGTGGTCTATGGATGTGTGGGGTTGTCGAGGCCAATGGTGGCTACTTCCTTAGGAAGAAATGTTTCCCTATACCCATGGTGGCTATGCATGAAGGGAGCAGAAGGCTGGCCACTAGGGTTAGATGTGTGTGGGGAAATGAGAGGGAAAGGTGGAGGAGAAGAAATAGGAGAGGGAGGCATACGAGGGGGAGGGAGAAATGGAAGAGAAGTGGAAGGATTGGTGTTGGTTATTTGAGGCTTCTACAATCGACAATAGTGTGAGGGACACATTAGGTTTTGCAGCTGCAAAGAAGGTAACACACATGGTGCGTTACATAATGGTAATTCAGGGGTATAGTTTTAAATAATAGTTAAATTATATTATGTATGTTATTACTTATTACTTAAATAAATTAATGAGGTGACCAAATAAAGTCTGACTTGAATGAAAATTAGAACCTTGGCTAATTAGGATGTGATAATCCCATACCTCACATATGTTTTAAATTTGAAAAAAATTGATGTTTTATTTGATTAATTGTATATAAGCTTACACTTAATGCATTAACTCCTCTCAATAATCCATTAGTGGTATTACATTCTACATTAATTGGTTTTCCACCATCCCTTGCTCCTAGGGTTATTCTAGAGTGTCAAAGAAAGTCCAATTTATTAGTGTATTTGTACATCAACTCATATTATTCAATGTATAATGGTTACTTTAATCCTAAAATTTCATACATACGTGACATTTATCAATTCCTGGTATTATTTAACTCCAACTATTCCTAATATGCTTTAAATTTGGATAGTAGTACTAGATATTAGCATACTCAATAAGGTGTCTAGAATAAGGGATGGTTAATTTAGAACCTTTATTTGAGTGTGTTACAACACCCTATTGGAGGGCAATAGTAGATTTTGTTCTAATTTAGGATTAGAGTTAAAGTATGCACATCCAATCAATTTATTGTGGCATTGTTACGTCTTCAACCCTAATTTTCCATATTAGGCATACGATCTGAATATGTTTATCCTTTGCCAAATTCTTGTGATGTTTAGAAAATCCTATTATTTTGAGACTATCTTCTTGATTGGTTACTCATATTTTATGAATTCATCGTTGAAGGTCCTATGACATAAATATGATATGCATGAATCTTCTCATCCCTTTATTTAGAAAAAATATAATTTGACTATACATTATATTGCATGCTTTATTTGCTTGTGTGTTTTGACTAGTCATATCTAGTAGTTACACCATGTTTTTAGGCACTAGTTTCTATCTCTATGCCAAGAACTAGGTTTTCTTCCCTCTGCCACATATGATATTTTTAGGCACTGAGTTTTAGTGTCGTACCATACACTAAGGTTTTATTCCTCCTGTAAATCTATATTTTACTCAACAATAAGGTTTAATTCCTCATGATCTTAGCTTTGAGTATATCGTATCCAACCCTACTTTTTACTATATGCTACTCTATATTGTAATCAACATGCATTGTTGTTAATGGAATGTTATGGAGATATATTGAAAGGCAAGATTTATATTTAGTGATTATAAATCTTTCCACATCTATTTGACTTGATAATATCTTGAAAATACTCCATTTGGAACTATCTTGTTGATTGGAACTCTCCTTATTGGAATCTTCTTAATTTCTCATCTTTGCTCTAAATATTGCCCCTATGTTTTTACTTTGCATGTACACAATTTGTAGGAATTTTTCTATATTTTTTGTATTCCATCTCTTGGGTGATTGTCACTAACCCACCCAGAAGTTGAGTAGTATGAGGATCAAGAGTTTGAGGAAGCCGCTTAGATCTAGTTGTTGAAAGGATTATGGGATGGGATGTAACATACCGGTATTTGTGCCCTCATATAAAATGATCTTATAAAGAATGATTGGACTATCCATATCACTAAGGTTCACTTCCTTTTTGGAGAACCCATCACTAAGAACTCTATGGTTAAGTATGCTCAAACCATAATAGTACTAGCATGGGTGACCTATTGGGAAGTTGATCCTAGGATGTGGGCGAGTGAAGACAAAGTACATAACTGAGGCCAATGGTGGTTTGTGAAGCCAGTCACCATTCTTGAAACTCTATTAGAGACCTGGGCAGTGCCCCCCACATTACAAATGGCATCAGAGCCAATTCCCCTCTTGAAGGTGGGACCCACATGAGCATGTGGCATTCTAGTCTCAAGTTGTGCAGTCTAGGCATGTTGGAAAGGTCTAGCCTAATTGATGAAGCTACCCTTGCACCGATAGAGATGATTGGGAGATGGATGTGCATGGGTCCTTTATGTGTATGCACTGAAATGGGAAAAGATTATGAGGCCATATAGTTGACCCTTGACAAGGACATCTAGAGTCTAAGTGTGGGAGATTATAACCTCCCTTGATTTGATGCCTCTAATAAAATGATCTTACAAGAAATGATTAGACTACCTATATCACCGAGGTGTACCTTCTTTTCAAGAAACCCATCACTGAGAACTTTGTGGTTAAACGTGCTCACCCAGTAGGATAGGTGAATTGTCAAGAAGTTAATCCCAGACTGTGTGTGAGCGAGGACAAAGCGCGTAGCCAAGAGTAGTGGTGGTTTGTGGGACCAGTTGTCATTTCTGAATCTCTACTAGAGCCTTGGGAAGTGGGCTTGTGCATTACAAACAATATCAGATCCAAGTCCTCTCTAGTAGGTGGGGCCCACATGAGCATGTGGCATAGACTTGAGCTATGTTGTCTAGGCATGTTGGAAATGGCTATTCTAGTTGATGGAGCCACCCTTGCGTTGGTAATTGTGATCGGGAGTTGGGTGAGCATGGTTCATTATGGGTTTATATTGAAATGGAAAAGATTATGAGGCCCTAATTGAGACTTGATGAGGATGTTAAGAGTTTAAATGATTGTTACATCCTAGGATTTGATGCCTCAGATAAATGATTTTATAGGGAATGATTGAACTGCCCATATCACTAAGGTGCACCTTCTTTTCAGAGAACCCATCACTGAGAACTTTGTGGCTTATTGTGCTCATCCTAGAGTAGTATTAGGATGGGTGACTTCTCGAGAAGTTGATCTTAGGATGAGCGTGGGTGAAAATAAATCACACATCTGATGCTAGTGGTGGTCAGCGGGGCCAATCATGATTCTTGAAACTCTACTAGAGCATTAAATATGGGCCCTAGCACTACATGGATATGTTACACATGGCAAATGATCTACCTAGTTTATATTTTCTTTTGCTTTTATTTGTCTTACGAGGGCCGAATGTCGAACATCGATGAATTTTATAAAAGTTTAGTTTACTATTCCGGTATTATATTACTCTTATCTAATATACCTTTAAGAAATTGACATGCATCCCTTTAATTATACAAAATTTATATGGTGGTATGTTTTATATGTTATTTCTAATAACAAGTAAGGAGTGGATCCCCTCTCAGGTCCCACTCCTTACAATATCTCAAAATATAGAAGGATACTTGCAACAACATACGTAGATGTATAAATAACTTTCAAGACCAATTGTTACAAAAAGGCACTCCAATCATCCAAGATGACCTTGAAATAGATAACATCAAGGATAGATTACAACACATATTTATGGATTAGGAAACTATTTGGAAACAGAGATCCAAAACTATATGGAAACAGAGATCCAAATAGCACCGGGTTAGGGATCGAGAATACAACACCAACTTCTTTGGATACAGAAGGAGAAGTTTCATTTATTCTGGTAGAGGAATTATCAACAATAGAAGGGAAATCATAAGGCGTGACACGATCTACTTTCGATCCCTCCTAAACCACAACCTTAGCCTCTACGCATGCCAATATGGAATGAAATGTCATTTGTTTAAATAGTATCACCCAAAGACAAACCTTGGCGAGACATTTTATATCGGTGGAAATGAAATCCGCCGCCCATATTCTTGGTATTGACAAATGCCCAAGACATGGCGACTTGGATATGTCGTTTTGTAGACATAATTGGGACACTATAATTAGCTCTATGAGAAAGGGCACTTGGACCTCATTTTCGCAAAAAAAAATGTGTACATAACTCTTACAATAAAGATAGATAATTCCACCTCATCAACACCTCATACAAAATAAATGTGGAAGTAGTTAGTGATGGGATGAAATAAATGAAATCATTAGTATATAGCGAACAACCTTTTTTGAAGGTAGGGAAATACAAAATGCCGACCATTTTGCATACTTACCACTCTAACATCCCTATGCTCACTCTAAATCTTGACTGAGAGAAAGCCTTTTGATAATGTTAAATGGGACTCCCGCTCCTGTGCTGTAAGGGCTACAAATTTCTTCGCAAATGAATTTAACCGGATCGAGACTTGCCTCAAACTGTGGTATTCCTCGATACTTGTTAATGGGACCCTTTTCGGTTATTTGAAATGTATCAATAGACTTGGGCAAGGACATCCATTATTTTCGTATATTTTTGTCACAGTTTCCTCCATCTTCACATTTATGTTTAGACTCGGCATCCATAATAAAATTCTCCAACCTATTCACAATTTGCAGGAAAAAGTTATTATACAATGCGCTCATCTATATTAAGCCGGAGGATTCAAATGTCATTAACACCATAAGAACGCTGGGATCCTTCAACATCTGTCGGGAGTCGAAATCAACTGTACCAAGTCCACCGTTGTAGGCACGCATATTAGCTACATCCTGCAATGTTAGAGGGAAGCCTGATCAATGAAATATTTAGGTGTGACGATCTCACACACAGACTGACATTGACAAACACAGTGAGAGAGAGAGAGAGTTGGTTGTTAATGTGTGGCGTTAGCCTATCCTTTAGAAAATGACATATGAACTGGACGCATGAAAGACAATTTTTCTTAATAAAGCGGGACGCCTCGTGGTTCGCAATGTTGCGCATCGGTATACCCTCACATACCTGAGCTTCTTCTCACTTCCGCACATCAGATTAGGTATCCGTAATCCGTTAATGGACTTATGAGCGAATCGGTATATACCCTCCATCCTAATAGCTATCCTTTTGGGCGTATGTGCCGTCATACCCCATCCGGCAATCCCTGTACCTTCTTACGCGTGCGTTTAATAAATGGGGTATGGTTATCCGAAGAAAAACTTGTGCGCGCTTGTCACTCGCAGGTACTGAAGGTAGTAGTTGATGACTTGTTGCCTTAGGGTTCGTTTGGTTGTGATGAAAATCAAAACGTGCAGCTGTAACTACACGAGGTTTTCATTTTCAATCGTCTGGTTTCGTGCAATTCCAACCCGCAGTTGAGTTCCAACTACACGCAGCAACCCAAGTCTGTACAAACTCAGCGGAGAGCAACTGCGCCCAAAAAGGGCGCAGTTCATTTTCCACCATTATCGTTGCTGCATGAGCAGCATGACCTGTACGTCCCGCAAGCAGTAGATGAGCATATTATTTACTATTTATACAAACAGCTTGCCTAATTGCTTCCAACCAAACAAAAACAAATCAAAACGTAAGCTTCATACCACTCCCAACCAAACAATTACAATTGAGTTCGTTCTCCTGACGTTCATTTTCCTGTTTTCCAGTTCGCTGTGTGAGTTGGTAGTACTCTCAACCAGACCGGCCCTTAATGCAGTTTTGAGGACCGACTTGTAATTCCGCATAATATATACCTAGGAAAAGGACGAGAGCCTGTCCGTGTTCGAGAGACAGCAGCAAGTGCGTCATTAGATTGTCCGTAGCTGACGAAGCGTTTAAGCGGGGGCCAAAAGGTTCCTTACTGCGAGTCTGCAAGACTGCAACCCTGATGCTATTTTCGGGTTTTCTCACTAATGCAAGCTGAAGAGATTTCTCCTATATGATTTCGCTTCCTGTTTTTCAATGATCTCTGTTAGAGTTAAATTCTGATCGAGCTACAAATATTCAAAATCCTTATAAAAAGCAGGAAAACATACAAATTTTATAATAAAACTATCTACTATATGGTTTTGTCTATGTAATAAACGAGTATTTTGACTCGAGTTGTAACCTCAATAATTTCAGTGTGTGCTAGCATGTGAAAAAAAAATTAATTTGGAAAAAGAAAGAAAACCCTTCCGTTTTTACTCTACCTCATTTTCCCGCGCGAAATAAAGTGGGAGTCCATACAAACAGCACCTACCCATTAAACAGATATTATCAGTATAGACGTACGTGCTGATATTACTTGTAGCAATTTAGCAGATCAGGAAAGGCGGGGCGTCATCACAATGTGCGTAATGAAGACGAAGTAATCCCCTACTTCTATAAAAGATATATCTCGACTGTTCTATCTGCCCGAGTACAGATCGATTCGTAGGGAAGCACCAGCCACCGCCAGGCAGCTCGGAACTTCCAATCCAACTGCTATCAGAACAGCCACTCCTCCTCCTCCCAGGCGCCACCCCCTCACAGTCCCACCACCGGAGATATATGGACTTCATCAAGCTCGTCGTGGTGGCTGCCATACTTACTTCTGCAGCGGTGAACTTCGTCCTTTTCTACGGGGCCCCCCTCATCCTCAACCAGGAGCTGGCCGAAGCCATTGGAGTTGGCGGAGGAGTCCTGGCCGACGTGGGGCAGGCGGGAATGGAGGACGCCAATGCAGTCGGGGCAGAGCGTGTTTTGTTCGCTGTGGTTTACGCCACTGGTGTCTTGATGAAAAGTGCCATTCTTGTCGTCATCATATCGGTGACGCTCGTACTACGCCTTGTAGTGCGTGCCCTGCCTGCAGCCTGCGGTGCCATTCTTGTCGTCATCATATCGGTGACGCTCGTACTACGCCTTGTAGTGCGTCTGTTCCGGATTGGCCGTTAAACATCTGGACTGGATCCTCTATCTAAATAATAAATAAAACTTCCACTTTTACTGGATTGGGTTATGGATAGGGGTGAGCAAACTTTGGTTAAAACCGATTAACCGAACGGTTAATTCGAATTCGACCAATATGGTTAGACCAAATCGGTTAATTCGGTTAATTCGGTCAAAACAAATCGGTTAATTCGGTTATTCGGTTAACGGTTCGGTTAATATAATTTCTAATGTGGTTAACCGATTAACCGAAATAAATTTGACACAGACTAAACCCAATCCTAACAGGCCCAAATCTGTCGGCCCATTTATGATTTTGATTTGTAGCCTTTCCTTTAACACTCCCAACCCAACTCCCGATCCCAAATTCCCAGCCCTACTCGGTCACCCCCACGCTTGCGTCTACGCTGAGTCTGAGACACAGAGACATCGTTCTTTTCCCTACTGCCGGTCTGCCGCGGCGGCTCCCCCCAAGCGAGAAACGCCAACCCTAGCCGACAGTGCCAGACCCGCGGGTCGTCTTGCCCCTAGCGCCCGCCGTCGCACCCCTGTCGCACCCCTAGTGTCGACCGGTCATCCAACCTTTCCCCTCCGTCACTGCTGGCCGCCGCAGACTTCAGCTCGGGATCGCCTTGTTGCTGCTGCTATTGGGGATCACTGTCGCAGACGTCTGCTCGGAATCACAGTCGCTCGGCGGATCCGCTACCAAAGCTCCAGATCGCAGCTGCCAAAACTCTAGGTCTTCAAGCTCCCTTGGCCTCAGTCTGAGTCTCCCCTGCTGGCCGCTGCAGACATCAGCTCGGGATCCGCCTTGTTGCTGCTGCTGCTTGGGATCACTATCGGCATCTTGTAATCTTCTTGGTCTCTTGTTGGACGGTTGGTTAGCTGTTGATTTATTCTGGGATTTGCTCATTTGCGGCTGATTACAGCAAGCGGACAACACTTTGCATTATTCTGAGATTTATTCTGCTATTTTATTTTGTACCTTCTGTGATTTCTCAGCTCTAGCTCTAGGTAACCCATTCTTACTTTTTTTATTTATTTTTGCACTGAAATGTATATATTCTTATCTTGATATTTGTTGTAATCTTGTCTTGCTAATGATGTAATGTGAAATATACATATTCTGTAAATAATGTGGTTCTACTTGTTCATGGTTTCATTGAATTTCTATGATCTAGTAGATTAAAGCATGTACGTGAATGCATCACAACAGGAAATCTATATTTTCCATTTCCCTCGTCTAATTAGATTCTTTCTTTCATTTCCAAAGGGAGTCCCACTTCTAGTCTTCTAGTGTTGATTTAATTTCTTTCACCACGGCTTCATCAGCATCATCTACATCACCTTGTAAGGTATAAATTGCACATTTCTATATGATAGAGGAACTAGTTTCCTATTTTTCTTATATGCAAACATTTAATACCATGCACATCACTTTGTAGATGACAACTACAGAGGTTGATCTTACTGCAAGTATAGAAATTGAACAACCTAGGGTTGAACAAACACAAAATTCACAAAGAGTTGAAAATCCAGAAGTAGTTCCTATAGACCCTGGAGCCTCTAGTAGCAAAAGAAAGAAAATGAATCTAAGATCACTAGTATGGGAGCACTTCACAAAATTTGTAAATGATGAAGGTGAAAAAAAGAGCAAATGCAATTATTGTGCTAAAGAGTTTAGTTCCCATAGTAAGCATAATGGCACATCTTCACTTAATTACCACAAAGATCATTGTAAAATGGTTCCACCTAGTGACACAAGCATACAACAAGAACTATCTTTTCAATCTATTAAAGGTCAAGATGGGATGGGAATGATTTGCAATTGGAAATTTGATCAAGAAGTTGCTAGGAAGGCTTTGTGTCGCATGGTAATCAAAGATGAGCTTCCATTTAAGTTCATTGAGAGTGAGGGGTTAAAGGAATTTATTTTCTCCCTTTGTCCTAAGTTTCATAGTCCATCTAGATGGACAGTTGCTAGAGACTCTTTTGATCTATATCTTGATGAAAAAGCTAAACTCAAATCATTCATATCAAGCACTTGCCAAAGGGTTTGTTTAACCACTGACACATGGACCTCTTTACAAAAAGTTAACTATATGGTACTCACTGCTCATTGGATAGATTCAAATTGGAACTTGCAAAAGAGAGTACTAAATTTTTGTCCAATTTCTAGTCATAAAGGTGAAGCAATAGGAAAAATGATTGAGAAATGCTTACTTGAGTGGGGCATTGATAGAGTTTTTTCTGTGACAGTGGACAATGCAAGTTCCAATGATGTTGCCATTAATTATTTGAAAAGAAGATTGATTAACTGGGGGGGGTTGTGTTTTACAAGGAAAATTGTTACATATGCGTTGCATTGCTCATATTATCAATTTGATTGTTTCGGATGGTTTGAAAGAAATTAGTGGTTCTGTTGACCGTGTGCGGGCTGCTGTAAAATATGTTAGACAATCTCCTTCTAGGTTGCAAAAGTTCAAAGAATGTGTTGAAGTTGAAAAAATTCAAAGTAAAAGCTTGTTATGCCTAGATGTTTCCACAAGGTGGAACTCCACCTTTCTTATGTTAGATGTTGCTCAAAATTTTGAAAAAGCATTTGATAGGTTTGATTCTCAAGATCCCCACTTCCGAAATGATCTTGAGAGTCAAGATGGAGTTGATGGAGTTCCTACAGAAGTTGATTGGGAGAATGCTAGACGAATGAGTAGCATGTTGTCACATTTTTATGATTTTACTGTACGAGTTTCTGGAACCTCTTATGTAACAAGCAATTCATTCTTTGATGAGATAACTGAAATGGAATCCATTTTACAAGAATGGAAATCTAGTGAGGACTTTGAGGTTAGTACAATGGCTGAAAATATGAAGGTGAAATATGACAAATATTGGGGCACATTTGATAAAATGAATATGTTGATATATCTTGCTGTTATAGTTGATCCTCGCCATAAAATGGAGTATTTGGACTTTGTTTTGAAGCAAATCCATGGTGAAAAGCAGGGTCTAGTCTTGATAAGTAAGGTTAGAGATATAATATATGCCATGTTCAATGAATATAAAAATATTTATGGGTCTCTCTATGGACAGCCTACTGGAAAACATCAAGATTCAAATGTTGATTCTAGTAATTTTCAAAAGCATGAGAACAAGTGGAGAATGGAGTACAAAAAGTACAAAGTTGGAAGTGGTAGTGAAACTAAATCTGAGTTGGACAAGTATTTACAAGAAGACAATGAGCTGGACAAGTCACCATTTGATATTTTGAAATGGTGGAAAGGAAACAATGCAAGATTCCCTATTGTCTTACACATGGCTCGTGATATATTGGTTGTTCCTATTTCAACTGTAGCTTCAGAATCTACATTTAGTACTGGAGGTCGGGTTCTTGATGCATTTAGGAGTTCTTTAACTCCTAAAATTATTCAAGCACTTATTTGCACTCAAGATTGGATGAGAGGAGGGTGTTGAAGAGGAGCTAGAGAAATTAGAAAATCTGGAAATAGGTAATTGATGCCTCTTTATAATGCTTTCATACATTACAATATACAATGTTATCACTTTATTTCATTTGAAACTATTTACTTATTTCAGATATATCAAAGTCAGCACCATCCAAGTCATCTGTGGGTATTTCAACTGAGTAGCAAGGCTAAGCTCTTGTATATGTCATTGATATTATGTCAAATAAATGAATTTATAGCAGCTATATATCAATATGGTTGACTGTAACTCAAGGAGAAAGACCAAAATATTAGTTATTCCTTGATATTATGTCAAAGAAAGGAATTTACAGCAGCTATACATCAACGTGGTTGGCTGTAATTTAAGAAGGAAGACCTACAAGCTTAGATCTTGTCAAAGAAATGAATTTCCAGCAGCTATATATCAACATGACTGGCTGTAATTCAAGAAGGAAGGCCTACAAGTATAGATATTGTGTACATCATTGACATTTTGTCTAAGAACTATATATATGAGTTGCAAGCTGCAATAGTTATATGGCTGTAATTTATGATTCAAAACCAAGCAGCTCATGTATATTTCAAACATCAACCATATTATGTTAACACAACTCATGTACAACAATTATAGCTTTTTTCTTGATAATCTCTTTGTACTTTTTATCGAGGTAGTAATGTTACGATAATGTATATGTTGTGTAATATACTAACTCAATTTTGTACGATGATATTCTATCTTTTATATTATGAGTAGGAATATATAACAACATTAACTCTTGTAACAAATTTTCAGTTTGAATGAAATTGTAATTGTGATCCTTAGAGCTTGTGGATTTCTAAAATGTTGGTGATTATATTTAACTATATGTGTGATTATGTTCTTATATGATTTGTTAAATTCAGCCACTTTTTAGAGTAATATGTAACCAAATCTTATTACATGAGTGTTATTTGGTTAACCAAATTAACCAACCGAATTAACCATTAACCGATTGGATAATAACCGAATTAACCGACATAATTTGGTTAGGTTAATGGTTAAAACCTCAAATCACAAATTAGCCGTTTAACCGAACCGAATTAACCGAAACCGACCGAATTAACCGAATGCTCACCCCTAGTTATGGAATGCAGCCATGTTTCCATTTTTACATGTTTTTAGGCCAACTGGTTTGTAGCTCACGAAGCATCTGTCATAGCTAGTACTTGAATATGATTGATGTCATCTTAAGAAATGGTGCTGTATCCAAATTTTATATTATTAAAATAAAAATACGACTTCTTCTGCAGTATATGTCCATTTTTATACTCTCATATTTTTCTTTGACCAACTAGTGTGACCTTTCCTACCAGCACGAGCCGAGGAGGCGTTAAAATCGCGTACGCTCGGCGCTTTCCCTTTCCCCTGACACCGTGACCCTGCTTCCGTTCTTGCCATTCCTCTGCTCCCTTTCCCACAGCAGCCTGTACCGCCACTAGAAACTCAGGTGAGCATGTTGTTCATCACAGCGTATATCGTTTGGTTTTCATGTTGCATCGGGCTTGAGCGGATTGTGACATTGCGATTAGGTTGAACAACTCTGTTTCCTTTTCCGGCCAAACCCGTTCTTGTTATGTTTTGATCATAGTCTCCTCTTGTTCCGCTCACTGGTGTTCACTCGAATCTGGGATATGGATCAATTTTCTTCTCCGCTTAGTTCGTTTGATGATCAATGTTTTCTCAACATCATTGGCTTCTGACGACGGGATATCCTCAACAAGAAGAAGAATAATGATTTCCCACCTCTTTGATAGTTATATAAACCACAACACATGCCGGACTCTGACGATATCCAACCCCTCGTTACCGACAATCGAACTGGAATGGTCAAGGTAAGCGCTTAAGCTTGGCAGAATTCCATAAATTCAGGCTATATAAACGGTAAATAACACACCACGTCCTGGCTTTAATTTTCAAATTAATACATCATATAAGATTCAGACGAGATCTTGCATGTGGTATTTTCATGCGAGTTATGCGCTTGAGCTTCGGTCATATGGGTTTCTAATCTTGATAAGTTTTTCATTATGCAGTATTATCATATTTTTTGCAACGGATGTGGATAGATTGTTTCTATCGTGCACATTTATTCAATGAAGAAAATATCTTACCAGGACATATGATATCTATACTAATAGACTCACTACATGACTTATTACAGAAATACGCAGGAGTTGCTTTTCGTCCATTTCGTGATTCCAGTGGCGGTTCTCTCTCTATCAGTAAGACCCATTTTGAGTACAGTTTTTGTATAAGCTAGAATTTTTTCATAAATGAAATACAACAGCTTAATGTTTGATTTTGACTCATGTGGCACTAATAAGACATGTAGCATTGGCTATACTTGCTTCACTCAACAGAAAGGGGAATGCTTTTTTAACTTGTTCCTAGTTCTAAGTACCATGCCAAACACAAGTGGAGCAGCTGAGCTGCTGATGAAATCCCATTGCGGCCGTTTTGTATGTTAACCTCCACTCGTACAAAGTTGGATAGAAAATTTGCTTTATTTACTTCTATTCTCTTCTAGTCACCATTCTTCATTTTCACATGCAACTTTATTGCATCCTTACATACATATACATCTTGCTCAAAAACTCCTAACAAATTATCACATATGAATGGCTTTAAGGTGCTCACAATATAGTTGAACTTGAGATGCTGTGAAACAATATAAACGGGTTCAAGGAGTAGCAGGGTGGGTTTTGGTGCAGAAAGTGGGAACAAAGCCCGGGGGGGGGGGGGGTTGCCTCCCCCGCAACTAGTTCATCAAAGGCTGGACGTAACAAGGTGGTAATTGTTTTTGGGCGTCTACAACTTGGAAATCATATCTGAGCTAATGACGTTCTTCTCATGATCATTGTTAACAAATTGTTTTATTATTGTATTTCTTAGGAGGCTAATAATTGGTGATAAATTTGGAAGAGTGTTGATCTGGCTTGGTGGACCTCTATGAGTGTACAAGGTTTGGGATGCCAACCATACTGACAAATTTGGTTTTGATAATTTTTTCGATGGGTTGGAAAAAATCAGAGTTTAGAAAATATCGTGAATCTTTTTATAAAAAATAAATAAATTTCGGTCAAAGTTTAGTCAACTATTCAGAAATAATCAACAATAAGTCGTGTATACACATTATATACACACACACACACATATATACACATGTAACTATTGAGGTCACTAGACATACAATTTTATTGAGTAAAAAAGTAGAAAAAGAATTAAAGAATATTTGAACATTGACAATGGACTGTCATGAGAGTGGGGGTTGGGGATTTAGCATATATCAAGAGTTCTTTGTACATGGTTATTAAAAATAGAATAAACAACTCAAAAGAGAGATCGTGAAAAAGCATTTATAATCATGAGGAATCGTATAAACCGCAAAAGCAGGAATAATCGTGAAACAGTTAGTAGCTCAAAATTTGCACTGATTTGAGTCGTCTAGGACAGCATGACATTCTGGTAGCCTATGAGAAATCAGTCCAGCTGGCTATGGATCATTGAAAGGGCGGAAGTTGGGAATCGCCCAGGACAATGTAAAGATTGTATATTTGTAGATTGAAAGGTAGACACTGCGCACCCCTTTACTAAACACACCAGCCATGCTTGATTAAGAAAGCCAACTAGCCAAACTCCTTCCCTAGCTAGAGCCCACCTCACTAACAACAGGCTCCACTACACGTTTATATATCTTCACATACTTACCGTAGTCTGAATTTGATTTCCTAAACAATCTCTCCCTTCTTGTTAATAGTCTCCGGCTCCCCTTTACTAGTTACTATTCTGAGTTTATGATCTTTTGAGTAAATTACCAGTTTAATTTCTTGCAGAGAATCTCCATAGAATATGCATACCTAGCATTTATACTGCGGCTATGATAAAAAGAAATAGTGTACCTGTGCGGCTGCGACAAACATGTTGTTTTTCAACTCATCTACATTACTTTAAGTCAATATATTTATCTTTTTCTGTGGTCTATGACAATTTCAACAATGTTCTGGTTGATCCAGTCTCCTTTAGGAAGTGATGGTATCCATCAAATTCATTCCCTACCCCTTTCCCTTTTTCTAGGTATTAGGCTCACAGGGTCAAAAATGGATGTGATGACAAGTCGATTGGAAAACAATCCGAGGATTCATATTTACATACAAAAAAGGAAAATGAATTATGAGGTGATCACAATTCATATTTATTGATTGACTTTTGTATGTTTTTATCTGAAAGTCTTCTTTTAGAATTGATTTTACGCATGTATTGGTTTTTGACAGAATAAATATTTAAATGTTGATATCAAATACACTCTTTACTTCTTGAGAAAATTACTAAAGAAAGAGGTATGCTGATCTTATAATTGTTCATATGATGTTGCTTCCAATTCTTATCTAAAGTTATAGCTGATCCTTTTCCTTATTTCCATAATTTAGCTACTGCCCTTCCAAAATCTGATTATTATGCTCAGTTATCCCAGGTAAGAAACTTTCAACCTCACTAGGAAATTGTTTTTGGGTGTCTAAAACTTGAAAATCATATCTGAGCTAATGATGTTCTTCTCATGCTCATTGTTAAGATATTGTTTTATTATTGTATTTCTTGGGAGGCTAATAATTGGTGATAAATTTGGAAGAGCGTTGATCTGGCTTGGTGGACCTCTATGAGTGTACAAGGTTTGGGATGCCAACCATACTGACAAATTTGGGTTTTGATAATTTTTTCGATGGGTTGGAAAAAACCAGAGTTTGGAAAATAAAATATCGTGAATCTTTTTATAAAAATAAATAAATTTCGGTCAAAGTTTAGTCAACTATTCAGAAATAATCAAGAATAAGTCGTGTATACACATTATATATATACACACACATATATACACATGTAACTATTGAGGTCACTAGACATACAATTTGATTGAGTGAAAAAGTAGAAAAAGAGTTAAAGAATAATTTGAACATTGACAATGGACTGTCATGAGAATGGGGGTTGGGGATTTAGCATTTATCAAGAGTTCTGTTAATATATCTTTACTTTATGTTTATTTCATATTTCATATTACTGCTGTACCTACATGTAATTTTCCCTTTACTATAAATAAGAGAGGAGAACCCTATTGGGTTCACTACGTTGCCTTGTGCAACACACAGATCCCGTCTCCCTTACGTTAACATGGTATCAAGAGCAACGTGATCCGACGCCGCTTCCGCTCCTCTCTCTCTCTCCCAGCGCCGCCGCCCCTCCCTCCCTCTCCCTTCTTCACCACAGGGCGCCGCCGGCCCCTTTCCTCCAGGCCGCCGCCGCTGCCCGGGCGGCATCTCGGCTAGCCGCCGGCGTGCGGCAGCAGCGGGGACACTGCCGGTGTCGCTGATCTTGACCGGCTAGGCGTCTCCACCTTCGTCTCTTGCCGCTGGGCCTCCGGTGGCTCCCTCTATGCTACCGTAGGCTCAGTAGCTCGGCACCGGGGCTTCGTCTACGTTTTTTGGAAAGTTTTCAGCAACTTTTCGGCTCGTTTTTGGAGGACAACCTTGCTGTTTGAGGACTTCCGGTTGATCCAACGGCTCTCTAAAGCCCTAACCGGAGGTCTCGTCTCTTCCATCGTGCCTTCCTAATCACATCTCCTTTATATGTGATTAGGAACTTCTCGCTTGAAGGCTGTCGATGCGTCAGTAACGCATCTCTTATCCAGTTCTTGTTGTGACGTGTATCTCTCCGTCACGGGACGTGTATCTGTCCGTCCACTCAGTCTTCTTTGTGACGTGTATCACTCCGTCACACATATCCCTGTTGCATTATGGAGCATAAGACCTATTATGAGGTCTCGCCTATTCCTATCAAGCTCAATGGGAAGAACTTTTTGCTATGGATGAATGTGGTTCATACTGTCTTGGAATCGCGAGATCGGGCAAAGTTCGTTGATTCTGCACCCCTCTCTAGCACTGACAAAGACTATGCCGAGTGGAAACGTCTTGACAGCCTAGTGAAGACTTGGCTATGGGGTAGCATGGAACCTTCTATTGCTTCTAGGTTCATGTTCTACTCCACAGCTAAGGAGATTTGGGATGCCGTCAAGCAGCACTATGCTCAAGAGAAGAACGCTCTTTGCCAGTTTATGATCTATGATCGTCTGTTTGCAGAGAAACAGGGTGATAGACCACTTGAAGAGTATTTCGGTGTGATTCAAGCTATCTCCCAGGAGTTGAGCTACTATCATCCAGTGAAGGTTGCTGAGCAGATTAAGGTTAGAGATGATCTTGTCACTGCTAAATTTCTATCTGGCCTTAGCTCCTCATTTGGTTCAGCAAGAAGTGTGATCCTTGCGTCAGATAAATTACCGAGCCTTGCAGAAGCTTTCTCTAGGATTCAGCAGTCCACCTTTGAGTCAGTTGATCCTATTTCTGTTGTTCCTTCTGGAGATTCTCATGCATCCATTACTGCAGCAGTACGCGGAGGACGACCTGCACCTACACCGTCTGACAGACCTGGCTTGGGCAGAGGACATGGGACTCGTCCTAGATGTACTTTCTGTGACAAACCTGGACACTCTGTCGAGAAATGCTGGAAGAAACATGGGCGACCTGCAGCCCCACCTGTTGGCGCTGCCAATTATGCCACTTCAGACTCTACTGCTGCAAGCTCCAGTTCCTCTGGCATCACACTTACTCAGGAGGAATATGACAGATTTATTCAAGCAACTCAACATTGGAATATGGGCGCCTCATCTGCTTCTACAGCAAACCTTGCATCTACAGCGGGTAATCAGGCTACATCTTTTATGGCTTCTGGATCCGCAACTCCCTGGGTGGTTGACTCTGGCGCCTCCCAGCACATGACTGGTATGAGGAGATTGCTCCGCACACTTGACTCATATATTCCTCATCCATCTGTTACTTTGGCAGATGGTTCTGTGAGGAAGGTGGTAGCTAGTGGCTCTGTGTCCCTTACACCAGATATTGATTTGAAATCTGTTCATTTTGTACCTGAATTTCCATTCAATTTGCTTTCTGTTGCCAAGTTGATTGACACTGTAAAATGCACAGTAACATTCGGGCCCTCTTGTTTTGTTTTACAGGATCTCAAGAGTTTGAAGATGATTGGTGGGGGGCCTAGGAAAGGTGATCTCTACCTCTTTCCTGGTGATTATCTACCTCGCCATCCACCTCCTGCTCCAGTTTCCTCCGCCATGCTGAGTGGTTCCCCCTTGCTGTGGCATTGCAGATATGGACATCCATCCTTAGAAAGCTTGAAGAAGTTGGAACCAGATCTAGCTCATGTGTCCTCTCTAGAGTGTCAGTCATGTCAGTTGGGCAAACATCATCGGTTATCATATCCTGTTCGTGTCAATAATCGGGCTTCTAGTCCGTTTGAGTTAGTCCATAGTGATGTATGGGGTCCTGTTAAAAACCAGAGTTATAATGGTTTTAGCTATTTCATTTCCTTTGTGGACGATTACTCTCGCATGACATGGATTTATCTATTGAAAAGTCGTGAATCTGTGTTTTCCATTGTCAAACATTTTCATAAACAAATTCAGGTTCAATTTAACTGCAATATCAAAATTTTTCAATCTGATAATGCCCTTGAGTATGTTTAGAAAGCGATGAATGAGTTTTGCAGTTCGGTTGGTATGATTCATTATACATCTTGCCCTCACACTCCTATGCAGAATGGCGTTGCTGAGAGAAAGAATCGCCATCTTTTGGATATCACTAGATCTCTCATGTTTGAATCAAATGTGCCTAAACGTTTCTGGTCTGAAGCTCTTCTCACTGCCTGTTTTTTGATTAATCGGCAACCCTCTTCTGTTTTGCATGGACGCACTCCCTTCTCTGTCTTACGCCCTATGGATAAACCGTTTTATGTTCCGCTTCGGGTTTTTAGTTGTACATCCTTCGTTCATAACTTTGATCCCAAACAAGACAAACTCTCTCCTAGGTCTTTGAAAACCTTGTTTCTTGGATACTCTGGTACGAGTAAAGGTTACAACTGTTATTGCCCGAGTTTGCGTCGTATGTTTGTTTCTAAGGATGTCACCTTTCATGAAACCAGTCCATATTTTGCAAATTCTATGAGCAAGGGGGAGCAATTGAGTGAGGGAGTGCTACCCACAATTCCAAGTGAGGGAGTGCCACCTATCATTGTAGAGGACATACCGCATGATCCACCTATCATTCAGCCCTATAACCAGGTTTATCACAGGCGAGGTAGACAGGATCCAGATGAGGCAGCGACACAAGTCCATGAGTCTCCTTCGTCATCTTCTACTCAAGAGATTCCTGCAGAAGCTTCTGATCTTGATCTTCCTATTGCTGTCCGGAAAGGTATACGTTCATGTACTATTAGACATCCCATATCAAATGTATGTTGTTTGTTGCACTTATCTACACAGGCTCGTGCATTTGCTGTTGGGATGGACTCCATTACGATACCAAGAAATCACTTAGATGCACTGAAGGACAGTGGGTGGCAGCAGGCAATGCAGGTGGAAATCTCTGCTCTGATTGACAATGGCACATGGGATCTTGTTACTTTACCTGCGGGAAAGAAAGTTGTGGGCTGTAGATGGGTTTTCACAGTCAAACACAACCCTGATGGATCTATTGAGCGGTTGAAGGCCAGATTGGTAGCAAAAGGCTACACACAGACATATGGAGTGGAATTCTTTGAGACTTTTTCTCCAGTTGCTCGTCTCAATTCTGTGCGAATCCTTATATCTCCAGCTACTACTTTTGACTGGCCTCTTTTCCAGCTGGATGTCAAGAACGCATTTCTTCATGGAGATCTTCAAGAAGAAGTGTACATGGAGCAACCACCAGGTTTTGTTGCTCAGGGGGAGTGTCGGAAAGTCTGCAAATTGAAGAGGGCTATCTATGGGCTAAAGCAATCTCCTCGAACTTGGTTTGACAAGTTCAGTGCTGTTGTTTTACAGATGGGCTTCTCTCGTTCCATTACTGATCACTCTCTATTTTATTCAAACTCTTCTGGTGGGTCCATCATTATTGCTGTCTATGTTGATGATATTGTGATTACTGGCAGTGATTCTACAGGCATATCACGTGTGAAGGAAGGACTACAACAACACTTTCACACAAAGGACCTGGGGAAACTGAGATATTTTCTAGGGATTGAGGTTCTTAGATCCCATGCAGGTATAAATCTCTCCCAGAGGAAGTATGTACTTGACTTGCTACATGAAACAGGTATGACTGATTCTAAGCCTGTATCCACTCCTATGGATTATCACATCAAGGAGGTGGACGATGATACTGCATATTCAGATCCAGGACATTACAGGAGAATAGTTGGGAAGTTAATTTACCTAACTGTCACAAGACCTGATATTTCTTTTGCTGTTGGAGTAGTAAGTCAACATATGTGCACACCACGACAGTCACACTGGACAGCTGTATGCAGAATTCTGAGATATCTGAAAAGTGCTCCTGGAAAGGGGATCACTTATTATAAACCAAAGAGTCCTCTATCTTTTTTGACTCTCACAGGTTATGCAGATGCAGATTGGGCTGGTAATCAAGTTGATAGAAGATCCACATCTGGCTACTGCACCTTTCTTGGTGATCATCTGATCACTTGGAAAAGCAAGAAACAACAAGTGGTAGCACGGTCTAGTACTGAAGCTGAGTACCGTGCTATGGCACATGCATGCTGTGAACTACAATGGATCAAATCTGTCTTATATGAGCTGAAGATTTTGATTCAAACTCCCATGATTCTCAAGTGTGACAATCAATCTGCTATACATATTGCCAGGAATCCTGTCTTCCATGAGCGCACAAAGCATATAGAAGTTGACTGTCATTTCATCAGAGATCAGATAAAGAATGGCAATGTTGTGACGCCATATGTCAAGTCTGAAGACCAACTAGCTGATATCTTGACAAAGCCATTAGGTCCAGCAGTGTTCCAGAATTTATGCGACAAGCTGGGCATCCACAATGTGTACACTCCAGCTTGAGGGGGAGTGTTAATATATCTTTACTTTATGTTTATTTCATATTTCATATTACTGCTGTACCTACATGTAATTTTCCCTTTACTATAAATAAGAGAGGAGAACCCTATTGGGTTCACTACGTTGCCTTGTGCAACACACAGATCCCGTCTCCCTTACGTTAACAAGTTCTTTGTACATGGTTATTAAAAATAGAATACACAACTCAAAAGAGAGATCGTGAAAAAGCATGAATAATCATGAAGAATCGTATAAACCGTAAAAGCAGGAATAATCGTGAAACAGTTAGTAGCTCAAAATTTGCGCTGATCGAGTCATCTAGGACAGCACGACATTCTGGTAGCCTATGAGAAATCAGTCCAGATGGCTATGGATCATTGAAAGGGCGGAAGTTGGGAATCACCCAGGACAATGTAAAGATTGTATATTTGTAGATTGAAAGGTAGACACTGCCCACCCCTTTACGAAACACACCAGCCATGCTTGATGAAGAAAGCCAACAAGCCAAACTCCTTCCCTAGCTAGAGCCCACCTCACTAGCAGCAGGCTCCACTACACGTTTATATATCTTCACATACTTACCGTAGTCTGAATTTGATTTCCTAAACAATCTCTCCCTTCTTGTTGATAGTCTCCGGCTCCCCTTTACTAGTTACTCTTCTGAGTTTATGATCTTTTGAGTAAATTACCTGTTTAATTTCTTGCAGAGAATCTCCATAGAATATGCATACCTAGCATTTATACTGCGGCTATGATAAAAAGAAATAGTGTACATGTGCGGCTGCGACAAACATTTTGTTTTTCAACTCATCTACATTACTTTAAGTCAATATATTTATCTTTTGCTGTGGTCTATGACAATTTCAACGATGTTCTGGTTGATCCAGTCTCCTTTAGGAAGTGACGGTATCCATCAAATTCATTCCCTACCCCTTTCCCTTTATCTAGGTATTAGGCTCACACGGTCAAAAATGGATGTGATGACAAGTCGATTGGAAAACAATCTGAGGATTCATATGTACATACGAAAAAGGAAAATGAATTATGAGGTGATCACAATTCATATTTATTGATCGACTTTTGTATGTTTCTTATCTGAAAGTCTTCTTTTAGAATTGATTTTACGCATGTATTGGTTTTTGACAGAATAAATATTTAAATGTTGATATCAAATACACTCTTTACTTCTTGAGAAAATTACTAAAGAAAGAGGTATGCTGATCTTATCATTGTTCATATGATGTTGCTTCCAATTCTTATCTAAAGTTATAGCTGATCCTTTTCCTTATTTCCATAATTTAGCTACTGCCCTTCCAAAATCTGATTATTATGCTCAGTTATCCCAGGTAAGAAACTTTCAACCTCACTAGGAAATTGTTTTTGGGTGTCTACAACTTGAAAATCATATCTGAGCTAATGACGTTCTTCTCATGCTGATTGTTAAGAAATTGTTTTATTATTGTATTTCTTGGGAGGCTAATAATTGGTGATAAATTTGGAAGAGCGTTGATCTGGCTTGGTGGACCTCTATGAGTGTACAAGGTTTGGGATGCCAACCATACTGACAAATTTGGGTTTTGATAATTTTTCGATGGGTTGGAAAAAACCAGAGTTTGGAAAATATCGTGAATCTTTTTATAAAAGTAAATAAATTTCGGTCAAAGTTTAGTCAAGTATTCAGAAATAATCAAGAATAAGTCGTGTATACACATTATATATATACACACACATATATACACATGTAACTATTGAGGTCACTAGACATACAATTTGATTGAGTGAAAAAGTAGAAAAAGAATTAAAGAATAATTTGAACATTGACAATGGACTGTCATGAGAGTGGGGGTTGGGGATTTAGCATTTATCAAGAGTTCTTTGTACATGGTTATTAAAAATAGAATACACAACTCAAAAGAGAGATCGTGAAAAAGCATGAATAATCATGAAGAATCGTATAAACCGCAAAAGCAGGAATAATCGTGAAACAGTTAGTAGCTCAAAATTTGCGCTGATCGAGTCGTCTAGGACAACACGACATTCTGGTAGCCTATGAGAAATCAGTCCAGATGGCTATGGATCATTGAAAGGGAGGAAGTTGGGAATCGCCCAGGACAATGTAAAGATTGTATATTTGTAGATTGAAAGGTAGACACTGCCCACCCCTTTACGAAACACACCAGCCATGCTTGATGAAGAAAGCCAACAAGCCAAACTCCTTCCCTAGCTAGAGCCCACCTCACTAGCAGCAGGCTCCACTACACGTTTATATATCTTCACATACTTACCGTAGTCTGAATTTGATTTCCTAAACAATCTCTCCCTTCTTGTTGATAGTCTCCGGCTCCCCTTTACTAGTTACTATTCTGAGTTTATGATCTTTTGAGTAAATTACCTGTTTAATTTCTTGCAGAGAATCTCCATAGAATATGCATACCTAGCATTTATACTGCGGCTATGATAAAAAGAAATAGTGTACATGTGCGGCTGCGACAAACATTTTATTTTTCAACTCATCTACATTACTTTAAGTCAATATATTTATCTTTTGCTGTGGTCTATGACAATTTCAACAATGTTCTGGTTGATCCAGTCTCCTTTAGGAAGTGACGGTATCCATCAAATTCATTCCCTACCCCTTTCCCTTTATCTAGGTATTAGTCTCACAGGGTCAAAAATGGATGTGATGACAAGTCGATTGGAAAACAATCTGAGGATTCATATGTACATACGAAAAAGGAAAATGAATTATGAGGTGATCACAATTCATATTTATTGATCGACTTTTGTATGTTTCTTATCTGAAAGTCTTCTTTTAGAATTGATTTTACGCATGTATTGGTTTTTGACAGAATAAATATTTAAATGTTGATATCAAATACACTCTTTACTTCTTGAGAAAATTACTAAAGAAAGAGGTATGCTGATCTTATAATTGTTCATATGATGTTGCTTCCAATTCTTATCTAAAGTTATAGCTGATCCTTTTCCTTATTTCCATAATTTAGCTACTGCCCTTCCAAAATCTGATTATTATTCTCAGTTATCCCAGGTAAGAAACTTTCAACCTCACTAGGAAATTGTTTTTGGGTGTCTACAACTTGAAAATCATATCTGAGCTAATGACGTTCTTCTCATGCTCATTGTTAAGAAATTGTTTTATTATTGTATTTCTTGGGAGGCTAATAATTGGTGATAAATTTGGAAGAGCGTTGATCTGGCTTGATGGACCTCTATGAGTGTACAAGGTTTGGGATGCCAACCATACTGACAAATTTGGGTTTTGATAATTTTTCGATGGGTTGGAAAAAACCAGAGTTTGGAAAATATCGTGAATCTTTTTATGAAAATAAATAAATTTCGGTCAAAGTTTAGTCAACTATTCAGAAATAATCAAGAATAAGTCGTGTATACACATTATATATATACACACACATATATACACATGTAACTATTGAGGTCACTAGACATACAATTTGATTGAGTGAAAAAGTAGAAAAAGAATTAAAGAATAATTTGAACATTGACAATGGACTGTCATGAGAGTGGGGGTTGGGGATTTAGCATTTATCAAGAGTTCTTTGTACATGGTTATTAAAAATAGAATACACAACTCAAAAGAGAGATCGTGAAAAAGCATGAATAATCATGAAGAATCGTATAAACCGCAAAAGCAGGAATAATCGTGAAACAGTTAGTAGCTCAAAATTTGCGCTGATCGAGTCGTCTAGGACAGCACGACATTCTGGTAGCCTATGAGAAATCAGTCCAGATGGCTATGGATCATTGAAAGGGCAGAAGTTGGGAATCGCCCAGGACAATGTAAAGATTGTATATTTGTAGATTGAAAGGTAGACACTGCCCACCCCTTTACGAAACACACCAGCCATGCTTGATGAAGAAAGCCAACAAGCCAAACTCCTTCCCTAGCTAGAGCCCACCTCACTAGCAGCAGGCTCCACTACACGTTTATATATCTTCACATACTTACCGTAGTCTGAATTTGATTTCCTAAACAATCTCTCCCTTCTTGTTGATAGTCTCCGGCTCCCCTTTACTAGTTACTATTCTGAGTTTATGATCTTTTGAGTAAATTACCTGTTTAATTTCTTGCAGAGAATCTCCATAGAATATGCATACCTAGCATTTTTACTGCGGCTGTGATAAAAAGAAATAGTGTACATGTGCGGCTGCGACAAACATTTTGTTTTTCAACTCATCTACATTACTTTAAGTCAATATATTTATCTTTTGCTGTGGTCTATGACAATTTCAACAATGTTCTGGTTGATCCAGTCTCCTTTAGGAAGTGATGGTATCCATCAAATTCATTCCCTACCCCTTTCCCTTTATCTAGGTATTAGGCTCACAGGGTCAAAAATGGATGTGATTACAAGTCGATTGGAAAACAATCTGAGGATTCATATGTACATACGAAAAAGGAAAATGAATTATGTGGTGATCACAATTCATATTTATTGATCGACTTTTGTATGTTTCTTATCTGAAAGTCTTCTTTTAGAATTGATTTTACGCATGTATTGGTTTTTGACAGAATAAATATTTAAATGTTGATATCAAATACACTCTTTACTTCTTGAGAAAATTACTAAAGAAAGAGGTATGCTGATCTTATCATTGTTCATATGATGTTGCTTCCAATTCTTATCTAAAGTTATAGCTGATCCTTTTCCTTATTTCCATAATTTAGCTACTGCCCTTCCAAAATCTGATTATTATGCTCAGTTATCCCAGGTAAGAAACTTTCAACCTCACTAGGAAATTGTTTTTGGGTGTCTACAACTTGAAAATCATATCTGAGCTAATGACGTTCTTCTCATGCTCATTGTTAAGAAATTGTTTTATTATTGTATTTCTTGGGAGGCTAATAATTGGTGATAAATTTGGAGGACCTCTATGAGTGTACAAGGTTTGGGATGCCAACCATACTGACAAATTTGGGTTTTGATAATTTTTCGATGGGTTGGAAAAAACCAGAGTTTGGAAAATATCGTGAATCTTTTTATAAAAATAAATAAATTTCGGTCAAAGTTTAGTCAAGTATTCAGAAATAATCAAGAATAAGTCGTGTATACACATTATATATATACACACACATATATACACATGTAACTATTGAGGTCACTAGACATACAATTTGATTGAGTGAAAAAGTAGAAAAAGAATTAAAGAATAATTTGAACATTGACAATGGACTGTCATGAGAGTGGGGGTTGGGAATTTAGCATTTATCAAGAGTTCTTTGTACATGGTTATTAAAAATAGAATACACAACTCAAAAGAGAGATCGTGAAAAAGCATGAATAATCATGAAGAATCGTATAAACGGCAAAAGCAGGAATAATCGTGAAATAGTTAGTAGCTCAAAATTTGCGCTGATCGAGTCGTCTAGGACAGCACGACATTCTGGTAGCTTATGAGAAATCAGTCCAGATGGCTATGGATCATTGAAAGGGCGGAAGTTTGGAATCGCCCAGCACAATGTAAAGATTGTATATTTGTAGATTGAAAGGTAGACACTGCCCACCCCTTTACAAAACACACTAGCCATGCTTGATGAAGAAAGCCAACAAGACAAACTCCTTCCCTAGCTAGAGCCCACCTCACTAGCAGCAGGCTCCACTACACGTTTATATATCTTCACATACTTACCGTAGTCTGAATTTGATTTCCTAAACAATCTCTCCCTTCTTGTTGATAGTCTCCGGCTCCCCTTTACTAGTTACTATTCTGAGTTTATGATCTTTTGAGTAAATTACCAGTTTAATTTCTTGCAGAGAATCTCCATAGAATATGCATACCTAGCATTTATACTTCGGCTTATGATAAAAAGAAATAGTATACATGTGCGGCTGCGACAAACATTTTGTTTTTCAACTCATTTACATTACTTTAAGTCAATATATTTATCTTTTGCTGTGGTCTATGACAATTTCAACAATATTCTGGTTGATCCAGTCTCCTTTAGGAAGTGACGGTATCCATCAAATTCATTCCCTACCCCTTTCCCTTTTTCTAGGTATTAGGCTCACAGGGTCAAAAATGGATGTGATGACAGGTCGATTGGAAAACAATCTGAGGATTCATATTTACATACGAAAAAGGAAAATGAATTATGAGGTGATCACAATTCATATTTATTGATCGACTTTTGTATGTTTCTTATCTGAAAGTCTTCTTTTAGATTTGATTTTACGCATGTATTGGTTTTTGACAGAATAAATATTTAAATGTTGATATCAAATACACTCTTTACTTCTTGAGAAAATTACTAAAGAAAGAGGTATGCTGATCTTATCATTGTTCATATGGTGTTGCTTCCAATTCTTATCTTAAGTTATAGCTGATCCTTTTCCTTATTTCCATAATTTAGCTACTGCCCTTCCAAAATCTGATTATTATGCTCAGTTATCCCAGGTAAGAAACTTTCAACCTCACTAGGAAATTGTTTTTGGGTGTCTTCAACTTGAAAATCATATCTGAGCTAATGACGTTCTTCTCATGCTCATTGTTAGGAAATTGTTTTATTATTGTATTTCTTGAGAGGCTAATAATTGGTGATAAATTTGGAAGAGCGTTGATCTGGCTTGGTGGACCTCTATGAGTGTACAAGGTTTGGGATGCCAACCATACTGACAAATTTGGGTTTTGATAATTTTTTTCGATGGGTTGGAAAAAACCAGAGTTTGGAAAATATCGTGAATCTTTTTATAAAAATAAATAAATTTCGGTCAAAGTTTAGTCAACTATTCAGAAATAATCAAGAATAAGTCATGTATACACATTATACACACACACACACACACACATATATACACATGTAACTATTGAGGTCACTAGACATACAATTTGATTGAGTGAATAAGTAGAAAAAGAATTAAAGAATATTTGAACATTGACAATGGACTGTCATGAGTGGGGGTTGGGGATTTAGCATTTATCAAGAGTTCTTTGTACATGATTATTAAAAATAAAATACACAACTCAAAAGAGAGATCGTGAAAAAGCATGAATAATCATGAAGAATCGTATAAACCGCAAAAGCAGGAATAATCGTGAAACAGTTAGTAGCTCAAAATTTGCGCTGATCGAGTCGTCTAGGACAGCACGACATTCTGGTAGCCTATGAGAAATCAGTCCAGATGGCTATGGATCTTTGAAAGGGCGGAAGTTGGGAATCGCCCAGGACAATGTAAAGATTGTATATTTGTAGATTGAAAGGTAGACACTGCGCACCCCTTTACTAAACACACCAGCCATGCTTGATTAAGAAAGCCAACTAGCCAAACTCCTTCCCTAGCTAGAGCCCACCTCACTAACAACAGGCTCCACTACACGTTTATATATCTTCACATACTTACCGTAGTCTGAATTTGATTTCCTAAACAATCTCTCCCTTCTTGTTAATAGTCTCCGGCTCCTCTTTACTAGTTACTATTCTGAGTTTATGATCTTTTGAGTAAATTACCAGTTTAATTTCTTGCAGAGAATCTCCATAGAATATGCATACCTAGCATTTATACTTTGGCTATGATAAAAAGAAATAGTATACATGTGCGGCTGCGACAAACATTTTGTTTTTCAACTCATTTACATTACTTTAAGTCAATATATTTATCTTTTGCTGTGGTCTATGACAATTTCAACAATATTCTGGTTGATCCAGTCTCCTTTAGGAAGTGACGGTATCCATCAAATTCATTCCCTACCCCTTTCCCTTTTTCTAGGTATTAGGCTCACAGGGTCAAAAATGGATGTGATGACAGGTCGATTGGAAAACAATCTGAGGATTCATATTTACATACGAAAAAGGAAAATGAATTATGAGGTGATCACAATTCATATTTATTGATCGACTTTTGTATGTTTCTTATCTGAAAGTCTTCTTTTAGAATTGATTTTACGCATGTATTGGTTTTTGACAGAATAAATATTTAAATGTTGATATCAAATACACTCTTTACTTCTTGAGAAAATTACTAAAGAAAGAGGTATGCTGATCTTATCATTGTTCATATGGTGTTGCTTCCAATTCTTATCTAAAGTTATAGCTGATCCTTTTCCTTATTTCCATAATTTAGCTACCGCCCTTCCAAAATCTGATTATTATGCTCAGTTATCCCAGGTAAGAAACTTTCAACCTCACTAGGAAATTGTTTTTGGGTGTCTACAACTTGAAAATCATATCTGAGCTAATGACGTTCTTCTCATGCTCATTGTTAGGAAATTGTTTTATTATTGTATTTCTTGAGAGGCTAATAATTGGTGATAAATTTGGAAGAGCGTTGATCTGGCTTGGTGGACCTCTATGAGTGTACAAGGTTTGGGATGCCAACCATACTGACAAATTTGGGTTTTGATAATTTTTTTCGATGGGTTGGAAAAAACCAGAGTTTGGAAAATATCGTGAATCTTTTTATAAAAATAAATAAATTTCGGTCAAAGTTTAGTCAACTATTCAGAAATAATCAAGAATAAGTCGTGTATACACATTATACACACACACACACACACACATATATATACACATGTAACTATTGAGGTCACTAGACATACAATTTGATTGAGTGAATAAGTAGAAAAAGAATTAAAGAATATTTGAACATTGACAATGGACTGTCATGAGTGGGGGTTGGGGATTTAGCATTTATCAAGAGTTCTTTGTACATGATTATTAAAAATAAAATACACAACTCAAAAGAGAGATCGTGAAAAAGCATGAATAATCATGAAGAATCGTATAAACCGCAAAAGCAGGAATAATCGTGAAACAGTTAGTAGCTCAAAATTTGCGCTGATCGAGTCGTCTAGGACAGCACGACATTCTGGTAGCCTATGAGAAATCAGTCCAGATGGCTATGGATCATTGAAAGGGCGGAAGTTGGGAATCGCCCAGGACAATGTAAAGATTGTATATTTGTAGATTGAAAGGTAGACACTGCGCACCCCTTTACTAAACACACCAGCCATGCTTGATTAAGAAAGCCAACTAGCCAAACTCCTTCCCTAGCTAGAGCCCACCTCACTAACAACAGGCTCCACTACACGTTTATATGTCTTCACATACTTACCGTAGTCTGAATTTGATTTCCTAAACAATCTCTCCCTTCTTGTTAATAGTCTCCGGCTCCTCTTTACTAGTTACTATTCTGAGTTTATGATCTTTTGAGTAAATTAACTGTTTAATTTCTTGCAGAGAATCTCCATAGAATATGCATACCTAGCATTTATACTGCGGCTTTGATTAAAAGAAATATTGTACATTGAGGCTGTGACAAACATTTTGTTTTTCAACTCATCTACATTACTTTAAGTCAATATATTTATCTTTTGCTGTGGTCTATGACAATTTCAACAATGTTCTGGTTGATCCAGTCTCCTTTAGGAAGTGACAGTATCCATCAAATTCATTCCCTACCCCTTTCCCTTTTTCTAGGTATTAGGCTCACAGGGTTAAAAATGGATGTGATGACAAGTCGATTGGAAAACAATCCAAAGATTTATATTTACATCCGAAAAATCAGTCCAGATGGCTATGGATCATTGAAAGGGCGGAAGTTGGGAATCGCCCAGGACAATGTAAAGATTGTATATATGTAGATTGAAAGGTAGACACTGCGCACCCCTTTACTAAACACACCAGCCATGCTTGATTAAGAAAGCCAACTAGCCAAACTCCTTCCCTAGCTAGAGCCCACCTCACTAACAACAGGCTCCACTACACGTTTATATATCTTCACATACTTACCGTAGTCTGAATTTGATTTCCTAAACAATCTCTCCCTTCTTGTTAATAGTCTCCGGCTCCTCTTTACTAGTTACTATTCTGAGTTTATGATCTTTTGAGTAAATTACCTGTTTAATTTCTTGCAGAGAATCTCCATAGAATATGCATACCTAGCATTTATACTGTGGCTTTGATTAAAAGAAATAGTGTACATTGAGGCTGTGACAAACATTTTGTTTTTCAACTCATCTACATTACTTTAAGTCAATATATTTATCTTTTGCTGTGGTCTATGACAATTTCAACAATGTTCAGGTTGATCCAGTCTCCTTTAGGAAGTGACAGTATCCATCAAATTCATTCCCTACCCCTTTCCCTTTTTCTAGGTATTAGGCTCACAGGGTTAAAAATGGATGTGATGACAAGTCGATTGGAAAACAATCCAAAGATTCATATTTACATCCGAAAAAGGAAAATGAATTATGAGGTGATCACAATTCATATTTATTGATTAACTTTTTATGTTTCTTATCTGAAAGTCTTCTTTTAGAATTGATTTTATGCATGTATTGGTTTTTGACAGAATAAATATTTAAATGTTGATATCAATATATATGTATATATATATTTATATATATACACCTATATATATTATATATATATATATATACACCTATATATATATAGGTGTATATATATATATATATTTATATATATATACAACTATATATATATATAGGTTTTTATATATATATATATTTATATATATACACCTATATATATAATATATATATATATACACCTATATATATATAGGTGTATATATATATATATTTATATATATATACAACTATATATATATATATTTATATATATACACCTATATATATAATATATATATAGAGAGAGGGGTTGGAATATACTCGAGTGTACTAGAGATGCTATGCATTACACCTCAATTGTTTGACAATTTCAACAATGTTCTGGTTGATCCAATCTCCTTTAGGAAGTGACAGTATCCATCAAATTCATTCCCTACCCCTTTCCCTTTTTCTAGGTATTAGGCTCACAGGGTTAAAAATGGATGTGATGACAAGTCGATTGGAAAACAATCCGAGGATTCATATTTACATTCGAAAAAGGAAAATGAATTATGAGGTGATCAAAATTCATATTTATTGATGGACTTTTTGATGTTTCTTATCTGAAAGTCTTCTTTTAGAATTGATTTTATGCATGTATTGGTTTTTGACAGAATAAATATTTAAATGTTGATATCAATATATATATATATATATATATATATATACACCTATATATATATAGGTGTATATATATATTTATATATATACACCTATATATAGGTGTATATATATATATATATTTATATATATACACCTATATATAATATATATATATATATACACCTATATATATATATAGGTATATGTATATATATTTATATATATACACCTATATATAATATATATATATATATACACACATATATATATAGAGAGAGGGGTTGGAATATACTCGAGTGTACTAGAGATGCTATACATTACACCTGAATTGTTTTCCAACATGAAGCAATTATTTTAAAAATTTAAATTGGAATATATATATATATATATATATATATATATATATATGTACGTATATATATACACTCATCAATGCATCAAAATGGGAAAAAGTAGAAAAACATGTCAAAATGGGAAAAAATAGATAACTCATCTACTCATGATATCTTAAACACATACATATTTAATAATGTTGAATGTTTTAGATTATTACCATCTAAAACGTGCTCTAGTTTCTTTCACACATAGTGACAAGTTCGGGATTCGACAACTTTTCGGCTGGCCGAAAAAAATAAAAAAAAGTCGTGAAAAAGTCGATATATTTCGGTCAAAGTTCGGTCAACTAATCGGAATTAATCGAGAATAAGTCGTATATATACAATTTATATACATATGTTTGTATATATACATATGTTTGTATATATATATATACATACATATTAGAAATACATCTAACTATTAAGGTCACTATAAATACAATCTTATTGAGTGAAAAAGGTAGGAAAAGAATTACAGAAATAGTTGAATAATTACAATCACTGTTGGGAGAGTGGGAGTTAGAGGTTTAGTGTATATAAGGAATTTTGGTGTACATGGTTTGGTAAAAAAGGAGCAAGCGATTTATAAGAGAAAAATCATGAAAAAACGTGAAAAGTCATGAAGAATTGCGAAAAATCATAAAAATCGCGAAAAGGCGGGAAAAATTGTGAAAAGTCGTAAAAAATTGGCGAGTGACAGATTAATCATGGTGAATATTTGGGAGCCTATAAAATCGCATAAAATCGCCAATTTTTCGTAAAATTCGGAGACTTTTGTTACTATGCTTTCACATCCTGATGAAGTAAATGTCAGATTTAAAATCCTAAGTGCCATTCTTTGCACATGTGGAGTATCATATCCATGATTCGTCCACCACTCCACTACTCATTCTAAATTACTTAATACTATAAATGAAATAACATAATAAGGTTATGAATTGAATTTATTATGATTGTTGAGTTTCAAGTCATTCTACGAGGGTCCCAGTCAGGATTTGATTTATGACTTATGGCAATTCGTTTCCCAAATACCCCTTCACACTCTGTGTGTGCAGACATTTATTTTTCCAAAACAATTTTATATTGAATGGCATTTTCAGGGAAAAATATCAATGCACTCAACGAGCCCCCCAATACACCTTCTTGTGTGTTAATCTCCGGATCGGACTAGTAATAGTATGGATTCTGGTAGTAGCCTACAATATATAATGAATAAAACATTGAAAATTGGAACACATTCTGAAACATTGACTGCTTCAAACCACAAAGAGACTTATGAAGACATACCAGATTAGACTCCCCCCGAGCAACAAACCCTGGTGGTTGCTCCATATAAATCTCCTCATCTAGATCACCATGCAAGAATGCATTTTTGATATCAAGCTGATGTAGATGCCAAGAATGAATGGAAGCTAGAGACATGAAGATACAAATAGATACCATCTTTGCCACGGGAGAGAAAGTTTCGGAATAATCCTCACCATACACCCGAGTGTAGCCCTTGGCTACTAAAGAGATTTGCTATTTCTATGTTATTTCTGTATTCTACTCTACTTATGTAGAGTAGAGTACATAGTAGTTCTTCAATATCGCACATTGAGTGTCTCAAAGGATCCTCAACTACTTGCTTCCTGCGCCTCATGGTAGAGTACTGAGTCTCTCCATGATGGCGTAGGTTCTACTACCAACTTCTTTGCCCCGTAGCGGATTTTCTATGATTTGATGCATCAGATCCACTGCTTCCCTCTGCTGCCCCATAGTGGGTTTCTTCGGATATATTGATCCCGACCTATTCGGATTATTGTTTCTAATTCTGTTTTCTGTTCTTCCTCTACTCTAGATCTGTGTGCCAAGGCATCTAATGAGCCTTCCCGCTCTATGTGTGTCGCCACACTGAAATTTGATGGCTCCAACTATCACCTCTGGTCGACATCATTCATCCTATATGTGAAAGCGCAAGGCCGCTACTCCCATATCACAATCACCCTCTACATGCCCCTGATGCCTCGACGAATGAAACATCCAAGCAAGCTTATACACAATGGAGTGAAGATGACTCAGGTGTTATATATTGGATAGTTAAGAACATCGAGCCAAGGATCAGACAGTCACTATTCTGCCTTCATGATGCTAAGGTTATGTGGGATCAATTTTCTCATATCAATTCCCATCAGTAAAATCCCAAGAAAGTCTTCGAGATTTTCAAAAACCTAACCAAGAAAGAATTTTCCTCTGAAACATTTGTTGAAGATTACTATAACCAGTGCTCAGCTCTTTGGAATGAATATGAAGTTTATCATCCATTATCAACTGAAATCAAGGAAGCCCAGAGACAACGCTATGAACTGCAACTTGTCCAGTTTCTTGCTGGTGTCCCGTTCTCGTTTTCTAGAGTCGTCGATCAGATTCTGTCCAGTGATCCCCTGCCTACTCTTTGGGATGTACTTAAGCGTGTTCAACGTTTACCATTTGTAACTTCTACCCCTGTTGTTGAGCATCCTGCTCTTGTTGTACTAACTTCTCATTATAACTCCGGCTATGGACGTGGCCGTGGTAGTCGCCCACCTACTACATCAGGCCGCACATCTTATGCACCAGGTTGAGGCCAACCTGTTGGCTCCGTTTCTGCAATTTCTGTGGACAAGACAATCATAACGAAGACCGATGCCGGATCAAACACGGTAAGCCCGCCTGGTTGCTTTTTTCGGTAGATTTAGCGGTGCCCTTTTAGAGTTTGGTCTCTACAGATGTACTATGGATTGTTCTGTCTTCTACAGACGACAAAGTTCTGGGTGTATCTTCTTGGTGGTATATGTTGATGGACTTGTTATCACTGGTGGTGATAAGCATGGCATTGCACAGTTGAAAACGTTTCTACATGGCCAATTTTAAACAAAAGACCTAAGAAGTCTTAAATATTTTCTGGGCATTAAAGTTGCTAAGTCAAAGTCGCGGATAGTAATATCACAGATGATAAATGTCATAGATCTACTTACCGAGACAAGGATGCTCGGGATCAAACCTATTGATACGCCAATGGATCCTAAACTCAAGCTTTTTGTGAAGCAGGGGGGGTTACTTGATGACTCTTGGAGATATAGACGGCTTGTTGGGAAACTAATCTATCTTATAGTCACTCGACCTGACATTGCCTTTGCTACTAGTATGGTTAGCCAGTTCATAGATAAGCCTTGCACATGAGGTATCTTAAGATGTCTCCTGGCAAGGGACTCTTGTATCAAAACCATGAACATTTGCAGGTGCAAGGCTTCTTAGATGTTATTGGGCTGGATCTAGTATTAACATGAAATCTATTTCTGGCTATTGTATATAATTGGGAGGAAATCCGGTATCCTGGAAAAGTAAGAAGCAGACCGTAGTAGCTAGATCCAATGCAGAGTCTGAATATAGAGTTATGGCTCTAGCGACATGTGAGTTGCTATGGATTCTTCACCTGTTGGAGGAGCTTGGCTTCATGCAAGTTGCTCCTATGGACTTAAAGTGTGATAACCAGGCTGCTATCCACATTGCTCAGAATCTTGTCTATCATGGAAGAACTAAACATATTGAAGTCGATTGTCACTTTCTATGAGAAAAGATCCAAGAGAATTTGATCTAGTTGTCGCATGTTAGATTAGAGGATCAACTAGCCGGCCTATTTACAAAGTCCTTGAATGGTTTTCGGATTCATTACTTATGTACCATGTTGGGCACATATGATATATATGCTCCAGATTGAGGGGGAGTGTTAATGTATATATATGGACTTATTTGTATTTATGTGATTAGGTCAGGGTCCTATATGTCAAGTGTATAATGTCTCCTATATATGAATATACACAACCCCGACAACGTGTGGGTCGAGGCTCTCTCCCTCTAACCAGGTCATTGTAGACACTCCTATGGATTCTTCTGCATCTGATCAACCTCAAGCCACACCCTCTCCGTGCTTGGCTCCGCTCTGAGTTTGAGAAACTCTTCCAAGAACGCATGTCTCAGCTCCCGTCTACATCGGAGACCGGCTCATCTGCCCTACTTGCTGCTCCATCTGCCGGTAAAAATAAATGGTGTATTGAATCTGGTGCTTCCGTCCATATGGCCGGTAACATTAATTTATTTTCTGCTTTTCGAAATCCACTCAGCTTCCTCCAATCACGGTAGCTGATGGCTCTCAGACTGTTGTCCATGGCATTGGGACAATTCCTTTATCTCGCCACATTCACCTGAAAGTTGTTTTATATATTCCAAGATTACCTGTTTATCTACTTTCTGTTATCAAAATTGTGAAGAGCCTTCAGTGCTCAATGAAATTTGATCCTTCGGGTTGTGTTTTGAAGGTTCTCCGCATGAAGACGAGGATTGGTTTGGGCCATGAGGGACCAGATGGGCTCTACTATTTGGATGGACCGACACCAGTGACTGCTTTGCTTTCGACATCTGTGACTGGGATTTAGCGGCACTACCAACTTGGCCACCCACCTGCTTCAAAGTTGAAACATTTATTTCCCGCTTTAACTGATAAGACTTTTTCTCGTGAATCTTGCCAATTGGGTAAACAAACCCAATCAGTATTTCCTGCTAAGAAAGATATTGGCTCTAAATGCATTTTTGATGTTGTTCATGCGGATATATGGGGCCCGTGTTCTGTTACTAGTCATTTTGGAGTTAAGTATGTTATGACTTTCATTGACGACTATTCTCGCACTACTTGGTTATTTTTATTGAAAGATCACAACACTATTCTGGAAACCATCACCACTATTTTTTTAAAATTCAAACTCAATTCAACAAACCCATTAAAGTTTTTTGCACAGATAATGCTCTTGAGTTCATGCAAAAGTCGGTCACCTATTTTTGCTCATCCTGTGGGACGATCCATCAAACATCCTACCTGTATACCGCTCAACAAAATGGTGTTGCGGAACACAAAAATCATCATCTTTTGGAGGTTGACCACCCTATTCTCATTCATTATCATGTTCCTCAACGTTTCTGGCATGAGATAGTTTCTACGGCTTGTTATCTTATCAATCTCATGCCGTCCTCTGTTTTACAAAATAAAATTCCATATAACATCCTCTTTCCTGATGCACAACTCTTTTCTATCCCGTCGTACATCTTTGGATGCACGTGCTTTGTCAAAAACCTTTCTCTCGGGATATCAAAACGGACCCTCGCTCCACCAAATATTTTATTTGGGGTATTCCAAAACCCAAAAAGGGTATCACTGTTATGATCCCAACCGCAATCTGCTTCCAGCCGCCTCCGAAAGCAACAATCTTCACTATCACGCATATAGCAACAACGACCTTCACTGCCGCAGCCATCCCCTACAGACCCGTCATCGCTCCTGCCGCCCGCAACAAATTCTCCAGCCGCCACCGTCCACTGCATAACCCGTCGTCACTCTGTAGCCTGCAACTACAGATTCTCCTGCCGCAGTCGTCGACATCCATAGCAACTGTCACCGATAGATCGACGCCTACATCCAACAACCTCCTCTGATGCTAGTAAGCAAGGCGCTGCTGCCCCCTACAACCCCAACCAACTCATCACGGAGTTAGATCCGCAAAGAGTCAGGGGCCAGATATCTTACTTCTTCCCAAGGTATTCTCTCCATCTATATCAAAGTTCAGGAAGCAACGATTGTCATCAATTTGGGAAGATCTTTTCATTGTTTACTATGCTTTTGCTTATCTTTTGCAAATTTAGTACATTCGCAAACCAGTCTATAGGGTTTTGATTCCTTTACCGGGATATTGCCTAGTCTCACTTTTGTGAAAAGTTTTTCTCCTGTTTTTTGTGTCACTTTACTATCATATTATCTGTCCGCAGTGTTTTCTTGAAATATTGTGTTGTCCATTACATAACTAAGTTTTGTCATAGACATAAAATATTTTTTTTGCTTATCTCATTGTGCATGTCATGATGTTGGGCCATAGATCTAATAGCCCTATATTAAAACCCTCTTAAGATGCAACCCCTGAGTCTTCACAACCCACGCTTACCCTAGATACCCTTGTCCTAGCAATCAATACGATCATGAGGGAGCTTCACACTATTCACCAAACACATACACTACAAGTCGATCAGAACTCGACACCTTTTATGGGGTATGGGATGCCACCAAATTCTGGAAATGCACCACAAACCCCCCTGATCCTTACTCTGCAATTCTGTCCACCACAACTCCATGAGCCCCATGCCTACCATCCCTATGGAGAAGTTGACCCTTTTGCAGAAGCTGATCCTTATTCACAACAACCTTATGTAGAACCACACCCCTATCAACCGCCCAACCATCACACATCCCAAAACGGCTACCCCACAAGCACACTATTCACCACCACCACATCCCCTCCTCCACGTACTCCTTGTACTCCACCATTTGTTCATGCATCTCATCACCAACCATTGGCTTCGCCGCATGACTCGCATCCTACCATGACACCTCTTCTCAAGGCCCTAACCATGATGTTTTTCATAACCCCCTCATGGACCTGTTTTCCTCCACAACCCATACGGTCAATACCACCCAGGACCTCATCCACCACATCACAATGATATCACTCGACGAGTTAAAATTGATGCCCTCACTTTTGATGGTAAACTTGATCCCAAAGCTTTTCTCAATTTGATTGCTAGTTTGGAATATTATTTCAACTGGTATGACATGACTTCCGCTCAACAGATTAGGTTTTGCTAAAATGAAGCTCGAAAGGTCAGTCAAGCAACATTGACAAGGTGTCCAGCGCGACATGGATCGTATTGTTCAACCTCCCATCCTCATTTAGGATGAGATGAAGACTAAGCTACGCAAGCGCTATGTACTCGCCCAATTCTAAAGACAACTTCTTTCTGACTGGATGGACCTTGACCGAGGGTCATTATCTGTTCAAGAGTACGTGGAACGAGTTGAGAAGGCTAAGAACCGTTGTATTCAGAGCGACTCTGATTGGCAATTGGCCAGTCATTTCGTGCACCATTTACACCCTGATATTAAACAAGAAATGGAGTTACAATAGTATGACTCCTTGGATGACGCTTTTCACCGTGTCCAAAAGGTAGAGAGTTACCTACAGTCTGCTTCTTGTGGTCCTTCCTTTTCTCATTTTGGACAACGTACTCATTCAACCAATAATCCTTCCACTACCCCATCTCGCTCTACCTATCCCCTACCCCAACGACCTCCCAGATTTCTTCAACCCCTTCCTCCAATAAAGGCAAGGAGGTAGTCACAACTCCAGTCCAGCCTCCTCCTCTAGGTCGTGATTGCTTTCACTGTCACAACACGACTCACATAGCTTCCCAATCCCTCGTTGTGCTATTTTTGTGTCCTCTGATTTTCCTGATACCACCCCTGAGGAAGACATTGATTATGAAGATGTTTCTCCTGCCTCGAACCTTCTGATGATTATGCTGATTTCAATTATGATTATGATTCGTCATATCTCCAGGTCATGCGTGTTTTAGTTGTCCCTTTGGAAGGGGACGAATGGAAACACACCACCCACTTTCAGACCTTCTTCAAACATGTTGGTAAAAGTTGCAAACTACTCATTGATGGTACCAATTCTCAGAACATCATTTCACCCCATGGATTGAAGTGCATGGAGTTGTGCCCAGAGACCCATCCTTAGCCACATAAAGTCCATTGGGTGAACCTGATTAGCTTTCCCATCACCCAACGACACCTTGTTCCCATCACTCTAGGTGCTTATTCAGACCACAATTGGTGGGATGTGTTGCCTATGGATGTCGGCCACATCATTCTTGGTTGTCCTTGGATTTATGACAGATGCCCACAATGAGGGACGTTCCAATGTTTATACCTTCAAGCACAAAGGCAAACACATACAATTAACACCTACTCGATTCATCTCTCCAAAAAAGAGTCCCCCACCAGGCCCCCATACATCCAAATCCCAACACTCTCTATACCTTGTCACTCGAAGAGAGTTGTAAGAAGCTAGTCGTGAATCTGGATGCATATATGTCATTTATATCAAAGAATCCACTCCTATATCCAATTTTCAACCCCTGCTACCAGAACTTGTCTCCCTTCTCGACGAGTTCAAAGACATGACACCCACATACCCACCTGATGAGCTTCCTCCTTTGCGTAATTTTTAGCATGAGTTTGATTTGATTCCAGGGTCTTCGCTCCTTAACCGACCTCATTACCATGTGAACCTAATTAAGCATGCTGAATTGAAATGCCACGTTGATGCACTTCTCTCAAAGGATTCATTTGAGAGAGCAAGAGTCCTTGTGTGCTTCTCTCCTTTCCCCCAAGGAGGATGATAGCTGAAGAATTTGCTTAGATCGTCGACCTATCAATATGATCACTGTCAAATATCGTTTCCCTATTTCACGCCCTGACGACATGCTTGATCTATGGGCAAGATTCCTCTATTTCTCCAAGATTGATCTCCATAGTAGTTACCTCTAGATCCTTGTTAAGGAGTCTCATGAATGGAAGACTGACTTCAAAACACCAGATTGATTATATGAGTGGTTGATCATGCCATTTGGCATGTCCAACGCACCCAACACCTTCATGAGAGTCATGAACCATGTATTGCGACCATGCATTGGTAGATTTTGGTGGTCTACTTCAATGATATTTTGATTTTTAGTAAGACCAAGGACGAACACCTGACTCATCTCCAGCTTATATCCAACACACTTCGCACTGAGAAATTGTATGTTAATCTAAAGAAGTGTTCTTTTCTTCAAGATAAAGTCCTTTTCCTTGGCTACTTCATATCCGCTACTAGCATTGAGGCCGACCCTGCCAAAGTCAAAGTTGTCACTGATTGGCCCCAACCCACTACGATCTCTGAGCTATGTAGCTTTCTCGGACGGGCTACTTTTTATTGTCGCTTTATTCGAGGATTCAACAACATTATGGCTCCTCTCACCGAGTTAATGAAGTGTGATAAATCAGAGTGGACACCATCCGCCTCACAAGCTTTTGAGACTGTCAAAATTAAGTGAACTAAAGCAAATGTTGTTCGCCTTCCTGATTTTTCACTTTTGTCTGAGGTATCTTGTGATGCTTCCGGTGTTGGCCTTGGTGGCGTTCTGAGCCAAGAAGGGCACCATGTTGCCTTTTTTCGTGAGAAACTCAATGACGCAAAGTGCAAATACTCCATATATGATAAAGAATTTTACACTGTTGTGCAATCTCTGTTTCATTGGAGGCACTATCTTCACAAGGAGTTTATCCTCTAGTCTGACCATCAAGCCCTTCGCTTCCTGAATTCCCAAAAGAATTTAGTGTCCGTCACGCCAAATGGTATGAGTTTCTTCAAGAGTATACTTTTTTTCTCAAACACCACTCTCCTGTTGAGAACAAGGTGACATACATTCTCAGTCGTTGCTTGACCACCCTACAATCTATCAGAGTTGAAGTTGTGGGCTTCAACCGTCTAAAAGATCAATATCCCACCTGTCCTAACTTTGGAATTATACATTCCGACCTCCTCGATAGCACACCCTGCCAAGCTTCTGATTTTATCCTACACAATGGATTTCTCTTTCATGGCACGTAGTTATGTATCCCTTCCACTTCATTTCACGACTTTCTCATTTGAGAATTACATGGTGGTGGCCTCACTGGTCATTTTGGTAGGGATAAGACCACTACTCTGGTGAGTGATAGATTTTATTGGACTTCCTTATGTCGGGATGTAGCTCACATCGTGTCTCAGTATTGTACTTGTTAATTGACAAAAACCAAAAGACAAAATACATGCCTTTACACCCCTCTCCCTATTCCCCTTGAGCCTTGGAAGGACCTAAGTATGCATTTTATTCTGGGTCTTTGCCACACTTCACGTGACCATGACTCCGTGTATGTTGTTGTGGATAGTTTTTCTAAATGGCCCACTTCATTGCCTGTAGTAAGACTTCTAACACTTCTCGTATGAGGTAGTCAAGCTACATGGTCTTCCGACCACCATAGTCTTTGATCGTGAAATTTGTTAGCTACTTTTGGAAGACTTTATGGAAAATCTTTGGTATAAACCTCAAATTCTCTTATGCATTCCACCCTCAAACTGATGGTCAAACTGAGGTGGTTAACATGAGCTTGGGTAACCTCCTGCAATGTTTTGTGGGTGAACGTGTAGGCAATTGGGACTTATTGCTACCTACTTCTGAATTTTCTTACAACAGTTCTGTTAATCATCCCTTTTGAAGTTGTGAATGGTTACAAGCTCCGTCAACCTATAGATCTCGTACCTATGTCCACTAATGATCGATCTTCCCACACTGATAGACTTTTGCCCAACACATTCATGATTTGCATGTCGAGATTCGTCAAAAATTTACTTTGTCTTATAAAAACTACAAGCTTTCTGCAGATGCACACCGTAGGTTTCAAGAATTTAATGTGGGAGATTATGTGTTAGTATGGGCTCGTCCTAAACGCTAACCCAAAAATTCTTTCAAGAAACTTCATGCTAGAGCCTCAGGACCTTTCCATACTTAGTCGACAGGGACCCAATGCCTATGTACTGGATTTGTTAGTGGATTGGGGCATTAGTGCAATGTTCAATGTGGAGGACCTTTCTCCTTATCGTGGTACATTTGAGGCCCCTCCACCCCCAACGGTAGGTTCTTCAGATCGTCACTGTGCTTCACCGCCTTCAACAACTATACTTCCTCTACCTCGACTACCTCAATAGCCGCCTTAACACATCGTTACCGTCTTGGATGACCAGACCGTCCTCACCTTCCAGGGCACCATACGTCGTTTCTTGGCTAGCTGTATAGGTCGTTCTCCATTAGACGCCACATGGATCACCGAGGAGTAATTCTACCGCATTGATGCAGATCTTCTTGAGCTCTACCTCAACACTAACTCGACAGAGTTGAGTGTTTTGCGGGGGAGTTGATGTAGGACAGGTTCCGCCTTTACGCACTTATGAGTGCAGGTGTTGTCGTGTCATCAGTTAGGTTATTTTCTAACTTGCGTTATTTTATTATGCTTTTTCTTTATTTTGGGCTTTTGTAAAGTCATGTGGTTTAGTTCCACATTGGCTACCGCCCTTTTAGTCTTTCTTTTAGAAGCCTATATAAAATCTCTATTAAACACAGATGATGAACGAGAATTATTTCCTTAATCTTTTAACCACTTTTCTTCCTTAGTCTCGTAGATATAACATTAGTTAGCTTAGCAGGTCTTGGATGTGTCTACAAAGTGTCCAACATTGGAATTTTTTTCTATTCAAAGCGGACATGCTAGAGGCGTGTCCGCCACGTGTCTATGTCGGACACGTGTTGAACATAGACACAACAACCTCTGGGTAGTGTTTGCGCTTCCTAGACAATAGTTAAAACCAAACCACAAAACACATGTGGTCTGGATCGGTCGAGTAGGAAGGACCCAAATTATTTTTTGGTCGAGTTTGGGTCGAGTCTTTTTGGCTGACCTGGATTGACTTGAAAAAGGATCTGTTCATCCCAGACCCAATAGTCAGTCCTAGCCCCCATGAAATTGTCTTATATGGGCCTTCCCACGCCCGTCGTTGGTTCCCGTAACATGGGAGTAACAACCATTCTACATTAGTTTCTGAATGTATTTTCTTGAACCTGGAGCATATCCTTGGTAGAAAGTTATTCGTGATTTCCTTATGACTCACTTTTGACCATGGCCATTCAAAATAGTGGTAGTCAAACAATTAATAGTTCTTCATAGGGGTTGATCGGGCTATCTAGGACAGGAAGACATTCTAGAAGCCTATGGAGAAATCAGTACAGCTGGCTATCTATCTTTGGAAGTGCGGAAGCTGGAAATCTCCCGGAACATTTGTACAGTTTGTATATCTATAGATTGAGTAGTAGACAGTCAGGCAGCCTGCAGAGAAATTTGTACGACTGTCTATAGATCTTTGGAATGGGCGAATGACAGAATCTGGGAATCACGCAGAACATTTGTACAGTTTGTATGGAGAAACATGGCAGAATCTGGGAATCACGCAGAACATTTGTACAGTTTGTATGGAGAAACCGGTACAGCTGGCTATCTATCTTTGGAAGGGCGGAAGCTGGGAATTGCACGGAACATTTCTACAGTTTTATATCTATAGATTGAATAGTAGACAGTCAGGCAGCCTGCAGAGAAATCTGTACGACTGCATATGGATCTTTGGAATGGCAAAATTTGGGAATCACTCAGAATATTTGTACAGTTTGTATAAATACATGTTGGACGTTAGTTTTAATAAATGAAGTAGATATAGAACTCTAATAAAATGTAATTCTACCTATGAAATACCAGGATTTTGAATGATTTGATGCAAACTAGGCCTAATGGGTCTTTTTGTGAGTTCTGTGAACTTGATGACATGTATTCTCACTATTTCTTTTTAAGTTTTCTCATCCCTCATTCCACTTGCATTGTAATTGCTTGTACAAAAAAATTCAATATCATATAAAACATCGGCTGGATTTCTGTTGGGAATGAAAATGAAACTAGAATTGGGAATTGTTGGTTTTTGTAGAGCTCTGATGTCCAAGAAAAAAGAACCATTGATGATTGTGAATGTATTTTTTCTGTTCACATAAAAACAATTAGACCCCTCTAATAGATTTTGGCAAAGTATGCTTTTGCAGCTAGTTTCATGATAAATGTTATGACTATTTTAATTTTTTTTTAATCTTGATGTATCAGTAAAGCAAGAAATTCAAGAGTTTTCCTTTTCCAATATGCCGTTGCTAGGTAACCAAAGTTTTCAGGCCCCACTCCGAGATAGACCAGACAGCTTCCGGGTCCCAAACAAGGTTTTATTCTGATCCGACCTGGCCAGTTGAACCGCCACCTGGAAGCTCTAGCGAGTTGGGTGTGGCAGAAACCCAATTTTGGCCAAGATCGACTTTGACCTGGTGACCGATCCGTTAAACCACCTGGCCATGTTGATTTGATCCCCTTCGCTCAACCCCGATATTCTGTATGTTGAAATCTTCACTTCCCAAACTATTTATAACTTGTTATGAGCATTGCAAAAAAAAACCATTTGTTTGCTTATTCATGGTTTGGTGCTTGATTTTGTATGCTTAATATTTTGCAATTGAGCATCTCATGCTTTCGTGTAGTACATTGTATCCATATACATATGTATACACACACACATTGGTCGTAAGCTGCAGTTTTGTGGTCTACTGCTATGACAACAGCGGCATGCCAGAAATAGTATTTAGATATCTATTATACTCAAGAGGAACTGCACTACCTTGCAATTTCTTTCTGTTGTGGAGTCAGTTGAAAGACGATCCGTTGTTATGTATGAGACGTATCCTTTTTCTATATATTCATTGAATTTTATGTGTTCTTTCCTAGAATCCAACTTTTTTGGGGTCTGGAAATAGTGTTCGGTTTTGGATTTTAACACTCTCTCAATCATAGTCAGATCCAAGCTTTAAAAGTTATGCCTATATACAAACTGTGTTTGTCGGAGGTTTGGCAAATTCACAACAATTTGAGAAAAGGAATAGGGTCAGTATATTAGGACCATGTACATTCCAACCCTATTCCGTGCTAAGCATGTAACCTGTTAAATTCGTTTTGCTCACATATCTAGAAACTAGAAGCAAACTACATGTCTTTGAAAATACCTTCTAATGAAAAAATGAAACAACTTCTTGATTTCCTCCCTACTACCTCCCAGCCAAAGAAGGCATGCTTGTTGCATAGCACCTCTGACATAAGATTACTCTGTTACAGTATCCTGTCTGCTCTATTATTCATTCCATCTTCATTACCTTATTGATTATGATTGAGATCCTCTCTAGAATCAAGTGGGTCATCGATTTTCAACAATACCTGTGTATCTCAACTATGGATGAAGTTGCTTTTGAAGACATCCATAATCCCTGTGTGTTTTTCTTCTAAGAACCAAATAGACAGTTTAAGTAGAATTCTGAAAAATTGACCCAACAAACTAGAAGAGCGAGTTTTAACATGTTTTTATCCTAAGACGTTCACATTTTGGTATTCTGACGTGAAAGTGATACTGAATGGTGTCAAAGAATGCAAATCCATCATATTTTTGGAATTTAGTACGACTAAATAGCACCAATGGTACATGCCATCAATTACAGGGAAATCTTCATACTTGATCACAGTTGGGATGTGCTGAACATTTAGATGACTCAATAGGGTGTTTGGTTAAAGTTAAATTTAGAAATATGGTTGGATGGACCTCTATATCATTTATTTCACTTTGAAAAAATCATTCACTACTTTGTAAATAATTTTAAGCTTCTTCAGTTGATTGACTTTTCAAATCTTTATGCATATATCTTACATATATCAGAAATAGTACTTAAATATCTATTATACTCAAAAGAAACTGCAGTAATTTGCAATCTCTTACTTTTTGGAGTTTGTTAAGAAATGACCACTTATGTTATATGCGTGATATAATCATATTTCTATACATTCATTGAATTTTATAAGTTCTTTTTTCCTGGAATTTGATCTTTTCTGAGTCTAGAGGTATTGTGTTTGGGGTTTGGATTTTAACATTTTCTCAATGCTAGTCATCCAAATTTCAAAAGTTATATCGAAATTTGAATTGCGTTGGTTGGAGGTTACAATTTTTTTTGGGATTATGATTAGGGTCAGTATATTAGGGTTATACATTTCATGTCTATTTATTTTCACTCTTGAGCTGATAATTGGAAACCTTTGCATTCTGCACTCTGCTCTCCATCCAATTTAGCCACATCCTATTTTGTCCTTCAGATTACTTGGGTGCTTCCCTGTTGATTGAATAGGCATTCTGTCAATACTTGCTTAGTTGCACAAAACGTGCAAGCTATACTCAAAATAACATATCTACTAGTATTATAATTAATGTCAACTTTATTAAATCATGATGTCCATGGAAATAATTTAATTTGCGATGGGTGCCTGTTCATTTTCTTTCCCAAAATTTAACTTTATCAACCAATTTTATAGTGATAAGGTAGAGAATCCCTTTGTATACCATCACCTTGGGAACTAAGTCTTGCTTTGGATTAATTTAAATCATCCAATCTTCGCAATTTGTTAATTTATTCGCCTCAGATTTTTCAATAAGACCTTTTAATCCGAGTAACCAATTCAATATCTGGCACACAAGTTTTCACCATGCTTTATAATGGTAATCTACCTTGATCTCTTGAATGCACATTCTTCACTTCATCTGTCCTAGAAATCTGATATAAAATTTTTGACCAATGTTCACTTCGTGTTTATGACAGATTATCAAAATTTGAAGCCAACAAGGTGATATACACCTGTCTGATTTGTGTGAAGTTGGATCTTATTTATTTATTTATTTAGGACTTCTTGAGTATGGCTGCGTTTGATAGCCCTTCTATGTTCCTCTCTCCATTAAGATATTCTTGGCTGCAAGTTTCATTACCTCCTTTCTTCTTTGTTAAAAAAAATTCAGCCCGGATATCTGAATGCCAAGGTCTTTACGCTGAGACTTCTTTTCAGGATATCATTTTTCCCCAATCACATTCTCCACACCTTTAGATAGTGAGACTTTACATAAGATGATCTGGCAGGTTTATCTTGTAAGAGTGTATGCAATTAAAGATACACAAAGATTGAGCAGCAGCCTCCTCGACTCCCGTATTGCATGTACTCAATGCACTGCCTTTATTTTCATTGTAAATGACAACATGTCATTATTGTCCCACTGCCCTATGCATATGTATGTCCTATAAATGCCCACTATCAAGACTATGAATGTAGGCAGCCAATGGCTCCATTTTGTATCCCATTCCTAAATCTAAGATGGTATCAGAGCCTCAAATGCCCCAACGGGCTCCCGATCCACCTCCCTCACTCTAATCCCCTCTTCTTCATTCTCCGTCCCTGACCCTTCAGCCGCCATCCTCACATTCGTAGACAGAAACAGGAAACAAACCCCCACAAGCAAAACCACCACCGTCGGTGCTGCACATGCCTCATCTCCACATCCACCACTGCCGTATCATCTGCCGCTTCCCGAAAATGTTCGGTGGCGCCGCACGCAACTACCCCAGCATCGGTTCCTCCGTCCTCCTTCCGCTTCCATTGACGAATGATAGCACTCCCCGCTTCCGCCCAGGAACCGTCGCTCTCCGTGAGATCCGCAAGTACCAAAAGTCCACCGAGCTCCTGATCCGCAAGCTCCCCTTCCAGCGCCTCGTCCGTGAGATCGCCCAGGACTTCAAGACCGACCTCCGTTTCCAGAGCTCCGCCGTCGCCGCTCTCCAGGAGGCCTCTGAGGCTTACCTCGTCGGACTGTTCGAGGACACCAACCTATGTGCCATCCACGCCAAGAGGGTCACCATCGGTCTCTCCCCGCCTTCTCCCAAGTCTGCATCGCCGGTCCATGTCCCACCTTCCTCGTCACCGTCCACCTTCTAGAAGCCGCATCAACTGCATTTTCTCTTCCTCTTTCTGACCGCAATGATCTTCGTCCGTTGTCTTTCCCCTTTGCATCTACAACAACAACAACTAAATCAGATCACCGTCAACTCCTTGCTTCCCTTTATCTCTCCTTCCTCCTTTTCCCTCCCTCCACCGCACCAAGAACCACCACCGCCATCGCAAGACCCGTGCTTAGAACAACCACAAGCCAGACAGCGCAGTGATGTCGCCTACCCCATCTACCTCTACCAAAGTCCCACAATGCCAGTAACCCTTTCCTCTCCTAACATTACGATATTCCCATCGTAAGTGGACGATCTACTATATCTTCTCCACAAAGGACTCTGCAATTCCTCTCCCATGTGATCTCCTGTCAGCCATCCGCAGGTCCTAAAGGCACACCTTCTCTCTCTTCCACCCTCTCCCTCCTGTTGTGTATTCTCCCACTCGCAATAGCAAGAAATCACACTCTAGTTCTTCAGATTCTACTCTAGTTTCAGAATACCAAAAATCTGAAAATTTATTCTGGATAAAAAAAAAGTGTTGCATCTCCCAGCAGCCATTTGAGTTTGACTTCGACTACACCACTGCTGCCAAAGCTTCGGCCCTCTCCTAAACTTACATTCACCTCCTGATTTCCTTCCCAGATATCTACAAAATAACCTCCTAAAGACACTAATATGTGTGTGAACCTCAACTATGATATCAAACCTTCCAAACAACCATAAATCTTTCCCCTTTTTCTCTCTCTTACTCTGTCCAAAAGATAACCTTTCTTCTCCAACAAATCAAATCAAATTGTTCTTTCCAAATATCCAAAACCTTTTGTCATCCCCAAACAATTCATTGTTGGCACCAGGCGCACCACCTACAATGAAAGAATGCTACGAAGATCCGCAAGGGACAACAAAAGACTATTATAAAGCAACGGACAGCTTGCTTCAAAGCGCTTCAACAAACTTCCATCCGACAAACTCTTCTCAAGTTGGGCCTTCGTTTCTCTTCGGCTCAACTTGCGGGGGGCCGTAAGAGTGTATGCAATTAAAGATACACAAAGATTGAGCAGCAGCCTCCTCGACTCCCGTATTGCATGTACTCAATGCACTGCCTTTATTTTCATTGTAAATGACAACATGCCATTATTCTCCCACTGCCCTATGCATATGTATGTCCTATAAATGCCCACTATCAAGACTATGAATGTAGGAAGCCAATGGCTCCATTTTGTATCCTATTCCTAAATCTAAGATATCTATGTTCAAACCTTCTTTGATCAACTTTTTAGCCTTTTTGAAGCTAAGGAGATGCCCCAGTATGGCAAGGGGCCGGATCCTTATTTCACTCAGTATTTTGGACTGTATTTCCACCCTAATTTGTTGATCTTTTGTTGAAAAGCCTAATTTAGAGAGGCTCATCATAATAAGACATATCTTCACACATTTGGAGGAGTAGGGAGGAAATCCTAAAGATTTATGCCATCATCTTGAAAAATTAACATCAATATCTGTATGGATTTAGGTATTATTGTACATGAGACATGGTTGCAATGGAATAACCGTGAATAGAAAATCTTAAAACTTATTATATTACTACAAGCCAGAAGAAACTTGAGTAAAATACATTTTGCTCATGAATGACCTCATTAGGTATAGGTCTAGGTAGAATTTGCATGTAGTTATGTGAAACATGCTTGTTTTCCACAAAAACAACAAGAATTTGAATCTTAGATGAAAATACCCAAATGTTGGGCTGATTAAACTTCGATAATATTGTAGTTTGGTGTTTAAGTTGACTTAGGGAGGTAGATTCAATGATCTAATGTATAACTTATAGTAGAAAAAAAGACTTTACTTACCTTCTCTATACCCTTGCTACCTATGAGTGCTTTGTTGGCTTTTTTAAGATGACTTAGGGAGGTAGATTCAATGATCTAATCTATAACTTATAGTAGAAAAAAAAGACTTTACTTACCTTCTCTATACCCTTGCTACCTAGAGTGCTTTGTTGGCTTTTTTGGTGGAGATATCCTCCTAACGATTGACAAACCAACGTGCTGCGTCACAACTAGAATCGTCAAAATCGTCAAAATGCCACGATGTAGATGACATTTTGTCACAATCTAGCCTAGCGGGTAGCCACAGGCCCACAACCACCCATTTCTGACGTTACCTTGCTTCAAAATTGCAAAAGTTGATGAAATTTTGAGAGTTTAAATGAAATTTAGAACCATGACATACCAAAGTACTAGAATTCTCCTGCACCCTTTCATAGGATTCAACCCCCTTTTCCCCATGTTCTTGGTGTGGTTCCATGTTATGTAATTTTTAGACATCAATCTTTCAGTACATGCTTCAATTTAAGATTTATCATCTCCCATATTGCTCCAGTCCACCTTCCGTGAGCTGTAGTTAAGGATTGTATCTTCATGCATAGTTTACACCATGAACTCTCCAGCTCCCCTTCACTGTTCATTAATAGGCCTTTTCCATGTGAGTATACTCACTTCATGAACCTCTTCTGACAACCTAATATCTATATAATAATCTGCCCCTCCAATTCATTGCTTCTGTTTTGAGGAGTCGAGGGTTTACCAACCCTATGCCACGAAGAGAACAATTATACAAGCTTAAGAAGCCAGGGGTGAGTCAGTGAGGGACGGAGGAAGGTTATGAAGGAAAGAAACCCAACCAAAGAGACAGATAGACAATAGTTGCAGATGTCTGTGTCTATAGGTGTTCCTGAAGATCTGGGTTCTTGGGGAGTTAACCTTGTTAGAATTGTCTCACACCGCTGAGCTCTGGGAAAGGTCCTGGGCTTATAAGGTGTGTAGTCCCTTCACCCATTGTCAATTGGTTTTGGGTTGAATACCACACATTCTAATATGGTATCAGAGCGGACCCCATGAGACAAGTGTGAGGACCACACCCTACCTAAAAAAAAAAGAACAAGTGCAAGCACACAAAAGTGGCTGCAAGGGGGATGTTAAAATTGTCCCACACCGCTGAGTTCTGGGAAAGGTCCTGTGCTTATAAGGTGTGTGGTCCCTTCACCCATTACCAATTGGTTTTGGATTGAATACCACACATTCTAATAAACCTCGCCATCAGGATTACACCAATGACCCTTATGCGATTGTCAGTATGGGCTAAGATGTAACTTGTTTCCCTACTCCGCAGCCCTTCATTCTTCCACTTCTGCTGCCTCCTCTGTGGTCATCGGGTGTTGCTTGCTGTAGTAGTTCTCGCTTGATTCTATCCCTGTGTGATTCACTGTGAACGATCCTGCTGTTGAACTATCGTCTGAATATTTAATTGACTGGCGCCGTAATCATCATTATTTCTTAGATAATATTGTGCTCTCCTTGAGCGCTATCATCATTGATTTCTTAGATAATATTGTGCTCTTCTTGCCAACAATCCCCCTTTTGTGCCTCCCCTGCTGTAACCCAAGACTCAGGTAATCAAGAAGAATGGGATTCATGTGAACCACAATTTAATGAGCAGTTGACTCTCTGTTATGGATCCCGACCAACCAATCAAGTGGTATGCATAATCAATCCCCTTTTATTGTTTGTGATTCCACCTGTGATCTACCAATCCTTATGTGTATCCTGTCTCCTAGCTTCCGGATGACATTGTCACAACCAACATCATCCGTATCATCCGTCTTTATGTGCCATTGGTTGATAATTCATTGCCGCTGTATCTCTCTCAGCTTTATATCTTCGTGTCATAAATGGTATATCTTTCTTTCGCTACCAAATTCACATATCTTTAATTCTTAGCCTTGTCTTCCAATATGGGCAGTTGCCGGTATGGTCGGTTGATGCCCAATCCCCACCAAACACAGTTTGCATCTTTGTGATATTTTCTAGGCCTTATTTGATACGTGGTGAATAATGGGAGGGGAAGGGAGAGGATAAGACTTAGCTGTTTGGTTGGACAAAGTGATGGAAAAGAGATGAGAATTGAGGGGAATGGATGCAAACAGGGAAACAAATCAAATGTATTTTCAGACACCAAATTATAGTGGTGAAAAAGGAAAAAAAACTTGACTGGAAACATAATATAAATGCCAGAGAAAAATATAAAATGTAAGAGAGATAAAATATAAATAATATGACGGAAAAAACTAATATAGTCCACAACTAATGTGAATAGAGAATGTTAGTATGTCACTTATGTGACATGTCACTTATGTGACATGTCACTTAGAGGAACATATAAAATATAAAAAAATATTTTATAAAATTTAGAGGAATTTTTTGTGAAATAAATAAAGATAAAATAAAAAGGATACTAAAATTAATTTTTATACGTGTTTAGAAGGAAACTTGAAAGTTTATTTTTTTGGTTAGGAAGTTGAAAAGTTTGAGATTGTCATATAGTCATAAAATAAAAAGGCAGATAATTGGAGAAAATATGGTAGACTATGACCGAAAGTAATTAAATATGTAAAGAGAAAATTTGTTGTAAATACAAAAATATGAAGGAAACTACTTCAATAAATATAAACAAACTCATATTATTATTTGTAAAAAAAAATCTTATGTAACACTTCCAACACATAACAAATAAAAAATGTGTGTTGCCTTCATCTACATATCATGATTTTATTTTAGATATATAAGCTTTGTCATCCTAATCTTATATGTTGTTCGTGCCATTGTGAATGTATTTTTGTAAAATAATGTATGTGAATAGATATATAAATATAAATATTATATATAAAATAAATTTATATCACCAACATTCGATGTCACTATAATTTTTTTATAGTTACATTTCTTTTTATATTTTCCTTCCCTTCCCCTTTAGATGTTAACTAAACATACTAAAATAAGTGTCTCCTTATTTTTCCTCCCTTTTCTTTCCCTCCCTTTCATTTATCATGTACCAAATACATCGTAAAGGATTCTGTGTACTGTTTCGTAATTTCAATTGTAGTTGTAAATTTTTTCTCTCTATCGTCTTTGTCTAATCGTCAAAGCCTTCAATTCCAGGTTGTCTATTACAAATGCACATTCAACTTCAGTGACACCATGGGTGAAGCCTTTTACCCCCACAGGTCATACACCAATGGGCAATGGGAGGGTGCCCGAGGACGCCATACTCAGGCTCAGGAATGTCCAATACAGGGAGCTTTGGATGCAATTGAGACATCAACATCAACATGGACTGACACAGAAGAAAACCTCTCCATTGTTTTCTAGTTCTATGGTGGCCTTGTCTCGGCAGAAGAGTAGAGCTCAAAGTTATCAATGTACCTGATGATGACTTATGGATTAGGAATTGGGTGATGAAGTGGAACCTCACACATTAATTGTCTAACTTGCTTTTGTGCCTTTCCATGTGCTAAATATTCCTTGTTGTGACCCGACTTGATCATTGAATAAATACAAAGATCTTTTGTGACTCTCAATATGAAAATAAAGAAAATGGTAGTTATTGAGGTATTTGAGTATCGTATTAAGAAAAACCAAATCAAGTGGAGGTGTTTGTGGAATCATTGGCTTGTTGACCAATTCAATAACTCTTGGGAGTAAATAAATTTAGAGGCGTTTGATAGGAATATTAGCAATTATGTACTTCATTGATGTTTCTTAGATGATTCGATAGTATCAATTTGAGAAAACTACATTTTAAAATAAGATTAGGAAAAGGAATGGATTACACGGTCAAAGAAAGTTTCTAGTTTTGGAGTTGATTAAGATAAAGACTACTTGATATGAAAACATTTATCAAATTTTTATTCATTTGGAGTTATCATCAAAATTTGGGGTACTTGAAGACCATATGTACATATGTGAGATTATAAATACATTATGATATGTTGACACTTTCATTTCGCAGAGGATCATAATATATCTTGAAACCATCACATAATCAAAACTGTTTTTAAGAAACCTATAAAAACAAAAAAAATTACAAAAATGTCTTCACAAAACTACATGCAACAAATTAAACTACGTGTCTTTTTTGTATAATGAATCCTATAGATCTCAAAATAAAATTGTAAGAAGAAGTAGATGGTAGGATTTTATTCCTATTGGTGATGTGTTGACGACGTCCTAAAATAGAGGTCACATCATCAACAAGTACCTTACATGTATCAAAAGAAAATAACAAAAAATGATGGTGATTTTTTATACAAGTTGTATTGTGCTTTTGCTCTTTTTATGTAGCGGAATCATTGACTGCCTCACCCGCTTTAATGTTACTTGAAAGAACATTTGATAGAGGAGAGACTCCAGTGAAGTCAATACATGTGTGTTTTTCATCTTTCTGATCAAACTACAAGATGTCAGCATGACGTTGAGAGAGTATATCATCAAGTCGCGTCTCAAGAAAGGTTGCATGAGCCGCTTTTAGGACCTTTAACCCATCATAAGAGGTAAGGTAAAAAGAGTATTATGAACTAGGTCAGATTGAAACTTATCCATGTCTAGTGCGACAATGAGCATCATGATCATCAAAGGCATCAAGGTTTGTGGTATTGCAAAGCAGGAAACACTACACATGAATCATAAGTCGATAATAAAGGATAGATCGATATTCAATATGTGACATGGACAAGTCAAGCCCGTAGATGGGAATGACAAGTAGGAAGTCTTATGCAAGTCTAGTTTGGAGAGAAGCGATAATAGCTAGTTGTTGCTGAGGGAGCACTTGTAGTGAATTGTTGGACAATAGTTTTGTACTAAGTGTGCCGAAATAGACTAGCTCTTTCGAGTGGCAGAAGGCATACGTAATAACTGAGACTAACAAAAAGACGGCAAGATCTTATGGATGGTGTCATGTGCGGTAACAAAAGAGGCTCCTATAGGCACAAATCCAACCTCTCACAGGATGTGTTCTTGGAGTTTCTGGGTGTGGATGTGAGAGGATGTTGGTATGTATGCCCTGAGAGCCAATCATGGGATGATTGGTGGGATACATTAAGATTTATTTGATAAACATCAAAGGCAAGCTTCCAATTCTTTCTGGTTCAGTCATATGAGATAGTGATAGAACAGATTGAATGTCTAGAGAATGACAGTACTCAATGACATATGCTTTCAGGTTGAGGACCTGAACGATGAGATCATACGAATGCTAAGAGTTTGTACATTCTTGTTATGTCCCTAGTCGGATGTCATTGTGGAAGGTAGATAGACAGCAATGACACACAAGACTAGATTGTGGTGTTGGTTGATGACAGAATCTCATTAGTCATGATATAGAGATATCAAACCAAACACATCGGTACTTGTTAGAGAACAAGTGTACCGGACAAACCCACCATGAGTTTGACACATAGAACCATGACATGGTAGTCACAGTCAGTACTCACAGTGATGGTGGTGAGTGTGATTCTTTGACCTGAAATCACTGCACTCAACACATGTCGTTGGGCACACTTTGACATCATCAAACGCAGTCCTGAAACATGGGTTGTTATAAAGGTGATGATTGGGTGGCTTTGACACATGGGGCTTTTGAGGGGTGAGTGATAGATATGGGATTTGTCCCTCCTGAGGGAGTTTGATATCCATGGCCACTTGATGAGTAGGATTGAGAAAGGCGTGCACGCATGTGTGAATCAATATGTGATATTGATATCATAACATATCTCTTCCAATCAACTCTGAGATGAAGAAAGTGAATGAACGTTGACAGGATGATTGTTCCATGCCTCGAGTTCATTCGGGATATCAGTGATAAAGGAATATACATTCACTGTAACACCATTCACGGATTGTAGGATTGAAAGTTGTTCTCCAACTTTCTATTTCACTTGGGTAGCACTGATGTGTGACTAGGCACCGCTCTTTGCTTGTGAAGTCAAAAGTGTTATGGACTTTCACTGCCAATGTGAAATGGACTTGCTGGGTCACACACATAGGATTTAACCTGGAAAAGGAGTTTTGTCCACAAACAATGTTTAGATTGATTACTAAAGGATTTTAGTAGTTCAATTAAACACTCAATTAATTGATAGCTCAATATCATAATGTTCAAGGTGTTGGACACATTGATTGGAGTATCAGATTGATTGAAACTGTAATTGACTTATTTTGCACAATCTGCACTCCCAACCGATCAACTCATGTGATGAACCGATCGGCTCAGCTTGGTGAACCGATCGACTCAGGTTGTGAGTCGATCAGCTCATGGACAGGGTGAAACGATTGCTTCAAGTGTTGAAACGATCGGTTCAACTGATGCAATCGAGCAAGTTGGGAAAGTAGGATTGGTGAGAAATTTCCTTTCGTTTCACTTGCCCAATTTGATTGGAACAAGGATTGGTATTTGGTACCAATTAGAAACAAAAGATGGAAAGTCAATCGGGAACTGACCAGGACCACAAACCGACCGGTTCAGAAGTGAACCGACCGTTTCATGGGTCCCAACCGATCGATTGAGGTGTCAACCGACCGGCTCAGGTCCCCAACCGTCCGTTTCAGGAATGAAACGATCGGTTCAAGTTGCGCAGTTGGTTGTTTTTGTGGAAAATCTCGAACCCTTCTACTCCTGCTTTAGTCCCGCATTGCCCGGGATAGAGAACCCTGTCCCATGACCCTCCTATATATATAGGGGTATTGGGGGCTTCTCAGACAAAAACTCAATGCAACCAGTTGCTCTGTAAAGTTGTTGTTTTCTCTGGTTTTGGTAACTGAGAGAGCCCGAGCAAGTGCTACCCGATAAGGGAGGCACAACAAGGGAAAGGCAACTGCAGAAAACGATTGGTAGCAGGAGAGTGTGTCAGTGACTAGTACACTGACAGGAGGGTGTGACTCCTTCTAATTCCTTGTGGGACAAGGAGATTGGAGTTCTAGGTGGTCCGTGTGGACTACTTCAGAGCTGGGAGATTTCTGCCGCTCAGAGAACAACTGTCAATCACGACAGTCCCGGTGAGACCAGGAGTCGTCAATCTCGGTGCGACCAGGAGATGCACAGACACCGTCCAAGACCGGAGGTGAAGACCGCGCAAGCCGCGAGATATTGTCGCCGAGCAAGCCTCGGGACAAGGTATGATTCCACAAACCATCCTTTCCTATTATATAGACGTTGACGCGTTTCCTTATTCTGGGTTTGGGGAGGAGAAAATTTTTGTTTCCGCTGCCTTCTCTGCCTCCCCTAAAACCCAACAGTGGTATCAGAGCCACGTCAACTGCTCTATACTTTAGGGATTATCGATATGATCGATTTTGGTTTGTCGCCTTTATTTATTGCATACGATGCGAATAAAATTGGCTTTATGCATGTCCTATCCTAAATCCACAAATCCCAATTTACATATATGATATGTATTATTAATGCACTCGATACGCGCCGCCCTTAAACGAGTTTTGTGGTGAATGTATAGCGTGGTTATGGCCAATAAACCCTATCTGTGTATGGTTGTATGTGGTTTCTTGCATCTCGGTCTGCGCATCGATCTTCCTTCTCCTATTCCTAATGTAACTCGAAATAATTTGAGATTTCTTTCCTACCTTTGCTCCACTCGAATGTAACTCGAGGTTTCTCTTTTTACAATGTAAAATAGGATAGAATTTTATTTCCTATTATGTCAAAGAACGGAGGACATCATGACGATAGCTGAGACGATCGGTTCAAGGCGTGAACCGATCGGTTGACGTTCCAGACGATCGTTTCATGGTGTGAGCCAATCGGTCGATGACCGGTTTGAGGAGCGAGACGAGCGGGTGGCGGCCATGATGAGATGCACGACGACCAGGCAAACCGACCGGTTGGAGGAGCCAACCGATCGGCTGGTGGCACCCAGCCGACCGACCTGATGGCGAGCCGATCAGTCATGTGATGAGTTGATCAAACCCAGGAAGGAAAAGCATAGAGTTCATCTTGTACAGGTTGCATGTGATGTAGACCTAGATGACCGTGATTCCTCTTGGCTTGAGGAATCACATTAGGATGGCCATAATCATCGCTTTTATCATTTTACATATTTTCTGTGGGATATAGCATGTATATGATACGTACTATATATTGTGGTGATTGGATATGTATATGTATATAAAAACCAAATCCCTCATTAAAATATTAAGTTTTAGATGCCTTCCAAATGCGACACACGTGGAAAGCTTGATCGACCAAGTGTGGGCACGCCCTAGCGTGGTGCACCGTCTATCTCGTGGAAGCGTGAAGGATGAACGTGTGGGTCTGCCCTAGCAGGGTGCATATTCATTGTGTTTGCTTTGGGTCAGACTTAACAAGGTGACCTAGATGGGATCTAGCACCTTGAGGCATGGAGATGATCATGGCAATGAGTTGCATATGACATCTTATCAAGAGTTGCATATGATGCAATTGGCAAGAGTTGCCTACCTGAGAGATCTAAGTTATGGGTGACAGCCCTAGCTGGTCCATGATTTAGATGATTTCAGGATCTTGCCCACTAGAAGGTTGTACGTTGCAATCTTCCGAATTGATGGTGAGGGCTATCAATTTGAACTAAGATAGTGGGAGCGATAATTAATTAAAGGCCTAATTATATCGTCAACTTTTCAAATCAATCAAATAAGTCAAAAATGAGTTTTTGGACTAAAATTGCATATTTCCTTTTGTAGTACAAATGACAACAAACAACAATCACTTTTCTTTGCGATCGGTCCTTGAAAAGGACAGGCTAAACGGGACAAACTTCCACGACTGGTATAGGACATTGAGAATTGTTCTCACTCAAGATCGAAAGCTCTATGTCCTGGATACTCCAATTCCAGAGGAACCTGCTCCTAATGCACCAAAGACAGAAAGGGATGCTTACAAGAGGCATTCTGATGATGCCATTGATGCAAAGTGCTTGATGTTGTGCTCTATGAACCATGAGTTGCAGAGACAACATGAGAATATGGGTGTCATTGAGATGATTCAACATCTCAGGAACTTGTATGAAGATCAAGTACGGTAAGAGAGATAGGATGTCTCAAGGACACTGTTCAAGTGTGTCATGACAGAAGGAGATCCAGTTGGTCCTCACACACTCAAGATGATTGGGTATGTGGAGAACCTGACAAGACTGGGATTTCCACTGAGCCAAGAGTTCGCTACTGACCTGATACTGCAATCGTTGCCAGAATCCTACAGTCAGTTTGTGATGAACTACAACATGAACAACTTTGATGGGCCACTGTCAGAGTTATTGGGTATGTTGAGGACAGCCGAGACACAGATGAAGAAGGACAAGCCTAAGTCTGTGATGGTGATCACGAGCAAGAAAGGCAAGTCCAAGCGCAAGGGCAAGGGCAAAGCTAAGAAAGGTTCTAATGCTAGCCAGGAGCCCAAGTCGTCTTCAGCTCTCAAGGCCAAGGAAGGCGTGACCAAGAGAGGCAATTGCCACCATTGTCAAAAGCCAGGACATTGGAAAAGGAATTGTCCTCTCTATCTGGAAGAACAAAAGAAGAAGGAGGCGACAGACGTCTCTACTTAAAGGTGTCATGAAAGTAAACTTGTAATACTTTTGAGGTATATGATACCAAGATGTAAAGTGTAAAACACTCAATAAATGGGGCAAGTGTTGCCGCCATAGATAGGAGTACTTTAGTTTATTTTCAGCCTAAAAGGCATGTAATACAGTTATGAACTGCTATTTCTTATTTGCCAATAGATAGAAACACTTTATTTTTGCATATTGTATGACAACGATGGTAATCAATAAAGAGATGTTTCAATTTATAAAGATATGATCTTTGTGGAAATGCCTTGTTTATCTTGTGGTATTTGATATGCATAAGATAAAATGATACCTAAAGGTTATAGATAACTCAAACAATCAAACTAGCATCAATCATGAGAAATTCATTTCTAGTTTCCATATGATGGATAAATCTAGACTCTTTTGGTTAGAGAACTAGTAAGAGACTTGAATATCTTGGACATGATTAATCAATCTTCACTAATGGTATTGGGAGAATGATTGTCCTATTAGGTATCATACATATGATGTATTTACATGCCTATTGGAGCAAATGCTAATACTTCAAATGGTGTTTAGAGAAATACCAATATGAATATCTTGAGGTGTTCAAGATTATCATAGATGAAGTGCAAATTTGGTAAAGTGTTAATTTTTGATGAGATCAATGAATGAAATACTTGGACCAAATGTTTGTGATCCTTATGAGTGATTATGATAGTGTATCATAGTGAACTCATGATTAAGGCATGGTGATGTCTAAATCAAGAAGGAATCATACTCTAAGGAGTTAGAGAATGATCATCAAATAACTGAATTCTTCTTAATAAAAGAATACCCCTCGCTAATAAAAGAAATTAAGAATCACAAGGGTTGTGAATTCTTATATCCTTACACCTCAATTATCTATGTGATGAGTTATTCATGTGATGAGTCAACTATCTAGATGAATATGAGGAACCGAATTTTGAGTTATAGTTTATGACCATTACATCCTAAATGACATCCATGTGAACCATAAGGTATGACCTTGATGGTAGCACTCATTGGATGAAATCCATAAGTGCAAATGAGTCTTAAGTGTTAAGATACATGGATAACATTTTGACAAGGATGATGCTTGTTGATTGCAACTTAATGACTGAGACATTTGGCATATGGATACTAAAAACCACATTCCTATGAGGAATAAAACAAGGATGTGTACGTGACACAACCTATAAGGTTTATGAATCCACTAACGTAAATGAAGTCTGTAAGTTACAATGGACTAATCAATGTGATTGATTGAATACAAGCAACTCAGAATTGGATCTTTACTTTGATGATATAGTCAAAGGGTTTGACTGATATGTCAAAGATAAAGAAGGGATCTGTGATTTAGTGGGAGCGTGTTCACATTCCACATGTTGATGTGAAATGGAAATGTTCTAGAATGGAAATCCAAAAGTGGAAATTATCTTTGAGGAAGATAGAGATGTTTCCTATGTGATAGGAATAAAGATCTATAGAGATAGTTCTCGAAAACCTCTTGATCTGAAAAGAGAGAGCATACATTGGCAATATGTACTGAAGGGTTCAGTATGCACAGATTCAGTGGAAGAAAACTTGTCCATGCTACATGGAGTTAGTATCCCAAGGCCAAGTGTCCAAATTCTTATGAAGAATGGGAACACTAAGAATAGGTATGGATCTATCATGTATGTAATCATCCCATTATCTTGCATGTATCGACATGGCAAGAACAAAATGCTTTCATCATCTTGTATGTATGACATGGCAATATGATGTGCTCATCCTGATAACTCGTATGTGAGACATAACGAGTGGATGACCGTCTACTTCCAGTAAGGGTTACTGGAATACCATGAGAACTTGATGAGTACTAGTTTGATGGAGATAAGGAAGAGTTCAACGTAAAGAGTTACATTGATGCAAACTTCCGAAAGGACAAACAATTAATCGCAAAATCTATATAGGATATATAAAAGTGAAAGTTTGTTGATAATTGGAAGTGTTCCAATAAAACCATTTAAAAGGAAATGCCGAGTATCTATGTGTTGGAGAATAGCAGTGGATGCTATATGGATCTGGAAGTTCATGAGATGAACTTATAGATATTCCACTCATTGATGACAAGTATGGAATCCTTGATCATGCAATGTGGCTAAAGGTTAGCACAGGAATACTAGATCGCATATTACGACAACTCCATCTCATACGTGTGACATACAGTGAAAAGATGAGAGACATGCAGTTAAAACTGACTTTGGCAAGGTGTTGCTATAACTCACTATGTTCGCACTAGAGCACAGTAACATGTGGGACATGTTTGAAGATCACTATGAATATGATTCAAGGGTGATTGGCTCGCTATGCAAGTGGGAGTCTGTTGGTATGTATGCCCTGAGAGCCAATCATGGGATGATTGGTGGGATATATTAAGATTGATTTGATAAACATCAAAGGCAAGCTTCCAATTCTTTCTGGTTCAGTCATATGAGATAGTGATAGAACAGATTGAATGTCTAGAGAATGACAATACTCAATGACGTATGCTTTCAGGTTGAGGACCTGAACGATGAGATCATACATATGCTAAGAGTTTGTACATTCTTGTCATGTCCCTAGTCGGATGTCATTGCGGAAGGTAGATAGACATCAATGACACACAAGACTAGATTGTGGTGTTGGTTGATGACAGAATCTCATTAGTCATGATATAAAGATATCAAACCAAACACATAGGTACTTGTTAGAGAAAAAGTGTACCGGACAGACCCACCATGAGTTTGACACATGGAACCATGACATGGTAGTCACAGTCAGTACTAGACCTGTCAAACGGGTGGGTGGGTTGGGTTTGGGTTGGGTCATTGCGGGTGCGGATCTGGCGGGTGCGGGTCAAAAAGATATACTTCTAAACGGGTGGAAGAAAAGCACACCCAAACCTGACCCAGCGGGTTGCGGGTTGCCCGCGGATGCCCATATAAAATGTGTACAATCAACAATAAGTTACCAGTTGCTTTCTTTAACACTAAAAATAACATTTGAAACAGCTTGTAACTATTGTTTTTATGTCAAATATAGTGCAAAAGAACCAACCAACTACTATGTTTAACGTCAAACTATTCGATTAGTTTTTGATATATGAAAAAGTAGCAGCTAGTTGTATGTTGATATAAATTAGGAAAACCGATGTAGTTTTCATAGATAAATATCACAAGAAAAATACATAATTTTGTCATGTAACATCAGACATTCCTAATATGATAAGTACTTTTTATTGCCTATTGCAAACATAAAATAAAGAGAATACAATTGTTGTTGGTAAAGGTAAAGAATAAACTTGTACAAAACAAGCAACATCTTTTAATAGGTGTATGTGTATATTATGTATATGAATATATTTGCTTCAATTAACTGGGTCACCCGCGGGTGCCCGCGGATCACCCGCGAAACCCGCTTAATAAACAGGTGGGTATGGGTTTGGGTGATTTTCAGCGGGTGGCAAATTTTGCCACCCAAACCCAACTTAAACGGGTCGAACCATGGGCGCCCGCGGATTTTGACCCAGTTTGACAGGTCTAGTCAGTACTCATAGTGATGGTGATGAGTGTGATTCTTTGACCTGAAATCACTGCACTCAACACATGTCGTTGGGCACACTTTGACATCATCAAACGCAGTCCTGAAACATGAGTTGTTATAAAGGTGATGATTGGGTGACTTGACACATGGGGCTTTTGAGGGGTGAGTGATAGATATGGGATTTGTCCTTCCTGAGGGAGTTTGATATCCATGGCCACTTGATGAGTAGGATTGAGAAAGGCGTGCACGCATGTGTGAATCAATATGTGATGTTGATGTCATAACATATCTCTTCCAATCTACTCTGAGATCAAGAAAGTGAATGAACGTTGACATGATGAATGTTCCATGCCTCGAGTTCATTCGGGATATCAGTGACAAAGGAATATACATTCACTGTAATACCATTCACGGATTTTAGGATTGAAAGTTGTTCTCTAACTTTCTATTTCACTTGGGTAGCACTGATGTGTGACTAGGCACCGCTCTTTGCTTGTGAAGTCATAAGTGTTATGGACTTTCACTGCCAACGTGAAATGGACCTGCAGGGTCACACACATAGGATTTAACCTGGAAAAGGAGTTTTGTCCACAAACAATGTTTAGATTGATTACTAAAGGAGTTTAGTAGTTCAATTAAACACTCAATTAATTGATAGCTCAATATCATAATGTTCAAGGTGTTGGACACATTGATTGGAGTATTGAATTGATTGAAACTGCAATTGATTGATTCTGCACAATCTGCACTCCCAACCGATCGGCTCATGTGATGAACCGATCGTCTCAGCTTGGTGAACCGATCGGCTCAGGTTGTGAGTCGATCGGCTCATGGACAGGGTGAAATGATTGCTTCAAGTGTTGAAACGATCGGTTCAACTGATGCAACCGAGCAAGTTGGGAAAGTAGGATTGGTGAGAAATTTCCTTTCGTTTCACTTGTCCAATTTGATTGGAACAAGAATTGGTATTTAATACCGATTAGAAACAAAAGATGGAAAGTCAATCGGGAACTGACGAGGACCACAAACCGATTGGTTCAGAAGTGAACTGACCGTTTCATGGGTCCCAACCGATCGGTTGAGGTGTCAATCGATCGGCTCAGGTCCCCAACCACTACTATAGAAACGGCCTTTGGCGTCGGTCGTTTAACCCCATTTGGCGTCGGTTTCCGACCGACGCCTATGTGGGCGCCGCTAAAGGTCGAACACTTCGGCGTCGGTTTTTTAACCGACGCCTATTTGTCCTATAGGCGTCGGTTGTTTAGTAAATAACCACCGCCAAAAGTGTTCCCGCCACAGAAAATGGCGTCATCTAGGGCACTTTGTGCGTCGGTTATTTACTACACAACCGACGCCTATATAGAATATAGCGTCGGTGTTTTAGTAGATAACCGACACATAAAGTGCCCTAGATGACGCCATTTTCTGTGGCGCGAACACTTTTGGCGTCGGTTATATACTAAACCACCGACGCCTGTACTTCAAGACGACACGACCGTGCTTCCCTGCACGGCCGTGTTAGTACTATAGGCGTCGGTTTTATTTGAATAACCGACGCCATTTACACCACGGCCGTGCTATCCTGCACGGTCGGGTTGTTTGTACTATTAGGCGGTGGTTTTATCACATAACCGACGCTGTATGTCTTTGCTGACAGTTTTCTATAAATAACCGACGCCTATTTATATATATATTTTTTTCATATCAGTTTGCAGGCCTGTTGTGGCTGGTCAGCAGGATGAGAACCTGCAGTTCAGTTTTCTGAACTGCAGGTTTACGACATCCATTGATATCAGCCTACAAACAGGCCGCAAACCTGTAAAAGTCACAAGCAAAATTCTACACAAGTACATACATTCAGACATCAATTCAATTCTCACATTCACACATATAGAAACATTCAAATACATGTATTAACATTCAGAAATATTCATTTACATAGTATCATTCATTATCGCTATCAACATCCCAATTATATCTTACAGTTGCCACTACTTGTATGGCTTTTGCCCATTCTTCTCTTACTTCATTTAATGCTTCCATCGTATATGGAGCATGTATATTTTTTAAGCGTTTACCTGTAGTGTTGTCAGTTTTAAACACCTGCAAAGAGAATGATGTATATATAAGTAATAATATAAAAATAAGATAAGATTGATATATTTCATACTAACTAATGAGACAATATATAATACCTCATGTATGGTATCGATGTCCAATGCGGCATATTTGATAATCATCTGCATAAATCGCATCACATAGTATGCGCATGCCCAGCCATTGTCTTGTGTAGCACACTATAAATTGAAACATACAAAATAATACAACTAAGCACAATTCACATCAATAATATATATATTCGAGTCGGGAACTTACTTGTACGTTCTGCCAATTTATTGGCTGGTTCTTTTTCCTTGGGACCGTTCCTCCAACCTTTTTGAATGCATCTAAACCCCTACATGTTAATATAACACAATAAATTGCATAAGTAAATAGTAATGTAATAAAAGATGTTAACGGATATAAAAATGAAATATTTCTCACCAGAATAATGGCATTCTCATTACGTGTCCAATTTTAGTGTTCAATGTACTCCCCGCAGGATCTAGATAATAAACAGTGAATGTCCCGGGGACAATAACTAGTAACTCCCAATGTCTACCGCTAGAAGTAAGAAGTTAACAATTAATAACTCAAAATGCAAAATAAAAATGGAATTTTCTTAAGTCCAAATTATAAATAAAGTAAACTTACTTGACATTGAATGGAGCTATTATTATCATCTTCTTTTGCTGACCAAAAATTGTAAAAGCATCTATACAGTATTGTTGAACATTATCAGGGTCTTTAGCTACCAAACTAATCAATGATGGAATCAAAAATCCCACATGATCAAATGCAAATTGTTTGCAATGATCTTCGACTAAGTAGCTACAAAACATATAGGCGTATGCATTAATATATAAGAAACCAGATCACCGGATCTTACACAAGGTATATGGATGTATAAACAAGATCTCACCTTATCCATGTCTCTATCATTGATGTATTCAGCCAATCATACATAAACAACTCAATAATATCTTATATAAATAAAGAGCTATCGTATGATCGACCTGCATAATCTACATCTAAAGAAACTATTATAGGGCAATGTATATTATGTGCCCGTAGCCAACATGCCATTCCCCTACAAGCAGGACCTAACGGGTATGTTAGGTCAGTTGGAACCCAAGTTGGTAATGCGGGAAGTGGAGGTGGAGGCCTAGGTGCTCCTGGTGTCTTCTTTTTAACCTGTATATATAATTTCAGATCAGTTGACATCATATATACACATCAACAGTCTAAATCAATGTAAATTTATCTTACAATTTCAGTCATGTAGACGACATCTACTTTGGGCCACAATATGACCCCGCCTTCTGCCTCACCAAGTGTATCAATATCTGGGTGGGCATATGGCAACGCAACTTCCCTCCAATCGGGTAACACACGTAATGGGCCCACACGAACATAGCCCTATGGCATTGGAGTCCCGTGAAACCTTTCCCCAGGAAGGGACGGGTAAGCTTGCGCCTCTGCAACAACATAGTCTTCTATTCTTAAGTGGCATGGCTTCAATGCCTACAAATTTACGTAAAGAATGTTATACATATATACATATAATCTTGAAAACATATCATCTTGAAAAGACTAGCTACAATGTCATAAACAATACTTACAGCAGACGTGCTAGGCGATGGGTCTCCAGGATTACTCGCAGTCTGTGCATCAGGAGAAGAGTGGGTCGCCATAGGCTAATTGGAAGCCTGAGATGCCTGCCACCGCAACAATTCTTCCTTGACCTTCTCAGCAACTACATCGTTGACCTTCTTAGCAACTAAATCCTCAACTCTCTTATTCTCCTATACATGGATAAAAGAAACATTAGCTTCTTATTAATGAATTTCGTTTTGCAGTAACATTCTAAAAAAAGAATAGGTTACCTCTTCTTGAGAAAGTCCCGCTCTGGGTTTGCGCTGGGATGGCCCAAAGAATGCTTTGATGCCAACACCAGCGCCGGCACCTCTAACACGTCCAGGATGCTCTGGGTTACCCAGAGCAACTGTCAATTCATCCCTTGTGCCCTGAGGGATGAACGTGCCTTGTTTCCTCTGCTCGTGCAGCTCCCGCTAATCACCATAAACAGAAATTGGTAAGTTAACACCACAAATAATCAATATTCAAACGATTTCTCTAAGAGTGTTATTTTACCATTTTTGCAGCCGTCTCAGCAGTTACATGCTTCTTTATTTCACCCTTCTTGTTTTGCCTGCCAGCTATCCAGATATCATGGCGAGGCATGGGTGTGGTAGACTCCTGAGTAGGAGCAGACTCCTGAGTAGCCGCAGACTCCGCCTGTAGTCTTTGGCGAACGCTTGCATAGCCTTTTGGACCCATAGTGTTGTCATGCACATTCAGTGCACGCCTTGCTTTTTGTGCGTCACTGAGGGCCTAGTTAGTATGCACATTAATGATTTGGTTAGTAGCACTAAATGCTAATCTTGAATAGGTGAATACAATGTATATTAATTAAATTGGGAGTGACGCCTAATACCTTGAATTCTTCAGATTTTCTTGAAGCAACAAAATTGTCCCAATCTTCTTTGTCCAAGAAGTTCCATTGTTCAAGGGCTGACTTCTTCTTCTTATCACCCTCTTTTATGTATTCTCTGTTCAGATTTGTCCTATAATTCCTAAGCATCTTTCCAGCGCGTTGCATCACATTTTTACGATGCAACTTCTCATCCAATGCAAACAGATTCTGTAAAATAGAAATGTTATTAACTAGTATCCAAAATAGAATTGCAAATAATAGAATTTGTAATCTACAAAATAGAATTGCAAATAATAATAACTCACGCATAAATCCTTCCATATCAAGTCTTTTTTCCCTTGAGGAACTTTATGCCAATTGTCATACTTAACACCACAATGGCTCCGAGTGGTACACCCAAGATAGTTCACAAAATTATTGCGGTTCACTCCAATTGGATTTCCTCCATTATCAAACTCCACCACCAATTTGGATCCACTACCACTTAGCGCTAATAACTTCTTCAACAGAGTGATGCCCCTTTTCTTGTTAAGTGTTTGGTGTTGCGCATCAAGTTGCTCCAGTGCTTCAGTGGGTACAAGTGCATCAACCTAAAATTTGACAAAAATAAAACACACTAAATTAGCCCAATATAGAAATATAGGATATATGACATAACTAGAAGATAATGAATTTTATAGAAATACAGGATATGTTTTTAGAACTTACATTAGTATCCTCGCCATGCTCGTCATGGACAGCATGCTCATCATGGACTTCATGCTCATCATGGACATCATGCTCATCATGGTCAGCCATCTGAAAATGTCATTAAAAAGGCAAACATTTAGCATTTCTATTAACTAGAAAAAGGCAAACATTTAGCATTTGTATTAACTAGAAAAAGGCAAACATTTAGCATTTGTATTAACTAGAAAAAGGCAAACATTTAGCATTTGTATAAACATACATGTCTCTAAAATTGTGATCTTTTATCAATTAACAATCCTTCATTGTGATCTCCGCGCACATATAAGTCATCATTAGCTTCAATATTTTGTGGAGTTGGCAACCCAACTGAGAATGGACTGGAGTCATCATACTTGTCATAGTACTCTTCTTCATCTATAGGATCTTCAATGAACTGTCTTTTACCATGAAGAACAACCAACCATTTATCATTTGTAGGATCATCGATATAGAATACTTGTTTCACCTGTGATGCCAATATGAATGGTTCACCCTTCTCGCCAATCTTTTCAAAGTTCAATAAAGTGAAACCCAATTCATCCACTATAACTCCTTTGGTGTTATCAACCCAATTACATTTAAAGAGCGAAGTTCTGAAATCTATGTAGTCAAACTCCCATATGTCTTCAATGACACCGTAATATGACATTTTAGCTTCACGTGGACTCTTATCCTTTGCACTTGCAAAATACATAGTCGAGGATGTTGTCTCTTGATGAAATTGGTATGTTCCTCGATATAAACACTCACTTCGTCCATGTTGTGTAAAATATACAAGTGACCTTGTTCCAACTGCTCACGGCTGATTACTTTCACCCGTGATCCCAAAATTCATTTGCCCTCCTCAATATTCTTATCATTAACAGGAGTGTTATTACCACTCAGAAAGTCATTGTAAAAAATCCATAACCTCTCTCGCCACATAACCTTCAATAATACTTCCTTCAGGTCGATAAGAGTTTTGAAAATCACCTTTAAAAACGCTCATGTATCATTCAAAGGGATACATCCAATGCAAGAAAATTGGTCCCAACATTTTCACTTCCCTAGTCAAGTGGACAACAAGATGTACCATGATATCAAAGAACGAAGGAGGGAAATACATCTCAAGCTGACATAGGGTAACAACCACTTCTCTTTGCAAATTATCGAGAGTATCAGGGTCAATAACTTTGCTGCATAGACTGTTGAAAAAGAAACAAAGTCTGGTGATTGCAAACCTTACATGCTTCGGCAATATAGATCGAATTGCCACGGGCAATATTTGTTGCATTAGAGTGTGGAAATCATGAGATTTAAGACCTATCAACTTCAGATCTTTCATTGATACCAATCTACGGATGTTGGATGAGTAACCCTGTGGCACCTTAACATTTACCAAGCATTCACAAAAAGCTTTCTTCTCCTTTCTAGACAATGTGTAACAAGCGGGAGGTAAGTATGTTCTTTTATTACTCATTTCACATAATTCTATTAATTCTGACCTTATTCCCATTTCACATAGGTCCAGTCTGGATTTTATCCCATCTTTAGTCTTACCTGGTATATTTAACAGAGTACCAATGAAGCTATCACAGACATTTTTTTCAACGTGCATTACATCGATACAATGCCTGACTGTCAAAGAACTCCAATAAGGAAGATCCCAAAATATTGACTTCTTTTTTAATGAAGAATTGTCACTCCATGTGGCCATACTACATTGTGATTTCTTACCAAATTCATTGACAATGTCTTTTACTCTTTCATAAACAACATCCCCTGGTATAGGTTTAGGTGCACTCCGTTCATCATTCCATCCATTGAATGCTTTGCGCTTCCTACGATACAGATGGAATTTTGAAAGAAACCTTCGATGACCAAGATATACAGTCTTGCCACCATGTTTTAGTCTAATTGAATCAGTGTTTTCTTCACATATAGGACACACTTTAGCTCCTTTGACACTATATCCAGACAAATTCCCGTATGCTGGAAAGTCATTAATAGTGCAAAACAACATAGCATGCAAACGAAATGTCTCTCTTCCTGAAGCATCATAGGTCATCACACCTTCAACCCAAAGTTTCTTTAAGTCATCAATTAGAGGTTCAAGATAAACATCAATATCATTTCTGGGTTGTTTAGGGCCCGATATCAACAACGACAACATAACGTACTTATTTTTCATACACAACCAGGGAGGAAGATTGTATATAACAAGCATGACTGGCCAAGTGCTATGTTGGATGCTCAATGTCCCATACAGATTCATCCCATCTGTACAAAGCCCAACTCTTAGATTCCTATCTTCTTCACCAAATTTGGGGTACAATAGATCAATCTTCTTCCACTGTGGGGAATCAGACGCATGTCGTAGGATCCCATCATTATTTTTATTAACATCTGCATGCCACCTCAAATTCTTCGCATCTTTCGGATTTGCAAACAAGTGTTGAAACCGTGATATTATAGGTAGATACCACATCACCTTGGCAGGAGAACCAGTTTTGGACTCCCCCGAAGTCATCAATTTATACCGTGACGCACCACATTTTGGACAATCTTTTAAATCCACATAGTCCTTTTGAAATAATACACAATCATTCGGGCATGCGTGTATCTTCTTGGCCTCCATTCCCATTGGGCACAACAATTTCATTACCCGGTATGTTGAGATTGGCAGCTCGTTTCCTTCAGGAAGCATTTCTTTCAACAAAGTCAACAATGAAGTGAAGCTTTTTTCGCTCCATCTATTGTTAGATTTCAACTTATACAATCTCAACACAGTGCTAAGCTTCGTAAACTTAGCACAACATGTGTATAATGGTATCTCAGCATCATGCACAATGTTTCTAAAGATAGGAAGTGGATCGGTGTGCTCTACCCTACAACTATCCATCATCACATCAATGATGTCTACTGGAACTGGTTCGTTCACATCTACGTCATCGGAGGCAATTTCTTCTTCCACCCAAGCACTGCTATCGACATCCACTGGTTTCGAATTTGAAATCTCTCCATGCCAGTGCCATTCTGTATAGCCTTGTACAATCCCGTTGCACATGACATGACTTTTGATTTCGTCACCAGTGCTGACTTTTAAGTTGTTACCGCAATGCCTACATGGACAGTAGAACCTATCTCCAGGTTCTTTCCTATGTTCCTCGACAAATCTAATAAACTGATCAAGACCAGATATAAACTCTGGGGTGCAACAATTGCGAATGGACATCCATGATCTATCCATTTTATGATCAAAGAGAAAACAAGTATATATTAGGACAAGATTAGGGTCTATGGTTAACAAATACATGTGATGTCATTATTATATATAACAAATGTGTACCACCTATCCCATCCTTGAACACCTAATATCACTAGTAAGTGTATAATGTGTATTGGGTTTTCGAGAAAATTTTGGCAACATTTCCCCGCTGTTCTCTAAGTACATATGTACTTAGAGAACAAACGGGGAAATGCTATTGAAATTTTCTCGAAAACCCAATACACCTTATACACTTACATCCTAAGTGAGATTAGGTGTTCAAGAACAGTCCCAAACCGGGGATTATCCAAGATTTACTCCTAATGAGTAAATCTTGGATGGGTTTCTAGGCCAACAAACACAATAATAGATATGTACATGTTAGGGTTTCATCACAATTGATGTTAGGGTTTAATCACAATTTATGTTAGGGTTTCATCAAATCAAATTAGGATGCTAGAATGGACAAGTTTAAATCTTATTTCAACATGCATCAAAATTTACTGAATTAGGTCAAGCATTAGGATTAGAAGCACAAATATATGCAAGCAAAAGATTTGTTCGTATCCTAGGATTTACATAAAGCATTATATAAAGATTTGTTCATATCCTTACCAACAGCAAACACGGCCGTGGCTGTGTTGGCCTACCACGGCTGTGCTGGGCAGCACGGCCGTGGTAGGCCAACACAACCACGGCCATGCTTTCTGTTGGTAAGGAGATAGGGAGAAGGAAGAAAAGAGGCTAGGGCTACCTGGAGCTAGTGTGGAGAAGAGCGGCGACGGCGGTGTGAGAGCAACAAGCAGAGAAGGAGGCGGCGAGCGGCGAGCAGAACGGCACCAGGGAGAGCGGCGAGCAAAATGGCTCTAGGAGAAGAGAATAGCAGAGCAGAGCAGAGCGGCGAGCAGCAGTGGTGGCAAGTGGCGGCAGTAGAAGAAAGAGGACGTGGCGGCGAGCAGAGGCACACCAGCAACAGCGGCGGCGAGCAGCAGCGGGGGTCGTCGGGCGATTTTAGGCGAGCGGCGAGCAGCAGAGAAAATTATCGCGATGAAACAGAAGAAAGGGGAAGACTCGAGTGATACAGGTCTATTTTTGTTTGTAAACGGCGTCGGTTATCTACAAAACCGACACCTTTTCCTCTTAAGCGTCAGTTGATAGTAAAAAACCGACGTCCAATTTGACAATCTTTGCCCTAAATTATTTGGCGGGAACTATTATCAGTGTCAGTTATCAAAGGATAACCAACACCGAAATTGGAACTTTTCACGCAAATTTTCATCTTATATAGGCGTCGGTTAGTAGTTAAAAAACTGACATTTTATGTGACACTTTGGGGCCAATTTTTTTTTGCTCGAAAATTGGATTTCACAGGCGATTTTAGGCGTCGGTTTTGTTTTACCCAGCCGACGATGAAAAAGCGATTTTAGACGTCGGGTTTCCTAAATAACCGACGTTGAATGTTATAGGCGTCGGGTTTTCTAAATAACCGACGCCCAGAAAAGCGACATTGAATGTTGTTTCTATAGTAGTGAAAATCCTAAAATTGACCATTGGTTGATAGGTGCTTAGCATAATAGGTTGTCAAACCAACCTGATCCAAGTCTTATTATACCTTAGGAATATTGTACATATGATCACAGGTTCATCTAGAACTAAAATTAGAACATGGAACATTATAAAAATCGAAATCCAAGTCAAGCGTAGCTTTTTAGTGCATGGATCATCATTTTCAAGCAAGAACGTGATCTAGAAAGCTTACGATAAGCAATAAACATGGAGCAAGTTATAAAAATTGCCTCTAATGAGAAGACGAAACTCCACACAGAAGAAAACTCGAGCAGGTATGGTAGAAAATCCAAGAATAAGCTATGAACTCATCCATCTAGCACCTTTCTTCATCAAATGAGCAAACCCTAAGCATAAGGAGCAAGAAAGGTAGGATTTTAGAGCTTTAGAGCAATTTCTACCATTGTACAGTAAGGTTTCAACCTAAAGAAAGGTAGGAGGAAGGATAAAAAAGAAATAAATGGAGGAAATAAGGGGAATCTTACTCTTTTAGGTCAAGATCACTAGAAGGAAGCTTTTCAAACCCTAAAAGGAAATCAATTACAATCCTAAATTCTTTTTCCAAGAAGATCCCCTCTTTCTTCTTCCTTGGATAAGAAATTCACATAAGCACAAAGTGAGGATGAGGTTTGTATAAGGAGGGAAGTGGTGGAGATAAAATGGCTCATTTTGATTCTGAGGGATAAGTATATGGAACTTTAAGATAAAGAAAAAGAAAAAGTTGAAGTTCTAGTATCTTTCCAAGTGTCCATGGCCTTAAACCATTAAGAATATACAAGCACACACACAAGAAGCTGCCCCACCATCCATAGAGACATTCTTATCCCTCGTTTCTTGAATTTCCAAGAAAAAATAACTCATTAGTTGATAGCTACTAAAGGTAGCTCATCCATGAAGGGGTAAACCCTAAAATACCCTTGGAGAAAACACCTTAAAAACAAAGATTAAATAGGTTCCCCATGGCTCAAAAAGATCAAGAACGATGAGATAATATCCAAGGAACATAATGAAAGTGATAAATTTCAAAGAAAACCTCTCAATTGGGTAAATTGCAGAAAAGTCCAAAATGTGCATAAAATTGCCTAACTTGCTCAAGCAGTGTCCAAATTGGACCATATTTGAAACTTAAGCTTGTATTATGATTTCAAAGCATATAAAAAGGTTATATTAGGGTTATAAAAATTAAAGTATGATAACTAAGCTTATTCAACTCATTAAACAAGTTTAGGGGCCTTACAACTATAAACCCCTAACAAGAATTTCTCCCCCGAAATCTAAGGTAAACAAAGACGGGTACTTCCTCTACACCTCATCCTATTACCTTCACATGGTTACTTGCATATCATGGTGATTCCACATCATTCATACATATCTCATCTTGGGTCAACATAAAAACCCCCACATAAGAAGACATTTGCAAATATGGAACATAGAAACTTGTTGCACCACTTGTACAAATATAATAGTAACTTTCAACTTTGGGACTCGATTGTCATATTGAACTATTCTATATATTGTATCACACATCACTCAGAGGCCACACTCACTGGATCTTACCAAACATAGAACATCATGTATCTATTATCATATGTAACTTTATAAGGCTTCATCTCTATGCTCCTTTAATGGTTGTTGTAATCAACAACTCAATCAACCATGAAGGAACCCTCTAGTTTTCAAGAACTTATGAGGAATATGTTTTTAGAGGATTCTCCAATCATCTCAATGGTGGTCTGGCCATCTATTTGGTTGAAGAATCATACACTTGTATATAATTGTTAACAAATATAACTTCCTAATTGACCTTGTTAGGGGTGGAGCAACGATACTGTCGTCATCTTATCAGGATTTGTTGGGTTTTAGGGGAGGCAGAGAAGGCAGCGAAAACAAAAATTTCTCCTCCCCAAACCCAGAACAAGGAAACGCGTCAACGTCTATACAATAGGAAAGGGATGGTTTGTGGAATCATACCTTGTCCCGAGACTTGCTCGACGACAATACCTCGCGCCTTGCGCGGTCTTCACCTCCTGTCTTGGACGGTGTCTGTAAAGCTCCTGGTCGCACCGTGACTGATGACTCCTGGTCTCACTGGGACTGTCGGGATTGACAGCTGTCCTCCGAGCGGCAGAAATCTCCCGCCTCTGAAGTAGTCTACACGGACCACCTGGAACTCCAATCTCCTTGTCCCACAAGGAATTGGAAGGAGTCGCACCCTCCTGTCAGCGTACTAGTCGCCGACACACTCTCCTGCCACCACTCGCTTTCTGCAGTCGTCTTTCCCTTGTTGTGCCTCCCTTATCGAGTAGCACTTGCTCGGGCTCTCTCGGATACCAAAACCAGAGAGAACGACAACTTTACAGAGCAACTGGTTGCACTGAGTTGTTCTACGAGAAGCCCCCAATACCCCAATATATATAGGAGGGTCATGGGACAGGGTTCTCCATCTCGGGCAATGCGGGACTAAAGCAGGAGTAGAAGGGTTTGAGATTTTCCACAAAAACAACCAACTGCGTGACCTGAACCGATCATTTCATTTCTGAAACGGTTGGTTGGGGACCTGAGCCGGTCGGTTGGCACCTCAACCGATCGGTTGGGACCCATGAAACGCTCGGTTCACTTCTGAACCGGTCGGTTCGTGGTCCTGATCAGTTCCCGGTTGACTTTTCCTCTTTTTGTTTCGAATTGGTACCAAATACCAATCCTTGTTCCAATCAAATTGGGCAAGTGAAACGAAAAGAAATTTCTCACCAATCTTACTTTCCCAACTTGCTCGGTTGGACCAGTTGAGCCGATCGGTTCAACACTTGAACTGGTCGTTTCACCCTGTCCATGAGTCGATCGACTCACAACCTGAGTCGATCAGTTCACCAAGCTCAGCCAATCGGTTCATCACATGAGCCGATCGGTTGGGAGTGCAGATTGTGCAGAATCAGTCAATTGCAGTTCCAATCAATCCGATACTCTAATCAAGCTGTCCAACACCTTGAACACTATGATTTTGAGCTATCAATTAATTGAATGTTTAATTGAACTACTAAACTCCTTTAGCAATCAATCTAAACATTGTTTGTGGACAAAACTCCTCTTCTAGGTTAAATCCTATGTGTGTGACCCTGTAGGTCCTTTTCACGTTGGCAGTGAAAGTCCATAACACTTATGAATTCACAAGCAAAGAGCGGTGCCTAGTCACACATCAGTGCTACCCAAGTGAAATAGAAAGTTGGAGAACAACTTTCAATCCTACAATCCGTGAATAGTGTTACATTGAATGTATAATTCCTTTGTCACTGATATCCCGAATGAACTCGAGGCATGGAACAATCATCCTGTCAATGCTCATTCATTTTCTTGATCTCAGAGTAGATTGGAAGAGATATGTATGACATCAATATCACATACTGATTCACACATGCGTGCACACCTTTCTCAATCCTACTCATCAAGTGGTCATGGATATCAAACTCGCTCAGGAGGGACAAATCCCATATCTATCACTCACCCCTCAAAAGCCCCATGTGTCAAAGCCACCCAATCATCACCTTTATAACAACCCATGTTTCAGGACTTCGTTTGATGATGTCAAAGTGTGCCCAATGACATGTGTTGAGTGTAGTGATTTCAGGTCAAAGAATCACACTCACCACCATCACTGTGAGTACTGACTGTGACTACCATGTCATGGTTCCATGTGTCAAACTCACGGTGGGTCTGTCCGGTACACTTGTTCTCTAACAAGTACCTATGTGTTTGGTTTGATATCTCTATATCATGACTAATGAGATTCTGTCATCAACCAACAACACAATCTAGTCTTGTGTGTCATTGCTGTCTATCTACCTTCCACAATGACATCCGACTAGGGACATAACAAGAATGTACAAACTCTTAGCATCCGTATGATCTCATCGTCAAGTCCTTAACCTGAAAGCATACGTCATTGAGTATTGTCATTCTCTAGACATTCGATCTGTTCTATCACTATCTCATATGACTAAACCAGAAAGAGTTGGAAGCTTGCCTTTGGTGTTTATCAAATCAATCTTAATGTATCCCACCAATCATCCCATGATTGGCTCTCAGGGCATACAAACCAACAGACTCCCACTTGCACTGTGAGCCAATCACCCTTGAATCATATTCATAGTGATCTTCAAACATGTCCCACATGTCACTATGCTCTAGTGCTAATGCAGTGAGTCATGGCAACACCTTGCCAAAGTCGGTATTAATTGCATGTCTCACATCTCTTCAGTGTACGTCACACGTATGAGATGGAGCTGTCGTAATATGCGATCTAGTATTCCTTTGCTAACCTTTAGCCACATTGCATGATCAAGGATTCCATACTTGTCATCAATGAGTGGAATATCTATAAGTTCATCTCATGAACTTCCAGATCCATATAGTATCCACTGCTGTTCTCTAACGCATAGATACTCGGCATTTCCTTTTAAATGGTTTTATTGGAACACTTCCAATTATCAACAAACTTTCACTTTTATATATCCTATATATATTTTGCGATTAATTTTCTGTCCTTTCGGAAGTTCGCATCAATGTAACTCTTTACATTGAACTCTTCCTTATCTCCATAGAACTAGTACTTCACAAGTACTCATGGTATTCCAGTAACCCTTACTGGAAGTAGACAGACATCCATTCGTTATGTCCCACATACGAGTTATCAGGATGAGTACATCATATTGTCATGTCCTACATATAAGATGATGAATGCATTTTTGTTCTTGCCATGTCGATACATGCAAGATAATGGGATGATTACATACATGATAGATCCATATCTATTCTTAGTGTTCCCATTCTTCGTAAGAATTGGACACTTGGCCTTGGGATACTAACTCCATGTTAAATGGACATGTTTTCTCCCACTGAATCTGTGCATACTGAACCCTTCAGTACAGATTGCCAATGTATGTTTTCTCCTCTTTTAGGTCAAGAGGTTTTTCGAGAACTATCTCTATCGATCTCTATTCCTATCACATAGGAAACATCTCTATCTTCCTTAAAGATACTTTTGGATTTCCATTCTAGAACATCTCCATTTCACATCAACATGTGGAATGTGAATACGCTCCCACTAAATCACATATCCCTTCTTTATCTTTGACATATCAGTCAAACCCTTTGACTATATCATCAAAGTAAAGATCCAATTTTGAGTTGCTTGTACTCAATCAATCACATTGATTAGTCCATTGTAACTTATAGACTTCATTTGCATTAGTGGATTCATAAATCTTATAGGTTGTGTTACGTACACATCCTTATTTTATTCCTCATAGGAATGCAGTTTTAGTATCCATATGCCAAATGTCTTAGTCATTAAGTTGCAATCAACAAGCATCATCCTTCTCATAATGTCATCCATGTGTATTAACACTTAAGACTTATTTGCACTTATGGATTTCCATCCAATGGGTGCTACCATCAAGGTCATACCTTATGGTTTACATGGAAGTCATTTAGGATGTAATGGTCATCTACCATAACTCAAAATTCGATTCCTCTCATTCATCTAGATATTTGACTCATCACATGACCAACTCATCACATGACCAACTCATCACATAGATAATTGAGGTGTATCTGTTAAGGATATAAGAACTCACAACTCCTTGTGATTCTTAATGTCCTTTATTAGTGTGGGGTATTCTTTATTTAAGAAGAATTCAGTTATTTGATAATCATTCTCTAACTCCTTAGAGTATGATTCCTTCTTGATTTAGACATCACCATGCCTTAATCATGAGTTCACTATGATACACTATCATAATCACTCATAAGGTTCTCAAACATTTGGTCTAAGTATTTCATTCATTGATCTCATCAAGAATTAACACTTTACCAAATTCGTACTTCATCTATGATAATCTTGAACACTTCAAGATATTTATATTGGTATTTCTCTAAACACCGTTTGAAGTATTAGCATTCGCTCCAATAGGTATGTAAATACATCTCATGTATTATACCTATTAGGATAATCATTCTCCCACTACCATTAGTGAAGATTGATTAATCATGTCGAAGATATTCATGTCTCTTACTGGTTATCCAACCAAAGGAGTCTAGATTTATCCATCATATGGAAACTAGAAATGAATTTCTCATGATTGATGCTAATTTGATTGTTTGAGTTATCTACAACTTTTAGGTATCATTTTATCTTATGCATATCAAATACCAGACGATAAACAAGGCATTGCCACAAAGATCATATCAATAGAAATTGAAACATCAACTTTATTAATTGCCATCATTGTCATACAATATGTAAAAATAAAGTGTTTCTATCTATTGGCAAATTGAAATAACAGTTCTCAACTCTATTTCGTTCCCTTTAGGATGAAATAAACTGAAAGGTACTCCTATCTATGGCAGCAACACTTGCTCCAATGATGAGTACTTCTTTCTTGGTCCTTTCACAAAGGCCATCACTTCTTTGTGGATCTTGCATATCATATATGATAGATCCATATCTTGGTATCATATACCTCAGATAAAGAAGCGGTTCATTTCATGATACCTTAGGTGGAGATCTCCATCCCCTCCTTCATCTTCTTTTATTCTTCCAGATATAGAGGGCAATTCCCTCATACACCCTTTCCCCATGTGCCTTGAGGCTGAAGACGGCTTGGATTGCTGGCTAGCATCATAACACTTCTTTACTTTGCCCTTGTCCTTTCCCTTAAGAATTACCTTTTCTTTGATCACATCAAAGATTATGGTTTGTCTTTCTTCATCTTTGCCTCTACTATTCTCAACATGTCCAACAACTCTGTCAACGCTTGTCAAAGTTGTTCATGTTGTAGCTTATCATGAATTGTATGATTCTTGCAACATTTGCAATATCATACCAATAACCAACTCTTGGCTCAGAGGGAATCCTTCTTAGTCAGGTTTTTCCATATACCCAATCATATTGAGTGTGTGAATACCTTACTGGATCTCCTTCTGTCATGACATACTAGGACAATGTCCTTGAGACATCATATGTCTCATGTTGGCGCTTTGTGTAATATGTGAATCCATTAATGTCAAACCCTTCATAAGACATAACATTCGGTTTTGGTTTAAAGGCGAGGCATTTGATAGTTTCTGTAATATCATTTGGTGTTTGAGATAGTTGATGTAAGACTTTATCTTCAAACCACTTAGTAAAAGTCTTATTATGCTCTCTAGCAAGCCACATTGAACTTGCTCGAGGATGTTGTCTCTTTATGAAATTGGTATGTTCCTCGATATAAACACTCACTTCGTCCATATTGTGTAAAATATACAAGTGAGCTTGTTCCAACTGCTCACGGCTGATTACTTTCACCCGTGATCCCAAAATTCCTTTGCCCTCCTCAATATTCTTGTCATTATCAGGAGTGTCATTACCACTGAGAAAGTCATTGCAAAAATCCATAACCTCTCTCGCCACATAACCTTCAATAATACTCCCTTCAGGCCGATAACGGTTTCGAACATCACCTTTAAAAACGCTCATGTATCGTTCAAAGGGATACATCCAATGCAAGAAAACTGGTCCCAACATTTTCACTTCCCTAGTCAAGTGGACAACAAGATGTACCATGATATCAAAGAACGAAGGAGGGAAATACATCTCAAGCTGACATAGGGTAACAACCACTTCTCTTTGCAAATTATCGAGAGTATCAGGGTCAATAACTTTGCTGCATAGAGTGTTGAAAAAGAAACAAAGTCTGGTAATTGCAAACCTTACATGCTTCGGCAATATAGATTGAATTGCCACGGGCAATATTTGTTGCATTAGAGTGTGACAATCATGAGATTTAAGACCTATCAACTTCAGATCTTTCATTGATACCAATCTACAGATGTTGGATGAGTAACCATGTGGCACCTTAACATTTACCAAGCATTGACAAAAAGTTTTCTTCTCCTTTCTAGACAACGTGTAACAAGCGGGAGGTAAGTATGTTCTTTTATTACCCATTTCACGTAATTCTGTTAATTCTGACCTTATTCCCATTTCACGTAGGTCCAGTCTGGATTTTATCCCATCTTTAGTCTTACCTGGTATATTTAACAGAGTACCAATGATGCTATCACAGACATTTTTCTCAACGTGCATTACATCGATACAATGCCTGACTGTCAAAGAACTCCAATAAGGAAGATCCCAAAATATTGACTTCTTCTTGAATGAAGAATTGTCACTCCGTGTGGCCATACTACATTGTGATTTCTTACCAAATTCATTGACAATGTCTTTTACTCTTTCATAAACAACATCCCCTGGTATAGGTTTAGGTGCACTCCGTTCATCATTCCATCCATTGAATGCTTTGCGCTTCCTACGATACGGATGGAATTTTGAAAGAAACCTTCAATGACCAAGATATACAGTCTTGCCGCCATGTTTTAGTCTTATTGAATCAGTGTTTTCTTCACATATAGGACACACTTTAGCTCCTTTGACACTATATCCAGACAAATTCCCATATGCTGGAAAGTCATTAATAGTGCAAAACAACATAGCGTGCAAATGAAATGTCTCTCTTGCTGAAGCATCATAGGTCATCACACCTTCAGCCCAAAGTTTCTTTAAGTCATCAATCAAAGGTTCAAGATAAACATCGATATCATTTCCGGGTTGTTTAGGGCCTGATATCAACAATGACAACATAACATACTTATTTTTCATACACATCCAGGGAGGAAGATTGTATATAACAAGCATGACTGGCCAAGTGCTATGTTGGCTGTTCAATGTCCCGTACGGATTCATCCCATCTGTACAAAGCCCAAGTCTTAGATTCCTATCTTCTTCATCAAATTTAGGGTACAATAGATCAATCTTCTTCCACTGTGGGGAATCAGACGCATGTCGTAGGATCCCATCATTATTTTTCTTAACATCTGCATGCCACCTCAAATTCTTTGCATCTTTCGGATTTGCAAACAAGCGTTGAAACCGTGATATTATAGGTAGATACCACAACACCTTGGCAGGAGAACCAGTTTTGGACTCCCCCGAAGTCGTCAATTTATACCGTGACGCACCACATTTTGGACAATCTTTCAAATCTACAAAGTCCTTTTGAAATAATACACAATCATTCGGGCATGCGTGTATCTTCTTGGCCTCCATTCCCATTGGGCACAACATTTTCTTTACCTGGTATGTTGAGATTGGAAGCTCGTTTCCTTCAGGAAGCATTTCTTTCAACAAAGTCAACAATGAAGTGAAGCTTTTGTCACTCCATCTATTGTTAGCTTTCAACTTATACAATCTCAACACAGCGCTAAGCTTCGTAAACTTAACAGAGCCTGTGTATAACGGTATCTCAGCATCATGCACAATGTTTGTAAAGATAGGAGGTGGATCGGTGTGCTCTACCCTACAACTATCCAGCATCGCATCAACGATGTCTGCTGGAACTGGTTCGTTCACATTTACGTCATCGGAGGCAATTTCTTCTTCCACCCAAGCACTGCTATCGACATCTACTGGTTTCGATTTTGAAATCTCTCCATGCCAGTGTCATTCTGTATATCCTTGTACAATCCCGTTGCACATGACATGACTTTTGATTTCCTCACCAGTGTTGACTTTCAAGTTGTTACCGCAATGCCTACATGGACAGTAGAACCTATCTGTAGGTTTTTCCTATGTTCCTCGGCAAATCTAATAAACTGATCAAGACCAGATATAAACTCTGGGGTGCAACGATTACGAATGGACATCCATGATCTATCCATTCTATGATCAGAGAAAACAAGTATATATTAGGAAACAAGTATATATTAGGAAAAGATTAGGCAGCATTTCCCCGCTGTTCTCTAAGTACATATGTACTTAGAGAACAAACGGGGAAATGCCAACAAACACATGTGATGTAATTCTTATATATAATAAATGTGTACCACCTATCCCATCCTTGAACACCTAATCTCACTAGTAAGTGTATAATGTGTATTGGGTTTTCAAGAAAATTTCGGCAGCATTTCCCCGATGTTCTCTAAGTACATATGTACTTAGAGAACAAACGGGGAAATGCTACCAAAATTTTCTCGAAAACTCAATACACATTATACACTTACATCCTAAGTGAGATTAGGTGTTCAAGAACAGTCCCAAACCGGGGACTATCCAAGATTTACTCCTAATGAGTAAATCTTGGACGGGTTTCTAGGCCAACAAACACAATAATAGATATCTACAATGAAGCCGGACTCCATACAAATAGTATATAATTTAGTGATTGTTCATTCTAATTTATATCAATGTACAAGTAATATAAAAAACAATGATTGTTCACATTCTAGGCCAACAAACACATGTGATGTCATTCTTATATATAATAAATGTGTACCACCTATCCCATCCTTGAACACCTAATCTCACTAGTAAGTGTATAATGTGTATTGGGTTTTCAAGAAAATTTCGGCAGCATTTTCCCACTGTTCTCTAAGTACATATGTACTTAGAGAACAAACGGGGAAATGCTACCAAAATTTTCTCGAAAACTCAATACACATTATACACTTACATCCTAAGTGAGATTAGGTGTTCAAGAACAGTCCCAAACCGGGGACTATCCAAGATTTACTCCTAATGAGTAAATCTTGGACGGGTTTCTAGGCAAACAAATAATGTGTTGTCATTTTTATACCTAAAATCCTAGTTCTTCAAATTAGGGTGATTATTGATGTCTTTAAAAGCATGATTGGAAATTTAGGGAAAAGTTCATCATTTAAATTCCAAGCATTCACATGTGTGCATTACAGTTCATCATTAAGCAAGAAGGGTGATTAGGATTCTCAATATACTCAACAATAAAATAAATTAAACATGTGTGCATTACAGTTCATCATTTACATTCCAAACATGTCACATGTGTGCATTACAGTTCATCATCAAGATATCTATAACTTACTTAAACATTCAATTATGAAGTGAATATACACTTAATTAAGAATAGCATGACATACAAAGTTGCAGTCAACATCATTATGTTTTGTTCTATCATGGACTATCAGATTGGTATATCACATATGTATCAGTACATTATTAAATAAACACAATCAGTAAATAACTTTTAAAAAAAATCCACTAGACGTGCAGCCTAGACGTGCCCTGGCGCCGCCCAAGCATCCGCCCAGAGGCCTATCTAGGCAGGGCACCTGGGCTTGGGATCCTAGGCGTGCCCTGGCACCTACTTAGGCGCTGTCTGGGTGAGTTCTAGGTCGGCGGCGGCAGAGAAAAGCAAGGCAGAGGACAAAAAAGGTGGTGAAGGTTTGTGGGTTACCTTGCACGAGGACAGCACGAGTAAAGCTGCTTCTACCGGCGGGGGCGGAGGTGACGACGACAGCACCGTAGCTGCTAGCTTCTACTGGCGGCGATGACTAGAGGAGAGCAGGGGCGGTGGGCAACGACCGACGGCGACGAGCGGACAGCAGCAGCAGCAGGGGCGGCGGAGAAGAAGGGCGCCGGAGAAGAAGGACGCCGGAGATGGGGCGCCGGAGAGAAGCGCCGGAGAGCAGCAGCAGCAGAGAAGCGCCGGAAAGTTGCCGCAACAGGGAAAATCGCCGCAATAGGGTAGCAATGAAACAGAAGAAAGGGGAAGAGTCCGGCGATCGCGGGGGGTTATAAGTTCCCAAACAGCGTCGGTTGTTTACAACAACCGACGCCTAAACATCTTTAGCGTCGGTTGGTTGAAACAACCGACGTCCAATTGGACGATATTTTCATGGAAATTTTTGGCGGGAACCACCTTCAGCGTCGGTTAGACAAGGATAACCGACGCTGAAAGTGACATTGTCCGCGCAAATTTTCATCGCAAATAGGCGTCGGTTTTCTAGGTATATAACCGACGCTGAAAATGACACTATTTTTTTATCGAAAAATGGATTTCGCGGGCGACTTTAAGCGTCAGTTTTTTATAAACAACCGACGCTTAATACAAAGCGGTACCCGTGTCTGGCTGGTCTTCGAATATAGACGTCAGTTTTATTAAAAAACCGACGCCTTATATGTTAGGCGTCGGTTTTCCTTAATAACCGACGCCCAGAAAAGCGACACTGAATGCTATTTCTGTAGTAGTGAACCGACCGTTTCAGGAATGAAACGATCGGTTCAGGTTGCGCAGTTGGTTGTTTTTGTGGAAAATCTCGAACCCTTCTACTCCTGCTTTAGTCCCGCATTGCCCGGGATAGAGAACCCTGTCCCATGACCCTCCTATATATAGGGGTATTGGGGTCTTCTCAGACAACAACTCAGTGCAACCAGTTGCTCTGTAAAGTTGCCGTTCTCTCTGGTTTTGGTAACCGAGAGAGCCCGAGCAAGTGCTACCCGATAAGGGAGGCACAACAAGGAAAAGACAACTGCAGAAAGCGATTGGTAGCAATAGAGTGTGTCAGTGACTAGTACGCTGACAGGAGGGTGCGGCTCCTTCCAATTCCTTGTGGGACAAGGAGATTGGAGTTCCAGGTGGTCCATGTGGACTACTTCAGAGGCGGGAGATTTCTGCCGCTCGGAGGACAGCTGTCGATCATGACAGTCCCGATGAGACCAGGAGTTGTCAGTCCCGGTGTGACCAGGAGCTGCACAGACACCGTTCAAGACCAGAGGTGAAGACCGCGCAAGCCGTGAGGTATTGTCGCCAAGAAAGCCTCGGGACAAGGTATGATTCCACAAACCATCCTTTCCTATTGTATAGACGTTGACACATTTCCTTGTTCTGGGTTTGGGGAGGAGAAAATTTTTGTTTCCGCTGCCTTCTCTGCCTCCCCTAAAACCCAACAGAGGAAACATAAGAAAACTTGCTGACATTATGTGAAAATTATGACACCAAACCATCTGAGGTACACAAGAAGAATGGTCAAGTGCACCACTGTAGATTACCAAAGTCTGGGCCATCTCCAAACACAATACATGCTAGACATTTACAGAGCTCATGATCAAAATAATTGAATACATAACAAATACATGTGTGTCACTTGAAGAGAAAACAAGTTTACCCATCCCAATATATGATCAAAGAAGAAAAAGCTCACATTTTGGGTCCTTAAGCAAAGTCAAACGATCCATCATGGCAAGAGTTATAGCCACACGTTCCTTGAGAAGCTCCAAGGTAAAACCTGGATATGTGAAAACATGACCTCCTAAAACCTTCACTCCACGCGTAGGACGACGTATGTTCATAGGGAACATACCAAACTCGAGGCTCATTTTGGATCACTAGGGAGCACACACATGCACATGCATGTGTCACATTTAAATTGTTAAATTTTCACTCCACGGGTTTTAAAAAGATAACACACAATAGAATTGTTGATCACATTTTATTTTGATGTACTCTATCATCTAATTAATAATTGATTTTATTGATCAGTGTTCTCTGCATAAATTCCAAATTCATAAGCTCCGAAGACATTAGAAATTAATCTAATATTATGTTTTATAATATATGAAATAAAAAATTAAAGGAAACAATGAAAGGAAAGTAGACAACAAATTCATTCAAACATCAACATAATTTTTTCTTTAATCACAACCTCGATAGAGTTTTTTAGAAAGAAAGCAATATGCATCTAATGGTAAGATATGGTAATTAGTGTAAAATTGAAGTGTTTGTACTATTGTTCTCACACAAAATTCTATGGTTGATTACAATATAATATTGGTTCATGTACACTATATTGCAACAAGCATAGTCTAAAGATCTAATATCTTAAGGTATCACATCCCAAAAGTCATTAAACTCTTATTGTTATTCAATTTTAGTATGTTTTGTGAGGTGTCAAAAATATACACAACTTGGATTCAATAGTTAAAATTCAAAATCCAAAGAGAAAAAGTAAGTATACTTTTGAAGCTTATCAACTAAAATTTCTCCTATTCATACCATGTACATTTAGTTCTACACTTGGACTCACTTAAAAAAATATATACACTTGGATGTCAGTGCGAGAAAAATACACAATAGTATGTATTTATATTTTTAATTCATTTAAAAAAATGGACATATTCATGAGTGTCTAATAGTTGGACGCATGAAATGTAGTGGAAGGAATTACTAAAGTAAACATTTCAATTTTACTGGAGAGAATCAAACTTGTCAATTCGTTTGCTAAACATGACTATAACTTTAAGTATAAAGCATTGAAGAAGGACAATAAGGACAATATTTTTCATCTGGTCTACAAAATTATGAAAGAATAAAGACACCAATATTAATATAGATTACAAGTCCATAGTAGTGGCCCTCCATTGGTGATGAGCACCACTCTTCTTAAATGGTAATTGTATGGATGAGTATACACCCTATTCAACAGTCTATATATGTAAAGCATTTTGTGCCGAGTGGAAGTAGACATATAAAAAACAATAAAGGTTGTTGATGATTAGTCATCAACACTTAGCAATAAGTCACGACAAGAGAAAATTACAGTCAGCCTTTTCTAATATAATGGGCATGTGGGGATGAGGCCTAGAAAGAACCCCTAGAAAGAACGTTTTGTAGTTACAACGATCATGCTTACCATCACCTTCTTACACATGGGTATCACTATCAATGGCTAGAGATACTATCACTAGCACCATGCTCTATTTGATCTGATGCTATCCCAGATAATCTGGTTTGAAGAATGTGTTTTGTCTTAGTGGTATTGTTGTAATATGCCTCAACTTCATTTGCAAAATTGACTTTAACATGAAGTACTACCAGTGTCATCCTCACAATTGTTTGAGTTTTTATGTAGATCTGTTGCAACTGGTACAAGAGTCAATCAGGTTAGTTGAAGTAGCCATAACAAAGGTATATGGTTCCACAACATCACTATGGATTCAAGCATGTTTTGAGGAGTTTACGTGTCCATTTGAAATTTTGGTCCATACATAACAAAATGAACCCAACTGTTTGCAGCACAAGAACTGCACACATGAAATCGATATAAACAAAAAGTGACTACCAAGAGAATGTAGAAATGAAGTATTTTTAATTTTGTGACATACATATGATGCAAGATATTAGATTGTATATCAAACAAATTAATTTGAGTGACACATATTAGGTGCATGGTTGGTTTTAGACGTTGTCCGTGGAATTGACAGAATAGACCACGGACATATCCACTTACATAACAAAACTTGGCGTACCTTATTATTGGTACAACTTGAAGTGTGTTGCTGGATTCCGCTAGGAATTCTGCTCCTCATGACAATTGCAAACATGTACGTCTTGGCGCAGTGTCCCGAGACTCTTGGGAGTGGTAGGGAGCTAGCATAAGCTTATTGTCCCCACAAGATCAAGTGACCGTTTAGCAGAAGCTGGAAGAGGTGGTCTGTGTTAGGAAGAGGTGGTCTGTGTTAGATATATGGCTGTAGCATCCATGTATATAACATGGGTTAAGCCCAATGTAGTGCAGTTAGTACATGGAGGAAATGTAGTTTTGTGTCTTGTGTAAAAAGAGAAGAGCTTTAGTCCACATTGCTCACTCTTAGAACTTTTGTGGTCATTATATGTAGGATCACATGAGGCACTAGTGTCCAATGGGTCCTAGGAGGAGGGTATGCTCACCTTCTTGGTAGGTGGGGTTACCACATCACAACACATGTATGCACGCGTGCACGCCACGTCTGGCCAGGCCGAGCACGGGCTCGGGCTCGGGCTCGGGGTTGTGGGTTGTATGTTGTGGGAATTGTCTTCCGTCTTTCATTACACAAGGACACAACTACAAATTTAATTAATTGCAAAATTAATTATGTCTTTCCTAACTGGATTTATTAATCCTATTTGGAAAGTGTTCGCCTCATAGATTATTTAATTTTGTACATGAGCAACCGAGTTTCTGCGTCTTAATGGGATTGGGAATTTGGGACGTACGTGGCTATATATACTCCTCCGTATATTAGGGTTAAACACACAGTTTACAAACTTCAGCGGCCGTTTCACGTGTGTTTTGAGAGCCCTAATCCAGAGAGCGACAACCTTCATTCCTTAGCCGCTTTTACGAAGATCTTCTCCTGTACGAAGCGCGGCTTGCTTCCTCCTTTCTTTCACCGAGATGCAACTGTCAGGCGGTGGTTCCTGCGGTTGCTGTGTTGTACTGGTGGTGGTGCAACGAGACGACGTCAAGCGCGAGCGAGACGTGTGTGTTCTAGGTTCGTTTTGGATCGAGTCTGGGAGAACGGTGCCTATCCGCGAGGATTGTCGGGCACTGATTTCTTTAAGTATCATGTTCGTTTTTCAACAAACGCTCTAGTTTGCAAATTCTGACTCCTTTTATTTCTGTTCTCCTGCTCTTTTTTATCTTCGTTTCTTATTTGGATTTGCCTAAACTTGTTAATTAAATTACACCTGCTGCTATTGCATGTGACAACATTAATAATATTAACAACAGTCTTAAAGAAATCATCTTTTCTATCGTTAATTAACAATGACCGGTCAAGGTTCTGGCATGAAAATTGACACTTCCAGTATGTCTGAAAAATTTAGTGGAACTAATTTTGCTCGTTGGCAGAGTAGGATGGCTATATGGCTTAACATGGTAGGGTATGATTAGTATTTAGAGAAAGATGAACCTAAATTTGATTAAAAAGTCCCTGAAAACACTAGTCTAATTGCAACCTGGAAGAAGGGTGACAAAACGTGTAGGGGTCTGATTCTGTTTGCTCTGAATAACAAAATGTATGATTCTTATTCTAAACTGCCTATCACTACATCTAAGGTTCTGTGGGGGCATTAGAAAAGAAATACAATACTGAAAATCAAGAAACTGAAGAATATTGTGTTTTGAAATTTCATAAGTTTCATATGAGTGAGGGTAAGTCTGTATCTGGTCATACACACAATTTTCAACTCTTGGTGCAAGAGCTCGCTGATGCGGGCATGGTTCTTTCGGAAAAGTTTGTTGCTATGTCTATTATTAAGAAATTCTCAAAGTCTTGGGAGTCATTTGGCATGTCTCTTAAGCACCGCAAGGGAGATATGTCAATGAACGATCTCATGATGGATATCAATATTTAGGAAGAGCACCTGAAAGAGAAGACGGTCAAGGTGCCCACAGATGTTAATGCTACTATCAATTTAACCACTGCTAAGAACAAAGATAAGAAACAAAAGAACCCACTAAAACCCAAAGGCAAGATCCAAAAGAAACCGAAGAGCAAACTTTGTTGGACTTGTGGACAGGTTGGCTACTGGAACAAGGATTGTCCTTCGAAGAAGGTGAAGAAAGCTGACGCGTCTACAACTGAGGAGGCTATGGTCAATAGGACACATCCTTGAACCTCAATGACATGTACGTATCTATAAAACCTGAAGTTCTTTCTATTTTTGAACCACTATATTGGATAATTGACACTGGGGCTAAGGTACATATTTGTACTGACAAGTCCCTGTTTGTGTCTTACCAGGCCTCCAAAGGTCGATCAGTGACTTTGGGCGATTCTAGCACTGTAGAAGTCAAGGGCAAATGACGGGTGGACTTGAAGTTTCCTTCGGGAAAGGTTCTGACACTTCACAGAGTCAGACATATTCCATTAATACGACACAATATTATTAGTGGCACAATTTTAGTTAGAGATGATTTTTGTATTGATTACAAATGTAATAAAGCTATTATTACTCATCTTTGAGATTCTTTATTTTTTGACAAAGTGTACTTATGTGATGTGAAGAACTTGTTTAGGATTCTTGTTGAACCTGTTTCAAATTCCGTTCTTAATTTGAATGATAAAAGTTCTGATTGCTTGAATCTTGTTTCATCTGATGTATGGCATTCACGTTTGGGACATGTAAATGTTGGTTCTATGAAATGTATGATGAATCTGAATTTAATCCCTAAATCAAAAATTAGCAACAATAAATGTGAAATCTGTGTACAAGCTAAATTATCTAGGAAACCCTTTGATTCTGTGAATAAGAATTCAAAAATTTTGGATTTAGTGCATATGAATATCTGTGAATTTAATGGTGTTGCTACGAGGGATCAAAAGCGTTATTTTATAACTTTTACTGACGATTGTACTAGATACTGCTATGTTTATTTGCTAAAAAGTAAAGATGAAGCATTGGATAAATTTACAATTTATATGAAAGAAGTCAAAACTCAAACCGGTAAAGTACTTAAGCGATTAAGGTCTGATAGGGGAGGAGAGTATCTCGAACTTATTTTTGGAATTTTGCCAATTACATGGTATAGTTCATGAGGTCACTGCTCCTTATTCACCACAATCAAATGGGATATATGAATGTAAAAATAGAACCTTAATAGATATGGTGAATACCTTATTCCAAACATCTGTATTACCCAACTTTATGTGGGGGGAAGCTTTGAATACAACTTGCCATATTCTGAATAGAGTTCCCCATAAGCATTCAGAGAGTAGTCTGTTTGAGTTGTAGAGAGGGAGGAAACTGAGTCTCAAATATCTTCGAGTGTGGGGGTGTCTTGCTAAGGTACTTGTCCCTGAACACAAAAAGAAGAAATTGGGACCACCAACGGTTAATGCCATATTCTTGGGGTATGTAGAGACAAGCTATGCTTACATATTCTTGATTGTAAAACATATATCTCTGGCATTGATGTCAATACAATTGTGGAATTATGTGATGCAACATTATTTGGGGATGTATTTCCTATGAAATCTGGTGTGCCCAATGAAGTTTCTCAAGAAGATTCATTCACCACAGGTTCCATTCCCGAGTACATGGAAAGGATGACAAATGTGGGGGACGACTCAAAATAAGTTATTTCTGAATCTGATGATTCTGGAGAAATGGTTGAACCAAGGAGAAGTAAATGGCCTAGGACATCCAAAGATTTTGAAAGTGGTTTCTCACCTACAATATTGAGGATGATCATGTAACATTCAAACAAGCTATGGATTCTCTAGAAGCTAAGTTTTGGAAAGAGACTGTTAATGATGAAATCTAATCAATTCTTTCAAATGGAACTTGGGAATTAGTGGATTTGTCTCTTGGTTGTTCTGTTGTTGGATGCAAATGGATCTTTAAGAAGAAACTTAATGCAGACGGGACAATAAATAAGTATAAGGCTAGGTTAGTTGCTAAGGGTTACACACAAAGAGCAGGAATTGATTATTTTGATACCTATTCTCCAATTTCCTGTATGACCACCATCCGAGTGCTTATAGCATTAGCTTCCATTTATGATTTATGTATCCATCAGATGGATGTGAAGACCGCATTCTTACATGGTGATCTTCTGGAAGAGATTTATATGGAACAACCTGAGGGATTTGTGGGTCGTGGGAATGAGACCAAAGTGTGTAAACTTGTTAAATCATTATATGGTTTGAAACAAGCCCCTAAGCAATGGCATGAGAAGTTTTATTATGTGATATCATCATTTGGCTTTATTTCTAATGAATTTGATAAGTCTCTCTACTGTAAAATTGTCAATGAAGAATTCATTCTGTTATGCTTATATGTCGATGATATTATGCGTTTTGGTTTCTATATGAAAGTAGTAAGTGAGACAAAGTCATTTTTGTGTAGTAAGTTTGAGATGAAGGATATGGGTGTCACTGATGTGATTTTAGGGCTTAAAATCACAAGGTCTACTGATCGTATAAATCTCTCTCAGTCTTAATATGTTGAGAAGATACTTGAGAGGTTTGAGTACACATTACATAAATCTGTTAAGACTCCATATGATTCTTCCAAGCCTTTGTTCAAGAATGAGACTGGAGTTCCAGTGTCTCAATCTTGATACTCTCAGATTATCGAAAGTCTGATGTATCTTATGAACTGCACACGTCCAGACATTGCGTTTGCGGTGAGCAAGTTGAGTAGATACACCGGTTTACCCGACAAGACCCATTGGGAAGCTCTTGATAGAGTTCTGAGGTATATCAAGGGAACTTGTTCTCTTGGTCTGCATTATGGTACACATCCTTATGTAGTCGAAGGATATAGTGATGCAAGATGGATTGCTGTGAACTATGGGAATAATGGTGTCTCAGGATATGTTTTCCTATTGGGAGGAGTAGTTGTTTCCTAGAGGTCTAAGAAACATACCATATTGTCTCGGTCCACTTTTGAGGCAGAGTTGTGTGCTTTAGATGAAACTGGATTGGAAGTTGAATGGCTACATGGACTTATGTCCAATTTACCTATTGTAAAGAAGTCGCTTCCTGCAATTTCAGTTCATTGTGACAACACTACAACTATTGCTAAGATAAAGAGTTCCAAGTACAATAAAAAACAACGTAGACACATCCAAGTCAGACTCAAGTCTGTAAGGGAGTTAGTGTCTAATGGGTTCGTGGCTCTGGACTACGTCGATACCAAAGATAATACAGTTGATCCATTCACTAAAGGTCTTGTTTTAGCCTTAGTGGAAAAATTCAGGTTGAGGATGGGACTGAAGCCCCTCATTATTCGCAGACAATAGCAACCCAACCCAACAGAATGGAGATCCCACAAATTGGGTTCAATGTGGTAATAACAAGCTGTCGGGTGAATTGGATAACACTATGTAACCTTCCTTGATGCTTCTTGCATCTGTGTGTCTATCCCATGGGAAACATGTTAGTGTCATGACTGCAAGTAGTAAGAGATTAATCTCTGAATGGTGTCAAGTCTTAGGACAGAATGTTAGCAGTACATCCTTGGAGACTCCAACTAAGTGATTGATGTTGTTAGGACGCAACAGGAGAATTTGGTTGTTCTCTATTATCAATTATGATATAGAATTTTGTATGCATGTCCTTAATGCATTGTTTTCTTTTCTACCATGTCTTTATTGTGTTGTTACCAACCTATACTCTTGTATCCAAGGTTCAAGTTCAAGACTTTTGTTCACCTAGTTCCTGTGGGGGTCACAGTTGGATAACTCAGGTAGATTCAAACCGAAAGGTATCTGCTGAAAGCACAATATGGATGACTAAATGGTAGAGCACACTATACATTGGACTTTGTGGGGATTGTTAGATATATGGCTGTAGCAACCATGTATATAGCACGGGTTAAGCCCAATGTAATGCAGCTAGTACATGGGGGAAATGTAGTTTTGTATCTTGTGTAAAAAGAGAAGAGCTTTAGTCCCACATTGCTCACTCCTAGAACTTTTGTGGTCCTTATATATAGGATCACATGGGACACTAGTGTCCAAGGGGTCCTAGGAGGAGGGTATGCTCACCTTCTTGGTAGGTGGGGTTACCACATCACAACGCATGTACACACACGTGCGTGTCACACCACGCCATGCCTCGCCTCACCTGGCCTTGCCTGTCCTGGCCGGGTACGGGCTCGGGCTTGTGGCTTGTGACTTGTGGGTTGTGGGAATTATCTTCTGTCTTCTTTTTATACAAGGACACAACTACAAATTTAATTAATTGCGAAATTAATTATGTCTTTCCTAACCAGAGTTATTAATCATATTTGGAAAGTGTTTTCCTGACTGATGATTCCATTTTGTACATGAGCGACCAAGAGTTTGCGTCTTAATGAGTTTGGGAATTCGGGACGTACGTGGCTATATATACTCCTCCGGACATCAGGGTTAAACACAAAATTTACTAACTTTAGCCGCCGTTTCACATGTGTTTTGAGAGCCCTAATCCAAAGAGCGACAACCTTCGTTCCTTAACTATTTTTGCAGAGATCTTCTCTTGTACGAAGCGCGGCTTGCTTCCTCCTTCCTTTCACCGAGACACAAATGTCAGGCGGTGGTTCCTACGGTTGTTGTGCTACACCGGTGGTGGTGCAACGAGACGACGTTAAGCACGAGTTAGACGTGTGTTCCAGGTTCATTCCGGATCAAGTCTGGGAGAACGGTGCCTATCTACGAGGATTGGCGGGTACTGATTTCTTTAAGTATCACGTTTGTTTCTCAATGAATGATCTGGTCTGCGAATTCTAACTCCTTTTATTTCTGTTCTCCTACTCTATTTGATCTTCATTTTTTATTTGAATCTGCCTAAAATTGTTAATTAAATTGCACCTACTTCTGTTGCATGTAACGACATTAATAATATTAACAACAGTGTGGCAGCCCGAGCAAGCATGGTTGGGATCCAGGCAGTAGCGTTGTTTGTGTCCAGGGCCATGAGTAGGGGCTGCTGCGAAGTTTGGAAGGGCACCTGGACGGCATAAGGCGGCAGTAAGATCCAATTTTTACAATAAACTTCTAATTTCTTGGACTGAAGCATGAGTGACTACAAGCCTGGTGCCGCTGGAACAACTGATGCCGATGCTGCTAGATGTGAGTTGAGTAACACCTTCACGTAGTTTTTATGGTCGCGTATGTATAGATCCCCGACGTTGTCCTCCAACACCTACAATAGGAGGTCTAGGAAGACGAAGATGATGGAATAGGAGAAGGGTCAGTTACCTAAATGGCCGAATCTGCCACCTAGCTGAAAGATGTGGCTAAGGGCAGTCCGCCTGCCAGGAAGCTACGACCAGTCATCACCTCAGATTATAGTTGGATGGGGTGCAAAGACGATGTGAACAGCAAACACTGTAACTCTCAGCAATCCCTACAGGCCCCTTAGCGACCTCATGTAGCCCCCACAGTGCCTCCACAAGGCTACACACTGTGACATAGCACAATGACTGGTGACGGGCGAGGAGGACGCATGAGTGGTACACCGCAAGCCACCACAACTAGAGCCGGCGGATGTGGCATGACAGGGAGAACCGGAACCACGACCAGGTGGTTGTTCTGGGGGGATTGCTGCTGCTAGTTCCGCTGCCGAGATGGATAGAGGGTTTCTTGATGCGCTTGGGTTGGTTGATGTGGTGGCCAAGTGCCAACAGGGGGTGACGACGCTTGGGGAGGAGTGGGAGGAAGAAGGTGAAGGGTGTTAGAAGTGAAAGCTTACGGGTAAGGTTTTCTTCCAAGCTATGTGAGGCGTGTTGGAGGAGACTAACACCGCATGCATCAGCGTTGTGTCCGGCAGTCATCAAGGACTCAGAAATGGAATGCATGGAGGAAAGAGTGCTAGGATAGGGTGTACATGTTTGATGGGATGGAAAACAAAGTCAAAGAGTCCCTATGATGACTGCTGGCTCCGCATTGGGGTGATGATGGCAATGATCCATTGACACCATAACATTGAGAAGGTGGCAGAGGGGACAAGCGAGTCCATTCGTACCTTGCAGTCAATTGTCCCACTCTTCACCAAATGAGTCGATGTCATCATCTCCTCCAAGTGGTGCTACCTCGCATGTACATTCAGAGCAGTCCACCACGGTCTTCACTGTAAGGGAGAATGCATCAGAGAAAGCTGAATCGGACCAGTCGGCCTCAGTGAGCAACACAAAGAGGAGGTTCTCTTATTCTGAAGCCTTAAACTTGGCTCCAAGGAAGGCTGTCATATCCACCACTTCGGTAGAGACCAAAGAACCGCCGGCTGCTGCACCGAGGGAAAGTTTATCAAGGTTAGCATCCCTGGCGTTGGTGCGGTCAACTCGAGGTCATCTCCCATGCTGTCCAAGTGTGAAGTCCCCGAACTGGTGTACAATAACCGTCTCGGAGAAGAGGGAATTGTGGGGATACACACGTCGTTGGAAATGTGAAGAAGAATCATCAAAACTAATGAGAAAACCAAGAACAAAGGAGAGAAGAGAGAGAATTAACTAGAGAGCAGCATTTTTGAAATGCTGCATTTGGATTGATAGTGGCTTTGAGAGGAAACAAAATGGCATAACCGTTACTTAGTTTAGACATTCGCCTAATATACTTTTATACAAAGTACTACTAGTGTCATCCTCACAATTGTTTGAGTTTTAATATGGATATGTTGCAACTGGTATAAGAGTCAATCAAGTTAGTTGAAGTAGCCATAACAAAGGTATATGGTTCCACAACATCACTATGGATTCAAGCAAGTTTTGAGGAGTTTAAATGTCCATTTGAGATTCTGGTCCATACATAATAAAATGAACCCAACTGTTTGCAGCACCAGAACTGCACACATGAAATCGACATAAACAAAAAGTGACTACCAAGAGAACGTAGAAATCAAGTATTTTTAATTTTGTGACATACATATGATGCAAGATAAAAAATAGTATATCAAACAAATTAATTTGAGCGAAACATATTAGGTGCATGGTCGATTTTAGACGTTGGCTATGAATTTGACAGGATAGACCATAGACATAACCAGTTACTTTACAAACCTCAACGTACCTTATTATTGGTACAACTTGAAGTGTGTTGCCCAATTTTTCTAGGAATTCTGCTCCTCATGACAATTGCAAACATGCACGTCTCGCTGCAATATCTCGAGACTCTCTGGAGTGGTAGGGAGCTAGCATAAGTTTATTGTCTACGTGAGATCAAGTGGCCGTTTAGCAGAAGATGGAAGAGGTGGTCTGGCAGCCCGAGCAAGCAAAGGCTAGGATCCAGGCAGTAGCATTGTTCCTATCCAGGGCCATGAGTAGGGGCTGCTGCAAAGTTTGGAAGGCCACTTGGATGACATAAAGTGGCATAAGCTCCAATTTTGACAGTATACTTCTTCTTTCTTGGACTGAAGCATGAGCGACTACATGCCTGGTGTCGCAGGAACAACCGATGCCAATGCCGATGGAAGTGAGCTGAGTAACACCTCCATGTAGTTTTCATGGTATAGATCCCTGTCGTTGTCCTCCAACACCTGCAATAGGTGGTCTAGGAAGACGGAGATGACGGAACAGGAGAAGGGTCAATTACCTAAATGGCCAAATCTTCCACCTAACTTAAGGATGTGGTTAAAAGCAGTCCGCTCGCTAGGAAGCTGCGACCAATCATCACCTCAGATAATAGCTGGATGGGGTCCACAACAGTGCGGAGACGATGTGAATAGCAAATGCCGCAACTCTCAACGACCCCTACAGTCCCCTTAGCGGCCTCATGTAGCCCCACGCTGCCTCGGCAAGGCCATGCAATGTTTAGCGATACCGCTTCCTGGTAACCCCCAATTAAGGAAGACTAAGAAGTTAGATGTGTTATCTCAAAAACAGGATCATGAGTTTTACAAATAATCAAAAATAATAAATTCTACGAAAGACTAACTTAAAGTTGGAATAAAATTTTACTTATCACATACCTTTCAAAAGTGGGAATCTGGGACTTCTACCCTCAGTAGAATTCTATCTATCTAAATCCTCCTTAATGAATTAACTTTAATCTTCACAGGTTGCACTTTACTATTTGTCAAAATTCAAATAATCTTAAAATACCGACAAACAAAATGTCGGTCAGTATAAATGAATATACCGATATGTGGTGACAAACAAAACAATGCAAGATTACATTTTTCAACATAACCTCCCAACCACTTTTACTAATACTCTGGGATAGCCTCTCTTAGGGTTTAGTCCTTATAAGGGACATAAGACTACCTTCTCCATCTTGAGCTTGGTACCTAGTGTCACCTCTCTCGCTGCCCAGTGGTCTTTCCTCTGGGACTTGATCACTTTAGACCTTCCCTCCGGGGCATGGTCTCACATGATACATCCAGAGATGGTATGTAGGTTCGGTCCTGTCATATATATATATATTTAATTTATGATAATCATATTCACTTTAAAGATTGTAGAAATTAAAGCATCCAAACAGTTTATTTCCATACAATCAATAAAACATCGGGAAATGCAGGGAAACCAAAGCGTGTACTCATAAATAACCACATACCTGATTTGAACAGTAACTTGAAGTCCAAGCAAGAACAATCAGAAATAGCCAAACAAGCAACTAAGCAAATCATCCTAAAAGTTAAAGAAATACACCCATGTATTATTATTTTATCCAAATCATCATTAAGAATGACTTGGGTCTCGAGATAGGGTTCCATTAGGGTTTTGGCTTTCCAAACCCTAATTACCACCTTTCATGTCTTATAGGTTTACAAACCCTAATCTTAACATTTTATGCATTTTAACTCAATAAAACCCTAATTAATCAACTAATGGGTTGTTAACCTCACATCAATTTCAAGAGAATCATTTTCATGCCTCCTTGATTGATTCCCACAATTAAATTCATTAAACCTCATAATTATCAAAATTCAGGTTATAAAGTCGATTAAACACATTAAAGATGTTAACTTTAATAACTTTCTTAATTAGAAGTAGATTCAAGCCTTGATAATATTTTTATTAGATTCCTCAAATTCTTTCAATCAATTTTCGTATATAACATGTATCTATCCGAGTTAACAATCATTTCCTTTGATTATTTCAAGACTAATCTTATTTGACCAATAGGATAATGCCACGTAAGTGACCAACTCCTACTTATCTAAATACATGGTCCCGGATAGAGTTACAATGAAAAGATACAATTGCCCCTCACGTAGAGGCTTGGATTACTCTGCGACTAGGGGCGGTCTGGTTAAAAGACCCCCAGTCTCCTCCTACCTCCCGACGCGACTGCGCGCTGTTGCGAGAGGGCTGACCCGGAGGTTGGCTCCCAAGATCTGGGGCTCATGGATCGCGGAGTAGGTCAGGGCGACATCCCAACCCTTTGGCGGACTGGGCCCAAACCGTAGGGCATGCGACAACTAAGATGGGGGAGGCTAAGGTGGGACAGGAGTGCAACAACATGGGTCCTAGGCCTGAGCGTTTACTTGGCATGGAGTCAGATCTGGTGGTGACGACGATCCTTCACATACTATGCTGGGTTCGTCCATCTCTAGCCAACTCCGTGACATGTCCTTCTCCGTGGAACTTCCAGTGAAGAAGACTTCTTTTCGACAGTAGTCTAGGAACTCTCCTTGTAACCCGTCACGGGGACGGTCGTGGAGAGGATGATATGTCATCCCGGCGTCCTTCCAGGAACCAAGCCACCGTCCGCGGTGACTACTATGCTGATTCTCTGAGTAGGCAAGGGTCCCAAAGAACGAGGATCAACGTGGGGTTTCCCATGGACAAATAGAACCAGGAAAACATGTCTGGTTTCATTTGTGAGGATTCATATGATCCTTATATAGACCTTGGAAGGGATGGTAGTGGTTAAGAGATGGAACCGAGAAGGAAAGAAGGGATGTGCGATCCCAATAAAAATGACATTATTTTCCGCTAATACCTTGTTTCCTACCTCCTATAATCACGTTCTGATTTCCTTTCTTCTTCTCTTCTTTATAATTGTCCATCTCCTTCCAATTAAGAAATTGGGTTAGAAAATCATTTCCTTAAAGGAAAGTGTATTTGGCACATAATTAGATTATCGATCATCATCCTTAGGAGGTTTTCATGATTTTCTATTCAGATTATTGTTATTGTTCCTTTTCTCCCTCATAGATGTACCCCCTTAGTCCAAGTTTTAAGGAAATGCTTCTATTACTTATTCTCAGTCTGGGAAAGATTTAATAAAATACACAAGTTAAATACCTTTTTCTTGTCCCTTTAAGCACAAGCTTTATTTGATTTATTTAAGGCATCAAATTAATTCTTTTCTCTTCCCAACTTGGATATGTTTCTTTATTTCAATTACCTTCCTTATTAGAGAGCATCCATGCCACTTTCTACATAATTCTACACAATTCTCATTATTATATTAATTTGTTTTCCTTTTTATGCTATATTTGATTTCTTTCAGCTTTTCTTTCCTTTTATCACATTGGAATCACTAACTTATTAGGATCCACAAAATAACCCATTTAAAGGAAATATTGCAAGGTAAATCCATTCAATACACATAAATCATACAATTTCATAATCATACATTTATTGGATAAATTGCATCTCAAACCATATAGACCCAAAATTAGGGTTGTAACATGCTTCCCCTCTTATAGGAATTTTGCCCTTAGAATTCCACCAAACATACAAGTAAATTAGGATAAGACTTTTCCATGTCCATCATTGGCTCCCATGTGGCCTCATCCTCTCCATGGTGCTTTCAAAGAATCTTTATCATCTTATATTCTTACATCTGAGTTCTTTTACCTTGGTATCTAGAATTCTCACAGGTGACTCAGGATATGTCAGCCTCCCTTGAAGCTTTATAGGTTCAATGCTCAACACATGGATCGGGTACATCACATAGTGCTCTAGATTAGAATCATGCAACACATCATACATCATGTCATCCTGGGGGGTAAGGCTAAACATAAGCAACTCCACCAATCCATCTCAAATGGACCCATGTGTCGGGGACTCATCTTTCTTAGCTATAGACTAGAGGGGTCGATTTTTCATAACACATGTTCACCTATAGTGAAATGCATGTAAATCTACTTCACATCAGCATGCGACTCCTATCGATCCTGGGGTTTCTCATCCATTACTCGATCAAAGTGAATTCATCTACATACACTGTGGTTTCTCTGACCTTCAAAAGGTCCTCTCATCGACATCATCCTAGTGAAGCGGTGACCGACACGACCTCCCTTATAGAGCTTCATACATCCCGATACTGGCCGTGGTGGCTATCATAACAAGCAAACTCTGTTAGGGACAATAACTGCTCCCATGAATCACCCCGAACGAGCGCACATGCTCTCATCAGACCCTCTAAAGTGTGGATCATACTCTCTTGACTGTCCATCAGTCAGGGGGTGATGAGCTGTACTAAACTTCAATCTAGCATCAAGTTCTTCTTGTACCCACTTCCACAATATGGAAGCAAACTTAAGGCCATACTCAAGAGCATTTAAACTTAAATAACTATGAAGTCGAACCATATCTCTCTCATAAATATATGGTTCAACCAGATCTGTCACACTGGCAGTGCTCTGTCTTAGGCAAGGGATTAGGTCAACTGGGTAAGGTGATCTACCATAATCCATATTTCTTCATGACCTTTCTTGGTTCAAGGGAGACCTACCACAATGTCCATGGTGATCACGTCCCGTTCCCTCTAGGGGATTCCTCCTTATCTATAGCAACTCACTGGGTTACTGGTGTTCGGCCTTCACCCTCTGGCATGTATGGCAACATGCCACATGCAACTCTATATACTTCTTCATCTCAGGTCTTCAAAGTACTACTGCAAACTTTAACTATCTTAGGAGTACCACGGTGTATGGTGTACTTAAAATCATGAGCTCATGCATGTCATGATTCCTCAAGATCAACTCCTTAGAAATCCTAAAATAGTCTAGTAGTGGGTTTCACCACCTTCCTTTTCTTGAGAGGTGTATCTGAGGTTCTTACAACCATCCTTCTATCTCATCAAGCTCTAGACTGGCTAACTGAGTATCCACCATCTTGACCAACGAGTCTAGTTGTATTTGGGTGTTAGCCATACTGGTCTCATCATCTAACAAACTTATGGTTCACCTAACAACCTCTTCCAACCTCTCTACACGCTAAACAAGACAACTGTATACCTGAGATGTGCCCCGACTAAGAGTATCTGTCACCACATTAATTTCCTGATGTGCTATGTGATGGTGAAAACATAAACCTTCATATACTCCTACTCAACATCCTCATCTCAGGTTTAGGTCTAATTGAGTCAAGAAAACTTTGAGCTCATCATCTCGGTTATCAAACCCAAACTTATGACTCATAGATTCCAAAATACTTCCAGAGAGGTACATCCTCATATCAATTGCTCTGTCGATTGTTGTCCTCTCTGGTCGTGGCAACCATGAGAGCCTAGGCAAGTCCTACCTGACTAGGGAGGGATAGCTACGGGAGAGAAACAACTCAGGATCATTGTTGTGGGAGAGCATATTAATGATCAGTACACCAACGGGAGGGACAACTCCTTCTTTTCCTTTCCTGCAGAACGACATGAGTTCTAGTTGGTCCGTGTAGACTACTCTAGAGATAGGAGTTTGTTGGTTTCTTCTAGGAGGGTAATGTTAACTCACAGTCTATGGTGAGATCTGAGGAGCCACTGCAGTAGTTGTTTGAATCTGATGTTCATTGAGGAGTAGTCAGACGAGTCTAAGTGTGACTAGGAGCTACACAACCACCATCCAAGATAGAGTGCACATCTAGATCGATGAGGATTGTCGCTGGATTTGCTCCTGGACCAGGTATGTCTTTGTGAAACCATCATTCCCATTGCATAGTTATTTACGTGATCTGCTGGTTAATGGGAAATATGTCAGTAAAATTTCTATTTCCACTGAATACCTGATGTCATATTTCTCTACAGTGGTATCAGAGCGACACCAATTAATTATGTTTTAGGATAATTGATATGATCAGATTTTTGGTTTTATGGAGTTTATTTATTGCATGTGATGCTAATATTTAAACGGGTTGATGCGCACGTCCGTCTAAATCACCACATAAGAACTCAAATGAATATATATATATATATATATATATCTATATATATATAGATATGTGTGTGTGTGTGTATGCAATTTACATGTGTCGCCATAAAATGAATTTTGATGGTGGATGTAAAGCATGGTTATGGCCAAAACCCCAGATTTGTGTGTGAATGGTTGTGGTTATTATTCCTATTGTTAATTGGTCTGCATACTGAGCCTCTATCTCTCCCTTCCACACCTAAATAACTGGTTCCCCTCAAATTTTACTCAATGTTTTCCTATATACAATGTAATAAGAAATAGGATAGTATTAATTTATGTTTTGATGTGAGATGATGATATGCACAAAGTTGAAATGACTGGCTTATGAGTTGACCCGATCAACTGGAGGAGTGAGGAAGCTAGATGATAGGAGGACGAACCGATTGAATAGTGGCCCAACTGATCGACTGGTGGTGTCCAGACGTTGCTTGGACTTGAGAACCAGAAGATCATTTCAGAAGAGCCCAATGGAACGACCAGGAGGCGAGTCAACTGGTTCAAGAGTTGAACTGGTCAACCTGGATTGGTTCAAGCACAAATCTTCACCAACAACAGGTTTCATATGATGTGCACCATAGATGGTAGTAATTCCTTGTATCTCCAAGGAATTACATTAGTATGGCCATAACTATCGCTTGTGTATTTTATTTATTGCACGTTCTCATTTGTGGTTATAGCATGTATATGATACATACTATATATGTGGTGATTGGATATGTATTTGTACATACAAACTCCCTCAATTATAATATCAAGTCTTAGATACTTTCCAAAATAAGCACACATGAAAAGCTTGATCAACCAAGCATGGGCTCCCCAAGGGAGGTGCGTCATCTATCTCATGGAAGTGTGATGGTAGTGATGTGGGCCTGCCAAGAGGGGTGCATTGTTATTGTGTTGGCTTTTGGGTCAGGCTTGACTGGTGATTCTCAGAGAGTCTTGGCCCAAAAGCATGCAGATGATTATGGCAAGGAGTTGTGGCGTATCATCTATCTGAGAGTTTCATATGATGCAATTGACGTGATAGCCTACCTTAATAATTGTTCATGAGCGTGAGTGTTAGTTGGGTATTGACTAGATTATTTGGGATCTTGGCCCACTAGAGTGTTGTATGCTGCAATATTCTGAAGTGATATTGAGGGCTATCAATTTGAATAGTGGGAATTATAATAACTAAAGACCTAATTAATATCTTACAACTTATCAAATCAAGCCAAATCAAAAATGTTTTAAAAAGTTGCAATATTCCTTTGCAGAATCTAATGTCAAACACAAATATGTTCAAATTGTGATCAGTCCTTGAAAAGGACAAAACGGGATAAAATTCCATGATTGGTTAAGGACTTTGAGATATGTTCTCATCAATGAGAGAAAGCTCTATGTCCTTGATAGACCAATGCCATAGGAACTCGCTCCAAATGCACCTAAATCTAGATGGATGCTTATTGGAAGCATGTCAATGATTCCATAGACATTTGAATACCAAATGCTATGTTGTATGAACAATGAGTTGCATGAACAACATGAATACATGGACATTCTCGAGATGGTAGCACATCTTAATAATCCTGTAAAGAAAAGAAGGTATAATGTCTCCAAAGTGCTAATTTGAGTACAAATTGACAATGGGAGGTCCAGTAGAACCCCATGTGTTCAATATGTTTAGACATGTCCACCATCTATGTAGTAGTTGTATTATGGGAAGCCCCCAATACCCCTCTATATATATGAAGGGTTAGGAATAGGGTTCCCAATCCCCAGCCAATGCGGGACTAAAGCGGGGGTGGAAAGGACAAAAGGTTCTTGAATTTTTGCAATGAAATGGTCATCTCGCATGTGAGATGTTCATCTCTCTAAGTGAGACAGTCATTTCATGCTTTCCTAGTCAAATATGAATTGGAAAATTGTTTCCTAATTAATGTCATACATTAATTTACTTGCACCCCAAGTATGTGTAATTGAAATGAGTTTGGAAAAACTCCAGAACTTTCGTTCATCCCAACCATGCCATATCACATAAGAGAGATGCCCATCTCCCTCACCCATACAAACATCTGGTGAGTTCGAGTTGAGCCAATCGGTCCAACAGCTTGAACCAGTCAGTTCATAGTAGATAACTAAGCTAATTCAATTTCTGATCTCCTTGACAACCCAAACGGCCATCTCAACACTTGAGACACTCGTCTGGCTACCCATATGACCGTCTCACCCAGTGAGATGGTCATTTGGTAGTTCAGTCAGCCTATCCGTCAATATGTTGTGTGAATTGAGTACCTAAACACTTTAGTACTTAATTCAATTATCATTCAAGATCAAAGTCCACTTCAAGATCAGTTCCTATGTGTGTTACCCTATAGGTCCCATATCACGTTGGCAATGAATGTCCATAACTAGCTTATGACATCACAAGCAAAGAGTGGTGCCTAGTCGCACATCATTGCCACCCAAGTGAAATGGAAAGTTGGGGAGCAACTTCAACCTACAATCTGTGTATGGTGTTACATGGTTTGTATAGTTCCTTTGTCACTGATATCCGGATTGAACTAGAGGCATGGAGCAGTCATTGTCATTGTTATTCAATCTTGTTTCTTGAACCAGAGCAGACAACATGAGATATATGTAAGCTCAACATCACATATTGACGCACATCTATATGGACACACTTTTCTTAGTCTTGCTAATCAAGAGACCTTGGATATCATACTCCTGTAGGAGGGCAAATCCCATATCTATCTCTCATAATCATACCCCATGTGTCAAAGCTACCCAATCATCATTGTTATAACAACCCATGTTTTAGGACTGTGTTTGATGATGTCAAAGTGTACCCAATGACATGTGATGAGTGTAGTGATTTCAAGTCTAAGAACCACAATCACCACCATCACTATGAGAGATGACTATGACTTTTAATGGCTTCCATGTGTCAGTCTCACGGTGGGTCTGTCCGATACAATGTTCCCTAACATGTATCTGTGTGCTTGATTTGATATTTCCATATTATGACTAACGGGATTTAGTCATCAACCAACTCACACTTTTATCTTATGTGTTATTGTTTTCTATCTACCTTCCACAATAACAACCGATCAGGGACATAATGAGAATGTATGTACTCTTAAAATCCATATGATCTCATTCTTCCTCACATACATGAAGACATACGTCATTGAGTAATATCATTCTCTAGACATTTATTATGTAACTCATTATCTCATAACAAAATATTCAAAAAAATTGAAATCTTGCCTTTATTATTATTATCAAATGAGGTATCTAGTGTCATATCATAATCATCATATGATTGGAAATCTAGTCATACATACTAACAAACTCCCACTTGCACTTAGAGACAATCACCCATGGATCTCATTCCGAGTGACCTAACATGACCTTCATGCTTCTACTGCACAACTGCTTTTATAGTGGGTTTATCAACATTTGCCTTAAGTCCTTATTTTCCAATTTTCACATATCTTTGATGTACGACTACTCGTATGAGATGGAAGTGTCGTAGTATGATATCTGAGATTCCCAACCTAACTAGTATCTCCATTGTTGTCATCAGTATATCTATTGTGTCATCCATGGTTTGGAACCTCACATAAGTTCACCCATATGAACTTCTTGATCCATACAATATCCTTTGTTATTCTTATAACACAAAGATACTCATCTTCTTTTGTAGATTTGAACAATTGTCATTAGCTCAAGATTCTTTCTAGCTTATAGTTTTCATTTGATGTCAAACACTATTGCAATCATTATCTAGACAAGTTCTCATAAGAACAAAAGTCATTAATAGTAAAAAATAGCATAGCACATAAATTAAACATCTCTCAGTGTAAAGCATCATAAGTCATCACACCTTCTCCTCATAGTTTCTTTAGGTCACTAATTAGAGGTTTAAGGTAAACATCAGTATCATTGCCATGTTGTTTGGGGCCCTATATTAGTAGTGACAACATGACATACTTATTCTTCATACACAACCACAGAGGAAGATTGTATACAAGAAGCATGACATGCCAAGTACTATATTGTCTTCTTAATGTTCCATATGATTCATCCCGTTAATACAAAAACTACAAGTCATAAATTCCTAGCTTCTTATCCAAATTTAGGATACAATAAATCAATCTTCTTCCATTGTGAGGAATTAGACGCATGTCATAGCATACCATTGTTATTTTTTTACCTCTGCATACCAAGTTAAATTTTGTGCATCTATGACATTAGCAAACAAGCATTGAAACTGGGTTATTATAGGCAAATACCACATCACTTTAACAGGAGACTCAATTTTGGTCTTAACTGATTTCATCCTTTTGTAGATAGACACCCAACATTTTAGACATTATTTCACATTGATATAGTCCATCTGAAACAACACACAGTCATTCGGGTATGCATGTATCTTCTTAGGCTCCATTCCCATTGGGCAAAACATCTTTTTCATTGCATATGTTGAGATTGGAAGCTCATTTCCTTCAGGGAGAATATCTTTCAACAAAGACAATAGAGAAGTGAAGCTTTTGTCGCTCCATCTATTGTTAGCCTTCAGAGTATACAATACACAATGGTAAATTTTTTAAACTTAGTACAACCTAAGTATAATGGTTTCTCAGCATCATGCATAACCTTTTTAAATATGGGAGGTGGGTCTATAACATTTACCCCGCAAGTGTCTAGCATCACATCAACCATGTCTACCGGAATTTGTTCATTATCATCAGCATCGTCGGCCATTTCTTCTTGGACACAACTACCACTACCCACATATGCCGATCTCATACTAGGAATCTCTCCATACCAATATCATTCTTTATAGTCCTTTACAATTCCATCACACATGACATGATCTATGATCATGTCAAAGGTGCCAACTTTAATTCCTACATGGGCAATACAACCTATCTCCAAGTTTCTATGTTCCTCTATAGATCTTACAAACTCATCAAGACCATTAATAAACTCCAGAGTGTAGTGGTTTGGTATCGATATCCATGATCAGTCCATTTCTATAATGATCAGATGGGAGATGAGTCAACTTTAGGAAAAATATAAGTTTGAATAATTGAGCCCTAATCATCTAGTAGCATTCAAATACATGAATATAGTACCACCTATCACATTCTTGAGCACTTCATCTCACTAGTAAGTGTATAATGTGTGTTTGATTTCAATAAATTGTGGCAACATTTCCCTACAGTTCTCAAAGTACACCGATGATGTAGATGGGCAAATACCCACCTACATATGTACATAGGGAACAAAGGGGGAATGCTGTCAAAATTTATTGAAATTAAACTCACATTATGCACTTACATTCTAAGTGAGATGATGTGCTCAAGAACAGTCCCAAACTAGGGAATATCCAAGTTTTACTTCAAATGAGTAAATCTGGGATGGGTTTCTAGGTCAACGACACAGTCTAGGGTTTAAAGACTAGACTTTATAGATTAAGAATTCACAAATTACGGTTTAGTCACATATTACCATGTTACATCACACACCATGAATTATAAAATAGGTCGTACATATTCGTTACCATGTAATATTTCTAGAGAAATCCCAACTCAAACTAGGTCAACTTGATCATTTTAAATGCACAAACTACGTACGGTTGGATCTAGGGCTCTAGATGTAAGGCCCCTAAACTTGGTTAATGAGTAGAATGAGATTAATTATCATAATTAAATTATTATAACCCTAATATAACCTTGTGATATGCTTTTAAATCATAATACAAGCTTAAGTTTCAAATTTGGTCCAATTTGGACACTGTTTGAGCAAGTTATGCAATTTTATGTACATTTGGACTTTTCTATAATTTACCCAATTGAGAGGTTTTCTTTGCAATTTATCACTTGCATCATGTTCCATGGATATTCTCTCATCATTCTTAAGCTTGTTGAGTCATGGGGAAACTATTTAAACCTTGGTTTGGAGGTGTTTCTCTAAGGGTATTTTAGGGTTTACCCCTTCACGAATGAGCTACCTTTAGTAGCTATCAACTAATGAATTATTTGATTGGTTGGTAAATGTGACAAAGGAAAGCTAAGAAGGACTATACACATGGTGGGGAAGCTTCTTGTGTGTGTTCTTGTATATACTTAATAAATTAAGGCCATGGACACTTGGATAGATACTAGAACATCAACTTTTTCTTTTTCTTTATCTTAAAGTTTCATATACTTATCCCCAAGCACCAAAATGAGACATTTTCTCTCCACCACTTACCTCCTTTTCCCAACCTTGTTCTCCCTCTGTGATGCTACGAATTTTTCTATCCAAGGAATAAGAAATTGGGGATCTTCTTGGAAAAAGGATCTAGGGTTGCAATTGACTTCATTTTAGGGTTGAAAAAGCTTCCTTCTAGTGATCTTGACCTAAAAGAGTAAGAATTCCCTTCTTTCCTCCATATATTTCTTTTTTATCCTTCCTTCTATCTTTCTCCAGGTCGGAACCTTTCTGTTCCATGGTAGAAATTGCTCTAAATCTCTAAAACCCTACCTTTCTTGCTCCTTATGCTTAGGGTTTGCTCATTTGATTAAGAAAGGTTCTAGATGGACGAATTCATAGCTTATTCTTGGATTTTCTACCCTACCTACTCGATTTTGCTTTTGTGTGGGGTTTGATATTCTATTTAGAGGCAAGTTTTATAACTTGCTCCACGTTTATTGCTTACCATAAGCTTTCTAGATCATGTTCTTGCTTGAAAATGATGATCCATGCACTAAAAATCTATGCTTGACTTGGATTTTGATTCTTATAATGTTCCCTGTTCTGATTTCATTTATATATGAACCTTTGATCATGTTTATGTTATTACAAAGGTATCATATGACTTGGATTAGGTTGTTTTTACAACCTATGGTGCTAAGAACCTATCAACCAATGGTTAATTTTAGGGTTTTAAGCTGATTTCTTCTATAAACCCAAGACCTGACGATGGTACCATTGCAACAACCCTATGGTATTGTCTTCATGACAACTGATGGTCATGATCAAAGGTGTCATAAAATGGTGACAACCTATGGTCACCCCCTTAGGTTATGTTTTGGATCAATTATAAGTTTAATGATCAACCATTAAGTATCCTACTGATGTTATCAATCAATGATGACATTAGCTTAATATTTGATGTTGATTAATGAATATAGTGTTGATATAACATCCTATGGTGACTTAATGGTCACTAATGATGGTGTATCATATCTCCAAAATCTGTGATGAGTTAATCATATAGTTGTAGCATCAATTAAGCCTTAGATCAATGGTTTCTTGGGTCACTTGATGCAATGGTCGAACCTATACTGTAATTGATGGTTTTAACATATGAACTTGACCCAATGGTCAAGATCTAATGTTGATTTCACCAATAAAGTGGAATGATGGCTTGCTTTAACTGAACAATCGATTGTGGGTTTTACCTAGACCTGTCAAACGGGTGGGTGGGTTGGGTTTGGGTTGGGTCATTGCGGGTTTGGGTCTCGCGGGTGCGGGTCAAAAAGACCCAATGTTAAACGGGTGGGGAAGTAGCACACCCAAACCCGACCCAGCGGGTTGCGGGTCGCCCGCGGGTGCCCATATAATATGTGCACAGTGAAAAGATATTGCTTGTTTCTGCACTACGACAAAGAGTAGAATGATTCATTAATAATTTTCAGTGTAAACATAACAAAATGAGGGCAAGCTTCCACTACTTTTTGTGTCCAACATAATGTAATATCTATTATGATGTTTTGAAATAAAGTGTAAGAGACAAAATGAAAAATAACCATTTATGCAATGTACAATAAAAAAACTAAATGATATAGATGCTACAAATAGCATAACATATTACCATAACAATACTATATTTTGTCATCTTATGCTAAAAGTTCTTGATGTGTCATGTTCTTATGACTGTCCAATACATAAAGTGAACAGAATGAGAATATAATTGTTATAATTGAATATAAAACATGCATTATACTATATATTCGTTAGCATAAAAATAATATAGAAGTTAATGAATTTGTTTCCACTAGTGTAAACAATTAACAAAGGATATCAATAAAGAAAGTTAGACTTTAACTCTTTATATTGTATACATTACACATCATCAATTTAGTTAATTGATAAATGTACATGTGTTGCATGTCTTAAGAGTCATATAGATAATATATTTATATTAATATATTATTTAGTTTAATGGGCACTCGTGGATGCCCGCGGATCACCCGTGAAACCAACTAAATAAACGGGTGGGTATGGGTTTGGGTGATTTCTAGCGGGTGGCAAACTTTGCCACCCAAACCCAACTTAAACGAGTCAACCCGTGGGCGCCCACGGATTTTGACCCAATTTGACAAGTCTAGTTTTACCCTACTCTCAATGGAACTTTTTGTGTTGTTAATCAAGGGATGTCTAGGGTTAGATGGTGACTCTTTCTAGAGCATCAATAAAGGAATTCCTTGGTGGTTTGTCCAAGGTGTTTACTTATGTAAAAAACCAACGGTCTTACCTTTTAAACGTCCAATGGTTCTGGGTGACATTGTGGTATGGTGATATGGGTTGAATGATGACGGAACAAATGGAGGGTTACCCTTAATAAGGCAGTCTTACCTATTCACTCATATGAATAGAAGGGATGATAATCTTACTGTGTTGATATGTAACTGTAAATAGGTATAGCTTGTTATACCTAGCTTTAATATAACTAAATGATGGTAATTGAGTATGAATAGTCCTTGAATGACTAATGCAATCATGGACTACTCTATTACTGTTGTTGAAACCCTAGTATGCTATAACCCGATGGTTACACCTTGATTTATATGTGGGTTCATACTTGAGAATAGTATGGAATGTGATGGCGATTCTTCACCTTATACATCCATGATCCAATGGGGATATTGTGAGTTAGGGTTTGGGTATAAGTGTTGATTAGTAACATTGATATAATTTATCATGTTGAACCTAACTCTAATGCAAATAGATAAAGATGAGTATTCATGTTTATCATTCTTATATGATGGAATGATGGTGGAATAATCTCCATAACATGATCATAACCTTAATGTGTTAATTGGTGGCTATCATAGCCACATGGTTGATACTTTCTTATGCTAAACATGTGCATTATGAATATGATGAGTGTTAATCATATCTAGATTCCTTGCATGTTGATGTAATAAAGGAATGTTCTTAATGTTAATATAACCCTACTATGATTATTTATGAATATCTCCTAGCTCATTAATGCAATATTGTGCTGATCTGGTGTATTGTATGTTAGTGATGTTGTCAAGCCTTGTTATAAGGCATGCAAAGATAATGATGATCTTGCAGGGAATAATATGATGGTCTTAATGACCTTTGTGCATGGTTAAGCCCTGAATGAGGTGTAATCCTCTTGTGTTGATAAGGGTTGTTACCCTATGATATTGTGAAAAGGATTTACATCTTGTGATAGTATGATGGTCTTAGTGACCTTTGGGCATGGTTGAGCCCTGAATGAGTTGTAATCCTCTTGTGTTGATAAGGGTTGATACCCCGTGATATTGTGAAAAGGATTTATACCTTGTGATAGTATGATGACTAATGTGGTCTCATGCATGGCAAGTGAATAGTACCATGTGATGATGAGATGAGAAATAATGTTTCACACATTTTATATCTTTTAAAATTTGTGATATATATATGCTTTCTAGAAGTGAATTAGGGTTTGTATGTCCACTTGTTTGATGCATCCTTAAGTCACCAAATTGGAATAACTAATCAAGTGCAACTCTAATCATGTAGTGCCCTATGCCATAGATCCATCTGAGTGTCAGAACTTTCCAGATGGTGAAATAAGTATTCCTAAGGGAAAATCAGAGCAAATAATGTTGACTGTGTGAGGGTGGCAAGTTGAGGGTATATCCTTGTCATCCACAATGCATGTTGTCGAGGTTGGGTATGGTCATGCCTCATACATCTGATGTGATTGAGAATGGATGCGGTCGTATCTTGATGATTATATATGTGACAAGATTGCAGGACAACTGTGGTTATACCTCGGAAGGTAGGGTATGTGTACCCACCTCCTTTCACTAGTGTTGTGACTAGTAACAAGGACAGACTAGGTTGTTAGTAGCTTGAACTTATGTTTCATTGTGGCGGACCCGTACTGACCGAGGGTGAAGAAGATCTTAGGAGTCCAGATCTTCCTAGATCTTGTATGGCACTAATTTTGACTTAGCAGTGGTCAGGTGGATTTCGAGTGGTATCCTCAATTTCCTCAGGGCTTAATAAAAGATGTAATATAGCCGTGTAGCATATTTGTTTAGGGTTATACACAATGTTTCACATTGGATGATAACCCTTGTTTGTTATATTTACATAAAGATCATGCTTAGTGCAATCAATAGAGAGTAGATATATTTATTTTGTGGATATGCTTAAGATTGTAGATGCATATATATAGTATTCATGATTGTGTTGATAACTACATGGTTACTGCTGATTATAATCATGATGCTGGCTATCTCATGTTGTTAGTTATGTTTAGCATGCTAGCCATGCCTTTGTAACTAGAGATGCATATATTGATGATCATGCTTATCCAGATAGTTGTGCTTATGTTGTTAGATCCTCTTATAATGTTGATATGTTCAACCAATTACACATGCTAATGTTGTTAGCTATGCTATGTTTCTAGACTTGCTCATGATGTTAGATATGCATATGCTACTGAATTTCTTATATTATCAACAAGATAAAGGATGATAGTCTGGCTAATGATGATAGTTATTATCTACTCCCTTGTGCATTTTCTTAATCATTAGTGCTGCTGAGATTATTTGTTATATCTGATTAATTTTCTTAACTGTTTAATTACTAAAAAATGTTGTAATCAATAAATCTTGTTGGGACTGAGTCTCACCCTTGTGGTTTGCCACATTTTTTTAGGTAATCGAAAATGATGAAAACAAACATGCGGCATCAAGGAGGAGCTATAGTAATGAATCTTTGAGAAATTTGATTAGATGTCTACTGTGTCCTATAGTTGTCCCTGTACTCTCAAGTCCGGGTAGGAATAGTTTGTATATGGTGTTTGAAACGAATCGAAATTTTATTAGCATGTTAATGTTTGTTGTGTGTACAAATATTGTTCTCATGTGTATATATGTTGTGGCTAAGGTGATAGAACAATTTGTATCAAGTTCTTGGCATAATATGGATTTAAGAAAGATGTTGGGCTCTTATGCTAATGTTTCTGAGCGGGTTCTGACGTTGAAATTGGTTTTAGTTTACCCATATTTTTGGGTATGTGGTTTATCGGTGATTGATTGTGTTTATGTTTTGAGTAATTTTGTTTAGTGTAACAGGTTCTCAGAAGTTGGTATCAGAGCTTTGGGTTCACTGAGTCTGTAGGGACACTAAGAATTAAGACTATGATGATGTCTAAGTTAGGAACATGAAACAAAAACATGGTGCATACTGCATAATCTCAGTACTTGGATGCCCTGGCTAGGTATTCAATTATTGAAGAAAGGTAATTATGGAACTTTTAGATTATTACTTTGATCAAGTAGTCATTTTGAGACAATCTTAAGAGCATAATGAATAAGAAATCATGGTGTGAATATCTCAATCCTACCTCAAAGAAGATGGAAATTGCATCATAATATAACAAAAATTGAATGTTTGGTAACTATAAGAGAAAGATACAACACCATGAAATCTAAATCTGAATACAAATAAGGAAAAGAGGAGTTCTTGAAGATATGATTCAAGAAGATAATAAAGTAAAAGATAGATAAGTCTATGCTTATAAAGTGAATCAAGGTATGACATCCACATAAGATGGAGAGAACTCCTATAACAAGTACAAAATGAGAAGATGAATGGGAACAATGACAAAGGAATAAGTTGGAACCTGAATTAATCTCAGACCAACCAATGTATGTAAGAAAATTTTAATGAAAAATCAGCATGGCATGTGAAAGAAATTAAGGGAGATGATCCATGTTTAATGAAGAAAATGTGGAATATGATGATTTACTTGTTCATAAGTGGTTGAAAAACATAAGAAAATAAGACCACATACCCAAGTGTGATAAATAGTCATCAAAGAAGGAGTAATGAGATATGTTAATCATGATGATTCCTATGCTAATGGCAAGGAATCCAAAATGAAAAGGGTAAAATGATACAAAAGAAGTTGAAACTCACATAATGAAAATAGAATTGGTTACCTTTTTGCGAGTGGCCCTTGAAAAATGCTTCTATGATGTGGGAACTGTGTTTCCCTTTGTGTCTTTCCTTTTTAGGACACATCTTTGAAGTGGATCATTGCCACTTGGTATGTATGGATTCATTGTAAACATGAGGGTGGATAGCTTATTATAGCATAAGGTTGTTTGGACTATGGTTCTAAGATCATAAAGTATGTGATGATTTTGCTTTTGAGACTTCCAATAATTAGGAAGACTCCTCTTATATGTCTTGAGTTTTGTTATGTTGGTAAAAGTAGATGAGATAAGGATGTGAGTTCCTTATAGAACATGAGGTGGATACCAAGGTAATGAATCCTAGTATTCAAGATGTATCAATAATATGAGAAATATGTGAAGGTTGCAGATGTTTATTAAATGAACTTTGCAAGTATTCCTCTCCCATAGAGAGAGAGAGAGTTGATGATGATCCTATAAATGTTGTTTGGAAGGAAAAAACAAAAGTGATTCTATAATGTTGTGTATGGTTCAGTGATAGCTGGGAGAGACCACTATCAAGGATAGATGGTTTGTTGGTTCATAGATTTGTGATATCGTGTTCCTTTAAGATAAACCTATGATCAAATATCAATGTATAAGAGTTAGATTGGATGACATAATTCACATGACCATGACAAGCTTAGAGTTATGTCCTTTAGACTAACCAATGTACAAATAGAATTTATGAATAGAAGGAACAGATGTTCCAGTCATGTCATACAAGTTATATCAAGCTTTAAATGATGACATGTCAAAGTATTTCAAATATGGTCAAAAATATGATCAATATTTATTCAAAAACCTTAGGGTTTCCGAAGCAGCAATAGCTATGAGAACAAGTTGAACAAGAGTGAGACTGGGTTGATTAAATTTCTTTATTGGATCATGATATGTCTTCTAAGTAGGTTGTGTAAATCCTAGTAAGGTGAAGATAATGTTGTTGTTTCACTGCTAACAAGGTTGATTAGGAATGTTGTTTCCTTGTATGGAATGACAGATGCCAGCGTCAGCATTTCTTTTGATGCTGAAAAGGAACTGACAAGAGTTCTAGTGTCAGTGTATAAAAAAAGGGATGGATACATTGCCTTTTTTATGCTTCAAGGAATGGTATGGGACACATGGCATGATTGGTAAAAATCTAGCAAGTATGACTTTTGAGTAATGTGTTGATACCTTAGATATAATTTTAGGATGATAGCTAGAATTTAAAGTTGAACATTACTACTAGAGTTGTACAGATGACACAACACGTTTCTACATTCCATATTTAGAATGTCTTCTTAGATGGGGTTTTTTGTGCTGACCTAAGATGAGATATGTATGGATGATGTGACATCACCATGATATGCAAGTAACCATGTGAAGGTAAAAGAATGAGGTTCAAAGGAAGTACCCATCTATGTTTACCTTGAATTTTGGGGGAGAAATCCCTGTTAGGGGTTTATAGTTGTAAGTCCCCTATGCTTTCTTAATGAGTTGAATGAGACTAGTTATCATAATTGAATTATTATAACCCTAATATAACATTTTGATATACTTTGAAATCATAATACAAGCTTAAGTTTCTAATTTGGTCCAATTTGGACATTGTTTGAGCAAGTTATGCAATTTTAAGCACATTTTGGACTTTACTATAATTTACCCAATTCAGAGGTTTTCTTTGCAATTTATCACTTGCATTATGTTACATGGATATTATCTCATTATTCGTGAGCTTTTTGATCCATGGGGCTCCTATTTAAACATTGGTTTGATGGTGTTTTCTCCAAGGGTATTTTAGGGTTTACCCCTTCACGGATGAGCTACCTTTAGTAGCTATCAACTAATGAATTATTTGATTGACTGGGAAATTCGACAAAGGAAAGCTAAGAAGGTCTATACACATGCTGGGGGAGATTCTTGTGTGTGTTCTTGTATATTCTTAATAAATTAAGGCCATGGACACTTGGATAGATACTAGAACTTCAACCTTTTCTTTTTCTTTATCTTAAGGTTTCATATACTTATCCCCAAGCACCAAAACGAGCCATTTTCTCTCCACCAATTCCCTCCTTATCCCAACCTTGTTCTCCCTCGGTGCTGATTTGTAAATTTTTCTATCCAAGGAAGAAGAAATGGGGAAGTTCTTGGAAAAAGGATCTAGGGTTGCAATTGACTTCATTTTAGGGTTGAATAAGATTCCTTCTTGTGATCTTGACCTACAAGAGTAAGAATTCCCTTTTTTCCTCTGTCTATTTCTTTGTTATCCTTCTTCCTAGCTTTCTCCAGGTCATAAACTTGCTTTTCCATGGTAGAAATTGCTCTAAAGCTCTAAAACCCTACCTTTCTTGCTCCTTATGCTTAGGGTTTTCTCATTTGATGAAGAAAGGTGCTAGATGGACAAATTCATAGCTTATTCTTGGATTTTCTGCCCTACATGCTCGAGTTTTCTTCTATTTGGGGTTTCTTCTACTCATTAGAGGCAAGTTTATAACTTGCTCCACATTTATTGCTTACCATAAGCTTTCTAGATCATGTTCTGGGATTAAGAGAGAAAGATTTCTCTCCCCCTCTCCCATGCCCGTGGCCGAGGCCAAACGCCCGGGAGGGTGGTAAATCAATGCGGAAATTGGGATTCAAACCCGGGGCCCTTCATGAGGAGACACTGCGCTTGACCACTTGAGCCACTACTTGTCAGCTTCTAGATCGTGTTCTTGCTTGAAATGATGATCCATGCACTAAAAAGCTATGCTTGACTTGGATTTCGGTTTTTATAATGTTCCATGTTCTGATTTCAGTTATATATGAACCTATGATCATTTGTATGTTATTCCTAATGTATAATATGACTTAGATCAGGTTGCTTTGATAACCTATGGTGCGAAGAACCAATCAACCAATGGTCAATTTTAGGGTTTTAAGCTGATTTCTTCTATAAACCCATGACCCGATGATGGTACCATTGCAACAACCCTATGGTGTTGTCTATATGACAACTGATTATCGTGATCAAAGGTGTCATATGATGGTGACAACCTATGGTCACCCCCTTAGGTCAGGTTTTGTATCAATTAGAAGTTTAATGATCAACCATTAAGTACGCTACTGATGTTATCAATCAATGATGATATTAGCTTAATATTTGATGCTGATTAATAAATATAGTGTTGATCCAACAACCTATGGTGCCTTAATGGTCAATGATGATGGTGTATCAGATCTCCAAAATCTATGGTGAGTTAATCATATCGTTGTAGCATCAATTAAGCCTTAGATCAATGGTTTCTTGGGTCACTTGATGCAATGGTCGAACCTATACAGTAATTGATGTTTTTAACATTTGAACTTGACTCAATGGTCAAGATCTAATGTTTATTCCTCCAATAAAATGGAATGATGGCTTATTTTAACTGAACAGTCGGTTGTGGGTTTGACCCTACACTAAATGGAACTTTTTTTGTTGTTAATCAAGGGATGTCTAGGGTTAGATGGTGACTCTTTCTAGAGCACCAATAAAGGACTTACTTGGTGGTTTGTCCAAGGTGTTTACTTATGTAAACAACCAATTGTCTTACCTTTTAAACATCCAATGGTTCTGGGTGACATTGTGGTATGGTGATATGGGTTGAATGATGATGGAACAAATGGAGGGTTACCCTCAATAAGGTAGTCTTACCTATTCACTCATATGAATAGAAGGGATGATAATCACACTGTGTTGATATGTAACTATAAAGAGGTATAGCTTGTTATACCTAGCTTTAATATAACTAAATAATGGTATTTGGGCATGAATAGTCCTTGAATGACTAATGAAATCATGGAGTACTCTATTACTGTTGTTGAAACCCTAGTATGCTATAACCCGATGGTTACACCTTGATTTATGTGTGGGTTCATACTTGAGAATAGTATGGAATGTGATGGTGATGCTTCACCTTATGCATCCATGATCCAATGGGGATGTCGTGAGTTAGGGTTTGGGTATAAGTGTTGATTAGTAACATTGATATATTTTATCATGTTCAACCTAACTCTAATGCAAATAGATAAAGATGAGTATTCATGTTTAACATTCCTATATGATGGAATGATGGTGGAATAACCTCCTTAACATGATCATAACCTTAATGTGTTAATTGGTGGTTATCATAGCCACATGGTTGATATTTTCTTATGCTAAACATGTATATTATGAAAATGATGAGTGTTAATCATATCTGGGTTTCCTTGCATGTTGATGTAATAAAGGAATGTTCTTAATGTTAATATAACCCTTCTATGATTGTTTATGAATATCTCCTAGCTCATTAATGCAATATTGTGCTGATCTGGTGTATTATATGTAAGTGATTTTGTTGAGCCTTGTTATAAGGCATGCAAAGATAATGATGATCTTGCAGGGAATAGTATGATGGTCTTAATGACCTTTGGGCATGGTTGAGCTTTGAATGAGGTGTAATCCTCTTGTGTTGATAAGGTTTATACCCTGTGATATTGTGAAAATGATTTATATCTTGTGATAGTATGATGACTAGTGTTGTCTCATGAATGGCAAGTGAATAGTACCATTTGATGATGAGATGATAAATTATGTTTCACATGTTTTATATCTTTTAAAAGTTGTGATATTTATATGCTTTCTAGAAGTGAATTAGGGTTTGTATGTCCACTTGTTTGATGCAGCCTTAATTCACCCAATTGGAATAACTAATCAAGTGCAACTCTAATCCTGTAGTGCCCTGTGCCATAGATCAATCTGAGTGTCAGAACTTGCCAGATGGTGAAATGAGTATTCCTAAGGGAAACTCAGATCACATACTATTGACTATGTGGGGGTGGTTGAGGATATATCCTTGTCATCCACAATGCAGGTTGTGGAGGTTGGCTATGGTCATGCCTCATACATATGATGTGATTGAGAACAGCTTCGATCATATCTCAGTGATTATATATATGACAAGATTGGAGGAAAAATGTGGTTGTACCTCGGATGGTAGGGTATGCGTACCGACCTCCTTTCACTAGTTCCGTCACCGATACCAAGGACGAACTAGGTTGTTAGCAGCTTGAACTTATGTGTCACTGTGGTAGACCCGTACTAACTGGGGGCGGAGAAGATCTTAGGAGTCCATCTCTTCCTAGATCTTGTATGGCACTGATTTTCACCTAGCAATGGTCAGTTGGATTTTGAGTGGTATCCTCAATTTCCTCAGGGCTTAAAAAAATGTAGTATAGCCGTGTAGCATATTTGTTTAGGGCTATACATGACATTTCACATAGAATTATAACCCTTGTATATTGTCTTTACATAAAGATGATGCTTAGTGCAATTAAGAGATAGTAGATATATTTATGTTACAGATATGCTTAAGGTTGTAGATGTGTATATACAATAGCCATGATTGTGTTGATAATCATGCTACTACTGCTGATTATAATCATGATGTTCGCTATCTCATGTTTTTAGTTATGTTTAGCATGCGATCCATTCCTTTGTAACTAGAGATGCATATAATACTGATCATGCTTATCCAGATAGTTGTGCTTATGTTGTTAGCTCTTATTGTAATGTTGATATGTTTAACCAATTAGACATGCTCATGTTGTTAGCTATTGTAACATCCCTGACCTGGGTTATGCTTTAACCCTAGATGTTTTGCTTAATAAGGATAATTATATTATTTTCCTTATCCTTTGAAAAGTAATTAAGGCTCAAGAGGAACTTATGTTTCAATTTTGGTCCTATTTGAATAATGTTGAAACAATGTTTTACTTATTTTGGACTAAAGTGCAAATTACCCAAGTTGAGGGGTTATCTCGCAAATTTTACATGATAAAATTTTCCTCAAGTGTTGTAGCATCATAAGAATGAGAATGATGCAGAGGTATGGCTGGTGGTAGCCTGAGCACCGAGAAAGAGCTTATTAAGCAATGTTTGTGCATTAAAACCTAGTTTTGGTGTAATGTGCAATTTACCCAAAACCTAGGGTTCAATATGCAAAATACCACTTCTATAGAGTCCCTAATGGTTCTTGGTATCAATTAGAGACAATAAAATCAGAGGGGCATCTCATTTGAATCTCTTTGGAGGAGAGAGAATCTTGATATTAAAATAATCAAGATTTAAGCATAATTGAAACCCTAATTCAATTTAATGCAAAAATAAATATATTAATGGAAGATACCCTTCAATAAAAAATGAGAGGGTTTTAATATAAGAGTGGACATCTTTTTTCCTTGCAAAGGCAACGAAATATCTAAGTGAGTGGAGAGCCCACTCACATTAGTTAAAGAAAAAGTAATATCCACTCAATTTTGGATATTATTATTATGATGGTTAAGGTGCTTAATTTGTTTTCTTTTAATTCATGGATAATGAAGAGAAATTACAAGGTGAGGGAGATGGATTCGTATGCAAGGGATTGATGGGATTATGTGGCACCAATTTTGGGAATGAAAGGATTTTTATAATACTCTCTGTCTCATTGAAATTCCCTTATATACATCCCATTTCCAACTCAAATCAAAGGATTTTTCGACCCTTCTTTCTTTCCTTGCTTTGTCCGTGCATAAGGGAGCTTAGGAGAAACAGGAGAACTTCCCCCAACCTGTAGGTAAGCTCCAAAGTCATCTTCAACCTTGATTTCATGGTGGAAATCGAAATTCAATGCTTAATTTCTTCTTTTCTTCATTCAATCTTCAACCTTAGCCATTCATTTCATCCAAAGACTTGAGAATGGACCTTGGACAGTTGAGAAAGCTTCATTCATCATTGAGGACGTGAATCTTGAAGATTGGCTTCAACTTTGAAGGCAAGTTATATAACTTGAACCCTTAAATGTTATTATTACATTCAATTATTCATCACTTGTTGATTATTTTGTTCTTCTTGAAATTTCCTTTGATCAAATTGATAAAATTACCATAAGAATGGCAGTAGATTTTAAAGGATTGATGCTTGAAGATGATGATGTCATCTTAAGCACACACATCATCATAGAACATGTGCAAACGGTTTTTCTTTTTGGTGAACAAACGATCTCAAGACTGTTTGAGGTCAAGAGGACTCAAACCGTTTGAAGGTCAAATGATGATGTGGTTGGATGATGATTCAATGGTCTCAATTTGATCTAATTCCAATGGTTTCAATGTTGGAGGGTCCATTGATTACAAACCCTAGACCCAATAGATTGTTTCAGTTTCAAATCAATGGTTGATGATTCAGTTTCAAGACCGAATGGATGGATTTGGTTTCAAGACCGAATGGATGATTCGGTTTCAAGACCGAATGGATGGATTCATTTTCAAGATTGAATGGTTAATTTACTTCAAGATCGAATGGGTAATTGAGTTCAAAACTGAATGGGTAATGGATCTCAAGATCGAATGGGTAAATTGAACTTGAAAGCCATTTGGATACTTTGATCGTTTGAAGGAGTTGGCCGTTTGTAGGTTTAATGGTTTCAAAACCATTTGGGATTAATTATATTTTATTCTAACGGTTTCAAACCGTTTAAGGACCTTGAGGACAAGACTGTTTGATGGTCTAACAGTCTTAGACCGATTGAAGGTTTTGGGACCAAGACTGTTTAAGGTCTAACAATCTTCAAGACCGTTTGAAGGTTAAAGTACTTCAAGACCGTTTGAAGGTCAAGGTAATACAAGACCGTTTGAAGGTCTAATTGATTCAAACCATGTAAGTACAATTAACCCCATGATTGTTGATGATGTTTATCAAAGGTAATTACAATGGTTGTACCTTCAAGATACTTAAGTGATTAGTACCTTTTGAGTCGTTAACCTTTGATGCTTATGGAAGCAATGCCTCAATACACTATGGTAACCCTAAACACATGCATTTGAATAAAGGGTTAACCTAATCTAATCAAGTCAGATGTAATTAATATCCTAGAGAGGATAAGAGAGAGAGGTACTTATACATGAGTGATAATCATGTAGTGATTAATCCTCAACACTTTCTACATGAATAAAATATGTAATTAGAGTTTGATCCATTATGATGAGATCATGAAACCCTAATCGAAAAGGATGATGAACTCTAACCATAATTTAAGGTAAATATAGGTGAAACACTAATCTAGGGTGATGGTGTAACCCTAATTCAGGGTATTTAATGAAAAACCCTAAGTTAAAGGAATGCTTCATGAAAACCCTAATTTTGGGTAAAGCTACATGAAACCCTAATTTTAGGGGAAATGTTATAAGAAACCTTAATTCAAGGTAAGGATGTAATGTGAAATCCTGATACAGGGTAATGTGATATGAAACCCTAATCTAGGGTGATATTATGCATCATGAAACCCTAATTTGAAAACCTAACATTAATTTATGTATGGGGATGAGTAACCCTGATTGATATGAATTGGGAAACCCTAACCCTAATATAGGGTGATGTTATGTGAAACCCCAACATAGAGTGAGATTATGCAAAACCCTAGTTGATAAAGAAGGGAAACCCTATTCCTGATAATAGATAATCCTATATCAATAATGGTTGAATAAATCAAATGAGTGACTTATGACTAATACATTACATGGTATGTGATGAACTGGTGCATAAAGTATTACGATAAGAATTACCCTAACACAAGATAAGTTGATGAACTTAAGTAAGATCAAGGTGATGAGGGAAGTAAAACATTAGGATGTGATAGATATCACATTCAGCACCTCAAGATTGATACACATTGATGTACCCTAAATCCAGTATACTTGGATAAGTAACACATGAAGTGTGTCATGATAATTATTACACTAAGATGTAATGCACTTTGATAAGTGTAGGCTAAAATACCATGAGAAAGGGGGTTAAGACAAGGTAACAAAGTATGATGTAATTAATATTCTAAAAAAAGATGAGAGAGAAACTCATACTTTGTGTTGATTATCATTTAATGATAAATGATGAGAATAAATAAGTATGGTTGAATACTTGTGATATTAATGCATGCTCCTAGATGTGTGGAGCAATGAATTAGGGTTTGAATTGATAATATGAACTTGAAACCCTATTCGGCTATAAAGGGAAAACTCTAACCCTAATAGTTGTTGCCTAGTGAGAGGTGACAAGATGTTTAATGGGCCTTGTGATCCATGTGAATAGTTGTTGCCTAGTGAAAGGTGACAAGAGGTTTAATGGGCCTTGTGAGCCATGTGAATAGTTGTTTCCTAGTGAAAGGTGACAAGATGTTTAATGGGCCTTGTGAGCCATGTGAATAGTTGTTGCCTAGTAAAAGGTAACAAGATGTTTATAAAAGTTTCAAGTAAGCAATGATAATGTTCAAATAAACTAGGAAATAGAAACTTAGTAACATAATAATAATAATAATAATATTTATAATAATAATAATAAATGTATGCAATAATAATAATGAAATCTTAATCATGCATGCTTTATGCTTATAGCCAAATAAGGGCTATAGTGTTTTGAATAAGCTTAAAGGAGATAAGAGGAATACTTGAATTACATAAAGGATGTGAATAATTATGATGGCTTAGCCAAGGTTTAATACCTAGAAAAGGTGATACTGTATTCATTGATGATGCATAGGATTGGCATAGTTCAATACCTGGAATAATTGCACAGGATTGGTCATAACCCAATACCTGGAATAATATCACAGGATTGGTCATAAACCAATACCTGGAATAATATCACATGATTGGTAATAACCCAAAACCTGGAATAATTGCACATGATTGGTCATATCCCAATACCTAGAATAATATCACAAGATTGGTCATAACCCAATACCTGGAATAATTGCACAGGATTGGTCATAACCCAATACCTGGAATAATATCACAGGATTGGTCATAACCCAATACCTGGAATAATTGCACAGGATTGGTCATAACCCAATACCTGGAATAATATCACAGGATTGGTAATAACCCAATGCCTGGAATAATATCACAGGATTGGTCATAACCCAATACCTGGAATAATTGCACAGGATTGGTCATAACCCAATACCTGAAATGATATCACGGGATTGGGAATAATCCAATGCCTGGAATAGTTACACATGATTGGTAATATTCCAATGCCTAGAATGGTTGCACATGATTGGTAATAATCCAATGCCTAGAATGTTTGCATAGAATCGACATAGTCCAATGCCTGAACATAATATGATGATGTATACTCACATGACTGGAATAATTCAATATCTGACTAACAGATTGGCTAAGGCAACAGACAGAAATGAGAATGATACATGGATGACATACCATGATAATGAGTATCTCAGGATAAGCTTGAGATGTTTATATAATCAGATGGATAAGTGATATACATGTTCTTCATATTCCTTGTAAAGTAAATAAATGAATTACTGCTCTATTATAGATAGTTGCAATGATTTAAGATATGAGAATGTCTAAAATGCTTATCCTCCTATCAGTTTTATTGTATTAAACTGCAATAATAATGCAACTGGCGGAGAGTTATATCTCTCGCTAGGACAATTTCAATTGTCTCACCCCTGTGGGATCCAACGATTTTAGGTGGACGAGGACGAGGAGGTAAGAACCATACTACAGGGGAAGGACAACAACATCAAGGACAATAGTAACATCTCAGGAGGAGATACTGACTGTCGGGTCTTGTTGATAAGAGTCATATGTGTCGTCTCTGTACTCTCATGTCCTTGGAGTCATTACTTAGTGTTTTCATAATCGATATGAGATTTTGGTTTGAATGCCTTGAGGTTGTGTATTGCTCATGTGTAGACTTAAGATGGCAATTGATGTTTGTAATCCTTGAGAAGAGATGGTACATGGTATGTAAACGAGAATGTGCATGTAATACTTTGGTTCTTTTTGTTAAGAGAAGTGTTCAGAAAATCAGCCTAATCGTCCGAATAATCGGTTTTGGGGGTCTACCGCTCCAAATATGAATAATCGGCCTATAATCGGTCCAGGACCGATTAATCGGCCGTTCGGGGGAATAATCGGCCGATTAATCGGCGATTTTCAAAATCAAATGCTAGTAATATATTTTTTTACACTAATTTTTTCTAATACTACTATTGGTCATTACAATTACATTCTCTTCTTCCTCTTTACATAATTTGGTTTTCTCCTCATATTTTCTCAATAAGTTTATAGTTAATGTTTATTGAACTGATCCTTATCGTTGATGTTTTCTTCTCTAATTTCATCAATGTTTCTAATTACTTCTTAATGCAATATTAATGTTTCTAATTACTTATCAATGTTTCTTCTCTAATTTCATGAATGTTTCAAGTTACTTATTAATGCAATATTAGTCTATTACTTATCAATGTTTCTAATTACTTATTAATGCAATATTAGTCTATGACTTATCAATGTTTCTAATTACTTATTAATGCAATATTAGTCTGTTACTTATCAATGTTTATAATTACTTATTAATGTGATATTAGTCTATGACTTATCAATGTTTGTAATTACTTATCAATGTTTTCTTTTCTAATTGCATCGATGTTTCTAACTACTTATGAATTCAATATTAGTCTATTACTTATAATTGTTTCTAATTACTTATCATTGTCATTATTATATGGTCAATATATAATTTACATATATTTATGATTAATATTTAAAAAAAAATCAAAATCGATTAAAACTGAATATTCTCCCGCTTATACTCCTGCATACCGTATATACTCTATTCGGTGCCCTCTCCGCCCGTACACCGATTACCGCTTTTCATAACAATGGTTAAGAGTTTCCTGGAATTGGATCTCTTTGAAAAAGGTTTTAATTTTTAGTGATTTTTAGTAATCCGTAGCTAATGATCACTTCCGCTTAGTTAATGACGTTTTGTTCGAATGGTGTGTCACAATCAGTGGTATCAGAGCTTAAGGTTCGCTGAGTCTACAGAGACATAGGACTAAGGTGTTGAGTCTGTGTTAGTATCCTCCAGTATATCTTATAATGACTTCTGCTTATGCAGAAGAAGGGAGATAGCTTAAAGATGTCTGGAGAACACGAGGATCATGTTGTTGAAAGCAATGTTGCTGCACCAGTAGGAGGTGCAAGGGATCAGGCAAAAGAGGAATCAGTGCCTGAGAATCCCCATTTTGATGAAGTTATGATAGAAAACCCAACCTTTCATACTCTGTTTAGGGAATTCATGACCACAATGAGGCATATGGCAGACCGGATGCCAGTACCAGCACCTAGGGCACAAACTCCCAATGAGGGACATGGGTCTGGTAAGACTTTTAAACGACTACGTCGTATAGGATCTATAGAATATGCTGGGACAATTGACCCAGCAGATGTTGATCTATGGCTCACTGAGTTAGAAAAGGCTTTTAAGATCCTTAGTATTCCAGATGTTGACAAATTCAAACATGTTGTATACCTTTTGAAGGGTAGTGATGGCCATTGGTTGGCCATAGAAGAAGTAAAAAGGAACGATGAAGAGGTTAGTTGGGAGGAATTTCGTCAAGAATTCGTCAATAAATATTTTCCAAGAACATACTTAGGCAAAAAGATCTCACAGTTTGAGAAGGTTCTGTAGAGAACCATGTCAATAAATGAATATGAGGCTAGGTTTATGGAACTTTTACGGTTTTGTCCTCAAATGATTGCTACTGAGCAGGAGAAGATTCGATGTTTTGAGAAAGGACTGAATGATGAGGTGTCTATCCCGACAGCTGCATTAGAAAGTAGAGAGAGATTTGCCACATTTGTGGAGTCAGTTCGGAGAATAGAAAGGTATGTGACAAAGAAACATGAGGACAAAGGCAATAGAAGATGACAACTGACTCCATGTATTGGGTCAGATAAGACATTAGATAACCCGTGAAGGTAACTTGTCAGATAAAAAATTTCATTTTGAATTATCTTTCCTTTTTCCTTTCTCTGCCTATTGATTATAAGAAAGGTAGTTATTATTGAGCTTCCTTTAAGTAGTCCTATGAGGACATAAGGAAGGGATAAAAAGGATGCGAACCTATATTTAGGATAATATTCTCTGGTATGTTTTGAAATTTCTCTATGTAGAAGAGATGTAAAAGAAATACCCAGAGAAAATCTAAGATATTAAATAGTAAATTTAAAAAGATGTGAAATGTATGAAACATAATATGAAACAAATGCATACTACCTAATTTTAGTTCTTGAATGCCCTGGACAGGTATTCATCTATTGAAGGTAAGTTAAGTATGACACTCTTAGATTGCTATCTTTCTGATTACTCTGATCAAGTAGTCATTTTGAGACAATCTAAAGAGTATACTGAAGTCTGAGATGTGGCATGGATAATTCTACCACATCTTAATTGATATGATGAGATCTGAGTTAATCATAGATCAACTTATAAACAAAAGAGGATGTTTAGTATGATGTATACCCTGGTCCTTAGACCTAGAAGTAACAATGTTCATTAATGAACTAAGGGTTGGAATACCCTGATCTACTAATCATGATAATGATTATTCTGAGAGGTGGTGATATGTAATCATCTCTATAATTTCTATGATGAAGGCAAGGAACTTAAGAGGAAATATGATTGGATGACACATGAACAATTGAAAGTTCATCTAATAATCTGAGGAGATAATTTATGTTGGTTACCTGGAAGGGCCAACTGTGAATTCAGACCAGTTACATAAAATAGTATGGACATCACATGTTAGGGGTTTATGCTCCGCATAAACATAACATCGGTAATGATGTACTAATTGAAGGAAACGATAGCAAAAATCATGTCACATATTATAAGTTGAGATGGGTGATAAATCAGTGAGGCTTGACACCTGAATTAAATAAGGTATGTATAATGTTTCTCTAATTAAGAAAAGCATTATCTGACACAGAGTTGACTCTACAGTCGATAATGAAAAGGACAGTGGAGTATGTGTCATGTGGGACTGATTCAATGATAACCCAGTATGGAAGGACTTTGTGATGATCAAAGTTCTGTGGCCTCTCCATGACATTAAGATGTTAGTTGGAGGCTTGATGATATGATGAACAAATAATATTTGTTTCCCTTTTTACCTAGGATTTTGGGGACGAAATCCTTGTTAGGTGTTTATAACTTGTAACATCCCTGACCTGGGTTAGGCTTTAACCCTAGATGTTTTGCTTAATAAAGTTAATTATATTCTTGTCCTTATCCTTTGAAAAGTAATTAAGGCTCAAGAGGAACTTATGTTTCAATTTTGGTCCTATTTGAATAATGTTGAAACAATGTTTTACATATTTTGGACTAAAGTGCAAATTACCCAAGTTGAGGGGTTAACTTGCAAATTTTACATGATAAAATGTTCCTCAAGTGTTGAAGCATCATAATAATGAGAATGCTACAGAGGTATGGCTTGTGGTAGCCTGAGCACCAAGAAAGAGCTTATTAAGCAATGTTTGTGCATTAAAACCTAGTTTTGGTGTAATGTGCAATTTACCCAAAACATAGGGTTCAATATGTAAAATACCACTTCTAGAGAGTCCCTAATGGTTCTTTGTATCAATTAGAGACAACAAAATCAGAGGGGTGTCTCATTTGAATCTCTTTGGAGGAGAGAGAATCTTGATATTAAAATAATCAAGATTTAAGCATAATTGAAACCCTAATTCAATTTAATGCAAAAATAAATATATATTAATGGAAGTACCCTTTAATAAAAAATGAGAGGGTTAAAATTGTATAAGAGTGGAAGTCTTTGTGCCTTGAAAAGGCAACGAAATATCTAAGTGAGTGGAGAGCCCACTCACATTAGTTAAAAAAAAGTAATATCCACTCAATTTTGGATATTATTATTATAATGGTTAAGGTGCTTAATTTGTTTTCTTTTAATTCATAGATAATGAAGAGGAATTACAAGGTGGGGTAGATGGCTTCGTATGCAAGAGATTGATGGGAGTATGTGACACCAATTTTGGGAATTAAAGGATTTTTATAATACTTTCTCTCTCATTGAAATTCCCTTATATACATCCCATTTCCAACTCAAATGAAAGGATTTTTCGACCCTTCTTTCTTTCCTTGCTTTGGCTGTGCATAAGGGAGCTTAGGAGCAATAGGAGAACGTTCCCCAACCTGTAGGTAAGCTCCACAGTCATCTTCAACCTTGATTTCATTGTGGAAATCGAAATTCAATGCTTAATTTCTTCATTCCATCGTCAACCTTAGCCATTCATTTCATCCAAAGACTTGAGAACGGACCTTGGAAAGTTGAGAAAGCTTCATTCACCATTGAGGACGTGAATCTTGAACCTTATATTCAACTTTGAAGGCGGGTTATATAACTTGAATCCTTAAATAATATTATTACATTCAATTATTCATCACTTGTTGATTATTTTGTTCTTCTTGAAATTTCCTTTGATCAAATTGATAAAATTACCATAAAAATGCTGTTGTGGTTGGATGATGATTCAATGGTCTCAATTTGATGTAATTCCAATGGTTTCAATGTTGGAGGATCCATTGATTGCAAACCCTAGACCCAATAAATTATTTCGGTTTCAAATCAATGGTTGATGATTTGGTTTCAAGACCGAATGGATGGATTTGGTTTCAAGACCGAATGGATGGATTCATTTTCAAGACCGAATGGTTAATTTACTTCAAGATCGAATGGGTAATTGAGTTCAAAACCGAATGGGTAACGGATCTCAAGATCGAATGGGTAAATAGAACTTCAAAACCGTTAGGATACTTTGACCGTTTGAAGGATTTGACCGTTTGGAGGTTTAACAGTTTCAAAACCATTTGGGATTAATTATATTTTATTTTAACGGTCTCAAACTGTTTAAGGACCTTGAGGTCAAGATCGTTTGATGGTCTAACGGTCTTAAGACCGATTGAAGGTTTTGGTACCAAGACCGTTTAAGGTCTAACGGTCTTCAAGACCGTTTGAAGGTTAAAGTACTTCAAGATCGTTTGAAGGTCAAGGTACTTCAAGACCGTTTGAAGGTCTAATTGATTCAAACCATGTAAGTACAATTAACCCCATGATTGTTGATGATGTTTATCAAAGGTAATTACAATGGTTGTACCTTCAAGATACTTGAGTGATTAGTACCTTTTGAGTGGTTAACCTTTGATGCTTATGGAAGCAATGCCTTAAAACACTATGCTAACCCTAAACGCATGCATTTGAATAAAGGGTTAACCTAATCTAATCAAGTCTGATGTAATTAATATCCTAGAGAGGATGAGAGAGAGAGGAACTTATACATGAGTGATAATCATGTAGTGATTAATCCTCAACACTTTCTACATGAATAAAATATGCAATGAGGGTTTGATCCATTATGATGAGATCATGAAACCCTAATCAAAAATTTTGATGAAATCTAACCCTAATTTAAGGTAAATCTAGGTGAAACCCTAATCTAGGGTGATGGTGTAACCCTAATTCAGGGTATTTAATGAAAAACCCTAATTTAAAGGAATGCTTTATGAAAACCCTAATTTTGGGTAAAGCTACATGAAACCCTAATTTTAGGGGAAATGTTATAAGAAACCTTAATTCAAGGTAAGGATGTAATGTGAAACCCTGATACAGGGTAATGTGATATGAAACCCTAATCTAGGATGATATTATGCATCATGAAACCCTAATTTGAAAACCTAACCCTAATTTGTGAATGGGGATGAGTAACCCTGATTGATATGAATTGGGAAACCCTAACTCTAATATAGGGTGATGTTATGTGAAACCCCAGCATACAGTGAGATTATGCAAAACCCTAACTGATAAAGATGGGAAACCCTATTCCTGATAATGGATAATCTTATATCAATAATGGTTGAATGAATCAAATGAGTGACTTATGACCAATACATTACATGGTATGTGATGAACTGGTGCATAAAGTATTATGAAAAAAATTACCCTAATACAAGATAAGTTGGTGAACTTAAGTAAGATCAAGGTGATGAGGGAAGTAAAACATTAGGATGTGATAGATATCACATTCAACACCTCAAGGTTGATACAAATTGATGTACCCTAAGTCCAATTACTTGGATAAGTAACACATGAAGTGTGTCACGATAATTATTACATTAAGATGTAATGCACTTTGATAAGTGTAGGCTAACATACCATGAGAAAGGGGGTTAAGCCAAGATAAAAAAAGTATTGTGCAATCAATATTCTAAAAAAAGATGAGAGAGAAACTCATACTTTGTGTTGATTATCATTTAATGATAAATGATGAGAAGAAATAAGTATGGTTGAATACTTGTGATGTTAATGTATGCTCCTAGATGTGTGGAGAAATGAATTAGGGTTTGAATTGATAATATGAACTTGAAACCCTATTTGGCTATAAAGGGAAAACTCTAACCCTAATAGTTGTTGCCTAGTGAGAGGTGACAAGATGTTTAATGGGCCTTGTGAGCGACGTGAATAGTTGTTGCCTAGTGAAAGGTGAAAAGAGGTTTAATGGGCCTTGTGAGCCATATGAATAGTTGTTTCCTAGTGAAAGGTGACAAGATATTTTATGGGCCTTGTGAGCCATGTGAATAGTTGTTGCCTAGTAAAAAGTAACAAGATGTTTATAAAAGTTTCAAGTAAGCAATGATAGTGTTCAAATAAACTAGGAAATGGAAACTTAGTAACGTAATAATAATAATAAATGGATGCAATAATAATAATGAAATCTTAATCATGCATGCTTTATGCTTATAGCCAAATAAGGGTTATAGTGTTTTCAATAAGCTTAAAGGAGATAAGAGGAATACTTGAATTACATAAAAGATGTGAAGAAGTATGATGGCTTTGCCATGGTTTACTACCTAGAAAAGGTGATATGGTATTCAGTGATGATGCACAGGATTGGCATAGTTCAATACCTGGAATAATTGCACAGGATTGGTCATAACCCAATACCTGGAATAATATCACAGGATTGGTCATAACCCAATACCTGGAATAATATCACAGGATTGGTAATAACCCAATACCTGGAATAATTGCACAGGATTGGTCATAACCCAATACTTGGAATAATATCACAGGATTGGTCATAACCCAATACCTAGAATAATTGCACATGATTGGTCATAACCTAATACCTGGAATAATATCACAGGATTGGTCATAACCCAATACCTAGAATAATTGCACAGGATTGGTCATAACCCAATACCTAGAATAATATCACATGATTGGTAATAACCCAATGCCTGGAATAATATCACAAGATTGGTCATAACCCAATACCTGGAATAATTGCACATGATTGGTCATAACCCAATACCTGGAATGATATCACAGGATTGGTAATAATCCAATGCCTGGAATGTTTGCATAGAATCGACATAGTCCAATGCCTGAAAATAATATGATGATGTATACTCACATGACTGGAATAATTCAATATCTGACTAACATATTGGCTAAGGTCAACAGACAGAAATGAGAATGATTCACAGATGACATACCATGATAATGAGTATCTCAGGATAAGCTTGAGATGTTGATATAATCAGATGGATAAGTGATATACATGTTCTTCATATTCCTTATAAAGTGAATAAAAGAATTACTGCTCTATTATAGATAGTTGCAATGCTTTAAGATATGAGAATGTTCTAAACTGCTTATCCTCTGATCAGTTTTATTCTATTAAAATGCAATAATAATGTTTTTGGCAGAGAGTTATATCTCTCGCATGGGACAATTTCAATTGTCTCGGCCCCATGGGATCCAACGTTTTTAGGTGGACGAGGACGAGGAGGTAAGAACCATACTACAGGGGAAGGACAGTAACATCAAGGACAGCAGTAACATCTCAGGTGGAGATACTGACTATCGGGTCTTGTTGATAAGAGTCCTATATGTCGTCTCTGTACTCTCAGGTCCTTGGAGTCAGTACTTAGTGTTTCATAATCAATCTAAGATTTTGGTTTGAATGCCTCGAAGTTGTGCATTGCTCATGTGTAGACTTAAGAGGGCAATTGATGTATGTAATCCTCAAGAAGAGATTGTACATGGTATGTACTTGTAAACCAGAATGTGCATGTAATACTTTGGTTCTTGTTATTAAGAGTTTCCTGGAATTGGATCTCTTTGAAAAAGTTTTTTAATTTTTAGTGATTTTCAGTAATCCATTGCTAATGATAGCTTCCACTTAGTTAATGAAATTTTTTTCGAATGGTGTGTCATAGCTATGCTATGTTACTAGACTTGCTCATGATGCTAGATATGCATATGCTACTGAATTGCTTATATTATCAACAAGATAAAGGATGATAGTGTGGCTAATGATGATTGTTATTATCTGCTCCCTTGTGCATTTTGTTAATCATCAGTGTTGCTGAGCTTATTTGTTAAGTCTGATTAATTTGCTTAATTTTTTATTTACTTAAAAATATTGTAATCAATAAATATTGTTGGAGGTTATATCTCGTACTGGGATTGTGTCCAACCCTTGTGCTTCGCCACATTTTTTTAGGTAATCCAAAGTGACAAAAACAAACATGTGGCAGAAAGGAGGAGCTATAGTAATGAATCTTTGAGAGTGTTGATTAGATGTCTAGTGTGTCCTAGAATCATCCCTGTACTCTCAGGTCCGAGCAGGAATAGTTTGTATATGGTGTTTCAAACAAATTGAAATTTAGTTAGCATGTTAATATTTGTAGTGTGGCATATACAAATATTGTTCTCCTGTGTATATATGTTGTGGCTAAGGTGATAGAACAATTTATATCAAATTCTTAGCATAGTATGGATATAAGAAAGATGTTGGGCTCTTATGCAAATGTTTTTTAGTGGGTTCTGATGTTGAAATTTGTTTTAATTTACCCATTTTTTGGGGTATGTGGTTAATTGGTGATTGATTGTGTTTTATGTTTTGAGTAATCTCATTTAGTGTAACGGGTTCTCACACTAGAGGTGGGTGAATAGAGCTACAAAATTTCTCATAAGATAGATTAGACCTTCAAATTATATTAAATTGAAACCAATAGCTTAAGTGCAATTTGAAGTCCTAACTAACAAACATAGAAAGGATGAGAGAGATTGATAGCAAACACTTGATAAGGCCAATTCCAAACTAGGACAAAGTCAGTCCACTACCTAGAGTGGTCAACCTCTAGGACTTTGCATGTGATTTTCTCTGTATGATCACCAATAAGAGTTACAACACAAGACCACCAAAGGACTTACCCATCCAAGTACAAAGAGTATCCCACCTTACCCAAGGACTTACCCACTTTGCAAGAGTCTTCAACCTTCTTCCAAGGTCTTACCCACTCTAGCACAAGTCTTCCACCTTGAAGGGCTTTTCCATTCTTCTTGGATCTTTAGCCTTTGCCTTCTCCTTCACCTAGATAAGATCACCACCTCTTCATCAACCTTGAACAGGAACAACAATAGCTCTACACCTTCACTCATAGTATCTTTCTTCACCTTTGCTTCATGTAGGAAAGGGGTAGGGAAGATGGAGTAGATGATATCTCTACATGCACAAGGGAGTAGCTCTCTTACAACATGCGTATCTCACTCATAATCATGAAATGATGTGTAAACTAGAGAGATAAAGGGGCTCAAGGAGTTGCAACACACTCAACTATAGTAAGGACTTAGAATAGCATGAATGAGAAAACTTGGAATGAACTCCAAGGGGTCCTATTCATAGCTGGAGGTGTTCCCTTGAGTTGGGGATCACTTAGGGTCGAAATATAGCCATTTTCCACAATGCAACTGATATATTTTCAACCAAAACAACTCACCAATGGTTATAATCACTTTTGTTCATTTTTTGTACAGTACATTCGGTCGAGTTTTAATAAAGGTAACTCAATCGATCAACTAAAACACAAAGCTAATTTTCAAACTATCGGTCAAGTTTGTTCTGGTAAACTCGACCGATGAGATAATATTTAGATTTGCTCATTGATTCAGTTAGTCGAGATATGTGAGTGTATAAGTAGACCGATGGGTCATCTTCAAAAAATCCATTATAGGATCGGTTGAGTTTCCAACTCGACCAATGAACAACCTGTGACAATTTTTCTAAGTTAACTTTTGAGTGATTAAACCTTGGTATTAAGTGTCCCACATATTTTTTTCATCTTAGTTACAAGTGATATCATCAATACAAGTGATTACAAAATTCTTCTAAGGTCGTTTGAAGTGATTTCCCTAATAACACACTTGCATTGCATTTGACTTGAACTTGAACAAGCTAGGGCTTGTGTAATTTGATCATTTTCATGTCCCTAAAGCCTGAAATCAATCTTGAACAAACATATTAGATACATAGGAATGGAATGGTTAAGTCATTATCGAAATATGGGCAATGTATAACTCTTAAGTCGACATTCTCCCCCTTTTTGACAATGACAAACCATTCCACAATCATATTGAAAAGGATAGTTGAAATTATACCTTTGCCTTGTGAATTGTAAAGGGATTCAAGATTTAAACAATGTGAATTGCTCCCCCTCAATCTATGCTTACTTTAGCTTGCTTAGTTAGTCTATGTACACAAAGAAACATAACATACATATACTATATGGTCCTTTAGAAAGTCACATGATAAAGTATATAATAAAGCATATAATGAACAAGCATCAATAAGGAGCTTAAATTTAGCATTTTTTAGTTTTAACTATTTCAAGCTCTTTTTGGCAATTTCGGTTTTCTTCCTCAAGATTCTCAATACTCTTAAGGTAGATACCATTATCAACTTCAACCCCATTGTATTGGAGCTCAAGATCAAGGTATTTCCCTTGCAAATTATCAATACTCTCAATATTGGTTTTCTCATTCAATTCAAGAATTTCAAGTTTAGCATATAGATCATCAATGATTTTTCCTAACCATTTTCTTTTAGATTTACATTTAGCAAAAGATGAATGGATAGAGTTAAGAATGTCAATAACAACTTCCTTAGATAAGTCATGCAAGCTTAGCTCACCTACCTGGCCATTTTTTTCACTAGTAGAGGCCATGAGTGGAAGGTGGCACTCTCCATCTTCTTAAGAGCTTGAGCTGCTTAAAGATGAAGCTTCCCAAGATGCATGAGTTGCATTCTTGTCTCTTCTCCTTCTTGCCCTTTGCCTTGTATTTTCTCTCCTTATTGTACCCTTCTTCCTTCTTTGAACTTCCCTTATGGTGTGACTTTCTTGACTTGGGACATTCACTCTTGCAGTGCCCCTTTTGCCCACACTTGTAGCATCTCGGAGTAGAAGAGGAGGAGGCTTGCTTTCCCTTAAAGTGTTTTTGCCCTTGATGTACTTGGCTTCATGCTCACTTGGGCCATCATCTTCACTAGAGGAGGAGGGAGAAGTCTGACAATCAAGTTGTTGTTGAAGGATGACCGCCTCCACTTATTCTTTGAAAGCACTATATTTGATCTTCTTGGCTTCCTTCTCTTCTTGCTTGGCTTCTTATTCTAGCTTATCAAGCCTAGGCTCATGGGCTTGGAGGTTTCCAATGAGCTTTTCGGTTGGGATGTCACCAAGGCTCCTCACTTCTTCAATGGAGGTGACCTTTGACTCACATCTCTTTGGTAGAGTCCTCAAGATCTTGGTGTTGATTACACCTCTATCCAAATTGTTGCCCATAGCTGCCAACCCATTGATGATGACATTGAGTCTTGAGTACATCTCCACAATCCCTTCTTTCTTACCCATCTTGAAGTTCTCCAGAATGTTGTTCAACATGTAGATCTTTGCATCCTTGACATGCTTTGTGCCTTCATAGGTGATGCACAATTTGTCCCAAATCTCATAGATGGTGTCCCAAGATGATATTCGATTGAATTCCATTGGGGTGAGGGTTGCATAGAGGATGCTTATGGCTTTGGCATTGAGTTGGGCTTCTTTGAGTGCATCTTCACTCCATGTTGAAACAGCTCTGGTTGGCTCCTTGTAAGGTGTAACCATTACCTTCCACATGTCAAAGTTCATGCCTTGAATGTAGAACTGTATACACCACTTCTAATAGAGGAAGTTGGTGCAATCAAAGACCAGAGGACGCATGGAGAAGCTTCCCTCTAGGTTGAGAGAACTAAGTAGATTTTCTCCCATCTTCTCATCTCGTGGGAGATTTTTGGAGAAGATCCTTGGCTCTAATACCACTTGTTGGATCTAGGGCTCAAGACGGGGGTGAATAAAGCTACAAAATTTCTCACAAGATAGATTAGACCTTCAAATTATATCAAATTGAAACCAATATCTCAAGTGCAATTTTAAGTCCTAACTAATAGGAATAGCAAGGATGGGAGAGATTGATAGCGAGCACTAGACAAGGTCATGTAGAGTGGTTCCACTCTCCAATCTAGGAGAGAGTTAGTCCACTACCTAGAGAGGTCAACCTCTAGGACTTTGCAAGTGCTTTTCTCTATTAATCACCAATAAGAGTTACAACACAAGACCACAAAAGGACTTACCCATCCAAGCACAAAGAGTATCCCACCTTACCAATGACTTACCCACTTTACAAGAGTCTTTAGTCTTCTTCCAAGGTCTTACCCACTCGAGCACAAGTCTTCCGCTTCAAGGACTTTTCCGCTCTTCTTGGATCTTCAGCCTTTGCCTTCTCCTTCATATAGAGAAGATCACCACCTCTTCATCAACCTTGAATAGGAACAAAAATAGCTCCACCTTCACTCGAGGTAGCTTGCTTCACATTTGCTTCATGGAGGAAAGTTTTAGGGAAGATGGAGTAGATGAGAGCTTTAAATGCACAAGGGAGTAGCTCTCCTACAACATGCCTATCTCACTCATAATCATGAAATGAGGTGTAAAGAAGAGAGAGAAAGGGGCTCAAGGAGTTGCAACACACTCAACTATAGCAAGGACTTAGAATAGCATTAATGAGAAAACTTGGAATGAACTCCAAGGGGTCCTATTTATAGCTGGGGATGTTCCCTTGAGTTGGGGATCACTTGGGGTCAAAATATTGCCATTTTCCACAATGAAACGAATCTATTTTCACCCTAAACAACTCACCAACAGTTATAATCGCTTTTTTTGCATTTTATGTATAATACATTTGGTCAAGTTTTAATAAAGGTAACTTGATCAATCAACTAAAAGACAAAGCCAATTTTCAAACTATTGGTCAAGTTTATTCTGGTAAATTTGACCGATGAGCTAAAATTTGATTTGCTCAGTGATTCAGTCAGTCGAATTCTATGAGTGTACAACTAGACCGATGGGTCATCTTCAAAAAATCCATCATAATATCGGTCGAGTTTCCAACTCGACCGATGAACAACCTGTGATAAATTTTCTAAGTTGTCTTTTGAGTGATTAAACCTTGGTATTAAGTGTCCCACATATTTTTCTCATCGTATTTACAAGTGATATCATCAATATAAGTGATTACAAAATTCTTCTAAGGTCATTTGGAGAGATTTCCCAAATAGCACACTTGCATTGCATTTGACTTGAACTTGAACATGCTAGGGCTTGTGTAATATGATCCTTTTCATGTACCTAAAGCCTGAAATCAATCTTGAACAAACATATTAGATACATAGGAATGGAATGGTTAAGTCATTTTCAAAATACGGGAAATGTATAACTCTTAAGTCAACACGTACATGAGCTCTTATAAGGAAAATATAGCATATTAAATGGGCACACAACACAAGTTGAGTTACTAGTTTCAAAGTTCAATAATTTCTTGATGATAAATTAGGTCCAAAGTTCACATATGATTAAGTTACAACACTTATAGTCATGATAGTACATAACAAGGCATATAAGTGGTCCAAGGCATTAATTATAGTGTAGTTTAATGATTTAGGGATAAAAAATGATCATTTTACAATATGAAACAAGAATGAATGGAGGAGGAGGGAGAGGATAAAAATAAACCTAAGGAGGAGAGCAAACATCAGAGGAGGAGAAAGAGGAGGAAGGTTGACGACCAATGACGTTAACGATTAACAACAGAGAAGAGGAGGAAGGCGGTGACAATCACTAGCAGAGCAACGCCGATGAGCTTTGATGGTGGCGACCAACAACAACGATGAAGAGCAACAGTAATGGTGTGGTGGAGAGGAGATATCGCAATCACTGTGATGGCAGAAATCAACATTAGAGAAGAGGAGGAAGGTGGCAATGATCACCATCAGAGCAACGCTGGCGAGCTCTGGCAGTGAGCTTGAGTTGCGGCGACCAACAATAGCAGTAATGGCACGACGGAGTGGAGATAGTTCAATCGTCGGAGTAGCAATATACATGAAATGCAGGTAGGATAGAGGGGAGAAAGGGTTTGTCAGGGTGTTAAGTAAGACATATACCATTGGTTATAGGTGAACGACCTTTGATGAATCTTGCAACCCACAAGCAATTCTTAATAGGTCTTTATGGGGGGTTATTCTTACTGTAACCGATGATAAATCTCAATTGGGGGTGGAATAAAATTTGCTGGATGATTGGCACAAAAAACTTTATCGTCGGTCCCTCAGTAAAGAACCTCCGACAAAGGTCAATTCATTCCCCAAACTAGATGGTGCATGCACATCTTTATCCCGTTAGTGTTTTTTTAGAAGAAAAGGTTAATAAAGGTACATTGGAAGCAAATGCAATGCTCCCAAATTATTTGCACGAAATTCCATTTTTGTGGTTAATGTATAGCGAAAAAGACAGTTGCTAACCTTGGACCATTAGTAGAAGTAACACAGTCAGTTTATCTTACAAATATAACCAACATTATATCCCCTATCTGTAATAATCTCAATTTCAATAGGTAAAACTGCCTCTGTTCCATAGACTAGGGAATGTGGTGTAGCTCCTGTTAAAGTTCTAATGGGAGTCCTATATGCCCATAGGGCTAATGAAAGTTGTTTGTGCCAGTCTTTGGATGGTCGGATGGTCTTCTAGAGGATTTTTAATATTCTTATTGGTATCTTATATTGCCCCATTTGTTTGAGGATGGTATGGAGAAGTATGATGTTGCCTTATTCCAAAGGAATCAAGGTACTCTTTCACATACTTAGCCACAAAATCGGTGCCTTAGTTAAAAATATCATGTGGAACACCATAGTACATAATGATGTTATTATCAAGAAAATTAATCACTTATGATGTGGATTCTACTGATACATATATGGCCTCCACCCATTTGGTAAAATAATCGATTGCAAATAAGATGAAGTAGTGACCATTTGATGCTTTAGGGTGGATCATTCCAATCATATCAATGCCCCAAACTACAAATGGCCAAGACTTGATCATATTATATAGGTGATTAGGTGATGAATGGATATGATCAACATGTAATTTGCAAACTCGACACTTGAGAACAAACTGACAGTAGTTCATCTCTATCATACTCCAAAAGTAGCCTAATAGTTGGAATTTCTTAGAAAGTTCCATACCACCTGCACAAAATTATGGCATGATGGTCATCTGAGGAGGAAAAACATACAAGTGGGAGACCAAGTTCTACTTTTTAACTCAAGACTGAGATTGTCCCCAAGGAAACTTCATTCTTGTTGGTCTGGACCATACACTGTCAAGAGAACCTAACCACATGGTGCCTTCATTTTATGGAGTGAAAAGTTGAGAGAGTTTGTGGCAAATGGCCAACACTTGAAGAGATATTTCACTATAGCTGACATGAGCATTGAAGCATCACGAAATCATACCAGACCTGTATATATACCAAAAAATTAAAAGAAGCCTGTCGATCCAATGACATAAAACAAAAGTGCTTGTTGAGAGGCAACCCGATCCTTACTTTAGCTTTTACTTTCAGTTTTGAATTAGAAAATTTTGCACCCAGTAGATAATGCATCGCAAGATGCAATTTGAAGTTTTGATAGTTTTCATTTTTGAGATTTTAGATGGAGGAAACGTTGCTAAGAGGAACACAACCGCATCTGGTGGTCCAACCAACACTATTTTCCCCTCCATCTCAGATTTAGAGTTTTTTCGGGATGATCAAGTTTCTAAGTTCGGGGTGGAGGGTGGGTGGTATGTACTTTACTCTCCACCCACACCCATCAGTTTTAGACTTAAGATTCCATCATTACAATTTTAAAACAATTTTGATAACAAATTTTAAAATTTTAAAATCATTAGACCCTACTTATTCGAAGAAAAGCCTCAAGAAGGACAATTTATGAAACTAGCCAATGGTTAGAAATCACCATGTGAAGCTTATGAATCCTAACATCATGATCCTTCAGTAAATATGGCGAGTATCTTTTGAATTGAGAGGGATCAAACTCACTGTGCTTCCTAACTGACTAGGGGAATAATAGCATGGAATCTCCACTGGATCCCCATCAAGTCATTATTTGAGCATAGTATGATAAAGAGAACAACTCGATGCACTGAATTGTAAATTGAGTTGCATTATGATCTAAACTCTCTTCTACACTTCTTCTACCATCTTCATACCCCTCCATCCAACAAAAAGAAACAAAAAGGCATAAAAATAGTGTCAAACCCTAAGTTCGTGGTGGCACACGACCACTCTCTTTATTCACTTCTTCCACACCCCTCTCTATGTAATAGGGGCGTACCACCAAAAAGAAAAAAAGGATGCCACTGTGCACACAAGAAAAAAAAGAATGCAATCTCGAGTCTAATAGAGGAGAGATTCACATAAAAAAAGAGTCACAATCAATGTAATTGCAACCATATAATAAAAATCTCAAGTCAAATAGAGGAGAGTTTTACTACTTCCTTCCATACCCCCCTTCAATCCCTTTTCCACATACAGGCACAATGAATGCCTCTTTTTTGCCACTCTCTTGAAAAACACCAGTGTCAGATAAAGTGCACACTTGTTGTTCTGTGAGTATCTTTGGACTCTTACAAAGCTTTTAGACATGCTTGATGTTGGAGAAAGTGGGGAGGACGTGCTTTTGGGAAATGAACTCGAGAACGAAGATTTTTAAGATGTGTTCAGTGATCTCAGGATGTTGGGATGCTCAGCCATACAAAGTAGAAAAGAAACAAACGTGATGTGAAGATGAAGCAATCACAAGTATTGAAAGTATTCAATTGGCGACTGTTTCTAATTCTGTGTTACTCAAGGATGAGCAACATTTAAGTTTGAGTTGTTTTGATTATTGCATATTCATCTTAATTTGAGTCACCATTTTTGACCCAATATTGCAATAAAAGCTCTCATAAGCCCCCTGAATCTGCTCATATACAATTTTCCTCAGTTTCAGATGATTACTTGGAGTTTTGATCAAATTCATTCATCTCCATTGCAGGATTAAGCATCACACTATGTGCATTAGTTTTTATCAGATAATTGGGAACCTATTTTTGATGGCCAGTCCCTTCATCAAAAAGCACCCTCACCATTCAGAGGATTCATCGACGCAAGCCCATCGACCTATAGCAATAGCCCTCCTCCCACTGTGGGGTTGGGTTTGTTCCATGATGTTGCGACTGCGGCCAAGATGACATGTCGATCGACACTCGACACGACCAGCCCCATCTCGACACGGTCGGGCTGAGGTCAAGGTAGCGTGACTATGACAATCACCTCGACTCCGGCCACCTTAGCACAGTCGGGCGCACACCTAGCACGGTCAAGTGCACACCTGGCACGGTCGTGCTGAGGAGTACTGTGACCGCTAGTGAAGGCAACAACAATGACAACTAAGTCAGTGCTCCCCAAATTTGTACCTATAAATAGACGACCCCCTCTTTCATTTGAGGCATCGCTTCCGCTCCATCCACTCTGACAGGCTACCGCACTATGCTCAAACAAGGAAGATAATCTCCTCCACGAAAGACTACCTCTATGGTGTCCTTCTACTTCGACATCTCTACTCCCTCAAGATCTATCTCCTAGCCATGCAAGTTGTGGTATTTCAGATCGTACCACCCTCTTCCATCAGCCATCCACTCTTCCATCTCATGTGAGAAAGAGCACCAGAAGATAAGAAAAAAGGAGAGAGAAGATCATCCTAGTGTGTCTTGGCATTCTTCCCCTCCTCATCCAAATCTACCATGCCATCATGTAGAAGACCATTTCTCCAACGAGCTACAATCATCTTCTTCACCATGACCATGGCGGAATCCTCCCTCTCTTGTTCTTTTGTTTCTATCATGAGGAGCGAGTAGTCCATTTAGCTGGGGTGCACGGACTAGTGCATCTACTTGTGCTTACATGTCCATTTTATAACATTCCATGGCTTGTATATAACTTTCCATTTCATTGTTAGTCGTTTAATGCATGCTTTGTGACTTGATCATATTCCTTGCATGATCTATTAGATTCCTTTGTTGCGACAACTTCAATACTTAGGATTTGAATATCGATTAACATTGTTGATGCCTAGACTAGAACTTCTAGAGGGATATCTCCATATTAGTAAGTGTGTGATCTGTGGGTAATGAGACATCGAGCCTACGGAGATGCTTACGCAAACTATATTCCCTAACAGATGGTTTGCTACTCCATTTGGATAGTTGTATCTTGTCATGATGTGTTTTGGATGTGTTTGCATGTGTAGTGGTGGTGAAACCTGATTCCACCCCAGTGATTCCCATCATTATTCTAAATTAAATTTTAATCCTGCTCTTTTAATTTTCTTGCAATTAGTTTAACTAAACCCAAATCAACTCTTTGTTTAAAATATTAGTCTTAGTCGATCTGGATTCAGCTAGCAAGATTCTTAAAAATATTGTCCCTTGGGATTCAATCTTTAACTATACCGTGATAAGACTCGTCCACTTCCGGATGGTACTATTGCAAAAGGTTTTGGTACAAACTTAGGGATTTCATCCCTAGGTGGATTTGCTAGTGCAGTAAAAACCACGTCAGCTACTCATTGTTTGTGAAGTCATAAATCAGATGAGGACATTCACTTCCAACATAACTTGGAATCTATAGGGTCACACATATAGGATACACTTGGAATAGGAGTTTATTCTTGAATGATGCTTAACTTGATTACTAAAGTATTTAGGTATTCAACTTAAACAACAGTTACTGAAAGTTGACTAACTGGATTGTGACATGACTGGTTCAACTGTTGAACTAATCTATTCAAGTGTCAGGTCCATTGAACCAAGATTGGCAATCAGATCCATGAGACTACCAGTTCAGAACATGAACCAATCGACTTTAGTCTCCAAACTGTCTGGTTCAAGTTGTGACCCGACCGATTGGTTGATCATTTCGATTGGATCAAGGATTTATGATGACATCATGTTGTACATTGATTAGATATTAATTGCCAATACAATTGTGATTGGGAAACATAGTGAAATGACTAATTCAAGAGTTGAACTGATCATATCATGTATGAACCGACCGGTTCATTGGTGAACCAACCAGTTTAGTGCTTGTAGGTTCCAAAAAATTCATGAAATTTTGTTCTTCGACTCCCTCTTAGACTGGAAGTCCACCCACTAACCCTCATATAAATAGAAGGGTAGTCGAGGCCATCCAGAGATACAACAACAAACTCTGACAATTGTTGTCCTCTCTGGTTGTTGCAATCAAGAGAGGTCAAGAAAGTCCCACCCGTCAAAGGGAGGGCTAGGATGGAAAAGATAATTGGTAGAGCAAGTCGGCGCTAGCAAGCTGAATAGAAGGGACAACTCGTTCTTATCTGTTCATCTAGAATGAAAAGAGTTATCAGTTGTCTGTGTAGACTACTATATAGGTGAGGAGGGGACCGCCACCCACTAGGAGTACATAGTAAACTACTATCTATGGTGATCAACTAGGAGTCCTCCGCTGATAGTTTTCCAGGTGCAACTTGAAGAAAGTCACTCACCACAACAAGGAATTGTCACTGGACTTGCTCCAGGACAAGATATAAACCTTGCAACCATCTTTCCCATTACATAGTTGTTGACATAATGTACTCTCTATGGGTAGTATGACAATAAACTTTTTGTTTTTGCTGCCATATCAGATGCCATGTTTCCCCACAGTGGTATAAGAGCCACACCAATTTACTATATTTTGGGATTTAACCGATATGATTATATTTCTATTTTGATCATTTATTACGACGTGTATCTTCAAATAAATAGTGTGCCTCTCTGATAAAATATCACATATGATCCCAACTAATATAAATAAATAAATAATTACACACACATATATACATACATACATACATACATATATATATATAGTATGTATTGAATGACCGTGCAGGTAGCTAAGTTAATTACCCGTTCAATGAGATGTGGTGGCATGATCTATAATTAAATCCAAATCCATTACGGTTGCACGCATGCAATGACATCTATTGTATGTAGATTTCATTTACGTATGCATGGAATAGCGGTGCACATTTTGTAATTAAGCAGAAGTCAATCACGTATTGCATGGAACACGTTGGCATCATTTTTGAATTTATGTTTCGCTACTAGTGCATGGGTATGATGCCGCTATTTGCAGCAAGACGATAATTAATTATAAGTCATGCACTAGTGGGAAAGATAACTGTAGAGGCATCCATGTTAGGTGAACTAAAAAGTGAATGAGGACAAAACAAACGTTCACTCTAAACACATGTTCACCACTTACTCATAATTAGGAGATGTTCCATGTAGTTGTCATATACATAATATGGATATAGTAATTGATACAGCGAGGTTGTATTACAATAGGTGAACCTTGGTTACATTTTTTTCATTCTCATTACAATTTTTTTATTTACATTACATAATGTTCCTTCTTATTACAATTTACTTTGCACTAAAGTTTATTCTCTTAGATAGAAATTTTGATAGATCCAAAATGTAATTTTGATTGTCATCTTTAATTATAACTTTCTCATTTTAATTATAGATTCTCAGTTCTCATTACAAAATATTCTTTCTTATTATAATTTCTATGTACTTGGTTCATTCTCTAAAATAATAGAACTTCATACACCTAGGTTGTAATAAAGAATGTCATCATCGGTTACAACTTTTTCATTCTCATTACCAGTTCTCTATTCTCATTACAAAGTGTTCCTTATTGTTACAACTTTTAATGTATCGAGGTTCATTCTGTTGGAGAATTTGATACATCCAAGTTGTATTACAAAATTTCATCCTAGATTACATTTATTTCCTTTTCATTACAAATTATTTGTACAGATTACAAATCATTCTTTCTTATTACATAATGTCATCTTTGTTTACTTTCCTTTATAACTCACTATATGCCAACAAAATACCACTTGTTTACTTGCTGTTATTCTTTATAATTTTTTCAACACCTTTTGGGTCATCTTTTATATCATCAAACATCACATTAGTTACAATTTTATCCTCCTTAATTTAATTTGTCTTTATTCAAGTCTCTTGAAAAAATGTTAAACATGGTTGTCTTTTTCGTTTACAAAACTATACTTTAATACAATTTTGACTATCACCTTACAATTAGTTTATTTGTGTTACAAAATCTCTATGTCGATAACAATTTACTCATTCCTATTATAAATTCTCTTTGCATGTTACAATATGTCAACTCCCCTTACATAGTATTTTTGAATGCACGTATATATAGTTATATTTGTAACATTTATTACGGTTTCCTTTGTGTCGCATATTTTAGTATGTCTTATATACAATATTTCACTATAAGAGTTTTTCTATTTTATATTATAATGGGTGTAATATATTTTTCTAAAACGTTAATTTTAGTTTCTTTTATTACAAAATGTCTATGTTTGTTACAACATGCTCTTTCATATTACATTTTTTCTTTGCCCACTACAGTTGCTCTTTTCTAGTTACAGTTGCGCTTTGCTATTTACTTTGTTTCAGATTATATATTCTCATTACATAATACTTACTTTTACTATAACTTATTTATTTTGTAGGCATATTCTTTTTGTGGGCATCTATATTTATGCAAATATGATGGAAAATATAACTATGGTGTTTAATTTTTTTGTACAATAACATTTTGTAGAATTTAAAAACTCTATAAGGATTGACTCTATATTGCAATGAGAACATAGAATATGTAACAGAAAGGAGAAATTTGTAACTCAGGATGACTTTTTGTAATAAAATCTGGGAGTATTATTTTATTTCTCATCTGTATATTTGTCTCCACAAAAGGATACGACTACAATGGTTTTAGACTCACTACGTTAGGCATGAGTATACTTCAAGATTGGTATGCGATCAGTAATGAAGTAGTTGGCACCTACTATTTTTACTCTGAACTAGACTTGCACCACTACTCCATGCATGTATAATCATTTATAGCATAATTGTTAATAGTTCCATCACTACTATTTGTCAAATTATACGTATCTAGTAGTGATGAAGTTGTCAGCTACAATTTTACTCTTAGATCAAGCTTCCACCACCGTTCCATGCACATTTAATTATTTATAACATAGTTATTAATAGTGCCACCACAACTCCATGCACGTAAGGGCTATAGACATAATTACAATTGTTGGCACCACACCTCCATATCAGCAGAATGCAGCGTTAAATTGGAACTGGGTAACTTGGCTTATCTACCCGCATAATGAGTGAATATCCATATATATATATATATATATATATGCATATATATGTATGTATGTATATATATGTATATATATACATGTGACCTATAAATGCATAATTTTTGTGGTCTCCATAACATGACCTATAAATGTCCAAATGGGCTCAATTTTGTATGGGAGATGTTCACAAGATGTTTAAGAAGATCAACGGATCAGATTTTTGAAAAAGATATTGCATCATGGAAAACTTCTTGAGTGTATTCTGCTCTGAATACAGTCGAGTGTATTCTAGCCTGTCTCTCTCTCTCTCTCTCTCTCTCTCTATATATATATATATGCACATAGACACACATATATATATATATATATACATATATATACATATATGTATACACACACAGATATATATATATATATATATATATATATATATATATATATATATATATATATATATATATATATATATATATATATATATATATATATATATATATATATATATATATATATATATATATATATATGTGGTCATTCATTCGCTACCCGCATGGGTAACTAACCTTATTTACCCGTGCATCTATTTTGTAATAGGAAGATACATATTTCTAATGAGATAGACATTGTTTGTAATGAGATGACCAAATTTGTAATACAAACACTCATTTTGTATTGCATGTCTGATTACAGTAAAAATGATATTTATGACAACATTTTACATTGTACTACAAAATGAGTGTTTGTATTACAAATTTGGTCATCTCATTACAAGCATTGTCTCTCTCATTACAAATAGGTACCTTTCTATTACAAAATAGATCTACATGTAACTAAACTTAGTTACCCGCATGGGTAGTGAATATATACCCTCTATATATGTATGTATGTATTAATATATATATGCAATTTACATGTGTCACCCTAAAAATAGTTTTTGATGGTGTATGTTAAGAATGGTTATGGACAATAAAACCCTAGATCTTTGTGCAAGGTTGGATGGTTGTTTATTGTTCTTTTATCTCAGTTTTAATATCGACCCTCTCTGTGATTCCATATATCAAAGTATTAATTCTTTCCTTCCTATGCTCCCCTTAAATGTAACTCGAGGTTTCCTTATTACCATGTAATATGTTAAATAGCACTAGGATAGTTTTAATTCCTATTATGGAAAAGTAGACATTAGCAGTAGACAAACTACATGTTTCACTCGGCAAAGGAATTGGTAGGATGACTGAGGAGGACAGACGATAGGAGGAGCTAAATCGATCGGCTGACGGGCCAATCGATCCCCATGAGGTGTCTAGAAGTTGCTTGGACTGGAGGCCAAACAATAGTTTCGAGAAACCAACCGACCTACCATAAGGCGAGCCGATCGGTTCAAGTGTTGAACCGATCATCTTGGAATGCTTTAAGCATATATCTTCATCAATATGTTGCTACATGTGATGTAGACCTTAGGTGGTAATAGTTTCTTATGGCTCCAAGGAACTACAATGGTATGCCATAACCATCACTTGTGTTTATAATTTCATGTTTTCTCTTGTGGGATATATCATGTATATGATATGTACTATAAGTATGTGGTGATTAGATATGTATATATATATATATATATATATATATATATATATATATATATATATATATATATATATATATATATATATATATATATATACAAATCACTCAAAAAATATTAAGCCTAAGATTCTTTCCATAAGCAATACACCTGAAAACTTGATCAACCAAGCAGGAGCAGGACCTAGCATGGTGTTCCATCTATCTCATGGAAGTGTGATGGCAGATATGTGGGGCTTCCCTAGTCGGGTGCATATTCTATCGTGTTAGCTTATGGGTCATGCTTAACTAGGTGACCTTAATAGGAGTAAGTTCCTAGAAGCATGTAGATGGAATATGGCAAGGATTTGTGCATACAATCTATCTAAGAATTGCACAAGATGCAATTGGCACATTTCCTACCTTAATAATTGGTTATGAGCACCATGTAGGATGAGTATTAATTCAATTATTTTGGATCTTGGCTCACTATAATATTGTATGATGCAATCTTTTGAATTGGTAGTGAGGGCTGTCAGTTTGAAGAAAATAGTGGGAGCGATAATTAATTTAAGGGAAAATTAAATAACATCAATATTATCATCAAAACAAAAGTGTTTTAACTAAGTGCAAAATTTACTCTTATAGATATATGGAAAACAAAAAATCATTGTGATCATTCCTTGATAAGGACAATCTAAATGAGATAAACTTCCATAACTAGTTCAGGACTTTGAGAAGTGTTCTCTCTATTCTTAAAACATCAATGCCAGTGGAATATGTTTCATATGTGCCTAAGGCTGAAACGGTTGCTTACTTGAAGCATGCCAATTATGTCGTAGACATCAAACACCATATGCTAACCTATATGAACTAGAAGTTGCATACGCAACATGAAAGGAATAGTGTCTACAGAGAGAGATCAAATAGAGTCCCATATGCTCAATATGATTGGGCATGTGCAACATGTATAAAGATAGAGATTTCCTTTGGGTCAAGATTTGGCCACGAATATGATTTTTCTATCATTGCCTAAATCATATAGCCAGTTTATCGAGTATTATCACTTGAATAACATGGATAAACCACTGTCTGAGTTGCTTGACGTGATAATAAATGTCAAAGAACAAATGAAGAAGGGCAAACCCATCATGGTGATCAGTGGAATAGAGTCCAAGGACAAAGGCAAGGCCAAGAAGTGTTATGAGGCTAAGCTGAAGTTCAAGTCTTCTGCACTCAAAATAACTAGAAAGATAAGGAAACCACAGAAGATGAAGCAAGTGATAGAGATCTCTACTTCTGGTATATACATGAATGATATTAACTTCACTACTTTTTGACCATGGGTTCTAGATACCGGATGTAGATCACACATTTTCTCAAATGTGAAGGCTATGAAAATAAGTAGACCTTTGATGAAAGGTTAGGTTGAACTATGTATTGCTAATGGAGCAAGAGTTGCTACTAGTGTAGTTGGAACCTATGAGTTATCTCTGCCAAGTGGGCTTATAATAGAGTTGGAGAACTGTTACTATCTACCCTCCATTAATAGGAACATCATATGTATATTTTGTTTGGAAAAGAACAAAATTGAATTTCTTATAAAGAATGGTTGATGTTCTATTGGTAAAGATGGGATCTTGTATGACAATGCCCCAATCTCTTATGGTATATACTAGATATAACTATATACAATCATGTATAACATAAATACCAAAATAAAAAAACTTGATAAATCAAACCAAACATACCTTTGGCATTGTCATCTACAATACATAAATGAGAAAAGCATCTTGAGACTCCATAACGATGATTATCTGGACTCTTTTGATTTTGAATCATTAGAGGCATGTGATTCTTATTTGTTTGGCAATATGACAAAGAATCCCTTCACTGGAAACAATGTGAGGGATATTGGTCTATTAGGACTCATACATACTGATGTATGTGGCCCTTTTAGAACACATGCTAAAGGTGGTTATCATTACTTCATTACCTTTACTAATGATTTCGATATGTATAGTTATGTTTGCTTGATGAAACATAAGTTATAAATATTGAGAAGTTCAAGGATTTAATGAATGAAGCAAAAACCAACTCAGTAAAAGTATTAAGGCACTTCATTCTTATTAAGGTGGAGAATACTTAAGACAAGAGTTTGAGAACCTTCTGTGAGCCTGTGGTATCGTTTCACAATGGATTCCACTTGGAATACCACAACACAATGGAGTTTTAGAAAGATGAAATTGCACACTACTTGATATGGTGTGATCTATGATGAGTTTTAGTGATCTTCCGACTTCCTTTTGGGGTTATGATCTATAAACAATAACATTTACTCTTAACCACATACCATCTAAATCGGTTCGAAAGACACCATATGAGATATCATATGGGAAACATCCCAATGAGTCTTTTATGAAGAATTGGGGATGTGAAGCTTACTTCAGGAAAATGTTTCCTAAAAAGCATGGACCCAAATCTGATAAATGTTATTTTTTTAGATATCCCAAAGAAACCAGGGGATACTAGTTTTGTACTCCATCTGACTACAAAGAGTTTTTTTCTAAACTAGTGTATTCCTTGAAAAGGAATTTATTTCCTAAGGATTCAATGGGAGAAAAGTAGAACTCAAAGAGGGTTGAGACCAACAAGAAAACATTGAACCTGTAGAGGTACAAAAGGAACAAGGAGACTCACAATTTGTTGTGGAATCTCAAGTTCCTCAAGTAACATAAGAACCGCCTAGATCTAGTAGGACACACCTTGATCCTGAAACATTTGGACATCTTGTGACTAAAGAAGGTTGTGAGTTGGTCATAGATTTTGAGCCAAAAACTACCAAGAAGCTACTAAGAGACCAGTCTCTGAGAAACTTCTTGAGGCCATGGCATCTGAGTTGGAATCCACATACACCAACAAGGTATGGTCCTTGGTGGATCCATTTGAAGGGGTAAAACCCATAGGGTGCAAGTGGGTATTTAAGAATAAGATTGACATGGATGGTAATGTACAAACCTATAAGGATATATTAGTCGCAAAATGCTTCAAACAAGTTCAAGGTGTTAACGATGATGAAAAAAAGTCACCATTTTGCACAGTTAAGTCCACCAGGATCATACTTGCCATTGAAACTTATCATGAATATGAGCTTTGGAAGATGCATGTTGAAACTGCATTCCTTAATAGGAATCTTCATTAGGATGTGTACATGACACAACCTGAGGATTTTATGAATCCAAAGGATGCAAATAAAGTTTGTAAGCTACAAAGGTCAATGTATGGATTGAAGCATGCATATCAGAGTTGTAATCTCTATTTTGACAATGTAGTCAAAGAGTTTGGCTTTAGTCAAAATGAAGATGAACCTTGTGTGTACAAAAAGGTTCGTGGGAGCATAACTGTATTGCTCATACTGTATGTATATGACATACTATTGATGGGGAATGACATTCCTACTTTATAGATGGCAAAGTCCTGACTAGGAATACATTCTCTATGAAGTACTTAGGTGAAGCATCATATATCTTAGGAATTAAGATCTATAGAGATAGATCTAAATGGATTATTGGGCGAAGTAAGAGCACATATGTTGACACAGTGTTGAAGAGGTTCAACATGGAGAACTCAAAGCGAGGAAAATTACCGATGTCACATGGTGTCGGCATCTCTAGATCTCAATGTCCTGGTTCTTGTGAAGAAAGGGATCACATGAGTAAGATTCCATATGCATATGCAATTGGATCTAGCATGCACACAATGTTATATACTTGTACAAATGTCTGGTATGCTTTGAGTATGATGAGAAAATATTAGTCAGATCCTAGTAAGAGTCACTAAACTATCTTGAAGACCATCCTGAAGTACTTGAGAAGAATTGAGGACCAATTCCTTATTTGCGGTGGTGAGGAAGAGTTGGCGGTAAAGGGTTACACTGAAGCAAATTTCCAAACTTACAAAGATGATTATCAATCACAATCAAGATTTGTGTTCTGCCTCAACAACAAAACTGTGAGCTGGAAGAGTTACAAGTAAGAGACAGTTGTGGATTCTACAATAGAGTTGAGTATATTGCTGCATCCAATGCATCAAAGGAAGTTGTCTAGATTAAGAAGTTCATCAGTGAACTTGGGGTGGTTCCAAGCATTTGTGATGCAATTGAGCTATATTGTGACAACAATGTAGGTATTGCACAAGCTAAGGAACCGAGATCACATCCAACTTTCCAAGCATATACAAAGGTCGTTTCATGTCATAGAAGAAATCGTACAATGAGGAGATGTGAAGATTTGTAGAGTACCAATGGAAAATAATGCGGCTGACCCCTTGACAAAAGCACTTTCACTGTAGAATCATGGTCATCTTAGATCGTTTAGGATTATGTTCATGGATGATTGGATCTATGTGGAAGTGGGAGTTTCTTGGTATGCATGCCTAGAGAGACAATCATATGATGGTTCTAATGGCATAACTTGTAAATGATTTGATTAATAATAAAGGCAATCTACCAATTTATTCTATTTTATTCAGGTATGAGATAATGATGTAAGATAATAAATGTCTAAAGGATGATGTCACTGGATGACGCATGTCTTTAGGTTGATGACCTGAACAATGATATCATGTAGTTGTTAAGAGTATATACATTCTCGTTATGTCCCTGGTCAGATGTTATTGTGGAAGGGTGATAGACATCAATAACAATTAAGAAAGAGTGTGTTGGTTGATGATAGAATCTCATTGGGCATGATATGTGATATCAAACCAAACACATAGATACTTGTTAGAGAATAGTGTATTACACAGACCCACCTTGAGAGCGATACATGGAACCATTGAATGGTAGTCAGAATCAACTCTCATAGTGATGGTGGTGATTGTGGTTCTTGGATCCGAAGTCACTACACTCATCACATATCGTTCGGTGTACTTTGACATCATCAGTCATGACCTTGAATAAGGGTTTCCATAAAGGTGGTGCTCGGATGTATTGAGACACGTGGGCATGACTATGAGTGATGTAGATGGGAATTGTTCCTCCTAGAAGAGTTTGATAACATGTCCACTTGATAAGTGAGACTGAGAAATGCATGGCCATGCTTGTGTGAGTCAATATGTGATATTGAGCTTACATATATCTCGAACAGTATGTGCCAGTTCAAGGAACATAGATTGAATGTTGAAGAGGATGATGATCCCATGCCTTGAGTTCAATCTTGATACCAGAGAGAAAGGAATCATAGAGTGTAGGTTGAAGTTGTTCTCCAACTTTCCAATTACTTAAGTAGCAATGATGTCTTTCTAGATACCACTCACTTCTTGTGAAGTCATAAATCAGTTATGGAGATTCACTGGCAATGTAATTTGGAATGTATAGGGTCACACACACAAGATACACGTGGACCAAGAGTTTATTTATGAATGATTTTTAACTGAATTACAAAAGTGTTTAGGTACTCAATTTAAACAACAATAATTGAAAGCTGATTGAATGTACTCAGAACTGACCAGTTCAAGTGTTGAACTAATCGATTCAAGTGCCAGGCGAATTACACCAAGATTGGCAATCAGATCCTTGAGATGACCAGTTCAACAAGTGAACCGATCACCTCAGGTCTTTGAATTGACCAATTCAAGTTGTGAACCGATCAGTTGGTTGATCAATTCATCTAGATTATGATTTGAAGTTGACATCATGTTGTGCATCAATCGAATACTAATTGACAATACAATTGTTATTGGGAAACTAGTGAAACAACCAATTCAAGAGTTGAATCGATTGTCTCACTTGTGGACTGACCGGTTCACTGGTGAACCAAATGGTTCAATGTTCAAAGGTTCTAAAAAATTCCTAAAATTTTGTCTCTTTGACTCCCTCTTAGACTAGAAGTCCTGACGCTAACCCTACTATAAATAGAGGGGTAGTGGAGGCATTCTAGAGATACAATAATAAGCTTTGACAATTGTTTTCCTCTCTGTTTGTGGTGACTAAGAGATCTTGAGCAAATCCTACCGATTAAAGGGAGGGATAACAAGGGAGAGACAATTGGGAGAGCAAGTCGGCGCTAGCACACAAACTAGAAGGGAAAACTCCTTATTTCCGTTCATCTAAAAGGTGATCTCTGATCCCCACAAGAATGAAACCATAATCCGTTTATTGCGATCATTATCTTTTTATACTTCTAATCTAGTATTCATTCTAGAAAACTGATTATATTCTTGAGGGGGTGTCGATATCTTGGATCCTCACGAGAATGAACCCACAATTTCTTAATTTTTTTTATGATTTATACATATTTGACTATATCTTATAACTTATGGTGACGTGATCATCTTACCCATGAGTTCATACATTGAAATGGAATGCACACGTTTCTTGATGATATCTCAGACATGGATGTGTGGAACGGTTGGACATGGATCAACACATGTCGGGATCATAATGGATTTGTGGAAAGTCTAGCCTTGTGAGATTGTCAGTAAGGACATGAATCCACATGGTCCTAAATTGTTCATTGATATTAGGAGTTGATTATGAGAGTAACAACTTGGTTATGGTGATCCCCTAGAACCCCAATTCTTCTGTCATTCGTTAGTAAAGTTTTTTTCCAACAATTTTCTTTTGCTCTTAGTTTTTAATCAAACACTCAAAACTAAATTTTTACTTCCTTGTTCTATCCATTGAATTTAGATCTCTCAGTCACTCTTTTTCCATCTCTTATGTCGATACGTTACTACACTAGAATTTGACTTGTTGTTTACTAAAAGTTAACAACCTCATTAGAAGGGTTAGACTAGGATTTTTCCTAGTGATTTGTTGTGTGTGCAATGACATGCATCAAATTTGACGTCGTTGCTAGGGACGACACATGTTGTTTTTGGAATCATATCACTTGTATATATAGGATCTCTCTTCTTTTTGATAATTTGAAGTTTTTTTCATAATTCCAATCTTGTTCATAATATTTAGATTTTTTATAATTTTTATACTTTTTCTATAATTTTTTCCTTCCTTCTATTTACTATCGAGACCCATTCCGATAGTGTATCTCCTTCTAGTGAGTTTCCATTCTGGTAGTACATCTTTCTGGTTTATTTTTCTAATTTTTAGTCTTGTTTCATAATTTCCTTTCTTAGATTTTTGTCATTATTTTCCTACTGACACCCATTCCAGTAGTGTACATCCTCCTTTTACCGAGTTTCCATTCTGGTAGTACTGTTTTCTAGTTTATTTTATAATTTTATCTTGTTCATACTTTCTTAGCTCGTCCTTGTAATTTTTAGTTCTTTTGAAAATTCTAGATAATTTGAGTTTCATTGCATAATACAATTTATTCTAGTTTAGATCTTTTCCCTTTCCCTATATTAGATTCTTTGTAATTTTTTTCTATAAAAAGTCTTTCAAAATGGAGTGGTCAATCCATTATGGTCCATAATGTCAATGATCTAGATATTACAATAGTACATCACTAGACTATCCTAATGTGTCCCCTAATTACTGTAGCACCTTATATAATGTCCAATCTTCCGATCCTAGTGGGTATGATGTAAATTCTAACTCACTATATCCCTAGAAACATTATAGGGAACCATGCTATCTTTATCCATATTTTGGATGAGGGTTGATATCACCAACAAAAAGATGGGGTATGACCAACAAAATTGTGGGTAATATGAAGCTATTTGTGAAAACCAACATACTCCTCAACAAGAAGAGTGACTTAGGGCCCTAGAAAGGATAGTAGTAGAATGATAGACCACACTAGAAACCTAACAAGAATTTATAGATACTTTGCTAGAGCCTAATAAAAGAATCTAGATTTTCCTAAAGTATCCCCTCATATTATGGTGGCACCTTGTAATATAGAGTCTTCCTACCAAGTTGGATATAGTATAAATTACAATCCACAAAATTTTGAAGATGATTATGAATAGCAATGCTACGTATATCAAGATGAGAGATGCTATGACCAAGAATGTTATGAGGGGTATGGTGAGGATAACTAAAATTTTTTTGGGGGGTATGAACCCTATTGGGAAAGACAAGATACACCTCAACAGGAAGAATGCATTAAAGCCATCAAAATAATAGTAATAGAGCAACATGAAATATTGAAAAACTGACAAGACTTGTTAGCTACTTTACTAGATGCCCTATCAGAGAGAGCCCTAGAGAAGTTAGAGAAGCCTAAGATGTTTTTTTCCCAACGATGATGATAATGATCCCATATATATGTCATTTATGTTAGTAGATCGTATAGAAATAGAACTGACCAAGGAGTTCATGTTCTCATACGATGAGAACATTGGTATCCAGACCTTTCTTCTAGAGGCTTTATTACTGGAGTATGAAAAGTCACAACACGAGAGTCATAATTATCATGAAGCTCCAACAACTACTCATATCATAGACATAGATCCAGCTATAATAAATGGCCATTTCACTTGGGTTGAACCTTTTTTGGATAATGAACCACCACGCTTCCATGATAAATTAGTAGATGTTTGTGGAGAAACACTTCCTCATCAAGAGGCTTACACTTCATCACAACTAGTTTCTTTTTCACATATCGTTGATCTGGATGGGGACCCACCACCATGTGAAGATAGTCACATGCCCCCATTCATTGTTTGCAATGACGATATCCCCCTTTTAATTCCTCATGAACCCTTGGGAACTTATTATGTAGAGGAACTTAATATAAATGTTATATCAACAATGAAACTTATGATTCAAAAACGTTGATTGCATGATTTTTTAGGAGAGAAAAAATACTTTTGTTGATTTAAATCCATTTGTCCCTTCGTATCAGCACCACTTCTCCTATATGCAGATCAATATGATGAGGGGAAACTAGAGCCAAATCCTCTTCCTGACCTTGCACAGTTGACACCACATGTGTCACTTATCGGACACCCACCAATCTCCCCCAATCCATATTCATCACCAGCACTTCCTTCAAAATTGAAGGAAGATCTATGGATCCTATTGGAGATACAAAAGGAATGGGTGCAATATGAACTCCACCATTCAAGGTTATAACACTCATACACATTCCATCAGTTGGATATTCTTCGATCTACCTAGACCACGTGGTGCTCCTCCTTCTTCCCTCCATTCAAGATTTAAGTTTTTCTCAGGACGAGCAGAATTTTATGTCCGAGGTGGAGGTGGGTGGTACATACTCATTTCACCCACTCTATCTTAAATTGCTTGCAATTTCCATTATGTAACATAGTTTATATTTAATTGTTTTTTAAGTTATTCCTTTAATTTCAGCCCTTATCTAGTTGTCCAAGCCCTTATCTATCTGGTCTTGATGATATGAATGTTTATAGATATACCCCATTAAATGATGCAACTCCCTTTCTAACTTAAATTATAAAATCTACATTGATAGAAATTATCCTATCACCTAGGATCCTAATTAAAACCATTCCCTAGAAAATATTGTAAGCCATGAGGACTGACATGATTAAAAAACAATGCTTTCTTATTTGGAGTTAAAGAATAACTAAAAGAATTTCTTGATTTTTCATATACTCAAAAATAGTTGACCCAATGTATTATACTCCTGATGCACTTAAATTCAAAAATGAGTTTCACAAAGAAAAATTGTTTCAACACTTCTTCCATCACCTTCTTATATCTCAATATGCAAAATAAAAAATAAAAAGACAAAGTAGCAAAACCCTAAGTCAAGGGTGACACCCTTCCCCCACTTCCATTTCTTCCATACCCCTTGAAATTTATTGGGCATACCATAAAAAAAAGATCCCTATGACCACACAAAAAATGCGGTCAATGGTACTACATGCATAAGTAAAATGATATATAGTAAAATAGAGGAGAGATTGTTCTTCTTCCCTACCACCCTTCACTCTATTTTATACCCATTTGAAAAATACACAAGCCCCAACCCATCAAAATAATCCATGTTCTTGTGCAATGACTTGAATATGCAAGAGTGTTATACAGAAAAGGGAATATGAAATCCGTTGTATTACGGGTCTTGAAATGGAACCAAGTTGTGAAATAATTTTGAAGTAAGGAATATGAAAATGTTTTCGGTGAATCTAGGAAGTCAAAGTTGCTTGTCCATATAAGGTGGAAGGTCTTAAGTGGTGTTATGTGAGTGAGGATAATAGGTCGCAAGTATTATGTGGTAGACTTTTAAATCCAATGTTGCTCAAGGATGAGCAGAGTTTAAGTTTGGGTTATTTTGATAAATGCATATTTATCCATCATAATTGCATATTTTAGATATCTTTTTTAGATCATATCATTATTATTATTTGGGTTTAAAGATAATTTGTCTATTTTAGTTTTTCTCCCTTTTATTTGGAGTATTTACTAGTTTTGGGCTGAATTTTATGGGGAAATGATCAAAATCCAAAGCCTAGTCTCATGATTCGATCGACTTAGATTATGAGTCGACTGACTCAAATCACTAGTTGACTGACTCAGATCATGACTCAACGGACTCACACCCAGACTTAGCCAAATTACTGCTGCCAACAACCATTCTAGGGTTTCATCAAACTGACACCGACATCAAAGCCAATCGACCGATTCAAATCCTGAGTCGATCGACTCACTCCATTAAAATAGTCAAATGGTCAAAGAAGGAAAATCAACAAGTCTAACTATTAGGGAAAGCAACATATTCCACCACAAAGGTTGAGAGTTAGATTCTCATCCCTGATTACATGAGTTATATGACTCAGATCTGAGACACCTAACAAAATAAAAGTCGATTGACTCACACCTATATCCAGTCAATATTTGAATTATATTGGTCTTTATTGTGTCAAATGTTGTTTAAAACATATCCAAAAACCACCATCACCACAAAGTCTCAATTTTAGGGTTTTGCCCCACCTTTCTCCCTTTAAAAGGAGGCAAGACTATAAAGCAAAGGGCATCACATTTTCCATCATATCTTCTATATCTTCTTTAGGATTTATCTTTGTATTCTAGGCTAGATTGTTTTTTTATAATGTATGACTAGTTCTCTACTGGGGTATAGGGACTATCCTCATAGCCTCCTATCATTCAATGTAATCGACTCCCTTATTTAAATGAAAGATTGTTTTCCCTTTATTTTATCATTGATGGTTAGGTTTGTATATTCTCTTGGGGTGATGTGTCTCATATCCTCACAAGAATGAACTCCTAATCCCTAAATTGTGATTATTATCTTTTTATCCTTCTGATCTAGTACTTGTGTTTTTAGAAGACTGAATATATTCTTGTGGGGGTGTCAAGATCTCGAATTGTCACGACAATGAAACCATAATTTCTTAACAGTTTTTTAAGGTCTTTCTGCTTGTTTGACTCATTTGTTATAACTTATGATGACATGATCATATGACCCATGAGTACAAATGTCGGAATGCAATGCACATGTTTCTTGATGAGATCTCAGATAGAGATGTGTTGGATGGTTGGACAAGGATCCACAAATGTCAAGATCAGTAGGTTTGTGCGAATTCTAGTCTTGTGAGATTGTCCTGAAGGACTTGAATCCACATGCTCATAAATTGTTTGTTGATATTAGGAGTTGATTACTTGAGTAAAGCCTTGGTTATGGTAATGATACTCTGGACCCCCAGTTCTTCTACCATTTATTAGTTAAGCTTATTTCAAAAAATTTGTTTTATTATTAGTTTTGACCAAACTCTCGAAATCATTTCTTTTACTTCCTTGTTCTTGCAATTGGATTGGATCTCAAACACTCTTTTGTTGTCTATTGGGTTTGATACCTTACTATATTAAAAGTTGACATGTTGTTTGCAACAAGTTAACAACTTGTTTCGAAGGTTAATCTCTAGGACTTTTCCTAGTAATTTGGTGTGTGTGCAATCACAAGCATTAGGTTTTGTGCTCATATGGTAGCCACAGAGAAGGAGTGGATCAGAAGTTTTGAGAAGGGTTTGAATGCTGAGTTGGCATGGAAAACATCATCTCTAGAGTCTTATGAGAAGTTTTCAACTTTCATGGAGTCTATACAAAGGATAGGGAGGAAAGTTGTGGATCGGAAAGAGTATAATGCCAGAAAGAGCTCTACATAGTTCCAAGGATCATCATATGGAAGTTTCAAGAAGCCAAGGTTTTCTTTGCCACAAGACCAAAAATCTCAACAGAGGTTGATTTATTCTAACTGAGAAGTCAAGTGCAATCATACTGGTTTCCTAGTAAGGGGAGATGTTGTAGCTTTATGCTAGATGGGGTAAATAGATATCATTTGATTTCTATGATAGGTCCATCTAGACTACAATATCACACAAAGACCTGCTTCAAGTGTAGTCAGGTTGGGCATGCGAGGAGGTCTTTCTCTATGAAGAACCAAGAGGTCATGCAACAACTGATGCAAAGCCAATAGTGCTCACATCAATAGCAGAAGTACAGTAGCAGTAATAGTAGAGGATGTGGTCAGCCTTTGCAAGAAGGGTAATTAGGACCAGTTAGTAGAGGTCGAGAATGAAAATAAGAGACAATTAGATTCTACACCATGAGTCAGCTAGAAGGAGTCATCAACCGCAGGTCATGACAAGTTACCCGGAACATTTTCATTCTAACTTATCTACTTCTTCTTTTGTATCTATTTTGGTTGACCCAGGTGTAACACTCTCATTTATCACCAAAGATGTGATAAATAGTTGGAACTTTATTTTATGTAGTAGAGATTATAACCTCTTGTAAGAAACTCCTATAGTGCGTCTATACTATTGTAAGAGGTGTGTCCATCTTCCATTCTTTATTTCTTAGGACACAACATTCAAGTGGATCTTATGCAGCTTGGTATGCATGGATTTGATGTGATCCTAGGATGGATACCATGGATAAGTATAAGTTAGTTTAGGATTGTGGTTCCACAATCGTGACATTTATGATGATGATATCTCTTAGATGTTCCAAGGAGATAGGAAGATTAATGGTAATAGTGTAGAAGTGAATGTGACAAGGGTATAGAGATTTCTTGGCACAAGTGGTGGGTACCAAGGTGAGGAGTCCTAATATCCTAGTTGTAGTGAGGGAGTTTGAGGATGTTTTCCCTGATGAGTTTCTAGGTGTTCCACTCCCTAGAGAAATTGATTTTAGAGCCAATCTAGTTCTTAGTATGTAACCCATAACTCATGAACCTTATAGGGTGGCTCCAACTGAGATGAAGGAGTTGAAGTAGAAGTTGCAGAAGTTGTGGGATAAGGGTTTTACACGATTGAGCACTTCCACTTGGGGTGCTCCAGTGTTGTTCGTGAAGAAGAAGGATAGTTCTATGAGGATTTTCAAAGACTATGGACAATTGAACAAGGTCATAGTGAAGAACGGATACCCATTTCTGAGGATAGATGATATATTTGACAAGTTGAGAAGTGCATCGATGTTTTCTAAGGTAGATATGGGGCCAGTATATCACCAATTGAGGATCAATGTCGATGCCATACCTAAGACTGCTTTTAAGACTAGGTATGGTCATTATGAGTTTGTAGTTATGTTGTTTGGGCTAACTAATGCACTAGTAGTGTTTATGGACCTAATGAATAGAGTGTTTAGACCGTATCTTGACTAGTTCATGGTGGTGTTCATAGAATATATCTTGATATAGTCCAAAGGAAATAAAAAACATGCACAACATCTCATCAAGCGTTGGAGTTGTTTAGGTAGAATAGGCTTTATGCCAAGTTCAATAAGTGTGATTTTTGGCTAACTGAGGTGTCCTTTATTGGTCACATCATCTCTCCAAAGGGTATTGGTGTGGATCCTAAGAAGGTGAAGTAAATGCTAGAGTGGGAGTATCCTAGGACATCGACTGAGGTTTTAAGTTTCCTAGATTTGTCTGGTTACTACAGGAGATTCATTAAGAACTTAAGTATAGTAGCTCTCTCTCCAACCAAGCTAACTAGGAAGAGTGTTCCTTTTTTTGGGATGACAAGTGTCAATGTTATTTCTAGTTGTTAGAGGAGAAGTTAATGTGTTCCCAGTGTTGGTGCTTCTAGATACAAGTAAGGTCTATATCATTTTTTGCGATGCCTCTAAGAGTGGATTGGGATGTGTGATTCTGCAGGACAAGAACGCCATTTCTTTTGCTTCTTGACAACTTATAAAGCACGAGGAGAACTACCAAACTCATGACTGAAGTTAGAAGTCATGGTTATTTCCCTGAAGATTTAGAGACATTACCTTTAAGGTGAGAAGTTTCAAATCTTTATAGATCACAAGAATATGTAGTACATCTTTTCTAAGAAAGGTTGAACTTGACGCATATGAGGTGGATGGAGCTGATCAAGTACTATGATTGTAGAATAAACTATCATCTGAGAAAGTCAAATGTAGTGGCTGAGGCGTTGAGAAGAAAGTCATCTTCATCTTCATCATCATCATCATCTATAGATAAAGTACAATTGTACTCCACGACACGTCATAAGCAGGCATGCTAGTGTTGCTTTGGTAGGATAATGTACAGTTGAAAGTTTCCTTGTTCTTCAGTTTGCTGAAATAGTTATAGGTGAAGCTGACATTGAGGCAATGTAACATCCCTAGAATTTCAATCTAGAATAAACAGTATCCAATAATTTTAAGTTACAATCTAGTCTCATCTAATGATGTAAAACCCTGGCATAACCCATGAATGTGAACATGATACATTATTTACAACATATTCAAATAATGCACAACATTTAACAATAATTATTCCATGAAAATTAGTTAGGGGTAGAAATATTAATTGGCCCCATAGTTATGCATAATATGTTACCTAGTTTAATTTGTGAGCAATCTATGAGATATTAGGACTTCCCTCTATATTTTGTAATGTAACTCTTTTTTATGAATAAAATGTATTATTTTCCTTAAGTACCAAATGTTTTACAATTCATGAATCTCACTTTAAACCTAAAATCTAATTCAATATTTTGATTCCTCGTGATAAATTTAGCAAAACTGACAAGTTTCATTTTATTTATATAATCCTAGCTAAGTAATTAAAATAAAAAATAAAGAGTGAATAACTACATGTGTTATCACCTTATTATCTAAACAATGCAATTGATTATCCTTTTTGAGCCTAGGTTACTCTAGATAACGACATATTTGGATGCCACACATGCTTCCAATATTTTCCCCCTATACACAGGTTTGTACCGAACCATAGGATGGGCATCTGAGGACAATGCTCTCATCCCCTACTTCTCATGTCGAGTCAGTCAGAGTAAATAGAAACTCAACATCCTTCGAACTCCTTTTTTCTAATTTTCTTGCGATAATGACCATGATTTTAGAAACTACAATTCCCATTGGACTCAGGATAAGATTTTGGTTATTTTAAACCCTGGCAGAAACCATGATTCTTTGGTTTCACGAATTGCCCTTTTATCCCCTTTCATCTTTCTCTGGTGTGAGCAGAAGAAGAAGGCCCAAGCTATTGTGGTGATGAGAAGTGATCACTAATGAAACCCTTCAACACAGGAGACCATATTCCATTGTGAATTTGGGACAAGATCGCCTGAGGTGCTGTCACAACACAAAACTTGTCCTTCGGCAACGATGATCCCCCCACAGTGACTCCGACAACCTAGGTTGAATTAGCTTTGTGGTAATCATCCTCTACTTATCTTCTTCACATTACCAGTGACCCTTTTTACTACAATACAGTTTTGAGTCAATTCGACAAACTCCAGTGACATGGTTAGAGAAGGTGGTGGTGGACGAACCACTTAGGCAACATGAAATCCTTGATTCTGAGTCATCTATATATGGAAGATCACTTAGAGCATATTTAACATCTAATTTGTCTGATTCTATGTTGTAGATATCAATCCTAGGTATGCGTTTGGCCCCTCTTCTCGGTGCTCGTAGTATTCTAGTTGGGGATCCTAGTTATCATTTTTGTGTTGTCTGTTTGTCATCTCCTTCGTTGTCACCTTATGAACTTGTTGGATGTGTTCACACGTTCCACCAAGGGTGGATCATCCTGCCTATCCTTTTTCGGCCCTCCTTACCATTGAGGCCGTACAACAATAGAGCTTCTCAACATTTCAAAGCCAGGTTAATGGTTTCTAGGGACCACAACAACTAGGCCAAGGAGCTAGATACCCCCCCACCCCTGGCACTGAGAAATTCAAGTCCTACTAAGAGGTTGAGGTTCTAGGGAGCAACTTGACTCCATGCCTGGGGGAAGAACCAGGCGCGAGATTTACCAAGCTGCCCTTTCTATCTGAATAAATATGTGATATTGCCTAGGGTGGTTTGGGGTTTTTCTTTTTATTTCAATGATCATTCATGTGATATTTAACTAGACCTTTTATGAATTCGCCCCCTGTCACTCTTATAATAAGAAAATAGGCTGATGGGCACTTTAGTCTTTTGATTTTTTGTTTTATCCAGCCTTCAAGATTATCTAGTGGCTTAATCTCACTCTTGATTGGTCAATTTTCAATAAATCATAGAGATTCATTTATAGATCGTACTAATTTCGATCTTTATATGTTTTTGATCAATTTTTTGAGATCTAACCAATGGGTTAGGTCACAGTTAAGGATTTCTCCTTATCCTCTTGAAGATTTAGAGTTATCAAATTTAGGGCTTGGAATCCTGATTAGATTCTTGTGGGTTATAATCATAGGGTAATTAAGGGTCAACATTAGGAGATCTTAGGAGGTTGATTCCTACTGATCAATTTAAGTAGTTCATTCCCATGAGTGTTCATATTTGTTAAGCTCAGTATTTTTACATTTTTTCATGTAAGGCATAATGATTTATGTTCTAAGATTTCAAGATAAGATATTCAAGTAGGATTGTGACACTTCCATGTTTATGAGATATAACAATGTAGTTAAGATTTCAAATAAGAATATACTATTAAAATCACAATGAGAATTTCCTCCATGATAATGTTATAAGATTAAGATGTACTAAGACATGATTAAGTTACAAGATAATATTTTATTAAGATTCATGATTAGAGTCATGATAATAATATGAGAATAGAATGCTTTAAGATTTATGATGTAACTCCATTAATATGTATGCTTTAGATGTCAAGATAAGATTCTATAAATATTCATGTATTAAGATTTAAGATATTCATTCACGAGAAGAGTATCAGATCTGAATGTATTAAGATTCATGTTAAGATCACATTTAGTAAAATACCATATTATGGAGTTAGACCCAAGACCTTAGTGTAGGTCAACTAAACAAATTACATGACCTAGACCCTTTGTGCAAGTCATTTGGCCTAGGAACCCTAATGTAGGCAAAGGTAAGAGAGAAGTGACTCAGACCCTTTGTGCAAGTCATGAGGACCATACCCGTAGTGTAGGCCAATTCAAATGCATAACCCTATCCTAGAGTGCATGTTATGTTACCCAGACACCTTAGTGCAGGTCATGAGACCCAGATACCAGAGTACATGCCTCTAGAGTAAGAAGAAATACAAGAGCTAAGCTAAACAAAGAAGATATATTTTTGTTTTAGATTTTACATAAAGTTTAACATTAGTTTCAAGTTTATAATGTTCAAGAATATTTTGTAATATCTTATTGCTTAGTTTTGTACATATAGAATACTCATGCCACTCACAATAACAAACATTTTTCCAATGCACGGTTGGGGATGGGATGTCTACATGTGAGGAGCGGGAGTAGAAGTAGCATCCAGAGACTTGGAGTACAAAGATAGAGAAGGATAAAATTTGGTGGGGTGCCAACTATTAGATGATCCTCCGATTTATAGATTCACCTATATGTTTACATAGTTAGAACTTTAGAATAATAACTCAAAATGTTAAATTCATCTTCCACGTGATAGCCTTTAAGTTTCCTTTTGTAAGGACTTTGATAAGAACATTTATTATTTAAAGGTTATGTGATTGGTTATATTGTTGTTATGAATGTCAGTTTTATGTAATTGCCCTTGGGTGCATGAGTTATAGATAACTCAGTATTGCTTTCATGATGTGCATGTGTGTGCTCAGGGAGGCATTACATGCAACTAATCAGAGATGCACAAAAAGAATGATACAATGACACAGAATATGAGGTCAAAGTTTGGAAGTAACAAGTATCATGGGTCTCATGAGAAAAAAGATGGGATAATGTCTTTTAACAACCTAGTGGTTGTTCCTGGTGTTGGCAGTCTACGGGAGGTGGTACTTGAGGAATCTCATTCCTCAATGTACGCTTTGGATAACCTCATGGATTTTTATTAGTGGCTAGGTCGGAAGTGTGATGTGGTAGAGTGTGTTTCCAAATGTCCAGTTTGTGAGCAGGTTAAAATAGAGCATCATAATCCTATAGGGACGTTGTAGCCTTTGTTGATTCTATAGAGTAAATGGGATCAGATAAACATGGAATTTGTGGTTGTCAATCCAATGACAATAGGGGTCATGATTCCATTTGGGTAATCATTGATTGGTTAACAAAGGTAACTTTTTGGTAGTCAAAACTACCTAGATAGCAAAGAAACTGACACAGATCTACATGGATGAGATAGGCCATTTGTAGGACATACCATTTACTATAGTATCAGACAGAGGTCCGTAATTCACGAGAAGGTTTTGGGAACGTCTACGTACACCATTGGGGATACAATTGAGGTTAAGTACACGCTTCCACATGTAGACAGATGGCCAAAGGACCATTCAGACATCGTAAGACATGTTGAGAGCATGTGTTCTTCTATTTTTATGGAGTTGGGATATTCACATGTGTGTATTTGATTTTTCCTATAATAAAATATATTAGATGACCATCGACATGGTGGCGTCATAGGATTTGAATGGTAGGTGATGTAGGTCAACTCTTTGTTGGTATGAAGAAGGTGAGTACCAGTTGTTTGGTCCTAAGTTAGTACAACATACTACATAGAGGATCAAGGTGATCTAGCAATAGTTGAAGGAAGCACAAGATACGTAGAACTCTTAAGCTGATAACCATCGTAAGCCATTGGAGTTCCAAGTTGGAGACTGCATGTATCTCAAAGTTTACCCTTGGATGGGTGTGATGAGGTTTGGGAAGAAGGGTAAGTTTTCTCCTAGGTTTATATAACCAGACACTATCATCACATGAATTGGGAAAGTGGCATACATGTTGGAGTTGCCCCCATAGTTTCACAAGTGAAATAATGTGTTCTATGTTTTAATGTTGAGAAAGTGTCACTCGGACACACAACAGACAATACATCCAAAAAATGTGGATATGAGTGAATATGTTACCTATGTTGAGGGTCCAATGTTGATCCAAGATAGGGGTGTGTAGAAGCATAGGAAGAAGGACATAGTCAAAGGTGGTGTGGATAATTGTGGTGTAGAGGAAGCCTCATGGGAGTTAGAGGATGAGATGCATAGGAAGTACCCTTCATTGTTTGCCAAGTATTTTGGGGGTAAATCCTTGTTAGTGGTCTATAGTTGTAAAACTCCAAACCCTATTTAATTCACAACCCAAATTGTTTATCTTAATTGGAATAAATAAATGCTTAATTCTGAAGCTTAATGTTTATTTCTGATGTCACACTAGATAATGAATCTATGCTTGAAATACAAATCAAAATAGACCTTGTTTGATCATGTTATATAAATTCATGTAAATTGTGGATCTATGTGTAAATTTCCCTTTTTAGGAGGTGTCAACATAATCTTAATACTTACTTGAGTTGCTTCATGATGTACATATGAATTTCATGAATTTACTTCTATATTGAATACTTTTAAATCTTATTTTGATGGGGTTTATATGAACTTAGTGAGAAGGTAACTCAATCCCATCCTTGGGTGATGGTTTCACGATGACTAATTGTTTTTTGGAAACTCGTGGTAAGTATATTTCCAACCCTACAAAGAGGAACAAAATTTACAAGCTATAAATGAGTTATAGCAATCATTACAAGCTTTCAAAAAGAGAAGTAAAGACATTACTAACTAATAAACTAGAATTGGGTTCTAAGCAAATTCCCAATTCCTACAAACAATGGGAGAAAGGCTCACGAGCTTATTCTTGTATAAGTTATAAAGAAACTTCAAATATTTCTCAATTTTGTTGAAAAACATGAAAGGATCAATCTCTTGAGCAGCATGATTCCTATTGTCTTCTTTCCAAATGGAGTGAAGACAATCAGTGTTTCCATAACACCACAATGTTATTGGCATATCCTTTCCTACTAGACTCAACCAAGCATGTTTAAAATAATAGGGCTTTTTTATGCTAAGCTTGATCTGTGGATGTCCCCATAAATATATCTAGTAGGAACAATCACTAAATAGGTGATTAACGCTTTCATGTCTAGTTTTGCAAAGACAACAAGTAGTATCTATATTTGAGCACCAATTGTTGATCCTTTTCATTATGGGCAAAAATTCTTCATGGCTCTAAAAGTCATCAGGCACCACCTCAGTTGGTGTGACTTAGTCCATAGCTTATAGAATGATCTATCCTCATCTTGTTTCCCTCTACATCGATCCTATAGTTCATCATGCTCCTCATTACAGAATCTTGGCCATAGTTTCACCATTCTTCTCTAGAGAGTAGATAAACCACATGTATGATTAGTATTGAGGCCTGAGGTTCGACCCATATCTTCTCTGCATCAAAATACTCCATATAGAATCACTGAGTAATAGTTTTTTTATTCTTTTCATAGCATAGAAATCAACTAACTCAACCATATTATTTTGGTTAAGTCCACTTTCACCTTTAGGGTAAGCTGATTGGCACCAGCTGGTCGGATGTACTACATTGCACCAAATGAATTCATTCATCAAGATTTCCATTTGATGCAAGTCTACACATGGCAATTCAACTTGCGAAAGCTAGAAATTAATCAGTGCCATTAAATAATGGTTGATGAGTACAATTATGTCTGCCATCTAGATCTTAGGAACTTGCCACCTTTTGATCATGTCTTTTTGCTTGTCAAGGCATTCATGAAAATTCTTTTGTCTCAATTTCCCCATTCCAAAGGGAATCTGAGGCATTTAGTGCCACTGCCCCGTTGAATGCCAAGAGCATTGATTAAGGATTCCTAATTTCTACATGGTTTGGATAGATATACTTTTTCTTATTAGGATTATGCTTCATGCCCAAAACTTTCCCAAACTCCAGAAGAAGGTATTTTTAATTCTTTAAGATCATGCTCTTCCTTTCAATGAAGATGAGGATGTCATCACTAAACAAAATATGGCATAGAAATTTTGTTTCCCTGAAAGAGTAGACCTTCATCTTCCTCAAGTTGTGAGCATTATTGATTCTTCTACTGAGACCTTCCATGACAATGGTAAATAATAGGGGTCATAAGGGATCACCCTATCGAAGATCATTTGAAGTTTTAAATAATCCCATAGATCTACCTTTAATAAGTAGAGAAAAGGATGGAGTCCCTACACACTGCCTAATCAGAGAGATCCATCGATCAAAGAAACCTAATTCCTTAAGTGATTTCCAAAGGTATGGCCAACTTCCACAATCAAATGCTTTGGTGATATCTAGCTTCATAGAAGCTAGTGGAGAGCTATTCTTGTGATTGAAGTTGGGAGTGAACTCAGTAGCAAGCATTGAATAATCCTCAACATTTCTTCCATTAAAAAAATCACCCTGATGCATAGAAACAAGCTTTGGTAGTATAGAGTCTAGTATCAAGCTAATAATAATGATCACGATTTTATATATCATTGAACAACATGATATAGGTCAAAAGTTAGTAGGTGCGACGTCCCCAGATTTTCTAAAACTTAATCTAATGTGTGATGTCCAAATTGAAACCTCACCTCATACGGGAATCCCAATTTAAACACCATAGACTAGGATAAAAAGAAGAAAAATAGATGAAGTTAGAAGGAAACAACAGTAGCACATGTACATGAACAATAATAAAACCATACAACACATGTTCACCATTCAACATATAATTACAACATGAATTGTTACAACATTTGATATTATATATTGAACAACACACTTTTACATGTACATATACTACATGTACAACATGATCTAAAGATAATAGATCCACTTGTACATCATCTCACCACACAACTCTCAACTATCCTTGTTCTTCAAAAGCATATGCCCACAACCAAAACAAAAGATTACATGTGGTACACGTCAGCACAATATTCAAGAATATTGTATTGAGTATGCCTATGTGACTTTTTATATACCTCACATTACTAACGTTGGCAATAAGATAAAACTAGTACTTGGTACCATCAAACAAATATCAAAAAAACATACTTGAACAAAGAATGTTAATTAGCAAAAGAGAACACATGTTGTAGGCACATTTTCCATTATATCATCCATGCAATTACTACCTAAAAGTTGAATGCATTAAGGCCTTATGATCGACTACCAAAGAGTTGGATCATTTCATAATATGATCAAACTACCAAAGAGTTGGATCGCTTCCAAGTACTAGACTACCAAAGAGTTGAAGTACTTTTTTTTCCTGCACTTGACTACCAAAAAGTTGAAGTGCTTAGATATAATGGAACAAATACATTATTGTTGATGTGTTCATAGCCATAAGTATGGAAAATCAATCAAGATAGCATACAATAACAATTATTTCTTCCAATATCATATGCCAAGTATTTTACTACACATATAACACAAGCATATTGTATAATAAGCCAAGTAAGAGGTATGGGGATACCTTCCAAAGAGATATTCTAATCCACATTCCTGATATCAGGACATGCTTGGTCAAACTTGATTAAGACATGATCATGTACTACCACCAGATTCTCATCATCTTAACCCTAGTTGATTCATTAGGGTTTGCTTAGTCATTTGGATATGTGCAACATTACTTGTCTTATCTTCTCATCTTTACTTGTATTCTTGTCTTGGAATTATTTTACTGATCTTATTTTCCAATTATGTTATAGGATAGGGTTCATCATTTTAACATTAGGTTCCATATCATTTTGAGCATGTATTAACCCTAGATCATATTCATTAAGCAAATTAGGGGTTTATATCACATTAAGAGCAACCATGATTGTATAGCATGATTTATGTGAGTCATTTTGTTCTCAAAATTACTTATACGTTTCCAATTACCGATATGAGCTTACTCTATAATTTCTAGGGTTCTTTCTGAATATATCTAATTAGGGCATATTAATTAGGGTTTTTATCCCAAAATAGCTATGTGAAGCATTTTATGTGATTTCATGCATGAACATTATAATCACTTGCATCAGATGTATTATAAACATGATCATAGATTTATTGACAAGTTCTCATAATTTAGGTCATCATTTGACATTTATAATACATGATATGAATATTTTACAACTTACAAGATATTCCTAATATTAGTGCATCAAAAGCTAGATATCATGATTCCATGTCGCTCTACTCATTTTTCTGAGCATTTCAGTGTATTATTTGTATTTTTCAGATAAGTGGGTTGTTTTCTATGAATTAACTAAGAACTGGGTATTTACTGAATTATTTACCTTCCTGGTCATCTGGTGTCGCCACATGGCCATATTGGGCGCGGCTCTCTCCTCCTGTGCCCACATTCAGTCGGATGGCTTTTCCTGGGTTTGCTATTGATCTAGGCGGTTTAGGCTGGGGTTGGACCTGATTCAAGCTCTCTTTTCCTCTCTTTCTTTCTCCAATCTGATCACATTCTCAGTCTTGTGTTTGTGAACTGTCGTCATCACGAAGGGCATGCTCCGGTGAGTAATCAGTCACGACCTCTTCCTCCTCAATTGAAGGTGATGCCTCCTTCTGATATGGAACCTATGTGCAACCATCATCGGCCTCTCGGATCTCTAGGTTTCGCTTCAGATCTCCACATCCATGACCTTGTGTTACAACCCCAATTTTTGGGTTCATTAGAAGAGAAATATAAGTTCTCATATTAAAGATAAATGAACAAATAATGATGACTTTTGTTTGAATGCATGAATTCCATTTAAAATAGCCTTGTTGATTTATTTGTGGGCTTTATTGGCTATTGGGCCCAATAACAAAGAAAGAACAAAAGAAACTCTATTAGTGAGTAAATAAGAAAATAGAGGAAAGTAAAGTGTGGAAAATATGTGAAAAGATGTATAATTGAGTTTTTCTTGGTGGAATTTCATATTCCAAGGATTCCTAACATTAAAAGGAATACCAATGAGGAAAATAAAAGAGAAATAAAGAGAAATTTTCAAAAAGAGATATTTTAACGAGAAATAAACAAGATAATGAGAAATAATGAATATTGATGCATTTAAGGATAATAAGTATCCGAATATAAAGGATTTCGAATTATTAGAGTTTCTTGTGATCCAAGGAGTCCCGATGAAGAAAGTGGAAAGAGAAAATAGAAAATTTGCAAAATAAAAAGATAATGTGATACATTATTAGTAAATTTGTGATATTGATAAAAAGAAAGTATTTTCCTATTAAATGAAAATATAATTCATGCCATTGGAATAAGGGGCAAGTAATAAAAGAACGAAAGAAGTTATTTCCGAAATCCTAATGTCTAAGGAATAACGGATACCAAGGGAGTTTGTTTAGAGAGGAGAGGTTGCTTTTTCATGAAGGAATATAACTTCCTAATGGGAAAAGGACTTGGCAACTCAAGGAAAGCCATCATAAGGCTTCATTTCCCCCTCTGGGTAGTACTGGGATGAATTCCATAAGCGTGCTCAAATTGGAGTAGTACTGGGATGGGTGACCTATCGGGAAGTTGATCCTGGCACGCTCATCAGTGAGGACAAAGTGTGCAGTTAAGGCTAGTGGTGGTCTGTAGGGCCAGTCGTCATTCCTAAAACTCTGCTAGTGCCTTGGGAAGTGGGCCCAGGAGTACAGTTTATCACCCCAAACTTATGGAAAGTATGATCCAGACTAGAGGGTCTGATGAGAGCAGGTATGCTCAATCAGGGTGATGCATAGAGACAGTTCTTAAGATGTGATCTTAACCACCATAACCTTTATCGGGATGCAAGAAGTCTTATAGAGAGGTTGTGTCGGTCGCCACTTCATTATGATGATGTTGGTGGAGGAGGCCTCGCGATGGTCATAAAAGAACCACAATGTGTGCAGATGAAGTCGCTTTGATCGTGCAATGGCCGAGAGAGAGCCCAGAGGTGACATGAGTCACGAGCTGATGCAAAGCAGACTGACATGCAGTTCACTATGGGAGAATATGTGATGTGCAAATCCGACCCCTCTAAGCTACAGTTGAGAAAGCTAAGTCCCCGATATATGGGTCCAATTGAGATGGATTGGTGGAGATGGTTGTGTAACCTTACCCCTCAGGATAAAATGATGTGTTGCATGAGTCTGATCTAGAGAACTATGTGAGGTACCCAAGCCAGGTGCTCAGCCCTGAACCTATTCAGCTTTTGAAAGGCTGAAAAGTCCTGAGTCACCTATGAGGGTACAATATGCCAAGGTAAGAAAGAACTTAGATGGAAGAATATGAGATGATAAAGGTTCTTAGGAAGCACCATGGAAAGGGTAAGGCCACATGGGAGCCATGATGTACATATGAAAGGCTTATCCTGTTTGTTTTCTTGCTTGATGGAATTTTGAGGGCAAAATTCTTATAAGAGGGGAAGGATGTTACAACCCCAATTTTTTGGTTCATTAGAAGAGAAATGTAATTTCTCATATTAAAGATAAATGAACAAATAATGATGACTTTTGTTTGAATGCTTGAATTCCATTTAATATAGCCTTGTTGATTTATTTGTGGGCTTTATTGGCTATTGGGCCCACTAACAAAGAAAGAACAAAATAAAATCTATTAGTGAGTAAATAAGAAAATAGAGGAAAGAAAAGTGTGGAAAATATGTGAAAAGATGTATAATTGAGTTTTTCTTGGTGGAATTTCGTATTCCAAGGATTCCTAACATTACAAGGAATACCAATGAGGAAAATAAAAGAGAAATAAAGAGAAATTTTCAAAAAGAGATATTTTAACGAGAAATAAACAAGATAATGAGAAATAATGCATATTGACGCATTTAAGGATAATAAGTATCCAAATAAAAAGGATTTCGAATTATTAGAGTTTCTTGGGATCCAAGGAGTCCCGATGAAGAAAGAGGAAAGAGAAAATAGCAAATTTCCAAAATAAAAAGATAATGTGATACATTATTAGTAAATTTGTGATATTGATAAAAAGAAAGTATTTTCCTATTAAATGAAAATAGAATTCGTGCCATTGGAATAAGGGGCAAGTAATAAAAGAATGAAAGAAGTTATTTTCGAAATCCTAATGTCTAAGGAATAACGGATACCAAGGGAGTTTGTTTAGGGAGGAGAGGTTGCTTTTTCGTGAAGGAATATAACTTCCTAATGGGAAAAGGACTTGGCAACTCAAGGAAAGCCATCATAAGGCTTCGTTTCCCCTCTATAAAAGGAGGGAGAGCTCTGGGCCGAGTCTAGGAGGGAGACATCCCATGAACACTCCTTTCTTCCTCTTCGTCTTCATGATCTTGGCAACCAAACCCTAACCATGAAGGAAAGAGTGACCCTAGTATAATGTGAAGCCGTTGAGCGATCTTAATAGAGAGAGTGTGCTCTCACGACGACGGAGGGGAGATCCGTCATCACCTCCTTGTCTGTACCTTCGCGCAGCACCAGCGGAAGGACTGCAGCGCGCCTGCAGTTCAAGGACAAACCGCCCGCAACCCCGACCACCATGGTCGTGGGTTAGAGCTTGGTGGGATGCGGCGGAGGCTGTCCAAGGGTAGAGGTCGATTTTCGGGTGCCGTCGAGGTCCAGGGGTGGAGGAAGGGCCGTGCCAGGGCTGAAGAACAGCGGTTAGGGCGGACGCAACCCAGCGGCTCGAGGAAGAAGAAGGGCGGAAGCAGGTTGGACGGAATTGCCCTCCGCGGGCCAAAAGAGCCGAACCTTAAGTCGAGGGTAAAATGGTAATTCAGTTATAAAATCAAAGATGGGCCGCGTTACATGCATGAGGTGATGTGGCGCTTGCTGATTGGTCAAGTAAGTGTTTAAATGTAAAATTCATAGATAAATATCAGTAGCTCGATTGGGGACATGTAATATATGAATCTTGCTCAGAAAAATGAGGGGAATCTAATAAAAATATAATTGAAGCCTGATTCCTTATGCAATTTGAAAAATAATGGAAGATATCAACTTTAATGTGTTAATGGTTAAAGAAACCTATTTTGGTATGATTAAAGTGATTGGTAGGGTTTAATTGATGGTTATGGTTGATAAATAGCTTGTTAATGATAAAAAGGAACATTAAGAACAAAAGAGATAAACTTTGCAAATAATTATTTAATTTAGGATTTATGTGCATAAATAGGCTTTAATGGGCCTCGAAACCCTAATGATGGTAATTAGGACTACAAATGGCTTTAATTATTCGATTTCATGTATAGAACTGAGTTTACATGGTTATAAGCTATTTCGAGCATTAAAGTTCTTAATTTGTGGATAAATACTCTAAATGTAGTAATTAGGGTTTTCCCATGAATAAAAGGTGTAGTTATTAGCAAATCGAGTTCATATGTGAATTAGATCATAATTGATGATAAATGCATATAATGATCTTATCATGGATTAAAAGGATAAAAATAAAAGCTTTAATAAAAAGAGGCTTACTGAGATTAATTAATGGTTAAATGTGCTTTTAATCCAGAATTAAGGAATAGATGTGGAAATAATTAGGGTTTGTGATCAATTGTGTTAAATTAGGGCTTAAAATAATAAAAGATGAAGGGAAACCCTAATTGCAATGGAAACCCTAAAAGTGGACTAGAAACCCTAAGAAGCGAGCTAGATTTAATAGATCTTAATGACACGAGTAATAAAAAAAAGGAAATTGTATATTTGTTTCAGGAACATATTGAATGCTTGCTTGCTCATTGTTGTTTGGACTATTCTTGCAGCTGAATCTACATGTACAGGTATGTGGTTACGCTTATGACTACCCGAAGTAGTTTTCCGGGATTTTATCGATGTTTCCATCGTGGCTTGAATTAAACTGTTGGATGTATTTAATTCATGCAAAGTATAATGTGAATATGACTATCACATAAGAAATATACCTACTAGCTCAAATCCTAGTCCCCTCTGTAGCTTTATAGATTGACCTAGTAAATGACTACCAATGAGGGTAGGTCCATCAGGTCATTAAATGACTTAGTAAATGGCTACCAATGGGGTAGGTCCATCAAGTCATCATGAGTCAGGGATTGGTCTACCTTTGGGTAGGACCATGCGACTCCATAACCCTATGTATTGGCTACCTGTGTGGTAGGGCCATGGGGGTAAGGATCTGCCATATGAGAGAGGTGGTATCCATGTCCACTGCAGGGACATTACAGAGAAAGGGGATAGGCAAGGATTGAGTATTATTGCTTAAAACATAATCTTGGTTGTTAAATGATATTTGGTTGATTACATTGTTAACATAGTTGCACAATTATTGTTTCCCCCACATACCAGCTTTGGCTGACCGACGTTTTGTTTGTCGGCGTTTTAGGTACAAATGAAAAGAACAAATAGTAAAGTGACATATGTGGAATTAAATGAGAAGTAACGTGCACAGGAGGATTAGTTAGATTAGCATCTTCAGGGATAGCAGATTAGAAATCCCATATTTTAAAAGGTAAACAAAGCTTTATTTTATACCTGTTTTCAGTTTAGTTGGTAAAGTTTATTAATTATTACTGATTATTTGTCGAACCTTTGATCCTGTTAATTGAATAACGGCTCTGACCTTCGGGTCTCCCTTAATTGGGGGTTACCGAGAGGCGGGGTCGTTACACCTTTTCAGTCATAGTCGGCGCCACAGGGCTTCTCTCTAGGGAGATGCCTTAGTCATTTTCTTGCTACTAGCCTATTGAATCCACCACGAATAGGTTCGAGGAACCTCCCCAAACCATCCTGGCTCCTCAAGGAGATCCGGTGGCCATTGGGGTTGTGGCTCGGTGTAGCTCCCTTATGCCAGCCGTCGTAGGGGCCAAAGAGGGGGAAAACATGTTTTCCACATGATTCTTGCAAGTGAACGTATTATAGAATAGTACAACCTCAACGAACTCGATCTAAGTCTATAGTCATCTTCTGTGATCTCCATTCTCATATACTGAGGTCCGCAAGCTCCCTCCTAAGGTGGGGTTTGTCTACTTGAAATCCTCCATGAAGGCCCATGACGAGCTGGTTTTGAGCTCCCCCAACCTAAAGATTCATTCTTAGTTCTTTCATTTCCTCTCTTCATTGTTCTGTGAACTCCCTCGTATAACTACTTCATGTGGCAACCACCTACACAACAAGGTGGAGAGGCATAGGGAACAGAGAGTTCGTTCTCCCCATGGCAGCAACCAAAATGCCTAATATTTGGGTCAAACTAGATCGTAATGGGGAGGCAAGTCCAACTGTCGATCTCTTTCCCACTCTTGGGCCACGACCAGTAAGTAGGGTGATGTGCATGGTCATCTTTCATGGTCAAGGTTGTAACTGCAAGGTACAAGGAGAGCTAGTTGTTGTTCGATCAAAAGATCCAAGGGTTGTTAGCAGTCTTGCACAGCCGATCTGTGGCTACCCCCTTATGACTTCCTGCAACCACAAGATCAGAGATCTAGGGAACGCAAGAGGCCACGCAGCCCACCACTTAAAAGGGGCATGTGATACAGCCAACCTAGGGCGTGAATATTAAACTTTGGTTCATCAAACACAAATAATGCACATTATTTTCGAATTTTAAACTTTAATAACTTCCTCTAGGATAATCTAATTGCTCTAAAATACTAACCATAGCTTTATCATACCTCAAAGTACAATCCATCCAATTTTGGTGCCAAAACTCAACTATTTTACCTTTCAATTGAATACTTCACAAAGGTATAAATTAAAGATCTTAATCATGATATCAACATCATTTGAAATCCAAACTTTGACAAAACACTTGGGACTCTCTAAACAACTCAACATGCATGAATTCCAAAAATGTCATAAGCCATTTACGATCTCAAAAGTTTAGTCCATCACATCCTACACACCTTAAAGAAACTTCATCCTTGAAATTAAATTAAAATCCATTCTTTCACATCATATACATCTTAAAAGAAATTTCGTCCTCAAAATTAAGCCTTTCCTTACTCTGTGGAAAACCAAAACGTCGTCATCTACTTGTAAGGCACCACTGTAAGTGCAACATTTCAACATATAAAAGCTCTAGAACTATATCCAAACCACTACTAGGAGGATTTCTAGATCATCTAGGGTGAACTACACCTTCTAAAAGGTTTAGAAACTCATGTTATGTCATGACATATTTTATATGTTACGATCTGCATCTTCATTTTACCCAAACATCATGATCTAACATTGTCCTCATTTTGGGAAGAGTTATTTATAATAAACTCAATTTATCCATAGAGATCATAACAAAGTGCCATCATCATTATATTGTGTTAGTTGTTATAACATATTCAACTCATTCATTAAGCACTAATATTATCACCTTCTATGTCATATGTCATTAATATGATTTCACATCACTTTCATATTTGGTTACAAATTTTGTTAGTGACTTCATCACTTTATTAACCAACTATATCACATTATCATCATTATTCATGTATGTGGTTAACCATTTATACTTTGATATCTAGTAAACCATTTCTATATTTCCTTCATGTTATGTCCATATGTCAAATCTCAAGATTAGAACACATCTTTATCTATGTTATATCGTGGTTGTACTAAAGAAACTTATGTGATGGCATATCGGACACATATCAAAAATTTTATCAGGCCCAGTTGAGGTCCTAACCCTTATCATGAGGGTAGTCTCATGCTCAGTCTCTATGAGCTCACTCAATTCTATGAGTATATCATGTGCATATACTTTATCTTTCCTCTCTTAGTCTAGGGTTCTTTGATTACATCATTGGCACTAGTGATAGCTTTACAAGCTCTCGCCACATAAGCACAAACCAAACCACGATGTGATATTCTCTTCATAGGTTCTCTACCAATGAATTATTCTTACCCAACTCTCTCTTACATAGACCACTAGAGTCCTATGCAGGGGAAACACCAACCTGAGCATGAGGCTTCTCAACGTACTAGCATCATTTACCTCCTCTAAGGTCTTGGGACTCTTTCTCCCTCATCCAGATGGTATGATCTCATATTTCCTTATTCACATATGCATATATAACTAGCTTCTTTCTAACTCTAGGGTTTGGTCCTTCCAAGGACATCTAAGGTTCAAGACATCTAGTAATCATGCATAAAACAACTCATCTCAATCATTCAATAGTATTCTAATTTAGGACATATCATAATGCATATATCTCATAATTCTCATATCTTGGAGTTTAGGTTCTCCAACCTTCTCCTTGTGGGTCTCACTCTCTCAGGAATTAACCCTAAAATTGGTCCTAACACTAGATGTCCTCCTGTGTAAAAGAGCTTGAGGCTCATGTTGATTCACATCTTGTCTTAACTTAGCTATTCTTATCATAGAAAACCACACATACTTTCATCATGAAGACTTATTACAAATCCTTAAATCTGAACTTTCTTCAAAGACAAACCTTTATCATCATAAACCAACTTATCTTACTATATCAGACCTATATTATATCATCTAAACTCATATTATCTTTTTCCATCTGTCACATATTCTGACAAGGCTCTAGACATCTAATCTAGAACTACTCTCTCTTCTATACTGATGTCAAATACTTTCACTTAGGTTACATGACCACCTCCTACTCATACATATGTGGGGACACATTTTTGTAATACATACATATATAATTAAATATTATATAGTTTTTGTCCGATAAAACAAGAATTAGAGAAAACTATTGAGTCTCGATCCAATTGGAATCAAAAACAAAATCCAAAAAACAAGTGTCCCACACATAGTAGAGAGTCTAGTGTCGTGTCACCTGATAAAAGGGTGAGAAAAAAGTGTAGACTGGTGTAGCTACCCTAGACAATGAGTGTTATATGTCTAGGATTTCTCTTCCCTTAATGTACGTCATTTCCAAATAATGCAATGTCCCATACCGCTGCACTATAAGGAAAGAACACACCTAAGGACTTGCTATACAACAAGCACCAGTCTAGACCTAGTTCTCATACATCTAGGTTCTAACCTAGAGGCTAAGTCACATCTAGTCTCTAAAAAGACAACTAGTCTAACCCTAATGATGATCAAGTTCAAGTTTTTCTTTAGTTTGAGTTGCATAATGAGAAAATGTCACGCTTTGCTATTTTTCATGCTTCGATACCACTTGTGACGTCCCCAAATTTTCTAAAACTTAATCTAATGTGTGACGTCCAAATTGAAACCTCACCTCATGAGAGAACCCCAATTTAAACACCACACACTAGGCTAAGAATAAGAAAATCAGAGAAAGTTAGAAGGAAACAACAGTAGCACATGCACATGAATAATAATAAAACCACACAGCACATGTTCACCATTCAACTTATAATTACAACATGAATTATCACAACACTTGATGAAGAACAAACTTTTACATGTACATATACTACATATACAATAGGATCTAAATACAATAGGTCCACCTGTACATCATCTCGCCACACAACTCTCAACTATCCTGGTTCTTCAAAAGCATATGTCCACAACCTAAACAAAAGATTACATGTGGTACACATCAGCACAATATTCAAGAATATTCTACTGAGTACGCCTACGTGTCTTTTTATATACCTCTCATTACTTATATTGGCAATAAGATAAAACTAGTACTTGGCAACATTAAAAAAATATGGGAAAAATATACTTGAAAAAAAGAATTCTTATTAGCAAAAGAGAACGTATGTTTTAGGCACATTTTCCATTATATCATCCATGAATTTACTACCAGAGAGTTCATTGCATTAAGGCCTTATGATCGACTACCAAAGAGTTGGATCATTTCATAATGTAGTCAGGCTACCAAAGAGTTGGATCACTTTAAGTACTTGACTACCAAAGAGTTGAAGTACTTAACTACCAAAGAGTTGAAGTGCTTAGATATAATGGAACATATACATTATGTTTCATGTGTTCATAGCCATAAGTATGGAAAATCAAGCAAGATAGCATACAATAACAATTATTTCATCCAATGTCATATGCCAAGTATTTTACTACACATATAACACAAGCATATTGTATAATAAGCCAAGTAAGAGGTATGGGGTAAACCATCCAAAGATATATTTAAATCCACATTCCTGATATCACTATATGCTTGGTCAAACTTGTTTAAGACAAGATCATGTACTACCATTAGATTCTCTTCATCTTAACCCTAGTTGATTCATTGGGGTTTGCTTAGTCATTCGGATATGTGTCTCATTACTTGTCTTATCTTCTCATCATTTCTTGTATTCTTGTCTTAGAATTATCACAGTGATCTTATTTTCCAATTATTTTGCAGTATAGGGTTCATCATTTGAACATCAGGTTCCATTTCATTTTGTGTGTGTATGAACCCTAGATGATATTCATTAAGCATATTAGGGTTTATATCACATTAAGAGCAACTAGAATTGAATACCATGATTTATGTGAATCATTATGTTCTTAGAATTACTTATACATTTCCAATTATTGATGTGAGCTTACTCTATAATTTCTATGGTTCTTCAAGCATATTTATAATAATTGCACATTATACAGGGTCATTAGCCCTAATTAGCTATGTGCATCATTTTATGTGATTTCATGCATGAACATTATAATCACTGACATCAAATGGATTATAAACATGATCATAGATTTATTGATACGTTCTCATAATTTTAGGTCATCATTTGACATTTATAATACATGATATGAGTATTTCACAACTTACACAATATTCCTAATATTAATGCATCAAAAGCCAGATATCATGGTTCCATGTCCTTCTACTCATTTTTCTGAACATTTTGGTATATTATTTGTATTTTTTTGATAAGCGGACTATTTTTTACAAATTATCTAAGAACTGGGTATTTACTCAATTATTTACCTTCGCGGCCCAATTTGGTGTCGCCATGTGGCCATATTGGGCACGGCTCACTCTTGCTCTGCCCACATTGAGCTGGACAACATTTCCTGGGTTCACGGTTGATCCAGGTGGTTCTGGCTGGGGCTAGACCCGGTTTAGGCATTGTTTTCCTTCCTTTCTTTCTCCACCCCAATCGCGTTCTTGGTCTTGTATTGCCACCACCATGAAGGGGATGCTCCTGTGAGAAATCAGTCACGATCTCTTCCTCATCAACTGAAGGTGATGCCTCCTTGTGATCCAAAACCCATGTGAAATCATTGCTGGCCTCTCAGATCTCTAGGTTCTGCTTCAGATCTCCACACCCATGACCTCTTCAGTCATAGCCTCCACTATAGGGCTGCTCTCTGGTGAGATGCCTTGATCATTTTCTTGCTGCTAACCTACTGAATCCACCACGAATAGGTTTGAGGAACCTCCCCAAACCATCCCAGATCCTCCAGGAGATCTGGTGTCTGTTGGAATTAGGGCTCGGTGTACCTCCCTTATGCCATCCGTCGTTGGGTCCAAAGACATGGAAAACATGTTTCCCACATCATTTTTGCAGGTGGAAGTGTCAAGAGAATAGCACTACCTCAACGACCTCAGTCCAAGGCTATAATCAACTTTTGTGAACTCGATGCTTATCTACCAAGGTCTGCAAGCTCCCTCCTAAGATGGGGTTCATCTACTAGGCAAACCACCATGAAGGTCCATGATGAAACAGGGTTTGAGATCCCCCAACCTCAAGATTCATTTTTCCTTCTTTCTTTTCCTCTCTTTATTATTCTGTGAACTCCCTCGCATATCTAATTCATGTGGAAACCACCTACACAACGTGGTGGAGAGGCATAGGGATCAGGGATTTCGTTCTCTCTATGGCATGATCCAAAAGGCATAATATTTGGATCAAACTAGATTGTAATGGGGAGGTAATTACAATTGTCAGTCTCATTCCTGCTCTTGAGCCACGACTAGCAAGTAGGGCAACGTGCATGGTCACCTTTCATGGACAAGCTTGCAAATGCAAGGTAGTAGGAGAGCTAGCTGTAATTCGATCAAAAGATTCAATGGTTGTCAGCAGTCTTGCACAACCGATCCATGGCTACCCTCTTGTGATTGCCTACAACTATAAGATCAGAGATCTATTGTGCACAAGAGGCCACATAGACCACCACTTAAAAGGGGCATATGACACAGCCAACCTAGGGTAGGAATATTAAACTTTGGTCCATCAAACACCAATAATGCACATTATTTTCTGAATTTTAAACTTTAATTAACTTCCTCTAGTATTTATCAATTGCTCTAAAATTTTAGCCATAGCTTTATTATACCACAAGGTACAATCCATTCAATTTTAGTTCCAAAACTCAAATATTTAACCTTTCAATTAAATACTTGACAAAGGTATAATTTAAGGATCTTAATCAAGATATCAATATCATTTGACATCCAAACTTTGACAAAACACTTGGGACTCTCAAAACAACTCCACATGCATGAATTCCAAAAATGTCATAGGACATTTGGGATCTCAAAAGTTCAGTCCATCACCGTAGGAAAAGCCACCACTTCTTTTTCGATAATAAGAGCTAGAAACACATGGTTGATTTGGCGTACATTGTTACCACCTTGGAAGAACCATTGGACCACTTCAAGAAGATCATTTCTTTTCAAATCCAACTTTTCTCTATAGAAGAATCCAATGAATCTGTCCAATATTGGGCTTTTGTGAGCTCTACTACTCCATAAAAAATCCTTGATCTCCTAGACTTCAGGTATTTTTCATAGATCTTCATTGCCTTCATTAGTAACCTGATAAATCTACCCACAATCAAGTATTGGGTAGTATGAATTTGGTTGATTATATAAACCTTTAAAGAAAAATCCAAGGTTTCATTATCAATGCTCCTTTAATCATTCAAGCAATTACCTGCAACATCAAACATCTCAGTTATATTATTAATGGCATCACACTGTTTGACAATGGTATGGTAAAGCTTGGTTTTTTTGTCACCACGAGCAACACAATCTAGTCTACTGTGTTCCCAAAATTATTTTTCTTCATCTTTGGAAAGCATCTCCAATCTATCATATGTGATCTCATCAATAGTGATTAGATCATCATCCAACAAATACCTTATCAAAGCAGTAGAAATGCCATCCATCTCCATTCTTTCTCTACTCATCATGTTCTTTAGATTGGCAAACTTCTTTGATCACTTCTTTAGCTCAGTTTTAACAAACTTAAGCTTCTAAGAAATCTAATTAGGGAGTTTTCATGGCATTGTTGTTCCCAATATTTATTGATCATCTCTCTGCATCTGGGCCATTACACCCAAAAGTACAAGAATTAGAAGGGCCTTTTCATCATTATCATAACCTTAAGATTAACATTGATTGCTGGGAGGGTCGAGAACTCACGCGTTCTTAGATGCACTAAGGTAACAGGAAATCTACTTAGCCATGCATCATTAACGAAAGCATGGTCAAGTTTACATGCAATTGTTTTAGTTGTTCATTGCTTATTATGCTAGGTGAATACTTCATTACCAATGGATGGAAATTTAGTAAGATTAGAGTTACGAACAACATAATTAATGAGCTGAGTAAACAAGAATGAGCTTCCCTACCTCCTTTTTCATCCCTCTTTCTTATGTTTCTGAGGTCTCCAATCACTAACAAAGGTTCACTGATCGAGCTACTTATTCTTTCTAATGCTTCCCACACTCCAGTGCATTGCTGAGCCAAATTCCTAGCTCATACAACCAATAAAATAATAACTAGACCACCTCTATTGATACATTTCACGGTGATCTTGTGATCATCCATGTTAAACTATAAATATCCCAAGTTTTAGGGTTCCAACCCACACAAAAGCGTCCATTAACATCAAACTTGTGATTAGTCAACCACTTCCAATCTCTAGGTAAAAGTTTTTCAAATAAATTCTTCAAGTGGAGCTTGATCTTCAATTCAACCAGAACAATAATAGAAGCTTGTGATTCAATGATAGATCTTCTCACCTCCCTCTTCTTATGTGGCTTCCCAAAACCACACACATTAGTCATTAGGATGGTCATTAATGACCTCTGCTAGATGATTGGGTTCTACGTGACCTGTCCACTCTAGAATTTTAGTCAGACTTCTTCTTCAATCTAGGTGTACTACATACCTCACCTTCTTCCTTTGCATGATCATGTGTTGAACTTGCCTCATCAGCTGCTTTGTCTGCAGTAGCATCAAGTTCATCCTCCTTCTGTTCATAAGTGTTAAGGTTATCAAATATATTGCTGACAGGAACCTCATGGCTCATATTGGTTTTTGAGCTCTCTCCTTGACTTGTATACTTATTTCGCATGATTCTCCACTCTTGCTTCTCCTTATGATCTGTTTCAACTATAACATTCAATGGACAATCGTCTTTGTTATGCCCAAAAATCTTACAATCAGGACATCTCTTAGGAATATGTTCATATTTGATGGCAACTATTAAGGGTTCACACTTTGGCATGCTGACCCATAATTCCTCAGGTAGGTCTTCATATGCCTTAATCTCCATCAGTGAATGAGCTTCACCCATGATTCTTGGCCTAATGATGTATAGTGGATCAATCAGAAGCTTTTCCACGCCCTTGCAACAATACCCACAACAAGCGGTGACCAGTTCCTCCCCATGCTAGGAATATTTATCTTGACAGGAAGCATACTGAATAGATACTTCTGAATATCATCACTAGTTATGTAGTCTTTAACAACCATAGCCTTTTTTAAAACCAATGAGGGCCTCCATGGATGATATTATTCTTATTTTCAGCCGAATTGAATCAAAGAAGAAAGAATTGATCTGGTTTGGAGAACAAATCAAATCCACATATGGGCTTCCATACTCATTTGTTATGAGGAAGAAGATGATGATAGTATGTGTGAGAATCCATCATGCTAAACAAGACTTCTCAAACTAGAACATGATATCAATCACTGATCAATCACGTAGTAGAAAAAGGGGATAATTAAAACCAATTAAATATTCCAAACATATCTAGAATCATTTACATAAAAGCCTAACATCCTACGTATATTCATGAATTATGTCAAGTATCCTTTACAGCTACTCTATGGCCTCAGCGACTATATATATATATATATATGTATATGTATATATATATATATATATATATATATATATATATATGTGTGTGTGTGTGTGTGTGTGTGTGTGTAGAAGACGTTATCCACATATACCACATGGACAAGCATCAAAATTCTACCAAAAGATGGAGTTGACTGACACATCATATACAAACTTTCCCACCCAAATTTGAGAGTAGAAGGATGACTCTAGAACACACTACACATCTAAACAACCTTCTTTAAGGTCCATGACCAAACTCCTCACTTCCATCGGTCTGCTGGTATCTACGATAACATACAAAGATGTGGTGACCCATGAGGTGACCCATGTCCCAGCGAAAGATATAACTCTTAACAATGCTTATTGACTACAACAAGATAAGTAATTAAACAAATAGTGTTGATTGTGCAAGAGAATATAAATATTAGGTATAAAACCTCTTTTAAGAGAAGTTCTATTTTGAGTCTTATTTATAGGAGTGAAAGGAAAAAAATATTCACAAAATATCAAGTGTAGCTAACATCATGGGCATAACTATCATCATAAGCATAGTTAACATCATCATCACGGAAAAAAGTATAGGTATAGCTAATAGAAAAGCATAACTAACAACATAAACATAGCCAACAATATCAGTATGTCTAACGACATAAGCATGACTACTTTCTCTTATTGCACTATACATCATCTGTATATAAAAGGAGAATTCAAGGATTATCGTCCAATGTGAAGTGGTGTTAATAACCCTAACTAATACGCTACATGGATGGATTATGTCTTTTATTAAGACCTAAGGAGTTTGAGGTATACCACTCAAAGTCCAACTGACGAATAAAATTGGTAATCAGTTTAATACAAAATCTAGCAGATTTGAAATCCTAAAATGTCATCCCCTTGGTCACTAAGCGTCCACCGAATAACACATAAGGTCAAACTGCAAATAGCCTAGTCCACCATTTGGTATATAGGTCACAGAACTAGTAACCAGGGTATACAAAAGCCTATCATTCAAGGTACAACCACAACCGTCCTCAATCATATGACATACACAAATACCCAAGATACAACCTCAATCGCTCTCAATCCAAGACATGACTACAACCATCCTACAAACCTTGGGATTAGGATGACAACAACATATACTCTCATGCACCACTGATACTGAACGATTGTGTAGCAACTCCGAGGTTCCCTTAGGAATAAACGTTTCACCATCCAATAAGTCTTGACACTGGAATGGTTCTACAACACATGGCACTACATGATTAGGGTTTCACTTGATTAGTTAATGCCAGCTGAGTTAAGGTTGAATTAAATAAGTTGATATACAAACCCCAATTTATTGCTAACAAGCATTTATATATAACAACTCTAGAAGATATAAAACATATGAGACATATTCCTCATTCCAACATTATATGGAACTATTTCATTTCCATCCATGAGACTATACTTGTCATCACACCATCATAGGGTAAAAATCCTTGTCACATTATCCCAAGGTACCAACCCTTTTCAATATAATGAAGATTACACCTCAATAAGGGCTCAAGACATGTCACAAAGGTCATTAAGACCATACACATAATTCCCTACAAAGCCATCATTATCTTTCCACATGTTGAACAAGGTTCAACATACCATCACCATATTAGTGATATGTTGGTTCAACATAATATTGCATTAAAAAGTTATGAGATTCACAAGGTAACATATTAGGGTTACTAATCATGAAACATGATCACTTTATCCCTTCATTATAACAACATACAAGGAATCTATATATGATTAACCATCATCAATTATTTGTATTAGGTTAAGTTCAAGAAGATAGGTGGAAGCGATTTTACCAATCAACACCTCAAACTAACCATAGGTTCATACACTTACTTAGGTCAAAGAAATCCTTCACACATAGCATCCTCATTGGATCAAGGATGTACACAAGATAAAGCATTACCATTGAACCCCTTACTATAGTCATGTATGGACTCATACATAACACAAGGTATAGCCATCAAATTGTAGCATTAAACCAAAACCATCAAAATTGAGGGCTCAACACACCATGGGTTTCATGAAAACAAAACCATTGAATCATGGACATAGAAAATCCATCAGATTATGACTTACAAGGGCCATCAAAAGTTAACACCAGAATCACTATCAGTTGTGACCACCAGAGCCACCATCGGTTGTGAACATTAGAACCACCATTGGTTGTGACCATCAGAGCCACCATTAGTTGTGACCATCAGAGCCACCATTGGTTGTGAACATCATAACCATCAAATCATGGAGCCAGACACACCACCATGTGTGGATCATAAGAACCATCATTTGTGAACCCAGAAGTACCATCGAGTCTTGACCCAAACACACCATTTGTTGTGAACAACATGTGAAAAAACTTGTCTCTAACTCCAAGCAAAACCATCATTTAATAGAGGAAGGAAAACCTCAATTGAAACCACTAAATGTGAGAATCAAGACCATTGTTTGAAGAGAAAACAAGACATAAGTTATGAGGGAAGCATATACATCAATTTCAAGCATAAGAAAAAGTCTATAATAGAAACTGAATACAAGTAATCAACTAGCAAAAGAAGCCAAACCATCAAGTTGCAGCACAAGAGAGGAAAATAGTTCAAAACCCTAAGGAAAAGCCATCGTTTGTGGGGACGAAAACCATGGATTTCCACATGCATGTAAGATCTAGGGTTTTAAAATCCAAGGGAGAAACGTGCACAATGATTATATTTTAAAAAAGGAAGGTTACTTACTCAATAACTACCACATAAGCTGAAATCCTAGGCAAAGATTGCATCTTTCTACTTGGAACTACATTTTAGAGAAAGATCTTGTACATGCAAGTTACGAGTAAGCAATACACCTACATAAAGTTATATAACACACCTCAAAGTATAAAAAGAAGGTCCAACAACAAGTTGGCTCAGAGAAAGAGAGAAGAAACCCTTTCTTGAGCACTCCACACATACAAGCTAGCTCCTTTCCCCAAGAACAAGCAAACTCCAGGTCAAAGGAGCAAGAAGGAAGGTGTTCTTCAACATCTAGCACATTATCCACCATGAAAACCATGGATCCAATCGAGAAGAATGAGAGAAGAAGGAAGGGAAGCAAGAAAAATGAAAATGGAGATCGTGATCTTACTCACTTAAGCCAAGAAGTAGGGCAAGGATACACTAAATGACCTCGATAAGGGTGGATCCAAACCCTAGGTGCACATGCAAGCAAGATCAGTTAAACTTCTTCTTCCTTGATCTCCTTCTCCACCAAGAAAGAGGGACGAGCTCCAAGAAGAAAGAAAGAAGATAGGGTGACTAAAGAGATCATTTGAATGGAAGGAGGGAGGTAATAAATCTTAGTGTTGGAGAGAAAGGATGGTAGAGGTGTCAAGCTAAGCATGTCATGTGTCCAAGGTCAACATACCTCATCCACGCAAACCTAGGTTGATCATCAGTTGTGATAAATAGGGGGACCATCAGATGTCAACCCCATATGATCCATTGACCTCCAACAATAGGTGGTCCATCGGATCTCACTTTTTCTTGGCCAAAAAACATACCCTAGTGTCACCATCGCTTATTGCGCCTCACTTTGTGAACCATATACCCAGGTCCTGGAAAGACAAACCATTGAACTTGAGCTACTAAGGGACCACCATCATATCCCACCACCTAGAGGTGGACCATCTGATCCCAACATCCAAAGGGGCAAACCATCGAGTTAGGGCATCTAGGTGAGAAAACCCTAGTCCTCAACCCTAGGTTAGATGTCACTACTAAACTAAGGTACAAAAAGGTGTCCCAAGGTAAAAATATATCAACATGATCAAAAACATGTGAGGCACAACCAACATATGAAAAATTTCAATAAAACCCTAGATATGGGTAAATAACATAAAATCCCTTTAAAACACTTTAACTATGAAACTTACTCAAATAGTGTCCAAACTGGACCAAACTTGAAGATTAGCTTTTTCACATGATATCAGAGCAAATATTAGGGTTATATTAAGGTTCTAAGCAACAAATTCAGGTAAGAAAGCATGTTCAACCAAAACATAAGATCATGTGTCTCACAACCATAAACCCTTTATAGGGATTTCACCCCTGAAATCCAAGGAAACAAAGATGGGTACCTTATGTGCACCTTATCAACTAACCTCCACATGATTACTTCCATCCCCATGGTGATATTATAACACTCTAATAGAAGTCATGTTTTCTCCCTCGACTCTTGTGTGTGTCATCTTGGGTAAACATAGAAATCCCCACATAAGAAAACATCCTCATCCAACTCCGCCTCCATTGTCTATATCACATGTCCTGTACTGGGGTGACAATTCCTTAACACAGAACGTAGAAATTATGGTGCAACCAGTGCCACTCTGGTGGTAACTTCTCACTTGGAACTCTTGCTATTTATCATGGTTACCAACATATGTTTTCTACCTGTCCTGAGCTCCTTTCAACTATTTCTTGGTCACTGTGTCCTTCACTATAATTTTTTATAACAATACATCACTCAAAATCTGATAATCACCTATTTTTACCAAACATCAAGTGTCCTATATCTCTTTCCATATGCATCTTCACAAGGTGTCATGCCTATGCTTCTCTGGTGATCGTTTTCATTAAGCACACTAGATTGAACTCAAACAGACATCCTTTATCTTCCCAGAAATATATGATATATGTTCTTATAGAATTTTACAATCATCTGCATGGTTCTTTCTGATTGTCCATCTAATTGAGTATGTATTAAACTTCCACTATATCTTTATTATTGTAGGCTTCTAATGTTTATCATTGACTTACTGACAACTATACACTTGACCATACATGTGCCATACCCTATTTCAAAATTGGCTGCAATTGCATGTTCTTCAACTTATGATACATTTGTGTATTTTTCTGATACATCATATATGCCAAAAATGGGTCTCCCCAGATACTATTTCACTCAAATCATCAGTGTCTAGAACCATTTTCTGGTGGTGGATGCATACTATAACACCTGACCCATGGAAGCCATCATGATTCCCACTATGCTACTCTGATCTGATGTCCCACGTCATGGTATCATCCATTTATATACCTTTTATCTGCTATAGTGGTGTTGGTTTGACTTGAAGTTGTGTCAACAATCCTGCATTGGCACGTATCCAAAACTACTCTTCGAAGTATTACTGAAGATGATGTATCCTTCCCTTTATTCTGGCAACACTAACAATGGAACACTTGTCAACTTAGCCCTCAACAACTGGAAAGAATAATGACACATGTCATTCCATACAAAAAGGAGCACCTTTCCTAGTCGGCGTTGTTAAGGGTAAAGCAACTACGGTGAATCTCTGAATGGACTTCTTGTAGTGTCTTGCTAGTCTTAAAAAGATTTAGTTCTTAGTCGGTGTCTGGGGTTGCTCCCACTCCAACACTGTCTTCCCCTTATATGGATTCACACAACATACTTAGTAGATATATCATAACCCCGAGAAGACACTTTACTCAACTCCAAACACACTCTTGTTGAACTTGACATGAAGTTATTGCTACTTAGCAAAGATATTTTCCATGTTGCTACCATCTCAGAAGTACATTGAGATGTTATCAAAAAAACTTGCCACGACTAATTAGGATACAACCTTAGCACGTTGTTCATCAAGTCTATAAATTGGGTTTATGCATTAGTTAGTCTAAATGGCACAACCATGAACTCATAGTGACCATACAACTTATGCCATCCACTCTGATTCTCATCAGATGGTATCACGATCTCAAGTCTATCTGAAAGAACGTTATAGCACATGTAGTCTTTTCAACAAACCATATATCCTTGAAAGTGGTTTCTCATTCCTTATTGTGATCTTGTCCAACTATCAGTACCCATGTAAACCAACCTGGAATCACTCTTCGTATTTCCAAATAAAATTTGGAGGATCTCATCATCAAACTCACTCCCTCTAAGGGAAAGGAACACCAGAAAGCTTATCTTATAAACATCTTCAAACTCACGTACTGCCGGTACACCCTGGATACTAGGACTAATCACCTTGGTATCCACTACATGTTCTAAGAAGAACTCACACCCTGGTCTCATCAACTTCGCCGCCATAATAACCAACTAAAAAAGTATAGGAGGAATCTTGCTAAGTATTGGAAGGATCAAAAAACATTCTCATCACTAAAAATCATGGTCTTGGAACTATAGTCCAATGCAACCACATGCTACATCAAGATATCCACCTTCTAGGATTACAACAAATCTATGTGAACCAAGTGGCATAAGATCCACTTGAAATCTACACCCCGAAAAGAAAGAACATAAGGGAACACACTTCGCACAACACAAAAACACTTTCCAAGGGTTACTAGCAAGGAGTTATCGATTCTACCTTCATCATACAAGTTACACTTTTTATGTTTCATTTTCTTTTTCATTTTCATTTGGGATCCTTGCCATCAACATAGAAATATCAAGATTATCATATCTCATTTCTCTTTCTCATTAACTATTTATCATTCTTATGTATGTCCTCTCGTGTTATCATGTTTTCCAATTACTTATCAAGGGGTATTTCATCATATTTCACATTTTTTTCATTTAGAAGGGATCATCTTCCTCTAAACTATTTGACATGTCATGATAATTTTACATTCACACCTTCTTGTTCATGTGAATTGGTCTGAGATTAGCTCAGGCTTCATTTTATTCATCTATCATTGTTCTTATTCATATTCTCATATTATACTTATCTTAGGTGTTCTCTTCTTCTTACATGGATTTGATACCTTAAATCTTTCCAATAACACATATTTATCTCTCTTTTCCTTCATTATTTTCTAAACTACAACTTCATTAACTCCTAGTAGCTTATTTTTGTTTAGATTTAGGTTTCAAGGTGTCATATCTCTCTATTTAGTTACCAAACATTTCAATTTTGATAGGTTACAATGTGATTTTTCATCTTTCTTTAGGGTAAGACTAAGATATTCACACCATGATTGCTCATTCGTCATGTTGTTTAGATTGTTTCCAACTGAATACTTAATCAGGGTAATTAGAAAGATAACAACCAGGAGTTCAAAACTTACCTTTTCTTTAATAATTGAGTACATGGCCAAGACATCTAAGTACTGAGTTTAGGCATTAAACACTACATTCACATGTCATATTCCTTACTTACTAGTCAGCATAGTCCTAAGTCCTATTGTCCCTGTAGACTCAATGAACCTAAAGCTCTAATACCAAATTGTGACAACTTGTCACGCTAAATGAGATAAATAAAAATAGAACACGAGATTGATCACTAATTAATCACATAGCAGAAAAAGGGGTTAATTAAAACCGATGAAACACTCAAAACATATCTAGAATCATTTACATAAAAGCCCATCATCTTACATATATTCATGAATTATGCCCAATAAACTTTATAGTTTCTCTATGGCCTCAGCTACAACAACATACACACACAGATATGTATATATATATATATACATACATATATGTGCATACATATACATATATATACATATATATATATATAGAGAGAGAGAGAGACAGTCAGGCTAGAATACACTTGAGTGTATTCGGAGTAGAATACACTCAAGTAGTATTTCATGATGCACCATTTTTTTCAAAAATCTAATCCATTAATCTTCTTAAACATCTTCTGAATAGCTCATACGCAAAATTTTAGCACATTTGGACAGTTATAGGTCATGCTATAAAGACCACAAAAATTATGCATTTCAAATTAGTTTCAAGTGTCGGTTTTGTTTCCCTTAAATGAGTGACTTACACTCATCCAAATGTGCTCAAAATTTGTATGTAGCCTATTTATAGTATGATAGCGAAGATGAATGGTTTACATTTTGCAAAAAATAGTCTTGATATGCAAACACACTTGAGTGTATTCATACAATCTGTACACTCGAGTTTATTCTAGCCTGACTATATATATATATATATATATATATATATATATATGTGTGTGTGTGTGTGTATATGTATATATATGCATATATGTATATATATATATACACACACACACAGAAGGTGTTATCCACATATACCAATGTACAAGCATTACCAAAAAATCTAGTTGATTTAAACATCATATACAAACTTTCCTTCCCAGAACTAAGAGTACATGGACAACTCTAGGACACACTAGACATCAAAACAACCTTCTTTAAGTTCCATCACCACAACTCCTCCTCACTGCCATGGGTCTATTTCTGAAGCCAGTCACCTAAAAAGATGTGGTGACCCACGAGGTGAGATCCATGTTCCAACCAGAGATATAACTATGTTAGCCTGGAATATCACCCTTTGTATGTAGCTCCAAATTTTGGACCTCATTCTTGTTCTCACTTTTAATTTCATAATTGAGTGTGTTTGGACACATAATTAGGCCATCTTTTGTGCTACAAACTTTATATGTGCTCTAATTTCTCACTCTAACCCTCAATTTCATGCTTATAATTGTTTTGATGCTTTTTGAGGTAATCTTGTACTGACATGAGAAGTGGTGACACCCTTTTTTGATATAAAATTGATATTGCACCAATATTATGCTTCATCTTTGTCATCACCTTTTAATATCATGTATGTGTCTCATTCTACACTTATTTCGTGATCATGGTGTAGAGGACACTCTAATGTTTCCAACTCATCTAATTCTATTCAATTTTGAGCAAGGATGAGAGAGATATTCTTGATTGAAATTTCACTAAATTAACTTGATTTTTGGCTATTTTGAAACGAATTTAAGCTTAATGGGCCCAAACTGGGAGCGCCAACCCTATTATATTGGGTACCCCCTTCCATGTTACCAACCTCATTAGTTGCTTTTTGACTAATCATGACCATCTGTCTTTTGTGCCATGGATTATGCCCAAGATCCAAGGACTATGCCTCGTCTTCTACCTCCGTATAGTGTCATCGCCAATTGTGGTAACCTCACCTAAAAACCCCTCCATGGTGCCAACCCAAGGCACCTATGAGATCCTTCTTTCCTCCAATCAAACCATGATGTTCCTATAAAGCTTCTTTGTGAACTCGTCTCACCCCTTTTCCTCTCATTTTTGCAAAACCTAGCACTCCTTTTCCTTCTCCCTTGGCCATGGCAGATCCACCTTGGTGAAGCTTTGGGAATTTCCACCCCAGACTACATTGTGGCTATCCAGGGATGCCATCACATCCATGAGATATACTCTAGGGTGGATGATATCATTTAAGGGCATCTTGAGGTTTGAAGCTCCAAAACAAGCCCTACTCTGATGAGTAGGGAGTGTCTACACAATGTTGGTTGTGCCGAGAGCAGAGCTTCTCAAGGCAATGGTGGGCGACATCCATTAGCACTCACCACCCTCCTTCAAAGGCTAGTTGAGAGTATGAACCATCTTTGAGACTTTGAGCCACAGTGGGTAATGATTGGGGATCCAGTAGGTCAGATCACAAGTCTCCACGCTGTAGGCCACAAGGCCGTGAAGGTCGGGGGAACCTAGAGTCACTCCAGGCACCTATTTTCAGCCCATATATTGTAATTTCACCACCAAAATCCTATTTTATGAACCCAACTTCAAATTCCCATATCTACCTAGACCCTAATTCAAATCCTATGATGTTATATATGATTTTTTTAAACAATTTTACCTTTATATTGGTATTGATATCTCTTGCTAGTTTTACATGTTTCATCCATGTTTTGGTAAAAATGATGCCATTATGGTCTTTCTTTGATAATCAACCTCTATAATGACTCTAGGTATCACTAATTGGCATCTAGTCTTTATAATATCCTAAATTAGTAACTTTAGTTCACTTTTATTGTGGTTTAGATCCTAGACCATCTATATGTCCCCTAATGACCATCTTGACCTCCTATGGCTATCCTTTCTATGTAAATGCCTCTTTTATGTGCATCTATGATCAACTTTAAGACTTTATATTAGTTTTTCATCATCTAAAAATTGAATCTCAAAATCAGTAAACAAAGTGATGCATTTTTCTGTAGTTGATGACATCTTATGTCTCCTTGCCATTACAAGATCAAAGGCTCACTTTGGTACACTTTTATGTCATAAAAAGTAATATTTGAGTACCTATATGATTGAACCTTTATATCCTTTTCCAAAGTGGATAATTATGCTCAAACTATTATGTTAATTCTCAAATCAGTCTTTATAATAACTTGTGTCGTGAAAATGCCTTTTAAACCACTCATATGCACCTTTGACTTCCTGTAACATACTTATGACACCTAACATTTTGTACATGCAAATGTCAATTGGTGGATTCTACCCTTGCTAGATCCTACTCCAATGTTAGCTAAGCTATCTTCATGACTTCAAATTAGTAGGTTTGTCACTCTATATCTCTAAATTCTAATTGATCTACTTAATGCTTACTTGACTTGAAAATGTGAATCCATTGCATGAAATTGATATAGAATTTTTAGTCATGATCTCATATGATTGAACCTTGGTGGTAATGTAAATATCATGTTTCTTTTTTTTTCAAATCAGAAATGGTCTCATGTTTAATTCTAATCTAGTGTGTATGGCTCACCTAGAACTAGGACTTATAGTTGATGCTAGTACTATGTGGATTCATTGCATGCATGTTTGGAGCTTTGGAAACTATGTTTGATTTAAGTGAAACCTAGGTCTAGGGGAACATCCGCATGAATCATATGATGTTTAGATTATCTATTCCCTATTTGATCATAGATCCTATGTAATATGTTTTGTATCTTAGGTCCCTTTGGGATAGACAATCTCTAGAGACCTTATCATTACTTTCTCACCACTCGCAAGGTGCGTTTAATCGGTTGACCTTACTATGTTATTGGGTAGTTTTTATGTATGATCGTATGAATGCTTGGCTAGATAAATACTTGTTTGAGCTAATATTCCCTATGAATACTACTTTCATGTTGATTATTCCACGTTGGCAAACCTTGAACATAAATTAGAGAAATCCATTATATACCCTGGTGTACCTGAATGAAGTTTTGGGGAAAGGACACCAGGTCAGCGTCTTACTTGATAAGATGGAACATTATTATACAAGGTTTACCTCTTGGAAATGACCTTGAGGCACCTTATGGACAGGTTAGCTATTTTTTAGCACCTTTACAGACTCTTCCAGTGAGAAGTTAGTCTAAAGGCCTACGGTTCATATAATGGATAAAGAAACATAAAAAAATCTTTGTATAAAAGAAAGTCATTAAGTGTTCTCGCTTTGTTTCTATTTCTTGCTTCTTATTATGTTTCTAGCCAAGCAAGTTTTATATTACTCCTAATCTGTGGTTATATGTTTTTCATAGTGTACTCAGTGCATTCATATTGATGGGTTTTTTTATTATCAAATGTGTAGTTGCCAAATGGAGATCTGCTACACTCAAGACTCTGAGATCATAAATGAAACACTAATGGGTATAAATGAATCTAGAAAAGGGTACATATATCTTATCTCCATGTTTAGTATCTTGTTATGTCTTTTAGTTACCGCATTTACGTATAGATATTTCCTATCTAAATTATTTGTGTGATTCTTAGGACGGGCTCCCAAGTGCACTCGCATTTGGCTTGTAGTCATTAGGAGTGTGGACTTAGGGTAACAAATAGTTCCCTGAAAAATGGTAACAACACCATACACACAAGCCTCTTTGTGTGTTTAAGGCATAACACATCTTAAGAACCCATGGAGGACTAAAATCCTTTCCTCAAAGTTTAGAGAGTCTTCTAGCATCTCATCTCTTCTTTAAGGACCACCTAAGCCACCTAATTAGATGAAGATTAGTTAGCCTTCTCATTACCCCATGTGATTCTTCTCTCATGACTATAAATCACATGAATTCTTGATTATGGGTAGCTTATGCATGAGGAAACTAAAATTTATTGAAATGAGGGAAATTGTTTAAAATGATAATGCCATGATCTGATCTTAAATTGAAAACCATATTTGATGAAAGAAAGTACTCTTGATAGTAATGTACTCATGAAAACTCAATGTTACCGAATCAGAATTAAGTGCTTCCTATTTGAGGTAAATTCTAGATATGGTGAAATAAGGTGGAACTTATGTTTTACACCACATTTTTTGATGAGGTCCCTATTGATTAAACCCATGTTTCCCTATTGGTGATCAAATTTCAAACATATTTAAGCAAAATTTTCCCCTATTGGATATGTGAAATGACCATGCCAGAAATGACCATGTATTTTAGCCTAGATCATGATGTGCAGACTTTCTACAAGAGGAAAATTCCCCTATTGACTATTATTCCTCTTTGTAGACTCACTTTGAATGATATGGTGGCCCTAGATCTGAATGTTTCACTATTATTCTCAAATCCTCAGATTCTCGGTTTGACTTCTCGATCTCCAAAATCTACCCTTACCTTGATCAGGAAAGGAACGGAACACGATTACGACTATGGTCTCAAAAAATCTTAAAATATGGTTATCCTATTGATAATCTTGATGTTTGACTCATGATCTTGTGAGGTATGGTTTGATCATCGATACCCTCCCTATTCGGGTATGCTAGATGACTCATGATGAATATGGACTAGAATTCTATATTAGGGTGGTGGTTGATTCATGTTTTCCCTAACATAGGTCACATCCCCATTATGATTGCCTCTACATTTTCATCTCATTGATTACTTAGAGTTTGGGAGGGTAACCTCTTCTGTACGATTTTGATTTCTCAACCTAAGTCACTAATAGGCCAAACCTATGACACTATTAATACTTAATATTTAATCTCGATTTGATGACAACCTTAGAAGTATGATGATGTTGACTATAGTTAGTGGTCAAGTCCCTATAAAGACCTAGACCTAGATCATTCATCAATCACAAATACCATGAAAATGAACTCGATATCGATACCTTCAAATGTAAGAAGTTCTCAATTTTTTCCCAATTGTTGCTCTATTGTTGTATATAGATGAATGATCATCCCTAAGGTATAAGTAGGAATCTAAACCCTAGCTTTGAAATGTTTGGATCTAAGAATTTAATATCCAAACTTGACTCTTGACATTGAAAATGAAATCTTGACTCATGATTATTGATCTTGATATTGATTTGACTCTTATGATCACCCTATTTGTATCTTGAGATCACCCTCGATATATGACTAATGACTTTCATGTTCCCAAATATCAAAAATTTGACATTATGACTATGTTGTTTCGTTCAATTTATGACTTAGGGGTGAGCTCCATGTTGACTAGAGTGGGGCTTTCTATCGATTTTGAGCATGAAATCACAATGTTGAAATATGATGTTGGTCTTGAATTTTAGAAATATGAAATCTCAATCATGGACCCATCTAGGCCAATGTAGAAGCTAGAACCCTGAATTTTGGGAATGAAAGTCATGCCTTACATTTGAACTCTATTTTTTGACCAAAATGTGACCTCTCCAAATTTTTGATCTACAGAATAAACTCCCAAATTTTCAATTTATGTGAAGATCTTACCAAGTTACTGATTAATGTGATTGTACTTTGAACATGATGCTCAATTTCTTGATTTTGAAATGTATTATTACTAAGGTATACCAAGTAGATTATGATATGGAATATGACAACTCAATCTCGATTGATGACTTGATTCAATTTTGGAGACAAAATTTCTTTTTAGTTGGGGAGGATGTGATAACTTAGAATCTCACCCTTTGTATGTTACTCCCAATTTTGGACCTCATTCTTGTTCTCACTTTTAATTTCATAATTGAGTGTGTTTTGATACATAATTAAGACATATTAAGTGCTATGCACTTTATATGTGCTCTAATTTCTCACTCAAACTCTAAATTTCATGATTTTAGTTATTTTGATGTTTTTCGAGGTAATCTTGTTCTAACATGAGAAGTGGTGATACCCTTTTTGATACAAAATCAATGTTGCACCAATATTATGCATCATCCTTTTTCATACCCTTTTGATATCATGTATGTGTCTCATTCTACACTTATTTTGTGATCATTGTGTATAGGACACACTAATGTTTCCAATGCATCTAATTTTGTTCAATTTTGAGCTAGGATGACAAAGATATGCTCATTTGAAATTTCATTGAATTAACTTGATTTTTGGCTATTATGAAATGAATTTAAGCATAATAGGCCGAAATTGGGAGCGTCGACCCTATTCGATTGGGCACCCACTACCATGTCACCAATCACATTAGTTGTTTTTTGACTAATTTTGATCATCCATATTTTGTACCACTAATTATGCTCAAGATCTGAGGGCTATGTTTCTTCTTTTACCTCTATACAATGTTAGTGCAAATGGTGATAGCCTCACCTAATTGCCCCTCCATGACGCCAACCAAAGGATCCTTTACATGCCTTATTTCCTGCAATCAACCCCTCATGTGCCTATAAATTATATCCTCCAACTCGTCCCACCCTTTTTCCTCTCATTTTAACAAAAACTAGCACTTCGTTTCCTTATCCCTTGGTCATGGTGCAACCACCTTGGTGAAGCTTTGGGGGCTTCCACCCCAGACTAAATTGCAGCCATCCAGGGACGCCATCACATTTGTGAGATCTTGGCTAGGGCGTACGACATCATTTAAGGGTGTCCTAAGGTTTGAAGGTTCAACACAAGCCCTATTTGACAAGCAGGGAGTGTCTGCATGGCGCTGGTTGTGCCCAACACGTAGATTCTCAAGGCAGCAGTGGGCGACATCCACCAACACTCACAACCCTCCTTCAAATGCTAGCATGCAGTATGAACCATCTCTGAGACTCTGAGCCATGGTGGGTAGCAACTGGGGATCCATTAGACCATATCACAAGTCTCCACGCTACAGGCCCCAAGGCTGTGAAGGTCAGGTGCAGCTGGAGCCACTGCAGGTGCCTATTTTTGGCCCATATAAGGTAATTTCACCCACCAAAATCCTATTTTATGAACTTAACTTTGAATCCCCATATCTCCCTCCCTGCTAATGAAAATCCTATGATGTTAGATATGAGTTTGTTCAGAAAAATGTCACCTTTGTATTAGTACTGATATATATATCTCTTGCTAATTTTACATGTTTCATCCCTATTTTGGTAAAATAATGTCTTATGGTTTTTTTTATAATAAACCTCTATCATGACTCTAGGTATCACTAATTGGCATCTAATCTTTATAGTCTCCTAAATTAGTAACTTTAGTTCACTTTTGCTATGATTTAGGTCCTATACCATATATATGCATCCTAATGACCATCTTGACCTCCTATGGTTACCTTTTCTCTATAAATGCCTCCTTTATGTGCATCTATGATAAATTTTAAGACTTTATCTGAGTTTGTCATCATCTAATAATTGAATCTATAAATTAGTAAACAAACTGATCCATTTTGCCTCAATTGATGGGGTCTTATGTCTCCTTGCCATTACTAGATCAAAGGTTCACTTTGGTACACTTTTATGTTCTAAAAAGTGATATTTGATTACCTATATGATTGGACCTTTATATCCTTTTCCAAAGTGGATACTTATGTTCAAACCTTTATGTTAACTCTCAAATAAGTCTTTATAATGGTGTGTGACATGAAAATGCCTTTTAAACCACTCATATGCACCTTTGACTTCATGTAACATACTTTTGACACGTAACATGTTTTACATGCAAATGTAAATTGTTGGAATATGCCCTTTCTAGGTCCTACTCCAATGTTATCTATGTTATCATCATGACTTAAAATCAGTAGGTTTGTCATTCTATATCTCGAAATTCTAGTTGATCTACATAACACTTCCTTGACTTGAAAATGTGAAACTATTGCATGAAATTTGATGTAGAATGTTTAGTCATGATCTCATATGATTATACCTTGATGGAAATGTAAATATCATGTTTCTTGTTTTTCCAAATCAGAAATGATCACACGTTTATATCTAATCTAATGTGGATGGTTCACCTAGAACTATGACTTATAGTTGATGCTAGTACTATATGGATATATTGCATGCATGTTTCTAACTTTGGAAACTATGTTTGATTTAAGTGAAATCTAGGTCTAGGGGAACATCTGTGACTCATATGATGTTTAGATTATCTATGCCCTATTTTATCTAAGACCCTATGTAATATCTTTTGTATCTTAGGTCCCTTTGGGTTGGACCATCTCTAGAGATCTGATCATTACTTTCTCACTACTCGGAAGGTATGCTTAATATCTTAACCCTACTATGTTATTGGCTTGTTTGTATGTATGCTCGTATGAATGCTTGGCTAGATATATACTTGTTTGAACTATTGTTCCCTATGAATATTGCTTTCATGTTGATTATACTATGTTTGCAAACTGTGAACATGAATTAGAGAAATTCATTATATACCCTGGTGCACCTACCTGAAGTTTTGGGGTAAGGACACTAGGCCATCCGTCTTACTTGATATGACATACCATTATGATACAAGGGTTACCTCTTGGGGATGACCGTGAGGCACCTTACGGATAGAATAGCTATCGTTCAACAACCTTACAGAAGAGAAGTTAGTCTAAAGGCATGTGGATGGTATAACACATAAAAAAACATAAAACTTTCTTTGTATAAAAGAAAGTCATTAAGTGTTCTCGCCTCATTTCTAGTTCTTGTTTCTTATGATGTTTCTAGCCAAACAACTTTTATATTACTCTTAAACTATAGTTGCATGTTTGTGATAGCGTACTCAATGCATTCACATTGATGTATTTTGTTTATCAAATTTGTAGTTGACAAATGGAGATCTACTGCACTCTAGACTCTGAGATCAGAAATGAAACACCACTTGGTATACCTAAATCTAGAAATAGGTGCATATGTCTTATCTCCATGTTTAGTATATTGTTATATCTTTTTGTTACTGCTTTTACATATATATTGCTTGTGTGAATTATTTGTTCCATTCTAGAGATGGTCCCCTAAGTCCACTCACCTTTGTCTTTGTAGCCATTAGGAGTGTGGACTTAGGGTAAAAAATAGTTACGTGAAAATAACTCTCAACAATGATTATTGATTACAACTAAACAAGTAATTAAAAATATAGAGAAGATTATGTAACAACTGTGGAACCCTAAGGGGAGATTCAATATGTATGAATTGGATATGGGCCATTACGTCGTACAACTATCTTGCAAGGACGACTATGAAACGAAAATGACAGGAGGCCCTTGGAAGATGTTTGGCTACTGCATTGCTGTGTGGGACTGGTATCAAACATTCAAGCCGTCAGAAGAAATGCCCAAATACCTGGTGACTTGGGTCCGCATTATTGGTCTCCCTCTACATCTGTACGTGCACACACTGTTTGAATATATCGGATTGGCCCTGGGAAGGATGATAAAAGTCGACAAGTACACGACATGCAGATCTAGGAGCAAATTTGCGAGACTGGCCATAGAAGTGGACACTACCAGAGATCTAAGCCCCACCATCTTCATTAACGGGCTGGATTACCAGGTGGAGTACGAGGTTACACCCGACACCTGCACTAACTGCGGTAAAATTGGCCACAAAAGTTCAATGTGCAGGAGTAAAATGCATGATCAAAGAACCAACGATACAACTAAGCAGATTACATCAAATGCTGACACCAATGGCCACGAGGAACCGTGGCAATACCAAAAAGGTAGTAGATATAAACCATGACGAAACCCCAGATATAAGGAACAACCTGATAAACCAAGGGCCTCGTCCACCACAAGCAATAGATTTGCTAATCTAGCAAGCAATGAACTGTACGAGGAAGAGCAGGTCATTGAGGAAGAGGTGGAGGATGCTAGAAACGCAGCAGATAAACCCCCGGAGAGACCCGCCAAGATCTGGAAACCCAAGAAAACGTTCAAAACGGCTGATGCTAAAAGAGAAGGCTTAAAAGATAGTACCAACAACAACACGAGGGACACTGATCCCAACAAAGCGAGCGTTGGCACTACTGCAGGGGAGGAGAATCATGAAGCAGTCAGCCCAGCAGTAGACAAATCCCCAGAAGACACGGTTGCACGAACAGAGGGACAGGCTGAGAAGCAAAGGGAAGATAAGCGTGAAGGGGACAAGGCGGATGCTCCGAGTCGCATGCAGGAGGATGACCAATGTGCGATGAATAGCGACACACGAACCACTGAGCAGATCCCCATCCCAAGACCACCAAACAGAAAGATTAAGACCTGCAGTGCGAGATCCAGGGCCTCAAGAATCCCCCCTCCTTACGAGCACAGAAGAAAGAGTCTGAGACTGCTCGCCAGATCTGAGGATGATGCTTACAAGGAAAACGACCCGGAGGATAGAGGTGACGCCAGGGAAGCGGCAGGGGGACAATGAAGCTTTCAAGCTTGTCCCTTATCCTATACCTCCTGTTCGTGATTAGATGATTGATTTCCTATGCTGGAATGTACGAGGCATTGGAGGAGATGACAGACGTCGTGCTCTTAAGGAAATAATAACTATGTATAACCCAAAGCTGGTTGCTATTCTAGAGCCCAGAATCAGTGGTGATTCAGCTTTGAGAACTATCAAAAACCTCGGATTCACTCACTCTTACCGCGTGGAAGCCCGTGGCTATGCTGGTGGCATATGGCTATGCTGGAACGCAGGGCAGTGCTTAGTTGAAATCATTTACAGCCATCGACAATTTGTTGCTTGTAGAGTTAATAGGAAGTGCTTCGTTACTTTTGTCTACGCTCCCCCCCCCCAGTACAGCAGCAGAAAATTACTCTGGAAACACTTAGTACAACTGGGCAATACCTTCAAGAATGCTTGGGTGGCTTTGGGCGACTTTAACACCACTATAGACCCTAGAAAAAAGAGCGGCAGCAGCTCCTACAACTATAAAGAGGCGGAAGTGTTCCAGAGAACGCTTATGGAAGCCGACCTCTCAGACTTGGGGTTCTCAGGTATGAGATTTACATACCGTCACAGCCTTTTGCAGGAACGCTTGGACAGAGCAACCGCAAACAGCGCCTTCATCACGGAGTACCCAAACGCAAAGGTTGAACACTTGCCCTGATTCGGCTCAGACCACTGCCCCATCCTGGTCAGATTTCTTTCAACTAGGCGGCCGCCAAGAAGATTCATTACTAAAGCCTCGTGTCAGGGGTCAGACGACTTCACCCAGGTGCTGAAGAGCGTGTGGAATAGCAATATACCATTCCATGATGCTTTAAAGGATGCTCAGCATTCTATCATGAAATGGGACAGCAACTCACGCAAAGCACTACGGAGGAATAAGGAGCGCCTAATCAATAACATCAACAGGCTCCAAACTGATATGGCTGAGCAGTATAACGAAATATCAGACAAACTATGCTTAGATCTTCAGAACGAACTCAATATCATCCTCAAGGCAGAAGAGGAAGACCTGAGACACAAGTGCAGTATAAGCTGGCTGAAGGAGGGAGATACTAATTCGAGATTCTATTAGAACTTTATCAACCAACGGAGAAGACGCAATAAGATAACAGCTTTGAAGAATCAGAACGGCCAGTGGGTTACAGACGAAACACAGCTGATGGACATGGTTGTGGAACATTTTGAAAGATTACTTACAACTCCTCTGCAGCATATGACTCACCAGCTTGGTAGCTTCCCTGGACAGTTCCAACCAATCAGTGACACATAGTGGATGCACATCGGTGCTTGCCCGACCGATGAAGAGATCAAAGCCATTGTCGATTCTTTAGACCCAGTGAAAGCTGCAGGGCCGGACGGTGTGAACGGGACCTTCATCCAAAAGAATTGGGAGAATGTCGGCCCCAGCATCATTAACACAGTGCAACAAGTTATCAGCACTGGCGATGTAAGGGACGAGCTTTGTAACTCTACCATTGTTCTTATCCCCAAGATTCCAGTTCCTGAACGCTGTGAAAATTTATGCCCCATTTCTCTCAACAACATTGTTCTGAAGATTATATCCAAATAAGTTGTTGAGAGGTTGAAGCCGCATATCACCGGCTGGGTATCAGAAGCTCAGAGCAGTTTCATACCGGGACGCCGCATTACCGACAATATTGCTATCGTCCAGGAACTCATACACAATATGAAAAGGAAGAAAGGAGCTAAGACCATGGATGTCAAAATTGACCTAAGCAAGGCTTACGACCAAATGTCGTGGTCGTTTATTAGGGACACGCTCATGAAAGTGAATTTACCGCCCAACATTATCAAGTTTATTATGACTGCGATCTCCAGCGGTGAAACCACTATAGCCTGGAATGGCAAGAGCACCCAACCATTCAGGGCCAGTAGAGGCCTCCGGCAAGGTGACCCGTTGTCACCCTACCTTTTCGTTCTGTGCCTAGAACGCTTAAGCCAACTCATCCAGCACAATGTCGACTGTGGCGCTTGGAAACCAGTGAAGGTTGGAAACCTTGGGCCGAAGATATCGCATGTCTGCTTCGCAGACGATATCATCCTTTTCTGCCATGCTAGCACTGCCCAAATGAATGTAATCATGAGATGTCTCCAGGAATTTGAAGAAGTCTCCGGGCAATCTGTTTCCGCTCTGAAGTCCAGAATTTTCTTCTCTGCCAGTGTGAATCAAGCACTCAGGTCCCGTATCAGTAGACGAAGCAACTACCAGGTCACGGACAACCTGGGTAAATATCTCGGCGTCCCAATCATCCACTCTCGGGTGCATAAATCTACCTATGGCGAGGTGCTTGACAGAATCAATGAAAGGGTTAATGCTTGGGCTGCCAGGAGTCTATCGTTGGCGGGGCGCATTTTTTTAGCCAAGACTACGCTTTCAGCCTTACCTACCTATGTGATGCAATCTGCGCTCCTCCCCCTGCAAATTTGTGACAGAATAGACAGCAACATGCGAAGCTTTATCTGGGGCGGGTCCCATAAGACTCATCCTCTCGCACTTGTAGCTTGGGACAAAATAACTTGCTCAAAACAAGATGGAGGCCTTGGGATCAAGGCAATGAGGGAGTGGAACCAGGCCCTTATCCATAAACACACATGGGACCTATTTAGCATGAGAAGCACTCTGTGGTGTAGAGGTATGAGGATGCGCGTAGCCAATGGCAGGCCGGAAAACTCTTTCATAATCCCCATGAACGCGCAGCTGTCAAGGGAAAAGACCATCGAGGAAAACTCTTTCATAATCCCCATGAACGGACATAGCATAAGATTCTGGGAGGACAGATGGTGGAGAAATGGTCCGGTCTTGAAGAGTAAGGTGTTGAAACCTATACCTACTGAGCTGGAGGACCTGAAGGTGAGCTCCGTAGTGAACTTGAATGGAGAATGGGATGCTGAGTTCCTACAAGAGTGGCTGCCGGATGATATCGTCAAACATATTAAAACACTTGACACACCCAATGATACTGATGGGGATGATGTCAGAGTCTGGACCCATACTGCAAATGGCCAATACTCCTCCAAAACAGCATACAATAAGCTACGCGAGGGTAAAGGCATCCGGGTTGAGGGGCAGTGGAGGATAATCTGGAGTCTGCAGACGTCAGAACGTATCAAAGTCTTCCTCTGGCTAGCTATGCACGGGGCACTGCTCACGAACGTTAGGAGAGTACAACGCAACCTTTCTCAAAACAACACATGTCCTAGATGCCATCTGGAGCCTGAAACCTTACTACACGCCCTGCGTGATTGCTGTCAAGTGAAACAAATCTGGGACGCGCTGCTGAGTACTGCGAGCAATCAAGATTTCTTCTCCACTACTGACGTACAGGACTGGTGCTACGGAAATCTCAAGCAAAAGGGTGAGTTCAAGGTCACCTTCCCCATCGCCTGCTGGAGAATTTGGAGCAGAAACGATCATGTGTTTGAAGGTAAAACTACCTCCCCAGTATATTTAGTTAACGCCATACGGAATGAAGTCGCAGTGCATCTCGAGTGCTTCATTAACGAGACACATACCGCCACCCCTACGATCGAGCATATGTGGAATACACCAAAGCCTGGAGAAGTGAAGATGAACACGGACGCTGCGGTTAAGCGCAACCAGGCTGCTTATGCCATCGTCGTGCGAGATGCTGCTGGGAAATGGATGGGGGGAGCAGCTGAAAATACCTACACTGGAGATGTGGTCGAAGCGGAACTACGAGGAATCCTCCTAGCCATGGAGGTGGCGGGACAAAATAATCTGGACAATGTCATATTCGAATCTGATTCGTTAAATGCTGTCAACATCCTAAATGACCCTGCACGGGTGAACCCCAGATACGCGAAAGTGGTCCAGAATATTCATAGAATCAGAAGACAACAGTGGCAAGTGATGCACATTAGGAGACAGGCCAATGAGCTGGCTGATAAGTTGGCTAAATACCAACTCAAAAACCCAAACAAGTTTAGTCGCTTTTCTCTCCCTCCTTCTGAGGTCACAGATACTCTTAGTAAAGATCTATGTAATGGTAGTAGTACTACCATGTTTCATTTCAACTGTTTAATTAGTGATTGTATGTTGAATTTGGATTTAGCTCGCACGGGGAGGGCGGGATGAATAAGACAGCCTCCCGACTTCTTGAAAAAAAAAACAGAAGTACCAGGTATAAAACTTCTTTTAAGAGTCATTCTAGTTAGAGACTTCTTTGTATGATTGAAAGGACAACACTATTCTCAGAAGATCATGTGTAGTTAACATCATGGGCATAAATGTCATCATAGGTTTGACTATCACCATAAAAATAGTTAACATCATCAGTAGGGCTAAAAGTATAGGAATAGCTAACTACAAAGCATATCTAATAACATAAACATAACCAATAATATCTCTATATATAACGACATAAACATGAGTACTTTCTCGTATTGCATTATACATTATCTGTATGTGAAAGGATCAAGCAAGGGTTATAATCCAATGTGAATTGGTGTGTATAAACCTAACAAATATGGTAAACAGCTGGATTATTTCTTTTATTAAGCATTGGGGAGTTTGAGGTATACCACACAAAGTCCAACTAACCACTGCAAAGTTGCAATCAATTTCATACAAGATCTAGAAGAGTAATAATCCTAATGTCTCACCCCTTAGTCAGTATGAGTCCACCAAAATGACACATAAGGTCAAGCTGCAAACAACCTAGTCTGCCCATGGTATATAGGTCATGACACTAGTAACCATTGTATACAAAACCCTATCATCTAAGGTACAACCTCTATTTTCCTCAATCACATCACATACACAAATATCTGAGACATAGCCTCAACCACTCTCAATCTGAGGCATGATTGCGGCCATCCTCCAAACCTTGGGATCAATATGATAGGGACACACAATCTCATCCACCCACACATACTAACAGTTATGTATGTGTCTCTGAAGAGCCTTAAACGCGGGTCCAAGAATGGAATCATGTCTAGGTTTATTGGACTTTAGACATTTATAATACTTGAATGTTTAAGACACCTGCAACTAGCACATGGTCGAAGTAGTTCGAGGTCGAACACAGGGATAGGAAGAATGGCACTTCAGAACTTAAGTTTCACTTGTCTAAGCACATCAAAAGGGGGGTGCAAGAAAAGTGGGTGTTGTAACATGAACTAAACATCAGGAAACAAACAAAGACCCTATCTCCAAAAGGAGTTACAAGAAAGATTTAAGTTTTGGGGTTAGAGATTTTTATAGGTGTTTTAAATAACGGATCTGAAAGAAAAAAAATGAAAAAAAAACAAAAAAAATACGGTCGTGTCGGGCAGCCAGCCCTCTCGGGTGACATGCCGTAACGGCTAGTCCGTATCAGGTTCGGTATCGTGTTGGGTTAGGAATCACTTAGGTTCTCAGGTTCCTTGTATCGGGTATAGAGGGGCGAGCCGTCTCGGGTTAAGGCCCATCAAGGGACCCGGAAGGGGTGGCCTTCTTGGTTGTATCATGCTGCTGCGGCTACCGATATGGGTTCTAAATGAACTCCTCCCGCCCCTCTCGGGTTGGGGTTGTGCACACCTGATATCACCCGACACGCCTTGGAAAGTGACACACTAGCTCCTAATGTCTTTTCGAAGTTAGCTCTCGTGGGGTTCCAACTCATCCCATCAGAGTCATGTAGTTTTTATTTATAGGCAGCAGCTGGTAGAGGTTGCGGTCCTTGTGGGGCCATGTGTCCTTCATCGACTCCATTTACGTGACTTCGGGGATGGTCGACGTGTTGTCGCCCGACACGACAGGCATCGCGTGCTGGGTTGCGAGCGTATCGGGTGATCCTGGCGGGAAGCTACTTCAGATGAGTAACTCGCATCGTGCGACATACCCGTATCGGGCTGATGAGTCGTGGCGGGCAAAGCTCCCTGTCGGGTAGATAGCGTACCGCTCGTAGGGGCTCCTCGCGCGACACACCCATATCGGGTTGCTGCCATATCGGCCAGCGACTGTGATGAGTAAATGGGTGTGTCAGGCGACCAGTAAAAGGGCTGATGCAGGTGCTTGTTGTAGATGGGGCGGGACGGGCCTTCTTGCGGACTTTGGGTGGAAAAATGAGGGAAATCTCTACAAAAGATGGGAAAAGAGTCAGGGGCATAGTGCAGGTTATTTCTATGCAGTAACAAGATAAAATGGAGAGGAAAAATAGTTTAGAAGGCTGTTTTGACAACGAAATAAAGGCCCTAAATAGCCCCAAAATGGGTGTTTTCAGTCTTTGAGCTTCCCTTAGGAATACTTGTTTCCCCATGCAACAAGTCCTGACATTGGAATGGTTCTACGTCAAAAGGAACTACATGATTAGGGTTTAACTTGATCAGTTAATGCCAATTTGGTGATTTAAGACTACATCAAACAAGTTGACATACAAAACCTAATTCATTTCTAGCAAGCACTGATATATAACAAATCTATAAGATATAATGTGTATGATATATATTCCTCATTCCAACATCAATGGTATTATTCCATTCCCATCCATGTGACTATAATTGTCATCACACCATCACAGGATAAAATTCTTATCTCATTATCCCAGGGTACCGAACCTTATCAAGATAAATAGGATTACACCTCCATAAAGGATCAAGGCATGTCCCAATGGTCATTAAGACCATTCACCTAATTCCCTAAAAAGGCATCATTATATTTCCACACCTTATAGAAGGTTCAACATACCATCACCGTGCTAGTGATACATTGGTTCAACATAATATTACATTAAAGAGATATGAGGTTCTCAAGGCAACATATTAGAGTTACCAATCATGAAAAATTATGTATATCCCTTCACTGTAACAACATACAAGGAAGCTAGGTGTTGGCTATTTAGACTAACGAGTTTCAATCCAAACAAGGATAGTTTGCCCAACTTAACCAATCTCTGCAAGTATACGGAGGTAGCATAGTGGAGGTCGAAGGAGATTAACTAATTCAATTGAACACAACAATACTAAAGTTCAACCATCTAGATCGGTTTATAAAAGGAAAAATGTTGTTTATCTAAATGCATAAAATTTAGATTCTAAAGCAGAAAATTCAGATTTAACTAGCAAAGTAAGAGTTACTAAAAGGAGTTTGGTTTCAAAATATTAAATAGTCTTGGACATTAGGATTTTTCTCACACATCATAGCAATCAAGGGAACATGATAATTTAAACATACATTAGTTCTTGTTTCAAGGAAAAGTTGTGTTACACTTCATCTCCCGGTGCGAGTGCAACGATCACAACTCAAAGTCACACTCTCGTGTGTAAATTTCATTTTTTATCACAACATATTCTCAACTCATTCCTCTATACTCTCGTAAAGGAGGAATAGTTTTCGAGAAGAATACCTCCATACATTCCTACTCATCTTCTTAGATCAAGCAAGAAAGCAGAAAACATGTACATAAAGTGGCCAGCAATTCATGTAAGAAACAGATAAACCTGTACTTTCATGGTAGAAAAATAAGAAGCATAGTATTTAGTATAAATTACTTGTTCCATACATGCTATGACATGAGAGCTAATCTCCCATGCCCAAGAAATGAAGAATTACTTGTCCATATCTATGCTTTGCAGATTTGTTACAGAAAATTCAGTTCTAAACATGATTTAGAGGGGAAGAGACAAACAGATCCAAAGATATAACCACAAGAAGAAAGAATTCTAGCTTGAGGATGAAATTATCCTTCTTTAGCCGCTCCAAAACAGACTAGATCCTTTCCCAAGAAGCTACTCGAAGTTGAGGAAGTTTGGCTGCACCTTGGAGAAGACAATGGAGAACAAGAAGAGAAGAAATGGCTTCCTTTTTGCAAAGAACCACCTTCGATCCCTCCAAAATTACCCTCCCATGTTCTCTTTTAGCTCTGGGGTGAGAAAAACTTCTCAAATGATCGAACCTAACTGCCCCTTGAATTCCCTTCTTCTTTTAAAATCGAATTCTAAATTTTCAGATTTCTGAAACTGCCAGGTGCACACCGTGCATTTGGGTGTACGTCGTGCACCTACAGTGCAGTTTGCTTTAGGCTGAACTGCGCACGACGTGCATGGAATATATGCATGATGTGAGACTTTCCAGAACTTTCTTTGGCTGTTTTACGCTCCAGGTGCACGTCATGCTTGTGAACGCACGTCGTGCATTTGTCTTCCTGTTCATTTCTGGAAACTCACACGTCGTACGTGTGTACCGTGCATGCCATGCATTCTTCTAGTTGGGCAAAATAGAACTTTTCTGATATGGTGTATGTCGTGCATCTATCCTGCACACCGTGCATTCTGCTATTTCAGCAGAATAAAGCTCTAAAATCAGTTCTTTTTGTGACATATCTGCAATACAAGTTATGTGATAGGTAAAGTAACAAAAAGATGGCAAAAGTAATATGAAAAGAGGCTAAATAGTATTAGAATGAACCCGATTTGTGTGTGAAAACATTGTGAAAAGGTGATATAGAAATCACACAACAAATCCCCCTAAGCTTGAACTATTGCTTGTCCTCAAGCAAAAAGAATAGGGCTACATTCAAAGAGAAAGATCAAGTTCATGCATGAAGGAAAATGAAAAGAAGGTATGCGATCAGCTCAGCCAGCTATGTACATTGTACTTGTGTTCATTGTTATCATCTCAAGTCTTTCAACATCCAAGATCGAGAAATTAATTTCAGCAAGGTTGGTTCCAATTTAAATGAAAAGCTCAACTTGACAACATTAAATAGAATTTGGATATTTAGGCCAAACAATTAGTGCATGTACATTACAAAGATTTCAGCTAGTACAGATATAAGATGATGAAACCAATGCTAACATTAACAAGACTTAGTTGAGCTCTTCTTCTTAAGGATATGATGATGGGATTTTTTTTGGGTTTCCGGCATTTGGCTGCTAATTTAGGCTTATGCTCACTAGGAATGCCGGTTGGGGTGTTGTTTTTACCCTCTTTTGATTTTTTTCATATCACCTAACCATTGTTTCCAGATCGGACTCACACTAGGCTAGCATAATATGTGGGCCATTTGCCATCTTTTGTTGGGTAAAGATAAACCATTAATGGTGCAACACCAAAGAGTCAACAAGAGTGTTAAATTTAGCAAGATTTCAATCATTCTTTTGAAAGTTTTTCACTAAAAAATTGATTTCACAGGCACTAAAGATTTAATAAAATTATCTCGTATTCTAGTAAATGTTGCAAGTTAATTAATCTGCAAAACAATTTAAACAGTTACATGCATGGGAGATCAAAGATGTAAAAGTTGAGGTTTCAAACAACAAACACAAAGCAGATTATGTACATGAGGATTTTCAATTTTCATTTCATTCATACATGCTCTTGATTTTGCTTTTCATGTAGCCAAAACATATAAAGGACAGAGGGAATCCAGCATACAAGAGGGGGTTCTTTCTAACAAGATAGCCTCAAATCACATTAATTTTACCATCATGGAACAGAACATGGAATAATATGGAAAAACTGACACAACTGACTCAAATAAGGAAAATTGAATGAAAACTACAACTATCAGCCGGTTGTGCTCCCCCCAAGCTTAAAATCTGCAGTGTCCTCACTGCATCAATCGAACTTATGGAGTTCACAACCAGGTACATGTCATCGTTGTGATAAAAAAAGGGCCCCGCCGCTACCTTGATCAGGGAATAACTGGCTTACAATGTCTGGGATGTCCATCGGCTGGGCGGAAGAGTCAGGTTGCTGCTCTGGAAACTGTAGTGGCTGCTGCGAATACTCAGGCTGTGGGACCTCGGTCTGCTATTGAGGCAGTGTCTGGTATGTCAGTGGGGCTGGGTAATGTCCCTGAGAGATATGCCAAGCGTCCATCCGGTTGACCATGTCGTACATCGCAGTGTACTGCGTGCTCATGTGGTCAAGACGACTGTCGTGCTGTGTGCTCATCTGGTCAAGATGGTTTTCGATGTGGTCAAACTTCCTCTAAACATAGCTGTAAAGGTGTCCCATATCAGGCATCGTCCAAGTGTAATCTGTTTGAGTACTGGTGGATGATGGAAGAGGAGTAGGAGCTGCAGGAGTAGCTACTGGCGTAGAGCTAGTGACGCCACGGGTAGGTGTCTCCTCATCGGCCTCAGGCTGTAATGCCACCTTCCAGGTGGCTTTGTTCCTGATGTCATTGCGACTGCATCGGGGATGAGAAAGAATTGTTTCTTCATGATGCAAACCTTGAATTTAGTTGTGCTATTGCCATGTCTTGAGATTAAGCTACAAGATATAAGATATTTGATATCTAAAAGGTTTTTCCCGGGTGCAGGTTCTAAGGCACCCACATCTAAATCCAACTGCATTGCAAGAATACTGATCAGCCCACCGCTCATTATGTCACCTACCTCCCTTTGCTTCTTCTTCTTGGTCTCTAGAAGCTTATTAACAATGTAATAGCCAGAACTGATTTGTTCATCACTTACCAAGCACAATAATAAAAAGAGATTATTTTTCCTTATGACACCTTGGGTTTCATTCTTAGCAAAAGGCCATGTTCTTAGCAGACGATGCACAACTCTAAAAATTGGATTATGGATTGCAGAAGCTCGAGCGTTCCTAGCTTTTTGCACTGTTTCACAAGTAATTTTAGAACAGAAAGAATCACCATGGAAGGTGGGAGGATAATCGGTGTAGCCTCCATATTTGCAATTAAGTAATTCACAAAACCGTTTAAGATCCATAGAAAAGAATTTTTCTAAGAGTCAAAAACTGATTTTCGGATAAGACACACGGTGGTTTTATGGGTTATTCTCAGCTTTGAAAGTAATCAGAAACTCATAAACCAGTTGGGGATAGGTCTTAGACACTCTAGTGCAAAGAAGGTGCAAACCTAAGAACCGTATATGTCCAATTACCTCATTTTTGAAACCCAATTTGTCAAGGGTTTCTTCGCAGACATAGCGGGATGGTAGAACACGCCTGGTGATTAGGAACTGGTAATCCGCGTCTTCCTCAGATGTGACCCTGAACTGAATGGAGGGCACAAAGGTTGTTGGTGCCACTGTGGAAGGTGTTGCATGAGTGGTGGGAGGTGCGGAGGATGAAGAAGCTCCTCCATGGCGTCTACCTGCGCCTGTCTTGATTGGTGCCATTGGATCAGAAGTGATTGGCACGACGTGCAGTTTGTGTTCACGGTGTGCAATACAAACTATACTTCTTGCTTAGAAATACCGATGCATGGCGTGTAAAACTGGTTTATGGCGTGCACCTGCAACTCTGCGGAAGATCTGGATCTGCGTCAAAGGGCTGTGATTTTGGAGGCATTGTCGAGCGCACGAGCACTGGGTGACGTTCTGCTGCTATTGCGCGTTGTTGGTATGCTGGTGAAGAACGCTGACAATGTCTAGGCGTGGAAGGAGGTGCCTTGGGGGCGGGCAATGGCAACAAAAACTGATGTGGCAGCTTACTGTGGGCCCAACGGCTACTGTGTGAGGAAGAAGAAGGAGGTAGCGGCGGCGGCGTGCACTGGTGATGCGGGCGACGGCGTCGGAGCTGCTTCGGTGGGTCGCACGGAGCGGGTGAGGGCTGGCGGCGACAAGGGTGCACGGCGGCAAGGGAATGTCACCGCTGCTGGCGAGAGGAAGAAGAAGGTGGGCGAGGTGTACGTCCGCTTGAGCAACGGAATGGCGTGCGTGGTGCACGAGCTCGGGTTAGACGGCGGCTGTGCATGACTGCTAGGGTTGGAGTGCACTGCTGCTAGGTTGGAGAGGAATTAGGTCATACACTCCAACCCTTTTTGACTAAACTTTATGAAAAATGCACGGCGTGCATTTGAAATGCACGGCGTGTACTTGTCAACTTTCCTTTTTGAAAATCCTTTAACGATCAGATGCACGGTGTGCGTTGTTGTTTGCACGTCATGCACATTTCTAAAACTTGTACTCCTCATTCAAAAGCCTAGGTGCACGACGTGCATGTCAAAACACACGCCGTGCGAGTTTCCAGAACTTTCACTACTTCTTTTTAAGGACCAAGTACACGACGTGCATGTCAAAATGCACATCGTGTGTGTTTCCATAGACATTTTTCGCATGTGCAGCTCCCAGGTGCACGTTGTGCATAAATAAATGCATGTTGTGCGCGTTTCAAGAAAGCCTCCGAAATCTTCAGCTTTTCAGGTGCACGACGTGCGAATAGGAAATGCACGCCGTGTTATTTTCCAGAACTTTTTTCCATTGCATTTTCTGCTGAGTTGCACATCGTGTCATCGGAAGACACGTCGTGCATTTTGCAATTTCTGTAGAAAATTGCAGTAAGTCAGCAGTAAACAAAGATGGATATGGTAGAAATCAAGTCAAAATTATTACATTCATCCATGACGTGCTTATTAATGAAATTAAAGAGTGTTTTTTACTCAAAGAACTTAAAAAGAAATCTATCCTAATGTGGGGTCAACTCCCACAAGTTCCTCCATTTAGAGTCTGGAGTAAGACTCTTCAAATTCTTCAAGCATCTTGGAGGGAGCAAGAGGCTCCTTTCTCCACTTCATCTCCACAAGAATAGAGTTTGCAACATTGTCCATTCACTTTGAAATTGCCATCCTTGCCTTGGAGTTCCACAACTCCATATGGAAAAATCTTTAGCACTGGGAACGGGCCGAACCATTTTGATTTCAGCTTCCCTGGAAATAGCTTTAATCTAGAGTTGAAAAGTAAGACTTTATCTCCTTCTTGGAAGTCTTTCCTGCGAATTCTTTTATCATGCCAAGCATTTGTCCTTTCTTTGTACAACTTTGCATTCTCATAAGCATCAAGGCAGAGTTCTTCAAGCTCTTGCAGCTGCAATAGGTGTTTTTCTCCTTCTCTTTTCATATCAAAATTTAAGAACTTAATTGCCAACAAAGCACGATGCTCCAATTTGAGCGGAAGGTGACATGATTTGCCATAGATCAGCTTGAATGGAGTAGTATTAATGATGGTTTTATATGTTGTGTGATATGCCCATAGTGTGTCATCTATCTTTAATGCCCAATCTTTTCTTGAACTAGATACAATCTTTTCAAGAATATTCTTTAGTTGCCTATTTGAAACCTCTACTTGCCCGGATGTTTGGGGGTGATAGGGTGTAGAGATCTTATGAGTCACACCATACTTGGAGAGAAGATTGTTGAATTGTTTTTCAGCAAAGTGTGTTCCTCCATCAGAAATTACAGCACGTGGAACTCCAAACCGTGGGAAAACAATCTTTTGAAAAAGTTTAATTACTGATTTGGCATCCGGTGCTTGGGTTGGAATAGCTTCAACCCATTTGGACACATTTTCACAAGCGACAAGAATGTATTGATATCCGCAAGAAGATGGGAACGTTCCCATGTAGTCCACTCCCCACACATCGAACACTTCAACCTCTAAGATAGAGTTGAGTGATATGTCGTCACGGCGGGATATACCTCCTGTCCTTTGACATCTATCACAAGATTTAACGAATAGATTGACATCTTTGAATAATTTGGGCCAACAAAAACCAGCTTGTAATATTTTGGCAGTAGTCTTCTCTCCTCCAAAGTGTCCTCCATAAGGAGAGGTATGGCATTCAGAAATAATGTTTGGAACTTCCTATTCAACAACACACCTACGGATCAGCCCATCACTTCCATGCTTGAATAGCAATGGGTCATCCCAGAAATAGAATTTCACATCATGAAAGAATTTCTTCTTTTGTTGATACATCAAGTCTGGTGGGAGTTGTCTAGTAGCAAGAAAGTTGGCAATGTCTGCAAACCAAGGTGCTTGAGTGGATGACAGTGCATAGATCTTTTCAATAGGCAGATGATCCTCAATTGGTAATATATCTCCAGCCTCTGTGGTCAATCTAGAAAGATGATCGGCAACACTATTTTATGTACCTTTCTTGTCTCGAATCTCAAGATCAAACTCTTGCAGAAGTAATATCCAGTGAATAAGGCATGGCTTAGCATCTTTCTTGTTCAGCAAATACTTTATGGCAGCATGATCAGTATATACAGTCACCTTGGATCCTACCAAATATTGTCGAAACTTGTCAAATTCGTATACAATTGCAAGCATTTCTTTCTCTGTGGTTGTATAGTTGATCTGTGCTTCATCAAGAGTTTTGCTAGCATAATAGATGGCATGGAGTTTCTTATCTCTCCATTGTCCTAGAACAGCTCCCGCGGCATAATCGATTGCATCACACATTGGCTCGAAAGGAGAATCCCAGTCTGGAGGTTGAATAATTGGGGCTGAAATGAGGGCCTCTTCGAGCTTAGAAAAGGTTGCATGGCAATCATCATCAAACATGAACTCTACATATTTTACAAGTAGGGAACACAGTGGCTTTGCAATTTTGGAGAAATCTTTAATGAATCTTCTATAAAAACCTGCATGGCCTAGAAAACTGTGGATATCTTTAACTAAAGATGGAGTAGACATTTTCTCAATAGCTTCCACCTTTGCCCTGTCCACTTCAATGCCCTTGTTAAATACAACATGTCCTAGTACTACACCAGATTGTACCATGAAATGGCACTTCTCCCAGTTTAGCACTAGGTTAACCTTTTTACAACGGGATAAGACTAAAGATATTTTCAATAAACATTGATCAAAAGAATCACCATATACACTAAATCATCCATAAAAATCTCAATTATATTTTCAATAAAATCGGAGAATATGGCCATCATACACAGCTGAAAAGTAGCGGGAGCGTTGCAAAGACCAAATGGCATACGGCGATAAGCATATGCTCCATACGTACAAGTGAATGTGGTTTTCTCTTGGTCGGGAGGATGAATAGGAATTTGAAAAAATCCAAAATACCCGTCCAAGTAACAAAAATAAGAGAGTTTAGCAAGGTGTTCAAGCATCAAATCAATGAAAGGCAACAGAAAATGATCTTTGCGAGTCTCCTTATTCAAACGCTGGTAGTCGGTACACATACGCCAGTAGGTAACCGTGCATGTTTGTATTAACTCGTCATTGTCTCCCTTAATGATAGTTGCACCCCCCCCCTTTATAGGTACCACGTGAATGGCACTAACCCAGGGGTTGTCACTTATGGGATAAATGATTCCAGCATCAATTAATTTGAAAATTTCTTTCTTTACCACTTCAAGCATATTTTGATTTAGGCATCTAGGTGGTTCAACAGTTGGTTTGGCATCATCTTCCATATTTATTCTATACATACAGATTGAAGGATGAATGCCTTTAAGATCTTCAATGGAATAACCAATGACGTCTTTATACAAATGCAGTTTGGCAAGTAATTCACTTTCTTGGTCATTGGTTAATTCATTATTTATTATAACAGGGGATATAGAAATTGGTTCAAGAAATGCATACCTCAGCCCGGGTGGAAGGGCTTTTAGTTCTACATTTTTCGTTGTTGGGTTTTAGAGGAGGCAGAGAAGCAGCGGAAACAAAAATTTTCTCCCAAACCCAGAACAAAAGGAATCGCGTCAACGTCTATATAATAGGAAATATGGTTTGTGAATCATACCTTGTCCCGAGGCTTGCTCGGCGACAGTACCTCGCGCCTTTGTGCGGTCTTCACCTCCGATCTTGGACGGTGTCTGTGCTGCTCCTGGTTGCACCGGGACTGAAGACTCCTCCTACCAGACTGTCGGATGACAATTGTCCTCCTGAGCGGCAGTGACCTCCCGTCTCTGAAGTAGTCCCCACGGACCACCGGGAACTCCACACTCCTTGTCCCACAAGGAAGTGGAAGGAGTAGCACCCTCCTGTTGACGTACTAGTCGCCAACACACTCTCCTGCTGCCAATTGCAACTGCAGTTGTCTTTCCCTTGCTGCACTTCCCTTTGCGGGAAGCACTTGCTCGGGCTCTCTCTCGGTTACCAAAACCAGAGAGAACGACAACTTTGCAGAGAAATCGGCTTGCACAGAGTTGTACTCTGAGAAGCCCCCAAATACCCCTATATATAGGCGGGTCATGGGACAGGGTTCTCTATCCCCAGCAATATGGGACTAAAAGTAGGAGTAGAAGGGTTCGAGATTTTCCACAAAAGCAACCAACTCGCAACTTGAACCGGTCGTTTCATAATTGAAACAGTCATCTGGACCCTCCAGCCGATCGGTTGGACACTCCAGTCGATCGTTTGGATCCTTGAGCCGATCGGTTGGACCCTCCAGACGATCGGTTCAAGATCCTGGTTCAACTCAAATTGACTTTCCTTCTTTTGTTTCTAATTGGTATCGAATACCAATCCTATTTCCAATCAAATTGGGAAAGTGAAACGAAAGGAAAATTCTCACCGGCCTGACTTTCCCAACATGCTCGGTTGCAACAGTTGAACCGATCGGTTCAACACTTGAACCACTCATTTCACTCTGTACATGAGTCGATCGGTTCAACACTTGAGCCGACCGGTTCAACAACCTCAGCCGACCAGTTCATCACATGAACCGATCGGTTGGGAGTCCAGGTTGTGCAGAATCAGTCAAATACGATTTCAATCAATCTGATACTCCAATCAATGCGTCCAACACCTTGAACATTATGATATTGAGCTATCCATTGAGTGAGTGTTTAATTGAACTACGAAACTCCTTTAGTAATCAATCTAAACATTTCTTGTGGACAAAACTCCTCTTCCAGGTTAAATCCTATGTGTGTGACCCTGCAGGTCCATTTCATGTTGGCAGTGAAAGTCCATAACACTTATGACTTCACAAGAAAAGAGCGGTGCCTAGTCACACATCAGTGCTACCCAAGTGAAATAGAAAGTTGGAGAACAACTTTCAATCCTACAATCCGTGAATGGTGTTACAGTGAATGTATAATTCCTTTGTCACTGATATCCAGAATGAACTCGAGGCATGGAACAATCATCCTGTCAACATTCATTCATTTCCTTGATCTCAGAGCAGACTGGGTGAGATGTTTGTGACATCAATATCACATACTGATTCACACGTGCATGCGCATGCCTTTCTCAATCCTACTCATCAAGTGGCCAAGGATATCAAACTCCCTCAGGAGGGACACATCCCATATCTATCACTCACCCCTCAAAAGCCCCATGTGTCAAAGCCACCCAATCATCACCTTTATAACAACCCATGTTTCAGGACTGCGTTTGATGATGTCAAAGTGTACCCAACGACATGTGTTGAGTGTAGTGATTTCAGGTCTAAGAATCACACTCACCACCATCACTGTGAGAGCTGACTGTGACTACCAAGTCATGGTTCCATGTGTCACTCTCACGGTGGGTCCGTCCGGTACCTTGTTCTCTAACAAGTACCTATGTGCTTGGTTTGATATCACTATATCATGACTAATGAGATTCTGTCATCAACCAACACACAATCTAGTCTTTAGTTTTATTGATGTCTATGGTTATTTCCACAATAACAACCGACTAGGGACCAAACAAGAATGTATACTCTTAACATCCGTATGATCTCATCGTTTAGGTCCTTAACCTAAAAGCATGTTTCAATGAGTAAAATCATTCTTTAGACATCTATCATGTTACACCATCATCTCAGAAACAGTTTAAACATATAGATCGGAAATTGCCTTTTATTATTATTCAAATCATTTACAAAGTATCCCATTACAATCATCACATGACTTGCTCTATGGGCATACATACCAACAAACTCCTACTTGCACTTAGAGCCAGTCACCAAGGAAATGCAGTCCTTGTGACCTAGCATGACCATCATGCTTATGCTGAGAAAGGGCCTTAGTCAGTGGATGAGCAATGTTGTCTTCAGTTGGTACTTTGCAAATCTTCACATCTCCTCGTTGTACAATCTCTCATATGAGATGGAAGCGCCGCAGTATGTGCTTGGACCACTGATGTGATCTGGGATCCTTAGCTTGTGCAATAGCTCCATTATTGTCACAATAAAGCTCAATTGCATCACAGCTACTGGGAACTACACCAAGTTCAGAAATGAACTTCCTGATCCACACAGCCTCCTTTGCTGCATGTGAAGCAGAAATATACTCAGCCTCTATAGTAGAATCGGCAATTGTTTCTTGCTTGGAACTATTCCAGCTCACAACTCCATTATTAAGGCAAAACAAAAATCCTGAGTGTGATATGTAATCATATTTATCGGTTTGGAAGCTTGCATCGGTGTAACCCTTTACAACCAGCTCTTCCTCGCCGCCGTACACAAGAAACTGATCCTTAGTCCTTCGCAAGTACTTGAGGATGTTCTTCATGGCTGTCCAGTGAGCATCCCCAGGATCTGACTGGTACATGCTCGTCATGCTGAGAGCATACAAGACATCTGGGTGTGTGCACAACATAGTGTACATGATGGATCCGATGGCTGATGCATATGGGATCCCATTCATCTGCTCCCTCTCTTCACAAGATTGGGGACATTGAGCTCTAGAGACGGTGACTCCATGTAGCATGGAGATGTTGCCTCTCTTTGAGTTCTCCATGCTGAACCGCTTCAGCACTTTGTCGATGTACGTGCTCTGACTTAGTCTGAGAAGCCTTTTAGATCTATCTCTATAGATCTTAATTCCTAGAATGTAGGATGCTTCTCCTAAGTCCTTCATTGAGAAAGTATTCCCAAGCCAAGTCTTTACCTTCTCTAAGGCTAAGACATCATTCCTCATCAATAGTATGTCATCCACATACAATATGAGGAATGTGGTCAAGCTCCCACTAACCTTCTTGTACACACAAGGTTCATATTCATTTTGAATAAAGCCAAACACTTTGACTTCCTCATCAAATCGAAGATTCCAACTCCGAGATGCTTACTTCAATCCATAGATTGACCTTTGCAGCTTACAGACTTTATTGGCATTCTTTGGATCTACAAAACCTTCAAGCTGTGTCATGTACACATCCTCATATATATTCCCGTTAAGGAATGCGGTTTTAACATCCATCTGCCAAATCTCATAGTCATAATAAGCTCCAATAGTAAGCATGATCCTGATGGACTTAATCATCGCAACTGGAGAAAAGGTTTCGTCATAGTCAGCACCTTGAACTTATCGAAATCCCTTCGCAACCAATCTTCCTTTATAAGGTTGCACATTGCCATCCATGTCGGTCTTTTTCTTAAAGACCCACTTGCACCCTATGGGGTTTACCTCTTCGGGTGGTTCCACCAAAGTCCATACTTTGTTGGAGTACATGGATTCCATCTCCGATCTCATGGCTTCTAGCCATTTCTCACAATCTGGTCCCTCCATACGTAGGTAGTTGGATCATCATCTATGATCAACTCTCCACCTTCCTGAGTCACAAGGTATCCAAACCTCTCAGGTTCAAGGCGGGTCCTACTAGATCTACGAGGTCCTTGTGTTACCTGAGGAGACTGAGATTCCACAACATCTTGTGAATCTGCATTTTCCTCTGGTACATCTACCGGTTCTATGTTTTCTTGTTGGGCTTGAACCTCTTCAAGCTCTATATTCCTCCCACTACTTCCTTTCGAAATAAATTCCCTTTCTAGGAATACAGCATCCCTGGAAACAAACACTTCGTTGTCAGTAGGGTGGTATAAGTAATATCCCCTCGTTTCCTTGGGATATCCAACAAAATAACATTTATCGGATTTGGGTCTAAGATTATCAGGAAACATTTTCTTGACGTAAGCCTCACAATCCCAAATCTTCATAAAAGACAAAACGGGACGCTTCCCATACCATATCTCATATGGCGTCTTTTGAACCGATTTAGATGGCACACGGTTAAGTGTAAACGCGGCGGTTTCAAGAGCATGACCCCACAAGGAAATCGAAAGATCGACAAAACTCATCATTGATCGCACCATATCCAACAATGTGCGATTCCTTCTTTCAGACACACCATTATGTTGTGGTGTTCCAGGCGGAGTCCATTGTGATACAATACCACGGGCTCGCAGAAGGTCCTCAAACTCCTGGCTCAAGTATTCTCCACCTCGATCGGAACGAAGTGCCTTAATACTTTTACCAAGTTGGTTGTGTACTTCATTCATGAAAGCCTTGAACCTTTCAAGGGTTTCTCACTTATGTTTCATCAGGTACACATAGGCATACCTACTGAAGTCATCAGTGAAGATAATGAAGTACTGATACCCATTTCTGGCATTAGTTCTAAAAGGCCCACATACATCAGTATGTATGAGTCCTAGTAGATCACTAGCTCTCTCACCTTTACCTGAAAAGGGAGTCTTGGTCATCTTGCCCAACAAACAAGATTCACATGTCTCTATTGATTCATAATCAAAAGAGTCTAGATAACCATCTTTATGGAGTCTAGAAATGTGCTTCTCATTTATGTGCCCTAGACGACAATTCCAGAGATATGTTTTGTTTGAGTCGTTGAGTTTTTGCTTTTTTGTGTTTACGTTGTATACACTTGTCTCCAAGTCTATCAAGTATAGACCATAAGACATAGGGGCACTGCCATAAAAGATCCCATCTTTAGAAATGGAACATTTTCCATTCTTAATAAGAAATTCAAATCCATCTTTGTCTAAACAAGAGACGGAAATGATATTCCTATTTAGGGCAGGTACATAATAGAAGTTCTTCAACTCTATTATTAGCCCACTTGGTAGAGTTAACTCATAGATTCCTACGGCACTGGCGGCAATTCTTTCCCCATTGGCAATACGTAGTTCAACCTCGCCTTTCCTTAAAGGCCTACTTCTCTTAAGATCTTTCACATTTGAACAAATGTGAGATCCGCATCCGGTATCAAGTACCCATGACGAAGAAGTACTAAAGTTAATCTCTATCACGTATACACCAGAAGTAGAGATCTCTATCTCTGACTTCTTCTTCCATTGTTCCCTCCATCCTCTCCATGTAGAAGAAATTGGTTTGGCGAGAGAACACTTCTCTCCCTTACCTACTTTCTTCTTCACTAACGCATTAAGCGTACATAGAGTGGATTCTAAGGCTCCTGGTATATCTGGATTGTGCAGAACACTTCTCACATTGTTCAACCAGTTATGGAATTTATTCTCAATTAATTTTCCCATTTTAAAAGATGAATCCTTTTCCATTCTACAAGAGAAAATTTGCATTTGTCAAAACCTTTTTGATTTGATTTGAATAAAATTTGACAATAGTTAATTAGGCCTTTAATTAATTACTGCTCCCACTATTTTGACTCAAATTGATAGCCCTCACCATCAATTCGGAAGATTGCAGCGTACAATCTTCTAGTGGGTCAAGATCCTGAAATCCTCTGAGCCATGGACCAACTAGGGCTGTCACCCATAACTCAGATCTCTCAGGTAGGAAACTCTTGCCAATTGCATCATATGCAACTCTTGAAAGATGTCATATGCAACTCCTTGCCATGATCATCTCCATGCCTCAAGGTACTAGATCCCATCTAGATCACCTTGTTAAGTCCGACCCAAAGCCAACACGATGAATATGCACCCTGCTAGGGCAGACCCACACATTCATCCTTCACACTTCCACGAGATAGACGGTGCACCACGCTAGGGCGTGCCCACACTTGGTCGATCAAGCTTTTCATGTGTGTCGCACTTGGAAGGCATCTAAAACTTAATATTTAATGAGGGATTTGGTTTTTATATATACATATACATATCCAATCACCACAATATATAGTATGTATCATATACATGCTATATCCCACAGAAAACATGTGAAACGATAGAAGCAATGATTATGGCCATCCTATTGTGATTCCTCGAGCCAAGAGGAATCACGGTCATCTAGGTCTACATCACATGCAACTTGTACAAGATGAAATTTGTGCCTGCCTTTCTGGGTTTGATCAGCTCATCTCCATGACCGATTGGCTCGCCATCAGGTTGGTTGTTCGGGTGCCACCAACCGATCGACTGGCGCCTCCAGCCAATCGGTTCACCGGTTGTCGTGCATCTCATCAGGTCACCACCCGCTCGTCTCTCTCCTCGAACCGGCCGTCTGGATCACCAACTGATCGGTTCACGCCTTGAACCGATCGTCTCAAGTGTCGTCTGGTCGTTCTCCGTTCTTTGACATAACCAGAAATAAAATCTATCCTATTTACAATTTAATTGTGAAACCCCGAGTTACATTCGAGGGGAGCAAAGGTAGGAAAATAATTCTCGAATTATTTCGAGTTACATCAGGAATAGGAGAAGGGAATCGGTGCGCAGACCGAGATGCAAGCAACCACACAAACAACCACACACAGATATAGGGGTTTATAGGCTATAACCATACTACACATCCACCACAAAACTCGTTTAAGGGCGACGCGTATCGAGTGCATTAATACTACATATCATATATGTATATTTGGGATTTGTGATTTGGACATGCATAAAGCCAATTTTATTTGCATCGTATGTAATAAATAAAGGCGACAAACCAAAATCGATCATATCGATAATCCTAAAATATAGAGCAGTTGACGTGGCTCTGATACCACTGTTGGGTTTTAGAGGAGGTAGAGAAGCAGCGGAAACAAAAATTTTCTCCCCAAACCCAGAACAAAAGGAATCGCGTCAATGTCTATATAATAGGAAAGATGGTTTGTGAACCATACCTTGTCCCGAGGCTTGCTCGGCGACAGTACCTCACGCCTTTGCGCGGTCTTCACCTACGGTCTTGGATGGTGTCTGTACAACTCCTAGTCACACCGGGACTGAAGACTCCTCCTCCTACCGGACTGTCGGATGACAGTTGTCCTCCTGAGCGGAAGTGACCTCCCACCTCTGAAGTAGTCCACACGGACCACTGGGAACTCCACACTCCTTGTCCCACAAGGAAGTGGAAGGAGTCGCACCCTCCTGTTGACGTAATAGTCGCCAACACACTAATCTGTTGCCAATTGCAACTGCAGTTGTCTTTCCCTTACTGCACCTCCCTTTGCGGGAAGTACTTGCTCGGGCTTTCTCTCGGTTACCAAAACCAGAGAGAACGATAACTTTGCAGAGCAACCGGCTTGCACTGAGTTGTACTCTGAGAAGCCCCCAAATACCCCTATATATAGTCGGATCATTGGATAGGGTTCTCTGTCCCCAACAATATGGGACTAAAAGCAGGAGTAGAAGGGTTCGGGATTTTCCAAATTAGCAACCAACTCGCAACTTGAACCGATCATTTTATAACTGAAACGGTCGTCTGGACCCTCCAGCCGATCGGTTGGACACTCCAACTGATCGTTTGGATCCTTGAGCTGATCGGTTGGACCCTCCAGTCGATCGGTTCAAGATCCTGGTTCAACTCAAATTCACTTTCCTTCTTTTGTTTCTAATTGGTATCGAATACCAATCCTATTTCCAATCAAATTGGGCAAGTGAAATGAAAGGAAAATTCTCACCGACCTGACTTTCCCAACTTTCTCGGTTGCACTAGTTGAACCGATCGGTTCAACACTTGAATTGCGCATTTCACTCTGTACATGAGCCGATCGGTTCAACACTTGAGCCGACCGGTTCAGCAACCTTAGTCGACCGGTTCATCACATGAACTGATCGGTTGGGAGTGCAGGTTGTGCAGAATCAGTCAAATGCGATTTCAATCAATCCGATACTCCATTCAATGCGTCCAACACCTTGAATATTATGATATTGAGCTATCGATTGAGTGAGTGTTTAATTGAACTACTAAACTCCTTTAGTAATCAATCTAAACAATGCTTGTGGACAAAACTCCTCTTCCAGGTTAAATCCTATGTGTGTGACCCTACAGGTGCATTTCACGTTGGTAGTGAGAGTCCATAACACTTATGGCTTCACAAGCAAAGAGAGGTGCCTAGTCGCACATCAGTGCTACCCAAGTGAAATAGAAAGTTGGAGACAACTTTCAGTCCTACAATCCGTGAATGGTGTTACAGTGAATGTATAATTCCTTTATCACTGATATCCAGAATGAACTGGAGGCATGGAACAGTCATCCAGTCAACATTCATTCATTTCCTTGATCTCAGAGCAGACTGGGTGAGATGTGTGTGACATCAATATCACATACTGATTCACACGTGCATGCACATGCCTTTCTCAATCCTACTCATCAAGTGGCCAAGGATATCAAACTCCCTCAGGAGGGACAAATCCCATATCTATCACTCACCCCTAAAAAGCCCCATGTGTCAAAGCCACCCAATCATCACCTTTATAACAACCCATGTTTCAGGACTGCGTTTGATGATTTCAAAGTGTACCCAACGACATGTGTTGAGTGTAGTGATTTCAGGTCTAAGAATCACACTCACCACAATCACTGTGAGAGATGATTGTGACTACCAAGTCATTGTTCCATGTGTCACTCTCACGGTGGGTCCGTCCGATACCTTGTTCTCTAACAAGTACCTATGTGCTTGGTTTGATATCACTATATCATGACTAATGAGATTCTATCATCAACCAACACACAATCTAGTCTTTAGTGTTATTGATGTCTATGGTTATTTCCACAATAACAACCGACTAGGGACCAAACAAGAATGTATACTCTTAACATCTGTATGATCTCTTCGTTTAGGTCCTTAACCTAAAAGCATACATCATTGAGTAAAATCATTCTTTATACATTTATCATGTTACACCATCATCTCAGAAATAGTTTAAACATATGGATCGGAAATCGCCTTTTATTATTATTCAAATCATTTACAAAGTATCCCATTACAATCATCACATGACTTGATCTATGGGCATACATACCAACAAATGGCACTAACCCAGGGGCTGTCACTTATGGGATAAATGATTCCAGCATCAATTAATATGAAAATTTCTTTCTTTACCACTTCAATCATATTTTGATTTAGGCATCTAGGTGGTTCAACAGTTGGTTTGGCATCATCTTCCATATTTATTCTATGCATACAGATTGAAGGATGAATGCCTTTAAGATCTTCAATGGAATAACCAATGACGTCTTTATACAAACGCAGTTCGGCAAGTAATTTACTTTCTTAGTCATTGGTTAATTCATTATTTATTATAACAAGGGATATAGAATTTGGTTCAAGAAATGCATACCTCAGCCCGGGTGGAAGGGCTTTTAGTTCTACCTTTTTTGTTGTTGTTCCTTCATAAACTTTATCATCAACAAGTGTAGCGCCTTCACTAATATTTTGTGCTTTAAGAATAGAAAGTGCTCTAGAATTTCCAGAATTGTTGAATTCAGTCACATCATCATCATAAAGATTGACAATCAAATCAACATTATCTTCATTATCATTCTCAATAGGATCAATAGTGTCTAACAAATAGATTTCATTGACACATGTGAGTGCTTTCATGGCATCATAGATGGAGAACTCGATTGCTTCTTCCCCAACTTGTAGAGTGAACTTTCCTTCTCGAACATCAACAAGACATCCGACAGTCCTTAAGAATGGCCTTCCAAAAAGAGCGGGATTGGAAGGAACTTCCAACATATCAAGAACAATAAAATCACATGGTATATAGAACTTCCCGATCTGCACTAGTACATCTTCCAATATACCCTTTGGATATTTAATAGAATGATCGGCTAACTCAATAGCCATCTTTGTCAGCTTCAAATCCCCAAGATCTAATTCTTGTCATAGGGTAGATGGAATAAGACTAATACTGGCACCGAGGTCTACTAGGCCTATATCAAGAGTGGTATCATTGACCTTACATGGCAATGTAAAAGCTCCCAAATTGTCAAGCTTTTGTGGAAGACGGTTTTGAATAATAGAACTCACTCTTTCTGAAAGCATCACTATTTCAACTTGATCAAATTTTCTTGTTTTATTCAAAATGTCTTTAAGGAATTTAGCATAAGAAGGCATCTCCGCAATAACTTCAGCAAAAGGAAGATTGACATGCAATTTGTTGATAATATCCATAAATTTCCTAAACTTCTGGTCTTCCTTCTTATTGGCAAGCCTTTGAGGAAAAGGTACAATGACTTTTAATGAATGTGGTGTTTCAGCTTTACCTTTGTCCTTGTTGCAATTTGGAGTGTTAGAATCCTCTTCATCATCTACCTCCATGTTCTTCTCCTTGGATGGAGAAGGTCTTTTAATCTCAGCTCCACTTCTTAGAATGATTGCATGAGATTGTTGTCTTGGGTTCACTTCCAGTTGAATTGGAAGAGAATCAGATTGCAGAGTTCTTTGTTGGTTTAGAGCTTGTTGTGCTATTTGGTTCTCTAACATCTTAGTGTGAGTGGAGATACAATCCACCTTTGCATAAAGTTGAGCAATAGCATCTTTCAGAAGCCTGTCAATCCCCCAGAGTTCTTCATTCTGCTGCATTTGTGTAGATATGAATTTTTCCATCATAGATTATAGAGAAGACCTTTAGGGTTGTTGTGGCTGTTGATAACCCCTATTGTTGAAACCCGGCGGATTCCCTTGACGGTTGGCATGTTGTTGTTGTAATTGTTGCTTCCCTTGTTGGAATTTTTAAGTGTTGCTCGTATTCCGATAGTAGAAATTAGGATGATCTCTCTAGCCCGGATTGTATTGATTGGAATAAGGATTGTATTGCTTATTCCCTTGCATTCCAATAGCATTGACCTGCTCAAAGTTTCCTTCAATCGCATTAGGTGCAAAACATGAAGAAGAAGTGTGTCCTGCATTACCACAAGCTTCACATATTGCTTCAGCGGATTGAATCGGCAAGGTGGTCATCTTTTCAAACTTCTGTGTAAGAACATCCAGCTTGGCAGCAATAAGGTCAACAACATCAACAATGTGTTTTCCTCCTTGTTTTCCGATTGAAGAACTTGCTATAGAGGTTGACTTTGCTCCTCTATCTCCTCCCCATTGGCAGTGATTTAGTGATATGTCTTCAATAATATCATAAACTTCTCTATAAGACTTACCCATTAATGCACCACCAGCTGCGGCATCTAATGTCAACCATGTGTTGTAAAATAGTCCATTATAGAAAGTTTGAAGTAGAAGCCAGTTTGTTAAACCGTGGTGTGGGCAAAGACGTTGAAGATCCTTAAACAGTTCCCATGTGTCATATAGAGTTTCTCCTTCATTCTGAGAGAAATTGGTGAGCTGGTTTCTCAAATGGGCTGTCTTGCTAGGTGGGAAGTACTTAGCAAGGAATACATTAACGAGTTGGTCCCAACTTTTAATTGACTTCTTTGGAAGAGACAAAAGCCACGCCTTGACTCTATCTCATAAGGTGAAAGGAAATAGCATGAGTCTAATTCCGTCAACAGACACTCCTTTTATCTTGAAGGTATTCAGATACTCCAAGAATTCGGAAACATGAATACGTGGGTCTTCATTGGTTGTACCTCTAAAACGATTCTGTTGTATCATTTGCATCATAGAAGGAGTGATTGAGAAGTTGTTCGCTTCTATAGCAGGCAAGTCAATGGCCCCACAGATATTTGTGGCAATCGGCATCGCGAAATCCTTTAAAGGATGGTCATCTTCCATGGATGGATTGCTTGGTGTAGCTACCACAGAAGGTGAAGAAGATGGTGGTGGTGATGATGGTGACGGCGGAGTACCTCCTAGTAGCGGTTGTTCCACTCTTCTTGCTCTTCTCAAGCTTGAAAGAGTATGCTCAATTACAATGTCTAACAAATCAGATGTTTGAAGACTTTGTTGTGAGCGACGCATACAACCTAAAAAATTGCAAAAGGAATTAAGAACACAACTAAAATGTATATGAAATTTCAAAATCTGGAAATGATGATCTAGTCTTGAATTACTAAATAGTACTTATTACTCCAATGAAATTATCGTAGCTGCCCGACAACGGCGCCAAAAACTTGTTGGCTATTTAGGCTAACGAGTTTCAATCCAAACAAGGATAGTTTACCCAACTTAACCAATCTCCGCAAGTATACGGAGGTAGCATAGTCAAGGTCGAACACAAGGAGCTTAGCTAATTCAATTGAACGCAACAATACTAAAGTTCAACAATCTAGATCAGTTTATAAAGGAAAAATGATGTTTATCTAAATGTAGAAAATTCAAATTCTAAAGCAGAAAATTCAAATTTAACTAGCAAAGTAAGAGTTACTAAAAGGAGTTTGGTTTCAGAATATTAAAGAATCTTGGACATTGGGATTTTTCTCACACATCATAGCAATCAAGGGAACATGATAATTTAAACAAACATAAGTTCCTATTTCAAGGAAAAGTTGTGTTACACTTCACCTCCCGGCGCGAGTGCAACGATCGCAACCCAAAGTCACACTCCCGTGTGTAAATTTTATTTTTTATCACAACATGTTCCTGAACTCATTCCTCTATACTCTCATAAAGGAGGAAGAGTTGCCAATAAGAATACATCCATACATTCCTACTCATCTTCTCAGATCAAGCAAGAAAGCAGAAAACATGCACATAAAGTGGCCAGCACTTCATGCAAGAAACGGATAAACTGGTACTTTCATGGTAGAAAAACAAGAAGCATAGTATTTAGTACGAAATTACTTGTTCCATACATGCTAAGACATGGGAGATACTTTCCCATGCCCATGAAATGAAGAATGACTTGTCCACAACTATGCGTTGCAGATTTGTTATAGAAAATTCAGTTCTAAACATGATTTAGAGGGGAAGAGACAAAGAGATCCAAAGATATAACCATAAGAAGAAATAATTCCGTCTTGAGGACAAAATTCTCCTTCTTTAGCTACTCCAAAATGGACTAGCTCCTTTCCCAAGAAGCTGCTCTAAGTTGAGGAAGCTTGGCTTTACCTTGGATAAGACAATGGAGAAGAAGAAGAGAAGAAATGGCTTCTTTTTTTGTAAAGAACCACCTTCGATCCCTCCAAAATCTCCCTCTCCTATTCTCTTTTAGCTCTGGGGAGAGAAAAACTTCTCAAATGACCGAACCTAACTGCCCCTTGTGTTCCCTCCTTCTTTTAAAATCAAATTCTAAATTTTCAGATTTCTGAAACTTCCAGGTGCACGTTGTGCATTTGGGTGCACGTCGTGCACCTACAGACTTTCCAGAACTTTCTTTGGTTGTTTTACGCTCCAGGTGCACACCGTGCTTGTGAACTTATGTCGTGCATTTGTCTTCCTATTCATTTCTGGAAACTCGCACTCTATGCGTGTGTACCGTGCACGCCATGCATTCTTCTGGATGGACGAAACAGAACTTTTCTGATATGGTACACGTCGTGCATCTATCCTGCACGCCGTGCATTCTACTATTTCAACAGAATAAAGCTCTAAAATCGGTTCTTTTTGGGACATATCTGCAATACAAGTTATGCTATAAGTAAAGTAACAAAAAGATGGCAAATGTAATATGAAAAGAGGCTAAATAGTATCAGAATGAACCAATTTTGTGTGTGACAGCATTGTGAAAAGTTTATATAGAAATCACACAACACTAGGTATGATTAACCACCATGAACTATTTGTATTAGGTTAAGTTCAACAAGATAGGTGGAAGTGATGATATAAATCAACACCTCAAACTAACCATATGTTCATACACTTACTTAGGTCAAAGAAATCCTTCACACATATCATCCCCACTACATCAAGGATGTACACAAATAAAGCATTACCATCAAATCCCTTATGATAATCAAGTATGGGACTCATAAATAACACGAGGTATAACCATTAGATTGTAGCATTAAACCAAAACCATAAAACATAGGGCTCCACAAACCATGGATTACCATAAAAGCAAAACCATTGAATCATGCACATAAGAAAGCCATCAGATCATGACCTAGAAGGGCCATCAAAAGTTAATACCAGAATCATCATCTGTTGTGACCAATAGAGATAGCAATGGTTGTGACCATCAGAGCCACCATCAGTTGTGAACATCAGAACCACCATCAGTTGTGATCATCAGAGCCACCATCATATCAACCAACAGTTGTGAACATCGAACCATCAAATCATGGAGCCAGACACACAATCATGTGTCAACCAGAAGAACCATCATTGGTGAACCCAGATATACCATTGATTCTTGACCCAAACACACCATCGGTTGTGAACAACATGTGGAAAAATAGATCTCTAAATCAAAGCAAAACCATCATTTGATAGAAGAAGGAAAATCATTGATTGAAACCACTAAATGTGAGGATCAAGACTGTCGTATGTAGAGAAACCAACCCATCGGTTATCAGTGAAGCATATCCACCAGTTTCAAGCATAAGAAAAAGTCCAAAATAGCAACTAAACAAAAGCCACCTGTTGGCACAAGAAGCCAAACCATCAAGTTCCAATACAAGTGAGGAAAATAGTTCAAAACCTTAAGTAAAAGCCATCATATGTAGGGACTAAAACCTTTGATTTACACATGCATGCAAGGTCTAGGGTTTCCACCTCTAGGTGAGAAATGTGCATAAGGGTTTTTGGTACCACAAGGAGAGTTACTTACTCAAGAAATACCACATAAGCTCAAACCCTAGGCAAAGAGTGCATCTTTCTACTTGGATATGTTTTAGAGCAAGATCTTGTACATGCAAGTTACGATTAAACAATAAACATGGAGAAAATTATATAACTCTCCTCAAAGTTGAAGAAGAAGGTCCAAACAATAAGGCGGCTTGAATAAAGAGAGAATAATCCCTAGCTTGAACACTCCACACATCCAATATAGAAATCCCAAGTCAAAGGATCAAGAAGGAAGGTGTTATTCAACCTTTAGCACATGCTCCACCATGAACACCATGGATCCAACTGAGAAGAAAGAGAGAAAAAGGTAGGGCATCAAGGAAAAAAAAGATGGTGATAGTGATCTTACTCACTTAAGCCAAGAAGCAGGGCAAGGAAGCACCAAAAAACATCAACAAGGGTAGATCCAAACCCTAGGTGCACATGCAAGCAACATCGACTAAGCTTCTTCTTCCTTGAGATCCTTCTTCTCCACCAAAAAAGTGAGAAGAGATCCAAGCAGCAAGAAAGAATATATTATGGCTAAATATCTTGTTTTCATGGAAGGAGGGAGGTATATAAAGATCGGGGTGCAAGAGAAAGTAAGGTAAAGGTGTCAAGCCATGCATTCCATATATCCAAGGTCAAAACATCTCATCGATAAAAAATTTGGTTGACCGTCGATTGGGGTAGCTAGGGGACCATCGTATGTCAACTCTATATGATCCATCAACCTCTAGCAAAAGGTGGCCATCGGATCTCACCTGCACTTGGCCACAAAACAAACCCTAGTATCACCATCGGTTGTTTCACCTCACTTAGTGAACCACCACCTAGGAGCCTCAAAGAAAAACCATTAACCTTTAGATACCAAGGGACCAAATTAGTGGATCCCACCACCTAGATGTGGACCATCGGATCCCAACATCCAAAGGGGCAAACCATCAAGTTATGGCATCTAGGTGGGGAAACCTTATCCCTCAACTCTAGGTTAGATGTCACCACTACACCAAGGTAAAACAAGGCGCCCCAATGTAGAACTATATATAAAATGATATGAAAACATGTGAGGAACAACAAAGATGTGACAAATTACAAGAAATCCCTAGATATAGGTGAATTGCATAAAAACCCTTAAATGCACCTAAATTGGAAAACTTAACCAAATAGTGCCCAAAATGGACCAAACTTGAATCTTAGCCTTGTCACATGATAACAAAGAACATGTTAGGGTCATATTAAGGTTTTAAGAATCCAATTAAGGTAATAAAGCATGGTCAACCAAAAAGCAAGGTCAGGGGTCTTATAGTATGGCCTCTTATCCAACCTATATAGTATGGTTGTATGTTCCCATGATTTCTCCATCACAGCATAGGTATTTTCACCAATGGTGACAAATCACTTACCATTGATCTTCTTAGGGGGATAGAAGTCATGTTGGTTGAATGTATTAGAACCTTCAAGGACTTGATTTCAAGCTCTCTTGTCAATCTGCATAGTTGTTCCTTCTGTCGTTGTCTCCATAGCTTGAGAGAGAGGAGGAGGGCCTCCCCTCCACAAAGTTGGGAGGGTCATCTCCTTGGTCTCCGCTCGCAACCCTATCTTTCCCTAGCCACTGATGATCATTTTATGAGGGACATTCTTATCATTGAGTCTTATGTGGTGACCACTTGTTTTCTCAATGGCTGATAAGTTTTCGACGCCCGATGGGATTTTTAGCTACCTAAACAAGGTTTTCATCGGCTGATGGTTTCATGGTGATCTCTATTTTTTTAGTGGGTGATGTCTTCTCGGTGCTTGGTGGGTCTTTGGCACCCGATGGTTTTGATGTTAGCTAATTGATACACACCATTTAGCATACCAATTCACTAGAGATTTTTATCCTAGAGTTTAACATTTTTTTACAACAAAACTACCAGTTAAGGTTGTTTATTAGTTTAGAAGGGTTGAGCCTATAGGATAATGTTTTAAAGATCTCTTTCTAAACCCAAATTACTTTGAACAATACTTTTGGAAGGTTTTTCATTATTTGAATATGAAAGTGAAGTCTGTAGATTTGATGGTTGATTATGATAGAAAAATAAGTAAAATTGCAATGAAATAAAAAGTACACTTTTAACAATTAAGGAAAAAGTTATGCTAAGTACAAAATAAAAGAGAGTTATGGCTATAACAATAAAGGAGAAATTATATGTGAGAAAGAAGTAAATTGCAAGTAAGAAAAGAGCAATTCGAGAACAAGCATTTAGGAAACGGGAATGAATCAATGATAAACGATGTTGCAGTTATTGGTTTTAATAAATCAACAATGTGAAACTAGATCAATCAAATCCATATGATAAAAAAAGTTGGAAGACAATATGTGAAAACAATCGTAAATGCATCTACAAAAGATGAACTCCCTGCAAACTCATTAGTTCTTTTGTTTGTAAATCATAGTCTGATCATCCCAATATAGATCCTTCCGAGGTCTCATCTGGATCTTTATGCATAAGCTTGGTTGTTTTGAGCCTTGGGTTTTGTGATCACATCCCCCAATACTAACATTTGATGAAACAATATATCAATTCATTTCAAACGTGCAATTATCCTAACAAAATGCCATCCAACGAATAGAATTTTATGAAGAAATCAACACATACAACATGGTTATGGGGCTACTCCCCATGACTTTATATGAGAAACTACTCACGATCCATAATAGCTAAAAGGAGAATGAAGGAGGAAAGGAACCAAGCCGTAGATTAGAAGAAGAAGAATCTTAAAGGGATCTTATCTAGTGACAGTTAAATGGATGTCTCCCTTAGTTCCTTGCTCCCAAAGAAGACAAAGAATAATAGAATAAGAATTGAAAATCTTGAGAATGAATGATAATTTTATTAAAGAACTAGAAGATTAGACATGCAAGAAGTGAAGAGCAAGTGCTCAATGTAAAATTTCAAGTACTAAAAGTTGGACCCCCTCCTTATGGAGTCCCCCTCCTTTTATAGGGGAAGGAGGGGTGGAAACCCTGAATAGAGGGGGAGAAAGGAATGGCTGATGGTTGCTGAAAATTTGTGCCCCATGAGGCAAGTCGAGTAACTCACACAAGTGAACTGATCGTCTGGGCATGTGGCTAGGGTTTTTTTGACTTGAGGTTAAAGGAAAAGAAACAAAAACTCTTTAGTTGCGGCAGTGGCTGGGTTTTCCTTGTTAGCATCCTATCAACTGATTTTTTGGTCGTCCCAGTTATTCAACTAGGACACGTATATGAGTGCCTTGTAATGAGTGCCTCCAAACCCTAGTGAGAGGTGGTGGCTCATGTGATCCTCTAGGGCTAGCATGGAGAGATCGATAGATGCACTACATGGAGATGATTTGATCAGTTAAGTGTATGAATTGCCTGTCTCAATGTTGATGTGATTTCAATGAATTGGTTCACTGGCTAGTGTAGCCGATAGACAAGCTTCATACTCTGGATAAACTTCTAGACACACAGATCGATCATCTCACATAGTGAGTTGAGTTGTTGGTGATTCTAGTAATACACCTTTTCCTTTTTATATTTTGATTGTTGAAAATTTCTAAAAATTAGGTGGAAATGGATAAGAATTCAAGAAAAGGAGGAAGAATGAATGAGTTCACAATTTATTCCTAGTTCCATGAAGAAAAGTAATAAAAGTTCCTAATTAATTATCCTAAAAGATGTAATTAAACTGAATGGATATGCATTCATCAAGATACTCTAGGTTTGAGCTTTTACTTGTCCTCAATCAACAAATAATCACAAATAAAACCAGTTTGTACTAGCAACATGTGTTTCTTTACACTCCTAGCATTACTTTGTTCCTTACTTCCTTTATTGGCCAAGCAACCCAATTTCCTAAAACCAAATAACACAAACTATCATATTCCTTATTAAAACGCATTTAATAACTTGTTTCTATATCAAGACTTTGTATGAAACAGACTTCACAATACTTTGCTTTGGCACTCCCATTTTTTTTTAAAGACTGCACATGAACAAGATTAATTAAGGTATGGAAGAAGATAATTACTCCTCTATTCGACTCAAGAACTTTTTATTTATGGACTATAGTTACATTGACCACATTTTTTCACTCTGTTGTTTGGCATATTTTGATGGTATGCCCCTATTAGAATTACAAGGGGTGTGGAAGAATGGAGATAAAACAAGTCATGCCGCTCCGAATTGGGGTTTGTCATTAGGTGGTTTGAATTTTTTGAGATGAAGATGGGGAACGAGGTTGTTCATGTGCTTTCATCATTTTTTTAGGGGAGTGTCATCAAATCAGTTCAATTCATCCTATCACTACATCATAAAAGATATATGACAAGTTAATCAACATATTTATGATAGAAAAAATTTGAGTTTGGTTCTGATCAATACAATAAGTCTTGCCAACATTTCCAAGGAGTAATACATATAGGGGTCCTAAGTGACATGTTGTTTTCTAATCATGGTAATTTTTTTAATTGTTTTTGCAAGGAACATTTACTAATTTCAAGGAGGTACAATGATGTAAATCTATTTGTATTGGCTGACTAGATAAAGACCAATTTTCAATATAAGGAACAAAAGCAAATACTTTTAGAAGAAAAATACATGCAAAAAAATGAAATGATAAAAGCATACACTACTACAACAATGGCTTATAAAGTCACTTTTCAAGGTGTCGGTTGTATAAATAAACCGACACCTAAACTCTACAGTGTTGGTTGATAACATAAACTGACATCCAATCTATAAAGGGTGACCAGACACGGGTACTGCTTTTATTAAGTGTTGGTTACTTAATAAAAAATCGACACCTAAAATTAACCGCCAAATCCAAAATTTCCAGCGAAAAAAATTACCTCCAAAATTTGACATATGACGTCGGTTGATACAACCACCGACGCTTATGAGTTTTCCTGCGCTGCCCACGGGGAATTTTTCACACCCTTTGAGCGTCAGTTTGAGGTAGAAACCGACGACTATGGTCATAAATCGAGAACAGTTTTTTTAATCGGCATATGAATATAGACGTCGGTTTTTTTGTAGTTAAAAACCGACATTGTTAGTTTTCGTTGTCGGTTTTATTGATTAACCGACGCCTATGGTACAGTTAATAGCCCCGCAAATAGAACTTTTCCCCATTCTTCACTGTTGCATTGCGACTCTAGCTGCTAGGTCTGGCGATTCTGCTCCCCGTCGTCACCGTCGTCGTTGCCGTTGCTCCCCCACGCCGCCACCACTCGCCGCCGGTGCCCTCGCTGCCGCTCCTGCTGCTCTCCCTTCCGCTGCCGCTCCTCACCGGAGCTTCTCCTCTCCTTGCTGCCACCCCCGTCGGTGGCTGCTGTGCTCTCCTCGCCGCCTTCGTCGCCGCTCGTCTTCTCTCCTCGCCGCCGGCGCCGGCTGCCAGCTACTGCTAGGTCTTGCTCTGGCCGCTGCTCTCCTCTGCCCTCAAGGTATACCCGCCCTACCTTCTTCCTTCTTCCTCTGCTCTAGCGGCTGCTTGGGCGGTGCCAAGGCACGCCCAAACAGCTGTTGGGCATTTTTTTATTTTTTTTTAAGTTATTTACCTATTTGTGTTTAGGGTTTAGGTACTGATTTTGTGCTTCTACTGAGCTGAATCCTCCATTGTCCTTATCATGATTAAAAGTGCTGGTAAATGTAGATGAATGAATAGGAAGCAGGACTTGTAACCACATATGCTAATAGGAAATATGAAGTTAATATACACCAGCTGTATCTCTGTCTGATAGGAACTGAAAACAATGAATCCAAACATACTAGTTCTAATCTAGGAATCGCAGGATAGTTGTACGCTCTACACCCTGCTTTTTCTTGAAAGATGATTATAACTGCATTGCAACATCCGAATACATATGTGCTATACCAGTCTGATAGTCCATGATAGAACAAAGCATAATGATGTTGACTGCAACTTTGGGCGTCATGCTATTCTGAATTAAGTGTATATTTACTTCATAATTGAATGTTTAAGTAAGTTATAGATATCTTCACCAAACCTCTTTCGGAAACTTGTTTCATTGTTGAGTATATTGAGAATCCTAATCACCCTTCTTGCTTAATGATGAACTGTAATGCACACATGTGACATGCTTTGAATGTAAATGATGAACTTTTCCCTAAATTTCCAATCATGCTTTTAAAGACATCAAATAATCACCCTAACTTGAAGAACTAGGATTTTAGGTATAAGAATGACAACACATTATTTGTTGGCCTAGAAACCCATCCAAGATTTACTCATTAGGAGTAAATCTTGGATAGTCCCCGGTTTGGGAATGTTCTTGAACACCTAATCTCGCTTAGGATGTAAGTGTATAATGTGTATTGGGTTTTCAAGAAAATTTTGGCAGCATTTCCTCGTTTGTTCTCTAAGTACATATGTGCTTGGAGAACAGCGGGGAAATGCTGCCGAAATTTTCTTGAAAACCCAATACACATTATACACTTACTAGTGAGATTAGGTGTTCAAGGATGGGATAGGTGGTACATGTACATTTATTATATATAAGAATGACATCACATGTATTTGTTAACCCTAGACCCTAATCCACATTATACCAATCTGATAGTCCATGATAGAACAAAGCATAATGATGTCGACTGCAACTTTGTGCATCATGCTATTCTGAATTAAGTGTATATATATTTACTTCATAATTGAATGTTTAAGTAATTTATAGATATCTTCACCAAACCTCTTTCGGAAACTTGTTTCATTGTTGAGTATATTGAGAATCCTAATCACCCTTCTTGCTTAATGATGAACTGTAATGCACACATGTGACATGCTTTGAATGTAAATGATGAACTTTTCCCTAAATTGCCAATCATGTTTTTAAAGACATCAATAATCACCCTAACTTGAGGAACTAGGATTTTAGGTATAAGAATGACAACACATTATTTGTTGGCCTAGAAACCCGTCCAAGATTTACTCATTAGGAGTAAATCTTGGATAGTCCCCAGTTTGGGACTATTCTTGAACACCTAATCTCGCTTAGGATGTAAGTGTATAATGTGTATCCCCGAAATTTTCTTGAAAACCCAATACACAATATACACTTACTAGTGAGATTAGGTGTTCAAGGATGGGATAGGTGGTACATGTACATTTATTATATATAAGAATGACATCACATGTATTTGTTAACCCTAGACCCTAATCTTGTTGTAATATATACTTGTTTTCTCTTTGATCATAGAGCTTTACAATTTTGTTGTGATATATACTTTGTTGTAATAATGTGAACTTTATAATGTGAGCTTTACAATTTGAATTACTTTACAATGTGAACTTTACAATTTGAACGTAAATTTTTAGATGGCTGAGCATTCACCTGATGACCGTGCTAATGATTACCGTGAGGGTGAGGACATCAATGTGCCGCCTCACAATGTAAGTTTTAAAAATATATCATATATTTATATCTATATGTCCATGTATAGTTATATCTTTTAAATGTGTTTATTTTGTCAAATTTTAGGTTGATGATGCACAGGTACCATCTGAAGCACTTGAGGCACTTGATCAGCAGCACCAAAAAGTTGACAAGAGAAGGGGCATCACTATGATGAAGATGTTAATAGCGCAAAAGGGCAATGGACCCAAACTTGTTGTGGATTTTGATAATGCAGGAAATGCATCTGGTGTGAATCGCAATTCATATGTTTCATATCTTGGGTATGTTACTCGTAGACATTGCGGTTGTAAGATAGATTCTTGGCATAAAGTTTCTAAGGAGAAGAAAGACTTAATATGGAGGGATTTATGTGTGAGTTATTATTAATTTGCAATTCTATTTTGTAGATTACTAAATTTTTGGATACTAGTTAATAGCAATTCTATTTTGCAGAGTATATTTGAAATGGATGAAAAGTTGCATCGTAAATGTGTGATGCAACGCTGTGGGAGAGTCCTAAGGAACTATAAGACAAATCTCACCCGAGAATACATAAAAGAAGCTGACAAGAGGAAGAAGACAACCACTGAATAGTGGAACTTCCTGGACAAAGAAGAATGGGACGCGTTTGTCGCTTCAAGACAAACTGATGAATTCAAGGTATTAGGCGTCAGTCTCAATCTCATTAATTAATATATGTTGTATTCACCTATTCAAGATTAACATTTAGTGTTACTTACCAAATCATTAATGTGCATACTAACTAGGCCCTCAGTGAGGCACAAAAATCAAGGCGTGCACTGAATGTGCATGACCACACAATGGGTCCAAAGGGGTATGCATGCATTCACCAAAGACTACAATCTGAGGCTACTTGTGCTCAGTCTGCTGCTACTCAGGAGTCCTCTACCATAGGTAGCACACCTCTGCCTCGCCATGATGTCTGGATAGTTGGGAGGCAAAATAAGAAGGGAGAAATAACAAAGGCCGCAACTGCTGAGGCGGCTGCAAAAATGGTAAAATACAACTCTTACAGCAATCGTTCGAATATTGATTATTTGTGTTGTTTACTTAATTACAAATTTTTGTTTTGGCGACTAGCGGGAGCTGCACGAGCTGAGGAAACAAGGCAAGTTCATCCCTGAGGGAACAAGGGATGAATTTACAGTTGCTCTGGGTAACCCAGAGCATCCTGGACGTGTTAGGGTTGTAGGCGCTGGTGTGGGCATCAAAGCTTATTTTGGGCCTTCCCAGTGCAAACATGTCCCAAAAGTGGGACATTCACAAGAAGAGGTAACATATTCTTTCTTTATAATGTTACTGTAAAAGAGAATTCAATAATTAGAACTTGACGTTTCTTTTATCCATGTATAGGTAGATAAGGTATTTGATAGGAAACTCGAAGAAGCAATGAAAAAGTGGCAGGCATCTCAGACTGCCACTTACCAGACAATACCTACTGCACGCTCTACTCATACTCCTACTGCAGAGCTTGGGAGTAATCTTATAGACCCACCACCTAGCAAATCTGATGTAAGTATTTTTATGACATAGTAACTAGTTTTTTAATTGAAGATGATATGTTTTCAAGATGATATGTATATATGAAATTGTAGTCGTTTCAAAAAAAGATGATATGTATATATGTATATAACATTGTTTACACAAATATTTGTAGGGGTTGAAGCCATGTCGTCTAAAAAGTAATGAATATGTCATTGCAGAGGCGTCGGCTTACCCATCCCTACCAGGGGAAATGTTTCACAGGTCTCCATTACCAGCTGGTTGGATTCATGTGAGCCTGGTACATATATTCCCCAACTGGGTGGATCTTCCATTACCATATGCCCACCCAGATTGTGAAACGCTTGGTGAGGCAGAAGGCGGAGTGATATTGTGGTGAAAAGTGGATGTCCTCTTTACTGAAATTGTATGATAAATTTACATTACGTTAAATTGTTAGTGTGTGTATATGATGTCAGTTGATCTGAAATTATATATATATACAAGTTAAAAAGAAGACACCCACATCATCAAGGCCTCCACTTCCACCTCCTACATTACCCAGTTGGGTTCCACAAGACCTACCTATCCCGTTAGGTCCTAACTGTAGGGGTATGGTAGTATGGTTAGGCGAACATGATATAAATTGCCCTATAAGTGTTTCTTTAGATCCAGATTCTGTAGGTCAGTCATACGAAAGCAAACTATTTATACAAGATATTTTGGAGTTGTTTCGATATGATTGGCTAAATACATATGTGATAGAGCTATGGATAAGGTGAGATCTTCTTTATACATCCATATACCTTATGTATGATCTAGTGATCTGGTTTCTTATTTATTAATGCATGTGTAATTAATACATATTTTGCAGCTACTTAGACAAGATATGTGTAGATTTTGGATTCGAACATGTAGGATTTTTGATTCCATCTTTGATTAGTCTAGTAGCTAAAGACACTACGTCAGTTCAACAATACTGATGTGAGGCTTTTACAAATTTTGCTCCAAATAAGAAGACGGTGATAATGGCTCCATTCAATGTAGAGTAAGTTTACTTTGCTTATTATAATTTGTACTTAAGAAAATTACATTTTTATTGTGGATTTTGAGTTATTAATTTTTAACTTTTTTACCTCTAGTGGTAGGCATTGGGAGTTACTGGTTATTGTCCCCGAAACGTTCACTGTCTATTATCTTGATCCTAAGGGGAGTAAATTGAATACAAAATTTGGACACATAATGAAAATGGCATTATTCCGGTGAGAAATATTTCATTTTCATATCCGTTAACATATGTTATTACATTACTAATTAATTGCAATGTTCTATGTTACATTAATATGTAGGGGTTTTGATGAGTTCAAAAAGGTTGGAGGAAAGGTCCCCACGAAAAAGAACCAGCCAATAATTTGGAAGAACGTGAAAGTAAGTTCCCGACTGCAATATATGTATATATTATTTATGTGAACAATGCTTAATTAGTTGTATTTTTTCATATTTTGTATGTTTGAATTTATAGTGTGCTACACAAGACAACGAATGGGCATGTGGATATGATGCGATGATTTTCAGTCGTATTTATAGACCTGTTTGATATATGTTTTATGCTTTTATTAGTCATTTTTATGGTTAATGTTTCATAATTCATCCATTTTGGTCTTTGCCACCATTTTATGTCAAATCCCCTTTATTTCATTGTGTTGAGCATTAATTGTCACATTATTATTATTTTTGTGAATTTATGTGATCTTGTCTGTGAATTTCAGGACAAACGAGTTTTTGCTTTCGTCAATACCATCCACGGAAGTCGATACCATCGACATGGTCACAGGTTGCCATCCGAAAGGAGCAGCAAAGCGTCGATACTATCGACAGGGATGTCGATGGTATCGAGTCACCTTCAGGTTGTTGGTGAAGAAGCATTCGATGGTATCGACACCCAGTCGATACCATCGACACAAGGAGGTTGCAGCGACACAAAACGAAAAAACTGTCGCTAGAGAGTAGTCGATGCCATCGACCCAAGTCGATGGTATCGAGACTGCATCAGGCACTCGGACAAAAAGAAGAGAAGGGTTGTCGCTACCACATCGGGTCGATACCATCGACCCGCGTCGATGGTATCGACACCGTCAGATATGTGTTGGATTCAGATTGATCCCAATCAGATGGCTGGAGTTAATTAACGACCTAATTAGGGACTTATACCTAATGACGGCCGCCCAGATAGGGGGGAGATCTCATCAGCCATTGCACGAGTACCGAGGAGCAGTAGAGAGGAGAACGGAGGCTAGAAGTTCATACCAGTCGATCCGGACGCCGCAGAAAACGGATTTCACCACCGAGAGGCGGGAGAGCACGTGTTCTACGCAAAGGATCAACCGGTTCTTCTCTGTTCAGGGGTTTTCCCTTTCAATTCACGTTTTTCACATGATTTCCCCTATCTTTACCTTGTACTTGTTTGAGATGATTATGCGGGGCTAATCCCCTTCATCTTTAGGACCGGGAGTAGCCCGGGGATTCATTGTATGACATTTTTATTATAGTAGTTCACATTTTCTCTCTTAAATCCGTGGTATAGTTTCGTTTTCTCCATATATTGTTATGCTTGATCACCATAATAATAATCTAATACCCTTAATCACTTTGAAAGAAGGATTAACGGCTGAAAAGAGGCGAAACCTACATTAATCGATAAATCCCTTGACCAAGGTGGTGTAAAATTAATGGTGGATACTGAGAGATCGTTCATAATGCACTTAGTTTAGGGGATAGGTTACTACGACGGTGGAACCGACCTAAACCTAAGTAGTGAATTGCACCACGACAGTGGGCAATTCTGTTTTCAGGCCACTACCCGGATAGAGAGAGAAGATTGAGGCATTATATAAAATCTAATACAATGAAAACCCGCGGTGAAACCGTAATCCTAAAGATACCCTTTTGAATTGATTAAATTAACCTTTAATCGATTGTTTGCTTTGTTTTATTTTTTATTCTATTTTTATTTTGACAACAAACCCCGATTTGTTATTCGGCTTAGCTGATCGCGAATAGTTAGTAGGAGTCTCCAACAATTCTGAGTATCCCTGTGTTCGACTCGGGCCTCACAAAGGCATGTACTACTCGACGCTTATACTTGCGTTTTTAGCGCGTATTAAAATACACGTCAAGTTTTTGGCACCGTTGCCGGGGATACGACGAAATTGTTGGCACTTCGAGTGCTACGAGCGGCCACTCAAGGCCACATTTTTTTTATAATTTTCATTCAATTTCAAATATTTTTAAATTGTGCTATAATTTTTATACTCATCAAAACATTATGCTGAACTTGAGTTTTCTTATTTCAGGTACTGTGTATGGTGCAGACGCGTAGTACTGACTACGCAGAACGCGCACCCGAGGTTCCGCTGCAAGAACCTGAGGACGAGGAGTATTACAAGCAAGAGCACCAAGAAGAGATAGATTCTAAATTTGAAAAGGAAGAGATGGTCGAGCCACAGACTATATGGGAGAAGATCAAGGCTTCTTCCTCATCAGCTTCAAAGGGGCCTATAAAGAAGCAGGCAATCAACATACCTACATATAAGATTGATCCGGCGTTGATAAATTTGGTGAAATCAAATGCTTTTCATTGGCTGAAGAATGAGGATCCTGTCGCACACATCATCCAGTTTGTTGAGAACTGCGACATGGTAAAAATTGATAGGTTTCCACAGGATGCATTGTATCTCAAGCTTTTCCCAAGTTCATTGGCGGGAGCAGCACGAGAGTGGTTACACAATTTAGACGATGAGTTTGTGGAGTCCTGGGACAATATGGTGGAGGTCTTCTTTGAGAGGTTCTTCCCTCCTGAGAAGACTAACGACATGATCCGGAAGATTCATAATTTCACCCAACAGGCCGGTGAGACATATTCTGAGACCTGGGAGCGATTTCAGGTCATGCTGAGGAGGTGCCCACATCACGGGCTTGATAAAGAGACGCAGGTGAAGATCTTCTATTTTGCTCTCTCCGAGCATGATAGGAGTAATCTGGATTCAGCTGGGTCAGGTTTCTTTCTGAACAATACAGACACTAGATGCTGGGAGATACTCAAGAATATGGCTAGAAAGCAGTCTTGGGGTGAGAGAGAGGCCCGGTAGAGCAAGCTCGAGTAGCAAGCGAGTCTAAGGCAATGAAAGAGATGAATGAGAAGATGGATCTTCTCGCAAAGAAGCTACTGGAAAAGGAGGATAATGAGTCTGAGGATGAGGCTCAGGTCAAATACATGAGACAACAGCAAGGTTATAGGAACAATGACTATTCATGGAGAAAAGACAAAAAGTTCTCGTGGAAGGATCCGAACAATTTTCTGCAGGATCCGGATGCCAAGCCCTCGCCAGTTGCAGAAGACAAGAGCACAAAGTTGCTCAATCAGGTTATCAAGCAAAATCAAGAGCTAATGAATACATTTGGTCAGCAAATCAAGAAGCAAGGAGAATACATGAATCAATTCGGGCATACATTGCAGAGCCATGGGGCTCAAATGAGGACCATTGAGACATCCATGGCACAGATGGCAGCCGAAATAGCTAGTTTAAAGAAACTGGCACATCCAGGTTTTCCGGGGAATACCAATGTTCCTGGGGGAAACTAGCAAGCTAAGGCTATTCTGCTTAGAAGCGGCAAGAAAGTGTTGAATCCAAGAGCTGATGAAACAAGCACACCGCGAGATGAAGTTGAAGGTGAAACCAATGAGCAGCAGCCCACACCAGTCACAGGGCAAGTTGAAGACATAGCCGTGGATGATACTGAAGAACAAGTTGCAGAGGAGGAACCTCAGAAAAAGACGCCTTATGTGCCACCTCATCAAAGGGCACAAGTTGTTCCGGTCCCATATCCAAATAGCGTTAAGGAAAGGAAGGCAGATGCACAGTTCAAGAAGTTCATGGATAGTTTTAGGGAGCTTTCAGTCAATATCCCTTTACCGGAAGCCATTGAGAAAATTCCTTTATACGGGAAGTTTCTAAAAGATGTCATTACCAAGAAGAGGAAAATTCCGAATACAGAGGTCGTCGTGCTAAAGGAGCAAGTGAGTGCCTTCATCATGGGCACTTTGCCGCCAAAGAGATAGGATCCAGGGTGTTTCAACATTTCTTGCTATATCGGGAAGGTTAAATTTGGCGAAGCATTGTGTGATTCAGGGGCAAGCATCAACTTGATGCCCCTTTCGACATTCAAAAAGCTGGGATTGAAGGAGTCGCGGCCGAGCAATATGACGATTCAATTGGCAGACAACTCTGTGGTGAAGCCTTATGGAATCTGTGAAGATGTCTTAGTAAAGGTGGATAGATTTGTCTTTCCGGCTGATTTTGTGGTTATGGAGATGCAGGATGAACATGGCAACGAGATGTTACTTGGACGTCCTTTCCAAGCTACATCCGACATGATCTTAGAGATGGGGAGAGGTCGCTTGACCTTGGGCATAGCTGATGACTGCTTTGAGATGGTCATGCCTTCTAGCACTGCGTCATCTAAAGCAAAGGAACAATGCAATATGGTGAAACATCTGGATTGCAATATTTCACTCTGCCTTGGAAAACCATTTCTGGACATGGCTCATGTGATGAGCAAGGTGGACAATGGAACTTTGGTTGTGGATATCATGGAGCAGACTAAGGTAGTTTCTTTGTATAAAGTTGTGGGATTTCCGAATGATGAGAATGAGGACATTCCGCTTTCTCTGGAGGAGGATGTGATTGCTATTTCTATTTCTGATGCATATCCGGAATTACCATTGGAGGCTTGTTTGTTGAATATTACATATGATTGGATGCGGAGTAAATCACTCAAGGAGTGCGCTAAAATGTTTCAGATGCTTCCATGCTTCTATGCGAGGTATTATGTAGATTTAGGTGAACTTCCCCCGCCGCTTCAATCATCTCTTATCAGCCCGTCGGAGTTGGAATTAAAGCCGCTGCCCCCACATCTCAAATATGCCTTTCTAGCTGTGGAAGACAAGTTACCGGTGATCATTTCTGCTTATTTGAGTGTGGATGAGGAGGAACAATTGTTGATAGTGCTAAAGAACCACCGGGGAGCTTTTGGGTGGTCCATTGCAGACATCAAGGTGATTTCCCCTACTCTATGTCAGCACAAGATTCGGCTCGAGGAAGGAGCCAAGCCCGTGATTCAACCTCAAAGACGTCTAAATCCAAGAATGATGGAGTTTGTGAAGAAGGAGGTCATTAAACTTCTTGCTGCAGGTATTATCTATGCCATATCAGACTCGACATGGGTGAGTCCCACACAGGTAGTCCCTAAGAAGGGGGGAATTACTGTCACTCAAAATTTGTTGAATGAACCTGTCACCACCCGATTGGTAACCGGGTGGTGAGTTTGTATTGACTACTGCCGTTTGACTGTTGCCACACTTAAGGATCACTTTCCTTTACCTTTCATTGATCAAATTTTAGAGCGTCTTGCCAGTCGATCGCACTTTTGTTTTCTAGATGGGTACTCGGGGTACAACCAGATCTCGATTGATCCATTGGATCAAGAGAAATCCACATTCACTTGTCCTTATGGGACTTTTGCTTACCGCCAAATGCCGTTTGGTTTATGCAATGCACCGACGACGTTTCAACGTTGTATGCTCGCCATATTTTCTGACATGGTAGAGTGCTGTCTCGAGGTTTTTATGGTTGACTTTTCGGTGTATGGTGCATCGTTTGATGAATGTCTCTATAACCTAGACAAAGTGTTACAGCGTTATGAGGACACACACTTGGTCCTTAACTGGGAGAAATGTCACATGATGGTGACTGAGGGGATAGTGCTAGGACACAAGGTGTCTAGCAAAGGTCTAGAGGTGGATCCGGTAAAAATTGAGGTCATTTCCAAGTTGCCCCCACCAAATTCTATAAAAGGGGTGAGAAGTTTTCTGGGACACGCCGGGTTCTATCGGTGATTTATAAAGGATTTTTCTAAAATTGCAAAACCTCAATCCGAGCTTTTGGAGAAAGACGCGGTTTTCGATTTCAATGATAAGTGTCTACATGCATTCGATGTTTTGAAAGAAAAACTGATTTCTGCACCGGTTGTTCAAACGTCGGATTGGACAAAACCTTTCGAATTAATGTGTGACGCTTCGGACTTTGCGGTAGGAGCCGTATTGGGGCAGCGGGTAGACAATAAGCCCGCCGTGATTTTCTACGCTTCAAAAACTCTGAATGATGCCCAATTGAATTATACAACTACTGAAAAAGAATTACTTGCCGTTGTGTTTTCTTTCGAAAAATTCCGGTAGTATTTAGTTGGATCTAAAGTAGTTGTATGGACTGACCATGCTGCAATAAAATACTTGATGGAGAAAAAAGACGCAAAGCCTAGACTCATTAGGTGGATTTTTCTCTTACAAGAATTTGACATTGAAATCAAGGATAAATCTGGGATTGAAAATGTAGTGGTTGATCATTTTTCTAGATTAGAAAGGGTGGATGAAAAATATTTACATATACCCATAACCGAGACATTTCCGGATGAACAACTTTTGAAAATTAACTCTAAAGAGCCTTGGTTCGCTGATATTGTAAATTATTTGGCTTGCGGGATCATCCCGGAAGATTGGTCATATCAGGAGAAGAAGAGATTTTTTCATTCTTTAAGATATTATTTTTGGGATGATCCAATTTCTTTTTAAGAAATGCAGGGACGGTATCTTGCGTAGGTGTGTGCCTGAAGTAGAGTACGAGAGCGTTCTCCATCATTGCCATGCATCACCTACGGGAGGACACCACGCCAGCTCACGAATGGCAGCTAAGGTTTTGGAAAGCGGCCTTTATTGGCCAACTTTGTTTTGGGATTCCTACGATTTTGTGAGGCAATGTGATCCTTGTCAGCGAGCAAGTAATATATCAAAGCGACAAGAGATGCCCCTGAATGTGTTTAAGGAAGTGGAGGTATTTGATTTGTGGGGCATAGATTTCATGGGACCCTTTGTGTCCTCGAACTCCAATTTATATATTTTGTCAGCAGTTGATTATGTGTCGAAGTGGGTGGAAGCAATCCCCACAAGGACTAATGATTCCACTATAGTGTGCAGGTTCGTGAAAGAGAATATATTCTGCAGGTTTGGGGTAACCCGAATGATAATCAATGATGGGGGTACGCATTTTAGGAATCAGAAGTTCTCGACATTATTGAAGAAATATGGGGTCAAGCACAACATCGGCACCCCATATCATCCACAGACTCAAGGCCAGGTGGAGGTCTCTAACCGTGAAATTAAGAAGATTCTAGAGCGAACGGTGGCGTCCACGAGGAAGAACTGGAGTGTCCTACTACCGGATGCACTGTGGGCGTACAAAACGGCTTACAAAACACCTATAGGCATGACGCCTTTTAGTTTGGCGTATGGTCGGGCTTGTCACCTACCGGTGGAGTTGGAGCACAAGGCCCATTGGGTGCTTAGAAGGCTAAATCTGAGTTACGATGAAGCTGGGAGAAAGAGAATGCTTGAATTGAATGAGCTGGATGAGTTACGGATGATAGCATATGAGAACGCACGGATTTACAAGGAGCACACAAAACTGATCCACGATCGCCACATCCAATTGCGCACGTTCAAGAAAGGAGATAGTGTTTTGTTGTTCAACTCACGACTCAAGTTGCATTCAGGGAAGCTCAAATCTCGGTGGAGTGGACCGTTCATGGTGGAAGAGGTCAAACCACACGGCGCGATTTTAGTGCGTGATGGTGATACCACGTTTTTGGTAAATGGACAAAGGCTGAAGCTCTATTTTGGTGAGAATTACAAGAGGAAGGTGAATGAGGTTAAACTCATTGCACTTTCGAATGAATGAGATGCCCAGAAGCCGTCTAGCCTAAGACGTTAAATAAGGGTGCTTGTTGGGAGGCAACCCAACCATCGGTACATTAGGATAGTTTATTTATAATCGTAGGTTGCTTTATTTGTGTTCAATTTTTAGTGTAAAGATGATACCATGATCCGTTTGTTAATTGTGCAGGCTGAGGCAGAGTCGATACCATCGACACACTCGTCGATGGTATCGACAAGGGTACAGGTTAAGGACTGTAGATTTCGTTCTGAGTTGATACCATCGACGGCCTCGTTGATGGTATCGACCTACCTACAGGTGGTCGCGAGAAAAAAGTTGATAGTATCGACATGGTCGTCGATACCATCGAGATCTCTGGAGAAGTTCAGACCGATTTGTCTCAGTCATCTCGATACCATCGACGGCTTTGTCGATGGTATCGACATGGTTACAGGTTGAAATGCAAAGTGGCGGTGTTGCAATGAAGACAAGTCGATACCATCAACACCCGTCGATGGTATCGACCATCCATGTCACCGATCCACGCAAACAAATCGACGGCGATCGCGGCTTCCACGTCATCGATCTGGGTGCAGCGTCGATACCATCGACCTATGTCGATGGTATCGACACGACAGCGATCTAGGTTTCAAGATCCCACAATCGACGACCGTCGATGCCAGTGAGGGGCGGATAGCATCGACCCGTGTCGATACCATCGACTCACGTCGATGGTATCGACGGGCCAACAGTAGCGCCGACCAAGTCTATTTAAGGAGAATCATTACATCATTTGACGTCACACCTTCAGAGTGATCTCCTCCCTTTGCGTCGAGCACTCCCCCGATCCATCCAAGAGCGAAGAGCAGCATCAGCGAGCGACGATTATCACTGAGTGGAGATTCATATCTCCATTCTTCACCGAGCTCTCCTTCTAACCCCATTCTCTTCGCCATCATGGTGCGTACTACTGGAGCTTCTTCCTCACGTGCTCGTCAGGAGGACATTCCTGAGTTCGTGCCACCACCACCATCATCGGTAGCACGCCCTCAACTCGTCCATCCTTCTACGGAGGTGAAGAAGATCTTCGAATAAATAATGAAGTGCAAGATCGAGCCAACCCGGTACGTGGACCCGGAGATGCTCCGTGATCTTGGCTTCATGGCCAATCTGGACTACGTGTTGAAAGGACAAGCCCACCAAACGGGCCGTGGACACTACGAGCTTGAGTTCCACGAAGACGGTCAGCCTTTCTTCGGCGAGTGGCTGACGTACAAAGAACTGGTGGTAGAATGTAAGGCGTCCCTTGACATCAATGTCGTGCCCAACGAGATGTCCGCAAGTGACCGCGAGTGGGAGAAGGGTCGGGTGTCTTTCCGGCTCTACAACAATGACTACACCATCACCCTCGAGCAGTTCAACGACATCTTCAACTGGAACCACTCGTGATACGACTACCGGCGGCCGGATAACCGCACCGACTACGCCGCCATCTTCTCCGAGTTGGTGACGGTTCTGCATGGACGGTCGGTGAGCTACCATAACTCCACGGTAGCCGACTTCAAGCACCCGTTTGTTCGGGTATTGCACCGGATGTTGAGTTCAACCATCTTTGCTCGAAGTGATCTTGCCCTAAGCAAGTTCCAGGAGTCCGATCTTTTCTTTCTCTACAATCTCCTGAAGAGACAAGAGTGCAACTGGGGTGCATTCTTTCTACAACGAGTGTTGGCGGTGAAGAGGAGCACGAGGAGAGCCCCGATTCATTTTGGCGGGCTTGTCACCAGGATAGCCCTCTACTTGGGCTTGAATCTCGATCAGCTGACTCCTCTTTCTACGAGAAGCAAGGTCAACTTGCAGCATCTACACCGAGCCAATCTCATTCTTCTCTGGGATGGCGTGGCTTTTGCGCATTGCCACGTAAATCAAGCGTACCAGGAGTGCGCGCTGCCGGATCCCATCTTCAACATCGAGGGCACACAGCATTTCAGATGGCCGATCATAGCCATCGACTCCGATGATGAAGAAGGCGGCAATAACGGCGGCGACGATGGACAGGACAACGAGGCCGAGGAGGAAGAAGAGGCATTTACACCTCTTCAAGCACGAGTAGCACCCCGGAAGCGTCCTCGGATGCATCCAGGTGCATCATCATCATCACAGCCTACGCTGCCTCCACCACAGCCCTCGCAGCCAAGCGAGGATGCCTATTCCATGCAAGGCATGTACAAGATGCTGCAGGACATCCATTAGACACAGCAGCAGCATATGGCAATGTATATCGGTATTCAGGACACGACGAACCGGATACTTGACAACCAAAGGGCGATGTTCGAGAATGAATGTCTTCTCCTCGACAACCAACAACAGATACACAATCGTTTGCAACGGATGGAGATGCAGCAGGAGCCCTTCTACAACTACTACTGGAGTCAGAGTTACTTTGGAGGCTATCCACAACCTCCGCCTAGGACCCATTATGATCCGACCTTCCAGGGGGAGTATCCTTCTTGGGATCCTACGGCTCCGCAGTACCTGCCTCCACCTCCATAAGAGTGATCTGGTATCCCTGTTCCAATCTTTAAGTTTGTTTTTGACTATGAGGCCATAGTCGAATTCAAGCTTAGGGGGGTAGTTGGAACAGCTTTATCTTTTAATGTTTTTAGTTTTTAGTTTTATTGCTTTTGTTCTTGTCATTTGTTTCTTGCAATTTTATCTTTTGTAGGATCCACGTGCTATCTAGTGTAATTGTGGATGTCATAAAAGTCGTGTCATCTCATTGTTAGTGCATGGGGAATTCAAGGGAAATTTGAAAATTTTTGTGTGTTTGGATAGCTTGTTCTGTTTTGACTTTGGGCACACATCCTATGGAAAATGATTGGTTATGTCAACTTTAAAACAACATTTCATAACTGTCCTCCTAATGATTCATGAAAGTGGACGGAAATGGTTGTTTGAGCCTAACCTAACCAAATGGTAATGAGACCTTAATTGGATGTAAGAGAGAGAACCCTCTAAACTACTACACAGGTCAGTAAGGAGGGACGCATAATATCTTTCTAAGGTTCAGTCATCTAGTCTTGTGATCGTTCCACTTCATTTTTCCATAATCCACCCAAGAATTGGAAGTAAAGTGCAGTTTTAATTCCTTTTGTTTGCATAGCATTTAGATACGACTTGCATTGAAATTTTCCTTATGTTTTGCATAAAAAGAAAAAAAAATATAGTGATTCATGCACATTACCTTTAGGTGCATGACATGTAGTTGCATTCATGATTTTTATGCATAAAGTATATCATGTATCTCAATTTTTTCCCAATGGTGAATTAAATTGTTCCATACCTTCTAAATAGTGCAAAATTTCTGAGTATGAAGAAAATAGCCCAGTAAAATTATTTTTAAGCAATTATGGATATGTGGGCTGAAAAAGAAATAAAAAAGAGAAAAATCTGAAAAATCTTCATGGAAAAAAGAGTTATTTAGAAGCAATTAGAACAAGAAGGAGAAAGGAACTTAATATCACTTGCATGTCAGGATAATTGAGTACATGATGAAGCTTAACTAGATATCCATCTCATTTTGAGACGGATGGTTAGTGCATGCATCATTCCACCCAATTTTAGGCATTAGGGCATTTCTCATGTGCACTTGCATCATATAGGACATTTTTGTATTATGCATGTTGAACTTGTACAATACTTCCACTTTCTTCCATGAGCCACCCATTTTCATCCACCCGTTGCTCGGATTGGTAGGCCACCGTGAATTTCTCCTCACTAATGAATATCAGGAGAACTACTTCCATGTAGATGGTAGTTAGGGCGAGCAACGTAGTTTAGGCGATCACAAGATGCACCAAGTCTGAACCGGCGAGTGTTATTATGTTAACTGCCTTATGTGATAGTGTTCATCATTTTTGAGGTCGATTTATTTTATTGATGATTATTGTCACCTTTAGGGTAATTACCGTTCTGTGGTTAGAGAAGGCCGGTTTGTGAATGTCTGGTGGGAGCCATATGGGATGTTGGTTTGGTGTGTTGTTTTTCAGTTGACATTAGCAATTCTATTCTAAGGATTAGTTGCTCGAGGGCGAGCAATGTTCAAGCTTAGGGGAGTTTGATGCGATGATTTTGAGTTGCATTTATAGACCTGTTTGATATGTGTTTTATGCTTTTATTAGTCATTTTTATGGTTAATGTTGCATAATTCATCCATTTTGGTCTTTGCCACCATTTTATGTCAAATCCCCTTTATTTCATTGTTTTGAGCATTAATTATCACATTATTATTATTTGTGTGAATTTATGTGATCTTGTCTGTGAATTTCAGGACAACCGAGTATTTGCTTCCGTCGATACCATCGACGGAAGTCGATACCATCGACATGGTCACAGGTTGCCAGCCGGAAGGAGCAGCAAAGCGTCAATACTATCGACAGGGATGTCGATGGTATCGAGTCACCTTCAGGTTGTTGGTGAAGAAGCAGTCGATACCATTGACATAAGGAGGCTACAGCGACACAATATGACAAAACTGTCGCTAGAGAGTAGTCGATACCATCGACCCAAGTCGATGGTATCGAGACTGCATCAGGCACTCGGACGAAAAGAAGAGAAGGGATGTCGCTACCACATCGGGACGAAAAGAAGAGATGGTATTGACACCGTCAGATATGTGTTGGATTCAGATTGATCCCAATCGGACGGCTGGAGTTAATTAACGACCTAATTAGGGACTTATACCTAATGACGGCCGCCCAGACGGGGGGAGATCTCATCAGCCATTGCACGAGTACCGAGGAGCAGTAGAGAGGAGAACGGAGGCTAGAAGTTCATACCAGTCGATCCGGACACCGTAGAAGACGGATTTCACCATCGAGAGGTGGGAGAGCACGTGTTCTACGCAAAGGATCAACCGGTTCTTCTCCGTTCAGGGGTTTTCCCTTTCAATTCATGTTTTTCACATGATTTCCCCTATCTTTACCTTGTACTTGTTTGAGATGATCATGCGGGGCTAATCCCCTTCATCTTTAGGACTGGGAGTAGCCCGGGGATTCATTGTATGACAGTTTTATTATAGAAATTCATATTGTCTCTCTTAAATCCGTGGTATAGTTTCGTTTTCTCCATATATTGTTATGCTTGATCACCATAATAATAATCTAATACCCTTAATCACTTTGAAAGAAGGATTAACGGCTGAAAGGAGGCGAAACCTACATTAATCGATAAATCCCTTGACCAAGGTGGTGTAAAATTAATGGTGGATACTGAGAGATCATTCATAATGCACTTAGTTTAGGGGATAGGTTACTAAGACGGTGGAACCGACCTAAACCTAAGCAGTGATTGCACCACGACAGTGGGCAATTCAGTTTTCAGGCCACTACCCAGATAGAGAGAGAAGATTGAGGCATTATATAAAATCTAATACAATGAAAACCCGCGGTGAAACCGCAATCCTAAAGATACCCTTTTGAATTGATTAAATTAACCTTTAATCGATTGTTTGCTTTGTTTTATTTTTTATTTTCTTTTTATTTTGACAACAAACCCCAATTTGTTATTCGGCTCAGCTGATCGTGAATAGTTAGTAGGAGTCTCCAACAATTCTGAGTATCCTTGTGTTCGACTCGGGCCTCACAAAGGCCTATACTACTCGACGCGTATACTTGCATTTTTAGCGCGTAGTAAAATGCACGTCAGGATACTATGTGATGTGATATATGAACATGATTATCAAACATGTCGTACTGGACATCGATTGTATTGCTCATGTATTATATAGTCTCATTAGATAATATGAAATATATCAATCTTATTTATAGCTCATTAATTATATATATACATCATTCTCTTTACAGGTGTTTAAAGCTGACCCCACTATAGGAACGGACTTACCAGATGTACATGCTCCATATACTATGGGAGAATTAAATGAAGTAAGAGAAGAATGGGCAACAGCCATACAAATAGTGGGGGTTTTAAAATATAATTGTGATGTTGATAGCTAATAATGACTAAAGAATGATATTTTGTAAATGAATTTCTGAATTATAATATATGTGTGAATGTTTCTACATGTCTAGATGTTTCTACATGTGTCTAAGTGAAAATGAATGAAAGTGTTGGTTTCTATATGAATGTTTCTACATGTGTGAATGTGAATGAATGGAACTACAGATTGCTAGCTACATGAATGTTTCTAAATGTGTGAAAATAAAATGGAACTGCAGGTTGCATTGCTAAATGCATGTGTGAATATTTTTGTTGTTAATTTTGTAGGTTTTTGGCCTGTTATTGGCTGATATCAATGGATGTCGTAAAACCTGCAGTTAACTGTAGGTTTCTCATCCTGCGACCAGCCACAGTAGGTCTGCAGACTGATAGAAAAAAAAAACAATAGGCGTCGGTTATTTGTATAACACCGACACACAAAGTTATAGTGTCAGTTTTATATAAATAATCGGCGCCTATTTCCTGTGGCGCGATGTTATATGGCCTTGGTTTCTTATATAATAACCGACGTTGATAGTGCCCAAGATGGCGCCCTTTCTGTGGCGCGAAGGTATATGGTGTCGGTTTCTTATCTAATAACTGACGCCTATAGTCCCCTGATGGCGCGTTTTCGGTGGCGCGCGAAGAGTTTGGGCGTCGGTTTTGGAACCGACGCGTAATGGTTGAGCTTTTAGTGTCTGCCACATAGGTGTCGCTTAGAAATCGACACTAAATGCCTTAAATAACTGACACTAAAGGTAGGTTCTGTAGTAGTGATAATGTTGAAAAGGGAATATAGAGGGGTGTAATTGTTATGTACCACCCACCTCCACCCCATACTTAGAATTTTGCTTGCCCCAATCAAATTCCTAGACCCGAGATGGAGGGAAAAAAATTAGTGTGGTGGTGGATAATGAGGTGGTGGATTAGAAAAGGAAGATAGACAATCGGGGGCATACTGGCTACAATCCACATTACAAGATTCCTAGGATTACTGCATGAGGTACATGTGGTTCATTTGGTGGCCCTGGAACTGTTTCCTACATTGGATCTCGTCAAGTTGTTATTGGACCTTAAAGAACCCATAGAGCCCATCAGGACATGAGTCATCTTTTGTGCACCTCATGGTGCAATGTCGAGGTGGAGGAGGGCATGTCAGTTCATCATTAACTTCTAGTTCCATGTTGAATTGATGTGTGGTAGTCTCAGGGACAACATCATCTGGGATAGTGTTCCAAAGATTGAATTGTTAAAAATGCGATGGTAGGTTGGAAAGGTCATAGGTGAGATTTTTTGTAGCAAACTGAGCATGTTGTGGAAGCTCTAGATGGACTTTTGAATCCCTAAAGACAAGTTACTATATACATTTGGCCCCATAATGAAGGATTTAGCTGGCCTTAAGGTAAGGATAATCGATCAGATCTTTGTATCCTTTGAGAAGGAGTGCCTAAAAAGGGATGTGGGTGAAGCCGAGGAATATGGAGACAGAGGTGATGTAGTAGTCCACATGGAACATGGAAGTGGTGTTCTATATGATCTAAATGATGATATGATCCAGGTTGGCATCGCCCGAATTGAATGGTTCATTGTGGAGAGAGCACCATGGAGAGTAGAGACTGGTCTGCATGATGGTTCCTTGAGTGTCAATCCTGCTGGAGATTGTGCAAGTAAGAAGTCTGCATGATGGTTCCTTGAGTGCCAATCCTGCTAGAGATTGTGTAAGTAAGAATCTGGTGAAGATAACAAATGACAGAGTTATGGAGGTTGCATGTTGTAAGGATGGGAGGTAAAGATCAGGGCATCTCGATAAGCTCAGACTAGAACTTGTCAGGGTCATATAGGTTGTGGTATGAGGTGTGAGCCTCGCCATCCATTTGGAGAGCCAATCAAATTTGCCATCGTTGATGAAAAGAGATGTGAGCTATCGTGTTGAGATTTATATATCTTCCTCAAAGATGTAGGTACAACAACTAGAGTCCCCCTAGGAGCTATGGATTCATTGAAAGTAGGAGAAACTACAAAGTGAGATCATAAAAAACTAAGATGATCATGTAAGAGAAGTTTATGATGTGGTTGTTGTGCATGATCTAGTTGATAGAATCCTAGATTGTGAGGGTGTCAAGGGCCTCAATACATGCCCAGCACAGAAGCATGATGCCAATGGAGTACATCCAATTGAATCATTCCTTATGCCTGGATGAGGGGAAATTCAAGGGTTATGTTGTATGCTGGAGTCCAGGTCATGGCCGGGAACTTGTATAACCTCTATTTCTCAGATGAGCTCAACCCCATCATCAATATCATGAAGCATTTCTTCATCAATGTTTGGGGATGAATCTCGTATAGGTTCCTAGATGTGGATGCCTACTCCTGAACTGGAATGTTGAGGGGGTTTGTACCAGGGAAAACACTTCTTGGCGAGTGACTTGCCCTGCACTTGAGGATGAACATTGCACCATAGGAGCCTTCCTCAGAGATGAGAAGGCCGATCTGGGAAGTGAATCACCCCACTAAATAGTGATTTGATCGACTCTCTGTGTTTCATATGACCTGTATATGCAGGTTAGATAACCAAATGGCTCAAAGAGTCAACTAGTTTGCCTGGTGTGAAGATGTTGTGGAGGTTTTTGGATCGATTGTCTGGGTGAAAGATATAATCGACTCACTTGATCTATAAATGAGGCATCTAGGCATGAATCATTCAGTTGGTGTATGAGTCATACAATCTTCATAGAGAGGGTAGCAGCCTGAGATCACCAGTGAAGACAGAAAAGGAAGGGAGAAAATGGGAGGACATGGGCTTGCGATTTGTCTGGTTGGCCGCAAATTCATCCGAGAAGTAGTTTCACTTCAGTGATGAATGAAGGCGAAGGGAAGTGGAGCGTGCGAGCTGGCTGTAGATTGCTCAATTCATCAGGGATGCTAGGTAAGATATTGATGTATCGCTGGAGAGGTGGAGGGGAGGAGCATCTAGGAGGGACAATTCTCACCTGGAAGATATGTGAGTCAAAACTCACCCAACCTTAGTTATATTGGGCATTGTCGGCATGTGAGTCAATCGACTCACCGAGTGGGTTGACCAATTTAATTGCCATGGGTGGATTTGAAACAACTATTTTTATGAAGCTCATGTCGGTCATTTTAAAGCTTGATTCAATCGACTCGCTAATTGAATTAGCCTATTCTTCTCATGAGGGGTGAGTCAAAATGTTTGAATTTCAAATTCAGTGCTAACATGGATTGATCGGTAGGGATACCAATTGATTGACTCACTTTTTTCTTTGCAAAGAAGAGATAAAGAAAAGAAGATCAAACGAGTCAAGTGTTTAGCTAAAATGATTAGCAAAAAGAAAAGTAAAATAAAGTGAAATATTGGGTTGCCTCCCAACAAGCACCCAATTTTACATTGAAGGCTTGACACATGTATTTCATGGAGTTGGTTCTGGCTCAAGATTGGGAGGAGGTGGAGGATCTTTTAAGTCTAGGTCTTCAAGTAGAGAGAGATTTCATGCTTCAGATGCTACAAAATCCTTAACAGTAATATACTATTTTAGCATGTGCCCATTAACTTTGAACTCACCCTGCATTTTATCCTACAGGAGAAAAGTGCCATGTGGATAGGCACACTTAACCAAATAGGGTCCATCTCATCTAGATCTTTGTTTTCCAAAAAAGAGTCTCAACCTGGAATTGTACATTAAGACTTGGTCACCCTCCTCGATATGTTTCTGCCTAATATGGCCATCATGCCATAATTTAGTTATGTCTTTGTATATTTTGGCACTCTTATATGCAGTCATTCATAGCTCAACTCATTCATATAAAAGAAATGTTTTCTCTCACTACTGATAAGACAAAATTTAAAGTTTTTATGGCCCAGTTGGCCTTATGTTCCAACTCTATGGGTAGATGGAAAGAGTTGAGATAAGTCAATCAGAAGGAAGTGGTGCCTATAGATGTTTTTGTAGGCATTTATATATGCCCACAAGGCATCATAGATTTTCAAAGCCCAATATTTCCTAGTGTGATTAACTATTTTTTCTAGGATGGGCTTAATTTTTTAGTTTGAAAACTCAACTTGACCACTAATCTGAGGGTGGTAAGGAGAGGAGACCTCATGGTGTACTTCGTATCATTTTAGTAAGGACTCAAAACATTTCTTTAATAATTGTGACTCGCATTGGAGATAACGGTGCGAGGCACTCTGAACCTAGGGAAAGTAATATCTTTTAAAAGCTTTTTAACAGATTTGGAGTTGCAAGTCTTGGTGGGGATGACTTATACCCATTTTGAAACATAGTCTACATCCACTAGGATATATTGGTACCCTGGGAAGAAAGGAAGGATCCCATATAGTCCACTACCGAAATATAAAAGATCTCTATCTCATTCCAAGAAGTCATGGGGATTTGATCTCTCTTAGATATGTTCCTATACCTCGAAAATTTATTGTAGGATCAGACAAATTCATATGAGTCACAAAACGAGGTGGGACAAAAGAACCTAGATTGGATAACTTTCCCAACCATTTTTTCGAACTCATGTGCTCTCTAGTGGGGCCAAAATGACATTGCTCAAGTATGTAATGATCCTCTTCTTCAGTAAGACACCTAGGATATAGACCATTTGCACACAGTCTAAAAGATAAGGACCATCCAAATAATAGATCTTGACATCATGTAAGAAATTTTTTTTCATATCTCCTTTGTAATTAGGGTGTAGGACACCTACAACAAGTTAATTTATATATCTACTAACCATGGGTATTTGGATCCATCCTTAAGGAATTTATCATCTAAAAGGGAGTCATTAATGGGGATTCCATCACCATCACATAAGCTTACATGGGTAATGTGGAAACACATCCCATTATCATACTGATAACGAGGTGTTACGCGAAAACGTGCGGAAATCACCATAACCACAGCTTATCAAAAACATGGGTTAATTGAAACCGATTGCGGAAAACTGATAAACTGAGAAACATATTACACTCCAGTCCATATCCTGCAAGAAAACATGTTATATATATATCCATACAAGCCTGGATACATGCCCATAGCTTAGGGCAACATTTGTCCTGTCATAACCATGAGTTCACCACCTGTTCATACATATAAAGGCCCACATCCGGCCAACAGTAGGATATACAAACAGCATCGGTCATACATCGTAAAACAACGTCAAAACACCGCCAAGGACCTAAGAGTACAGGGATGACTCTAGACTCTACACCAAAACATCAAAACAGCAGCATCTCCAAAGCTTGCCTTCTACTGATCTCCTTGCTACTCGGCCGCAACTCCGCGACCACCACCTCGACAAGCTCGACCACCTAAAAAGGGTATAAACCAGTGGAGTGAGACAATTGAACATTGTCCCAGCGGGAGGCATAACTCCTAGCCAAAACTACAAAACCTCACATAAGGTAGAGCTTATAACAGCAGATTATTGATAAGGAATATAACAGAAACAGTTATGAATAACAAGCCATCCTCAGACTTACCAGCTATATCAAAAGGGCATATAACCAACATATTTCCCAAATGGAACATGATTGACAAGATAACTACATATGAAGCTCACCACATAGGAGTAGTGCACAGTAACTGCAAATAATTAAAGTTAACTACACAAACAAGGCCTCAACCAATGTTTCGTGTTTGTCTTAAGCAGTACATACTAAACGACTGGATTATGTTTTATTATGCCCTGAGGAAATGAACTGTACCGTTCAATTCCAACCTTCGGCTGCGAAGCCCATAGCCGGTGCCATACAAGGTCAATGGAAGAGTCAGACTCCATGACCTTCTCTGCCTCATGTTCCTTACATAAGTATAACATAAGCAGGACCGTAGTCTCATGCTGAAGTGGTCATAAGCCACAAGGTTAGCTCTTCAGGCTACCCTCTGCCGCGGAACATGAGTATAACATAAGCAGGACCGTAGTCTCATGCTGAAGTGGTCATAAGCCACAGGGTTAGCTCTTCAGGCTACCCTCTGCCGCGGAACATGAGTATTACATAAGAAGGACCGTAGTCTCATGCTGAAGTGCTCATAAGCCACATGGTTAGCTCTTCAGGCTACCCTCAGCCTAGCCCACCTCGGTACAGGTCACAGCGCTAGTAAAAATGAGCCACGTGTCTAACCACCGTGCTCTGAGCCATGAACGCATTCATGCTCAATATATCATATATCTGGAGCCATGGGCTATGTTCACCTCGCCCTTATCATAACTGGGCTATGTTCACCTCGCCCTTATCATAACTGGGCTATGTTCACCTCGCCCTTATCATAACTGGGCTATGTTCACCTCACCCTTGAGTCTACAACCGTATTTGCACTCTTAGCTCCTCACTTTAGGCTAGGAGAAACCTCGAATATTCAAAAATATGCGCTCCGGGTTAACCCGCAGGAGGACCCGTTTCATCATCACCCTATCCTGACTGGTGATGAATCTATGGCCAGGGAAAACTAAATGATGGATTTTACTATGATTAATTAGTATCTTTTAGATGGATTGCAACATTCAACCAAGTTGTATAACATGCAAGACATAACAAAAGGAAAACAACATAAACTCAACATTATGCATTTCCTACAATTTACATCACACTGATCCATCACAAGGATCTCATATAACATGTTATCACTTGGCCTCTTGCCAACCATCTAGATCCATCTCAAGGATCATCACATATCATGGGATCTCAATCCCTCATTATATAGTGCCATAGCCTCTCGAGGCTTTCAACATCATTATGGAACATCATTCATAATACACCTGTCATTACATAATCATTTCTCATAACCTTCCATCTGGTTATGCATTTCTAACATGGTTAGCAGCAATCAATAACCAATGAGAGTAACCAAGAGACTTATCATTCACATCTCACATCTAGGGTTTGTAACCAAGAACCAATTAAGGTTAAGCATATCATTGATATAAGGACAATGCCTATCATCATGAGATATCATTGCTACAAATGTCACTATGCATTACCTGATAATCGTGTGCTCAAGATACATTACTATGCAACTATTCATGTATCTTACCATGCCTTGACATTATATTAAAAAGACACAAATAACATAGTCATTATTGTAACTATTAGGTGAGCAAGGTGTTATTAATGCTATCAAGGGAAATCGCTAGCCAAGTCATTTCCAAGACCCCAAGTTTCCTCACAAAAGGTACAAAACCCTCACCAAAAGATCCTACTCGGATAGAGTTCACTCTCCCCCAAACCAGGGCGTGCAAGGTCAGGCGTGCTACTCTAGCAAGCGGCCAGAGCACAACCCTAAAGCGTGAGCAAGCGTGCAGCCCTGTCGGGCATGCAGCTCCAAGGCGCGCAAAGCATCTCGGGCGAGCCACTCAGGCGAGCAAGTGTGTGTGTGTCAGGCGAGCCACTCATGTTTCGGGTGAGCAAATGCACTAAGTGGGCAGGGTGATCTCGGGCGACATGATCAGTGGGTGAGCAAGGCATTGTGTCGGGCGACACGGCTGGGCGAGCCAAAACCTCGAGTGAGCAGGGCGCGTCAGGGGGAAAACTAGGTGAGAAGGCCTATTCGAGCGAGATGGCTAAGGCCGGGCGAGCAAGATACAGAGCAAGCAGAGCTATCGAGCGAGCGTGCAAGGCAGTGTGTCGGGCACTGAGTCGTGCAAGGCTTCTCTATCGGGCGAGTAGAGCTACTGGTGAGCAAAACTACTGAGCGAGCAAAGTTACTGGGCGAGCAGGGTCAGGTTGCTCACCCGCCCAAGGCTCAAAAAGGGAAAACTTGCTCACTCAAGTCATGCAAGGTAACAAAGCCCGACAGCCCTCCACAAGCACCAACTACTCAAGGTACGTCTACTCAAGATCATCTAAACGAGCTCACCATCTTGCCGAAGGTGAGATGAGGGTGTTGCTTGAGCCACCAAGTCACAAGCTCACCTCAATCGAGTAGGAAAGAGGGGTGTTGCTCATGGCATTAGGACCCAAGCTCACTCATCTAGACAACGGGGAGAAAGGATTATTTCTCTCCTAAACCCTAGATCTCAAGGATCCACCAACATGCAAGCTAAACAAGAGCCAACTACTAACGTGCAAGGGCAAGATCAAGACAACATATATGAAAAGAGAGTAAAGTAATTTAGGGTTAGAGTCATGCAACCCGCCTTAAGCTCCAAGGAAGAAGATGCACTTCAAGCTCCAAGGGTATCTCGACCACCAAAGCTCCTCCAAGGGGGTGTATCGGCCACCACCTTTCTTCTCCAAGGGTGTGTCAACCTCCAAGCTCCTTCTTTAAGGGTGTGTCAGCCACCAAGCAAGGGAAAGAGAGGGTGTGTCGTGCAAAAGAGGGAGAGGAACTAAAGGGACCTCAAGCTAAGGAAGGAACCACCTATATAGAAAGGAAGGGAGGAGAAACCAAGGTTGTTCCATGCTAGGTGTCGTCCACCCAAGGAACACATGTCCACCAACTCAAGCCACCACTCTTGCAAGCCATAGGACACTTGTCCAAGATGTGCACCATGTGTCCTCCAAACATGACCAAGGTTGGACCAAGCATTATGGGAGACACACCAAGCTCTCTAGGGAGACACACCTCCTCTCTAGGCTGACACAAGCTCTACTTGGCCGACACAAGGCCCAAACAAGCCCAAGCAAGGCACCTCAAGGCCCAAACAAGCTCAACAAAGGCCAAAAGAACTCAAACATCAAGCCCAAACCTTCCTCTCAACCCTAGAGGAAGCAAAGAGAGAGAAGAACACCTCTCAAGGTGACAAACTTGCTCCCAAAACCCTAGACTTGGGTTATTTACAAGTAGCACCTCCAACTCTCAACAAGGCACAACAAAACCCTAATCACCACTAAAGGTGATTAGCAAGCATCAAACCATCAAGGTTAAGCAAAACAAACAGGGTAAGCCCTAAACGCAGGTCAGGGTCCTTACAATCTAACCCCCTTTAAGGGATTTCGTCCCCAAAATCCGAAGAGAAAAGCGAGGGATACTTCCTCCTCATCTCCTCCTCAAGCTCCCACGTGGATTCCTCGACGCCACGACGCTGCCAAAGAACCTTTACAAGAGCCAGGTCTATCCTCTTCAGCTTCTTGATCCTTCTGTCAAGAATCGCCACAGGACCTTCCTCGTAGATCACATCCGCATCATGTTCAACCTCAACTGGCTGTATCACTGTACCTGAATCTGGATGACTTTTCATTATCATGCTGACATGGAACACTAGATGTAACCTGTGCAACTCAGGAAGCAACTCTATCTCGTAAGCTACCTTTCCAACACGTGTTGTAACTAGGTAAGGCCCCATATATCTGGGAACTGCAAAACACAAGCTCGAAGGAGATTTTCCACAATCTAAATAGTCCTTTCAGACTATCCATTTGTCTACTAGTGAAAGGATGTACTAAACTTCAACTCCGTTCCCAACGCTCTGTGCAACTGTTCCCAAAAACGACTTGTAAACTGAGGACCTCGGTCAGAAACTTTCGTTGTTGGCACACCATGCAAACGAACTATCTCATCCACATACACTCTAGCGAGCTTCTCTGCTGTATACGTCGTCTTCACAGGCAGGTAATGGGAAGACTTCGTCAATCTGTCCACTATCACCCAAATGGAATCATGATTCCTAGTTGTCTTGGGTAGACCGACTACGAAATCCATGGTTATATGATCCCATTTCCACTGTGGTATCGGCAAAGGTTGCAACGTACCTGCCAGCTTCTGATGTTCAGCCTTCACTTGCTGACAAACCGCACATCTAGCCACAAACTCAGCTACATCTCTCTTCAAACTGGGCCACCAATACAAGTCCTTCAGACTATGATACATCTTGGTGACACCTGGATGCATGGCATACATCGACGTGTGTGCTTCCTCAAGGACCAACTTCCTCAGATCATCAGCATCTGGAACCACCATCCTATCACGATAGAAGACTAGTCCATCCTCGGACTCAATGAACCCATCACGCTTGTCGCTACCGATCTCTGATTTGATCAACTGTACCGCCTCATTTGTCTGTTGTGCATCCTTGATCTGCTACCTCAACGTAAGATTGACTTGCATTTGTGCTAAGAGTCTAGCCAACAAGGATACTTCCATCTGCACATTCATCTATTGCAGAGAAACAAACATATCCTGCCTATGGAAAACCAGGGAACTCAATTGTGACTTCCTTGAAGAAAGAGAAGACTTTCTACTAAGCGCATCAGCTACCATGTTCGCCTTACCAGGATGATACTCGATAGTGCAGTCGTAGTCGTTGATCAACTCCAAATCATGAGTCGAATAGTTCTCCTCATGTTTCTTGAGATGTCATGAGGCAAAAGAAACCACATGATCTTCCTGCATCAACACGCAACCTAAACCTTTCTTGGAAGCATCACAAAAACAACATAGCCCTTTTCCAGGATCTGGCAAGATCAACACTGGAGCACTGGTCAGCTTCTCCTTCAGACTCTGGAAAGCTTGCTGACATCGATCATCCCAAACAAAAGGTACATCCTTCCTGGTCAACTTTGTCATCGGTAACGAGATCACACTGAAGTCCTTGATAAACCTCCGGTAGTATCCTGCTAAACCAAGGAAACTACGAACTTCTGTCAGCGTCTTCGGTTGTTCCCAATCTGCAACAGATTTCACCTTCTTCGGATCTACCTCGACTCCTTCAGCGGATATCACATGGCCCAAGAAGGTCACTTCATCCAGCCAGAACTCACACTTACTAAACTTGGCATACAACTGATGTTGGCAACGAAGAGTCAACGCTCGATGAAGATGTTGCTCATGCTCTAGCCTGTCCCGACTATAGATCAAGATGTCATCTATAAAGACTACAACAAACTGATCTAAGAACGGACGGAACACTCTGTTCATCAGATCCATGAAAGTTGTTGGTGCACTGGATAACCCAAACAGCATAACCAGAAACTCATAATGACCATACCTTGTCCTGAAAGCTGACTTTGGTATGTCATCCACCTTTATCCTTAACTGATGATATCTGGACCGTAGATCGATTTTTGAGAACACTATAGCACCACGCAACTGATCGAACAGATCATCTATCCTCGGCAACGGGTACTTGTTCTTGATTGTGACCTTATTCAACTATCAGTAGTCTATACACAACCGCATAGAACCATCCTTCTTCTTGACAAACAGCATGGGAGCACCCCAAGGCGACGTACTCGGTCGGATAAAACCTTTATCTAGAAACTCCTGTAACTGCCTCTTCAACTCTTCCATCTCTACTGGAGCCATCCTGTACGGTGTCTGTGCAACTGGCTGCGTTCCTGGTACCAGATTGATCTCGAAATCAATCTCTCAGGGTGGGGGAACACCAGGAAACTCCTCAGGAAACACATCTACAAACTCTCGAACAACTGACACCTCCTCAAGGCTAGGACCTTTCGCCTTGGCATCCACTACAGTATCTACCACGTAAGCTAAGAATGCCTCACATCCTTGTTGTAACAACTTATTTTCCACCATAGCTGATACCAGACATGTCAGAAGAATCTTCCTATCTCCCTGGAAGATCCACTTCTCTCCAGCATCATCAAACACTGCCTGCTTGGAACCACAGTCCAAAACAACCTTATACCTCTCTAAGGTATCCATCCCAAGGATGACATCGAAACCATGCATATCAAGTTGTATGACGTCCACTTGAATGCCACGTCCCGAGAAAGACAAAACGCAAGATGGACACTCTTCTCGAAGAAAAGACGAACCATCAAGAGGGGTTTCTAACAACAAACTATCCTTCCTACAGCTAACAGGTAAACGACAGTTCTCAAGCATACTATAGGCGATAAAAGAGTGCGTAGCACCCGGGACAACCAGAACAAATATAAAGCAAGAAGAAGACATATCAGAATGAAATAACTCCATCTGACCTGTCACTACTCGCGGGTTGACTATCGCTTCCGACTGATTCATAGCATAGAATCGAGTCGTTGCTTGTTGTCCACGGCCTCTGCTTCCCTGAGCAGACGATCCAGCCTGAGACGCTCGACCGCATCCTCGTCCTCTGCTACCACTGGGTTGTGGTCTCTCAGACCCCTGAAGGTTCTGCCTCAACTACTGCGTCACTTCATCATCTTTGTAGGGACAACTTGACCTGATATGTCCTGGTTGTTTGCACTGATAGCAGATCTTGGGTGCAAGATAAGGTCTTTGGTGGGGCATGGATCCTCTTTTCTTCCAGACTGATCGTTTGATTCTCCGGGCAGGTCCTATAGCCGTATCAAACCATTCTCAATTCTTAAAAGAAGGTACAGGGGTTGTCATCACAGCACTCGAACCCTCCTCGAATCGTCTGATCCGTTCCTCGTCTATTGCCGCAAAGTGAGGACAGGACCTCAACAAATCCATAAACTTGGTCTCATACTCGGCGAGTTTCATCCTTTCTTGTTGTAAGCGCTCAAACTGACTGACCTTCACGTCCAGATACGTCTTCGAAAATTATCTGGCGGCGAACTCGCGTCGGAACATCTCCCAACAGATCACCTTACCATGCCGCTTCTCTTCCTCGATGGTCCACTAGTGACCAGCACTACCTTTCAGAAGGTAGACAGCGTGCTTTACCTTGCCTGCTTCAGGGATGTCGAGGATCCGAAAATCCTTTTCAAGACTTGTCAGCCACAGATCTGCATCCGCTGGATCATCTGTTCCATCATATTCCGAAGCTCTGACTCGGTGAAGCCGCTCAAAGGTCTTCCCAATACCCGATGCTTCTCCATGGGGAACTTGTGCTCGCAGAGGAGGCACTGGTAATCGCTCAACCATGAGATTCATCATAGCCATCATCTGCCCCATAAGTTGTTGGTAGGCAGGATGTTCAAGTATGGCTGGGTCAGGTTGGGGGACCTCAGGCACCCGATCTTCATGTGCCTGGCCTACTGCTCCATCAAAAGATGCAGCATCATTGTATTCAGCAGCGAGTTCTTCATGGTTTCCAGACATCTTGGCTTTTCTTCCGCTGAGGGAAGAAGATTTCTATGAGAAAATCTGGAAAACACATAAGAACAAACACAACCTAGTCCTAGATCCCTGTAGACTCAGCGAACCTAAGGCTCTGATACCAAACATGTGGCAACACATCCCATTATCATACTGATAATGAGGTGTTATGTGAAAACGTGCGGAAATCACCATAACCACATCTTATCAAAAATACGGGTTAATTGAAACCGATTGCAGAAAACTGATAAACTGAGAAACATATTACATTCCAGTCCATATCTTGCAAGAAAACATGTTATATATATATATATGTATATATATATATATCCATACAAGCCTGGATACATGCCCATAGCTTAGGGCAACAGCTGTCCTGTCATAACCATGAGTTCCCTGTTCATACATATAAAGGCACACATCCGGCCAATAGCAGGATATACAAACATCATCGGTCGTACATCGTAAAACAATGTCAAAACACCGCCAAGGACCTGAGAGTACATGGATGACTCTAGACTCTACACCAAAACATCAAAACAGCAGCATCTCCAAAGCTTGCCTTCTGCTGATCTCCTTGTTGCTCGGCAGCAACTCCACGACCACCACCTCGACAAGCTCGACCACCTAAAAAGGGTAGAAACCAGCGGAGTGAGACAATTGAACATTGTCCCAGCGGGAGGCATAACTCCTCGCCAAAACTACAAAACCTCAGATAAGGTAGAGCTTATAACAGTAGATTATTAATAAGGAATATAACAGAAATAGTTATGAATAACAAGCCATCCTCAGACTTACCAGCTGTATCAAAAGGGCATATAACCAACATATTTCCCAAAAGGAACATGATTGACAAGATAACTATATATGAAGCTCACCACATAGGAGTAGTGCACAGTAACTGCAAATAATTAAAGTTAACTACACAAACAAGGCCTCAACCAATGTTTCGTGTTTATCTTAAGCAGTACATACTAAACGGCTGGATTACGTTTTATTATGCCCTGAGGAAATGAACCGTACCATTCAATTCCAACCTTCGGCTGCGAAGCCCATAGCCGGTGCCATACAAGGTCAATGGAAGATCCAGACTCCACGACCTTCTCTACCTCATGTTCCGTACATAAGTATAACATAAGCAGGACCGTAGTCTCATGTTGAAGTGGTCATAAGCCATAGGGTTAGCTCTTCAGGCTACCCTCTGCCACGGAACATGAGTGTAACATAAGCAGGACCGTAGTCTCATGCTGAAGTGGTCATAAGCCACAGGGTTAGCTCTTCAGGATATCCTCTGCCGCGGAACATGAGTATAACATAAGCAGGACCGTTGTCTCATGCTGAAGTGGTCATAATCCATAGGGTTAGCTCTTCAGGCTACCCTCTGCCTAGCCCGCCTCGGTACAGGTCACGGTGCTAGTAAAACTGAGCCACGTGTCTAAAAACAGTGCTCTGAGCCATGAACGCATTCATGCTCAATATATCATATATCTGGAGCCATGGGCTACGTTCACCTCACCCTTATCATAATTGGGCTATGTTCACCTCGCCCTTATCATAACTGGGCTATGTTCACCTCGCCCTTGAGTCTACAACCGCATTTGCACTCTTACCTCCTCACTTTAGGGTAGTACAAACCTCGCATATTCAAAAATATATGCTCCGGGTTAACCCGCAGGAGGACTCGTTTCATCATCACCCTATCCTGACTGGTGATGAATCTATGGCCAGGGCAAACTACATGATAGATTTTACTATGATTAATTAGTATCTTTTAGATGGATTGCAACATTCAACCAAGTTGTATAACATGCAAGACATAACAAAAGGAAAACAACATAAACTCAACATTATGCATTTCCTACAATTTACATCACACTGATCCATCACAAGGATCTCACATAACATGTTATCACTTGGCCTCTTGCCAACCATCTAGATCCATCTCAAGGATCATCACATATCATGGGATCTCAATCCCTCATTATATAGTGCCATAGCCTCTCGAGGCTTTCAACATCATTATGGAACATCATTCATAATGCACCTGTCATTACATAATCATTTCTAATAACCTTCCATCTGGTTATGCATTTCTAACATTGTTAGCACCAATCAATAACCAATGAGAGTAACCAAGAGACTTATCATTCACATCTCACATCTAGGGTTTGTTACCAAGAACCAATTAAGGTTAAGCATATCATTGATATAAGGACAATGCCTATCATCATGAGATATCATTGCTACAAATGTCATTATACATTACCTGATAATCGTGTGCTCAAGACACATTACTATGCAACTATTCATGTATCTTACCATGCCTTGACATTATATTAAAAAGACACAAATAACATAGTCATTATTGTAACTATTAGGTGAGCAAGGTGTTATTAATGCTATCAAGGGCAATCGCTAGGCAAGTCATTTCCATGACCCCAAGCTTCCTCACAAAAGGTACAAAACCCTCACCAAAAGATCCTACTCGGATAGAGTTCACTCTCCCCCAAACCAGGGCGTGCAAGGTCAGGCGTGCAGCTCTAGAAAGCGGGCAGAGCACAACCCTGAAATGTGAGCAAGCGTGCAGCCCTGTCGGGCGTGCAGCTCCAAGGTGCACAAAGCATCTCGGGCGAGCCACTCAGGCGAGCAAGTGTGTGTGTGTCAGGCGAGCCACTAATGTGTCGGGTGAGCAAACGCACTAAGCGGGCAGGGTGATCTCGGGCAACATGATCAGCGGGTGAGCAAGGCATTGTGTCGGGTGACATGGCTGGGCGAGCCAAAACCTCGAGTGAGCAGGGCGCGTCAGGGGGAAAACCGGGTGAGCAGGCCTATTCGAGCGAGATGGCTAAGGTCGGGCGAGCAAGATACAGAGCGAGCAGAGCTATCGAGCGAGCGTGTAAGGCAGTGTGCCGGGCACTAAGCCGTGCAAGGCTTCTCTATTGGGCGAGCAGAGCTACTGGTGAGCAAAACTACTGAGCGAGCAAAGTTACTGGGCAAGCAGGGTCAGGTTGCTCACTCGCCCAAGGAACAAAAAGGGAAAACTTGCTCACTCAAGCCGTGCAAGGTAACAAAGCTATGAGGGCTTTCGGGCAGCACCTCCACTAGCACCAACTACTCAAGGTACATCTACTCAAGATCATCTAAACGAGCTCACCATCTTTCCCAAGGTGAGATGAGGGTGTTGATCGAGCCACTAAGTCACAAGCTCACCTCAATCGAGTAGGAAAGAGGGGTGTTGCTCATGGCATTAGGACCCAAGCTCACTCATCTAGACCAAGGGGAGAAAGGAGTATTGCTCTCTTAAACCCTAGATCTCAAGGATCGTCCAACATGCAAGCTAAACAAGAGCCAACTACTAACGTGCAAGGGTAAGATCAAGACAACATATATGAAAAGAGAGTAAAGTAATTTAGGGTTAGAGTCATGCAACCTGCCTTAAGCTCCAAGGAAGAAGATGCACTTCAAGATCCAAGGGTATCTCGACCACCAAAGCTCCTCCAAGGGGGTGTATCGGCCACCACCTTTCTTCTCCAAGGGTGTGTCAACCTCCAAGCTCCTTCTTCAAGGGTGTGTCGGCCACCAAGCAAGGGAAAGAGAGGGTGTGTCGTGCACAAGAGGGAGAGGAACTAAAGGGACCTCAAGCTAAGGAAGGAACCACCTATATAGAAAGGAAGGGAGGAGAAACCAAGGTTGTTCCATGCTAGGTGTCGTCCACCCAAGGAACACATGTCCACCAACTCAAGCCACCACTCTTGCAAGCCATAAGACACTTGTCCAAGATGTGCACCATGTGTCCTCCAAACATGACCAAGGTTGTACCAAGCATTATGGGAGACACACCAAGCTCTCTAGGGCGACACACCTCCTCTCTAGGCCGACACAAGCTCTACTTGGCCGACACAAGGCCCAAACAAGCCCAAGCAAGGCACCTCAAGGCCCAAACAAGCTCAAAAAAGGCCCAAAGAACTCAAACATCAAGCCCAAACCTTCCTCTCAACCCTAGAGGAAGCAAAGAGAGAGAAGAACACCTCTCAAGGTGACAAACTTGCTCCCAAAACCCTAGACTTGGGTTATTTGCAAGTAGCACCTCCAACTCTCAACAAGGCACAACCAAACCCTAATCACCGCTAAAGGTGATTAGCAAGCATCAAACCATCAAGGTTAAGCAAAACAAACAGGGTAAGCCCTAAATGTAGGTTAGGGTCCTTACAGGTAACATGGTCTGCTACAACATTATCACAACTTTATTTATCGAGGATTTATAAATAAAACTCTTGCAGTAAAAGCATCCAACAAATGAGACATGGTTTGGCATCCTTTCTGGTCATTAGGTATCTAGTGGCGGCATGGTTGGTGTAAATGATAACTTTGGACATAACAAGGTAAGAACGGAACTTGTCAAAGGCATAGATGATGGCTACCATTTCCTTCTCGATAGTGGTGTAGTTTTGTTGGGCATCATATAAAGTTTTGGATGCATAGTAAATGACATGGTGTATTTTGTCAACACACTGTCCAAGAATAGAACCAACCACAAAATCACTACAATCACATGTTATTTCAAAAGTCAAGGCCCAATCAGGTGCACAAATGATGGGGGTAGAGATGAGGGCATCCCTTAGACAAAGGAAATTGACTGTGCATGATTTATCCAAATCAAATGGTGCATCCTTTTGGAGGAGGTTGGTAAGAGGATTGGAAATTTTTAAAAAATCTCGGTTGAATCTAGTGTGTGCAAGGAAGGCACATATGTACTTGATGGATATAGGAGGGGGAAGTTTGGTGGTGACTTCAATCTTTTCTCTATCCGCCTCTTTACCATAGATACTAACTTAATGCCCTAAGATGATCCCTTATGTCACCATAAAGTGACATTTTTCCCAATTTAAAACCAAGTATGATTCTTCACACTTTTCTAGAATAAGGGATGGATGTCTAAGACAATAATAAAAACATTCTCTATAAATAGAGAAGTCATCCATGAACACCTCCATGAAAGTTTCAGTTAACATAGAGAAAATAGTGCACATGCATCGCTCAAAGATAGTTGGGGCATTTCATAACCCAAAGGGCATCAACCTAAAATCATAGGTGCCAAATGGGCAAATGAAGGTCGTCTTCTTTAGATCTTCAGGACCAATGGGAATCTGATAGAAACCTTAATAACCATCTAAATAGCAAAAATATTGTTGACTATCAATACACTCTAGTACTTGATCCAGAAGGGGAAGAGGGAAATGATCTTTCCTAGTGACCTTATTCAATTTTCAATAGTCAATACATATCCTTCATCCCGTGGTCGTATGGGTGGGGATGAGTTTATTCTTATCATTCTTCACATCAATAATTCCTCCTATCTTGGGGACCACTTGAACAAGATTGACCCAAGGGCAGTCAGAGATGGGGTAGATAATTCATGTAGTCAAGAGTTTGATAACCTCCAATCGGACAACCTCTTTCATGATTGGATTTAATTTCCACTGAGGATGTGGCGTAAAAACCGGTATTAACTAAAGTAACATGATTAACTAATGCGGAAGAGATTACTAAAAGAGAAATTACTAAAAATCACTAAAAATTAAAACCTTTTATACAAAGATCCATTGTCAGAGATTCTTTAAACAAGAACCATAGTAGTATATTTACATACTGGTCCACATTGGACATTCTATGTATCATCAAACCAAAATCTCAGGTTGATTATAAAACACTATCTACTGACGCCTAGGACCTGAGAGTACAGAGATGACACATAGGACTTTATGTACAAGCTTGACAACCAGTATCCCCACCTGGGATGTTACTGTTGTCCTTGTTGTTGTTGTTGTTGTTCTTCCTCTACTACAGAGGTATTGCCTCTTTGCTTGCGTCTACCTAAAAATGTTGAATCCCACGGGGGTGAGACAATTATAAAATTGCCCCAGCAAGAGATATAACTCTCTGACGTAACATTATTATTGCAGTTTAATAGAAATAAACTGAGCAGTGGGATAATATAATTCAATAGCAGATAATTGCTATCTATGCAGGTTAGAGAAACATTTCTATTCAAGTATTTTAGTTATAACTTGACAAGGCAGCATGTCTCTTATTTAATAAAGAATTAAAGAACATAAATAACATTTATGTATCAAGAACATGCTAAGAAAGATAGCATCAACCAGTGATTCTCGTATTTCAATCTTATGCAAATACGCTACATGGATGATTATATTTTACAAACATTCTTAATCTCTGAGGAGATGAGGTATACCGCTCATACTCTAACCGATCACTGCAAAGTCTAAATCGGTACCATACAAAGTCAATGGAAGAGCCGGCTTCCATGACTTCCCACATCCCAGTCAATGCGAGATTACATGCAAGACATCTTGTGTCTCTGCATCATAGCTTGCTAGGGTATAGTGGCATCTAGCTATAGAGTTACAATGGCGGCTGCACTCTCTTCGCAATTGAGAGATCTCGTGTTTACCTCCATCGATCCTGCATTAACATCATCGGGAGATTAGTGATACATCCATCCCAGAAGCATGAAGGGTTGGGAGGTTTAATGTTTACCTTCCATCAATTCCTTCATTAGGACGTAAGGATATTTTCGCCCATCAACCCCCACATATTCAAAATATGCGAACTCCAGGAGTTCTCATAAGAAAACCTATTTCACCATCACCAGCTTCTGACGATGTTGGATCTATGGTCAGAGCACTACATGAATAGCTTTCACTTGATTAATTAAGTACATTATTGTGGTGACTCAACTTCAATTTATCAGAAAAACAAGATCAACGAATGCGGAAGCGATTAACTAGCAGCGGAACTATTAAAAATCACTAAAAATTTAAAACTTTTTGTAAAGAGATCTATAAATGATAAAAACTCTTTTATAAAGAAACATGATAAGTTAATTACAACTGGTTCATCATTGCATCTCTGTAATGTCACATCTTGAGTATTACAAACATCAACTACCTTGTTAGTTGTACAAGGCAAGATACAAAAATATCGAGGCATTAAGCCAAAATTCTCTGATCTATCTTTAAACATCTACTGACTCCTAGGACCTGAGAGTACGGAGACCACACATAGGACAATCTATCTACAAGACTTGACAGACACTGTCTCCACCTGAGGATCACTGTTGTCCCTGATGTTGCTGCTGCTGTTGTTGTTGTTGCTCACCCACTGATGGGTTCCTTCGTCCTCGGCGTCTACCTAAAAAAGTCGAATCCCACGGGGGTGAGACAATTTGAATAATTTTCCCAGTGAGAGTTATAACTCTCCACCAGAAGCTTTGTTATTGCAATAAAGGAATAACATTGAATAAAAGGATTCTAAACATTCAACAGTAGGTTTAACATTGTATAAGCTAATGTGAAGCAATCTTCTTTTAAGCAATCATTTCAATTATAACTTAATTGAATGACAAGACATATAACAATAAGGAATATGAAGAACATGTATACTAGTTATTCAACTAGAACATTATAAACAATGTACCATCAATCATTGTTTCTCGTAGTTCAACCTAAGTAGATATGCTACACTGCTGATTATGTTTTTCAAACAAATTTATGCCCTGAGGAGATGAGTTACACCTCTCATACTCCAACCGATCATTACTAAATCGCAATCGGTACCATACATAGGTCATTAGGAGAGTCGGAGTCCTATGACCTCATCTTCCTCAGTCAGTATGAGGAAAAACATGCAGGACATCTTGTGTCTCTGCGATAATAGCTTTTCAGGGTATCCTGGCAACTTCTCTATTAGAGTTACAAGGGTGTACTGTACTCTCTTTGCCATCGAGGGATTTCTTGTTTATCTCACATCGATGCAGCATTAACAACATCATCGGGAGATTAGTGATACATCATCCCGGCATAAACATATAATGAAGGATTGGGAGATTACAGGTACATCTCACATCAAATCCTACATTAGGACGTAAGGATATTCGCGTCCATAACCCCCACATACTCAAAAGTATGCTCTCCAGGAGATCCCTCAGGAAAACATGTTTCACCATCATTTAACTTCTAACAATGATGGATCTATGGTCAGGGCTCTACATGATATCATTATACTTGATTATTTAAGTACATTATGGCATTCTTTTAGCATCAGGCATGTTTTCAAACATAAACCAATAAGACAATTGTTATAAAGAAAGAGTACTACTTGTATCAAGTTCAATTCACATCTTATTAATATTGGGATATCAATCCCTAACCATCTCATCATTATGATTCAGGAACATGGGTATTCAAACCCTTAGATCATCAAAAAACTTACTATTTAAGTAAACATATTAATGACTTGATGGCAATATAGACATTTCTCATGGCTCATATAGCCTATTAATCTCATATGTTACCTCTTACTAGGCAACATAGCATGTCATTACTTTCATACTCATAAAGTGTTTTTACGGAATATGATATCATAACCCTTACCTGGCATGATCACTTCTGTATAAAAACCTGCATGATTAGCACAATTGATAACATGCACATTTTGTCTATATAAGCACAGTATAAATTATTTCCTAACTCAATCATAGAGTTTCATGCTTAAAAGCATCTCCCAAAATTAGGGTTTACTGTTCATCTCATAACATTTCCTAGATTAGGGTTTACTATTCACATTACATCACATTACCCTAGATTGGGGTTTATTATTCACATTACATCACATTACCCTAGATTAGGGTTTACTATTCACATTACATCACATTACCCTATATTAGGGTTTACTATTCACATTACATCACATTACCCTAGATTAGGGTTTACTATTCACATTACATCACATTACCCTAGATTAGGGTTTACTATTCACATTACATCACATTACCCTAGATTAGGGTTTACTATTCACATTACTGTGAATTAAGATCATACCATCATCATGTATGAGGATTACTTCCATTAATGCCCTCAAATTGGGTTAAGATTCATTAACCATCATAATTAGGGTTTCCATGATCTCACTATGAAGGATCATACCCTAATTTGATGCATTCATACATATAGGAAGTTTATTACTTGATTCTCATTCATATTAGGAGTCTTCTCTCTCCTCTTACTATTAGATGATGTTTACATCACTTTTGATTAGACTAAGTCAAATCAACCATGACAACATAAGTTATGTCATCACCATTATGTCATTAGGGTTTACTTGATCAAGGGGTATTAGTCATACTATCCCTTCAAGGGTATTTTTGTAATGTTCACCATTAACCTTATCATACATCAAACCACTAATTACTTGATCCCTTAATTACTTTAGGTATCATTAAGGTTTAATCAACCACTAAACCATCTTAACCTCTAAAGAATCAAACGTTCTTAACCTTTTTAAACATCAAACGGTTTTGCACTTTCAACCCCCAAACGGTTTTGAAACTGTTTGGTGGTGTTGACCGTTTGTTGACTTTTGAAACCGTTTGGCCAAGTACACACTCAAGACCGTTTGCTCAAGGTGACGTGAAGACCGTTTGGTCATGAAGACAGTTTGGTCATGAAGACCGTTTGGCCAATTTTAACTTTGAAACTGCATGGGAAAGATCGATCTTGAAACCGCATGAGATCAAACGGTTTGGGATCATTTGGTCCCAAACGGTCTTGAGACCGTTTGGTCCAAACCACCTCAAAGTTGCATGGACCAAAAAGTGTCTCAATTAATCTAATTGAGTTAGGGTTTCCAATGTTGAACCCCTCAAACGTTCATGCACTTGTTATCCACTTATCAATTGGGTCAATTAGGTCAACCCTCAACTGATTTGACCCTAAATTGACCCTCAATTTATCACCAATTAGGGCTTGGATCAATTGAATTAGGGTTTGGAATCGATCATCCTTCAACATATATCAACATGAGTCTAATTGACATTGAGATCATTGAACTATCATTCAATTGGGTCATGACCTGACCCCAAACGGTCTTGGGATCGTTTGGACATACTCCAAACGGTCTTTAGACCGTTTTCTCAAGTCAACACCAAAATCTAACTCAACCTATTGAGGTTTGACTCATAGATTTGATCATTAGGTCACTAATCGATTATACTTCAACTTGTTGCCCTTCAATCTTCAAACACTTAACCATAGTCAACCCTAGACCTCCAAACGGTCTTGGGTGACCCCCAAACGGTCTTGGGATCATTTGAACATCCTCAAAACGGTCTTGAGACCATTTTCCCATTATTTTATCAAAAACCAAGTCATTCACTCAAGGGTTGAACCCTAGGTTTTGTCACCAAATCAACACTTAATTGTTTAACAACTTGATATTATTGGACCCTCAATTGGTCAACCCCTCTTAACCCTAGACCTCCAAACGGTCTTGGGTGATCACCAAACAGTCTTGAGACTGTTTGGGTGATCCCCAAATGGTTTTGAAACCGTTTGGGACACTCAACCCAAACTTCAACATGATTAACTTATTGAAATCAGCAATTAACCCGATTAGGGTTTAGAGGATTAATGTGCCTTCAATTGGTGATTTACTTGGAATTAGATGATGATTTTTGGTGGGTGATTAGTCCACATTATTTACAACAGACTTAAAAATGGTAAATGCCTGGTCAACACATCCAAACGGTCTTAAACCGTTTGCTTGCATGCGGTCTTGTGAAACCATTTGCACTCAAACAGTTTGAAACCGTTTGCTCCCAAACGGTTTGGGAAACCGTTTGGAAAAGTTGGGAGACCGTTTGCTAAAGCAAGATTTTAGGATAAACATAGATATTAACTCCATCATCTTCTACCTCAAGAACAGGGGCGGTTCTTCACGGAATTGTTTGCAAGAACACTTAGAAGTATCTAAAGAAGAAGAACAAGCAACGATTCTAGGAGAAGAAGATGCACTTAACAAAGTTTAAGAGTTTAGAGTTATAAAACCCACCTCTAGGACTGATCCAGAGCACCAAGCTTCGTATCTTTAACGGTGGCTTGAGCTCCAAAGGTCGTCCAAGGTCCGTTCTTCAAGATTTGAATGGAGAAGATGGCTAGAAGGAAGAGTTGTGTAAGAAAAACTAACAAACCAACCTTATATTAGGGTTTCCTCCAAGAATTCATGCTAGATGATGATCAAAGCTTACCCAAACTAGCTTCATCATCCTCCTCTGCTCCTGAGATTCTCTTAAGTCGGTGAAAGCAAGAAGATGAGAAAAGAAGCTAAGGGAAACTTTCCCTTGCTTTGTAGGAAAAGGTTGCTTATATATTTTTGGGATATTTTTAAGACAAAGAGGATTATTTCTTTTATTTCTCAGATATCCACCAAGTCCTTCTCCACTTATTGGCCACGTTTTCCTTCTTTTATCCTTATGCAAAAATCCTCCCTTATCCAAGGTTAAAGGGAGAGAAACCAAACACCTTACTAAGTTGCATATATAAAAGGGTCATTTTGCTTAAAACTTGGTTACTTAATTATCAAAGTTATCTTTCTTACTTGATCACTCAAATGAAGCGCCCCTCTCATTTTCTTTGCTCTACTTGATGCCAAGAGTCATGAAAGATACTCTAGAGGGTATATTTTACATGTTGCACCCTGTTTTGGGTAAATTTCATATTGCACCAAAACTAGGTTTTAAAGCACAAGGATTACTTTACAAGCTATATCTTGGTGCCCAAGATTGTGGAATCCATTCCACCATATCATATGCATTCTTATGATGTCTCAACATCAGAGGAACATCTTAACATGTGCAATTTTCAAGCTAACCCCTCCAATTGGGTAATTTGCACATTAGTCCAAAATTAACAAAACAAGATTACAACATTGTTCAAAAAGGACTTAAATGGAAATATATGTTCATCAGAAGCTTAAATTACATTACACAAGATAATAACAAGTATCTAATTACATATTTAAGCAAAACACCTAGGGTTAGTTCATAACCCAGGTCAGGGATGTTACAAATTATCCACCCCTTACAAGGATTTTGTCCCTGAAATCAACAAAACATAATTAAGAGAAAAGAGCAGGGTATTTTCTTCTCATCTCTTCCTCTAGTTCCCGTGTGGCTTCTTCAACGCCACAATGATTCTAGAGGACTTTCACAAGACTTATGTCTTTCTTTTTCAGCTTTTTAATTCTTTTATCAAGGATTGACACAGGTCCTTCCTCATAAGACACATCATCATTCAATTCTACTTCCATAGGTTGCAGAACTGATTCTGTATCAGGGTGATATTTCCTCAGCATGGAAATGTGGAACACAGGGTGTAACTTCTGTAGTTCTAGTGGTAACTCTATCTTATAGGCTACCTTCCCAATCCGTTCAATGATTGGATAAGGCCTCATAAACCTAGGAGCTAACTTCCCTTTCCTTCCAAATCTCAGAACTCCTTTCCAAGGTGAGACTTTAAGGTATACTCTGTCTCCAACCTGGAACTCTAAAGGTCTACGACGCTTATCAGCATAATATTTTTGCCTATCTTTGCAGTCTTTATCTATTGTTGTATTACTTTAATCTTCTCGGTGGTCTGCTATACAAGATCAGGACCTAAAAGTTGAGGTTCACCAGTTTCATACTAGCATAAGAGTGATCTATACCATAAAAAGCTTCATAAGGTGCCATGTCAATGCTATGTTGATAGATGTTATTGTAGGCAAACTCTATCAAGCTTAGGTGCAGATCCCAACTCCCTGTAAATTGAAGAACACATGTTCTAAGCAAGTCCTCCAAGGTCGGTATAGTCCTTTCTGACTGTCCATTAGTCTGTGGATGAAAGGTTGTACTAAACCTTAACTGTGTGCCTAAAGCTTTATGAAGACTCTCCCAAAAATGACTCGTAAACTAGGGACCTCTGTCAGAAACAATGGTAACTGGGACTCCATGTAGTCGTACTATCTCATCTACATACAACTGTGCCAGCTTCTCAGCAGAATAGGTTGTTTTGACAGGAAAGAAATGAGCTGTCTTTGTCAACCTATCAACTATTACCCAGATGGAATCATGTCCTTTGTTTGTCCTGGGTAGGCCAACAACAAAGTCCATGGTTACATGATCCCACTTCCACTGTGGTATGGGTAAAGGTTTCATTGTTCCTGCAGGCTTCTGGTGTTCAGCTTTAACTTGCTGACACACAGGACACTGCATAACAAACTCAGCAATGTCTTTCTTCAAACCAGGCCACCAATACATATCTTTCAAGTTTTGATACATCTTGGTGCTTCCTGGATGCATAGTAGACATCGAAGAATGAGCTTCTTCCAGGACTAACTTTCTCAAGTTATCCACATCCGGTACTATCATTCTATCATGATAACAGGATACTTGATCATCTGAGTCATGGAAACCTTCTCGTTTCTCATTACCATACTCCGATCTGATCTGTTGGACTACAGCATCAACTTGTTGTGCCTCCTTAATCTGCTCTCTCAGAGTAGGTTTTATATGCATCTCAGCTAACAACCCGGCTAACAATGATACTCTCAACTGTACATTGTCTTGCCTTAAGGAGATAAGCATATCTCTCCTTGAGCACACCAAGGAATTCAGTTGTGCTCTATCTAGGGATGATGTTGTTGATTTCCTACTCAAAGCATCAGCAACCACATTGGTCTTCCCTAGATGGTAATCAATTGTACAGTCATAGTCCTTGATTAACTTCATCCAGCAGTGTTGCCTCATGTTAAGCTCGTGCTGAGAAAAGATATACTTAAGGTTCTTGTGGTCTGTGAAAATCTGGAATGTTTCTCCATAAATATAATGCCTCCAGATTTTCAAGGCATGAACCATAGCAGCTAGCTCTAGGTCGTGTGTCGGATAATTCTCCTCGTGTTTCTTAAGCTATCGGGCAGCAAAAGAAATCACTTGTTTATCCTGCATCAACACACATCCTAGTCCATTCTTGGAAGCATCACAAAAAACTATATATCCTTTCCCTTGTTCAGGTAACACAAGCATAGGTACACTTGTCAGCCTCTCTTTCAACAATTGAAAAGATTGTTGACACTTATCACTCCAAACAAAAGAAAGATCCTTCCTGGTCAACTTAGTCAAGGGTAAGGCTATAGAACTGAAGTTCTTAATGAACCTCCGATAATAGCCTGTCAACCCTAAGAAACTACGGATCTCTGTCGGTGTCTTCGGATGCTCCCATTGCAGAATAGATTCTACCTTTTTAGGGTCAACACGAATACCCGAGGCAGATATCACGTGTCTAAGGAAAGATACTTCTGGTAACCAGAACTCGCACTTGCTAAACTTAGCATATAATTTATGCTTTCTTAGCAAAATTAGATCCTGACGAAGATGTTGTTCATGCTGCTGAGCATCTCTACTATAGATCAGGATGTCATCTATAAAGATAACAACACTCTGATCGAGAAAAGGTAGGCAGATTCTATTCATGAGTTCCATAAATGCAGCTGGTGCATTAGTTAGTCCAAACAACATAACTGTGAACTCATAGTGACCATACCTTTTCCTAAAGGCAGACTTTGGTATGTCACTATCCTTAATACGTAATTGATGATATCCCGACCTCAAATCTATCTTTGGGAAGACGGTTGCACCACGCAATTGGTCAAAGAGATCTTCAATCCTCGGTAGAGGATACTTATTCTTTATTGTTACTTTATTTAGTTGTCTGTAATCAATGCACAACCGCATTGACCCGTCTTTCTTTTTAACAAAGAGGACCAGAGCACCCCAGGGTGAAGTACTCGGTTGGATGAAATCCTTCTCAAGCAACTCTTGCAGTTGTCTCTTGAGTTCTGCCATTTCAGCAGGCGCCATCCTATATGGTGTTTGTGTTATAGGTTGCATGTCTGGGATTAGATTGATCTCAAAATCAATCTCTCGAGGCAGTGGCACACCTGGAAGTTCTTCAGGGAATACATCTTCAAATTCCCTGACTACAGGAACTTTGATAGGGTTAGGGCTATCCATGGTAGTATCTACCACATGGGCCAAGAATGCATAACATCCTTGCCTCATCAGCTTCTCAGCAACCATAGCTGACACAAGACAGGTGGGTAGAATCTTTCTCTCTCCTTGAAAGATCCATGTGTCACTATCATCAGCAAACACAGCTTGCTTGGATTCACAATCCAAAACAACCATATACCTTTCTAAGGTATCCATCCCAAGGATTATATCAAATCCATGCATCTCAAGTGGTATAATATCCACTTGAATGTGATGTCAGAAAAGAAGAGGATGCAGGGAGAACATACCTCCTGCAACACAGAAGATCCCCTTAACAGAGTTTCTAGCAACAAACTATCTGCTCTATGACTTGTAGTCAAGTTGCAGTCAAGAATCACTCTTCGAGTGATAAAGGAGTGTGTAGCACCCGGATCAATTAAAACAGATACAACGTAAGATGTTGACATATCAGAATATAAAAATTCCATTTGACCTGCCACAACCCGAGGGTTGATCACAGCATCAGGTGGATTCATCGCATAAAACCTTGTTGTTGCATGTGGTTGATTTGGTGCTCGTTGACTAGGTGTTGATGATCTAGCTTTGGATGCTTGTCCATGTCCTCTAGCTCCTCCTGGAAACTGTCTCCTTTGAGATTCTTGTTGACTCTGCCTCTGAGGTTGAGTCATACTCACTTCTCTAGCTCTGCAATCTTTCATCAAATGTCCCATCTTTCCACATATATAACAACTTATGTTCAGTTGTTGTGGTCTGGGTGGTCCTATAACCGACATAGATGCTCAACTGTGAGCTCCTTCTAGTGGTAGGATTCGTCCTCTACCCCTATTTGACGTCCACTGCATTTGGGTATTGAATCTAGGTGGTGGTGTAGGTGCAGAAAATCTAGGTTTCTTGAAAATTTTAGATGAAGATCCTTGGAATTGGAGATACATCATCTTGTTCTGGGTCTGTCTCTTCTCTGCTACAGACCTCTCTATTCTTATGACAGACTCTACAAAGGTAGAAAACCTTTCTTTGTTCTCTAGGGTAGACACAGGGGTGGTCAACTCAGCATTTAACCCTTTCTCAAAATGCTTAATACTTTCTTCATCTGTAGCTGCCATATGCGGGCAGAATCACAAAAGCTCCACGAACTTAGCCTCGTACTCACTAATGTTCATCAGACCTTGTCTTAACCTCTCAAACTGAGATATTTTCTCATCCGGAAACGTCTTAGGGAAATATATGTTGATAAATTCCCGTCGAAAGACTTCCCATGCAACCTCTACACCAGGCCTTTTCTGTTCTTCCATGGTCCACCAATGACCAGCACTCCCCTTGAGAAGATATACAACATGTCTAACCTTCTTAGCTTCTAGGATGTTATGGATTCTAAAGGCCTTCTCTAGTTTAGTTAACCACAAGTCAGCATCTGCTGGGTCATCTGTTCCAGCATACTCTGTGGCTCCAACTCGGCGAAGTCGTTCAAATGTCTTACTGATTCCTTGTCCTTCAGGATGGGTAGGTGCCCTAGGTGTAGGTATAGGCATCCTATCAGTCATGTGTGTCATGGAAGTCATAAACTACCCAAACATGGCTTGGACGGCTGGGTTCCCCATATCAGTTGGATTGAACTGGGGTGGTTCAGGCACAGGTTCTTCTCTATCTGGGTCTCTTGCACCTTCTCAGGGTTCAGCGACACTACTTTCTGCAATGTGTTCTTCGTGTTCTTCGTGTGGTCCATACATCATTAGTCTTATCTTCTTCTCCTGAGGAGCAGAAGACACTATCAGACATATTGGAAGACACTAGAACAGACTCAACATCCTAAGTCCTATGTCTCTGTAGACTTAGCGAACCTAGAGCTCTGATACCACTAAATTGTGGCGACTCGACTTCGATTTCTCAGAAAACAAGATCAACGAATGCGGAAGCGATTAACTAGCAACGGAACTATTAAAAATCACTAAAAAAATTAAAACTTTTTGTAAAGAGATCTATAAATGATAAAACTCTTTCATAAAGAAACATGATAAGATAATTACAATTGGTTCATCATTACATCTCTGTAATCTCACATCTCGAGTATTACAAACATCAACTACCTTGTTAGTTGTACAAGGCAAGATACAAAAATCTCGAGGCATTAAGCCAAAATTCTTAGATCTATCTTTAAACATCTACTGACTCCTAGGACCTGAGAGTATAGAGACGAAACATAGGACAATCTATCTACAAGACTTGACAGACAGTGTCTCCACCTGAGGATCATTGTTGTCCCTGATGTTGTTGTTGTTGTTGTTGTTGTTGCTCACCCACTGATGGGTTCCTTCGTCCTCGACGTCTACCTAAAAAAGTCGAATCCCACGGGGGTGAGACAATTTGAATAATTGTCCCAGCGAGAGTTATAACTCTCCGCCAGAAGCTTTGTTATTGCAATAAAGGAATAACATTGAATAAAAGGATTCTAAACATTCAACAGCAGGTTTAACATTGTATAAGATAATGTGAAGCAATCTTCTTTTAAGTAATCATTTCAATTATAACTTAATTGAAAGACAAGACATATAACAATAAGGAATATGAAGAACATGTATACTAGATATTCAACTAGAACATTATAAATAATGCATCATCAATCATTGTTTCTCATAGTTCAACCTAAGGAGATATGCTACACGGCTGATTATGTTTTTCAAACAAATTTATGCCCTGAGGAGATGAGTTACACCTCTCATACTCCAACCGACCATTACTAAATCGCAATCGGTACCATACATAGGTCATCAGGAGAGTCGGAGTCCTATGACCTCATCCTCCTCAGTCAGTATGAGGAACAACATGCAGGACATCTTGTGTCTCTGCTATAATAGCTTTCCAGGGTATCCTGGCAACTTTGCTATTAAAGTTACAGTGGCGTACTGTACTCTCTTCGCCGTCAAGGGATTTCTTGTTTATCTCACATCGATGTGGCATTAACAACATCATCAGGAGATTAGTGATACATCATCTCGACGTAAACATATAATGAAGGATTGGGAGATTACAGGTACAACTCACATCAAATCCTACATTAGGACGTAAGGATATTTGCGTCCATAACCCCCACATACTCAAAAGTATGCTCTCCAGGAGTTCCCTTAGGAAAACCTATTTCACCATCATTTAACTTCTGACAATGATGGATCTATGGTCAGGGCTCTACATGATATCATTATACTTGATTATTTAAGTACATTATGGCATTCTTTTAGCATCAGGCATGTTTTCAAACATAAACCAATAAGACAATTGCTATAAAGAAAGAGTACTAATTGTATCAATTTCAATTCACATCTTATTAATATTGGGATATCAATCTCTAACCATCTCATCATTATGATTCAGGAACATGGGTATTCAAACCCTTAGATCATGAAAACACTTACTATTTAAGTAAACATATTGATGACTTTATGGCAATATAGACATTTGTCACGACTCATATAGCCTATTAATCTCATATGTTACCTCTTACTAGGCAACATAGCATGTCATTACTTTCATACTCATAAAGTGCTTTTAATGAATATGATATCATAACCCTTACCTATCTATGATCACTTCTGTATAAAAACCTACATGATTAGCACAATTCATAACATGCACAATTTGTCTATATAAGCACAGTATAAATTATTCCCTAACTCAATCATAGAGTTTCATGCTTAAAAGAATCTCCCAGAATTAGGTTTACTGTTCATCTCATCACATTTCCTAGATTAGGGATTACTATTCACATTACATCACATTACCCTAGATTAGGGTTTACTATTCACGTTACATCACATTACCCTAGATTAGGGTTTACTATTCACATTACATCACATTACCCTAGATTAGGGTTTACTATTCACATTACATCACATTACCCTAGATTAGGGTTTACTATTCACATTACATCACATTACCCTAGATTAGGGTTTACTATTCACATTACTGTGAATTAAGATCATACCATCATCATGTATGAGGATTACTTCCATTAATGCCCTCAAATTGGGTTAAGATTCATTAACCATCATAATTAGGGTTTCCATGATCTCACTATGAAGGATCATACCCTAATTTGATGCATTCATACATATAGGAAGTTTATTACTTGATTCTCATTCATATTAGGAGTCTTCTCTCTCCTCTTACTATTAGATGATGTTTACATCACTTTTGATTAGACTAAGTCAAATCAACCATGACAACATAAGTTATGTCATCACCATTATGTCATTAGGGTTTACTTGATCAAGGGGTATTAGTCATACTATCCCTTCAAGGGTATTTTTGTAATGTTCACCATTAACCTTATCATACATCAAACCACTAATTACTTGATCCCTTAATTACTTTAGGTATCATTAAGGTTTAATCAACCACTAAACCATCTTAACCTCTAAAGAATCAAACGTTCTTAACCTTTTTAAACATCAAACGGTTTTGCACTTTCAACCCCCAAACGGTTTTGAAACTGTTTGGTGGTGTTGACCGTTTGTTGACTTTTGAAACCGTTTGGCCAAGTACACACTCAAGACCGTTTGCTCAAGGTGACGTGAAGACCGTTTGGTCATGAAGACAGTTTGGTCATGAAGACCGTTTGGCCAATTTTAACTTTGAAACTGCATGGGAAAGATCGATCTTGAAACCGCATGAGATCAAACGGTTTGGGATCATTTGGTCCCAAACGGTCTTGAGACCGTTTGGTCCAAACCACCTCAAAGTTGCATGGACCAAAAAGTGTCTCAATTAATCTAATTGAGTTAGGGTTTCCAATGTTGAACCCCTCAAACGTTCATGCACTTGTTATCCACTTATCAATTGGGTCAATTAGGTCAACCCTCAACTGATTTGACCCTAAATTGACCCTCAATTTATCACCAATTAGGGCTTGGATCAATTGAATTAGGGTTTGGAATCGATCATCCTTCAACATATATCAACATGAGTCTAATTGACATTGAGATCATTGAACTATCATTCAATTGGGTCATGACCTGACCCCAAACGGTCTTGGGATCGTTTGGACATACTCCAAACGGTCTTTAGACCGTTTTCTCAAGTCAACACCAAAATCTAACTCAACCTATTGAGGTTTGACTCATAGATTTGATCATTAGGTCACTAATCGATTATACTTCAACTTGTTGCCCTTCAATCTTCAAACACTTAACCATAGTCAACCCTAGACCTCCAAACGGTCTTGGGTGACCCCCAAACGGTCTTGTGATCATTTGAACATCCTCAAAACGGTCTTGAGACCATTTTCCCATTATTTTATCAAAAACCAAGTCATTCACTCAAGGGTTGAACCCTAGGTTTTGTCACCAAATCAACACTTAATTGTTTAACAACTTGATATTATTGGACCCTCAATTGGTCAACCCCTCTTAACCCTAGACCTCCAAACGGTCTTGGGTGATCACCAAACAGTCTTGAGACTGTTTGGGTGATCCCCAAATGGTTTTGAAACCGTTTGGGACACTCAACCCAAACTTCAACATGATTAACTTATTGAAATCAGCAATTAACCCGATTAGGGTTTAGAGGATTAATGTGCCTTCAATTGGTGATTTACTTGGAATTAGATGATGATTTTTGGTGGGTGATTAGTCCACATTATTTACAACAGACTTAAAAATGGTAAATGCCTGGTCAACACATCCAAACGGTCTTAAACCGTTTGCTTGCATGCGGTCTTGTGAAACCATTTGCACTCAAACAGTTTGAAACCGTTTGCTCCCAAACGGTTTGGGAAACCGTTTGGAAAAGTTGGGAGACCGTTTGCTAAAGCAAGATTTTAGGATAAACATAGATATTAACTCCATCATCTTCTACCTCAAGAACAGGGGCGGTTCTTCACGGAATTGTTTGCAAGAACACTTAGAAGTATCTAAAGAAGAAGAACAAGCAACGATTCTAGGAGAAGAAGATGCACTTAACAAAGTTTAAGAGTTTAGAGTTATAAAACCCACCTCTAGGACTGATCCAGAGCACCAAGCTTCGTATCTTTAACGGTGGCTTGAGCTCCAAAGGTCGTCCAAGGTCCGTTCTTCAAGATTTGAATGGAGAAGATGGCTAGAAGGAAGAGTTGTGTAAGAAAAACTAACAAACCAACCTTATATTAGGGTTTCCTCCAAGAATTCATGCTAGATGATGATCAAAGCTTACCCAAACTAGCTTCATCATCCTCCTCTGCTCCTGAGATTCTCTTAAGTCGGTGAAAGCAAGAAGATGAGAAAAGAAGCTAAGGGAAACTTTCCCTTGCTTTGTAGGAAAAGGTTGCTTATATATTTTTGGGATATTTTTAAGACAAAGAGGATTATTTCTTTTATTTCTCAGATATCCACCAAGTCCTTCTCCACTTATTGGCCACGTTTTCCTTCTTTTATCCTTATGCAAAAATCCTCCCTTATCCAAGGTTAAAGGGAGAGAAACCAAACACCTTACTAAGTTGCATATATAAAAGGGTCATTTTGCTTAAAACTTGGTTACTTAATTATCAAAGTTATCTTTCTTACTTGATCACTCAAATGAAGCGCCCCTCTCATTTTCTTTGCTCTACTTGATGCCAAGAGTCATGAAAGATACTCTAGAGGGTATATTTTACATGTTGCACCCTGTTTTGGGTAAATTTCATATTGCACCAAAACTAGGTTTTAAAGCACAAGGATTACTTTACAAGCTATATCTTGGTGCCCAAGATTGTGGAATCCATTCCACCATATCATATGCATTCTTATGATGTCTCAACATCAGAGGAACATCTTAACATGTGCAATTTTCAAGCTAACCCCTCCAATTGGGTAATTTGCACATTAGTCCAAAATTAACAAAACAAGATTACAACATTGTTCAAAAAGGACTTAAATGGAAATATATGTTCATCAGAAGCTTAAATTACATTACACAAGATAATAACAAGTATCTAATTACATATTTAAGCAAAACACCTAGGGTTAGTTCATAACCCAGGTCAGGGATGTTACAAATTATCCACCCCTTACAAGGATTTTGTCCCTGAAATCAACAAAACATAATTAAGAGAAAAGAGCAGGGTATTTTCTTCTCATCTCTTCCTCTAGTTCCCGTGTGGCTTCTTCAACGCCACAATGATTCTAGAGGACTTTCACAAGACTTATGTCTTTCTTTTTCAGCTTTTTAATTCTTTTATCAAGGATTGACACAGGTCCTTCCTCATAAGACACATCATCATTCAATTCTACTTCCATAGGTTGCAGAACTGATTCTGTATCAGGGTGATATTTCCTCAGCATGGAAATGTGGAACACAGGGTGTAACTTCTGTAGTTCTAGTGGTAACTCTATCTTATAGGCTACCTTCCCAATCCGTTCAATGATTGGATAAGGCCTCATAAACCTAGGAGCTAACTTCCCTTTCCTTCCAAATCTCAGAACTCCTTTCCAAGGTGAGACTTTAAGGTATACTCTGTCTCCAACCTGGAACTCTAAAGGTCTACGACGCTTATCAGCATAATATTTTTGCCTATCTTTGCAGTCTTTATCTATTGTTGTATTACTTTAATCTTCTCGGTGGTCTGCTATACAAGATCAGGACCTAAAAGTTGAGGTTCACCAGTTTCATACTAGCATAAGAGTGATCTATACCATAAAAAGCTTCATAAGGTGCCATGTCAATGCTATGTTGATAGATGTTATTGTAGGCAAACTCTATCAAGCTTAGGTGCAGATCCCAACTCCCTGTAAATTGAAGAACACATGTTCTAAGCAAGTCCTCCAAGGTCGGTATAGTCCTTTCTGACTGTCCATTAGTCTGTGGATGAAAGGTTGTACTAAACCTTAACTGTGTGCCTAAAGCTTTATGAAGACTCTCCCAAAAATGACTCGTAAACTAGGGACCTCTGTCAGAAACAATGGTAACTGGGACTCCATGTAGTCGTACTATCTCATCTACATACAACTGTGCCAGCTTCTCAGCAGAATAGGTTGTTTTGACAGGAAAGAAATGAGCTGTCTTTGTCAACCTATCAACTATTACCCAGATGGAATCATGTCCTTTGTTTGTCCTGGGTAGGCCAACAACAAAGTCCATGGTTACATGATCCCACTTCCACTGTGGTATGGGTAAAGGTTTCATTGTTCCTGCAGGCTTCTGGTGTTCAGCTTTAACTTGCTGACACACAGGACACTGCATAACAAACTCAGCAATGTCTTTCTTCAAACCAGGCCACCAATACATATCTTTCAAGTTTTGATACATCTTGGTGCTTCCTGGATGCATAGTAGACATCGAAGAATGAGCTTCTTCCAGGACTAACTTTCTCAAGTTATCCACATCCGGTACTATCATTCTATCATGATAACAGGATACTTGATCATCTGAGTCATGGAAACCTTCTCGTTTCTCATTACCATACTCCGATCTGATCTGTTGGACTACAGCATCAACTTGTTGTGCCTCCTTAATCTGCTCTCTCAGAGTAGGTTTTATATGCATCTCAGCTAACAACCCGGCTAACAATGATACTCTCAACTGTACATTGTCTTGCCTTAAGGAGATAAGCATATCTCTCCTTGAGCACACCAAGGAATTCAGTTGTGCTCTATCTAGGGATGATGTTGTTGATTTCCTACTCAAAGCATCAGCAACCACATTGGTCTTCCCTAGATGGTAATCAATTGTACAGTCATAGTCCTTGATTAACTTCATCCAGCAGTGTTGCCTCATGTTAAGCTCGTGCTGAGAAAAGATATACTTAAGGTTCTTGTGGTCTGTGAAAATCTGGAATGTTTCTCCATAAATATAATGCCTCCAGATTTTCAAGGCATGAACCATAGCAGCTAGCTCTAGGTCGTGTGTCGGATAATTCTCCTCGTGTTTCTTAAGCTATCGGGCAGCAAAAGAAATCACTTGTTTATCCTGCATCAACACACATCCTAGTCCATTCTTGGAAGCATCACAAAAAACTATATATCCTTTCCCTTGTTCAGGTAACACAAGCATAGGTACACTTGTCAGCCTCTCTTTCAACAATTGAAAAGATTGTTGACACTTATCACTCCAAACAAAAGAAAGATCCTTCCTGGTCAACTTAGTCAAGGGTAAGGCTATAGAACTGAAGTTCTTAATGAACCTCCGATAATAGCCTGTCAACCCTAAGAAACTACGGATCTCTGTCGGTGTCTTCGGATGCTCCCATTGCAGAATAGATTCTACCTTTTTAGGGTCAACACGAATACCCGAGGCAGATATCACGTGTCTAAGGAAAGATACTTCTGGTAACCAGAACTCGCACTTGCTAAACTTAGCATATAATTTATGCTTTCTTAGCAAAATTAGATCCTGACGAAGATGTTGTTCATGCTGCTGAGCATCTCTACTATAGATCAGGATGTCATCTATAAAGATAACAACACTCTGATCGAGAAAAGGTAGGCAGATTCTATTCATGAGTTCCATAAATGCAGCTGGTGCATTAGTTAGTCCAAACAACATAACTGTGAACTCATAGTGACCATACCTTTTCCTAAAGGCAGACTTTGGTATGTCACTATCCTTAATACGTAATTGATGATATCCCGACCTCAAATCTATCTTTGGGAAGACGGTTGCACCACGCAATTGGTCAAAGAGATCTTCAATCCTCGGTAGAGGATACTTATTCTTTATTGTTACTTTATTTAGTTGTCTGTAATCAATGCACAACCGCATTGACCCGTCTTTCTTTTTAACAAAGAGGACCAGAGCACCCCAGGGTGAAGTACTCGGTTGGATGAAATCCTTCTCAAGCAACTCTTGCAGTTGTCTCTTGAGTTCTGCCATTTCAGCAGGCGCCATCCTATATGGTGTTTGTGTTATAGGTTGCATGTCTGGGATTAGATTGATCTCAAAATCAATCTCTCGAGGCAGTGGCACACCTGGAAGTTCTTCAGGGAATACATCTTCAAATTCCCTGACTACAGGAACTTTGATAGGGTTAGGGCTATCCATGGTAGTATCTACCACATGGGCCAAGAATGCATAACATCCTTGCCTCATCAGCTTCTCAGCAACCATAGCTGACACAAGACAGGTGGGTAGAATCTTTCTCTCTCCTTGAAAGATCCATGTGTCACTATCATCAGCAAACACAGCTTGCTTGGATTCACAATCCAAAACAACCATATACCTTTCTAAGGTATCCATCCCAAGGATTATATCAAATCCATGCATCTCAAGTGGTATAATATCCACTTGAATGTGATGTCAGAAAAGAAGAGGATGCAGGGAGAACATACCTCCTGCAACACAGAAGATCCCCTTAACAGAGTTTCTAGCAACAAACTATCTGCTCTATGACTTGTAGTCAAGTTGCAGTCAAGAATCACTCTTCGAGTGATAAAGGAGTGTGTAGCACCCGGATCAATTAAAACAGATACAACGTAAGATGTTGACATATCAGAATATAAAAATTCCATTTGACCTGCCACAACCCGAGGGTTGATCACAGCATCAGGTGGATTCATCGCATAAAACCTTGTTGTTGCATGTGGTTGATTTGGTGCTCGTTGACTAGGTGTTGATGATCTAGCTTTGGATGCTTGTCCATGTCCTCTAGCTCCTCCTGGAAACTGTCTCCTTTGAGATTCTTGTTGACTCTGCCTCTGAGGTTGAGTCATACTCACTTCTCTAGCTCTGCAATCTTTCATCAAATGTCCCATCTTTCCACATATATAACAACTTATGTTCAGTTGTTGTGGTCTGGGTGGTCCTATAACCGACATAGATGCTCAACTGTGAGCTCCTTCTAGTGGTAGGATTCGTCCTCTACCCCTATTTGACGTCCACTGCATTTGGGTATTGAATCTAGGTGGTGGTGTAGGTGCAGAAAATCTAGGTTTCTTGAAAATTTTAGATGAAGATCCTTGGAATTGGAGATACATCATCTTGTTCTGGGTCTGTCTCTTCTCTGCTACAGACCTCTCTATTCTTATGACAGACTCTACAAAGGTAGAAAACCTTTCTTTGTTCTCTAGGGTAGACACAGGGGTGGTCAACTCAGCATTTAACCCTTTCTCAAAATGCTTAATACTTTCTTCATCTGTAGCTGCCATATGCGGGCAGAATCACAAAAGCTCCACGAACTTAGCCTCGTACTCACTAATGTTCATCAGACCTTGTCTTAACCTCTCAAACTGAGATATTTTCTCATCCGGAAACGTCTTAGGGAAATATATGTTGATAAATTCCCGTCGAAAGACTTCCCATGCAACCTCTACACCAGGCCTTTTCTGTTCTTCCATGGTCCACCAATGACCAGCACTCCCCTTGAGAAGATATACAACATGTCTAACCTTCTTAGCTTCTAGGATGTTATGGATTCTAAAGGCCTTCTCTAGTTTAGTTAACCACAAGTCAGCATCTGCTGGGTCATCTGTTCCAGCATACTCTGTGGCTCCAACTCGGCGAAGTCGTTCAAATGTCTTACTGATTCCTTGTCCTTCAGGATGGGTAGGTGCCCTAGGTGTAGGTATAGGCATCCTATCAGTCATGTGTGTCATGGAAGTCATAAACTACCCAAACATGGCTTGGACGGCTGGGTTCCCCATATCAGTTGGATTGAACTGGGGTGGTTCAGGCACAGGTTCTTCTCTATCTGGGTCTCTTGCACCTTCTCAGGGTTCAGCGACACTACTTTCTGCAATGTGTTCTTCGTGTTCTTCGTGTGGTCCATACATCATTAGTCTTATCTTCTTCTCCTGAGGAGCAGAAGACACTATCAGACATATTGGAAGACACTAGAACAGACTCAACATCCTAAGTCCTATGTCTCTGTAGACTTAGCGAACCTAGAGCTCTGATACCACTAAATTGTGGCGACTCGACTTCGATTTCTCAGAAAACAAGATCAACGAATGCGGAAGCGATTAACTAGCAACGGAACTATTAAAAATCACTAAAAAAATTAAAACTTTTTGTAAAGAGATCTATAAATGATAAAACTCTTTCATAAAGAAACATGATAAGATAATTACAATTGGTTCATCATTACATCTCTGTAATCTCACATCTCGAGTATTACAAACATCAACTACCTTGTTAGTTGTACAAGGCAAGATACAAAAATCTCGAGGCATTAAGCCAAAATTCTTAGATCTATCTTTAAACATCTACTGACTCCTAGGACCTGAGAGTATAGAGACGAAACATAGGACAATCTATCTACAAGACTTGACAGACAGTGTCTCCACCTGAGGATCATTGTTGTCCCTGATGTTGTTGTTGTTGTTGTTGTTGTTGCTCACCCACTGATGGGTTCCTTCGTCCTCGACATCTACCTAAAAAAGTCGAATCCCACGGGGGTGAGACAATTTGAATAATTGTCCCAGCGAGAGTTATAACTCTCCGCCAGAAGCTTTGTTATTGCAATAAAGGAATAACATTGAATAAAAGGATTCTAAACATTCAACAGCAGGTTTAACATTGTATAAGATAATGTGAAGCAATCTTCTTTTAAGTAATCATTTCAATTATAACTTAATTGAAAGACAAGACATATAACAATAAGGAATATGAAGAACATGTATACTAGATATTCAACTAGAACATTATAAATAATGCATCATCAATCATTGTTTCTCATAGTTCAACCTAAGGAGATATGCTACACGGCTGATTATGTTTTTCAAACAAATTTATGCCCTGAGGAGATGAGTTACACCTCTCATACTCCAACCGACCATTACTAAATCGCAATCGGTACCATACATAGGTCATCAGGAGAGTCGGAGTCCTATGACCTCATCCTCCTCAGTCAGTATGAGGAACAACATGCAGGACATCTTGTGTCTCTGCTATAATAGCTTTCCAGGGTATCCTGGCAACTTTGCTATTAAAGTTACAGTGGCGTACTGTACTCTCTTCGCCGTCAAGGGATTTCTTGTTTATCTCACATCGATGTGGCATTAACAACATCATCAGGAGATTAGTGATACATCATCTCGACGTAAACATATAATGAAGGATTGGGAGATTACAGGTACAACTCACATCAAATCCTACATTAGGACGTAAGGATATTTGCGTCCATAACCCCCACATACTCAAAAGTATGCTCTCCAGGAGTTCCCTTAGGAAAACCTATTTCACCATCATTTAACTTCTGACAATGATGGATCTATGGTCAGGGCTCTACATGATATCATTATACTTGATTATTTAAGTACATTATGGCATTCTTTTAGCATCAGGCATGTTTTCAAACATAAACCAATAAGACAATTGCTATAAAGAAAGAGTACTAATTGTATCAATTTCAATTCACATCTTATTAATATTGGGATATCAATCTCTAACCATCTCATCATTATGATTCAGGAACATGGGTATTCAAACCCTTAGATCATGAAAACACTTACTATTTAAGTAAACATATTGATGACTTTATGGCAATATAGACATTTGTCACGACTCATATAGCCTATTAATCTCATATGTTACCTCTTACTAGGCAACATAGCATGTCATTACTTTCATACTCATAAAGTGCTTTTAATGAATATGATATCATAACCCTTACCTATCTATGATCACTTCTGTATAAAAACCTACATGATTAGCACAATTCATAACATGCACAATTTGTCTATATAAGCACAGTATAAATTATTCCCTAACTCAATCATAGAGTTTCATGCTTAAAAGAATCTCCCAGAATTAGGTTTACTGTTCATCTCATCACATTTCCTAGATTAGGGATTACTATTCACATTACATCACATTACCCTAGATTAGGGTTTACTATTCACGTTACATCACATTACCCTAGATTAGGGTTTACTATTCACATTACATCACATTACCCTAGATTAGGGTTTACTATTCACATTACATCACATTACCCTAGATTAGGGTTTACTATTCACATTACATCACATTACCCTAGATTAGAGTTTACTATTCACATTACATCACATTACCCTAGATTAGGGTTTACTATTCACATTACATCACATTACCCTAGATTAGGGTTTACTACTCACATTACTGTGAATTAAGATCATACCATCATCATGTATGAGGTTTATTTCCATTAATGCCCTCAAATTGGGTTAAGATTCATTAACCATCATAATTACGGGTTCCATGATCACACTTTGAAGGATCATACCCTAATTAGATGCATTAATACATATAGGAAGTTTATTACTTAATTCTCATTCATATTAGGAGTCTTCTCTCTCCTCTTACTATTAGATGATGTTTACATCACTTTTGATTAGACTAAGTCAAATCAACCATGACGACATAAGTTATGTCATCACCATTGTGGTCATTAGGGTTTACTTGATCAAGGGGTATTAGTCATACTATCCCTTCAAGGGTATTTTTGTAATGTTCACCATTGACCTTATCATACATCAAACCACTAATTACTTGATCCCTTAATTACTTTAGGTATCATTAAGGTTTAGGTTAATCAACCACTAAACCATCTTAACCTCTAAAGCATCAGACGTTCTTAACCTTTTTAAACCTCAAACGGTTTTTCACTTTCAACCCCAAAACGGTTTTGAAACCGTTTGGTGGTGTTGAGAGTTTGTTGACTTTTGAAACTGTTTGGCCAAGTACACACTCAAGACCGTTTGCCCAAGGTGAGGTGAAGACTGTTTGGTCATGAAGACCGTTTGGTCATGAAGACCGTTTGGCCAATTTTAACTTTGAAACCGCATGGGCAAGATCGATCTTGAAACCACATGAGATCAAATGGTTTGGGATCGTTTGGTCCCAAACGGACTTGAGACCGTTTGGTCCCAAACGGTCTTGAGACCGTTTGGACCCAAACGTTCTTGAGACTGTTTGGTCCAAACTCCCTCAAAACCGCATGGACCAAAAAGTGTCTCAACTAATCTAATTGAGTTAGGGTTTCCAATGTTGAACCCCTCAAACGTTCATGCACTTGTTATCCACTTATAAATTGAGTCAATTAGGTCAACCCTCAACTTATTTGACCCTCAATTGACCCTCAATTTATCACCAACTAGGGCTTGGATCAATTGAATTAGGGTTTGGAATCGATCATCCTTCAACATATATCAACATGAGTCTAATTGACATTGAGATCATTGAACCATCATTCAATTGGGTCATGACCTGACCCCAAACGGTCTTGGTATCATTTGGACATCATCCAAACGGTCTTGAGACCGTTTACTCAAGTCAACACCAAAATCTAACTCAACCTATTGAGGTTTCACTCATAGATTTGATTATTAGGTCACTAATCGATTATACTTTAACTTGTTGCCCTTCAATCTTCAACCAGTTAACCATAGTCAACCCTAGACCTCCAAACGGTCTTGGATGACCCCCAAACGGTCTTGGGATCATTTGTACATCCTCCAAACGGTATTGAGACCGTTTTCCCATTATTTTATCAAAAACCAAGTCATTCACTCAAGGGTTGAACCCTATGTTTTGTCACCAAATCAGCACTTAATTGTTTAACAACTTGATATTATTGGACCATCAATTGGTAGACCGCTCTTAACCCTAGACCTCCAAACGGTCTTGGGTGATCACCAAACGGTCTTGAGACCGTTTGGGTGATCCCCAAATGGTTTTGAAACCGTTTGGGCCACTCAACCCAAACTTCAACATGATTAACTTATTGAAATCAGCAATTAACCCGATTAGGGTTTAGATGATTAATGTGCCTTCAATTGGTGATTTACTTAGAATTAGATGATGATTTTTTGTGGGTGATTTGTCCATATTATTTACAACAGACCTCCAAATGGTCAACGCCTGGTAAACACATCCAAATGGTCTTAAACCATTTGCTTGCATGCAGTCTTGTGAAACCGTTTGCACTCAAACGGTTTGGGAAACCATTTGGAAAAGTTGGGAGACCGTTTGCTAAATAAATATTTTAGGATAAACATAGATATTAACACCATCATCTTCTACCTCAAGAACAGGGGTAGTTCTTCACGTAATTTTTTGCAACAACACTTAGAAGTATCTAAAGAAGAAGAACAAGCAACAATTCTAGGAGAAGAAGATGCAATTAACAAAGTTTAAGGGTTTAGAGTTACAAAACCCGCCTCTAGGACTGATCCAGAGCTCCACGCTTCGTAGCTTTAATGGTTCCTTGAGCTCCAAAGGTCTTCCAAGGTCCGTTCTTCAAGATTTGAATGGAGAAGATGGCTAGAAGGAAGAGTTGTGTAAGAAAAACTAACAAACCAACCTTATATTAGGGTTTCCTCCAAGAATTTGTGCTAGATGATGATCAAAGCTTATCCAAACTAGCTTGGTCATCCTCCTCTGCTCCTGAGCTTCTCCTAAGTCGGCGAAAGCAAGAATATGAGAAAAGAAGCTAAGGGAAACGTTCCCTTGCTTTGTAGGAAAAGGTTGCTTATATATTTTTGGGATATTTTCAAGACAAAGAGGATTATTTCTTTTATTTCTCAGATATCCACCAAGTCCTTCTCCACTTATTGGCCACGTTTTCCTTATTTTATCCTTATGCAAAACTCCTCCCTTATCCAAGGTTAAAGGGAGAGAAACCAAACACCTTACTAAGTTGCATATATAAAAGGGTCATTTTGCTTAAAAATTGGTTACTTAATTATCAAAGTTATCTTTCTTACTTGATCACTCAAATGAGGCACCCCTCTCATTTTCTTTGCTCTACTTGATGCCAAGAGTCATGAAAGATACTCTAGAGGGTATATTTTACATGTTGCACCCTGTTTTGGGTAAATTGCATATTACACCAAAACTAGGTTTTAAAGCACAAGGATTACTTTACAAGCTATATCTTGGTGCCCAAGATTGTGAAATCCATTCCACCATATCATATGCATTCTTATGATGTCTCAACATCAGAGGAACATCTTAACATGTGCAATTTGCAAGTTAACCCCTCTAATTGGGTAATTTGCACATTAGTCCAAAATTAACAAAACAAGATTACAACATTGTTCAAAAAGGACTGATGTGGAAATATATGTTCCTCAGAAGCTTTAATTACATTACGCAAGCTAACCACAAGTATATAATTACATATTTAAGCAAAACACCTAGGGTTAGTTCATAACCCAGGGCAGGGATGTTACAATTATCATATTCATTTAGCATTAGTCAAGTTTTCAAACATAACTTATTAGGACAATTGTTATAAAGAAACATGTATTATTTTCATCAGTTACTTCTCAATCTCTAAAAGACATTGGGATCTCAGTCCCTCACATAAACATATGGTTCTGGGTATTCAAACCCTCAGCTCATCACTGAGCACTGTTACCACTTTTTCAGGTAACTATCACCTTCAGGTCATCTGACCAAGGTACACATGACACTTGCTACACAAGCATCTCATCTGGCACTTGAGGCCCATTAACTCTCTTGTTACCTTTTACTAAGAAACAAGGCATATTATGTCACACAAGACCCAATAAATAATTTCAATAAATAAAGCATCATAGCTCATACCTGGCTATGTCCATCATCTTAGGATACCTGCATGGTTAGCACACATGATAACATATATGTCAATCATATTTCAATTCCATGCTATTCCCGGGTAACACCACTAATTCCATACCAAGGTTATGGTTTCCCATTTTATAGCAATTAGGGTTACTCATCCCCTTTGTTCAATTGGGACCAATGATTCATCATTTCATTGTCCAAGATTAGGGTTCCATTCTAAATAGCATAATCCAGAATTAGGGTTTACTATTCACATCACATCACCCTAGATTTAGGGTTTATGTTCCATAACCCACAATTAGGGTTTACTATTCATCCGAATTAGGTTTTTATATCAAAATACCATGAATTAGGGTTACTCGTGTCATTACCCTAAATTCATATCACATTATCTTCCTAGATTAGGGTTTAATTCAGAATTGCCCTAATTTAGGGTTTGAGTTCATCAATCAACTCAATTAGGGTTTCATGATCTCTTTATGAAGGATCATACCTTAATTGTATATCACACTTATTTTGAATGTGTTAGTCTCGATTGCTACATGATTATCTTACATGTAAAATTCTTTCTCTTTCATCCTCTCCTAGGATGTCCAGAAGATTTGATCAATTGAGCCTTCAATCACATGATTATTCAAATGAATTGACCAATTGAATCTTCAATTAAATTATATATCCAAAAGGATTAATCATGTTGGACCTCAAACGGTCTTGCTTACATAGACCCTAAATGGTCTTGGATTTTCAAAGTTCAAACGGTTTGAAACCATTTGGGCATATTGCCCTTGAAACTGTTTAAGCAAACATTGCTTTGAAACTGAATGAGCTAGAAAGTATTGAAATCGCATGAGCTTGGGTCTCCAAATGGTTTGGGATTGTTTGGTCCCAAATGGTCTTGAGACCGTTTGGTCCAAACCCTCTCAAAACTGCATGGACCAAAAAGATCTTTCAACACTTAATCATTTCAAGGTTCTAATCCATGAACCGCCTATCAATTACATCCTTGATTCATTCATCAATTTGAACCATAGAATCACCCATCAATTATACCATTGATTAGGGTTTTGAACCCAATTAAACTAGGGTTTATAATCAAGACTCCTTCAATTAGGGTTTTGGAATCGAGGAACCATCAATGTTTAACATTGTGGAACTAATCCAATTGAAACCAATGAACCACCATCAAATTATAAGGTGTCCTGACCTCAAACGGTCTTGCGGTCGTTTGGATGACCTCCAAACGGTCTTGAGACCGTTTGCCTCATTTTTCCTTAAAATTTGTGAAATCCAATTAGGGTTTGCATCATTGGATTGATCATCAATATAGCTATTGAATGCACTTCGATTTGATATCTCTAACTCTTCAATTACTCAACCATATTCAACCTTAGACCTCCAAACGGTCTTGGTTGACCTCCAAATGGTCTTGAGACCGTTTGTGGTGACCTCCAAATGGTTTTGAAACCGTTTGGGCTAATCAACCCAAAACATCAACTTAATCAATTGCAATTTCAACACTTAGCCGATTAGGGTTTCTGTTTGGAAGATTATCCATATGTTGATTTGATCAATTGGAGTCATTGGATCATCCTCCAACATATACTATGGATCTAAATTTAAACGGTCAACCCATCCAAATAGTCAACACCTCTAAACGGTTTGGGGTCCAAGCCTCCAAACAGTTTGGAAATCGTTTGGTCTCCAAACGATTTGGTGAAACCGTTTGGACCAAACTCTTGAAACCGTTTGCAACTCAAACCTATTGGAATGTGAGCCTAAGATGATCTGATCATCATCAAGCCTTATTCCATCGAAAACTACTGCCATCATCATGGTAATTGCATCAATTAATCAAAGGACTTGCAAGAAGAGCAATTGAACATAGTTGATTGAGAAATTGAAATCAATAACAATGAATAGGGGTTCAAGTTATATAACCTGCCTTCAATTGAGATTCAAATCTTGGATATGCACGTCAAAAATGGTGGAGGAAGCTTTTCCACACCACAAGGTTCGTTCCTCAAGCTTTTGAGTGAAAAGGAATGGTTAGAAGTGAAGATGGGATCGAGATATGAAGAAATCATGCATTGATTTGTGATTTCCACCATGAAATCAAGATGAATGAAGGTCAAGAAGCTTACCAACAGGTTGAGGGTCGTATTCCAGCTTCTACTAGCTTCCTTGTACGTTTTTGCAAGAAAAGGAAAGAAGTGGATCCGAAAAAGTCCTTGGTTTGAGTGGTAAAAGGTCTTTTTATAAGAAAATCAATGAGAGAGAAAATGCCTTATAAAAATCATTTAATTCAAAAATTTGTGGCACAACTTCCTCCTCATTTACGTGCATGAAAAGCTTTCTTCCTTATCTCCAAATTCCCTTCCATTATCCATGAATTAAGGGAAAAGAAATTAAGCACCTTAATCATATTATATTAATATCTCATTTTTAGTGGATATTACTTTCCATTAACTTAATGTGAGTGGACTCTCCACTCAAGTTAGATATTTTCATGGCCTAGAAAAGGCACAAAGGTTTTCACACTTAAAAAAATCCAACCATCTCGTTTTTGGTTGAAGGCCCTTCAATTAATATATTTATTTTTGCATTAATTTGAAGTAAAGTTCCATTTATGCTTAAATCTTGATTATTTTAATATCAAGATTCTCTCTCCTTCAAAGTAGCTCAAATGAGATTCCCCTCTCATTTTATTGCCTCTATAAGATTCCAATAATATTAGTACCTTATTGAAGTGGTAAATTGCATATTGAACCCTAGGTTTTGGGTAAATTGCACGTTACACCAAAACTAGGTTTTAATGCACAAACATTTCTTTATCAGCTCTTTCTTGGTACTCAGGCTTTCACTAGCCATACCTCTGCATCGTTTTCATTCCCATGATGCTTCAACACATGAGGAACATATTATCATGCACAATTTGCAATTTTACCCCTCAACTTGGGTAATTTGCACTTTAGTCCAAAGCAAGTAAAACATTACTTTCAACATTATTCAAAATGGACTAAAATTGAAATATAAGTTCCTATTGAGCCTTAATTACTTTTCAAAAAATAAGAAAAAACATCTAATTATCTTTCTTAAACAAAACACCTAGGGTTAAAGCATAACCCAGGTCAGGGATGTTACAAATTATCCACCCCTTACAAGGATTTCGTCCTCGAAATCATCAACAAAACATCAAAAGAAAAGAGTAGGATATTTCCTACTCATCTCTTCCTCTAGCTCCCATGTAGCTTCTTCAATGCCATGGTGATGCCAGAGAACTTTTACAAGACTAATGTCTTTCTTTTTCAGCTTTTTAATTCTTCTGTCAAGAACCAACACAGGTCCTTCAACATAAGATATATCATCATTTAACTCTACCTTGACAGGTTGAAGAACTAACTCCATGTCAGGATGACACTTCCTCAACATGGAGATATAAAACACTGGATGCAATGTATGAAACTCAGGTGGTAACTCCAGCTTATAGGCTACCTTTCCTATCCTGGCAATGATCGGATAAGGCCCCATAAATCTAGGAGCTAACTTCCCTTTCTTTCCAAATCTTAGGATACCGTTCCAAGGAGAGACCTTGAGGTATACCCTGTCTCCAACTTGGAAATATAAGGGTCTACGACGCTTATCAGCATATGATTTCTGTCTATCCTGGGCAGCTTTCAACTGTTTTTGTATGACTTTAATCTTCTCAGTTGTTTGTTGTACTAGCTCAGGACCCAAAAGTTGATATTCTCATGTTTCATACCAACATAAAGGTGATCTATAACGTCTACCATATAATGCCTCATATGGTGCCATATCAATATTGTGCTGATAGCTATTATTATAAGAAAATTCTATCAAGATCAGGTGTAGATCCCAACTTCCTACAAACTGAAGGACACATGCTCTAAGCAAGTCCTCCAAGGTTTGTATGCCTCTCAGACTATCTGTCTGTCTGGGGGTGAAAGGTTGTACTAAACCTTAACTGCGTACCCAAAGTTTTATGCAATCGTTCCCAAAAATGACTCGTAAATTGGGGACCTCTATCAGATACAATTGTAGCTGGAACTCCGTGCAAATGCACTATCTCATCTATGTATATCTATGCAAGCTTCTCAGCAGTGTAGGTGGTTTTGACAGGTAAGAAATGTGTTGTCTTTGTCAACCTATCAACTATCACCCAAATGGAATCATGGCTTTTGGTTGTTCTAGTCAAACCAACCACAAAGTCCATGGTTACATGATCCCATTTCCACTACGGTAAAGGCAGAGGTTGCATTGTTCCTACGGGCTTCTGATGTTCAGCTTTAACTTGCTGACACACCGGATACCGCATAACAAACTCAGCTACATCTTTCTTCAATCCAGGCCACCAATACATATCTTTTAAGTTATGATACATCTTGGTGCTCCCTGGATGCATAGCATACATAGAAGAATGAGCTTCTTCCAGAACTAACTTTCTTAAGTTATCCACATCAAGTACTACCATCCTATCATGATAACAGACTACCTGATCATCTGAATCATGGAATCCATCTCGTTTCTCACTACCATACTCTGACCTAATCTACTGAATCACAGTATCATCTTGTTGTGCTTCTTTAATTTGTTGTCTCAGAGTTGGTTTTACTTGCATCTCAGCTAATAACCCGGCTAACAACGATACTTTAAATTGTATGTTGTCTTGCCTCAGGGTGATAAACATATCTCTCTTAGAGCACACTAAGGAATTCAACTGTGCTTTATCTAAGGTTGGTGTTGCTGATTTCCTACTTAGTGCATCAGCTACCACATTAGCCTTCCCTGGATGATAATCAATTGTATAATCATAGTCCTTGATTAATTCCATCCAGTGGTGATGTCTCATGTTCATCTCATGTTGTGAGAAGATATACTTTAGATTCTTATGATCTGTGAAAATCTAGAATGTTTCTCCATAAAGATAATGTCTCCAGATCTTCAAAGCATGGACCACAGCAGCTAGCTCTAGATCGTGTGTCGGATAATTCTCCTCGTGTTTATTAAGTTGTCGAGAAGCAAAAGAAATCACTTGTTTATCTTGCATCAACACACATCCTAGACCATTCTTGGATGCATCACAGAAAACTATGTACCCCTTTCCCTGCTCAGGTAGCACCAACACACGTGCACTTGTTAACCTTTCTTTTAGTAGATAGAAAGATTGTTGGCACTTGTCATTCCAAACAAAAGGAATATCTTTCCTGGTCAACTCGATTAGGGGTAAATCTATAGAGCTGAAGTTCTTGATAAACCTCCTGTAATAGCCTGCTAGTCCTAGGAAACTGCGTATCTTCATTGGTGTCTTTGGTTGTTCCCATTGCAGGACAGATTCCACCTTCTTAGGATCAACACGAATACCTGAAGTAGATATTACGTGTCCTATAAAAGAAACTTCTGGTAACCAAAACTCACATTTTCTAAACTTAGCATATAGCCTATGCTCTCTTAGCAATGTCAAAGCCTGACGGAGGTGCTACTCATGTTGTTGAACATCTCTATTATAGATCAAGATGTCATCTATGAAGACGACTACACACTGATCAAGAAAAGGTCGAAAGATTCTTTTCATGAGTTCCATAAATGCAGCTGGTGCATAAGTTAGTCCAAATGACATAACTATGAACTCATAGTGACCATATCTTGTTCTAAAAGCAGATTTAGATATGTCACTCTCCTTGATATGCAACTGATGGTATCCCGACCTCATATCTATCTTAGAAAAGATAGTTTCACCACGCAACTAATCAAACAGGTCATCTATCCTTGGTAGAGGATACTTATTCTTTATAGTTACTTTATTTAACTGTCTATAGTTGATGCATAACCGCATAGACCCATCTTTCTTTTTAACAAAAAGAACTAGAGCACCCCAGGGTGAAGTGCTCGGTCAGATAAAACCCTTCTCAAGAAACTCCTATAGTTGTTTCTTGAGCTCTACCATCTCATCAGGTGACATTCTATATGGTGTTTGTGCTATTGGTTGCGTGTTAGGGATTCGATTAATCTCAAAATCAATAACTCGGGACAGTGGAACACCTAGAAGTTCTTCAGGAAATACATCTTCAAATTCCTTGACTATTGGAACTTTAAAAAGATGAGGGCTCTCCATTGTGGTATCAACCACATGGGCTAAGTGTAAGGACCCTAACCTGCGTTTAGGGCTTACCCTGTTTGCTTTGCTTAACCTTGATGGTTTGATGCTTGCTAATCCCCTTTAGTGGTGATTAGGGTTTGGTTGTGCTTTGTTGAGAGTTGGAGGTGCTACTTGCAAATAAACCAAGTTTAGGGTTTTGTGAGCAAGTTTGCCACCTTGAGAGGTGTTCTTCTCTCTCTTTGCTTCCTCTAGGGTTGAGAGGAAGGCTTGGGCTTGTTTTTTAAGTTCTTTGGTATTTTTTGAGCTTGTTTGGGCCTTGAGGTGCCTTGTTTGGGCTTGGTTGGGCCTTGTGTCGGCCAAGTGTTGCTTGTGTCGGCCAAGTGAGGTGTGTGTCGGCCAACAAGGAGGTGTGTCGCCCTAGTGCAAGCTTGGTGTGTCGCCCATGATGCTTGGTCTTGTTTGGTGGACACTTGGTGCATGCCTTGGACAAGTGTCTTAGACCTTGGTAAGAGTGGTGGTTTGAGTTTGTGGACAAGTGTCCCTTGGGTGGACGACACATAGCAAGGGTTTACCTTGTTTTCTCCTCCCTTTCTTTATATAAAGATGCTTCCTTCCTTAGCTTGAGGTCCCTTTAGTTCCTCTCCCTCTTGTGCATGACACACTCCCTCTTTCCCTTGCTTGGTGGCCGACACACCCTTGCAGGAGTTGCTTGGAGGTCGACACACCCTTGGAGAAGAAGGGTGGTGGCCGATACACCCCCTTGGAAGAGCTTTGGTGGTCGATATCCCTTGAAGCTTGGAGCTTATGGCGGGTTGCATAGCTCTAACCCTAACTACTCTACCCTCTTTTCATATATGTTGTTTTAATCTTGCCTATGCACGTTAGTAGTTGGTCTTTAGTTACCTTGCATGTTAGCTGATCCTTGTGTTTTAGGGTTTAGGGATCAACACTCCTTTCTCCCCTTGGTCTAGATGAGTGAGCTTGGGTCCTAGTGCCATGAGCAACACCCCTCTTTCCTAATCGATTGAGGTGAGCTTATGACTTAGTGGCTTGAGAAAGACCCTCTTCTCACCTCGGGCAAGAAGGTGAGCTCGTTTAGATGACCTTGAGTAGATGTACCTTGGTCAAGATGTGCTTGGGGAGGTGCTGCCCGACAGCCCTTGCCCTAGTTTTCCCCTGCACGGCCTGAGTGAGCAATGTTTTCCCCTTGTTCCTTGGGCGGGTGAGCAACTTGACCCTACACACCTTGATCTAGCTTTGCCCGGCAGGCTGCACGCCTGGAGGCTGCTCGCCCGGTGGGGCTGTCGCCCGACACCTTGCTCACCTTACAAGCCTGCTCACCCGACAAGCTCTGCTCACTCAACACGCCCTGCTCGCTCGGTACCCCCTCTGTTTGCCTGGCTTTCCCTTGCTCTCCCAGCATCCGTGTCGCCCGACACCTGCTCGCCCTGCACCCATGTCGCCGGACTCCAAGCTGCTCGCCCGACAGGCTCTGCTCACCCGATACCCCCCTGCTCGCCAGCACTTATTGCTCACCCGGTATCCATGTCGCCCGAGATCCACCCTGCCCGCTCAGTTGAACCATGCTCGCCCGGACACCTTTGCTCACCCAATACACACCTGCACGCCTGAGCTGCACGCCCGATATGCCTTGCACGCTCAGCAGTGAGCAGCACGCCATGGTTTGAGTGAGGATGAACCCTACCCGAGAAGGGCCTTTTGTGAGGGTTTTGTACCTTTTGTGAGGGAACTTGGTGTCATGGTTGTGGCTTGTCTAGCAATTACCCTTAATACCATTAGTAAGTCCTTTCTCACCTAATAATTACAGTAATGACTATGATAATGCTTGTGTTATATGTCTCTTTTTAACATGATGCCAAGGCATAGTAAGGTACATGAATAGTTGCATCATAGTGTGTCTTGAGCACACAATTATCAGGTGATGTATAGTGACATTTGTAGCAATGATATCTCATAATGGTAGGCATAGCCCTTATATCAATGATATGCTTAACCCTAGTTGATCTTTGGTAACAAACCCTAGATGTAATCCAATGAATGGTAAGTCCCTTGGTTATTCTCATTGATTTTTGAATGACACTAACCATGCAGGAAATGCATATCCAGATCAAAGGCTATGAGAAATGGGTGATGTGAATACTGTAATGACAGGTTTATTATGAATGATGTTCCATAATGATGTTGAAAGCCTTGAGAGGCTATGGCACTATGTGATGAGGGATTGAGATCCCATGATATGTGATGATCCTTGAAATGGATCTAGATGGTTGGTAAGAGGCCAAGTGATTACATGTGATGTGAGATCCTTGAGGTGGATCAGGTTGATGTAATGACAATAATTACATAATGTGGAGTTTATGTTGTGTATTTCCTTCTTTAGTTTGCATGTTATACAACTTGGTTGAATCTTGCAATCCATCTAAAAGATACTAATTAATCACAGTGAAACTTATCATGTAGTTGCCCTGGCCATAGATCCATCATCAGTTAGGATAGGGTGATGGTGAAACGGGTTCTCTTGCGGGTTAACCCAGAGCGCATATTTTTGAATATACGAGGTTTCTCCTAGCCTAAAATAGAGAGGTGAAATGAGTGCAGCTGCGGTTGCAGACTCGGATATGTGATGAGCATGGTGAACATGGCCCATGGATCCAGATATGTGATATGATGAGCATGAATGCGTTCATGGCTCCGAGCATGGTGTTTTAGACACGTGGCTCAGTTTTACTAGCGTCGTGACCTGTACCGAGGCGGGCTAGGCAGAGGGTAGCCTGAGGAGTTGACTCTGTGGCTTATGACCACTTGAGCATGAGACTGTGGTCCTGCTTTGTGTTCTCGTGTACTGACCACGAGGGGTGAGGTCTTAGATTCTGGCTCTTCCATCGACCTTGTATGGCACCGGCTATGGGCTTCGCAGCCGAAGGTTGGATTTGAATGGTACGGTTCATTTCCTCGGGGCATAATAAAACGTAATCCATCCGTTTAGTATATACTGCTTAAGACAAACACGAAACATTGGTTGAGGCCTTGTTTGTGTAGTTAACTTTAATTATCTTGTAGTTGTTTGTGCATTACTCATTTGTGGTGAGTTTCATATATTTTATCTTGTCAATCTTGTTCCAATGAGAGATATAATGGTTATATGCCTTTTGGTACAGCAAGTAAGTTTGGCGGTAAGGATGGCTTTGCTTTTCATAAACTGCTTCTGTTATATTCCTTATCATTAATCTGCTCATATAGATGCTTACCTGAGGTTTTGTAGTTTTGGCGAGGAGTTATGCCTCCCACTGGGACAATGTTCAATTGTCTCACACCGTTGGTTTATACCCTTTTTAGGTGGTCGAGCTTGTCATGGTGGTGGTCGCGGAGTTGCGGCCGAACAGCAAGAAGAACAGTACAAGGCAAGCTTTGGAGACGCTGCTATTTTGGATGTTTTGTTCTAGAGTCTAGAGTCATCCCTGTACTCTCAGGTCCTTGGCGGTATTTTGACGTTGTTTTATGATGTACGACCGATGATGTTTGTATATCCTGTTGTTGGTCGGATGAGGGCCTTTACGTATATAACAGGTGATGAACTCATGTTATGACAGGACAGCTGTTGCTTTAAGCTGTGGACATGTATCCAGGCAGGTATGGATATGCATATAACATGTTTTCTTGTAGGATGTGGACTGGAATGTAATATGTTTCTCAGTTTACCAATTTTATGAAATCGGTTTTAATTCACCCGTGTTTTTTATAAGATGTGGTTATGGTGATTTCCACATGTTTTCGCGTAACACCTCATTATCTGTGTGATAATGGGATGTGTTGCCACAAGTTTGGTATCAAAGCTATAGGTTCGCTGAGTCTACAGGGATCTAGGACTAGGTTGTGATGTTCTTATGTGTTTTCTAGATTTTCTCATAGAAATCTTCTGCCCTCAGCGGAAGAAAAGCCAAGATGTCTGGAAACCATGAAGAACTCATTATTGAGCACAGCGATGTTGCATCTGTTGATGGAGCAGTAGGTCACGCACATGAAGATCGGGTGCCTGAGGTCCCCCAACCTGACCCAGCCATACTTCAACATCCTGCCTACCAACAGCTTATGTGGAAGATGATGGCTACGATGAATCTCATGGTTGAATGATTACCAGTGCCTCCTCCATGAGCACAGGTTCCCCATGGAGAAGCACCGGGTATTGGGAAGACCTTCGAGCGGCTTCGTCGAGTTGGGGTTTCGGAGTATGCTGGAACGGCTGATCCAGCGGATGCAGATCTGTGGCTGACAAGTCTTGAGAAGGCTTTCCAGATCCTCGACATCCCTGAAGCAGACAAAGTAAAGTACACTGTCTACCTTCTGAAAGGTAGTGTTGGTCACTGGTGGACCATCGAGGAAGAGAAGCGGCCTGGTGAGGTGATCTGTTGGGAAGTGTTTCGACGCGAGTTCGTCGCCAGATACTTTCCCAAGACGTATCTGGATGAGAAGATCCGTCAGTTTGAGAGTTTGCGATAGGGAATGATGAACATCACCAAGTATGAAGCCAAATTTATGGATCTGTTGAGGTTTTGTCCTCACATGGAGACAACAGACGAGGAACGGATCAGACGTTTTGAGAAGGGTCTGAGTGTTGAGATGACGACACCGGTTTCTGCGTTGGAGAACCGAGAACGGTTTGCTACATTTGTGGAATCTGTTCAGAGGATTGAACGTTCAGTAAGGGAGAAGAGGGAGTCTATTGCTAAGAAGAGACCTGCTCAGTTCCAGGGTCAGAGGTTTGGTGGATTCAAGAAACCTAGGTTTTCGGCATCGGCAGAGATGAGAGGTTCTGGTAGGCCATCTCAATGGTCTATGAGTAGAGGAAGAGGCTATGTTTCTTCACCATCTAGGGCACAAAGTTTGGCTTCTGTGGTGGTGGCAGGGCCATCCAGGCCTCGAGATGATGTTAGGACATACCATGCCTGTGGTCAGACAGGGCATATCAGGTCAAGTTGTTCCTACAAAGATGATGAAGTGACACAGCAACCGAGATAAAACCTTCAGGGGTCTGAGAGACCACAGCCCAGTGGTAGCAGAGGATGAGGACGCGGTCAAACGTCTCAGGCTGGATCGTCTGCTCAGGGAAGCAGAGGTCGTGGATAGCAATCAATGGCTCGATTCTATGCTATGAATCAGCCGGAGGCAGTAGTCAATCCGCGAGTAGTGACAGGTCAGATGGAGTTATTTCATTCTGATATGTCTTCTTCTTGCATTATATCTGTTCTGGTTGACCCGGGTGCTATGCACTCTTTTATCGCCTATAGTATGCTTGAGAACTGTCGCTTACCTGTGAGATGTAAGAAGGATAGTTTGTTGTTAGAAACCCCTCTTGATGGTTCCTCTTTGCTTCGAGAAGAGTGTCCATCTTGTGTCTTGTCTTTCTTGGGACATCGCATTCAAGTGGACCTCATACCACTTGATATGCATGGTTTTGATGTTATCCTTGGGATGGATACCTTAGAGAGGTATAAGGTTGTTTTGGACTGTGGTTCCAAGCAGGTAGTGTTTGATGATGCTGGAGAGAAGTGGATCTTCCAGGGAGATAGGAAGATTCTTCCGACGTGCTTAGTATCAGCTTTGGTGGCAGATAAGTTGTTACGACAAGGATGTGAGGCGTTCTTAGCTCACGTGGTAGATACCATAGTGGATACCAAGGAGAAAGGTCCTAGCCTCGAGGAGGTGACAGTTGTATGTGAGTTTGCATATGTGTTTCCTGAGGAGTTTCCTGGTGTTCCCCCACCCCGAGAGATTGATTTTGAGATCAATCTGGTTCCAGGAACGCAGCCAATTGCACAGACACCATACAGAATGGCCCCAGCAGAGATGACAGAGTTGAAAAAACAGTTGCAAAAGTTGCTGGATAAAGGTTTTATCCGACCAAGTAAGTCGCCTTGGGGTGCTCCAGTACTGTTTGTTAAGAAGAAAGATGGTTCGATGCGGTTGTGTATAGATTATCGACAGTTGAACAAGGTTACAATCAAGAACAAGTACCCGTTGCCAAGGATAGATGATCTATTCGATCAGTTGCATGGTGCTACAGTGTTCTCGAAGATCGATCTATGATCTGGATATCATCAGTTGAGGATCAAGGCGGATGACATACCAAAGTCATCCTTCAGGACAAGGTATGGTCATTATGAGTTTGTGGTTATGCCGTTTGGGTTAACCAATGCACCTGTTGCTTTCATGGATCTGATGAACAGAGTGTTTCGTCCATTCTTAGACCAGTTTGTCGTAGTCTTTATAGATGACATCTTGATCTATAGTCGGGACAGGCTAGAGCATGAGCAACATCTTCATCAAGCGTTGACTCTTCTTCGTCAACATCAGTTGTATGCCAAGTTCAGTAAGTGTGAGTTCTGGCTGGATGAAGTGACTTTCTTGGGTCACGTGATATCTGCAGAAGGAGTCAAAGTAGATCTGAAGAAGGTGGAATATGTTGCATATTGGGAACAATCGAAGACACCGACAGAAGTTCGTAGTTTCCTTGGTCTAGCAAGATACTACCAGAGGTTTATCAAGGACTTCAGTGTGATTGCATTACCGATGATGAAGTTGACCAGGAAGGATGTACCTTTTGTTTGGGATGATCGATGTTAGCAAGCTTTCCAGAGGTTGAAGGAGAAGCTAACCAGTGCTCCAGTGTTGATCTTTCCAGAACCTGGGAAAGGCTATGTTGTTTTCTGTGATGCTTCCAAGAAGGGTTTAGGTTGCGTGTTGATGCAGGAAGATCATGTGGTTTCTTTTGCCTCACGACAGCTCAAGAAGCATGAGGAGAACTATCCGACTCATGATTTGGAGCTGGCAGTAGTCGTTCATGCGTTAAAGATTTGGAGACACTATCTGTATGGGGAAGTGTGTCAGATCTTTACGGATCATAAGAATTTGAAGTATATCTTCACGCAGCATGAGTTGAATATGAGACAATGGCGATGGATGGAGTTGATCAACGACTACGACTGCACTATCGAGTATCATCCTGGTAAGGCGAACGTGGTAGATGATGCGCTTAGCAGAAAGTCTTCTTCTTTTCCTTCCACGAAGGCACAGTTGAGTTCCATGGTTTGCCATAGGCGAGATATGTTTGTCTCTCAGTGATAGATGAATGTGCAAATGGAAGTTTCCTTGTTGTCGGGTCTTTTCTCTCAGATACAAGTTAAGCCTACGTTGAGGCAGCAAATCAAGGATGCACAGCAGACAGATGAGGCAGTACAGTTGATCAGATCAGAGTTCAGCAGTGACAAGCGTGATGGGTTTCATGAGTCCAAGGATGGACTAGTTTGCTATCATGATAGGATGGTGGTTCCAGATGTTGATGATCTGAGGAAGTTGGTGCTTGAGGAAGCACACACGTCGATGTATGCCATGCATCCAGGTGTCACCAAGATGTATCATAGTCTGAAGGACTTGTATTGGTGGCCCAGTTTGAAGAGAGATGTAGCTGAGTTCGTGGCGAGATGTGTGGTTTGTCAGCAAGTGAAGGCTGAACATCAAAAGCCGGCAGGTACGTCGCAACCTTTGTCGATACCGCAGTGGAAATGGGATCACATAACCATGCATTTCATAGTTGGTCTGCCCAGGACAACTAGGAATCATGATTCCATTTGGGTAATAGTGGACAGATTGACGAAGTCTTCCCATTTCCTGCCTGTGAAGATGACGTATACAGATGAGAAGCTCGCTAAAGTGTATGTGGATGAGATAGTACGTTTGCATGGTGTTCCAGCAACGATAGTTTCTGAAAGGGGTCCTTAGTTTACGAGTCATTTTTGGGAACAGTTGCACAGAGCATTTGGAATGCAGTTGAGGTTCAGTACAGCCTTTCACCCGTAGACAGATGGACAGTCTGAAAGGACTATTCAGATTGTGGAGGATCTCCTTCGAGCTTGTGTTTTGCAGTTCCTAGGTAGCTGGGATGTACATCTGAGTTTGATAGAGTTTGCTTATAACAACAGTTATCAGCGAAGCATCGACATGGCTCCTTATGAAGCTCTGTATGGAAGGAAGTGCAGATCTCCTTTGTGTTGGTATGAGTATGGTGAGTATCAGCTTTTGGGTCTTGAGTTAGTGCAGCAAACGACAGATAAGATCAAGGTGATACAACAACAGTTGAAAGTGGCACATGACAGGCAGAAGTCTTATGCAGACAATCATTGACGACCGTTAGAGTTCTAGGTAGGAGACAACGTATATCTTAAGGTCTTGCCTTGGAAGGGTGTGCTAAGGTTTGGACGGAAGGGTAAGTTGGCACCCAGGTATATGGGGCCTTACCCAGTTATAGCACATGTTGGAAAGGTGGCTTACGAGATAGAGTTGCCTCCTGAGTTGTATAGGTTACATCCAGTGTTCCATGTCAGTATGCTAAAGAAAAGTCATCCAGATTCAGGTACAGTGATACAGCCAGTCGAGGTCGAGCTCGATGCAGATGTGACCAACGAGGAAGGTCCTGTGGCGATTCTTGACAGAAGGATCAAGAAGTTGAAGAAGAAATATTTGGTTCTTGTGAAGGTTCTTTGGCAACGTCGTGGCGTTGAGGAAGCCACGTGGGAGCTTAAGGAAGAGATGACGAGGAAGTATCCCTCGCTTTTCTCTTCGGATTTCGGGGACAAAATCCCTTAAAGGGGGTTAGATTGTAAGGACCCTGACCTGCGTTTAGGGCTTACCCTGTTTGCTTTGCTTAACCTTGATGGTTTGATGCTTGCTAATCCCCTTTAGTGGTGATTAGGGTTTGGTTGTGCTTTGTTGAGTGTTGGAGGTGCTACTTGCAAATAAACCTAGTTTAGGGTTTTGTGAGCAAGTTTGCCACCTTGAGAGGTGTTCTTATCTCTCTTTGCTTCCTCTAGGGTTGAGAGGAAGGCTTGGGCTTGTTGTTTAAGTTCTTTGGGCCTTTGTTGAGCTTGTTTGGGCCTTGAAGTGCCTTGTTTGGGCTTGGTTGGGCCTTGTGTCAGCTAAGTGTTGCTTGTGTCATCCAAGTGAGGTGTGTGTCAGCCAACAAGGAGGTGTGTCGCCCTAGTGCAAGCTTGGTGTGTTTCCCATGATGCTTGGTCTTGTTTGGTGGACACTTGGTGCATGCCTTGGACAAGTGTCTTAGACCTTGCTAAGAGTGGTGGTTTGAGTTTGTGGACAAGTGCCCCTTGGGTGGACAACACATAGCAAGGGTTTACCTTGTTTTCTCCTCCCTTTCATTCTATAAAGATGGTTCCTTCCTTAGCTTGAGGTCCCTTTAGTTCCTCTCCCTCTTGTGCACGACACACTCCCTCTTTCCCTTGCTTGGTGGTCGACACACCCTTAAAGGAGTTGCTTGGAGGTCGACACACCCTTGGAGAAGAAGGGTGGTGGTCGATACACCCCCTTGGAAGAGCTTTGGTGGTCGATATCCCTTGAAGCTTGGAGCTCTTCTTCTTCCTTGGATCTTGGAGCTTAAGGCGGGTTGCATAGCTCTAACCCTAACTACTCTACCCTCTTTTCATATATGTTGTTTTAATCTTGCCTATGCACGTTACTAGTTGGTCTTTAGTTACCTTGCATGTTGGTTGATCCTTGTGTTTTAGGGTTTAGGGAGCAACACTCCTTTCTCCCCTTGGTCTAGATGAGTGAGCTTGGGTCCTAGTGCCATGAGCAACACCCCTCTTTCCTAATCGATTGAGGTGAGCTTATGACTTAGTGGCTTGAGCAAGACCATCTTCTCACCTCGGGCAAGAAGGTGAGATCGTTTAGATGACCTTGAGTAGATGTACCTTGGTCGAGATGTGCTTGGGGAGGTGCTGCCCGATAGCCCTTACCCTAGTTTTCCCCTGCACGGCCTGAGTGAGCAATGTTTTCCTCTTGTTCCTTGGGCGGGTGAGCAACTTGACCCTGCACACCTTGATCTAGCTTTGCCCGGTAGGCTGCACGCCTGGAGGCTGCTCGCCCGGTGGGGCTGTCGCCCGACACCTTGCTCGCCCGACAAGCTCTGCTCACTCAACGCGCCATGCTCGCTCGGTACCCCCTCTGCTCGCTCGGCTTTCCCTTGCTCGCCCAGCATCTGTGTCGCCCGACACCTGCTCGCCCTGCACCCGTGTCGCCCGACACCAAGCTGCTCGCCCGATAGGCTCTGCTTGCCCGATACCCCCTGCTCGCCAGCACTTGTTGCTCACCTGGTATCCATGTCACCCGAGATCCACCCTGCCCGCTCAGTTGAACCATGCTCGCCCGGACACCTTTGCTCGCCCGATACACACCTGCACGCCTCAGTTGCACACCCGATATGCCTTGCACGCTCAGCAGTGAGCTGCACGCCATGGTTTGAGTGAGGATGAACCCTACCCGAGAAGGGCCTTTTGTGAGGGTTTTGTACCTTTTGTGAGGGAACTTGGTGTCATGGAAGTGGCTTGGCTAGCAATTACCCTTGATCCCATTAGTAACTCCTTGCTCACCTAATAATTATGGTAATTACTATGATAATGCTTGTGTTATATGTCTCTTTTTAACATGATGTCAAGGCATGGTAAGCTACATGAATAGTTGCATCATAGTGTGTCTTGAGCACACGATTATCAGGTGATGTATAGTGACATTTGTAGCAATGATATCTCATAATGGTAGGCATAGACCTTATATCAATGATATGCTTAACCCTAGTTGATTGGTAACAAACCCTAGATGTAATCATGTGAATGGTAAGTCCCTTGGTTATTCTCATTGATTTTTGAATGACACTAACCATGCAGGAAATGCATAGCCAGATGAAAGGCTATGAGAAATGGGTGATGTGAATACTGTAATGACAGGTGTATTCTGAATGATGTTCCATAATGACGTTGAAAGCCTTGAGAGGATATGGCACTATGTGATGAGGGATTGAGATCCCATGATATGTGATGATCCTTGAAATGGATCTAGATGGTTGGCAAGAGGCCAAGTGATAACATGTGATGTGAGATCCTTGAGGTGGATCAGGTTGATGTAATGACAATAATAACATAATGTGGAGTTTATGTTGTGTATTTCCTTCTTTAGTTTGCATGTTATACAACTTGGTTGAATCTTGCAATCCATCTAAAAGATACTAATTAATCATAGTGAAACTTATCATGTAGTTGCCCTGGCCATAGATCCATCATCAGTCAGGATATGGTGATGGTGAAACGGGTTCTCCTTCGGGTTAACCCGGAGCGCATATTTTTGAATTTGCGAGGTTTCTCCTAGCCTAAAATAGAGAGGTGAAACGAGTGCAGCTGCGGTTGCAGACTCGGATATGTGATGAGCATGGTGAACATGGCCCATGGCTCCAGATATGTGATATGATGAGCATGAATGCGTTCATGGCTCCGAGCACGGTGTTTTAGACATGTGGCTCAGTTTTACTAGAGTTGTGACCTGTACCGAGGTGGGCTAGGCAGAGGGTAGCCTGAGGAGATGACACTGTGGCTTATGACCACTTGAGCATGAGACTGTGGTCCTGCTTTGTGTTCTCGTGTACTGACCACGACGGGTGAGGTCTTGGATTCCGGCTCTTACATCGACCTTGTATGGCACCGGCTATGGGCTTCGCAGCCGAAGTTTGGATTTGAATGGTACGGTTCATTTCCTCAGGGCATAATAAAACGTAATCCAACCGTTTAGTATATACTGCTTAAGACAAACACGAAACATTGGTTGAGGCCTTGTTTGTGTAGTTAACTTTAATTATCTTGCAGTTGTTTGTGCATTACTCATTTGTGGTGAGTTTCATATATTTTATCTTGTCAATCTTGTTCCAATGAGAGAAATAATGGTTATATGCCTTTTGGTACAGCAAGTAAGTTTGGCGGTAAGGATGGCTTTGCTTTTCATAAACTGCTTCTTTTATATTCCTTATCAGTAATCTTCTCATATAGATGTTTACCTGAGGTTTTGTAGTTTTGGCGGGGAGTTATGCCTCCTGCTGGGACAATGTTCAATTGTCTCACTCCACTGGTTTATACCCTTTTTAGGTGGTCGAGCTTGTCGTGGTGGTGGTCGCGGAGTTGCGGCCGAGCAGCAAGAAGAACAGTAGAAGGCAAGCTTTGGAGATGCTGCTGTTTTGGATGTTTTGTTGTAGAGTCTAGAGTCATCCCTGTACTCTCAGGTCCTTGGCGGTGTTTTGACGTTGTTTTACTATGTACGACCGATGATGTTTGTATATCCTGTTGTTGGCCGGATGAGGGCCTTTATGTATATAACAGGCGATGAACTCATGTTACGACAGGATAGATGTTGCTTTAAGCTGTGGACATGTATCCAGGCTGGTATGGATATGCATATAACATGTTTTCTTACAGGATGTGGACTGGAATGTAATATGTTTCTCAGTTTATCAGTTTTCTGAAATCGGTTTTAATTAACCCGTGTTTTTGAAAGTTGTGGTTATGGTGATTTTTGCACATTTTTGCGTAACACGTCGTTATCTGTGTGATAATGGGATGTGTTGCCACACTAAGAATGCAAAGCATCCTTATCTCATCAACTTCTCAGCTACCATAGCTGACACAAGACATGTTGGAAGAGTCTTTCTATCTCCCTGAAAGACCCATGTGTCACCATCATCTGTGAACACAACTTGTTTGGAACTACAATCCAAAACAACCTTATACTTCTCTAAGGTGTGCATTCCAAGAATTATATCAAATCCATGCATCTCAAGTGGTATAAGATCCACTTGAATGTGATGTTTAGAAAAATAAAGATTGCAGGGAGAACACACCTCACGCAGCACTGCAGATCCTAACAAAGGGGTTTCTAGCATCAAACTATCTGCTCTATGACTGACAGTCATGTTGTAGTCATAAATCACTTCTCGAGTGATAAAAGAGTGTGTAGCACCCAGATCAATTAACACAGATACAAAGCAGGATGAAGACATATCAGAATAAAATAGTTTCATCTGACTTGTCACAACTTGAGGGTTGACTACTACTTCGGGTTGATTCATGGCATAGAATCTAGTCATTGGTTGCTATTGACCATGTGCTTGGTTGTTAGGTGCCGACGATCTAGCTTGGGACACTTGTCCACGTCCTCTAGCATTGTTACTGAACTGTCACCTCTATGAGCCTTTCTGACTTTCTCAGGACAATCTCTCTTCAAGTGTCCTGATCTCCCACACTGGTAGCAGTTGTAGTTTACCAAACTCTGTCTGGGTGGTCTTGTCACTGATGTTGATGTTGTATTGGGGGCTCTACTTGGAGTAAAACTATGACCCCTACCCCTACTTGACATCTACTATGTCGGGGCATTAAACTTCAGTGGTGGTGGTGTAGAGAATCTCAGCTTCTTGAAACTCTCAGACAAGGGTCCTTGAAACTAAGGATACACTTTCTTATTACTGGTCTGCCGCTTCTCGATCATAGACCTCTCAATCCTCCTCACGGACTCCACAAAAGTGGCAAACCTCTCCCTATTCTCCAGAGCAGACACAGGAGTGGTTAATTCAGCGTTCAACCCCTTCTCAAAACGTTGAATCCTTTCCTCATCAATAGCTACCATGTGCGGACAGAACCGCAATAGCTCCATGAACCTAGCTTCATATTCGCTAATGTTCATCTGTCCTTGCCTCAACCTCTCAAATTGAGATATTTTCTCATCTAGATACGTCATAGGGAAGTATCTAGCAACAAACTCCCGTCGGAATTCGTCCCATCTGACTTCAACTCTGGGTCTCTTTCCTTCCTTGATGGTCCACCAATGATAAACACTCCCCTTCATTAGGTAGACAACATGTCTCACCTTCTCATCTTTAGGAATCATAAGGATTCTGAAGGCTTTCTCCAGTTCAGTTAACCATAAGTCAGCATCTGCTGGGTCAGCTGTGCCAGCATACTCTGTGGCTCCTACCCTTTGCAGCCTTTCAAAGGTCTTGCCAGATCCCTGTCTTTCATTGTGGGCTGGTGCCCTTGGTGCAGGTGGTGGCATCCTATCTGTCATGTGAGTCATCGTCGCCATAAACTGCCCAAACATGGCTTGGAAGGCTAGGTTACCTAGTGCAGCTTGATCAAGTTGAGGAATCTCATGTACAGGTTCCTCCCTAGCTTGATCCCTTGCACCTCCTCCTGGTGCAGCAACGCTGCTGCATCATGTTCATCATGCGATCCAGACATCTTCAAGTTCTTCTCCTCCTATATGAGCAGAAGACACTATCAGATAAACTGGAAGACACTTAGAACAGACTCAACAACCTTAATCCTATGTATCTATAGACTCCGTGAAACTAGAGCTCTGATACCACTAAACTTGTGGCGTACAAACCAGTATTAACTAAAGTAACATAATTACCTAATGCGAAAGCAATTACTAAAAGCAGAATTACTGAAAATCACAAAAAATTAAAACATTTTATACAAAGATCCATTGTCAGAGATTCTTTAAACAAGAACCACAGCAGTATATTTACATACTAGTCCACATTAGACATTCTATGTATCATCAAACCAAACTCTCAGGTTGATTATAAAACACTATCTACTGACGCCTAGGACCTGAGAGTACAGAGACGACACATAGGACTTTATGTACAAGCCTGACAACCAGTATCCCCACTTGGGATGTTACCGTTCTCCTTGTTGTTGCTGCAGCTGCTCTTCCTCTGCTACAAAGGTCCTGCCTCTTTGTCTGCGTCTACCTAAAAACGTTGAATCCCACGAGGGTGAGACAATTATAAAATTACCCCAGCGAGAGATATAACTCTCTGCCGTAACATTATTATTGTAGTTTAATAGAAATAAACTGAGCAGTGGGATAATATAATTCAATAGCAGATAATCGCTATCTATGCAGGTTAGAGCAACATTTCTATTCAAGTATTTCAGTTATAACTTGATAAGGCAGCATGTCTCTTATTTAATAAAGAATTAAAGAACATAAATAACATTTATGTATCAAGAACATGCTAAGCAAGATAACATCAATCAGTGATTCTCATTTTTCAATCTTATGCAAATATGCTACATGGCTGATTATATTTTACAAATATTCTTAAGCTCTTAGGAGATGAGGTATACCGCTCATACTCCAACTGATCACTTCGAAGTCTAAATCGGTACCATACAAAGTCAATGAAAGAGCTGGCTTCCATGACTTCCCACATCTCGGTCAGTGTGAGATTACATGTAGGACATCTTGTGTCTCTACTACATAGCTTGCTAGGGTATAGTGGCATCTAGCTATAGAGTTACAGTGGCGGCTGCATTCTCTTCACAATCGAGAGATCTTGTGTTTACCTCCATCGATCTGGCATTAACATCATCGGGAGATTCGTGATACATCCACCCCATAACCATGAAGGGTTGAGAGGTTTAATGTTTACCTTCCATCAATTCCTTCATTAGGACGTAAGAATAGTTTTTCCCATCGACCCCCACATATTCAAAATATGCGAACTCCAGGATTTCTCGTAAGAAAACCTGTTTCACCATCACCATCTTCTGACGATGATGGATCTATGGTCAGAGAACTACATGAATAGTTTTCACTTGATTAATTAAGTACATTATCATATTCTTTTAGCATCTGTCAAGTTTTCAAACATAACTTATTAGGACAATTGCTATAAAGAAACATGTACTATTTTCATCAGTTACTTCTCAGTCTCTAAAAGACATTGGGATCTCAGTCCCTCACATAAACAAATGGTTCTGGGTATTCAAACCCTCAGCTCATCACGGAGTACTGTTACCACTTTTTCAGGTAACTATCACCTTCAGGTCATCTGACCAAGGTACACATGACACTTACTACACAAGCATCTCATCTGGCACTTGAGGCCCATTAACTCTCTTGTTAACTTTTACTAAGCAACAAGGCATATTATGGCACACAAGGCCCAATAAATAATTTCAATAAATAAATCATCATAGCTCATACCTAGCTATGTCCGTCATCTCAGGATACCTGCATGGTTAGCACACATGATAACAGATATGTCAATCATATTTCGATTCCATGCTATTCCCGGGTAACACCACTAATTCCATACCAGGGTTAGGGTTTCCCATTTAATAGCAATAAGGGTTATTCATCCCCTTTGTTCAATTGGGACCAATGATTCATTATTTCATTGTCCAAGATTAGGGTTCCATGCTAAATAGCATAATCCAGAATTAGGGTTTACTATTCACATCACATCACCCTAGATTTAGGGTTTATATTCAATAACCCACAATTAGGGTTTACTATTCATCCGAATTAGGGTTTTATATCAAAATACCATGAATTAGGGTTACTCATGTCATTACCCTAAATTCATATCACATTATCTTCCAAGATTAGGGTTTAATTCAGAATTGCCCTAATTTAGGGTTTGAGTTCATCAATCAACTCAATTAGGGTTTCATGATCTCTTTATCAAGGATCATACCTTAATTGTATATCACACTTATTTTGAATGTGTTAGGCTCAATTGCTACATGATTATCTTACATGTAACAATCTTTCTCTTTCATCCTCTCCTAGGATGTCCAGAAGATTTGATCAATTGAGCCTTCGATCACATGATTATTCAAATGAATTGACCAATTGAATCTTCAATTATATTATATATCCAAAAGGATTAATCATGTTGGACCTCAAACGGTCTTGCTTACATAGACCCTAAATGGTCTTGGATTTTCAAAGTTCAAATGGTTTGAAACCGTTTGGGCATATTGCCCGTGAAACCGGTTAAGCAAACATTGCTTTGAAACTGAATGAGCTAGAAAGTATTGAAACCGCATGAGCTTGGGTCACCAAATAGTTTGGGATTGTTTGGACTCAAATGGTTTTGAGACTGTTTGTTCCCAAACAGTCTTGAGACCGTTTGGACCCAAACATCCTTGAGACTGTTTGTACTCACTCGGTCTTGAGACCGTTTGGTCCAAACCCTCTCAAAATCGCATGGACCAAAAAGATCTGTCAACGCTTAATCATATCAAGGTTCCAATCCATGAACCGACTATCAATTACATCCTTGATTCACTCATCAATTTGAACCATAGAATCACCCCTCAATTAGACCATTGATTGGGGTTTTGAACCCAATTAAACTAGGGTTTATAATCAAGACTCCTTTAATTAGGGTTTTGGAATCGAGGAACCATCAATGTTTAACATTGTGGAACTAATCCAATTGAAACCAATGAACCACCATCAAATTGTAAGGTGTCCTGACCTCAAACGGTCTTGAGGTCGTTTGGATGACCTCCAAACGGTCTTGAGACTGTTTGCCTCATCTTTCCTTAAAATTTGTAAAATGTAATTAGGGTTTGCATCATCGGATTGATCATCAATATAGCTATTGAATGCACTTCTATTTGATATCTCTAACTCTTCAATTACTCAACCATATTCAACCTTAGACCTCCAAACGGTCTTGAGACCATTTGGGGTGACCTCCAAATGGTTTTGAAACTGTTTGGGCTAATCAACCCAAAACATCAACTTAATCAATTGCAATTTCAGCACTTAGCCGATTAGGGTTTCTATTTGGAAGATTATCCATATGTTGATTTAATCAATTGGAGTCATTGGATCATCCTCCAAAATATACTAGGGATATGACATTAAATGGTCAACCCATACAAATGGTCAACACCTCTAAACGGTTTGGGGTCCAAGCCTCCAAACTCTTGAAACCATTTGCAACTCAAACCTGTTGAAATGTGAGCCTAAGATGATCTTATCATCATCAAGCCTTAGTCCATCAAAAACTACTGCCATCATCATGGTAATTGCATCAATTAATCAAAGGAATTTCAAGAAGAGCAATTGAACATAGTTGATTGAGAAATTGAAATCAATAACAATGAATAGGGGTTCAAGTTATATAACCCGCCTTCAATCGAGCTTCATAGCTTGGAGCTTCACATCAAAAATGGTGGAGGAAGCTTTTCCACACCACAAGGTTCGTTCCTCAAGCTTTTGAGTAAAAAGGAATGGTTAGAAGTGAAGATGGGATCGAGATATGAAGAAATCATGCATTGATTTGTGATTTCCACCATGAAATCAAGATGAATGAAGGTAAAGAAGCTTAACAACAGGTTTAGGGTCGTCTTCCTACTGCTCCTATCTTCCTTGAACGTTTTTGCAAGCAAAGGAAAGAAGTGGATCCGAAAAAGTCCTTGGTTTGAGTGGTAAAAGGTCTTTTTATAAGAAAATCAATGAGAGAGAAAATGCCTTATAAAAATCCTTTAATTCCAAAATTTGTGCCACCTCTTCCTCCTCATTTCCGTACATGCAAATCTATCTTCCTTATCTCCAAATTCCCTTCCATTATCCATGAATTAAGGGAAAAGAAATTAAGCACCTTAATCATATTATATTAATATCCCATTTTAGTGGACATTACTTTCCATTAACTTAATGTGAGTGGACTCTCCACTCAAATTAGATCTTTTTGTGGCCTAGAAAAGGCACAAAGGTGTTCACAGTTGAAAAAATCCAACCATCTCATTTTTGGTTGAATGCCCTTCAATTAATATATTTATTTTTTGCATTAATTTGAAGTAAAGTTCCATTTATGCTTAAATCTTGATTATTTTAATATCAAGATTCTCTCTGCTTCAAAGTAGCTCAAATGAGATGCCCCTCTCATTTTCTTGCCTCTATAAGATTCCAGTAATATTAAGGACCTTATTGAAGTGGTAAATTGCATATTGAACACTGGGTTTTGGGTAAATTGCACATTACACCAAAACTAGGTTTTAATGCACAAACATTGCTTTATCAGCTCTTTCTTGGTACTCAAGTTTTCACTAGCCATACGTATGCATAATTTTCATTCACATGATGCTTCAACACATGACTAATATATTATCATGCACAATTTGCAATTTAACCCCTCAACTTGGGTAATTTGCACTTTAGTCCAAAGCAAGTAAAACATTACTTTCAAAATTATTCAAAATGGACTAAAATTGAAATATAAGTTCCTCTTGAGCCTTAATTACTTTTCAAAAGATAAGATCAAGCATCTAATTATCTTTCTTAAACAAAACACCTAGGGTTAAAGCATAACCCAGGTCAGGGATGTTACAGAGGGTCTCAAGATTATTTATAGTCTTCTATCATAGGGATCATATGAATGCAAATGGCTTGGTTGATCCTTGTTAACTTGGTGATTTATACCCTAGAGAAACTCTCCTTTTTCTTAACTCAGTCGTGAGCTTGTATTCCTGCTCAAAAGTAAGGTCAGAATTAATGATAATAGGGCATATTTGTTGTTCGTCAAGAAAGACATGTTTCAGTCCATTTGAAAGGGGTTTCATCTTTGGGGTCTTAGGGGGTCCAAGTTTCTCTTCTGGAATAGAGACCATCTTATGATCCTTGAATTCAACATCAGAAACCTCATCAAAGCTTTCAAGATGAGCCCTACATTGATCCAATTGCTCATCTTCAAAGCAACATTTAGAAGGGGGCATGAGGACGGTATGGAGGGGATATTCAAGCAACTCCCATTCTTGACTCAGTTGGGAAAGCTTGTCAACAAAATCAAGGATATAGATCTCCTCCTAAAGCCTAGGGCCTCCCATGCTTTCAAACACCCTAAACTCTAGGGCCTGCCTTCCTAACTGTAAAAGAATGGTTCCAGCCACAACATCAATCAAGGCTCAGACGGTTTCCAAGAAGGAATGGCCAAATATGAGAGGATAACACAAGTCTTCCTTGATGTCCATGATCAAAAAATGACATGGAACATAGGTATCTTTCCCAACCCTTACAATTATATCTTCAATAATACCCATAGGTTTTGTCATAGAAACATCTGCCAATTGGAAGTTCATGGTAGTGGGAACATGTCCACAAATCCCAATCTCATGCAAAGACTGTAAGGCATAATCTAAATACTAGTGCCTAAGTCTTCAAGACCTTTTCTATAAGAATTTTCACCTAAGAAACACCCAATCCCAAAGGAACCATGGTCTTTCTATTTTTCCCATTTTACTTTGAGTGATATCTAAGGTGGTCCTAGAAAGTTTTATTGTCTCATACTCTTTTGTGGCATACAATAGTTTTGAATGGTTTTTCTTTATTTGAACAGGAAAATGAAATATGTTGATTTGATGGTTGATTATGCTAGAACAATGAAGTAAAATTGCAATGAAATAAAAATTCCACTAAGGACAATTAAGGAAAAAGTTGTTCTAAGAACAAAAGAAAAGAGAGTTATGGTTAAAATAATAAAGTAGAAATTATCTATGAGCAAGAAGTAAATTTCAAGTAAGAAAAAAGCTATTTGTGAATAAGAATTTAAGAAACAAGAATGAATCTATGATAAAAAGATATCAAGATTATGGGTTTTACCACATAACCACGTGAAACTAGATCAATCGAATCCATATGATAAAACAAATTGGAAGAGGGTGTCACAGAACCAGAATCCCAGTCCAATGGACCAAAAAAATATCAAAGACAACATGAATAAGCGTGAAATGCTTAGCATACATGAATAGATAACAATATAAAGGCACCATTCATAATATCAACAATCAACAATATATATTAAGCAACATTGTTCATTGGAAGCTTGCAATTACATATTCAACAGTACAATTTTTTGAGTCTTCTCATGTACACTATGGATCTAACAACAAGAACACCTGACATAGCTCACCAAGCCCATCAACTTCTAGCCATCTATGAACCTATAAAATACGTGAAATAAGGTGGGTCAAACACACGAGGTGCCGAGTACAGGGCTGATACATATACATAAGCTTTGCATAATTTGAAAAGATTTGCAGAAGTAATGAATAAGAAATAAACAAGTTAAATATTTAACAAAATGAGAGCCCATGTTTTATGTCATTTCACTCCAATCATACCATCATTTCGTGCATTCATCAATATCATGTATTCGTAAGGCCTTTTATGGATAACTTCTCACTGGAAGAGTCTATGACGGTGCTCAAGATTAGCTAACCATTTTTATCAACGATCCGCTCTATCTTGATAACTCAAGTGGGATGCCCATCCTCATGTCTTTACCCCAAAACTTTAGACAGGGGTAGGAGGTTTGTATATTGGAGTTTATATATTATGTTTGCAAGTTATAAAACACGATATGAAACAAACATCAAGTGCAATACTAGAGTACTACATGGCAATATTTGAGCAAGTAAACAAGCATACATATGTATCACATTCAAGCAAGAAATCCATAGTCATATAATTATTAAAGCCCATACCTGATTTAGAGATTCATAAGTTAACTTATCCTTGAGCATCTAGACATAATCAATGCCTGATTAAGAACGAGATTATATACATACATTAGATTCTTATCATTAACCCTAACTGGATGATAACCTCCAATTTTTTGATGTTATCTTAGTAATTTTCCTCAACTTTCCACTCTCTTTCTCAGATAAATTAGACAGAATCCTTAACTTTCCTTTCTTATTGCAAATATACTATTAGATTAACTTTTCTCCTTTGTACTTATGGAAAAAGACACAGAAAAATCACAAAAGCTTCACACGGTCCCAAGACCGCAACAAGCCAACGGGTCCCGAGACTGCATGGAGTCACACGGTCTCAAGACCGCACGAAGCCAGCCGGTCTCGAGACCGCATTAAGTCACACGGTCTCAAGACCGCATGAAGCCAACCGGTCCCGAGACCGCATGGAGTCACACGGTATCAAGACCGCATGAATCCAACAGGTCCTGAGACCACATGGAGCCACACGGTCTCAAGACCGCATGAAGCCAACCGACCCCGAGACCGCATGGAGTCAAACGGTCTCAGAGTCCAAATGGTCTTAGGGTCCAAAAGGTTTCAGAGTCCAAACGGTCTCAGAGCCCAAACAGTTTCAGAGTCCAAACGGTCTCAGAGGTCTAAACGATTTCAGGATCCAAACAGTTTCGAAGTAAAATTGCCCAAACCGTTTGGACTTCACTTAAAGCCTATAAATAAGACCCGAGGGGTCCTCCCAAATTATCAAGTCTCAGACGTCCAAAGGCTACCTCTGCCACTCTAGAGCTTTTTCATCCTTCATCCTCTGCCCCAAGGCTGCCAGTCTGAGATCCACACTCCATCCAGAAGCTGCTTCCTCTCTCATCACCAAAGAAGCTGGGAATAGGAGACCTCATCATCGAGCAACCTATGAAGTTTGAAGATCGTCTCTCTCTAAGTGGTTGACCTTCCTCTTTCCTTGGTGGGGATGACGTTCTCTCTCTCTCTTCTCGCCTCCTTCTTTGTCCTTGCTATGAGCGAGTAGTCTCATTCACTAGGGTGCGGGGAGTAGCCCCGCTAGCCATGTTTTCATTTCATGCAATGTAATTCATAATTTGCAATAGAGATATGCTTTCTTTTCAGTTCGACATCAATTGTTTAAATAAATGATTGTTGCTTGATCACCAACTTGTGTTATCTTTTATCTTTTAGTATGAATTGTCTATGTATGTACTATTAGATTCAAATCTTGATTAAATGTTGGTTCTTGATGCATGTATCCACCATGCATCTGTTTCGGTATCTAGGAGTGTTTTTAAAGAAGTGGAGTAAACTCACTCTCATCGTTGTACTTTCATACTATGAAATGGAATCTTTTGACGTATGAAAGTACAACCTTGATAAGTAGAGAAACACACTTTGCTAAGGGAATGATGTAAAGTAGGTGACCATTCATTCGGGGATGGCTGGCATTGCAACATTCTCACACTTCTCGTAGTTAGTTCTCCAAAAGGAAACTAAATCTACAAAGATACTAACTATTTAGAATCTTATTGCAGGTTATGTTTTTATGTTGTATGTTTTGATCAATGTGTAGTGGTGGTGAAAGACGATCACATCCTAGTGGTTTCCTATCATTGTTAACAACCTTAAATTTACTTCCTTACTTTGTTTTACTTGCACTTAGTCTAAAAACAACCAATCCAACATTTCCATCTAGATACCAACTGTTAAGAGTTTAAGTGAGATTCTAATGTTTTTCATCTTATTGCTCTTAACAAGACTGTTGTCTCGTGGATTCGACCCTTAATTATACTACGCTAAGATTTCCACGTATCCTAGCATACGTGGGTGGAGTTCTCTATCTAGTATAAGCAAGGCTAAACCTAAAGACTTACTATCTTTAGGATTTTTAGTGGTGCGTGCAATTCCATGCGAGTGGGAGCCCCATCAAAAATTGGCGTCGTTGTCGAGGAAGACGAAACATTTTAATTTCATTTACCATCTTGCTAGTTGATTAGGGTTTTACACTTTCCTTTAAACATTACTCCATATCTTCTCAAATTCATCATATCTCCTGCATCATCTAAAAGGTGTGTTTCTTTCTCTACTTAGGTAGAAGACGTGTATGCAACCATCACATAATCTTGGATTCTCCCCTGATCCAGAGTACGACTCTGAGGTAGAGAGAAGCTTCCACCTCTGCATCAAACTTAACTGCCAAAGAGCCAGACAAATAGCTGAAGATCAACGCCAAGCTGCATTAGTAATGGAAAGGGTCAACGCCGCCATAGACGCTCAGAGAGAACAAATCATTGCTGACACTCGTGCTCAAATCCAAGCAGAAATTCGATCTGAAGAACAGACCCGCATCCGAGCTGAAAACGAAGCAGCTAACCAAGCTGCCCAGCTAGAGCTAAGAAACAAGCAATTGAGGGACTATGCCATCCCCAAGAACTATGAAGATAATCATCCAGTCCGGCCACCAATCATCAACATACCCAATTTCAAAATCTGGACACAGTGGATTCAAATCATGCAGGGTATCTCCTTCTCTGGTGGTTCTAGAGATGACTGCATGCATCACTTGAAGAGATTCAAGGCACTTTGCCGACTTGTCCTACAAGCCGGAGTTGCCTTTGACGTAATAATGCTACACCTTTTCCACTTCACTCTATCCGGAAGGGCTTTGAGTTGGTACAACTCACTTGATAGGGAGCCAATCATCACCACATGGGCTCCCTTGGAAGAAACGTTCATCGAAAAGTTTTTCCCTCCTTCATTAACCTACGAAATTAGGGGGCAGATCAACCACTTCGCCCAACTTCCTGGAGAATCACTCGCAGAAGCATGGGAAAGATTTAAGGAGCTTCTAAGGAAGTTCCCTCATCACAGTATCTCCCAAAATCAATTGATAGAGACATTCTATAGGGGGGTAAGTGATGACATCAAGTAATTTCTGGATTCCTCATCTGGAGGAAATTTTATGAGAAAGAACTACGAGGATGCTTGGAAAACCGTTACACTTGGAGATGAGAACCAATCCAATTGGGGACGATCATCCGGTAAGGGAGTCCTCAAAGTTTATAAAGCTGAGGAATCAATGGAAATGAAGGCTATTGATGAAGCTTTAAAGACTATAGCTCACAAATAGCAGGAAGTTGAAACTTCATTCGGAGAATATGATAAGAAGAAAAACCCCCAAGTTCAACAAGTTAAAGCTGCTACAGGGACTTGTGAAGCCTGTCACGCATCTAATCACCCTACATTGTCCTGTGGTTTACTCTACAATGTGATGATGGATATGCAACCACCACAACAGCAGTACGAACCAATCATCGAGTGCCCTGAAGATCAGATGCCCAAACAAGTCAATTCCATTCATTCCATACTGGGACAAGCTTACTATAATCCAAATCAACCAAGAAACCACCCCGGTTTTCAATATGGGAATCCTGCAGGGACTGCTAACCCGCAACATCAAACACAAGGCGGATCCTCCAATAGGTTGCCACCTGGATTTCAAAGTAACTTTAACCAAAATCAAGGAAACCTCAGAAATAATTTCCCAAGATCTAACTACCCTTGAAATCCTTTCGCCTACTTTCAATATACCCATCCCACTCTACACTCAAAACTACACCCTCAGATGCAGCAACTACAGCAACCTCAATTAACATCACCTCCGCAGCAACCACATCAAGGGCAAAAACAACTCACTCAGACTAATGCCCCTTCGCAGCCAACAGACAATATGATTATGATCAGGTAGATGTTACAGTCACAACAAACCATGCCTGCCAATCAGCAAGCTCAGCAGAAGGCTGTGGAGGCTCAACTAGCACAAATCGCTGCCCAACTGAAGCCACCAGTAGGTACCTTTGCTGGTCAACCAGAGTCAAATCCTAGACACGATCAAAATAGACTAGAACAATTGAATGTCCTCACTACAAGATCTGGTCATGTCTTTCATGAAACTACAAGAATCACTCACAATGATGATGATACACTTGTCTATGCTCCGAATGCAAGCCTGAATCTAGGAATTGAGAAATCTGTAGAGACCGCAAAAGGCAAAGAAAAGGGACAAGCTTCCGCAGAGCCAGAAGTTCCGCAGTATAAACCTAAGATACCATATCCAGGAAGATTGAGAGAGACTAAAATGGACACTAGGTTCCAAAAATTCAAGGAGGCGATGAAGAAACTTTATATCGATATCCCGCTCCTCGATGCTCTCTCTGAAGTACCAGCTTGGGCTAAATACCTGAAAACTTTGTTATCAAGGAAATACATTACTGAAGAACAAGAAACGGTCAAACTGGCTCAGACTACCTCTGATATCATTCTTAATAAGATGCCCAAGAAAAAGAAGGACCCTGGTTCTTTCGGTATTCAATGTTGTATTGCAATGCTTCGAGCAAAAAGGGATTAGCTGACCTAGTGGCTAGCATATCTATCATGCCCTACTCCATGTGTAAAAGATTGGGATTTACTGATTTACTACCCACAACGATGACAATTCAGTTAGCTGATTCCACTATCAGTGGACCTCTAGGAATAATTGAAGACATTCCGGTCAGAATAGGCAAGGATTCTTATATCCCATGTGATTTTGTCATTATGGACATCAAGAAAGATCTCAGATACCCAATAGTATTTGGCAGACCTTTCCTTGCCACAGCTAGGGTGCTTATTGATGTTGAAGCTGGCACGATCATTCGGAGACTGGGGAAAGAAGCCATTCAGTTCTGGGTCCTCAACAGCATGAAAGGTCCTAACATTCAGGAGGACATTTTTCTCTTAGATGCAATACAACAAATGTCACAGCTGGAAATATCTGAACCATATGATGAGTTAGAAAATGTCCTAATAAAGTCAGAAATCGAATTCTCAGCCAACAAATTAGTTCAACAATGCTTACAACACTTAGAAAAATCTGAAGAAGCACCAGCAGCCACTTCTGAGGAGCTCAAATCTGTCACTATTTTAGAAATCACAGAAGCACCTAAGGCTCCCGAAATGAAAACCCTACCAACAGGACTTAAACATGCCTTCTTGGACGAAGAAAAACTATGTCCAGTAATCATCAGTTCCACTCTAATGAAAGACCAGGAAGAAAGACTTCTAGCTGAGTTGAAGAAACATAAGAAAGCCATTGGGTACAAAATAACTGACCTGATAGGAGTAAACCCAGCCTTATGCATGCATAGAATGCCCATGGAGGAAGAATTTAAGCCTTCAAGAGAACACCTGAGAAAGATGAATCCCAATCTTAAAGAGGTAGTTCACCTTGAGGTCCTCAAATTGTTGAAAGCAGGCATTATCTACCCAATTTCATATTCCCAATGGGTCATCCCTATCCAAGTAGTCCCCAAAAAGGGAGGAACCACTGTCATGTTAAATGATAAAAATGAGCTAGTGCCCACAAGACTATCATAGGGTGGAGAATGTGTATCGACTACAGGAAACTAAACAAAGCAACACGAAAAGATCACTACCCTCTACCCTTTCTTGACAAAGTCCTCGAACGCCTAGCCCATCAAAAGTTTTTTAGTTATCTCGATGGTTATTCTGGATTCTATCAAATCCCTATACATCCGGAAGACCAAGAAAAAACAACTTTTACTTTCCCCTTCGGGACATACGCTTTCAGAAGAATGCCTTTCGGGCTATGCAATGCGCCTGCCACCTTCCAAAGGTGCATGTCTGCTATTTTTCCAGGGCTAACCGAGTCCATAATGGAAGTATTCATGGATGATTTTTCAGTTTATGGAGATTCCTTTGACAACTGTATACTCAACCTTGGACAAGTCTTACAAAGATGTGAGGAAATGAACATCATCTTAAATTGGGAAAAATGCCATTTCATGGTAACTGAAGGTGTCATCCTCGAACATAGAGTGAGTGACAGAGGGATTGAGGTAGACAAGGCAAAAATTGATGTCATCTCAAAACTGTCACCACCAAAAGACGTAAAAGGAGTACAAGCATTCTTGGGTCATGCTGGGTTTTATCAAAGATTCATTAAAGATTTCTCGAAAGTAGCCAAACCCATGACCCAATTATTGACCAAGGACGCCGAGTTCAATTTTGACCAAGAAGGCCTACAAAGCTTCATAACTTTAAATAACACTCTAGTCCCTGCACCTATCCTAAGAGCATCATACTGGTCGCAACCATTCAAAATAATGTGTGATGCCAGCGACTATGCTATAGGGGAAGTGTTAGGACAAAGAATTGACAAAAAGCCTTATGTAATATACTATGCATCCAAGACTCTCGATGAAGCACAAAAGAACTACACCACCACAGAAAAAGAGTTCTTAGCTATCATCTATGCATTCGAGAAATTCCCCTCCTACCTAATTGGATCAAAGGTCATTGTCTACACTGACCACTTCGCCATACGATATCTAATTCAGAAGCAAGACGCAAAACCCAGACTTATCCGCTGGGTGTTAATGCTTCAGGAATTTGACTTAGAAATCGAAGACAAAAGCGGAGTGGAAAACGCCGTCGCTGATCACCTCGGCCACATTGAAGTCGAGGATGACGATAAAGTACCTATCCAAGACTCCCTCCCTGACGACCAGCTAATGAAAATTACCATCGGATTCCCCTAATATGCCGACATAGTGAATTATCTGGCTACAGGGATCGTCCACCCTTCCGCCTCTCACCACGACAAAAAGAAAATTCTGCACGATGTTAAGCAATACTACTGGGACGAACCTTATCTCTTTTGCCTATGCGCAGACGGACTTTTCCGCCGCTGCCTACCTGAAGAAGAGATTACTCTTGTCTTAGAACATTGACATTTCGGCCCCACTGGGGGGCACATGAGCTCGAAAAAGACCGCTATGAAAGTTTTGCAATCGGGTTTCTTTTGGCCAACAATAGCAAGATTCCCATGATTTCATAAAATCATGTAATAAATGTCAACTTTCTGGCAGTATAACAAAAAGGAATGAAATGCCCCTCACTATGTAGCAAGAGATCGAACTTTTCGATGTGTGGGGAATAGACTACATGGGTCCCTTTCCCTCTTCATATGGATTTTCCTACATATTGGTTGCAGTGGATTATGTCTCGAAATGGGTAGAAGCTATACCCACAGTTTCCAGTGATTCCAAACCAGTCATTAAGATGTTTAAAGATATCATTTTCCCCAGATTCAGAGTCCTCTGAACTGTCATATCTGACGGAGGGACCCATTTTGTGGAACGATGCTTTGAAGCCCTCTTGAAGAAATACGGAGTCAACCATAAAGTTGCCACACCTTACCATCCACAAACTAGTGGTCAGGTTGAAGTTTAGAATTGACAACTAAAGGCAATCCTAGAGAAAACTGTCAATAGACATCGTATCGACTGGTCCACCAAGCTTCCCGACGCCCTTTAGGCTTACCAAACAGCTTATAAAACATCAATTGGAACAACCTCGTTCCGTTTGGTATATGGGAAATCATGCCATGTTCCAGTAGAGTTGGAGCATAAGGCTTGGTGGGTTATTAAACAACTGAGCTTCAATTTTAAAAGCGCTGGAGAAAACAGACAACAGTAGTTGCAAGATCTAGAGGAGCTCAGAATGACCGCATACCAAAGTGCCAGGATTTACAAAGAACAAACCAAGATGTGGCACGATGGCCATCTAAAAAGAAAAGACATCGACATTGGAGACAAAGTCCTTCTTTTCAACTCCAGACTCAAAATGTTCTCTGGGAAACTTCATACAAAGTGGTACGGGCCTTTTACTATCAAACACATATACCCGACTGAAGCCATCATAATCGTTGATGACAATGGAGGATAAAGGACCGTCAATGGACATAGATTGAAAAAATACTATACTCCAGCAGACAAAATTTCAAGACAGACTATTGAGATCAGAGACCCCACAGTATCACCATAACAAGATCAAAACTTTGTCGAGCCAGCGACGTAAAACCCAGGCACTACTTGGGAGGCAACCCAAGATCTGTTCATCACCATTTATCTTTTACTTTTTATTTCCTTTGTTTAATTTAGGAAAATATAAAAATTCACATAAACAACTAAAGCAAACATAAAAATATAAAAATCAAAAACTGAAACGGTCTCAAACGGTCTTGAAATCGTTTGGAGCCAAACGGTCCTCAAATCGTTTGAAACCAAACGGTCTTGAAACCGTTTTGAGCCAAATGGTCTTGAAACCATTTTGAGCCAAACGGTCTTGAAATCGTTTGACCTCGGAAATTTTTAGGGTCAACCTCTGAATCCTATAAATATAACCCTACCCCCTCTCCTTCTTCATTCTTTCGACTCTCGAGCTTTCTAAAACACTCGCAAGCACTATTTCATCTCCCCTGCTCCCGCTCCCGTGCAGCCCACTACACCGGTTCTCTCTGCCGCCATCGCTCCGGCCTCCGCACATCTTCACGACGTCCTTACCTCGGTTACCACCGCTCTTCACATCGTCGTCGTCTTCATCACCCGCAACAGTAAGGTAGACCAGCGCACCACCATCATCAGCACTTTCGTCTGTGCACCACCTCCGTTTTTACCATCGTCGACGTCTACGTCGCCGACGCGACTCCCTTTTCTACCGCCGTCATCGTCTATATCGCCACCGCCATCGCTATCGTTGCTGATATCATTTCTACCGCCGTCCGCTGCGCCCCCGTCGTTCCACCTTCCAAACGGTCTTGAAACTGTTTGGAGCCAAACGGTCGTGAAACTGTTTGGAGCCAAACGGCCCTAAAACCGTTTGGTCTTTCAAACTGCTTGAATTCTGTTAAAACATAAAAACACATAAACACATACAAATCCAATTTTTCCTTTTAAACTAGTTATTCTAACACATGACCTTCTATTTACTCTTTCAGATATGGCATCACCAGCTAAGGAAGCCATCAGATCTGCCGATGCTCCTTTCTGGACAACGGAGCAACTAATAGAAAGTTGTGCCAAGCTCCAGAAGGTTGTAGATACCTATAAAGAAACTGGAAAGATCCCACCAAAGGTCAACATCATAGAGGTCATGTGCGAAATTGACCGCATCAACAAATGCTTAGCTGTGGAGCCTGAAGAAGAAGTGGAAGAAATTTCTTCTAGTGATGAAGGCTCTGAATACGAGCCTAACTCTAAAGATGAATCCCCAACTGAAAAATCCAAGGGGAAACAAAAGGCCTAGGAAGCTGCAAAAGAACAACCACCAACGAAATGGGAAAGGAAGCAGGTCCGCCCCACTACTGCTAGGGAACAAACCCTAGCAGAGTACGTCCCAACAACTTCCACTACCACCCCCGCTACTACTCCCGCCACCACCATTACTCCCGTCTTCCCTGCCATTACCACTACAGCACCACCACCAGAAAACCTTTTCATCCACACCCTCCCATCCATCGACAAAATACTAAAACCAACAAAGTACATTTTCTCAAGCGTACTACTAAAGATGGGGATATATGACCGAATCCTCACCATGCTCGATAACGCAAATCTCTCAAGCTTGTGCTTTGTCCCCAAGATCTCATACGTTGAGCCCACAACCGAATTCTTTACACATCTCACCAAAGAAGTTGTGGACATTATGGACAGAGCATGGGACGGAGGTGATCGCAAGCTAGTCACCAACCTTTTTGGCAACAAAGTTGTCATAACAGAAAATTTATTGAACGAAATTTTCATAGACAACCCGGAGCAGCTCAAAAAGGCCAAAGTTGTTATCACGGAGAACTCCCAATTCAATAGACACAACTTTTATAAAACCCTAACAGGGATCCCAGGTTACGAGGCAAAGACCTGCAAAGCCTCCAATATTCATTCTGGTTTAGTGCGCACACTTCACAAAATTCTCACCGGTGCGCTCTTCCCCAAAACAGAAGGAGGAAATGTTATCACTGTGGACCTTTTTCTTCTATGGTCCATTCTGCATGGAATGCCGGTCAACATTGGATGGCACGTGATACAAAAAATTTCAGCCTACGCCATAGGGAAAGAAAATCTGCATGGACGGGCACATAACTTCCATCATCAAATATTTCAAGATGGACAGACCACTTCCTCGATGCACGCAGATCAAGGGTGACATCCTTACTAGAGAGAAAACCCTGAAGAACTCCTACATTATCAAGGAAAAGGATGCGATATTACACTGCATATTCTTCCCTACAGTATGATCTTCCAGAACTCTACTACCACTTCCAGAGCTTGCAGATTATTACAAAGAAAAGATCCTCTTCACTGACGAAGAGCTTACCAAAATCTTGGCTTCGGTCAAAGTACAAGAGAAGAAGACCAAAGCGGGCTAGACAGAGCTTAGTATTACCGCCCCAACATCTAGGGTAACAAAAATACCAGTAAAACGACCATCTAAGGTATGTTTACAACCACCACAATTGTTGGGGATGCCGACATCAAAACTACATCCGGAGACAGAATGCCCTCATCCATAGGAACCTATCAATACTTCATAATTATACTCATTCATCATGAGACTACATGATGACCTCACCACCACCACCCCCACCACTCCCATTACTATCCCACCATCTACCACCCTCCCACCTTTCTCCACAACAATCCCAAAAACAATTCCTCCACCCACATCTTCCGCTCAATCAACCAGCTTCACCTACTCCACTCCCATCTCCACCCATTCCTCCTCAACATTTTCTCTCCCACAATTCTCACCCAGACAATCACCATTTTCTTCATCCACCACCTCCCCGACACCGCTGGTGACTCCATCGACAGTCACTACGTAGTTCGCGAGACCATCAACAGTGTCTCTTCCGCAAGGCACTACCACCTTTCCACCCCGACCCCAGTCGCACCACCCATCCACATCTGGGGTCCATTTCACAAACGTCGGTGAGGAATTCGGGCGTCAATTCGACACTATTCGAAACCTCCTCACCGTCTATTTTTTCTTGTGTGCAGGGTTAACTACACAAGTCGCCAAGATTGACGCACAAAACCTTGCCTTTCCAGGCATCATCTCAAGCATCCACCAACAGCAAAAAGCAGCGGCCATGAAAGTTGATCGCCTCGACGACCGCCTGCAACAACTGCCACAGTTGGTGCTTGAAGTGAAAGGCCAGCAAGATGATTTGGTCAAGCAAGTCGACAGGATTTCTGCGCAAAATCAACCATTTCCAGAAACTCTGCATGAGCTTAAGCAGTAACAAACTGCTTTAAGCACGCGCTTGGATGACATCAGCACCACCCTCACACAGCTAAATAATCAGCAAGAGGAGTCATCCAACAGTGAAATCAACCAACTGGAACTCAAGTGACAGATCTCTCTGCGCGACTCCTCTCCGCCAAGGCTCGATTTTTAGATCTTAAAGAAGCCAACGACGCTTTGCTTGAAACACATGAGCATATGCAAGTGGCTTTTGATGAGCTACAAGCACTCCACCGGAAGTGCAAGAAGCCTCCACCAAAGAAGCCAACAGATGAGGCGGCAATCGAAGATGATGATGAAGAAGAAAATGACGATGAGGATTCTGACTCCTCAGCTGACTCCAATAATAGCACCTCCTCAGACGATAAATCTGACGACCCGGACAAAGTTGGGGAGGGCCCCAGCCAAGGAGCTACACCAAAACAACAGAAAGATCATCACGATGGTGATAAAGATCCCAAATCCCCTACTCACTTAATATGTCTTATGGGGATCAATTTCTTGACTATTCAACAATGGGATCTCTGGGGAAAACTGCCAAAAAAGCAGCTTTTGCTGAATTCCAACAATGTCTTTTCAGAACCAGCACGAGTCGACCACAAGCAAAACTTCCACAGCACTCCATCCCGGAGCAAACTTCACCCTTTCCCTTAGAATAGGAAGATTTAGAAAGAGTCAGTTTAGATACAGACGAACATCTGGAATCAGCTTCTGACTCAGACAAAGATGAAGATTTATAGCACTACATAGACAATCTGGAGCAGACTTCTTCTCTCCCTCCGCAAGCGCTTCCCCCGCCGCCACCTCTACCTCATAAAATGCACGATTTAGACTTGGCGGACGTCTCTACCTTAGATTCTCAAGATATCTTTATCTTAAACACTATCGTAGATGATGTCAAAGACGGGGGTGATGTTATCTATCATAATTCAAACACTCAGCGCACGTTGACACGTGAAGACTTTTGCACCATCCTTCGACCACATTCAGTGGTGAGGATGGCAATCTTCTGTGTCCTCCTTGCCAATTCTATCGAAACTTATAGAAGCTCTAAGCGACAGCAACCAGTTCTCAATGTTTCCCCTGCTCTGGCCATGAGTCTTATATATAAAAAATTACAAAGCAAATCAATCGAACGATTGCCGAGGGGGATTGACAGAAAGGCACATTATATAATGGTGCCCTTTCAAGTTTCTGGTCACTGGCTGCTTATGATAGTCGACACCACGGCTCGAGACGCCAAGCTGTACAACTTCTGCGCCAGTGAACTAAAGGTCGGAATAATTAATTTTGCTGGTATCGAAGCTGGGGAGGCCAGATGCATCCCTTTTCGGCTCCTAAAATTGATTTGGGCTACTTGACCATCCCTCCACAATGGTTGGATCCAACCATGGTTCCAAATCATCAACCCCCATGCCCAAACTCAAGAGGGATCTCAGGACTGCGCTTTCTACGTTATACGTCATATTCAAGCGCTCACTTAGCAAATCCCTTTCACAAAACTGGCCACAGAGGATTTTCATTCTCTGTGGGGTTGCTACGCCATGGAGCTCATTTGTGATAGAAGGTTCTTCAAGGACCCAACTATGGCGCCCAACGACGTTCCTCTCTATCTCTTTTTGGCCATCCAACGTCCTCCAAAACGGCCATTCTGGCAAATAATAGAGGAGTTGGTGAAACAACAGCCCGCCAAGGTTCTCGATAAGAAGAAATGGGACCCTTACTCTTTCGATCTGGCGGATGATAAAGGGGTTACCGAGTTACTAATCGGGGCGACCATCAACAGATCATCTTCACAAATGGTCCCTCTGTCTGCCATTACACCAACTTTCCCCAATTTTGTCCTCAGCGCCTGCAAAAGCCTCTCTGATAATGAACTTCGCCTCATCATGTCAAGGATTTACGCCGAGAAAGATGACCTCATTTTCATATCAGGCGATATTCTGGTCATGGCAAACGCACTACGAGAAACTGTACATATCAAAGGGTCTCTATCTGTGAGTTTGATGGCTGCCTATCAATTTCTTCTCGGATAGAATCACCCTACAACTTATATGGCATTCGCTTATATGAAGGACGATCTCCTAAAGCTAAGGAACTTCGGAACAACTGAGGCACTCATTTCCTTCCTACAACATATGACTCTGAAGTTTATCATGCTTCCTTTCCTTCATTCAGAACACTGGATGTTGTTGGCAACAAATCTTCACGATGGAACAACAATCATATACAACAGTTCCGACAGCCAGTACAATCCAGATCAGCAACAATACACTACAACACCAGGAACACCTACAGAAGAAGTGGCGAAGGAGTGTGCTGACCAACTACATGACCTTCTCAGCACGCACACACGGGCATACAATAAAGAACACTTTCATCACCCTGCCTTCAGCCACAAATGCCCACAGTAGCTCCGTGAGTCGAACGACTATGGTTTCCATGTCCTCTACTGGATGTACACCATTATCGTCCTTAGAAGACCAGTAGAAGACATGATAGATGTGGATTACCACTCGTTACAAGGAAAGTTTACCGCTAATCTTCTCCGTGCACATGGAGCTAATGCAGGACTAACAGACGCCTGATTCCCTTGTCCTTGTACTTCTCAACCTATCACTTTGACACTCTGAGGACAGAGTGAGTGATAAGTTAGGGGGGAGTACACTGGACAAGGGCGAGGTATCATTCCTAAATCTTTCCCTCTATATCCTCTCTTTCAATCTTGCACAAATTTTTTTCTTTGCACACTTAGTTCTTGTTTCAAATGATTCCCCTGATAATAAATCATATTCATAAAGAATAATATCCCTCTTGGAACAAAGTCATCCCCAGCTAACTTCAGAATCCAGTTAGTCCTAAGGAGTAACATAAAGAATAGCACATAGACATGTAATGGTGAATTAATAAATTATCTTCACATTTGATTTTCATGCTTTTGCTTCAATTTCACATCTGACACTCCACATGTCAACATCAGGGTCGAAATAAGCCAAACACTCTCAAGGACGGGAGGGACATCAGGTGACATCCAAATCATGAAGCCTTGCAAGTGGACCACTAGTAGAAACCAAATAAGTGCATGTCGAGCAACCCTAAGAACAGCTTTCTTCTATTCAAATAAAAGAGGCTTGGCCGCCCAAATCAAAATTCCTAAAAACCCAAATCCTAAGCATGTGAGTTTACGAATAAAAGCCAGAGTGTTGAATAAAACTATGAGAGTTTTGCCATGAATAAGGATCTATATGAAGAACCAATAAAGGTCTCGCCCAGTCGGTACATTCAGCTGCCCTCACAAAGGCAGATGTGTCGTGCCCGGTAGTGAAACCCTAAGGTATCCAAATATATGAATGGTTGACAAAGGACTCGCCCGGCCGGTACATTCAACTGCCCTCACAAAGGCAGATGTATCGTGCCCGGTAGTGATATCCTAAAAGCATAGACAACCCCTCCCCCACTTGAAAGGGGAGTTACACATGAAGCCTTTAGCCAACCCTCATACCCACTCTAGCTTCCAGTAGGACTTTCAGAGAAGTATAAAACTGATTAGGGTCAACGACATGCACAGAATAAAAAGTGGTCCCAATGCAGGCTACAAGAGATGGAAGAAACTTGAGATCCAAGCAACTCTCAATACCTAAAATAGTTAAGGCAAGCAAAGGCCCCGATACAACCTTAAGAGACCTCTGGTTTAGAATTAGAGCAAGAGTATGGAAATCTCAATTAAATAAAACCGCCTCGCCATTACATGCCTCAGCTCTAACTAACTTGAGGACAAGCTAGACTCTAAGTTAGGGGGGTGATAACCTCCAATTTTGTGATGTTATCTTAGTAATTTTCCTCAGTTTTCCACTCTCTTTCTCAGATAAATTAGACAGAATCCTTAACTTTCCTTTCTTATTGCAAATATACTATTATATTAACTTTTCTCCTTTGTACTTACATAAAAAGACACAGAAAAATCATAAAAGTTTCACACGGTCTGAAGACCACAAGAAGCCAACCGGTCCCAAGACCGCATGGAGTCACACGGTCTCAAGACCGCACGAAGCCAATCGGTCCCGAGACCGCATGGAGTCACACGGTCTCAAGACCGCATGAAGCCAACCGGTCCCGAGACCGCATGGAGTCACACGGTCTCAAGACCACATGAATCCAACCGGTCCCGAGACCGCATAGATCCACACAGTCTCAAGACCGCATGAAGCCAACCGGCCCCGAGACCGCATGGAGTCAAACGGTCTCAGAGTCTAAATGGTCTTAGGGTCCAAACGATTTTAGAGTCCAAACAGTCTCAGAGCCCAAACGGTTTCAGAGTCCAAACGGTCTCAGAGCCCAAACGGTTTCAGAGTACAAATGGTCTCAGAGGTCCAAACGATTTCGAAGTAAAATTGCCCAAACCGTTTGGACTTCACTTAAAGCCTATAAATAAGACCCGAGGGGTCCTCCCAAATTATCAAGTCTCAAACGTCCAAAGGTTGCCTCTGCCACTCCAGAGCTTTTTCATCCTTCATCCTCTGCCCCAAGGCTGCCAGTCTGAGATCCATACACCATCTAGAAGTTGCTTCCTCTCTCATCGCCAAAGAAGGTGGGAAGAGGAGACATCATCATCGAGCAACCTGTGAAGTTTGAAGATCGTCTCTCTCTCTAAGGGGTTGACCTTCCTCTTTCCTTTGTGGGGATGACGTTCTCTATCTCTCTCTCTTCTCGCCTCCTTCTTTGTCCTTGCTATGAGCAAGTAGTCTCATTCACTAGGGTGCGGGGAGTAACCCCGCTACCCATGTTTTCATTTCATGCAATGTAATCCATAATTTGCAATAGAGATATGCTTTCTTTTCAGTTCGACATCAATATTTTAAATAAGTGCTTGTTTCTTGATCACCAACTTGTGTTATCTTTTATCTTTTAATATGAATTGTCTATGTTTGTACTATTAGATTCGAATCTCGATTGAATGTTGGTTCTTGATGCATGTATCCACCATGCATCTATTTTGGTATCTTGGAGTATTTTTCAAGAAGTGGAGTAAACTCACTCTCATCCTTGTACTTTCATACTATGAAATGGAATCAGTTGACGTATGAAAGTACAACCTTGATAAGTCGAGAAATACACTTTGTGAAGGGAATGATGTAAAGTAGGTGACCATTCATTCGGGGATGGCTGGCATTGCAACATTCTCACACTTCTCGTAGTTAGTTCTCCGAAGGGAAACTAAATCTACAAAGATACTAACTTTTAGAATATTATTGCAGGTTATGTTTTTATGTTGTATGTTTTGATCAATGTGTAGTGGTGGTGAAATCTGATCACATCCTAGTAGTTTCCTATCATTGTTAACAACCTTAAATTTACATCCTTGCTTTGTTTTACTTGCACTTAGTCTAAAAACAACCAATCCAACTTTTCGATCTAGATACCAACTGTTAAGAGGTTAAGTGAGATTATAATGTTTTCCATCTTGTTGCACTCAACAAGACCGTTGTCCCATGGATTCGACCCTTAACTATACTACGATAAGACTTCCACGTATCCTAGCATACGTGGGTGGAGTTCTTTATCTAGTATAAGCAAGTCTAAACCTAAAGACTTACTATCTTTAGGATTTTTAGTGGTGCGCGCAATTCCACGTGAGTGGGAGCCCCATCACTGGCTTCATTTCAGGATTTTTAGCCAGTTAGATTCAAAGTTTCTTAATTACATGTTTGATGATCTTATAGTGATGTGATGTGGTTCAAGTTTCAAGTCAGTCCGAGACATCATGCATTTTATATGATAATTTCAAGGTTTTATATCACATGGGCACATTATAGGTTCGAAGACTCATAATAGGTCATACAAGGTCGTCAATTCAAGAGGCCCAACCATAAGATATGATTTAGGTTAGTAGTATATAGGCACATGAATTATATTCAAGAATAGGTGGATTACCCCTAGGGTCTAGGCATCATAACAACCAACTTTGGTATCAACATATATACATACATTCAAACATCAACATAGCCCATATATTCCTGATAACCTCCAATTTTGGGATGATTATCTTAGTCTTTTCTTTAGTTTTCCACACTCTTTCTTAATTAGAATTAGATATAATACCTAAATATTCCCTCTTATTGTAAATATACTATTAGACTAACTTTTCCCCTTTATATTTGCAGAAAAAGACACACAAAAAATCATAAAAGACTCAACTAGCATCAAGACCGCATGGGCTCAAATGGTCCCAAGACCACGTGAAGCCAATCGGTCCCAAGACCGCATGGAGTCACACGGTCCCAAGACCGCATGAAGCCAATCGGTCCCGAGACCGCATGGAGTCACACGGTCCCAAGACTGTATGAAGCCAATCGGTCCCGAGATCGCATGGAGTCACACGGTCCCAAGACTGCATGAAGCCAATCGGTCCCGAGACCGCATGGAGTCATACGGTCCCAAGACCGCATGAAGCCAATCGGTCCCGAAACCGCATGGAGTCACACGGTCCCAAGACCGCATGAAGCCAATTGGTCCCGATACCGCATGGAGTCACACGGTCCTGAGACTGCATGAAGCCAAACGGTCTTCAGGTCCAAACGGTATTGAGGTCCAAACGGTCTTGAGATCCAAACGGTCTTAAGGTCCAAACGGTCTCCAAACTGTTTGGACTTCACTTAAGGCCTATAAATAAGACCCCAAGGGTCCTCCAAAATCTATCAAGTTTCAGACGTCCAGAGGCTGCCTCAATCACTCCAGAGCAAATCCAAATTCCATCCTCTGCCCAGGGGCTGTCGGTCTGAGACCCACACTCCATCTCAAAGCTGCTTTATCTCTCTCCGCCAAAGAAGGTGGGAAGAGGGGATCTCGTCATCAAGCAACCTGTGAAGCTAGTAGATCGTCTCTCTCTCTCTCTCCAAGGGGTTGACTTTCCTCTCTCCTTTGTGGGGATGATGCTCTCTCTCTCTCTTCTTGCCTCCTTCTTTGTCCTAGTTATGAGCGAGTAGTCTCTCTCACTAGAATGCGGGGTGTAGCCCCGCTACCCATGTTTTCATCTCATGTAATGTAATCCATAGTTTCTAATATAGAGTTTATATCTTTTCAGTTCAACATCAAACATTTAATGAATACTTGTTGCTTGATCCCCAACTTGTGTTATCTTTTATCTTTTAGTATGAATTGTCTACATTTGTACTATTAGATTCGAAACTCATTTGTATGTTGGTTCTTGGTGCATGTATCCACCATGTGCTTGTTTCGGTATCTAGGAGTGCTTTCGAGAAGTGGAGTAAACTCACTTCCAAATGTTGTACTTTCATACTATGAAATGGAATCAGTTGACGTATAAAAGTACAACTTTGGTAAGTTGAGGAACACACTTTGAGAAGGGAATGATGCAAAGTAGTTGACCATTCATTCGTGGATGGCTGGCGTTGCATCATTCCCACACTTCTTGTAGTTTGTTCTCTGAAAGGAAACTAAGTCTACAAAGATACTAACTGACTAAACTCTTGTTGCAAGTTATGTTTTACTTTGCATGTCTTGATCCATATGTAGTGGCGGTGAAAACCGATCACACCCTAGTGACTTTTATCATTGTTTAACTTCTTTAAGTTTATTTGCTTGCTTTACTTTACATGTTCTTAGTTTAAAACAACAAAACCAACATTTCGATCTAAGTGCCTACTATTAAGAGATTAAGTGAAATTACAACGTTTTCTATCTTGTTGCTCCCAACAAGACCGTTGTCTTGTGGATTCGACCCTTAACTATACTACGATAAGACTTCCACGTATCTTAGCATACGTGGGTAGAGTTCTCTATCTAGTATAAGCAAGGCTAAACCTAAAGACTTACCATCTTTAGGATTTTTAGTTGGTGCACGCAATTCCATGTAAGTGGAAGCTCCATCAAAATTTGGCATTGTTGCCGGGGACAACGGAATGTTTTAATTTTATTTAGTATCTTGCTAGTTGATTAGGGTTTTACACATTCTTGTAATCATTAATCCATATCTTCCTGAATTCATTATATCTCTTCCATCATCTATAAGTTGTTTTCTTTTCTCTACTCAGGTAGAAAATGTGTATGCGATCATCGCATAACCTCGGATTCTCCCCTGATCTAGAGTACGACTCCGAGGTAGAGAGAAGCTTCCATCGCTGCATCAGACTCAATCGCCAAAGAGCCAGGCAAATGGTTGAAGATCAACGCCAGGCTGCATTAGTGATGGAGATGGTCAACGCCGCCATCGCCGCTCAAAGAGCACAACTCATCGCTGATACTCATTCTTAGATTCAAGCGGAGATTTGTGTGGAAGAACAGGCCCGCATCAAAGCTGAAAATGAGGCAGAAAACCAAGCTTCTCAGTTGGAACTAAGGAACAAGCAGTTGAGGGATTATGTTGTCCCAAATAACTACGAAAACAACCATCCGGTCCGACCTTCGATCATCAACATTCCCAACTTTGAGATCCGGACCCAATGGATTCAGATCATGCAGGGCATCTCATTCTCTGGGGGTTCTGGAGATGACTGCATGGATCATCTGAAGAGGTTCAAGGCATTGTGTCGACTGGTCCCACAGGCCGGAGTTGCCTTCGATGCGATAATGCTTCATATGTTTCACTTCACTCTATCTGGGAGAGCTCTGAGCTGGTATAACTCACTTGACAGGGAGCCAATAATCACCACATGGGCTCCCCTGGAAGAAAAGTTCTTGGAGAAGTTCTTTCCCCCTTCACTGACTTATGAGATCAGGGGGCAGATTAATCACTTCTCTCAACTTCCCAGAGAATCGTTGGCTGAAGCATGGGAAAGGTTCAAAGAGATTTTGTGAAAGTGCCCTCATCACGGCATCTCCCAAAACCAACTAATAGAAACATTCTATGGGGGAGTGAGTGATGATATAAAGCAATTTTTGGATTCCTCATCTGGAGGAAACTTTATGAGAAAGAATTACGAGGATGCCTGGAAAATAGTTACACTCAAAGCTGAGAATCAGTCCAACTGGGGACGATCAGCTGGCAAAGGAGTCCTCAAGGTCTATAAAGCTAAAGAATCAATAGAGATGAAGGCTATTGCTGATGCCTTGAAAACCATAGCTCATAAGCAACAAGCTCTCGAAACTTCTCTTGGAGAATTTGACAAGAAGAAAAATCCTCAGTTTCAACAAGTCAAGGCTGCCATAGGAACCTGTGAAGCATGGCATGCATCTGATCATCCAACCCTTTCATGTGGCATGCTTTACAATGTGATGATGGATATGCACCCACCACCACGACAGTATGAACCAATCACTGACCAGTCTGAAGAGCAACTGCTAGAACAAGTCAACTCTATTCATTGTATTCTTGGAAAAGTCTATTATAATCCTAATCAGCCAAGGAACCACCCAGGATTTCAGTACGGGAACCCTACTGGGACCACAAATCCACAACACCAAATGCAGGGAGGATCCTCCAGCAGGTTACCACCTGGATTCCCAAGCAATTTCAATCAAAATCAAGGGAACCCCAGGAATAACTTCCCGAGAGCCAACTACCCCAGGAACCAATCTGTCTACTATCAGTATACTCATCCTCCTCTACACCCACAGCTGCATCCTCAGTTGCAGCAACCTCAGTTAGCGCTGCCACCACAACAACCTCAACAAGGACAACAACAACCTCCTCAGAAAAATACTCCTTCTCAGTCGGAAGATGAAATGACTTTGATAAGGCAGATGATGCAATCCCAACAGACCATGCTTGCTAATCAACAAGCTCAGCAAAAGGCAGTAGAGGATCAACTTGCCCAAATTGCTGCACAACTGAAGCCTCCAGCAGGCACATTTGCAGGGCAGCCTGAATCCAACCCTAGACATGGACAGAATAGGCCTGAACAGTTGAATGTTGTTACTACGAGATCTGGACGCACTCTTCATGAAACTACAAGGATCACTCTTGATGATGACGATACACCTGCCTTCATGACAAATGAGAGCCCGAAGCCAGGAACAGAGAAGTCCACAGAGAATGCAAAGGGCAAAGGAAAAGAACAAGTATCTACAGAGCCGGAAATCTTGCAGTATAAACCAAGGATCCCATATCCGGGAAGATTGCGAGAAACGAAAATGGATACCAGGTTCTAAAAATTCAAGGAGGAAATGAAGAAACTTTACATCGATATCCCACTCCTTGATGCCCTCTCTGAGGTACCGGCTTGGGCAAAATACCTCAAAACTTTGTTATCAAGGAAGTACATCACTGAGGAACAAGAAACTGTCAAGCTTGCCCAGACCACCTCTGATATCATCCTCAATAAAATGCCAAAGAAGAAGAAGGACTCAGGTTCCTTCGGAATTCAATGCTGCATTGGAAATGCATCAACCAAAAAGGGATTAGCTGACCTAGGGGCCAGCATATCCATTATGCCCTATTCTATGTGAAAACGATTAGGTTTCACCGAATGCTGCCTACAACAATGACAATTCAGTTAGCTGACTCTACCATCACCGCACCTCTTGGAATCATTGAAGATATTCCAGTTAGGATAGGCAAGGATACCTATGTCCTGTGCGACTTTGTCATCATGGATATTAAGGAAGACCTGAGATACCCGATAATTTTTGGCAGACCTTTCCTCGCTACTGCTAGGGCGCTTATCGATTTTGAAGCTGGTACCATCATTCTAAGGCTCGGAAAAGAAGCAATTCAATTCTGAGTCCTCAATAGCATGAAATGCCCCAGCATCCAAGAGGAGGTCTTTCTTCTAGATGCAATACAGCAAATGTCTCAATTAGAAATATTTGAGCCATCGGACGAGCTAGAGAATGTCCTAACCAACCCTGAAGTTGAATTCTCTGCAAATGAATTGGTTCAACAGTGTCTGCAGCACTTAGAGAAGGCCGAAGAAGCACCGACGGCCACCTTTGAAGAACTCAAAGCTGTCACCATTATAGAAGCAACTGAGCCACCTAAGGCTCCTGAGATGAAGACCCTACCCATGGGGCTTAAACATGTTTTCTTGGATGACGAAAAATTATGTCTGGTTATCATCAGTTCCACCTTAACAGAAGACCAGGAAGAAAGACTTCTGGATGAGCTGAAGAAACACAAAAAGGCCATTGGGTATAAGATAACTGACTTGATGGGCATAAATTCAGCTTTATGCATGCACAGACTACCCATGGTTGAAGAATTTAAGCCATCTCACGAACATCAGAGGAAGCTGAACCCTAATCTCAAAGAGGTGGTTCGCCTGGAGGTCCTCAAATTACTTAAAGCTGGCATAATCTACCCTATCTCTGACTCCCAATGGGTCAGCCCCGTCCAAGTAGTTTCTAAAAAGGGAGGCAGTACTGTCATGCTTAATGACAAAAATGAGTTAGTACCCACTAGGACGGTGACAGGGTGGAGGATGTGTATCGACTATAGGAAACTGAACAAAGCCACACGGAAAGATCACTTCCCTCTGCCCTTTCTCGATGAAGTCCTAGAGCGTTTAGCTCATCAGAAATACTTCTGCTATCTCGATGGTTATTCCAGGTTCTACCAAATTCCCATACACCCGGAAGGCCAAGAGAAAACTACCTTCACCTGCCCTTTTGGAACATATGCTTTTAGAAGAATGCCATTCGGGTTGTGTAACGCACCCGCTACATTCCAAAGGTGTATGTCCGCCATTTTCGCAGGATTAACAGAATCCATAATGGAAGTGTTCATGGATGATTTCTCAGTTTACAGAGATTCTTTTGATAACTGTCTAATCAACCTTGGACAAGTTTTACAACGTTGCGAGGAAACGAACCTTATACTGAATTGGGAAAAATGCCACTTCATGGTAACTGAAGGTGTCGTCCTCGGGCACAGAGTGAGTGACAGAGGGATCAAGGTCGATAAGGCAAAAATCGATGTTATCTCGAAGTTGTCGCCACCAAAAGATATAAAAGGCGTAAGGGCTTTCTTGGGTCATGCGGGGTTCTACAGAAGATTTATTAAGGATTTCTCTGAAATAGCAAAACCCATGACCCAACTCCTGACTAAAGACGCTGAGTTCATTTTTAACCAAGAATGCATGCAAAGTTTCTCAACTCTCAAAAATGCTTTGATTTTTGCACCTATTCTGAGAGCCCCAGATTGGTCGCAACCATTTGAAATCATGTGTGACGCAAGCGATTACGCCATAGGGGCTGTTTTAGGACAGCGAATCGACAAGAAACCTTACGTAATTTACTACGCATCTAAAACGCTAGATGAAGCACAGAAGAACTACACTACTACAGAGAAGGAGTTCCTGGCTGTCATCTACGCGTTTGAGAAATCCTGCTCCTATTTTATTGGATCTAAGGTCATTGTTTACACCGACCACTCCGCCATTTGATACCTAATTCAGAAGCAAGATGCCAAACCCAGACTTATCGGCTGGGTGCTGATGCTTCAGGAATTCGATTTGGAAATTAAAGATAAAAGCGGAGTGGAAAATGTTGTAGCCGACCATCTCAGTCGTATTGAAGTTGAAGATGAGGATAAAATCCCTATCCGAGACTCTCTTCCAGACGACCAACTATTGAAGGCTACCCATGGATTCCCTTGGTATGCAGATATTGTCAATTATCTAGTTGTAGGAATCGTTCACCCCTCCGCTTCCTACCATGACAAAAGGAAATTTCTCCATGATATAAAGCAATATTATTGGGATGAACCTTACCTGTTTCACCTATGTGCTGACGGACTTTTCCGTCGCTGCTTGTCGGAAGAAGAGATTACCCCCGTCCTAGAGCATTGCCATTCAGGACCCACGGGGGGGCACATGAGTGCAAAAAAAACCGCTATAAAAGTTCTGCAGTCAGGCTTCTTTTGGCCTACCATAGCAAAGGACTCCTGTGATTTTGTGAAATCTTGCAGCAAATGTCAATTTTCTGGCAACATATCCAAAAGGAACGAAATGCCCCTCACAATGTGACAAGAAATTGAGCTTTTCGACGTGTGGGGGGTAGACTATATGGGCCCTTTTCCTTCTTCCTATGGTTTCTCTTACATCCTGGTTGCGGTGGACTATGTCTCAAAATGGGTCGAAGCTATACCCACTGTATCCAGTGATTCTAAACCAGTTATTAAATTGTTCAAAGATATCATTTTCCCCAGATTTGGATTCCCCAGAACTGTCATATCAGATGGCGGGACCCATTTCCTGGAATGAAGTTTTGAAGCCCTATTGAAAAAGTACGAAGTCAACCACAAAGTAGCAATGCCTTACCATACACAGACCAGTGGTCAGGTTGAGGTATCAAATAGACAACTAAAGGCAATCCTAGAAAAAACAGTCAACAGAAACCGCACTGACTGGTCCACCAAGCTTCCCGATGCCCTTTGGGCATACCGAATAGCCTATAAAATACCAATCGGGACAACCCCGTTCCGTTTGGTATACGGGAAGTCTTGTCATCTTCCAGTGGAGCTGGAACACAAAGCTTGGTGGGCCATCAAACAGCTAAATTTCGATCTTAAAAGTGCCGGAGAAAATAGACAACTCCAGCTGCAGGAGCTCGAGGAGCTTCGAATGACCGCTTATCAAAGTGCCAAGATTTATAAGGAGAAAATTAAAATTGTGGAACCACGGTCATCTTAAGAGGAAAGACATCGTCGTCGGCGACAAAGTACTCCTTTTCAACTCCAAGCTCAAGTTGTTCCCTGGAAAACTCCGAACAAAATGGTCCGGACCCTTCACCATAAAGCATATATATCCAACTGGAGCTGTCATAATTATCGACAATAACGGAGGAGAAAGGACGGTCAATGGCCATCGCTTGAAAAAATACTACACTCCAGCAGATAAAATGCCAAGACAGACCATCGAAATCAGAGACGCCACGCTATCAGCATAACAGCATCACAGATTCGTCGAGCCAGCGACATGAAACCCAGGCGCTACTTGGGAGGCAACCCAGGATTTTAGCTTATTCTTTTATTTTTTCCTTTCTTTTAATTACATTAGGTTTATCTTCTGAAAATATAAAAATTTCATATAACCAAAACAAACATAAAAAGAAAAAATATAAAAAAAATTCACATAACCAAAACAAACATAAAAATATAAAAATCCGTTCGACCTTAACCTTACCAAACGGTCTTGAAACCATTTGAGATCATACGGTTTTCAAACCGTTTGGGACCAAATGGTCTTCAAACCGTTTGGGATCAAACGGTCTTGAAATCGTTTGGAGCCAAACGGTCCTAAAATCGTTTGGAGCCAAACGGTCTTCAAACCGTTTGGAGCCAAACGGTCCTGAAACACCGTTTGGAGCCAAACGACCCTAAAACCGTTTGGGACCAAACAATCTTCAAACCGTTTGGAGCCAAACGGTCCTAAAACCGTTTGGAGTCCAAATGGTCTCCAAATCGTTTGACCTAAGGTCGACCCCCATTACCTATAAATATAAACCCTCCGCCCTTCTTTTCCTCTCTTTCGACTTTCGAGCTTTCTCAAACCCTTGCGCAAGAGCTATTCCATTGCTTCCGTCTTCCTACTCCCGTCTCTGCGCGCCTTGCAATGCCAGTCCTTCTTGCCGACCATCCCTCTCCGGTTCTGTGTTTCTTCACGGAAACCTCACCGCCCTCCGCCCTCTGCTTCACCGTCGTCCTCTCCACCATCACCCGCAAGGTAGTCCCGCCATCGCCGACGCCTGCATGTGCCATCGCGGAAACCTTCTCGACCTTTTCACAACCGTATTTTCCATCGCCGCCTTTATCTTTATCGCAGTCGGCTCCACCTCACTTTTTCCACCAGCTCCGCTTCTTTTCCGCCGCCGGCTCCGCTTCTCTTTCGTCGGCCGCTTCCCGACGTTTCACCTTCCAAACGGTCTCCAAACCGTTTGGGACCAAACGGTCTTCAAACCGTTTGGGATCAAACGGTCTCCAAACTGTTTGGGACCAACCGGTCCTAAAACCGTTTGGAACCAAACGGTCCTGAAACCGTTTAACAGCCTCCAAACCATTTGGGACCAAACGGCCTCCAAACCGTTTGGGACCAAACGGTCCTGAAACTGTTTGGGACCAAACGGTTTTGAAACTGTTTGGGACCAAACGGTCTTCAAACTATTGGGCCTTCCACAATCGCTTAAGTTTTGTTAAAATATAAAACCCCATAAATACAAATAAAATCCATTTTTTTCTCTAAGCATGTTGTTCTTACTCATGATTCTCCATTTTTTAGAAATGGCATCACCAGCTAAGGAGGCCACAGGAACTGAAGACGCTCCATTTTAGACAATGGAGCAGTTGACGGAAAACCGGGACAAACTCCAAAAGATCATAGATGAATACAACAAGAGTGGACAGGCCCCACCAAAGGTCAAAATCATAGATATCTTGTGTAAAGTTGATCGCCTCAATAAATGCCTAGCTAAGGCGCCTGAAGAAGAAGTGGAGGAAAATCCTCTAGTGATGAAGGCTCTGAATACGAGCCAAACTCCGAGGATGAGTCCCCACCTGAAAAATCAAAGGGGAAACGAAAGGTCCAGGAAACCGCAACTGGACAGCCATCCAAGAAACGAGTAAGAAAGCAAGTTCAACCTATCACTGCAAGGGAGCAAACCCTGGCAGGAAACACTCCACCAATCACCACCTCCACTGCCGCTCCCGCAACCATCATTGTTCCTTCTTTCCCTCATGTCACCACCACAACACCACCACCAGAAAATCTCTACATACACACCGCCCCCTCCACCGACAAAATCCTAAAACCCACAAAGTACGTCTGCTCCAACATACTGCTTAAGATGGGGATCCATGACCAAATTTTCAACATTCTAGACAAAGCCAACCTTGCACGGCTGTGTTTGGTACCTGAGATCTCATATTATGAACCCACAATTGAATTCTTCACCTTTCTTCACAAAGAGCCCGTCGACATCATGGATAGATCCCGGGATGGAGGTGACCGTAGGCTGGTCACCAATCTCTTCGGCAGCAAGGTTGTCATAACAGAAAATATGCTGAATGAAATCTTTATTGACAACCAAGAGAAGCTAAAGAAAGCCAAGGCTACGGGAACTGAGAATCCTAATTTCAACAGGCACAACTTTTGGAAATCTCTGACTGGTCTCCCCATTTATGATGCAAAGACATGCAAGGCATCGAATATACAATCTGGACTAGTGCGCACCTTACACAAAATTCTCAGAGGCGCACTCTTCCCCAGGACATAAGGAGGGAATGTTATAATCTCGGATCTCTTTGTTCTCTGGTCCATTATAAACGGAACGCCAGTCAACATTGGACGACATATGATCCAGAAATTATCCGCTTACGCCCTGGGGAAGGAAATCTGCATGGGAAGTCATGTCACATCCATCATCAAATATCTCAAGATGGACAGATCTCTACCTAGATGCACGCAAATAAAGGGTGACATCCTCACTAACAAACAAACCGTGAAGAACTCCTTCATTATCAAGGAGAAGGATGTGAAACTAAATTACATTTTCTGCCCTACAGTCAAATCATCCAGAACCCTGCTACCGCTCCCGGAGCTCACAGATTACGACAAGGAAAAGCTCCTCTTCACTAACGAGGAGCTTACCAAACTCATATCTACGGTCAAAGCACCAACAAAGAAAATAAAGGCGGGGCAGACTGAACTCACCATCAACGCCCCGACAGCTAGGATAACAAAAATCTCTGTGAAACGACCATCCATAAGACTTTCATAGAATCAACAGCTGTTGGGGACACCAACTTCAAAACCACATCCAGAAGACAACCCCCTCCCCGACGATCACATCACCACCTCATCTTTAGACTCTTTCATTATGAGTCTAAATGTTGAGCTAACCGCCACCACCTCACCACCCTCCACCTTTCCAACATCCACCACTTTCCTTTTTTCCCCACAACCACTCTACCACCCACATCCTCTTCTTCACCCCTTTTCCCTTCGGGTTCTCCCTTCTCCACTGCTACGCCCGACTTTTCCACTTTTCCCTCCACCTCCACAGTCTCTACCCCATCACTATCACTCCCACCACTTTCACCAAAGATACCACCACCTTTCCCATCCACCACCACCCCGACACCACTGGTGACCCCATCCATAGTCACCACGCAGTTTGCGGAACCATCAGTGTCTCTTCCGCAAGATACTACAACCCTCGCATACAGACCCCAGCCACCCCACCCTTCCGCTTCTGGGGTCCCCTTTTCCAATATCGGTGAGGAATTCGGACGTCAATTTGACGCCATCCAAAATCTCCTCACCGACCCTTCCAACATTATACATTCTATTTTTTCTTGTGTGCAGGTATTATCCAAACAGGTGGCCATGATCGATGAACAGAACCGCACCTTGCCCAGCATCCTCCAAGATTTCCAACAACGACAAGATGATGTGGCTAAGCAAGTTAATCACATCAACAGCCACTATAACAACCTGCCCGAGCTGGTCCTTGGAGCAAAGCGCCAGCAAGAAGTGATGGTGAAGCAAGTCGATGAGATCTCTATGCAGACTCAACCTCTACCCAAGACTCTCTGCAAGCTCAAGCAGCAACAAACAGCTCTTAGCACGCGCCTGGACAACATCAGCAGCACCCTCACACACCTAAACAATCGCCAAGAGGAGTCAACAAATAATGAAATCCAGCAACTACGTGCTCAAGTAACAGATCTTACAGCACGACTCCTCTCTGCCGAGGGCCAATATAACGATCTCAAAGAAACACACGACGCACTTCTCGAAACACACAAGCATGTGCAAGTGGCGTTCGATGAGTTACAGGTCATCCATCGGCGGTGCAAAAAGAAAACCAACAAGAAGCTCGCAGCCAAAGCAGCAGCTGCCAAAGATAGTGACAATGACAACGAAGAAGACTCTGACTCCTCTGCCAATTCTAACAATTACACCACTTCCTCAGGTGCGAAATCTGAGGATGAAGAGGACCCAGGCCAAGCAGCAGAACCTTCTCAGAATGGTTCCGACAAAGGTCACCAAGAAGGTGGACATCACCCCAAGTCCCCCCACAACAAAAATGTCAACATGTCATATGGGGACCAATTCCTTGATTATTCTGCTTTGGGATCCATTGGGCAGTCTGCTAAAGATGCGACTTTCGCTGAGTTCCACCAATGTATATTAGGAACCAGCGCAAGCCCACCCACAACAACCGCTCCACCTTTCTCTGCACTTGACAAATCAGTGCCTTTCCCCCATGACTAGGACGAGTCAGAACGAGTGCGATTAGATATAGATGAAGAACTCGATTCTACTTCTGACTCGGATGACGATCTGCAAGGCTATGCAGAAGTCTTGGAGCAACCTTCTTCACCCCCTCCGCAGGAGCTTCCCCCGCCACCACCTCTACCGCACAAAATGCATGATTTAGATATGGCGGCCATCTCCACACTAGATGCTCAGGACATTTTTATACTGAACACTATTGTCGACGATGCAAAAGCGGGGGAAGACATCATCTACCACAACACAAAAACTAAGTGCAAGTTGACACGAGAAGACTTCCGCAACATCCTACGACCACGGTCCACAATGCCAATGGCAATCTTCCGTGTCCTACTCGCCAACTGTATAGAAGTGTACAGAAGCCCTAAGAGGCAGTAGCCAGTTTTTAATGCCTCTCCTACTCTGTCTATCGGCCTTTTATACAAAGATATACGAGCAAAATCAATCGAGCGGCTGCGTGCTAGTTTAGCACGGTGGGCACGTTATCTTACCGTGCCTTTTCAAGTTTCAGATCACTGGTTATTTATGATTGTAGACACCGAGGCTCGGGACGCCAAGGTTTATAATTTTTGTGGCACTGAGCTACCTGCCGGTACAATAAATTTTTTTGGTGAAGAAACAGGTGAAGCGAGATGTATACCCTTTTGGCTGCTTAAGTTAATTTGGGTTGCACGCCCATCCCTCCGTCAAGACTGGAGCCAACCCTGGTTCCAAATAATTAACCCACATGTTCAAGTTGTTGAGGGATCTGGGGACTGTGCTTTTTGCACCATCCATCACATCCAAGCGTTGAACCAAGAAATCCCTTTTGCTGATCTAGTCGCTGAAGATTTTCACTCCTTGCGAGGGCGTTACGCCATGGAGCTCATTTGTGATAGAAGGTTCTTCAAGGACCCGACAATGGCACCAGATGACGTCCCTCGTTACCTTTTTTCAGCAATACAACGTCCACAGAGGCGACCTTTTCGACAAACTTTGAAAGAGTTGGAGAAATCCAAGGAGCCAACCACAACTCCCGAGCAAAGAAAAAGTGACATAGATCCTTTGTCTGCCATAGAACCAACTTTCCCGGACTTTGACCTCAGTGCTTGCAAAGGTCTCTCTGACATTGAACTACGCCTCATCATGTCGAGGCTTTTCGCTGAGAAGGATGAACTCGTATTCATGTCTGGTGACATTCTAATAATGGCAGACACGCTTCGAGAGACTATATAGTTTAAAGGATCTCTCTCCGTAAGCTTAATGGCCGCTTATCAATTTCTCCTCCGCCAAAATAACCCCACAACATATATGGCATCCCCATACATGAAGGATGATCTTTTAAAGCTAAAGAACTTCAGAACAACTGAAGTGATGATCTCCTTTCTACAACACACAACGCCGAAGTTCATCATGCTACCCTTCCTTTATCATGAGCACTGGATGCTCCTGGCAACAAACCTACCAGAAGGAACAACTACAATCTATAACAGTTCCGACAGCCAGTACAATCCACGACAGAAGAATTATGTCGTGACACCAAAGACGCCCACGGACGTAGTGGCGAAGGAATGCGCTGACAAATTAATCGCCTTTTTAAGTCAGCATACAAGGGCTTACGGAAAAGAACATTTTCATCGCTCTTCCTTCAGCCACAAATGTCCCCAACAAATTCGAGAATCAAATGATTGCAGCTTCCACGTCCTCTACTGGATGTACACCATCATGTTCCTTCAAAGACCAGTAGAGTATATGACTGCCGTGGATTATCAGGCTCTATGCGGACAGTTTGCAGCTAATCTACTTCGAACACCAGGGGCAAACTCAAGATTAACTTAGCCTACAGTCCTTGTCATCGTACTTCTCAACCTATCACTTTGACACTCTGAGGACAGAGTGAGTGATAAGTTAGGGGGGGGTACATTAGACAAGGGCGAGTATCATTTATATATCCCTCTTTTTCCATCTCCTCCTTCCTTTTTGTACATATTTTCTTATTTTCCTTTACACATTCTTTTTAAATTAATTCTTTCGGAATAAAGTCACCCTCAGCTAACTTTAGAATCATGATAGTCCTCAAAATTAAATAGCACTTAGACATATAATGGTGACTTAATAATGTCTCTCCACTATTAATTTTCATGCTTTTGTTTCACTTCTACATCTGACTCTCCACAGGTCAATATCAAGGAAGAAATAAGCCAAGCTCTCAAGGATGAGAGGGGCATCAGGAGACTTCCAAATCAAGAAGTCTTGCAAGTGGACCATAAAAAGAAACCAAATAAGTGCATGTTGAAAAACTCTAAGAACAACTTTCCTCTCTTCAAATAAAAGAGGCTTGGCTGCCCAAAGCAATTTCCCGAAAAACCCCAAAACCCAAGCATGCGAGTCTTCAAATAAAAGCCAGATAGTTGAATAAAATTATGAGAGTTGTGCCATAACTAAGGATCTATATAAAGAACCGATGAAGGTCTCACCCGGCCGGCACATTCAGCTTCCCTTACGAAGGCAGATGTGTCGTGCCCGGTAGTGAAACCCTAAGGTATCTAAATATATGAAAGGCTTATAAAGGACTCACCCGGCCGGTACATTCAGCTTCCCTCACAAATGCAGATGTGTCGTGCCCGGTAATGAGATTCTAAAAGCATAGACAACCTCTCCCCCACTTGAAGGGGGAGTTACACTTCAAGCCTTTAGCCAACCCTCATACCCACTCTAGCTTCCAGTAGGTTCTTCAGAGAGGTATAAAGCTGATTAGAGTCAACAACATGCATAGAATAAAAGTGGTCCTGATGCAAGCTACGAGATACGGAAGGAACCTGAGACCCAAGCAATTATCAAAACTTGAAAGAGTCAAGGCAAGCAATAAGACCTGATATGACCTTAGGAGAACTCAGGTTGAGAATCGAAGCAAGAGTATGGAAATCCTAACTAAATAAAATCGCCTCGCCATTACATGCCTCAGCTCTATCTAACTTGAGGACAAGCTAGACTCTAAGTTAGGGGGGGTGATAACCTCCAATTTTGGGATGATTATCTTAGTCTTTTCTTTAGTTTTCCACACTCTTTCTTAATTAGAATTAGACATAATACCTAAATATTCCCTCTTATTGTAAATATACTATTAGACTAACTTTTCCCCTTTATATTTGCATAAAAAGACACACAAAAAATCATAAAAGACTCAACTAGCCTCAAGACCGCATATGCTAACGGTCCCAAGACCGCATGAAGCCAATCGGTCCCGAGACCGCATGGAGTCACACGGTCCCAAGACCGCATGAAGCCAATCGGTCACGAGACCGTATGGAGTCACACGGTTCCAAGACCGTATGAAGCCAATCGGTCTTGAGATCGTATGGAGTCACACGGTCCCAAGACTGTATGAAGCCAATCAGTTCTGAGACCACATGAAGTCACACGGTCCCAAGACCGCATGAAGCCAATCGGTCCCGAGACTGCATGGAGTCACACGGTCCCAAGACCGCATGAAGCCAATCGGTCCCAAGACCGCATGGAGTTACACGGTCCCAAGACCGCATGAAGCCAATCGGTCACGAGACCGCATGGAGTCACACGGTCCCAAGACCGCATGAAGCCAATCGGTCCCGAGACCGCATGGAGTCACACGGTCCCGAGACCGCATGAAGCCAAACGGTCTTGAGGTCCAAATGACCTTGAGGTCCAAACGGTCTTGAGATCCAAACGGTCTTAAGGTCCAAACGGTCTTGAGGTCCAAACGGTCTCCAAACCGTTTGGACTTCACTTAAGGCCTATAAATAAGACCTCAAGGGTCCTCCAAAAGCTATCAAGTTTCAGACGTCCAGAGGTTGCCTCAATCACTCCAGAGCAAATCCGACTTCCATCCTCCGCCCAGGGGTTGCCGGTCTGAGACCCACACTCCATCTCGAAGCTGCTTTCTCTCTCTCCGCCAAAGAAGGTGGGAAGAGGGGATCTCGTCATCAAGCAACCTGTAAAGCCGGTGGATCGTCTCTCTCTCTCCAAGGGGTTGACTTTCCTCTCTCCTTTTTGGGGATGACGCTCTCTCTCTCTTCTTGCCTCCTTCTTTGTCCTAGTTATGAGCGAGTAGTCTCTCTCACTAGGGTGCGGGGAGTAGCCCCGCTACCCATGTTTTCATCTCATGTAATGTAATCCATAGTTTGTAATATATAGTTTATATCTTTTCAGTTCAACATAAAACGTTTAATGAATACTTGTTTCTTGATCCCCAACTTGTGTTATCTTTTATCTTTTAGTATGAATTGTCTACGTTTGTACTATTAGATTCGAAACTCATTTGTATGTTGGTTCTTGGTGCATGTATCCACCATGTGCTTGTTTCGGTATCTAGGAGTGCTTTTGAGAAGTGGAGTAAAATCACTTCCAAATGTTGTACTTTCATACTATGAAATGGAATCAGTTGACGTATAAAAGTACAACTTTAGTAAGTCGAGGAACACACTTTGAGAAGGGAATGATGCAAAGCAGTTGACCATTCGTTCGCGGATGGCTGGTGTTGCATCATTCCCACACTTCTTGTAGTTTGTTCTCCGAAAGGAAACTAAGTCTATGAAGATACTAACTGACTAAACTCTTGTTGCAGGTTATGTTTTACTTTGCATGTCTTGATCCATGTGTAGTGGCGGTGAAAACCGATCACACCCTAGTGACTTTTATCATTTTTAACTTATTTAAATTTACTAGCTTGCTTTACTTTATATGTTCTTAATCTAAAACAACAAAACCAATCTTTCGATCTAAGTGCCTACTATTAAGAGATTAAGTGAAATTACAACGTTTTCTATCTTGTTGCTCCCTACAAGACTGTTGTCCTGTGGATTTGACCCTTATCTATACTACGATAAGACTTCCACGTTTCTTAGCATACGTGGGTGGAGTTCTCTATCTAGTATAAGCAAGGCTAAACCTAAAGACTTACCATCTTTAGGATTTTTAATTGGTGCACCCAATTCCATGTAAGTGGAAGCTCCATCAATTCCATCAAGGTTCAACATGGGACTAAGGTGGTACATTCACATATAAGATGTCATGAGAGATAGAGTAATCCCTTACTAGAGAGAGGGGAATAAGGGAAAAGGATCCACATAAGCATAAAGGTACAAGACCCATAATTCAAGTGGCGTAGGTCACCTAAGGCATCTAGAGTTTCAAATACCATAAGAGAGCAAGAGGGTGGAATATATGCATTAAAGTCACCACACATAAAAATATTACTTATATTAATGATCTAACATACTTCAAGGTGCAAAAGGGTTCATAGACATCATTTGATTAAGTATAGACATGCATCACCACACGATGTCCCATTCATGCATACTTAGTTTTAAATGTAACCACCATATCAAAAGGGGATTAGGGGGATGTTATTTGTTCCATGAATAGTAGTGAGTTACTGATTTCTAGGCCAGATAGGTACTTTGATATCATTAGAAAGTAGGATTAGTCATTGAAAGGGCAAGATACACCATTAAGGTCCAACCAAGTCACAATGTACATAAGATGAAATAAGTGCAAGAAGGGTTTCTTGGCCTCTCATTTCGATCAAAAGTACATAAAAAGTAATAATTTGATAATTACGGGTGGAAGGGTGCACTCTTGTTTCAAGATTTATCATAATATTGCATTCAATGTGATCAACATAGTCAAAGATTACATTTTAAGTAAAAAGGAAAATTAGAATAAAATTTAGGATTTCAAGTATATTCATTGTGTATGTCTCATTGAGCTGATCAATTTGATATATTTGTTTGTCCACTTTGGCCAAGGGAAGAGACAGATATGATATTTTGAAGAATCACATTGAAAACTATATGATATGGAGGGGTAGAATTACCATTATTTATTGGATGATCTGGGTTCTTCGCTTGAGATCAAGCGGCTCGCCCTCAGCAAGCATGCTTGTGGTTGGTCCGCACTATCACACGCAGTGCTGTGCCACCCTCACTCTGATCCTCCGGCCACCAGCGATCATGGGTCTCCTGCCATCACTGTGCCCCGCACCCAACCGTGTGTAGGCGCTGACCAACGCTCCCCATCACGTTTGCATGCCCACTTGCCCAGGCTTTGGAACTATGCTTGGAGCAGGGAAAGAATAAGGGAGCCCATTTTCAGCCCTCCGTCACTCCTAAGCAGCCACATTGGATGGGGAAAGACAAAGACGGAATGGGGGTCAGATTAGGCAGCGACTTGCTGGGGATGTTCTCCTACCACGGCGAGTCTGTGCCCCAGTGATGTCCAGACTGCCAGCCTACTTCTCACTTCTTGAGAAGGTACCCCAGTACCAAAGGACCGAGGGAGATGAGAGAAGCATAGGTCATCATGGTGGCATTGGCCATTGAGGGAGATGAGAGAGGACGGGCGGCCTATGCCTTGCGGTCGCTATTGGTGGTGGCGCCACTCAGTTACGGAACAAGGGCGTACAGGGGAGGTTGGCAACCAAGATCGAGAAGGGGAGACTAGGGAAGAGGAAAAGTAAGGGAAGAGGAATGAGGGATGAGAAATTGGGGTTTATAAAGTAGTATGGAGGCTACGGTTTAGATCCCAGCTATAGCCATTGTATTTCCTGATTTGGATGGAGGTCAAAGAAGACCTCCCCAGTCCTAGGATTCTTCCCTGAAGAGGAAGGAGGAAGGGGGAAAGAAAGCCATGCGGCTGGTCGTGAGCAAGTTGGGTCCATGGATGGGTCAGCCCACAAGCAAGAAAAATGATGAAAAAGGTCAAAATATGATTCAAACAAGGGGTTTTCAAAATGTCACAACTTAGGTTATGATTGTTCATTTGAGACGATTCTTGCACAGTTGGGTTCATATTTGAATCATCTATACATTATGAAACAAAGAAAACAAATTGTATAAGTCCAGCATTGATTTTGAGATGGAAACTCATTAAAGCAAGCATTGCATTCAATATTCTTAGTTAATGTCGCACATTGCAAAATTGATCGTCCATGTGATAAAAAAAGGAGGGTATCGAAACACTTTGATTATCATATTGATATCAAGTTGAGTAAGAAGGTCATTTGATGAAAGAGAGAGAGAAAATAAGAGATGAGAGAAAAAACAAGGTTGTCACAGAGGGTACGCAAAAATATTTGTAAATGCATCTACAAAAGATGAACTCCCTACAAACCCAATAGTCCTGGTGATTGTAGATCCTAGTTTGATCATTCCAATATAGATCCTTTCTAGATCTCTTCCAGATCTTTATGCATAATATTGGTTGTTCTGAGCCTTGGGTTCCACAGTCACATCCCCCAAAACTAAGATTCAATGAAAAAAGGATCAAGTCATTTCAAACGTGAGATTATCTAAATAAAATTCCATCCAATGAATGAAATCCTATGAATAATCGATCTACATACAATATGGCTATGGGGCTACTCCCCACGCTTCAATATGAGAAACTATTCACGGTCCATAATATCTAAAAGGAGAAAGAAGGAATAAAGAAAGATTGCCATAGACTAGAAGAAGAAGAATCCCAAAGGGATCTAAGCTAGTGATAGTTAAATGGATATCTCCTTTACTTCCTTTATCCCAAAGAAGACCAATAATAATAGAATGAGAATTAGAAATCTTGAGATGAATGCTAAATATATTGAAGAACTAGAAGATCACACATGCAAGAATGAAATAACAAGTGTTCAAAGTAAATTTGCAAGTACAAAAAGTTGTCTTTCCCTTCTTGTGGAGTCTCGCCTCCTTTTATAGGGGAAGGAGGGATGGAAACCCTAAATAGAGGGGGAGAAAGGAAAGGTTGGTGGTTTTTCAAACTATCTGTCGCATGACGCGGGTTGAGTGACTTGTAGAAGGAAGCCGATCGATTAGGCGTGCTTCTATGGTTTGTATGACTTGGGATTTAACGAAAAGAACTGCAAATTCATCAATTTTGGCGGCATCTGGGGTTTCCTTTTTAGAATCCCGTAAAACAATCCTTTGGTGGTCCCAGTCGATTGACTGGGACACTTAGATGAGTGCCTTTGAATGAGCACATCTAAACCCTAGTGGGAGGTGGTGGATGGAGTTATCTAGTAGGACTGATGCATGAGAGATGGATAGTTGTGCTCCAAGGGTCTGAGTTGATCGATCGAGTGTATGAATTGCCCATTTCAATGCTGGTGTGATTTGAACAAATGGGTCAGTAGGCTGGTGTAGTTGATCAACTAGCTTCATACTATGCATAAACTTCTAGACATGCTGATCAGTCGGCTCACATAGTGAGTTGAGCAAATGGTGATTCTGGATCTACACCTTTTCCTTTATAGATTGTGATTATCAAAAATTCCTACATATTAGGGAAAAATAGATGAGAATTCAAGAAAAGGAGGAATAATGAACGAGTTCACAATTTATTCCTAGTTTGTGAAGAAAAGTAATAACAAGTCCTAATTAATTATCCTAAAGAGGTAATTAAAGTGAATCAATATGCATTCATCACTAACCTGGGAGTTCATCATTCAATGAAGCCTTGTTGGTTGATGAGTTTTTGGCTAACAATGTCTAGTGACTGAAAATTTTTCTATGACCTATGGATCCCTGGTGCATGGTAGGGTTGTTGACCAATGGGTTCCCTGGTCTTGGATCGACGGTTGTCCTACCCGATGAGAGCTCAGTACCAACCCTATAAATACCCCCTCTCTCTTTCCTTTTACTCTTTTATTAGAGCACCAGTTGTAACTGGAGGATCCCAACAAGATATCTAGAGGAACAATGAAGGTTCAGCGGAGCTCATCAAGGGGTGGTTCGTGGATGCATGTGTTGTAATCGATGTTCCTTTTTCTAATCTACGGCCTTTGATTGTGTTTCTTGCTTCCTTCATGTAAGACTAGTTCCCTTCTACCCATTTCCTTATTGTTCTTTTGCCCTCCTACCTCTTGTGGCCGAGTTCCATGGTTGGGAATGCTCTTTTCTTCCTTCTTTGCTCCAGAAACGCCCTGTTCGTGGAGATAGGAGGCGTATTTGGAAGTTTTAGTGGACTTATCTTGACACCTTGTTGCTGATTTGAGAGTTTCCACCCTAGGTTTGATTTCTTCTCTCGACCAGCTATGTTACATGACTTTGAATGAATTTATTTCCTACTATCTACATGTATGTCATTAATCTTACATTAGAACTTTTAAATTGGTAAAAGATGGTCTTTTTAGTACTATTTTACCTCAAAAAATGATGAAGATACAAATTCTTAAGCCTCACTTAGTCTTCATGACCGTTTTCTAGTTGTATAATAAACCTTTTTGGAGTATAAAGGCCTGAAATTTGATATAGTAGATCTTAAACTCTAAAAATGCCACATATGTGATGTTTTGGTATTTCTAAAGTAAAATGTTTTTACCCCCGTGCAATACCTTACAGTCGCAAAACATTTTATGTTATCCTAGGGCTGAACTATATTTATGATATTATATAATAGTTGGATGAAACCCTCATATTGAAAACAACTCATTTATTGTATATTTGAGTGCATGGACATTTATGGCTAGAGTAACATGAAACTATCTAGTATGTTTTATATCTTTTGAGGTTGCAAACCCCAATGAATTTTGTAGCAACCTTTTTTATGCTCACACTTAACTTGATTGATGCAGTCAAAATGTAAGTAATTGACTTAAGTAATAGTGTAACCCTAAACAAGTAGTGCCATGTGACCATAGAACTATTCCAATGTCAGAACTTGTCAGATAGTGAAATGAGTAATCTACAAGGAGCTTGGAGATGTATACTATTGGGTATATGTAGGTACATGGAGGGTATATTTCTATCTCACTGAACCTAATGTTTTAGAGGGTTGTTGATAATGTCTCTTGAATGATGATATAATTGAGAGCAATTATGGTCGTATCTTGGATTTGAGAGTTTATACCCTAGTTTCTAGTGGTGTGGAATGTATACCTAGGAAGGACTAGGCTATTTTAGTAGTTGGGATGATGTGACACTATGGTTGCTACTCGTACTGATCAAGCGGCAGAGATCTTAGGATTCTAGTCATCCTAGATCTTATACAGGGCCAATTTCAACTTCACAATGCTCAGATAGTAGTTTGAGTGGTACCCTCAAACTACCCATGGCTTCATAAAATATGTAATGTATCCTTTGTAGCATAACTATCATGGTAACTAGGTGAATCACATTGAATGAAGATCCTTGATATGTTTATTTTAATTATTAGATAATGTATATTAAGAGAAATATACTTTACTTATGACTCTAGTTATGCCTTATCTTTTGTGTAAGCTATATAATCTTTCAACTCCATAAAACTATCTGCTTTAACTGCTTAAAGTACATCACCTTACTAAGCAATACATGTTTTTAAAGTTATATCTCTTACTGGAACATTGATCATACCTCGTGGGTTTCCACACCCTATTTAGGTGGCTAATAGCGCTGTCAAATGTAGAGTGATGAGGAGGCACATTTTTAAGAGCTATAGAGTCAGAAGTTTGGTTCGCTTTAATAGAGTTCTAGAGTTGTCCCTCTACTCTTAGGTATGGGAAGGGGGTTTTGTATATGTTGTAATTATGTGAAGAAAAAAAATTTATACATGTTGTGGCTGAGGCCATTGAACTCGTGTAAATTAACATGGCTTGAATATATATATATATATATATATATATATATATATATATATATATACAAAGTTGGACCTTTGCGTAAATAATTCTTACACAATGTTGAAATTTTATTTGGTTTTAATTATGTGCATTTTTGGTATTGTGACTAATTATATAAGTGTTTGATCAATGTATGAGTATTGCATAATCTCATTTAGCGTGGCAAGTTGCCATATATGTTCTCTCTTTTTTATAAATTCTTGATAGATTTGGCATTGTGTCCCATATCTTTGAGTCTTTCCATTATACTTATCTACCAAATTATTTATATTCCTCTTTCTCGAGTTGAAGAAGTCTTGATTTGGCATCTTGTTCCTCCTTTATGGCCTGAGGAAAGAGAGGGTCATTTCTTAAGTTAAATGCAGTTGTATCATAAGTTACCTTGGCATTTGCAAGGAGATTCTCAATGTTCACCTTCTCCTTCACTCAACTTTTCAATTCCTTCTTTGTATTTTATAGTTTCTTGAATACAACATATATGGGATTACCATCCACATGGACCTTCCACCCCTTTCACACATTCTCCTTAAACCTAGGCCATTCACACCAGAAGTTGAAGAATTTGAAGGTCTTTCTAGTTTCTTTGTGTTCTGGAGGTTAATCAACATGCTAGCATGGTCACAAAATGAGTGAGAATTCAATTTAACATATGTTTCAGGTTGTAAGACATACCATGCTTCATTTACAAACCCAGAATCAAATTTGCAGGAGACTCTATGCCACAATCCCTATTTATTTGACCAAGTGACACATCTATCCGCAAAATTTTATTCCAACAAATCAGATTCATGAATTGTTGCATTAAAGGGCCCAAGCCAACTACATTAAAGCCACCTTTCTTTTATTTAAACAACCTCATTTGGTTAAATTACCAAACCACCAACTAGGGAATTTCATTTCGTGCATTGCATTTAATGGCTTCCCACATTCTCCGACAATATGTTTCAAGATTGTCGCCATATAAGTACTACAGTCATGATGCAACTTTATCCTCCCTTATTGAAACAACTAAAAGAGAAAGTCTGGTCAATAGAAAAAAAATTGGATCTACCTTCTAGTTTCCACCTTCTAGTTCAACCTCACACAAATGCAGATATTCTCCACTTTGTTTGAGTTCGAGAAAGCACTCAAACCTATAGGAAAAGAATATTTTCCCTGGTTGTAATGATTCTTTTGACCCAGGTTCCAAACAAATGGCTAAATCTACCCTTTGTTTCTTATATAATCTTATGGATATTCTTTTTTCTTTATGGGAGATAAGCACCCCTCACATTCTAGGTAATTAAGGATCATCATCGAACTCCTTCTTGGCCCTCTCCCCCATGTGGAGAAGGTCCCTGAACTATTTGTTCCTTGGTAGCACTACTTGTGGTTTTCTTGGTACTCTTGGAATTGTTCTCCAAGGATTTTGAGGAGTTCATCATCACTTCCACCAAGGGCAAAGAATTGGTTCCCCACTCTTACTTCGTCTTTAAGATCCTATGTATGTGCCTAATTTGTCTAAGAATGGGAAGATAGGTCATTTTGTTGGATTCTACATTTCTCCTTGCCTGGCTTGTCAAAGAAGACGTGTGGGTTGATGTTATGACCAACTTGTTGTTGTCTTAGTCTAAGCCGTTGGAAGCAGGTTCCACATCACTAGCCATTAAAGACTCTCCCTTATTGGTTGACTCAGGTGGTTCCTCCATGATGATCGATACTAGTTGCCTCCATGACAGTGTCATCAACACTATCTACAGATCCTCCCTCACCAGAAGCATAAATAGTACATGTAGACTCTATCGACCCTATATCAACAATTTATATAGAAATCATAGCAGTTCCAGTAGTACCATTCAAGCCAGAACTACAAGTACGAGCCACAAGGGCAATGGGGTTGTTGACATTAGCTTTGTGGATGTTGGAGCAGCCTCATCATTTGCTCTTCAACCTCCCTGTCCTGATAGGTGGCGAGGGGTTGTGCTCAGTAATGTCCCTCTTGGTGACCAAATATGATGCAACTGCCACAACGATTGGGGAGTGCCTTGAACTAAAGCTTAACTCCCAAGCCTTACCAAATGGGAGCTTTAACATGACAACTTGAGGTGGTGGGTGATCAAAAGAGATGTCCACACATAATCCCGTGTAGTCCATGATGTGCTGGTTCTACCATCTTGCAATCAGATGCTCCTGGTTCACCCACATCATTGGATATGATGTTAATTGATTGGGGCAAACAATATTGTGGTAAGTGCAACACGCCAGAGCTCCCCCTCAAGGATCCATTCCCCCACTAAGACCAACAGTTTGTTGAAAAAACAAGGTCCCAGGTCCATCATTGCCTTCAAATATGCCTTAGATATGAAGTGGGTGAGGAAGAGACCCCTGTCCATGATGAAGAGTTCCATATCCCCTATCGGATGCCACTAATGCAACTTACTACTGCATAGCTCTTCTTATAATATTTGCTTTCTACCCAAGATATACACAATCATGGAAAACCAATGATATGCATCCATTTCAGCTAGCATTGGCTTTAGGAAATCAGTCCATGGGCTAGCATTGCCTTCAACCCAATAGGTTTGGTTGGATCTATGTTGACCACCCTTGAATTTTGGAGTCTCAGGGGTTAGTTTATGGTGACATCAACTGCAGACACCCCCTTTCGTGAGGATGGCTTAAACAAGGTTTTGGTTTCCTGATTGGAATTTGAGGATCTGGCTCACTTGCTCGTTAGCGTAGTCATCCGATTTCCTCATAGGTAACTGAGTCATTGGCCACCTATCAACTATCAAGCCACGTGGTGTTGCTTTGACTGACATGGAAGACTCACTGTACTTGTTTGTTGAGGGCTTGACTAGATGGAGGAATAATGATTCACATCCAACATTTGAAAAATTACAATGGTTGCATTTACCCTACCATTTTCTTACTCCCTTTTGAGCAACGATGGTGACCTAGCAAGAACCAGTAGCTGCAACAACAATAGAATCAATGATGACATAACTAGAAGCAACATCCTCCATGACAACAATATCTATCGTGATAATGGCCAGACAAAAAATCTCACTTTTGTTATTTCTTTCAAGCAACTATGAGGAGCATATTGAGACGTAGAGGGATTTTCATGCCCCCCTCTTTAGTTCCAAGGAAAGTGAGGTTTTTTCGTATTTATATCTACCAACAATACTGAGAAGTGTAAGCACTCTGTCATGGTCTATAATGATGAGGAAGGGGAGCACGATGAAGCGACGTTCCAATCTATGAGAGTCTAAGAGCTTTTTCATTGTTTCCAGCAATGACAAAGGGGAGCATGGTGAAGTGATGTTCTGGCCCAAGACCGAGGGCAGTGGCATGCACCCTAGAAGAAAATTGTCTTTCATTGTCTCTATTGAAGCGGAGGAGCTTAGCAAGATGCATAGTTGACAAAAATCGACACACCGACCATGTCAATGCTATATTTAACCCCGTTGTCAGAAATTCAAGGGTTCGATCTTCAAGTGGTGTTCTGAAGGTTGTTCATCTAAAGCCATGCGCAATGAGATACCTGCTATTGAACCCATACACATTGAGATGTTAAACTGGATATGATATAGGAACATTACAAAGATTAGGTTGTGCATCTTTGGTATCAACTTACCTTTCTTCCGAAAAATCCATTGGTATATTTATTTATTGCTTTTTTGTAGTTATTATTTCTTCTATAAGGAGGACATTATTATAATCTTGATAGTAGAAGATATCCAACCTTACATGGAAGGGTGCTTGATCACCAATGACAAAATCCATTCACACATTCATACAATGAACTGAAGAAATATCGAGCAAAGGAATGGAAGGGTGAAGAGATTATATCTTTTGATACTTCTATGTGTACGTCCCTTTCTCCCCCTTCTTGTTCCTTTACTCATTATACTTATTCCTTTTCTCCCTTTCTTGGTTCCTTTTCTCATCCTCATTGTTCATATCTCCCCCTCATTGTTCCTTTTATCATCTTCCTTATTCCTTTGCTCCCCCTCTTTGTTCCTGTTCTCATCTTCCTTCTACCTTTTCTTACCCTCCATGTTCTTGTTCTCCTTGTCCTTCTTCCTTTCCTCCCCTCCCTTTTTCCTTTTCTTTGCATACATAAACCTTGTTCTTTTTCTCCTTCTCCTTCTTCCTTTACTCCACTCCATGTTCTTTTTCTCCCCATCCTTGTTCCTAGTTTGCTCTTCCTTCTTCCTTTTCTCTCCTTCCTTGTTCCTCTTCTTATCATGTGCAATCCTTGTTACTTTTTTCCTTCTCCTTCTTTCTTTACTCCCACTCCTTATTCATTTTCTCTTATTCTTTGTTCCTTTTCTCCTTCTTCCTTTACTCCCCAAACTTGTTCCTTTGGTCTCTCTCCTTTTTGCCATCATTCTTGTTACTTTTTTTAATCTTTGTAGCTCTATTCCTTTTCTACTCTTCCTTCCTTTACCCCCCTTCTTGTTCCTTTTTCTCTCACTCCTTATTCCTATTTTAAGGGCCTTGTTTCAATTTTCACCCATTGATATATTCTAGTTTCAATGCTCTGGTTCTAATTTTATAAGTTCCTAGATGTCTATGTTGCCTTATTTTCTAGAAAAATGATTTTTTCTGGGCTCCTCCAGGAAAATTAATGAGGACAATTAAGTTAACATTATTGATGACATGTTCTAGTTAGACTACTTTAAAAATCAGCACCCCTTAGATCATAGATTTTGTGATTATGTAAGTCATTTCTACATCTATCATATCCTCTCTTCTATTTAGTGGTTTTCTCACATTTACTTGAATTTTTAAATTTAAAATACAGTAAGATCTGGCCAAAATGTGTAGTCTGTGGATAACAGGTGAATATTTTTGTCCTACCCCTTATTGGTCCTGATGGACTAAGGAGGCTAGGTTAGCTGAAAGATTGTTATTAGTTCAAGGATGCAAGGTGACCTTGCTTTTTTAGGGTAATAAGGGGTAGAGAAAATGCCCTGAGGCAATGTCCGAGTACCAGTCGCTACGGCTCTGAAGTAACACATGCCTTTCAATATGTGATGAATGTATATTAATCTCTTTCTAGATATAAATTTCATAATCCTTTTCATAGGATTTTATTCTATTTTTGATAATTTCTTGGAAATAATGCAAATAGTCACTTTTTATCAAAAATACAAATTCTTATTATTTTCATGTATGTTTTGTAGATTTTTCCTTCAAAGTACAATTTTGACCATCTCAATAGATCAACCTACCTTTTCATACACTAAAATGGTTGTTTCATTATGAAGGACGCCACCTCTTATAATCCAATGGTCGTTTCAGCCTCACCATTTTTCTTGTTATTTAGTAGCCATGACAAACATCCCCAATCTTCCAAATAGTCGGTTCATTTCACCAACTGATCATCTTAACTCATAAAATGGTCGATTCAAGGTTGCTTTGAGGCTAGGATCTGATTCAAATGGTGCCACCACCCTAGTTTAGGGATTTGACATGCTACTGAGATGTTTGTGCCACTTCATCCCCTAACCCACCGATTCAGGTTGTGAATCGGTTGGTTAGCTATGTGTAGACAGAACATTTTAACAATCGTCACCCTTCTTTCCCTCTTCCCATTTCAGGATTTTCTCCCCCTCCTTTTATAGATTCTATATTAAAGGGGAAATCTTGTAATCTTTTATTTCAACCATTATTATCTAGATTCTAGTTTGCAATTCATGTATTTTTTATTATGTTTGAGTAAATTCTTCTAAACATGAAGAGTAGCCCCTTAGTCCAATTCTATTCAATATAATCGATTTTCTTGCTCCATTGAAATGATGTTTTCTATCGATTTATACTTGTTTATTAGATGATCTGCTATATTTTTATGGAGTGATATGGAAATGGATCTCCATAAGAACGGAGCAATAATCCCCTGATTGTGATTATCTTCTTTTCATCCTTTTAATCTTATTTCTATTATTACCCTTGGTGACGCGACCATGTGATCCTTGGGTTTGAATGCTAGTTTGAATTCACATGTTTCTTGATATGACCGTGCATAGTAGCATGTTGGACGATTGGGAAATTATCTGTAATTGCTGATATCAACAGGTTTATAGGAAGTACGACCCTTGAGAGTTTGTCTATAAGGACATGCAACTGTAAGAATCTAATGTGATCTTTGGATCTTAGTAGTTGATTAGTTGAATAAAAATATGGTTTTTTATGGTGATTCTCCAAACCCTTAGATCTTTTTTTTTATTTTTTTGGCACTTTATTTCAGTTCTTAGTTCTTAGTCAATACTCTCAAATCAGAATCTATTTTTCCATTTTAGCATTCAAATTTGGATTTCCACTCTTCTTTGCCCCGTCCCTTGGATCGATACCAATCTATAATATGTTGACTTAGTGCTTGCATCAATTGATAACCTGGTTAGAAGGTTAAACTCTAGGACTTTTCCTAGTGAGTGTTGCATGTACAATGACACACATCAATTTAGTGTCGTTTCTTTGGACAACACACATTATTTTCAGAACACGATCGCTTGTGTATACTTAGGATTTCTTATTTCTTTTCATAATTTTAGTTTGTTTCATAACTTTTAGTTAGTTTCATAATTTTCAATGTTTTTTATACTTTCTTATCATGTTCATAATATTGTTCCTTCTTTCTAGTTTATTTTATACTTTTTAGTTAATTCTATATTTTTTGGTTTTGTTATAACCTCTTAGTTTGCTTTCATAATTTTAGTCTTGTTTAATAATTTCTTTTATTATATTTTTGTAATTTTTTCCTACCTTATGAGAACCATTTTAGATGTGCTACTCCTCCTTCTGCTAAGTTTCCATTCTAGTAGTACTACTTTCCTAGCTTATTTTTGTTTTCTTAGTTTTCTTGATAAATTTTTCTTCTCCTTTTTCATGAAAATCATTGGCTTATCTTTTAGTAATCATACCAAATGGAATGGTCAGCACACTATGGTCCACAATGCAAATTGTGTGGTTATTATGACCATACATCCTTATATTATCCTAATGTGCCCCCTCCCATGGCAGTAGCACCTTATAGTATTGAGTCTCCTTATATTGATGGTTACAATACAAACCCACAATTTTTTAAGGCTATTATGACGAATTATGCTACTCCAATCAATATACTATTAAGGGGTGTTATGACCAACAAGCTTCTGGTGGGTATGGTGAGGATGGCCAAAATTTGGGGGGTATGAATATAATTGTAAAACTAAATACACTCCTCAATAGGATGAGTGACTTAGGGTCATGGAAAGGATAGTAGATGTATAATATGTTACATTATGAAACCGCTACAAGACCAGTCCATGAATCCAGATTGTCAAAATGTATTCCCTCATGTTATGTTGACACCTTACAATGTCGAGTCTTTTTACCAAGGTGGATGTAATTAAAATTACCATCCACCATCTTTTGGAAACTAATATGAGGAGCAATGCCACACACATCAATATGACGGGTACCGTAACCAAGATCATTATGGAGGGTATAGTGAGGATCGACAAAATTTGGGGGGGGGGGGGTATGAAACTAGTAATGAAACTCAATTCACTCCCCAACAAGAGGAACATCTTAGGGCCCTAGAGAGATCAGCAGTAGCACAATAGGCCACACTAGGAGAGAAACATGCGACACTAGAAAGATGACAAGGCTTGTTAGCTATCCTAGTAGAATCCCAATCACAGGAAACCCCCAAGATGTTAGAACGGCCCAACATAGTTCCTCCCAACAATGACGATGATTATCCCATTTTAATGTCATGTATATTGGATCCCACCAAGATAGCTCTTACCAATGAGTGGAAGTCTTCATGCAATGAGGATGTTGGTATTCTGACCTCTCTGTTAGAGGATTTACTACTGAAACATGAAAATTCTTAGTGCGAGAGTCATTCTTATCATGTATCGCCAACAACTCCTCCCATCCTTGACATAAATCCATATGTTATCATTGACCAATCCACTTGGGATGAACCTTTTCTGGATAATGAACCACCACCCTTCCAAGATAAATCAGTACATGTTTCTAGAGAAAGGCCCCTCTTCAATATCCTTACACACTACCACATCCAACTTCCTTTTCACATCCAGTTGGTCTAGAAGGGGAGACGCCATCCTTGGAAGAAGTACACATACCCCCTTTCTTTGTTTGCAAAAATGATATCCCCATATTAATTCCTCGTGAACCCTTAGAAACTTCTTACATAGAGGAACTTGAGCTACATGCTATATCAACAAAGAAACCTACCAATGTTGATTGCATGATTTTTTAGGAGAGCAAAAATAGTTATGGAATTGATTTAAATTCTTTTGTTTATTTCATGTCAACACCAATTCTCCTATATTCAAATCAATATGATGGGGGGAAATTGGGTCCTGATCCTCTTCTCGATTTCGTACTATATATGTTACCCTTCGGGAATCCGCCAATCTCCCCAAATCCACATCTATCTTCAAAATTTTCTTTGTTATTGAAGGAAGATTTGTGGATCCTATTGTAGGGACTGTGAGGTAAAAGGAAATATGAACGTCCCTTGAGCTTCCATGACCACTCAATCATTGGGTGCACTATAAAGCTCCAGTAATTAAGGTTCTGACATACACATTCCATTCTGCTGGACGTTTTTCAAATTACCAAGCCCCTTGGAGATCCCCACTCTTTTTGTCCCTCCATCCTGGATTTAAGTTTTGCTCAAAATGAGAAAAATTATAAATACAAAGTGGAGGAGGGTGGTACACACCTATTCCACCCCTTATCTTCACTTTTTATCTTTTGTTCTTTCATTTCTACATGTAGTTGCTTCTTGAAATTTCTATTGCTTATATTTTTCCTAGTTTTGCAATTCACTTGTATCTAGTTGAAAAAGATGAATAAATTCATATCATTGTAACCATTTGAACTCAATAAATCTTATATGCAAAAATTTTACAAATTGCCATGACTGAAAACACCATGTCACTTAGGACCCCAAAACTAGCATCACTCCTTGGAAATGTTGGCAAGCCATATGGAATCAAGTAGAATGATAATGTGTCAAAGTGCACTACAATCACTAAGATAATTATTCTAGAGTTTAATCCCTTTTCTACTTCCCAGTTAAGGTTAGTATAGAAAGGTTCATCCCATAGGACAACGTTTTTAAGGTTGCTAACTCTAATCCCAAATGTTTTGAAGAACTTTTTATTTCTTTTTGGCATTTTTATTTTTAGAACAGAAAGTAAAGATCGGATTTGGGTTTGGTGACTATCACTAAAGCAAGAAGGAAACGCAAGAATAAGATTGCACTTAACAAGAAATAAATTTTCCCTATCACAAGGAAAATTGAAATGATTGTTAACACAAATAAAACTATTATGAATGAAAAGACCGGAAAGTAAAGAGAGTTGATCAAATGGTGATTGGATCAAGTGATGGGAAATAAAGGATTTTAGGGGTTTTCACCACCTTAGCCTAGGCAAGAATGAACTAAATCTTTTAAAATGATGAATATGATGAAGGCAAGTGAATTAATTAAAACCCATAAAATATGGACTCTGCATGAGCCCATTGGTCCTGGTGCTCATGTTTCTTAGTTCATCATCCCAAAAGAGGAAGATCCATAGTCGTTTTAAAACCAAAACCTCTATGCAAATGGTTCTAGTGTTCTAAATCTGGGCTTCCATGGCCATTTCCACTCAGATTAACATATGACCAAAATGGCTATTTACTCAGATAGATCATTAGCTCTTAAAACCAAAAGCCATGTGAAGAAGTCATTCTTAAGGATTAAGTCGATTCAAACCATGTTTAAGGGGCTATTCCCCTTTTCTTCGATAGGAAAACTACTCGCTCATTCTTGTAGAGAAAAGGGAGATGGAGGAAAGAAGTGTTCTAGCCATAGTCTAGACTTATCAAAGGATTAGTTCCTAAGGCTAGAGACAATTAAATGGCTGACTCTTAATTCCTTTCTATGGTTTACAAAAGAAGAAGGAGAAGAAGACTGGATCTAAAAGCGAGCAAGGTAAAAGAAAAAAAATTAAAGGGAACACTTAGCTTGCAAATAATAGACTTTATTGATGAATAGAACTCAAGAACATAAGAACAATTGCTAAGAAATCATTTGTACAAAAGATGATGTCTAGTGAGGAGGAAGTGCCCCTCCTTTTATAGGAGAAGGAGTGGGCTTTTACAACTAGGGTTGTGGAAGAAAAGTGGTTTGCGACTAGAATTTTGAACTGGATGCGCACAGCCAACCTATCAGTTCAGGTGTGAGCCAATCGGTTGGGGCTGGGACAGGAAGAAAATGAGGGAAGGCAGTCAGCAACCCTAGTCTTTGGGTGGCGGCACGACTTTGACCTGCTCGGCTGGGGTGGGAGAACTCCCGCATTGGAGTTTGAAATGATTGTTTGGTTTTGAATGGAGCGCCTCTCTAAGGGGTGGCAGCTGGTTGGCTAAGGTAGCTGAGATGATTGGCTGAGGCAAGTGAGCCAGTTGTGTGGAGCAGATGAACCAATCGGCTCATGTTATGAATTTGCAAGATTTGCAAGTTTTTGGTGAGAATAAAGTTAAATTGTAATGAAAGGAAGTAGAGAGCAATTTATTTCTTTTCACTGGATAAATATAGAAATTTTTATTTGACAAGACTCAAAAGGCTATGAAAAGGGGTCCTAAATCAACAAGCATCAAAATACCGCAAACTTAAGCCTTTGCTTGTCCTCAAGCAATTAATATATCAAAATAATTTAGAAATTTTTTGAAACAACATCTTCATACTCCCTTAATTAGTAGTATCTTCTATCCTTTTCATGGCCAAGCAACCCATCTCCTAGAATCACAAAATACAAGCTCTATATTTCTCACAACAAATGTTTTTCATAACTTTCTCTTTCAAACCTATACTTCAAAAAAACAGTCTTAATCCTACTTCTGCTTCAACACTTGAAATTTTTTTTTGGCACGGGAATGAGAAAAGGTGAGGTGTGGAAGAAGGATCCCTCCTCTATTCGACTCAGGATTTTAAATTCATGGATTTTTGCCCCTATTACATTAATGAGGGGTGTGGAGGAATGATCCCTCCTTTATTCGAATCGGGATATTGACCACAAATATTTTTTGTCTGCTCTTTTTTGGTATATTTTGGCGGTACGCCCCTATTAAATTTATAAGGGGCATGAAAGAAGGGAGAGAGGAGGAGAATTCCACCTCGGACTTAGGGTTTGACGAGCATATTATTTTCATGTGCAATAATTTTTTTAGTGTTGTTGCATTAGTAAGAAAAATCGTGTAAATACACTATATGAGAAAGATTGATCAGTTAATCTAATGCTAAAGATAAGAAAGTTTGCATTTGATACTATTCGATACTCTAAGGCTTGCCATCTTTTCCAAGAATATTACTAATTTACGTACAGAGAACTTGGTATTTTCAGAAAAGAAATGAAAATTTTGAACAACTTTGTGAAATAAAGATTTATCTAATTTTTGAAAAAGAAGATACATCAATTGGCCGACTAGGTAAAGGCCAAAGTTTGAAAAGGAAAAATGTAATAAATTTAGAAATAAAAAAGTAAAATGCTAAAAGGGAGATAAGGGATGGAACACATACCACCCACCCCCACCCCGGACTTAGAGTTTTGCTCATCCCGAGCAAACCCTTAGACTGAGATGGAGGGAAGAAAATCATTGTGTTGGTGGATACTGCTGGTGGTAGGAGTAGTAATTTCCCCAGTAAGGGGAGTGGGGATCTGGGTAGGCCTATTGGGCCCCATACTCCTCGTAGGATGGGTAGCTAGGGGAATAGTGGATGCAGTCCACATGCCAAGACTCCTGTGAATGATGCATGTGATACATGTGGTTGAGCTAGTGGCCCTGGCACTGCTGCTCGCACTGAATCTCATCCAGCTACTGCTGGACCTCGTAGAACTTATAGGCGCCTACATCATCATCAGGTCATCGCCTGGTGTGACGGTGGGGTGGTGGTTGTGGACCAGAGGCATCATTATGAGCCTATAAAGAAATGCTCCTCATGTGGGCCTGTAGCTCGGGGATGTCATCTGGGTCTGGGTTCTCCGGACTGTACCTCTCGATGTGTCCTGGTAGATCGGTAAGCTTGTAAATAAGGTTTGCTGCTACAAATCATGCATGCATGAGAAGTTGTAAAACCTCATGTGAATCCTTGAAGAGAAGGTAGTATACACCATTGGCACCCAAGCGAATGAACTTGCTAGTTTTTAGGTAGTAACTGATGATCAGGTGGTTTTTGAGAGGGAGTGGTGTGAAAGGAATGTGGGTGTAGCCAAGAAAGATGGTAAGATGGGTGAAAAAATGTCCAATGAGGAAGGATGATGAGGTGGTACGACTGGCTTGGGTGTTGAAGTGTTCTAGAATGGCATTCCCCCACTTGAAGGGTTCTTCATTCAAGAGGCACCAAAAGGCATAGAGTTCAACATAGGTAATGGCTCCCTGAGTACCTTCTCTACTGAAAATGGTGCAAGCAAGGATGTGATGGAGGTAGCAGATCACCAGTTTGTGAATGTTGGGGGCCCTGGGCCCACTAGGAAGGCGGGGCATGAGGTCGGTGATCTCAGTCCAGAACTTCTCAGTCATACCGGTCGGGGTAGGAATCATGGGGTCCCTTGTCACATGCTCTTGTTTACATCGTGTAGATCGTGGACCATCCAATATTCTTTGGACAGTCAAGACTTTGTCTTCTAGCGCCAGTAGGAAAAGTTTTGCTTGTGTGAACAGTTAGTCGGCTTGGACATATGTGTTTTCTCAAATTTCTCACTCGATTCTTTGTCTTTTTCCATGATTCATTTCATTCTGTGATCGGGAGAAGTTTCTGCACAAAGTGATCCTAAACTCCTTACCTATCCCTCTATATAACTGAAAGCTCCAAATCATCTTCTCTACCCGCCTTCCCTTCCTAGTTGCAGGAGCTTCCTCGACAATACATACCTTCTTCCAAACACCTAAACCTCTGTGTTACACCGCCTTTGGTCATCCTCCCATTCCAATTTCCTTTGAAACAACATGTGATTCCACCGCTTGCTTGGCCCTCTCTTCTCTAAAGCTCGGCTCACCGCCAAGGTATTTCACTACCTCAAACAAATTATAGCTCGGGTATAGTTCGTTGTTCCCCATTCTTTCCATTCTTCATCCCATATTATAGTTCTTTTGTCTATGTCGATTTTCCCTAAATCTCACCAAGTCTAGCTTGGCTTCTTCTCACGGCCATGGCATTGAGCTTGGGAAGTCAAGAACCCTTTTCATGAACTTCCCATCTTCCCCTCATCTTCCAGTTTGTTTTGTTTTTCCCTCCAAGGGTAAATCTGTCTTTTCACGCCCTCATTTTCTCCCTTGACCACACATGGGTTTTTTTTTCATTGACTCAGGTTTGACCCAGTCCCACTAGCAGTCGCCCATTGGGCCACTCAGCCATATGCCTTTTTTAGAGTTTATGATTGGCCGATTTTTGAAAATCAATAACGAATTATTTACTGGTCAGAAAAATATGGATAAATACTTGTTGGAATTAGAAAAATAAGATGTGTAATGATATTAGTTTTGATTAGTAAATATAATGTTTAATAACATGTGATTTCAATGGATCTAATTAAATAGGAATTAACTTGTAAATTGATAACTAAATATTTATAAGTTAGAAAAATATAATAAAAATATGTTTTGAGTTTAGAAAAGTATAACCTAAAATATGGCATAGTTTTCATAGCCTAATTCACCAATAATAAAAACACAATTTTAAGGGTTTGAATAATTAATGGAATCCTAACCCTAATTCCACATATATGCATCATAAGTTCTTTGGAAGCCTAGGCTTGGACCTAGAAGTGACTTTGGTATTTGGACTCTGAAGTTGAGGTATGTTGGATCCCCTATTCATCTATATTAAGAAATTCACCTATCTTATCTTTTGACTTTAGCCTACACATATGTATGTTCTCTTGATATCATGGTTCATGTGAACTATCTTGCTTGTTATGGACTTGGATATTCTCTTGATATCTATCTTGTGCCTTGGTGCATGTTTGTCTTATATTATGATATGTGTCCACTTTGAAGTGGATGATTATATGCTTGTGTTGTCCATTGTGTGATATGGCAACATTGTATAAATATGACTTTACTTTCTACTTGCCTCTACATTTTACATGCTATGTGATTCAGTAGCACTAGAGTAGTGTAATTGCATTAGTTTTTGTTTATGGTAGATGTGTTATTTCCTGCCGAGTAGATATGATATTTCTTGCTCTTTTGGGACAAAAAGGAACCTCATACCCAGGGTTTTCAAATTTATGAGGGTTGGCCCATTTTGTATATATTTGGGAGATTGGAAGTATTCCTTTCTCTGTCAGGTTTGAAGTTTATGTGACTTGGCCGCCATTGTCATTTATATTGTTTCGGGCTATGCTTATCTCACATGCATGCAGGTTGATGATGTTTATGATGGGTTATATGCCCAAATTGATGATGGGTTATGTGCCTAAATCTTGATATGTGCTTATGTGGCACTACTTTATTGTTTTGTTTATGGCAAGTATCTTCTTTTGTTATGTGGTGATATTTCTTATCTTTGATGGCCTCTTTTGGGGTAGTCCTTATCTCTTGCATGGGAAACCTTTTGACTTGATCTTCCTTATTATTTATAATTGCTCAATTTCCTATTTAGTATGCACATACCAGCCTTTGTTGATGTTTTCTTTTCTTCTCTTCTTGCTGGGGTATGCTTCCAACCCTAGGTGAAGTATATGGTGGACATGGCATAGACATGGACATATATTGAGAATTTAAGGCTTGGAGATGATCTTGAGGTGATTTAGATTTCCTCTACAAGGATCCTTATGATGTAAGTTTAAGATGTTACCTTGTTTTATAATTGAATATAGTCATGTTTTATTCCGCTACTATACTTTGGTTGTTTTGTATACCATTAATAAAGATTTGAAAATTTTACACCCACTCCAAGAATACCTTTGAAGTGTGTTTGTATTTGAGGTTCTATTGTTCAAATTTTTAGTAGGGAGTGGTTCCCCTCTGGTATCCCACTCCTTACAACATGGTATCAGAGCCCATGGTAGTTAGAATCTAACTATTTCAATTTTGTCTCCCTAATTTGAAATATTATCTTGCATAGTTGCCCACTAGGTGAGATTTTCACCCTAGAATTGATATATGATTAAATATGTGATGAGGTTTAGGAGATCTTATCCTATCATATAGATTGACTATGATTTGAATCTATTGAAGCATTAAGGTTTGACTTGAGGATGAAATTAAGTTATGAGGAGATAGTAGGATAAGAAGTCCTAATATTGAAATATTGTGACTTAGTTTTTGCATTGAATTTTGGCCAACTTGTTGGTTTTACTTCACAATGTTTCTTATCAGAAAAAAAAAAATTTCATTATACTACTATATGTACAAAAAATTTCTCATATTCTCTCGATGATTTCCTGAACTATGTCACAATAAAGAGATATGTGAGGTTTTCTATAGAAGCCCTAGAATTAGTTGGCATACAATTCTAACCCTAGTTTTGACTTTGGAGTTGTGACTAGGATTGATATAAAGGTGTAGTTGACCTACCCTATGACTTTTGATTGTTGATGCAGGGTTGATAGGTTAGAGACACAAGGACTTAAAACTCCACCCTAGATGGTATGACTATTAGTTGGATACATGAATAATATAAATCTCTAAAACTTTCACAACTAAAAGATATGTGTGTAACCCTAAATGTTATTTAGTTTGACTTGTTAGGTTAAACCTTTTAAGGGGTGGAGAGTAGTTGGTTTTTTATTTTTATCTATAGATTTTGAGGATGAAATCCTTTTAAGAAGTGGAGTGATGTAAAATACCAAATCTAGAACCCTACCCTAGAGCTTTGATATTTAGGGTTTGACCAAACAAGGTTGAGGTTAGAATGATCCTAATAATCTAATACATGAATAATGTAATCTAATGTCTTAGGTGATAATATTATGATAAAGAACTTAATTGAATAAGTAATTAAGATAATGAGCCACTAATGGGCCATATGACATATCTCCTGAAAAGAAATCCAAAAAGTGAAATCTGAGTTTAAAATCGTGTTCCTTGGGTTCCAATTGCCTTGGGAGTCAAGTTTCACATTATTCACATAATAATAATTCATTTAATTCAAATTGGAAAAGAAGATGTGAAGTTTTTCCCCAAAATATCAAATAAAATAATAAATGACTCCAAAGAGGAAAATAATCTTGGATTCGTAATCTACATAATAAATTTAGCCTTTGGGTGAACTTTCATCCATATTAGAGAAAGTTTGCTTAAAAGGTGACATTAAGAGAGAAAAAGTGTGTAGAACCTTCAAATTAATAAATAAATATACAAACAACTCTAATATGTAAAATTCATGGCAAATTCATATCCAACACATTAAATATGACTTGTGGGTCAAGTTTCATAAAATTTGGAATACCTAATGTCATTAATGGAGGAAAGAAAAAATGAGATTTGATTTATTTAACCCATTAGAAGTTTCCAAACGACAAAACTAAGTGTATAACCAGAATCTACATACCTTAATTGGCCTTTGTGTTGAATTTCACTTAATTTGGAGGTAGTTTGGACCCTCATGTGAAGAGAGAGAGAAATGGAAATAATGCATGTATTTCACTTTATTAAATTTTCTATTTGGATAAGGTTTTTGTTGATTTTATTAATGTCACGTGATTTCCTAAAGTCCCCTATCATGTGCTCTTCTTTACATCACGTGGATCATGGACCGTCCAATATTCTTTGGACGGTTGAGATTTTGTCTTCTAGATCCAATAGGAAAAGGTTTGCTCACGTGAACAGTTAGTCGGCTTGGATAGATGTGTTTTCTCAGATTTCTCACTCGATTCTTTGTCTTTTTCCATGATTCATTTTGTTTTGTGATTGGGACAATTTTTTGCACAAAGTGATCCCAAACTCCTAAAATATCCCTCTATATAACTAAAACCCCCAAATCGTCTTCTCTACCCTTCTTGTCCACCTAGTTGTAGGAGCTTCCTCGACAATACGTACCTACTTTCAAACACCTAAACCTCTATGCTACACCTCCTTTGCTCATCCTCCCATTCCAATTTCCTTCAAAACTGCATGTGATGGTGTTACTTGCTTGGCCCTCTCTTCTCTGAAGCTCGCCCCGCCGTCGAGGTATTTTACTACCTGGAAAAAATTATAGCTCGGGTATAGTTTGTTGTTCCCCGTTGTTTTAGTTCTTCATCTCATATTCGAGTTCTTTTGTCTATGTTGATTTTCTCCAAATCTCGCCAGGTCTAGCTTGGCTACTTCTCGCGGCCATGCCTTGGAAGGCAAGAACCCTTGTCATGAACTTCCCATCTGCCCCTCATCTTTAAGGTTAAATATGTCATTTCACGCCCTTGTTTTTCTCCCTTGACCGCACGTGGATTTTTTCCTTGACTTGGATTTGACCTGGTCCACTGGCAGTCGCCCATTGGGCCACTCAGCCATGTGGCTTTTTTAAAAGATTTGATTGGTCGAATTCCAAAAATCAATAATGAGATATTTACTGGTCAAAAAAATATGGATAAATACTTGTTGGAATCAAAAAAAAGACCTATCTAATGATATTAGTTTTAATGAGTAAATCCAATGTTTAATAACATCTGATTTCAATGGATCTAATTAAATAGGAATTAACTTGTAAAATTTATAACTAAATATTTATAAGTCAGAAAAATATAATAAAAATATGTTTTGAGTTCAAAAAGGTATAACCTAATATATGGCATAGTTTTGATAGCCTAATTTACCAATAATAAAAAGGCTATTTTTAGGGTTTAAATAATTAATGGAAACCTAACCCTAATTCCACATATAGGCATCATAGGTTCTTTGGAAGCCTAGGCTTGGACCTAGAAGTGACTTTGGTCTTTAGACTCTGAAGTTGAGGTATGTTGTATCCCCTATTCATCTATATTGAGAAATTCACCTATCTTATCTTTTGACTTTAGCCTACACATATGTCTGTTCTCTAGATATCATGGTTCATGTGAACAATCTTGCTTGTTATGGACTTGAATATTCTCTTGATATTTGTCTTGTGCCTTGGTGCATGTTGGTCTTATATTATTTTATGTGCCCACTTTGAAGTGGATGTTTATATGTTTGTGTTGTCCATTGTGTGATATGTCAACATTGTATAAATCTAACTATACTTTCTACTTGCCTTTACATTTTACATTCTATATGATTCAGTAGCACTAGAGTTGTGTAATTGCATTGGTTTTTGTTTATGGAAGATGTGTTATTTCTTGCCGAGAAGATGTGATATTTCCTGCACTTTTAGGACTGATATGAACCTCGTACCCATGGTTTTCAACTTTATGAGGATTGGCCCATTTTATATATATTTGGGAAATTGGCAATATTCCTTTCTCTATCAGGTTTCAAGTTTATGAGACTTGGCCGCCATTGTTATTTATATTGTTCTAGGGCTATGTTTATCTCACATGCATACATGTTGATGATGTTTATGATGGGTTATGTACCCAAATTGATGATGGGTTATGTGCCCAAATCTTGATATGTGCTTATGTGGCACTACTTCATTGTTTTGTTTATGGAAAGTATCTTCTTTTGCTATGTGGTGATATTTCTTATCTTTTATGCCCTCTTTTGGGGTAGTCCTTATCTCTTGCATGGGAAGCCTTTTAACATGATGTTCCTTTTTCTTTAGAATTACTCAATTTCATGTTTAGTATGCACATACCAGCCTTTGCTGATGTTTTCTTTTCTTCTCTTCTTGTTGGGGTATGCTTCCACCCTAGGTGAAGGATATGGTGGACATGGCATAGAAATGGACATATATTGAGAAGTTAAATCTTGGAGACAATCCTGAGGTGGTTTAGATTTCCTCTACAAGGATCCTTATGATGTAAGTTCAAGATGTTACCTTGTTTTATAATGGAATATAGTCATGTCTTTATTTTGTTGTTATACTTTGGTTGTTTTGTATACCATTAATAAAGATTTGAAAATTTTTATCCACTCCAAGCATACCTTTGAAGTGCGTTTGGATTGGAGGTTCTGTTGTTCAAATTTTTAGTAGGGAGTGGTTCCCCTATGGGATCCCACTCCTTACAGTCACTCCATACAATAATCTAACCAGTAATCATCGCAACTATCAAGGATGAAAGAAGTGAACAGTTAGGCAGAAATCTCCAAATTTTCTCCAAAAATCTAGATCTTGCAACTGGAGTTTCCTTGGGAACAGTGATACTGGTAGAAGATAGACAAGAACTCAAGAGTGAGATCATTTTGCACAGAGGTAACATGGTAAGGAAAGAATAGAATTTGGTTTTTGTAGAGAATGTTGTTGATGGCTTCACGGATTTCTATGGAGTCGAGGGTAGTGCCACATGCCCAACGGGGGAGGGAAACACCTATAGAAAACAAATCTTCATAATGTTTGAGGTGTTCGGTGTTGGTGAACTGGACATAACTGCTAGGAATGGGGGCTATGCGGGGTGGACAGGGGGTAGTGGAATCTAGGTCATTGTTCGCCTTCTGGTTATTCTCTGTCTCACGGAGAAGAGCCTCTGCATCATTGATGTCATTGAGCATTTCCTCATTAAGCTCGGGGAAGGACTCACCGATGGACCTGAATCCCATAATGGGATCTAAATCAGCAAGGTGGGTCCCGGGAGGAAGAGGCAGTGGACTTCCCTTTATTCTTGTAGAATCGGTTGAACATGTCTATTGTGGAGTGCAAGTCGATCATCTGGAACAGTGAGCCAATCAGTTGGGAAAGGTCAGGTGGGCAACTCAAACTTGAGACGGTCATTTTGTAGGCTGAAGAAGGGGGAAGTGGTGCTTGCTGCTATGGATCAAGGTTAAAAGGGATACAGGCTGGACAAGAAGTTTAGATCCTAGGCGCTCAGCTAGCAAGGCAAGGATGGAGGTAGAGAGGGCGTGAGACGAGCGGCTCACAGAGCAAGTGAGGCGAGCATGGCGGGGCAGAGGTGGTCAACCGAGCAAGTAATGTGATCGATCGGCGTAGGAGCCGTTCGGCTTCCATTGTGCGAGGGGCTTCTAGTGAGGCGGTCAGTCGATTGGGGAAGGTCAGGTGGGTGGCTTGTTGTGGGGAACCTTCTCACGGCTCGCAACGGCTCACAGAGTGGGTGAGGTGAGCGGCTCAATTCACTGTCAGTCAGCTGAGAAGGCAAAGTGAGTGGCTCGCTTGACCACTGGTCGGCTGAGGAGGCAAAGCTCATGTGGGTGAGAGCTTAGGTGGTGAGAGAGGTAGCTAGGTTTAGAGAAGAAAAGGATGAGGGTGAAGCTCGTTGCGGAGGAGGTCATATAGCCATGTGAGGGTGCCTAATCGATCGATCGGTGAAGGAGTTGTTCGGATCATTGTGTTGATCAGTACAGGTGGAGGGTGGAATATGATGTGTCGGGGCACCTCATGTTCAACCAACGGTCGGCTCGATGCGTGGGGGAGGGGTCGGGTGGCTGGGCGGCTTGAGGGATTCTTGATTGGATTGAACTGATCGGTTGAGGGGCCAAACGACTGTTTGGGCTGTAGAAGGGGGCGCAGTTCAGGAATCCTGAACTGATCGGTTGGCATGGTGAGTCAATCGGTTGGCTTGTTAGAGAAAAAGGAAATGGAATAGGACGAAATAACAAGGTAAAGAAAATGCAATAGAAGGAAGATAGGGTTGGGTTTCCTCCTAACAAGCACCTTGTTTTATGTCGGAGGCTCGACAGATGAGAGACCAGTTTATTGAGATTCTGGGGGAGGTTGAGGGTCAGTCAAGTTAATATCTTCCAAGGATGAGTGTTTATTGGTATCTGAAGCGACAAGGTCTTCAGTGGTTATGTATCTTTTGAGTCGATGCCCATTAACCTTAAATTCACCCAAAACTTTATCCCAAAGAATAAAGGTACCATGTGGATAGGAACACCTAACGAGGTAGGGACCATACCACCTGGTTTTAAGCTTTCTAGGGAAAAGCCTTAGTCTAGAATTAAACACTAGAACCTGGTCACCAACTCTAATGTCCCTACGCTTGATGTGATTATCATGCCATAATTTAGTTTGGTCCTTGTAGATTATCGCATTTTCATAAGCTCTCATTCTAAGTTTTTCTAGTTCATTCATTTGGAGAAGACATTTTTCTCCAGCTACAGAAAGGTCAAAATTCAGGCTTTTGATGGCCCAACTGGCCTTGTGTTCTAATTCTATTGAAAGGTGGCATGATTTTCCATAAATCAGCCTGAAAGTGGTGGTGCCCATGGGTGTCTTGCAGGCGGTTTGATATGCCCACAGAAAGTCATTGATTTTCAACTCCCAATCTTTTCTAGCGCAACCAAAAAATTTCTCTAAAATGGATTTGATTTAGCTATTGGATACTTCAACCTACCCACTAGTCTGAGGATGGTAAGGAGTGGAAACTTTGTGGTAGACCCTATATTTCTTCAATAAGTCCTCAAAACTTTTCTATAAAAAAATGGGATCCCTCATCAGAAATGACGGTGTGTGGGACTCCATATCTAGGGAAAATAATGTCTTTAAAGAGTTTCTTTACAGGTTTGGAATCACAAGTTTTAGTGGGTACAACTTCAACCAAATTGATTGCAACGGATATGTAGGCAAACCCATAAGGAAATGGGCCTATGTAGTCGATTCCCCAAACGTCAAAAATTTCTAATTCTTGCCAAGGTTTAGGGGCATTTGGTCACGCATGGAAATGTTACTCGTACTTTGACATTGGTCACATGAGATAACATAATCATATGAGTCTTTGAAGATGGTGGGTGAATAGAAACCACACTGTAGGACTTTCCTGGTTGTTTTCTGGGAACTCATGTGTCCACCATAGGGGCCAGAGTGACATTGTTCCAGAATGTTAGTGCTTTCTTCTTGGGATACACAGTGACAATACAGACCACCGGCACAAAGTCTAAACAGATAAGGTTCATCCCAATAATAGTTTTTGACGTCATGTAAAATTTAGCTTTAGAATGTCCTTGTACTCAGGGTGCAATACATCAGCAGCTAAATAATTTACAAAATTGGAAAACTAAGAAAATTGGGCGTCTACCTTAAGTAGTTGGTCATCAGGAAAAGATTCATTTATCAGGGTTTCATCGATTGGGTTATAGCTAAGTCAACTTAGGTGATCAGCCACGACATTTTTAGACCCCTTTTTGTTAAGGATCTCTAGATCAAACTCCTGCAATAGCAAAATCCATCTTATGAGTCTGGGTTTGGCATCCTTTTTGGTCATGAGATAGCAAATGGATGCATGATCACTGTAAACAATAACTTTAGAGCCAACTAAGTATGAGCAAAATTTATCAAATGCATAGACAATGGCTAGCATTTCTTTTTCGGTGACAGTGTAATTTTGCTGAGCTTCATCTAAGGTCTTGGATGCATAGTATATGACATGATGTTTCTTATCAATCCATTGTCCTAAGATGGAACTTACAGCATCATCACTAGCATCACACATAATTTCAAATTGTAGGGCCCATTCTGGTGCACGAATGATTGGTGGTTGTGAGAGAATTTTTCAAACATAGAAAGCTATCCATGCATGCCTTGTCAAAATGGAAAGGAACCTCTTTTTGAAGAAGATTTGTGAGTGTCAAAATGGAAAGACACCTCTTTTTTAAGAATATTGGTGAGAGGTTTTGTGATTTTGGTAAAGTCACAGATGAATTGCCAATAGAAACTGGCATGTCCTAAGAAGGCTCGGATGTCTTTGACTGAGGTTGGGGGTGGAAGCTTGGTGCTAACTTCAATTTTTGCTTTTTCAACTTCTATTCCTTGGTTGCTTACCTTGTGGCCAAGAACGATGCCCTCCTTAACCATGGAGTGACACTTTTCCCAATTAAGGACAAAGTGTGACTCAATACATATATCAAGAATAAGGGAGAGATTTCTAAGGCTTGAATCAAAGCTATCTCCATAGACAGAGAAGTCATCCATGAACACTTCCATGACGATTTCGGTCAATCCTACAAAGATGGTTGACATACACCGTTGGAAGGTGGATGGTGCATTGCACAAGCCAAAGGGCATTCGTCTAAAAGCATAGGTGCCAAAGGGACATATGAAGGTGGTTTTCTCTTGATCATCAGGATGGATAGGAATCTGATAAAATCCTGAGTATCCATCTAGATAACTGAAGTATAGTTGATGGGCTAAGCATTCAAGAACTTGGTCTAGGAAGGGAAGTGGGAAGTGGTCTTTCCTAGTTGCTTTGTTGAGCTTCCTATAGTCAATACACATTCTCCACCATGTGACAGTGTGAGTGGGAATGAGCTCATTATTCTCATTTCTAATGACAGTGGTCTCTCCCTTTTTGGGAACAACTTGAACTGGGCTGACTCATGGGGAATCGGAGATGGGGTAGATGATTCCTACAGTTAAAAGTTTGATCACCTCTAGACGGGAAAATTCCTTCATGTTTGGGTTGATTTTTCATTGTGGATCTCGAGAAGTTTTGTTGTATTCTATCATTGGGATTTTGTGAATGCAGATGGATTGATCTATTCCAACTAGATCTGTCATTTTGTACCCCAAGGCAGCTTCTCTTTTCCTAAGTTCACCCATAAGTTTGTTTTCTTGTTCAAGGGTAAGGTCAGAATTTATGATAACATGGTACAATTATTATTCATCAAGAAAGATATATTTCAAACCAATGGGAAGATTCTTCATTTCTAGGGCCTTGGGTGGTTCAGACTTTTCTTCCACGATAAAGATCATTTTAAGGTCCTCAATTTCAGCATTAGGGATCTCCTCAAAATTATCTAAATGAGCCTTACATTGATCTAATTGTTCATTGTCAAAATCACATTCAGAGGGGGTTTTGAGGGTTGTGTGTAGGGGGTCATCAACTAACTCCCATTCCTTCCTCAGTTGGGATAATTTATCAATGCAATCAAGGAGGTAGACCTCTTCTTAGAAACTAGGCCCCTTCATGCTTTCAAACACCCTAAACTCTAGAGTTTGCTTCCCTAATCTTAACAGAACAATACCAGCCTCAACCTCAATCAAGGCTCGGGTTGTGGATAAGAAAGGACATCTGAAAATGAGAGGGTAACATAAATCTTATTTTATGTCCATGATCACAAAGTCACAAGGGACATAGGCATCTTTCCCAACCTTAACTGGAATGTCTTCTATGATTCACATGGGTTTGGTCATGGATGAGTCTGCCACTTGGATGGTCATGGATGTGGGTAACATGTCATTGAATCCTAGTCTTTTGCAAAGGTTGTAGGGAATGATGGATATATTGGCTCCTAAATCATCTAGGCCCTTTCTACAAGCATCCTATTCCAAAATAACCAGGGTCCTTCTATTTTTTAGGCATTTTACTTTGGATTATGTTTGAAGTGGTCCTAGCAGGTTTAATAGTCTTATATTCTTCAGTAGCATACTTCCTACTCAAAAGGGATTTCATGTATTTGGACCAGGCAGGCATATATGTCTGCCAAAGCATCAAGAAAGGGAATGTTGAAATGTAATTTTTTCATAGCATCCCTAAATTTCAAGAAGCAGGCGTCAAGCCTTGTTTGTTTAGGCGGGCTTGGTAGGGAGGTCGTAGTTTCTAGATTGGTTCTTCGACTTCTTCTTGAGGGGGGTCATGGATGGTTGGTTTATGTGTAGCTTCAGGTTCGAAAACTATCATGTCCTCATCCTCGAATTCTAGAGGTGTGGCTAAAGGTTTTTCTGGAGGGGGAGGGGAGTTCACTTTTCCTGAACGAGTGGAGACAACCTTGAGTTGTTCGGGATGTTTGGGGTTGTTTTCAGGATGCCCAACAAAAGTGTTGACAGGGGGTTTCTGTTGGGCGAACATGCGATCTAGTTGGGCGTCAGTCGCCTTTTGATGAGCTTGTTGGTCAATGATGATTTTTTCCAAGGCAGCTATCCTTTCATCAACTGAGGGAGTGGTAGTAGGAACATTCGGTGGTGGTTGAGGAGGTGGCTGATTAAGATTTTGAGGGGGGGAGGTTCAATTTTTGAAATTTTTGTCCTTGATATGGTGGTCGGTTTGGGTGATTGCCTCAGTAGTTCCCTTGGTTTTCAAAGTTCCTTTGATTGTTTTATGGGAAACCAAGTGGTGCTCATTTATTGCTTTGAGGGTAGGGAGGCCTTTTTGGGATTGGAGTTGGCTAGAGTTTTCAGCACGTGCAAGGTTCCCATATTGGAATCTAGGATGGTTTCTAGTTTGATTGTGATTGTAGTAACTCGGGCCAGGTATGGTGTGAATAGAGTTTAGGTCCTCAAATTGTTGTCCAAATTCAGGTTGCATGGGAGTGTTATAAAGGCATTGGAAGTGTAAGGTGGTGTGATCATATCCTTGACAGATGCTACAAAGAGAGTCTACAGCTTTTATTTGTTGGGGTTACTCTCGGGTAACTCTATATAGGTGCCTAGGGATGACTCTAACCGATCTTATTTTAGAGTAATTAATTTAAGGCTTTTTGTTATGCTTTGGATATTAAGATCAACTTCAGCCTTGGCTACCTTAAGGATTCCACCAATTACCCTTCTAGCCTTTGTTTCCGAAGCACGTTTAACCACCTCCCATGCATTGGTCAGACTTTGGTGCATGAAATTTCCTCCAGATGAGGAATCAAGAAAAAATTTGGTATCATCATCAACACCACGATAAAATATTTCTATGAGTTGGGAATAAGAGATGCCATGATGAGGGTACTTCCTAAGTAAGTCCTTGAACCTTTTCGAAGCTTCTCCTAGGGATTCTTCTGGGGACATAGAAAAGTGAGTGATTTGTCCCCTGATTTCATAGGTGACAGAAGGAGGGTAAAATTTCTCAAGAAACTTATTTTGTAGAACCTCCCAAGTTGTGACATGTTCCTCACTCTCCATGGTGTTGTACCAGCTACTAACTTGGCTAGTGAGAGAGTATTTGAACAATCTAAGGTGGATGGCATCTTCAGAGAAGCCTTGGAGTTTGTTCAAAGACCAAAGGTCAATGAACCTTTGAAGATGATCTTGGCAACTTTCCCCATTGTTTCCAGAGAATGGGTTTTCTTGGATCATGGTGATCCATTAAGTTCAGATCTCGAATTGGGGGGCAACAATGTGAGGAGGCATGACTGGGTGTTGGGAATAAGAAGATTTGGGAATAGAAAAATCTTTTAATTGTTTTTTCCTTTCAGCTTCCCTCCTATTGGCCTCTAGAGTTTCTTGTTCAACCATTTAGGCTGCTCACAAAGCGGCTTCTCTAGCCACTTGGTTGGCTAAGATGTGCTCTCTTTGAGCAGCTAGACCCTAGTTGATCCTATGAGCAACTTCCTCTTCATCCATCCTAATTCAATTTTAATTGCTTAGACGGTGAAAAGTTCTATCTATCTCAGAATCAAACGATTGAAAATAAACATTCGAGTGTCGCATACACAAAATAAGTAGTTAATCGTGTGTAGGAAAAAATGGACTGCTGGAATGGAAACTCGATAGAAAAAGGAGTAGCACTTCCGAAATGTTACTCAGAAGGCATAAAAGAATGAAAAAAAATCAAAAGTTTTGGGGGTTCGAGAAACAATATGTTGTCCCCGACAACGACGCCAAATTGATAATGCATCAAAGTGCACTACAATCACTAAGATAATTATCCTAGAGTTTAATCCTTTTTCTACTTCCCAAATAAGGTTAGTATAGAAGGGTCAATCCCACAGGACAATGTTTTTAAGGTTGTTAACTCTAATCCCAATTATTTTGAAGAACTTTTTATTTATTTTTGGTATTTTTATTTTTAGAACAAAAAGTAAAGATCGAGTTTGGGGTTGGTGACTATGACTAATGCAAGAAGGAAATACAAGAATAAGATTGCACTTAACAAGAAATAAAATGTGCCATGTCACAAGGAAAATTGAGATGATTGTTAGCACAAATAAAACTATTATGAATGAAAACACTGGAATGTAAAGAGAGTAGATCAAACGGTGATTGAATCAAGTGATGGGAAATCGAGGCTTTTAGGGATTTTCACCACCTTAGCCTAGGAGAGAATGAACTAAATCCTTTAAAATGATGAATACAATGAAGACATGTGAATTAATCAAAATCCACAAAAGATGGACTCCACATGAGCCCATTGGTCCTAGTGCTCATGTTTCTTAGTTCATCATCCCAAAAGAGGAAGATCCACAGTCGTTTCAAAACCTCTATGTGAATGGTTTTAGTGTTCTAAATATGGACTTCCATGGTCATTTTCATCTGAATTAACATATGACCAAATCGAATAATTACTCTGATAGATCAGTAGTTCTTAAAACCAAAAGCCATATGAAGAAGTTGTTCTTAAGGATTAAGTCCATTCAAACCATGGCTAAGGTGTTATTCCCCTTTGCCTCGATAGGAAAACTACTCACTCATGCTTGTAGAGGGAGATGGAGGAAAGAAGTGTTCTAGACATAGTCTAGACTTATCAAAGGATTAGTCCTTAGGCTAGAGACAATTAAATGACTGACTCTTATTTTGTTGCTCCGGTCTACAGAAGAAGAAGGAGAAGAAGACTAGATCTAAAAACAAGCAAGGTAAAAGAACAAAAATTAAAGGGAACACTTAGCTTGCAAATAATAGACTTTATATATGAATAGAACTCAAGAACATAAGAACAATTGCTTGGAAATCCTTCATAAAAAAGATGATGTCTAGTGAGGAGGAAGTGCCCCTCTTTTTATAGGAGAAGGAGGGGGATTTTACAACTAGGGTTGTGGAAGAAAAGAGGTTGGCGACTGGAATTTTGAGTTGGTTGTGCACAGTCAATCGATCAGTTCAGGTGTGAGCCGATTGGTTGGGGTTGGGGAAGGCGGGAAATGAGGGAAGGCAATCAGTAACCCTAGTCTTTGGGTGGCGGTGCGACTTTGACCCGCTTGGCTGGGCGGGAGAACTCCTGCTCTATATTTTCAAATTATCATTTGAATTTGAATGGAACGCCACTCTGAGGGGTGGCAGTCGGTTGGCTGAGGCAGCTAAGACGATCAGATGAGGCAAGTGAGCCGGTCATGTGGAGCAGATGAACCGATCGTCTCATGTCCTGAATCTGCAAGATTTGCAAGTTTTTAGTGAGAATAAAGTTAAATTGTGATGAAAGGAAGCAGATAGCCATTTATTTCTTTTCACTAGATAAAGATAGAAATTTTCATGTGACAATACTTTAAAAGGCTGTGAAAAGGGGTGCTAAATCAGCATGCATCATAGAACCAAACACAAACTTTCTCTATCTTAAATTGTAGATTAACTTATCATAAATCTTGTATGATGTGTTGAGATGATGGTGGTATGCTTCCCCCTCCTCAATTCTTCAATCCCCATTGTACTTAGTGGGGGCATACCATCAAAAGATGCCAAAGATCAAACAAAATGTTGTCAATGTAATTGCAATCCATGAATACAATTCTCAAGTCAAATAGATGATGGAACATCGTCTTTTTTCCACACCTCCTTCATCTTGTTCCTATGAAAAAACTCTCAAAAAGAAAATATGGGAGTGTAAAAGAATAAGTGTGATGAAAATTGTTACTTACAAAGTCCATATTTAGAAACAAGCTATGAAACATGTTGATATAGGGAATATAGAATTTTGTGTTACATGATTTTTGGAGATAGGTTTTCTTGGCCAATTAAGGTGGTAAGGAACAAAGTGGTTGTTGGGTTTTAGGGGAGGCAGAGAAGGCAGCGGAAACAAAAATTTTCTCCTCCCCAAACCCAGAACAAGGAAACACGTCAACGTCTATACAATAGGAAAGGATGGTTTGTGGAATCGTACCTTGTCCCGAGGCTTGCTCGGCGACAATACCTCGCGACTTGTGCGGTCTTCACCTCCGGTCTTGGACGGTGTCTGTGCAGCTCCTGGTCGCACTGGGACTGACAACTCCTGGTCTCATCGAGACTGTCGGGATTGACAGCTGTCCTCCGAGCGGTAGAAATCTCTCGCCTCTGAAGTAGTCTACACGGACCACTTGGAACTCCAATCTCCTTGTCCCACAAGGAATTAGAAGGAGTCTCACCCTCCTGTTAGCGTACTAGTCACTAACACACTCTCCTGCCACCAGTCGCTTTCTGCAGTTGTCTTTCCCTTGTTGTGCCTCCCTTATCGGGTAGCACTTGCTCGGGCTCTCTCGGTTACCAAAACCAGAGAGAACGACAACTTTACAGAGCAACTGGTTGCACTGAGTTGTTCTTTGAGAAGCCCCCAATACCCCTATATATATAGGAGGGTCATGGGACAGGTTTCTCTATCTCGGGTAATATGGGACTAAAGCATGAGTAGAAGGGTTCGAGATTTTCCACAAAAACAACCAACTGCGCAACCTGAACCGATCATTTCATTTCTGAAACGGTCGGTTAGGGATCTGAGCCAGTCGGTTGACACCTAAACCGATCGGTTGGGACCCACGAAACAGTCGGTTCACTTCTGAACCGGTCAGTTCGTGGTCCTGGTCAGTTCCCGATTGACTTTTCATCTTTTGTTTCTAATTGGTATCAAATACCAATCCTTGTTCCAATCAAATTGGGCAAGTGAAACGAAAAGAAATTTCTCACCAATCCTACTTTCCCAACTTGCTCGGTTGCATCAGTTGAACCGATCATTTTAACACTTGAAGCAATTGTTTCACCCTGTCCATGAGCCGATCGACTCACCATCTGAACCGATCGGTTCACCAAGCTCAGTCGATCGGTTCATCACATGAGCCGATTGGTTGGGAGTGCAGATTGGGAAGAATCAGTCAATTGCAGTTTCAATCAATCTGATACTCCAATCAATGTGTCCAACACCTTGAACACTATGATATTGAGCTATCAATTGATTGAGTTCTTAATTGAACTACTAAACTCCTTTAGTAATCAATCTAAACATTGTTTGTGGACAAAACTCCTCTTCCGGGTTAAATCCTATGTGTGTGACCCTGCAGGTCCATTTCACGTTGGTAGTGAAAGTCCATAACACTTATGACTTCACAAGCAAAGAGTGGTGCCTAGTCACACATCAGTGCTACCCAAGTGAAATAGAAAGTTGGAGAACAACTTTCAATCCTAAAATCCGTGAATGGTGTTACAGTGAATGTATAATTCCTTTGTCACTGATATCCCGAATGAACTCGAGGCATGGAACAGTCATCCTGTCAACGTTCATTCACTTTCTTGATCTCAGAGTAGATTGGAAGAGATATGTATGACATCAATATCACATACTGATTCACACATGCATGCACGCTTTTCTCAATCCTACTCATCAAGTGGCCATGGATATCAAACTCCCTCAAGAGGGACAAATCCCATATCTATCACTCACCCCTCAAAAGCCCCATGGCTCAAAGCCACCCAATCATCACCTTTATAACAACCCATGTTTCAGGACTGCGTTTGATGATGTCAAAGTGTGCCCAATGACGTGTGTTGAGTGTAGTGATTTCAGGTCAAAGAATCACACTCACCACCATCACTGTGAGTACTGACTGTGACTACCATGTCATGGTTCCATGTGTCAAACTCACGGTGGGTCTGTCCGATACACTTGTTCTCTAACAAGTACCTATGTGTTTGGTTTGATATCTCTATATCATGACTAATGAGATTTCGTCATCAAGAAACACCACAATCTAGTCTTGTATGTCATTGATGTCTATCTACCTTCCACAATGACATCCGACTAGGGACATAATGAGAATGTACAAACTCTTAGCATCCGTATGATCTCATCGTTCGGGTCCTTAACCTGAAACCATACCTCATTGAGTATTGTCATTCTCTAGACATTCAATCTGTTCTATCACTATCTCATATGACTGAACCAGAAAGAATCGCAAGCTTTCCTTTGATGTTTATCAAATCAATCTTACTGTATCCCACCAATCATCCCATGATTGGTTCTCAGGGCATACATACCAACAGTGGTGACTATGAGGGTGAGGATATACATTTTTCTAGTACAAATTAAAATTACTTGTGATTTTATAGCTTGGGAATGTATAATCATCTCTTTTTAGATATAAATTTCACAATCTTTTTCATAGTATTTTATTCTCTTTTTGATAATTTCTTGGAAATAATTGCAAATAGTCGTTGATAATAAATGCAAATTCTTATCCTTTTCATGTATGTTTTACAGATTTTTCCCTAAAAGTACAATTATGACCATCTCAATAGCCAAGTTGATCGGTCCATACACTAAACAATCATTTCATTGTGAAGGACACCACCTATTAGAACCCTTATAGCCATTTCGGTCTCACCATTTGCCTTTGTTATTTAGCATTCGAGACAGACGTCCCCAGCCTCCCAAAAGGTCAGTTAGTTTCACCAACCGATCACCTCAACTCACAAAATAGTCAGTTCAAGGTTTTGATTCAAATGGCACTTCCACTCTAGTTTGAGGTTTTGACTTTCTTCGAATTCTCCATGCCACTTTATCCCCCAACCGACTAGTTTGAGTTGTGAACTGATCAGTTTGTGGTGCACAGAAAAAATGTTTTAGCAGTCGCACCCTTGTTTCCCTCTTCCCTTTTGGGGCTTTATCCCCTTCCTTCCCTATAAAAGGGGGGGCTCCACAAGAAAGGGGACATATTATAATCTTTTATTTCAACCCTTGTTATCTAGATTTTAGTTTGCAATTCTTCTAGTTTTCATTATTTTTGAGTAAGTTCTTCTAAGGCATCGGGAGTAGCCCCTTAGCCCAGTTCCATTCAATATAATCGATTCTCTTGGTCCACTAAAAGGATATATTCTCTCTATTTATACTTGATTATTAGTCATCTATATTTTTATGGAGTGATATGACTGTGGATCTTCATAAGAATGAAATAATAGTCCCCTAATTGTGATGATCATCTTTTCGTCCTTTTAATCTTATATTTGTTATAACCCTCAGTGAGCGACCACTTAATCTTGGGGTTCAAATTCTTGTTTGAATTCACATGTTTCTTGATATGACTATGGATAGTATCATGTTGGATGGTTGGGAAATCATCTGTAAATGTTTGCATCAATCGATTGATGGGAAGTTTGATCCTTGTGAGTTTGTACGTAAGGACATGTAACCACAAGGTCATGATTTTATCTTTGGATCTTAGTAGTTGATTAGTTGAATACAAATGTGATTTTTGGTGGTGATCCTGTGGGCCTCAAAATATTTATTTCTTGATTAGTTGTTCTTTATTTCAACACTTTATTTCTATTCTTAGTTCTTAATCAACTATCTCAAATTGGAATTTATTTTCTCATTTTAGCTTTCATATTTGGATTTCAACTCTTCTTTCCAATGTCCCTTGGATAGATACCTATCTATACTCTATTATGCTTACATCAAGTTGACAACCTAGTTAGAAGGTTAAACCCTAGGAATTTTCCAAGTGATTGTTAGGTGTACAAAGACACACATCACTCTGCCACCACAAACATTTTTGTGTTTTTTTTCTTTGAGTTCCCTACGAATTAGTTTGGTTGTTGAACAACCCAACCATTTAGTAGCAAGAGAAATGGACTCTTCACGCACCAATTTGTGAGAAGGTGGTGAAGTACATGAAGTCCTTTCTCACTATTACTAGAGGGGTTATGGATTGCAGCACATTGAAATGGGATACTCCAGTTGTTCCTAACAGGGGGATGTATATAGTTGTGGGGTCTTTACCAAGCTATTCATGAAACATTGGAGTGGAGAAATTGAGTGGTTTAATTTATCCAATGGAATAATCCACAATATATTTCCCAAATAGATACGAAGATGGCTACAAAGATAGTTTGTAGTTGTAGAAATGAACTTTTTGATTTAATTCAAAATTGTATGATCAAAGTTTGAGAAAGGGTTTGTTAACATCATATATTATCCACTTTTTGTAATGTAACTATGATAATTATTTGGAATGAAATTATATGGATTATGTGTCTATGTATAATCAATTATGTTATTGGTCATGCTCGATGTATATTTTGTGCCAATTTTAACATATTAAAGTGTTGTTTGTGATTTTTATGTCTTTCAGATGTTGTATGTGTAAGTATGAACGATAAGGTTCAAGTAGGAGGATAATATGATCAAGTAGCTTAGAAAACGAATAAGGACATGAGCAAAGGAACAATGAAGAAAGGAGAAAAGGAGCTGCAAAAAGGATACATGATCAAGGAGGATGAGAAAGGGAGAATGGGATGAGAAAAAGAATGAGGATTAGGAGGAGAACAATAGCATGGAAAAATACAATGAGAACTAGTAGAGGGAGTAAAAGATCAATGGTTGGGAGAGAGAGAAAAATAGGTAAAGGAGGAAGAAAAGGAATAGTGAGGGAAGGGGAAAAGGATATGTGGAGAGGAGACTAGGAGGGGGAGAAAGGGAGATCAGGATGAGAAAAAGAACAAGGATCATATGGAATGAATGAGGACTAGGAGGAGAATAGTAGCATGAAAGAGGATAAGGGGAAAAAGAAGGGGGAGAAAAGGATCAATGATGGGGAGAGAGGAAAAAACATGTAAGGGTGGGAGAAAAGGAACAACGAGGGAAGGAGAAAAGGATATGTGAAAGGAGGAATAGGTTCTAGGAGGGAGAGAAAGGAATATTGAGATGATAAAAAGAATAAGGATCCCAAAAAAAAAAGAATGAGTATCTGGAGGAGAACAGTAGCATGGAAGAGGAGAATGAGAACAAGTAGGGGGATAACATGATCAATGATGGGTATAGATGGAAAAATAGGTAGGAGACAAAGAAAAGGGAAATACTGGTATTAAGAAATCTAATCGTGCAATTTTTAATATGTGTAAATGTCAAAATATACTTCAATTGAAAACCTATTTTGAGAAGTATACGTGTTTGTGTTGGTTATGTATACTCAGGCATTTTTTAAATAACAACAAAGAAGGTTGTTTACCATTACTTTTATCTTGGTTCCTCCATTCCAACTGCTTATTCTAAATGTCTACACCAAAAGACGCATCACATCCTGACTGAAGACTTCTATAAACTCAGTTGCAACACTCAGTGATGTGCTTCCTTTCTATTTTTCATGATATTTCCAAACATGAACTTGTCTTCTTGATCTTTTCTCACAATCTCCAATCACAAACTTATCATCTTCATCTTTTATTGCCTCCTCCAAGAACGAAATTTCTATAAGATTTCCAAACTCTCACAATAGGAGTTCAGAAGAATTAAATCACCAATTGTGATTCTTCTAAAAAATCTTCTCATTCATTTCTCTTTTCTTTTCTATTTCAGATGGAAAGAGGATCCCAACACAAGAATAGGACAACCTTCATTGTTGAAGCTAAACAATAGAAGGAAAATTTCAATCAAAATAAAAAAATAGTCTAGAAGCATATGAAAACAAGTTTTCCTGGTCTCCTATAGGTGAAGTTGAAGACTCTCACTCTACAAGTTCTCCACTTCGCGCACAAATTTAAGTTGGAGAATATGGATTGGCCAACCCTCGGTGGTGAGCAATTGAAGATGATGGAACATGATTTCAACTGAGTTTACAACATCCCTATACCCTAAACCCTAAACTCTAATGGCCCTTTTTGCAATTGGCTTGTAGGAAAAGATATTGTTTGAAAATTTACTAATGCTTGCAACCATTCTATTAAAGCGTGTAAATAATTGACCAATTTGTGATTTGGTTGGAGGAAGAGCCTCATAACACCATTGCATGATTCACTGAGTTGGTTTGATTTCATTCAAACAGTAAAATGTTGTTTTACCCAAGTCAGTGACCATTGTTTTTGATACATGTATATTCTTTCAATCCAATGATGGGGCCTATCATGGAAGCATTCTTCAGTAAACTTTGTCCCAGAAAAATGGAATTGATCTTCATTTTCGACATCATACATGAGGAGAGTCAGATGATTGCACAATATAGGAGTAAAAAACCAAGGAATGTTATTCTAACCATTTTGTAAAATATCCCATGTACATAGCACATGGAACATATCAAAGAGAACTTTTTTATAGACGAAGTCATTGCGACATCTTGATCTATGAAAATAGTTAACGGTGAATTTTCTACCATGCATTCCAAAAATTTCGACTCAATAGTTTCATCATAGAGGAGGGTTTTACCAAATATGACACCCTGACGGTGGTGGATAAAACCAGCAAATAAAGCTACATACAAAAATAGTGTGTCAATTCTGAATAATGGAACAACTATGGCATTGTAAGAATTTCTCAATTGAATTCCAGCATCTTTTTTGATCTTTTCTACATCTCCTTGCATGTTTGAAACAATGTGGTTGGATCTAAGAAGGTGTGCATATTCCTGTCAATGAAGTGCATGGTTATGGTCAACAACCCAACTACTTATCTTGTAGAGACTAATATGGTGATCCATCTTTAGATTAATATGTGCTTTGAACTTGGTCCTTTCTTCTCTACGACACCTCTAGCATCTGGGTTGGAAATCTATTAGTTCTTTGCTTGTGTCAGAACCAGTGTGATTCAATATACTTCCCTTTCGATATTCTTATTTGTGGAAGACATATTGTATATAAAGAATCACATGATGATTCATGTTCTTTCCTCTACATTTTATCTGACAATCAATCCTAGTGGCAAAACCTTTCTGATGAGAATAATCATTATAGAACTAATGAGCTTCATGCGAAGAACTTAATTCAAGGTTTTTCCTATAATCCTACTTTTCAAGGTCATTTGAGATAATGAATGACAACAAGACTAATGGAACACATGTGACAGGAATAAAGCAACACGAGTGGAAGTCATAAAGCAACACGAGTGAAAGAAAAAATAGATAAAATGCATGAGAAAAGGGATGAATAGGATGAGGAGAACATGATCATCGAGGGGGGAGGAAAGATAATAAGTGAGAAGATGAACAATGAGTAGGTGAAAAGAAACAAGGACATGTAGAAGAGAATGAATGAATAAGAAGCTTGAGAATGGGAACAAGGAGGTTAATATAGTCATTCAGGGGGAAAAGATAAAAAATATGAAAAAGAAGTATGATAAAAGGAACAAGGAATGAGTGAAAAGGAACAAGGATGGGGAGAACATGATGATATCATAACCAAGAATGGAATGAGTAATTTTGGACATGGGTTAATGGAAAAACTTCATTGTTTGATGTGACAAATGATCAACAGAATAGGAAGGATCGAGATAACATGATCATCGAGCATGAGAAAAGGAACAAGTATATGGATAAAGGAAAAAGAGCATGAGAAAAGGAGTAGGGAGAAGGTGAAAAGTAGCAAGGATAGGTAGAAGATGAAGAATGATTAAGAAGCATGAGAAAGGGAACAAGGATCAGGAGAAGAGGACTAAGAGAAGGACAACATGATTATTGATGGGAGAAAAAGAAAGATGAATAAGCAACATGAGAAAAGGAACAAGGATTGAGAAAAAAAAGGGACAAAGTTAGAGAAAACGCAATGATACTAAAACCAAGAATTTAATGAGTAATTTTGGACATGGGATCATGGAAAAATGACTCTCACACATTAAGCATCAGGCAACATCCTCTACTCCACTTGCAAGAACAAAGAGCATGAGAAAAGGAATAAGGGGGAGGTGAAAAGAAACAAGTATGTGTAGAAAAGGAAGAATAATTGTGAAGCATGAGAGAAGGAACAAAGATCAAGAGAAGAGGAAGGAGTAGGAGGATAGCATGATCATCAGGGTGGAGAAAAGTAAAGATGATAAGCATCATGAAAAAAGGAAAATGAATGAGACAAAAGGAACAATAACAATGAGAAAAGGAACTACGATCAGGTAAATAGGAACAAGGATAATGATAAGAAGAAGAATGAATAAGAGCTTGAGAAAAGCAACAAGGACCAGGAAAAGAGGAAGAAGGATCAAGAGAATAGGAACAATGAGATGAAGAAAAGGAAATTTGAATAAGCAATTATCATGAGAAAAGGAACAAGGAGGAAGAGAGAAGAACAAGGAGAGGGAGAAAAGGAAAGACGAATAAGGGAAAATGGAACGAAAATAGTAATAAAGGAATGTTTATGGATTAACCAATGAGAAATTTTTATTATATCTTTGAATCTAATCCCCTCTCTGGTGATACCAGAAGCGACACATGTCTCATTCAGATCTAACGGAGTCCCCCCAACATCTTGTGATTCTATATCAAGAATGATTACACAATACGGATGTGCAGAAGCTGTGTCTTTTTGTGAGAAATCATAATATTGTAGATCTTCAAAACCAAGTTCTTCCTTATTCTCTACGTAACTTCCTTGATATTCCTTGCCACACTTGTTCTTGAGAACCCATCCCAGTCAGATCTATGTCAAGCATAGATGTATTTCTGACATTATTTTCTATTGGATATGTCGGTGTGGTTATGGCACACCAGCGACTGAACCTTTTTGTGTATCTTGGCAAGGTGATGATGGCACACCAATGACTAAACCTTTATGAGTATGTTGGCATGGGGATGATGACACACCAGAGACTGAACCTCATTGAAGTTCATATAAATCTATGTACATCTCCTTCATCTATTCATCAATACCCATGGCATATTTCTTCTAAAAATACTTCACATGAGGTTATAATTTAGCATAAATGAATACATTTATACATATGGTATTAAAAATCACTCATTTATAGATGTAACTAGCTAAACTATGAATAAAAGAGCTTCCTTTCACCAAAAATGCTAATTTTTTTAGAAATAGAGTTAGTATACATGCAAAATAAATGAGATAGTATATTTTAAGAGAAGAAGGGCATGGAGAAGTGAACAAGAGGACGGTATTTGGAAAATCACATAACAACAACAAATCTGAGAGGATTAGACCGCTTGGGGTGTCGAAGGTTATTGCTAGGCTCAAATGGATGTTGATAGATCTAAACCCTAAAATAATCATCAACTTAAATGATCATTCTAGATGTATTTTGCTACCATATCCAAAAAGCACGATTGGATCTAGGTTTCAGATGGAGAGGGGAAAATGAGAGAAAGAGAGTAGGAGAGGGAGCAGAAGTTGGAGTCAGAGTGGGAGCAGGAGTGAGTGAGTTAAATTATGTTTGCATGCATGGAGAGGGTTGTCAGATGCCTTCCAAATCCTTGGCACCAAAACATACTCTCCTTCTCGGTCATGCCCTTAAGTTTAACCACATCATCCGCTGAAAAGTAGACTATTATAGCGGCCATGATTTAGTTCAGGGTGTCCAGACAAATACCCCATCAACATTGGATCTTTTTGCAACTGTAGGAGAGGCCCATGTAGATCTTCTAATAGCATTAATCTCAGGTAGTTGGTGTCATTGGACCTAAATGTGGTTGGGAAGGTAGGGAAGGCAATTGTTGGTGGTTATGGGTTGTGGGGTCAGGCATCGATTGACGATGGGGTGGGACAGAGGTAGAGTTGGTGGATCTAGGGTTATTAGGTGGCATTTGGATCCCCCCTCTTTCCATCCTGAGGTGGGGAAGGGTGTAATATCCAATACTAACCTGGGATCAAATCTCGAATAACGAGGAAAAGATCAAAATATCTTATTACAAGCAAATCAAACATGAACTAAATAAGATGCAAACAAAAATAAATGAAATACCAAGATAGATAGATGGAAGATAAGATGAATGCAAGATGAGTCCCATTCCATACCCTCTAAGATTGAGCTCGAAAATGTACACATAATAAAAAAACAAATTCAGAGATGGATCGGACGTAATGAATGCTCATGTTCCATGTGGATAGAATGTTCTCAGTGGTAAATCTGAAATAGGTGAATAGGATGTGACAATGAACTATGGAGGATCAGATGGCCAAAGTTGTGGCATGGGTAGCTAGAAATTTGGCCCTAGATCTATTAATGGTCGTAGATAGGATTTTTTCCATACTCCATGTATTCCAGGCACTGGTGGAAGTTCTCCCAGTTTCTCAAGAGAAGTCACTTGTTGGCTAATATTTCCTGCTAATGTATGAAGATATACTCCTTGTTATAAATGATCCTCTCCTAATGTGAGGCAACCTGAGTCATCATCACCAATTATTGTTGTTTGGATGTATGAATGGAATTGAGCATGTTGTACATGCCCTCAAAAGAGTATGGGCCCTCTTATATATGAGTCACGGTAGAAGAAGAGGCTCCATAGGCATGCAACATGTGGTGTCTTCTCTTGTAAGTCCTAACCTATGTAACCTCTACCTCCATGACCTCACTATTGTTGTCCTTTCCAGCTCTCTCTCTGTCATCCACTCCTCATGGTTAATGTCTTTCACATCGTCGTTGATCCAATTTATATTATTTAAGTCTATGATGTTGAATATGAAATTTGGAACAAGTTCTTTGCCCATATTGGTGATGGAATGATTGGAAATAGCATGAATGCTGCCTTGATACTTACAAAAGACATTGGCATTGTGAAAATGCTAGAAATCCAAATCCCACTTTGACTCCACTGGATGAAAATGGGAGAGATCAAAGTTGAAGTAGATGGAAATCCTCTTGATGATAATTTCAAAGTGACTGGGTAGTTTCTTATTTTCTCTTTTAATCACTAAATAAATATTTCCAAAGAATAATATGCCTTAGTTTAACTTCCTAATCTCTAGTGAGGAATGCCCATATCATGTACATGTCTGTATCATGGACCTTCCCATGCGATTGAGTATACCTAGCAAACAAGATGTTTGTCAGGAGTCGATGAAGAAGGCAGGTGAAGGGATGTCTTAAGTCAATGACGTCGTAGTGGTTCCAGATGATCTTGGCATGGGTAGGCATTCCTATAAGCTTTCTCCATTCCATGAAGTGATTGATGTCATCGAGGCAACACCTCACTCCACAGTTTGCCCACCCAAAAATGGTGTTGAATGTTTCCACTATAAGATGATGGGTGGTGTTGTAGAGCCTAAATGTCACCCAACCATCCTCCCACTCATTGCTCCTGGTGGGTCATTCCAAAGATTATAGAAACTTCAATGTAATCTTGGGGTACATTGTCCAACCCCCAAAGAAGGGGTCAATGGAAGGCATCGTTTAGCCTACGTACACCCTATGTAGGTCGTCGGTGAAGCCAATCTTCTCGATGAAGGTTGCATCATCGTAACAGGTTGTAACATACCCAAACCTAGGCATATAGACTATCCACCTTTTTGTAGGTCCCTTTCCCATTCATTCACATTAGGTCCCTTTTCCCATTAATTAGGAACGTCGTGATTTCTTGTAAATTCAAGTTTTTAAAATGCCTTCAAGTCAAGATTTTACAGATAAATTCACCATGATGCATTCAATGGCAGGACTTGATATAAAAATAAACCAAACAAAATATTTGGTTCTAATATGAAATACAAGATCCTTCTTTGGAGTGTTTTATGAAGGAATGGAGGAAACAGAAAACATTGTAACATTATTTAGTAATTAAGAGTAATAAATACACTAAGAAAATATTTAACATGGGAGAAATTAAAAATAACATCAAATGGTTTCAAATGTATAAATTTAGACTATAAAATTATCCTATGAATAGTGAATTACTGACACAAAATAAAGTTTTCATATCACAAATACGAAATTGGTAAATTAAATGCCTTAATTAGGAACTTAAATGACAAGTAATGAAATGTAAGAACAACAACTTTTAAAAGGTGAAATTGATGCTAAATCACTTCCTAATTAGTCTACCTAAAATATTTCATACTAATTATATTTTGTTTTCTAACTAAATTGAAGCAGTAATGAAAACAATTAAATAACTTAGGCTTAATTTCCATATAGTGTGTATTATTCTCTTACATAATGCCTCCTTATGCCTTGCCTATACTTTGTCTTACCCTTTTCATGCAAAACCCCAGTCGTAACTGACGATGACAGTCTTCCCCTTGGAGTATTACTTCCTCCTCCTTCTATTCCTCTCTATCACCCTCCCCTATATCACCTCCTTCATGCCTCCCCCCCTTTTGCTAAACCCTAGTAGCATTGTTCCCTTATCCTAGTGGCCACTAGCAAGTATACCACCACCAGCTTTGTTCTCCTCCTTTCCATCATGGACTTGTCCACTTCAAAACTTGGTTCATGACCCCCACTTAGAAGAAACACATCCCATGTAACTTTATCCAACCCACCTCCTTCCTTGCCATGAACCCTAGCTGTCGTAATCCATGCTTCCCTCGCACATGTGACCACGAATGCAAACAAGTAACAATCCTTCACCTACAACTCAACAACCACCTGCAACCTCGATCTACTTGCACACTGGACCACTTCCTTCAAACAATCTTGTCGTTCTTCCTTGTGACATGGGCATCATGTGGGTGTTAGCCACTATACTAACCTCTAACTATAGCCAAAACAAAGATTTTACTAGCCACGACCATGACTGGGTTTCACAATGTTTTGTGTGGTGTTGGCTCTTTAGGGTTCCAATAAAACCATCATTGAATTCCTATTGTTTGATCTTGTTGAATTAGATGGGTCAAGGCTCTGCCAATGGTGTGGCACCCGAGTGGTTAAAAGTGATGTTGTATGACCGAGAGGTCACAAGTTCGAACCCCAGGCAACGGGATGAATGAATTGCCAATTTTCAAAAAAAAAGATGGGTCAAGGCTCTTGGTACCCTATGAGGTCTGCAAATATGACGGTAAGATCCAACAAATTTGTAAGAATCATATCATATGTGTGAATTTCTTCTAAAAATCTGGACTTTTCAACTTACTTTTTTACATTGGCTTTAATCGGTGGTGACTGGAACCTAGTTTTTGTGAACTAGGATGGCATTGGGTTTGTTTTTAGTTAGTGAATTTTAAATAGATGATCCCATTATAGTAGATAGTTTTCTTCTGGTTAGTATGACTATTGATGGTTTCTTGCCTCTGATATTCTTTCTAACTGTGGGTGCATTGGAGCGTAACAGTAAGGATGATGACTATATACTGATAGTCATATTGGGTGATCATGCCATGTAGCTATCTCCAACCACAATGTTAAAGGTTTTTCTTCAAAAATATTTCCAGAATCCATCAAGCTCATTGAGTTTGCCTATTTGCATCGTGATTGGTTTTAACTATAGTCACAACTTTTTTCTAGACCTCCATGACAACAAGATCCACCTGGATCTCTAGTCACCTTTATCTGAGATACTTTGGACCTCATCTTCTCTTTTGATTTTACAAAGTTAGTAGAATAGCCCAGTGGTTAAGGTGGGGCGAATAAGGCATGAAGCGGCGATAGAGAAAAACATATGGTTTACTGGTCATGGTGAGAATAAAGAGGAAACAACCCCCTGGTGAGCTCTCATATCTACCCCACATACAACCCAAGCTTATGCTTGCTCCTATAGGTCATAATCATCCTTTCACTCTCTAGGTTGAAATTGGTTTAAAGGAGTTGAAGAACCAATATACCATGCCACTTTGGTTAGTTAACAAATATGTGTGGGGTCATAACTATCTTTGTACATCCTATTTGTTATAAATAAATAAAGAATTTATTTAATTACTTTATCATAAAAATTATAAGTATACATGTTTTGAAAATTAGAATAATATTCCTAATTTAGTGATACAAGGTTCAATTTAAAGATTAGGGTTTCCTGATAAGGCTTCTCTAAGATTTAATTAATTATATTTTATTAAATTTCATAAAATTTATGTATTGAAATTAGGTTTTGAAGACCTGAACCAGAGTAGTAGGAGTACTCTTGAAATATTTAAGAGAATATTGACGTATGTGCAATCTTTATTTACATTTGAGCATTGAATTGACTATAAACCCATTTTCCTTAATGATGCATCTTTGAACATTTCTCCTTCTTGACACCATTTATATACTCCATGAGGTATATTTATTCTATTGTTTCTTAATTTTGGGACTATCACAGAAGTTTGGTTTATTACTCAATTTTCCATCTAAATATTGTTCAATATTTTCTTAATGGAATCATTTCATCTTGCCATATAATGGTGCATGCTTATTAGACTAGTAATCTAGAGTAGTACCACTTTTGTATAGCCATACATTTTATATATATTAGGTATTGAGGTTTTAATCTCCCTTTCCCTTAGGGTATTGGGATTTTATTCCCCCTTATCCTTATAGGATCAGGGTTTTACTCCCTCTTGCTCCCTAGATAAAGTCCTATGGTGTCTCGGCCCTATAATAGATCAACTTAGTCAAACCTCCACGCATATTTTTGTTGTTGTTATGATTTATTTGGTAAGATCTTTGAAATGATTATCGATAACACCCAAATTTATGCATTTATGCCAAGTATTTATCTATAGTTTGGTGTTGTTATAGCCTTAATGCGCCCAAGATAACTCGAGATTCTTATATTTTTGCAATTTATATCTTTCTGAAGAAAATGTTGCCCAACTAGTCAATTTTGGGACTTGCAGACATCAAACTCAAGAAGTCATCAATTCTCCATATTTTAGCCCTACCAACCCAATTGGGTTCAGCCCCTAACTTTTTGCAGTAGTACACAACAACACTCCATCGACTATTTTGCTTTAGGAGACAACTTCTGATGCTTTCTTCCGATGGTGCCTTCTGGTGGCACCAAATGAAGAATGATCCCAAAGGTTTATCTCCTAATGACGCCTTCTGATGGTGCCTTCTGATGGATCATATTTTGATGGTTTGTCTCAAAGGTCACAAATGATGTCTAACATTTAGTCGTAGGAAAGCTTCCACGACCACCTTATGCAGGCAGAAACTCAATCAGGTTTAGCCTCATTCCTTCGGAAGTCGCCTGAAGAACAACATCTATCTATTTGCCATCCAATGGTTCACCATACGATGGTTTCCATTTGATGGTTCACCATCCATTGGCTTGCCTTTTGATGGGTCATCTTATGAAGACATCATTTGAAGGCTCATCTTCCAATTCTCATCTTTTTATGGCTGTCTTCCGATGGTGGAACTTTAAAATACACCTTCTGACTATCACCCCCACACCACTCCAGCAAATTGATGGACTGAACCCAGTCAGATTCAACCCCACTTAACACTTAGGCTCCACCTATCCCCTATAATACCCACCCCTTGCTACCTAAAAGGGGTTCCAAACGTCAAATATGCACACTTGGTACAGTTCTAACCATTAGTTCCCAAACCTCTATGGGAGATCTCCAAGGTCTGTGAGGGCTAAAGATCACACCCTACATCCATCTTTTAGGTTTGCCTCCATCCACTATCATTTTCCATCATCTTCTACCTACGCCCAATCATTTCCACCATCATCCACCCACTTTCACACCATTTCCAGCCATTTCCACCATCATTCTTCCATCATAGTTGTTGTTTGGGAAGGAATCAAGGAGAAATAAGGCTTAGGGGTTACTAATATCAAGGAGGAGGACCCCAAGGATGACTTCCAACCCTTGTGGAGGCCAATAAGCGAGAGAAACCTCACTAACATGGGCTAAATCTCTTCTTCATTCCATTTTTCTACTTTTCTCCCTAGTTTCTGTATAAATGATGTTCTTCCATCTTTGTTTGGTTCAACTATGCTTGTCGATGGCTAGTTGAGCTTCTCTTTGGCAATGTAGCACATTTTGGACATGTTTATATACATTTCTGGTTTGGTTGATCTCTTTCTGGTCATGATTTTTGGTTTGGTTGATCTCTTTTTTACTTGAACCTCTATTTCTACCAAGATCGAGAGGTTTGATGTAGAAACACAGAAGAGAAGGTAGATTGGATAGAAATCAGAAAGTAAGACATACAAGGGAGTATTTTTCCAAAATACCTATCAGATTGATCTAACCTAAACCTTGGACCCGATCAAGCTCAGTTGGATTTGGTCAGGTCCCATGGGACCCGTTTGGGTTCATCTCCACTCACTCAGGTTTGTAGTTTGTGTTCTGTGCAAATCCTCTATTGTTCCTAAAATCTTTGAGCATTTTGGAATCAAGAGGGTATCCAGAATATTCAAGGGTGTTGATCCAATATCCTTGTGAGAATTTCAAATTATGGAAGGTGTTTTAGTCACGCCCCACGATATCATGTGGGATGATGCCCACGGGTGCAACTACCGTGATACATGATGTGTTTGGATGTTAGTTGCTGGATACGGTATTCGAGGGTTGTTTACATCTGAGAATGGGTGCATAGACTGTCTAACTTGTGGTTACATATCCAGGAACTTATCTCTCGATTAGTACGATTCAACATACTCTATTTTCTTATCTTGTTCACATGTTCTCTGGATTTTGAATGAAGCCCTGACTGCTAGGAAATAATTGAAAGTTGTGCACTCCAACTAGTCGATCTATATTCATCCTCACCATATTCATACGTAGACATTTCGATAGTGGAGATTGGAGATTGGCTCCAAACCTCCACTTCATCAGGGGATCAAGAACTAGTCAAAGTAGTGCTTGAAAGAGAGAGTGTTGATGCACTCATGTCTTCCATAGCACCTCATCTCCAAGACCAAGCTGATCCGCTTTGAGAGCTTCTAGAAAGGCAATATCATCATCTCCAAATAGCCATCGAGGTTGCAAACTACAATAGAAGTATGCTCCCAATTGTTGTACAAGAATCCATCTAGGTGTAAGGGTTTGATTTAGCGGAGTTCCAACAATAATGCACAATAGGGTTAGGGAGTCTTGAAAGTATTTCTACCCAGGTCTAACAAATTCATAATGAGAATGTTGAGCGCAGAAGGATACTTCAAGATTGTGTTAATCTAGTTATTCGTGCAATCAAAATATGTGAGCACAATCATGAAGACCTCATTCATCAAGATCACTCCATTGAGCCCAATGTAGAACTCATTTCACTATCCTATTCAGGTTTCCAACTAGATTTTAGGACATTTCTGTGAAGAAACACTCATCCAAGTGAGCTCTTCATTTTTTCCAAATGATTCATATTAGCAACCAATAGAGGGTACATATTGTGACAACCCACCATCATGTGAGCAATATTACTCAAAACAAAGTGTGTAACATTAAACTAACATCCTGGATTACCAAAAAACATGGTACATTAAAACCAATTCCATACAACCAAAAAAGAGGAAACATTTTACATCTGAGTCCATAGACAACACCACATGTATTACATATCATGTCACAAGATGATACATATCACATGTTACTTGGTCAACATGCCTCAACATGTTACATATATGATAAATTGTTCACATATACAAGCCATATATATACATGTTGGCCTACTCCTAAAAATTGCATCGATATACACCATCTATAAACACCCTCAAGGACCTGAGAGTACATGGATGACACATAGTACTCTACTACAAAACACTTGCAGCATACCCAATCTTTAATAGCTACTACTCCTCTTGTTGCTTGACCTCAACCGCACGATCTCTACCGCATCATGAATGACCACCCAAAAGATGTGGAAACCCACAGAGTGAGATCAACCTCCCAATGAGAGATGTAACTCTCCACCAACATCTATTATTAACACAGATAAGTTAAAACAAGTAGATAACATTATTATCAGGTTGAGAAGATTCAACTAAATGATATGAGCACAACAACTAACACTGTTTAACAAATTTGGGCATCGACAACTGAGCAGTAGAACATCTTATACTTTTAGAAGGAATATGAAGACCATGTATAATAGTTGATTTCTCTTACCCCATTATAATCAACTAATAAGCACCAAATATAAGGAAAAGGGTCATCCAATGTGAGTCGTGTTCCTAAGAAAATATACTACATGACTGTATGAAGTCTTTTATTATGCCCTAAGGAGGTGAGGAATATCACTCATGATCCAACTGACCACTACTAAGTTGAAATCAGTGCCATACAAGATCCAGGAGTAGCCAGACTCCTATGACCTCCCACACCCTCGGTTATTTCGAGTCTGTCACAGAGATATATAGAGTCCAACGGCAAAGCACCCTAGTCTGCCTTGGTATATTGGCACTACACTAGTGAAAATTGAATTACAATTGCAACCACACTCCTGTTGAGGTATGACTGCAGCCATCCTCAAAACATATCAAATATATACTTAATCATATCACTGAGATACGACCTCAACTATTCACCTATCAGGGTCTGACCATAGCCAATTCTGTGAAATGTGTACACTCAATAGTATACGACTCCGAGCTTCCACTAACGGAGAACCCATTTCACCATCCAGCAAATACTGACACTGAAGATAGATCTATGGCATAGGGAAACTACATGATTATGGTTTCACTTGATTAGTTAAACCAATTGAGTATCTTTTAGCATCAATCAAGCTGCAAAGTACAGACCCTAAGCAAATTCTACAAAACAGGGGTAAAAGGGTACAACTCAAGAAGATATAAAATGTATAAGATATGAATTTGTCACATCATCACTTGATATCATTGGAATACTAGGCCATCGACATTATCACATTACTAGGGGATAACAACCCCTCATCTCATCACTAAAGGATATCACCTCACATTAGGCATTGAGCCTCTTCCAGGTCATAAGACCCAAATCACATAGTTCATGGTTATCATCATTTTCTCATCATGCCTCATAAATACACATAATCATTACCATGTGTCATATCAAATACACCATAGATGTAACATCCTAGGATTTGAGGCCTCGAATAAAATGATCTTATAAGGAATGACCGGACTAGCCATATCTCCAAGGTGCACCTCCTTTTCGGGAGCCCTTCACTAAAGAACTCCATAGTTAAGCGTGCTCATCTTGGAGTAGTACTAGAATGGGTGACCAGTCAGGAAGTTGACCCCGACTTGTGTGTGAGTGAGGAAAAAATGTGTAGTTAAGGCTAGTGGTGGTCTGTGGGGCCAGTCGTCATTCCTGAAACCCTACTAGAGCCTTGGGCAGTGGGCTCGGGTGTTACAAATGGTATCAGAGCCAATTCCCCTCCAGTAGGTGGGGCCCACATGGGCGTGTGGCATGCTAGACTTGAGTCGTACAGTCCATGCAAGTTGGGAATGGCTGTCCATGGTTGATGTAGCCACCCTTGCATTGGTATTCTGTGATCGGGAGTTGGGTGTCCATGGGCCATTCTAGGTCTACACTAAAATGGGGAAATATTATGAGGCCATATAGTTGAGCCTTGATGAGGACGTCATGAGTCTAAGTGGGGGAGATTGTAACATCTTAGGATTTGAGGCCTCAGATAAAATGATCTTATAAGGAATGAATGAACTACCCATATCACCAAGGTGCACCTCCTTTTCCGGGAGCTTGTCATTAAAGAACTCCATAGTTAAGCGTGTTCGGCTTGGAGTAGTACTAGGATGGGTGACCAGTCGGGAAGTTGACCACGGCTGGTGCGTGAGTGAGGAAAAAGCATGCAATTAAGGCTAGTGGTGGTCTGTGGGGCCAGTCATCATTCCTGAAATCCTACTAGAGCCTTGGGCAATGGGACCAGGTGTTACAATAGCCTTCACTAGATACCACATTCATTCCACCTACAAGGTTAGGATTATATAAGTAGGAGAGAGAAAACATAATCACATGTTATTCATTCAAGCAACCTCAACAAGTACATCATACACTTAAGAATTAGGGTTATGGTTTCTTATATAGTCAATTAGGGTTTCCGATTCAATACTAGTCATTAAACCCTAGGCACATCATCTCCCACTTTCTTGGAATGCATTAGGGTATAACATTACTATCATAAACATGTAAACATTAGCATGTATCGACAACTAGGGTAAAATCATGTAGTGGTCAAAACCCATGCATGTGCAGCAACCACCATAGGTGACACCTTCTAGCGACCCCACTAGGTCAACACCTTGTTGCGACCAAGCAAATCAAAACACATGTTGTGACCGCAAGAGAACAATGTATGGAGACCTTTGTAGCAACCAAACCAAGATCAATCACATGTTTCAAACACCCCTTGAGGGTTAGGATTTACATTGCGACCGCAACAACTCTTATGCATATAGAGACCACAATGGAAACCATTTGTAGCGACCTACTACAACCAAGTCCATCATGTTGCGGCCAAACCACAAGAGTTAGGGTATGTTGCTCTCGCAACAAACCATCAACTATGTAGCGATCTCATGCACCCACAGAGATGTATAGTGACCCAAAGGTAAATCCACACCAAACAACACATAACCAACTCCAAAATAGAGTAAAACCACAATCAACTCTGATGATAAGCATCAAGAAAACTTAAGCATCGTCAAGGGGGACAACTCCATCTAATGATGGTCATCAAAACCCTAAAATCAACTTCACCAAGGTAACCATAAGAGACCATAATTATAGAGGGAAAAACCATGCGCCCAACTCATGTCAACTAGATCAGAACCTCCAAAATCATAAGACGGACGAACATAACATTGTACTAAAACCAAAGATCATGTTGCATGTAGAACAAAAACTACTATCACTTTGAAATCGCATACATGAAATTAAGGTTTAGGAGAAAGAGTAATCCCTTCAAGAATACTTCAAAATCATAAACCCTAGACCATGATAACATCATCTAGCATCTTGATATCACGTTTTAGATATAGAACAATAGTATGCAAGTAATTTAATGATGCAATAATAGAAGAGGGGAAGTTATATAACCCGCCTTAAGAATAAGATCAAGCTCCAAAGACACAAGATCCAAAGGGAGAAGAGAAACTCCAACTTGGATCAACTCCACGACTAACAAGGTCACCTCAAGAAGAAGAAAACACACCAAGGTCAGAGGGAAGCTCCATGTGAAGAAAACTCAAAAACCCTAGTCCGAACAAGAGAGAAGATGGAAGAAAGAAAGGAGAAGGCTTCATCTCACTAAGGTACTACTTTGGTCAAACCATAGTCTCTAACCTTTGTGCAGAGAAGATTGTCAGGATAGACACCATGGTGTTCCATAGTCTCACGGACAAGAAAGGAGAAGGAGGTAGGGTTCCAAAGGAAAAATGAGATCAAAGGTGTAGAACCACTTACCAAGAAGGAAGACCACGAAGGGTCACCACAAAGAAGATGATCAAGCTCAAGATCACCACATGCAAGGATGATCAACCACCAAAGCTCCAAGATCACAACCTTCTCTGGCTCCACCAATCTCTAGGATGATATCAAGGAAAAAGAGAGAGATAAAAGAGGTGCTTGCATGTAAAAGAGAGCTTATATACTCAAGGGGTAGGAGGGAGGAGAAGATACGAGGTGTCAAGGTATTAGAGCATCAAAAGACACTTATTCCACAAAGGATCAACTATGCAACCACTCTAGACCTGTATCCTATAAAAGGTGATAAGAAAGAGGTAGTGTAGCGACCACCTGGGTCCACTACACCACAACATCACAACAAAACTAAGGGAACACTATATAGGAATTGCTACACTCGGTCAGCAAACCAAACGCTCGCAACACTCCACCAAAGCCAAACCCTAGAAACCCAAAACACTTTCCCAAGGAACCAAGGTCGCAAAAAAATCACTCAAGGAATTTTTACAGTCACAACACCTCAAGGACCCACATATAAGGTCAATACACCATCAAACACAAGCATCCTTGCAAAGCCATGCAATCCCTAACATCAACATATGATGGCACATCATCAACCAAGGTCCAACAAGGCACCCCTAAGCATCATTCTCTATCTCATGATGTTAAGGCACAAAATGCACAACCTACATATGACAAATTTCAAGATAAACCCTCGACATGGGTAAATTACAACTTGGTCCAAAACAAGCATAACTAGCTCAAACATCAACCAAGCATGACCAAGTTGAAAACATAAGCATGTCACATGCTATTAACGCATCTTAAGAAATTAGATTAAGGTTTAGGAATCTTATTAAGAAAATCAAGCACCACCAAGCACTAATCTAGGTTAGGGTCTTACAACCATAAACCCTAAATAAGGATTTTGCCCCCAAAATCCTACACGAAAAGAGACAGGTACTTCCTACACATCTATTCCTCTAGCTCCCACGTGTCTTCCTCCACGCCACGATGATGCCACAAAGCCTTAGCCAAAATGATATCCTTCTTTTTCAACTTCTTAGTCCTCCTATCTAGGATTAATACATATGCATATGACACCTCCTCATCCAGCTCAACCTCCAGTGGATTCAAAACCAACTCAATGTTAGGGTGACATATCCTCAACATCGAAACATGTGACACTGGATGCAACCTATGCAACAAAGATGTCAACTCCAACTTATAAGACACCATCCCAACATGTGCCACCATAGGGTAAGGTCCCATATACCTAGGTTACAACTTACCCTTCTTCCCAAACCTCAACATGCCTTTCAAAGGAGAGACCTGACATAGGTATAACATGTGTGTAATACAAAGTGTATGTGTCAAAGTAATATGGGATTATGAGTCTCGAGTTATCAAACATAGAGAATTGTGAGATTAAAGACTACTACTAATTAGGATTGATCAGCTAATCCGAAGATAAGAGTGGATTTGTTTTTAAAACAAAGATTAACTAAATTTAAACTAAGAAATCAATTAAATACTTGATGTGAATCAAATGGATGGGAATCTTTAGAATCCCTGGACTCACCACAATGCAACTATTATACCATATATGCATCTAATTTATGAAATAATTGTTATCAATTAAGTTTGGGAATCTGTGTATTGTGTTACCCACTCTCACAGCATAACACACTATCATCTCTAGTCAAAAAACCACTCTCGCAACATTTAAGTAGTAGAGACGATGATCAAGAACGATCTCTCAATTCTCTCCCTCACTGTCTTAAGCCCTCTCTCAAAGCATGATATCAACAATGATTATATAAATTCATCCAGTAGATTAATTCCACTTTCACAGAAATTAACTACCTAATATTATGAACATGGTGATCAATCATGCACACAATATATAAACCAAATTTATATAAAAACTTTCAATAATAATTTTTGCCCATAAACAGATGCAATCTAATACAATAAATTACATTGGGATAATCTCAGGCCCTAAAGATGAAAGACTAGCCAAACATGCGAGACAGGGTATCACAATATATCGAAAATACACAAACCATGGATTTCAAGATATTGGAAATAGGAGAAAGAGTTAAGGAGGAGATCTGGAGGAGATGGAATCATTCCACCGTCATTTCTTCTACCAAAATGCCTTTGAAGTCAATCGGGTAGGGTTCCTCCACTTTTCTCTCCCCTTTCTCCTCTCGTGTCATCTTCCTCTGATAGAGAATGAAATTCCAATTCTGATGGTGTCTTTTATAGCCTTCGTATATGTTTAGGTTGAGAGAAAACCTAAATATTATTTTTCATAATAATATGTGTTGGATTTAACACATGCAATTAAGGTCGTCATCTCCATTGTCAGTACTACTGAGTTAGTTGTAGTAGAAATCCTTTTCCTTTTTGATTTGGAATAATAGTATGTTTTTGTACTTCAATTCCATGTCGGCGCTACTGAGTTGCATGTCAGTAGTATCTACTTTGCTCCAATAAATAATAAATATACAAAATAAATGAGTAATGAATTAAATCAAATGATTATTATAAAATTAAAATATATAGAATACATGAAAAATCCATGAAAAAATATAAGAACTGATGCACACATGATTTACACTAATTTGGTGAAATATTTATTAAAAGATATACAATTAAGAGCAATTGGAAATGAAATCAACCAAATTAGGCGATCAAAATAGTGATAATTTGTGCACACATCACACCTGTAAGCTTGAATATTGCTCATCCTTGAGAAACACTACTCTTGGATTTGTTTGAGACAAGTCAGCAAAAGGACACAAAATATGAATTTCCATTCTCAATTACCCCCACCTGACGGCCCCAAGCCGGCCTTTATTGACCACTGAACTATCAACTACTCTCAAGTGACCAAAAATATACATAAAAGATGTTCACTCTTAGATCAGTGAACCACTATCAGTAGAGCATTTGATATCATAGTCAAACAGGCATTTGCTTGGTGTATCATGTGATTCCCTATCTACAATGTTCTTTCCTAACTACCAACTACTTGGAAGCAATTCTCCTGATAAGAATGGATGAGGAGATCAATCATATATGTGGCCTACCAATAAGAGCAATGTATGGAATGAAATAGCTAGCTTATGAAGAATCACAAGTAGCATCCAAATTATTTATGTAAAAATAAAACATGATGAAACTATATGGTGAAGATGATGAGAAATTCTTTAATCCTAATGCCTAATAGTATGGGTGAAATGATGCATGTATTGAAAACCTCATCAAATGGATGAGAATGAAGTAAAGAAGAGAATACATCATGTGAATTGTAACGTCCCAAGACTTTGAGGCCTCGGATTAGATGATCTTAAAAGGAATGATTGGATTGCCCATATCACCAAGGTGCACCTCCTTTTTCGATAGTCCATCACTAAAGAACTCCACAGTTAAGTGTGCTCATCTTGGAGTAGTACTGGGATGGGTGACCAGTCGGGAAGTTGACCCCGGCTTGCGCGTGAGTGAGGAAAAAGTGCACAGTTAAGGCTAGTGGTGGTTAGTGAGGCCAGTCGTCATTCCTGAAACCCTACTAGAGCCTTGGGCAGTTGGCCTAGCTTTACAAATGGTATTAGAACCAAAACCCCTTCAATATGAGGGCCCACATGGACATGTGGCAAGCCAGTCTTGAGCCGTGCAGTCCAGGCATGTTGGAAAGGGTTGTCCATAGTTGATGTAGCCACCCTTACGCAGGTATTTTGTGATCAGGAGTTGGGTGTCCATGGGTCATTATGGGTGTACACCGAAATGGGAAATGATTATGAGGCCTTATAATTGAGCCTTGACGAGGACGTCAAGAGTCTAAGTGAGGGAGATTGTAACATCCCAGGACTTTGAGGCCTCAGATAAGATGATCTTAAAAAGAATGATTGGACTACCCATATCACCAAGGTGCATCTCCTTTTCTGGGAGCCCATCACTAAAGAACTCCACAGTTAAGCATGCTCAGCTTGGAGTAGTACTATGATGGGTGACCAGTCGGGAAGTTGACCCCGACTTGCGTGTGAGTGAGAAAAAAGCACACAGTTAAGGCTAGTGGTGGTATGTGGGGCCAGTCATCCTTCCTAAAACCCTACTAGAGCCTTGGGCAGTGGGCGTGGGATTTACAAATGGTATCAAAATGATGTGTGTATTGAAAAGCTCATCAAATGGATGAGAACGAAGTATAGAAGAGAATACATCATGTGAATGTTCCCATTTCTTTATGAAGAGTTTAGGGCATCCGTTCTCCCTATTAATTTCATAAAATTGATTTTTTTTCCTTTTATTTTGGTTGGCCCACTATTTTAGTATGATGTGAAGTTATACTTGGGCTTTGCTTAATATATTTCATTTTTTTCTTTTTTTTCATTGGCCCGCTATTAGCACGGTGTAAAGTTATACTTGGGCTTCACATAATATATTTCGTTTTATTTACTTTTCATCTTTTTTTGTGAGTATGGATGTGTGTCCCTACACTCTTATTTCAGAAGAAAAAAATATAACCACATGATATGAAAATGAATAATGAAAAATGCATGCAATCTACATGTAACTATTATGCAACTAGAATGATATACAAAAAAAAAATGTGTGCATAATAGTTTTTTTCATTATGTAACTAATGCATCTAAAGAGAAACTAACTATCATGCCACTTATTGTGCCATGCAATGCAATCAAAAAGAAATAATTTGGGTTACTTGATCATCTTAAGGTGGTGGGTTAAAATGAGTAGAAAATGGATGGAATCACAAAATTAAGAGACAATGCCTTCCTTGAACTATGTATGCCCCTTTCTAAAGACATGTGTACAGGGTAACCTTAGGATTTCTTTCTTAAATTTCAATTTAAGATCTCGTTAATTGTTTGATCAATTCAGGCTCAAACCTCATCTTCATCCACATTACATGGATAATTAATATTTCCATTCATATCAAATGTCTAAAAGCTGACTAACCCATACACTTCCTCTAGTTATGTACTCGTAAACATAGCAAATTTAGCTTAAAAACAAAGCATGAGAGAACACATACATTTCATAAATTTTAGAATTGATACCACATCATCAACAAATGACTAATCCTAAATAAAAATGTTAAATTGTGTCCACAATTACACTAGATATGAATGGACCCTAAAAAAAATGAAAAATATATTTTTTCTGAAACAAAAACATGAAGATGTATAATAAAAAGAAAAGATGCAAGAGGTAAAGATAGAAGCACCATTCGATTGCTCCACCCTAAGATTGAATATGACATTGTCCCCAATGTCAAAAGCAAAGGAAGACAAATGGAACGACTATACTGATATGTGAGGTGAGATTTGGAGAAAAAGAAATTCCTACATACTAGGACTACTCACAATTGTATCTACCACATGTGCCAAAAATGCTTCACAACCTTGCCTCATTAACTTCTCCGATGTCATAGCTGACACTAGACACATCAAAAGAATCTTCCTATCTCCTTGGAAGAACCATGAAACACCATCACCACAAAACGTCACCACCTTGGCACTACAGTCCAAGACCACTCGTTACTTCTCCAACGTATCCATTCCAAGGATCACACCAAAGCCATGCATATCAAGTGGTATAAGAGCCACTTGAATGGTGCATCCTGAGAAAGAAAGAACACAGGATGGACACACCTCCTACAACTCGGTGGAACCAACTACATGGGTTTATAAGAGAAGACTATCATGTCTACAACTAACATAAAAAGAACAACTAGCAATCACTTCTCTAGTGAAAAAAGAGTGTGTTGCACCCAGGTCAACCAAAACAAATATACAACAAGAAGAAGACAAATTAGAATGAAATAACTCTATATGAGATGTCATGACCCTCGGGTTGAATACTCCTTAAGGATGACTCTTGGAATAGAATCGAGACATTTCATGTTGTCGCCCGCATCCTCTACTGGTTTTCCCAGATGAACCAGCCTGTGACGCTTGACCACGTCATTGGCCTATGCCACTACTGAACTATCTGTTGAGACCCTTGCTGACTCTGTCTCGATTGTCATGTCACTTCTTCATCCTTCACCGTACATGCCCACCTCAGATGTCCAACTTGCCCACACTTATAGCAAGTCCTGGTCTTATACTGTAGCCTACATAGCCCCATCAATGACACTAACTGTAACACCCCTGACCTGGGTTTAGGGATAACCCTAGAATCTTTGCTTAAGTAAGTTTCTTAGAATCTTGTTTTAATCTTTTGAAAAGTAATTAAGACCAAAAAAGAGTTTATTTCTCAATTTTGAACTTATTTGCAAATTGTTTGTGCCTTATATGATAACTTTGGTGAGAATTGCAATTTACCCAATTAAGGGGTTTATGTACAAATTATCATATCTAGAATGTATCTTCTCTCTCATAGTATCAACTAGAGGAAAGAAAAAGAAGGGGGTGCCTTGTTTCAGTCTTGGTTGAATGATAGCAATCTTTGTAGTGAAAGAACCAAAGAAGTGTTGAGTACCTTAAACCCTAGATGAGGTTGTATCAACTTTTGAAGTATATATGGGAATGCCTATCGGCTTGAAAGCCATATAGGAGGTCCCCTATCCGTTTTTTAACCTTTGAAGGAGGTCATGATGGGCTAAGCACCTCAAGTAGGTGAAGCCTATCAGTTTGCAAGTTCCTTGCAAAAGTGGTCTCGATTTTCATATAAAGCAAAATACCCAAATGGCTGAGATCTTATCCATGAATTATCCTGAGGAGTTTTGCGTGGAAAGATAATTATGGTTGCATTAAGTTACCATGCATGGACACATGTCACCCAAGTGCATATATTGATGACACCTTATACACACTCTCTTTCATGAACCTTGACTATATATACCTCTCTTTTCACTTCCTAGTAAACCTTTTGATTCCTTTACCATCTCTTGCTTGGAGGATGATCCTAGGAACTCAAGGAACAAAGAGAAGGCTAAGAATTTTGCCTAAGGTGATCCATGAATGTCTTCAACCTTGGAAAGATTATACTTCTTGGATCATTATTCGTTCCTTCTCTTCTTTCTTCATCAAGTTCTTAACTATGGTACCTTCTTTCATAGAGAAGTGTTGTGATCAAGTCTTGGAATTTTGATAAGTCATCTTCAACCTTGGAATGTGGAGCTTTGAAGCTTGGAGATTTAGAGTTTTTCTTGAGGTGGGTTATATAACTTGAACTCAACTTTATAATTACACATCTTCTATCATGCAATACTTGGTGATTTCCTTTCCTACATTGACTTTCTTGTTTGAACAATGATTCTATGAGTTCTAATGAATATATAGGATTGTTCTCCATGAATTAGAAGTAGTTATGGACGAAGAGCTTGATCTTGAAGATGATAAAAACCGATATGCACAAATCGATATGGTTTTGTGTGAACCCGATACAAGGGTATGAGTATGGAAACTGATACATATGAACTCCTATTCTTTTGGGTTGATTTATTGAGTAGGAATACTATTCATTTCAATGTTTTATCTTCCATATAAATGCAAAAAATATGGTAGGATGATATCTATAAGATATCCAAGTGAAAACCTATGTGTGCTCCATAACATGGATGGTCGTCATGACTTGAGTTGTTCTAAACAATATGTTGCTAATCCAATATGACCAAGAGGGACCTAGGTCGATATGCTAGACTCTATAAAATGATATGCCTGTAATGATATTGGATTGTAATAATCTATAAATGACTAGTGAAGGAATTGAATGAATCATGTTTAGTTGGTTGAGTGTGATGGCTGATATAGCAAAACTCTAAACTAATACAACTCAAATCCTAAAGGACGATATCCCATAATGTGCTATGTGTACGATACACTAATTAAAGGTGTGAGCAATATACTAGTTGTTAGAGAGGTCAATACATAAAGTTGATAGTATGGTCGATACACTAGCCAATATTGAGTGGCCGATCCACGACTTGATTGAAGATGACAATACCCTAAGTTGAAGGGGAGGTCAATACTCAAATTGATGTTGAGTGGTCAATACCCAAAGTTGAAGGGGTAGCTAATACTCAAGATGATGTTTAGTGGTCGATACCCTAAGTTGAAGGGGTGATGGATACTCAAGATGATGTTGAGTGGTTGATACCCTAAGTTGAAGGGGTGGCTGATACTCAAGTTGATGTTGAATGTCTGATACCTAGGTTGATGTTGGGTGGCTGATACATAAGAAAATAGTATGGCCGACACTGACAAGTATGTGCTATGGTCGATACACCTCAAGCACCACACAAACGATACCACTCTAAGAATCTCTAAAACAATAGCATTTGACATTCTTTGACCGACACAAGTGATGTGTCTAGGGCGACACAAGTGATGTGTGAAGGCCGATACACTTTTTAGAGTGAAGGTCGATACACTTTATAGAGTGAAGGTTGATACACCTTGGAGAGTGTAGGCCGATACACTTAGAATATAATATGTGAACGCATCATGAAATTAATGATATGGATACACTTTAATAAGTGTAGGTTGATAACCCTAAAGAAGGGTAAATCAATGTATTAGGTATATTGGAGTCAATATCCTAGTAAGGATAAGAACAAAACTTGTATGTCATGTTGATAATCAATTGATAATATTTGATGAAGTATGCTTAAAAATTTTATGGAAATTAAGAAGCTCTTATAATGTGAATAAGGGTTTTGATTGATAAGTATGCATTTGGAAACCCTAATTTAGTTACAAAGGAAATCCTAACCCTAATGATGAGAGGATTGCAATTTGAACGATTCTTCATATGGCATGGTCATGATATTTGCTTAGTAATGTGTTGTTATGAAATCCTAATCATGCAGGTGTTATGGGATAATGAACATAGCCCAGGTATGAGCTATGATGATTTAGTATAACACATATTATATAAGGCTTTGTGAGTCATGTGATATACTTATACAACAAGTATGATTCATATAAGGGTCTGATGACTTGAAGTTGGTTATTTCCTAATGAGAGGTGATATTGTCTAATAATGAACTAAGGGTTTGATACCCCAAGCATACAATCATGATAATGCAAATGGTAAAGGGAAGATATTCCCAATAAAGTATTCAGGGGACTGAGATCCCAAGATAAGTGTAACAAGATATGTACCAATTGATATAAGATCTATTGAAAATATGTTACACCTTTTTTTAGCATTTATCTATAATTCATGCTTGTAACTTGATTAATGCTAAAAGATGTTGTAAATGCACTGAATCTATCAAGTGAACTAAATGATGTTGCCCTGACCATAGAATCATTTAGTGTCAGGATCTGCCAAATGATGAAACCAGTTTTACTCGAAGCGCATATTTTTGAATATGCAAGGGTGCAAGATGAGTATTACCTTGCTTCCTTCAAACCCCAGGATTTGTCCTTGAGCCACTTTTCTAAAAAGAGTGTGGTTTTAGGCCGTATCTCTATTGCAACATCAGGATTGGCGGTGAAGCCATAACCCCAAAAGATTATGGTTGTAGGCCATGAATCAAGATATATAAGAAGGATTGACTGTAGGTCATACCCTGGACAGAGAACATGATATGCGCTATATCTCTATAGCAAAGAGACTCTATACGCCATGCTATCTAAAACACAGAATGACTCTTAATGTCACTACCACTCTCGTACTGACTGAGACAAGAGAGGTCATAGATTACAACTCTTCCATAGACCTATATGGTATTGATGCTAGCTTCGCAGTGGTCAGTTGGAGATGGAAGTATATTCCCATCTTTACAAGGCATAATAAGATGGAATGTTTAAATATATAATCATCCGTCTAGCATATTTGTTGAAGGACCAAGTACGGGAACATTGGTTGATGCCTTGCTATAATTTTATACTATTTAGTTTATAATAGTTATACATGTTCTTCATATTCCTTTAAAAGGTGATTAAATGATCTATTGCTCAGTTGTAGATTCTTGAACTAATAAGATATTGAGACTGCTCTGCTATGCATATAATCAATAGTTGTACTTGTTTAATTTAATATGGGTTTCTTCTGCTCTCATACTTAAAGTTTAACTATGATAATAATACTATTGGTAGAGAGTTATATATCTCGCTGGGACAAGTCTCACCCCCTGGGTTCCACAACTTTTTAGGTGGACATGCACGAGGAAGTAGAGACCGTGCAGTAGAGAGCGGACAGCAGCAACAAGGACAGTTGTAACAGCTCGGGTTGAGTTTGATGCTATGTGTCTTGTAGATATAAAGTTCTATGTGTCGTCCATGTACTCTCGGGTCCTTTTGGAGATAGTGCATAAAGAATTTTATAATCTATATGATATTTTGGTTAGTATGCCTAGATACATGATGTTGCTTTTGTGTATGTTTTGATAAAGCAACTATTTTTTCAAATCCTTATAAGGAGGGGAAACTTAGTATGTACAAGTAAACCATTATGTATATATATATATATATATATATATATATATAGTTTGGTTCTTTCTGCAAAGAGTTTCCTGGTGATGGATCTCTTGGCAAAAAGGCTTAAATTTTTAGTGATTTTTGGTAATATGTTGTTAATGATAAATTCTGCATAGTTTTGTGCAATTAAGATGTCGGCGTGATAGAGGTCGCCACACTAACGCCGCACTGTGAGCTCCTGTTGGTGGAAAAGTACGACCTCTATAATATTTTTGAGTAATTAAGTAGCTCCGGAATTTTTTTCATTATTTGAAAGAATGTTGATGATTTTGGCTATTAGACATAAAGCTTGAGTTCTTATATCAATGATACACCATCCTCCAAATTTGGTTGGTGCCATGATTGTGTTCCAGTTAACTAGATGAAAATGCTTATTGTTCTTCTCATTAGTAGTGTGGTTGTTCCAAAGGAAGTTTCTCCTGATTTTATCAATCCCATTTTTTATTTTGGTGGTTAGAGGTATGCAACTCAAGTAATGTGTGGTGATCGAGGTAATGACACTATTAAGAAGGGTAAGGCATCATGCAAGATTGAGAAAGTTATATGTCCATGAGCTTAATCTGGAATTGATTTTGTCAATGATAGGTTTCCAGAAATTGTGTGTTATGTGGAGAGGAGTTATAGGCAATCTAAGATAACTAATGGGGAAGTTCTCATATTTGCATTTGAGGAGGTCTTTATATTTATTGATGGTAGTTTTATTCGTGTTTACCCCAAAGATGGAAGATTTTAAAAGGTTGATTTTCAAACTAGTTATGTAAGAGAAGATGCCAATGATGCAAATAGTGTTTATGATGGTGGTATCTTCTGGTGAGACCAGGATGATAGTATCATCAGAAATTGAATGATATTTTCCTGGCATTCCTGGGGTGAAGAGATTAGCCCATGTGTTGTACCTAGTTTTATCCTATTGGTGATCATGGAAGCAACAATGATAAAACGATAAGGAGATAAAGGGTCTCCTTATCTAAGACCATTTGTGTTTTTGAAGTGTCCAAATGGGGATCTGTTGATAATAGCAGAAAAGAAGTTTGTAGAGATACAAGCATGGATCTAGGTGTTCCATATTTCTGGGAACCCATAACCAGACAAATATTTGATGAGGCAATCCCAATTTATGTTATCGAAAGCTTTTCCAAAGTCCGTTTTGATTTCTATAAGGGGAGTTTTGTTTATGTAGCAAAGATGTATGGTTTCATTAACCATAATGTAGGCATCATGGATATTTCAGTTTTTGAGAAAAGAATTTTGGGTTAAGGAAATGATTTTATTCATGAAAGGTTTGATCCTCTTAGCAAGGGTTTTGTATATGATTTTGTAGGAAGTGTTGATAAGGCTGATGGGTCTGAATTGAAAAATGGTTTCTGGTTGAGAGACCTTTTTTATGAGAGTGAAGAAGGTATGGTTAAGGTGTTTGAGGATGTTGTGAGCATTGTTGTTTACATGAAGTTCTTTAAGTAGAGCCAGAAAGTCTTTTTTGCAGTGATTCCAATTTTCTAGATAGAATTCCACATTGAGGCCATCTGATCCTGGAGATTTGTTTCTACTTAAAGATTGAATAGCCAAGTCAAGTTCTTCTGGAGTGAAAGGGTTGATAATGGTTTGTGGGGAATCTATGCTACTGCCACATAGACTATTCCAGTCAATATTGTCAAGAAAAGTAGGATTGTGGTTGGAGTTGAAGACATTCTTGAAGTGTTTGACAGTGTGGGAGATGATCAGATGTTTGTTGGCAGTGAAACATTCATTGATTTCTTGGTGAGCTATGATGTTTTTTCTGGAGTTGTTGTTGCAGATTTTATGGAAGAACTTTGTGTTCTTATCTCCTTCAATAGCCCATTGGATTTTGGCTCATTGTCTCCATTTGGTATCTATTAGATGATCAAGTTTTGATTTGATGGAGAGGAATGGGGAAGGATCGGCTAAAGGATCACTATCGACATGAAGATGTTGTTGTTCAAGGTCTTTAAGTTTGAGTGTAAGGTTATTGGATGAGCCCAAGTGCCACTCTTTGAGTTTCTTTCTAACCTTTTTAGCATTGCAGTGAATATGATGTTCTAGGTTTCTGGCTATAGAGTCGGATAAGACCCAGTTAGTTTTGCACAGGTCTGAAGCATAAGCATCATTCAGCTAATAATTTTCAAAATGGAAGGGTTTGTGTCCCCATTTCTCCATCTTGGTGTCAATGATGATGGGAAAATGATCAGAGATTGGTCGGTGAGCAAATTGGATGAAGGATAGAGGGTATTGATCTTACCATTTAGTAGAGCATATGAAGATCTAGTCTATCTCTTGTATGATTACAATTCTAGGTGAAACAGGCATTTGATGCAGGGATATATATCAACTTGTGTTTGTGGATGAGCTCTAAGAAGGCTTTATCAGAAAAAGTCATACTACAAGATTGGGTAATATAGTACTGTCTATCAGTAGCTTCAGTGACTAGATTGAGGTTGCCTCTAAGAAGCCATGGTTTATCTGAATATAGGCTCATGATATTCAAGAGTTCTATCAGATAAACTGATTTGTTGTAGTTGGGCTCTCCATAGACGGTCGTAAATATCAACTGAAATGATCAGTGATGTTTGTGAAGTGGAGGGTTATGGAGAAGGAGTTTTGTTCAGTATGTGTTAGGTCAAAAAGGTTGCTATTATAACCCACAAGAAGTCCACCTTCAAACCCATAGGTGGGATTTGAAACCAAGCGGTGATATGTTTACCACCTATAGATTTAGTAGCAAAGGGTGAGAAGGTCGTTTTGGTTTCTTGGATGGTTATAATGTTGATGTTATATTTTTGTATGTGGTTTTGAATAAATTTCCTTCTGTGGGCATTTGATGCCCCACAGACATTCCATGAAGTGATCCTCATGTCTGAGATTAACCGAACTGGGTAGCGAACAGAAAAGTTTAGCTTATTTGTAATGTTTCTATTTTGTAAAAAGCTTCATGAATAGCTCTATGGTTGGACCAGTTCATAATTTTTTCTATATTGTTCAGGGCTTGATGTGTTGAGTAATCATCTTCAAAGGTTATTCCTAATTTAACAGCAAAGTTGGTAAAAGAATGAATATCCGTCCAAGAAGCAATATTTTCAATATTGTCTATATTGTAATCTATATGAATAAGAGATGTTGAAACTGCAGATGAAGAAGAAACTATTGAAGAGTTTGGAGAAGGTTTACGTGTCTTTGTTACTGCGAAGAAGTTTCTCCTTATTTGTCCTTCTAGGGTAGTCTGTATGATGTTAATAGATTTGATGATGCTAGGCGCCTTTCCTTTGTTTTTCTGTTTAGGACTCTGTGAAGATCTGATTTCATCAATAATTGTAGTCTTTAACTTTTTCATAGCATAAGAATCCAGATCCAAGGTTGAGTCTTATTCATTTTTGTGGAAAGGAAAAGGTTTGAAGGTATTTGAATAAGACTTTAGAATGTTGTTGTTAGTCAGGGAGCATATTCTAGGTCTTTTGTTGTTGATCGGTTTGTTAGTTTCTTCAGAGGACTGGGAGATGGTATTTTTTCTTTCCCACACCATGTTCCTTTCAACTGGTTTCCTATTGGCATTGAAGGTTTTTTTGTTGATAGGGCAGTACCATGATGGGTGATGGACATTAATATCTAAGAAGGTTATTTTGATGGTTGAGGGGTTTTCGATAGTAAGATTCATTTGATAAATCTTTTCTCCTAGCCTGATTTTGAGGGAGGTCGGGAGGGTGATGGCTTGTTTCACAGAGAAAACATAGTAGGCTTTAATGAACTATGTAGGGTGAAGGGTCTCTTGACTAACGAACTGGAGGGTGGCATCTATGGAGTGTGTTATCGCTTTGAAGACTTCGACTTCCCACATATGGGGTGGGGGTTGATGAATCCTCCAGATTCACCCTCCCAGTCGCCAATTCTAAGGATTTTGTGGCGCATATCGACTGATCTACCCTCGCTTTGGGTTTACTTTAAGTATCCTTTCAGTTTTGTGTAAATAGTGCATTACTAGCTCAAATAACCCTAGTTTCCAGCTTATTTGATTTCATTTTCCCTACTCACATTCTCTCTCCTCTGCAGATCATCCTCAACTATCACCAATGGTCATAACCCCTACAACACTGACCCCATGCAGTCTCAAGACCATTTGAGCCCATGCGGTCTCAAGACCGCTTGAGCCCATGCGGTCTCAAGACCGTTTGAGCCCATGCGGTCTCAATACCATTTGCGTCCATGAGGTCTCAAGACTGTTTGAGCCCATGCGGTCTCAAGACCATTTGCGTCCATGCGGTCTCAAGACCGTTTGAGCCCATGCGGTCTCAAGACCGTTTCGCTGTCGTGAAGACCGTTCGGCTAGTATCAAGATCGCAGCAACAACTAGCACCTCCGCAGGCGCTGTGACCTGCTCGCTGACACCACCGCTGCCTCGACGACCTTCTTGCCACAAGCGCCGGTGTCAACGTCAGCAGCAGCAATGGTGCCCATGATGGCCGTCTTGCCACAAGCGTCGTCGTCGTCATCCTCACCGTCACCAACAACGTCGGCGCCCACCTACACATGATCTCCGGCATCGTCGTCTTCATCACCTCCTCTGGCAACCACGTCGCTCTCTCCAACCACGCATGCAAACCATTTGAAGCACGCAACATACACCAGCAGCCACCTTCGTCCCCGCCATCGCAGAAGCAACTTCGTCAATGTTGCGAGCTGCTCTAGCCACCACAATTGTCGACACCATCCTCCTAAGGCAGCAGCAACGCTGACAGCTTCTCATGCGGCCTTGCTGGTGTGCATGAAGACCGTTTGCTCAGCCCACGTGAAGACCGTTTGGAGTTTTGTATGAAACCGAATGGAAAAGTTATCAAAGCAAACGTTCTTTGCAGCAGATCGTTTGGAGCCGGATGAACACGCAACACTATTCACGTGAATAGCATGGAAATCGGATAGGCATGCAACAGACTGTTTGCTTCACTCAAAAACAAAACCGTTTAATATCAAGGACTGCATGAAACTGTAGTTCGTGAGAAACCAAGGCCGGGTAGCTTGCTGCTACGGACACGCCAAACCGAATGAGTACATGTGAATGAGAGAGGCATGAAGACCACATGCACGTGAATGATGCCAGAAGCTATCGCGCTCACGTGAAGCTGCCAAAACGCCAAGACCAGCTGTTGATTTGCCACGCAAACCGCATGGCCATTTGCCATGCGAGACTGCATGGGGCTGTTCCAAAGCAAGACCACATGAACCAATGTGCTAGAAACCGTATGAAACAACTTACTCACGTATAGATCAAATGAAAAGTAGCTATTCACGTGAAGCATGAGCAACCAAGCGAACCGCATGGTGCTGGATAGGAACGCATGGCCCCACTAGAATTCAGCTATTGTGAACGCATGAGACCGTGAGGAGGCCTGATGTTTCCAAGACCGCATGAGCAAATGCAGCAAGACCGCATGGGCAATTGCAAGGGAAGACTGCATGACCCCACGTGGGCATGAGAACGTGACTTAGCAAACCACATGGGGCATTTGCATATGAGACCGCATGGCCAAGCAAATCGTATGGAATAGCTGCTACAGCAAACCGCATAAGCATTATTAGAGCAAACCGCATGGTAGAAACCGTAGGGACAAAAGGACACGCAAAAGGTGTGATTTCGGAGCCCAAGATATTTTGGCAAGCCTATAAATAGAAGGGTAGAGGCATGGTCTTGGGGATCCCATCTCACGACAGCCCAAGGCTGCCAGACTGAGACCAGTGTCGGGACGCTGCCGGACTGCCCGAACACCGTTTCTGACCAAACTTCACCCACAGCCCCAGGATCACGGTCTGAGCACAGATCTGGGAAGCTGCCAGACTGGGGACAGATCTAGAAGGTTGTTCCATCACTATCTCACCTCTACCATCTCACTTCTACCATTGTTCTACCTCATTCTACCCGTGCAATCTCGGAGGTAGACACGACGATCGAGGCGGAGAGACAGGCATCATCGACCACAACGGAGCAGTCCCGGAGACTGGGACGATCTACACTGGGCTGACACAGATCTACTCTTCTACTCTGACGATGCTTTCTTTCTCTCTCTTCTCTTTCTTTGTTGCTCCCTCTATGAGGAGCGAGTAGTTCCATTCACTGGGGTGCGGGGACTAGCCCCGCTGCCCATGTTTTGCAACTTGTACTAAAAAGATGTTATCTTTGTGATTCAATACTAAATCGTTCCATACATGCTTGAATGTTGGCCGCGTTCTTATATGCATCTATTGTCTTTCGTTGTGGTTTGTCTACGACCGCTCTTGAGACTCGAATACTGATTTAGTTTTAGTTTATGGTGTGTGTATCCACCGCGCATCCGTTTCAGTATCTAGGAACGCTTTCTAAGGAGTGGAGTAAACTTACCTCCATCGTTGTACTTTTGTACTATGAAATGGAATCAGTTGACGTACAAAGGTGCAGCCTTGACAGGTCGAGGAACACACTCAGAGGAGAGAGTGGTGCAAAGTACTTGACCATTCGTTCGGGAGTGGCTTACGTTGCAACACTCTCACGTTTCTCGTAGCTATATCTTCGAAAGAGGGATAGTCTATAAGGATACTAATCGACTTGGTAATTATCGCTCGCTTGTTAGTTTTCTGATGCACGTTTCACGAGGTTGAGTAAGATTTTCTCTTCGGAGACTACATGTCTTCATTGACACGTAGATATGTACCAGATGAGAGTTACTCAACCCGTGAAGGATGTGTGCATTGCTCTTGTCCTATAAGACATCGGTTTTGTACAACATCCATGTATCTTACTTACAAGTCCCGCTATGTTTGGTACAAGTACAATTCATGTGTAGTGGTGGCGAATACCCGCATCACCCTAGTGATCCATCATCAATTGCTAATCTTAGATTTTAATCATTAAACTAGTTTTTATTCTTGCCCTTACTTTTGCATGTTTAGGTTAAATAACTCAAATCAAACTTCTGGTCTTAGATGATTAATTTGGATTGATACGAAACAAGAAAAAGACACTCATAATCTTAACGTTGTCCTTTGGGTTCGATCCTAAATTGGTACTATGATAAGGCTTCCACACTCTTATGGGGTTGGAGCATTTGTCTAGCACCAGTTGTAGGTAAACCTAGAGAGGACATCAACTCTCTAGGGTTTTTGGTGCATATTAGGACTTCCATTGGAAGAGTAATCTTTTGGTGTAAGTTCTAGCTCCATCAAAAAATGGCGTCGTTGCCGGGGACAACGGTATAAGAATCGTCTTTTTTGAATTCCGTGTCGATTTAGGTTTCTCTAGGGTTTTTCTTTTTCTTTTCAAAAACCTAAAAAGTGAAGGGCTTAATCTCACATATCTTCTTGGATTTGAAGTGGTTGGTCAAACCTGATACACTCTTTCCTTGATTTCAGGTACCAATTCTCTCTTCAAAATGAAGCAGTCGATACCACCAACCGTTAGATGTCAACTATGTGGTGACTATTCTCATGCATCGATTTACTGCTTCAATGTCCCTCCTCTCTACGTGATTGCTCTGTGTCAAGTAATCGTGAATCATATAGTCGGGAACCTCAAAGCGGCCTCTTCATACAACTATGGATATAACACAAGTTATAATCCATATCACTCTGGAGACTACTACGAAAAACCTAACTATGGTGGATTTCAAGGCGTGGACTACAAGGTAGAAGGGAACTTGGAAGACAATGAAGTGCATGAAGATCAACACACATTGATGGAAGAACTACGTGCTCTACAGACATCGGTGGCTCAACAACTAGCTGATCAGACAGCCGCGATCAAGTAGCTGATAGCCGATCTTGATCAACTTATGCAACTTGTCAACGCTCCTGAGCAACATGTAGAACAACCACCAATTTCAACCAAGCACTCCCCTAGTTCACATTTTGCAATCGATTACGATGATGAGCATAAAATCATGTGGGATATGCATCCCAATGATCTTCAGGCATTAGTGCAAGGTGAGGAACTATCCTCAGGGCTAACAACTGAACTCAAAGATGATTTACTCATAACGTCACGAGGAAAGGAATTACTATTCGAGTCGGAGTCTGACTTGGATAATGACTCATGCACTATGCTCTTAGAGGGAAGGATGAGTAGCCAATATGGGGATTCTCTATAGTCAGGAGATCAACTGGAAATAAACGTCAATACTTACCCACCTTCTGACTTCATAGACTCAAATCCAACCATTGAAGAGCAATTGGTGATAATCGATTCCCTCAATGACAAAATCTTTTCAACTTCAGCTGTCTCATCAATAAAATCCGTAAAAGAAGGATTAATGTCACAAGGACTCTACACTCCTTCGCAGTTAGACTCGGATGGATATATGACTGATTCAGACAAAGATATGTCTTTCAGGCATGAGAATCAAATGTCTCCATTTCTAGAACAAGATCTGAACTATCCTTATGAAGAAATTTCTAATCATTCGGCTGATCTAGGAACAGACTTTGAGGATAGAACTGATCAAGATCTTGATTCAGAAATGGACCATACCACTCTCACTGATGAAATAGAATCAAGGGAGGATGACAGGTCTCAAGATGACAATCCTATGACAGGTCCTTTTCACGAGATGATGTTACCTGAATTACCACCACCACAAGAAGTCCAGACGGAGCCAGTCCTCGAACAAGAGCATGATCTTTCTATTGAAACTACTCTTAGTCACTTAAACGAGATGATAGTGCACTATGAAGAGAAACATGAGCCATCTCTTGACTTTGGAATGGATTACGATATTACCGTAAACTCTTGTAATGACAAAAAGGACCCTTGGGAAGACATCAAGTCACAAACCTATCCCTCTATAGTCACTCATCCCTATGAAGAAGCCCCTCCTGATATTCAAGAAAGTGAGATATGCCCATTACCTAAACTAGGTTCCATTCCTCCCATAGAAACTCTTCTCGAGCACTCAATAGAACCGGAGGAGTGTTATGAAGAAGAACTAGAACAACAACATGACTCAGAAATGGTTTATATTAGTCCCAATATCGAAGAAATGGGTTCATCAGGGGATTTTAGCCCTCAAAACGATATGTCATGGACTAATCCCTCCCATGAAGATACATCATTGGAACCTCTATCTCAGGATCCCATGATTTCCTTACCCGAGCAAGAGCTCGTTTTACCAATCAAATCCTCTTCTAGTTACTTGGATGAACTAAGGATGTTCTACGAGGAAAATTTTGAACAAGACCTTGAAAAGAAGAATGACGCTCTTACCAATTCCAACATTGATAAAGATAATGATACTTCTCAAAATGACTCCTCTGATGAAGAAACATCATCCTAGCCACCATATCCCACACAAGAAAAGCCAGGTGACAAATTGAAGCCAAAACCGGATCCACCACCTGATCCTGGAAAGGAGGAAGTTCAAGTGGCCGACCTAGATTTTGAAGAAAGCAGTTTTACTTTGAACTTCGAGGGTGAGCCACACCTGGAGGGCACAAGTGGGAATAACCTTGATTTCTCGCATAGTCCTCCAGTTTCGACTGCTTATATTTCACCTACCTCGCTAACGGGGGAAGGTCTATGGATTCTTCTAGACGGACAACGAGGCAAAAGAAATGTGCATCCAAGTCATCCAGAAGACTCGTTTGAGTTGCCACAACCACCCAGTCAACAGGTTGTTTGGGCCACTTCCTCGTTCTCAGCACCAGCTATCGCAAGACATCTTTGCTGCACCTTCTTCCAACTACGAGGACCGCCTGGTTAACATTGCGCAACCCTTCCCCTCCACCTCGAACCTAATTTTTGTTCAGAAAAGAGAAAATTCATGAGTTCAAGGTGGAGGGCGGGTGGTATGACTTTCACTCCACCCTCTATCTTTATTGCTTCCTGTTTTTTTCATTCTCATTTCTTTTTCATAATTCTTCTGCCTTTCTATAGTCTTCCAAAAATAAAGCCTTAATCTAGTCGGCTTTTGTTTTTCGAATATGTGATCATCACCTCTTTTGGTTGCAAATTTCCAAGAAAAGAATGCTTAAAACTAGCCAATGCGTGTTTTTCATCTTGAATAGTCTACGAATCCTAATGTCATACACTCAAACAGGAAAAGATGATACACTTCAATACGATTGAGATAGATCAAATACATCATGCCTTTATTTGATTAATGGATCTGTTGTATGGATTTCTCATTTGATGTTTAATCATGTCTCTTTTTTAGTAGAGTATGATGGAGAAAAGAGACCCGTCGCATGGAATCGCTAAGCAATCTGCATCATGATCCGAACTCTCTTCTACACTTCTTCCTTCATTTTTCATATCCCTCCACTCACCAATCATACCAAAACTTTAAGTTCGGTGTGGTAAACCACACCTCTTCCGAACTCTAAGTTCGGTGTGGTAAACCACACCTTTTTCTAGTATAAACTAGAACTTTTCCGAACCTTAAGTTCGGTGTGGTACACCACACCCGTCTTTCCACTACCGCTTCTTCCATACCCCTAAATACATAATATGGGTGTATCATCTTCTTTTCTTGATTCAAAGAGTATACAATGATGATTGTGCACATACCGAGGTTGGCGAAAAATCTACCCCGATTCCAAAAAGAGGCTTGGCAGCCCAAATATACAAAAATCCAAAAATACCCTTTTTCCCAAGCCAAGTGAGAATGAATAAAAGCCAGAGTGTGAATAAAAACATGAGAGTTGTGCCCTGAATAAGGATAACCGATAAAGGTCTCGCCCGGCCGGTACATTAGCTTCCCTCATAAAGGCAGATGTGTCGTGACCGGTAGTGAGATCCTAAGGATCCAAAAATAACCCCTTACCTCCTCTCGAAGAGGTAAAATAGCCAAAAGCCTTAAGCCAACCTATACACACTTATGAGTTACCTTTAGAAAAGAAAAAAAATCAGGTGTAAGGCTAAGTCAACCAGAGTTGTGCATAAATCATTCAAAATATCTCGATGAGTCAACTATTAATAAGAGTCTTGATTCAATCAGAGGAGAGACTCTTATCTCTTGATCATACCCCCATTCTCTCCTTTTTCAATACCAGTGACAGATCATATGCTTTTTGTTGATTCTGTGGGTCTTTTCAAAGTCTCATAAAACTTTTAAACACGACTGATACGGCAGAGAATGAGAAGGAACTACTTCAGCAAAATGAACTCAGGATTGAGGATATCAAAAGATGTATTCTGTGATCTAAGGAAGCTCTAATGTCGTATCAATCTGAGCCATGACAATAGGATGCGGCAATCCTGAGATGAACGATTTCATTGGCGACTGTTTTAAGTTTTCCGTTTCTCAGGACGAGCAACGCTTAAGTTCGGTGTGGTAATGAATCTTCCAGACTCATCCTCAGTCACAATTCAAAGGATTTTTGACGTTTTCCCCTAATTTTTGTTTCACCTCATTTTCCTTTTCTCTTTTTTGTGAAAATTTTGACACTTGGAACGAAGGTGAGGTAATTACGAGATCAACTTGCATGCATTTTTGCGACTGTCTTGGGCTTTTTCATTCCTCGGGATGAGCAACGCTTAAGTTCGGTGTGGTGATGAATCCTCCAGATTCACCCTCCCAGTCGCCAATTCTAAGGATTTTGTGGCGCATATCGACTGATCTACCCTCGCTTTGGGTTTACTTTAAGTATTCTTTTAGTCTTGTGTAAATAGTGCATTACTAGCTCAAATAACCCTAGTTTCCAACTTATTTGATTTCATTTTCCCGACTCACATTCTCTCTCCTCTTCAGATCATCCTCAACTATCACCAACGGTCATAACCCCTACAACACTGACCCCATGCGGTCTCAAGACCGTTTGAGCCCATGCGGTCTCAAGACCGCTTGAGCCCATGTGGTCGCAAGACCGTTTGAGCCCATGCGGTCTCAAGACTGTTTGAGCCCATGCGGTCTCAAGACCGTTTGCATCCATGCGGTCTCAAGACCGTTTGAGCCCATGCGGTCTCAAGACCATTTCGTTGTCGTGAAGACCGTTTGGCTAGTATTAAGATCGCAGCAACAACTAGCATCTCCGTCGGTGCTGTGACCTGCTTGCTGACACCACCGCTGCCTCGATGACCTTCTTGCCACAAGCGTCGGTGTCATCGTCAGCAGCAGCAATGGTGCCCATGATGGCCGGCTTGCCACAAGCGCTGTCGTCGTCTTCCTCACCGTCACCAACAACGTTGGCGCCCACCTACACATGATCTCCTGCGTCGTCGTCTTCATCACCTGCTCCGGCAACCACGCCGCTCTCTCCAACCACGCATGCAAACCATTTGAAGCACGCAACATACACCAGCAGCCACCTTCATCCCCGCCATCGCAGCAGCAACTTCGCCGGTGTTGCGAGCTGCTCTAGCCGCCACAACCGCCGACACCATCCTCCTAAGGCAGCAGCAGCGCCGACGGCTTCTCATGTGGTCTTGCTGGTGTGCATGAAGACCGTTTGCTCAGCCCACGTGAAGACCGTTTGGAGTTTCGTATGAAACTAAATGGAAAAGCTATCAAAGCAAACGTTCTTTGCAGCAGATCGTTTGGAGCCGGATGAACACGCAGCACTATTCACGTGAATAGCATGGAAATCAGATAGGCATGCAGCAGACCGTTTGCTTCACTCAAAAACAAAACCGTTTAATATCAAGGACCGCATGAAGCTACAGTTCGTGAAAAACCAAGACCGGGTAGCTTGCTGCTGCGGACACGCCAAACCGAATGAGTACACGTGAATGAGAGAGGCATGAAGACCGCATGCACGTGAATGATGCCAGCAACTATCACGCTCACGTGAAGCTGCCAAAACACCAAGACCAGCTGCTGATTTGCCACACAAACCGCATGGCCATTTGCCATGCGAGACTGCACGGGGCTGTTGCAATGCAAGATCGCATGAACCAATGTGCTGGAAACCGTATGAAATAACTTATTCACATATAGATCAAATGAAAAGTAGATATTCACATGAAGCATGAGCAGCCAAGCAAACCGCATGTTGTTGGATAGGAACGCATGGCCCCACTAGAATTCAGCTATTGTGAATGCATGAGACCGTGAGGAGGCATGCGGTTTTCAAGACTGCATGAGCAAATGCAGCAAGACCGCATGGGCAATTGCAAGGGAAGACCGCATGACCCCACGTGGGCATGAGAACGTGACTTAGCAAACCGCATGGGGCATTTGCATATGAGACCGCTTGGCCAAGCAAACCGTATGGAATAGCTGCTACAGCAAACCGCATAAGCATTATTAGAGCAAACCGCATGGTAGAAACTGTAGGGACAAAAGGACATGCAAAAGGTGTGATTCCGGAGCCCAAGATATTTTGGCAATCCTATAAATAGAAGGGTAGAGGCATGGTCCTGGGGATCCCATCTCACGACGGCCCAAGGCTGCCAGACTGAGACCAGTGCCGGGACGCCGCCGGACTGCCCGAACACCGTTTCTGACCAAACTTCACCCACAGCCCCAGGATCACGGTCTGAGCACAGATCTGGGAAGCTGCCAGACTGGGGATAGATCTGAGGTTGTTCCATCACTATCTCACCTCTACCATCTCACTTCTACCATTGTTTTACCTCAATCTACCCGTGCAATCCCGGAGGTAGACACGACGATCGAGGCGGAGAGACAGGCGTCATCGACCACAACGGAGCAGTCCCGGAGACTGTGACGATCTACACCGGGCTGTCACAGATCTACTCTTCTGCTGCGACGATGCTTTCTTTCTCTCTCTTCTCTTTCTTTGTTGCTCCCTCTATGAGGAGCGAGTAGTTCCATTCACTGGGGTGCGGGGACTAGCCCCTCTGCCCATGTTTTGCAACTTGTACTAAAAAGATGTTATCTTTCTGATTCAATACTAAATCGTTCCATACATGCTTGAATGTTGGCCGCGTTCTTGAATGTATCTATTGTCTTTCGTTGTGGTTTGTCTACGACCGCTCTTGAGACTCGAATACCGATTTAGTTTTGGTTTCTGGTGTGTGTATCCACCGCGCATCCGTTTCGGTATCTAGGAACACTTTCTAAGGAGTGGAGTAAACTTACCTCCATCGTTGTACTTTTGTACTATGAAATGGAATCAGTTGACGTACAAAGGTGCATCCTTGACAGGTCGAGGAACACACTCGGAGGAGAGAGTGGTGCAAAGTACTTGACCATTTGTTCGGGAGTGGCTTACGTTGCAACACTCTCACATTTCTCATAGCTATATCTTCGAAAGAGGGATAGTCTATAAGGATACTAATCGACTTGGTAATTATCGCTCGCTTGTTAGTTTTCCGATGCACGTTTCACGAGGTTGAGTAAGATTTTCTCTTCGGAGACTACATGTCTTCATTGACACGTAGATATGCACCGGATGAGAGTTACTCAACCCGTGAAGGATGTGTGCATTGCTCTTGTCCTATAAGACATCGGTTTTGTACAACATCCATGTATCTTGCTTACAAGTCCCGCTATGTTTGGTACAATTACAATTCATGTGTAGTGGTGGCGAATACCTGCATCACCCCAGTGATCCATCATCAATTGCTAATCTTAGATTTTAATCATTAAAATAGCTTTTATTCTTGCCCTTACTTTTGCATGTTTAGGTTAAATAACTCAAATCAAATTTCTGGTATTAGATGATTAACTTGGATTGATACAAAACAAGAAAAAGACACTCAAATTCTTAACATTGTCCTTTGGGTTCGATCCTAAATCTGTACTATGATAAGGCTTCCACACTCTTGTGGGGTTGGAGCAATTGTCTAGCACCAGTTGTAGGTAAACCTAGAGAGGACATCAACTCTCTAGGGTTTTTGGTGCATATTAGGACTTCCATTGGAAGAGTAATCTTTTGGTGTAAGTTCTAGCTCCATCAGGGGTAATTAGAAATGGCCACCCAGATAAAACCTCCTGAACCAGTAAGCGATGAGCCTTTTTCAAGAGCACCTAGAAATGTCGTCTTGGACAAAACTGGAACCACATGGTATGGTCATTACTTGTCCAAACGGATGGTTGAGTTTGGTCCCTTCTGGGACTGAGTAAAGAAGTTGAGATGGCGAGAGGATCTTGGGTTTCAAAATAGTGTGGCACAGGATGAGGAGGGATATAGCTCTGGTGACACCAAGAATGTTTGCAGTGTTGTCATCTAAATCGTTGATGATAGATTCGAGAACACTACGGTTTATGAAGACATTGAGCAGCCTCATTGAGTTAGCAGGGAGATCGAAAGGAAATTCAGTCTCAAGGTGCAACACAGGAGCCATCTAAAAAGGTGTGGGGCGGTCTAGAAGTTTAGAACAGGATGATATGCTTTCGTTTGGGTCAGAATTTTTGGGAAGGTAGGTTGAGGATCGGAGATGTGTAGCCCTATTAATAGGAGGAGGATGAAGATGTTGGACGTGTGCATGTCAAGAAAGAGGAAGAGACGTGCACTCCTCGGGTGTGGCAAGATGTGTGAAGGAGTTGCTGGTGTAAATCCCATTATCCTTGGGTTTAGAACGTCAATTAGATTTGTCACAAGTAATGGGGCATTGTGATCTATTGGAAAATGGAGCTTTTGCATGGTTGAAGGTCTCGTATCTAAAAAGGTGACTGTGTTCGTCTAGGGAAGGGGTGAATCGGTATCTACAGAAGCATTTGATATGTCCTGGATTATTATAGAGATGAAAAAGCCTGTATTTAGCACATTAGGATAGAGAATTTTTAGAGTTGCTGCATCTAAGGCAGCAAAGAGACTGAAATGGTCATTTAGGCGGGGCAGTGAACCAAGCCTGAGGGTTTTGTAAAGCTACAAAGCTCGTTTGGGTTAACTCGTCTGCTGAGGATTGACACAGAGGAGGGAAGTTTAGATTGTATAGATGAGTTGAGTTGGGATTAAACAGTTGATCATGTTGCACATTTAAAGATTTTTTAGCATTCGTATTGATATCAGGTGATTCAGATGAAGGGGAGGTATCATACTTGGAAGAAATGAAGTTATCTATAGAATGTGATGTCGTTGTGTCTGCTTCTTCCTCTGGGCTCATGCTGGATGATTTATCAGATAGAATCGGAATTGGTTTGTCTTTGGATCCATCTGTAGAATGGTGTTTCTATGGAACGAATAGTGAGTCTACAGAGTCTGAAGTAGAAGAGATGTAATCATCTCTGGAGAAGAAGAGATTGTCCATTCTGGTTTAAGATACCCAAGCCATTAGTGTTTTGTTGGCAATTGGTGTGATAAAGATTGTCCATTCTGGTTTAAGATGGAGCTCGAAAATCATGTCAGCCCAACCTTCAGTGATGAGGATGTTGTTTTACAATCATATTTTATGAAGACCTCCAATTGTTTATTTCCAATTTGGATAGTGTTGATACCCAGAGGGATGTTATATTGGTGGTATTTCCAAGCTCTTGGAAGCTGGATGAATGAATGATTTTTTGGGATGGAAAGATTGTAGTACATGAAGGGGAAGCGTGAGGCCATGTCTGGTTTCTGAATTGTATAGCAGTTGATGTGAGCCGATGAAGTTGTTTTTTTATACTTGAGAACCTAGGATAGGTGGTGTGAAGTGTCGACTCTGTTTTTAAGGATCTTTTTATTGACCTTAACCACCTTCAAGTGTCCGTCGGTTCTCATTTTGGGGGACAAACTGTCTACGGAGTTAATCAGCTTTTAATTCTAAGTGATGTTGCGCCGCCCTAGGTTGTGAAGTGCCGATGAAGTTGTTTTTTATACTTGGGAAAACTTGTGACAATATCCATCATGATTTTCTCCCACTTCCACTCTGGTATATCGGGCGGATGGAGAAGACCACCAGTTCACTGATGTTTGATATTCACTTGATGACAGTTTAGGCATTTGCGACATATGTAGCAATGTCTCTCTTCATGTTCTTCCACTACAAGCCTCGTTGAAGGTCCTTGTACATCTTTGTTGTGACAGGATGAATCGTGTACTTAGAACCGTGGGCTTCACACAAAATTCTCTGTCTGAGATCGACAACATCAGGTATCCATAGCCTATGGCGAAAGAGAATGGCACCATCCACACTGACAGAAAAGTCAGACTGTGGCTTTATGGTCAACAACTTCATCTCAGTGAACTCGGGACTATGGAGTTATGCGGAAACAACTTTGGATAACCAGGTACGAGTAATAGAAAAGATTTCCATATGAACAATCAACTTCTTCACACTAGGATCCAACTCGACTTTTGGTAACTTAGGTCTCCATATTGAAACATGCTCCAAACTCCTCTATAAGAAACAACAAATAGAGGCACACGCAATGTCCTTCTTCCTACTCAGAGCATCCGCTATCACATTGACTTTACCAGGGTGGTAAGTGATGGAGAAATTGTAGTCTTTGAGCTATTCCATCCATCGCCTTTGTTGTAGGTTTAGGTCCTTTCACGTCATAAGATAGTGCAAGCTTTTGTGATCACAAAAAAAATTCAAATTGGACTCCATACAAGTAGTGATGCCAAATCTTTAGGGCATGTACTATGGCAGCCAACTCTAGATCATGTGTGGTCCAGTTTGTTTCATTCGGCTTCAACTGGCATGAGGCGTATGCAATTAATCGTCCTTCCTGCATAAGGACACATACCAAACCTTATCTAGAAGCGTCAGTATAAATGACATATGGTTTGCCTTCCACCGGCAAAGAAAGTATAGGGGCAGAAGTCAACTGTTTCTTAAGCTCATGGAAACTCTTCTCCCACTCAGGGGTCTAAATATACTTAGCATCCTTACGAGTCAACTTTGTCAAAGGAAGAGCCAATTCAAAAAAGTTCTGCACAAACTTTTGGTAGCAGCCTGCCAGTCCCAGAAAACTATGTATCTCAGAAGGATTCTTTAGTGGTTGCCACTTCATCATGACCTCAATCTTGACAGGATCAATAGCAATATGACCCACATATATTACATGGCCTAAAAACATAACTTCATCTAGCCAGAATTCACACTTCAAGAACTTTGCATAGAGTTGGTGGTCCTACAAGGCTTGAAGAACAATTTGCATATGCTCCTGATGTTGCTCCATAAATTCAGAATAGATGAGTATGTAATCAATGAACACCACTACAAAACTGTCTAGGTACGGATGGAAGACTCGATTCATCAAGTCCATGAAGGTAGCTGGGGCATTAGTCAAGCCAAAGGGCATAACAAGGAATTCAAAATGTCCATAACGAGAACGAAAGGTTGTCTTTGGTACATCCTCATCCTAAACGTGCATCTGGTAGTATCTGCTTCATAAATCCATCTTTGAAAATATGGTAGAAGACTTTAACTGATCAAACAAGTCATTGATATGTGGTAGGGGGAAGTGATTCTTGATCGTCACCTAATTCAGCATGTGATAATCCATGCACATCCTCATAGAACCATCCTTTTTCTTCACAAACAAAACTGGGGCTCCCCAAGGCGAAACACTTGGGCGAACAAACCCCATCTCCAGAAGTTGTTGCAACTGCTTCTTAAGTTCAGCCAATTTAGCAGGTTCCAGACGGTATGGTGGCTTTGAGATTGGAGCAATGTCGGGTATGAGATCGATAGAGAATCTGACCTCACATTAAGGGGGAAGTCCTAGAAACTCATCAGGGATGACATTAGGATAATCTTGCACCACGTCAATATCCTCAATCTGTAGCGGTATAGGATTGAGGACGATTGATGCCAAAAAGTCTCTACAGCCGTGTGATACTAACTTTTTGACTTTGAGTGATGAGATTATGAAATGTTTCTCGTTACGCTTCCAGCCTTTGATACGGATACGTTTGCGATCAGGATGCAACAAACCAACCTTCCTATTTTCACAAAATTGAGCTACCTTGTACTTCTTCAGCCAATCCATTCCCAAGATGATATCAAAGGCTATCATGTCAAAGATGATGAAATCTGTCGGGAACATCATACCAGCTATGCTAAATTCTACAGTCGGAATTTTTAGAAAGGAAGAGACTACCCTCTCTATTACACCAGCATCCCACGATTACCACTAATCAAGAGATTAGGGCATAAGTTTGAGGATTATACTTAATACAAAGTTCACACCCATCTTTTTTTCTCTTATTTCAAACTCTTTGTATTCTCTCATTCAATCACATAAACAACTTTACAAGAGAATCAAACTTTGATTACTCTAATATGATCTCAGCATTAATGATACACATCCATACATTCATTCTATTTCTCACACTTCCATATACATATGACATGATAATCAGATACATACTCTATTATTAAGGGAACAACGATACAAAACATCATTTACAACTCTCTCACATTTTTACAAGGACCTAGAGTGACAGGGAATGACTGAACTTAACTAATCCCATACTTAATTCATGTGGTAGATCTACTCTGATGCTTTGACCTTCTTCAAGTCCACATGGTTTCCCTAAAAATTGTGAGTAGAGGGGTGAGTCTACTCACTCAGTGAATGAGTACTTCATAGAAATGGTTTAAAAAACTTATATAATTACAGATATATTGTCGAGCAACTGATATCAATTATAACAACAGTAAGCCTTAAAGAGTCTAATCATTGACAATCATAAATATGGCAGGATACTCTAGATATCTACAAGATTGAATCAATATATGAACATGCTTGATTGATCATAAAGAAAACTAATAACTCAAAAACATACAAAATATAGTTCAATAATTGTGCACATTTGTTTAACCTCTCATTTATCTTATTATGCCCTGAACCCACATGAGGTATACCACAACATGTGAAAGAATTGTAGCAAGCCATGATCTCATTGTACAAGGCTTAGAAGCATGCTCGGGTTCCTAAGCCTATATCTTGAGTAAGACCCCATCTGCAGCGGGCCTCGGAACGTCTGCCTCTCGGCGGTTAATGGGAGCGGTCGGATATCTCAGACTCCACCTCTCAACCTGGGTACTTAGGCAGTGAATCAAATCCCTCAAGTTTATTGTGCATCAGTGGACCTACTGACCACTGATCACTCAACATGTAACACGGCATCCCCGGTTGGTGTTGGGTACCACACAACTGTAAGGAGTATGCCCAACTGGTCAAGACCCCCACACCCTACTGGTACACTCCGACTTACCTCAATCTGAACTACCTCCAATCGAGAAGTTGTTTCCTCCTCACAGTGCATGCCTCATCCTATGAGGATTCTATAGTGTTCAGGGCATCTACATGTCTAATTCACTCTTTAAATTCACAATTCAATCATCACATCAACTTATCTTAGTTCATCTTTGTAAACTGTTCATTTCATAAACCATCTGATAACATTTATGACAACTGAACTGTTAAGCATAATCACATCTCATACTGAGAAACATTAATATCACAATACTTGATTCACTGAATACCCTATCCTTAGGGTTTCATTTACCTCATTCACTTATCACATAACTCACATAAGGATTTAATACATCATAACATCATTCAATAAGGATTGCTCTCAACAGTTCACATATAATCGAATATATATATATATATATGAAACCCTATAATTAACTGAACTAGGGTTTCCATGCCATTTACTAAAACATCATATATCAAGAATAACATTGAATCAAGATGTCTATTTACAAACATCCAACTATCCATTCATTTAGGCTTTCACCCTCCTTACTGATATATCAAGCAAACATGGATATCATTGAATGAAATTCAAGATCTTAACTGACATATATGTAATACGCATACAAATAAAGCAATCATTCATAACCAAGGAGATTCAACTAGGAAAACTTCTTTATTAAATTATACAACAAATTTTGTCATAGCTGAAAACCCTAAATTTTAGTTTACTTTTATAACCTCTGCAAATACTTTAAGAATTATCATTTAGATGGATTGCACCTATTTCTAATGTGATTTCATCGTCTGAAATTCGTCACAATAGATAAATCATATGTTTCATGTCAACTTGCAAAAGCCAGATCAAAAAGATCATTTACAGTTTGTACACGCATAGTAAACAATTGAAACTTATTAATGATTTAACTCATTTTTGTGCATTCTACTATTTAAAGGAAGTACCCACTCACCCTAAGGTGTGAAAACACCTTAAAAACGCAGCCCATCTCTAAAAATATCAAATCCATATCAAAATCCTAGAAAATCAGCGGTTTTCTTCTTCCTTTCAACCCTAAAGGAGGTCTGTTGTAGGTAGAAGAAGAAAATCAGAGGTTAACCCAAACCTCAAAATCACTAAATCAAGGGTTCTGAGCAAGGGGAAATGAGAAGGAGGAAGAATCGATGGTTAAAACTACTTACCAAGTCAAATCTATAGCAACCCTTTTGGATTTCCACTGTTCTTCACATTATTCCCCAAACATTGCCCCAGAATTTGCCTTCTAGGTCACCCTCTTATAGAGCGAGTTGTCTGGATGATAGAGGATCAAATTGCGGTTCTAACATACTTTGTTTTGTTGAAAACGGATAAGTATTAATCGAGATATGATCGTTTTACGATTTGTTGTCCTAGGCAGCATCGACCGCAGTCGTGGGACATGACTCAGCGTCGGTCACAGTCGCGACACATGACACACCATCATGGGTCACGGTACTAGCATCGCGGGTCGCGGCACACGACCCAGCGTCGATCACAGTCGCGGTGTCGGTCGCCGTACTCAATACATGTTTACTAAAAAGGACATAACTCTCTCATTTTAACTCCGATTTGGTTCATTCTTTTTTTTTTAGATTCATAATTAAATTTTCTACAAGACTACAATATTATTTTGATAATGTTATCAAAAGAAAATTTATTTATTAATTATTTCCTCCAATGTCATTAACTCTCTTCTTGCATACATGTATGGGTTAATGCCATATTAACTCCAACTCGAATCTTTATAGTATGCTTAAGTCATGATAATGAGTTGCCCAAATAACTATTAAAGGTTACCAAAGTTAATACAAATCACAACATATAATATTACTAACAAAAGTATGCCAAGCATTAAGATTATCTTAAAACTCTAGGATTACCAGCAAAGCTAGGAATGGGATGTAAGAATTCTCCCCCTCTAATAAAAATTTCATCTTGAAATTTCTAAAAGAAGAAAAGATAGTTGTTAAACATCTCCATTTCTACTTTCCAAGTAACTTCTTCTATACATGATTTCTCCAAAAAACCTTTACTAGGGGTATCTCTCTCCTTTTAAGATTCTGAATACTACGGTCTAGAATTTTATTTTAAACATTGAGTCATTTGTTCCTCTTGAAATCACAACTTTTAAAAGATATAAAATGTGTGAAATATAATTTCTCATATCATCATCACATGGTACTATTCACTTTTCATTCATGAGATCACCCTAGTCATCATACTATCACAAGATATAAATGCTTTTCACAATATCACAGAGTATCAACCCTTATCAATACAAGAAGATTACACCTCATACAGGGCTCAACCATGCCCAAAGGTCATTAAGACCATCATACTATTCCCTACAGGATCATCATTATCTTTGCATGCCTTATAACAAGGCTCAACAACATCATTTACATATAATACACCACATCAAAACAATATTGCATTAATGATCTAGGATATATTCATAAACAATCATAGTAGGGTTATATTAACATTAAGAACATTCATTTATTACATCAACATGCAAGGAATTTAGTTATGATTAACCCTCATCATATTCATAATGCACAGGTTTAGTATAAGAAAGTATCAACCATGTGGCTATGATAACCACCAATTAACACATTAAGGTTATGATCATATTAAGGAGGTTATTTCACCATCATGCCATCATATAAGTTAAACATGGATACTCATCTCTATCTATTTGCATTAGAGTTAGGTTCAACAAGATAAAGTATATTAATGTTACTAATCAGCACTTATACCCAAACCCTTACTCAAGGCATCCTCATTGGATCATGGATGCATAAGGTGAAGCATCACCATCACATTTCATACTATTCTCAAGTATGAACCCACACATAAATCAAGGTGTAACCACTGGGTTATAGCATACTAGGGTTTCAACAACAGTAACAGAGTACTCCATGATTGTATTATTCATTCAAGGACTATTCATACCTGATTTCCATCACTTAGTTATATTAAAGCTAGTTATAATAATCTATACCTCATTAGGGATACATATCAATACAATATGGTTATCATCCCTTCTATTCATATGAGTGAATAGGTAAGACTACCTTATTCAGGGTAACCCTCCATTTGTTCCATCATCATTCAACCCATATCAACATGCCACAATTGTATAATACTAAGATGGATTACTCGTATGAATGACTACAACTATCATACACCTTTAATTAGCATATTGCTTGCACAAGTACACTGAAATCATACGTAGAACCAATTTACATCCCTCATTATACCTTCAACAAATTACACTTCTAAAAACAAATTCACGTATTACTGAAAGCCATTGTTTTCTCTTATCCCCTCATTCATTACTACTTGCTTCTTGTTACTTATCCTTCTCATTTGGATCATATGGAATAAACATCCCTAAAATTGAAACATTCAAGGTAAGAATGGATTATTCCTCAATCTTTATATCACTGCAAGAATTTGTTTTAGATTACACTTTGCTCATCTTGCACTTCTCCTTTTGTTCAAATTACACCTCTTATATTTCAAATCTAATTCTTATCCTTTGCTCTGAATCATTTTCATATTGTTTATCTACCTTTTGGATTAGCTACATTTAAACCATGTTATACTATCAGTGCTAGTTTACTTCTCATAGTATAAATCTCATGATCTTATTTTATAGAGATGCTAGTATTCAAGGTTAAATCATTAGTGACATCCCTTAAACTACTACAACTCTAAACATTCTAGGGTTTCTCTCTAACCATCCTTCCTCTACATACCTGGCCAGGGCATCTGGAGAAGAATAGACAGAGTAGCTTGATACTGGTCAACCTAAGTATTCAGATATCGGGCCAGGGTATCTAAATACTCAGACCTCTCAAAACTATAGACACATCACCTCCTATCTGCCACACTTATAACTCTAACTTTCTATAATAATGGTCCCTGACGATTTAGCCTAAGCTCTGATACCAAAGTTGTCACGCCAACATCCCACAATTACCACTAATCAAGAGATTAGGGCGTAAGTTTGAGGATTATACTTAATACAAAGTTTACTCCCATCTTTTTTTCTCTTATTTCAAACTCTTCGTATTCTCACATTCAATCACATAAACAACTTTACAAGAGAATCAAACTTTGATTACTCTAATATGATTTCAACATTAATGATATACATCCATACAATCATTCTATTTCTCACAATTCCATATACATATGACATGATAATCATATACATACTTTATTATTAAGGAAACAAATATATAAAACATCATTTACAACTCTCTCACATCTATACAAGGACCTAGAGTGACAGGGACCCACTGAACTTAACTAATCTCATACTTAACTCATGTGGTAAATCTACTCTGATGCTTTGACCTTCTTCAAGTCCATGTGGTTTCCCTAAAAATTGTGAGTAGAGGGGTGAGCCTACTCACTCAGTGAATGAGTACTTCATAGAAACATTTTAAGACACTTATATAATTACATATATATTGTCGAGAAACTGATATCAATTATAACAACAGTAAGTCTTAAGGAGTCTAACCATTGACAATCACAAATATGGCAGGATACTCTAGATACTACAAGAGTGAATCAATATATGAACATGCTTGATTGATCATAAAGAAAACTAATAACTCAAAAACATACAAAGAATAATTCAATAACTGTGCACACTTGTTTAACCTCTCATTTATATTAATATGCCTTAAACTCACATGAGGTGTACCACAACATGTGAAAGAATCGCAGCAAGTTATGATCTCACTGTACAAGGATTAAAAGCATGTCCGGGTTCCTAAGCCTATCTCTTGAGTAAGATCCCCTCTGCAGCGGGCCTCGGCACGTCTGCCTCTCGGTGTCTAATGAGAGCGGCTGGATATCTCAGACTCCACCTCTCAATCTAAGTACTCAAATGGTGAGTCCAAGACCTCAGGCTTATTGTGCATCAGTGGACCTACTGACCACTTATCACTCAACATGTAACATGGGTACCACCGACATCCCCCGTTGGTGTTGGGTACTACACAACTGTAAGGAGTTTGCCCTATTAGTCAAGACCCCCGCACCCTACTAGTGCACTCTGGCTTACCTCGATCTGAAGTACCTCCAGTCAGGAAGTCATTTCCTCCTCACAGTGCATGCCTCATCTTGTGAGGATTCTACAGTGTTCAGGGCATCTACATGTCTAATTCACTCTTTAAATTCACAATTCAATCATCACATCAACATATCTCAGTTCATCTTTGTAAACCGTTCATTTCATAAACCACTTGATAACATTTATCACAACTCAACTGTTAAGCATAATCACATCTCATACTGAGAAACATTAATATCACAATACTTGATTCACTAAACACCCTATCCTTAGGGTTTTATTTACCTCATTCACTTATCACATAACTCGCATAAGGATTTAATACATCATAACATCATTCAATAAGGATTGCTCTCAGTAGTTCACATATAATCGAATATATATATATATATATATATATATATATATATATGAAAACATGTAATTAACTGAACTAGGGTTTCCATGTTATTTACTAAAACATCATACATCAAGAACAACATTGAATCAAGATGTCTATTTGCAAACCTCTAACTATCCATTCATTTAGGGTTTCACCCTCTTATATCAAGCAAACATTGATATCATCAAATGAAATTCAAGATCTTAACTGACATATATGTAATACGCATACAAATAAAGCAATCATTTGTAACCAACGAGATTCAACTAGGCAAACTTCTTTATTCAATTATACAACAAATTCAGTCATAGATGAAAACCCTAAATTTTAGTTTACTTTTATAACCTCTAAAAATACTTTAAGAATTATCATTTAGATGGATTGTACCCATTTTTAATATGATTTCATCATCTGAAATTCGTCACAATAGATAAATCATCTATTTCATATCAACTTGCAAAAGCCAGATCAAAAAGACCATTTACGGTTTGTACATGCATACTAAACAATTGAAAATTATTAATGATTTAACTCATTTTTGTGCATTCTACTGTTTAAAGGAAGTACTCACTCACCCTAAGGTGTGAAAACACCTTAAAAATGCAGCCTGTCTCTGAAAATCTCGAATCCATATCAAAATCCTAGAAAATTAGCGGTTTTCTTCCTTTCAACCCTAAAGGAGGTCTGCTGTAGGTAGAAGATGAAAATCAGAGGTTAACCCAAACCTCAAAATCATTGGATCAAGGGTTCTGAGTAAGGGGAAATGAAGAGGAGGAAGAATCGATGGCTAAAACTACTTACCAAGTTGAATCTATAGCAACCCTTTTGGATTTCCGTTGTTCTTCACATTCTTTCCCAAAAATCTCCCTAGAAAATGTCTTCTACGTCACCCTCTCATGGATAAAATTGTCTGAGATGATGGAGGATCGAATTGCGGTTCTAACTCACTTCGTTTCGTTGAAAATAGATAAATATTGCTCGAGATATGAACGTTTTACGATTTGATGTCCTAGGCGGCATCGGCCGTGGTCACGGGACACGACACAGCGTCGGTCGCAGTCGCAACACATGACGCAACGTAGCAGGTCGTGGCACTAGCATCACGGGTCACAACACATGACGCAGCGTTGGTCGCGGTGTCGACACAGCATCGGTCGCGGCCGTGGTGTCGGTCGTCGTACTAAGTACATGTTTACTAAAAAGGGCATAACTCTCTCATTTTAACTCCGATTTGGTTCATTGTTTTTTTGTTAGATTCATAATTAAATTATATACAATCCTAGAATATTATTTTGATAATATTCTCAAAAAAATAATTTATTTATTATTTCCTCTAATGTCATTAACTCTCTTCTTACATACATGTATGGGTTAATGCCATATTAACTCTAACTCAGATCTTTATAGTATGCTTAAGTCATGATTATGAGTTTCCCAAACAAGTATTTAAGGTTACCAAAGTTAAGACAAAGTACAACATATAATATTACTAAAAAAAGTATGCCAAGCATTAAGATTATCTTAAAACTCTAGGATAACCCGTAAAGCTAGGAACGGGTTGTAACACTCTCGTTAGGTGTCTGAACATCTAAGATATAGTAAATAAACAAGGTCTCTAGGTATATCATTGTTATGAGTTTGGTAGCTATGAAAGTATTGGAAGATCCAGAATTGAATAAAGCTTTAACAGGGTACTTAAGTAGATGTATCGTACCTTCAATGACTCCATTATCATCACTGACCTCTACAACGTCCATGGTATAGACTTGTCCAACACACCTCTCCATAGGTGGATGACGACCCTATTGATTGAGATTGTTGACGTTATTGTTGTTCTTCAGAGGTTGTTGTGGTCGTTGAGGGAGTGGCGGCTGCTGTGAGGCTTGTGGTTGAGCATTGGCTGGAGTCCTCGACAAATGGGGACACTGAGGTCTAATGTGTCCAGCCTAGCCACACTCATGTCAAATCACTTGTACCATTTCCTTCTGTGGTGTAGAGCCCCCAAAATAGCATTTCCCAGGAAGGTGACAACGATGGAAGCGCTTGCACTTCTTGCGTCAGTCCTCAGGGACACTCTTCCTCTTGTTGGAACTGTATGATGATGATTGATATCCAGAACAGCGAGCGCTTTGTCCACCATATGCTTAAACGTAAGTGGGAGCTGTGACAAAAAAGCTCATCCAATATGATAAGACAAACCTTCCAAGAATATCTCAAAATGACGGTCTTCATGCAGGTTTGTAGCATAGCATTTCAGCAATAGGAACTTCTGGACGTACGCGGATACACACAATGAACCCTTCTTTAAGCTGTAGAACTCAGCTTGTTTCTTCTTCATGATGGAAGAACAAATGTATTTCTCTCGAAAAAGCATAAGAAATTTCTCCCAGATCATCTGTGAGGTGTTTCATGTGCAGGAAATTCCATTCCACCACACCCTGGATGGCCTGTCCAGAACATATGCAGTGAAGCAAACCTTCTACTGAGGAGGGCACGCCATACCCTTAAAGGTATGCTCGATGGCCAAGACCCAATCGCCGGCCTTGTCCACCATCTTGATCTCTCCCTCACCCTTGAAGTAGGGCGGTTGCATCTTAATGAACTCAGTGAGAGAGTACTCTTTGGGATTGCATGACGAAGAGGCGGTATTGACTCGTCCTATCATCGAATTAGACACCAGTTGGCACTGGCCGCTAGGAGAAAATATGAATGAACTAGGTAACCCATTAATTAATGACACACTAATATTATTACCAAATTTTTGAAGTAGTTAATCTTGGCCTTAGTAAATAACATGAGATAACCTAAATGAATAGATACATTAAGTAGTGTTTACCAAATTAGTGTGAGTTCCTAGTTGGGTGAACTCAACTGGTTGATAAAGATAAAAAGGGTACTTTGGGAGGTAAACTATAAGGAATGAGTCCCGTAGGGACCACTTCCTACTATCAATTTGAAAAAAGACAAGCACAACCCATAATTTCATTCATCATAAATAGATAATTGGGTGCCAGATTATTTTCAAAATAGATATTTCATCAAGATTAGATAAAAATATAGCAGTGGAAGAATGTTAAGTTATTACATATTCAAAAATAGTCTAAAAAATAGTTCTCAGGGCAAATAGGAAAAATAAAGAGAGCTATAACTAAACGGATCTGTTGCAGTAGGCAACCTAGACATCTCAGAAGTCACGGTCTACTATTGCATGTTTCCCTCAATTTTTGGGCCACCGATTCCTTGTCCTTCAACATAATTATCAATGGGCTGATCTGTAGCTGGGTGGTAGGGAACATCACCCATGAATGGGAAAATAAAATAAAAGGCTAAGTCAGTAAAACTGAGTATGTATGTTATATGTGTAATGGGAATTATTTGGTGCATAAGTAAGCAAGTTGTTCCCATCAAAAGGGACCATAAAAATTAGGTAAGTTACAATGAGAAGTACCAAGAGAAGGAATTTCCAAAAGAATGAGGCATATAAATAAACAAGTGAAATAACATATCTTTCCATTAACCATTCACAATAGCACAACAATCATAATAATTTGCATGTAGATATATTGGACTAAAGTAACTAAGGTAGGGCCATGACACCACTGAGCCAATGGCCTAAGTAAAATGGGTGGAAGTAGACGCACCCTGGGTGGAAGTAGATGCACCCATGTATAAAAAGAGGTGGAAAGACGCACCCCAGGAGGAAGTAGACGCACCCTTATGGTTACGCATAAGCGTCTATGATAGTTAAACTACTTGAATTATCTAACATGCATAAATAGAGCGGAAAGATTCACTTTTTACAAACATATATGGCATAATTCAGGCATAATAGCAGGTGGGGTCATTGACCCAATAAAACATGATAAAAGTAATTTTAGAAGAATAACTAATAAGTCAAATTGAGAGTATATGAATTGTCTAAAAAATGGAATGAGATCAAGTATTGCAAAAGTTGCCTCATTATGGAAAAATTTAGGCATATAAATGCCTATTTATAAATAGGAAGGAGGAAATACCTTCAGTCATGTTTAAGTCAAAATAAAGATCAACATAGTCTGGGAAAATTTTAATATCACCACCTAAACATAAAATGGTACATAGTGTTAATTTTATTCCTCATAAGTCGTTTACTCAAATTAAACACTCCCCTTGAAAACTTGTTATTGGGCTGGCTCATTATTGATTTTGGAAACACGCACACATGCACTGTGACTCTCTATTGGTGTGGTATCATCCTACCAGAGCCCGTAAATCCCCCTATTGATGAGGACTACAGTGGTTGCGGCAGCCACTTCATCAACCCAGGAGTGTGGGTAGGTTTAATGAGAATTGAAGGTGGGGATTGAAAGCATACAGGTCGAAGATGGTACCCTTACCTTCAATTGACTGGAGAACAATCACAATAATGTTGCAACCTACTCTTCGTCGAAGACGACACTCACTCGGGCATGGTGATTCACCGGTACATAGAAGTAATTGGGAGTAAGGAGTGTTAGAGGAAGTATCGTACTACTTGTGTGGGTAGTCTCATAGTGTTAGGAGTTAAAAAGGCCAACCCAGAAACTAAGGAATGACGGCGGAGAACTTCTCGAGCGTTTTAGGCATTTTATGATCAAGGCACCGTAGATGTCAATTTAGGGTTCTTTGGGATCGTCGTGATCTCCCAAAATCGAAGCTAGTGAAAACGGGAGCAATTAAGGCTTCAAGGCGAGCAAACGGCTGAGGAAATTCTTGTAACACTTGTGTGTGGGTGTTGGGGATGATGATAACTCCCTCTCTCACACTCTGGTTCACCGTGTTGAGTGATCCCAAACGTCCACTTAGTAGGGTGTTACCAGATGCGGCTAGTACCAAAACAAAGCCAGTGTGACACATTTATTTTGAATTATTAATTCCAACCAAATATATTTCTATTCTATGCAATTAAAGGGTACAATTAATCTTCTTTGGACCCCCAATATCAAAGGTTGTCTATTAAACCAGTAAGGGACCTGATTTTACCTCAAAACTCCATTTTAATTATGCTAATTATGAATGTTAACAAATAGATGTTAAATAGCCTAATATAATGATAAGTTGTTTTCTTTATACTTAGTATTGTCTCTAGATGTTGTCTTCCCTCTAGTCTCTATTTCTAGGGTAAATGGGATATTATATCAATCTCGACCCCACATATAAAATTAAGTATGTCTTCATCAATATATGTGAAATAAATTCTAAAATTTTCTCAAGTCACATAAATTCTAATGTTATGATACATTGTTTCAGGGTCAAGGACAATTACTCATAATAATTTAAGGGAAGGAATAAAATTTAAGTTTTAGGAAAAAAGGAAATGGAAATAGATACCTAGATTTGAGGTCGTTACATAAACCATCAAGAATCTTAACTTGTTACTGGTAGTTCTTCATGGACGTATGCACTAACTTGTGATAAGGTTGATAACACGGACAACTTGGGTGGTGGTCCAAGATAGGTTTCACATGTGACAATTGACGAAAAACCTAAGCAGGTGTTCATGCTAGCCTAAAGTGTTTGGGGAAGATTTTAACAAAATAATGATATCATAAGAAAAACAAGGACATGCACATAATGAGTGGCAGATGTGCAATTTCAGAGAGGCAGTGGACATTGTCAGTTGGTAGACCTTGGCTACTTAGGGAACAAATTTACATGGAAATGAGGTTTGTTGGTGGATAATCTAATTATGGAGAGGTTGGACCATTTTATGGCTGATAGAAAATGGTGTGACATATTCAATGTGCGGAAAGTTAATAATTTTCCAATAAGAAATTCTGACCATGGGCAAGTTCTTCTTTGGGCAAAAAGGAACATGCAAAGGGAGGAAACTGATAGGAGTTTTAGATTTGAGACCATGTGGTTGTCATCTCCAGAGTGCAAAATGATATTGGAGCAGACGTGAAAAAATAATATGAATAGGGGGCTACACTTTTAGATTGAAGCATGTACGGCAAGGTTGACTTCTTGGGCTGCAAATAAATTTGGCAACACAAAAAAGTAGATCGGGAAAATAGAACAAGAATTGACAAGGGTCCAAAATAGGGTTCCATCTCATGATATGGTGGAAGAATGTACAAAGCTATCAAAGGAGTTGCTAGAGCTACAACGTCAAGAAGAAAGTTTCTAGCATGCAAGGGCAAGGACGAATGAGATGCAAGACGGCGAAAAGAATACAAAATATTTTCACCATAAAGAAAATCAAAGGAAAAGGAGGAATAATATTAACGGTCTCTTCAAGGAAGATGGGAACTGGCAAACAGATCTGGAGGAAATAGAGGGGGCATCACATCTTTCTTCACCTCTCTATTCTCTACTTCTACACCGTCTGGAGTTGACCAATTTCTAGAAGGGCTGGAAATGACTTTCCCTAGCGATGGAACTAATCAACTGATAATAGAGTCGACAGAAGTGGAAGTGTGGAGGGTGATCCAACAGATGCACCAACCAAAGCTCCAGGTCCAGATGGTATGAAGGCAATTTTCTATCAGAAATTCTGGGGTACAGTGAAAAAGAGCTTGCTAAATTTTATTTCTAAATTGTAGAAAGGGAGGATAAGGATGGATGAAATAAATTATACAGATATTGTCCTGATCCCAAAAACTTCCATCCCGGTGAGGATTACTGAAAATCGTCCAATCAATCTTTGCAATGTATTGTACAAGATTATTACGAAGGTGTTGGCCAACAAGATTAAACCTCTGTCGAACATTATGATTTCAGAGAACCAAAGAGTTTTCCTGAGTGGAAGGATGATAATAGATAATACTTTGGTTGCATTCAAGCTTTTTCATACAATGAAACACCAAAACAAAGGTAAGGAGGGGTTGATGGCTCTCAAGCTGGATATGAGTGTGGCCTATGACAGGGTGGAGTGGACCTTCCTGGATAGAGTAATGGAAAAAATGTGGTTGTCAAGACTGTAGAGAGTCAAAGTGAGCGAATGTGTTACTAGTGTTTCACATAAATTCATCGTCAATGGAAAAAAGGAGGGGATTTGCAAGACCTTCAAGAGGGCTTCTCCAAGGTGACCCAATCTCTCCCTATCTCTTTCTTTTTTGCACTGAAGTTTTATCTTTCTCTCTTAACAAAGCATCACAAACGAATAGCATACATGGGGTGAGGGCTAGCCGACAAGGGCCCCATGTGTCACACCTTCTCTTTGCAGATGAAAGTGTTGTATTCTCAAGGGCGACTCTAGAAAAATGCTTCAAGCTAGCTGAAATTTTCAACCACTATGAGAGGACATCTGGACAGAAAATCAATTTTAAGAAGACGGAGGTCTCCTTTAGTTTGAATTTTGTAGAAGACAGGAGGAACACAATCAAAGACATGTTATAGGTCAAAGAGGTGGAGGCACATGACAAGTACCTGGGCATGCCCACAATGATTGGTAGATCCAAGAAAGTTATTTTTGCGGCGACCAAGGACAGAGTGTGGAAGAAATTATAGGGGTGGAAGGAACAACTGTTATCTAGGTCAGGAAAGGAGGTCCCTATCAAATCAATCATACAGGCTATTCCCATATACTTGATGAGCATCTTCAAACTTCCAGAAGGACTGATTGATGAAATTCACTCAATGATTGTGCGCTTCTGGTGGGGGTTCAAGGAAGGCGAAAGAAAAATTCACTAGATGAGTTGGGAGAGATTAAGCAGGCCTAAGGAGCATGGCAGGGTGGGTTTAAAGGACTAAAGGTGTTCAATCAAGCTCTTCTGGCAAAGCAGGAGTAGCACCTAGCAACAAATGCAGGTTCACTGGTGTCCAAGATTTTGAAAGAAAAATATTTTAAGCACACTTCCGTTCTTGAAACACAGATTGGATGATCTCCAAGCTACACATCGAGGACCGTATGGGGAAGGACACAGATGGCAAAACCAAGTTTTCTCTGGAGAGACATTTACCAGGACAGATGGATACCGCAAGTAGGGGGTATACAGGGTACAGTGGAGTACATGACGGTCCACAATTTGAGGGATACAGGGCCGTGGAACAACACGGCCTTGTCAGAATGTTTTCCCCCACACATTGGGGACGTGATCAGGTCCATCCCAATGTCACTGTATGAGGAGGATACGCTATGTTGGGACAAAGATAACAAAGGTATCTTCATTGTGGGAAACACATATAGATTTATCAGGTTCAGAGCAGATTTGATCGACTGTCTTAATGAAGATGATTGGTGCAGAGTTTGGAAGCAGTGTTGGCCACCCAAACCAAAGCACTTCATATGGCGGGCTCTCCAAAACATTCTCCCAATTAAGACAGAACTGCTCAAGAAACAGGCAGCGCATGATGATATTTGTCAAAGGTGCGGAAATACACAAGAGGATCTGTCTCATGCACTACTCACATGTGACAGTGCTAGACAGGTTTGGGCATTGGGAAGCATAGACTGGAGTATACATCTGGCAAACAGGGAAGCATGGGAGTTTATCCGGAACCTGGTTCTATGCGACGACCAGGATAGAAAGGAGGAGGGAGTGACTTTGGTTTGGGTGGCATGGATGGCAAGGAACAGATACATGTTTGAGGCTCGCCGGCCTTTCATCCCTGCTCTGGTGATTGGCTTCATGACATTGGTGGCGGACTACACAAGGTACATGGAGTCGGTTGACGGTAGTAGGGTGTCCAGAACGATGACCAGGCCATGCGGGTGGACCAGACCACCACAAAGATGCTTCAAAATGAACGCTGACGCAAGTGTGAGGCAGGACGGAAGAGGGGGCTATGGGGTGGTGATTCGCAATGATAGGGGTAACATCAAAGTGACTCACCAATGCAAGCTTGACCATGCTTTCTCAATGCTTTGCGCTTAGGGGGAAGTGGACCCAAGTTGTCCTTGAAGGTATGAAGGCAGCGCACAGAATGGGCTTTAGACACCTCATCGCAAAGACTGACAATGATGTCCTAGTACAAGTTGTTAAGATGGGAGGATGGGGCAGAGGCTACGAAGACTTAATGGTGCGCAACATCATTTAGCTTTCGCAAGTGTTCTGCTCTTTCAACTTCCTTTTTGTTAAGCGTCAAGGTAACTGTGTGGTACACACCTTGGCGGCAAAAGCCTGCTATATAAAAAACTATCGTCTTCTTACCAATGATTTCGAGGAAGATATTATTGTAATAGTTGTTAAAGATCTTGAATAAATATATGGCAGATACCTTTTATCAAAAAAAAATAAGTTTTTTAGAATTGATATGTACATATATATAATTAATTGATTAGGTTGACTTAATGATGTCAAACAAAAAGGTGGACAAGGTCATGCATGGGCGATTCATCCTAGGCCATGCATGAATGGATTTCGGAGATGAAATCCTTTTTAAAGGATAAAGTGTTGTAACATACCCAAACATAGGTGTATAAATTATCTATTTTTTGAAGGCCCCTTTCCGATTAGTATATTATTAGATCCCTTTTTCCCATGAATTGGGAACATCATGATTTCTTGTAAAGATCCGCGTTTTCAAATACCTTTAAATTGGGAGTTTCGAGATAAATTCACCATAATGCATTCAATCGTAGGGCTTGATATAAAATAAACCAAATAAAATATTTTGTTCTATTATGACATACAAGAACCTTCTTAGGAGTATAGTATGAACGAATAGAGGAAATACAAAATATCGTAACATTATTTATTAATTAAGACTTATAAATACACTAAGAGAATATTTAACATGGAAGCAATCAAACATAAAATCAAACGGTTTCAAAATGAAAAAAAATGAGAATACAAATTATCCTGGGAATAGTGGATTAATAAACCTAAATCTAAATTATTATATCACAAATATTAAATAGGTAAAGTAAATGCCTTAATTAGGAACTTAAGTGATACGTAATAAAATGTAAGACCAACAACTTTCAAAAGGTGAATTTGATGCTAAATTTGAATTGCTCACATCCTAATTAGTCTACATAGAATATTTCATATTAGTTGGAGATTGTTTGCTAACCAAATTGAATTAGTAATGAAAACAATTAAATAACTTAGGCTTTAATTGAAATTAATGTGGCTTATAGGTTCCCAAATTGCGTATTATTCTCTTGCATAACGCCTCATTCTTCCTTGTCTGGACTCCCTCTTACCCTCTGCACGCGAAACCCCAGTGGTAACTGACGGCAATAGTCTTCCCCTCCGTCTCCCTCCCCTATATCACATCCTGCGTGCTTCCCTCTCTTTCCCTAGACACATTGTTCCCTTCTCCTAGCGGCCAGTGCCAAGTGGACCACAGCCGCCTTTCTTCTCCTCCTTTCCTCTTCGCAACCTAGTTCGCCGCCCCCACTCGATCAGAAGCAACCATCCTCTGTAACTTTTTCCAACCCACCATGCTATGCACCTGCGACCACGACTGCAAATAAATAGATAGGTATTCTTCACCTGCGCCCCCACTCGATCAGAAGCAACCATCCTCTGTAACTTTTTCCAACCCACCATGCTATGCACCTGCGACCACGACTGCAATTAAATAGACAGCTATTCTTCACCTGCAACTTGACCGCCACCTGCAACCTCGACCTACTTCCACGATCGATCACTCCCTTCAACCAACCTAGCCGTTCTTCCTCGTCACATGGGCATGACGTGGGTGCAAAGCTTTTACTACCAACGACGATGACTGGGTTTCACAGTATTTTGTGTGGCATTGGTTCTTCAGGGCGCCGTTGGAACCATCACTGAATTCCAACTACCTGACCTTGCCGAAGTAGCTGGCCATGGGTCAATTGTAAAAACGGGTCAAGGCTCTGCTGCAAACACGATGTGGTAAGACCCGACGAACTTGTAAGAATCATATCGGATGTGTGGATTTCTTTTGCGAATCTTAACCTTGAAACTTACCTTTTCACCTTGGCCTTAAATGGTGGCAACTGGAACCTACTTTTTGTGTATCGGGATGACATTGAATTTGCTTTCAGTTAGTGAATTTCGAATAGATGATCCCGTGGCAGAAGAAAGTTTTGTTAGTGAACTTCGAATAGATGATCCCATGGCAGTAGAAAGTTTTGTTAGTGAATTTCGAATAGATGATACCATGGCAGTAGAAAGTTTTCTCTTCTGGTTAGTATGGTTGATGCATGGTTTCTTGCCTCTGATCTTCTTTCTAACCGTGGGTCGGTGGGTGTGTTGGACCTTTACAGCAAGGCGACCACAACCTGCCGGTAGTTGTATTGGGTGATCGTGCCAAGGTCCAAGGAGCTATCTCCAGCCACAGTACTGTTGTTGGTTTTGCTTCCAGGATATATCCGGAAGCCATCGAACTCGTCCAGTTGGTCTATTTGCATCTTGATCGGTTTTTACAGTAGTCGCGAGTTTTCTTCCTGGACCTCCTGAAGCTCTAGTCACCTTTAAGCGGCATGCTTTGGACCTCCGCTTCTATTTTGATGTTACAGAGTTTAGGTGGGGCGAGCATGTCGTGAAGCGGCGACAGAGCAAAGCTTACGGTCTGGTGGTCGTGGTGAGATCGAAGGGGAAACAACCGACAGCTCCTTTTTTAGGGGGCTGGGTTTTGAAGAGGAGTGAGAACAAGATCATGTCCTATAGAATAAGTGGAGGACTCGCCCTATACTATCGACTACCAGAAACAACCCACAGAATCAACCCCTGGTGAGTTCTCACCTCTACTCCACACACGAAGGGGGGGTGGGGATGGCTTAAGTTGTTTGGTTACACATGGAAAAGGGGAAGGGAAGAGAATGGAGGGGAAAGAATCAAGTGTATTTTCAGTCATTTTTCTCTCCATCAAATCGGAATGAAGACAAATAAAAGAGAACACACTTGGCAGGAAATTTATTATAACACATGGAGGGAAATATAGAATGTGGATGGAAAATATAAATAATATAACGGGAAATACTTCTATAGCTCACAACCAATAATAAAAAGAGCATGTAGCCTCTCATTTCACTTGGAGGGAATACAAAATGTTGGGAGGAAGTTGGGGGGAAAAATAGAGGGAATAAATTCAAATAAAAAGAAACTAGAATAAATGTAGCGTATAATTTTAAAAAATTAGAATGTCTAGAAAAAATGTTGGTAGAGACACGGAAAGTTTGAGATAAGTATTTTTCAACATATTAATATAAGGAATAATAAAAAAACTGAGGGAATTGTGGAGGAAAGTGGAGGGAACTCTCAAATTATGGAGGGAACTTAAATAAATAGAGGAAAAGTAATAAATATAGAGGAAAGTACACGTACACAATGCCTATAAAAAGAGAAGTGATAGTCCATATTTGCATCAATAATGTTTTACATCACGTTAGACATAAAAAATGTATCTTCTTTATTAACAAAATAATTATACAAATAATTTTATTTTGATCACGAGACATGAGTTTAATTTATCTTGATTTTTATGTACTAATATGTGTGTGGTGTATGTAACCTTTTATAATATATCTTGTTAAAAATGACATGTTTATTTATGTTCTCTCCCCTTTCCTTCCCCATAATAACCAAAAATACTAAAATAAATGTCCCTTCCCCTCCCCTCCATTCCATACCCCTCCCCTCTCCTCCCCTCCCTTCCCATCCCCTTCATTCACTGCATTGGAAACATAGCGTAAGTCATGATTGGTTTGAAGGAGTTGAAGAACCAATATTACCTTGTCACTGTGGTGAATTAATAGATATATGCGGGGACATACCCTCTTTGTACATCCTATTTTCTTTCAATAAATAGAGAAAAGGTTTAACTACTTAATCATAAAAATTATTAGTATTTGTGTTTTGCAAATAAAAAAATATGCATAACTTAATGATACAAGTTTCAGAGTAAAGATCAGGGCTTTCCAAGAAGGCTTATCTAGGATTTGGTTAAATATATGTTATAAAATCTAACATCACATAAATATTGAAATTATGTTTTGAAGACTTGACCCTAAGTAGTAGGAGTACTCTTGAAACATTTAAGTCTTTTTTGAGTATATGCATTCTCTATTTACATTTGAACATTAAATTGACTATAAACACATTTTTCCTTAATGAGGCATCTTTAAACATTTATCCTATTTGACATTATTTCTATACTTCATGAGATATATTTTTTCTATTGATTATTATTTTTGGACCTATCTTGGTTTTGATTTATTATTCATTTTTCCATATATACATTGTTCAATATTTTGTTCATGGAATCATTTCATCTTGCCATATTATATTACATGCTTATTAGAAAGGTAATCTAAAGTAGTGGTTGTTAAAAAAATAGCGACGACGGAGAAGACTTTGGAAATAAAAAAATGTGTCCCTATTCTGAACCAGAAGATCGCGTCAATGGGGATGTATCTAGGAAAAGGGTTTTCAAGTTATATACTCGGTCTTGGAGCAAGTCCAACGACAATCTTCGCAATGTCATATTTTTTCTTCAAGCAACACTCAAATAGACGTTAGCAACAGCCTCCTGGTGCAACACCATGGACGACGGTTGATTGTGTTCTTCTAGTGTGATGGCAACAACCTCCACGCCTCTACGTAGTCTACGCGGACCATCAGGAACTCTGCATTGTGCTACCAGAGCCAATAGGAAGGAGTTATCCCTTTGATGTCAATGTGTTAGTGATGAATTGTTCTCCCTTATTTTCTCTCCCTTGTATGTGTAATACTTACTTTGGGATCTTATGTTACCACAACTATGTGAGGACAACATTTGTCAACATTAGCAGTGTCTACTGAAAACCTTGACTACCCATCTATTTATAGGAGGGTCAGGGTCACAGTTTTCAGATCAACTAGGATTCAAAGACATAGATTTTTAAGAAATTTCACTACTGCAGATCACGAATCGATGGGTTCACTACTAAACTGGTCGGTTCACATGTGAATCGGTCAGTTCACATGTGAATCGGTCAATTCAACACTTGAATTGGTCATTTCACTATATTTCCTATTTACAAACACATTACTCTCAATGTGAAGATTAATGCACAACATGACGTCAACATAAATCATTAATCTAGTCTTATTGTTCACTCGACCAGTCAATTTACAATTTGAACATGTCAAATCACATTTTAAACCGGTCGGTTCACTTATGAACTGGTCAAATTACATTCTGAACCGGTGGATTCACATTCCAGTTCATCCAATGTACAACCAATGTTGTTTAAGTTGACCCAATACTTGAATTGATCGACTCAACACTTGATTCGATCGGCTCACATTCTCATTCAGTCAATTTTTAGTCGATGTTGTTTAATTTGAATACTACACACTTTTATAATCAAGTTAAACCATATTCATGTATAAACTCCTATTCTAGGTACATCCTATGTGTGCGACCTTATAGGTCTCGAATAAGTTGGCAGTGACTACAACCAATCAATGACATTAAAAGCAATGAGAAGTATCTAGAAATACATCATTACTAGCCAAGTAATGCGGAAGTTGGAGAAAAGTTTCAACCCACAATTTTTTATCAATGTTACAATGACCTTATAGTTCCTTTATCTCTAATATACATATTAAACACGAGGCATGGAATCATCATCCTCTCAATGTTCAATCCATGTTCCTTGAACTTGAGCAGATAATATGAGATGCATGTCATCTCACATATCACATATGAGTCACAAGTGTATGGCCATACATTTCTCAATTTCGCTTATCAAGTGGCCAAGATATTAATCTCTTGTAGGAGCAAATTCCATCTACATCATTCACACTCAATCCCCATGTGTCACAATGTACCCGAGCACCTTTATGACAACCCTTATTCAAGGTCACATTGGATGGTGTCAAAATGCATTGAACAACATTTGATGAGTGTAATGACTTTAGGTATAAGAACCACAATCACCACTACCACTATGAGAGCTAATTGTGACTATCATTCCATGGTCTCCATGTATCACTCTCAAGGTGTATCTATCTAATACAATATTCTCTAAATGTACCTATGTGTTTGACTTGATATCGCATATTATGACTAATGAGACTTTGTCATCAATCAACACACACTCTAGCGTTACGTATTATTGTTGTCTATCTTTCTTCCACAATATCCTTTCGGCTAGGGACATAACAAACATGCATGTACTCTTATAATACATGTCACATTACAATAATCATATGATTGTCTCTCTAGGCATACATACCAACAAACTCCCACTTGTAGTTAGAACTAATCACCTATGAATCTTATTCCAAGTAATCTTAAGATGTACATCATGTTTTTGCTGCACAAGTACTTTTGTAGCGGGTTAGCAACATTTGCTTCTATTGATACTTTGCAAGTATTCACATCTCCTCACTGTATGATTTCTCATATGAGATGGAAATGATGTAGTATGATATTTCAGATTCATTATCTATCTAATAGCTTCATTGTTGTCACAATATTTCTTCTGTGTCAAATGGTTGGATCCACTCACAAGTTCATATAAATGAACTTCTTGATCCATAAATTATCCTCTTTTGTGTTCATAACAACAAAGTACTTGGCTTCTATTGTAAAATGAACAACTATCTCTTGCTCAGAAATTTTCCATCTTACAGTTATGTTTTTGGGTCAAACAAACATTCAGATTATGATCATTGATTTTCTTTATCACTTTGGAAGCTTGCATTGATGTAACCCTTTACACCCATCTCTTCCTTGTTACCATAAATAAGGAAGTAATCCATTTAGTTCTTCTCATATACGTATGGATGTTCATTATGGCAGTCTAGTGACTTTCACTGGGAACTGACTAATATCCACTCATCATGTCCAATACATACGAGGCAACAGAATTATTACATAACATTACAAATCTAATTTTCATTTTTACCCATGTATTCTCATTCTTCACAATAATTGGGATACAAGGATCTGGAGAGACTAATTCCATGAAATACAAACACATTTTCCTTCATTGAGTTTTGTATGACGAACTGTTTCAGGATCTTGCCAATGTATTCACTCTTATTTAGGCCAAGAAGCTTTCTAAATCTATCTCTACAGATCTTAATTCCTAAGATACAGGATGATTCACCTACACCCTTCATAAAGAAGGTACTTCCTATAGGGAAATCGAGGCAACAAATAAGGCAACAGAAACAAAAATTTAAAGCATGATTTCCCTGGACAACAAGATCGTGTCAACAACAATGTATCTAGGAAGGAAGGTTTGCAAGGTTATACCTAGTCCTGGAGTAAGTCCAGTGAAATTACCCTTGTAGTAGCAGTGTGCTTCTTCTCCAGGATCAGCAACACTCAAATAGTCATCACGAACAACCTCCTGGTCTGACACCATAGATAGTGTTCTCTTAGTGTCATAAATCTCCTTCCTCTAGAGAAGTCCACACAAACCACTGAGAACTCCACTTTGAACTACCAGATGCACTAGAAAGGAGTTTTCCTCTTCTATCAGTGTACTAGTCACCAACATGCTCTCCCACAAGTGATCTCAGTTGTTCTCCCTCATTGTCCCTCCCTTTAACAGGTAGGACTTGCTCAGGCTCTCTATTGGTTTACCACAACTAGAGAGGACAACAATTGTAAGAGCAACTGATTCTCAATTGTGTGTGTTGGGAAGCCCCCAGTACCCCTCTATTTATAGTAGAGACTAGAATCTGGGTTCCCAATTATAGAGGGAGAAGAAGGGTCAAGAATTTCCATGAATTTTGCATCCTGTGACAGATGAACTGGTCGGATGGAAGAGTGAGCCAATCAGTTCACTTAGTGAGATGATCGTTTCACAGTGTTTCACAATTGCAATTAAATTCTCAATTTGTTTCTAATTAATGTCCAATGTTAATTATTGTCCAATCTGAATGAACAAGTGAAATAATCAACTATTCTCATAAATTGGGAAAATCACCTAAAGCTTCAGTTGGCATGACTGAGCCAATCGGTTCACCTAGTGAGTCGATTAGTTGGTGTCCTGACTCATGCAAAAATTAGCCAATTCATTTTAGATCAACCTGACACTCCAACCAATTAGTTCAACATTTGAACTTGATGGTTCTAAGTACAATCAGTTGATATGTTGTTTAATTGAATACATAAACACCTTCAGTATTCAATCTAAACACCATTTATTGAATATATTCCTTTAGTCCAAGTGTATCCTATGTGTGTGACCCTATAGTTCCAGAGTTCCGTTGGCATTGAATGTCCATAATCAATTATGCATCACAAGCAAAGAGTGGTTCCTAGTCACACATCATTAATATCCAAGTAATTTAGAAAGTTGGAAAACAACTTCAACCTGCAATTTGTAATTAGTGTTATCGTGATTGTATAGTTCCTTTGTCTCTGATATCCAAATTGAACTCGAGGTATGGAATCGTCATCCTCTCAACATTCAATGTCCTTGGACTAGAGAAGACTATCTGATATGTACGTGAGTTCACATATCACATATTGAATCACATGAGTACAAACATAAATTTCTTAGTCTATCTTATGAAGAGGCCCTGAAAATCAATCTCCTATAGGAGTGACAAATCCCATCTACATCACTCACACTCAATCCCCATGTGTCACAGCTATCCAATAATCATTGTTATGGTAATCCTTAATCAGGGTTACATTAGGTGATGTCGAAGTATACCGAGAGAAATGTGGTGAATGTAGTGACTTGATGTCTAAGAACCACAATGACCACTATCACAATAAGAGATGATTCTGACTACCATTCCATGATTTCTATGTATAACTATCATGGTAGTTATGTCTGATACATTGTCTCTAACATATACTTGTGTGCTTAACTTGATATCACATATCATGACTAATTAGATCATGTCACCAATCAACACACACTCTAGTCTCATGTATTACTATTGTCTATTTTTTTCTTCCATAATAATATCCGATTAGGGACATAACAAGAATGTATGTACTCTTACCATCTATATGATGTCATTGTTCAAGTCATGTACTTGAAGACAAACGTCATCAAGTAATATCAATCTTTAGACATCTAGTATGTATGTTTCATCATCTCATGAATGAGACAAACATAATAAACAGAATTACCTTTATTGTTAACAAGTCATGTATTTAATGCCACATTCCAATCATCATATGATTGTCTCTCTGATCCAATTACCCACGCATCTTATTCCAAGTGATCTTAACATGTCCATCATGTTTCTACTATGCAAGCACTTTTATAATGGGTTAGCAACATTTGCTTCAAGTTAGGATCTCACAAGTTTCATATATATTTGTTGTACAATTACTTGTATGATACGGAAGTGTTATAGTATGCTATCTAAGACTCCTTGCCTAGCTAGTAGTTGTTGGGAATTACAGGCACAAAATACAACAGTAGAAACAAAATTTTATCTATCTATATATATTCCCATAGAAGCAAGATCACGTCAACTACTATGAAATAGGAATGATGGCTTAACAAGTTATACTTGGTCCTAAAAAAAGTCCAGCAACTACAACTCGTTGCAGTTGCAATTATCTTCTAGTCACCCTTGGATAGTGGTTATGCAGCTCCTGGTGTTCACTAGGACAACAGACATGACAACTTTTGTGGTGACTTATGCGGTCTCTCCATGGATGGTGGACTGGATCTATTTCTACATCGTCTCATGTGGTCTCGCCACAGACTGTCAACTGATGTTGTCCTCCTAGAAACATCCAAAGGACTCATGCCTCTAGAGTAGTCCATACGAACCAACTAGAACTCATGTTGTTCAACTAGAACAGACAGGAAAGAGTTGTCACTTTGGTTGGCGTACTAGTCACCAACTTTCTTTCCCACAACTGATCCTCAATTGTTCTCTCCCTTGTTATCCCTCCCGAGTCAGGTAGGACTTGCTTGGACTCTCTTGGTTACCACAACCAGAGAGGACAACAATTGTCAGAGCAATTTATTCTCAATTGTCTATGTTATTGTTGTGCTCTGGGAAGCCCCTAGTACCCCTCTGTTTATAGGTGAGGTTAGGTCCAGGGATTCTAGTCTGTTTGGGATCTATGTGGGAGTGAAGGGACCTGAAGATCTTGAATTTTTGCAACTTGTAAACTATGAGACGGTCGTCTAGAAACCAAAACGGTCGTATGTCACTATGAGACGATCATCTCACACTATGAGACAAGCATTTTGTAGCTTCCCAATCACATATGAAATTGACAATTTGTTTCCAATTAATGTTAAACATTAATTACTTGCATCACAAGAATTGTGCAATTGAAACGGTCTAATTTTATCATGAATTCTAAAAAGCTAGTAGAACCTTCCTTTGTCCCAACTGAGTGATTAGTTTACTAGGTGAACCTATCATCTCTCTCAACCCGAGCCGGTCGGTTCACACAGTGAGTCAATCAGTTGGACCTAATTCATCCAGAACTCCAGCCAATTCAGTTCCAACCATCCTGACACTCCAATCGTCCATCTCAAGACTTGAGACAATTATCTAGCTATCCAAACAACCATCTCACCCTTTCAGTCGATCATTTGGTGGTGCACTTATCCAATATGTTGCATGAATTGAATACCTAAACGTTTTAGTAATCAATCCAATCATTATTCAAGATTAAAATCCTCTTCTAGATGAGTTCATGTGTGTGTGTGACCCTATAGGTCCCATATCATGTTGATAGTGAATGTCCATAACTAGCTTATGACATTACAAGTAGAGAGTGGTACCTAGTTTGACATCTAGTTATTGGGGAAAATATATGGAATGATTGAGGAAAGGTGGGGCAAGAGACTGATTGTGCTTCTTCTCTTTATTGTTGTGTTGGAGTAAGTTCATGATATTATATCAATTAATTCAGTAAATGTAGGGTAGAGAAGCATTTACAAACTTTGTTGCAAGTCATATCAAGGCCATGTGTGGCTTGACCTTTCTGACTCTTTTTGTTTATCATCATTTCCAAGGGGAAAGGATGCGCAGTTGTTGTCATTGGGGCTCAGATCTGTTCAAGACATGGATGTTCCTTCAAATTTTCTTCATGCATTAGTTAGTTCAAGAAAAAGGGATTAATTTTATTTATATATTTATAGCTTGTATATAACTAAGTGGAAGGCTAGATAAGGGCTACAACTCACACAAAACAAAACAATATTAAAATGGAAAACAAGACAAAAGGAAGAAAATGATGCTCTAAAAAGAGATAGATGGGTGGATTTGAATCTTACCACCCACCCCAACCTGAACTTAATTATTTTCTCATCTTGAGTAAGGCTAAGTCAGGATGGAGGGGAAGAATTCAGATAGTCTGAACAGGTTGGCTTGTAGTCGCGATGATTGACATGTCATTGCTCATGTGAGCGCTACATAAGATGGATCTGATGTAGTTGATGTTATTGGAATTTTCATTCATTCTCAATGTGGTATTGTGATGTTACCACTATCTCGAGCAAGAGTTGCAGTTTGTGTGGGTTACCATCCTTATTAGCATTTTCCCATATGCGCTTTGTGCCTTGTTTATCAAAAGCATGGCTCCTTTTTCATAGCACATGGCTTGCCCTTCTGGATTAGTGGCGGATGGAGAAGGGGATTATGGTTTGGCTCAATAAAAATGTAGAATTTGTTCTGAGATATGCTCAAGTTTGTAAGCTATATTTGACGAAGCAAACTCTGCATGATTGGGGAGAACCAGTTGAGATGAAGAATTATGTAAAGGGACTTTATAGGTGTCTGGTTGGGGTCTTGGATGGAGAACATGTCCAGATATAAGATATGGAATATCAATCAGGTGTGAATTCCCTTTTGGGTGAAGAATCTTGTGATGGATGTCTAAGAATCCTAGATAAGGAGCAATTGCAGATACCAGTCCACCGACCGCAAACCATGCTCAGCTGGGAGCAGAATCTTAGATACATATATCAATTGTTCGATCTCCTTTTCATTTTGCTTTACTAGGCATGAGCAAAGGTTTAAGTTTAGGGTAGTTTGATGAGTATAATTATACCATCCTTGCATAAAGATTAGTCTACTTTTTAGGGGTTGTTGTGTCTCTATTTCCTATTTTTAGCCATAGATTTACTTAAATGCAATTAGCTCCCCTTTTTTGGACTTTAATGCACTTTACATACCTTTCATGCAGAATTAGCCAAAACTATACTTCATTTCCTAGTAGGACAATCAAACCCTCATGATGCTACACCTCAAGGGAAGGAAGGCCCCATAATTTTTCCATTATCTACCTTCCAACCACCCAGTCAAGCAATCAGCTTTGTCAATCACCCAACTCAAGCTTCTCTCTACCCGGAGTACCCCAAATTCTACAGTTCTGTCACAAACTTGCCACATACATCCTACTCCAATTCAACCCACGATGGTCATCTAGAGAACTAGGTGTGAGGTCCAGATTGAGCAACTCGTGTGAGTCACCTTGTGGACCGAATACGGGCCATGCATTTAGCTACTGTAGCGTCCCCAGATTCTATCGTCTCGAGACTTAGGAGGCCTGAGAGGACAAATCCAAAAATGTTAGAAATTGTATCAGAGAGTGATGCGCAAGAAATATGTGCATACATGAACAAAAAACTATAAGAATACACCAAAATATTTTTCAACATTCAATATGTGTATATTACAAAATTAGTTATTACAACAAGATTTAAAATTACATATTGATTGAGAAATTCTACAGTCTATGAACATGTATACTAACATGATCTAAACACAATAGGTAAGCCTTTACAACTGCTCACTTCCTGTATTTTCTCCCTTTCTAGCTCTGAACCTAGAAAATATGTGAAACAGACGAATCAACATAAAGTTGGTATGTGGTTGAAATATATTATACTATATTGGCATATTTAAAATACTTGAAAAAGAAGAAAGAAAAAGAAAGCATTATTTAAGGTGGAAAATTAGGTAAACCCCAAGTTATTGATCATATTTCAATGGACATGTATTACTATGGTGGACTTAGCACAATCAACACTTATATATTGGGCCTATCCCCACGTACCTTGTACCATTAAGGATTTCCCCGTGTACCTTGTACCATTAGGGAGGTGCTAATTAAAACTAATACTTTCCCTCTCTAATAGGAATATTAATGAACCATAAGTAACTACATTCCTTTTTCTTTCCTTAGTGTTCTTAGTTTTCAAGGCAGAAAAGTGACAATATGTATAGGTATACATCCAATAAGATTATACAACTACATGTAAGAAATTACTCATAATTATAACATCCGGCAAAACTATTCATATACTTATATCCACTTACCTAAGTTCAAAGGTTCTTTATAAATTAATTTTCATCTAGATAATCTAGTCATCACCAGATTAAGACAAGATCATGTATTATCATTAGATTCTCATCCTCTTAATCCTAGTCATGTTCATTTTAGGGTTTATCTTAGTTCATGTTGTTATTTCCATCATTACTCATCTTATCCTATTAGAATCATTTACTGTTCTTATATTCTAGATTAAGATACATAATATGATTATTTGATAACATATAATTGTGTGCGCATATTAACCCTAGGTTACATGTATTAATCATGTTAGGGTTTTCTCATCATTTTCGGATCATTTAACAGGTATCATTATTTATATGCATAACTATGATCTCAAAATAAATTATGAGGTTCCATATACTAATGTGAATCTATATTGAATATTTCAACATTTAATAACCAAATTTGTATTTTCTACCTTTTATTTAGGGTTATTAGCCCTAAATAGCTATATGAAGCATTTCATATGATATCGTGCACCAATATTATAATCATTGGCATTCGCTGGATTATAATCATTATTTAGGATTTAGTGACGTGATATGATAATTTTAGGACATTGTTTGATATTTAATACTCATGAAATAAGTGTAATACATCTTACTTGATAACATCTGATTTCATACATCAAAGTATTGATATTATAATTTTATGATATTCTACACAATTTTCTAAGAATTTGTATATCTTGTTTATAATTTTCTGATAATCGAGCTAATTACTATGAATTATCAAAGATTTGTACATTTTTGGGTAATTAAACCCTGATTTACCTTGTTAGCCTATCAGGCGCTGCCACGTGGCTCCTTTGTACCCCTTGAGCCTACTTTAGCTGGTTGGTTCAGCTAGTTTAGACTGAGTTCGGTCTGGTTTAGAGTCACTAGAGCCCTGTAACACCCCTGACCTGGGTTATGTTCTAACCCTAGATGTTTTGCCTAAGTAATATGCTTATAGGCTTGTTCTTATCTTGTGAAAAGTAACTAAGGCCTTTGTGATGTATTATTTTCAGTATGGAACTTATATACAAACTATGTGTGCATTTTATGTTATTCTAAGTGAAAAATGCAATTTACCTAAGATGAGGGGTTATGTTACAAATGTTACATGTTGAATATACTCTAAGTATTTTGTATGTCATGAAAGTGAATGTGGTGCTAATTGGTGGCTTGTGCAAATCCTAAATCCTAAGTGAGAACTTGTGTAAATAATGCTAAGTGCTTGGTGCATCAATTGTGGTACAATTGCAATATGTACAAAAGGTAGGGTTAATGTGTAATTTACCACCTCTAGACTGTCTTTCCACTTACCTAGTGTTCTAAAGGAAAGAGAAAGGAGGAGACAATATGTTTGAAACATCTTAAAATGTTAGTACTCTTAATAATAAAGAAACCAAGCAAATGAATAAGTTGAAAGTTATGTGCATGAACCATATTGAGTTGTAGATTTGAGAATAGAGGTCCCTATCAGCCATAGAGACATAAGGAGGGCCTCCTATAGGTTTGAGGAAGCCTTGTCTTGACCCATGATAGGCAAGGCATTCCAAGGGAGAATGAGGCATTGATTTGCTTTTACTTCGGAAATGATGGAGTAGAATATTATAATAAGTTAATGGAAGGGAAATTGCCCTAGGAGACAACTCAAGAGCCACCCCCATATCTTTTCTTTATCCTTTGCATGGAAAAATAATAAGTGGCAAGTATGCAAGAGCATGTGTCGACCTTGCATGGCTAGGTGGCATGAAGTACCTTAGGATAATGACACCTATGGCACTCTTTTCTATATACCACAAGTATAAATACATTGACCTTCATTGGTTGGCAAGATTTTCAGATCTAGCAAGTACCCTTCCTCTTGTATCGTGCAACACCTTCCCTTGTGTCATAGTGGAGCGAGTAGAAAGGTGAGGCTTGGTATCGGCCAAGAAGGAAAGATATCGGCCAAAGAAGGTTGAAGCAGCCAAGTGAGGTGATATCGCCCAAGGTGACTTGAGATATCATGCAAGAGCTTGGAGTTCAAGTCTTGGAGCTTGTAGAAGGCTCATCTTCAACCTTGGAACATGTGTAGTGAAGCTTGAAGTTTGGAAGCTCTTCAAGAGGTGGGTTATATAACTCAAACCCCTCAATATTATTATCCTTTCCTTAATATTACTCAATTAGTTGATTAATTGCAAATTAGGGTTCTCTATGATCAATTGAGATAATCATGAGTCCCAATATGTAATTAGGATTCTTATCCATAGTTTTGAGTCCATTGATGATTTTAAGGATGATGATGATGAAATCATCATTGGATACCCGATATGGGTTGATCACTCTTGAACAACCCGATATGATTGAAGACCTTGCAACCCGATATGGGTTGAAGGCTTGGGGAACCGATATGAGACCCAACCTGAAGGCTTTCCCGATATGAAAATTGGGTTATACTTTGTAAGACATAGTTCCATGAACAATATAAAGGATTCCTAACCACCGCCATGTACACGATACTAGGGTGGAATATTACTCTTGCCTGATATGAGCAAAACCCTAGAATAGGGGATGGGAACCCGATATGTTAATGTCCTTAGAATCATGATACTCTCTCCTTACTTTGTGTCGAGCTAATGAACAACTTGGTGTCTATCTTGTCCCATTTTGAGTTCAAGGATTTTACCATGGGTGGCCACACGATATGGGAATCAGGTACCACCTTATATGGATACCCGATATGGTGAGCCCATAGGGCAAACCGATATGATGACTGATATACATGATTGATATGCATGGGCGATGTGGTGCCCGTCATGTATATAATTCGACATGATATCTAATGTAGGTAAAACAATATGATAGGATGACATCCAAATAGGGATACATGATATGGTGAACCAAGATGGTGTCTGATATGGAAAGCCAAGAGGCTACCCGATATGATGAGAGACCTATATGTAAGTTTAACTAAGAATGAATGTGACCAACTAAGGGAAAGAACAAAAATAATATTGTTGTATGGATTATAATATAACCATAAAGTTATACCCGATATGGTGTACCCTAGTACTCGATATGAGGACCAATACACTCCTATACTCGATATGAGAATAATGATCTAATCCATACATAGTGTGAAGTTGACCTAAGACCAGAAGAATACTAAGTGATACCTAACCCTATATGGTTACTTGATATGGTGTTAAGGGATATGTCCTATACTTGATATGAGGGTGTGGTTCACCACATAATCAATTGAATACTTGTTAAGGTGATAAATGCATCTACAAATACAATAGAATAATGTTATTAATCATGCTACTTGATATGGTAGACATGTTCTTATTAATTAAGCTTGTCTAAGAGATGAATATGTTTTAATGCAATGAAAAATGTTTGACTCAACTTCATGATGATAAGTGGTAGACCTTAAGGATGAGAATTAAGTAATCTACACCTTAGTGAGGATAAGAGAGAGATTAAGACTTGAGATATAAGCATATAAATAGCATACACTAATACTCCTAAGATGGGTGGAGTATGAGTTAGGACTTAATTTTGGCTAGTGTAATCATGAAACCCTAATTGATTGATCATAATCCTAATTCATTAGGGAGAATATATTCCTTAGTGTTTTCATGGTTAAGACATGTGTTGAAAGTGTTGGTGACCTGATGTAATAATCATGAAAGTATCTTAAAGTAATAAACATGGCTAGTAAGAGCTATGTGGCTATGTGATATAAATATATGGGTCTGATGACCTAGAGGTAATAATCATCTGCTAAGTGGTGCTAAGTGATGACAGTCCTCAGTGAAAAATGAAGGGTTTAAATACCCAAGTAAGCTGATGATAAGAGTTGGAGATTCTAAGTGAACTATGTGACTCGGTGAATATGAAAGTATCTGATAAGTGCAATTATACTTTTTCTTTGTAGCATTTTATGTAGACCTTGTTTGTGACTTGGTTGATGCTAAAAGATACAGTAATGTTCTTAACTAAGCAAGATGAATATTATCATGTAGTTCCCAGACCATAGATCCATTCAGTGTCAGCATTTACTAAATGGTGAAATGAGTCTTTACTCGGAACGCATATTTTTTAATGTGTGATAATATAAGGGTGCTCAGTTGACTCCAAAACTAAAATAAGGGTGCTTAGTAGACTCCCCAAATACATCAGGTTGCTCAGTGTACTTCTTGATAAAATCAACATAGGATCGCTCAGTGGTCATCCTGATAATCCGGGAAAGCTAAGTGATCTTCTCCCAAAGAGAGTACATGCTACTGCAGTAACTCTATAGCGAAGATGTCATTTTACCACGGCATAACTGATTACAGCAGACACAAGATGTCATGCAAAACCTAAGTGTTACCTAAGTGTTCTCGAGATGACCAAGAAAGGAGAGGTCTTAATAGTCGACTCTGTCGTTGACCTTCTATGGTACCGATTTTGAGTTACTAGTGGTCGGTTGGAGCATGAACAATATATCTCATCTCCTTTGTGCATAAATGTAAATGTGAACATGTAATCAGTCGTGTAGCTTGCTTGTTTAAGGATGAAATACGGAAACATTGGTTGATTCCTTATTACTTTTATATGTCTGAGTAGATATATGTTATGCATGTTAATTCATATTCCTTTTCAAGCAAAAGATGATTTATAGATTTGTTATTAATGTCTATACTTTGTACTCAAAGATATACGTGTTAATTAATGAAATACTTACAGTTTGATTTATATTATTTTTTGTGATAATAATATCACTGGTAGAGAGTTATATCTCTTGTTGGGATAATAGTCTCACCCCGTGGGATCCACAATTTTTAGGTGGTCGCAGACAAGGGACTAGAAACCAGGCTACAGAAGAAGGATCATGTCAGCAACAACAGCAGTAGCTTTATCAGGTCGAGCACTCTATCAGTCAGGGTTTTGTAGATAGATTTCTATGTGTCATCTTTGTACTCTCAGGTCCTTGGGAGATAGTCCTTAGTGGTTTTCACGAACAACTTGATATTTTGGTTTGTTTATGTTGATATTTTTATAATGTTGTTGTATATATCAGAGTCAAGTAATTGATACTTGTTATCCTCGAGAAGAGTCGGCATACTGAATGTATGACATGAACTGTGTGTATATAAAGCTTTGGTCCTTTGTGTAAAAGTTTATTGAATAGGGATCTATGTGCAAAGATGGTTTTAATTTTTAGTGGTTTTTGCTAACTGTTATTTGTGATAATTCTGTATTTTTACTGATGATGGCTTGATTTGTAATCCGGTTGTCACAAAGTTTTAGTATCAGAGCCTAAGGTTTGTTGAGTCTACAGAGATATAGGATTAAGTTTGTTGAGTTTGTTCTAGTGTCCTCCAGTATATCTTATAGTAAAATTCTCCTTATATAGGAGAAGAAATAGGAACCAAAGATGTCTGGAGTGTACGAAGAACACGTTGTTGAGAGAAGTGTTGTTGCACCTGGAGGTGGTGCAAGGGATCGGAATAGAGATGAACCAGTGCCTGAGAATCCTCAGTCTGACCAAACTCTATTAGAAATCCCAGCTTTTCAAGATCTTTTTGGACAAATTATGAATATGGTGATGCATATGGCTGACTAAATACTTGTACCCACCCCTAGGACATCAGGATCTAGTAAGAGGCATGGAGCTGACAAGACTTTTTAACGGTTGAGTCAGGTAGGAGCCATTGAGTATAGTGGCACAGCAGACCTAGCAGATGCATATTTATGGCTCACTGAGATAGAGAAAGCCTTTAAGATCCTTGATATCCCAAAAGCTGATAAGGTTAAGCATGTCATGTACCTTCTGAAGGGAAGTGTTGGCCATTGGTGGGCCATCGAAGAATAGAAACGATCGGGTGTTGAAGTCGGATGGCAGGAGTTTCGATAAGAGTTCGTCAATAGATACTTCCCCAAAACTTATCTTCATGAGAAGATTTCGTAGTTTGAGCGGATTAGACAGGGAACGATGAAGGTTAATGAATATGAAGCCAAGTTTATGGAGCTTCTGCAGTTTTTTCCGCACATGGCTACCACGGATGAGGAGAGAATTTGGCATTTCGAAAAGGGTATGAACACTGAATTGACCACATCTATATCTGCTTTAGTGAATAGGGAGAGGTTTTCTACCTTTGTGGAATTAGTTAGACAGGTAGAGAGGTCCATAATAGAGAAACGAGAGGTGAACAATAGGAAAGCACTGGCACAATTTCAGAATCAGAGGTCTGGCGGTTTTAAGAAACTGAGGTTTTTTGCACTTACAAAACCACAAAGGTTCAGTAACCAGACACAGTGGACATCTAGCCAAGGTAGATGCCATAGTTTTCCCTCAGGAAAAGCTCAGAATTCAGCATTGATGTTAGTGACGGGACCGCCTAGGTCGTAGTGGGATAACAGAATCTGCTATAGGTGTAGACAGACAGGGCATGTGATAAAGGATTGTCTAGTTAGGGACGTGGAAGTGACCCATCCATTGAGGTAGAGCCAGTAGGGCTCTCAGAGATAGTCATTCAATAGTGGCTCTAGGGGACGTGGACAGGCATCTCAGGTAGGATCATCTGCAGTAGCCAATAGAGGATGTGGTCGGCAACAAGCGATGGCAAGATTCTATGCTATGAATCAGTCGGAGGCAGTGGTTAATCCACGAGTTGTGACAGGTCAAATGGAATTTAATCATTCTGAAATGTCTTCTTCATGTTTCATATATATTTTGATTGATCTGGTGCTACGCATTCTTTTATTGCCCGAGAGGTGATTCATGATTGTAATATGGTTGTTAATCCTAGAAAGGATGATTTGTTATTAGAAACTCTGTTAGAGGAATCTACGATTTTGTGGGAGGTATGCTTTTCCTATATTCTTTCCTTCTCATAACACAGCTTTCAAGTGAATCTTATACCACTTGAAACGCATGGGTTTGATGTAATTCTCGGGATGGATACCTTAGAGAAGTATAAAGTTGTCTTGGATTGTGGGACCAAGCAGGCTGTATTCACATATGGTGATAAGACATGGGTTTTTCAGGGGGAAAGAAAGATTCTTCCAACCTTTCTAGTGTCATCTATGGTAGTATAAAAGTGGATGAGGCAAGCATGCTTCGCATGCTTGGCACATGTAGTAGATACCAGATTAAAGAACCCTAGTCTAGTTTCAGTTGTTAAGGAATTCGAGGATGTGTTTCCCGACGAACTTCCAAGTGTTCCTCCACCTTGAGAGATTGATTTCGAGATTAATCTTGTTCCAGATACACAACCTATATCCCAAACCCCTTATAGGATGGCACCAGCTAAGATGGTAGAACTTAAGAAATAGTTACAGGATTTTCTTGAGAAAGGTTTCATACGACCGAGTACTTTTTCGTGGGGTGCTCCAGTTCTTTTCATTAAAAAGAAAGATGGGTCTATGAGACTTTGCATAGATTATAGATATCTCAACAAGGTGACTATTAAGAACAAATATCCCTTACCAAGGATTGATAATTTGTTTGACCAGTTGTGTGGTGTAACGATGTTTTCTAAGATTGATCTGAGGTCAGGATATCATCAGTTATGTATCAAGGAGAGTGACATACCTAAGTCGGCATTTATAACAAGGTATGGTCATTATGAATTTGTAATTATGTCGTTTGGACTAACAGATGCACCAGCTGCATTCATGGAGTTGATGAATAGAATCTTTTGACCCTTCCTTGATCAGTTTGAATCATGGGTTAGTGGTAATGATAATACTAAAATATAGTCTTCATTATAACTAAATACCTTACTATCACCCTAAGATACAAGAGTGAGATAATTACATATAACTCAAAAGGATACACTATGTTTGTAACATCCCCAATTCCAGGTACAAAGCATCATTTCCTTTTCTTTAACCCTTACTTTGATGAATACATCATGGAGATCATTTTCATACTTTACATTGAATTAGATATCTTTTGACCATCAAACCCTAGATTGACTCGAGTTGGGTTCCATATAGTTGAAGGCATGTGGAATTGCTAGCCCGATACCTCAATTAGGAAACTTATAAGCAATAATGATTATCTAGATTACTCTATCCTAGATTAGTGTATTAGGATAGACTTGGGTATCATATAAGACTAAAATCGAGCTAGGCGGCATGTTCGACCATTTGACTTAGTTCATTGCATTAGGTGAATGATTAATGCACAAAGGGTAAATTATAGCGATAGTAACCTCAAAATCCAAATCTAGACCCATAATCGAGTTCCTCATGTCCTTTTTAGTCGACCCTCAAAATTTGAGGTCATTTGGACATCAAATGCACCCTTATTTTAGACCCTAATAGGGTATGTGTGCATTAACCAAAATTTTGGGTCGATTTAAATGAAATTCATTGTCACAACCTAGACTTTGGCCCAAGCCCGGATTTTTCCTATCACGCGGGCGCCCGGGTCGGGTAGCCGGGTTACCGGGTAGCGGGACTCAGTCGTCCCCTACCTCTGCTCTTCTCGCGACCAACAGGTTGTGCAACGCGGTGATTCTTCGGTGGTCTCTCTCCCTCGCTAGGGTTGACCGAAATCGTGGAGATTTCTCTGCCAATGAACTCCGCGCATCCACGTGAGCCCATCGACCCCTCACTTGGCCTCTAAAGAACCATGAGGCAAAAACTCCTATTTCAACCACTCGAGCAGCCGCCGCTACCATTTTCCCAACTCACCGACCCCCCACTCCGGTGCCACCACTTCTTCTCTTACGCTCCAGAATTGATCAACGACACCCCCTAATCCGTCCTCTTCAGTCAATTGCTCGTGTAGGCATTCTGGAGCCGCTGCCGGTGTTGGTCTTCTTCTCCGACGAGGACGGCGAGTAGCTAATGTGCTCTTCACCTCGGTCCAGTCACGCTTGAGGTAACCATCTCGGGCCATTGCTCTTTCTTTCGGTGCATTCACCTCACCGCGGGTTTGACTAGGTCGCTCGGTCGACAAGACGCCCCGCCTTCCCCTATTTCGACCACCGTCGGTCCCTGGTTCGTGTTTCTATGCTCGGACCTGCAACACACCCCACTCTTAGGGGGCCAAAAGCACTGCCAAACACCTACAAACTCTCGACCACCCCCAGATTCACCGACTTTCTTGTCTGCAATCCACTTCACCTGTCACCTGTATCTGAATCCAATGACGGGCTTCAGACGTCTCTAGACTGGGAAACCAACGTTAAAAGTTCCTGAGAACCATGTGAAACCTTCTTGATTCCCAGATTTCATTGAAGGTGGAATTTCTCCAGTTTTGCCTCTCTTGTGTCATTGTTGTTTGGTCAAGTAGGACACTTTCCTCCCCTTACACCATTTCTTCTCCAGGACTGATGTCCTTGGAAAGCTCAGGTCTCGCATCGAGAACCTTGAGCTGAGGGCGAGGATCCCATCCGCTCACAGGGGTGGAAGTCTGATGAAGTTCCCTCAGAACTGATTCATAGAGTCAATCTCCTGAACCTCACCCATGGCAAGAGAGAAGGGAAATCAATCCCTTGGGCGAAAGCCCCTTTCTTGCCCTTGGAACTTGGATTGGACCATCACCACCCAGAAGGGCGAAATCGTCTTTTACCCCGTTTTGACCGTGCTTGACCAATGGTCTATCAGCGATACATGACCATAGTTTCAGTACCATGCGAGCCTTTGATTCGTGTTTTATTCAGGGGTAAAAGTGTCATTTGACAATTGATTTTCATATTCTCAGGAAATTGCTTAGTTTTGTAAAATTCATAAGTAATTATTGGGTTATCCAAATAATACATATAAATATGTTTTTGAGATCATAAAATACGAATGATTTATTGAGACAGGTTTCATGACCAAATTTCCAACCGACGGTAGGGTCGATTTTTAAGCTAGGGATTTAATGCATATTATATTAATTGTATGCACATATATTGTGACTAGGTTGAGACAACCCTGAACCTGAACTTAGGAGGTGTTATTGAACATCTAGGACTGATCATAAGGTATGTACATTCTCTATTTTATTTTGGGCATTATTAGACTAAAATCTACATTCTTCTAATGAGGTATCTCTTGAACTGTTATTCTACTTAAAAATCACTTGCTTGGACATTTATTATTTTTCCTTCTCTCAATTCATGTTATTCAATTGGTTATTGTGATACCTTATTTATAATGGGTTTTTGGACCCCTTCTGCTATATTGTCTTTTTATTTGAAATTGACTAAAATGCCAGTCTTGTCACTCTATTTTATGCATGCTACATGTTTGACTAGAATATCTAGAATAGCGGTACTTATGTACAACCATATTTATATAGGGTGTGTGTATTCCGCCCGGGGTGTGCGTTTCCACCCTTGTTTGTTTTTACGCCATGATCCTATGGTGTTATGGCCCTGTTTTAGGTATATTTAGTCTACATTGTTTTGCATGCAAATATTTATTGTTTTAATGTGAATTTGTGGATGATTATTATGGCAAGACACTATTTTATTATCATGTTTGTAAATCTGAAATTTAATATGCCTCATTTATTTTATTACTTTCCTCTTGAACATACCTAATTGCAAATAGCCCCCTCTTATTGTGGGAACATCTCTTTTTGTACTTTTAACCTTATATAATGCCCAGAATGTTTTATATATGTACATACTCAGCCTTTGTTGACCTCTATATTGTTTCCTATGTTCTGGGTGATGTTCCCTTCCACCCAGGTTTAGGTGCATTACAGATCAAGGTTGTTTGAAGATCATATAAAGATAATTGTACCTAAGGATAGCTTGGAATGGCTAGGTTACTCTATGCTACTGGGCTTATTCAAGTTTTTGTAATATCACCTTTTATGGTGATGAGCAATTGTATAATGATACCCATTGTAACTTTGTAATAGTTTTGTTTCCGCTGCTTTATTATTACATGGCTCTTGTATTATATCATTTTGAGTGTATCCCCTTCCGGGTCCCACTCTTTACAAAATGGTATCAGAGCCTAAGCAGTTGGTAACTTGACTATTTCAAGTTATCCTAGGTTGACCCTTAATTAATAGGTGACTCTTAGAGGTTGTTGATACACATAATTTCTAGTAGTGGAATGTCAATGAGGGTTTAACCCATGATTAAATTGGTCACTTTCACTCCCCAAACCACTAATTGCTTGAGACATCGATTTTAGAACCGTAGTTCACCCAACACCCCATATGAATAAATAAACTTCCCTAATTAGGGGTCGACTATTCTGGTTATTAAACTTAATTTTCCCATCAGATGGAAGTATAGTTTAGTGTTAAGATGTAGGTGGAATCGAACACTAGTATATAGAATTAACCCTAATTCCCTCATGGGCCCTATTATAGTTGTTTGTCTGGCATGTCTCGGGTATGCCCACTAGGAGGGGCTTGGTATGTACAGAAGCATGTATCGATGACATATATATAACAATGGCATGGGTGAAAATATGTTGATGATTACATAGATAGTAGGTGATTGAATTAATTAGCTATATTATACTTAGGAATGTCTTGCCTTCAATATGGAGTATGTCACACATAGATCTACCTAAATCCATGTAAGAATTGGATGCCATTTTCATTGAGCTTGTCATGCCTCATATTTATAGTTTACTAAGAAAGCTACAAGTGTTAGTAGATACCCATGAGTAACCATCTCTCTCATATCCCATAGTGTGATTCATTTATTTAATGATTGAAGATGAGTAGCTTGGCTGCGTAGGGTTACATTATCTTCAGAAGGCACTATAAATGTAAATCAACTAATATTGGGAAAATCTCAATTTTCTTCATATAATGGTTGGTCGACCTTATGAATCCCTTAGGTCTTGTGATGAGGTTGTGCCAGTTATGCTTAAGAATGACATGGGGATTGGTGGAATGTCATGCTTTCATAGGTTTTTCTTGGGGTTGACCGTGAGTAATAAGGAACCCTTCTCTCTCTCATGCTTACATATTAGAGAATAGTCGTATGACATTTTGGTGATAGGAGGATCAGATCCCTTTTGGAGAAGGAAGTGATGATAGGATAGTAGTGTATGTGTCAGGTTGTGATAGGTGGTTGACTTGGTTCCCGAATGATTTTGGCGCCAATTTTGGACTTTTCACCGCAAGTTTTGCATCATAAAACTTATTTTCATTATCAATTTATATGTACAAAAAAATAGTTTTCAGATTTTATCGATGGTTTTTGGAACCAAGTCACCATACCAAGAAAGTTGAGAAGTAGAGGATCTCTTTAGTGAAGTACCCTTGATTGGTATGTTCAACCCTAATTCCCTAGGCCTAAAACTGACATAGTTAGTTTTAAATATATATATATATATATATATATATGAGACCTAGCAGATCCACCCTTCTTCCCTCTAGGCTATGCCCTAAGTTATAGTTTAAACCTCTTTAAGGGGTGGAGTTCCCGTACGATCTAGTTAATATGCATAATCGGGATTAATAACAGCTACAATAAGTAAAACTTGGATAACTCCTAGTAATAATGTCAAACATGGGTAGAGACTACCAAACCAGGAATTCTAGAGGAGCCTTGCTAATCATACCATCATACATGTTACTTTGATGATTAAAATAGATCTTCAAATTTTGTCTTGAGTTATCCTTAAAGGGTGTATTTAAGCCAGATAGGGGTAAAAGTAAAATTTCACTTAAAGCTCAAATTAATATCCTATACTCCAGATCGCTAATAATTAAGTGATGAGGATGATTATACAGTATAGGCTAGGGTGAACATACTTAGTATGATGGAATTTCTAAACATTTCCATTTGACCTTGATAAACAGAAGTGAAAGGGAACCGACTACACATCAATCAAAACATGTGTAATGTAATGTCTAAAGTTAACTCGTGAAGGAGAAATTCTAATAGTTGCATACAACACACTATAGTGTTCATATGTGAACGAGGAAATCCATTGGCACACAAAACCCTAAACTTTCATCTCAACCCTAAAATTCCTACTAAGTTTAAGTGTTGACTTAGTCATGTAACTCATCATAATTTGACCCCCCTTGATAAAATCTATATATAAAATTCGATTTAAGATATAACCCTAATATAGAAGGAAGACAAGACATATATATGCATGATACATAAAATGTCTATTATAAATAATTCTAGTGATGATGTTTATGATGATGATGAGCGGGTGATGATGTTTTGTTTTTTATGATGATGATGATGATGTTTATGATGATGATGAGCGGGAGATGATGTTTTGTTTTTGATGATGATGATGATGTTTATGATGATGATGATGAGTAGGTGATGATATCAGTGATATGGATGATGATGATGATGATGATGATGATGATGATGATGATGATGATGATGATGATGATGATGATGATGATGATGATGATGATGATGATGATGATGATGATGATGATGATGATGATGATGATGATGATGATGATGATGATGATGGTGAGTATATGACGATGATGATGATGATGTTGTTATTTTCATGATGATGGTGATAACAAGGAAAACTATGTGGATCATGATTAAAGAATGGAAAAACTATGATAACTTTGTAGGTTGCCCAAATGGATATGTATCGGTTGACACAATCCTAGGTCTTGATGTAACATCTCTAGCCCAACATCTACCATAATCAGATTATGGATGCATGACACATGGAGACCTATAGCTTCACCTTGAGAGTAGACCATAAGTGTGATATGAATAGTATGTTATGACCCCCCTACATTAAGTACACTAGAAATTATAACTTGATTAAAAGTATAACTTAGTATGCCATACCACAACATGATGGATTTTGGGGACGAAATCCTCTTTAAGGGGTGGAGTATTGTAACATACTCAATCCTAGAAGTATAGATTTATCATCATAACTTCTAGACCCCTACTCGACTATGTTGTTACTCAATCTTTTTCTTTCTCTCTTCTTCATCCTTTTTCATATAAATATCTTTTAGTAGGTATGACTCCATGCTTTAGGATGGTCTAGACCTTGTCATGATCTTTTAACCCTAATTGACCTGTTATATCCCGTGGACATGGAATCTTTAGATATAATGACCCTAACAATTAAATCATGGGTTAGTGGTAATGATAATACTAAAATATAGTCTTCATTATAACTAAATACCTTAGTATCACCCTAAGATACAAGAGTGAGATAATTACATATAACTCAAAAGGATCCACTGTGTTTGTAACATCCCCAATTCCAGGTACAAAGCATCATTTCCTTTTCTTTAACCCTTACTTTGATGAATACATCATGGAGATCATTTTCATACTTTACATTGAATTAGATAGCTTTTGACCATCAAACCCTAGATTGAGTCGAGTTGGGTTCCATATAGTTGAAGGCATGTGGAATTGCTAGCCTGATACCTCAATTAGGAAACTTATAAGCAATAATGATTATCTAGATTACTCTATCCTAGATTAGTGTATTAGGATAGACTTGGGTATCATATAAGACTAAAATTGAGCTAGGCGGCATGTTCGACCATTTGACTTAGTTCATTGCATTAGGTGAATGATTAATGCACAAAGGGTAAATTATAGTGATAGTAACCTCAAAATCCAAATCTAGACCCATAATCGAGTTCCTCATGTCCTTTTTAGTCGACCCTCAAAATTTGAGGTCATTTGGACATCAAATGCACCCTTATTTTAGACCCCTAATAGGGTATGTGTGCATTAACCAAAGTTTTGGGTCGATTTAAATGAAATTCATTATCACAGCCTAGACTTTGGTCCAAGCCCGGATTTTTCCTATCACGCGGGCGCCCGGGTCGGGTAGCCGGGTTACCGGGTAGCGGGACTCAGTCGTCCCCTACCTCCGCTCTTCTTGCGACCAATAGGATGTGCAACGCGGTGATTCTTTGGTGGTCTCTCTCCCTCGCTAGGTTGACCGAATCGTGGATATTTCTCTGCCAACGAACTCCGCGCATCCACGCGAGCCCATCGACCCCTCACTTAGCCTCTAAAGAACCCTGAGGCAAAAATGCCTATTTCAACCACTCGAGCAGCCGCCGCTACCATTTTCCCAACTCACCAACCCCCCACTCCGGTGCCACCACTTCTTCTCTTCCGCTCCAGAATTGATCAACGACACCCCCTAATCCGTCCTCTTCAGTCAATTGCTCACGTAGGCATTCTGGAGCCGCTACCGGCGTTGGTCTTCTTCTCTAGCGAGGACGGCGTACAGCTACTGTGATCTTCACCTCGGTCCAATCATGCTTGAGGTAACCATCTCGGGCCATTGCTCTTTCTTTCGGTGCATTCACCTCACCGCGGGTTTGCCTAGGTTGCTCGGTCGAGAAGACGCCTCACCTTCCCCTGTTTCGACCACCGTCGGTCCCTGGTTCATGTTTCTATGCTCGGACATGCAACACACCCCACTCTTAGGGGGCCAAAAGCACTGCCAAACACCTACAAACTCTCGACCACCCCCAGATTCACCGACTTTCTTATCCGCAATCCACTTCACCTGTCACCTGTATCTGAATCCAACAACGGGCTTCAGACGTCTCTAGACTGGGAAACCGGCGTTAAAAGTTCCTGAGAACCATGTGAAACCTTCTTGATTCCCAGATTTCATTGAAGGTGGTATTTCTCCAGTTTTGCCTCTCTTGTGTCGTTGTTGTTTGGTCAAGTAGGACACTTTCCTCCCCTTACACCATTTCTTCTCCAGGACTAATGTCCTTGGAAAGCTCAGGTCTCGCATCGAGAACCTTGAGCCGAGGGTGAGGATCCCATCCGCTCACAGGGGTGGACGTCTGATGAAGTTCCCTCAGAACTGAGTCATAGAGTCAATCTTCTGAACCTCTCCCATGGCGAGAGAGAAGGGAAATCAATCCCTTGGGCGAAAGCCCTTTTCTTGCCCTTGGAACTTGGATTGGACCATCACCACCCATAAGGGCAAAATCATCTTTTACCCATTTTGACCGTGCTTGACCAATGGTCTATCAGCGATACATGACCATAGTTTCAGTACCATGCGAGCCTTTGATTCGTGTTTTATTCAGGGGTAAAAGCGTCATTTGACAATTGATTTTCATGATCTCAGGAAATTGCTTAGTTTTGTAAAATTCATAAGTAATTTTTGGGTTATCCAAATAATACATATAAATATGTTTTTGAGATCAGAAAAATACGACTGATTTATTGAGACTGGTTTCATGACCAAATTTCCAACCGACAGTAGGGTCGATTTTTAAGCTAGGGATTTAATGCATATTATATTAATTTTATGCACATATATTGTGACTAGGTTGAGACAACCCTGAACCTGAACTTAGGAGGTGTTATTGAACATCTAGGACTGATCATAAGGTATGTACATTCTCTATTTTATTTTGGGCATTATTTGACTAAAATCTACATTCTTTTAATGAGGCATCTCTTGAACTGTTATTCTACTTAAAAATCACTTGCTTGGACATTTATTATTTTTCCTTCTCTCAATTCATGTTATTCAATTGGTTATTGTGATACCTTGTTTATAATGGGTTTTTGGACCCCTTTTGCTATATTGTCTTTTTATTTGAAATTGACTAAAATGCCAGTCTTGTCACTCTATTTTATGCATGCTACATGTTTGACTAGAATATCTAGAATAGCGGTACTTATGTACAACCATATTTATATAGGGTGTGTGTATTCCGCCCGGGGTGTGCGTTTCCACCCTTGTTTGTTTTTAGGCCATGATCCTATGGTGTTATGGCCCTGTTTTAGGTATATTTAGTCTACATTGTTGTGCATGCAAATACTTATTGTTTTAATGTGAATCTGTAGATGATTATTATGGCAAGATGCTCTTTTATTATCATGTTTGTAAATCTGAAATTTAATATGCCTCATTTCTTTTATTACTTTCCTCTTGACCATACCTAATTGCAAATAGCCCCCTCTTATTGTGGGAACGATATCATTTTGTACTTTTAACCTTATATAATGCCCAGAATGTTTTATATATGTACATACTTAGCCTTTGCTGACCTCTATATTGTTTCCTATGTTCTGGGTGATGTTCCCTTCCACCCAGGTTTAGGTGCATTACAGATCAAGGTTGTTCGAAGATCATATAATAAGAATTGTACCTAAGGATAGCTTGGAATGGCTAGGTTACTCTCTGCTACTGGGCTTATTCAAGTTTTTGTAATATCACCTTTTATGGTGATGAGCAATTGTATAATGATACCCATTGTAACTTTGTAATAGTTATGTTTCTGCTACTTTATTATTACATGGCTCTTGTACTATATCATTTTGAGTGGATCCCCTTCCGGGTCCCACTCTTTACACCAGATCTTCATAGATCATAAAAACTTAAAATACATCTTCTCTCAGCATGAGCTGAATATGAGACAGCGTCACTAGATGGAGTTAATCAAGGACTGCAATTGTACAATTGATTATCATCCAAGAAAAGCCAATACAGTGGCTGATGCACTCAATAGAAAATCCTCGTCTTTGCCCTCAGATAATGCACAACTGAATTCTTAATATGTTGTAAGCAGGATATGCTTGTCTCACTGAGACAAATGAATGTACAGTTATAAATATCTTTGTTAGTAGGGTTATTAGCTAAGATGCATGTGAAACCCACTTTGAAAGAATAGATCAAAGAGGCACAACATGTTGATTTTGTGATTCAGCATATTAAGTCAGAGTTGGGCAGTGAGAAATGAGACGGTTTCCATGAGTCTGAGTACGGGATAGTTTGTTACCTGTGTCACAAAACTAGTCTAGGATAACAAGATAAGTAAAGCAAATAAGAACAGGCTACGGTTCATCATAAGATGAAGATAACAAGAGTATGAGGATATATTCAAAAGAAACTTGTCGTTAACAATTATATTAAAAAGGATTTGCATGTAAGATAATTATTTCTACCTAACTAAGTAGGGTTGATTCACCTACCGGACCTCTAATCTATAGGTGAGGGGAGAATAAGACATTCCCAGTCACCTACACGATTATATAGGGGAGAATAAAAACATTCCGCAGGGCGATTAAATGCATGCCCTCTGTGGGTGATTGTACATAAGTACCGCTACTTTAAATTAAATAGAACATAAATCTACATTCTAGAAAAGTAGTCATGGAAAGAGTAGTCATAATATTCAATAAGCATGGAAGTGGGGTATCAGACCCAAATAAGAAGAAATTATAATCTGACTTGAGGCATGAACAACATTAGGATTCAAGAATAGAAGATTTAGGGTTCATTTAAGCCTCATTAGGAAAATATAGGGTTTGGCTACAATTATCCCAACATAGGGTGTAAGGAATGCACATACCTCTCTTACTGATATAAATTACTAACTTTCACAACTTTAATTGAGTCCAAGTTCCATTTTGCCTATTTTCAATGTATTAACATGTATTAGAGTACATAGTGCATATTAATGTATAGAAACCCTAATTTCAGAACTTTTTAGCAAAACTCAGATTTAGATTTTGAAAATATCACCAATGAACTTATTAGGTTCTCCCGATGAAGAAAACATATTTTATGTTAATTTTGGAGTTATGATGATTAAGATGTAATTTTTATGGATTTTTTGCACTAAATTCATTTTACAAAAATCACCCTTCTTCAAACCATGAAATCATACCTTGAAAATATTCTTATTATATAGAGATTAATTTTCCAATTCCAAAATATATTTATGTGTCAAATTTGGATAAGCGGGTTAGAAGATATGAATTTTTCAATACTGGCCAATAGGAAATTGCCACACCATCAAACCGATTGAGATAATTGAAGAGAGAGTGAGAGGGATAAAATACCATTTGACCCAAGATCAGGTTTGAAGTTGCATAGGTAACCAAACTAGAGCTTCTAGAGAAGGTAAAATAGCAAGAAACCAAAACCCTAGAAGAACATGGTAAAAAGAGATGGAAATCATCGATTTTAAACATAGAAGCATGAGTTTTAAGCATGTACTAAGCAATATATGAGAAGGGGGTTAACAAAACTTGCCTCTATGAAGGTAATAAGGTCCAAAAAGAAAGGATCACAAGATTAGAAGGTCTGGTTGCTCCAAGCCAAGATCCTTTCTTGAGCAAAGATCACCTTCTTTACTTTAAAGGTGCAAACCCTAGCAAAAGAGCATGGAGATGAGATGTTTTAGGGTTCTAGGTGGATTTTTACCATGGAAGGTCATGGTTATGACCTAGAAGAAGGTGAGAGGAATACTAACAACATGAAAATAGGGACGGAAAGGAAGATTCTTACTAGTTTTGGTCAAAATCATCAAGGAGGAGCTTAAGAAATCCTAAATAGAGAAATTTGGAACCCTAGGAGCCTTCTTCCCCAAGGTAGGCACCCTCTTTTACCTTGGGACAGCAACTTCTTGGCCAAACATAGAAGGGACGATTCTCTAAGCTTTGGGAAGGAGAAGGAGATGATTGCTTCTTGGATTGGGAGGTGGGAAGGGGTAGGCATGGCTTTATAAAGAAGGGGGCAAGTATGAGGTGTCTATGGGACTTTCCATGTGTCCTTAGGCTAGGGCTTCATGGCCATGCAAGAGGACAGCTCATAGACTCTTCTTGAATATCAAAGGTCGGTCCTAAAAGCCCCTAGAGCCTTCTAGGACATCCCCACCATCCTTCAAATAAAGAAATAACCCCATTGGTTGATAGCTTTTAAAAATAAGCACATTTATAAAGAGGGTAATCCCTATAATGCCCTTGGAGAGAAACACCTTCAAACCAAGGTGCAAACAGGTGCCCCATGGTTCACAATATCGAGAATGGTAAGGTAATATCTAAGGATTAAAATTCAGGTGATAATTTGCAAAGAAAACCTCCCAATTGGGTAAATTGCATAACAGTCTATAATGTACCTAAAATTGCATTACTTGCACAAACAACATCCAAATCAAACCAAATTTGAAACTTAGGCTCATTTTATGTTTTAAAATCCATAAAAAAGTTATATTAAGGTTGAGAGCACTTAATTATGGTACAATTAGTGAATAAATGTTCACGAAACCACTATAAACTCCACTAATTAAACATAAGCGACATAAAGGATAGAAATGAAAGGAAAACTTGGGAAAAAGGTTTACCTGGAGATTACATCTAAGATTCAGTATGTTACGCGTGACATGTTGTTCATATATTTAGACATCATCTAGTGTGACCTTGAATAAGAGTTGCAATAAAGGTGATGCTTGGGTGCATTGTAACACATGGGGTTGGAGTGTGAGTGGTGTAGATGGGATTTGTCTCTCCTACAAGAGATTGATATCCATGCCACTTGATAAGCAAGCCTAAGAAATGTATGGCCATACTCATGTGACTCAATATGTGATATGTGAGCTCACATGCATCTTAGACAATCTTCTCTAGTTCAAGGAACATGGATTGAATGTTGAAGAGGGTGATGATTCCATGCCTCAAGTTCAATTTGGATATCAGAGACAAAGGAACTATACGATCACGGTAACACTGATCATGGTTGTAGGTTGAAGTTGTTCTCCAACTTTGAAAAATAGCAATGATGTGTTGATAGATACCTCTCATTGCTTGTGATGTCATAAATTAGTTATGGACATTCACTACCAACATAACTTGGGACCTATAGGGTCACACACATAGGATGCACTTGGAATAGGATTTTATTCATGAATGATGTTTAACTTGATTACTAAAGTGTTTAGGTATTCAATTTAAAGATCTACGTTTGAAATATTGACTGACTGGACTATGACCCGACCGGTTCAAGTGTTGAACCGATCAATTCAAGTATCAGGTCAATTCAAACAACATTGGATGAATATATTGCCTGAGTTGGACAAGTGAAACGACCATTTCACATGTGAAACAACTGTTTCATGATATAAAATTACCGTTTCAAGAGTGAAACAACGGGTTCATCATCTAGATTGTTTGATTCAATGATCAATTTGATTGGATCAATGATTGATGTTGATTTCATGATTGTGCATTAATAGAATATTGAATGCCAGTGAGTTTGAAAATAGGAAAGCACATGATACAACCAGTTCACTCATGAACTGACTTGTTCCATATTGAACTGACTGGTTCAACGTTCATTGATTCTAGAAAATTTATTAAATCTCGTCTATTGGACTCCCATATGGATTGGAGACCCTGACCCTAACCCTCTTATAAATAGAGGGGTACTGGGGGCTTCCTAGACACAACAATAAGTTCTAACAATTATTGTCTTCTCTTGTTGTGTTAACCAGCGAGCCCTGAGCAAGTCCTCCCATCAAAAGGAGGGATAACAAGGAGAGACAACTGGGAGAGAGAATCAATGCTAACACATTGACATTCAAAGTGTCAACTCCTTCCCATTGGCTATGGTAGTGTAATGTGGAGTTCTCTATGGTCCGCATGGACTACTATAGAGCCAAGAGGCACTTGCCCCACTAGGAGGACGTGGTCAACTATCATCCATGGTGATCAACCAAGAGGTCGACGATGACATCTGTCCAGATGAGACTTAAGAAAGAAGCATGTTGTTGTAAGGATAAGTCTTTGGACTTGCTCCAGGACTAGGTATATTTCTTTTTATCCTCTTTCCTAGATACATTGTTGTTGACGTGATCTACTAGTTAGGGAATCGTGCATTAAAAAATTTATTTCCATTGCCATATCTATTGTCCTGATTTCCCAACATTGACTACAACTATTCCTAACACATTTTGAATTAGGAAAATTAGCTACTAGTTATAAACATAATTGAATGGGGCATAGATGAAGGGAGGTAATCATATATACCTAGATTCAACTATGTTACATCATAACCATAAGCCAAACATACACTGTAAATAATAACCATTCCAATAGCCTTAAACAACATTAAATGATTGACAAGATATAGTTGGAGAAAAGTAATGATCTACTTATTTCCTTAAAATATATTTACTACAGCTATTCATTAAATGGGTAATTTGAGAGAAAATCTAGAACCACTTACATGGTACTTGTAGTCCAGGAAGGATGAAAAATAATTCATGAAGTGCGTGGCAAACAAACTAGTTCTAGTGTGAGGCTTCTTTAGTTTTCCCAATTGTAATAGTAGGTATAGGATAATACACATAATTAAGGTGATAACCAAATTTTAACTATATTTCCACCAAACATATATGTAGGAGTACATAAGAGTAATATGTATAGAAAAATATCAATAATCCAAAAGGATAAGGAATAATATTGAAGAATCAACCATTCACTTCAAGTATATACCTACGACAAAATTGTATTTCTCAACTAAAAATAGAGGGTATAAATTGTCCTTTTTGTAACCACATACTTACCATGAGATGCAACACACAAAATGATGCAATGGTTGCTCCAATGAAATGACATTAGCCAATAACTAATATCCCCATTGAAATATGTAGCTTGTTTAACTCATACAAAATATTTCCAGGTCAAGTGATCTAATCATATTTAAAAAATCCATTGTATGCCTACATAACTTCTTTTAAGTAATGATGAAATGAGAAGAAAAATTGAGTGGGGCGTTCAAAAATAATAATACACTAGTGCCATCAACAACAGAAGTATACAAATGATACCTTTTAGAAAAATGGAGATTCATTGATCTCATCATCGGGGGGTCAAACTCATGACCTCTCAGTCTTAAAACATAAATTTTACCACTAGGGTGCCACTTCATTGGCCTATGAATGATACCATAAATAGTGACTAATAAAATATTATGCATATTGGAGAGAAAAATAAACACCTACACTAGGAACCAATTTTCAAATGTAGAGTTTGAAACACTCCATGCTGGCAAAACTAAAAACACCTACACCCCTTGTTTATAACCAACCTTAGTCTCATACAAAAGCTTATTGAACTTTAAAATTGATAGTCTTGTATAGACATAGATGCCTAAATGTGTAAAATACAATAGGAATCAACTAGAATAAATAGTGTAAACAACATATATTACTACATGGAATTCAATTATACCTATGGTATCCATGCTTAGCTTAGCCTACAACTAAGAGCTACTCTGAAAAACATATACTTCTATGTGCAATGTAAATATAGAACATTAAGTTTTTTTTTGGAAAAACAAATTTAACACCATAATGTTAAACATTTCAACTGTTGATTTTTGATCTGAAAGAAATTAGCATGCATGATGCTTAGAGTTAATGTGGATAGATGAAATTGAATGGGTGTACTAGATTTGGAGGTTTGATTTCCAAAGAAGCTATATTATTCAAATATATATATGTAGTGTATGATAATCTCATATTGTATTTATATTATAATTTAGCATCAATAGGAAATTGGCATAACCCCCCTACACCTTTTTTAATGTAAATTCAGAATATATTGTAGAATTCTAGATGCCTCTGTTTCCATCACCATATTAATGCCAATTGAAATATTTCTTTCTTTATTATAAGTTTTAACTAATCCCCTTGGTTTTTATTGTTATTTATAATTAAGTTTTAAAAAGGCCTATCTATTATGGTGTTTGCAATTTATTTCCTCCAACACAATTCCTAAGATGGCTTGAACCATCCAACTTGTTCTAAGCATTTTCATAGTGTTGTTGTGAAATGAAGCAAAACATTTACATTCCTACTTGTTCCTAGACAACCTCTAGGATCTAAAATTTCTATAGTTTGGACATGGAGCCTTTTAGATGGATCCAACAATGTTCAAGTGTGTGTACAACCATGGTCCAACCACTTCCCCGTATAAGTTGTAAAGAGGTTAGAAATTTCCTTCCATCTCCATTTGGAAATATCTTTAGATTTTCTTTTGCATTTATCATCATCTTATATGCAGAACAGTGCCCCAACTACCTCAATAGGAACTCTTTAATCCCACCATATCGAAGACCCCATTCAATGTGGTGTGCTCATTAATAATTTGGGGTTGATCTATTATAGTTTTGGCAGTCCTATGGAAACATGTCTCCAATTTGGGCTTATGTGAGAAATATTATAATATCATTTTCATGTCATCATTGTAAAGTTATTCTCTAATCTAAGAATCACTACATTCAAGTTATCGTATGCATACAACTTTAGATTAATTCTCACAATTGAGCATGAAATCCATTATCCACCTTATTTAGAAGATTCTAGGATACTGAGGATGTCAACATCATTTCGGTTAACATAGTAGAAGTCTAGAAAACAAGCATAAACCCATATATATGGTCAATATTCATCATTCTTCAGCAATGATCAAAGGAATGACACACGTTAGTAGTAAGTAAACTTGTTTTTTTCTAACTTTTTAGAAATCTTGAAAAGAAAATGGTCAAATGTTCATTTTTATATGTCAGGTTGCAACAAGTTTTGTCTTGCACTTTTGAACCTTTGAATGTATATTCTTCCATAGTGGTGTGATCTGTTTTGTTGTGGTGCATAATAACTTGATGCTTCTATTCAAAAAATTGGAATTGGTAGCCTTCTACAAACTGGTTTTGTTGATTTTTCATCAAAAGTATAGGAGTCGTCTAGACAGACAATGTAATACATATCGGTACTGGTGTAGTTGTACATCTTTTCTTCAAACTAGAATCCAACTGGTTGCATACATGCACAATCCATGAAAGCCCTCACCTTCAATGGTTCTATTGATTGCATGATCACACAAATAATGCAACCAAAACACATAGACACAATAGGTAACAAATTCTCTTGATGGTTTCATTGACTATACCACATACATTACAATAGAAGGTAGTATGCACAAAACACTTGTAAAATGGGACTGCAATCAGTATGTCATGTTGATCAAAAAAAGGTAGAAGAATCTTGTAATTATATATTTTCACAGCTGTTATACGATTCCATACATGTTATGATATAACTATCAACAAAAAAATGTGGTGTCACGAATGTTCATAAGTGAGAATTTTGAGAAAAATACGCCATCTTACATTTTTATTCTTGGTTCTATACACTTTATAACTTTCATTATTTGAAAAGTAAAAGATATAGTATACCCCAAATAAAACAAAAAATTACATAAAACAATAGCAGACAAAAAGCCTATCATCATGAGATATATCGAAATGGGGGGAAAATAGGTCTAAATTGGAATGACCAATTGGTTTCACCCCTATCCAGTGGGCATTGCAGCCACTACCTTGCGCTAGAATGCCACTTCCATTTTAGAGAAATTGAAGGATCAAGTTCAAGGACGTAACACAAGTATGATTATTATAGACAAGAAAGACATAATTGTGAAATCCAATTATTAAGTAATATACATAAAAGTCCTTATAGAAGAATCAACCATAATTTTATGTAAACAACTTGAGCTACATGTAATTAAAGAGCCTGAGCTACAAGATGTTTGGAAGGCTAACGGAAAACAGAACAAGAGACATTGGGTAAACAAAATTCAAGAGATAAATAGAGAGGTCTAACATATTTTGGGTCTTCAAATGAAAATGATGCATGATATTAAGCATCAATATTGTCACAACAAGTACCTCCAAGCATGCCAACAATGTAGTCAGAAATAGACCATTCTTGATATGTTGTTGAAAATGTCCATTATGATGCCAGAATGATTGATCAACATAGAAATTATCTAAAAGAGTTCTTGATGAGATTGTGAGCTCTTTTAAGAGAAGGGCCATAATCCTTAGGAATATTAGGCATGGTAATGGATTTTATGGAACAGAACATCCACAAGTATGTACTAGGGGGTAGAATAGGCACAAAATCATATTAGGAAATATATATCATGACCTCAGTATGAGTGGGATAATAAGAGCTAAAGAATCAAGGAAACCAGACCCTATAATTGAGCATTTGTGTTTCAGCCAAGATCCCACCCCTCCATTTTCTATTTCTTTGAGGGCTATGTCCTACCCACCCCTCCTCTCTGGGAGTCCACAAGGTTAGGTGCTATTAGAGAACAGGAGATTGGGGTTGTGGTAGGAGGAAACTAGGGTGATAGGGAGGGATGTGATCGAATCGTTGATTGTAAGGGGAGGAGAAGAGAGTGAGGGGGATAGAACACAATGGATGGGGGTTTCTATTGGGGAGAGCCATGGATTAGGGTGACAAAGGGGGAGAGGGAGTGTAGGCACAAGATGCAAGATGGGGTTCCAAGCATGAAACCATGCCAATTGGGGGAGGAGGGAGTAGCACAGGAAAAATTGAAAATGTAGACATTTTATTATTTTGGAGGGAGAGGGGGGGAAGGAGAGTCATTGCTAAGAGAATTATTCTATATTCAATTAGGATACGTAGGAAAGCTTTTAATTATTACAATAACTAAATTTATTTTAGTAAGAAAATTGTAACTTGTAAAGAAAAGTAATTTTTAACAACATGTATTGTATATGTAGTTAGAATAATTATAGTTGATTCACCTTTTTGTAGTTTGAAAGTTTTGCCAGTAGGAAGTCAGAATGCACATAAACACATGGATTAGATAACATATGAGTAAAGGACATCAAAGTTAGGTATAAATGTTTGCAATGTAGATATATCCAGTTGGATGTCAATAGAATATAAGCAAAAGATGAACTATGCTGAAAGAAGCAATAAACAACACATATGAATTTATTGCCTTGAAATATCAAATATAGAGAACAATACCAATATCAATCAATTTTGTTCATTTGCATGTAAATCATATAGCAGACAAAATCATCTAAAAGTTGGTATGGAACACTTTCACATTTTTTTCCTAGGAAGTGTTAGGAATCTTGGAGGTGAAAAACGCGGTAGAAACAAAAGAATGTCTCCATGTTTCCTACCAGCAGATCTCATCAACAATGATGCATCCTAAAAAAGGTGTGTAAGGCATACCTTGTTGTGGTGCAATTCCAGGGACGTCCTCGCACGGTGGTGTGCAACGCTCACGGCGGTGCATAGATGGTCCCAGACATCCTCCAAACACAGTCGCACAATGCCTACTATTCTATTTAGTCTATGCGGATGGACAGGAACTCCTCGTTGAGTCATCAAGAAGGAGTAGCCTATCCATTAGCAATTTGCTAGAGTTGTGATCATTCTTCTTCTCTCTCCTCATGTACAATGATGGGTAGGGTTCACATACAAGAGTGAGTTTCTATGACCCGATTGTCATGCCCCTTTACATAGGAGAGGAAGGGAAGTAGGGTTTCTAAAATCATGGGAAGCGGAAAGGTCCTAGTTGTGTATAAGATGGGCCACTCATGGATAGACAAATTGGCACTTAAAACATTTTGGAACAATGTCATTAATTAATCAATCAATCATATAAATTGATTGACTAATTTACAGTCACCGGACCGACAACTCCAACTGATCTCTCAGGGTTAACCGGTCAACTTATCACATAAATCAACAATTTAAACTCAATCAACTGAATTAAACCTTTAATCCAATTGTTTCAGATTTTATCCTACTATTGTTATAGTTGATTACCTAAACATTTTAGTAGTCAGTATAACTTGGAACATTTCCAATCATGTCCAGAATTATACTCTTATTCCAGTGTATTCTATGTGTGTGGCCCTATAGGCTCCACATTGCGTTGGTAGTGGTTACCATAATAAAATTATGAATTTACAAGCAATGATTGGTATATATCAAGACTTCATTGTCACTCAAGTAACTGGAGAAGTTGGAAAATAAGTTTCAACTTACATAAACATCATGACCACTATTATAATGATTGTATAATCCTTTTATCTCTAATATCCAGATTGGATCTGAGGCATGGAAACTTCATCCTCTTAACCTTTAATCTTTGTTTATTGATAGGGAGTAGACTATTTGAGGTACACATGATCTCAAAATCATATACGGACTCATATGAGCACGACCATGCATTTCATAGTCTCACTCATCAATTGTTTAGGATATCACTCAAATGGGAGGGAGAAGCTCCAACTACATCACTTATAGTGATCCTCATGTGCCACAGTGTACCCAAACACTACTAGTATGGCAACCCTTATTCAAGGTCACGTTGAGTAGTGTTGAAGCACACCGAATAACATGTGATTGATATATATAATGACTTTAGGTGTAAGGATCACAACCATCACTATCACCTTGAGGATGGTTATGAATGTCATTATTGGATTCCATGTATCACACTCAAAGTGGGAATGTCTAGTACACTTGTTTATAACAAGTGCCTATGTATTTTAATCGATATACAATATCATTACTAATGAGACATAGTCATTGGTCAACACGCATACTAGTCCTAATGTACTATTCTTGTCCGAATATTGAACTAGGGACTAAGACAAGAATGTATACCCTTAACATACACCTGACCTCATATTCAGGTCCTCAACCTAAATTCACATGGCATTGAGTCAATCATTCTTAGGATATTATTATATTTATTTTCTTATATTGAAACAAACATGATAATAAGAATTGCCTTTATTTATAATAAAATAAATTACAAGATGTGCCATTACAATCATCATATGATTGGCTCTCAGGGCATACAACCAACAGGAAGGATGTGAGAGCACATGCAATCCTTTGTGTAATGTCATATAATTCAAGCGAGGGCACCTGGGCTAGATGAGAGCACTAATCACCCATATAAGAATTTTTTTTTACAATGGGATCAACCCCATAATGTACCATTGCAAATTGGTATAAATAATCAAGAAAAACTAACGTGCATATAAATGGGGAGCAAGATAAGTTAAATCCAAAATAGAACATCAATTTGGGTTTCTATTGTAAAATGAAAAAATTAGTTAAATATGTACTCATGTAATTATATAAAGACAAGCATGATATATCAAATTAAGAATTCAATTCGGACTTATCAACAATTTTAACATGGATTAATATCACTTCTACTAGAGGATTCTCAATCAAGATCAATCTAATAGAACAAGAGTGAGGATTCAATTTGGATTTATCAATAATTTGGAGATGGATCAATGCCAATTTCAGTAGAGGATCTCAATCAAGATCAATCCAGTAGAACAAAAGTAATGATTCAATTTGGAATTATCAACAATTCAGAGAAGAATCAATATCAATTTTAGTAGAGGATTATCAATAAAAATAAATCTAATGGAACAAAAGTACTTTTAAGGAGAAATACATCAATCATATCAAGAGAGAGGAATAGATAATACACAAGCCATTGTCCAATATGACTCATATGAATAAGAAATATACAATCAAGAGGGAGAGAAATTAGATAAATTGACCAATATGACTCATAAAGAGAATAAATATACCTCAAAAACATGTGTTATCTTCTAAGGAGAAACCCCAGATCCAAACAAGATATCTTCAATGTTATTACATTGCATATTTAAATTGTAATTTTATTTGTATAATACAATCCCCTAATATATTGACTCTCTCAAGTAGTGGAATTACATTACAAAACTTATTGCATTTGGTAACATTTATTTCTTGATTCCAATGAGTATATGTTTACAATTTTCTTACAACCAGAAAAATAGCTATGAAGTATCTAAGTTAATTCAATCCATTGAATATAAAAATCAAACCAATGTAAAAGAAGACGGTCCCCTAGCATCATATGTTAGGACTCTAATGTGTGATAGGGTAAGGATGTAACCAGTCATTAAAACTATGTGTGCCCAATGATCAAATAATAACATGAAATACAAAAGTAACCATGTTGGGAGTGACAAAATAAATCAAAGAAAAGGATATGAACCCCAAACTGACACTGATATTTCTTCTATTAAAAATTTAATGAACTAGAAGCATCTAAATCTCTTCCATGGAAGTTAGTATCGGTTTCATTGCACATCAAAACTATATGAGTGCCTCACTGAGATCATTAGGTGTCACATATGTCAAGGACCCAAAACAGAGGCCATGAAGCATCATGAAGACCTGGAACCGGTCATCACCATGACCCGTGAAGCAGAAAGAGAAACCACTAACAATATTGGTGTCACCCAAAAAAAAAAACTAGAGCTCCCATTGAGAATGCAACTCTTTTGCAAAGTCAACATCAAAGAAAACAAGACAAAATCACAATTGGATGCGAATAAAACACATAAAATCATAGAAAAGTAAACATAAACAATGAAAGAGGAAAAACAAGGAATACCTTAAATCAACTGGGAGTGTGTGTGTGTGTGAAGCTTCAAGGTGATGAACTTAAATTGTAAGAGATCTAGTGGGTGTGTGATGGTTAGAGGTGTGATAATGAAGCTGAGGTAGCCCATGGAGGTAACTAAAGTTGGGAAGGATGGTGGAACTATGATCAATGATTAAAGGAGGTTTTGTAAACATTGACGGAGGCATCAAGAGTGTTAGGAAATTAATATTTACAAATGAGAAGGTTGTTGTTTCTAAAACTCCCTATGGGGAACAAAATAGAGGATGGGGGTATCTAGAATTTGATAGGATAGATGGGGCAAGCATTCTTACGAGTTTAGGATCTAGTGGATCATATTTTCACAATGAACATGGAGGAAAGAGGAGCACCTGAAGAGGAGAAAAGAAATGAGAAATTGAGGGAGATTGAGGGAGGTGGAGAAAGGTGTGACTTTGAGGAGTCCAAAAAATTACTCAAGGTAGAATATGCTTATTTGCCATTGGATAGGTCGTGGCACTCCAAGAGACATGGGGAAAGATATCTAGGTTATACAACTAATGGGATAAGGGCACGTGACAACCGTCTAAGGTTTAAAAAAATTAGGAAATAATGACCAAAGACAAAATCCGATTTGCAGACTTGGTATTAGGGTTAAGTAGTTAGGCCTTATCTTCCTTAGTTGAATTTGGGTATCAAACGTTATTGAATTAATTCAAAACTTTACATCTAGACTGATTAGGCAATAGATCATGATTATTGACTCATATTTAACTTTTAAGATTATCTTCTATGAGTTGTGAAATAGTTAGGGTTTGCCTCAATTATCTAAATATATTGTTATATTACACCATTATCATTCATTATCATAATCATAGTCATATTGTCCTCATATATTATCATCATGCTTATTCTAATTTATCTTACTTAACAACTCCATTATGTCCATAAATTCTATATTCTATTACATAAAACACATCAGTTACCAACATCCAATTATTAATGTTATATGCATTAAGCACATTATATCTCACATTTATAATTCATTCATATTTATTCATATCTAGTTACTTACAAATCACATTTAAGTCATTATGAGTGCATTAATGAATAGGGTGACGTGTTATATATTCTATAAGCCAACTTACATGTTTGGTCACGTTATATTATTATGCCCATAGTCAATTTTATTAAGATATGTTTTGTGATTAAATCACCTAATGTCACTAAAGCATCCATGTAGGAGTTAGGGTTGATCTATTACATCTCATGGTTTAGGTAAACATGCTTACCAATCATATTATACATATCATTAACATGTACCAAGTATAGGGTTAGGTTTCTTATATCCAGTTGGTCGTCACATTAGAGTTTATTTGTGACACCCCACCATCACACAGACAACAAGGTGCCACACGAAAACGTGAGGAACCACATATTACTGAAAACATGGGTTAATTAAAACCGATTGCAGAAAGCATACATAAGAGAACTTTTGCATCCATATACTGCAGAGAAACATGTTATATAAACATGTACAAGCCTTTACATATGTCCACGTCTTATCGGAACTGGTTGCACTGTCAGCACATGAGTTCATCACATGTTTATACATACATAACAGGCCACGTAAGGCCAGCAGCAGGATATACAAGATTACAACAGCTAGTCATCGTGAAACGTCGTCAAAACACCTCTGAGGACCTGAGAGTACAGGGATGACTCTAGGACTCTACTACAAAACCACCCAAAACAGCAGCATGTCCATCTCTTTCTTTCTACTGCTCTTCTTGCTGCTCGGCCACAACCTCACGACCACCACGTCTAGCGCGATCACCTAAAAAGGTTGTAAACCAGCGGGGTGAGACACACAGTCCCAGCGAGAAACATAACTCCCCGTCAAACTATAAAACCTCAAAAGGTTTAAAGCAGATAAAGAAGATAATTGATATAAGCAGATATTATGAGCAGCATAGTGAGCGAGGCTATTATCACCATCAAACTTACCAAGATATCCAGTAGGCATATAACCAAGTATTTCTTTGTGTAACATGATTGACAAGATAAGCTTTATAAGAACTTATCATAAAATATAAGGATCGTACACCTAACTGCAAGGTATGATTACATCAGCTATATAAGCAAGGCCTCAATCAATGTTCTGTGTTTTGCTTTAAGAAGCATATACTATTTGGCTGGATTATGTTTTATTATGCCCTTAGAAAGTGAGTTGTCCCTGCTCAAATCCAACCTTTGGCTACGAATCCCAAAAACCAGTGCCATACAAGGTCAATGGGAGAGTCAGACTCCATGACCTCACCTCCTCATGGTCAGTGCACGAAAACCAAAGCAGGGCCGCAGTCTCATGCTTATATGGCCTCAGCCTCAGGGTGAGATCCACAAGCTACCCATATCTCTATCTCACCTTGACACATGTGCTAGTATACTTTTTGAGCCACGGGCCTGATCACCGTGCTCTTGAGCCATGAACACATTCATGCTCTAACCCATTGAGTCATGAGCCTATTCACCATGCTCTTTACCATACGGAGTCTACAAGCGTAGTTGTACTCTAATCCTCCTATTTCCATCTAGGAGAAAACCCCGCATATTCAACAATATGCGCTCCAGGTAATCCCGCAGGATAAACCTATTTCACCATCACCAAATTCTGACAATGATGGATCTATGGCCAGGGCAAACTACATGATATGTTCCACTATAATTATTTTGTATATTTTAAGGGAGTTGTTGAGGCAACCAAGTTACACAACATCGAGTTACATTATCACTGTCACTATCATGGGATCTCAATCCTTCCTCACAGATTTCTACTGCCTCTCAAGGCATCAACATCTTGTATCAACATCCTGGAATAGCAATCCCTTATCTCATCATCAGAGGATAACACCTCAACTAGGCACTCAGCCTTTATCGGGTCCTCAGACCTATCTCATCATATAGGTGATGCATGTTATCTCAACAACAAGGATTATTATCATTTAGTATTATTCAAAGCACATATACCTCATAGCTCTTACCTAGCTATGAATCCATTTAACATACCTGCATATTTAGTATGCATATACAGAGAGAGATAACTTAAATCACTGAACATAGATCTTTATGATTATCATACCATTATATTTGGAATGACATCCATGACTATATGAAGCATAAGATGCATCAATCATATTATTGTTATCAAACCATGAGCATACACTATGCCCTATTCTTGAGAACATAACCATGTATCTTATCATCTTATGAAGTAGCATCTTAGATTCCCAACATACCTTGGTTCACAACCTGCCATCATATCCCATTACTAACATAGATGTGGGTTCAAGGTGATTAATCCATTTATTAGGATTTGCATATGCACATGTCATGATTATAAAAATGTGTGTCATACTATATCAATTACATCACTGCTATTAAATCATGGGCATCCATTTATGCTCTTTTCCTTATAAACATGGGAAAGCATCTTATCATCTTAAACAACATCATCTTTAGACATCCAACATAGCATAGGTTTGCAACTATCATCCATATATCAAAAGATGTGGTTACATGATAAAGAACTACTACTAGGGTTTCCGGGTTGGACATAAACCTCACCAAAGGTGCCTGCTACCCTCACAAGAAGTGTGAGGGGTAGGGAAACACTCACTACAGGTGATAACGGGCAGGGTAACAACCCTCACTAGAGGCCTATCGGCCAAGCACTTAGCCACATATTGGCCAACCCAAAGGCAATGTATATCGGGAAACCACTTCATGATGTGACGTGCACCTAGAGAGCAAAGGTGATATCATGTAGCTTATATGCAAGGACTACGTCATGCAACCAAGACCAAGAAGTGTAATGTGTAGCCAAGTCCATGGGGCATATCGTGCACCCAAGGTCAAGGTGTGACAGGCAGCTTAGCTAGGGTTAGGGTTTGGGTTGTGTCAGACAACCATCACCACCCTATCGGCTAAGATTGTGGCACCCAAAGCCAGCACTATAACGCCCATCAAGGTACACATCAACAACCTATACAAGGGCACCACAGGGAAGCTTATCACCCAACAAAACCAACACTCCATATCGGTCACCACTAGGTGCTCACAAGGGCCACCACTCAATCCTATGTTGGGCAAGAACCCGACCCAACATGTATCGCCCAAGACTCCAAATAGAGATATCAACTAGGCACTCTATCGGCCAAGGGGGCAACAACTACTAGGTCAAAGGATCATCTAGATAAAGGCATAACGCACAAGCTCATCATCAAAGTCCAGAGAGCCATATCGGGCACAAAGCCAACCAAACACATCATATCAGCCAAAATCAAAACCCTAGACCAAGGGAGGTGTGTCGGGCAGCACTACTACAAGGTGTATCGTGCAAGGCACCAAGCTTATCCCGACAAGGTCATCATCAACCTCAAGATCACCATCATCAAAAACCCTAAAAGATCAAGAAGATTGGATCACCTCTCAACAACCAAGAGAGAGGGGTCTTGTACAACCTCCATCACCAATCGGGCAACATGATGGATCATTTCCATATCGGCCAACTCTCAACCATTACCAGGTCAACATCCAACCAAGGCTCACCTCTCAAATCCATGGTGAGAGAAGAGTATTTCCCAAGAAACTAGAGTATAGACTCACCTCTCAACAACCAAGTGAGAGGGGTGTTGCTTATATCGCTAGAGACGAACTCACTTCTCAAGACCAAAGGAGAGAAAGGGGTATTGCCCCAAAGAAAACCCTACTCCATAGGTTCGCCCAACAAGTTCAAAGCACATCCAACACATCCATTATAGCAACAAGATCATATATCAAGATCAAAGGTGCAAACTAGAGCAAGAAACATATCTAACAACATGCATGGCCGATCAATATCATATGTGAACATGTAACCTAAAAGAAGGTAGTATAGTTAGGGTTAGAAGTTATGTAACCCGCCTTAAGCAAGAAACTCAAGCTCCAAAGCTCCAAGCTTTAAGCTCAAGCACCACCACAAGAGGAAGAAGGAGACTCCAAGGAGACGGATCAACCACCAAGCTTAGCTCCTCCAAGTGTATCAGCCACCAAGGGTGCAAAGGGAGAGGTGTTGTTCACCAAGGAAGAGGGGAAACTAAGGAACTAAAGGAATCTTTAGAAAGAGAAAGGAGATACATATATAGAAGAGGGTGGAGGAGAAAACATGGCAATGTTTTTCCCACCTAGGGACACTTGTCCATGGGCAATGCCACCTTCTCATCCTACCTCATACACATGTCCAAGGCAAGCCACATGCAAGCATCATGCACCAAGTGTATACTAGAGTGGTGACACAAACGAAGCTAAGATTCAAAGGGGGTCCATGGCCGACACACCTCACTACCTTGAGCGACACAGCCCCATGGGAAACACACCCATGGCCGACACCAAGCTCTCTTGCCCAATATAGGGTCCAACAAGGTAAAGCAAGGCCCAAACAAGACAAAACAAAGCCCAACAAAGCTCAACCAAGCCCAAGGCAACTCAAGCAATGAGCCCAACCCATCCTCTCCACTCTAGAGGATGCAAGGAGAGAGAGAAACATCTCTCAAGGTGACAAAATTGCTCATCAACCCTAGACTTGGGTTATTTTCAAGTAGTACCTCCAACTTCAACAAAGCTCAAGCAAACCCTAATCACCACTAGAGGTGATTAGCAAGCAACTAAACACCAGGGTTAGGCAAAGCAAACAGGATAAGCCCATAATAGAGGTCAGGGTCCTTACAAGTCATAAACCTCTATAAAGGGATTTCGTTCCCGAAATCCGAAGAGAAAAGTGAGGGATACTTCCTCCTCATTTCTTCCTCAAGCTCCCATGTGGCTTCCCCCAACATCACGATGATGTCAAAGAACCTTCACAAGAATCAGGTCTTTCTTCTTCAACCTCTTTACTCTCCTGTCAAGGATCGTCACTCAACCTTCCTCGTAGGTCACATCTTCATCGAGCTCAACCTCAACTGGTTGTATCACTGTCCCTGTGTCTGGATGACTTTTCTTCAGCATGCTGACATGGAACATCGGATGTAACCAGTGCAACTCTGGCGGCAGCTCTAACTTGTAAGCTACTTTGCCAATACATGCTATCACCGGATATGGCCCCATAAATATGGGTACCAGTTTGCCTTTTTGGCCAAACCTCAGCACGCCTTTCCAAGGTGAGACCTTGAGATACACTTTTTCTCCCACCTGGAACTCTAAAGGTCGTCGGCGATTATCTGCATATGACTTCTGTCTGTCCTGTGCCGCTTTCAACTTTTTTTGTATCACTCTAATCTTCTCTATTGTCTGCTGCACTAACTCAGGACCCAAAAGCTTATACTCACCAGACTCATACCAACATAGAGGAGATCTGCACTTCCTGCCATATAAAGCCTCATAAGGAGCCATGTTGATGCTCCGTTGGTAACTATTGTTGTAGGTGAACTCTATCAAACTGAGATGCACATCCCAACTGCTTAGAAACTGCAAAACACATGCTCGGAGAAGATCCTCCAAAGTCTGAATAGTCCTTTCAGACTGTCCATCTGTCTGCGGGTGGAAGGTAGTATTGAACATCAACTGCGTTCCCAACACTTTGTGCAACTGTTCCCAGAAATGACTCGTGAACTGAGGACCTCTGTCGGAAACTATCGTTGTTGGTACATCGTGCAAACACACTATCTCGTCTACATACACCTGAGCAAGATTCTCCGTTGTATATGTTGTCTTTACCAGTATGAAGTGTGCAGATTTTATCAATCTGTCCACTATCACCCAAATGGCATCATGATTCCTAGTTGTCCTTGTTAGACCAACTATGAAATCCATAGTTATATGATCCCATTTCCACTGCGGTATTGGCATGGGTTGCAACGTACCTATCAGCTTCCGATGATCAGCCTTAACTTGCTGGCATACCGCACACCTAGCCACAAACTCAGATACATCCTTCTTCAAGCCAGGCCACCAATACAGATCCTTCATATTATGATACATCTTGGTGACTCCTGGATGCATACCATACATCGATGTGTGTGATTCCTCGAGCACTAGCTTTCTCAGATCATCAACATCGGGAAACACCATCCTACCATGATAACAAACTAGTCCATCGTCGGACTCATGGAACCCATCACACTTTTCGCTGCCGAACTCTGACCAGGTCAATTGCACTGTATCATCTGCCTAATGTGTGTCTTTGATATGCTGCCTCAACGTAGGCTTTACTTGCATCTGTGCCAACAGTCCTGTCAACAAGGAAACTTCCAATTGCACATTCATCTACCGTAAGAGACATGCATATCCTGTCTATGGCATATCAAAGAACTCAATTGTGCCTTCCTCATAGGAAGAGAAGAAGAAAACTTTCTGCTAAGCGCATCAGTTACCACATTCGCCTTACCAGGATGATACTCAATGGTGCAATCATAATTATTGATCAGCTCCATCCAGTGATGTTGTCGCATGTTCAGCTCACTATGCGAGAAGATGTACTTCAAGTTCTTTTGATCTGTAAAGATCTGACACACTTCCCCATAAAGATAGTGTCTCCAGATCTTTAACGCATGAACCACCTCTGCCAGCTCCAAATCATGTGTCAGATAGTTCTCCTCATGTTTCTTAAGTTGTTGCGAAGCAAAAGAAACCACATGATCTTCCTGTATCAGCACACATCCTAAGCCTTTCTTGGAAGCATCGCAGAAAACAACATAGCCTTTCCCAGGCTCTGGCAGCACCAACACTGGAGCACTAGTCAGCTTCTCCTTCAAACTTTGGAAAGCTTGCTGACAACGATCATCCCAAACAAAAGTTACATCCTTCCTGGTCAACTTTGTCATCGGCAACGCGATCACACTGAAGTCCTTTATAAACCTCTGGTAGTATCCTGCTAAACCCAGAAAACTACAAACTTCTATCGGTGTCTTTGGTTGCTCCCAATCTGCAACTGACTCCACCTTCTTAGGGTCCATTGTGACTCCTTCTGCAGATATCACATGACCCAAGAAAGTCACTTGTTTCAACCGGAACTCACACTTACTGAACTTGGCATATAGCCGGTGTTGGCGAAGAAGAGTCAAAGCTTGTCGAAGATGTTGTTCATGCTCTTGACTGTCCCGACTGTAGATCAAGATTTCATCTATAAAAACTACAACAAACTGATCTAGAAACAGACGGAACACCCTGTTCATCAAATCCATGAAAGCAGTAGGCGCATTGGTCAGCCCAAACGACATAACCACAAATTTCAAGTGACCATACCTCGTCCTAAAAGCTGACTTTGGTATGTCATCTGTGTTGGATAAATTGGACATTATGATAAATCCCTTTGTTTCGATGATGACAAACATTTCATTCTTATTAATCTAACGAGCTACTTGAGTGTGCAGGATTAAGGTGGATGACAAAGCAACTAGGGAAAAATCCAAGAGCTTACATATTTATATTTCCATGCAATGTAATCACTGTTGTAAAAAACTTGTACAAATATATAATGTACAAGTACTTAGATTGCATGTAAATCAAGCGTTAGATTCTCCCTAGCTAAACACCACATTTAGACAAGTCATCCCATTCAAATAGGATCACTTATGCACACTCACACATATAATTAGTGCCTAAATTGAAACCTTGAAACAGGGTCAATCTCGGTCGACCAAACTCCTCGACCGAGACACTCTCGGTCGACAAACTTCTCGACCGAGAATGACCCAAGTAGCCGTTAGACACAGCTGACAAAGTAGTTGGCAGTTGCAAATGAACGTTAATCCAGAGAGCCTGTCGGTCGACAAAACTTCGACCGAGTAGGTATCTCGGTCGACAATTTGTCGACCGAGATGGTCTCTGACAGCAACTGCAGAATAAAGTAACTAGCCGTTACCAATGCACCTAACTTATATCTAACGGCTAGTTAAGCACTTAGAAGCCCCTAGAAGTTGTCTAGAACGTCCTTAAGCATCCATAGGCCATTCATATAAATAGGACATGCCTTAGGACACCAAAATACACCTAAGCTACACTTGTGCTATACTTGAGCTTGAATACTCATTGGCAATCTGTTTTGAGCAATAGAGCAATTCCAACATTGGCTATCCATTCCCATTGCTCTAATTTCGTGTCCTATAGGCTAGCATCTCCTTTCCACAGCACTTACACTTCTACACTCATTGGTTAGGAGATCAATACGCTTGATATAGGCAAATCAAGCCTTGTGCTTAAAAGGATAAGTTGTAATTTCTGTTTTCCTTCTTGTTCCTTTTATTCTTTGTATTCTCCTTGCTACTCCTAGGGTTGGAGGCTGCAGATTGGAGAAGGTTCTTCTCGGAGGAGAAGGTGGACTTCAAGCTACTTCAAGAAGGCTATCGCAACGGGAAGCTACTTCAAGAAGGCTATTGCAACGGGAAGCTACTTCAGGAGGAAGGCTGCTTCAAGGTTGGTGCAATTACTTCTAGGTGAAGGCTGCTTCAAGGTTGGTGCGATTACTTCTAGGTGAAGGCTGCTTGAAGGGTTTAGGGAGAGAATTGTAATTTTATGTAAAGTCCTTGCGAGGTAATAAAATTAAATTCTTTCCAAATCCCGGTTGGGTAAGCAACCGGGTAGTGGACTGACAACTTTAGTATTTGCTAAAGTTGGAACCACTCTAAATCCTTGTCCCCTTGTCCAATATTCTTGTGGTTGATTGTTTGAGTTAAAAAATTGTTAAAATTATTTTAAAACTCTATTCACCCCCCCTCTAGTGTTTTTCAATCTGCCTTAATTCTCAACTGATGGTATCCAAGACCGTAGATCAATCTTCGAGAACACCGTAGCACCACGCAACTGATCGAACAAATCGTCTATCCTCGGTAGCGGGTACTTTTTCTTGATCGTAACTTTGTTCAACTTCCAGTAATCTATGCACAACCTCATCGATCCATCTTTCTTCTTTACGAACAGGACCCGAGCACCCCACGGCGATGTGCTCGGTCTGATGAAACCTTTGTCCAACAACTCCTGTAACTGCTTCTCAGTTCTTCCATCTCAGCTGGAGCCATCATGTACGGTGTCTGAGCAACTGGCTGTGTTCCTGGCACCAGATTGATCTCAAAATCAATCTCTTGAGGTGGGGTAACATCGGGAAACTCCTAGGGAAACACATCCGCAAACTCTCGGACAACAAACACCTCCTCAAGGCTAGGACCTTTTGCCTTGGTATCCACAACATGATCTAGGAACGCCTTGCATCCTTGCCGCAGCAACTTCTCTGCCACCATTGTTGATACTAAACACGTTAGAAGAATATTTCTATCACCTTGGAATATCCATCTTTCACCATCGTTATCAAACATTGCTTGCTTGGAACCACAGTCCAACACAACCTTATACTTCTCTAAGGTATCCATCCCAAGGATCACATCAAATATATGCATATCGAGTGGTATAAGATCCACTTGTATACTGTGTCCCAAAAAAGATAAGACACAAGATGGACACTCTTCTCGAAGCATCGAGGAACCATCAAGAGGGGTTTCTAACAACATGCTATCTTTCTTACAACTAACAGGTAAAAGACAGCTATCAAGCGTACTACATGCGATAAAAGAGTGTGTAGCACCCGGGTCAACCAGAAAAGATATAAAGCAAGAAGAAGACAAATCAGAATGAAATAACTCCATCTGACCTGCCACCACTCACGGGTTGACTATCGCCTCCAGTTGACTCATAACATAGAATCAAGCCGTTGCTTGTTGTCCATGTCCTCTGCTTCCTTGAGCAAACGATCCCACTTGCGACGCTTGACCGTATCCTCGCCCTTTGCTACTATTGGGCTGATGTCTATTTGATCCTTGCTAATTCTGCCTCGGCTGTTGTGTTACTTCAACATCTCTCTTTGGGCAATTTAACCTCAAGTGCCCAGTCTGTCCACAGTGGTAACATGACATTCCTTCTATATGTGGCCTAGATGGCCCTGTCACTGCCACTGAAGTTGTACTATGTGCCTTGGATGGCAAAAATCCACACCCTCTTCCCTTACTCAGAGACCATTGAGATGGTATACGAGAACTCTGCATCGTGGAAGGTGTCGAATACCTTAGCTTCTTGAAGCCATCAGACCTCTGTTTCTAGAACTGAGCAGGCCTTTTCTTGGTCATGGACTCCCTTTTCTCCCTGACAGGCCGTTCAATCCTACAGATGGACTCCACGAACGTGGCAAACCGCTCCTGATTTTCCAAAGCAGCAGCAGGTGTCAACAGCTCAACACTCAAACCTTTCTCAAACCGCATGATCCGCTCATCATCTGTCGTTGCCATGTAAGGACAAAACCTCAGCAAGTCCATAAACTTGGCTTCATACTCAGTGATGCTCATTGATCCTTGGCGTAGACACTCAAATTGGTTGATCTTCTCATCCAGATAAGTCTTCAGGAAGTATCTGCTGATGAACTCCCGTCAGAAAACCTCCCAACCGATCACCTCATCGGGTCGCTTCTCCTCCTCAATGGCCCATCAGTGGCCAGCACTACCTTTCAGAAGGTAGACAACGTGCTTGACTTTGTCTGCTTTAGGGATGTCGAGGATCCAGAAGGCCTTCTCGAGACATATCAGCCACAGATCTACATCTGCTGGATCAGCCGTTCCAGCATAATCCGAAGCTCTGAATCGATGAAGTCGCTCAAAGGTCTTCCCAATGCCTGATGATTCACTATGGGGAGCTTGTGCTCTGGGTGGAGGCACTGGCACTCTTTCCATCATGTGATTCATCGTAGCAATCAACTGCCCCATAAGCTGCTAGTAGGCAGGGTTTTCAAGAATAGCTGGGTCAAGTTGGGGGACCTCAGGCACCCGATCTTTATGTGCCTACACTCTAGCTATATCAAATGATGTAGCCTCGCTTCTCTCTGCAACATGTTCGTTATGGTTTCCAGACATCTTTAAGCTTTATCTTCTACTAAGGGCAGAAGGCGATTGTAAGAAAATATGGAAAACTCACAAGAACATACACAAACCTCATCCTAGATCCCTGTAGACTCAGCGAACCTAGAGCTCTGATACCAAACCAACTGTGACACCCCACCATCACACAAACATCAAGGTGCCACGTGACAATGTGCAGAACCACATATTACTGAAAACACAGGTTAATTAAAATTGATTGCGGAAAGCATATATAAGAGAACTTTTGCATCCAGATCCTGCAGAGAAACATGTTATATAAATATGTACAAGCCTTTATATGTCCATAGCTTATCGGAATCAGCTGCACTGTCAGCACATGAGTTCATCACCTGTTTATACATACATAACGGGCCACATAAGGCCAGCAGTAGGATATATAAGATTACAACAGCTAGTCATCGTGAAACGTCGTCAAAACACCTCTGAGGACCTGAGAGTACAGGGATGACACTAGGACTCTACTACAAAACCACCCAAAACAACAGCATGTCCATCTCTTGCCTTCTACTGCTCTTCTTGCTGCTCGGCCACAACCTCGCGACCACCACGTCTAGCGTGATAACCTAAAAAGGTTGTAAACCAGCGGGGTGAGACACACAGTCACAACGAGAAACATAACTCTCCACCGAACTATAAAACCTCAAAAGGTTTAAAGCAGATAAAGAAGATAACTGATATAAGTAGATATTATGAGCAGCATACTGAGCGAGGCTATTATTACCATCAAACTTACCAAGATATCCAGGAGGCATATAACCAAGTATTTATTTATGGAACATGATTGACAAGAGAAGCTTTATAAGAACTTATCATAAAATATAAGGATCGTACACCTAACTGCAAGGTATGACTACATCAGCTATATAAGCAAGGCCTCAGTCAATGTTTCGTGTTTTGCTTTAAGCAGTATATACTATTTGGCTGGATTACATTTTATTATGCCCTTAGGAAGTGAGTTGTCCCTGCTCAAATCCAACCTTTGGCTGCGAAGCCCAAAAACCGGTGTCATACAAGGTCAATGGGAGAGCCAGACTCCATGACCTCACCTCCTCGTGGTCAGTGCACAAAAACCAAAGCAGGACCGCAGTCTCATGCTTATATGGCCTCAGCCTCAGGGTGAGCTCTGCAAGCTACCCATATCTCTAGCTCACCTTGACACAGGTGCTAGTATACTTTTTGAGCCACAGGCCTGATCACCGTGCTCTTGAGCCATGAACGCATTCATGCTCTAACTCATTGAGTCATGGGCCTATTCACCATGCTCTTTACCATATGGAGTCTACAACCATAGTTGTACTCTAATCCTCCTATTTTTGGCTAGGAGAAAACTCTACATATTCAACAATATGCGCTCCAGGTAATCCCGCAGGATAAACCTATTTCAATATCACCAAATTCTGACGATGATGGATCTATGGCCAGGGCAAACTACATGATATGTTCCACTGTAATTATTTAGTATATTTTAAGCGAGTTGTTGAGGCAACCAAGTTACACAACATCTAGTTACATTATCACTGTCACTATCATGGGATCTCAATCCCTCCTCACAGATTGATATTGCCTCTCAAGACATCAACATCCTGTATCAACATCTTGGGATAGCAATCCCTTATCTCATCATAAGAGGATAACACCTCAACTAGGCACTCAGCCTTTATCGGGTCCACAGACCTATCTCATCATACAGGTTATGCATGCTATCTCACCAATAAGGATTATTATCATTTAATGTTATTCAAAGCACATATACCTCATAGCTCTTACCTAGCTATGAATCCATTTAATATACCTACATGGTTAGTATGCATATCCACAGAGAGATAACTTAAATCATTGAACATTTTTTCTTTATGATTATCATACCATTATATTTGGAATGGCATCCATGACTATATGAAGCATAAGTTGTATCAATCATATTATTGTTATCAAACCATGAGCATACACTATGCCCTATTCTTGAGAACATAACCATGTATCTTATCATCTTATGAAGTAGCATCTTAGATTCCATACATACCCTGGTTCACAACCTGCCATCATATCCCATTACTAACATAGATGCGGGTTCAAGGTGATTAATCCATTTATTAGGATTTGCAGATGCACATGTCATGATTATAAAAATGTGTGTCATACTATATCAATTACATCACTGCTATCAAATCATGGGCATCCATTTATGCTCTTTTCCTTATAAACATGGGCAAGCATCTTATCATCTTAAACGACATCATCTTTAGACATCCAACATAGCATAGGTTTGCAACTATCTTCCATATATCAAAAGATGTGGTTACATGATAAAGAACTACTACCTAGGGTTTTCGGGTTGGACATAACCCTCACCAAAGGTGCTCGCTACCCTCACAAGAAGTGTAACGGGTAGGGCACCTCTCACTACAGGTGATAACGGGCAGGGTAACAACCCTCACTAGAGGCCTATCGGCCAAGCACTTAGCCACATATCGGCCAACCCAAAGGCAAGGTATATCGGGCAACCACTTCATGGTGTGACGTGCACCTAGAGAGCAAAGGTGATATCGTGCAGCTTAGATGCAAGGACTATGCCATGCAACCAAGACCAAGAAGTGTAACATGTAGCTGAGTCCATGGGGCATATCGTGCACCCAAGGTCAAGGTGTGACGGGCAGCTTAGCTAGGGTTAGGGTTTGGGTTGTGTCAGACAACCATCACCACCCTATCGGCTAAGATTGTGGCACCCAAAGCTAGCACCATAACGCCCATCAAGGTACACATCAACAACATATACAAGGGAACCACAGGGAAGCTTATCACCCAATAAAACCAACACTCCATATCGGTCACCACCAGGTGCTCACAAGGGCCACCACTCAATCCTATGTTGGGCAAGAACCCGACTAGGGGTGTAAACGGTGCGGGTACGGTGTGGGTCTGGCCATACCCATACCCATACCCATCTAATTTAGCGGGTCCGGTTCCAGTTCTAGACCCACATGATACAAAACCTGGACCCGCACCATACTCGTACCCGCAATAATAGCGGGTATGCTAGTAAGCAGTTCTATAAAACATCATATTTTTATGTAAGATAAATGACTATGATATATATTTAACACAACAAGATATTGTTATCCTATAGTATATTAACATGTAATAGTTATATTAGACAATGTTGTATTCTACACAATAACATTAATTGAGTAATTGTTTACATATTTGTAGTCATGATCATAACATTTAATTTATGTAGAAAGTAATGTAAATTAGTAGACATTTTGATTTTAAGTTTACATATGATGTTCATTATTGTAACTAGATTAGTTAATTCTTAATGATATGACTAGTATCAACCTTATTGTGGTTAGAGAAAGATATAATCTCAATAATTATATTAGTTAGACTAGTAAAGTATGATATATATAACTCATTATTTTAGTAGTTAGTTATGTATAGCAGGTACACGGGTCTAGCAGGTATGGGTCCAAGCATACCCATTATTGGACCCGCTTATATGTGGTTCCAAGGGTATATGGGTCCAAGGGTATGCAGGTATAAAAAATTAGACCCATGACAGGTTTTTTAAGGGTCCAGATTTGTGGGTCTGCGGGTCTACCCGTACCCATTTACAGCCCTAAAGCCGACCCAACATGTATCGCCCAAGACTCCAAACAGAGATATCAACTAGGCACTCTATCGGCCAAGGGGGGGAAAATACTAGGTCAAAGGATCATCTAGATCAAGGCATAACGCCCAAGCTCATCATCAAAGTCAAGAGAGCCATATCGGGCACAAAGCCAACCAAACACATCATAACGGCCAAACTCAAAACCCTAGACCAAGGGAGGTGTGTTGGGCAGCACTACTACAAGGTGTATCATGCAAGGCACCAAGCTTATCCCGACAAGGTCATCATCAACCTCAAGATCACCATCATCAAAAACCCTAAAAGATCAAGAGGATTGGCTCACCTCTCAACAACCAAGAGAGAGGGGTATTGCACAACCTCCATCACCAATCGAGCAACATGATGGATCATTTCCATATCGGCCAACTCTCAACCATCACCAGGTCAACATCCAACCAAGGCTCACCTCTCAAATCCATGGTGAGAGAAGAGTATTGCCCAAGAAACTAGAGTATAGACTCACCTCTCAACAACCAAGTGAGAGGGGTGTTGCCTATATCACTAGAGTTGAACTCACTTCTCAAGACCAAAGGAGAGAAAGGGGTATTGCCCCAAAGAAAACCCTGCTCCATAGGTTCGGCCAACAAGTTCTAAGCACATCCAACACATCCATTATATCAACAATATCATATATCAAGATCAAAGGTGCAATCTAGAGCAAGAAACATATATAACAACATGCATGTTCGATCATGATCATATGTGAACATGCAACCTAAAAGAAGGTAGTATATTTAGGGTTAGAAGTTATGTAACCCACCTTAAGCAAGCTCCTCAAGCTCCAAAGCTCCAAGCTTTAAGCTCAAGTACCACCACAAGAGGAAGAAGGAGACTCCAAGGAGAAGGATCGGCCACCAAGCTTAGCTCCTCCAAGTGTATCGGCCACCAAGGGTGCAAAGGGAGAGGTGTCGTTCACGAAGGAAGAGGGGGAACTAAGGAACTAAAGGAATCCTTACCAAGAGAAAGGAGATACATATATAAAGAGGGTGGAGGAGAAAACAAGGTAATGTGTCGCCCACTTAGGGACACTTGTCCATGGGCAATGCCACCATCTTATCCTACCACATACACATGTCCAAGGCAATTTCCACATGCAAGCATCATGCACCAAGTGTCCACTAGAGTGGTGACACAAACGAAGCTAAGTGTGGGCTCCGATCTCCAAATCACGAATTAATCCCGATTTAAACAAGTGCGGAAGCAATCGATAAACAGCGGAAGACAAAAATCATGGGAAATTAAAACTTTTCGAGACAAGAGCTTGAAACCACAAACCTTTTCCATAGAAAAAGGATTTAACTGTATACATCACTGTCAAATTACTTCTTGAGTAATTATATACAACATGATACAACATCTCTCAAGAACTCATACTCAAAACATTCCAAGACCTGAGAGTACAGAGGACACATAGGAATGACTCTAACTACACAATAAAGCAGGTTGAATCTCCACCTGAGATCTACTGCTCTTGATGCTGCTGTTGCTGGGATTGGTCACCTGTGTTCCTGTTCCTCCGTCTTCGACGACCACCTAAAAAGTTGAAGACTACGGGGTGAGACAATTATACATAATTGCCCCAGCGAGAGTTATAACTCTCCACTAGAAGCTTTATAAGAAAAGCAAGGAATAGCTTAAGCAATAACAGCCTTCAAAGTATTCACTAACAGTTTTGATGATAAGCAAGAGTTCAATCATTACTGAAATATGAGAACATCTACACTATTCAATGTAACATCAATCAAATATCTCGTAGATAGCTCTAACAGATATACTATTCTGTTGATTATGTTTTTCAAACATCATTATTATGCCCTGTGGAGATGAGGCTTACCACTCATGCTCCAACTGATCGCTAAGAAGTCACATCAGTATCATACATAGGTCATTAAAAGAGCCAGATTCTTATGACCTCACCTTCCTCGGTCAGTTAGAGGATAGTTGCGGGACATCTGGCGGGATGTCTACTATTATAGCTCTCCAGGGTAAACTGGACCTTCGCTATTTTAGAGTTACAGTGGCGTTCTGTACTCTCTTCGACATCGGAGGATTTCTTGTTTATCTATCTACGATGCGGTGTTTGTGTCTTTAAGGGAGTGTAGTAATACATCTCACCTTTTGGACTTTGTGGTGGGGAATGATGGACTACAAGAATCTACATCAAATCCTCTCACCCTGTATCTCTTTTAGTGAAGGTATGATGGACTATAAAAATCTACATCACTACCTACACTAGGATGTAAGGTTCTACACATCCATGTACCCCACATACTCAAAAGTATGTGATCCAGGAGTTCCCTGGGGAAAACATGTTTCACCATCATTTAGACTCTGACAATGATGGATCTATGATCAGGGCTCTACATTTCACTTGATTAGTTAGGTACATTCAGTATTCTATAAACATTGTTCTTCAAACAATAACATTAGCACAACAGCTATAAATGAGAATACTAAAATGTAGCAGGCCTAACTCTTTTCAATCATCAATTCTCAGTCATCTCATCACAAGTCACCTGTCAAGCATGACCCTGATGGTATTTATGGCTCTTACAGCCCATAAATCTCAATAGATGTCACTTAGCAGTGCATCAAGATAAATCACTTATTCATAAAGCTTAAGGCATGCTTTCAATGAATATAATATGGTATTCCATACCTGGGTATGACCATCATCTCATAACAACCTGCATGGTTAAATCAACTGATAATAGTAAACAATTCAACAATTAGGGTTTACTATTCATCTTCCATGTCATCACCCTGAAATTAGGGTTTACTATTCATCTTCCATGTCATCACCCTGAAATTAGGGTTTACTATTCATCTTCCATGTCATCACCCTGAATTTGGGTTTACTATTCATTTCATGGTGAATTGTACTCATTACATCATTATGTAAGAGAAACATCATCATTAAGGCTCTTAAATGAGATTAAGATTCATTGGATATCATAATTAGGGTTTCCATGACCTCACATAGGTGGATCATTCCCTAATCATGTACATTCATGTGTATTTGAAGTATCTCACTTGAGTTTCCACCTTAAAAGGGTACTTTCTCTCTCTTAGGATACTTTCTCTCTCCTCTTACTAGTAGATGGTGATAATACCACTCTAGATCAGGTTGGGTTAAGTCCTTATTGACTAACTTAAGCCAAGATATCATCATCATGTGATTAGGGTTTGATTAGAACAAGGATTTACCCCTTTAGACCCCTAAAGGGTATTTTGGTAATTTACCTCATGATCACCATCATGGGTCAACTCACTAATCACTTAGTCCCTTAATGACCTAGGTTACCATTAGGGTTTAGATTAGATCACCATTGAACTAATTACATCATCAATTGGTTAAGTACAAACCATCATCAACATCTCCAAACGGTTTCAACCACCTGAGACCGTTTGGAGGTGAAGACCATTTGGAAGGGTTGACTTTCCAAACCGTTTGGAGCTCAATTGGTTTGAAACCGTTTGATCAATTTCAGCTTGAGATCGATTGGACCAAACGATCCTGAGGTCGTTTGAGCCCAAACGGTCTTGAGACTGTTTGGCCCCAAACGGTCTTGAGACCGTTTGGCCTCAAATGGTCTTGAGACCGTTTGGCCTCAAACGGTCTTGAGACCGTATGGTCCAAATGGGCTCAAACCGTTTGGACCTCCAAAGTGGTTCAAAAGTTACCAAAGTTCATGGATATGTGTGTTGAAGCCCTCACTTGGTCAAAGATATGTTAACCCGTTACAAATTGAGTCAAATAGGGTTAGCCTTAGTCAATTAGACATCAAATTGACCCTCAATTGATAGCCAATTAGGGTTCAATCGCTCTCAATTAGGGTTTCAAATCGGATGGTCATCAATGTTCAACAATGTGAATCAATTCAAGGTTGAACCTATCAATTGACCTCCAATTGGGCTCAAACTTGGCCCAAACGGTCTTGAGGTCGTTTGGACATCATCCAAACGGTCTTGAGACCGTTTGACCAAAGTTTGACCAAAAACTAAGTCGATTTGACTGGGGTTGAAAATCCAATTAGGTCAAAATCAGCAATTTTGTCAATTCATCAACTTCTTGTGATTGGACCCTCAAACCATTAGATTAACTCAACCCTAGACCTTCAAACGGTCTTGGGTTGTGCCCAAACGGTCTTGAGACCATTTGGAGGAACCCCCAAATGGTCTTGAGACCGTTTGGGTCCTTCAACCCAAAACTCAACAAGATCTATATATTAAAATAGCAATTTTGACCTGATTAGGGTTTACATGTTGAAGTGCCTTCAACTCTCAATTGGTTAGGAATTTGACCTTGATTCTTTGCAGGGATGAAATTCAATATTTTATCAACTGACCCTCAAACGGTCGTCCCTTGGTCAACCCTATCAAGCGGTCTTGAGACCGTTTCAACCCAAACGGTCTTGCAAGACCGTTTGAGGGCAAACGGTTTGAAACCGTTTGACCCCAAACGGTTTGCAACCGTTTGGACCAAAAGGGTCCAAGGTCATTTGATATAGTGACATAGGGAATCACGCCCCTCATCTTCAACCTCTATCAAGGTCGGTTCCCCCACTGGTTTTCTTGCGAAAGTGCAAGGGAGAAGGGAGGTAGAAGGAGAATTTACCAAGTAAATTGCAAGAATTAAACATACAAATAAAGCAAGAGTTTAGAGTTATAAAACCTCCCTAAAGGTTGATTCTAGATCTCCAAGACTTCAAGCTCTAAGCTTTAATGGCGTCCTTGAGCTTCCACAACTTGGTCAGAGGTGAATTCTCCAAGGAAACGTAGGTTTGATCGGCTAGAACAAGAAGACTAGGTAAGTTATCCATAAAACCAGCCTTAAAAGGTGAATTCCTCCATGAATTCGAGCTAGAAGGTGGTGTTCTCTTACCTAGAACAGGTTGGTCATCCCCTTGAGCTCCAGAGCTACCCTTGGTAGTTTGAGCAAGGAAAGAAGAGAAGTGAAGGAAAGGAAAGATCGTTCACTTCTTTTGCAAGGAAAAGGGTTTATATACTTTAGCCCTTTTTACACTACAAGGACCTCTCAAGATTGGAATTCACATCTAGGTCCCTCCTTGCTCAAGGGCATGCCCAAACCATCTAATCTTATGCAAATCTCATGAAATCTCAAGATATAAGGGTGAAGAAGGCCAACCTCCAACTAGGGTACATACATGAAAAGTCTCCATACCCTTATTAGGTGACTTTCACCACTAAGATCATTTTTTTCTTATGTGATTACTCATTGATGTGGCCCTTTCATCATTTCTACTCTAAATGATGACAAGAGTTATAAAAGATGTTCTAGATAGTGAAAATTACAAGTTGGACCCCTCAATTTGGGTAAATTGCACTTTACTCCAAATTAGGGTTTTTAAGCATAAGGATTGCTTCCACAGCTGCACCTTGGTGCTCAAGCTTGGGAAATCCCTCAAACTTCACCATAACCATCATTATGATGTTTCAACATCAAAGGATCAACTTAACTTGTGAAAATTGCAAGTTGAACCCTTAAACTAGGTAATTTGCACATAGGTCCCTGCATACAACATAATGCTACAACTTTATACAAAAAGGAGCAAAATTTGAAATTATATGTTCCTGAGGAACTTAATTACATGCCAGGGAGTGTTCAAAAGTATATAATTACATATTTAAGCAAATCTTCCAGGGTTAGGTCATAACCCAGGTCAGGGATGTTACAAATTCTTCACCCCTTCAAAAGGATTTCGTCCCCGAAATCGATAAAGTGTATTATAAGAAAAGAGTAGGGTATTTCCTTATCATCTCATCCTCTAGTTCCCAAGTGGCTTCTTCAACACCACTATGGTTCCAGAGGACTTTTACAAGGCTTATATTCTTCTTCTTTAACTTTTTAGTTCTATTATCGAGGATTGACACTGGTCCCTCCTCATATGTTATATCTTCTTTCAATTCTACTTCCATAGGTTGTAGAACTGACTCGGTGTCTGGGTGACATTTCCTCAGCATGGAAATGTGGAAGACAGGGTGTAGCTTCTACAACTCCTTAGGTAACTCTAGTCTATAGGCCACCTTCCCAACTCTTTCAACAATTGGATAAGGTCCCATAAATCTAGGAGCTAACTTCCCCTTTCTTCCAAAACGAAGGACTCCTTTCCAAGGTGAGACCTTGAGATACACTCTGTCTCCAACCTGGAACTCTAGGGGTCTACGACGTTTATCAGCATATGACTTCTGCCTATCTTGTGCAGTTTTAAGCTGTTGTTGTATAACTTTAATCTTTTCCGTAGTCTGCTGCACAAGATCAGGACCTAACAACTGGTGTTCACCAGTCTCATACCAACACAAGGGTGATCTACAACGCCTACCATATAAGGCTTCATATGGTGCCATATCAATGCTATGCTGATAGCTATTGTTATAGGCAAACTCTATCAAGTTCAGATGTAGATCCCAACTCCCGGTAAACTGGAGAACACATGCTCTCAACAGATCTTCCAAGGTCTGTATAGTCCTTTCTGACTGTCCATCAGTCTGTGGATGGAAGGCTGTACTAAACCTTAGCTTGGTGCCTAGGGCTCTGTGTAACTGTTCCCAAAAGTGACTTGTAAACTGGGGACCTCTGTCAGAAACTATAGTGACAGGAACTCCGTGCAACCGCACAATCTCTTGAACATATAACTGGGATAACCTCTCGGCAGAATAGGTTGTTTTGACAGGTATGAAATGTGTTGTCTTTGTCAACCTATCAACAACTACCCAAATGGAATCATGTCCTTTGCTTGTCCGGGGTAGACCAACAACAAAGTCCATGGTCACATGGTCCCACTTCCACTGTGGTATAGGTAAAGGTTGCATTGTTCCTGCAGGTTTCTGGTGTTCAGCCTTGACCTGCTAACACACAGGACACCTCAGAACAAACTCAGCTACATCCTTCTTCATCCCGGGCCACCAATACATATCTTTCAAGTTTCGATACATTTTGGTGCTCCCTGGATGCATAGCATACATTGAAGAATGAGCTTCCTCCAGGACTAACTTCCTCAGGTTACCCACATCTGGCACTATCATTCTCCCATGATAGCATGCCACCTGGTCATATGACTCATGAAAACCTTCTCGCTTCTCATCACCAAACTCAGATCTAAACTGTTGCACTGTAGTATCTACTTGCTGTGCCTCCTTTATCTGCTCTCTTAAGGTAGGTTTAATCTGCATCTCAGCTAACGAACCAGCTAACAATGATGCTTTCAATTGCACATTGTCTTTTCTTAAAGAGATAAGCATATCTCTCCTAGAGCATACTAAAGAACTTAGTTGTGCTCTATCCATGGTTGATGTTGTTGATTTCCTACTTAAGGCATCTGCAACCACATTGGCTTTGCCCAGATGGTAATCAATTGTACAATCGTAGTCCTTGATTAACTCCATCCAGTGACGTTGCCTCATGTTAAGCTCATGCTGAGTGAAGATATACTTAAGGTTCTTGTGGTCTGTGAAAATCTGGAAGGTTTCTCCGTAGAGATAATGTCTCCAGATCTTCAAGGCATGGACCACAGCAGCTAACTCTAGATCGTGTGTCGGATAATTCTCCTCATGTTTCTTAAGCTGTCGGGAAGCAAAAGAAATCACTTGTTTATCCTGCATCAACACGCATCCAAGTCCATTCTTAGAGGCATCACAAAACATTATATATTCCTTTCCTTGCTCAGGTAACACAAGCATAGGTGCACTTGTCAACCTTTCCTTCAACAGCTGAAAAGACTGTTGACACTTATCACTCCAAGTGAAAGGAACATCCTTCCGGGTTAACTTGGTCAAAGGTAAGGCTATAGAACTGAAATTCTTAATAAACCTTCGATAATAGCCAGCCAACCCCAAGAAACTTCTAATCTCCATCGGTGTCTTCGGTTGTTCCCACTGCAGAACAGATTCTACCTTCGCAGGGTCAACTCGAATTCCCGAGGCAGATATCACATGTCCATGGAAAGACACTTCAGATAACCAGAACTCACACTTGCTAAACTTAGCGTATAGCTTATGTTCTCTTAGCAAGGTCAAAGTCTGGCGAAGGTGCTGCTCATGCTGCTGAGCATCCTTACTATAAATCAGTATGTCATCTATGAAGACGACAACACACTAATCAAGGAAGGGTCAAAAAACTCTATTCATGAGTTCCATGAATGCACCTGGTGCATTGGTTAGTCCAAATGACATAACCGTGAACTCATAGTGACCATATCTTGTCCTAAAGGCAGACTTGGATATGTCACTGTCCTTAATGCGGAGATGATGATATCCAGACCTTAAGTCTATCTTGGAGAAGACTGTTGCACCACGCAACTGGTCGAAAAGATCATCAATCCTCGGCAAAGGATACTTGTTCTTTATTGTTACTTTATTGAGTTGTCTATAGTCGATGCACAACCGCATTGATCCATCTTTCTTTTTAACAAACAAGACCGGAGCACCCCAAGGTGAGGTACTCGGTCGGATGAAACCCTTCTCAAGTAACTCTTGAAGCTGTTTCTTGAGTTCTGCCATCTCGGCAGGCGCCATCCTATACGGAGTCTGGGCTATAGGTTTCGTATCTGGGACCAAATTGATTTCAAAATCAATCTCCCGAGGTGGTGGTATACCAGGAAGTTCTTCAGGAAATACATCCTCGAATTCCCTGACTATAGGAACTTCAGCAGTGTTGGGAATCTTCTTGGTAATATCCACCACATGGGCCAAGAATGCATAACATCCTTGTCTCATCAACTTATCAGCAACCATAGCTGATACAAGACAGGTGGGCAGAATCTTTCTTTCTCCTTGAAAGATCCATGTGTTGCTTTCATCAGCAAACACTGCCAACTTGGACTCACAATCCAAAACAACTCGATACCTTTCCAAGGTATCCATCCCTAGGATTACATCTAATCCTTGCATATCAAGCGGTATAAGATCCACTTGAATGCGATGTTTAGAAAAGAAGAGTACGTAGGGAGAGCATACTTCTTGCAGAACAGCAGACCCACTCAACGGAGTCTCCAACAACAACCTATCTGCCCTATGTCTAGTTGTCATATTGCAGTTACGAATCACTCTTCGAGTGATGAAAGAGTGTGTAGCACCCGGGTCAATCAGAATAGATACTACACAAGATTTAGACATATCAGAATATAAAAGTTCCATCTGACCTGTCACCACTTGTGGATTAACCACTGCTTCTGGTGGGTTCATAGCATAGAACCTTGTTGTAGCCTGTTGTTGAGGTGGTGCTGAGGATCCAGCTTGAGACGCTTGCTCGCGTCCTCGACCTGTTCCTTGAGATTGTCCCCTTTGTGATCCCTGTTGTCCTTGTCTCGGAGGCTGTGTCACACTGACATGCCTAGATCGGTAGTCCTTCATCAAATGTCCTACCTTACCACAGTTGTAGCAGCTTCTTTCTTGTGGTCTCTGTGGTCCAGTAGCAGACATTGATGCAGAACCCTGTGTCTCCTGAGGTGATTGTCCTCGTCCTCTACCTCTACTTGGAGACCACTGAGTCTGAGAACTAGATCTAGATGGTGGAGGGTTAGGTGCAGAGGATCTAGACTTCTTTAAAGTCCATAGATGAAGAACCCTGGAATTGTGGATATCTTTTCTGGGTTTGCCTCTTCTCAACCACAGATCTCTCTATCCTTCGGACTGACTCAACGAAGGTAGAGAATCTCTCTCAGTTCTCTAAGGCAGACACTGGGGTGGATATGTCAGCATTCAACCCCCTCTCGAACCTTCTAATTCTCTCTTCTTCTGTGGCAGCCATGTGCGGACAAAACCGCAACAGCTCCATGAACTTAGCTTCATACTCGCTAATGTTCATGACTCCCTGCCTCAGTCTCTCAAACTGAGAGATCTTCTCGTCTAGGAAGGTCTTTGGAAAGTATCTCTGAACAAAATCCCGCCGAAAGTCTTCCCATGAGATCTCTATTCCAGGTCTCTACTGCTCTTCCATTGTCCACCAGTGACCAGCACTTCCTTTGAGAAGATAGACAGCATGTCTAACCTTCTCAGCTTCAGGGATATTGAGTATCCTGAAAGCCTTCTCTAACTCTGTCAACCACAGATCAGCATCTGCGGGGTCAGCAGTCCCGAGGTATTCGGTAGCTCCGACACGACGTAGTCGCTCGAACGTCTTCCCGATACCCTGACCTTCTGGTTGGACAGGTGCCCTGGGTACAGGCATAGGCATCCTGTCGGTTATGTGTGTCATGGCAGTCATGAACTGCCCAAACATAGTCTGAACTGCTGGGTTACCCATGTCGGCTGGGTCGAACTGAGGGGGCCCTCTAGGTTGCTCAAGTACAGGTTGTTCCATCTCTGGTACTCCTGCACCGCCTTGGGGTGCACTAGCACTACTTTCTGCCACATTCTCATCATGTGGCTCAGACATTCTTAAGTATCTTCTTCTCCTGAGGAGTAGAAGATTCTATTAGATAAGGAAGGAATACTAAAGATAGACTCAACTTCCTATGTCCTATGCCTCTGTAGACTCGGCGAACCTAGAGCTCTGATACCACTTAATTGTGGGCTCCAATATCCAAATCACGAATTAATCCCGATTTAAACAAGTGCAGAAGCAATCGATAAATAGCAGAAGACAAAAATCACGGGAAATTAAAACTTTTCGAGATAAGAGCTTGAAACCACAAACCTTTTCCATAGAAAAAGGATTTAACTGTATAGGTCACTGTCAAATTACTTCTTGAGTAATTATATACAACATGATACAAAATCTATCAAGAACTCATACTCAAAACATTCCAAGACCTGAGAGTACAGAGGACACATAGGACTGACTCTAACTACACCATAAAGCAGGTTGAATCTCCACCTGAGATCTACTGCTCCTGATGCTGCTATTGCTGGGATTGGTCACCTATGTTCCTGTTCCTCCGTCTTCGACGACCACCTAAAAAGTTGAAGACTACGGGGTGAGACAATTATACATAATTGCCCCAGCGAGAGTTATAACTCTCCACTAGAAGCTTTATAAGAAAAGCAAGGAATAGCTTAAGCAATAACAGCCTTCAAAGTATTCACTAGCAGTTTTGATGATAAGCAAGAGTTCAACCATTACTGAAATATGAGAACATCTACACTATTCAATGTAACATCAATCAAATATCTCGTAGATAGCTCTAACAGATATACTGTGCTGTTGATTATGTTTTTCAAACATCATTATTATGCCTTGTGGAGATGAGGCTTACCACTCATGCTCCAACTGATCGCTAAGAAGTCACATCAGTATCATACATAGGTCATTAAAAGAGTCGGATTCTTATGACCTCACCTTCCTCAGTCAGTTAGAGGATAGTTGCGGGACATATGGCGGGATGTCTACTATTATAGCTCTCCAGGGTAAACTGGACCTTCGCTATTTTAGAGTTACAGTGGCGTTCTGTACTCTCTTCGACATCGGAGGATTTCTTGTTTATCTATCTACGATGCGGTGTTTGTGTCTTTAAGGGAGTGTAGTAATACATCTCACCTTTTGGACTTTGTGGTGGGGAATGATGGACTACAAGAATCTACATCAAATCCTCTCACCCTGTATCTCTTTTAGTGAAGGTATGACGGACTATAAAAATCTACATCACTACCTACACTAGGATGTAAGGTTCTACACATCCATGTACCCCACATACTCAAAAGTATGTGATCCAGGAGTTCCCTGGGGAAAACCTATTTCACCATCATTTAGACTCTGACAATGATGGATCTATGATTAGGGCTCTACATTTCACTTGATTAGTTAGGTACATTCAGTATTCTATAAACATTGTTCTTCAAACAATAATATTAGCACAACAGCTATAAATGAGAATACTAAAATGTAGCAGGCCTAACTCTTTTCAATCATCAATTCTCAGTCATCTCATCACAAGTCACCTGTCAAGCATGACCCTGATGGTATTTATGGCTCTTACAGCCCATAAATCTCAATAGATGTCACTTAGCAGTGCATCAAGATAAATCACTTATTCATAAAGCTTAAGGCATGCTTTCAATGAATATAATATGGTATTCCATACCTGGGTATGACCATCATCTCATAACAACCTGCATGGTTAAATCAACTGATAATAGTAAACAATTCAACAATTAGGGTTTAATATTCATCTTCCATGTCATCACCCTGAAATTAGGGTTTACTATTCATCTTCCATGTCATCACCCTGAAATTAGGGTTTACTATTCATCTTCCATGTCATCACCCTGAAATTAGGGTTTACTATTCATTTCATGGTGAATTGTACTCATTACATCAATATGTAAGAGAAACATCATCATTAAGGCTCTTAAATGAGATTAAGATTCATTGGATATCATAATTAGGGTTTCCATGACCTCACATAGGTGGATCATTCCCTAATCATGTACATTCATGTGTATTTGAAGTATCTCACTTGAGTTTCCACCTTAAAAGGGTACTTTCTCTCTCTTAGGATACTTTCTCTCTCCTCTTACTAGTAGATGGTGATAATACCACTCTAGATCAGGTTGGGTTAAGTCCTTATTGACTAACTTAAGCCAAGATATCATCATCATGTGATTAGGGTTTGATTAGAACAGGGATTTACCCCTTTAGACCCCTAAAGGGTATTTTGGTAATTTACCTCATGATCACCATCATGGGTCAACTCACTAATCACTTAGTCCCTTAATGACCTAGGTTACCATTAGGGTTTAGATTAGATCACCATTGAACTAATTACATCATCAATTGGTTAAGTACAAACCATCATCAACATCTCCAAACGGTTTCAACCTTCAAACGGTTTCAACCTTCAAACGGTTTCAACCACCAAACGGTCTTGAGACCGTTTGGAGGTGAAGACCGTTTGGAAGGGTTGACTTTCCAAACCGTTTGGAGCTCAATTGGTTTGAAACCGTTTGATCAATTTCAGCTTGAGATCGATTGGACCAAACGATCCTGAGGTCGTTTGAGCCCAAACGGTCTTGAGACCGTTTGGACCTCCAAAGTGGTTCAAAAGTTACCAAAGTTCATGGATATGTGTGTTGAAGCCCTCACTTGGTCAAAGCTATGTTAACCCCTTACAAATTGAGTCAAATAGGGTTAGCCTTAGTCAATTAGACATCAAATTGACCCTCAATTGATAGCCAATTAGGGTTCAATCGCTCTCAATTAGGGTTTCAAATCGGATGGTCATCAATGTTCAACAATGTGAATCAATTCAAGGTTGAACCTATCAATTGACCTCCAATTGGGCTCAAACTTGGCCCAAACGGTCTTGAGGTCGTTTGGACATCATCCAAACGGTCTTGAGACCGTTTGCCCAAAGTTTGACCAAAAACTAAGTCGATTTGACTGGGGTTGAAAATCCAATTAGGTCAAAATCAGCAATTTTGTCAATTCATCAACTTCTTGTGATTGGACCCTCAAACCATTAGATTAACTCAATCCTAGACCTTAAAATGGTCTTGGGTTGTGCCCAAACGGTCTTGAGACCGTTTGGATCCTTCAACCCAAAACTCAACAAGATCTATATATTAAAACAGCAATTTTGACCCGATTAGGGTTTACATGTTGAAGTGCCTTCAACTCTCAATTGGTTAGGAATTTGACCTTGATTCTTTGCAGGGATGAAATTCAATATTTTATAAACTGACCCTCAAACGGTCGTCCCTTGGTCAACCCTATGAAATGGTCTTGAGACCGTTTCAACCCAAACGGTCTTGCAAGACCGTTTGAGGGCAAACGGTTTGAAACCGTTTGACCCCAAACGGTTTGCAACCGTTTGGACCAAAAGGGTCCAAGGTCGTTTGATAAAGTGACATAGGGAATCATGCCCCTCATCTTCAACCTCTATCAAGGTCGGTTCCCCCACTGGTTTGCTTGTGAAAGTGCAAGGGAGAAGGGAGGTAGAAGGAGAATTTACCAAGTAAATTGCAAGAATTAAACATACAAATAAAGCAAGAGTTTAGAGTTATAAAACCCGCCTAAAGGTTGATTCTAGAGCTCCAAGACTTCAAGCTCCAAGCTTTAATGGCATCCTTGAGCTTCCACAACTTGGTCAGAGGTGAATTCTCCAAGGAAACGTAGGTTTGATCGGCTAGAACAAGAAGACTAGGTAAGCTATCCATAAAACCAGCCTTAAAAGGTGAATTCCTCCATGAATTCGAGCTAGAAGGTGGTGTTCTCTTACCTAGAACAGGTTGGTCGTCCCCTTGAGATCCAGAGCTACCCTTGGTCGTTTGAGCAAGAAAAGAAGAGAAGTGAAGGAAAGGAAAGATCGTTCACTTCTTTTGCAAGGAAAAGGGTTTATATACTTTAGCCCTTTTTACACTACAAGGACCTCTCAAGATTGGAATTCACATCTAGGTCCCTACTTGCTCAAGGGCATGCCCAAACCATATAATCCTATGCAAATCTCATGAAATCTCAAGATATAAGGGTGAAGAAGGCCAACCTCCAACTAGGGTACATACATGAAAAGTCTCCATACCCTTATTAGGTGACTTTCACCACTAAGATCATTTTTTTCTTATGTGATTACTCATTGATGTGGCCCTTTCATCATTTCTACTCTAAATGATGACAAGAGTTATAAAAGATGTTCTAGATAGTGAAAATTACAAGTTGGACCCCTCAATTTGGGTAAATTGCACTTTACTCCAAATTAGGGTTTTTAAGCATAAGGATTGCTTCCACAGCTGCACCTTGGTGCTCAAGCTTGGGAAATCCCTCAAACTTCACCATAACCATCATTATGATGTTTCAACATCAAAGGATCAACTTAACTTGTGAAAATTGCAAGTTGAACCCTTAAACTGGGTAATTTGCACATAGGTCCCTGCATACAACATAATGCTACAACTTTATACAAAAAGGAGCAAAATTTGAAATTATATGTTCCTGAGGAACTTAATTACATGCCAGGGAGTGTTCACAAGTATATAATTACATATTTAAGCAAATCTTCCAGGGTTAGGTCATAACCCAGGTCAGGGATGTTACACTAAGAGTCAAAGAGGGTCCATGGCCGACACACCTCACTCCCTTGCCCGACACAGCCCCATGGGAGACACACCCATGGCTGACACCAAGCTCTCTTGCCCGATATAGGGTCCAGCAAGGCAAAGCAAGGCCCAAACAAGGAAAAACGAAGCCCAGAAAAGCTCAACCAAGCCCAAGGCAACTCAAGCAACGAGCCCAAACCATCCTCTCCACTCTAGAGGATGCAAGGAGATAGAGAGAAACATCTCTCAAGGTGACAAACTTGCTCATCAACCCTAGACTTGGGTTATTTGCAAGTAGCACCTCCAACTTCAACAAAGCTCAAGCAAACCCTAATCACTACTAGAGGTGATTAGCAAGCAACTAAACACCAGGATTAGGCAAAGCAAACAGGATAAGACCAAAACAGAGGTCAGGGTCCTTACATTATTGATCTAGAGAATTATTATATGTATTCATAGTTAAGGTTTACATTTAATTTACTCACATTATGTGCATTATATATTCATTAGGGTACAAACAAGTGTATTAAGGTATATTTCAAACCTTATTTGGACAATATATAAAGGCCCAAGCATACTAACTTTCTATTAATGAGATTAGAGTTTCTAGAGTAAGTATAGGTAGAGTTTGGTATGTACATTGACTCTATTGTGAAGGAGAAGAGATTCCCAATGCCTTCACTATTTAGGACGAGGACAATGAATTGGCGACCAACATAGCTTTTTACTTTGAGTCCCTTTTGGAACCTTTTTAGGATGAGGAGGCTTGAGATAGGCTTGTCTCTCTTTGAAATCAATTGATGATTTATTGAATGCTCATGGGACAAAGGGGATGGCTTTGATGGTACATATTCTCCATTGGTGATGACATTTTTATTGTTGTTTCTTCAATTTTTTTGTTATTCTGGGCTGTTTAATAAGATCCCACCCCCATCATTTCATATTGAACATTTCCTTTTCATATGTGCCATAAGGGTTCGATCTCAACATAGGTTTATATGTGATTAGAAAAAAACCAACCATCTGTGTGACTACGTCAGACATTTGTGTAGTTATTTCTTATACCCTTATTTGCACTTTGTTTTTAATTAATAAGAATGTCATAACGGAATCTTGCCTTACTTTCATGAATTTACTAGCACGCGTTTTTGAGAATAGCAAGACATTAAGCACATCATCTTATTCACTTAAAGAAAAAAAAGATATATTAGAATTAGTAGGTAACTACGTTGTACATAAGATTGCTGGAAGAAGCGAGCACATGTTGAAATTTGTTTCAACTTGTGTTTTACCAGGCAAAATGGTAAAAACTAAGAGAATAAGGGGATAAAAGTAGTTATAATTTTTTTCCTAACACCCACAATGTCATGCACGGGTCTTTTTTGATGTTGCATCAGAATGACCACATCCTCCATCTCCTTGAATTTTGAGTGCATGCAACTCCCAACTTGGGAAATGTAAAGAAGTAAAACCACTCATCTACTAGAAAGAAAAGACTTCATCCCTTGAACCAAACACCACATAAATTTTTTTGCCAAAGGGATGGAGATCAATTCATTCAACATGTAAGTATCATTACACAATGAGTAGCAGCAGAAAAGAAATATTATCTACAATTTACAAGGCATAATACAACTCTTCACCACATATGGGTGTCCAAAAAGGAAAAGTAACACATAAGCATAAGATCAAGCCAAGGGTCATCTAACCACCTCTTCAAGTCTCCCAAAATCTCGGCTACAAGTTTGATGTCGAGGTTCACCTCTCCTTGATCTACCTGGGGTTGGAAGCATACCCCACAAAAGAGGAAAAAAAAAAGAAATTCATCAACAAAAAGTTGGTATGTGTATACTAAAGAAAACTTGAGCAATATATGGCAATAAGGACATCAATTATAAATGCTTCCCATGTAAAATAAAAGGACTACCCACACGGTCATAAAAGATAAGATTCATAACAAAAGAGATACTTGCCATATGTAAACAATAAAGAAGTGCCACATGCACATATCATGACCAACATCCTGCATACATGTAAGGGACAAGATAGTAAGAATCAATCATGAGGAATGGACTATATAACCGAGTACAATGTTTTTATATACTCCAAAGCAAAGGGAAATAGAAGAAAAGAGCTAAGTCTACAATAAGTACATAGAAGTGAAGAGTCTTCAGAAGAGTTAAAGTGAGAACTAAATGGCATGTAAATCATAAAACTAGGATAAGAAACTTAGTTGAAACAAAGAGAAATGTTGGAAATAATGAGCTTGATTAAGGAATGAGGGTTATGATATAATTGAGAGCATGGAATGTATACCTTTATTAATACGTTTAATACATTCATTCTTACTGCCTTTGGATTCTAAGTCTCTATAGAACAACAAACTAGTTTCTAAAAGAAGAACAAAAGTGTAGCTAAATAAATAAATAAGTCATACAAAGGTAGACTATATTTAGGAAGGAAAAACTTGATTGAAAGAGAAACTATGTTTCACCCATGCATGAGCCGTTTGATTTAAAATGAAGGATATGTAATGTATTAAACATGAGGTGATACTAGTAGAGAGATTATTGATTTAAGAATTTCAACTTCACATTAGTAGAAGGATAAAAAGAAATATGTGCAACATAGTCTACATGATCATACACATGAATAAGAAACATGATCATAAGAAAAAAAATTAGAAGTTAAAGATGACAGGTGGAAGAGTAGTATATGGTAAGAGGATTATGGAAAGTAAGGAAGGGTTTGAAACATAATGGAGTAATATAGATTATAAAAGAAAGAGGTTGTGAGATTCAAGAAAGTGCTAATTAGTCAAGTATCCTTGTTGATAATTAATCAAACCTACATATGGGAAATGTATTAATGAATGTTTGAAGATAAGAATTCTAAGTCTCAAAATCATCTTCTCTTTCATATCTTTCTTAATGAGAGCAATGTGGGAATGAAGTGATAAGAAAATGAATCATATCTAATGCATAACTACCATGGTAGAGGCATCTAGTGAATGTAATAATGACACAAAATATGATGATGAAACCCTAGAAGGGTAAATTGAGAATGTAATATATCTGAATGGTCAATCAAGATGAAGGAAATTCAATCGATAAGATAAAGAAGACTTTAGTAAAACTTGTGAGATCCAAAGTTTGAATTTCAATTTAAGGGAGTAAAGTCACATCACAATAACGTCATGCTAATGGTAAGGACCAAACCCTAGAATGTTTAGAGTTGTAGTAGTTCAAGGGTTGTCACTAGTGATTTGACCTTGAATACTAGCATCTCTATAAAACAAGATCATGAAATTTGCACTATGAGAAGTAAACTAGCATTGATAGTAATCCTAGCTAATATGAAAGGTAGATAAACAATATGGAAATGATTTAGAGCAAAGGATAAGAAATAGATTTGAAATATAAGAGGTGTGTTTTGAACAAAAGGAGAAATACAATATGAGTGAAGTGTGATATGAGATAAATTCTTGCAGTGATAGCAAGAATGATGAATAATCTATTTGTACCTTGTATGTTTCAATTTTAGGAATGTTTAGTCTACATGATTAAAATGAGAAGGATAAGTAGAAAAAAGTAAGTAGTAGTGAATGAGGAGAGAGATAAGATAAAACTATGTCTTTTAGTAATATGTGAATTTGTTTTTAGAAGTATAATTTGTTGAAGGTATATTAAGGGATGTAAATTTGTTAACATATGATTTTAGTTGTACTTGTGCAAGCAATATGTTAATTAAAGGTGTCTGGTAGTTGTAGTCATTCATATCAGTAATCCATCTTAGTATTGTACAATTGTGGTATGGTGATATGGGTCAAATGATGATGGAACAAATGGAGGGTTACCCTAAATAAGGTAGTCTTACCTATTCTCTCATATGAATACAAGGGATGATAACCATATTGTATTGATATGTAACCCTAATGAGGTATAGCTTGTTATACCTAGCTTTAATATAACTAAGTGATGGTAATTGGGTATGAATAGTCTTTGAATGACTAATACAATCATGGAGTACTTTGTTACTGTTGTTGAAACCCTAGTATGCTATAACCCGATGGTTACACCTTGAGTTATATGTGGGTTCATACTTGAGAATAATATGGAATGTGATGGTAATGCTTCACCTTATGCAATCCATGATGCAATGGGGATGATGTGAGTAGTATTCTACAATTGCTGTTGAATGTAGTCTTCCAACTCAAGACTATTTTGCTATTTGAGTAGCACAATAGTAAAATTCAAAAGAAGACGGTAAACTCTCTTTTGTGACTTAGAGGTAACACATAACAATCGTACATATTGAGCCAAATGAATTGAGATAGTTGGATCCGATTATCAATGTTGAGGTAACACCTCAAGAGTATGAAATATTTGAAATGGTTATTTCTCTCTCTCTTTGCTATGATTGATTGTGGCATAGAGAATTTGTTTGTTGTCATTGAAAACTATTTCAAACATGTTGTGATTAGAAAAGAAATGAAGGACTTAATGTTGAAAACTGCATTCAAGTATGAAATACAAGAATGTAATGACATGTAAGATTTTATAAGCTTAAAATAAACTTTGAATATACTTTGCTTGTATATTTATGTTTCGAGGGCGAAACCTTTTTAAGGGGGAAAGAATTGTTATGACCGTAACTAAGCTTAATGGGTAAGTTAGGGTTTATGTGGATGACTACATGCTTAGTTATATTGGTCATTGATTAAACATGATTAATGATGATATCTCAATCATGATATGTTAAACCTAATGAGAACCCCAAGTATGTTATCTCTTTGTATAATTAGGATTTGAGAAAATATAAACCCAGTCGACTGAAATTAGGATTTTCACCAAATAGGCTCACGTTGGAGTGAATGAGAGAGGTATGCAAAAGAGAATGAAAATGGTAGTTGAAGGATAGGATAGCACGGCCGTGGTGGGTAGCACGGCCGTGGTGGGTCGTTGGTGGCACGGGCATTCTTGGCCACACGACCATTTTGAAAGAATTGAACTGTTTACCAACTTTTATACTCAAATTCGTTGAAATCAATGCACCATGTCTGTGGTATGAAGCACGGCCATACTGGGTCCATCTTAGCATGGCCGTGGCAGCTAGCCTGGCCGTTCTGTGGCATTTTCTCTTCAAATGACTGTTTTGTAGATTTCTAGATAGTAGTGCACTGTTCTGTTTTTATTTATTTATTATTAAGTCCAAATGATTTGAAATTTTAACTGAAGCTTTATAACTCAATTACAAACAAAATGTAAAATTTTCATAATTTTGGGAGAAGTTTTGATCTCTGAAATAGATGAATTACAATAATATTTTTATGATAGAAAATTCAGCTGAAATAAGAGAAAGTATAGTGAGGGGTCAATGTGTAATTGACCCAAGCAGCTCAATTGCTCTATATGGTCAACCTAACACACAAGGAGCTCTCATAATTCGTGATTCAAATCAGAGAAATGAAATCCTAGAGAGAGAGAGGGAGAGTTAGGGTTTGAGAGGAGAAAGTGATGGAGATGCTGACCTAGGGTTTTGAGGTCCGAGGAATGATGAAATCATGTAAGTTTAGCTTCTTTGCATAGACTTTAATGGTGAATCTTCTCTCACATGTCAAGATTCCGTCCCTCCTCTGATTTGATCTGAAATGGTGTCAAAACTTCCCCTTTTCTCACTCTTTCTTCATAATCCCTCATTTTTTAGGGTTTCCGAGTTGAAAGGAAGAAGAATTGGGTGAATACATATGGATTTGATATGAGATCGAGATTTTCAGGGATGAGCTGCATTTTTAAGGTGTTTTCACACCTTAGGGTGAGTGGGAACTTCCTTAAAACAATATATTGCACAAAAATTGGTTAAATCAATCATAATCTTTAATTTCTTAGTATGCCACTACAAACCCTGAATTGTCTGTTTTAACTAAGTTATTGCAAAATGATATGAAATGGATTATTCCTCTATTTGTTTGAATTTCATATGATAAATTCATATTAGAAATGTATACAATACATCTTAATGAGAATTCCCTAAGTATTTGCAAAGGTTATAAGAGTAAACTGAAATATAGAGAATTTGTCTGTGACTGAAATTGTTGTATAATTAAATAGAGAAATTTGTTTATCTGGATCCCCTTGGTTATGAATGATTATTTATCTGAATGTGTAGTACATATGTGTCAGATACTATTTTGGATTTCATGTGATGTGAATAGTTTTTGCTTGATATCTTTGTAAAGAGGGTGAAGCCCTATATGAGTGGAAAGTTGGAAATTTGTGGATAAATATGGTGAAATCCATTTGAAGTGGTTTTTCTTGGCATCATAGACTCTATTTATGTAATGTTATTCTTGATTCATAATATCTCAATGAATGGCATGGAAAACCCTAATTTAGCTCAATTCGAGGATTTCATACATATGTTGATTGTACATGACTTGTTTAAAGCAATCTGTATTTAGTGGATGTTTATGACATATTAAATTCTTATGAGAGCCATGTGATAAGTGAATGAGGTAAATGAAACCCTAAGTATAGGGTGTTCAATGAATTAAGCATTTTCATTACATGTTCTCAGTATGAGATGCACAACCCGGGATTTGGGTCGATGTGCACATTTTCCAAGAAAGTGCAAATGATGATTACTCGTATGCCAAGTAATTAGCTCTTATTAGTATATTAAGATGTTTAATTGCATGATTCTAGTGTATAAGTGACAAATGGACATGCATTATGTTTATTTATTTCAATCTATCTGCATGCATAGTATGTTTATTTCTCAGTAATGATAGTGTTTGAATATACTGCTCTACCAAGTTAAGGATGATATACATGTTGTGTTATAAACTTCAAATAAATAGACACAGTACCATAGAGATACCAGAGTCAAGTATAAGTAAGGGAAAATATACAATATAGTAAGAGCTTTCCAAGAATAATAAAATTATAGATTTAAGGGCCCTAACACCGTAGAACCCCTATGTGAGGTCTGCGCCTTAGGGGTGAAACGACCTAGCCCTAGTAGTGTCCAGTATACGGGGGTCAGAACGTGCTATCAGGTGGCACGGGGGGACGAATCCCTAGTGGAATTCTCCTTAAATTATAGTTTGTAGTGTCCAACATCAACCAAAAGTCCTGGTGGCACTAGAGTATAGAAAAGTGTGTCCAACATCAACCAGAAGTCCTGGTGGCACTAGAGTACAGAAAAGCCAAGAGGTGGCTTGACTCTCTACCTATGTGCTCAAGTTAGAGGAGGAGTCCAGTTTAGGCCAGAGAGCCATTTCCCTATTGCAGACCAGGAGAGTAGTCAGACTTAGCATTTCCCGGGTGTGTTCGCTAAGTCTTGTACGGTGTGATCGTAGTACAGTATGAGTTCATATGTAGAGTATACTGCATATGATCAGGGCATAATAAAATGAATGAGAGGCCAAACAAGTGTATACAGTTATTCAATTATTCTTTGTATGTTTCTGAATTATTAGTTCCCTTTATGACCAATCAAGCATTTCATATATTGATTCACTCTTATAGATATTTAGAGTATCCTACCATATTTATGATTGTCAATTATTAGACTCTTTAAAGCTTACTGCTGTTATAATTGATATCAATTGCTCAAAAGTAAATCTATAAATATATCAGTGCTTTAGATTGTTTCTTTAAAGTAGTCATTCACTGAGCGAGTAGGCTCACCCCTCTACTCACAATTTTTAGGGAAATCACATGGACTTGAAGAAGATATCAGGCCCAACCTTTGACTTCCACAACACCACAACCACAACCGCAAGCATGAAGGTGGCTACTTTTAGATGGTGAGGATGAGGTTATGAAAGATGCACTGCATGAGGATGTGCTCGATAAGTAGCATAAGAAAACACACGTAGTGAGGAGCAGTCAGGTAAAGAAACCAAATCACCCGAAGTGCTTGACGCGTAGACATCCGCTATGCATGCCAGGAGATAATGGAGGCTCTAGGTTTCTTTGAGTATTACCAGGGTGTGATGGAAATAATGGGCTTATTTGATATTCTGACGACAACATAGGAGACATATGTAGAGTTGAAATGTCAGTTCTTTGCCACTTTAGAGAAGGTCTCTGATGATAAGGAAGATGCCATTCGAGTTAGAATTGGAGATAGAAGTTGGGTCCTCACCTCATCTATGTTGAACAATTTTTTGCTCCAAATGATGAAATGGTATCCCTCTAGATCAACGGAGGACAGAGAAAGACTTTAGTGCTAGTTACAATGCCATATGGAAGACATTCATCGATGACATAAACTTTGTTACGGGGAAGTCGAAGATTAATTTGCTCCACAATCCATTCCTTCACTATGTTTAGAAAGTTCTCACAGACACTACTTTTGGCAGGTATGAAAATCAAGGAAGTTGTACAAAGAAGGATTTGTTTGTCTTGGGTTGGATGACAAAGGGAAATCATGTGAAGTTGGAGCATTATTGATTGATCATATGAGGAAAGTCTCTCCAAGAGTAAGAATCCTTTTGTTATGAGGGGATTGTAACTTACATTGCAATCATGATGTTTCTGGATACATCAAGGGAGAGGGAGAGAAGTTGGTGGACCTATAGTATCTTGTCCGTTCTTTCATGATTGTAGTTTTTGATTAGAAAATCATATATCAGGTCAACCCCCCATATGCAGGCGTCTCATTGGAGATATCATACCATACTACACCTCTCCTAGGAGAGTATGGCCCGACTCCATGGTTCTTGGATATAGTGAGGCGATGGGAAGAGGAGCATCCCCGGGACATGTGGAAATATCCAAAGTTTGTGATATTACTTGAGGGACTAGGAGAGTCACAAGTAGTTGTTGAGAGGAGGAGGACAATTGAGGAGAGAAAGGCCTGCATGGTGAGGAGAAGAGAGACAGAGGCGACCCAACCACATCAACCCACAATGAATGCATATGATATGTCTACTCTACATGCATAGTTGGAGGGTATCTAGAAGACTCAAGACTCCTGAGTGCACCTCAGCGTACACATGATGCATTATGGTTGTATCATCAGTAGATGCACCATCATATCAACTATATGTATCATTTCCAGCATGCCCAGGTTCATAGGATCCCTCAGTGGGGGGAATATTAGTGGGGTGCATTGTCCGGTTACCAGGATGCCTACCCACTCCACATGTAGATTGATGCATTAGTTACTACTAGTATCCTCCGCCATAGGGAGAAGCACCACCGAAGCCACCACAACTGCCATAATCATCTACCATATCACTCCTATACTTCATTGTCATGCTCAGGACAACATGATTCAAAAGTTTGGGTTGGTAGGGTGACATACCCTCATATCACTCTTTTTGTATTACACCCTACTAATTACTTTTATTTTGTTTCTCCTTCTATATAGATTAGATTTTACCTTCTCTGCATACTTTCATGCCATGTAGTTTACTTTCTTGCAATTTTTGCATAATTCTAAAAAAAATCTCTTTTTTCCATGCATTGCGTATCATGTAGCTTGTTGTAATTTTTGCATATTTTAGCTAGAATCTGCAATTTTCCAATCAGAGTAGATCTGCCACAAGAGTTAAGTTTGAGTATAGTTAAGTTCAGTCGGTCCCTGTCACTCTAGGTCCTTGTATAGATGTGAGAGAGTTGTAAATGATGTTTGTATCTTCGTTTCCTTAATAAGAGAGAATGCATTTGATTATCATGTCATATGTACATGGAAGTGTGAGAAACAGAATGAATGTATGGATGTGTATCATTAATGTTGAGATCATATTAAAGTAATCAAGGTTGAATTCTCTTGTAAAGTTTGTTTATGTGATTCAATGTGAGAAAATAAAGAGTTTGAAAAAGAAGAAAAAGTTAAGGGTGATCTTTGTATTACGATAAATCCTCAATTTATGCCCTAATATCATGATTAATGGTAATTGTGAGATCGGGGTGTAACAACCACTATGATTGAATCATATTTGAATGATGGTACTCTTGGTGATGAAAAGACCAAGAGATGATGTATAGTTGAAGCCCTTACATGAGTTGTATCGGGTTGTAGAGTCCATATGAGAGTGCCTATTGGCCAAGGAGCCATAGAGGGAGTCTCATATCGGTTTGTGGACTCTTGGCCTTGTCCATGATAGGCTAAGAACCTCAATAAGGTGAAGTGTATTGGTTTACAACTTCCTTGGAAAAGTTGTATCGGGTTGTGAATAAAGTGGTGATTGAGTTGATATATCTTATCTAACAAAATAAGTGATGGCCAAAATATCATCTCTAGATTATCCTCAAGTGTTTTGCATGTCAAGATAAATAAGAGTGCATGCATGTACATGTGTCAACCATGCATGGACACGTGGCACCTAGTAGCTTAAAATGATGACACCTCATATACACTCTTTTTCATGAACCTCAACTATATATACCACTCCTTTCACCTATTAGTGAAACTTTTTGAATCTTATCACCCTCTTGATCTTCGATATCATGCATACAATCTTGGTATCATGCATAGGTGAAGGAGTGTCATGCATAGAGCCTTGGTATCGGCCATAGCAAGGTGACATCGGCCATGGAGAAGAGATATCGGCCTAACAAAGTGATATCGGCCAAGTGAAGGGATATCAACCACAAATGGTGAGTATCATGCATAACACTGAGGAGATCAAGTCTTGGACCTTTGATAAGCTCATCTTCAACCTTGGGAATGTGAAGATTTGGATCTTGGAGTTTTGAAGTTGTTCTTGAGGCGGGTTATATAACTTGAACTCAATTATGCTATTATTTACCATCAATCTTGCTATAGTTGATGATCTACTTTCAATTCGAGTTTTCTTGCATAGTTGATGAATCCATGAGTTCTACTAGTGGCATAGGAATGTTATCCATGAATTAGAATAGTAAGAACAAGAGTCTAGAGGTTGATGATGATGAATCATCATGGTTCAACCCGATATTGGGTTGAAGCACCTCTAACCCGATATGGTGAAGTGAACATATCACTAAAACAACACAATGAGGATGCATACCCCTTATACACGACATGATAATGAAGTATACATCTTGTGCACGATATGGTGTCAAGCATACACCATGTGCACAATATGAGGTCAAGAATACACCTTATGCACAACATGGAGTCAAGCATATACTCAAACCCGATACGATAAACCCTAGATGATGAGTAACCTGATATGGTGATATGAATACACCACTAACATGATGTAGTGATGAATTATACCTCATGGATGATATGAGTGACACATACACATATCTTGCGCACTATATGGGATCAAGCATACACCTTAAACATGATATGGTGTTGAGTATATACCTTAACCCGATACGATGTTGAAACCCAACATGGTGTTGTGAAATTCGATATGCATTGGAACCCTACACTGCCATCGGTTTGTACACTTGATCTAGTTGAGACTAATCAATTGTCTAGCTTATCACTCATCACATGATGAAGGATAGGATGATACCATGGAGTTTTTGATGGGATATGAGCATAAGAGTTAAACTCGATATGCAAATCCTAAAGGTTGAGTAACCCGATATGAATGCATGATATAGAGGTAAGAATATATTTCATGTACAATATGGTAATGAGGATGCACCTCTATACCCGATATGGAAGCATACCTACACCTCTATACCCGCCTCTATACCCGGTATGGATGCATACCTATACCTCTATATCCGATACGGAGGAAGTACCTCAATCTAATACACTTGATTGAGTGACACATGTAGTGAGTAATGTTAAATGATACATTATGACATAAAGAGTTAATGCATTTAGATAAATATGGACCAATGTACCTTGAGAAAAGGATTGAGCCAACCTAATGGATTATGAGGTAATCAACATCCTAGTGAGGGTGAAAGAGAAACTTATACTTGTACAATAATCATGTAATGAGTATACAATCATGCTCCTAATATTTATGGAGTATGAATTAGGGTTTTGATCCTTGATGATCATACAAGAAAACCTTATCGGCTTAATAGTGAAAACCCTAACCCTAATGAAGGGTGTTGATGTGATTTGAAACCCTAATCGATAAGAAAGGAAAACCCTAACCCTAATGATGGGAAGGTTGTATTTCTCTTGTACTGCACGGCAATGATATAATATTGCGGTTATTATGAAATACTAATCATGATGGTATCATGAGGTAATGAGCATAGCTAAATATGAACTATGATGTTTCATATAATATAGATTATATGGATCTTGTAAGTCATGTGAAATACTTGTACAACAAGTATAATGTTTATATAGGTCTTATGACCTAGAGATGGATGTTGCCTAGTGAGTGGTGACAAGACGTTTATAAAAGTTTCATAATCTAAAGATTGATGTATGTGATGGTAATGTTCAAAATAAACTAGGGAAATGGGAACCACGTAACATAATAATAATAATAAGTGGATATAAAGATAATAATGAAATCTTGGACATACATGCATTATGGTTATAACCAAGTGAGGGATATAGTGTTTTGAATATGCTAAAATGAGATATGAGGAATACTTGTATCACATAAAGGATGTGAATGGGTATGATGGCTAGGCAGAGGTATAATGCCTAGTAAAGGTGATGTGATATTCAATGATGAGTTCAAGGGATTGATATCCCATAATGAAAGTAAAAGGGAAACATAAAGGTATCCTAACTACTATGGGATCCTTAGCAATGTGGCCATGATCTCACAGGATTGGTATAATCCAATACCTAGCTATAATCACACAGGATTGGTATAGTCCAATACTTGGTTGTAATCACACAGTATTGGTATAATCCAATACCTGGCTGTACTCTCACTATGATCTCACAGGATTGGTACCATCTAATACCTGGCCGTAATCTCACAGGATTGGTACAATCCAATACCTGATTGTGATCTCACATGATTGGTACAATCCAATACCTGGCGGTAATCTCACAGGATTAGTACAATCTAATACCTGGCTGTAATCTTACAAGATTGGTATAAAGCTGGAACATAATGATGTATATTCACCGAATTGGTAGAAATCAATATTTGGCTAGAAGATTGGCTGAGGCCGACAATTGGAAATGTGAATGATTCATTGATATCATACCATGGTAATATTGTCACAGAATAAGTTTGAGATGTTGGTATATTATTATTGGTTAACAATATATCTGTTCTTCATATTCCTTATAAAGTGAATAGATGATTTACTGCCCTATTATAGATAGTTGCAATGCTTTAAAAGAAGAGATTGTTCTAATCTACTTATCAACATTGATTTATCTTACTTATTAATATAAAAAAAACCTCTATTCAGTTTTATACTATTTACCTATAATAATAACATTGTTGGCAGAGAGTTATATCTCTCATTGGGACAATTGTCTCACCCTGTGGGATCCACAATTTTTAGGTGGACGCGGACGAGGAGGTAGAGACCTTACTACAGAGGAAGAACAACAGTAGTAGGGGCAATAGTAACAACTCAGGTTGAGTGTACTATCTGTCGTGTCTTGTAGATAGAAGTCCTATGTGTCATCTCTATACTCTCAGGTCCTTGGAGTCAGTACGTAATGATTTTGTAAACCATCTGAGATTTTGGCTTGTATGCCTCGAGGTTTTATGTTGCTTATGTATATGTTTTCGCAAAGCAACTGATATGGGTTATCCTCGAGATGAGATGGTACAATGTATGTACAATGTGAACCATGATGTATATATTACTTTGGTTCTTTTCTTAAGAAGTTTCCTAGAAATGGATCTCTTTGCAAAATGGTTTTAATTTTTAGTGATTTTTTGTTAATCCACAGTTAACGTTTATTCCACATAATTAATGTGACAATTTGACTGTCAGTTTGATAGCGGTTGTTACACATTGTTAACAAGGAAAAAACATCATCACAAGAGAAGAGAAGAGAAGTATGAGAAGAAGGAGAAATGGCACAAAATCTCAAGTGACTCCTCCGATTCAAGCTCAAGTGACTCCTCCAACTCCAACTCAAGTGAAGAATCAAGTGGAGGATCTAGCTTAGGCTCTAGTGATGAAGGAGAATGCCATTTTGCTCTTGTGGCTTCAACAAGTGAAAACCCAAATGAGGTAAATCTGAACTCTTTAGATAAAGAACCTTTAATTGCTATCATTAATGCTACTCGTGCCTCTCTCAAGTCTTCTAAAAAGAAAAGGAAAAATCTTGCCAGAATTGTTGATAATTTTTCTGTAGTATTAGAAGATCTTGAACATGCTAATACATGCTTTCTTAATGATAAAAATGCTTTTCTTAGCCAAATAGATGCTCTTAAACTTGAAAATGATAGCTTGCTTGAAAAGATTAGATTTATAGAAGCTTAACCTCTCATGCATAACACTAATGTAGAGCATAGTAACATTGCAGATTCTCTCATGCTTGATATTAATGTTCTTAAATCTAAAAACAAGAACAAAGTTTTGGTTTTGCAAGGTTTAGAATCTAAAACTAGGATCTACCCTTCTAAGATTGCTATGTTTGAAAATAAAAATGCTTCCCTGTTTGCTGAAATCAATATGCTTGAATCTTTTCTAGTTCAACTAGTAAAGGGAATGATGTTGTTTCTCCTTACATTGATACAGATTCTTATATGACCAAAGCTCTTTGCCTAGAAAATGATCTTTTGCATTCTAGAGATAATATACATCATCTGTCTTCTACTATTGCTTCTCTTATGCATGATAATAATAGTTTGAGATCTTCTTTGTAAAGATTCTTAGTTGGTAAAAAGAATCTTAATGATATCCTACACCATACTACTAAACAAATTGGTAGACATGATTTAGGGTATGATGGTAGCCAAACGAACAACAAAAGTAAAGGACATCTAGTCTTCCATGGAGAATCCTCTAGTTCCAAGGCTATGGGCACATGCAACTATTGTAATGATTTTGGTCATTATTCTAATTGTTGTCCTTTTAGGAAAGTACCCAAGGGCAATAGGATTTGGGTTGCTAAGCTAATTCTCCTGACCCAAAAACATGATTGGGGACCAATTCATCTTTCTTCTTGCAGTTCACTTGCTAAAGGATTGACATGAACTATTATAATTCATTTGACTTCTCAATCTGCATGAAATAAGAAAGGTGAGATGTGTATGGGGTGGCAACAAGTGGAAAAGGAATGGTAAGAATAAAGGTAAAGATTTTCTTACTTATAACCAATCCTAGCTTTTTTTTTTGAAGTTAGTGTGTACTATGCATATGGTTTTGGGTCAAAAGTGGTATTTTGTGATTCTCTTCACACTTTTTCTAAAAAATTATTTCTAATTCTTTCACAGTGCATTACTAACTTGCGTACATATGTTTGGATATGATATATATTTTTGTTTTACCTCTCTCTCCTCTCTCTCTCTCTCTATATATATCATATATATGTGCTTTTTGACAACAACTTGATTGACCGAGTTTGTCATGATAGAAACTCGACCGACCAGCATCAATGGGCGTTGCCAACAACTATCATCAGTCGAGTTGTCAATACACAAAACTCGACCGACAACACTATGCACAATATACACAATTGGCTTTTTGGATGAGAATTTTCCTCTCAACTAGATTTTCTCAACCAATTGTATTATTCTTTGGCACTCCCTTTTGTACCTTTTATATGTGCTCATTGCCATGCTCTTAAATTGCCTTTCTTGCTTACAACTCTATCTTTCTAATTGCTATAATTTGGTATCCCACAAGCGACATCCCTATATCTTGAAATTACTTACTTTGAGTTGTTTTGCAGGTTTTGATGATGATCTCTTTGGATCTCTTGGTTGTGTCTTAAATTGTTTCTGTTGTGCTCTAACTTGCTACATCTATCTTGTTGTATATCTTATTTTGATACAACTTTGAGGATCTTAGTGGTAATCATATTTTGGTAATGGTGCATATTTTCTAGTAGGTTATATCCTTTCATGCTTCTGGAATTGCTTATCTCTTTGTTTGGATATTTCTCTACATCTACTCATAGCTTGCTCTTTTAACTTGTGTATCTTTTTCTATGATCTTGATCCTACTAGTAGTCCTAACTTGCTATATGATCTACTAGTAGTTCATATACATGTAGTTTTAGCCTTGCTTATCTTTTCATTAAGTAGTATTATACTATGCTATGCTTGTATCTTGTTTCATACTTGCTCAAGAGTGGGTAAGTCCTTGAAGTAGGACAATGACTCGTTGCAAAGTGGGTAAGTCCTTGGTAAGGTTGAAGACTCTTTGTATTTGATAGGTAAGTCCTTTGGTGGGTCATGTGTTATAACTCTTACAAGTGAATATATAGAGGAAGACACACTTAGAAATCCTAGAGGTTGACCTCTCTAGGTAGTGGACTGGCATACTCCTAGTTTGGAGTATGGAACCACTCTACATAGCTTGTCATTTGGTGCTTGTTCAATCTCTCTCTCCCTTGCTATGTATGTTTTAGTTGCAATCAAATTTCTTATTTAGCAACCTTATGTTATGATATAACTTGAAGGTCTTATGAATTTTATTTAAGTACATTCAACGATATTCACCGCCCTCTAGAGCAAATAACCCATCCTAAGATCCAACACAATCTTATTGTGATATATGATCCAATTGATAGTTCCAACAACTAGAGATAAAAAGCGCATGCAGAACCCTTCCCAACACTTACCATATACAACAAGACAAGAGACATATATAATTTGACAAACTATAGACAAATATTACATTCAACTCATCTTATGAAATAATATATTATATAATTTTAACTAATGTCGTGGCACCCGAGTGGTAAAGTTGATGCTGTATGATCGAAATGTCACAAGTTTGAAACTCCTTGACAAGGAGATGAATAAATTACCAATTTAAAAAATATATACATATGTATAACTTTATTAGGATACACAATGAACAATTTATAATTTAAATTTTTTAAAAATGACATCTTTTTTTTTTACTCTCACACAATTGCCTTATTAGAATAAAAGACTAATCACATCTAAAATATAAAAAATCCCGTATCATATCTCTCACACTCTTTTCAATTTAGAATATAAAGACGACTCTATAAACAAAAGTAAATTAAATTGTAGAAAAAGATTAGGTGTCTTGGGTTACTCTAATTCCTCCATTCCTTTTCAACGGACCCAAGCAAGATGTTCCGGAAAATGGGTTTATGTAAATTTCATTATGCCCAAAACGTAACCGGTTCCGGTACCGCTTGCGCCGGGCAAAGTGGCAGACGGCGAAGAAGGTAATTACACGTTTCACGGACGAAAACGGATGTCGTCGTGGTTGTTGACATTCCGATTCACGAGGGCATTAACCACCGCGTTCCTCTCCAACTCATCAGCTGCTCACCACCGCAATTCAAAACCCCAGCTCTCCCCCTCAATCAGCACCCCTCTGCGACCTTTCTCAGGTAACCGTTTCCACCTACCCTTTTCTTCGAGACCGTCGAGTTTGTTACTGAAGTGACAGCGACGGATCCCCAGGGGGCTGTAACTGTAGGTCGTTACGGTGCGGTTGCGATCGTGGTCCAGCAAGAGGGAGGCCGCGAGTTTGGGCGTCAATGGATTCATCGGATCGAGCGCCGGAGTTGAACAGGGACCTTTACCCGCCAATCGAGCCTTACAGTTCCGGGTTCCTCAATGTATCCGACATCCACTCTATCTACTGGGAGCAGTCGGGGAATCCGAACGGCCACGTAAGTGATGTAGTTTTTCGAGTTATATCTTATTGCTCTTGTGGATTTCGTGTTTTACTTGACTGCTGGATCTGTCATCTAGTATTGTCGGGCGAACCAATGTCCTCTATAATTGCAAATGGCACTGCCATTTCCTTAATCTTGTGATAGAATTGAAACCTGCTATGTGACTGAATGCTAAAAAAAAGGATTAAAATCTGTTAGTAATTCTAATTTTCAAGAAAATAGTGAGACGACTTGCAGAAATGGCAAACAAGATGGAAACGAGGACGACCAGCTGTTTATAGAGTGCTTACGTGTTACTTTTCTGTTTCACTTAGGGCTAGTTTGGTTGGGTGTAGTAGGGTGTAATTATGTGAGTTCGCAATGTAAAAATGTACATCAAACACACACTTTGTCGTCGGGCTACACCCTACCAAACAGGCCCTTAGATGCAAAACATATACTAGATGTTCCATTTCCGATTTATACATTGCATCACGTTAAGCTATTTCATATACAAAGATATGCTCTACTTTTCTTTGTTAACATTAAGGCACAACAGCGTGCGGAATGAAAGCAATAATATCATTCCAGCAAGAAGCAACAGAAGCAACAACAGCAACAACCTAAACCTCATTTGCAACCATCCAGGTGCAGTGCGTCTCAACTTCCTGTTGGGCTCTGTTTCGGATCATTAGGGTTTTTTCTATCAGTTCTTCTGAAGTCATTTTGTGTCTTCTTTCCCACCTAACTGTATCCGCCTCAGTGATGCTATCTTGGCTTACATATGCACCCATGGGGTCTATCTTGACATGCCCGAACCATCTAAGTTCGCCCTTCCCAAAATTGTTCCTGATATACTTCCATGTAATCATGTCTGGTGTGATTCTTCTGTCTTCTCACATCCTCCATTACAACACTTGTTTTGACATCCCGTTTATTATACTCTTTGTATCATCATGGCCCAAATTTCATTGCCATAGAGGGTGGCTGGACTTATATCTGCAATGTGCGACAATGATTATGATTTCAATATGGTTTGGCATATCATTCTTCTGTAAACTCACCTTTCAATCACATGCATATTTTGTAATTGAAAGAAACTCAGGTCTCACACTTCCATCTCGTCAGTGATGCTTTATTTCTATGTGAAATATCTTTGTGTACTTTTCCCTACAATTGAACACTGGATCCCCAATGTTATGATTAATATCATAAGATTTGATAAGCCATTATGGCTAGTATTCCAAACAAATTCGAGACCCCTACTCTATCCAGGTCTAGGAATTGGCTCGGCGCCACTGTAATCAAATTATAGTAGAATATCATGGAAACTTATTTGAATCAGTATAAGTTTGAAACAAAAATAAGCCTTTGTAACCAAATCATTTTATGAACTTTTATCTAAAAAACCAAAATGTTTAAAAATGCAATTACTCAGTTTATGCAAAAAAAGGCATCATATCTTGTGAGTATGCATGCAAGCAAGGGCGTAGATGTTCTGGAATATAATTGTTGTCTAAGAAATAGGCTCTGTTTCATATTTATAGAACGTCCATGACAGGAATGTTGATAACTGCCTTTAAGTGTTTTCATCTATGAACAACAATCTCTAGCTATTTGCTTACTGATATCAGATCCACAAAAATGGCATATCAGCTCATATTATATAAAATAGAAATCTATACCTCCAAAAGTTCATGCGTGTGTTATATCTGTGTAAATTACTAAAATTGACACCTTTAAACCACTTGTGTTATTGTCAAAGACAGAAGTAACTTGTTTTTTCATCGCATTGGTTTTATCATGTCTACATCACATCTAAGGTCTAAGCTTGCAACAGCCCATGTACTACGAACTGTTCATATTTTATTTCAAAGTTCCATTAGTTTCTCGGTTAAGTGACATTGAGGTGAAAACTACTTGTACAATCTGGGGACAATCATCATCATTATTCCTTTTCATTATCCGTGATGCATCCACCACTTTGTTCCTAATTTGAGGCTCATTGCAGTAATGCTTGTTAAGGGATGCACATCATAACATTGTTTTCATTAGTTTATTTTGAGAAAACATGTCTTAAGAAAAATATCCCCATCTTAAGTCTTCATTTCATTTCCTTTGACAAGTTGAGTAATTTTGGCACTTGATGCATGTGCGGTACATTGATTCTGCTTAGTCGATAATAGCTGCTAGTCTTTTTGGATTTTGTTAGCTGTTCTTTATTATTGACACTATTTCCAATTGGTTGACCTCTTAAAGGCTGTGGTTCCCTTTCATATATTTTCTCTTGTTATTTCTCTGTTTCTTTGTGGTCCTATAGTCAAATTTCTTCGTGATATAGGAATGAGTGCTGGTTTTATAAGCGTGGAATTTGATTCCACAACCCCCCAACAACTTAGGGCGCTGCCTTGTGGAATCAGATCAATACACTTTACCTTTAGCTGTTTATATAATCAACAATTTCCGATTTTTTTTCTTCTAAGCAACTAATGACTACAATTGATGAACACTGCCTTGTGGAATCAGTTCAATACACTTTAGATTTAGCAATCAATATAGTAAACAAAATAATTTACCTTTGTCCTCCATTTCAAGGAGGCATGCCTAAATTAACTTGGGAGGACCTTATAAAGAGCGCTTTTGAATCTTTAAATGTTAGCCAGAATATGACCCGTATAGCTGATTAGAAAAGAAGGATCTATGTAGCCGGCCCCAACATCGTTGGGAATGAGGCTTAAATGATGATGTTCGCCATTTTTTAAATTTCAACGCTCATGTATTGTTATTTCACATTTTCTTGGTGGTCCTCTAGTTAACTCTCTTATTTTGGAAAATCTCTTGGTTTGGAAAGCCCAAACCTAGAAATACTCAAATACCTAATAAATTGTGAAGATCACGGTAATGCATCAATAGTTCTTCTCTTATCGAAATTGATAGTCATTTCTCTAGGGAAAAAATAGTTTGTCTTGTGGAATTATACTATACAATTTTCAATCCAGATAAGCCGACGAGTCTTTTACTATATGCACCACTTTCCTCTTTTGGTGGTGGGGGTGTTCGATATACTCACTCCTATTCTCGGTGCAGCCAGTTGTGTTCTTGCATGGGGGACCAGGCGCGGGAACATCGCCTAGCAACAGACGATTCTTTGACCCAGAATTTTACCGTATCATATTATTTGATCAGGTAAAATGCTTCGAAACTGCAGTTGAATGCAATCAGATTAATGTATTAATAAGGTCATTTTCTTGATCAGCGAGGTGCCGGAAAGAGTACCCCTCATGCTTGTTTGGAGTCAAATACCACTTGGGATCTAATTGAAGATATAGAAAAGCTCAGGAAACATTTAGATATTCCCGAATGGCAGGTTGTCAAGGATAATTTATTCTATGGTGCGAACATGTAAATATTCTAGTCTAAACTTTGCAAGGGATAATATGCAGGTGTTTGGTGGGTCATGGGGTAGCACTCTGGCTCTTGCTTACAGCCAAGCTCACCCTGAAAAGGCAATGTGTTCCACTTGTCATCTCCTTATTAAAAGAATTTTTTTTGTGCACACTATTCGAAAGAATTTATCTTTGGTACACTTTGAAGGACTTCTAAACATGTGTCGTACACTCTGGTTTTGGTTGACTCCAGGTTACTGGGATTGTTCTCAGAGGCATCTTTCTCTTAAGGAAGAAGGAATTGGATTGGTTTTATGAAGGTGGAGCTGCTGCAATTTTTCCTGATGGTATGCTCCTTAAACTGTCTTTTTTTTTATCACTAGGCAATTTTCATTATTTGTGCTGTGTAGGATACACTAAACAACAGTTGTTTCTCAAACCCCTTATCCATGTACACAGGACTTATACAATACAGTTATACCACACGAACAAATAGAAAGGCATTAGCAGATGTCAATAGAAATTGAATATAATTTTTCATGAAAACATAACAAAACTGTATTGCAAAATTTTGCAAAACTGGAGTGTCGAAATGCAGTTTGTGGCAAATGCTACATGTCTTATCCTCGAAAGCATCTCGTGTACAATATTTTATGAACTAGTCTGCAATATGTAGTGACTTGACTCTAGCGCCCTATGTATAGGTTGAGATCTGTTTGCATGACTTAATCATGGGCTTTAATTATACCTAAGACTATGACTAATGCTGTATCAGTCTAAGGCTAATACTTAAAACATGACTCTAGTAAACAAATCTTAATTTGACCCTCACAACACTCCTGTAGTGGTAGCATGGAGGAAACTAACTGCCCGCTTTAGCCATACAAGACATTAATAAGGGAGGCGCAGTTAATAAAAAGATCCTAGAAATATGTCAATCCCATTGAAACATGAACCTTAACAGAGAATAGATGCTCCCCCTGGAAGGATGAAAAGACAAGCTTTGGAAGCCAGAGCAAAGCACCTGATACATAAACATAAGATGAGAGTAACTCATCTTAGAGGAGATGAGCACATGGCTGGAATGAACACAATAACAATTCGAAATTACATATCATGGCATGAGCTGAGAGTGTAATTTTTTCTGAAATAACTGCAACTAGGCAAGGGGTCATTAGCAAAATGTTAATGTAGAATCTGAGACTGTTTACTGCCACTGTTTGATAGATTTGGCAAACTGGAAGAAGCAAAAATAGCCATGAACGAGAGTTGTTGTTGGTCAAAGTCATGAAATTCTGTCAATGTAGTCGTAGATCCACTGCTGACTAGGTGCTTAATGCAGTATGCACGGGATGAAGGACATAATGTTAATGTAGAATCTAAGACTCCACCACTTGCTTGACAAATCTGACGAATTGGAATTGGCACAACTGGCCATGAAAGGAACCCGTTGCTATTCAAAATCACGAATATTTTTCAATGTAGTCGTAGATTCTCTGTTGACTAAGGTAATGCAGTTGGTATTTGATTAATAACATTGGAACTTGGAAGTATGGCGAGCTTCTGGGAAAAAGTAGCATCCAAAGAGCTTCATACAAGTGACCACCATTAATAAACTGAAGAAACCGAAGTTCCATGCAAATCATATGATCCTACAGATGAAGACCTCACCACAAAAATAATCTCTCCCATTCTCTTCTCTTGTAGTATAAGATCTCCCCCATCCTCTCTTCAAAAGCAAAGACATAGTGTGCTTGTTTTGCTTCTTGTTATCGATGGCAGTGCAATGTGCCCGAGCCTGATTACCTTTCCCTGTCTGTCAACATTAGATTTAGATATTGCCATGATCACAACATAGAGCTACAGAATATAGCTTCATTCAGCTATGTGTAGGCCATCCATTTCAGTTAATAAACTAGCTTCTTTTAAATGTCTAAACAAATATAGAATTAAAAAAAAGTACATTCATATTGGCGTATCTTGTTTTGATGCATTGTATGTTTTTTGATATAGAGATATAAACCATGAAATTACATATATCTTATTAGTATTAGTCACAGATGCAATTTTCAATTATTCATATATCTAGTAGCTCCTTTTCTCATAAGTTAGCTAATTCTTTTCAACCTTTTTCAAAAGCTTGGGAATCCTTCAGAGATTTCATCCCTGATGCTGAAAGGGATAACTTCATCAGTGCATATCATAAAAGGTTGAATTCTAGTGATGATGAAATTAAGGTAAAGGCCTTCTGTTGTTTCTTGTACAGAATTCTCTATTCTGACTTCACTCTTTGGATCATGTGATCTTACAGTGTTATTACATACTTTTCTGGGTGGTCTCTCTAATACTCCTGCTTTATAAAAAACGAGAGCATTGGAATCAGTATAAGAGAGACATGCAAATAGGATGCCATATAGTTAAATATACCAGTCATATCTGCAGGTTCTACTCCCCACCACTGAGATGCCACTATAGTGTTGGCTGTAACTAACCATCTCTTAAGACCACAATGAACTAATATTGTCCACGGTGATCCAAATATACCATGAAGCAAGGCTGTACCATGGCAGCTTGGGTATTGTTTCCTTATTATGGTGATTTGCTAGTTTCATTGTTTCAAGGAGCTGGTTTTCCTTGCTACTGATTCTTGTTTATGTAGTCTCTTCTAATCTTTCAACGCCCACAATAAGATATTTATGCTTTACGTTTGCTTCTCCCAATGAATTTAGAATCTGGCTGCTAAAATATGGACTAAATGGGAGTTAATGACTGCACATCTTATACAAAATGAGGATAACATAAGAAAAGGGGAGGATGATTCTTTTAATTTGGTAAGCTCCTATGTGTTTATCTTACTTCAGTTTTCATTTATGTTTCCGAGTCTTCTAATAAAGTCTTATGATCCTGTTTACTACTCACATCTTTAAAGCATTAATGCAAATTTATTACACATGATTCAGGCATTTGCAAGGATTGAAAATCATTACTTCTGGAACAAGGGCTTCTTTCCTTCAGACTCATATTTGTTGGATAAAATTGAGAAGATTAGACACATTAAATCTGTTATTGTACAGGTATGTTTTTTTGGTCTTCCTTCATAAATTGTTTATATCTACATATCATCTCACTTAATGATGATCATTTGCATTTTGGACATGAATGTGATACTTTTTGATACAATATTGTCAATTTGTCATGTAAATTGGGAAAACCATCCTTGTTTGACCATGAGACATGTTGGTTTTTCATTTTTGTCTTAGTCAATTGTGTAAAAACAACTGAAACGCCAGGATTTACATATACATACCCAAACTATACCCGTCCTACTACACCTGTCTAAATCTATTGACACTGACATTTTAGTGTTTATCACTCAGCTAAGCAGATTAATCGTACTGCTGTTAATTATACCCATTAAGATGCTTGCATGGAGTGCTGACATGATATCTCAGTGTTACCTAGTGCTGATGTGGCATCCAGACTTGTTGAACATGTATTATTATGTTTTCTGGAAGCTGGTACTTTATTGAACCTACTCTTAGTAAGAGTAGTGATCAAGGTTTCCTATCTGAATGAAAAACAAAGGACAATATATATCAATACAATTGAATTGAAAAACGGCTTGAGCGGACGATTAATCGGCCCAGCACCCAGGCCGTCTAAAATTTGCCGAAATCGGTGGTTAGACGTTTTGCAATTAATCGCCCGTCTTCTCCCGCTTTTTGCCCTTTTTTCGGTCCTTTTGCCATTCTTTCCCGTTTTTTCGCCGCTTTTGCCCTTTTTTAATATAGAATGCATACTTTGTAAACTATAACATTAAGTAAACTATATGGTCCAAGTATTATTGATTATAATATATTAAACTTATATACATTAAATACTCTATAATAACTGATAAGCTGTAGTTCTAAAATAGAATGCATACTTTGTATGTAAGTCGGGATAATAGGGTGCTGCTCTAAAGTGTAATGTATACAAGTAAATTACATGTAACTATTATCTAATTTAAAATGCATACTTTAATTAAATGTACTGCTGTAATGTATGACTAATTGAAGATATGCACTTATAACAATAGGTTAGTAAGGTATCCATGATAAGTTTATTATTTACTGTTTAGCTAAATAAACATGTGATGCAATTTTTTTTTTCTGTATCATTTATGTAGGGTGTTTTATCCATGTCAAGTCTATTGTTTACTATATTATGGCTATAATTATTGCCTTATAGCTGTCTTATAAACTATTTTGGTGTTTTGTATTGTTGGATAGAGTGTTTAGATATATATAAAAGTTTCAACGAGTATAGTATTTATGTACATATATGTGTAATTTTGTATAAAATTATATAGAAAACTAAAATCCATTTTTTTTCAAAAATCGCCCGTTTAATTGCCCGCTTACCGCTTAACCAGTTACAAGGTGCTGTTTGCACGCTTACTGCTTAATATTGTTTAAAACATTGATCAACACAGACTTGAAAGGACTATCCCTTCATACTTCATGCCACATATATGTTAAGTAAACGAGACCCGAATACATTCTTGATGCAGACGATCTTCAACATGCTTTTTGTCTAGATTGGTATAGCATATCAGGTGACGAGGCACTTCATATATATGCCCAATAAACCATAAATTACCATGCTCTTAAGAGGGGTTATACCATGCTCGTTTCGTAAAAGCCCTATTAGCACCCATTTGGGTGTGACAAGGCGCTACATAGAGAAGCCCAATCAACCATAAATTGGCATGCCCCTAAGAGGCCGTGTGGGTCGGGCATGAGCTAATTGTGGCGAGCTGCTACACACAAAAGCCCAATTAGCAGTAAATTCTCATGCTCTTGGGAGTCTATGTGGGTTGGGCATTAGTCAGTGATGCATGCTAAATATAAGATTTTGTAATGCTCAAATTTCTTAATTTGAATATTTATGTCATATTTATCTTATTTTAGACAAAGTTTGGTTTTTTTGTATTGGACTTATCTCACTCCGTATTGTACAATCTAGCTCAAAATAGTCTCCAATTAAAAAAATTGATCATATTGGATCAGGAATTGTGCTTCCATGTCTGTCTCCTTAGATTCTTGGGCACTAAGCACAAAGGTTTTCTTGACCGACGTTCGATTACTTGTTCATCGATCAATTTGGATCTTTCCAGAGGACCACACGATATCATTAGTTGACTTCGACTCTCTTTAGTCAACCATGTCCTCTCCATTCTAGTGGATCAAGGAGAAAGACATCCTTTCAGTTAATTGAATAAATATCAATTGGTCAACCCGTGCACAGAAAGCCAACGCTAGCATGTTTCAATACTTGATTGAGACTCTAATGATTGCCTTGTCACATGAAACGACGATGAAGCTCCAAGCTTCACAACGAACTCCTGCACTGAAGGCAAACTCTTCAAGGATCTGAGCTCTTCCCCTCTAACACGTTCTATCATAGCTGATCCATGACCTGGAAGCAACTAAGGACCGTGAAGGTAAAATGTGATGTAAGACTCAACAGTCCATATACTAGAGAAAAACCACAACACATATATTTAAGGAAAGTAAGAAGATGAAGTATCACCAAGGGAAAGTATAATCAGGATTCTACTTACTCAAACTCAGGCTCAGGCTCAGAAGCCGCCAGATGGCTCGCCGCTCATCAACAGAGAAGTGAATGAAGGTAAATGACGTTGAAGTCAAAGACAAATGAATATAGGAATTGCATCGATTGCCATCAGCTGATGGCGTCCCGCTCTTCAGGGAAACTTTGAGATCCATCTCGCAGAAGTGAATTAAGAAGGATGGACAAAGGGGATATATCCCAAGAGGAGAGAGAAAAGGGTGGTCAAACGGTCTTGTCGTCGGTCAGAGCATTGGTTCTCAACGCGGCCGGTCACTTCCATTGGTTCTCAGCTGACAGAAAGGCAGACAACTTCATTAATCTTGAAACGATGAAAAGACAAATGTACACAAATCGAAAAAGAATAGAAGATCCTCATTGGTGCTTAACCGATGGAAACGAGACACACTTCCATTGGTCCTTTACCAATGGAATGACATACCACTTCCATCGGTTCTCTACCACTGAAAGGACAACAATGTTTGATCATATTTCGTAAGTGCACTAGCCAAGTCCAAGCAAAAGAGAGAGACATACACACACAAACACACACACACACACACACACACACACACACACACACACACACACAGAGAGAAGGGAAGGGAAGACAAATAAGCTATGTACAAATTTCAAGGAAATCCACAACCATACATAATATGTAAATAAACCCACAAGCATGACACGAATGATGAAAGCATCCTAAACACACATCAACAAGCATCCAAACATGTTATAAAGATAACAAAACCAATGAAGGAGTTTAGTGACACGCCTAAACTATCCGTGCAAAATGCAAGTGTACGCGTCGAGTAGTATAGGCTTATGAGACCTAGATGTCGAACTTAGGAAAACGCAGTCCAGAGACTGATACTGATTGTAAACCCCTACTCCCTAAACCCTAAACCTTGAACATAGAAATCTGTTGTAAACCCCTGGAGAAACCGCGGTCTGGAAGATCTCCTCTGGCAACGTCTCTATTCTGCAATGTTCCAACTGCAAATATGCTCTCTGGAGGTGCCTAAATTGTCCCAGACGTGGTTGTTTTCTTCATCTCCTCTCTCGGCTTTGTGCTCGGTTGCAATAGAATAGAACGTGATTCTTAGGTTTGACAGAATTCCCCTTAGGTCTAAATCGATCTTCAACTTGCATTGATCGCGTCAAGTGGGTAGCACCGATTGGATGTCGGTGGCACCGAGTCATCGACTGACTTGAACCTTTCTCTGAGTGTCGGTACTACCAATAGGTGGGTCGGTAGCACCAAGTTGCTATTTTACGAGTTCTGACTTCCCCTATTGATGAATGTCGGTACTATCAATATGTGGGTTGGTAGCACCGAGTTGTTAAACCTTGGTTGTTGATGCTCTCTGGACCATAAGTCGGTTGCACCAACTTAGCATTTTGGTGGTCTCGAACACTGTCTCGGTAGCACTGAGATTTCTTTAACTTCCCTGTTGAATTTTCAAATTAAGTCACTACCACCGACTATGATGTCGGTAGCACCGAGTTGCCTTGTGAGTGCTCCAATTACCTGAAATATGGAAAAACCAACATACGTCTGAATAAAATATGATAAATTGACATTATTCAGTGAAAATACTTCTTATTTGATGCAATAACGTTTCACAGGCTAATACGGTTAACAATGCATAAATAATGTCAAAATGAGCAATAATGCATGAAATACATGGCGAAATAGCCTGTGTAAAGCAAATAAAACTATGTGCATCATTCAGCCAGGTCAGGGATCTTACACTTTTATTGAACATGCTTCATCTAGTCCATTGCCAAAATCTCCATCTTATTATCTAGTATAAGTTGGCTCATATTTCCTAATAGATGACGATCAACCTTTCCCGATTGTCACTTATTTTGATTGAGTAATCTACCTGGGTTTCACAATATGGTTACAATGAATTGTAGAGATCATATACTTGTAATATCTGTATAAGTATGCTTACGTTTTCACTTCTTGCACTAGATGCTAAGTTTTCTTTGTTGGCTTACTTGTCATCTTTCATAAAGTTGCCTTTCACAAAGTTGCCATTCCGTTTTCACATGCAGACCTTGAATCTAAATGGTCCCAAACATTCGCAATCTAGAACATGTGTTTCATTTTCTCACGTTGTCCACATTTTGCGTAGTTTGCTTACTTGTAAGTCTCATGAAACCATATAAAAGAATAAGATGTTATAATTGCGACGACTTTTATGAATTTCACTTAAGACGTCAACTACGAGCAGTAGATTCCTCAAAATAATATGCTAAAACGTGAACTGCAAAGACTTGATTGGCTAAAAAATTGGTATTTTTTGGAAATAAACTAAAACATCAAATAAGCAGAGTGACCGAAAAGCTATTGAGGGAACGTTCACTAGAAAATACAAAATGGGGAGAGGAAGGTTTGGCTTTGTTTTAAATTTTAAAGATACTTGTATGTAGAGAGGACAATTGTCATGTTCATTGTGTGTGTGAACTTATTACATGTTCAACTAATTATATAACTGTACATGCACGCCCCTTCACAACCAGACATAGTCACAAATTGGGTATTCTTGATGCGTTCGGCTGAGTTGAAAAATTCGGAATCGGCAATTATGCGGAAAAATTGGGTAAAAAGTGGTCAACATACCGTAAAAGTACGGTCAACTATTTGAGAAAAAGTCGGGAAAAAATTGGAAGATTATATTACATATAGATGTATGTATATATATGTTTTGCACATATATATGTACATATATCAATGTTTTATAAAGTGGGAAGCGGGAGGCGTGCGGACAACACCTTGTGGCCGCTTGAGCGCCAGGCGGGAGCTCAAGCGGGCGCTTTTCGAAAAAGCGGGAGCATATAATTCATATATAATTTATAGAAAATTACACATATATGTATATGAATAATATATTATCATACATATATAAACCATGTGATGAGTATAGAATTACTGAATTAACTCAATTATAACATACTCAATCTAGTAACTAGTAATATATTAAATTAAATATATACATAAGTAGCCCATAGATGATATATATACACTAGTGGTACATACTACATAGTATATGAATATATAGTAGCATGCAGTACATGATATATCTAATACGTTATGCTTTAGAGGTACATGCTACATAGTATAGAATATGCATTATACAGTAGTAGGCAGTACATGATATGTACATTATACCGTTATATGTATTGCAAACTACAAAGTACATCTACATAGATAATACATTAGTTGAACGCATAACAATACAAGAAAAACTAAGGTATGAATGTATGTATAGGTACAAGTATAATGTATCAGTAAATATTAGTGGTTGAGTTCATAGCACAGCAGCAATGTATGTACAAATGATAAATATGTAATATAGGTACATCAGTTCATACATAAAGATGTAAATGGGTGCAGCAATACATACATACAAAGCTTATATGAAGTAGGAACGATTTTGATGCATGTACAACTCAATTAAAAATGAGAAACGCATACTAACCTTGATTTATAAACATAAGTTGTGTTTTAAAAAGCAAAATCAGTGTAATATATACACTAGTTAACTGTTGTACAGTATTTGGATACATATTTAGTTGTTTAGCGCAATAGTATTATATTAACATGTTAAATAATGTTATACAATGTTGATACATACTAACAAATTGATTATATTTCATTTTGGGACGAGGAAGTGGGCATAGAACCTGATTTTAACTTAAGCGGCCTCAGGCGGACGCCCAAAAGCAGTGCTCAGGCGGGCGCTTAAGCGGACTGAGCTGGTCTGAAGCGGCCGCTTAATGGAGATCCGTCTGACTGCCCGCCTAAAGCCCATTCTGAGCGGCAGAGGGTCTGGGCCGCCTGAGCGGCCGCTTAAGCGGCCGCCTGGGCCGCTTTTTAAAACACTGACATATATATTGCATACATATATCTATAACTATTACTCACATATACATATACATATATTACATACACACATATATTACGCACAGACATATGCCGACAAGGAGTGGCTCAAGTGGTCAAGCACAGTGTCCCCTAACAAAGGGACCTGAGTTTGAATCACAGTTGCCGCCTTCATTTACCACCTTCCCGGGCGTTCGGCTTCCGCCACAGGCGTGGGGGGGGGAGAAATCTTTCTCTCTTAATTCCATAATGCACACAGACACATATATACACTCAGACCAACTTAGAGTCTTAATCAGTATAATACGGGAAAAGAACGTACAAAACATGGAAATAACATTAAGCATGATTAATTCATGAAAAATATGGAAATAATATGTAATATTCAGGAATTGAAATTTATTCGGGAGTTTCATAAGTCTAGGGAAAAATTCGCGTTTAAAACGTGACTTTTTCATAAAGGCGGAGTATATTGTGACTATACTGCCAAATGATAGAGTTTGCTACCCTTTTACACGAGACTCAATGTAACGTACACCGTTGATTCAAGTGAAGCATAAACTGACATCTAGAATAGTTGGCTCTCATAGTTGCACCTAACGCCAGCTCGCACTACATCACCATTATGGAGAGAGAGAGAGCCAGGCTAGAATACACTTGAGTGTATTCAAACCAGAATACACTCTAGTATTTTTTCATGATGCAATATTTTTCTAAAAAATCTAATCTATTGATCTTCTAAAACATCTCGTGAATAGCTCATATATAAAATTTGAGCCCATTTGGACATTTATAGGTCATGTTGTAAAGACCACAAAAATAATGCATTTCAAATTAGTTTTGTGCGTCGATTCTGTTGTCCTCAGATGAGTGATTTACACTCATCCAAATGGACTCAAAATTTGTATGTAGCCTAACTATAGTATGACAATGAAGATCAATGGTTTACATTTTGCAAAAAAACAGTCTTGATATGCAAACACCACTTGATGGTACCGTGCGATCTGTACACTTGAGTGTATTCTAGCCTGACTCTCTCTCTCTCTCTAAATATATATGTATATATATGTGTGTGTGTATATATTATATAATATATTTATTATATATATGTATATATATGTGTGTGTGTGTGTGTATGTGTGGGGTTAGGAAGTGTGTACCGGTCGGTGCATGCAAGTTATGTGTACTACCCATTAAAATGGAATATATGGAATCACAAAATAAATCCAACCATATGGTTTGAAGCAACATTGAATATTTTAGATGCATTTAAAAAATCACAACCATATCTCACATATATCATAAGATATAGCTACATATGATCCATTGATTTTCTCAATTTTGCAACTTACCGTTAATTAGAAAATAAACATTCATTAGATGATCTAGGAATGCTTAATATCAGTGTATTAAAAAACGGCCCAGGCGGCTGCTTAATCAGCCAAGACCCTCAGCCGCCTAATTTAGCCCCTAAGCGTCCGTTAAGCGTTTTGAATATAATCGTCCGCTTTTTGCCAGCCTCACCCGCTTTTTGTTCCTGCTTTTTTTAAATACTACTGTAAGAATGTACCATTAATTAATTACATGGTCCAAGTAGTGTCGACTATAATATCTGAAACTTGTATACATTAAATGTTCTATGATATAGCTAGTCCTAATTTAGAATGCATACTTTGTGTGTAAGCTGTAATAATAGGGTACTGCTGTAATGCATCTAAATAAATATTGTATTACTCTATTATACTTCTAATGCATGATTAGTTTGATTGATTTCCTTGCTGCTTTCAGTGATTAGTGATTGGTACTACTGGTGAGTATTACTTTAGTGATTACTTTATATCAATAATTCATAGCTTGTTATTTACAATAACTGATCTGCTTGCTGATTTTAGTGATTAGAGATACTGATTAGTAGTAAAGCATTGATGAATACTTAGTTAATTACTGATTTGCTGATTAGATATGTACAAAAGTTCCTTAGAAATATATTTTTTTATATACACATACATGTAATTTGTATAAAAATATATAAAATTTCGTCACTTGCTTTTTCAGAAATTGCCTGCCTGCCGCTTAATCGGTTACAGGGTGCTGTTTGCACGCCTCCCGCTTGCTAATACACTGCTTAACATAGATGATATTTGATACACATGTTATCTAAGAGGCATACATGAATTTGTAAGGTTAGATTGTTGTGTAAGTTGTGCAACCATCATAAATGAAGATGGGTATATATAAGATACATGTACTCATGTACGTATTCATTTAGCCTATATATAATGGTAATGATTGAGCGCGAAACATCCTACAGTGAGAGCATGAGAGACATTTGAATAACTGAAAAAATATAGCTGTTTTTTCAAATCCAACTACATAGATGGGGAAAAACATCAATTCATTTACCTTCCCACAGTAAATATCATTGCAATCAGATATTGTTTACATGTCCATATGTACAATATAGACTTTTTACATCCAACAGTCAGCTTGAAATTCAGCATGGAGCATCAAAAGTTATCTATTGTTGTGAATGCTATACAAACCCGATGATGATAAATGTTTTAAAATGGTAAATATCAAAGGACACTTGTAATCTGTACTCTCGGATTATGAAAAGTTGATCATTTTGAAAGTTATTCAAATGCCTCTCATGCTCTCACCAAGATATGTTTCTTATGGGATTGTTTATATATATATATATATATATATATATATATATATATGTATGTATATGTGTGTGTGTGTGTGTGTGTGTGTGTGTGTGTGTGTAGTTTTGAGCCCATTTGGATGAGTGTAAGCCACTCATCCGAGGACAACAAAATCGACGCACGAAACTAATTGGAAATGCATAATTTTTGTGGTCTTAATAACATGACCTATAAATTTCCAAATGGGCTCAAATTTTATATATGAGCTATTCACAAGATGCTTAAGAAGATCAACGGAATAGATTTCTAAAAAATATTGCATCATGAAAATCTACTTGTCTATTCTGCTCCGGATACACTCGAGTGTATTATAGCCCGAATCATATATAGTCAAGATGGAATACACTCGAGTGTACGGATCGCACGCTACACTCAAGTTGTGTTTGCATATCAAGACTAATTTTTTGTAAAATGTAAACCATTGATCTTCATACTATAATTAGGCTACATACGAATTTTGAGCCCATTTGGATGAGTGTAAGTCACTCATCCGAGGGCAACAAAATCGACGCACGAAACTAATTTGAAATGCATAATTTTTGTGGTCTTCATAAAATGACCTATAAATTTCCAAATGGGCTCAAATTTTATATATGAGCTATTCACAAGATGCTTAAGAAGATCAATGGATTAGATTTCTAAAAAAAATTATTGCATCATGAAAATCTACTTGAGTGTATTCTGCTCCGGATACACTCGAGTGTATTCTAGCCTGACTCCATATATATATATATATATATATGTATGTATAAATTCAGCCTAGAATACACTCGAGTATACGGATTGCATGGTACACTCAAGTGGTGTTTACATGTCTAGATTTCTTTTTGGAAAATCCAAACCGTTGGTATTCATTATTATTACAAATATAGGCTACATGCAAAATTTGAGCTCATTTGGATTCTTCTAATTCACACTTCCATGACAACTAAAATCGACACACGAAACTAATTTGAATTGTATAATTTTTGTCGACTTAGAAGCCTGACTTATAAGTGTCCAAATGAGCTTTAATTTTGTATGTTCATAGCATATTTAAGAAGATCAATGGTTTAGATTTAAAAAATAAATGTTGTATGATGGAAACGACTTTAGTGTATTTTGGCTCGGTTACACTCGAGTGTATTCCATCCTGACTCTATTATATGTGTGTGTGCGCGCGCTACACATATATTTATATTTCCATAGATATATGTCATGTAACTATGTATGAATCCTATACTTCAATTTTTCAAAAAATTGTAACATTGGGTTGAACTAAAGAGAATAGATTAGGAAATGTGTATCGCCACACAATTTCTGTGTACCTGCCTTTAAAACGAAACATATAGAATTCTGTAACTAAATCCAACCACACTGATTGAATCAATATTGTGTAGATGAAAGGTGTTTAAAAATCACCATTATAACTCATGCATATTATGATACATTATTGAATATCATCTAATAGTTTTTGTAAAATCTGCAACTTATCGTTTGTATGGAAATATACATCTTCTCTCATTAGATGATCCATGAAAGTCTAATAAAGATGCTTTTTATTAGGCATCTAATTTAAAGGATATACATCGAATCTATACATGTAGTGATGTAGGATGAGTGTAGCCTTTTAAATGGTCTTTTTAGTAGTTTTATAATGTTTTATCAGTTTCCTTGTACTTTAGGGGTTATTTGATATTTTCCGAATTTTCTTGTAAAGCCTGTGGCTTAGTCCCACATTGGCTAGTTGTGTAGTGAGTTGGGTTTAAACACCTTTATATAGTCTTTGTAAGGCTTTCGTTAAAAGCAGACTTGATGAATGAAGTTTTTGATGATTATTATTCCTTTTGATTAGTTATTTTAGATTAGTTTAGATCTAGATAATTAGTCTTAGATTTTATTCATTAGGATCTCCATTAGTTGGTATCAGAGCCTCTAATCCCAATTCTCATTGGGGTTTGGATCCCGTTTTCCGCCGACACAGTTCGTTGATCTCTCCGGCGTCCGCTTCCGCCCAGAACCCCCTCTCGCCTTTCATCTCCACGCCTGCCCAGAATAACTCCCGCAAGAAATCCCTGTCCCCCGCCCTTCCCTCTCAATACTTCGTTGATCAGCAAGTCGCTAGTCCGATTAACCCTGTACGCCGCCGTTCACCCGTCTCATCCACATCACGCCCTTTTCAGCCAGCCAGTACTCCATCATTCCGCAACTGCCATGGTTGTATAGGCGGCTAGGCGACTAGGCGTTGCCTGGGGACGCCCAGTCGTTTCCAGGCGTTTTCTTATATATATATTAATATAATGGATACATGTAAAATTTATGATAAATAAAGTTAAATGAGTAGATGATTAAATAATATCAGAATCAGTACATAAATAAACACAAATCAGTAGATAACTAAATAAAAAACTATAGATAAATAAATACAAATAACTAGATGAATAAATACAATTAAGTGGATAAATAAATACAAATCAGTTGATAAATAAAGTTACATCACTAGATGATTATATAATTTCAAAAGCAGTACACAAATAAATTCAAATGAGTAGATAACTAAATAAGAAACAGTATACAGATAAATTTAGTAGATGAATAAATACAAATAAGTAGATGGATAAATACAAATCAGTTGATAAACTAATATAAATCAGTAGTTGATTAATTCATTCCTAAATCAGTACATAAATAAATACAAATAGTAGATGAATAAATACAATAAATACAATCAGTTGATAAATATAATTAAATCAGTTGATAAATGAAGTTAAATGAGTAGATGATTAAATAATATCAGAATCAGTACATAAATAAACACAAATCAGTAGATAACTAAATAAAAAAAGTAGATAAATAAATACAAATAAGTAGATGAATACATAATGTTAAGCGGATAAGTAAAAACAAATATGTTGATAAATAAAGATACATCAGTAGGTGATTATGTAATTTCAAAAGCAGTACATAAATAAATTCAAATGAGTAGAAAACTATATAAAACAGTAGACAAAAAAATACAAATAAGTAGATGAATAAATACAAATCAGTTGATAAACTAATATAAATCAGTAGATGATTAATTAATTCCCGAATCAGTACATAAATAAATACAAATAGTAGATGAATAAATACAGATCAATAGATAAATAAAGTTAAATCAGTTGATAAGTAAAGTTAAATAAGTAGATGATTAAATAATAACAAAATCAGTACATAAATAAACACAAATCAGTAAATAACTTTATTAAAAATGTAAAAAAAAAGCTCAGCAGCAGCCTAGGCGTGCCTAGGTGCCGCCCAAGCGTTCGCCCAGTCCGCCTAGGCCGCCCAGAGGCCTAACTAGGTTGGGCGCATGGGATTGGGACCCTAGGTGAACGCCTGGGCCGCTTAGGTGCGCCTAGGCGCCGCCTAGGCGAGCGCCCGTACAACTCAGGCAACCGCTAACCCCCACAAAACTCTCTCCTGCAAACAAACAGCCAGCAACCTCTCCCTCCCGCCCATCCTTTACCCACCTTTACGCAGTCGCCGACACGTCTGCAACGACTCCCGCAAGGCCCCTCTCACTGCCGCCAAGCATCTCTTGCAAAACATCAACAACCCACCACCCAGCCGCAAGTCCATTTCCACACAAATTCTTCTCCGATCCAGCAACACCACGCCAATCATCTTCCACAATCCGCAACTCACCCTGCGATGCACTTGCCACCCACACGACATCCCGCAAGAACTACCGCTTTCGTCTGCTACCATGAGCCTAGTCTCTGCATCCCCGCTACCCGCCTGCCTTACCACCACCCCGTTAACTCCCTTAATCCCAACATGTATCCACCTTTCAGTCGTCCGCTCACGGAATCCCATAATCCCATCTTTAGGCCTCCGCCTGCCTAATCTTTTGCGTAGCACGGCTGTCCGCCAACAACAACCCGATTCCCTGGTTCCACACTCCCCGCCCCCCTTCATCGCCCGCTCACGCAAGTTGCGACCTGTCATCCAGCTTCGGCACACCCCAACACTTCCGCACATGCAAGTTGCGACCTGGGGGGCATGCGCTCCGCTCCCTTCCCCTAGAGGGGGGTCCTTTTGTCAGTACTTCTACTATTCTCCTATGGCTACAAGTATCAAGCTTCAGATGTCTATTCCTTCAGTCACATCTTCAGAGCTGCCAGATGTTTTGCTTCAAATGCCCCCCGTCTCAGATACATCTCCAGAGCAGCCTTATATTTTGCAACTCCATATGGGGCCCAGTCTTAGTTACAACTCCAGAGCCGCTTGATGTTTTGCAGTGTCAGATGACGGTTGCCTCAGTTACAACTCTGGAGCTGCCTGATGTTTTGTAGTGTCAGATGTTTGTTGTTTCAGTTACAACTCCGGAGCCGCCAAATGTTTTGTAGTGTCAGATGTTTGTGTCTTCTATTACAACTCTAGAACATGATGTTTTACAACCTTGTTCAGATTGTATATCTTCTGTTGAGGAATGCTCTTTTGCCACTACTTCACCTACAATGACACTTCAGATGGCTTCCCCTGTGGCTAATGTTAATAGGAAAATGCAACCAACATATGAAAATATTGACGGTGAATCTCTTTTGGCCAATTCTGAATTACTTGTTGACAAGGTTGATACTGTCTTTTTTAGTTATAGTACAAAAGTTCTACCACTTGCTACAGATAATTCTGTTGTGCTTAATTTGGACGATGATCATTCATCATGTGCTTTGTTGAGGAGCAAACATGGGCTACACATGAGGATTGGATATCTAGTTTCAATTTCCTCATTCACATAGCTATCATCCGGCCTCCTCCACAACCTCCAGACGTTTATGAGCTTTCTCCTAGTCCACAACCTCCAAACAGTACAACGATGGATTTCAAGACAAACATGGTGTTCTTTCCTGATCTCCTGCGCCATTATCTTGTTCGTTTGTGTGATGCTACGTGACTCATTTACAACAAACTTCAAAGACTTCTTCTACCTCGTATTATTGTTTTGACTCGTCGGAGTCGAGTCTTTCGAAACAAAGGAGAGTTGATGTAGGACGAGTGTAGCCTTTTAAATGGTCTTTTTAGTAGTTTTATAATGTTTTATCAGTTTCCTTGTATTTTAGGGGTTATTTGATATTTTCCCAGTTTTCTTGTAAAGCCTGTGGTTTAGTCCCACATGGGCTAGTTGTGTAGTGAGTTGGGTTTAAACACCTATATATAGTCTTTGTAAGGCTTTCGTCCAAAGCAAACTTGATGAATGGAATCTTTTGATGATTATTATTCCTTCTGATTAGTTATTTTAGATTAGTTTAGATCTAGATAATTAAATTTAGATTTTATTCATTAGGATCTCCATTATGTAGATTATTCGATAGACCATTGTCGACAAATCAAAGTAAATATAAACTACATGTATTCATACATATAAGCTACACACAGAGAGAGAGAGAGTGGTCGGGATACACCTCGAGTATACCGAAGACGGAATACACTCAAGTCATTTTTCAGCATGCAACATTTGTTTTGAAAATCTAAACCAATGATCTTCTTAAATATCTTATGAACATACTACATAAGATTTGAACTCATTTGGACACTTATAGGTCATGGATATGATTTTGACAAAAATGATGCAATTCAAATTAGTTTTATGCATCAATTATGTTGGTCATAGAAGAGTGACTTACAAGGATCCAAATGAGCTCAAAACCTTGCACGAAACTTATATTTTTCATAACAATGAATATCAAAGGTTTGACTTTGCTAAAAAGATGGTCTAGATATGTAATTACCACTTGAGTGTACAATGCAATCTGTACACTCGACTATATTCTAGCCTGAGAGATATTTTGAGAATGAGAGATCATACACACACACACACATATATATATATATATATATATATATAGAGTCAGGCTAGAATACACTCGAGTGTATAGATCGCGCGAATACACTTAAAGTGTGTTTGCATATCAAAACTATTTTTTGCAAAATGTAAACCATTGATCTTCACCGTCATACTATAACTAGGCTACATACAAATTTTGAGCCCATTTGGATGAGTGACTCATCCAAGGGCAACAAAATCGACGCGTGAAACTAATTTGAAATGAATAATTTTTGTGGTCTTTGTAACATGATCTGTAAATGTCCAAATGTGCTCAAATTTTGCGTATGAGCTATTCACAACATGTTTAAGAAGATCAACGGATTAGATTTTTGAAAAAAATATTGCATCATGAAAAACTAGTTGAGTGTATTCGGCTCCGAATACACTCGAGTGTATTCTAGCCTGACTCTCTCTCTCTATATATATATATGTATATCGATACATAAATATATATATATATATATATAGTTGAGCTACAATACACTCGAGTGTATAGGAGCTCTTATACACCTCAGTTTGTATCCGTCCGATCAAAGATCTAAAGGCACGATAAAACACCTGCTGTTTCAGCAACAACGTTAACTGCTGTTTACTGGGTCCCGTCTCCCACATAACTTCCGACCCCTCTGTCTACACATTAATGCGATCAGTCATTTTCTTTCCCACCTCTCTCCTCTCTCCTATCTCACTGCCGTGTGAGAACTTCTCAGCCGACCAGTGCCCCGCGCAAGAGCAACGCCACTGACAACACCCTGCAACCCTTTGCCGCAGACCGTGGCTGTTGGCCGGCGGGGAAGGAAGCAGTACGGAAGGTGGACTGCCGGCGAGGAAGTAAGTAGTGCCGCACCACCCTCTTCCTCCACACAATCCGCCCTGGCAAGGGACCGCTGTTCATTCTACAGCTGGGCCACCGGTCTCAGGCAAGCGCCAGGCAAGGCGATGATCGCCATGGGTATAGCCAACCAAGTATATGGTTATATGACTACCTTCAATATCTTAACCGGCTACACACTTGACCTGAACATTCTGGTAAGCCTCTCTGCAACGTAGATTGCCATGGGTATAGCCAAGTACGATCGAGGTTGTCTTCTTCTGCTATTTCTTGGATAGGTAAAGTGGCCGTGCACGATGAGGAGCGTGTAGACGATATCGAAGAGGTGGTGTGTGTACCAGAATGCATTGAATCCTGTTAACCGTTTCAAGGGTCCATGGAGCTTCACTTTGCCTCGGCGGAACCATGGGTCGGGTTGCTAGTGTGAAGGCGATGATCATGAGGACTAGCATCACGACTCCTGTCTATCCTTCGGTTCCTTTCACGAACCACCAATAGTTTGGTGGGCGGGTTTCACCGAAGAAGGGCTTCATGGGCCCGTACTCGACGTTTGTTGCATGGAGGCGTGGGAAGTCGCATGTGGGAGATGACGTGGGAGCCTGCACCTACTACAATTCCGCCTACGATCACCTACAATGGGGAGGAGGTATGTCAGAATTGATGTTATATATTAACCTGCAATCACCGACAATTGCCTGAGACCGGAGGCGCTAATGCAGGACTAACAACGTTCCTTTGCTAGGGCAGATTGTGCGGAGGAAGTGGGTAGTGCGGTACTACTTCCTTCCTTGCCGCCCGTCCACCTTGCGCACTGCTCCCTTCCTCGCCGACCAGCATCCATGGTGTGCGGTGGAGTGAGGTAGAGTGAGGTCGGTGGCGCTGCTCTTGCGCGAGGCACTGGTCGGCTGAGAAGGAGTTCTCACGTGGCCGTGAGAGAGGAGAGAGGAGAGTGGAGAGAGGTGGGAAAGAAAATGACTGATCGCATTAATGTGGAGAGAGAGGGTCGGGAGTTACGTGGGAGACGGGACCCTGTAAACAACCGTTAACGTTGCTACTGAAACAACATGTGTTTTATTGTGCCTTTAGATCATAATTGGACGGATACAAATTGAGGTATATAAAAGCCCCTATACACTCGAGTGTATTGTAGCTCAACTCTCTCTCTCTCTCTCTCTCTCTATATATATATATATATATATATATATATATATATATATATAGTCAGCCTAGAATACACTCGAGTGTATTCGGAGCAGAATACACTCAAGTAGTTTTTCATAATGCAATATTTTTTTCAAAAATCTAATCCGTTGATCTTCTTAAACATCTTGTGAATAGCTCATACGCAAAATTTGAGCACATTTGGACATTTATAGGTCATGTTATAAAGATCGCAAAAATTATGCATTTTAAATTAGTTTCGCGCGTCGATTTTGTTGCCCTTGGATGAGTGACTTACACTTATCCAAACGGGCTCAAAATTTGTATGTAGCCTAGTTATAGTATGACGGTGAAGATCAACGGTTTACATTTTGCAAAAAATAGTCTCGATATGCAAACACACTTGAGTGTATTCGTGTGATCTGTACACTCGAGTGTATTCTAGCCTGACTCTCTCTCTCTCTCTCTCTCTATATATATATATATATATATATATATATATATATATATATCGAGACATACATATATGTACCGATACATACATATATGTATGATAAAATAATATATTTCGATAAATTTGAAGTGAAGAGGGAGTGTGTGTAATTATGACGAACATGTGAAAAAATGTAATTCATCTTTTATTCAAGAATTTGGAACGTATTCTTTTGTATATCTACAAGACTAAAGAAGAAAAGCTGCTAAAGATTAAGGAGACAATTCTCATTCCTCAACTGTGTTTCAACAAAGATGCAATAGAGCCTTTATATAAACCTCTAAAAGAAAGACTCGAAAAGGGTGGTAACCAATGTGGGACTAAACCACGTGACTTTACAAAAGCCCAAAATAAAGAAAAGCCATAATAAAATAACGCAAGCTAGAAAAAAGCCTAACGAATGACACGACGACGCCTACACTTGTAAGTGCGTAAAGGCGGAGCCTGTCCTTCATCAACTCCCTTCAGCTGCAAAAGACTCGACTCCGTCGAGTTAGTGCTAAGGTAGAGCTCAAGAAGATCTACATCATTGCGGCGATATTCCTCCTTGGTGATCCATGTGACGTCTACTGGAGAACGACCTATCCAGCGAACCAAGAAACGACGTATAGTGCCCTGGCCATAGTTTTGAAACTCAACCCGACCTGGCCGGTTGAACCGCCACCCGACAGGTTTTCCGGGTCGGGTGGGGCTGACACCCGTTTTGGCCAAGACCTGGAGTTTACCTGGTGACCTGGCCGGTTCAACTGCCAACCCGGTGACCCGTCTCTCGAGTCAAAGACCCAAATTTGTTGTTTTTATTTTCCCTTGCCTAAATTACCATTTGACAAATTTTAATATCCTTTCACAAAACCCCAACTATTCCATATATTGATATATTCATTTAAGTAATCTATAACTTGTTTTGAGCATTGCAAAACCATTTGTTTGCTTCTTTTAGGAAAGAATGCATTATTTTGTATGTTTGATGTTTCATAATTCATCATCCATGCTTTCATATAGTAGATTTTATACATATATAACTTATATAAATATATATATATGGACATGTACATATTATATTTATATATACCCATATGTGTGTATATATGGAAATATTATGTATATGATGTCATGATGACGTCACCGGGTCAGCCGGGTCGACCTAGTGGTTGAACCAGAGACCCGTGACCCAGAAACATTACCGGATTGACTTCCGGGTCGGGTATGAAAACCTTAGCCTTGGCTGGTGAGGATGATTTGGTCATCCAAGACGGTGTCGATGCGCTCGGTTGACTGCTGAGGTAGTCGAGGCAGAGGAGGTATAGCTGCTGAAGGCGGGAAAGCACAATGACGATCTGAAGACCTGCCATTGGTGGTAGAGGCTCTTGAATGTACCACGATAAGGAGAAAGATACTTCACATTAAATACTGCACTAGTGCCCCAATTTGCTAGCAAGTCCAGTACATAATCATTGGGTCATGTCGACTGAGTATTTGGAAATGTCTTTGACGTTTTGGCATGAAGCTTCTTGAAAGAATTTTCGGGTATCGTTCAGGATGCATACGTACTAACACATAATCTCCCACTTTAGATTTTCTTGAAATCTGCGACGTGCTTATGCTGAAGGTTTGTAGTTTTCATAAGACAGTAAGTTTTTGGCGAATCTCGGCATGCAAATCATGAATGTGTTGGGCAAAGGTCACATCATTGTAGGAAGGTCGGTCTGTAGTGGACATAGGTACGAGATCAATAGGATGGCGGGGCTTGTAACCACTAACAAGTTCAAAAGGGCTCTTTCCTTTGTATCAATTAACAAAACTGTTGTAAGCAAATTCAGCAGTAGGTAGCAATAAGTACCAATCGCCTAAACGTTCAACTACAAGCAATTGCAGGAGGCTACCCAAGCTCCTGTTAACCACCTTAGCTTGGCCATCAGTGTGAGGGTGGAATGCATAAGAGAATTTGAGGTTGGTACCAAAGATTTTCCATAAAGTCTTCCAAAAGTAGCTAACAAATTTCACATTACAGTCAAAGACTATGGTGGTAGGAAGATCATGTAGCTTGACTACCTCATTAAAGAGAAGCGTTAGAAGTCTTCATGCAATGAAGTGGGCCATCTTAGAAAAATGATCCACAACTACAAACATGGAGTTGTGGCCACATGATGTGCGTGGAAGTCTTAGAATAAAATCCATACTTAGGTTCTTCTCAGGCTCTAGGGGAATAGGAAGAGGGGTGTAAAGGCCCATATTTTCTCTTTTGGTTTTTGCCAATTGACAAGTACGACATTGAGACACGATGCGAGCGACATCCCGACGCAAGGAAGGCCAATAAAATCTAACAGTTACCAGAGTGGTGATCTTATCCCTACCAAAATGACCAGCGGGGCCACCAACATGTAATTCCCAAATGAGAAAGTCGTGAACTGAAGTGGAAGGGATACATAACTGCGTGCCACGAAAGAAAAATCCATCATGTAGGATAAAATCAAAAACTTGGCGGGTGTGTTATCGAGGAGGTCGGAATGTATAACTTCAAAGTCAGGATAGGTGGGATATTGATCTTTTAGACGGTCGAAACCCACAACTTCAACACTCATAGATTATAGGGTGGTCAAGCAACAACTGAGAGTGTCTACAACCTTTTCTCAACACCAGAGCAGTGTGTGAGAACAAAAGTGTATTCCTGAAGCAACTCACACCATTTGGCGTGACGAACACTTAAGTTCTTTTTAGAATTTAGGAAGCGAAGGGCTTGATGGTCAGACCAAAGGATGAACTCCTGGTGAAGAAGATAGTGCCTCCAATGACGCAAAGATTGCACAACAACGTAGAATTCTTTATCATATATGGAGTATTTATGTTTTGTGCCATTGAGTTTCTCACTGCAAAAGCAACAAGGTGCCCTTCTTGGTCAGAAAGCCACCAATGCCAACACCGGAAGCATCACAAGATACCTCAAATAGAAGTGAGAAAACATGAAGGCGAAGGACAAGAGCTTCAGTTAACTTAGTTTTGACAACCTCAAAAGCTTGTGTTGCAGATGTCGTCCACTCTAATTTATCACACTTCATTAACTCAATGAGAGGAGCCATAATGGTGCTGAATCCTCAAACAAAGCGACGATAAAAAGTAGTCAGCCTATGAAAGCTATGTAGCTCAGAGATCGTAGTGGGTTGGGGCCAATCAGTGATAGCTTTGACTTTGGCGGGGTCAACCTCAATGCCGATAGCAGATACGAAGTAGCCAAGGAAAAGGACTTTATGTTGAAGAAAAGAACACTTAGATTGACATGAATTTCCCAGTGCGAAGTCTGTTGAAGATAAGTCGGAGATGAGTCAGGTGTTCGTCCTTGGTCTTACAAAAAATCAAAATATCAACAAAGTAGGCCATCAAAAATCTACCAATGAATGGCCGCAATACATGGTTCATGACTCTCATGAAGGTGCTGGCCTACTGGGTGCATTGGATAGACCAAATGGCATGACCAACCACTCATAGTCTGGTGGTTTGAAGGTAGTCTTCCATTCATGAGACTCCTTAACACGGATTTGGTGGTAACCGCTATGGAGATCAATCTAAATAGCGGGATCCCATCAATAGATCAAGCATGTCATCAAGGCGTGGAATAGGGAAATGATATTTGACATTGATCTTATTGATGGGTCGACAATCTAAGCACATTCTCCAACTACTATCCTTCTTGGAGGCAAGGAGAGAAGGAACCTCACAAGGACTCTTTGAATGAATCCTTTGGGAAGGAGGGCATCAACCTGACATTTCAATTTCACATGCTCAGTCGGGTTCACACGGTAATGAGATCGGTTAGGGAGCGAAGACCCTAGAATCAAATCAATCTCATGCTGAATATCACACAAAGGGGGAAGCTAATCAGGAAGGTATATGGGTGTCATGTCTTTGAACTCGTCAACAAGGGAAACAAGTTCTGGTGGTGGGAGCTGAAAATCAGACATAGGAGTGGATTCTTTGATATATAGGACATACACACATCCATATTCATAACTGGCTTCTTCTAACTCTCTTTGTGTGACAAGCTGTAGAGAGTGCTTGGATTTAGAGGTCTGGGGGTCTGTTGGTGGACTCTTTTTCATAGGAGAGATGAATTGAGTGGGTACTAGTCGCATGTGTTTTCCTTCGTACGTGAATGTATAAACGTTGGAACGTCCCTCATTGTGGGCATCTAAGTCATAAATCTAAGGGCAACCTAGAATGACGTGGCATCGTTGGGTGATGGGCAAGCTAATTTGGTTCATTGAATGGATTTTATGTGGCCGAGGATGGGGCTCTGGGCGCAAGTCCATGCACTTCAATCCATGGGGTGAAATGATGTTCTGAGAACTGCCACCATCAATGAGTAGTTTGCAGCTTTTATCAGCGTGTTTGAAGGTCTGGAAGGGGGTAGTGTGTTTCCATTTGTCCCCTTCCGAAGGGGCTGCTGAAAACACATGATCTGGAGATATGACAGATCATTATCATAATTGTAGTCAACGTCATCATCAGAAGGTTCAGAGGCAGGAAGAATATCTATATATTCAATGCCATCCTCAGGGTGGTATCAGGAGAATCAGATGACACAAAAAGAACACGACGAGGGTATTGGGCAACATGTGAGTCGTACTGTGACAATGAAAGAATTCATGACCTCATGGAGGTCAGACTGGAGTTGTGACTACCTCCTTGCCTTTACTAGAGGAACGGTTGAAGAACTCTAGGGAGGTGGTTTGGGTAGGGGATAGGTAGAGCGATTTGGGGTAGTGGAAGGGTTATTGGTTGAGCGAGTACGTTGTCCAAAACGAGAAAAGGGAAGGACCACAAGAAGCAAGTTGTAGGTAACTCTCTACCTTTTTGGCACAGTGAAAAGCATCATCTAAGGAGTCATACAACTCCATTTCTCGTTTAATATCAGGGTGTAAACAATGCACAAAGCAAGCGACCAGTTGCCAATTAGAGTCATTGTGAATTCAACGGTTCTTAGCCTCAAAGCGTTCCATGTACTCTTGAATAGATGATGACCCTTGTCTAAGTGGCTATGTAGTCGGATATAAGTTGTCTTTGGCTTTGGGTGGGTACATAGTGCTCGCGTAGCTTAGCCTTCATCTCATCCCAAAAGAGGAAAGGAGGTTGATCAGTACGCTCCATGTCGCGTTGGACACCTTGCCAATATCGCTTGGCCGGCCCTTCGAGTTTCATCTCAGCAAACCTAATCCATTGAGCGCCAGTCATATCATGCCAATCGAAATAATCTTCCAAACTAGCAATCCAATCGAGAAAAGCTTTGGGATCAAGTTTACCGTCAAAAGTGGGGGCATCTATTTTAACTCGTTAATTGATATCATTGTGATGTGGTGGACGAGGTCACGATATGGGTTGTGTGGGAAAACAAGTTCATGAGGGGGGTTAGGAAAAACATCATGGCTAAGGGCTCAAGAATGAGGTGCCATGGAAGGATGCGGGACCTGCGGTGGAGCCAATGGTTGGTGATGAGGTGCAGGAACACATGGTGGAGCACGAGGAGCACGTGAAGGGGGATGTGGCGGTGATGCATAGTGTGTTTGCAGGGTAGCAGTTTGGGATGTGTGATGGTAGGCTGGTTGATAGGGGTGTGATTCCACATATGGGTGTTGTGAATAAGGACTAGGTTCCTCAAAAGGGTCAACTCCTCCATAGGAATGGTAACAAGGCTCATGGAGTTGTGGTGGTCAGAAATGGAGAGGAGTAGGGTTCATGGGGCTTTGTGGTGCATTTTCAGGATTTGGTGGTATCCCTACCCAATAGAAGGTGCCGTGTTCTGACCGGCTCGTAGTGTATGTGTTTGGCGAATAGTGCAAAGCTCCGTCATGATGGTATTAATTGCTTGGTCAAGGGTATCCAGGGTAAACACAGGTTGTGAAGACTTAGGGGCTGCATCTGAAGTAGGTTTTAATTAGGGCTATTAGATCTACAACCCGAAGTTATGATTTGCACAACGAGATAAGCAAAAAATTTATTTTGTGTCTATGAGAAAACTTAGTTCTCTAATGAACAACAACACAATATTTCAAGAAAACACTGCAGACAAATAACATGATAGTAAAGTGACATTGAACAGGGAAAAACCCTTTCACAAAAGCGGGACATGGCAATATGGCGGTAGAGGAACCAAAATGCTATGGACCCGTTTGTTAATGTACTAAATTTGGAGAAGATAAGCAAGATAACAATAAACAATAGAAGAATCTTACCCAAAGTGATGACAATTGTTTCTTCCTTGACTTCGATATAGATGGAGAGAATTACCTCAGGAGGAAGTAAGATATCTACCCCCTGACTCTTCGCAGATCCATCTAGCGGGGGGGGGTTACTTACTAGCGACGAAGGAGGCTGCTGACTGTAGGTGTTGATCTAGCGACGACAGTTGCTATGGATGCCGGTGGCGGCAGGAGGAGAATCTGTTGCGGGCGGTGGAGTAACGACGGGTATGCAACAGATGGCGACGAAAGAAGCGACAACATGTATGCAACGAATGGCGGTGACAATGAAGGCTGTTGCTGCTACAGGCGGCTGGAAGCAGATTGCGGTGGATGGCAACTAGGTCTGGCTAGGGGTGAGCATCGATCCAGAACCGGACCGGACCTAGGACCGAATTTTAACAAATTTATGGATCGTAGACCAGACCGGGATCAGACCGTTTCAATGTTGGACCAGACCATTTGGACCGCAATCAGACTTTTTATGTATATCACAACTTATTTAATAGTAAAAAATAGATAATCTTAATTATTTTTAACAACTATATAATAAATATTGAACATTTACACTAATACTGTTTATGTGTGTGATGTGTTTGTACTTGTAACATAATATATATATTCAAATATCAATATATTTTACATATAAATCGGTCTACGGTGCGGACCACGGTCTGATCGGGTTTGGACCGGACTAGACCGCAGACCGGACTTCCAAAATTTTCAGATCGTGGACTTGGACCGAACTCAGACCAGACCGCACCGAGCTGAATAGTCCGGTCAGGTTTAGCAGTCTGGACCATCATTTGTTCACCCCTAGGGTTTGCCGGAGAGGGCGGCAGTAGGGTTTGCCGGAGAGGGCGGCGGGCAGGAGCACAACCGTAAGGGAGGTTATGTTAGGTTCTGATACCACTTAATTGTATCTACGGGACTAAAAAAGAAAAGTTGATTAAAGATTAAGGAGAGAATCCTCATTCCTCGACTATGTTTAAACAAAGACGCAATTGATCCTTTATATAGCCTTCTAAAAGAAAGACTAAAAGGGTGGTAGCCAATGTGGCACTAAACCACGTGACTTTACAAAAGCCCAAAATAAAGAAAACCCATAATAAAATAATGAAAGCTAGAAAAAAAGTCTAACTAATGACATGACGCCGCCTGCGCTTATAAGTGCATAAAGGCGGAGCATGTCCTACATCATTTTGTCTCTAATATTTTTGAGTGTTTTGAATGCATGGGAATGAAAAATGACTATTAATATTTAATACAAAGCTCTTACCTTATTTACTGATAACTGATAGAGTAAAATGGCCTCCCCAGTAAATTCTAGGATCAGGTGACCGTTGTACGCTTTTGAAAAGTTGGATCCAGGCATAGTATAACTAGTATGTCCCGCTCCACAACTACGTCTTCACAATAGACCCACACAAAGATGGTTTTCTCCTTATTCAGTAGGGGGGATCTCAATACCTGAAGGTCATGGCTTGACCACTTTTAAGTAGTTCGCAAATTGTAAATTGGTGCGAATGTATTCTTAGATATTATATATGGATTCCCAATGAATACTTTAGGGCATGTTAAGTTACCCAAGTTTTACTATGATTGTATTTTGGTATCCATTTGCAGAAAGTTTATGTTTGGTTTACATCATTAGGAAAATTGAACTAATCTTGAGATTTCTAGATATAATGTGAATCCCACATTTTCTTTTCTATCAAAATTATTTTGGACACCAAAATCTAATTGTGACTGGTAGGTGGACCAAAGAAATAAATAATGTTTTCGATTGGTGTGAGGGGGAAACTCGCTTGTGTTGTATTAGATGACACACCCCTATCCTATATATAGGAGATAGGGTGGAGACATTACAAACTTGGGACTCAAGGCAGGCTATATGGGCCGAGACACTTAAGCCCATTAACTAATTATCCTATTAACTAAATAGGCTAATATTACTTTCTAACACTCGCCCTAAAGATGGAGCATGGATGAAACTGATGTCCTAGCTTGGCTCAATTAGACTAGCTTATACATGACTCAATTAGATGATAGAGATAAAAATGTCACCCCCATACAAAAATTGTTACTCCCCTTGAACAATACTTCCTAACTAAAAAGATATAATGACACCTCTTTTGAGTTGTGTTATGTAGACTGGAAATACTCGAGCTTTAGAGAAGGTCTTTTGAAGTGCATTTGGAATGAAGAAAATGGATTCCAAACACTACAACAAAATCTTGCCACAGTCAAACTGGAGCCGACGATCAAAAGTACCTGACTATGTCATCTTCACTGTTAAGAGATATGTTATTTCTGTGTTATTTCTACTCTACTCGTGTTTTATCCCATATTGCTTAGCTTTGCTTATTGTTTTATTCTCATCCTATAAAAGAGAATACATTGTCAACACTTTTTACTCAATACAATTCCACTCATTATTCTATATGGTATCAGAGCGGTTCGGTTCTCCTGTCCCTTCCCACCCTAGGTGCCCCATGCCCTAGCCGCCCTTCCACCCATCACCACATCATCATCCCTAACATCTAGTCGCCTTCCTCGTCCGATCTCCTCTTTCGGACGTCTTCCCATCTTCGAGCAGTTCTTAAAAATAGCACGTTGAGCGTCTAACTCTAAAAGGATCTCCGACTTCTTACTACCTGCGCCTCATGGTGGAGTACTGATTCTCTCCATGACGGTGTAGGTTCTACTACCAACTTCTCTGCCCCCTAGCGGGTTTTCTACGATCTGACGCGTTAGTTCCACTGCTGCCCTCTGCGGCCCCTTAATGGGTTTCTTTAGATCTGTTGATCCCGACCCTATTCTGATTACTGCTCCTACTTCTACGTTCTGCTCTGCCTCTGCTCCAGATCTGTGCGACATGGCATCTATTGAGCCTCCTCGTTGTCTATGTGTCACTACAGTGAAACTTGATGGCTCCAACTATCACCTCTGGTCGGCATCATTCATTTTGTATGTGAAAGCACAAGGTCGCTACTCCGATATCATCACCGACCCTCTACCTGCTCTTGATGCCTCCACTGATTAAAAATCCAAGCAAGCTTATACACAATGGAGTAAAGATGACTCAGATGTTATGTCTTGGATAGTTAATAGCACCGAACCATGGATCAGTCAGCCCTTGCTTTGCCTTCATGATGCTAAGGCTATGTGGAATCAACTGTCTCATGTCTACTCACATCAACAAAATCCCAAGAAAGTCTTTGAGATTTTCAAAAACCTGGTCAAGAATGATTTTTTTTCTTCTGTTACCTCTGTTGAAGATTACTATAACCAGTGTTATGCCCTCTGGAACGAATACAAAGTCCATCACCCGTTATCAACCGACATCAAGGAAGTCCGGAGATAACACAATGAACTGCAACCTGTCCAGTTTCTTGCTGGTCTCCCATCCTCGTTTTCTGGCGTCGTCAACCAGATTCTGTCCAGTGATCCCCTGCTTACTCTTCGGGATGTCCTTAAACGTGTCCCAACACTTACCATCCGTGACTTCTACCCATGCTGTTGAGCACCCTGCTCTCGCTGTACGCACTAATGATTATAACTCTAGTCGTGGTCGTAGACGTGACCGGGGTGGTCGCCCTCCTACTATAACAGGTCATTCATCTTCTACTGCACCAGGTCGGGGCCAGCCTGTTGGCCCTTATTTCTGCGGACGAGACAATCATACTGAAGACTGGTGTTGGATCAAACATGGCAAGCTCGCTTGGGTGTCACTGCAGACGCTTCTGCTGATTCTTCTACTTCCGATCAACCCCCAGCTACACCCTCAACTTCTTGGCTCCGATCCGAGTTCGAGAATCTCTTCCAAGAAGGCATGTCTCAGATCCCGTCTACATCAGAGGCTGGCTCATTTGCCCTGCTCGTTGCTTCATCTGTTGGTAAAAATACTTTGGTGTATTGCCTCTGGTGCTTCAGTCCATATGGCCGGTAACATTAATTTATTTTCAGCTCTTACTAAATCCACTTAGCTTCCTCCGGTTGTGATAGTTGATGGCTCTCAAACAGTTGTTCAGGGCATTGGGACAGTTCCATTATCTAGCGACATGCATCTCAAATCTATCCTATATATCTGAGGTTTCCTGTTAATCTACTTTCTCTTAGTAAAACTGTGAAGAGCCTTCAATGCTCAATTAAATTTGATCTTTCTGGTTGTGTTTTGAAGGATCTCTGCACAAACGAGGATTGGTTTGGGCTATGAGGGACCGGATGGGCTCTACTACTTGGATGGACTGACATCAACGGTTGCTTTGATTCTGACGTTTGTGACTGGGATTCAGTGGCATTACCGACTTGGCCACTCATCTGCTTTGAAGTTGAAACATTTATTTCATGCTTTAGTTGATAAGACTTTTTCTTGTGAATCTTACCAACTTGGCAAACAACTCCGATCTGTGTTTCCTGCTAAGAAAGATATTGGCTCTAAAAACATTTTTGATATTGTTCATGTGGATATATGGGGCCCGTGTTCTGTTACTAGTCATTCTAGAGTTATATATTTTATGACTTTCATTAACGATTTTTTTTGCACTAGATGGTTATTTTTATGGAAAGATCGCAGTACTATTCTGGACACCATCACCACATTTTTTTTCTGAAATTCAAACTCAGTTTAGCAAATCTATTAAAGTTTTTCTCACCGATATTGCTCTTGAGTTCATGCAAAAATCGGTCACCTATTTTGCTCATCCTGAGGGACGATCCATCAAACTTCTTGCCCCTATACACCATAACAAAATGGTGTTGCATAAAGAAAAAATCGTTATCTTTTAGAGGTTGCTCGCACTATTCTCCGTCATTATCATGTTCCTCAGCGTTTCTGGCCTGAGAATGTCTCTACGACTTGCTATCTTATCAATCTTATGCCGTCCTCTATTTTACAAAATAAGATTCCATATAACATCCTCTTTTCTGATGCACAACTCTTTTCTGTCCCACCGCACGCATATTTGGGTGCACTTGCTTTTGTCAAAAACTTTTTCCAAAGATTAACAAATCTTGACCCTCGCTCCACCAAATGTATTTTTTTAGGTTATTCCAGAACCCAAAAAGGGTATCCTTGTTATTATCTCATTATGCGACAATGGTACGTGAGTGCATATGTAGTTTTCTTTGAACATCTGCCTTTCTACTCTGATAAAGTGACTTCCTTATCTAGTGAAATTTTGACACCCACTCCTTTACCTGACATAATGGATATTGATCCACCTTCTGAGATGACACCTGTAGAACGACCACTGCAAGTCTACAAAAGAAGAACCAGGTCGACTAATCCCTCCATGACCCCGCCATAACCAATTCCTCCTTTAGCGGATGATCACAACATACCTCAGGTAAATTATGACTTACACCTCCCTATTAGTCTTCAAAAAGGTGTCTTCTCGTGTACTAAACATCCGATTACTCATTTCTGTTCATTCTCTAATTTGGGTGTCAGTTTTGCGTGCTTTACTACCGCTATCTCTGCCGTGCCCGTTTCGAAAAATGCTAAAGAAACTCTTCTAATTCCTACATGGCGACAAGCAATGGAAGCTGAAATGTAGACACTCTCTGATCGCAAGACTTGGGATCTTGTTGATCGCCTTTCTACCTGTCCTACAGTTGGCTGGCGCTAGATCTTCACTATCAAATATCATTCTGATGGCACTATTGAATGATTGAAAGCACACTTGGTTGCAAAAGGATACACACAAACTTACGACGTGGACTACTTTGAAACTTTTTCTCCAGTTACGAGGCTCAACTCTGTTCATGTTCTCATTTCTGTTGTTGTAAGCAAAGATTGACCACTATTGGATGTCAAGAACACTTTTCTTGATGGAGACTTGCAGGAAGAAGTGTACATGGAGTAGACCACCTGGCTTTGTTGCTCAAAGGGAGTACTCCTCGCGGGTTTGCAAGTTGAGGAAAGCAATCTATGGCCTTAAACAAAGTCCTCGCGCCTGGTTTGACAAGCTGAGTCAGATTTTGATAAAATTTGGCTTTCATCGTACTCATTCAGATCACTATGTATTTAAACTGCAACTGGACTAGTCATCCTTATTATTGTCTATGTTGATGACATTATACTTTCTGGCGGTGACATCGTGGGCATTCAGACTACTAAAGCATATCTAGAATAATATTTTATCACCATGGATCTCGACAAACTAAGATATTTTTTGAGTATTGAAGTATCATGATCATCTGCAGGATTATGTCTCTTCAACGAAAATATGTTCAGGATCTCTTGCAGGAAATAGGTATACTGGGCTGCAAGCCAACCAATACTCCTCTAGACCCAAACACTGACTGGGATGATGAATCTTCCCCACCTTATGCTGATCACCGCCAATTCAGAGGATTGGTTGGTAAGCTCATTTACCTTACTATCACGAGAGCTGATCTGACTGCTGCTATAGGGTTTGTAAGCAGATACCTAGAGAAACCTAGACAGTGTCACTGGGACACGGTCTGTCACATTCTGAGATATCTTAAAAGCTCTCCAGGAAAAGGTCTCTTATACAAGAAACATGGTCATTGGAATCATTCTGGTTTCTCTAATTCTGATAATGCACAGAGTAGATGTGATAGGAAATCTACATCCGAATACTACACCTTTGTTGGTGGCAACCTAGTTACATGGCGTAGCAAAAAGCAAACCGTGGTAGCTAGGTCAAGTGCAAAGGCAGATTATCGAGCCATGGCATACACTGCATGTGAACTTCTGTGGGTGCAAAGTCTTCTGATAGAATTTGATTGTAGTCCTATTCTGATGTTTTGTGACAACAAAGCTTCTATTTTTATTGCGAGCGACCCTACCTTTCATGAGTGAACAAAGTATATAGAAGTTGATTGTCACTTTGTTCGGGAATCTGTTCTTTCTGGCCGCATCTGTACCCCTCATCTCAGTACTGAAAACCAAGTGGCAGCTATCTTCACCAAGTTTCTACCTAAAGCTCGTTTCAAGACTCTATTGGACAAGCTGGGCACGTTCGACATCTATGCTCCAGCTTGAGGGGGAGTAAAGAGATATGTTATTTCTGTACTCTAGTCGTGTTTTATCCCATATTGCTTTGCTTTGCTTTTCTTATTGTTTTATTCTCTTGTCCTATAGAAGAGAATACATTGTAAACCCTTTTACTCACTTAATACAATTCCACTCATTATTCTATACACTGGAAAGGAATGCGTGGGTGGTATAACGCACAATCACCACATCCCACATACATTACACAACATGAACACGGAGGCACAATGTCGATGTAGCAATAGAGATATCTTCAAATTGTCTGAGAAGTGTAGCCAACTGGAATTAATGCAGAAGACCACAAACATGCATAACGTGGCACGATCACAAGTGGACGAGATGCTGATGGCTGCAATACTGGTTTCGTAAATCTGGAACATGGATCTTGGGGGCCTGATAGGAATGAAGACCCCATCAAGGAGAAGCCCAAGAGGATCAGCAGAAGGCCCATGCCAATAGATGCAACTTAGAGAAGACAAACGAAAGTAGCTCGGTGAAGACAAATCTGGATGAAATATTTGCAGATGCACAATGCACATGTTAGAAATCAACGAGCTTTTGATGTGAAGAAATAACCATCTGGCTCATGGGAATGTAATAAGAATGATCAACTGCAGCCATGTGCCTCTTGAGAATGCAACGAGAATTATTAACTGAAACTCATTAACACTAGAGAGGGGAACAAAAGGCCAGAATTAGCACAACAAGATCTTGTCCTGATTTACATAATGCGGTACAAATGCGAAAAGCTTGGTGTCAATCCTGCAGTTAAGATCCTTTAACACCGCCTCAAAGCGGTGGCCAACTAGAATTAGCGCAAATATCCAACCCACATGTAAGGTGATGCTTAGTGCGAATGACATGCCATAAAGACATCGAAGGAGCAGATGTGTTAAAAATATGAAGCTCCATTAAGATAGCCTAGAATATATTACTCTAGTGTCTCTCATATGCTCTCTCATACTCTCCTCATACTCTCTCTCATCTATATCCCCCCTTGCACACAAAATATGAAGAGAATGAGTAGGTGGTGTGGAAAAGAGACATATGACCCCTCACACGTGGAAAGAGATGCACACATAATGGGTGGGTGGGAAAGGACAATGTAAACTGATAACCGGAATCAACATGTAAAATGATCCGATTATAAGATCCAAATAAAAAAGTAAAAAAAATGGACTAAGTAAAAAAAAAGAGGATATAATTGTCATTAGGTATAATTATTCACATGCATAACAATTTTACCAGCAAAAGGGATAGTAGGATAGTCGAGCTTATCAAAACAAAACAAATTAGAGGAAAGAGACACCTTTGTAGGTTGTCGTAACTTGAACAAGAAGTAGACAAATTGCTCTTGACGCGTTGTGTGAAGACCTGACACACTGTGTAGCTTTGTTGGCCGAAGATGACAGGCTCCCAACAACATGCCATGTGAATATTCTGACACGCCATGTAGGATTGTAGGAGGCGTGAAGCATATGTTTGTCAACACGCTGTTTTGGAAGATGACACGTGTAGGCATGAAACTGTCTTTTGTCAACATGCCGTCTTGGGAGATGACACGCCGTGTAAGTTGCGATATGAGTGAAACACTTGTGCCGTCAGGACGATTTGTGTCGCGGCCGCTGATACACGATCTGAATGGGAATTGACGCCGTCTAGGAGAATACAACTCTGGGAAGACGCACCGAGGGGTGACATGAATTAGCAGCATCACTTGTGACAATGAATGATGCAGATCCGAGGCAACGCCAACCCTTGTTAGACCAATGAGCGATTTAGACGGGAATTAACATCGTCCAGGGAAATACATATAGGAATTAGTGGAAGCTTCAAGGATGCCAATAGCCATAAGGGGATGACGGTGCCTCCCTTGTTAGACCACAAACATGTCTGAACGAGAATTAATACCGTCTAGAACCAAGAGGATCAAAGGGTGAACTAGGCGAATCCTCTCTTGCTATGTCTTTCTTTGTTGCTATGGCTGTGAAGGAGATCTCTGGGGCAAATAGCGGTTGAATGATGACTGGGATGAACACTGCCTGCAGATGATCGGGAAGACACCTTTGGGGAAGAGACGACAAATGGATCTGGACAATTAGCGTCGTCCAGAGACTCGGGGAAATGTAGATGGCCAGGAAGGATGGTGCCAACGAATAGATGAAGATTTATGTGAAAGAAGAAGAGATACAACCGTGGAGGTCGGGAGGATGCTTGGCAGGCGACCGGCTTAAGCTATGGACTGACAGCGGCCGACTGCAGGCGGAGGCTCTCGATTTGTTGCTCTCTCTAGGAGAGAGAGGTAGCAGCTACATCAGCTGTGAGCGTAGGTAGAGCAGAGGGAAGTAGAGCCGACGGCTAGGGTTAAGTCCCCAGGGCATGCTCTCATGTTCAAAGATGTGAGGGGGAAAACTCACTGTGTCGTTGTATTAGATGGCACACTCCTGTCCTATATATAGGTCAAAGGGTGGAGACATTACAAACTTGGGACTCCAGGCATGCTATATGGGCCGAGATACTTAAGCCCATTAACTAATATCCTATCAAATAAATAGACCGATACTACTTTCTAACACGTAATTTACAAATCCAGAAATCAAAGATAAATTTATATTTACGGGATTCTGACAATGCATCATTTCGCAAACGTAGGATGACCTAAACACATGATTCTTGAAAATCCAACAAAGCAAACACACCCTTCCTCTTCAAATCATTTGATAGGTGAGCTCAACATCTGAAGGTCATGAGTTACCACTTTTAAATAGTCCACAAATTGCAAATTGGTGCAAATGTACTCTTAAATATTATAAAGGGATTCCCAATGAAGCTATACTTTAATGGGAATTACTTGAGAATCCTTAGTAGCTAGTTTCCGACAAAGCCATGCAACTGGTTCCTTGCCTATAAGGGCAATTGTGGTCGATCATTAACCTAACTATCACGAAAGCCAGTCGAGCCCACCTATCAAATGCAAGGAAACACTGGTTGACTGTGAAGTCTGAATCCAACAGTTAACAATCAGATGGCAATTCACATTGAATTTAAAGTTGTGGGTGTTCTCTAAATGTATTTTTATTGTCAAAAGTTGTGTTGTGAACTGGAAAAAGCTCAAATCATTTCTTCATATGGAAATAAGGAGGCAGATAAAGCTGACTTTCTAGGGATACGACTATTTAATTATTGAGTTTCAAACAAAGCCCATACCTTGTCAACAGCAAATATTGATCTTCGCAAAGGTTTATGATCATTCTAAGCATAGTTATTGCAGTTCATTTAATTTCACCTAGAAGTATTTATTTCAAAGAATTATCTAAATGACCACATAATGGAAACCGTATACGATACAACCTTTAAAGATCTAGTGTTAAATGCTTTTTCGAAGTCCAGGACATATCATACGGAAAATAGTTCCCTGACAAAAAATCAAAGCTCAGGTCAGAAACCATGATTACCTGACCATTTGGATTTGTAAGGCTCCTTTCATGCATGGGGGATCTATCTTTTACATCCGTCCTTTACTGTTGTCTGTGAAATTGTTTCTAATTATAATATCTTCATTGCAATCAGGGAAGGTACGATGTTTGCTGCCCAATGATGTCTGCCTGGGACCTTCACAAAGTGTGGCCAGAGGCAGAATTTAAGGTATAGCCCAGTTTTTTTTTTTCTAGTGTGTTTGGTGCCAGCATCGCTTTCCACCCGTCAGCGCAGTAATTTTTGCGGCAGACGTTGCAATACCAGTAAAAAGTAAAACTGTATATAAGGATCAAATAGCTGAAACTTGTGTTGCCAAACAGGTGGTTCATGATGCTGGTCACTCTGCAAATGAGCCTGGCATCGCAGCTGAGCTAGTAGCAGCGAACGAGAAGTTTAAAGGGACTTCCCGATGAAAATCTATGGGGAGCCACTTAATTCTTTTATATGTTTCCGGTTTTGTTCTCACAGCAACGTTTGGGACAGCGAAAGTTCTAGACACAGGATTATGTCAGGCTGTTAAAATTCTGGGTCGGGTTTGACTCGGGTTGAAATCTGGGTTTCAAGTTGGGTCTGAATGTATCTTCTTATTTCAAATGTACATGACTTTATTTTTTCCTCAATGCAAAGTACTTTATTAGATAGACAAAAATGCAATGAATGTAGTTAAAATATTCATTTGCATATAAAACATCATAAATTTAGGTCAGAATCACATAAAAACAATGAACCGGGTCAGGTTCGGGTCAAAATCACGGTTCAAAACATGCTATAAAATGGCGTATTCCATTAGGTATAGCTTTTCAATTAGGACGTATGGACGTCGACTTGTTTTTTACGGGTTCATAATACGGGTCTGGGCCGGGTTCGGGTTAGGAAATATTTTGAGAGCCGTTGGATTATGGTCGATAGGATTGAAGAATCTGAGTCACTAATAGCATACCATTGATAACTTCGTGAATTCAAATCGGTATTCACTTAGTGAATTTAAATCGGTATTCACTGCTTACACAGGTAACACATCGTCAAGTTGAAATTTTCAGACATCGAGGTATTTGGCCTTGTGTTCTAAATTGGTTGATTTGTGCAAGTTATTGCGTAAGCTTTATGGGGCGGAGTGGTAAAAATGTGATTTGGTCCGAGCTGTACCTTGCCGTTTTTATGGCGGTGAAATGGATAAGCGGTGGCAAAACAAAATCAGGAGTGTCTCTGGGATAGCATGACATGTAGTGAACGGTCTATTTCTATATACCCTTTAGACCGAATATCAAGTTTGTAGCTATATGATTCTAAATCTAAACTAATTTTTGGTTGTTGTCATGCATCTACTATATATAGTTGAATGATATGATAGAGATCCACAGTGTTTCAAATGTCATTAGAAACTCGTATGTAGCTAATGAGATAACGTAAAAGAGACAATTCAGTAGAATATAACTAAAATTTGATGAATTTTAATCTAGCGCGTGACTTAAAAAATCCTTTTCAATAAGGCTACGTAACATATTTTAACTTTGTAGCAAGGTTAGGTGTAGTCTTTCTGTACACACGTGACATGTGCATGCATCATATGCATGTACGCACGTACATCTGTATATGCACAGACATAATATGTAATTTGATTAACTATTAATATAACAAGGTCGGTCGGTTTGCCACTTAACAGGTTGCATGGTTAATATGTAGGAGAAGATTCGCCTACAATTTGGTACTCACGTCTGAATTTGAACAACACCAGATTAATTAGGCGCACTCAAAATTTCAACACTTTTTGCACTGAATGAGATACCACACCGAGCTTCTTATTGGGTGTTTTACGTAACTAGTTTATTATTGTTAGTTAATCAAACATAAAATATTGAAATCCACCCAACTACCTAATTATTAATACGATCGTAGAATCTTGAGGTTTAATTAGTAGACAACTGTAAACTATACGGACTATACTCTTTAAGTATATTTGCTCCTTGAGGATTGGCCTTGACTAATTGCTTGTGTGCTTTTGGTTTCTATTACCTAGTGTGTACCTAAAGCTTTTATTAGCTTGGTTTTTGCTTAGTTTAATACGTCTTTAGTCTCAATTTTGGATGCAAATAGGGCGATTATCTAATAAATTGATGACACCAATAGATAAATATGGGCACATATGAGGTGCCTTAATGGATGTATAGGTTCAAAAGACTTCATGACATAATGGTTGTTGGAAATATTGTGAATGTTTGTCACATGTTGCAAAATGTATGAAAATGGTATTTGTTTGCAAATAGGATGAGTGCACATTCCTTCTACAAATAAAACTAATGAATATCGTTGATACAAATGTAAGGTATGAAGGATTCTTGTTGTAGGGTGCTTGTTACGTATAATGCTCACCCATTATACTGGTGAATATTGGACCATATCCATAAAATTGATAAGATTATAATGATGAAGTAGGATGAGATTGGTATATTATGTCCTTTGATTGAAGAGCAATGACTCTCCTTATATATAGTTCCTTGTTAATCAACGCTCACACGATCACTGAGGTAAACGTGGGATACATGTGAATGAATAAGAACTACAATGGCATATATCTTATGGAAATCCATAAGTTCGTAAACACAAGGCATAATGAATGGAAAAAATGTGAACTAACATCCTATCAAACAAAAATAATCACTAATATTAACAAGATGAGCGTAAAAGACATGGATATGAATTAGAATGGGATATAAGAATGCAAAATACATTTATGATGCTCTAGTTGAATTATAATCTCTTTAATATTAAGGGAAAAGTTCAAAATGAGACGGGTAAAATTGGGACACACCAAAAATGTAATATGATTGTCCAAGATGCATTTATTCATGAATGCATCTCGAAAATGACCAAAGTGAAGTAATATGATTTAATTCCAAGAAAATTGAACCTAACTTGGACCGAACAAGGGTTTGATTGGCCAAAAGAAAGAATGTCAATTTTATAGATGAAACATGTAAAATGACGTTCAATAGCACTTCTAATGCTGCTAGTTCAAAATAATGAGATTTGGTCATTTTTTGGTACCACAAATAAAATAGAAGCAAAAAACATATGATTTTGTTTCTCTTAAAACTTTAACAACCTAATAGACATGTACCACCAATAAAATTAGTAAATATGTTTTAATTGATTATAATATTAAGAAAATTAGAGTATTATGCTCTTCAACTAAAAGCATATCATTCTCATGATCTTGGTATGATATTGGAGTTTGTTTGAGACAAAATGAAATAAAAAGAGGAGAATCATTTGACATATCTTTCATCTATAAAGAATATTATGAAAAAAACAACTTTAGGTCCCCAATTGAGCTACTGACTAAACCATAAAATTTTCAGATATAACACCCTTCATTGTCAAATCAGGGAAAGACATGAAAACCTACAATTCCTACACCACCACACCTAGTATTTTTTGTGACCGAGAGAACCCATCACAAGCGAGCCCGACATGCCGATCACCCCCCTTCACGCCAAATCAACATGGATTCCCATTCGTAGAGTGCCTTAAGTGTGGTGGTTTGAACCTGGATACTTCATTAGAACTTATTGAGCTCTTAACCCAGGCTACTCTGATCGGACACACCATACCTATGCTTTGTTTGGTGAAGCGGTGACGATTCTTCGGGAAACGATTAAATGTTACCAGGAAGGAGCAATCATATTCCAACCATTGTTGCCAAATGCCAGGTTGACCACCACTGACATTTTGTACTGTTTTTGCATCTAATGCAACAATGGTCAGCGTTTGCGGATGTCATTTTTTCATCGGAGAAAAATCTCACGGTGATCCATCTCACCACACGGGAACGATGGCTGACCAAACACTTTACCAAACATTTAGTATTACCATTAAAAAGTCTCATATTGGCATCATAATAACCCCTAACACTTTGTTTATGTTAGAGACAACCCATGTAAACCACCATAATACTTAACACAACTTGAAGCTTTTATAGAACCAACTTACTCTAATAAATCCTAATAATCAACGGTTCCCCTAGATACATATGCAATCAAAATAAACATTTATATTACTCCTTGATTTCCACATTTAGTTTACCATTCTCTCCCTTCTTTGTGTGGCGACAATGTCATAATTGTTTTATGAACAAGTGATTGTTTAAGAGTGATACGAAAAACCCGATCAAATTTAAGATTTCCATATAGATCTTATTATGTTGTTTTCATAGGCAGGCTGGGGTACCCTTTAACTGGGCCATTTGCATATCCATAATTAGTGTTTCATCCCCATATTGATACCACTTCTAGTTTATTAGTAATTCTGTGAGTTAAAAAATGATTTTCCATATCTATCCTTTAAGGAACATGGCAAAGATTTCTTTACCTTTCCATTCTACATTGGGAAACAACCGACTGAATTCACTTGGGAGTAATCATGTACGAACCCCTATCTAAAATTAAAATCCTCATACATTTTTTTGTAGTAATCATGTACAACATAACCTCAACTAAAGAATTGGTTCGTCCACCTTTTGTCCATTTGATATAGTGTAGACGTAGAGATAAAGAGTCAACTAGGGGCCCAAAGCACTAAATTTGTGCAAGAGACAAATTTAGAAGATAGATTAGAGGGGAGCGTCCAAGCTGGGGCCTAACCCACTAGAGAGTGAAATACTAGAGATATCTTGGGGGTTGAAGATAACAGTAGAAAATAATATGAAGAAATATATGATCCTATTGGATTCCAAATTAGTGCAAATTATCAACGATCATCACGAGTATCCAACAGGGTATAAAGCACATGTGAAATTAGCTACGAAAATGCAGCATATACCATGCTTAAGTGCCCACTTAAGAACTGCGGACATGCATTGTCATTTTTTAGACTTTGCAGACTCTGGTGCAGTTTGATCCAATGATGTCACTTTTTAGCTTACAATAAGCTTTGTTCCGCTTAACTAGACAGGCTTTAGTGGTCCACTTCAGCCTATTCCAGTTAAATTTGATTAGTGTTAACAATTAATGCCCGACAAATAGAGCATGGAAATCCTGATAGAATACCGAAGGCGCTAATGGTGTTGCTAAGAGTCTGTATGTGAAGGGATTTTGGTCTTTAGTTGGGAGTGTGAGAATAGTTTCCTATCCCCGGAAGCCTCCTTACATCCATAAAAAATATCAACAATAACACAAAGGGCACCAACCAACAACAGTTTTTTGGAGTTAAACAACTACAAGCTGTCGGCCGTCAAAGACACTTGCTCGTGATCGATCCTTCGCGATCGAAGGAGAAACATCTCATTGGAAGAGATAAAATCTTCCCCGAGGCATCCATTCATAGAAGGCAAAACATTAGGAGTCTAACAAGTGGCGAATCACCCTACAATGGACGCCAAGCTGAAGAAAGGGAGCAATGGCGAAAAATACATTTTTTTGGGACTACTGGTTAGTATTTTCACTTCTTGCTTCTTTGATTAGTCTTATTTATATTGGTCAACATCCATTTGGTCGACACCAATTCTCTAATTCGGTTTTCACTTATTGCTTCTCTTACCCATTACCAAGATGATTCTTCTATCTGTACTCAACACAGTTCCTTACTTGTATTAGTCATGTACATAACAGTAAGTTACCAATAAAAAAAGTACTTATGATTATGCCACCGATCATTAACTTACTCTCTACATACTTTCTGGTTCTAAATTCAAATTCAATATCTATGTATTCATTGTTTGCGACTGTGAATCTGTGATGATTTTGATTTGTGCTTTGACTAATATTGTTCAATTATGTTTTTACTACCTACATACCTAGTGCCTAAATATTCTAATGTCTTATTTTTTTAACAATTTGTTACCTTGTAGACTGGTAGCTGAAATTACTTAATACTTATTAATACAAATAATATGCTTTATACTTAGTGTGTTACATTTTTTGATCTCGACTAGAACATATGTAAATGCGTAAAACTTTTTATGTGTAGTTCGTTTTTAAGTCTTAAAATTTATGATTTTACTCTATTAAATAATTAATCTATTCATTATTCTATTTTCTTAAAAAATAGAATGGATGGGGTGATAAAACCTCGAGTAAGTCAAATGGTCATGTGTGGAAGTATTGCAGTCCTCCAATTAAAAATCAAAGGGAGGAAGATGCAAAATTTGTACCATCTATCCATGAGTGGTATTTTCCAATTTAAGACACTTCTTGTAGGCCAACGTGGAGTTGTCAATGCATGCAAGTAGGTTCCTCTTGAGGTGAAGAGGGAAATTATTAAGTATCCAGACAAGTTTGTTGAGATGAAGAACAAGATGGTTTAAAGTTGAAGGATCTACACGGTGAGGTAGAAACTGACAAATGTCCTGATGACATTGTACAATGGGGATAGACAAAGAAAGAAGCCAAAGATTGTAGGTCAAATTGAAATCTTTTCTTCAAAAACACGGAGGGTTTTATCAATGAAAGGGTGTCATTGGAGTAATCAATAATACAAGAAGAGTTAGGTATAGAGCAGAGGGAAAGGGCATACCAATATATAGCTCGATGGATTTATGTGGCTTGTAAAAACCTAACTAGTACTTCTATGATTTCATATACTTGACTCAAGTTTTACAAAATACTAACTACTACAATATACTTTCTTTACCTTTTCCAATTATGGATTCCAATGAATATCGTAAGCCTCAAAAGCTTCCAATTTGTGCTAAAAGTTGTAAGTAAATTTTGGGCCTGATATGAAGGGACCGTCCTGTTCCAAGTTGAGGGAACCATTACTTATATAGGAGGTGGAAGATACCAAAGAAGAGTCTTACACTACACATAGAGAATGAAAATTATCTAGATGATCTTTCATTAGATTCCTAGATAGATAAGAGCAATAGAAGTACCATGAATATTTGTGTTAATAGCTGGTTTGGGGCATATTTTCACAAGGCAGTTGATGTTCATGGCATATACACAACACATAGTACATATATATCCTTGTTGATGCTATTAATGAAGAAGTAGGTGAATAAATTGCTTTCTAGGAGGCAAATGATAACACTCCAACTAATCTTGCTTTGGCTTGCCAATTGAAGGAGAAACAACCAATGATCTTCTAGACTCTATGGATAACACACTGCATCAACTTGATGTTTGAGGAGATTGGAAATTTAAATAGGGTGAAAAGTATTATAAAAATGTCAACATCACTCACAACATTTATCTACATCCATCATTTAACTCTGATTTTCATGAGAAGCTTCTTGGAATGTGATCTGGTCAGGGTAGTGTCACTAAATTTGCTACAACATTTTTGAACTCAGAAAGTTTCTTGAAGAACATGTCACATTTAAGAAGGATGTTTGTTTCTAAAAAATGGATCTACTGTCAATTACCAAGGAAACTTGAGGGGATTAAGGCTGTAGCGGTAGTAAGTAGGTCCCAATTTTGAGAGAAGTTCAATTAGTTCTTAAAATTTTAATATCGTTGGTCAATTTTCTATGACAAGTTTATGAGGAGAAAACACCTACTAGGACTACATGCATCCATCTATGATCTACATGCTTGATGAGCTAGATAAAAAGTTAGTAGATGGGCCGCTTCCCAAGCAAGTGTTTCAGATAGTCCAAGATAAACATGACACCATATTCAACCAATCTTACACACTTTAGGTATTTGAGCACCACTACTCCTTTGTGCCTTAGTTTGATGAAGTTTCATATTATTCCAACACTTCATTAAACTTAAATCATACAAGGTATTATTTGTACCCTTTTTTATTGGAGAAACCTTGATATATGTAGTATCAATTTGACTATGGTGGTCTCATGAAGTGCATTCATACATCTACCCTTGGAAACATATCCAAGATAACATCATCATGAAGAAGGAGTTACGAGCGTATAGAGATTGGTCGAGTTATTTTGGAAGATCAATTGATGTTAGACAATGAAATGACACTAACATGGATGTAGATATGGGCTAGAAAATGATCTTTGTCATTACATTTAAGGTCATGGTTGGCTGCATGACCTGTTTTACATAGTTCATTTTACCCTTGACTTATAGTTCAATGTAGGAATAATTATGGTTGTGTTACACTAAATGAGATTAATCAAATCATAAAACACAATCAATCACCAATTAACCACATACCCAAAAATATGGGTAAATTAAAACTAATTTCAACGTCAGCACCCGCTTAAAAATGTTTGAATAAGATCCCAACATCTTTCTTGTATCCATACTATGCCAAGAATTTGATACAAATTATTCTATCTCCTTAGCCACAACATATATACATAGGAGAACAATATTCAAATATGCCACACAAATAAACGCTAACATGCTAACAAAAGTTTGATTTATTTGAAACACCATATACAAACTTTTCCTGCCCAGACCTGAGAGTACAAGGAAGACTCTAGGACACACTAGACATCTAATCAACTTTCTCAAAGATTCATTACTATAGTTCCTCTTTGCTGCCACAAGTTTGTTTTCATCACTATCGATTACCTAAAAAAATGTGGTGAACCACAAGGGTGAGACCCAGTCCCAACAAGAGATATAACATCCAACAACGTTTATTAATTACAAAATTTTTAAGTAATTAAATAGTTAAGAAATTTAATCAGATATAACAAATAAGATCAAAAGTACTGATGATTAACAAAATACACAAAGGAGCAGATAATAACTATCATCATTAGCTAGACTATCATCCTTTATCTTGTTAATAATATAAGTAATTCAGTACCATATGCATATCTAGCATCATGAGCAAGTCTAGTAACATATCATAGCTAACAACATGAGCATGTCTAATTGGTTGAACATATCAACATCATAAGAAGAGATAACAACATAAGCATAACTAGCAGTATATGCATCTCTAGTTACAAAGGCATGGTTAGCATGCTAAAAATAACTAACAACATGAGATAGCTAGCATGATGATTAAAATCAACAGTAGTAGTATAGTTATCAACATAATCATGGCTACTGTATGTACGCATCTACAATCTTAAGCATATCCACAACATAAGTATATCTTCTATCTCTTAATTGCACTAAGCATCATCTTTATGTAAAGATAACAAACAAGGGTTATCATCCAATGTGAAACGTTGTGTATAACCCTAAAAAAATATGTGACACGGCTGTATTACATCTTTTATTATGCCCTGGGGAATTTGAATTGTACCATTCAAAGTCCAACTGACCCTTGCGAAGGGCTATTCAGTTCCATACAAGATCTAGGAGTGTCGGTATCCTAAGATCTCTTCCCCTCGGTCAGTACGAGTAAAAAGGCAGTGACACATCAGTCAAAGATGCCACCATAGCGACATATAGTCAAGATGCTAACCACTAGTCCGCCCTTGGTACTGGTCACGACACTAGAAACCAGGATATTCAAACCCAATCACTGAGGTACAACCACAATTGTCCTCTAATCACATCATGTTATAATCATCGAGACACGACCGTAACCATTCTCAATCACATCAGATGTATGAGGCATGACCATAGCCAACCTCCGCAATCTACATTGTGGATTACAAGGATATATCCTCAACCTTCCACCCCCATATACTCAACAATATGCACTCTGAGTTTCCCTTAGGAATACTCATATCACCAACCAACAAGTTCTGACACTGAAGATGGCTCTATGGCACAAGGCACTATATGATTAGAGTTGCACTTGATTAGTTATGCCAATTGGGTGAATTAAGGATACATCAAACAAGTGGACATACTAACCCTAATTCACTTCTAGCAAGCATATAAATATCAAAACTTTGAAAATATATAAAACATATGAAACATAATTTCTCATCTCATCATTACATGGTACTATTCACTTGCCATTCTTGAGACCACACTAGTCATCATACTATCACAAGATATATATATATTTCTCACAATATCACAAGGTTTCAACCCTTACAACATAAGAGGATTACACCACATTCAGGGCTCAACCATGCCCAAATCTCATTAAGACCATCATACTATCACATGATATAAATTCTTTTTACAATATCACAGGGTATCAACCCTCATCAACACAAGAGGATTACACCTCATTTAGGACTCAACCATGCCTAAAGGTCATTAAGACCATCATACTACTCCCTGCAAGATCGTCATTATCTTTGCATGCCTTATAACAAGGTTCAACAACATCACTTGCATATAATACACCAAATCAACACAATATTGCATTAATGAGCTAGGAGATATTTATAAACAATCATAGCAGGGTTATATTAACATTAAGAACATTTCTTTATTACATCAACATGCAAGGAATCTAGATATGATTAACTCTCATCATATTCATAATGCACATGTTTAGCATAATAAAGTATCAACCATGTGCCTATGATAACCATCAATTAACATATCAAGGTTATGATCATATTAAGGAGGTTATTCCACCATCATTACACCATCATTCCACCATATAAGAATGTTAAACATGAATACTCATCTTTATCTATTTGCATTAGAGTTAGGTTCACAAGATAAGTTATATTAATGTTACTAATCAACACTCATACCCAAACCCTAACTCACGACATCCCCATTGGATCATGGATGCATAAGGTGAAGCATCACCATCACATTCCATACTATTCTCAAGTATGAACCCACACATAAATCAAGGTGTAACCATCAGGTTATAGCATACTAGGGTTTCAACAATAGCAACATAGTACTCCATGCTTGTATTAGTCATTCAAGGACTATTCATACCCAATTACCATCATTTAGTTATATTAAAGCTAGGTATAACAAGATATACCACTTTAGGGTTACATATCGACACAATATGATCATCATCCATTCTATTCATATGAGTGAATAGGTAAGACTACCTTATTAAGGGTAACTCTCCATTTGTTCCATCATTAACCCATATCACCATACCACAATGTCACCTAGAACCATTGGATATTTAAAAGGTAAGACCATTGGTTGTTTACATAAGTAAACACCTTGGATAAACCACCTATGAAGTCCTTGAGTTGTTCTCTAGAAAGAATAACCATTTAACCCTAGACATACCTTGATTAACAACACAAAAAGTTTCATTGAGAGTAGGGTAAAACCCACAATCGACTGTTCATTTAAAACAAGCCATCCATTGTCAACAAGAAAGCTCCTTAAGTTGATCATATAAATGAAACCATCTAAGTCACATTATTAGGACCAACATATTACATTAGCCATCATTACACTTTATTGGAGAAATAAACATTAGATCTTGACCATTGGATCATGTTCATATGTTAAAACCATCAATTACAATATAGGTCCGACAATTGCATCAAGTGACCCAAGAAACCATTGGTCTAAGGCTTAATTGATGCTACAACTACAATGCTTAATTCACCATATGTTGTAGAGACCTGATACACCATAATTAGTGATCATTAAATCACCATAGGTTGTGAGATCAACACTATATTCATTAATCAACATCAAATATTAAGCTAATGTCATCATTGATTGATAACATCGGTAGGGTACTTAATGGTTGATCATTAAACTTCTAGTTGATCCAAAACCTGACCTAAGGGGGTGACCATAGGTTGTCACCATCATATGATACCTTTGATCTTGACCATTAGTTATTATGATGACAACACCATAGAGTTGTTGCAATGGTGCCATCATCAGGTAATGGGTTTATAGAAGAAATCAGCTTTAAACCCTAACATTGACCATTGGTTGATAGGGGCTTAGCACCATAGGTTGTTAAAACAACCTGATACAAGTCATATTATACCTTAAGAATAATTTACACATTATCACATGTTCATCTAGAACTGAAATCGGAACAGGGAACATTATAAAAATCGAAATCCAAGTCAAGCATAGTTTTTTAGTGCATAAATCATCATTTTCAAGCAAGAACATGATCTAGAAAGCTTATGATAAGCAATAAACGTGGAGCAAGTTATAAAAATTTCCTCTAATGAGAAGATGAAACCCCAAACAGAAGAAAAATTGAGCAGGTAGGGTAGAAAATCCAAGGATAAGTTATGAATTCGTCCATCTAGCACCTGTCTTCATCAAATGAGCAAACCCTAAGCATAAGGAGCAAGAAAGGTAGGGTTTTAAAGCTTTAGAGCAATTTATACCATGGAAAAACAAGGTTTCAACCTAGATAAAGGTAGGAGTAAGGATAAAAAATAAATAAATGGAGAAAATAAGGGAATTCTTACTCTTTTAGGTCAAGATCACTAGAAGGAAGCTTTTTCAACCCTAAAATGAAGTCAATTAAAACCCTAGATCCTTTTTCCAAGAAGATCCCCACTTTCTTCTTACTTGGATAGAAAAATTCATAGAAGCACAGAGGAAGAATGAGGTTGGGAGGAGGTAAGTGGTGGAGAGAAAATGGCTCATTTTGGTGCTTAGGGATAAGTATGTGAAACTTTAAGATAAAGAAAAAGAAAAAGTTAAAGTTCTAATATCTATCCAAGTGTCCATGGCCTTAATTTATTAAGAATATACAAGCAAACACAAAAGAAGCTCCCCCACCATATTTATAGACCTGATTAGCTTTCCTTTGTCAAATTTCCTAGCCAATCAAATAATTCATTAGTTGATAGCTACTAAAGGTAGCTCATCCATGAAGGGGTAAACCCTAAAATATCCTTGGAGAAAACACCTTCAAACCAAGGTTTAAATAGGAGCCCCATGGCTCAACAAGATAAATAATGATGAGATAATATCCAAGTAACATAATGAAAGTGATAAATTGCAGAGAAAACCTCTCAATTGGGTAAATTGCAGAAAAGTCCAAAATGTGCATAAAATTGCATAACTTGCTCAAACAATGTCCAAATTGGACCAAATTTGAAACTTAAGCTTGTATTATGATTTAAATGAATATTAAAAGGTTATTTTAGGGTTATAAGAATTAAATTATGATAATAAAGCTAGTTCAACTCATTAAGTAAGTTTAGGGGCCTTACAATAAGAATGAGTTAAAGAACAAATACAACATGTAAATGTGATCATTTTTCCATGACCGTATAATCCATTTGTCACAGATATCTATATTGAAAATGAGGCATGGAATGCCATGCTCTTAACATCCAATCGTACTCCTTGAATTAGACTAGACTACTCGACATAATGCAAGCTCAATATCATATACTGACTTACATGAGCATGGATACTCATTTCATAGTCTCTCTTACCAAGTGGCTGAATATCACCCAAAAGGAGGGATAAATTCCATCTATGCCCCTTATAGTATGCATGTCACAATGTACTCAATCACCACTTTTTTGACAACTTGTAGTGTAGAGCAAGTTACACTAGTGTCAAAGTACACTGAACAACATGTCTTACTCCAATGACTTCACGTCTAAGGATCACAATCACCACTATCACATTGAGGTATGACTCTGACATGTCATAACATGACTTATATGTATCAATCTCAAGGTGGGTCTATCTAGTGAAACTTGTTCTCTAACAAGTACCCATGCATGATATTCAATATCATGACTAAAGAGAGATAGTCATCACTCACCATACAAGCTAGTCTTGTGTATTGTTGTTGTCCTATGATATCCACAATAATAACCAACTAGGTACATAACAAAAATGAGGACTCTAAATATACATATGATCTCATGTTCAAGTCCTCAATCCAAACCATATGCCTTTGAGTTTTTTTTGTTACAACCCCAATTTTTGGGTTCTTTTGGTAAGAAATGTAATTTCTCCTATTAAAGATATTTGAACAAATAATGATATAATTTTTTGTGAATAAATGGATTTCGTTTACAATAGCCTTGTTGGTTGTTTTGTGGGCTTTATTGGCTATTGGGCCCAATAACAAGGAAAATTAATTATTAAAAGAATAATTAAGAAATGGAGAAAAGGAAGATGTAGAAATCTCTAGAAGGCAAAGGAATATACTCCAAGGATGGATTTCGTGCCTTTTTGGTTCTTTGGATTCCAAGGAGTCCAAGTTGCAAAGATAATGCAACAAGAAAGAAAAGATTAATTAAATATTGCCTTATTTCGAAGAAATATGAGATAATGCCAGAAATGAAGAGAGAAGGGAGGGTTTGGTCATGATGAGTAATAATTCGAACCCCACTTGCTTTCTTGGATTAAAAGGAATAGAAATAATGGGAAATAAGAAAATAAGAAAAATAAAATAGGTGAGAAATATGCATAATTGAGTAATATCATACGCCTAAAGAAAAGGCACGTTTTCTTTTATATAATGAGCCCAATTTCAGCAGAGAAGTAGATTAAGCCATTATTAACTTTCCCTTAAAATTTGGGATCAAAATGATAAGCACTTGGAGATTTATGGAATTTTCTAGAAATCCTAAAGTGGCTCGATTATCTTAAATGTCACAATTTGTTTTCTTTTAGAAATATAATGGGTGCGCTCAGGAGACCGTTGGATTGTGATCGGATGGTTTTCCGTCATCTCCTACCTCGGTCTGTTTAGGAAAGTCAGAGCAACCGAGCGAGCAATTTTCTCGCATTGCTCCCTCTCTTCACAGTCCTTGGCTCGGGAAGATTATACTCCCAATCGACTTGGGAGGAAGTATCGGACCTAGTAGACCCTAGTTTTAGGGGTTTTGGAAGGTCATAGAACCTTTCCCCAAAAGTCCCTGGGGAGTCAGACTCCATGGACGCTGACTTGCGGGCCAAGCCTATAAAAGGGATCTGTTCCCTTCGTGATGGGTAGAAAGGTGCAAGGAAACCCGGGTGAGTTTGAGGAACCCTCTGAAAAACTACTAGAGGGGGGTGAATAGAGTTTTTGAATTATTTTAACAATTTATTGAATTCAAACAACCACAATTGAAATTGGAAGAAAGAGACAGGTGTTTAGAGTGGTTCCAACTATAGCAAATACTATAGTTGTCAGTCCACTACCCGGTTGCTTACCCAACCGGGATTTGAAAGTATTTATTTTATTACCTCTCGAGGATTTATACAAAATACAATACTTTCCTTTACACCCTTTGAACAGCCTTCACTTGAAGTAGGTGCACCAACTTTGAGGTAGCCTTCTTTGAAGTAACTCCAAGCTCCCCCTTGAAGTAGCCTTCCTCTCTAGAAGTAACCTCCCGTTGCACCAGCCTTCTGAAGTAGCTCAAAGTCTCCTTCTTCACCAAGAAGATCTTCACCCTCTCCAATCCGCATCCTCCAACCTAGGAGTAGCAAGGAGAGTACAAACAATAATAGGGAACAAGAAAGAAAACGGAAATTACAACTTATCCTTTGTAGCCCAAGGCTTGATTTGCCTAGATCAAGCGTATAGATCTTCTAACCAAGTATGTGAACTTGTGATTGCAGTGGGTAGGAGATACTAACCTATAGGACACGAATTATGAGCTAAGGAATGAAATGGCCAATTGTCACAATGCTCAAATTTCTTACAAACGGATTGCACAAAGTATGCTCAAGGATTTCTCAAGTGTAGCAAGTGTAAACAAGTGAGTTTGAGTGTCCTATGGCTTGTACTATTTATAGGAATGGCCTAAGGATGCTTAAGGACGTTCTAGACAACTTCTAGGGGTTTTCTAAGTGCTTAACTAGCCGTTAGGTACAAAGTTGTTACTTTAACAACGGCTAATTAATTAATTCTGCAGTTGCTGTCAGAGACAATCTCGGTCGAGGAATGGTCGACCGAGACACCTACTCGGTCGAACTTTTATCGACCGACAGGCACTCTGGAACAAGTGATTTGCAACGTCTTTCTCCAACTGCCAACTAACTTGTCTGTTGTGTCTACCTCGACCGAGATTGATCCTGTTTCAATGTTTAAATTTAGGCACTAATTATATGTATGAGTGTGCTTATGTGATCTTATTTGAATGGGATGACTTGTCTAACTGTGATGTTTAGCTAGGGAGAATCTAACGCTTGATTTACATGCAATTCTAAGTACTTGTACATTATATTTTTGTACAAGTTTTTACAATAGTGATTACATTGCATGAAAATATAAATATGTAAGCTTGTGGATTTTCCCTTGTTGCTTTGTCATCCTGCACACTCAAGTAGCTCGTTAGATTAATAAGAATGAAATGTTTGTCATAATCAAAACAAAGGGATTTATAGATGTCCATTTAGCCAACAATCTCCCCCTTTTTGAAGATGACAAACATTTCCAAAATATAAAAATAAAGGAAATATAAACCATATGAGTTTCATACCTTTAGATTACCTTTTGTAGCTTTTCCTCTTGTTTATAAAATGTGTGCTTATTATTCCCCTTGAATTATGGAACATGAAATCCAATTCACTAGGGAATATAGCAACTTTTAATGTAAAGCCAAGAGTTTATTTGTGAAACTCATTGATTGAGTTTTTTTCAAAGTTGTAGTTTTATATTTATTTCTCCCCCTTTGTCATTTCAAAAAGATATCCGTTTAGAAATAAAAACTCCCCCTTAATTAGATGTCCCATCAAATCTAATGAAAAAGATGTCCATTTAAAAGCCAAAATATCACGATGTAAATAAGAGTTTTTGTTTAAGTAGCACAAATATCAAAGAAAACATCTTCCAAAGGAGTGATAAGCAATTGCTTCCTAATTTTGTTAAATTGATCTAGTGGAAGCGGTTTTGTAAAAATATCAGCCAATTGATCTTCCGTATCAACATGATGAAGGGAAACATGATTCTTGGAGATGTGATCCCTTAAAAAATGATGACGGATTTCAATATGTTTAGCTCGGCTGTGTAAAATAGGATTGTGTGCTAAGTTTATAGCGCTTGTGTTGTCACAAAAAATAGGCGTAGATGAAAAAGTAAAACCATAATCGTTTAATACTTGTTGCATATAAAGCACTTGAGCACAACAAGACCCGACTGCCATATATTCAGCTTCAGTTGTAGATAGGGCAACCATATTTTGTTTCTTGCTAAACCAAGATACTAAAGGTCTCCCTAATAAGAAACAACCACCACTAGTACTCTTGCGATCAAGTCGACAACCAGCATAATCCGCATCAGTATAAGCTTTAAAATCCAAGGATTGTCCTTTTAGATACCATAAACCAAAACAAGTAGTACCGGCTAGGTAACGAAGAATTCGTTTAACTGCTAGAAAATGGGAGTGCATAGGTTGTGATTGAAATCGAGCACAAAGACCAACGGGAAACATAATGTCCGGTCTAGAAGCAGTTAAGTAAAGCAAACTACCAATCATGGCTCTATATAAAGAATCATCAATAGGTTCACCATTTTCATCCTTATCAATTTTAGTAGAAGTAGCCATAGGAGTAGTAGCATGTTTGCACTGATCCATCCCAAAACATTTTAAGAGTTCTTTAGTATATTTTTCTTGGCTTATGAATATTCCGGCAGGTGTTTGCTTAATTTGAAAACCAAGAAAGAAAGTTAGTTCACCCATGAGGCTCATTTCAAATTCTTTTTGCATAATATCACTAAATTGTGTGCACAATGAATCATTAGAAGCTCCAAAAATAATGTCATCAACATATATTTGCACAACTAGGAAATCAGATGTATATGTTTTGAAAAATAAAGTAGAATCTGAATTTCCAATAGAAAAACCATTATCAAAAAGATATGTCTTGAGCCTTTCATACCAATTTCTAGGTGCTTGTTTTAAACCATAAAGTGCTTTCTTAAGTTTATAAACATAGTCACCTTTTTCCGGTATTTCAAAACCAGGTGGTTGGGCAACATATACTTCTTCTTGAATGATGCCATTTAGAAATGCACTTTTTTACATCCATTTGGTATAGTTTGATGTTTTTATGTGCAGCAATAGCTAGTAACATTCTAATAGCTTCAAGTCTAGCTACCGATGCATATGTTTCATCAAAATCTATTCCTTCTTGTTGATTATATCCTTGTGCTACTAACCGAGCTTTATTCCTTATTACTTCTCCTGCCTCATTTAGCTTGTTCCTAAAAACCCATTTAGTTCCTATTATGGTTTTATCTTGTGGTTTAGGAACTAAATCCCATACATCATTTTTAGTGAATTGATTCAATTCTTCTTGCATGGCTATTATCCAATAATCATCTTTAAGAGCTTCAGATATCTTTTTAGGTTCAATGATAGAAACAAAGGCCATGTTTGCAACATCTTTGAAAGAAGACCTAGTTTTAACTTTATCATTAGGATCTCCAATAATTAATTCTTGAGGATGATCTTTAATAAGCCTAGGTGTAGGTTGTGGTTCAACTTGGTGATTATTTGTAGTACTTTTCTCACTATTATTTGGTATGGTTAGATTTTCGAATTGATTTGTGAGATCTATGATTTCTAGATTTTCAGATTTGGACTCTTCATGAAAAGAAACATGAATAGATTCCTCAACTTTTCTAGATATAGTGTTATATACTCTAAAAGCTTTGCTAGAGGTGGAATATCCTAAAAAGAATGCTTTGTGTGATTTTGAGTCAAACTTATCTCTATCATCTTTGGTATTTAAGATATAGCATGTGGAGCCAAAGGTATGAAAATAGTCAACTCTAGGTTTCTTAGAATGTATTAGTTCATATGGAGTTTTCTTTAAATGAGAGTGAACAGTTACTCTATTTAGCACATAGCATGCAGTGTTTACAGCTTCAGCCCAAAAGGTTTTGGGTGTGTTATGTTCAAGCATCATAGTTCTAGCCATTTCTTGTAGTGATCGATTTTTCCTTTCAACTATACCATTTTGTTGTGGGGTGCGTGGAGCAGAAAAATTATAAGTGTACCCTTGAGATGTACAAAACTCTTCAAATGTATGATTTTCAAATTCTCCACCATGATCACTTCTAATGGTACATATTTTGCTTTGTAATAGATTTTCAATCTTGGAACAAAATTGTATAAAAACATGAATAGTATCATCTTTAGTTGCAATAAAGTGTACCCATGTGTATCTACTATAATCATCAACAATAACAAAACAGTATCTTTTACCACCAATAGATTGTGTCCTCATGGGTCCAAATAAATCCATATGAATTAATTCTAAGGATCTACTGGTGCTAAGTACATGTTTTGGTTTAAACGAGGTTTTGGTTTGCTTTCCCATTGTGCATGGTTCACAGTTTTCAACTTGATCAAAAGATAAAGTAGGCAATCCACGAACAAGATCATATTTCACTAACTTTTTAATAACATGTGAACTAGCATGTCCTAGCTTTTTATGCCATACTTGTAAGGTATTGTCATTTTCAAGCAAGCATTTTCCCACTACTGATTTCATAGAGTTAGGTTTAAGAATATAAAGATTTCCAACTCTATTTCCTTCATAAACAACATTTGTAGTGTTTTCTATCAATAACTTGCAGCAAGTTTTGTTAAATAACACATCATAACAACTATCACATAATTGACTAACACTTATCAAATTATGGTGCAAACCATCAACGAGTAGAACATTCTTTATTTCGAGGTTTGTACCAACATTACCTATTCCAACGATTTTGCCCTTACCATTGTCTCCAAAGGTGACTGTTCCACTTTTCTTTTCTTCAAAAGTTTGGAATGCATCCTTGTTTCCGGTCATATGTTTGGAACATCCACTGTCAACCACCCATTCCTGCATTAAAATGTAGATTTTAGTACCCATGTGATGGTCCGATATGGTTAGAATCATTTAAGTACAAATTTGTATAAAAGTTCTGAATCAGAAGTCCAGTCGGTCGACAATTGTTCGACCGATATATGTCTCGGTCGACAATTTGTCGATCGAGAAGATTACTGTATTATAAAACCAGAAAACACAGAAATGTAGCTCGGTTGAACAATTTTCGACCGAAATAATTGCTGTAAATTTTGATATGTTACAGACATTTGGTCGGTCGACAATACTTCGACCGATTAATGGTTCGGTCGACAATACTTCGACCGACTAAGTTTATGTTTCAGTACAATAATGCAGAAAATTAACAATAAGCATAAAATCTTTTGTTTAGTTGAGATAAGACAATATAAATAGCAAGATGAAGCTTTTTGGTCATATCTCAACTAAATTCTATTTGACTCTACTAAGTTTGAGGTTTTGGGACCCAAACTAATTCGGAATCCTTAGTTTTATAAGGGCATGAAAAGGAATAGTGTCCAAGACGTAAACAAAAATGGCAAGTAATAGAGTCAACTTCATTTCTCTTTCTAGCCATTGTGTTCTTGGGTACAAACATAGTTTGAGTTCTTTTGGGTTGATTTTTCTTTGGAGCATATCCCAAACCTTTTCTTCCGTTGAAAACAGTACCAATGCTTAGAATGTTATCAAGTATATCTTTTCTTCTTAACTCATGAAGTTCTCTTTGCAGCTGAGCAATATCATTCATTTTCTTGTGTAAATCTTTTCTTGCTTGATCTAAATCAGATATCAATGAATCTCTTTCTTTTATAACATTGTCATAGTCTAGATGGTTACACAAAATAGGTTGAGTCTGAAAATCTTTTAGTTTAGCTAACAAGTCAGTCTTTTCTTTAGAAAGAAGATCAACATTTGTTTCTAGAGTGAGTAGCTTTCTAGTGCAATCATCCAAAGATGTTTTTAAAGACAAATTCTCAAGATCAATGTTATTCTTTTCAGAAGAAAGATTATCTAATTTAGCAATTTGTTCATCATTTGATTTGATAACCTTCTTTAGTTTCTTCTTGACATTAACATACTTATCATGAATTTCTTGTAGACTAGTGACTAACTCTTCTTTAGAAAGATCAAGTAGGCTTACCTCTTGAGAGTTTTCATCATCTTCTCTTGCCATTAGACAATCCACGGTTTCTTCTCCGTTTTCACTGTCACTTGATTCGTCTCATGCAGCTTTATAGGTTTTTTCTCCCTTCTTCTTGTGTGAGCTTTTCTTTCCTTTCTTTGCTTTAGGACATTCATTCTTGAAATGCCCTTTCTTCCCACATTCAAAGCACCTAGGAGGGGTAGAAGAAGAGCTGGAAATTTTGTTAGATTTAAATCTTTTGTATTTCTTACCATTTACTATCAAGGCTTCTTCTTCCTCTTCTTCACTTGACTCCTCACTTTCTTGTGTGACAGCCTTTGAAGCTTTTAGAGCCACATCCTTCTTCTTTCCTTGCTGAAGTTCACGTGCTCTTCTTTCTTCCTCTTCTAGGGTTGCTTCATGAGCTTCTAAGTTGCCAATAAGTTGCTTCATTTTCAGTCGAGTGAGGTCGTTTGCTTCTTCAATGGCTGTCACCTTTGGCTTATATTTTGGAGGAAGTGAACGAAGGATCTTTGATACCTGATCTTCTTCAGCAATAGGTTTTCCTAAAGCACTTAAACCATTAACAATAGTAGAGAATTTTGCAAACATTTCACTAATTGATTCATTAGTATCCATACGAAAGTGTTCAAATTTTTGTTTAAACATGCTAATCTTGGAATTTTTGACTTGGACTGTACCTTCATAGGTTATGGATAGTCTATGCCAAATATCATAGGCTGTTTCACAATTAGATATTCTATTAAATTCTCCTACCGAAATAGAACAATATAAAATGCTTACAGCTTTTGCATTCATTTGGGCCAGTTTTACCGTATTTGCATCCCATTCTACAAATTGAGTTTGAGGGAGCTCGTATGGAGTTGACACCATTCTCCATAAGTCCCAATTGATGCCTTGGAAGTAGAACTGCATCCTTCTTTTCCAATATTGATAGTTTGTTCCATCGAACGCTGGAGGCCTAGCAACAAGTGTCCCTTCGAGGTTGAGGTTGTTGAGCACTCCATCACCCATTTCTTCAAGACCTTGTTAGGGTTCCTTGAAGCCTGCTCTGATACCAATTGAAAAACTACTAGAGGGGGGGGGTGAATAGAGTTTTTGAATTATTTTAACAATTTATTGAATTCAAACAACCACAATTGAAATTGGAAGAAAGAGACAAGTGTTTAGAGTGGTTCCAACTATAGCAAATACTATAGTTGTCAGTCCACTACCCGGTTGCTTACCCAACCGGGATTTGAAAGTATTTATTTTATTACCTCTCGAGGATTTATACAAAATACAATACTTTCCTTTACACCCTTTGAACAGCCTTCACTTGAAGTAGGTGCACCAACTTTGAGGTAGCCTTCTTTGAAGTAACTCCAAGCTCCCCCTTGAAGTAGCCTTCCTCTCTAGAAGTAACCTCCCGTTGCACCAGCCTTCTGAAGTAGCTCAAAGTCTCCTTCTTCGCCAAGAAGATCTTCACCCTCTCCAATCCGCAACCTCCAATCTAGGAGTAGCAAGGAGAGTACAAACAATAATAGGGAACAAGAAAGAAAACAGAAATTACAACTTATCCTTTGTAGCCCAAGGCTTGATTTGCCTAGATCAAGCGTATAGATCTCCTAACCAAGTATGTGAACTTGTGATTGCAGTGGGTAGGAGATACTAGCCTATAGGACACGAATTATGAGCTAAGGAATGAAATGGCCAATTGTCACAATGCTCAAATTGCTTACAAATGGATTGCACAAAGTATGCTCAAGGATTTCTCAAGTGTAGCAAGTGTAAACAAGTGAGTTTGAGTGTCCTATGGCTTGTCCTATTTATAGGAATGGCCTAAGGATGCTTAAGGACGTTCTAGACAACTTCTAGGGGTTTTCTAAGTGCTTAACTAGCCGTTAGGTACAAAGTTGTTGCTTTAACAACGGCTAATTAATTAATTCTGCAGTTGCTGTCAGAGACAATCTCGGTCGAGGAATGGTCAACCGAGACACCTACTCGGTCGAACTTTTGTCGACCGACAGGCACTCTGGAACAAGTGATTTGCAACGTCTTTCTCCAACTGCCAACTAACTTGTCTGTTGTGTCTAACGGCTACTTTGGATCTTTCTCGGTCGAGGAGTTTGTCGACCGAGAGTGTCTCGGTCGAGGAGTTTGTCGACCAAGATTGATCCTGTTTCAATGTTTCAATTTAGGCACTAATTATATGTATGAGTGTGCTTATGTGATCTTATTTGAATGGGATGACTTGTCTAACTGTGATGTTTAGCTAGGGAGAATCTAACACTTGATTTACATGCAATTCTAAGTACTTGTACATTATATTTTTGTACAAGTTTTTACAATAGTGATTACATTGCATGAAAATATAAATATGTAAGCTTGTGGATTTTCCCTTGTTGCTTTGTCATCCTGCACACTCAAGTAGCTCGTTAGATTAATAAGAATGAAATGTTTGTCATAATAAAAACAAAGGGATTTATAGATGTCCATTTAGCCAACACCCTCGTCTTCCCCCAATTCACCCTGCATGCTGCATATGGACGTCCAATCTATTCTTTCCCTAGCAATGATAGAGGGCTCATGGTCTGTGAGGAATCAACCACTAGTTCTCCTGATAGAATTGAAGGCTCCAATAACTTCGACAAGTCCAGCCAAAGGTGCCCATGGAGACGACTGCGTCAGCCCATCGCTAGAACAGAGAGTCAAGAATGGAGTTGACCGGGAGCAGGTGTTGTTCTGCGCATGGAGTTCATCGCGAGGTTGAAGAAGAAAGGAGGAAAAGACCTCCTTATCCCTGGAACTGGTGAATGAAGGTAAGGGAAAAACTGTCTTTCGCAACTTAAAAATATAAAGTGAGGCACATGGATCCTAGGCCGTTGGATCCTGCGTGGTGCTAGGGACCATGGATCGGGCGGCCACTGATTTTCTAGAATTAACGAATAAATGAGGAAAATGACTTTTCTTTGCAAAATTCATAGAATCTACTAGGAAACTCTAATGAGAATAGTTTATACATGAAAGTTGCTTAGAAAAATACGAGGAACACATTAAATTGGTTTGAGAACCTGATTTCATGCCTATTTGCAAAAGTACATTAATTTGATTAAAAGTGTGGTTAGAAACCCTAATTTGAGGGTAAAGGATGAATCTTTGAGGTTTAAGGGGTTAACTTGGGAAGTATTAACCTATTGAATATTAAAGTAAAGTTGTAATTCATTTTACATGAAAAGCTAATTTATTTAGGGTTCCTTGTGCATAAATGAGCATTAATGGGCCTTGAAACCCTAATGTCAGTAATTATGATTCATAATGGCTTTATTTGTTTAAATTCATGTATTAAGCTGAAATATGATGGTTCTAAGCTAATTCGAGTGTAAATGTTCTTAATTGTGGATAAATACCCTTAATATGGTAATTAGGGTTTTTAATGAATAAAGGTGGAATTAGTGATGAATAGAATTCATGAAAGATAAGTTGATGATAATTAGACCTAATGATCGTGTCATGCCTTAAAAGGATAAAAGTGGTAGCTTTAATGAAAAAGAGGCATAAGAGACTTAAGGAACTTTCTATTGTGCCCTTAATCTGAGATTAGGGTAATATGTTGTTAAAAGGTAACCTTGATATCTTTGTGGAGAATAGACGAAATAATTAGGGTTTGTGAATAATTGTATAAAATTAGGGTTTAAAATAGTATAATTGAAGAGAAACCTTAATTGCAATGGAAATCCTAAAAGTGGACTAGAAACCTTAGGAAGCGAGCTAGGTTTAATAGATCATGATGACATGATTAATGATAGAAAAATTGGATGCCTTTTTCACGATCAACTTGTGTATACTTGCTTGATTTCTTGATTGGCTGAGTTATTTTTGCACTCAAGTCAACTTGACAGGTATGTGGTTAATTATGGTTAATCGCTTTAGTTTCGCGAAGGTTTTCCAGATGAATTGATCGCATGGATTGAAATTAACCAGTTTGAATGCTCATAACTACAAATTATAAATTCATTACAATTATCATAATTAAAAATAAAGTGTGTACTCTCACACCTACATGCCACCCTGATGGATGATGCAAAAAGGTCAAGCCCAGGAGGAAAGACCAATGGGCACCATGAGAGGTGACCCTAGACACCAATCTCGGGAATGAGAAGGTGGTCTATGTTGCATGACTAAAGGGAACCACGAGAGGTGACCCTAGGCACCAAGCTCGGGATTGAGAAGGTGGCCTTAAGTCAAACCCTAAAGAGGGTATTCCGGGGTTAGGGCAAAAGCGGTGGAGATTGACACATTGAAAATGTAAATTGACTTGTTAATTACCTTGGTTGTGATAATTAGTTTGTTAGCCATATTTGTGAACTTTTAGTTGTCCCCACATACCGGCATATTCTTATATGCTGACCGTTGTTTTTTTTTTGTCGGTGTTTTAGGTACAACCCTGAAATGAACAAACAATAAAGTGACACTTTGTGAAAATAATAAATAAAGTGCTAGGAGGATTAGATAGAATAATTCAAGCTGTGGATAAATAGATTCCCAAAGTTTTAAAAGGTATGAAAATTTTTATTTTATACCCAATTTTAGTTTAGTTGGTAGAATTTCTTAATTATTATTGATTAATTGTCGAACCTTTGATCCGGTTTATTGGGATAACGGCTCTGACTTCTTGGTCTCCCTTAAGTGGGGGTTACCGGGAGGTGGGGTCATTACATTTGGTATCAGAGCATAGGTTCCTCATTTAGTCCTTAATAGTTATTAAATTTTACAAACTCTGTAGAACCCAAGGGAGTTATTAGAGAATTTTCTAAAAGACAGAGGTGTCTAGAAAAGGATCACGTCCAGGGGATGGCAAGATTTTCCTCAGCATTGCTAGTCAGAATACGAGGACTCCTGGATTAGTGTGACTGCCTGGCCAATGTATTAGGATTTGACTCGAAATAAGATACCTTTAGGACTCTCTCATCTTATTCATCCCATCTCAACTCAAATGCTGTTAAGGACCTTAAGGATTAGGGTTTTCTCTCTATTCCTCACCTTCCTGAGGGATGGGTAAGGTTAATAAGAATTAAGGAATCCTCCACCAAAATTAATGAAAACCATGTAAATAAGATGTCATGGACATAAGATTAATAGGTTAAGCGTAAACTAAAGAATAGATACATGCTTAGGTTGTATGACATGAGTTGTCATTACCCTCAGGTGAGACCTTAGGTTAGACCTTCTTGTCAGGAGGATGAGTAGAGAGAGCTGGTCCTCGAGGTAGAGATCTCCATTGCAAGTAGAGACCTGGCACATCGTCTGAGGATGATGTTAATCCTAACCCTAAAGTGAAGGTTAGAGAGAGAGAGAGACGACATGATGAGTTAAAGGTCATGGTAAACCAGGTGTTTGGATAGACATGCCTTGGATGCCATATGAGCCATGAGAGGTTGGATGACCGAGTACCTTGGAGACCCAACCCTGGGAAAGGGTCATGCATGTTAGAGTGAAGGATAACACCTTCTTTGATGGGGTTAGAGAAATACCTATAAAAACCCCATGAGCTATATGAGCATGGCATAGTAGGCACCCAGAGTACAGCAGTAGTGTGAACAGTAGATTGAAACCCTGGCCAAGGGAGTATGTTGGATAGCTAATGAGATAAGCATAAAGGGCTAAGGATAACTTTGAGCAAACATAAGTTCGAACATAGGCTTCACCCACGTAGAAGTATGCTTGTGAGCTTGATCCATCTTCATGAAGAGAGAACCTTTAGTATAAGGATGGTTGTGGAGTTAGCTCTAGAGAGAGAGAATGGGACCCCAAGAAAGAAGGTCGGAAGCCTAGACTCCGAGATATGAGGAAAAGTGGGGAGTTGAGGATGATGCGACCTAAGTGGATGTTTGTGGTTTGCTTCATACTTGATCCCTGGAGGCTGATGATGTCTTGGTTTCCATGAGAGGAACCACACCCTAGAGAGAGGATGACTCTGCTGGTACCTCTGGACCTATGGTAGGGATGAGAAGAAGAGTTCCTTAGACCTAGAGAGGTTTAATAACAGGTTGTGAGGCCTTATACCTTGTTGGTTGTCCTTGAGGGGGATCACTCTGAAGTGTTGCTCGAGTAGAAGGATGACAGGAAGAGCATGTCATACCTTGTACATGTTTGGATCGTGGGTAAAAGGTTGAGTAGACAGTTGGACATCAGGGTTCCTAGGCCTGAGAGGGGAAGTGGTGTACCTGATGCTCATGACAACGTTTGAGTTTCTATAGATTCGAGCATGGTACTCCTCATGTTTAGAGGAAAAGGAAACCCCTTAAGTTAAGGTATGTTTGATGAACCCCTCACAACTAAGTTGATGACATGGGAAGGTATGATCTTGATCCAATGTTGAGGAATGAGAAAAAGTAGGACCTAGCATGGTTTAGTAGGTGGTCTACTTGTGCCTTAGTAGCTTGCCAAGGTTAAGCATGCTCAGGAGGATGCAAACCCTAGACATAAGGACGTTTGTGACCTTGTTGTCAAGAGTTGTAGTTTCCTCCCATCCTGGGAGAGGGACCCTTTGGTAGGGTGTATACCAGTTTTGTGGGTTTTCAGGAAACCTAAAGAGGTCCCATAGGATCTTGAGAAGCTAAGTGAGAAGTACATTGTATGAGAATGAACCTGTAAGACCCATAGATAATCATCTCTAAGTGCATGTGGATGCGTTACCATGGAGGTAACAAGTATGGGGCCTGACCAAGGTAGGCAGGTTGCCATGACCCCTATGAAAGGATGAAAGTCAGCCCATGAATGTAGGGAGAGAGATGGTGAAGGCTTGGGTAAGGTTCTAAGTTGGATATCCCAAAGTCTATCCTAGGGTCAGGTAGGGATAAGACCGATGGAAGTGGGAGTTGCCTAATTCCCTAGTTGCACATGACCATAGGGTCGGGAGGTAACAACTATCATTGTCTGAGGGCCATGGGTTAGGAGATTGATCACCTTCATGAACTCATGGGACCCAAAGGGCAGATGAGTAGGGCACTCTCTGGATGCATGAGGGAAGAGGGATGACCCCAAAAGCGCTGACATCCTATAGACCTAGAGGAGATGACCAAGGATTGGGTGGTGGCCTAAATAGGATCAAAACTAGATTTCCATGGAAGTAACTTTGATATCAAGATGATTGTGATGTAGAGGCATAAGTTGCACGTTTCAACTTAGATTTGAAGGTGTACTGGCAAGGTGGGATGTACCATCTATACTCTTGGAAAAGGAAGAACTCTGTGTTTGGACGGACGCCAAATGCTTATTTCCTCTTGTTATGGGAGTGAGAGATAGGACAATACGCATGCCATACACCAATGATAAAGATGATGTGAGTTGGAATGTTGTTATGAGGTATGAGGACAGAGATAATAACATACCCTTGTGGAGTGAATGATACATGGATGGTTTACAAGCACTATGAGTATTAAGGTAGTCATCTGGTGAGGATGTTTTGTCATGAGCTATGAGTTATCAAAACCAATAGGATGAGCTCAGAGTTTCTTGATGAAGATAGACTTAGAGTTTGATATGAGACGATAAGTGGAATACACGGAAGTGTATGCCTTCAAACATTACTTAACACCTAAGGATGTGAAGTGGTAATGGATGCTCTGGTTGAGATGTAGCTGCCTAGTATAGCTAGAGGATAGATGAGGCTGTTAGGTTAGCCTTAAGTTTGAGAAAGAAGATATGTTTGGCTAACACTCAGATGTAACGAGATATGTTGAAAAAGTTAGTGGTTGTTTGGTTAGCCAGCCTAGGCCTTGATGCGATAAAAGGGTGGTTGTAGAACCTCAGATGCAGTTCTTTGGATAAGAAGGTGATGAAACCCCGACTAGAGTGGTTTAGGGTTTTTGAGGAATCAATCTTGAGGAATCATGATATACAAGAAATCATGATCACCATACACCATGGTACTATGAAGATAATAAGTGACAACAGTACATGGGAGGCTTAAGATGAAGTTGCACATGGCTTGTTGCCATGCAAGCCAGGAGGTGAAGAGCAAACACCAGTAACCCAATGAGATGATATAGAATAAAAAGAGTCCCCGAGAGGGAATTCACCACTATGAATGCTGTGGTAAGTCTCCCCTAGACCAAGGAAGGTCAAGATACAATATGGGTTATGGTAGATTGCCTTACTAGATGACATGTGAAAGAAAGAGTACTGTCAAGGGACATATTGGGTAGAACTGCACATGAGAGAGATGGTTCAACTACACCATGATGCGAGTTTAAAAGTTCTTGAGTATAACCCAAAAGTTCACTTCCATAAGGTGGAAGTGGGTACATGAAGAACTCGATGTTAGTACCCCTTTATCACCCTAGCTAATGGTTAGTATGATCCAGACTAGACAATATGATGAGAGCATGTGTGCTCATTCAGGGTGATACCTAGAGACAGTTCTTGTCCTCTGGAAGATGTGATGATAACCACCATAGCCTATATCGGGAAGTAAAGAATCTCTGTAAGGGAGGTTGTGTCGGTCACCTCTTCATTGAGATGATGTTGGTGAAGGGGCCTCGTGAAGGTCAGAACAGAACTACAGTGTGTGTAGATGAAGTCACTTTGATCGTGCAATGGCTAAAAGAGAGCCCAGAGGTGACATGAGTCATGAGCTGATGTAAAGTAGACTGACATGCAGTTCACTGTGGGAAAGTATGTGATGTGAAAATCCGACCCCTCTAAGTTACAATTGAGGAAGATGAGTTCTCGATATATGGGTCCATTTGAGATGGATGGTGGAGATGGTTGTGTTTAGTCTTACCCCTCAGGATAACATGATGATTTACATGAGTCCGATCTAGAACACTATGTGAGGTACCCAAGCCATGTGCTGAGCCCTGAGCCCATTCAACTTTTTGAGAGGCTGAAAAGTCCTGAGTCACCTACGAGGGTACAATATACCAAGGTAAGAAAGAATTCAGATGAAAGAATATGAGATGATGAAGGTTCTTGGGAAATTTCATGGAAAGGGTAAGGTCACACGGGAGCCATGATGGACCTAAGGTAGGCTTATCCTGTTTGTTTGAGTGCCTATTGGAATTTTGAGGGCAAAATTCCTATAAGAGGAGAAGGATGTTACAACCCCAATTTTTGGGTTCTTTTGGTAAGAAATGTAATTTCTCCTATTAAAGATATTTGAACAAATAATGATATAAATGTTGTGAATAAATGTATTTCGTTTACAATAGCCTTGTTGGTTGTTTTGTGGGCTTTATTGGCTATTGGGCCCAATAACAAGGAAATTCAATTATTAAAAGAATAATTAATAAATGGAGAAAAGGAAGACGTAGAAATCTCTAGAAGGCAAAGGAATATCATCCAAGGATGGATTTCGTGCCTTTTTGGTTCCTTGGATTCCAAGGAGTCCAAGTTGCAAAGATAATGGAACAAGAAAGAGAAAAGATTAATTAAATATTGCCTTATTTAGAAGAAATATGAGATAATGCTAGAAATGAAGAGAGAAGGAAGGGTTTGGTCATGATGAGTAATAATTCGAACCCCACTTGCTTTCTTGGATTAAAAGGAATAGAAATAATGGGAAATAAGAAAACAAGAAAGAGAAATAGGTGAGAAATATGCATAATTGAGTAATATCTTACACCTAAAGGAAAAGCATGTTTTCTTTTAGATAATGAGCCCAATTTCGGCAGAGAAGTAGATTAATGCATTATTAACTTTCCCTTAAAATTTGGGATCAAAATGATAAGTGGTTGGAGAGTTATGGATTTTTCTAGAAATCCTAAAGTGGCTCTATTATCTTAAATGTCACAATTTTTGTCTTTTAGAAATATAATGGGCACGCTCAGGAGACCGTTGGATTGTGATCAGATGGTTTTCCGTCATCTCCTACCTCGGTCTGTTTAGGAAAGTCAGAGCAACCGAGTGAGCAATTTTCTCGCATTTCTCCCTCTCTTCACAGTCCTTGGCTAGGGAAGATTATACTCCCAATCGACTTGGGAGGAAGTATCAGACCTTGTAGACCCCGGTTTTGGGGGTTTTGGAAGGTCATAGAACCTTTCCCCAAAAGTCCCTGGGGAGTCAGACTCCATGGACGCTGACTTGCGGGCCAAGCCTATAAAAGGGATCTATCCCCTTTGCAATGGGTAGAAAGGTGCGAGGAAACCCGGGTGAGTTTGAGGAACCCTCCTCTTCCCCCAATTCAGCAGGCTGCATATGGCCATCCACTCTATTCTTTCCCTAGCAACGATGGAGGGCTTGTGGTCTATGAGGAATCAACCACCAGTTCTCCAAATAGAAGGCTCCAATGACTTTGGCAACTCCGGCCGAAGGTGCCCATGGAGACGACTGCGTCAGCCCATCGCTAGAATAGAGAGTCAACAATGGAGTTGACCGAGAGCAGGTGTTGTTCTGCATGCAGAGTTCATCGTGAGGTTAAAGAAGAAAGGAGGAAAAGACCTCCTTGTCACTGGCGCTGGTGAATGAAGGCAAGGGAAAAATCATCTTTCACAACTTAAAAATCTAAAGTGAGGCACATGGATCCTAGGCCGTTGGATCCTGCATGGTCCTGGGGACCATGGATCGGGCGGCCACTGATTTTCTAGAATTAACGAATAAATGAGGAAGATGACTTTGCTTTGCAAAATTCATAGAATCTGCTAGGAAACTCTAATGAGAATAGTTTATACATGAAAGTTGCTTAGAAAAATACGAGGAACACATTAAAATTGGTTTGAGAACTTGATTTCATACCTATTTGCAAAAGCACATTAATTTGATTAAAAGTGTGGTTAGAAACCCTAATTGAGGGTAAAGGATGAATCTTTGAGGTTTAAGGGGTTAACTTGGGAAGTATTAACCTATTGAATATTAAAGTAAAGTTGTAATTCATTATACATGAAAAGTTAATTTATTTAGGGTTCCTTGTGCATAAATGAGCATTAATGGGCCTTGAAACCCTAATGTCAGTAATTATGATTCATAATGGCTTTAATTGTTTAAATTCATGTATTAAGCTGAAATATGATGGTTCTAAGATAATTTGAGTGTAAAAGTTCTTAATTGTGGATAAATACCCTTAATATGGTAATTACGATTTTTAATGAATAAAGGTGGAATTAGTGATGAATAGAATTCATGAAAGATAAGTTGATGATAATTAGACCTAATGATCGTGTCATGCCTTAAAAGGATAAAAGTGGTAGCTTTAATGAAAAAGAGGCATAATAGACTTAATGAACTTTCTATTGTGCCCTTAATCTAAGATTAGGGTAATATGTTGTTAAAAGGTAACCTTGATATCTTTGTGGAGAATAGATGAAATATTATAGTTTGTGAATAATTGTATAAAATTAGGGTTTAAAATAGTATAAATGAAGAGAAACATTAATTGTAATGGAAATCCTAAAAGTGGACTAGAAACCCTATGAAGCGAGCTAGGTTTAATAGATCATGATGACATGATTAATGATAGAAAAATTGGATGCCTTTTTCAAGATCAACTTGTGCATGCTTGATTTCTTGATTGGTTGAGTTATTTCTGCATTCAAGTCAACTTGACATGTATGTGGTTAATTATGGTTAATCACTTTAGTTTCCCAAACGTTTTCTGGATGAATTGATCGCATTGATTGCAATTAACCAGTTTGAATGCTCATAACTGCAAATTATAAAGTCACTACGATTATCACAACTAAAAATAAAGTGTGTACTCTCGCACCTACACGCCACCCTAATGGATGATGCAAAAAGGTCAAGCCCAAGAGGGAAGACCAGTGGGCACCATGAGAGGTGACCCCAGACGCCAAGCTCGGGAATGAGAAGGTGGTCTATGTTGCATGACTAAAGGGCACCATGAGGGGTGACCCTAGGCACCAAGCTCGGGATTGAAAATGTTGCCTTAAGCCAAACCCTAAAGAGGGTACTACGGGGTTAGGGCAAAAGCGGTGGAGATTGACACATTGAAAATGTAAATTGACTTGTTAATTACCTTGGTTGTGATAATTAGTTTGTTAGCCATATTTGTGAACTTTTGGTTGTCCCCACATACCGACATATTCTTATATGGTGACTGTTGTTTTTTTGTCCGCGTTTTAGGTACAACCCTGAAATGAACAAATAGTAAAGTGACACTCTGTGAAAATAAGAAATAAAGTACAAGGAGGATTAGATAGAATAATTCAAGCTGTGAATAGATAGATTCCCAAAGTTTTAAAAGGTATGCAAAATTTTATTTTATACCCAATTTCAGTTTAGTTGGTAGAATTTCTTAATTATTATTGATTAATTGTCAAACCTTTGATCCGATTTATTGGGATAATGGTCTGACCTCTTGGTCTCCCTTAAGTGGGGGTTACCGGGAGGCGGGGTCGTTACAACATTCTTGGGATATTATTAAGTTTATTCATCATCTCAATACTAATATAGGCACAATAAGTTTAATTGACCTTTTTAAATAATAAAATCAAGTACAAAATATCCCTTTTATATTCATCATATGATGGTTCTCATGGAATATAAAAAATAGTCTTCCACTTGCACTAGAGCTAATCACTCATGTATGAACCTAAGTCCAATAGATCTAACATGAGCATAATGTTTCTATTTTGAAAGTTCTTTAGTTAGAGGGTCATCAATGTTTCCTTAAGTTGGTACTCTGCAAAGTTTTATATCTCCTCAATGTATGACCTTACATACAATATGGTATCGCCTCAGTATGTTCTTAGAGCATTGATACGGTCTAGATTCCTTAGCTTGGACACTATCTCCATTGTTTTTGTAGTAAAGATTTACTATGTCTTCAATGGTTGAGGTCACCTAAGTTCATAAAGAACTTCTTGATCCATACTGCTTCCTTTGCTACATTGAAGGCAACAATATACTTTGCCTCTATTATAGAATCATCCACGATCTATTGCTTGGAAATTTTCCAACTTATAGTTTCATTATTCAAGAAAAACACAAATCTGGATTATAGTCTTTAGTTGCCATTGTCAGTTTAGAAGCGTGTGTTAGTGTAACCTTTTACAACTAACTCTTCCTCATCACCATAATTTAGGAATTGATCCTTAGTTATTCTCAAGTACTTGAGGATGTTATTTACAACTATCCTATGACTACCACATGGATCTGACTGGTCTCACTCGTCGTGCTCAAGGTATATAAGACATCTAGGCACAAACATATCATTACATACATGATACAACCAATTAACGAGGCATAAAGAATCTTACTCATGCATGCTCACTCTTTCAAAGATATGGGATATTGAGTTCTATAGATACTTATTCCATGATACATGGGTAAGTTTCCTCTCTTATAATTATGAACGCTAGACCTTTTTAGCACTTTGTCAATGTACGTACTTTGGCTTTGGTCAATAAACCTTCTAGATCTATCTCTATCAATTTTAATTCTTAGAATATTCTTCTCCTAAGTCATTTATGGAGATGGTATTTCTCAGCCATGTTTTAACCAATTATAGGTTAGGTATGCCATTTCCCATCAATATTTGTTATCGACATACAATTGAGAAATGCAATGATAATCCCACTAACTTTCTTGTAAAAATAAGGTTCATCTTCATTTTAGATAGAGACAAAATGTTTGACTGTCTTATCAAAATGAAGTTTCCAATTACGATATGATTTCTTCAATTCATAGATTAACCTTTTTTGCTTACAAACTTTATTGGCTTCATTTGGAGTGATAAAACCTTCATGTTGTGTCATGTAAACATCCTCTAAAATTTTCTCGTTAAGAAAAGTAGTATTAACATCCATTTTCCAAATCTCATAGCCATAATATGTTGCAATGACAAGTATGATCCTAACGGATTTAACCATAGCACTTGGTAAAAAATCCATCAAAGTCTGCACCTTGAAATTATATTAATCCTTTTGCAACCAATCTACCTTTGTAGGTTTGTACATTACCATCCATTCCAATCTTCTTCTTGAAGACCCATTTTCACCCTATGGGTTTTACCCATTCAAGTTGATCCACCTAGGTCCATACTGTATTAATATTCATGAAGCCCATCTCAGATCTCATGGACTCAAGCAATTTCTCAGAATCCTTACTAGACTCATTGTAGGTAGTTGGCTCATCATCTTCAATGGCCAACACATCCTCTTCTTGAGTCACGAGAAAGTCATATCTCTTTGGCTCAAGACATGCCCTACTAGACCTTCGAGGTTCCTGTGCTACCGAAGGGACTTGAGATTATGCAACAATATGTGGTTCCTCTTGTTCCTTATCTACCTCCATAGATTCAATGTTATCTTGTTGGTCTTAAACTTCTTTATGTTCTATTTCCCCCATTTGTTCCTCCAAAAGTAATCTATTTTTTTTGAGAAATATATGTTATCTGGCAACAAACACTTTGTTTTTAGGTGGAATATAGAAGTAGTAACACTTAGTTTCTTTATTATATCCAATAAAATTACATTGATCTAATTTGGGTCCAAGATTTTCATAGAATATTTTCTTAACATAAGCTTAACATACCCACATTGTCATGAAATACATATTGGGACATTTCACATTCCATATCTCTATGGTATTTTCAACAGATTTGGGTACTTGGTTATGTGTAAATGCAACAATTTTAAGAGCATAATCCCAAAAGGAAATAATAAAATCAACTAAATTCATCATCGATCGTACCATGTCTAACATGGTGAGATTCCTTCTTTCAAACACACCACTATGTTGTGATGTTCAAAGTTAAGTCCATTGTGATACTATACCATCTCAATTTGATCAAAGTGCTATAATTCTTTTTCCAAATGTGTATTTTGTACTTCATTCATGAGTTCCTTGAACTCTTCAAAGGATTTAGATTTGTGTTCATAAGATGCACGTCCAAATATATTGAAGTCATTAGTGAAGATTATGTAGTATTGATATTCACCTCTAGAACTTGTCCTAAAAGGTCCACATAGATAAGTATGTATGAATCTTAATATGTCACTCCCTCTCTCACTATTTCCAATGAAATGTTCTTTTGTCATCTTGCCCAATAATCAATATTCACATATCTCTATTGATTCAATATAAAAAAAGTCAAAACAACCATCTTTACGGAGTCTAGAAATGCACTTCTCATTTACTTGCCATAGACAACAATGGCAAAGATAAGTTTTGTTTGAGTCATTGAATTTTAAATTCTTGGATGTGTCTCAAGATTTAATACGAAATACCACAAGACAGAGGGTATATGCCATAAAAGGTATCATCTTTAGAAATGGAAATATGACAATCCTTTATTAGAAACTCAAAAACATTCTTGTCCAAACAAGATATAGAAATAATATTTCCATCAGGTGCATAATAATAGTTCTCCAATTCTATTACAAGTCTACTGGGCAATGACAAACAATATATGCCTAACGTAGTTACAACAACTCTTGATCGATTTCCAACATGTAGTTCCACCTCCTCTTTGTTCAGAGGTGTACTTCTTTTAAAATCCTACATATTTGAGTATGTGTAAAATCCACATCCAGTATCAAATACCCATGATGAAGAAGTAGATAGTTTATTTCAGTAACATATATATAAAGTGGATATGAATATCCCATGCTTCTTGTTCTTTAGTTTCTCAAGGTAGAGAGGGAGATTTCTCTTCCAACAGACATCCTAGTGACTATAGTGACAATTTCCTCTCTTAGCCACTCATCCTTTTGCTTTAAGTATAGACGACTTTTATTGAGTTTTGGAAACTTTGTTTTCTTTGCCTTTGGACTTGGATTTTCTTTTTCCTTTGGTGACCATCAACATTGATTTGGTATTGTCTTTTATTTGCCTCTCAATAGTTCTCAACATGCCAAGTAGCTCAGTCAATGGATCATTAAAACTTTTCATGTTGTAATTCATGACAAATTTCTTATACAAATCTGGTGATGATTACATGATTGCATTTCTGGCCAACTCTTGACTTAGAGGAGATCTCAGTGTTATAAGACTTTCCATATATCCGAATAATTTGAATGCATAGGGTCCAACTGGATCACCTGCTGCCATTTATACTTATTCAAGGTCTTAGATCATGCCTCTCTTACCTTGATTTTTCTTCATACATGTTCTTGAGATGTCTTGTCATCTCAAAAATATCCATGTTCTCATGTTTCTCCCGAAGCTCATGATCCATTGAGCAAAGCATTAGGCATTTGATGTCTACATCATTTTCAGAATACTTCTTGTAAGTAACTCTTTCCACTCTAGGTGCAATAGGAGCTGGTTCATTAGGTATTGTTGTGTCTAGGACATATAACTATTCTCATATGTGAGAAAAATTCTCAACGTCCTTAACCATGCACTAAAGTTATTCCCATTTAGTTTTTCTTGCTGAAGGAAAAGTTATAGTGAAACATATTGTTGCTAGTGTTCACCATTGATCTAATAGAAAATATTTTTCATGAGTCAATTGAATTAAATATTAATTTGATTGACAAAATTAGTTAGGATTTCTATTAGTTACACTCTCACTATTTTATTTAAATTAATAGCCTTTGATATTAATTTAGAAGATTACAACAAGCATTCCTCTAGTGACCCAAGATCCAAAATAATCAAGTTATTTCTTATCCAACACCGACACACATAACAATATATTAATATAGGTAACAACTATCAATTGTATCATATGCAATTTTTGGATAGATGGTTACAAAACGTTGTGTCCATAATCATCATATGAATTATATGCCATCTTTATGCCTTTAGGTGCTTGATCCCATTAAGACTACCTACTCAAATCCAACCCAAGGCCAGTACAATAAGTATACACCCTGCTTGTTGATCCATCGTCCATTTTGATCACAAACCCTCTAAAGACCATCCTCTTCAATGTGATCTCTTGATTACCTCCTCCTCTCCGCTATGGCCACCAATGTTTTCACACCGTCCTACTGTAACTGCCAAATTAAAATTTAAATGGGATGAATAGAGATAGGCACAACATGCAAGCCATATACATATTACATCAATTTTGATTGAAATCAAAATGGAGATATTACATGCTTCAGATCATACCACAATGATCTAATTACTACACCCACATTTACCAAATAAAATAAATTTTAAAGCCGTATCATAAGTATATATAATACAATTCATATTATATACGATATTAAGTGATTATTGATACAAGATTGCATGTTTATTCATCCAATGAATTGTTTGCGACTCAAAACCTAAATTAGCATTAGAATCATATGATGTGTGCTCTTATAGCTATGTTGGGTTTTAGGAAAGGGGTGAAGTCGAATAGAAAAAATTTATTTCCTTTCTACCCAAGCTGTTGGATTTGTTGTAGCTACAAAACATCAATGTATAAGATACAATAGAGGTTATAAAGGTGATAACTTTGTGCACACTACTCTTTTAACAAGTATATGCATCTTATGTTAATGAATAAATAAAAGACTTAGATCTATATATAGTTCTACCACCAAATAATTTGGATATATTACCAATAGATCCAGATTGTCCACCAAGCAACAATTTGTTGTCATCTTATAGAACGTGTTCTCCCATCCTCTACTTTGTCCACACAGATGAGGGAGAATGTGGTGCACCAACTTGGCCACCAAGTCAAAGAGGAACAAGAGTTGTCAATGTGTTAGGCATCCTAGAACTCCCTTTCTTCTCCTATCTTGAAGAAGCCTTAGGATTTCTTTTTATTTCTCTAAGAGAGATGTGATGACCAACTTGTCTCACAAGCTATGTCAAAAAGATATTTCAAACCCATTGGGAGGTGGCCCCTTTATATAGGAGCATCATGATCATGTCAAAACATAATACCAATCCATTTCCTAATTACAATCCAAAACATAGTTCAATGTTGGAAACTTGGCCTAGATTTTTGACCGCCCAATCACATTTTAGGATTGTCCGATCTCAGTCCTTGATGCCCAGTCTTAGAAGATGATTGGCCAAACATGAAGGTTCAGATCTAGATCTAAAATTTGAGACTTTCTCTATTGAGTTGTGATCTTCAGACCGCCAAATTACTTTGGAAAACTCAATCATTGAATTGGCAATTAATAGATCTATTAACTTGATCATCTGATTAACTGATCATACAATATGGTTTCCCGATCAGAGGGCTAATCAACCTATTTTATGATTCCGAATTATTCTAATCATATATTTGATTGTGAACTTCAATTCCCTCATGCTTCCTTATGTGTGTGACCTAGTAGGTTCATAATTAAGTTGGTAGTGATGTTCAAACACAAGAAAATATTGGTGTCTATCCACACATCATTGCTACCCAATAAATAAGAATGAGTTGTAGACCAAATATAATGAGTAAAAGTGATCAATGTTGATGTGACCATATAATCCCTTTATCATAAATATCTAGATTGAAAATGAGGCTTGGAATGTCATCCTCTTGACATCCAATCTTGTTCTTTGAACTAGACCAGACTATTCAAGATAATGTGATCTCAATATCATATATTTACTCACATGAGAATGGAGATTTATTTTATAGTATCTCTTATCAAGTGTCAAGGGATATCACCCTAAAGGAGGGATAAATTCCATCTACATCACTCACAATATGCCCTATTTGTCATAATGTACCCAATCACCACTTTTTTGGCAACTTGTATTTCAGAGCATGTTGCTCTAGTGTCAAAATGCACATAATGGCATGTGTTATTCCAGTGACTTCATGTCTAAGGATCACAATCACCACTATCACATTTATGTATGACTCTTACATGTCATAACATGACTTCCACGTGTCAATTTCAAGGTGGGTCTATCCAGTGCAACTTGTTCTCTAACTAGTACCCATGCATCTAATTCTCTTGAAGAAGTTTTGAAAGCTCACTAGACTCTATATTAGTGACTAAAGTACAAAGTGTTCCTCTCTCTCTTGTGATCAAATGAGAGGTAGACTAAATGAGGCCACATGAATTCCCCATGGTATTTACCCCACCAAGTACACTTGGATCTCGATCTCTCGGGGTAGGGACAGGGGTCAGGACTTTGGGACCTTGGTGGATAAGCTCGAAACTACCACGGAAAACTTGGTGGGGAACTCCATTTGTGTTACTTGGAGGTTGGTCCTCATTAAGACATTCCTTATTGCCAAGTTCAACTTTTGGTGCAGACAAACCAAGCTTCCCCTGTTCATTATCGATAAGGTCAGGTGTATCCTTGGCGGTTTTCTGTGGGGTGGGAAGTCCCATGGAGTAGTGTGGTCCACCATATATAGACCCCTGGACCAAGTGGTATAGGCATTCATGATCCCCTCATGCTTGCTGTAAGGGCTTCCTTCCAATGCATCGACAACTTCCTCATGAACTCATCTTGTTCGTAGAGTAGCCGGATGATGCAACACTATGGCAACTCTTTGGACACATCGGTCCAACTGGGATGATATGTGACTTAGAGAAGAATGGTTCATAGATGGAAACTTGTGGTAGGGTCCTATAATCTATTAGGTTTCTCCCAGTGGGTGAGATTGGTGGATAAACCTTGGGCATCCAATGTGTGGTCCACCTATTCTGTGGGTGGCACTCCTGTGGAAGAAAATGCATACTCCTAAATGGAGTTGCTTTTTGTAAGGGGGAGGACGAATCCCATGGGAAGCTATTTTTTGTCCCATCACCAAATATCTTTGGACCAGTATGGCCCTCAAATGTGGATGGGGGGGTTACCACCCACTGGTATGGATAATTCTCTTGTATGGATCCTTAATGAGAGAATAGAGAACCTTGCGATGTGATGTTTTGTTAGACTTGGCATTGCTGCCATTTCTAGTCTGGACTATCAAGAAAGGAATAGTAGACTTCATGGTGGGAATGAGAAAGATATGTACAATTTCTCTGACGAGCTTGTTGAGAGACTCTCTTATGTTTGTAAGGCCACAACTAATATCTATAAAGGTTTGAACCTACATGTGAGATTACAATGGGTTTTTTGGTAGTTAACCCACCCTCTATACAATATAGGTCTCCTTATACCTCTTTTTGATGATAGTAATATTTTTCCTGATCCAAAAAAGTACCCATTCATATGAGTGGATATCCACTATCATGACTAAAAAGACATAGTCATCACTCACCATACAAGATAGTCTTGTGTATTATTATTGTCTTATACTATCCATAATAACAACCAACTAGGGGAATAACAAGAATGACAACTCTTGTAAATGAATTGATTAGTAATAATAAAGGAAATCTTCCAATTTATTCTGTTATTTAGTTATGAGGTAATGATGTAACACGATAAATGTCTAAAGAATGATATTACTCAATGATGTATGTCTTCGGTTGAGGACCTGAATGATAAGATCATACAAATGTTAAGAGTACATGCATTCTTGTTATGTCCCCAGTCGGATGTTATTGTGGAAGGATAATAGACAAAAATAGCACTTAAGACTAGAGTGTGTGTTGGTTGATGACAAAATCTCATTAGTCATGACATGTGATATCAAACCAAGAACATAGATACTTGTTAGAGAACAATGTATCAGATAGACCCACCTTGAGAGTGACACATGAAAACTATAATTGGTAGTCAGATTCATCTCTCATAAGATGGTGGTGATTGTGGTTTTTAAACCTGAAGTCACTACACTCATTATATGTCATTCGGTGTGTTTAGACATCATCCACCGTGATCCTGAATAAGGGTTGCCATAAAGGTGGTGCTTGGGTGTACTGTGATACATGGGGATGACTATGAGTGATGTAGACGAGATTTGACCCTCCTACAGGAGTTTGATATCCTGGGCACTTGATAAGCAAGACTGAGAAATGCATGGCCATGGTGATGTGAGCCAATATGTGATATTGTGCTTACACATATCTCAAACAGTTTGCTCTAGTTCAAGGAATATGGATTGATTGTCAAAGAGGATGATGATTCCATGCCTCGAGTTCAATTCAAATATCTGTGACAAAGGAACTATACAATTGTTGTAACACCAATCACAGATGATAGTTAAGTTGTTCTCCAACTTCTCTAATTACTTGGGTAGCAATGAAGTCTTGCTCAATACCAATCATTGTATGTAAAATCATAATATGATTATGAATATCATTGCCAACGTAATGTGGAACCTACCGGGTCAGACACATGATGTGATTGGAATACGAGTATAATTGTGGATGTGATTGGAAATGTTTCAAATAAAATTGATTACTAAATGTTTAGATAATCTATTATAATATTAGAATACAATATAAGTTGATACGTTAAAGTGTTTAAGCCAATTAATTAGATTCTATTGTTAAGTTGGCTGGCTGATCCAGAGCGATTAACTAGATGTGAATAATGGAAATAAGTTAATCAATTAGTGTGATTAATTGGTTAATTAAGTGATTCCTGAATATTCTTTTAATCATGCACAAGCAGCTTGTTTTAACGAACCCGTAGTCCTTTTTATTTCTCAAGGATTTTAGAAAATCCTTCTTCCTTTCTTTGCTATTAATAGGGGCATGACGACCAAATTTTGGGTAACACATGTACTTAGACGCCTGGGGTTAAACTCTTGTACGTAAACCCTACCTATCATCATCCCCAAGCTAGAAAGAAGGAGATAAAATGACGCTAGTACATCGTCAAGCAGAAGGCTTCTCCTTCCAGCTAGCTTACAAAGCACGAAGTGGAGTTCCAGTCTGTCCGTGTGGACAAAGTAGGGATTCATACATTGATTTTCCTGCATTCGGTGGATGACTGAGGACCGTCTGTGCACACTGGGAGTGACACACATCGCTGCACCAAGGGACATCACCAAACTTGCTTCGGGATAAGGTATATCCATGAACCCTCCTTTGGAATACACTATTGTTGACGAGATCCTTGAGTAGGGTATGTGGAGAAATTTTTATTACTTCTAATACGTGTAACGACTGTCATCAAACCGACAACCAAATCATTACTAATTAAGCAAAATTATCATAAATAGTGGATTAACAAAAATCACTAAAATTTAAAACCATTTTTACAAGGAGATCCTTTTCCATAAAACTCTTACTGAAAGATCCAAAACTCATACATATCATGATTTACATTGTACAACATTGTCTCATCTCATCTCGAGGACAACATATAAAAGTAGCTCTATCAAAACACATACTAGAGCAACATAAAACCTCGAGGCATACAAGCCAAAATCTCAGATCGTTCATGAAACCATTACGAACTGACCTGAGAGTACAAAGACAACACATATGACTTCTATCTACAAGACACGACAGACAGTACACTCAACCTAAGCTATCACTGCTGCCTCAGTTGTTGTTCCACCTCTGTAGTAAGGTCTCCACCGCCTTGTATACGTGCACCTAAAAATTATGGATCCAACGGGGTGACATAATTGTCCCAGTGAGAGATATAACTCTCCGCCGACCATATTATTATTGCAGATAAACATTATAAAACTGAGCATAGGTTCTTTTATATTAACATACATGATTAATCACTGTATGAATAGAATAAGATAAACTCCTTTATTAAGGAGAACATTACATCTACCCATGGTAGAGTTATAAATCATCTATCTGCTTTGCAAAGAATGTAAATGAACATAAATAACATCTATCATAAGATATATAACTGAATTGCACATCAAACAATGTTTTCTATAACCGATCCTTAAGCAAATATGGTACGCGGCTGAACATATTTTACAATCACACTTATGCCCTGAGGAGATGAAGCATAACCCATTCATCCCCAAGCGACCACAAACTTCTCACAAGTCGGTACCATACAAGGTCAATGGGAGAGCCGGTTACCATGATCTCACTTTTCTCGATCAGTACGAGACCACTTAGGCTTAGCACGACATCTTGTGTCAGCTGCAAAATAGCTATGCCAGGGTACGTAGGAATCCTCTCTTAGAGCTACAACGTCAACTGTGCTCTCTTAGGGGAACATCTACAATAACAGTCCCCAATTATTGAGTTATGGCCACTTAGGCACCATACTCTGAGCCATGGTCACATATGCACCATGCTCTGAGCCACGGGTTAGTTCACCGTGATCTACTGAGACATTTTTATGAAATTACCGAGTCATGGTCACTTAGGCACCATGCCCCCACATATTAAAAAATATGCATTCCGGGTTATGCCGCGGGGAACCCGTTTCACCATTCAGCAAATTCTGACACTGAAGGATCTATGGTCAGGGCAATGTTTTATGGTTTCTAGTGATATATTACGTGCATTACAACATTCTTTTAGCATCAAACAAGTTATCATTATTAATCACAACAAATGTTACAAAGAAAGTGTAATACATCTATCATGTACTTTTCAAGTCTTTAAAACACATTTAGATACTTGGTACTTGGGATATCAGTCCCTCATCACATTACTGGGAATCCTCATCCCTTCACATCATTATCACCATGATTACCGGATCTGGGTATTCAAACCCCTAGATCATTACATAGCATTATTACCTCTGTAATAGGTAACTATTACCTCCTGGTCCTCAGACCAAGGTATTCATTTTACTTGTTGTACACGTATTTCACATAGTTCATGTAATGACCCCACCTCCCAGTAACCCCCAATTAAGGGAGACCAAGAGGTCAGAGCCATTATCCCATTTAACAGGATCAAAGGTTCGACAAATAATCAATAACAATCATCAGATTCTACCAACTAAACTGAAAGGATGTAAAAATAATCTTTGCATACCTTTTTCAAAAACATAGATATCTACTTCTATCCACATCTGGAGTCGATTCTAACTAATCTTCCTTTGTACTTTAACTCTTATTTAATTCCACATATGCCACTTTACTATTTGTCCTTTTCTTTCTTGTACCTGAAACCCCGACAAACAAAACGTCGGTCAGCATATGGAAAAATGCGTGTATGTGGGGACAACCAAAAGTTCACAAATATGGCTAACAATTTATTTATCTCAGTCAAGGTAATTAACAAGTCAATTTACATTTTCAATGTGTCAATCTCCACCGCTTTTGCCCTAACCCTGGAATACCCTCTCTAGGGTTTGACTTAAGGCCACCTTCTCAATCCCGAGCCTGGTGCCTGGGGTCACCTCTCATGGTGCCCATTAGTCATGCAACATAGACCACCTTTTCATTCCCGAGCTTGGTGTCTGGGGTCACCTCTCATGGTGCCCATTGGTTTTCCCTCCTGGGCTTGACCTTTTTGCATCATCCATCAGGGTGGCATGTAGGTGCAAGAATACACATTTATATTACAAGTGTGACAATCATAGTGACTTTATAATTTGCAAGAATGAACATCCAATTGATAGGTTGCATTCAATGTGATTAATCATTCGGGAAACTCTTTGGAAAACTAATGCGATTAACCATAATTAACCACATACCTGTCAAGCTGACTTGATTGTAGAAATAATTCAACCAATTAAGTAACCAGGTAAGCACACACCGAGTTGATCCTGAAATAGGCATCCAATTTCCTATTATTGATCATGCCATCAAGATCTATTAAACCTAGCTCGCTTCCTAGTGTTTCTAGTTCACTTTTTGGGTTTCCATTACGATTAGGGTTCCTCTTCATTATTACTCTTTTAGTCCCTAATTTTATACAATACTCACAAACCCTAATTATCTCATCTATTCTTCACAAAAGATGTTAAGGTTAACATATTACCTTAATTTCAGATAAAAGGCACAATTAACCATCATTAAGCCCATTATGCCTCTTTTACTTTAAAACTACCATTTTATCCTTTTTAATTCATGACAAGATTATTAGGCCTAATTTTCATCTTTGGTTCCTTCCGGAATAACAACTCATAGTTCATTATGATTTAGTTCACATCTGAACTCTACTTATCATTAATTCCATCTTTATCTAATAGAAAACCATATTAAGGGTATTTATCTATAATTAGGAACTTTTATACTCGAAATAGATTAGAGCCATCATATCTCAATTTTAATCATGAATTTGAACAATTAAATCTATTAAGAGTCACATTTACTCATATTAGGGTTTCAAGGCCCATTAAAGCTTGTTCATGTACATGGAAATCCAAATTAAACCAATTACATGCAAAGTTCATCCTTTTTGTTCTTAATGTACCTCTTTATGATTAATAGGTTAATAGAAACTTTAATCATCCATAAAACCCTACTTAATACATTAATCATCTCAAAATAGGGTTTCTAAATGCTTAATCATTCTCATATGGGGTAAAAATCCTAAATCATGCAAGAAACATCTAGATCAAGTTCAAGTTCTTCATTAACTATTCAACAGGTTGCAATTACATAATTTCATCAACTAAGCAACATGAACTTAACCAATATGCTCAATTAGGGTTTCTTGATCTAATACATAATCACTTTTCATTAGATTAACACACTTTTGCAAGTAGGAACATATTCGAGTTGTCAAACCAATTTTATTACGTTCCTCGTATTTTTCTAAGCAACTTTCATTTTTTAACTTTATTCATTGGAGCTTCCTATCGAATGTTATGATTTTCGCAAGAAAAGACATTAATCTTGAATTATCTGTTATTTTAGAAAAACGTTGGCCATCCGATCCTTGGTCCACTGGACCACGAGAAATCCAATGGTCCACAGAAACACACCTAACTTGCGATTCAAGGAAGAAAAAGGCAATTATGCCCTAACATGGCTGCGTTCCGCTCAGGGGCAGTGAGGTCTTTTTGTCAGCCTGCTTCTTCAACCTCACGAGCCCACCCTCTCTCGCGATGTAGCTCTAGGCAGCGGTCAACCGCGACATTGACCTCACGAGTTCCTCCGCCCCAGTAGCCAGAGAAGGTCCCCACCGCTCCTCCCAAGTCCACCGAAACTGTTGGTGCCCTTGGCTTCGTTGGATTTCACAGGAGATGATGGGGCGGAGAAGCTTTTCTCTGATAAGAAGCAACTTGGATTCGGAAGTGGAGATCTTGATCCATCTCGCAATTGACCCCGCACACCCGCTAACCTCTCCCATCCAAACTCAAAGGAAAGCTCTGGGCTTTCGTAGAGGGTCTAAGACCTCTATTTATACTTGCCCATGGCGGAAAGGTTCCTGGAGATTGGGCGAATTTCCGAGAAGCCACAAACCTAGGTGAAATCTAGGGTGGGTGCGGTCGGCTCGATCTCCCGGATCCCTTGGAAGTGTTTCCATAAGTGCTTGTGCTTTTATCATCAAGGGAATCGCCCTTGAGAACCCTGGTCTCCTGATCCTACTTTCCTAACCTGTCGTGAGCTAGGAGATGAAGGGGTCATCGTTGGATCTGAATCCAACGGCCCACAATGTGTGTGATAGGCGCATGGGCTGGGCCCAAGATTCCTATTTCAAATAAAAATCAATGATTATTCTTTCATTTTAAGAAAATTCTTAAAATCAATAACTCTCTCCTCGTTTATCCTTTTTCTATAAACTTTTAGGAGAAAGTCTATTATGACTTAATCTACCCCTCTGCCAAATTTGGGTTCATTATCTAAAAGAAAACGTACCTTTTCTTTAGGTGCAAGATATCACTTAATTATATATATTTCTCACCTATTTTCTCTTTTCTTTGCCGTTAAATTATTATTCTAAGTTCCTTGAACCTCAAGGAACCTTAATGGCTCGAAATCCCATCTTAGGAATATCCCTTAGCCTTTTACTTACCTTTTATCCATTATTTCTCATTATCTTATTTATTTCTTATCAAAATATCTCTTTACGAGGGTTTCTCTTTATCTCTCTTTTTATTTTCCTTTTTGGAATTCCTTTTAACATTAGAAACCTTATTGATACGAAAATACCTCAAAGATAAATCAATTATACCTCTTTCCACTTATTTTCTACAATTTATCATTGTTTTCAATTTCTTTCTTAATAAAGAAATATTTAATTGATCTTTTCTTTTCTAGTGGCATTATCTTTGCAAATTTGGACTCCTTGGAACCCAAGGAACCCAAGAGGCACGAAATCCAACTTTGGATTATAATATTTTGACTTCTAGAGGTTTCTACATCTTTCTTTTCTCCAATTCTCAATTATTCATTTACTAATTGAATTTCCTTGTTATTGGACCCAATAGCCAATCAAGCCCACAAAGCAACCAACAAAGCTATTGTAAACGAAACTCATTTATTCAAAACAAATTATATCATTATTTATTCCAATATTTTTAATATGAGATATTACATTTCTCACCAAATTAACCCAAAAGTTGGGGTTGTAACATCCTTCCCCTCTTATAGGAATTTTGCCCTCAAAATTCCACCAGGCATACAAACAAACAGGATAAGCCTTTCTTATGTCCATCAGGGCTCCCATGTGGCTTCACCCTTTCCATGGTGCTTCCCAAGAACCTTCATCATCTCATATTCTTCCATCTGAGTTCTTTCTTACCTTGGTATATCGTACCCTCATAGGTGACTCAGGACATTTCATCCTTTCAAAAGATGAATAGGTTCAGGGCTCAACACATGGCTTAGGTACCTCACATAGTGCTCTAGATTGGACTCATGGAACACATTATACAACATGTTATCCTGAGGGGTAAGGCTAAACACAGCCATCTCCACCAATCCATCTCAAATGGACCCATATATCGGGGACTCAGTTTTCTCAACTGTAGATTAGAGGGGTTGGATTTTCACATCACATACTCTCCCACAGTGAACTGCATGTCATTATTGCTTTGCATCAGCTCACGACTCCTGTCGCCTCTAGGCTCTCTTTCAGTCATTGCACGATCAAAGTGACTTCATCTGCACACATTGTGGTTCTTTTCTGACCTTCGCAGGGCCCCTTCACCAACATCATCTCGATGAAGTGGTGACCGACACAACCTCCCTTACAGAGCTTCTTTACATCCTGATACTGGCTATGGTGGTTATCATCACATCTTCTAGAAGACAAGAATTGTCTCCATGTATCACCCTGAATGAGCACCCATGCTCTCATCAGACCCCCCAGTCTAGATCATACTAACCATTAGTTAGGGGCGATGAACTGTACTAACATCGAGTTCTTAATACACCTACTTCCACCGCATGGAAGTGAATCTTTAGATTAAACTCAAGAACTCGCATCATGGTGTAGTTGAACCATATCTCTCTCTCTCATGTAGTTCAATCAGATCTGTCCCTTGACAATACTCTTTCTTATTCATGTCATGTAGGTAAGGCGATCTACCATAACCCATATTGTATGTTGACCTTCCTTGGTCTAGGAGAGACTTACCACAATCATCCATAATGATGAGCTCCCATTCCCTCTCGGGAACTCTTTATCCTCTATAACAATACACTGGGTTACTGGCATTCTTCCTTCACCTCCTGGCTTGCATGGCGACGAGATACATGCATCTTTGTATACTTTTCATCTTAGGCATCCAAGTACTACTGTCACTTACTATCTTCGTAGTACCATGGTGTATGGCAATCCTAAAATCATGATTTCCTGTATGTCATGATTCCTCAAAATTGATTCCTCAGAAACCCTAAACCACTCTAGTCAGGGTTTCATCACCTTCTTTTCCAGAGAAGTGCATCTGAGGTTCTACAACCATCCTTTTATTGCATCAAGGCCTAGGTTGGCTTAACCAAACAACTAATAACTTGTTCATCCATTATTGTTACATATGAGTGTTAGCCAAACTTATCTCTTTTCCAATTGAGGGCTAGCCTATCAACCTCTTCTAGACTCCATCTAAACTAGGCAGCTGTATCTCATCCAGAGCATCCATTACCACTTCACATCCTTAGGTGTTAGGTAATGTTGAAGACATACACCTCCATGTATTCCACCCATTACCTCATCTCAGCTATAAGTCTATCTTCATCAAGTAACTCTGAGCCCATTCTCTTTATTTTCGAACTCAACCTTGTATGACTCACATATCATGATAACAACATCATCAGAAGATGACTACCTTATTCCTCAATGTTTGTAAACCATCCATGTATCATGCGCTCCACCAGGGTATGTTATCATCTCTTTCCTCATACCTCATGGCAACGTTCAAACTCACATCACCTTTTATCCTTGGTGTATGGCATGTGTATTGTCCTATCTCTCACTCCCATAACAAGAGGAAATAAGCATTTGGCTGCAGTCCAAATACAGAGTTCTTCTTGTTCTAAGAGTAGAGATGGTACATCCCACCTTACCAGTACACCTTTAAATCTAAGTTGAAACGTGCCACATATGTCTCTACATCACAAACATCTCGATGGAAAACTGGTTTCGAACCTACTTGGGTCCACACACATTCCTTGGTCATCTCCTCTAGGTCTATAGGGTGCCGGCACTTTTGGGGTCATCCCTCTTCCCTCATGCATCCAGAGAGTTCCCTACTCATCTGCCCTTTGGGTCCCATGAGTTCATGAAGGTGATCAATCTCCTAACCCATGGCCCTCAGGCAATGATATCTGTTACCTCCCGACCCTATGGTCATGTGAAACTAGGGAATTAGGAAACTCCTACTTCCATCGGTCTTATCCCTACCTGACCCTAGGATAGACTTAGGATTCTATTATAGTACATGTTCAACTTAGAACCTTACCCAAGCCTTCATCAACTCTCTCTCTGCATTCATGGGCTGACTTTCATTCTTTCATAAGGGTCATGGCAACCTGCCTACCTTGGTCAGGCCCCATACCGGTTACCTCTATGGTAACACATCCACATGCACTTAGAGATGGTTATCTATGGGTCTACATGTTCATTCTCATACCATGTACTTTTCACTTAGCTTCTCCAGATCCTATGAGACCTCCTTAGGTTTCCTGAAAACCCACAAAAATGGTATACACCCTACCAAAGGGTCCCTCTCCCAGGATGGGAGGAAACTACAACTCTTGACAACAAGGTCACAAACATCCTTAGGGTTTAGGGTTTACATCCACATGAGCATGCTTAACTCCAGCAAGCTACTAAGGCACAAGCAGACCACCTGCTAAACCATGCTAAGTCATGCTTATTCTCATTCCTCATAATTGGACCAAGAACATACCTCCCCATGTCACCAACTTAGCTGTGAGGGTTCATCAAACATACCTTTGACTCAAGGGTTTTCCCTTTCCTCTAATCATGAGGAGTACCATGCTCGATTCTATAGAAACTCAAATCTCATCATGAGCATCATGTAAACCACTTCCCCTCTTAGGCCTAGGAACCCTAGGTTCACTTTTGGGTGTCCAATTGCATGCTCAACCTCTTAACCACATATCAAGTATGTATAAGGCATGTCATGCACTTCCTATCATCCTTCTGCTTGATCCACACTTCAAAGTGGAGTCCCCCACAAGGACAACCAACAAGGTATAAGGCCTCACAACTTGTTACTAAACCTCTCCATGTCTAAGGAACTCTTCTTTTCATCTATACCATAGGTACAAGGGTACCAACAAACTTATCCTATCTCTAGGGTTTGGTTCCTCTCATGGTAACCAAGACATCATCAGCCTCCAGGGATCAAGCATGAGGTAACCACAAACATCCACTTAGGTCGCATCATCCTTAACTCCCCACTTTTCCTCATATCTCGAAGTCTAGGCTTCCTTCCTTTCTTGGGTCCTGCTCTCTCTCTCAAGAGCTAACTCCACAACCAGCCTTATACTAAAGGCCCTCTCTCCAAGATCAAGCTCACAAGCATACCTCTACGTGGATGAAGCCTATGTTCAAACTTATGTTTGCTCAAGGTTATCCCTAGCCCTTTATGCTTATCTCATCAGTGATCCAGCATACTCCCTTGGCCAGGGTTTCAACCTACTGCTCACACTACTGACGTATTCTGGGTGCCTACTATGCCATGCTCATATAAGCTCATGGGGTTTCTATAGGTTCTTCTCTAACCTCATCACGACCCTTCCCAAGGTTGGTTCGCCAAAGGTACTTGGTCCTCCAACCTCTCATGGCTCATATGGCATCCAAGGCATGTCTATCCAAACACCTGGTCTACCATGACATCTCTCTCTGTAACCTTCACTTAAGGTTAGGATTAACATCATCCTCAGAGGATGTGATGGGTGTCTACTTGTAATGGAGATCTCTTCCTCCAAGACTAACTCTCTTTACTTATCCTCCGGACAAGAAGGTCTAGCCTCAGGTCTCTCTTGAGGGCATGGCAACTTATGTCAGACGACCTAAGCATGCATCTATCCTTTTACGCTTAATCTACTAAGCTTATGTCCATGACATCTTATTTACATGCTTTTTATTAATTTGGTGGAGGATTCCTTAAACCTTATCAACCTTACCCATACCTTAAGAGGGTGAGGAAAAGAGAGAAAACCCTAATCCTTATAATCCTTAACTGCATTTGAGTTGAGAAGGGATGAACAAGATGAGAGAGTCCTAAAGGTATCTTATTTCGAGTCAAATCCTGAGACTTTGGCCAGGTAGTCACTCTAATCCAGGAGTCCTCATATTTCGACTAGCGGTGTAGAGGAAAATCTTGCCAGCCCCCAGACGTGATCCTTTTCTAGACACCTCTGTCTTTCAAAAATTCCTCTAATAACTCCCTTGGGTTCTATAGAGTTTGTAAAATTTAATAATTATTACAGATTAAATGAGGAACCTATGCTCTGATACCAAATGTAACGACCCCACCTCCCAGTAACCCCCAATTAAGGGAGACCAAGAGGTCAAAGCCATTACCCCATTTAACATGATCAAAGGTTCGACAAATAATCAATAACAATTATCAAATTCTACCAACTAAAATGAAAGGCTGTAAAAATAAAACTTTGCATACCCTTTTCAAAAACTTGGATATCTACATCTATCCACATCTGGAGTCTATTCTAACTAATCCTCCTTTGTACTTTAACTCTTATTTAATTCCACATATGCCACTTTACTGTTTGTCCTTTTCTTTCTTGTACCTAAAACGCCGACAAACAAAATGTCGGTCAGCATATCAAAATATGCCAGTATGCGGGGACAACCAAAAGTTCACAAATATGGCTAACAATTTATTTATCTCAATCAAGGTAATTAACAAGTCAATTTACGTTTTCAATGTGTCAATCTCCACCGCTTTTTCCCTAACCCTGAAATACCATCTCTAGGGTTTGACTTAAGGCCACCTTCTCAATCCTGAGCTTGGTGCCTAGGGTCACCTCTCAAGGTGCCCATTAGTCATGCAACATAGACCACCTTCTCACACTACAAAAAAAGTATGATTTAGCTACAATTATTTTGACTACATGTATCACATTTGTAGTTGAAGACTACTTTTCCTTACAAATTTTAAATTTGTAAATAATACAAATGTAGTTGATTGTAATAGCTACAAAATGACTACAAATACTAATATGTGGCATACTAATACCCCTTTTGGTCTTTCCCCCCACCCCCGCTCTAATGCTCAGGAACATTTGAAAATTTTAAAATTTCCGCGCCGAATCTTATTTCCCTATGGCGCCAGTCATCCCAAATTCACACAACACCCAACTTATCCACTCTCCTCCCCCAATTACTCTTGGTCTCTCATCCATTGATCAAAACTACATCCTTTCCGACTAGTTCCTCCGCCCTATCTTCCTCTGCGGCAGTCCACCCCGATAGCAACCCCTCCTAGGATCATGTTCTCTCCCTCTCACACTCTTCTCTTTCCGTCACAGCTCTTGAATACAATCACCAGTGCGCCGAGGATCCCGACGACATCGTTGAAGAACGGCAACAACATGGAGATGACTGTCGTCAGCACGACAAACGCCGTGCGCCATGTGAGGCGGAACATGTTGAGCTTGAACCCACACACAAAAAATTCTTTGTTGATGAACCCAACATCAGGCCACCTGGACACGACGTATTTCTCGATGAACGCAAACAGAGGCTGGAAGAACACCTGGTAGGCTCCAACGAGGTGGATAACGATAGAAGCATTGGCAATATCAAGTAGCTAGCCAGTAAGTGTTATAGAACCCAAACCCAGTGAGTAAGTTTCCCGTCTCCTCACCTCTTCCAAAATATGTCCTGGAGGATATCCAAAATCAAGGTGTTGGACGGATGATGCCCAACAAGGAAACAAAATAAAGAAGAGAATCCTTTTGTGCTCAAGCACATGGGTTGAAGTTTGCACATTTTGTGCTCCTTCTTCCCCAACTTATAGCGAGGTTACATCCTATCCCTATTCTAACGTTCATTGTTTACCTGGCTTATACTTGTATTTAACATCCTGACAACTCATGTTATGCCATCCACTGAGAAGGTTGGAACGAACAGAAACTTTTCTCTATCTTTTATGTACGAGAAGCAAATCAAGGGTATGGTGGGCATTTCAGGACCATGAAAAGGTGTGGTCTACACTGGGGAATCAGTGGATGTGTATCCGGTTATATGTGTTCAGTTTTCATTATCCTCTATTCCAAGATTTTTAGTCTACTGGTAGTAACACAATTGAAATATTTTATTGTGTTTTTTTACTACTGCATTTTGTGTTTACTAATCACATACTAAGATTATAGTTTATTACATTTTATTTTTGTTGAAATTATATTATTATTTCAAGTCCAAGTTGTTTTGGTGTTACTGCAATGCAAACTGAAACGATTTTTCAATTTTGAAAATACATAACATTTTTTAACAGCTAAGAGGGTTGTAAATAGTGGCTGCCTACCAAAACCTTGCATTCCTATTGGGAATAGGGTGTTCAAAACTTCAAGAAGATTTAGTAAGTATAAGAGGAGTTGGGTCTATAATGTATAATTCTTCCATTCACCATCCTCCTTTTGGTTGTATTCATCAGGAAACATGCAGAACGTATCATTTTTCTTCTCATTAGCCTTAATTCTTTTAGCATAAAGTTTCTATTATCAGTAGATATATATTTGTTCTTATGTTCTTGGAGAATGTGTATTAATCTGTTAGGCTTGCTGCAAGATTTACTACAGAAGTCAATGTTGCCCCTAAGTGGCTGCATTGTTGGAGTGAATTTCAAACCAAATCATTTTATTTGTATCATGCCTTTAAAATAATTTGTAGGCATATGATATGTAATATGTAGCACCATGGTGTAGCTCATTGTAATGCTTAAAAAGATGTCCTACATATATTATGGAACAAACTACATTTTCTACAACAATTTTGTTTTCGAGACATTGAGCTGGAAAAGATTCCACACAGTTTTCAGAAGAAAAGGTGCATCAAATAGGTGGTTGTTTCACCATTCAAACAACATATAGCCCCATATTCCCATATATATCTTTGCAAGCATGGAATTCCAATCTTTTTATTTTAGAGGTAGTACAACTTCATCTAAAATAATTTCCTTCCACATCTATATTAAATTGTTTCTATAAGTTGTTAGCATTTTGTTTGGCTCCATTTTTGAAATTGATAAATATGATACCGCCTTTCTAAGGTCCCTGTTTATCTTCTTCTATCATTCTAGGGTCCCCATTTCACGATCTCTCATTTTGAAGGAAGATGGAAGTTCTACAAGAATTGACTGGCATGAGACTTAGTATCATCTGAAATAAGATGTACACACCCGATGCTTTTCAATATATTCTATGTCACATTTATGATTTTTTAGTTAGTACCTAGAGTCATTGCTTATATAGTTCCTAGAGGATAAAGGAATAATTCGAGTTACCTTTATTTATCTTGACTTGATTAAGCTAGAAACAGGGTTTGACCTCAGTTTTGGGTAAAATCTTTAGTATTTCATTTGAAGGCAGAAGTTTCGCATTATATGGCCTAATTGGATCTAACAGTGAGTAATCAAAGTTCCCTTATAAATTTTTGGAAGCACATTATACCAAATGCTTATTCTTGTATGAAGGTTGCATTTATGTTTTTGTATCATTGCAGGGGAACACTATCCTTGTATTACTAAAATACAACTCAACATGCTCTTCCCTGGTGTGATTATCGTTGTGTAGAGTTTTGGGAGTTTTCAATGTCCTACAGTAGCATCTTATGCAAGCTACTGTTTCTTCTATTTTGTGTTTAATGTGGAGTAGTTTCCTTTAAATTTGCTGGTGAGGTAGATTTCTTCTGCCAACCTTATAGGTTTGGATTTTCATTGCAACTGCATGAGGTTTTCAATAGTGTTTTTAGATGTCTTCTTATGTGATGGAAGTTGCAATATTAATTATACCAATGAAGTTAGTGTATTCAGATTATTCTTCTAAGAATGCGACTATTAAGGCTCCTTAGTTATTCATCCTGAGATCTATGAGAATCTTCAATATGGTGAATTGTGGTAACTTGTAGGGTAAATGTAAAATAGAGACGGATCCATCTTTTCAAAGAGTCACTTCAATGTAGTTGGTCTCTGAGCATCCTTGTGGCAACTGTTAGGTCATTTAGCTCATTGAGTCATGCTACTAACTGTGAGGTTGTTTAGACCAGTTAGGGTCATAATGTCGCTGACTGTGGGGTCATTTATCTCATTGAGGACATGTTTGATGCAACAGGTCACCACAGTGTCATTTGAAAAATAAACTATTGTTTCAGGTACAATAGGCGGGTTGTCTGTCTCATTACTACCAATCTGGCATCCAATGCTATACGAATTGGTAAGCATGGCATTAGCCTTAGTTGTTGAGGCTTAATTTTAGTTGATTAATTTTAGAGAAACTCTTCTGAGTAATGCTCATATCAAATGTTTGTATGTTGCCTTTCCTATGTAGTGGTAGACGCATTTCACATTGAGTGGCTGCTCCAATGGTGTGATGTATCTATTTTATGGCCTCCAATGGTGTGATGTGTCTATTTTATGGCTCTTTCTTAGGAAAAATATATCATATTGCTTACATATTTATTTTTTGTTTATGCCAATTCCTTCTATCAATGTGAGACATATACTGATTTGATACTCCTAATTTAATCATTTTGTATCTATCTTAATGGGGAAATTTTAGCTTACAACTAAAGTTCCATTTGTTTTCTAGAAAGTAAAGGTTCAGATCTGCAGAAATATGGGGACCTCTAGGTGGAGACTTATCATATTTGCCTTCTCATTCTTATCTAAATAGTTGCTAATGCCTCACTCCTATATTTTGATTGCTTGGATTTTTCTGTGAGGCCAGATTTTTTAGTGATTTCATTCTATCAATGAATTGGTAAGCATGGCATTAGCCATGGTTGATGAGGACAAGCAAATAGACATGGTCTTGAGGAGATATTTCCAAATTAGGTACCATAATGTTTACCTGATAATGTCTAACCTACTTAATTTTTATTCCAGTTGCTTTACTTGCCATGTGTGATTGTACATACATTTCAAGTCATTGTGGGGTTATTACTGAGATATATATGAATTACTGAGACAAAGCTATTCTTTCTTTTGAGTGAGACTGGGGGTATTTTTACGTAATCCTCCTTTTTTATTATTTTATATCATTTTCTGGATACTGAACATATTCTCTGAATTATTTATAACTTCTAGCTTGATAAACTGAGTAACAAATTTGTTTTATGAATTGTAGAGTAGTCATGCATTGATAGATTGCTGACATTTTGACAGCTTGTACCTCTTCTGGTCTAGCCTATGTTTGGATGCATTTTGTCTCATTCACGAGTTTCTGAGTTACTGGGACGTTTATCTTTTTCTTAATGTAGATATGATAATTATGCTTTTTTTATTTGGTATCTTGATGCATCATTTTAACAAGAATATTGTGAGAACTGATATTCTGTTTCAGTTGGAGAATGTGGGATGTTTGAGGCACTATGAGCCATGAAGAACTAATATTCCAAAATAGGTGTCATACCCGTCCATGATGCAAATTGTATACTGATAAGTCGTGCACACTCCACAAAAACTGAATATATAATCATTAAGCCTTCTTAAATTGAAGTCTTATGAGCTACCATATTGTTTGTTCTCATAAATTATTCATAGAGAGTTGAAGTTTGACAACGTACTCTCGGATGGCAAAACGATAACAAAGTTGAAAAATCTGCTACTTGGTTATCGAAGGTATAACCAATTTAATTTTTCAGCACCTTGGTTGTTTGTCACTGTAATTGTCATTGATTCCACGTTCTTATCCCTATTGACTTCAGACTGCCACTTAGGCTTCTCTAATTATAGTTACACTAGAACTTGGGTAGAAATATATCTATGTCTCTTTTACTGCTACATTTAGTTATAAGGAATATCTTACTTTGCTTTCATCTTGTAATTCAGTTACCCCTGCTACAGTCTAGACCAAAGACAATTGTTATACCTCTACTTACATTTTACTAGAAGTCTTATGGAGTATGATGCACTACTACAGAACCTACCTTTACTGTCGGTTATTTAAGGCCTTTAGTGTCGGTTTCTGAGCGACGCCTATGTGGGCGACACTAAAAGGTCACCCATTACGCGTCGGTTCCAGAACCGACACCCAAACTCTTCGCGCGTGACCGAAAACGCGCCATCAGGGGACTATAGGCGTCAGTTATTAGATAAGAAACCGACGCCCAAACCCTTCGCTCCACAGAAAGGGCACCATCTTGGGCACTATCAGTGTCGGTTATAAGACAAAAACTGACGACATATGTCTTCGCGCCAAAACAATAGGTGTCAGTTATATGTAAATAACCGACACTGTAACTTTATGTGTCGGTTGTTTACAATTACCGACGCCTGTTATTGGCGCCAGCTTGGGCACTATCAGTGTCAGTTTGTAGTAAGAAACCGACACCATATATGTTCGCGCCACAGGAAATAGGCGTCGGTTATATCTAAAAAACTGACATTACATCATAGTGTGTCGGTTTTTTACAAATAACCGACGCCTATTGTTTTTTTTTTGTCAGTCTGCAGACCTGCTGTGGCTGGTCGCAGGATGAGAAACCTGCAGTTCAGTTAACTGAACTGCAGGTTTTATGGCATCCATTGATATCAGCCAACAACAAGCCACAAACCTGCAAATTTAACAACAAAAATATTCACACATGCATTTAGCAATACAACCTGCAGTTCCATTTTATTTTCACACATTTAGAAACATTCATGTAGCTAGCAATCTGTAGTTCCATTCATTCACATTCACACATGTAGAAACATTCATATAGTAACCAACACTTTCATTCATTTTCACTCAGACACATGTAGAAACATTCACACAAATATTATAATTCAGAAATTCATTTACAAAATATAATTCTTTAGTCATTATTTGCTATCAACATCCCAATTATATTTTAAAACCCCCACTATTTGTATGGTTGTTGCCCATTCTTCTCTTACTTTAGTTAATTCTCCCATCGTATAGGGAGCATGTATATCTGGTAAGTCCGTTCCTGTAGTGGGGTCAACTTTAAACACCTGTAAAGAGAATGATGTATATATATAATTAATGAGCTATAAATAAGATTGATATATTTCATATTATCTAATGAGACTATATAATACCTGAGCAATACAATCGATGTCCATACAACATGACAGACTAACACATATATAGTACATAACAACAACAGCGTCGAATTTACATACAACACTAGCTTAGTACATATATAGTGGGACTTATAAGGTGACGATCCCACCTGGTAAAACAGGTTACCGACAACTACATGTTACGACTGGGAGGTCGTGATTTAGCAACAATATGCATTAGCAGGAGGACAAACAGATCACCATATGTTTGTCCTCCTGCTAATGCATACATTGCTGAATCACGACCTCCCAGTTGTAACATGTAGTCGGTAACCTGTTTTAGCAGGTGGTATCGTCACCTTAGTCCCACTATATATGTACTAAGTTAGTGTTGTATGTAAATTCGGCGCTGCTGTTGTTATGCACTATATATGTGTTAGTCTGTCATGTTGGTATATGAATCTGAACCACTTGTGTGTGTTGCACTTTATGTATTGTATCTGTATCCTGCTTCTCTTCATTGGGGCTTCTTCCTGCATATCCTGTATATCTTGCATAGCTATGTCATGTCCGTCCTGCATAGCCTTCTTCCTATATTTATTTTTCAAAGAGAATACAAAAAAAAATTATTAGTGTAGAGTTAGTGAAATACTGATCAATGTCTAGAATTGGAATCGATCAAGAACCTACTCTCAGCATCGCGTATGTAATCTCGGGTGAGATTGGTCCTATAGTTCTTTAGCACCCTCCCACAATGTTTAGCATTTGTATTAACTAGAAGATAATGAAACATCAAATCAGAAAATGATATTGATATTAAAAAAGTAAATATTTAGCTTCAATAAAAAAATATAAACATGCATGCCTCTAAAATTGTGATCTTTTATCAATTAACAATCCTTCATTGTGATCTCCACGCACATATAAGTCATCATTAGCTTCAATATTTTGTGGAGTTGGCAACCCAACTGAGAATGGACTGGAGTCATCATATTTATCATAGTACTATTCTTCATCTATAGGATCTTCAATGAACTGTGTTTTACCATGAAGAACAACCGACCATTTATCATTTGCAGGATCATCGATATAAAATACTTGTTTCGCCTGTGATGCCAATATGAATGGTTCAGCCTTCTCGCCAATCTTTTCAAAGTTCACTAAAGTGAAACCCAATTCATCCACTATAACTCCTTTGGTGTTATCAACCCAATTACATTTGAAGAGCGGAATTCTGAAATCTATGTAGTCAAATTCCCATATCTCTTCAATGACACCATAATATGACATTTTAGCTTCACATGGACTCTTATCCTTTGCACTTGCAAAAAACATAGTCGATGCTTGAAGGGTGACCCCACTATTTTGGACGACACTCTTATCATCTTGGCGCTTTGTGTAATATGTGAATCCATTAATGTCATACCCTTCATAAGACATAACAGTCAACTTTGGTTTAAAGGCGAGGCATTTGATAGTTTCAGTAATATCATCTGGTGTTTGAGATAGTTGATGTAAGACTTTATCTTCAAACCACTTAATAAAAGTCTTGTTATGCTCTCTAGCAAGCCACATTGTATTGGCTCGAGGATATTGTCTTTTGATGAAATTGGTATGTTCGTCGATATAAACGTTCACTTTGTCCATGTTGTGTAAAATATACAAATGACCTTGTCCCAACTACTCACGGCTGATTACTTTCACACGTGATCCCAAAATTCCTTTGCCAAATAGCTCGTCAATATTCTTGTCATTATCAGGAGTGTCATTACCACTGAGAAAGTCATTGCAGAAATCCATAACCTCTCTCGCCACATAACCTTCAATAATACTCCCTTCAGGCCGATAACGGTTTCGAACATCACCTTTAAAAACACTCATGTACCGTTCAAAGGGATACATCCAATGCAAGAAAACTGGGCCCAAGATTTTCATTTCCCTAGTCAAGTGGACAACAAGATGTACCATGATATCAAAGAACGAAGGAGGGAAATACATCTCAAGCTGACATAGGGTAACAACCACTTCTCTTTGCAAATTATCGAGAGTCTCAGGGTCAATAACTTTGCTGCAGAGACTGTTGAAAAAGAAACAAAGTCTGGTGATTGCAAACCTTACATGCTTCGGCAATATAGATTGAATTGCCACGGGCAATATTTGTTGCATTAGAGTGTGACAATCATGAGATTTAAGTCCTATCAACTTCAGATCTTTCATTGATACCAATATACAGATGTTGGATGAGTAACCATGTGGCACCTTAACATTTATCAAGCATTCACAAAAAGCTTTCTTCTCTTTTCTAGACAACGTGTAACATGCGGGAGGTAAGTATGTTCTTTTACTACCCATTTCACGTATTTCTGTTAATTCTGACCTTATTCCCATTTCACGTAGGTCCAGTCTGGATTTTATCCCATCTTTAGTCTTACCTGGTATATTTAACAGAGTACCAATGATGCTATCACAGAAATTTTTCTCAACGTGCATTACATCGATACAATGTCTGACTGTCAAAGAACTCCAATAAGGAAGATCCCAAAATATTGACTTCTTCTTGAATGAAGAATTGTCACTCCGTGTAGTACATTGTGATCTCTTACCAAATTCATTGACAAAGTCTTTTATTCTTTCATAAACAACCTCCCCTAGTATAGGTTTAGGTGCACTGTGTTCCTCATTCAATCCATTGAATGCTTTGCGCTTCCTACGATTCGGATGGAATTTTGGAAGAAACCTTCGATGACCGAGATATACATTCTTACCGCCATGTTTTAGTCTTGTTGAATCAGTGTTCTCTTCACATATAGGACACACTTTAGCTCCTTTGACACTATATCCAGACAAATTCCCATATGCTGGAAAGTCATTAATAGTGTAAAACAACATAGCATGCAAACAAAATGTCTCTCTTTGTGAAGCATCATAGGTCATCACACCTTCACCCGAGAGTTTCTTTAAGTCATCAATCAGAGGTTCAAGATAAACATCGATGTCATTTCCAGGTTGTTTAGGGCCCGATATCAACAACGACAACATTACGTACTTATTTTTCATGCACAGCCAGGGAGGAAGATTGTATATAACAAGCATGACTGGCCAAGTGCTATGTTGGCTGCTCAATGTCCCGTACGGATTCATCCTGTCTGTACAAATCCCAAGTCTTAGATTCCTGACTTCTTTACCAAATTGAGGGTACAATACATCAATCTTCTTCCACTGTGGGGAATCAGACGCATGTCGTAGGATCCCATCATTATTTTTCTTAACATCTGCATGCCACCTCAAATTCTTCGCATCTATCGGATTGGCAAACAAGCGTTGAAACCGTGATATTATAGGTAGATACCACATCACCTTGGCAGGAGAACCAGTTTTGGACTCCCCCGAAGTCGTCAATTTATACCGTGACGCACCACATTTTGGACAATCTTTCAAATCTGCATAGTCCTTTTGAAATAATACACAATCATTAGGGCATGATTTTATCTTCTTGGCATCCATTCCCATTGGGCACAACAATTTCTTTACCTGGTATGTTGAGATTGGCACCTCGTTTCCTTCAGGAAGCATTTCTTTCAACAAAGACAACAATGACGTGAAGCTTTTGTCGCTCCATCTATTGTTAGCTTTCAACTTATACAATCTCAACACAACGTTAAGCTTCTTAAACTTAGTACAACCTATGTATAACGGCATCTCAGTATCATGCACAATGTTTCTAAAAATGGGAGGTGGATCGGTGTGCTCTACCCCACAACTATCCAGCATCGCATCAACGATGTCTATTGGAACTGGTTCATTCACATCTACGTCATCGTAGGCAATTTCTTCTTCCACACAAGCACTGCTATCGACATCCACTGGTTTCGGATTTGAAATCTCTCCATGCCAGTGCCATTCTGTATAGCCTTGTATAATCCCGTTGCACATGACATGAGTTTTGATTTCGTCACTAGTGTTGACTTTCAAGTTGTTACCTCAATGTCTACATGGACAGTAGAACCTATCTCCAGGTTGTTTCCTATGTTCATCGGCAAATTTAATAAACTGGTCAAGACCAGAAATAAACTCTGGGGTGCAGCGATTGCGAATGGACATCCATGATCTATCCATTCTATGATCAAAGAGAAAACAAGTATATATTAGGACAAGATTAGGGTCTAGGGTTAACAAATACATGTGATGTCATTATTATATATAATAAATGTGTACCACCTATCCATTCTTGAACACCTAATCTCACTAGTAAGTGTATAATGTGTATTGGGTTTTCAAGAAAATTTCGGCCACATTTCCCCGCTGTTCTCCAAGTACATATGTACTTAGAGAACAAACGGGGAAATACTGCCAACATTTTCTTGAAAACCCAATACACATTATACACTTACATCCTAAGCGAGATTAGGTGTTCAAGAACAGTCCCAAACTGGAGACTATCTAAGATTTACTCATAATGAGTAAATCTTGGACGGGTTTCTAGGCCAACAAATAATGTATTGTCATTCTTATACCTAAAATCCTAGTTCTTCAAGTTAGGGTGATTATTGATGTCTTTAAAAGCATGATTGGCAATTTAGGGAAAAGTTCATCATTTACATTCCAAGCATGTCACATGTGTGCATTACAGTTCATCATTAAGCAAGATATAAGCAAGTATGTCATATTAAAATAGACTAAACAATATGAGAAAATAGTAGTGTAATCATGCAAATGGGAACATTCATGGGAACACACACTTCAGTTATAAGCATTCATGTAGCAACTTTCAGTTCCATTCATTAATCTCTTTTTACATCCACACACAGGGGTGTACCCCTAAATAATAACTAAACAAAGGGGTTGGTGTACCCCTAAACATGCGCATAATTAAAAAAAACTATTTATACAGACAAGTCAAGATAGATAGATAACTAAATACTACACCAACATGGTCCCGCATCAATAACTTCTTTTTGATGATGAAGCTGTGTCACAAAGCTCCTCACTGTATTTAGACGAATCTGAACTGACAGGGGCCTCAGATTCAGATTCCTCATAGATGATATCTGACGCCGTGTGCTCATACCGCAGTAGATGATCGGGGGTCTCACAGTTGTTGTTGGTTATCCAAACTTTGATGGAATTATGGCCAACTGGACGGAGAAAAAGCCTGTTGCAACGGGCCACATGCATCTCTCCAATCCAATCACGCCAACCGGATTTTGATACAACATTTCCCGCCAAATTATACTCAACCTCGATAACATGTGAATAATTGCCAAAAGTTATGGTCACTTTACCAGGCATGTAGTGTCTTCCTTTTAGAAGACGCCAATGTTTGGGTATGACCAATTGGTTTAAGGAACTATCATCTAGGATGATGTCCAATTGTTCTTCAATAGGGAACGTTAACATTGACATAGAGGCCCAGTTCATAGTGACTGTTATGGGTGGACAGAGACTGCACAATATTAGTATTAACAAAGTGCAAGTACATATAACGATGTTATATATTTTCAGAAAAAGTTGTATAACATCAGTTAACCTTTTATTGCTTGTCATAACCAACTTTATTGTGGTAGACATGATAGCTTGCAAAGAAGTCTACAAATGTACTTAGAGAACAAACGAGGAAATGCTCCTAATGAGTAAATCTTGGACGGGTTTCTAGGTGCTTACTAAAATAGAACCATTATATGGAACTAATCCTACATTATACACATACTTTTCCTGAGTAAGATAATGTGCACTTCATGGAATTATTAAGATCTGAATATATATAAGTTGTTTCTACTTACTTTGATGGGATTTTATAACATTCGAGTCTTCCATTTATAACATTAAGATCTGAATATATATAAGAATCTCATTTGATACACACGATTGAGAATCTTTCACGATACTAGGAAAATACACTAACTAGATATTCATTTAGGTGTTAGACATCAATATGTGTATGAGCCCTAATTAAAGCTGATTCTCATAGGAAGTAAATAAATTTAAAAAAAATGCCCAGCAGCAGGGCGGCACCTTGAGGGAAGACGAGCAGAGGAAGAAGAAGAAGGCAGGGCGGGCACCTTGAGGGAAGAGGAGCAGCGACCGGAGCAAGTCCTAGCAGCTTCCGGCGGCGAAGAGAGGAGCGGCGAGGCTAGGAGACCTAGCTGCTACTGGCGACGGCGGAGAGGGAGGCCGGCGGGCGGGCGGGAACCGACTGCTTCTCGCGGCGACGACGACGAGCGGCGAGCACGGAGGAAGGAGCGGCGGCGACGGAGCACGACGACGGAGCACGAACGGCAGGGAGCGGCGGCGGTGGCGGCAGGGAGCAAGAAATCGCCGGAGCTAGGGAAATCGAGAATGAAATAGGGAAATGGGAAGAATCGTTCGGGCAGGGTGAGCTATTAAGTTGAAAATAAGTGTCGGTTATTTAAAAAACCGACAACTAAACCAACAGTGTCGGTTCGTTTGCAAAAACCGACACCTATACTATATTATAGTCGTCGATTTTTGATTAAACGACAACCGACAACTATTCCTATCTCACGAATACCCTTTAGTCGTCGGTTATTTAGTTACGAACCGACGCAATATGTAAAATATTGGAGCCATTTTTTTCGCTGGAATTTTGATTTTGGCAGTTGAGTTTAGGTGTCGGTTGTTTATTAATTAACCGACACTTAATAAAAACGGTACCCGTGTCTGGTCGACCTTCATGGGTTGAATGTCGGTTTCTGTTAAAAACCGACACAGTAGGGTTTATGTGTCGGTTTTTTATACAACCGACACCTTGAAAACAGACTTTATAAGCCATTTCTGTAGTAGTGATGGAAGGGTACACAATTTTCATCAGTAGTTGTGAATTCTGTAGAACTAAATCAATCATTGAAGCTGATCTATCTTACATATCATAGGGAATAGTGGAAAAGAAACATAACTTTTTGTAGTCTTCATAGTGGTGGACTGATAGTAGTTTATGATATATCTGCATTTTCCCACTCACAATTTTCCCATCGTAGCTTTCAAAAGATGGATAACAGTTTCAACCATTTCAGCATCTATAATGGAAAATATATATTATATGATTGCTTCGTCCTAATATTGTAGTCACTCATTATTAAGTCTGCTATACCGTGCTAAATGTAGGTTAGTATATCATGTATAACTTAATTAGATTGGGGGCTCCATATGCCTTACAACTAAGACATAAGGTTTCCAGGATAGACCGGACTTGGTCTTTATGCTTCAGCATGTATTGATCCGATATGCCTACTTTGGATTTTCTTTTGCCTTAGTATCTTCCCAATAGACATTACATAAAATGAGACTGCTGAACCGTGCCTATTTAGATTTTCATTCTTCTGCATCTTTTATTTCGGTTCCGATTGCTGCAGCTAGGGGGTTATGATCAGGGAGGTTTTCTTAAATAATCCTGCGTATCGAGTAAATGCTTTTTGTTTATATGTCACTTTAGTTTATTACATTTCATGAGTTTGCTTCGTGTGTATCCTATATCATATAATAATATTTGTACATGTACGTGATGCTACCATTTGTATACATACATGTATAGTATATAAGCATTCAATCGATGGCTAGAGTAAACTTGCTATTTTGTGTTTGTTAATTAACTTCATATTTCTCAAGCACTTAATATCTTTTGCTTATGAAAGCAACCTCAATTTGAATCGTCTCCAAACAAATTCTTTAGCTAGGCTGTTTCTTATTAACTTAAATGTGTTGTAGCCTACACCTTTTAGTTTAATTTGCTTCATGTGCAAACTCCTCGTTCTGATTAGTCTATATCTTGTATAGTATCCTTATTAATTTTAACAGTTTCTGGTGTAACATCCTATTCAGTTTTAACAGTTAACCACCACAAAATATTGGAACGTCAATTCAGATATATGAACACCTACTAACTCAGTATTATGCATCTATGTAGGAACTGGATTTCTGTTCTTTGTCATGACTATTGGCACAATGATCCTCACCTTTCTCGGCATCCTATCCCATTCAGAATATGGTGGTGTTATGATTTCCATGGTTATTCTGTTTGTATTCATGGCCTATTTGTAGGCTATTCATCAACCAGTGTAATGTATCTAACTCTCTTCAACTTTTCACTTATCATAGGAACCAATGTCAGGTTTTGATGCTAGGCAACAACTATGCTTACAAGAACTGTGAGAACATATATGTTGTAAGCTTATCCAAGCCAAGATAACATGGAATTGATGTTTCTGATCATTATAAAGCCTCAAAGTTGTGTCAGTAAGTATGTCTTTCGTATGGTCTAATCATTGAACTAAAATTTTAAGTTTATGTTACCGTAAGTCAAATGATACGTTGTGAGAACTCTGAGAAAGTGAATTTATAAACAACTGGAAAAACATTAGTACTCTCACATTGATCAGTATTTCATAGTTTCTGTTTGATTGAATATTAATGTGAATACCCACATGCTTTCTAATTGAATTCGACAAATAACGCAGTATATTCACATATAGAGTTTGTAAGAGAATTGAAGACAAACGTGATCTGTAATTTAGTATCCAATTCATATTCTGATCAGATATTTTGAAGATTATCTATAGTTAGTTGTTCTGTGGTATATATATCATACACTTGATCAACAATTACAGCAATATACTCAAGTTAAAGGTACTAAACATATATTCTAATCACATAAACATGTACATGCTTGAAAACCCCACCTCTGATTTTCTCTAGGGTACTACTATAATAACATTGAGACTGAGAGAGAGGGCGGACATAGACACCTACAGTAGTGAAGGAGGTCTTGGTAATGTATGTGGCTTGACAAAGATTGTGTCATCCAAATTCTTGAATGATCGTCCCTCAACATTAGTGACTAAGCCAACACGTAGGACCACAGATGAGCGGCATTAGTGGTCTAGTTAGCCTTTAAATCTACACAAAGTTGTAGAACTAGGTAAAGATGGGTAATAAGGTATACTAACTGTTGGATAGATTACTTATAGTTATTAGTTCAGCAAAAACATGTTCCTCAAAGTCTATTAGTTTAACATTTGTTTTATTATGTTAAACCATGCTTTGGTGAGATCATAGAGTGCATCAACTATGTTGGTTGTATAGATAACTCCTCTAAGAAGTATTGAATTGTTGTACATTATTTTATTTGATAAGCATGTGATGTTACAGATGACAAGCACCTTAATAACTCCTCTAAGAAGTATTGAATTGTGGCACATTATTTTATTTGAATTACTACACATTATTTTATTTGAAGGATACCCTATTAAGACATCCAACTATTACAATATTATTATGGTAACTTATCCAGACAATGTATACCAAAATAGTTATATTAACACATCATACACTCTTAGCATATGCTACAAAGTTTCGTTCTGATCTGACTACCACATTGTCACAACAGAGAAGCTTCTTAAAGTGACGTGTTCCTGGAGTCTCCGTCCTAATGCCATTACATTTGGCATACTTATTGGAAAATCTACTGTAAGGCTGGTAAAGTTGAAACTGCTGCGATGCTCTTTGAAGATATGCTGCACAACAAGTCTCCCCCAAATGATGTTATATTCCATTACTTGATGAATGGATTGAATAAATATAAAAGAAAAATCAAGATACAATAAGATGTGCATGATCATGTGGCATATAGAGTCTGCAGTGGATAGATGTAGTCATAAGAACATATTGTATACATGTGTCTTTTTCCCATGCATATTGTAAAACAGGGGCCATGTTAATGTCCTCCCCATGTGTACTCATTGTTCAAATATAAATAAAAGTAACATTGTTGACATTGTAAGCATAACTCGATCTTGATTAACATTCATCTGTTTTCTTATTGAAAACCCCTCTATATTTGCAAGCGACTGACTGGATACATAATGTCTCTCACTACATATGTATGTATAGTACATGGTGTCTTTCACTACACACTAGCTATAATTACATGTGTACCAAGTGCTAATTTTTGCTATACGTGAACTACAAATACAATTGTAACCAATGCCATCTCTCCCTACATATTATAGGTACAAATTGAATTGTAGTCATACATTTGGCTACAATGGAAACTACATTTTTATGTGTAAGGACATTTTTACCTACAATTAGGGTTACATATGAATATGTAGCCAGAGGCATAACTAACTACAAGTTTGAAAAATGTAGCCTAAACAATTAGCTACACATGTATTAGCTATATATTATAAATGTAAGGATAATTGTAGCCAAAGCTTTTGGCTACAAATTTTGGGGTTTTCGCTACAATTTTTTTTGTAGTTAAAGACCATATTTTTCGTAGTGTCATTCCCGAGCTTGGTGTCTGGGGTCACCTCTCATGGTTCCCATTGGTCTTCCCTCCTGGGCTTGACCTTTTTGCATCATCCATCAGGGTGGCATGTAGGTGCGAGAATACACATTTATATTACAAGTGTGATAATCATAGTGACTTTATAATTTGCAAGAATGAACATCCAATTGATAGGTTGCATTCAATGCGATTAATCATTCGAGAAACTCTTCTGGAAACTAAAGCAATTAACCATAATTAACCACATACCTATCAAGCTGACTTGATTGCAGAAATAATTCAACCAATTAAGCAACCAAGCAAGCACACACCAAGTTGATCCTGAAATAGGCTTCCAATTTCCTATTATTGATCATACCATCAAGATCTATTAAACCTAGCTCGCTTCCTAGGGTTTCTAGTTCACTTTTTGAGTTTCCATTGCGATTAGGGTTCCTCTTCATTATTACTCTTTTAGTCCCTAATTTTATACAATACTCGCAAACCCTAATTATCTCATCTATTCTTCACAAAAGATGTTAAGGTTAACATATTACCTTAATTTCGGATAAAAGGCACAATTAACCATCAATTAAGCCCATTATGCCTCTTTTACTTTAAAACTACCATTTTATCCTTTTTAATTCATGACAAGATTATTAGGCCTAATTTTCATCTTTGATTCCTTCCGGAATAACAACTCATAGTTCATTATGATTTAGTTCACATCTGAACTCTACTTATCGTTAATTCCATCTTTATCCAATAGAAAACCATATTAAGGGTATTTATCTATAATTAGAAACTTTTATACTCGAAATAGCTTAGAGCCATCATATCTCAATTTTAATCATGAATTTGAACAATTAAATCCATTAAGAGTCACATCTACTCATATTAGGATTTCAAGGCCCATTAAAGCTTGTTCATGTACATGGAACTCCAAATTAAACCAATTACGTGCAAAGTTCATCCTTTTTGTTCTTAATGTACCTCTTTATGATTAACAGGTTAATAGCAACTTTAATCATCCATAAAAGCCTACGTAATACATTAATCATCTCAAAATAGGGTTTCTAAATGCTTAATCATTCTCATATGGGGTAAAAACCCTAAATCATGCAAGAAACATCTAGATCAAGTTCAAGTTCATCATTAACTATTCAATAGGTTGCAATTACTTAATTTCATCAACTAAGCAACATGAACTTAACCAATAAGCTCAATTAGGGTTTCTTAATCTAATACATAATCACTTTTCATTAGATTAATAGACTTTTGCAAGTAGGAATAGGTCTGGGTTTTCAAACCAATTTTGTTATGTTCCTCGTATTTTACTAAGAAACTTTCATGTTTTAACTTTATTCATCGGAGCTTCCTATCGAAAGTTACGATTTTCACAAGAAAAGACATTAATCTTGAATTATTTGTTATTTTAGAAAAACATTGGCCATCCGATCCGTGGTCCACTGGACCACGAGAAATCCAATGGTCCACAGAAACCCACCTAACTTGCGATTGAAGGAAGAAAAAGGCAATTATGCCCTAACCTGGTTGCGTTTTGCTCGAGGGAAGTGTTGGTCTTTTCGTCAGCCCGCTTCTTCAACCTCGCGAGCCTGCCCTCTCTCGTGATGTAGCTCCAGGAAGCGGTCAACCGCGGCGTTGACCCCGCGAGTTCCTCCGCCCTAGTAGCCAGAGAAGGTCCTCGCCGCTCCGCCCAAGTCCACCGAAAATGTTGGTGCCCTTGGCTTTGTTGGATTTTCCAAGAGATGATGGGGCGGAGAAGCTTTTCTCTAACGAGAAGCAACTTCGATTCGAAATTGGAGATCTTGATCCATCTCGCAATTGACCCCACACACCTGCTAACCTCTCCCATCTGAACTCAAAGGAAAGCTCTGGGCTTTCACAGAGGGTCTAGGACCTCTATTTATACCTTCCCATGGCGGAAAGGTTCCTGGAGATTGGGCGAATCTCCAAGAAGCCACAAACCTAGGTGAAATCTAGGGTGGGTGTGGTCGACTCGATCTCCCAGATCCACTGGAAGTGTTTCTATAAGTGCTCATGCTTTTATCATCAAGTGAATCGCCCCCGAGAACCCTGATCTCCTGATCCTACTTTCCTAACCTGTCGTGAGCTAGGAGATGAAGGGGTCATCGTTGGATCTGAATCCAACGACCCGCAATGCGTGTGACAGGCGCATGGGTTGGGCCCAAGATTCCTATTTCAAATAAAAATCAATGATTATTCTTTCATTTTAAGCAAACTCTTAAAATCAATAACTCTCTCATCGTTTATGATTTTTCTATAAAATTTTAGGAGAAAGTCTATTATGACTTAATCTACCCCTCTGCCAAATTTGGGTTCATTATCTAAAAGAAAACGTGCCTTTTCTTTAGGTGCAAGATATCACTTAATTATATATATTTCTCACCTATTTTCTCTTTCCTTTGCCATTAAATTATTATTCTGAGTTCCTTGAACCTCAAGGAACCTTAATGGCTTGAAACCCATCTTGGGAATATCCCTTAGCCTTTTACTTACCTTTTATCCATTATTTCTTATTATCTTATTTATTTCTTATCAAAATATCTCTTTTCAAGGGTTTCTCTTTATCTCTCTTTTTATTTTCCTTTTTGGAATTCCTTTTAACATTATAAACCTTATGGATATGAAAATCCCTCAAAGATAACTCAATTATACATCTTTCCACTTATTTTCCACATTTTATCATTGTTTTCAATTTCTTTCTTAATAAAGAAATATTTAATTGATATTTTCTTTTCTAGTTGCATTATCTTTGCAACTTTGGACTCCTTGGTACCCAAGGAATCCAAGAAGCACGAAATCCAACTTTAGATTATATTCTTTTGCCTTCTAGAGGTTTCTACATCTTTCTTTTCTCTAATTCTCAGTTATTCATTTACTAATTGAATTTCCTTGTTACTGGGCCCAATAGCCAATCAAGCCCACAAAGCAACCAACAAAGCTATTGTAAACGAAACTCATTTATTCAAAACAAATTATATCATTATTTATTCCGATATTTTTAATATGAGAAATTACATTTCTCACCAAATGAACCCAAAAGTTGGGGTTGTAACAGTTCACATGGTTTGATTAAGTATCTTATCACCTCTCATTAGGAAACAACTATACACATGGCTCACAAGGCCCATTAAACATCTTGTCACCTCTCACTAGGCAACAAATATACACATGGCTCACAAGGCCCATTAAACATCTTGTCGCCTCTCACTAGGCAACAACTATACACATGGCTCACAAGGCCCATTAAACATCTTGTCGCCTCTTACTAGGCAACAACTATACACATGGCTCACAAGGCCATTAAACATTATACTTATCATATAAGTATTTATCATGCCTCACAAGGCTTATGCAATAAGAGAAGTACAACCTTCCCATTATTAGGGTTAGGGTTTCCCTTTATAGCCGAATAGGGTTCCAAGTTCATATTATCAATGCGAATCCTAATTCATTGCTCCATACATCTAGGATCATATATTGATATCATAAGTATGCAATCATCATACTTATCTATTTTCATCATTTATCATTAAATGATTATCAACAACACAAGGTATGAGTTTCTCTCTCATCTTCTCTAGGATATTGATTACATCATACTTTTGGTTCAATCCCCCTCTTGAGGAATATTAGTCCATTATTAACAATTCACATCATCTTTTAATTAACACCCCATTCAACATATGTCACTCAATCAATTACTCATGATTGGAGTGTCTCTATCATATTGGGTATCAAGATGTGTGTATTATCATATTATACTCTAAACCACATTCTTTACTTCATGTCATGTATCCATATCAGGCATGTGGTATAACCACGTCACCATGTCATGTTTTAGGGTGTATCCCCTAATTAACATATCATGTACCCATATCAGATGGGCTATCACTTAGATCTTATCATTTCAAATTAGCTTTATATCGGGTATGAGCTAGGTGCTTGACCCCATATCGAGTATAAGCTATGTGCTTGGTGTCATATCGTGCATAAGCTATGCACCATATCAGGCATAGAGCATGTGCCTCCTCATGTATCATTTGAAAGTTATGTATACAAGATATCATATCAGTTTCCCTTCAAGATCATCATATCGAGTACCATATCGGGTAACATATCGGGTTACCCTATTAGGTAGACCCTTAGGCTCATAACCCCTTCATTCCTTCAAGGATCAACCTTTCCATATAGTTGCTTGAAAAACTAGGTATCTTATTAAATTTTCATATCACAATCCATTACACAAAAGGGGTAGGATATATTAGGTTTCAATTCCTCATCTAGGGTTTTCCATTAGTTTGGGTAAATTATGCCATATCATTCATGAAGTATGAATTAAACCTCATATCGTTCACCAAGTAGGAGTAGGTTCTATTCCTAGAATCCAAGAGATATCATTCATATCATCCATGTGGTATCACTCACCATTTGTATCGGATTACCCATCACCTAGGGTTTCCAACTCTATTTGTTTAGAGTACTTATTATCTCTATATCGTGTAAAAAGTATAATCTTGGACATGTATCGTGCATAAGGGGTAAATGGGTACCTCCCTTATTGTGTAAGGGCATAACCCATATCGTGTATGAGTTATCATCTATTTGCATATCGGGTTAACCCCATCTCAGGTTTCATATCAGGTTGAGGTGTTCCAACCATATCGGGTTACACCTTGTATTTTAATCCATATCTTATATTGTGCATAAATGTATACTCAACCCATCATATCGTGCATCAGATGTATGCTTCAAGATAATCATGTACAAGTGTATATTACATGATCATATCGGGTAAGGAATACTTTCTAACTTACTCATATTGGGTTACCCAAATTAGGGTTTCATATCGACTTACAAGTGTACCCTTGTTTCTATATCGTGCATGGAGTCTATTCTTGACTTCCTATCGTGCAAGAGATTTATGGATAATACCATATCGTGTTCCAAGGTATGAACTTCACCTCCATATCGTGCAAGAGATATTTGCGCATACCCATATCGAGTTAGAGATACTAGTATGTATGCTTGAACCCGATATCACTTATAAAGTGATACCACCTTCTTCAAGCTCTAGAACTTTGTTCTAACTGTTATAGTTCATGGCAACAAGTCTAAGCAACTACAAGAACTCATAATTTCACCAAATATTTCAGAAGATTTTTGGAATTAAAAGTAGTTCATTAAGTATAGCAATTTAGGTGATGAATAATAACATGATAGAGTTCAAGTTATATAACCCGCCTTGTGAACAACTTCAAAGCTCCAAGCTCTAAAGCTTCATGTCCTAAGGTTGAAGAAGAACTTCTCCAAGGTCCAGGGCTCATTCACAACTCCTAAAGCTTGGTGCTCGAGCTGTCCTAGCTCCTTGAGCTGCTTTGCATGATACCTAAGGGTCTTTTCATGATATCTTCAAGGGGAATGGTTATGAGGATCGTAAACTTTCATAAGTTGGTGAAAGGTGAAGTATATATACTTGATTTCATGAGATAAAGCATATATGAGGTGTCTTCCCCTCATGCTACTAGATGACACGTGGCCATGCATGGTTGACATGTGGCCATGCATGCACACATGTATATCTTGCCATTCAAGAGTCTTGAGGATAACCTAGAGACAATATCTCAACCCTTACTTATCTTGTTGGGCAAGTTATCTCATCTTTATCTCATTAAATAAGCAACCCGATACACTTTTTGTAAGGAACTTTGCAACTCGTCATGGGCCACCTCCTTGAGGTGATCTGCCCTTCATGGCCTTTTCCAAGGCTCAACAAACCGATAGGAGGCTCTTACTTTGGCTCCTTGTCCGATAGGGCTCCTTATATCAAGTCTACAACTCGATACAACACATATAAGGCTCTTGCCTTCAACTCATTCTTGGTCCTTCATTACCAAGAGTATCACCACTCAAAGGTGATTCAAACATAGTGTCTCCTTCTTTCTCTTTCCTCTAAAAGATACATAGAGGGAGTAGGGACACTCTAGAGGTGGTAATTTACATTTTAACCCCACATATTGGGTAAATTACAAATTGTACCAAAATTGGTATACAAGGTACTACCGTACTAGCATTGTTCAAATGAGTTGTAACTTGGGATTTAGGCTTTCCACAAGCCACCACTTAGCATCACTCTCTTTCTTATGATACCAAAGAACTTAGAACACATTCCACATGTGTCATTTGCAATGTAACCCCTCATCTTGGGTAAATTGCACTTTTCACTCAGACTTTTATATAATGCACACATAGTTTGTAATTAAGCTCAAACTTGAAAACAAACTTCACCAAAAGCCTTAATTTCTGTTCAAAAGATTAGAATCAATTTGGAAGTATATTACTTAAGCAAAACTTCTAGGGTTAAGCCATAACCCAGGTCAGGGGTGTTACAATACGCCTGTCGCCTCCACAACACCCAACATCTCTGAGTAGAGACAAGTCTAAGATTGGATAGAAGAACTACATCTGAATAAAGAAATACCTATCCATGTGTTGGAGTAACTTGGAGAACGATTTGCAAAGCTAGTGGGAGCAGCAAGAGCATCAAAGACTAGGGAAAGCACCATGTTTACAATTTCAAAGTCAAATTTAAAGAAGAAATCAAATGAAGAGTATGATGTTCTTGAACCTGATGGAGATGATGACAACAACATGGATAGTGACAAAGTTATCGAGGACATTGAGACATCTTAATATGATGATTTTATATTCGCTCAATCTGAGGACTATGGATTTTTTGATGTTTGAGTTCTTTTAACTTGTATCCATTTACTTTTGTAATTAAGGTCCTTTTTACTAATTTGGAAGTCTTTTTGTTGTAGTGAAATATCATTTAGAATGCTTGATGTTGAGTAAAATTTATTTATCTTAGTAGTATGCCGTTCACTATATTTTCCTAATGAAAACTATTTTTTTCTTCAAAAAACAACCCGCTTTAGTCTGCTTCATAGCCCGCTTCCCGCTTCAAGGTGGTCGACTGACACATTTCCCGCTTTGTTCTTTTCATTATCTATCGTCAAAGGCATAATTGAAGTGAGAATGAAGTTGGAAGAGATAATGTTCCCTCATAAACCTAGAATAATCCACCAGTTTGGCAGACAAGTTAGTGTGAGATGGTTTTTGAAACAATCACATGTAAACATCAACTATTTACAATGCTCAACAAATTTAGTGGATACCTATGCCAATTAATGTAATTAAGGTATAAGGATGGATTTGAGTGTTGAACCTGTAAAAGTAAGTAGGGAATAACGTAGTAGTGACGGGCGAGTAGGATGTGATAATGTTTATAGGTGTATTAAACAGAGATACCATTCAGTCTACGAGTAACATCCCCTATTACTATAAAATGACATTTTGTTTTTTTATCCCCATATTGCAATCATTCATAGAAAAATTCATGTCTTTCATATAAATCAAAACAACCAAAGTGTGGTTTGAGACCGTCAGTTTAAATAAGCTGAAAACTCAGATCAATTATTTAACTCAAGATTGGAGTATTTGCATTTCTTAAAGATATGATGCAAACCATACCAATGTTGATTTCCTTCAAGAATCCTCAATAATTTGGGGAAGGATATAGTCGAGATGTAGTATAGCCAAACTCATATAATTCAAAAAAGGTATCGAATGTAAGAACGATTCATGATAGCTGCACTTACAACCTTAAACTTTTGAGAAATTTGAGATCGCTACCTTAGGATATCAAACATGCAGAAAAGAAAGACCGGGTATAGCTTGCACATGAACAATTACAGCATAACACCAAATAAATACAAATGCACATATATAACAATATTACATAACTTGATTACAAGGTTGGGTTGACTGAAGTTGAAGAAGCTACAGTTATACATGTAACGTGACATGACCAACAATAGGGGTGCACCTACCCTTGCTCAAACTCATGTATAATTGCAACTTCTAATTCAATATGTATTCCAAACTTATAATAAAACAATGCATACATGTGTAGAGAAATGAATAAAAGAAAGAAGGCGGGACCGATCATAACTTTTGAAAAAGGCACTTTATTTCCAACGGTTTGTCTTCGATTTACAATGAAGGTCATGACTTTTATAGTGGAATAAATAAATTGTTGTACAACAAGGAAAATCATTCCAACCATATTATACATGATCCATCACTTACCAATTCCATCAATAAGATGGAACTTGGTGGAATTATTGTTTTCACTTTTAAGAAAGCTGATTCGTTACCTAGACTTAATTAATTAGTTAATGGCAAGCTCTTTCAAAGAGTAATGAGTTTCCGAGAAAGAATCTCGACCTACGGAAAAGCATGATTTCAAAATTTAGTCTTAACGTGTTCCTCCTCTTGAGTTGCTCAAAAGACTTGCCTAGAAGCATTTCATGCGAGATGGGATTTCTCATGAAACAGGCCCTCTTCTGCTTTGGAAGAGGAGCAAATTGATGGGAGGTCTTGGTGGGGTGGGTTGGGGGGGGGGGGGGGTGGATACCAAGCAAGGTATGTTTAATAATTTATATGGTGTTCGGAGTCTGTGGCATCACGGTCAAGGACAAGAGCGGCCACACTTTCTTAGCGACCACCGACGACTTGGAGTTACTCTTCGTTCGCTGCTGCTGCTGCATTACTTTGTTCTGGTTATCTCTCTGGTGGGTCCTTTGATACTCAGTAATGAAGTCCTTGAGCCGGCGGATGGCGAGCAGCAGTGTCTCTTCGGAGACGTTTGCGAAGCACACGCGGAACCATCCCGGTTCGGTGCAGTGGCACGATTCTCCAGGCGACACATTGAGGCCGACGTCGTAGAGGATCCTCTTCCATAGACGCATCTCACCTTGGAACGTGTTCTCATCGAGTAGGTGCCTCATGTCGACCCAGCAGAACAACCCTGCGTCGCTCGGGAGGCAAGGGACGCCGGCGTCTAAAAACCCCGACACTAGCGCGTCGTGCCTGAGCCGTAGCCTCCGGCGGTTCTCCGACGAGTATCTCGTCGTGAACGCTTGGTCTGACAGCATGGCTGCCAGCAGGTGCTGTGTCTGTGAGGAGATGAGGCCGAAGCTTGACATTTTGGTTGCGGTGCTGACGATTGCTGGGTCTTCGGAGTAGATTGCCCCGACGCGGAACCCCGGGAGGCCGAGGTCCTTGGACAGGCTGGACACGATGTGGACGCGGCGGGACAGAGAGGAGGAGGAACAACGTGCGTAGTCTTTGACTGCCTCTTTGATGCTGACAAACCCGGACTCGTCGAAGACGGTGCCGGCGTAGATCTCGTCGCTGATCAGGTGCAGCCCCCGGTGCGCGTCGAGGAACCCGAGCAGGTTATACAGCTCGTCCCTTTTCGCGGCGGTCCCTAAAGGGTTGGACGGGTTGGTGATGAGCACGCCCTTGACCTTCTTTTTCATGGCGCGGGCCCTGGAATAGGCATCCTCCAGTGCGGTCCGGGTGAGGCGGTACCCGTTGGCGCTGTCGCAGTCCACCGGGACGATGTCGACGCCGGTGCGCCATTTTAGGTCGCGGTCGAACCTGGGGGCAAGAAAAAGAACGATTCCGCGTTATTATTAGAAAACAGTGTATTGGGCAGAAAATGCGGAATATAGCGGATAATGTAATTAAAAACTGATTTTTCAGAGCGCGAAAAAACGGCCCCAGGAAAGTGGGAGACTGGAGCTAAGATATTGCACACTGCAGCTTAACACATCGAGAAGAACAATCCAACGCACCCGAGATTAACTACAGACATACATACCCTGGGTAGTATGGCGTCGGGAGCAAGATGGCGTCCCCTGGTTCCGCCAGGCAGAAGACGAGGATCTCATTGGCGGAGGTAGCGCCGGCGGTGAGGACGAGACAGTCAGGTGAGAAGCTGACTTTGTTGCCCCTGAGCTCGGCCATGAATCTCGCAAATGCCTGCAAGGTGGGGTGACAGGAACAAGTGGGTTATACGCAACCACTAGCAGGTTTGATGAAAACAGTCGTGGTTATCGCCATTGCCAAGTGGCGAGTTGGAAAGATCCAACCCATCACGTAAGAAAGACAACAAACAAGAGGATCATGTTGCATATCGGCTTGCTGTGCGGCAGGGATGGATCGGAACAGAGTAGTGGCTGAGACAGGGGATATACCTGCTTGAAATCTGGGAGGCCGTGGTAGTCCTGGAACAGAGCGAGGTCCCTGAATACGGAACCTCCCTTCTTGTCCTGGAACCCAGACGCGTGGGGGTTGGCGGCTAACCATTCCTCCATCAGGTCAAATGACAGCTGTTGGTGATGATGACACAGAAGAGGCAGTCAGTGATCTGATAGTACAGTAACAGAACAGAATCAAGGGAGAACAGAAAACGTGCACAGTACGGTACAGAGATTGTTGTACCTGGTTCTCAGCGAGCCCCATCTGTATGATTCCCTGTGAGTTGGTGATTGGGTCGTAGGGGTTCCTGTCGTACTCCTGCCATCCCAGGAAGTACGACGAGTCCTCACCATGGGAGTTCCTCCGCCCCCGCGGCGGCGGCGATGGCTTCCTACCACTGCGCTTCGCCCAGCTCTGGCCCATTTTTGTATGGCGGCGGTTCGAGGACGGGAAGCAGGGGAGACGAGTTTCTGATATCTTTTTATCTGTTGATAGAGGATACGGATCCTATACCTGTCAAGCACAATGATCTCCAACAATTCGGTTGGTGATAGGCCCAAACACCGTTCTTTCGGCGATTAACAAATGGCAACACGCCTGTCTGCAGGAGAGCACGTTGTAGGCGAGAATGGGTCGGAAACAATTGAGAATTGGATTTGGGAAACAGGGGAGAAGACAGCCGTGAGACGGAGGCTAGCTTTACGCCCTTGCCGCCTACTACTCGTGTATGTGCGTCACTGGCGAATGGATGGCGTGGGTTGGAGTAGACTCATGACTCCGTTTAAATAAGCGATCCCGTCGCAGCTCGTGCCCCCCCTCCTCGCATCCCCTTCCAAGAAGAAATTTATTGCAAACCGAGTCAAGGCACGTTCAGATCTCTATCCGCCTGCATATGAATGGGCCTCAACTCTACAACTGAAATAAATTCTTACCCGTTTTAAAATGGGTTTCTTCCTATTATCTCGAATCCCTATTTCCTTTTTCAAAGAAAAGGCTACATATTTTTTTTATCGTTGCTTTAAAAATAACAGAAAAAATATGATGCCAAAAGATCCGATGTGAAATTTATTTTATTTTGTATGCAACTTCCATTAAATAAAACTCATGAAAGGCAAGACCAATGCCCTTCCAAAATTTCACATTTAGGACTCTCATCTCATCTCATCGGGTTAGAATCCAAACACACCCACCACTACTACAACTGGTTGGTTGATTGAGTACAATTGAAAATCAATTTGAGGGTAATACAACTCAAGTTGCAATACAATTGAATTTAATTTGATGTGTGTCCTCTGATCTATCATGCATCCCACATCACAGAGTACAAAATAAAGGACCAACAATATACAAGGAGATACTAACATAGCCAAGCTAGGGTATGTTTTCGAGTATAGAGTCTAGAGTGGCCATTTATAGAGCTAAGACAACACAACTTTGTATCTATTTCCTTTGCCAAATACTGGGAAGGGCAATGAATGTACCCCACCCCACCCGTCTTGGAGTACAATTAAGCACATATTGATGGGAACAAGTTGCAATATGTTTGGGTGCAGTCTGATTTCCCACCCACTCGTACACACAAGCTCAACTATTATGTCACACATAATACTAAAGTTGTTAAACGAGAACAAAGGTGAATTAAAGACACACACATACATACATAAACATATATGTATGCATAATACCTAGTCCCTGATGTTCATTGGAACTTTTTCCTTATCTTAGAATATTACTTTGGAAGAATGACGATATGCTATTTAGCATGTTCTCTTTTCTTTATCTAGAAAATCCATATCGCTTGTTTACTCTGAATTTCTTAGTAGATTAGCTAGTGATGATTGCTGACAGAAGGCAAGCACAAGGTTTTCCTTCATATATGTTTGTGCCCAATGATAGTAATTGCACATACATATATTCTTACATATGTATAGTCACAAGGATGTGGCGCCACATTGATGTACTCAATACTTCGTGAATTTGAGTTATGTGTACTATGTTTCAAAATTTGGGCAAGAATCATATTTGAGTTGGGCTCACCTAGCCTTGAGAAGAGGGGGATGTCAGGTCCACCGACGTGTCAGTGTGCGTTGTAAATCCTGCTTGTCAGAATACTCTGAGTTGTTGGTCCATGAGGCATGGGTTGAAAATGACTCTAATGGGCCCCAAGTTTGGGCCTTTTTAGTACCCTTTGGTCTAGTTTTTAGATGGTGATGGTTGCATCACGTAGTGTATCTACTAGTGTTATATGCTTGTGCTTATGTAATACGCATAAGCTTTTATTTGATATAGTATTACAAAAGGGACGTGGGCCTCCACTATATACCGTCTTCAATTTGCGGCCTCCTCATCTTTTGTGTGGAGAGAGAGAGAGAGAGAGAGAGAGTATGCACGAACACGTATAAATCTTGGAGGAATGGTGTTTACTTGTAAAGAGAAAGCGGGACAAGTGCGTTGTATTCAGTCTAAATGTGGGTTTCCTTCTAACTCTTTGTTAAAAGGATTCCTGCATACCTCGTGCGCGCCCCTGGTCTCCACGCCACTAATCCCTGACGGTAAAAGCAAACTATCTCATCGTAGATTTTCCTCACCACCTATAGATTATTCGCGATTCTGCCTTGTCAAAATTTTGAAGTGCACGACAGAGATCGAATACCCCCAACAAGGGTTATAGATATCATGTCAAACATGCAGAAGCATTCAACTTCGCCGGATGGCCTTGTAAGTTTGCGGATACGACAACCACAGAAACAAGTGACCAGCTATCATGAAGAAGGGTAAGGATATCTAAGCTGTGGCGATAGCGGACTAAGTACCTTCCCCCTGTTTTTGGGGCAGCACCTACGATGGGGCTCTTGGGAGGGGCTAAAAGAGCAGGACAATCGGTCATTGGTTAAAAACAGACAGAATTAGACAATATCGGAGGTTGGAAGTTGGGACTCCGTGTTATTAGCAGAGGTACACGAGTACACATACTGATGTGACAGTTTCTCACAAATTCCACACTACAGGACCACCTCGAGGAACTGGAGTTGTCTCCATCTCGCCGGCGTTCTGCTTCTGGCGGCTCCACAGCTTGTTCCTCTTCACCTTTTTTTTCTTTTTCTGATTCACCCTCTGTTCGATCCCTTGTATCCAATCACAAGGAAGGAAGCAGAAACAAGCTGCGTTAGAAAGGGGTTTGATTTACTACCTGGACACATTCCACCACAAAACCACCACATATCCATTCATCGTCATAGTTTCCACCGTGCCATCCGGCCCATGGTTTGGTTCCCTCGTGTTATATGTATCTACCATTAATGAAATTAAGGCACAACACGATCCTTCAAATCATTTCCCTTAACAACGCTGCACCACGCTGGCTATAGGTTGGGACAACCCTAATGCCCCCAGGCCCAGGCCAATAAAATATATCAAAAAATCTCAGCACTTAGATTCACACAATTGTGTCCCACCTTTCGAACGAGACTTTTTTGATAAAATATATTCCATTTGTAAGAAAAAAGGTTCAAAAATCACATCTGCGAGTTCAGATTTTATGAAAGATATAAGTAAATTGTATTCTTTGTTACTAGGGTTAAAATACACAATTTGATGAAGCTCGAGAATAAGTGGTCATGGGAGAGGCACCCCTAAACAAGACTCAGTGATAAGAGAAAAAACCAATAAACATGGACGATGAATTATGGCTTCATGGTGATTGAGTCTATCTGATCAATCTTTATTTTGTTCTTCACAATTTGCTCCATTGAATATGTGCCATGACAAATATCAACATCCATGTATTGTATCATATGAGTAGCCTTCACCTATCTAATAATCTCTCTAATGTCTAGATGATTGGTTTTGCTATTCAGAAATGTTTGGCAGTGTAGCTCTGCCTTCCATTTTATTGCAGGCCAGCATATGACACAATTCTTTAATGAGTATCTAGGATTCTAGCACAAATTCCATAGCTGTAAAAAAAGGAATTTCAAACAACAGTTGGAAGATATAATGTGACCGTATAAGCATTCTAATTCCTTTAAAATCGGTTTATGTTTCGTTCATTATCTTCAAATAACCTACAGTTTCCTTCTCTTCATATGGATCGATAAATTGTGATCGGTAAAATATTTGAATATGTGATGCCTGATTTTTTGAATTTGCTATAAGTATTTGGTTGATAGTGTTCTTTCCAATGTATTGTATGTCTCTAGGCATATCAAAATATTTTGGCTATATGTTTTGTGCGAAAACACTAAAAGAAATCGTGTTCAATATTTTCATGTGATACTCTACACACAAGACAGATGGTAGGTCAATAAAACCCCCTTTTGGTCTAGTTTCCCCCACTGAGAATATTGTCATTTCCTACTTGGATATTTAGCCTTCTAAAGTTTTATATCATATTCACTCTTGATGCATGGGTGACTGAAAAGGTTGGTATATGGTTTTATGTGTATAAACTTTTCCCCATTTCTAATGAATTTGATTGTCCATGAAATTTTATAGAGCATTATCAATGAGTTCTATTTCATCATTGTTGAATGAGTCATGGACATATATGTAAAATTTATTATGTATGTTTGAGTTAAAATGTATCAATTCTCTATCTGTAGTGATGTTAGACAATCTAGAAGGAATCTCATTAAGGACTTTTGTGTTTTTGATCTTACAACCATATAGCTAGGGTTTGTCCCATAATTTAATACATTTGAAAGAGTGTGTTTGCACTGTGATACTTCTGTGAATGATGTATAGTGTGTTGACAATGTATCACCATAGTGCACATACACCTTTCTTTCTAGTGGTATGCCACATGTTCTTGTTCATCTCCATAAAGTTTGTTTTCCAGTGCATAGAGTGGTCATTATTTTATGAATGTGACAGTGTGCATGAAGTTCAATGTTGATGACACACCATCCCCATAGTTGTTTAGGTTTGCATATGATATCCCTTTTGACCAGTCACTAGCTGTATTTTCTTGATCTCTGTTGTTTCTCCCAAAAACCATTTGTGTGGAATGTCTATGCTATGGCTAACTATATATCAGAGAGGTATACACCTGAGGTAGTATGTAATGAGTGGTGTAAGTGATGTGTTGAGGAGAGTGAGATGAGCTACTGTTTGGATTTCCATATGGATAGTTTCTATTAAAATGTTGCGATTATGGGGTTCCAACATGTAGTTGGCAAAGGGTGTGGTGACAAGGGTAAGATGAGATATCTAGTGCGGAAATTCTCTTCATTACATTATTGCATGTGTGCGTATCTGTCTAAATAGTATTGTATGATGTGTGTGTCAAGTATAAAAGATTTGTGAAAATTAATTTTTAGGTTTGTTAGATGTAAAAAGAAACCCATAATGTGAATGGTGTTGATGAAAATATAATCATTTTATTTGAGGAAGAGTATAATATCAACCACATATTGAGTAATCTAATATAAGTCTGTGATAGGAGATTCAATTATGTTACGATCCTTAGCAAGCTGGAACATCTCAGAAAGAATGGATGTCACAAGAATGAATAAGGGGAAAGTCGATTCCCTTGTCTTAGACCATTAGAACTTGAAAAGTAGCAAAAGGTAGTGCCACTGTCGTTGGTATAGTGGCTTAAAATAATACACAATTTTATCCAATTGTTGCATCTTTTTGAAAATCCATATATTTGAAGACAAGAAGGAAAGATCTTCTAGCTAATTTTGTCAAAATATTTCTCAAAGTCTAGTTTGAGTGTAAGAATAGTTTTTCTATATTGACAAGTGTGTATTGTCTCATTGACCATGATGCATGTATCTTATATACTTTTCCATTTAAGAAAATAATTTTATTTTAGTCTAATATTTTATAATAGTTTAAGTTTGAACAAAGTATTGGGAACTTAAGAAATGATATTATATGATGCATTAATATGATTGATTTGTTTGAAATGATAGACTTTGGGCATGTTCTCTAGTCTTTAGTCAGAGAAATGTAAGTTTGATTGAGTCTGCCTATTTGATGAGTAATGTCATCTTGGTAGTGTATGTAAACAAAATGTTTATGAAAAGTATGTTGAGTGATGTTTCATTTGTTGTGGTAAAAATCCATGCTAAAGCCATCAGATCTAGGAGATTTGTCTGCTCCTAGGTTTTCCATGTCTTTCTTAATTTCATCTTCTGAGAAAGTATAATTGAGAGTAGTGGGGTTGTTAATTTTGATGGGGCATAATATGCTCTGGTCAATGTAAAATATATTTTCAAACTTTCTACCATGATTCAAGAGTCTTGAAAGAAGATTCAAATTCCTCAATGAATTGATCCTTGTTTGAGGTGAGAACATGATTGATATATAAGTTATGGATGCATGATTGTTGCTTTCTATTATTGTATATTCTAATGATTTTCCTTTGTGTTTTTTGTCACCATATTTAAGTCATTTTATTTTAGTAGTCTAGTTACACACCATCTCATTTGTCTTTTAAGGTATTCATATTCTTTGATGTGGTGTCCACCTATTGCGTGTAAATGGAAAGGGGTGATATGAGATTAATCTTATTTCCTATAATGAAATGATGAATGTGCCAACACATAACGGTGTTGGCAGCTCCATAAACATTCCATGATGCAATTATAGTGATGAAAGTATTAAACACAATATTATGGTAATGGGATGGTCAAGTGGTGAAATTTGTGAGGTGTTTTACTACAAGAGCAGTAGGTTGGTTATTCAATTATCATACATTTTGTTCGAATTCTGATAAGGCAATGTTTGCATTTGAAACCGATTCAAAATTAATACCAATGTGATTAGCAGAAGTGAAAAAAATCCAAAGCATTATCCCAATATGGAATATGTTGAATATGATCAAATTCAGAGTAAAAACTATAATCAATAGATAATATATTAGTAAGCTTGTTACGTAGTTCATCCACAACAAAGAAGTTCCTATTTTCTGACTTTTTGGTGTCCTCTCAGCTGTCATTGTTTTCTGCATGTGAGGAGATTGTGTGTTTACCTTGTTCTACATACTGTCCACTGTTGTTTTCTTTAATCAACTCACCAATCATGTATTATTTTTAGAGTTCTACCATGTGACAAACTGTTGGGTTTTAGGGGAGGCAGAGAAGGCAGCGGAAACAAAAAATTTTCTCCTCCCCAAACCCAGAACAAGGAAACGCGTCAACGTCTATACAATGAAAGGGATGGTTTGTGGAATCATACCTTGTCCCGAGGCTTGCTCGGAGACAATACCTCGCGGCTTGCGTGGTCTTCACCTCCAGTCTTAGACGGTGTCTGTGCAGCTCCTGGTCGCACCGGGACTATTGGGATTGACAACTGTCCTCCGAGCAGAAGAAATCTCCCGCCTCTGAAGTAGTCCACACGGACCACCTGGAACTCCAATCTCCTTGTCCCACAAGGAATTGGAAGGAGTGACACCCTCCTATCAGCGTACTAGTCACTGACACACTCTCCTGCCACTAGTCGCTTTCAACAGTTGTCTTTCCCTTGCTGTGCCTCCCTTATCGGGTAGCACTTGCTTGGGCTCTCTCGGTTACCAAAACCAGAGAGAACGACAACTTTACAGATTTACTGGTTGCACTGAGTTGTTCTTTGAGAAGCCCCCAATACCCCTATATATAGGAGGGTCATGGGACAAGGTTCTCTATCCCGGGCAATGCGGGACTAAAGCAGGAGTAGAAGGGTTTGAGATTTTCTACAAAAACAACCAACTGCGCAACCTGAACCGATCGTTTCATTTCTGAAACAGTCGGTTGGGGACCTGAGCCGGTCGATTGACACCTCAACCGATCGGTTGGGACCCTTGAAACGGTCAGTTCACTTCTGAACCGGTCGGTTTGTGGTCCTGGTCAGTTCCTGACTGACTTTCCATCTTTTGTTTCTAATTGGTATCAAATATCAATCCTTGTGTTGGGGTTTAGGGGAGACAGAGAAGGCAGTGGAAAAAAAAATTCTACCCAAACTTGGAACAAGGAAACGCGTCAACGTCTATATAATAGGAAAGGATGGTTTGTGGAATCATACCTTGTCCTAAGGCTTGCTTGGTGACAATACCTCGCGCCTTGCGCGGTCTTCAAATCCGGTCTTCGACGGTGTCTATGAAGCTCCTGGTCACACCGGGACTGACGACTCCTACTCGTACCGGACTGTCGGATGACAGTTGTCCTCCTGAGCGGAAGTGACCTCCCGCCTCTGTAGTAGTCCACACGGACCACCTGGAACTCCACACTCCTTGTCCCACAAGGAATTGGAAGGAGTCGCACCCTCCTGTTGATGTACTAGTCGCCAACACACTCTCCTGCCTCCAGTTGCAACTGCAGTTGTCCTTCCCTTGCTGCACCTCCCTTTGCGGGAAGCACTTACTCGGGATCTCTCTCGGTTACCAAAACCAGAGAGAACGACAACTTTGCAGAGCAACTGGTTGCACTGAGTTGTTGTTCTTTGAGAAGCCCCCAATACCCCTATATATAGGAGGGTCATGGGACATGGTTCTCCATCCCGGGCAATGCGGGACTAAAAGCAGGAGTAGAAGGGTTTGAGATTTTCCACAAAAAGTAACCAACTCGCAGCCTGAGCCGATCATTTGGGACCCCCAACCGATCGGTTGGTGCCATGAACCGATCGGTTCATGGTCCTGATCTGACTCAAAATAAATTTCTTTCTTTTGTTTCTAATTGGTATCGAATACCAATCCTATTCCCAATCAAATTGGGCAATTGAAACGAAAGGAAAATTCTCACCGACCTGACTTTCCCAACATGCTTGGTTGCACCAGTTGAACCGATCGGTTCAACACTTGAACCGGTCGTTTCACCCTGGACTTGAGACGATCGGCTCAACACTTGAGCCGACCGGGTCAACAACCTCAGCCGACCGGTTCAACCCTTGAACCGATCGGTTGGGAGTGCAGGTTGTGTAGAATCAGTCAATTGTGATTTCAATCAATCCGATACTCCAATCAATGTGTCCAACACCTTGAACAATATGATATTGAGCTATCAATTGATTGAGTGTTTAATTGAACTACTAAACTCCTTTAGTAATCATTCTAAACATTGCTTGTGGATAAAACTCCTCTTCCAGGTTAAATCCTATGTGTCTGACCCTGCAGGTCCATTTCACGTTGGTAGTGAAAATCCATAACACTTATGACTTCACAGGCAAAGAGCGGTGCCTAGTCATACATCAGTGCTACCCAAGTGAAAGTAGAAAGTTGGAGAACAACTTTCATCCTACAATCCTTGAATGGTGTTACATCGAATGTATAATTCCTTTGTCACTGATATCCCAAATGAACTCGAGGCATGGAACATTCATCCTGTCAACGTTCATTCACTTTCTTGATCTCAGAGTAGACTGGAAGAGATATGTATGACATCAATATCACATACTGATTCACACATGCGTGCACACCTTTCTCAATCCTACTCATCAAGTGGCCATGGATATCAAACTCCCTCAGGAGGGACAAATCCCATATCTATCACTCACCCCTTAAAAGCCCCATGTGTCAAAGCCACCCAATCATCACCTTTATAACAACCCATGTCTCAGGACTGCGTTTGATGATGTCAAAGTGTGCCCAACGACATGTGTTGAGTGTAGTGATTTCAGGTCTAAGAATCACACTCACCACCATCACTGTGAGTACTGATTGTGACTACCATGTCATGGTTCCATGTGTCAAACTCACGGTGGGTCTGTCCGGTACACTTGTTCTCTAACAAGTACCTATGTGTTTGGTTTGATATCTCTATATCATGACTAATGAGATTCTGTCATCAACCAACACCACAATCTAGTCTTGTGTGTCATTGCTATCTATCTAGCTTCCACAATGACATCCGACTAGGGACATAAACAAGAATGTACAAACTCTTAGCATCCGTATGATCTCATCGTTCATGTCCTCAACCTGAAAGCATACGTCATTGAGTACTGTCATTCTCTAGACATTCAATCTGTTCTATCACTATCTCATATGACTGAACCAGAAAGAATTGGAAGCTTGCCTTTGATGTTTATCAAATCAATCTTGATGTATCCAGCAATCATCCCATGATTGGCTCTCAGGGCGTACATACCAACAGACTCCCACTTGCACTGTGAGCCAATCACCATTGAATCATATTCATAGTGATCTTCAAACATGTCCCACGTGTTACTGTGCTCTAGTGCTAACATAGTGGGTAATGGCAACACCTTGCCAAAGTCAGTGTAAATTGCATGTCTCACATCTCTTCACTGTACGTCATACATATGAGATGGAGTTGTCGTAATATGCGATCTTATATTCCTATGCTAACTTTTAGCCACATTGCATGATCAAGGATTCCATACTTGTCATCAATGAGCGGAATATCTATAAGTTCATCTCATGAACTTCCAGATCCATATAATATCTACTGCTATTCTCTAACGCATAGATACTCGACATTTCCTTTTAAGTGGCTTTATTGGAACACTTCCAATTATTAACAAACTTTCACTTTTATAAATCCTATGTATAATTTTGCGATTAATTTTTTGTCCTTTCGAAAGTTTGCATCAATGTAACTCTTTACATCGAACTCTTCCTTATCTCCATAGAACTAGTACTTCATAAGTACTTATCAAGTTCTCATGGTATTCTAGTAACCCTTACTGGAAGTAGACAGACATCCATTCGTCATGTCCCACATGCGAGTTATCAGGATGAGCACATCATATTGTTATGTCGTACATACAAGATGATGAATGCATTTTATTCTTGCCATGCCCATACATGCAAGATAATGGGATGATTACATACATGATAGATCCATATCTATTCTTAGTGTTCCCATTCTTCATAAGAATTGGACACTTGGCCTTGGGATACTAACTCCATGTAGCATGGACAAGTTTTCTCCCACTGAATCTGTGCATACTGAACACTTCAGTACAGATTGCCAATGTATGCTCTCTCTTTTTCAGGTCAAGAGATTTTCGAGAACTATCTCTATAGATCTCTATTCCTATCACATAGGAAACATCTCTGTCTTCCTTAAAGATAACTTCCACTTTTGGATTTCCATTCTAGAACGTCTCCATTTCACATCAACATGTGAAATGTGAATACGCTCCCACTAAATCACAGATCCCTTCTTTACCTTTGACATATCAGTCAAACCCATTGACTATATCATCAAAGTAAAGATCCAATTCTTGAGTTGCTTGTACTCAATCAATCATATTGATTAGTCCATTGTAACTTATAGACTTCATTTGCATTAGTGGATTCATAAACCTTATAGGTTGTGTCACGTACACATCCTTGTTATATTCCTTATAGGAATGCGGTTTTAGTATCCATATGCCAAATGCTTTAGTCATTAATTTGCAATCAACAAGCATCATCCTTCTCAAAATGTTATCCATGTGTCTTAACACTTAAGACTCATTTGCACTTATGGATTTCATCCAATGAGTGCTACCATCAAGGTCATACCTTATGGTTGACATGGATGTCATTTAGGATGTAATGGTCATAAACCATATCTCAAAATTTGGTTCCTCATATTTATCTAGATAGTTGACTCATCACATGGACAACTCATCATATAGATAATTGAGGTGTATCTGTTATGGTTTTATAAGAATTCACAACTCTTGTGATTCTTAATTCCTTTTGTTAGTGTGGGGTATTCTTTATTAAGAAGAATTTAGTTATTTGATAATCATTCTCTAACTCCTTAGAGTATGATTCCTTCTTGATTTAGACATCACCATGCCTTAATCATGAGTTCACTATGATACACTATCATAATCACTCACAAGGATCTCAAACATTTGGTCCAAGTATTTCATTCATTGATCTCATCAAGAATTGACACCTTACCAAATTTGTACTTAATCTATGATAATCTTGAACACTTCAAGATATTCATATTGGTATTTCTCTAAACACCATTTGAAGTATTAGCATTCATTCCAATAGGTATGTAAACACATCACATGTATTATACCTAATAGGATAATCATTCTCCCACTACCATTAGTGAAGATTGATTAATCATGTCCAAGATATTCATGTCTCTTACTGGTTCTCTAACCAAAAGAGTCTATATTTATCCATCATATGGAAACTAGAAATGAATTTCTCATGATTGATGCTAATTAGGTTGTTTGAGTTATCTATAACTTTTAGGTATCATTTTATCTTATGCATATCAAATACCACAAGATAAATAAGGCATTGCCACAAAGATCATATCTTTAAGATTGAAAACTCAACTTTATTAATTGCCATCATTGTCATACAATATGCAAAAATAAAGTGTTTCTATCCATTGGAAAAAATGAAATAGCAGTTCATAACTATTTACATGCCTTGTAGGCTGAAAATAAACTAAAGTACTGCTATCTATGGCGGAAACACTTGCCCCAATTATGAGTGCTTTACACTTTACATCTTGGTATCATATACCTCAAAAAGTGTTACAAGTTTACTTTCATGACACCTTTAAGTAGAGACATCAGTCGCCTCCTTCTTATTTTGTTCTTCCAGATAGAGAGGACAATTCCTTTTCCAATGTCCTGGCTTTTGACAATGGTGGAAATTTCCTTTCTTGGTCACGCCTCCCTTGGCCTTGAGAGTTGAAGACGGCTTGGACTCCTGGCTAGCATCAGAACCTTTCTTAGCTTTTCCCTTGCCCTTGCGCTTGGACTTGCCTTTCTTGCTTGTGATCACCATCACAGGCTTAGGCTTGTCCTTCTTCATCTGTATCTCGGCTGTCCTCAACATGCCCAACAACTCTGACAGTGGCCTATCAAAGTTGTTCATATTGTAGTTCATCACAAACTGACTGTAGGATTCTGGAAGCGATTGTAGTATCACGTCAGTAGCCAACTCTTGGCTCAGTGGAAATCCCAGTCTCTACAGGTTCTCCACATACCCAATCATCTTGAGTGTGTGAGGACCAACTGGATCTCCTTCTGTCATGACACACTTGAACAACGCCCTAGAAACATTGTATCTCTCTTGCCGTGCCTGATCCTCATACATGTTCCTGAGATGTTGAATCATCTCTATGACACCCATGTTCTCATGCTGTCTCTGCAACTCATGGTTCATTGAACATAACATCAAGCACTTTGCATCAATGGCATCATCATCATGCTTCTTGTAAGCATCCCTTTCTGCCCTAGGTGCATTAGGAGCGGGTTCCTCTGGAATGGGAGTATCCAGGACATAGAGCTTACGCTCTTAAGTGAGAACAATTCTCAATGTCTGATACCAGTCGTGGAAGTTTGTCCTATTAAGCTTGTCCTTGTCAAGGACCGATTGCAAAGAAAAGTTGTTGTTGTTTGTTGCCATTTGAACTACAAAAGAAAATATGCAATTTTAGTCCAAAAACTCATTTTGACTTATTTGATTGATTTGAAAGTTTGACGATATAATTAGGCCTTTAATTAATTATCGCTCCCACTATTTTACTTCAAATTGATATCCCTCACCATCAATTCGAAAGATTGCAGCGTACAACCTTCTAGTGGGAAAGATCCTGAAATCCTCTAAGCCATGGACCAGCTAGGGCTGTCACCCACAACATAGATCTCTTAGGTAGGCAACTTTTGCCAAATGCATCATATGCAACTCTTGATAAGATGTCATATGCAACACCTTGCCATGATCATCTTCATGCTTCAAGGCACTAGATCCTATCTAGGTCACCTTGTTAAGTCCGACCCAAAGCAAACACGATGAATATGCACCCTGCTTGGGCAAACCCACACATTCATCCTTCACGCTTCCACAAGATAGACGGTGCACCACGCTTGGGCATGCCCACACTTGGTCAATCAAGCTTTTCACATGTGTCGCATTTGGAAGGCATCTAAAACTTAATATTTTAATGAGGGATTTGGTTTTTATATACATATACATATCCAATCACCACAATATATAGTACGTATCATATACATGCTATATCCCACAGAAAACATGCAAAAACGATAAAAAGCGATGATTATGGCCATCCTAATGTGATTCCTCGAGCCAAGAGGAATCACGGTCATCTAGGTCTACATCACATGCAACCTGTACAAGATGAACTCTGTGCCTTGCCATCCGAGTTGATCAACTCATCATATGAATGATCTGCTCTCTGGCCGGTCGTCTGAGTGCCACCAGCCGATCGGTTGGCTCCTCCAACTGATCGGTTCGCCTGGTCGTTGTGCATCTCTTCATGGCCGCCACCCGCTCGTCACGCTCCTCGAACCGGTCATCAACTGATCAGTTCACTCCTTGAACCGATCGTCTGGAACATCAACCGATCGGTTCACACCTTGAACCGATCGTCTCAGCTGTTGTTTGGATGTCCGCCGTTCTTTGACATAACAAGAAATAAAAATCTATCCTAATATTACATTGCTTAAAAGGGAAACCCCGAGTTACATTCAGGGGGAGCAAAGGTAGGAAAGAATCTCGAATTATTTCGAGTTACATCAGGAATAGGAGAAGGAAGATCGGTGCATAGACCGAGATGCAAGAAACCACACACAACCAATCACAGATAGGGTTTATTGGCCATAATCATGCTATACATCCACCACAAAACTCTTTTAAGGGTGACGCTTATCGAGTGCATTAATAATACATATCATATATGTAATTGGGATTTGTGGATTTAGGATTGGACATGCATAAAGCCAATTTTATTCGCATCGTATGCAATAAATAAAGGCGACAAACCAAAATCGATCATATCGATATTCCTAAAATATAGAACAGTTGACGTGGCTTTGATACCACTGTTGGGTTTTAGGGGAGACAGAGAAGATAGCGGAAACAAAAAAAATTCTCCCCAAACCCGGAACAAGGAAACGCGTCAACGTCTATATAATAGGAAAGGATGGTTTGTGGAATCATACCTTGTCCCAAGGCTTGCTTGGCGACAATACCTTGCGCCTTGCCCGGTCTTCAAATCTGGTCTTCGACGGTGTCTGTGCAGCTCCTGGTCGCACCGAGACTGACGACTCCTACTCGTACCAGACTGTCGGATGACAGTTGTCCTCCTGAGCGGCAGTGACCTCCCGCCTCTGTAGTAGTCCACACGGACCACCTGGAACTCCACACTCCTTGTCCCATAAGGAAGTGGAAGGAGTCGCACCCTCCTTTTGACGTACTAGTCGCCAACACACTCTCCTGCCTCCAGTTGCAACTACAATTGTGCTTCCCTTGCTGCACCTCCCTTTGCGAGAAGCACTTGCTCGGACTCTCTCTCGGTTACCAAAACCAGAGAGAACGACAACTTTGCAGAGAAACTGGTTGCACTGAGTTGTTGTTCTTTGAGAAGCCCCCAATACCCCTATATCTATAGGAGGGTCATGGGACAGGGTTCTCCATCCTGGGCAATGCGGGACTAAAAGCAGGAGTAGAAGGGTTCGAGATTTTCCACAAAAAGCAACCAACTCGCAGCCTGAGCCGATCGGCTGGGACCTGAGCCGATCGTTTGGGACCCCCAACCGATCGGTTTGTGCCCTGAACTGATCGGTTCATGGTCCTGATCCGACTCAAAATGACTTTCTTTCTTTTATTTCTAATTGGTATCGAATACCAATCCTATTTCCAATCAAATTGGGCAATTGAAACGAAAGGAAAATTCTCACCGACCTGACTTTCCCAACATGCTTGGTTGCACCAGTTGAACCGATCGGTTCAACACTTGAACCGGTCGTTTCACCCTGGACTTGAGCCGACCAGTTCAGCAACCTCAGCCGACTGGTTCAACCCTTGAACCGATCGGTTGGGAGTGCAGGTTGTGCAGAATCAGTCAATTGGGATTTCAATCAATCCGATACTCCAATCAATGTGTCCAACGCCTTGAACAATATGATATTGAGCTATCAATTGATTGAGTGTTTAATTGAACTACTAAACTCCTTTAGTAATCAATCTAAACATTGCTTGTGGACAAAACTCCTCTTCTAGGTTAAATCCTATGTGTGTGACCCTGCAGGTCCATTTCACGTTGGTAGTGAAAGTCCATAACACTTATGACTTCATAGGCAAAGAGCGGTGCCTAGTCACACATCAGTGCTACCCAAGTGAAAGTAGAAAGTTGGAGAACAACTTTCATCCTACAATCCGTGAATGGTGTTACAACGAATGTATAATTCCTTTGTCACTGATATCCCGAATGAACTCGAGGCATGGAACAATCATCCTGTCAATGTTCATTCACTTTCTTGATCTCAGAGTAGACTGGAAGAGATATGTATGACATCAATATCACATACTGATTCACACATGTGTGCACGCCTTTCTCAATCCTACTCATCAAGTGGCCATGGATATCAAACTCCCTCTGGAGAGACAAATCCCATATCTATCACTCACCCCTCAAAAACCCCATGTGTCAAAGCCACCCAATCATCACCTTTATAACAACCCATGTTTCAGGACTGCATTTGATGATGTCAAAGTGTGCCCAACGACATGTGTTGAGTGTAGTGATTTCAGGTCTAAGAATCACACTCACCACCATCACTGTGAGTACTGACTGTGACTACCATGTCATGGTTCCATGTGTCAAACTCACGGTGGGTCTGTCCGGTACACTTGTTCTCTAACAAGTACCTATGTGTTTGGTTTGATATCTCTATATCATGACTAATGAGATTCTGTCATCAACCAACACCACAATCTAGTCTTGTGTGTCATTGCTGTCTATCTACCTTCCACAATGACATCTGACTAGGGACATAAACAAGAATGTACAAACTCTTAGCATCCGTATGATCTCATCGTTCAGGTCCTCAACCTGAAAGCATACGTCATTGAGTACTGTCATTCTCTAGACATTCAATCTGTTCTATCACTATCTCATATGACTGAACCAGAAAGAATTGGAAGCTTGCCTTTGATGTTTATCAAATCAATCTTGATGTATCCCACCAATCATCCCATGATTGGCTCTCAGGGCATACATATCAACACCTTGTTCCAATCAAATTGGGTAAGTGAAACGAAAAGAAATTTTTCACCAATCCTACTTTCCCAACTTGCTCGGTTGCATCAGTTGAACCGATCATTTCAACACTTGAAGCAATCGTTTCATCCTGTCCATGAGCCGAACGAATCACCATATGAGCTGATCGGTTCACCAAGCTCAGCCGATCGGTTCATCACATGAGCCGATCGGTTGGGAGAGCAGATTGTGCAAAATCAGTCAATTGCAGTTTCAATCAATCCAATACTCCAATCAATGTGTCCAATACCTTGAACATTATGATACTGAGCTATCAATTGATTGAATGTTTAATTGAACTACTAAACTCCTTTAGTAATCAATCTAAACATTGCTTGTGGACAAAACTCCTCTTCCAGGTTAAATCCTATGTGTGTGACCCTACAGGTCCATTTCACGTTGGCAGTGAAAGTCCATAACACTTATAACTTCACAAGCAAAGAGCGGTGCCTAGTCACACATCAGTTCTACCCAAGTGAAATAGAAAGTTGGAGAACAACTTTCAATCCTACAATCCGTGAATGGTGTTACAGTGAATGTATAATTCCTTTGTCACTGATATCCCGAATGATCTCGAGGCATGGAACAGTCATCCTGTCAATGTTCATTCACTTTCTTGATCTCAAAGTAGATTGGAAGAGATATGTATGACATCAATATCACATACTGATTCACACATGCGTGCACGCCTTTCTCAATCCTACTCATCAAGCGGCCATGGATATCAAACTCCCTCAGGAGGGACAAATCCCATATCTATCACTCACCCCTCAAAAGTCCCATGTGTCAAAGCCACCCAATAATCACCTTTATAACAACCCATGTTTCAGGACTACGTTTGATGATGTCAAAGTGTGTCCAATGACATGTGTTGAGTGTAGTGATTTCAGGTCAAAGAATCACACTCACCACCATCACTGTGAGTACTGACTGTGACTAACATGTCATGGTTCCATGTGTCAAACTCACAGTGGGTCTGTCCGGTACACTTGTTCTCTAACAAGTACCTATGTGTTTGGTTTGATATCTCTATATCATGACTAATGAGATTCTATCATCAACCAACACCACAATCTAGTCTTGTGTTTCATTGCTGTCTATCTACCTTCCACAATGACATCCGACTAGGGACATAACAAGAATGTAAAAACTCTTAGCATCCTTATGATCTCATCGTTCAGGTCCTCAACCTGAAAGCATATGTCATTGACAACTGTCATTCTCTAGACATTCAATCTATTCTATCACTATCTCATATGACTGAACCAGAAATAATTGGAAGCTTGCCTTTGCTGTTTATCAAATCAATCTTAATGTATCCCACCAATCATCCCATGATTGGCTCTCAGGGCATACATACCAACACAAACTTCCTTATTTTGTGTTGAAATTTTGATGGAAGGGTATGTCTCACGATCATGTATTGTACCATGGATGTCATCATAGTGTGTTGTGGGCTATGGTAGGTTGGTGATATGGGTTGCCAAGTGTATTGGAAGGGCGATAGCAAATGGTTTTTAAATGGGTTATTGGAATTAGGATGGCTAGTTACGTGGTTCATTATATTGAAGGAGGGAGTATGAGGATCACATTTGTCTTTCCTCATCCAAATGTGGTCTTTATGGTGGTGGGTGGTTTTGTTATTGTTGTGTTATGTATGGTGGGGTTGTTATGATATTTAGGGTTTATCCAAGATGTGAGGTGGTTGGATAGATTCGAAAATATTGACAAAATGGTATGAGGGTTTTTACCTAGAATTTGATCATATATATTATCTCACAAAACTTGATCTTGGGGATACCTGGGAGTCTAATCTCTTATTTATTGAGATGACATAAAAGCTTTGATATAGTTGGTTGGGTTAAAAGCCTCACAACTAATAAATTGTAGAGATAAAACAAACGCATAATCAATCTTCCTAAAGACGTCAACATCCTTGAGGTGGGGAGGAAGGTCATAAATTGAGACCCACTAGATCCACATGAGGTAGTAAGTTCAACATCAAGATCCAAGGACCGATTAGTAATGTGGGCTTGGATGAAACTTTCTCCACATTGAATGGTTATGGAGAGATCATCCATGTGATAAAGCTTGGTGCCAATAGAGAGAGGGTAAATCAGTTGGTCAATAGATAAAATCTTAGATTTAGGTATGGTGTTTCCCAAAAGGAGTAGAGCCAAAGATCATGTGACATCCATGGTAAGGACCCAATTGTTGTCAAGATTATTTTTGACAGTGACAAGGATGTTGCGGCTGGTGAGGAGTCATGGAGCTAACTTGTAGTTCATATAAGTATCAAATCTCTGATGGTCGGTGTGTTGGTTGATCATGGGTGATCTGTGTGGAGGTGTTCTGTGGGTAAAGGTGAGATTCTGTATAAGGGGGATAGACAAGGAAAGTGAAGAAGGATGGGCAAACTAGTTGTGATATTCAATGATATAGGCTTGATTTGTAATGGTAGAAGTTAGTTGGGCTATCTTCATGAGAGGAATGTGAAGAGTTAGGGCCACAAGACTGAATGGGAGCTAGCTTTAGATTGGTGTCTATGGTCAGTGATGTTACATTTGCATAGTGAAATAGAATGGGGAAGGGGTTAAGGGAATAGTCAGGTTTTTACACTATTCTTTGTTGGAAATAGACAGTTGTAAAGAGATTTTTTCATGGGAGGAATGATTGTCTTTAGGTTTACAAGGCATATCACAAAGGGAGAAGGGAAAATTCATGAAGTTAGGGTAGCAAGAGTAAACATAGTGTCATCACATAACAAGAAAGAGATATGGTGTCTAGAAAAGAAGAAAAGATATGAAAAGTGGCATGTGTCTCTGCATGCAAAACAAAAGTTCATGCATTGGAAGTTGAAGCGCTTATGTACCATTATATTACTATGACATCATTGATATTAAAAGTTTATGATATTTCTTTATAACAATAACCTGTTCCATTATATTAATGGAATTAGTGAGAAATTGCTTTAAATGAAAAGATTTTTCATCATCCATGTTGTTCTTCATTTAAGAGTTAGGAGATTACCTTGCATATTGGTCATCAAATGCAAATAATATGTTATTGTTCCTTGTATTGTGATTATATATAGTAGATGGTTCTGGTGCTTCATAAGTGTTATGACCACATATGAGCTTAAATGGTAAATTATGATTTACCTGGATGATTACATGCATAATTAGATTGATCATCACTTAAACATGATTAATGATGGTAGATAAATTACAAAGTTGTAAATCTAATGGAAACTCTAAGCTTGATTTCATTTTAAATAATTAGGGTTTGAGAAGTATAAACCCTAGTAGTCTAGAATTGGGATTTTCCCCACTACATCCATGCTGGGTAACATGGCCGTGGTGGAGGAGTACACAACAAATGTTCTGGGTTGGAATGGGTTAGGTGAGAAAACGAACAATGAACATGGGAGTTGTAGGTTTGGGTAGAATGGCCATGGTGGGCACCACGACCATGTAGGGTTGATGGTGGCACGAGCATTCTAGGCCACACAACCATTTTGTAGGAGTAGAAGTGCAAGCCATTTTTTATACATGGGCTTGATGGATTCTTGGCACCAAAGCCGTGGCAAGATGCATGGGCACGCTGGGTCCTTCTTGGCACATCCTTGGTAGCTTTTCATCTATTCTTGGGGTTTTCTAGGGAATTTTTTCTCTTTAACTGAACATTTTGTAGACTACCAAATAACACTATAATGTTTGATTTTTAGTTATTTATTGATAACTCTAAATGATCTAAAATGATTGATGGAACTTTGAATTTTTGTGTTAGGTAACATGCTAATTTTTTATAATTATTGGAGGATCTTTGATCTATTTTGTAAATGCTTTTTGGAAACATTTTTCTGATAGAAATTTTTGCTAAAATAAAGAAAATGTAAAATAGGGTTAAATTTGCAATTAACCCAAGCCCCTTATATGCTCTGTAACACCCCTAGCCTAGGTTTTGGGATAACCCTATTTTTTCTTAATTAATATGTTTATAACTTTAATATAATCCTTTGAGGTTTTTTAATAACATGTGAGACAACTATATTTCAAGTTTGGTCCAGTTTGAATAATGTTTGAGCAATGTTTGCTTATTTTAGACCAGAGTGCAATTTACAAAAGATGAGGGGTTATCCTACAATATGTCACATGTTGAGTATGCCCTTAGTGATTTAGCATCATAAGGAGAGGATGATTCTATGGGGTGTCTTGTAGAGAGATTAAGTTTCAAGTTGAGCCTGTGTGGATGATGGTTGTGTTTTGTGTGCTAGTTTTGAAGTAAATTCCAATTTACCCAAATTAAGGAGTTAACATGCAAATTACCATCTCTAGAGTGTCCCTTATCTCTCTTAGAATCATCAAGAGGAGAGATAAAGGAGGGAGCACCTTTTTTGAGTCTTAGTTGAGTGATAACACTCTTGGTGGTGAAATAATCAAAGAATGTTGAGTATCTTGAACCCTAGGTAAGGTTGTGTCGAGTTATGAAGAGTATATGGGAGTGCCTATCAGTTTAGAAACCATAAAGGAGGTCCCATATTGGTTTAGAAACTTTTTGGAAGTATTCATATCAGGATAAGCACCTCAATTAGGTGAAGCCTATCGGTTTAGATGTTCCTTGCAAAAGTTGTATCGGTTTGCATATAAAATAATATTTGGTTGTGATATCTTGTCAAGCAAGCTACCCAATGGCCAATATCTCATCCTTGAATTATCCATAAGAGTTTTGCATGATGAGATAATTGTGGTTGCATGGTGCCACCATGTAGGACACGTGTCAATTGGTTACATATGGTGATGACACCTCATGTAGCCTCTCTCATGAGCCTCAACTATATAAGCCTATCTTTTCGCCTACTAGTGAACATTTCCACCCTCATATCATCCCTTTCTTGGAGGAAGACCCTAGGAGCTCAAGGATCAAGAGGAAGATCAAGAATCTTGTCTAAGATGATGCCATGACCATCTTCAACCTTTGAAGAATTATGTATCTCAGATCATAATTCTTTCTTTCTTTACTTCTTCACCAAGTTTCTAACTATGATGCCTTCTTCTTGATGAAGGTTAATCTATAGAGGAATCTTGGACCTTTGAATAGGTCATCTTCAACCCTGGGAACATGGAGCTTTGAAGTTTTAATCTCTAGTGGTGATCTTGAGGTGGGTTATATAACTTGAACTCAACTCTATTAATATTCACCTTCAATCATGCAATACTTGATGATTCCTTTTCAATTTCATCTTGCCTTGGTTAAATGATGATTCTATGAGATCTAATGGATATATGGGGCAATTTTCCATGAACTAGAGTGTTAGTGGATGAAGGGTTGGAGATTTAAGACAATGGAATCTCCCATTCATAAATCGGTAATTGGTTTGAGAAATCCTAACTTGATACAAGGTTATGTGAGGGGATACCGATACACATGAGGTCCTAACCCGTTACCAATTTATTACAAGTGAAGGACTATTGTTTTTACAACTATCTAGCCTATCATCTAAGGCTAAGGATGAGGGCAGGACAATATCATGAAGTTGAGTGAATATGTGAGGTCTATAGGGCTAACCCAATATGCCCTAACCCTAGCAACCGATACACCTCTAGCCCGATACAAGTGTGATGGGTAACACACCTTGGCCGACACACCAAGTAATGGAAAGGATGATACCCTAGAGTATGTTATGGCCGATACAACAAATCATGGTGTGGCTGGTACACCAAGTCATGGTGTGGCCGATACACCAAGGTATGGTGAAGACAATACATCATGTCATGCTTATGGCCGATATCACTCTAAGAACCTCAAGACCGATATCATCTTGATGGGTCATGGCCGACACAAGTGAAGAGTGTCATGGCCGACACAAGTGAAGAGCATCATGGCTGACACAAGTGAAGAGTTTCATGGCCGATACAAGTGAAGAGTGTCATGGACGATACATGTGTCTAACCCAGCACAAGGTGTGGAGCTTAGGCCAACACAAGTGAAGAGTGTTATGGCCGATACAAGTATCTAAGCCAATATAAGTGAATGTGTCTAGGATGACATAAGGGTTAGTGTGTAGGCCGATACATCTTGATGTGTGTAGGCCGACACATGAGGATTATAATCAAGTTGATACATGATGATGTAACGAGATGAATGCACTTTGATAAAAGTAGGTTAATACACCCTAAAATGGATCAAGTAAATACAACAAGTTAAGTTGAAACTAGTATTCTAGTTAGGATGAGAGAGGAATTTGTATTACTCATGTTGATAATTAATTAATTATAATTGATGAGAGTAATCAAGTATGTTTGAATACTTATGGAAAGGAAATAAGCTCCTAGATGAGAGGAGTTACGAATTAGGGTTTGGTGGTTGAATATAACCTTAGAAACCCTAATTGGCTACAATAGAAACCCTAACCCTGATCATGAGAGGGTTGTCACTTGATTGAGGAATTTTTCTTTTATGGAATGGTGCTGATATTTAAATTGATATCTCTTTTATCATGAGATTGTAACCATACAAGTGTTTTGAGATAATGAGAATAGACAACTATATGCTATAGTGATGTGGCATTACATAGATTGAATGGGCCATGCGTCAACCATGTGAAATACTTGTACAACAAGTATGGTGTTTATATGGGTCTTATGACCTAGAGATGGTTGTTGCCTAGTGAGAGGTGACATTGTTCAATAATGAACTAAGGGGATTGAAACCCCATAGCATGTGATAATGATGATGAGATGAGATTCTCAATAGTGTGTTTAAAAGATTGAGATCCCAAGATTAATTGTGATAAAATAATAATTATGTGTTATAATTGTTATGTGATTTCTTGAAGGATGCATTACACTATTATTTGTAGCATTTACCTATGTGGTATATTTATAACTTGATTGATCTTAAAAGATGCTGTGATATACCTAATATTGTAGGTTCCCTAGCCATAGATCCATTTAGTGTCAGAACTTGCTAGATGGTTAAATGAGTTTAACTTGGAACACATATTGTTGAATATGTGAGGATGTATAGTTAATCATCTTCCTAAATCAGTAGAATAATTATGTGATATGGATGTACATGAGTGAGCCAATCCTTTTATAATAATGGCCATGCGTGAGCCAATCTTTTTATAATAATGGCCATGCATGAACCAATCCTTTTATTAGAATGACCATGAGTGAGCCAATTCTTTATATATTAGAATGGCCATGAGTGAGCCAATTCTATTTATCTGAATAGCCATGAGTGAGATATTCTCTAGCACCATGACCTACCAAGGAGGGCTAGTTGATTAAATAGTTGACTATATGCCACTATCAACAATGACTAATATGTCTCTATGTTGTCTCTCATACTGACCAAGAGTTGTGGGTGAGGTCTTGGAGTCTGGCTCTCCTTGGAACTTGTATGGCACCGTTGGTAGCCCTTCATAGGGGGGCAGTTGGATTTGGGTGGTATGACTCAAATCCTCAGGGCATAAGTCAGGGCATAAAATAAGATCTAATGTGTGATATTATTATAAGCTTATGCTTGAATGTGAGTGTGTGCATCATAAGCTTGAGAATTGTGTGCCTAAGTGTGTGAATAATCATGAAATTGATTGTTGAAAGATTCAGTTATCTGTGTAGCATATTTCTCTTGAGAATGGAATACCAAAACATTGAATGAGGCTGAAATTGTTTTTGTATGACATAATCGGTAGTTGTCATACGTGTTGTTCATATTACTTCTAAAGTGATTACCTGATCTACTGTTCGTTCATAATTATCTGAATTGCTCAGTTGTGATAATATTCTGCCATGCTCATAGTATGTGGTCAGATCTGTTTAGTATAGTACAACTTTACTTTCTGTTCTAATAACAGTATATCTGTGATAATAATTTGTTGGTGGAGAGTTATATCTCCCACTGAGACTTTTGTCTCACCTCGTGGGTTCCACAACTTTTTAGGTGGACGTGCATGAGGTAGCAGAGATTATGTAAGTAGAGACAGGATAATAATAGAAAGAAGACCTGAAATCTAAGGTGGTGTGCTATCAGTTGTGTCTTGTTGTAGATAGAAGTCCTATGTGTCGTCCCTATACTCTCAGGTCCTTGAAGGGATAGTTTCTCTATGGTTTCACAAATTGATCACAACTTTTGACTAATATGTTGTTTACTTCACTTTCTTCCCAGAAAAAATCATTCGGGGAATTTCCCATTTCAATTTCCGCAGACGTGGATAGCCGAAGCAGTGGGCCCCCTTCCCAGCCCTACAGGGAGTCTGATGTTGCTTATTGTTTACTCATGTACATATTTTGGTGATGGTAAACTTGTGTCAAATGGAATAGGAATGCACCATGTTGTATATATATGACAGGATTTGGGCCATCTTGTAAAGAGTTTTCTGGCAGTGGATCTTCATGAAAAATATTTTAATTTTTAGTTTTTTTTGGTATTATGTTGCTAATGGTAATTTCTGCGTTGTTTTGTGTAATCTTGTTGTCTGTGTGATAAAGGGTGTCACATGCTCTATATGAGTGACCAAACACACTAGGAGCTCTCATATGTTGTGATTCATTTTAGAGAAAAGCAATCTTAAAGAGAGAAGGAGAGTTAGACTTTGGATGATCAAAGTGGCGAAGATGGTGATCTAGGAATTGCTCTTCTTAGAGTTGATGAAATCAAGTAAGTTGACAATCTTTAGATGGATTTCCTTGGTGATACCTCTATCAAATGTATAGATTTCGTCTGTCCTCTGTTATGATTCAAAATAATATCAAATCATCATATTTTTTACTCTTTCTCTACAATTCTCCATTCCAAAGGTTTGTGAGTTAGAAGGATGAAGAAGTGGAGTGCCTTATTGCTACAATAAATGAAGAAGAGAATGTGGAAATATTATTTAATTTATCTAAAGAAGAGTTAGTTGCTAGCATTGAAGAATTATATTATAAGTATATTTATTGTAAAAAGAAACTAAAAAGAGTTATATAAACTAATGAAGAATTATATGCTCAATTAAATGATCTTGCTTATGAAAAGGAAAGTATTATTTCTGAAAATTCTACCTTGAAATCATATTTTAATGATTGCAATATGAAGTTGCTTACTCTAGAAACAAACTACAATTTTCTTTCTCAAGAAAAGGTTGAACTACTTGCAAAATTGAATGATCTTCAAACTCAACCTATCTTGTGTACTCATACAGATTATGATGCTATGGTCAAAGAAAGAGATAGTTTGTTATCTAATCTAGATCAAGCAAAGTTAGACATTAAAAGGAGAATGGATGAAATTGCTAAGTTACTAAAAGATATTAGTAGCTTGAAAAATAAAGATATCCTTTATAGAATTCTGAAAGACTCTTCTGGTCAAGTTGGAAGGAGAGGACTAGGTTATGTGCCCAAAGATAAATACTATAAAAACCTAGAACAAAAAGGACACAAGTATCCAAGACTAAAGTCATGTATGTGCCTAAAGACAATCTAGCTAAGAAGAGAAATGAAATTGATTCTATACGCTGGCATTACTATTTATGTCTTGGACATTATTCATTCTCTTATTTGTACAAGAAAAAAGATGTTGATCTAGTTTGGATTCCAAAACCCCAACCTTTGAAATATTGAAAATGATTAGTTGAGATTTGATCTAAAACTTCACTTTGATACTCAAAATGTCTTATCTCAACTAAACTTAACTTTAATTTGCATATTTCTGTAATTGTATTGGAAGTAATTTATGTTTTACTTGAAAATATTTATTGAAACAGAAACATTCTCAATCCAATAAATCCTTGACCGAGATACTCTTTGGTTGAGAAATTAATCGACCAAGAGAGTTTCTGTCATAACTCACATTTTTTGGAAAAATAGTAACATAATCGGTCTAGAAAGTTGTCGACCGAGAACATTTCGGTCGAGAAAATAGTAGACCAAGAAAGTTACAGTCTTAAGCCTACAAAAGCTTGAAAAACATCCGGCTGACAAATACTTCAACCGAACCTCACTCGATTGAGAAAATTTTCGACTAGGGATGTTTCTGACAGTGATTAATAAAATTAAATATTTTACTTGAGTAATAAACTCTACATGATACATTGCCTAATATTTGAAAGTTTTTAAGAATTATATATGTGCATCAAAACTTTATACCTTGCTAGATTAAAACTGTCCCAACTAGCATAAAATTGAAGAAATTTTCACATACATGAGTAATAGATTGGTCTTATTAGCAGAAAGTCCTAATGGCAAATATATTGGAATACAAGATCTTGTTCAACATTAACATAATTGAAAACAAAAGAATTGAACATACAAGGAACTTGGTTAAAAATATAATCATCACCATTTTGTGAGAAAATTTAAAGTTTGAGCATTCGAAGAATTAAAAACAAGATATCTTCTCAAAATCTTGCTCACATAAATTAAGAAGCAAAATCTCAAGTCACAAAAAGGTTTTATCTTACGATTATTCAACATTCACAAGTTCATATATGAACTGAATGAAGAACTAATAATGATCATACACAACAAGATCAAATCATATTCTAGAAGAAGTGATTCATTGGATAACCTATGAAAAGTCATATAGAAATGCCTCTCGGTCGAAAAAGAGTTCGACCGAGGGGCATCCCACTCAAAGTCATGGTCGACCAAAAATAAGACTGAAAAAATGCTTATTTGTGAAATCAAATCATTCACTAGCACTCAACCTTAGTATATTTTCTCATCATGTTAAAAATTAATTGTTTGAACTTCAAAGCTAGTTATGACCTTAGTATCATTAAAGTAAATGAACATAAGGGAACTTACAACATTCTTGAATACAATGTATATCTTGCAAATGGTTGAGAAATTAATATAAAATTAATCCATGAGCCTAAAGGGTTCCCATATCATTTCAGGGCTTAACATCCCTTGCAAATAGTTGAGAAACTAATACAAAATATATCCATGAGCCTAAAGGATTCTCATATCATTTCAGGGCTTAACATCCCTTGCAAATGGTTGAGAAATAAATCATGGTTTTGGAATTGTGGCTAAATTTGACATTCTTGTTAGAGTAAATGATTAAGGAGGAGCATCTTATTAAGGGGGAGCAAATTGATTATGTGGCTATCTTTTTAAAATGACAAAGGGGGAGAAGTAATATAAATAAAAAACAAAATGAGTTTCATAATATCTTTGCTTCACATAAATCGTTGCTATATTCCTTAAAGAGTTGGATACTATGTTCCATGCCTCTTTGGGAATAACTAGGACACACTCCATGAATAAACATGAGAATGTCTACATAAGGTAAATCTCAGGTATGAAACTCATGCTATTTAAATTCTCTTGATTTATATTTTAGAAATGTTTGTCATCTTCAAAAAGGGGGAGATTGTTGGCTAAATTGGGCATTATTAAACCGTTTGTTTTGATGATGACAAACATTTCATTCTTGTGGATCTAACTTGTTATTTGAGTGTTTCAGGAATAAACAAATAAGGAAGTGGATAGTTGAAGTACACTACAAATTGGAAGATCAACTTGCTTAGATTACTTTTATTTTCATGATTATACTCAATGTAAAAACTTGTACAAGTATATAATGTACAAGTACATAGATATCATGTAAATCAAGCATTAGATATTCTCTATCAACTTACACCACTTAGATAGATCCTCCCCTAAGATAGAATCACAATTACACATTGATACACACACTTAGTAAATGATTCAACATATTGAAACATGGACTTTTTTGGTCGAAAAACTTTTCGACCGAGACACTCTCGATCGACAAACTCCTCGACCAAGAATCACTGTAGTCTAACTCATGAACACTGATTGTTGACCTACTCATGTAACCCTAGAACATTCCTTGGTCGACAACATTCTCGACTGAGATAAACCTTCGAGTAGGTTCCATAGCCGTTAGATTGAGAGTAGTTGGTAGTTGCAAAGTCACAATAGCCGTTGGATACCTTTACTCCAAACCAACACTCGGTCAAAGACTTTGTCGACCGAGAACATATCGGTGGACAAACTTCTCAACCGAGGCATGTTCTGGACTACACTTTTCAGCACTAAACAACCAGCCCTTACAACGTAATTTATGGACACATAACAGCTAGTTGAGCACTAAGAACTCTCTAGAAAGTGTCTAGAACATCCCTAGGAACTTGTAAGTCATTCCTATAAATAGGATATGCCTTAGGACACCCAAATCACTTGTGCATACACAATTACAACTTGAGAATCAATCTTAGTGAGCAACAAGCAAAGCTACACTTGCAATCTTGTTCGCTTGAGCTCCAATTGAGTGTCCTATAGCTAGTATATCCTAACCACCACATAACCACGTTCATCTATAGTGGATAGGAGATCAATACGCTTGATATAGGATCAAAGTGCTATACTCATTGGTAACATTGTTTCTTTCTTCCAATCTTGTTCTCTTCTATTGTATTTTGTTCTCCTTGACTACTCCTAGATTGGAGGCTATTGAAAGGAGGTTCGTGGAGCTACTTCAAGGTGATGAAGGCTGCTCCCGATGACTTGGAGTTACTTCAGAAGGCTGCCTCAAGGATTGAAGATACTTCAGGTTAAAGTTACTTCAAGGGTGAACTTGGAGTTACTTCAAAAGGCTGCTTCTAGGAGGATTGAGGCTACATCAAGTGAAGGCTACTTCAAGGGTGTAGGAAAACAATTGTATTTTGCGTAACATCCTGATGAGGTAACAAAATAAATTGCTTTCAAAATCCCGGTTGGAAACAATCGGGTAGTGGACTGACTACCTTAGATTTCTAAGGTAGGAACCACTCTACATGCTTGTGTCTTCCTTGTTTCCTCCTACTTCTTGTTTAATTGTTTTAAATTGTTTTTGAAACTCCAGAAAGATCTATTCATCCTTGCCTCTATATCTTTCAAATTCTTAGTTAGAATGGATGTGGTTGGCACCACAGCCACATAGGGTTGATGGTAGCACAAGCATTCTAGGCCACAACCATTTTGGAGGAGTAGAAGTGATGTCTGTTTGTTATACATGGCCTTGATGGATTCTTGGCACCATGACCATGGCAAGCTACATGGGAATGATAGGTCTTCTCGGCATAGCCGTGGTACCTTTCCAGCCATTCTGGGGGTCTAGGGCATTTTGCCCTTCAACCGGCTATGATGTAGACTCCATTAAGTAATGTAGTGTTTGATTTTAGTTATTTATTGGCAACTCATAATAATCTCAAAATTTTAATGGATCTCTAAATTTGCTTTAGAAAACATGATAATTTTTCATAATTTTTGGAAGAGCTTTGAACTATTCAGAAAATGATTTTTAGTAACAACTTTATGATAGAAGATAATGATGAAATAAAAGAAAATGTAAAGTAAGGTTAATTTGTAACTAAACCAAGAACCTTAATTGCTCTATATGAGTAACCAAACACACTAGGATATTCCATATTTCATGATTCATTACAAAGAAACAAAGTAGTACAGAGAGAGGGAGAGTTAGGATTCATATGGAGAAAGTGGAAAAGATGACGATATAGGGTTTTTTCTTTGTAGAGTTGATGAAATTAAGTAAGTTGTTGATCTTTAGATAGATTTTCTTGGTGATTCTTTTCTCACATATATAGATTCTTTCCCTCCTATGATTTGATTAAAAATGATATCAAATCACCATATTTTCTCACTCTTTCTATACAACTCTCCCTTCCTACGAGTTGGAAGGAAGTAGAAGATGGACAATTGCTAGGAGTTTGATATTGATTCAAGAACCTCAGAAGCTGGGCTATGAAATTTAAGGTGTTTCACACCTTAGTGAGTAGGTACTTTCATTCATTAGTAAACTACACAAAATTGGATTTGATCCACTATTATATTCAATTCTTTTATATGTGACTATAAACACTAAATCTGCCTTTTAGTTCTAGATTTTACAAGACGATCTAGAAATAGATTGTTTCCCTATTGTGATGAATTTCATATGATAAAATCATATTAGTAATGAGAAAAAATATCATGTAGAATAGATGTTCTAATGTTATTGCAGAAGTTAGGAGAATATACAAAAATATAGGGTTTTTGATTATGTTTGAAATTGTTGTATATGAGAATGAATAACTTTACATGTTTGAATATCCTTATTTATAAATGAGTGTTTTATCTAAATGTTTAGTACATATATGTTAGATATTATCTTGGAATTCAATTGATATTATTAGTGATGCTTGATATCTTAGTTAAAAGGGTGAAACCCTATATGAGTGGAAAGTTGTAAGTTCGCAAATAGACATCATAAAACCATCAGAAATGATTTCTTTTAATGTAATAGATTTATTTATTCAAGGTTATTTTAGATGCATTATATTTCAATGAATGGCATGGACACCCTGGTTCAGTTTATACCAGGGTTTCATATTCATGTTTGGTTGTATGCGAGTTGTTGGAAGCCGTCTTTTATCAATTAAAGTTTATGATGCATTAAATCCTTATGCGAGTCATGTGATATGTGAATGAGGTAAATGAAACTCTAAGGGTATGGAATTATGTGAGTCAAATAAATTCATTTTAGTGCTTCTCAATTTGATATGTGGTGTTTCTTAGAATTTCAATTTGCAATATATATTCCAAAGTATATATGAAAAGAACCATTTACAAGGTTAAGCTAAGAAATGATGATTTGATGATGTAACCAAGAATGTAAAGAGTGAATTAGACATCAGTTTCCATGAACACTGTAGAATCCTACACTGGAGGCCTGTGTTGTGGGTGAGGAAATGTGTTTCTCTACTAAAGGTATTCTATATCGAGGTAAGTCAGATCACATCTAGGGGTGTGAGGGTCTAGGCCAGTGAAGATAGTATGAAAAGAACTATTTACAAGATTAAGCTAAGAAATGATGATTTGATGATGTAACCAAGAATGTAAAGAGTGAATTAGACATCAGTTGCCATGAAAACTGTAGAATCCTACACTGGAGGCCTGTGCTGTGTGTGAGGAAGTGTATTTCTCTACTATAATATATGAGGTATCTAACATCAATTGGGGAGATGATGCTACCTATGCTACAAATTAGTGGACAAATTTGGTAGGTCCATTAATATAGTAACCTTGATCACTTTTGACTCTCCTCCTGAGTACCCAGGTTTAGAGGAGTCTGGATATCCTATGGCTCCCATTAGCTACCTAGAGCCACACGCGGAAAGGCCCATTGTAGATGAGTCTTTTTGAGATTACAGAATTAGGAACCAAGACATGTTTCTAAGTCTTGTATAGTAAGATAATAGCTTTCTATAATGATTTCACATTTTGTAATACACTTCATATGGGTTCATGTCATAATAAGATGAATGAGAGATTAATAAAGTGTGTGTAGTTATTTGTTTTTTCTTTTTAGTTATCTAGAGTATCCTGTCATATTATTTTTGTGAATGATTAGCTCCCTTTTAGATAGATACTTTTCTACTTTGAATTTAGTTTCTCAATAATATGTCCTAGAATATTTAAGCGCTTCAAATAGTTGCTTTGAAGTACTTATTGACTAAGCGAGTAAGCTCACCCTGCTACTCACAATTTTTAGGGAAACCCTATGAATTGAAGAATGTCAATGCCAGAGTAAAATCTACCACAAGAGATAAGTATCAGATTAGTCAAGTCTAGTTGGTCCCTGTCACTCTAGGTCCTTGTTTCTAGAAAAAAGAGATTTGTAAATGATCATGTGTAACTTTGTTTCCTCAATAATATGTATCCAATAATCAAGTATATGCACATAGAAGTGTGAGGAACATAATGAATGTTTAGATATGTATCTTCATTTTTGAAATCTAATTAGAGGAATCAAGGTTTAAATTTCTTGTAAAGTCAGTTTATGTGGTTGAATGTAAAAAAAAGAGTTTTAAATTAAAGAAAAAGTTAATAGTGATTTTTGTATCATGTTAAATCCTCAAACTATTCCCTAATCTCATGATTAGTGGTTGTTGTGGGATGTGGGTGTACAAATAAGGTTCTTTAAGAGGTTGACAGAGTTCATCAACATGACCACTAGAGTTGTCATCTTCTGGTGTTAAGCTCATGCGATACCCTACTATTCATCAAGTGGGCATTTGTTTTTATTCTAAATGACATTACCATTATCTGGGGAACTAAAGTGAGGAGAGTGTGCAAGAGAACTATGAATATTTGGCCCAATGAACAAAGGTCAATTGTGAGTATCTTTGAACCCAAGTGGAAAGGATGTGGGTGAGCATGTTCATCAAGCACATTCATATAGATGATGTAATCACCCATAATATGAAGCTCCATGATCTAGCTATGTCAAAGTCATAGTTCACTAGTGAGTGAGTTTCATCCCCAAGTGGAACATAGGTGTTGTTATCCACAAACCTAAAATAGTAATGATAATTGTTCAATTCCTAAGGTGAGCATGATCCAACCTAGTTTGTAGTCATAAGTTAAATATCTCCATGATCAAGGAAGGGGAGCCAATTCAAGGTGGATGTAATAACTCTCTTAGATCCTAGTGATGAATAAGGCCAAATCTGTTTGAGCTTGTGTAAAGATCATTTTATGTTCTTGCTCCTTATATGTATCGACTTCCATATTGTGATGTTGTTTGATGTTGTGATATTTTACAATCCTCAGTTCAGAATCCATCTTGGTTCTTCTAAAGGCATGGATCAATTGGAACATGAATAGGTCTTCATTCTTATAAAAAGAAGCATGATTATTGTGGAGTATGGTGTGTCTATCGACAAAAGGTGGAATTAATGCAATATCCATCTTTGTAGATGTTTGTAACATGCTTTAGCAACCACGAAAATCATGCGAGAAATGAGGGGAAAGTGAAGGGGAAGACAAAATGTGAATCTTACCTGTGTATCTGAGACTCAGTTGTTGTGATGGACAGAATAACTAGGAGATTAAACGTGCCATATACAGAGAGTGTGTGTCGTTCTAGAGAGAAGTTGGATCTCTCTCCTATTTTGGTTTCCAAATTCTAGGCAGAGCACTCTTACAACCTTTCCACCCTACTCTTGTGATGTGTAGGTTGGTCATTTATTCTTGCCCCCACTTATTATTCCTTGACATTGATCTCTTACCCCTTTGGTTGTCGACGTATTGATTTCTACAGGGTTGAGGCTTTGCTTTTATTGTATTAGGTAGTCCTCTGGACATGTTTGGTTATAAATATGCTAACAAAATGGATATAAATGATGGATTTGATTTGATTTCATTAGATAGGATATAAAAAGGAAAAGATAATGAATGCAATTTATGTGTTTGTGTATGCAATCAGATGGAATATATTCCACCTACAATAAACCTTTGGGTTTCTTATTTTCAACTTATTCTTGCTTCAATGTGTCTTTCCAAATGCATCCAACATCCTTTATTGTCTACTGGACACATCTTTATTTGATAGGGAGTTATATTTGCAAAATAAATAGCGTGGCTCTTCCTCACCGTAACCTTACCTGAAAAAAAATCTTTAGGTGGACTAATTACAACTACAACCTTCTAACTCTATAGCCATGTAATGATTTTCTTTGGTATTCTTGATTAATTTGTTGATGATCTTTAGGTGCTTGAGATTGGATTGTAGTTGATTATTATTTTTTACCTATATATGATGACTCCTTTGTATATTTCTTGAGATGTCCATTGATGGTGGAGGGTAATGGCTTACCCTTACCCTGTAGAGGGTGGTGGGTAACAGTAAGGGTAATTACCCTCCCTTAAAACATCCTTACCCTCCCCTTACCCTTAGCCTTTTCCAAACTAGGTAAATGGGGAGGGCAGAGGGCAAATGGGTAATTAGAATGCATATGCATGTTAAATATTTAGGAATCCGAAGTATGTACCAATAGCAAAATTGAAACTAGAGGAGGTTAGATTTGTCTTGAATAACTTCCCAGTTACAAAATCAAAAGGTACTCCTACCACATATGGCTTGCAACAAAGCATACTAATACAACAAAATCTGGGAGCAAAAACTAATCACAAAATTATATGGCTATGTTCCCATTTGATGCTTACATAATTTGAAACAAGATCAAGAAATGCAATCATTTGTTGCTGGAGGATGGAATGCCATTATAGTTTCCTCCTTATTGACTCTCGATCATAGTAGATTATAATGGGTTGCCACTGGAAACAAGGTAGAACTAGTGTTGGCTCATTCCAGGTTGAATGATTGACAAACTTATTCATCAAATTGTTGGCTGTTGTTGGAACATTTGAAAATAGTCATTGTTGTGTACAATGAAAGATGAGTAGCTATACAGGGAGATGACATCACAATGACAAGTACCTCTATCTTGAGACGTGATTGGTTGGTAGATTGAGTCTAGACTAGAGGAGATGCATCTTGATCTCATGGGTGGATCATAGATTGAGGAGATGTGCTTCATCTCCATATTCTACTAGGAGACATCATGCACCAAATTCCTTCTCATATCTTGGAGAAATTTATAATCATAGGTTGGAGCTTAGAGTAAAGGCGTCATGGTCTGGAATCCAAGACAAAATGGTAAGAAAAATCTCCTATGCTTGATGTTGGACCTTGACATTGGTGAACAAGTGCATTGCGACTGGGATGACCAGGCATCGATTGGGAGTCAAAAAATATGAGGGTTAAACACAACTATATGGGTTTTGGCAATTTATACTTAAACCCAAAAATGTATATTTATTAATTATTCAAAATTATCACTGGGTATAAGGGTAAATGAGTATGGCTAATGTCTACACCTTAACCTCTCCTTTTAATAGAGTGGATTAGAGGGTAAGGATAAACGGCTAACAAAAATCCTTACCCTTACCCTACATGGTATGGATAAATGGTAAACGGGTATAACCTTACCCATTGAAAACCCTTCACCTAACCAAGTCCAAGCATGAGAGATACGGAAGGGAAAACTACTATGTGCAAATTAAAAGGATAAACCTCAAACATTGACAATTTGCACATAGAACCTCAAAAAGACTCTAAACATCAAAAACTTAAAATTATATAATCAAGCGTCCAAACATATGGTTAATGTAACTACTAGGTTTAGGAGTTAATCTAGTTCAGGGGTCTTACATTAAAGAATAATGACAGGCCCCCAAACCAACACTAGCCTCATTCATGTTCTTTGTGAAGGCAGAGCATACAACCAAGGCCAATGGTGGTCTGTGGAGCCATACATCAATCTATAAACTCTACTGGATCCTTGACCAGTGGGCACAACTGGTGTTATAAATGGTACCGAAACTAGTTCCCTTCATTAGGTAGGGCCCACGTGGATATGTGAGACTATAGTGTTGAGTCATGCAGTCCAACTAAAAGAAAAGGGTTGGCTACTAAGCTCTGATTGGTTTGTCATAACTGGTCTGGAAAACTTATGAACTAGAGTTCCTTAAGCAATTTTTCATGATTTATTTAAAGTAAGTGTTGGAACTTGAGTTCTGTGAATTTCGGTGAGTTACAGACTTATATACAAAACACATTTCCTGAGTTCCCTCTTAAAAAGAGCGGAAAACAAGTTCCAGGACAACTAATAATATTTCTTATACAATTATATTCTTCATTCATTATAAGTGACACAATTAAAATATTTATGACTAAAAATATTAGCAGCGTGGATATAGTTCATTGCTAAAATCACAACATATATGACAACATATCATACACTATAATATTACAATGTAAAATATTTGATACTATCACCACCATTGTCCTATAACATAAAAAATACAAACATCATGAAAAAGAAACACACTACACCATGTGAAAACAATGCCATTTACGTAATATATTTTTATTCTTCATGCTTAAACAATATGATATGAAAATTGATAATTTACTGTAACCAAGCACGAATAATATTGTAAAAATTCCCTACAAAAATAATATAAAAATTAATATTCTACATTGGGTGAAACAATGATGAATCAAAACTTATATTTACAAGAACATGAAATACGAATATTATTACAATACTTTGTAACAAAGTGAAATAAAATATTATGATGTGATTTTAATCATAATATTATTATTAAAAGATTATAATTGTACCATAATAAAATATTTTTCAAGGAGCGACATGTGCACTATAATGACTTGTTGTGGCTATTACGATTTAAGAATATTATGATTTTTATACAGATTTGATTCTTTTTTATGCCTTTTCCATCCTCACTTATTTATATTATACAACAAAAATTAACAATATTTTTAATGATTTTCATATTTATACTTACAACAAACCAATCACATGAAAGTGAATGAAACGTAAGTTCCAGAAACTGAACTAAAGTTCCCAGAAAATGAGTTCCACAAAACTCATGACTTACACCAAACTAATAGGATCCTAAGGCAACATGGATCCATCATTACACCAATAGCCGTAAATGAGAGTTGGGTGTGCAGAGGTCATTAGGGGTCTACTCTGAAATGGGAAAGAGATTTTGAGTCTATATAGTTGAGCCTTGACAAGGACACCAAGTGTCTAGGCGTGAAAATATTTTAACATCCTTGGATTAGCAACCTTAGATAAAATGTTCTTGAAAGGGTTGATCAGATTATCCATATCTATAAGGTGCACCTCATTTTTTAAGTATCCCATTAATTTGTACACTATCTTAAATCATGATCAACTCATAATAGTACAGGATTGGTGATCTGTCTGGAAGTTAACCTTGGGTTGTGAGGGGGCTAGAATAAATAAAGTATATTTATAGGCATCATTTTCCTATTAATAGTATAGATATAAACATGGAAAAACTCATAATATTGAGACGTGGTTTAATTAAATAATTTTGTATGCGTTTCAATTAAGATATTGACCATGAAATAAACATACATGGATCATGTTTATATGCATTCACAAGTAGAGAACAAGTTAGAATTTAGGAGTTTCACATCCAAATTGACCTTATATTTATTTCCATTGGAATATTATAGGTCTAATAGCGTTACCAAATGATTGATTTATTGAAGTTCCTCATTATCAATTGTACTACACTAATGATAAAAAAGGAACTTGTTTGGAAAAATTACTATTTGATGATCATCTTGGTTAATATATTTCTCCAGTCAGTCCTAAACCATGAGGGATACCTAATTTTATTTCAATGGATCATACATATACAAAGTAGTTAAATTTTCAAATATTTATTTTCATTTAAGGTATGCAATTCTAATTTTAGTTGAATCAACCATGAAGTTTCTACAACTACTGGTAATCAAAATTATATTTACTTCCATCATCATATTGACAAATATGTTTTCCAACTATGTGGATGGTCATTAAATAATATAAAAGACGGGACACACATGATTACCTTTGTTGGTGTTCAAAACATGTATTACCACAAAGTACATGATGATTTTAGATGACCAGGAGAAGGTGAAAATCGATTCATGCTATAATTTGAGTATAGTTGTATGTTAACATTTTCATGATTCCTACATGGGACCTTTTGGTTATTAAGATTCAAAGAGAAATTATGCTATATATATATTTACTTCATCAAGATACTATCTTTGGGTACTGAGAAATGCATAGAAAATCATGTTCAACTGAAGGTGTATTGTCTAGAAGGAGTTGTAGTATCTTAAATGTAAAAATAGTCTTTGTTGGCATTACAATTCGTGTCATCTATGACCATAAAATCTAAAAAAGACTTAATCTTGTGAATTAAATGCTAGGAACAAGTGGCATTAGCATGGAGAGGCTAGGATCCATCTAGCATAAACTTGACTAAAAACAAATTTACAAGATTTAAACAACTCCATTCTATAAACTAAAACCTTTATTACATGTTTCTAAGTTAATTTGAAGCTTATACACTGAGTTTACTTATAACATGTTGGTAATGTTATCACCCTAAAAAGTGGAAAATTAGTGAATGGATGCTAATTGGGAACCATATTGTAATATATATAGATGACTTAAAGCTAACTTTTTATCAAACATGCAATGGATATGTACTCAATATTCATATATTTTAGGAGTATTCTCAATATAAAATTTGGATCTTTTTTGTAAAACATTATCACTTATAGATTTGTGATGGACTTGTCATTATATTTTTGTATAACTCTTTGGTTTATCTAATGACTCAATGAACATTTTGGAACTGTCACATATGTTGTTACCTCAAACCTTAACTATATCTTAGTTTGATCTTATCTTTTGTATATGTTAGAGACTATATATACTGGTCTTGTATTTAGTCCTACATGCATGAGTTAGGATTGTTATCCTATTTAGACTCCTATTTAAACAAACCTTATAATAAATTATTGATCATCTTAATCTAATATTTCTTCCCATTCTACATGGTATAAGAGTGGTGATCCAAACCCAATATTAGAAGAGGGATTTTTTTGTCTATAGGTGGCCGATGTACTTTTCTACTTGGCCACCCATCATGCATCTATTTACCTTTTATCTTTATTTTTCCAAGGTAAACTTATTTCCTTACTTCTCCCTTCTCTTTATTAGCAATTGTTTTTTTCTTCTGATTCTGATTTTGTTTCTCCTTTTGATTCCATTCTTAACCCAATTTTGGTTCCATTTACAATTCTACCCATAATGCTTTTCAATCAAATTTATTTTGTTTCTTATTTTCCTTGTTTCATCCATTTTTGTATTTCCATACTATTCCATTTTCCAATTCAATTACTTTCTTTTTGTTTCTTCCATTTGCACATTTCTAGTCAACACCTCTCTCCACTCTCTTCCTTTCCCATTTGATTTTCCTTTGTTCCATTCCTTATTGTGATCATCCTACTTGTATGTTCCTACTAATTCTACTAATCTTCTATGTCATTGCCTTCCCTCTATTGCTAATGTTCTTTCCAACATTAATAACCTTATCAAAATCCCTACAAAGCCCATATCATACCCCCTCTCTCTATTCATGCTTTCTACTATGGCTCCATTAACTGCCCAACTACAATTTCATTGAAAGTAGGAAATGTGGGTCATGTACACACTAGATTCCTCATTTATATCACCACATACTTCTTGCAACTATAAGAGTTACACCTTTTACTCCAAATGATACATTGTCACACTGATAGACTTTTTAGGCCCCTAGACCGCCATTGACAAAGCTTGTGTCTACTATTATTTGAGATGCCAATCAGTTCAACAGTTTTAAGAAAATAAGATCTTGCACTCATAAAAAATGATGAAAATGAAGTTCTCGTTCACACATATCAACTACACACGCTTGTGTGAACGCATATTGATCTTTCCTCTTGATGATTCTTATATCTCTTACCAACAATGCATTTTTGACAAATCCTTCAAAAAGATAGAAATGAAATGAAGTGAAGAGATATTCTAAGAGAAGTAAGGAAGAAGAGAAGAGAGTGTGAAATTAAGTGAGGAGATTGAACACGATTGTGCAATATTTGCTACTTATTTATGTGAACCTTGAAGTTCTAATATAGTAATCATAGAGAATTGTAATCATTCATTTACTATTTGGTCCTATATGCCTCATCTATTGTTTATGTGGTGATATATGTTATGATGCTACTTATCTGTTAACAAGATACTATCCACTCTTTATCTTTCAATATAATTCCTCATATGATGTTGTTGTGGAGATTCTGATATGTTTTACTATACACCATGGAGCATTTCTAATATATCCATATATTGCCCATCAACTTCTATCTATCTATATCATCTTTACGCCCTAATTATTTGTGCCTATCCACATTGACAAATTTACTTGTGTTCCAACACCATAGATTTGTTTGTGCTTTATTTGTCTGTTGACTCTCTACTTGTTTGTTCTTTGTATTTATGTCAAATACTATTTGTCTATGACCCAACACCTTCTAGACTATGCCTGAAACCCTCTAGACTATGATGTTAATGACTGATATGGAGACTAATGTCCTCATGTGTTATGATCTACTACTCCATATGCTAATTTATTTATTTGGGAGACATCTTTACTATCTACATTGACACAATTTTCTTCATTAGATTCTTTACTACAATATACTTTAGGAGGTCAACTTATATTCTGCTACCTTGAGTGTCTTTATGGAGGAATGGAGTGCTTGAGTGTTGAACTTTGAGATGTAGGGGGAGTGATCTTTTGAATGCGGCAAGTATATCTTTCTGTTTAAATTGTGACATTGTATATGTCTTGTCAAGCCGAACATGGGTCTCACCCATGTTCATTTGTTAACTGAGTGCACAAGTCTTAAATTTATAATCTATACACTGCCATGTAAGCATATAAGTGTGTAGTATTATCGAGGTCATCCAAGGAGCAAGGTATTGTTAGGTGTAAGAGTATCAATCTTCATAAATCTAGATTGATTTACTAAAATTGGTTTGCTTACGGTTGATCTATTTTGCAAATTAAAGAAAACAGTAAACACTAATTGCTTAAAGAGAAATTTAGACCAGGTTTAAAGGATTTTGGTTATGGGATTTCACTTCACATCGTTACTGACATACAATTCATGGAAATTCACATACTAATCAACATGCATAGGAGGATGTTATTATCATACACCACTCGATGATGAGATAGTTCTAATCTCCACATAGTACTCCTGTACTTATGGCAGGATTTGAACTGCAACCTTAGATTCTCGCCACTCCCGTGGTCTAGGATACATTGTCAATATATCTACTCTCTACTTATCTATATATCTTCCCAGATCACACAAAGAAGTGTAATATATCTAAGCAAGATGGAAAGTAGTGCATACAAGAAATTAAGCACCATAGATTATCTTGGAGCAACAAATTAACTAGCATTAACTAAGATATCTGAGTTCACATGAGTAATGACGTCAGAGCTACTCTCCCACACCCAAGAAATAGAAGTCTACTCGTTTATGGTTATGAAACATAAGGACATGCCATATATTTTGAAGTTAAACCTGACTAGAGAAGAAAAGAACAAGAGAAATCCAAGAAATGAAGAAGAACAAGGTAGAACTTTGTCTTGGAAATGAAATTCTACTTAAGATGGTGCTTCTCCAGGAAACTTCTCTCCCAATAGGTCTGAATGAGGTGGAGAAGCTCCTGCTGCAATCCTTGAAGAAGAATGGAGGTTCTCTCCTGAGAAATTGCTTCTTCCTCTCCAAAATAGCCCCCTTTTCTCTAGAATGTTCTCTAATAAAAAAATCTTTCTAAATGTCGAGAGTTAACTATCCCATAAGTGAGTTTTTTATATTTAAAATGAGGGACAATTATTTTACAGAACTACAGAAATCAACTCAGACACATTATGTTTGAAAACTACACAACGTGTCGCTATGAGTAACTAACACATAAGTTTCTTTGCTTGAGGAGGATATGTCATGTTGTCTTAGAGACATGCCATGTAGCTGAGAGTTGGTAAAGTCTTGGGTCAAAGCTGATCGGTTGGACATGTCGTATATTAATAAAGACAATGTATATTTTGACAGAACTTTTGAGTGTACCTTTTGATCGGTACGACACACTGTGTCATCATAGGAACACTCCGTTTCACTTCTGTTCAGAGGAAAATGAGATCATCTGTAAACTTACACGTCACGTTCTAATTCATACACATTGTGTTTCCTTTAGAATCTTCAAGAAAATATCTGTAAAGTATGAAATCTCCTAGGGAATCCAACTAAGCTTGGATTTTGGTTGGATTGACCCCATTTTCAAATCATAATCATGTACTTGTGGTCACAAACATGAAAAAAGTAAAACAACTAAAAATGGTGGGAAATCAAGAATGATTACAAACAAAATGAGATACAGTTTTGATTGAAAGTATATGCAAAAATGGGTGAAAAATCTATATAAAATGTGCAATCAAATCCCTCTAAGATTGAAGTATTGCTGGTTCTCAAGCAAAAAGAGCATAGAAAAATAAATGAAGAAAGTTTCAAGTATATGCACCCATCAAATGAAATGGAAAAAGTCTGAACATACGGCAGCTAGCCCTGCAGCCCCCCAGACGAGTATGAGTAGAGGGGCATCCTGTACTACTTCGTAATATGGTTAAATAAGATTGTTTGTTTCTAAAAAAAAATGAAATGGAAAAAAGGAATGGAAGTAATCAACCTTAATGGGCAATTTATGTTTTTTTTCCATGAATTCATCTTAAAAACCCATGATACAAATTTTAGTTTAGCAGGAGTTGCAACAATCTAGATGAAATAATCAATTAAACAACACCCAAGTAGAGTTTAGATGACTAAGACAAACAACTAGTTAGTATGAAACCTGAAACTCTCAATTATTAAGGATGCAAGAGGTGAAATCCTAGTTAAAATGAACAATTCAATAGCTCTCTCCTTGTCTCCAAAAATAATGTGGAAATGAGGTGTGGATTCTGGCATTCAACAACTAAAATCGAATTATGCACATATGGAATATGGTTGGGGTATTTTTCACTCTTTTAATACGTAGCACCTAACCTTCATTGCCAGATCAGACTTACACTAGGCTAGCATGATACTCGGATGATTTAGTCATCTTTTCATAGGGTATATGTGTGAAATATGAAAAACAACCAAGATTTTCACAAATCGAGTTCTACTTAAGAATCACACAGACTTGAACTAAATTCCTTTCCTTGAAACATAGAAGAGTCCACTAGATTGCATAGTCAACTAGATTTCATGCATTTATTTGAAAATTTTTCATTGAGAGGTTTGTTTAAAATGCACTAAAAGCTTGGTGAAGGCATCTAGAATGCTAAATAATATTGTATTATTGATTAATCGAAAAAGATTGAGCCATTTCATGCATTTGACAATCAATAGTGTGGAAGGTGAGAATTCAGGTTAGAAGCATAAACAAATTTTAAATGCTTGTTGTTGGTCAAGGGTTTCATTTAATTAGTATACTACTTGTACAATTTTCCTCAAATAGTATTTCTCCAATAAAAATGGACAAAAAGTTTAGATTAAAGGAACATCAATCCAAACACAATGAAAAAGGCCTCAGATCATAGTGGATTTTCCACAACTAAAACATCAACTAGAACAAAAGCTTAGAACAAGATGATGAAAAGAAACTAGAACTACATTACCAGCTGGTTGCTCCACCCCTAAGCTTGAAATTTGTTGTGTCCTCACTGCATCAATCAAACTCAAGTTGGTAGCAACTGAGTACCTACCATGGTGAATCAGAGTGAAGGGTCAGTGCCCTCATCTCTAACTATAAAATGTTGGCTTAAAAGATCATTGTTAGGAATGTATGTAGTAGGCAGCTCAGGCTATGGTGGAGGTGGAGTCTATGGAGGAATGGTATAGTGACCTTGCGAGATATGCCACATATTCATCCTTTAGAGCATGTTGTGCATACCATAGTACTGCTGACTCATCATGTCAAAATGAGCATCCTCCTGGTGAAAATGATGCTGAACATAGCCATAGAGATGCTAGAAATCAGACATAGCCCACTTGTACTCTATCTGTGTGTCACTAGAGGGAGGTAGAGATGATGCTATAATTGCATTGGAGGTTTCTATATGATTTTCAGAATCATGTTCTTCAACAAAGGCAAATTTCCAGTTATTCTTGTTGGTCAAGGCGACTGCCTCTAAATTAGGAAGATCAATGTACCCTTCATGATCTACAAAGTATTTCCTGAATTTATTATCATCAGAAGGGTCCCTAACAATCAATCCGGAAGCTATAAGAAGTTTGAGATCAGTTAAGTTCCTCCTTGGAGAAACTTCAATCCTGTAAGTTCAACATTGACCTTGCGAGCGATGTGGGTTGTCAATCCTCCAATCATAATGTCACCTGATTTGTTATGTTTGATCTCAAAGAAACGACAAAGGATGTAGTAGCCAACATTAATTCGAAGTTGTGTAACATAGCCCACATGAAAAATAGATCTTGCTTTCTACAAAAGCCTTGTGTTTCTTTTCTTGCAAACACATAAGTGCTAAGAATCCCATGTATGAACAGAAAATGGGGTTGTGAATACTTTTGTAGCCTCTCACATGTAATCCTTCGTGATCTCCCTCTAAACTCATCACTTCTAAATTGAAGATGGTATGACATTGATCCTCCATGATGGCACCGAAAGGCATTACATAATTGTTTGAAAGTGAGCTTTTAACCAAGGCCCAGATGTCAGAAAGTAATGATAGAAAAAGTTTCATGTAACTTTCTAGGGTCATCCTCAGCCTTTAGGATAGTCAGCAAGTCATAAGTAAGCCTAGGGTAGGTGTGTCTTACTGTGAAACATGTATACTTGAGTCTTATCTCATCAAGCAGTCCTAGGACTTCATCCTTGAAGCCAAGCGCCTCCAAAGTCTCTTTACATGAAAATCTTGTAGGCAAGATCCTATAGTTGATCATGGTTTGGTAGGTCTTGTCCTCATCCTTTGTGATAATGAACTGAATGGAGGAAACATATTCTGGGATAGAAGAAGAACTCTCCCCTCTATGATGCTTTGCCGCTTGCTTGATAGGGGCCATTGATGCTTCGATGAAGTTTCAAAAGACTAGAACATGACATGTAGAATTAAGACACAATGTTTCCTCTAAGAGAAAGGAAGTTTCTGATGAACAACTTAGCATGACATGTTTTATGAACTACACAACATGTGTTCTGCAGATTGGGGACTCGCAGGTTGAAGATGAACTAGCCCTCATGGCGTATTGGCTCCGGTCACGTCATGTCATCTGCACTTTGGAGGCAAGCCTAAGGTCAAGGATAACCTAGACTAGAGAGCATAAAAGTAGATCTAGCAGTTCTTCTAGCAGTGGTGATGGTGGCTTGATTAACGATAGTGACTTTGATACTGAGCACAAGCAGTGGAGGATGTTGAGGTAAATATTCTTGCACAATGGCATGAGGCATTAGTGAGGAAGATCTAGATCTAGAATTTGTCGACGGTGATAGATGTGGTAGTTGGAGTCAGAGACGACAGAGATATCGCACGCGATTGAGCATATAGTCGAGGGCACACACAGATGTAAGGCTCTGGACACGATGTGAGGTTTTGTAGAAGTGAGGAGTGAATGGGTTTAAAGAATGGGTTTAAAACCCTATTTTGTCATTTGGACATGCAATGTAAAAAAGGACACACATCATCTCTCGACGTGTCTTTGCCACCTCTTAATTCTTTCCTTTGTGGATGATAACATGGCGTGTGGGAAGTTCCACATGGCGTCGACCTACTTTGAAAAACTTCACAAGGAAAGGTCTTTAAAGACACTTCATGTATGGATTAAATGCAACATGTGTAAGTTTCTAGTGGACTTGTCAACTTGTTTAGTTTGATGCAGACACAACGTTTGTTAATAAACACATGGCGTGTAAGTTTCTAGACATTTTATCAACAATGAATGACTGCATGGAAAGTGCATGTACAAATATACACACGACATGTGAGTTTCCAACAACTTCCTTGAGATTTTTTGGGACGGTACATGATGTGAGTAAATATAAGAGCGTCATGTATCGTTGAAATTTTGCTCAAATGTCTTCTTAACTATGGCGACATACTGTGTGCTAGGTTGGACACGCCATGTCTTTATGATTTTCTACAAATATAAGTCTTGTGCTTTGATATTGATGTAGCATTTACAATGATGATGATATGTACTTTATAAGGGTATAGATTATTACATTCATCCATGACAAATTTATTTAGAAAAGGGAAAATTCTTAAGAAAATGCATGAAATGAAATCTATCCTAATTGTGAGGTAAACTCCCACAAGATCCTCCATTTAGAGCCCAAAGTAAGACTTAATTCGACAACATTAAGCATCTAAGAGGGAGTAATAGGCCTCTCGATCTATCTTCTCTCCATAAACGTAGAGTTTACAATGTTGATGTGAGAACCTGTTACACTAAATCAAATTACTCAAAACATAAAACACAATCAATCCCTAATTAATCACATACCCAAAAATATGGGCAAATGAAAATCGATTTCAACGTCAACACCCGCTCAGAAACATTTGCATAAGAGCCCAATATCTTTCTTATATCCATACTATGCCAAGAATTTGATACAAATTGTTCTATTGCCTTAGCCACAACATATATACACACGAGAACAATATTCGTATATGCCACACAAACAACCATTTATATGCTAACAAAAGTCCAATTTGTTTGAAATACCATATACAAACTTTTCCTACTCAAACCTGAGAGTACAGGGACAACTCTAGGACACACTAGACATCTAATCAACTTTCTCAAAGATTCATTACTATAGCTCCTCTTTGCTGCCACATGTTTGTTTTTGTCACTTCCGATTACCTAAAAAAATGTGGCAAACCACAAGGGTGAGACCCATGTCCCAACAAGAGATATAACCTCCAACAACGGTTATTGATTACAACATTTTAAAGCAATTAAATAGTTAAGTAGTTTAATCAGAGATAACAAATAAGATCAGAAATACTAATGATTAACAAAATACATAAAGGAATAGATAATAACTATCATCATTAGCCGTACTATAATCCTTTATCTTGTGGACAATATAAGCAATTCAGTAGCATATACAGTTCTAACATAATGAGAAAGTCTAGTAACATAGCATAGCTAACAACATGCGCATGTCTAATTAGTTGAACATATCAACATCATAAGAAGAACTAACAACTTAAGCACAACTACCTGGATAAGCATGATTAGCGGTATATGCATCTCTAGTTACAAAGGCATGGCTAGCATGCTAAACATAACTAACAACATGAGATAGATAGCATCATGACTATAATCAGCAATAACAGTATAGTTATCAACATAAGCATGACTACTGTATGTATGCATCTTCAATCTTAAGCATATCCACAACATAAGTATATCTACTATCTCTTAATTGCACTAAGCATCATATTTATGTAAAGATAACAAATAAGGGTTATAATCCAATGTAAAATGTTGTGCATAACCCTATATAAATATGCTACACAACTGTATTACATCTTTTATTATGCCCTGAAGAATTTGAGAATACCACTCAAAATCCAACTGACCACTGCTAAGTCAAAATCAGTGCCATACAAGATATAGGAAGATCCGGACTCCTAAGATCTTCTCCGCCCCCGATCAGTACGGGTCCGCCACATCGACACATAAGGTCAAGCTACTAATAGCCTAGTCCATCCTTGGTATAGGTCACGACACTAGTGAAAGGAGGTGGGTACACATACCCTACCATACGAGGTGCAGCCACAGTTGTCCTCCAATGTCGTCACATATATAATCATCAAGACATGACCGCAGGTATTCTCAAACTAAGATCTAGGTATGACCGCAGTCATCCTCTGTAAACACTTGAATTCAAGATGACAAGCACCCTGCATGCTCATCAGTATGCGCTCCGAGTTTCCCCTAAGAATACTCATTTCACCATCTGACAAGTTTTGACACTCAGATGGATCTATGGCATAGGGCACTACATGATTAGAGTTTCACTTGATTAGTTATGCCAATTGGGTGAATTAAGCTGCATCAAACAAGCGGACATACAAACCCTATGTCACTTCTAACAAGCATATCAATATCACAACATCAAAAGATATAAAATATGTGAAACATAATTTCTCAGCTCATCATCACATGGTACTATTCACTTGCCATTCACGAGACCACACTAGTCATCATACTATTACAAGATATATATTCTTTCCACTATATCACAATATATCAACCCTTATCAAAACAAGAGTATTACTCCTCATTCAGGGCTCAACCATGCCCAAAGTTCATTAAGACCATCATACTATTCCCTGCAAGATCATCATTATCTTTCCATGCCTTATAACAAGGCTCAACAACATCACTTACATATAATACACCAGATCAACACAATATTGCATTAATGAGTTAGGAGATATTCATAAAAAATCATAGTAGGGCTATATTAACATTAAGAACATTCCTTTATTACATCAACATGCAAGGAATATATGATTAACACTGATAATATTCATAATGCACATGTTTAACATAAGAAAGTATCAACCATGTGGCTATGATAACCACCAATGAACACATTGAGGTTATGATCATGTTAAGGAGGTTATTCTACCATCATTCCATCATATACGAATGTTAAACATGAATACTCATATTTATCTATTTGCATTAGAGTTAGGTTCAACATGATAAATTATATCAATGTTACTAATCAACAGTCATACCCAAACCCTAACTCATGACATCCCCATTGGATCATGGATGCATAAGGTGAAGCATCACCATCACATTCCATACTATTCTCAAGTATGAACCCACACATAAATCAAGGTATAACCATTGGGTTATAGCATACTAGGGTTTCAACAATAGTAATAGAGTACTCCATGATTATATTAGTCATTCAAGGACTATTGATACCCAATTACCATCATTTAGTTATATTAAAGCTAGGTATAACAAGCTATACCTCATTAGGGTTACATATCAACACAATATGGTTATAATACCTTCTATTCATATGAGTGAATAGGTAAGACTACCTTATTAAGGGTAACCCTCCATTTATTCCATCATCATTCAACCCATATTGCCATACCATAATGTCACCCAGAACCATTGGATGTTTAAAAGGTAAGACCATTGATTGTTTACATAAGTAAACACCTTGGATAAACCACCTATGAAGTCCTTGCTTTTCTCTCTAGAAAGAGTCACCATCTAACCCTATACATCCCTTGATTAACAACACAAAAAGTTCCATTGAGAGTAGGGTAAAGCCCACAATTGTCTGTTAATTTAAAACAAGCCATCCATTGTCAACAATTAAGCTCCTTAAGTTGATCATATAAAGGAAACCATATAAATCACGTTATTAGGACCAACATATTACATTATCCATCATTCCACTTTATTGGAGGAATAAACAATAGATCTCAACCATTGGGTCAAGTTCATATATTAAAACCATCAATTACAGTATAGGTCCGACCACTGCATCAAATGACCCAAGAAACCATTGGTCTAAGGCTTAATTGATGACACAACTACAATGCTTGACTCAAAATAGGTTTTAGAGACCTGATACACCATCATCAGTGACCATTAAATTACCATAGGTTGTTAGATCAACACTATATTCATTAATCAGAATCAAATATTAAGCTAATGCCATCATTGATTGATAACATTAGTAGGGTACTTAATGGTTGATAATTAAACCCTAAAATTGACCAGTGTTTGATGGGTGCTCAACACCATAGGTTGTCAAATAAACCTAATAAAAGTCATATTATACCTTAAAAATAACATACACATGATCACATGTTCATCTAAAACTGAAATTAGAATAGGGAACATTATAAAAATCAAAATCCAAGTCAAGCATAGCTTTTTAGTGCATGAATCGTCATTTTCAAGCAAGAACATGATCTAGAAAGCTTATGGTAAGCAATAAATGTGGAGAAAGTTATAAAACTTGCCTCTAATGAGAAGATGAAACCCCACACAGAATAAATCTTGAGCAGGTAGGGTAGAAAATCCAAGAATAAGCTATGAACTCGTCCATCTAGCACCTTTCTTCATCAAATGAGCAAACCCTAAGCATAAGGAGCAAGAAAGGTAGGATTTTAGAGCTTTAGAGAAAATTCTACCATGGAACAGCAAGGTTACGACCTGTAGGAAGGTCTAAGGAAGGAGAAGAGCAAGAGAAATGGAGAAGGAAATAAGAAAATAACTTGTCTTGGTCGGAATCCCTAGAAGATGACCTTGGAAACCCTAGGTAGGGCTAAATGGAGCTCTAGGAGACCTTCTTCTCCAAAAAGAGGTTGTATTATACCTTAGAGCACTTGGTTATGCAGAAAACAGAGGGGAGACGATGCTCCAGGTTAAAGAAAAGAGAAAGCAAGCAAAGTTTCGTACTTGGGCAAGGAAGAGGTAAATATAGCCCATGGATAAGGATGGGAGCAAGCATGAGGTGTAAAAGTAGCTCCCCCATATTTCTATGGCCTTAAACTATTAAGAATATACAAGCACGAACACAAGAAGCTCCCCCACCATCCTTATAGATCTGATTATCTTTCCTTTGTCGAATTTCCCAGCCAATCCCATAATTCATTAGTTGATAGCTACTAAAGGTTGCTCATTCGTGAAGGGGTAAACCCTAAAATACCCTTAGAGAAAACACCTTCAAACCAAGGATTAAATAGGTGCCCCATGGCTCAAAAAGATCAATAATTATGAGATAATATACAAAGAACATAATTCAAGTGATAAATTGCAAATAAACCTCTCAATTGGGTAAATTACAGAAAAGTCCAAAATGTGCATAAAATTGCATAACTTGCTCAAACAATGTCCAAATTGGACCAAATTTGAAACTTAAGCCTGTATTATGATTTAAAAGCATATAACAAGGTTAGATTAGGGTTAGAATCATTAAAATATGGTAATTAATCTTATTCAACTCATTAAGCAAGTTCAGGGGCCTTACAGCTATAAACCCCTAACATGGATTTTGCCCTCGAAATCCAAGGTAAACAATGATGGGTACTTCCTTTGCTCCTCATCCTATTACCTTCACATGGTTACTTGCATATCATGGTGATGTCACATCATTCATACATATCTTATCTTGGGTCAGCACAAAAACCCCCCACCTAAGAAGACATTCTCAATATGGAATGTAGAAACTTGTTATGTCATCTGTACAACTCTAGTAGTGATGTTCAAGTTTAAATTCTAGCTATCATCCTAAAATTATATCTATTGTATCAACACATTACTCAAAAGTGATACTTGCTAGGTTTTTAGCAATCATGCCATGTGTCCCATGCCATTCCTTGAAGCATTAAAAAAAGGCAATGTATCCATCCTTTTTGTTTAACACACTGACACTAGAACTCTTGTCAGTTCTTTTTCAGCATCAAAAGAAATGCTGACACTGGCACCTATCATTCCATACAATGAAACATCATTCATAGTCAACCTTGTTAGGGGTGAAACAACGACACTGTCTTCACCTTACTAGGATTTACACAACCTACCTAGAAGACATATCATGATCCCATAAAGAAATTTAATCAACCCCATCTCACTGTTGTTCAACTTGTCTCATAGCTATTGTTTCTTCGGAAACCCTAATATTTTTGAAGAAATATTGATCATATTTTTTACCATATTTGAAATACTTTGACATGTCATCATTCAAAGTTTGATATAACTTGTATGACATGACTGGAACACTCTGTTCCTCCTATTCATAAATTCTATTTGTACATTGGTTAGTCTAAAGGACATAACTCTAAACTCATCCTGGTCATGTGAATTATGTCATCCAATCTAAATTTTATGCATTGATATTTGATCATATGTTTATCATAAAGGAACACGGTATCACATATATATTGACCAACAAACCATCTATCCTTGATAGTGGTCTTGCCTAGCTATCATTGAACCATACACAACATTATAGAATCACTTTTTGTTTTTCAAACAACATTTAGAGGGTCATCATCAACTCTCTTTCTCTCTTTAAGGGAGAGAAACACTTGGAATGTTCATTTAATAAACATCTCCAACCTTCACATATTTCTTATACTGTTGATACATCTTGGATACTAGGATTCATTACCTTGGTATCCACCTCATGTTCTATAAGGAACTCACATCATTATATCATATACTTTTACCAACATAACAAATATCAAGACATGTAAGAGGAGTCTTCCTAATTATTGGAAGGTTCAAAAGAAAAGTCATCACAAACTTTATGAACTTGGAATCATAGTCCAAACAACCTTATGCTATAATAAGCTATCCACCCTCATGTTTACAATGAATCCACACATACCAAGTGGAAATGATCCACTTGAAAGGTGTGCCCTAGAAAGAAAAGACACAAAGGGAAACACACTTCCCACATCATACCAACATTGTTGAAGGTCACTAGCAAAAAGGTAACCAATTCTATTTTCATTATGCAAGTTACAACTTCTTATGTATCATTTTACCTTTATCATTTCAGGTTCCTTGCCGTTAGAATAAGAATCATCATGATTAACATATCTCATTACTCTGTCTTTGATGAATATTTATCACACTTGGTATGTTCTCTTATTTTATTATGTTTTTCAACCACTTATCGACAAGTAAATCATCATATTCCACATTTTTGTCATTAAATCGGGACCATCTCCCTTAATTTCTTTCACATGCCATGATTATTATTCATTAACACTTTCTTACACACATAGGTTGGTCTGAGATTAACTCAGGTTCCACCTTATTTTTTGTCATTATTCCCATTCGTCTTCTCATTTTGTACTTGTTATAGGAGTTCTCTCTATCTTATGTTGATTTCATACCTTGATTCACTTTATAAGCATAGTCTTGTTTGTCTTTTACTTTATTATCTTCTTGAATCACATCTTCAATAACTCGTCTTTTCGTTATTTGTATTCAGATTTAGATTTCATGGTGTTGTATCTTTCGCTTATATTTACCAAACATTCAAGTTTTGATAGATAATGATGCGATTCTCATCTTCTTTAAGGTAGGATCGAGATAATCACATCATTATTTCTTATTCATTATGCTCTTTAAATTGTCTCAAAATGACTACTTGATCAGAGTAATCAGAAAGATAACAATCTAAGAGTTCCATACTTACCTATTCTTCAATAATTAAATACCTGGCCAGGGCACCCAAATACTGAGATTAGGCAGTATGCACCAAATTTTTATGTCATATTCCTAACTTAGACATCATCCTAGTCCTATGTCCTAGTGTCACTGTAGACTCAATGAACCTAAAGCTCTGATACCAACTTGTGAGAACCCGTTACACTAAATGAAATTACTCAAAACATAAAACACAATCAATCCCTAATTAATCACATACCCAAAATTATGGGTAAATTAAAATTGATTTCAATGTCAGCACCCGCTCATAAACATTTCCATAAGAGCCCAACATCTTTCTTATATCCATACTATTCCAAGAATTTGATACAATTTGTTCTATTGCCTTAGCCACAACATATATACATAGGAGAACAATATTGGTATATGCCACACAAAAAAGCATTTATATGCTAACAAAAGTCTGATTCATTTGAAACACCATATACAAACTTTTCCTGCCCAGACTTGAGAGTACAGGGATGACTCTAGGACACACTAGACATCTAATCAACTTTCCCAAAGATTCATTACTATAGCTCCTCTTTTCTGCCACATGTTTGTTTTCGTTACTTCTGATTACCTAAAATGTGGCGAAGCACAAGGGTGAGACCCACGTCCCAACAAGAGATATAACCTCCAACAACGTTTATTGATTACAACATTTTTAAGCAATCAAATAGTTAAGCAGTTTAATCAAAGATAACAAATAAGATCAGCAATACTGATGATTAACAAAATACATAAAGGAGTAGATAATAACTATCATCATTAGCCAGACTATCATCCTTTATGTTTTTGACAATATAAACAATTCAGTAGCATATGCAGTTCTAGCATAATGAGCAAGTCTAATAACATAGCATAGCTAACAACATGAGCATGTCTAATTGGTTGAACATATCAACATCATAAGAAGAGCTAACAACATAAGCACAACTACATGGATAAGCTTGATTAGTAGTATATGCATCTCTAGTTACAAAGGCATGGCTAGCATGCTAAACATAACTAACAACATGAGATAGCTAGCATCATGACTATAATCAGCAGTAGCAGTATAGTTATCAACATAAGCATGACTACTGTATGTATGCAACTACAATCTTAAGCATATCCACAATATAAGTATATCTACTCTCTCTTAATTGCACTAAGCATCATCTTTATGTAAAGATAACAAACAAGGGTTATCATCCAATGTGAATCATTGTGTATAACCCTAAATAAATATGCTACACGACTGTATTACATCTTTTATTACGCCCTGAGGAATTTGAGGATACCACTCAAAATCCAATTAACCACTGCTAAGTCAAAATCAGTGCCATACAACATCTAGGAAAAGCCGGACTCCTAAGATCTTCTCCGCCCCCGATCAGTACGGGTCCGCCACAGCGACACATAAGGTCATGCTGCTAATAGCCTAGTCTGTCCTTGGTATAGGTCACAGAGCTAGTAAAAGGAGGTGGGTACGCATACCCTACCATCTGAGGTACAAACACAGTTTTCCTCCAATGTCATCACATATATAATCACCTAGACACGACCACAGCCGTTCTCAAACTGAGGGCTAGGTATGACTGCAGTCATCCTCCCTGAACACTTGAATTCAGGATGACAAGCACCTCGCATACTCATCAGTATGCACTCTGAGTTTCCCTTAGGAATACTCATTTCATCACCAAGCAAGTTCCGACACTCAGATGGATCTATGGCACAAGGCACTACATGATTAGAGTTTCACTTGATTAGTTATGCCAATTGGGCGAATTAAGGCTGCATCAAACAAGTGGACATACATACCCTAATTCACTTTTAACATGCATATAAATATCACAACGTCAAAAGATATAAAATGTGTGAAACATAATTTCTAATCTCATCATCACATGGTACTATTCACTTGCTATTCATGAGACCACACTAGTCATCATACTATCACAAGATATAAATCCTTTCCACTATATTATAGGGTATCAACCCTTATCAACATAAGAGGATTACACCTCATTCCGGGCTCAACCATGCCCAAAGGTCATTAAGACCATCATACTATTCCCTGCAAGATCATCATTATCTTTCCATGCCTTATAACAAGGCTCTACAACATGACTTACATATAATACACCATATCAGCACAATATTGCATTAATAAGCTAGGAGATATTCATAAACAATCATAGCAAGGCTATATTAACGTTAAGAACATTCCTTTATTACATCAACATGCAAGGAATCTAGATATGATTAACACTCATCATATTCATAATGCACATGTTTAGCACAAGAAAGTATCAACCATGTGGCTATGATAACCACCAATGAACACATTGAGGTTATGATCATGTTAAGGAGGTTATTCTACCATCATTACATCATAGAAGAATGTTAAACATGAATACTCATATTTATCTATTTGCATTAGAGTTAGGTTCAACATGATAAATTATATCAATGTTACTAATCAGCACTCATACCCAAACCCTAGGTCACGACATCCCCATTGGATCATGGATGCATAAGGTGAAGCATCACCATAACATTCCATACTATTCTCAAGTATGAACCCACACATAAATCAAGGTATAACCATTGGGTTATAGCATACTAAGGTTTCAATAATAGTAATAGAGTACTCCATGATTGTATTAGTCATTCAAGGACTATTCATACCCAATTACCATCATTTAGTTATATTAAAGCTAGGTATAAAAAGCTATACCTCATTAGGGTTACATATCAACACAATATGTTTATCATCCCTTCTATTCATATGAGTGAATAGGTAAGACTACCTTATTAAGGGTAACCCTCTATTTGTTCCATCATCATTTAACCCATATCGCCATACCATAATGTCACCCAGAACCATTGGATGTTTAAAAGGTAAGACCATTGATTGTTTACATAAGTAAACACCTTGGATAAACCACCTATGAAGTCCTTGATTTGTGCTCTAGAAATAGTCACCATCTAACCCTAGACATCCCTTGATTAGCAACACAAAAAGTTCCATTGAGAGTAGGGTAAAACCCACAATCGACTGTTCATTTAAAACAAGCCATCCATTGTCAAAAATTAAACTCCTTAAGTTGATCATATAAAGGAAACCATATAAATCACATAATTAGGACCAAAATATTACATTAGACATCATTCCACTTTATTGGAGGAATAAAAAGTAGATCTTGACCATTGGGTCAAGTTCATATATTAAAACCATCAATTATAGTATAGGTCCGACCATTGCATCAAATGACCCAAGAAACCATTGGTTTAAGGCTTAATTGATGATACAACTACAATGCTTGACTCAACATAGGATTTAGAGACCTGATCCACCATAATTAGTGACCATTAAAGAACCATAGGTTGTTAGATCAATACTATATTCCTGAATCAACATCAAATATTAAGATAATGTCGTCATTGATTGATAACATCAATATGGTACTTAATGGTTGATAATTAAACTTTTAATTGGTCCAAAACCTGACCTGAGGGTGTGACCATAGGTTGTCACGATAATTTGAAACCCTTGATCATGACCATCAATTGTTATGAAGACAACACCATAGGGTTGTTGCAATGGTACCATCATCGGGTCATGGTTTATAGAAGAAATCAGCTTTAAACCCTAAAATTGACCATTGTTTGATAGGTGCTTAGCACCATAGGTTGTCAAACCAACCTGATCCAAGTCATATTATACCTTAGGAATAACATACACATGATTAAAGGTTCATCTAAAACTGAAATAAGAACAGGGAACATTATAAAAATCGAAATCCAAGTCAAGCATAGATTTTTAGTGCATGAATCATCATTTTCAAGCAAGAACATGATCTAGAAAGCTTTTGGTAAGAAATAAACGTGGAGCAAGTTATAAAATTTGCCTATAATGATAAGATGAAACCCCACACAGAAGAAATCTCAAGCAGGTAGGTTAGAAAATCCAAGCATAAGCTCTGAACTCGTCCATCTAGCACCTTTCTTCATCAAATGAGCAAACCATAAGCATACAGAGCAAGAAAGGTAGGGTTTTAGAGCTTTAGAGAAAATTCTACCATGGAAAAGCAAGATTCCAACCTTGAGGAAGGTATAAGGAAGGGTAAGAGAAAGATAAACGGAGAAGGAAATAATAAAATAACTTGCCTTGGTCACAATCCCTAGAAGATGACCTTGGAAACCCTAGGTAGGGCTAAATGGAACTCTAGGAGACCTTCTTCTCCAAAAAGAAGTTTTCTTCTACCTTAGAGCACTTAGTTATGCAGAAAAACAGAGGGGAGTCGTTTCTACAGGTTAAAGGAAAGAGAAAACAAGCAAAGTTACGTACTTGGGCAAGGAAGAGGTAAATATAGCCCATGGATAAGCATGTGAGCAAGCATGAGGTGTAAAAGTAACTTCCCCATGTTTCTATGGCCTTAAACTATTAAGAATATACAAGAACACACACAAGCAGCTCCCCCACCGTCCTTATAGACCTGATTAGATTTCATTTGTCGAATTTCCAGCCAATCACATAATTCATTAGTTGATAGCTACTAAAGGTAGCTCATCCGTGAAGGGGTAAACCCTAAAATACCCTTAGAGAAAATACCTTCAAACCAAGGATTAAATAGGTTCCCCATGGATCAAAAAGCTCAATAATGATGAGAGAATATACAAGGAACATAATGCAAGTGATGAATTGCAAATAAAACCTCTCAATTGGGTAAATTGCATAAAAGTCCAAAATGTGCATAAAATTGCATAACTTGCTCAAACAGTGTCCAAATTGGACCAAATTTGAAAAGTAAGCTTGTATTATGATTTCAAAGCATATAAAAAGGTTATATTAGGGTTCTAGTCATTCAATTATGGTAATTAAGCTTATTCAACTCTTTAAGTAAGTTTAGGGGCCTTACATTTGACCATTAGCTTTGCACGAAGATTCTTTTCTTCATAGCTCCATGGTTCTGTAGAGATAAATTTGAACACTAGGAAATATCCGAACCATTTTGAATGCAATTTCCCTTAAAAGAGTTTAATTTTGGAATTTAACAGCAACACTTGGTCTCCTTCTTTGAAATATTTATTCCAAATCCTCTTATCATGCCATCTCTTTATTTTCTCCTTATAATTCTGGGCATTTTCATATGTATCTAATATGAGCTTTTCTAGTTCCTAGAGTTATAGCAACCTTCTTTCTTATATTTTCTTTATATCATAGTTGAGAAATTTCATTGCCCACGATGCTATATGCTCAAGTCCTATAGGTAGATGAAAAAATTTTCCATAGACCATATTGAATGGAGTCGTACCAATCGATATCTTGTAAGCTGTCCTATAGGCCCACAATTCATGATCCAATTTTAGTGCCCATTCTTTCCTCAATCTAGATACTGTCTTCTCTAATATTGGTTTTAGTTGTCTATTTGAGATCTCAACTTGCCCTGAAGTTTGCAAATGGTACAATGTAGAGGTTTTATGCTTGATAGCGTACTTGCTCAATAAGTTATTGAAGTTTCTCTCATTGAAAAGAATGCCTCCATTGGATAAGACTGCCCTTGGAAAACCAAATCTTGGAAAAATAATCTTTTGGAATAATTTCATCACTGATTTTGCATCTGGAGATTATGTAGGAATTACCACCACCCACTTTGATACGTAGTCACATGCCTTTTAGGATGAAGTTGTAGGTGCATGAATAGGGAAAGGGGCCCATGATGTCTATTCCCCATACATCAAAAACTTCAATATTAAGAATTGAGTTCAATGACATATTATCCTTCTTTGAATTTCCTCCCAATCTTTGACACCAATCACATGATTTAACAAATGCATGCACATCCCAATATATAGTTGGTCAGTAAAAACTTGCCTACAAATTTTGGTTGAAGTCTTATCTCATCCAAAATGTCCTCCATAGGGAGATAAATGACATTCTAAAATCACACTCATGATATCCTCATTTTGAATGCATCTTCAGATCATCCCATCTACACATTGTTTAAACAATAGCAGATCGAACCAAAAACAAAATTTCACATCATGAAGGAACTTCTTTTTCTGTTGATAAGTAATATCTTTAGGAAGGAATATGGTGGTTAGATAATTTGCAAAATTGACAAACCATGGTATCATAAGTGAATTCACTAGATACAACTTCTCTATAGGAAGATAGTCATTAACAAAAATATTGTCTTTGACACTTGTGGAAAGGCGTGAAATATGATTGGCTACATTATTTTCTATTCCCTTGTATTTAATCTCTAGGTAGAATTCATGTGGAAGCAATATCCAACGAATCATATAAGGTTTAACTTCCTTCTTGTTCAGGAGATATCTAATTGAAGCACGATCTGTATAGATAATGACTTTTGAGTCCACAAGATATTGTCAAAATTTATCAAAGGAGTAGACTATGGCAAACATCTCTTTTTCTGTTGTGTCATAATTGATTTGTACATCATCTAAGGTTTTGGTTACATAATGGATGGAATGAAGCTTGTTGTCTCTCATTTGTCCTAAAATTTCCCCTATGGAATAGTCACTAGCATCACATGTTATTTCAAATGGTGCACTCCAGTCTGGTGGCTGACTGATAGAGGCTAAGATGAGAACATCTTTTAATATTTAGAAGGATGTTTTACATTCTTCATTGAATATGAATTCCACATCTTTCCACATCCATGCGTTAAAGATTTGGAGACACTATCTTTATGGGGAAGTGTGTCAGATCTTTATAGATCATAAGAACTTGAAGTACATCTTCTCGCAGAGTGAGTTGAACATGCGACAACGACGCCGGATGGAGCTGATCAATGATTATGACTGCACCATTGAGTATCATCCTGGTAAGGTGAACGTGGTAGCTGATGCGCTTAGCAGAAAGTCTCCTTCTTCTCGCTCGATGAAGAAAGCATAGTTGAATTCTTTGGAATGTCATAGGCATGATATGTTTGTTTCCTTGCGGAAGATGAATGTGCGGTTGGAGGTTTATTTTTTGGCAGCTTTGTTGGCACAGATGCAAGTTAAGCCTACATTAAGGTAGCAGATCAAAGACGCACAACATACAAATGCTTCAGTTCAGTTGATCAGATCAGAGTTCGACAGCAAAAAGCGTGATGGGTTCCATGAGTCCATAGATGGACTAGTTTGTTATCATAATAGGATGGCGGTCCCTGATGTTGATGATCTGAGAAAGCTAGTGCTTGAGGAAGCACACACATCGATGTATTCTATGCATCCATGAGTCACCAAGATGTATCACAATATGAAGGATCTGTATTGGTGGCCTGGCTTGAAGAAGGATGTAGCCGAGTTTGTAGCTAGGTGTGCGGTATGCCAGCAAGTTAAGGCTGAGCATCAGAAGCCGGCAGGTATTTTGTAACCCATGCCGATACCGCAGTGGAAATGAGATCATATAACCATGGATTTCGTAGTTGGTTTACCAAGGACAGCTAAGAATCATGATTCTATTTGGGCGATAGTGGACAAATTGACGAAATCGGCTCATTTCATACCTGTAAAAACAACATATACAATAGAGAAGCTTGCTCAGGTGTATGTAGACGAAACAGTGCGCTTACATGGTGTACCAACAATGATAGTTTCCGATAGAGGTCCTCAGTTCAGAGTCATTTTTGGGAATAGTTGCACAAAGCGTTGGGAACACAATTGAGGTTCAATACTACTTTCCACCCACAGACAAATGGGCAGTCTAAAAGGACTATTCAGATTTTGGAGGATCTTCTCCGAGCATGTGTTTTACAGTTCCTAGGGAGTTGGGACGTGCATCTCAGTTTGATAGAGTTTGCCTACAAAAACAGTTACCAGCAGAGCATCGACATGGCTCCTTATGATGCTCTATACGGAAGGAAGTGTAGATCCCCCTTATGTTGGTATGAGTCTAGTGAATATCAGCTTTTGGGTCCAGAGTTAGTACAACAGACAACAGAAAAGATCAGAGTTATACAACAACAGTTGAAAGCAGCGCAGGACAGACATAAGTCTTATGCAGACAATCACCGATGACCTTTAGAGTTTCAGGTGGGAGACAAAGTGTATCTCAAGGTCTCACCGTGGAAAGGCATGCTACGGTTTGGCCGGAAAGGAAAGATGGCACCCAGATATATGGGGCCATATCCGGTGATAGCACGTGTTGGAAAGGTAGCTTACAAGTTAGAGATGCCGCTAGAGTTGCACATGTTACATCCGATGTTCCATGTCAGCATGCTGAAGAAAAGTCATCCAGACACAGGAACAGTGATACAGCCAGTTGAGGTTGAGCTCAATGAAGATGTGACCTACAAGGAAGGTCTAGTGATGATCATTGACAGAAGAGTGAAGAAGTTGAAGAGGAAAGACCTGGTTCTTATGAAGGTTCTTTGGCATCATCGTGGTGTTGAGGAAGCCACGTGGGAGCTTGAGGAAGAGATGAGGAGGAAGTATCCCTCGCTTTTCTCTTCAGATTTTGGTGGCAAAATCCCTTTGTAGAGGTTTATGGCTTGTAAGGACCCTGGCCTTCATTTTGGGTTTATCCTCTTTGCTTTGCCTAAACCTTATGTTTAGTTGCTTGCTAATCACCTTTTGTGGTGATTAGGGTTTGCTTGTGCTTTGTTGAGGGTTGGAGGTGCTCATTGCAAATAACCTAAGTTTAAGGTTGATGAGCAAGTTTGTCATCTTAAGAGATGATCTTCTCTCTCTTTGCTTCCTCTAGAGTTGAGAGGAAGGGTTGGGCTCGTTTCATGAGTTGACTTCGACCTTGTAGAGATCTGTTGGGCTTCGTTTCACCTTGTTTGGGCCTTTCCTTGCCTTGATGAGCTTTGTATCGGGGAGGAGCACCTTGTGTCGGCCATGGGGGTGTCGCCCATGGGTGTGTCGGCCAAGGTGGTGGTGTGTGTGTCGGCCTTTGACCCCTTTGACCTCCTTGCTTTGGTTGTGTCACCATACCTTGGACATGTGGCCGATCTCTTGATGAGTGGTGGCATAACACGTTGCATGTGGTTTGCAAGGTGGCAGGACATTGGACAAGTGTCCCTAAGTAAGATGACACCTTGCCTTGGTTCACCTTTGATCCTTTTCTATATATATCTTCCCTTTCACTTCCATAGGATCCCTTTTAGCTCTTTGTTGCTCTTCTCTTCTTTGGTGCACGACACACCTTTCTTTGGTGTGCTTGGTGACCGATCCCCCTTGGTTGAGATCTCTTCTTCTTCCTCTAGCTTGGTGGCCGAACCCTAGGTGGACCTTGCTTCCTTGGTAAGCATCTTCCCTCTCTCCTCAGCATCTTCTTCTCCATCTTGCCTACTCTTCGGCCATAGTGGTTATGATCTTTGTGCCTTTTCTTGAGGTGGCTGAAAGTGGTGTGCTTTGGAGCTAGAAGCTTAGAGCTTGGAGCTTCGGAGCTTGAGGAGCTTGCTTAAGGCGGGTTACATAACTTCTAACCCTAACTATACTACCTTCCCTTTTTGTTGTATGTTCACGTATGATCATATTCGACCATGCAACTTGTTGAATATACTTCTTGCTTAATTATACCTTTGATCTTATTGATATATGATCTTGTTTTCTGTTTTGGATATGATGTGGATGTACCTTTGGATCTAGTTGGCCGAACCCATAGTTGAGGGTTTCCTTTGGTGGCAATACCCCTTTCTCTCCTTGGTCATGAGAAGTGAGTTTGAGGCCTAGTATTATAGACAACACCCCTCTCTCTTGGTTTTTGAGAGGTGAGTCTATACTCTAGTCACTTAAGCAACACCCTTCTCTCACCATGGATTTGATATGTGAGCCTAGGTGGAGTGTTGACCTAGAGGTGGTGGTGATCCATCTTGATGCCCGATTTGTGATAAAGGATTGTATAAAACTGATCTCTCTTGGTTGTTGAGAGATGAGCCAATTCCTTTGATCTTTTAGGGTTGTGAACATGGTGATCTTGAATTTGATGATGACCCTGTCAGGCTATGCTTCATGCTTTGCACAACATGCTCTTTAGTAGTGCTGCCCGATACCTCTATGTCTAGGGTTTAACCCTTGGCCGATACATCAAGTTGTGTTGTTGACTTGGTGCCCGATATGGCCCTCTTGACCTAGGTGGTGAGCTTGGGCGATACACCTTAGACCTAGTGCTCTGCACGATACCCTCTGGGGAGAGGTTGCCCGATACCCCCTGCCTTGAGTTTGGTCCTGGCCGATATGATGAAGTGGAGATGAGCCTTGGTGGTTTGGTGCCCGTTATGGTGTTTGTATGGTGAAACCCTAATAGGTGCCTTTAAGGGTTGGCCGATATGATGCTACCATGTTCATGGGCGATATGGTTTGATGCTGTGGGTGATAGAGTGCCTTGATCATTGGAGGTTGTCCCTTGTGCATGACACACACTCCTCTAGTTCTAACTACACGACACACCTCTGTGCTAGCTACTCTCTAGTGCACGTTAGAGTGCAGTTTGGTTGGCCGTCTTGGTAACATGTGCTTTAGGGTTTGAAACCTTGTCGTTTATCTTTTGGTGAGGGTATGACCTTTCCCGATACCATTTGGTAGTGAGGGGCGCCCTACCCGTCACACTTTTAGTGAGGGTAGCAGGCATCTTTGGTGAGGGATAGGTCTAACCCAGAAAACCTAGTTTATGGTTCTCTATCTTATAATCACATCTTTGTTGATAATGCGAAATGGATAATGGTTTGTAAACCAATGACTTGTTGGATGCTTAAAAGTAATGTCAAATAAAGATAGTATGATGATAGCTTACATATATGAAAGCATAAATAGATGCCCATGTTTTGATAGTAAGTAATGTGATTGATATAATAGAACTTGATGACATGATAAACAGTGGAGCTGTATGCCTAGTGATTTGAAAGATGTCTCTTTTATACTAACCATGCAGGTTACAAGATGAATTCATAGCCAGGTAAGAGCTATGAGGCACATGTGTTTGAATGACACTGTATCATAATGATAACTCTTTTTGATGAGATATATATGTATCCCCAGTGCGGTAAGATAGGTCTGAGGACCTGATAAAGGCTAAGTGCCTAGTGAAAGTGTTATCCTCTTGTTGATAAGATATGGATTCTCATCCCAAGTGGTGATGTAAGATGGTGATGATGCCTTAAGAGGCAGTGGTTTTCTATAATAAGGGATTGAGATCCCAAGATGATGTGATGACAACAGTAATAATATAACTCACTACTTGTATGATTTATAGCTTGGTTGCCTCAACAATCCACTTAAAATATACTAATTACTTATAGTGGAATATATCATGTAGTTTGCCCTGGCGATAGATCCATCATCGTCAGCAGCTGGTGATTTTGAAACGAGTTCTCCTGCGGGTTAACCCGGAGCGTATATTGTTGAATATGCGTGATTTCTCCTAGTCGAAAATAGGAGGATTTGAGTGCAACTGCGGTTGCAGAATCAGGATATATGGAGCATGGTAAACAGGCCCATGGCTCAGGATATGTGATAGAGCATGAATGTGTTCATGGCTCAGAGCACAGTGAGCAGGCCTGTGGATCAAGGTTTACTAGCGCCGAGACCTGTACCAAGGCGGGCTAGGGTTATGGGTAGCTTGTGGAGCTGAACCGGTGGCTGAGGCCACTTAAGCATGAGACTGCGGTCCTACTTTGGTTCTCGTGCTCTGACCATGAGGTGGTGAGGTTGTGGAGTCCGTCTCTTCCATTGACCTTGTATGGCACCGACTCTGGGTTTCACAGCTGTCGGTTGGATCTGAGCGGTACGACTCACTTCCTCAGGGCATAATAATACGTAATTCAGCCGAATAATGTTTATTTCTTAGTACAAAATACAGAACATTGGTTGAGACCTTGCTTGTGTAGTTGATCTTGTTATACCCTGCAGTTACTTATACGTTCCTAATGTTTTGTGATAAGATCTTATAAATCTTATCTTGTGAATCATGTTCCATAAAGAAAATTAGGTTATATGCCTCCCCGTAATCTTGGTAAGATGGATGATATAATAAGTCCTGTTCAGTACGCTGCTCATATAATCTGCTTATATTAGTTATCTGCTTTACTTGATTTAAGCTTTCTGGAGTTTTATAGTTTCAGCAGGGAGTTATGTTTCTCGCTGGGGTTGTGTGTCTCACCCCGCTAGTTTACAACCTTTTTAGGTGATCGTGCTAGACGTGGTGGTCGCGAGGTTGTTGCTGAGCAGTAAGAAGAAGGGCACTAGAAGGCAAGAGATGGACATGCTACATGTTTTGGTGTTTTGTAGTAGAGTCCTAGAGTCATCCCTGTACTCTCAGGACCTCAGAGGTGTTTTGACGATGTTTCACGATGTATAGCTGTTGTACTCTTGTTCATCCTACTGTTGGCCTTATGTGGCTTGTTATTTACATATAAACAGGTGATGAACTCATATGTTGACAGGACAGCTGGTTTCTGAATAGCTGTGGACATATATTAGGTTTGTAATGTTTATATAACATGTTTTCTTGCAAGATCTGGATGTAATAAGCTTTCTTTTATATGTTTTCCGCAAATGGTTTTAATTAACCTGTGTTTTTGGTAATATGTGGTTTATGGAAGTTCCATGCAGTTTTGCGTGTCACCTTGCTGTCTGTGTGATGGCGGGGTGTCACAGTTAGTTTGGTATTAGAGCCCAAGGTTCGCTGAGTCTACATGAATCTAGGACTAGTTTGTGTCTGTTCTTGTGAGATTTCCATATCTTCTTACAATAATCTTCTTCCCTCAACAAAAGAAAAAGCTTAAATATGTTTGGAAACCATGAAGAACATGCTACCGAGAGAAACGAGGCTACATCAGTTGATGGAGCTAGAGTGCAGGCAGATGAAGATTGGGTGCCTGAGGTCCCCCAACTTGACCCAGCCATTCTCGAAAACCCTACCTACCAGCAGCTTATGGGGCAGTTGATGGCTATGATGAATCTCATGGTAGAGAGATTGCTAGTGCCTCCGCCAAGAGCACAAGCTCCCCATGGTGAAACATCGGGTATTGGGAAGACCTTTGAGCGGCTTCGCCGAGTTGGAGCTTCGGATTATGCTGGAACGACCGATCCAACGGATGCAAATCTGTGGCTGACAGGTCTTGAGAAGGCCTTCCGGATCCTTGACATCCCTGAAGCAGACAAAGCCAAGCACGCTGTCTACCTTCTGAAAGGTAGTGCTGGTCACTGGTGGGCCATCGAGGAGGAGAAGCGACCCGATGAGGTGATCGGTTGGGAGGTTTTCCGGCAAGAGTTCGTCAGCAGATACTTCCCAAAGACGTACCTGGACGAGAAGATCAACCAGTTTGAGCATCTGCGCCAGGGATCGATGAGCATCACTGAGTATGAAGCCAAGTTTATGGACCTACTGACTTTCTGTCCTCACATAGCAGTGACATATGACGAGCGGAACAGACGGTTTTAGAAAGGTCTGAGTGCTGAGCTAACAACACCTGCTGCTACGTTGGAGAACCGAGATCGGTTTGCCACATTTGTGGAGTCTGTCTGAAGGATCGAACGTTCAGTCAAGGAAAAGAGAGAGACCATGTCCAAGAAAAGGCCTTCTTAGTTCAAGAGACAAAGGTTTGATGGCTTCAAGAAGCCAATGTTTTCAGCACCATCTGGGTTAAGAGGTTCCAGTGCACCGTCACAGTGGTCCCCGAGTAAAGGAAGAGGATATGGTTCTTCACCGTCGAAGGCACATAGTACAGCTTCAGTGGCAGCGACAGGGCCATCTAGGACGTAGTTTGAGGATCGGGCATGCTATATCTGTGGACAGACGTGGCATTTCAAGTTAAATTGCCCAAGGAGAGATGTTGAAGTGACACGACAGCTGAGGAAGAATCAGCAAGGGTCAGATAGACAGTAGCCCAGTAGTAGCAGAGGGTGAGGACGTGGTCAAGCGTCGCAAGCGGGATCATCTGCTCAAGGAAGCATAGAACGAGGACGACAACAAGCAATGACTCGATTCTATGCTATGAGTCAGCCGGAGGCGATAGTCAACCCATGAGTGGTGGTAGGTCAGATGGAGTTATTTCATTCTAATTTGTCTTCTTCTTGCTTTATATCTATTTTGGTTGACCCGGGTGCTACACACTCTTTTATCGCACGAACTATGCTTGAAAACTGTGTTTTACCTATTAGTTGTAAGAAAGATAGCCTGTTGTTAGAAACCCCTCTTGATGGTTCCTCGATTCTCCAAGAAGAGTGTCCATCTTGTGTCTTATATTTTTCAGGACACAGTATACACGTGGATCTTATACCACTTGAGATGCATGGATTCAATGTGATCCTTGGGATGGATACCCTAGAGAAGTATAAGGTTGTGTTGGACTGTGGTTCCAAGCAGGAAGTGTTTGATGACGGTGAAGAGAAGTGGATCTTCCAAGGAGATAGGAAGATTCTTCCAACGTGTTTGATGTCAGCTATGGTGGCAGAAAAGATGTTGCGACAAGGTTGTAAGGCGTTTTTAGCTCACGTTGTGGACACCAAGGTGAAAGGTCCTAACCTTGAGGAGGTGTCGGTTGTCTGAGAGTTTACGGATGTGTTTCCCGATGAGTTCCCTAGTGTTCCCCCACCTCAAGAGATTGATTTTGAGATCAATCTGGTACCAGGAACACAGCCAGTTTCCCAGACACCGTACATGATGGCTCCAGCCGAGATGGCAAAGCTGAAGAAGCAGTTACAGGAGTTGTTGGATAAGGGTTTCATCAAGCCGAGCACATCGCCCTGGGGTGCTCCGGTCCTGTTCGTAAAGAAGAAGGATGGATCGATGCGTTTATGTATAGATTACCGACAGTTGAACAAAGTCACAATCAAGAACAAGTACCCATTGCCGAGGATAGATGATCTGTTTGATCAGTTGCGTGGCGCTGTAGTGTTCTCAAAGATCGATCTACGGTCTGTATATCATCAGTTGAGGTTTAAGGCGGATTCCATACCAAAGTCAGCATTTAGGACAAGGTATGGTCACTTCGAGTTTGTAGTTATGCCGTTTGGGCTAACCAACACGCCTGCTACTTTCATGGATTTGATGAATAGGGTGTTCAGCCCATTTCTAGATCAATTTGTTGTAGTTTTTATAGATGACATTTTGATCTATAGTCGGGACAGTCAAGAGCATGAACAACATCTTTGACAAGTGTTGACTCTTCTTCGCCAACATCAGTTGTATGCCAAGTTCAATAAATGTGAGTTCTGGTTGAAGGAAGTGACTTTCTTGGGCCATGTGATATCTGCAAAAGGAGTTAGGGTGGACCCTAAGAAGGTGGAGTTAGTTGCTGATTGGGAGCAACTGAAGATGCCGACAGAAGTTCGTAGTTTTCTGGGTTTGGCAGGATACTACCGAAGGTTTATAAAGGACTTCAGTGTGATCGCGTTGCCGATGACAAAGTTGACCAGGAAGGATGTACCTTTTGTCTGGGATGATCGTTGTCAGCAAGCTTTCTAAAGTTTGAAGGAGAAGTTGACTAGAGCTCCAGTGTTGGTACTGGCAGAGCTTGGGAAGGGCTATGTTGTTTTCTGCAATGCTTCCAAGAAAGGCTTAGGTTGTGTATTGATGCAGGAAGACCATGTGGTTTCTTTTGCTTCACGACAGCTTAAGAAACATGAGGAGAACTATCCGACACATGATTTGGAGTTGGCAGAGGTGTTCCATGCATTAAAGATTTGGAGACACTATCTTTATGGGGAAGTGTGTCAGATATTTACAGATCATAAGAACTTGAAGTACATCTTCTCTTAGAGTGAGTTGAACATGCGACAACGACGCTAGATGGAGCTGATCAATGATTATGACTGCACCATCGAGTATCATCCTGGTAAGGTGAACATGGTAGCTGATGCGCTTAGTAGAAAGTCTCCTTCTTCTCGCTTGATGAAGAAAGCACAGTTGAATTCTTTGGAATGCCATAGGCGGGATATGTTTGTTTCCTTGCAGAAGATGAATGTGCAGTTGGAGGTTTCTTTGTTGGTAGGTTTGTTGGCACAAACGCAAGTCAAGCCTACGTTGAGGTAGCATATCAAAGACGCACATCATACATATGCTTCAGTTTAGTTGATCAGATCAGAGTTTGGCAACAAAAAGCGTGATGGGTTCCATGAGTCTGAAGATGGACTAGTTTGTTATAATAATAGGATGGTGGTCCCTGATGTTGATGATCTGAGAAAGCTAGTGCTTGAGGAAGCACACACATCGATGTATTCTATGCATCCAAGAGTCACCAAGATGTATCACAATCTAAAGGATCTGTATTGGTGGCCTGGCTTGAAGAAGGATGTAGCTGAGTTTGTAGCTAGGTGTGCGGTATGCCAGCAAGTTAAGGCTGAGCATCAGAAGCCGGTAGGTAGGTTGCAACCCATGTCGATACCATAGTGGAAATGGGATCATATAACCATGGATTTCGTATTTGGTTTACCAAGGATAGCTAAGAATCATGATTCCATTTGGGTGATAGTGGATAGATTGATGAAATCGGCTCATTTTAAACCTGTAAAAACAACATATACAACAGAGAAGTTTGGTCAGGTGTATGTAGATGAGATAGTGCATTTACACGGTGTACCAGATTCGATAGTTTTTGATAGAGGTCCTCAGTTCATGATTCGTTTCTGGGAACAGTTGCATAAAGCATTGGGAACACAGTTGAGGTTTAGTGCTGCTTTCCACCCACAGACAGATGGGCAGTCTGAAAGGACTATTCAGATTTTGGAGGATCTTCCCCGAGCAAGTGTTTTACAGTTCCTAGGGATTTGGGACGTGCATATCAGTTTGATAGAGTTTGCCTACAACAATAGTTACCAGCGGAGCATCAACATGGATACTTATGAGGCTCTATACGGAAGGAAGTGCAACTTCCCCTTATGTTGGTATGAGTCTGGCGAATATCATCTTTTGAGTCCGGAGTTAGTACAATAGACAACAGAAAAGATCAGAGTGATACAACAATAGTTGAAAATGGCGTAGGACAGACATAAGTCTTATGCAGACAATCGCCGACGACCTTTAGAGTTCCAGGTGGGAGACAAAGTGTATCTTAAGGTCTCACCGTGGAAAGGCATGCTACGGTTTGGCCGGAAAGGAAAGCTGGCACCCAGATATATGGGGCCATATCCAGTGATAGTACGTGTTGGAAAGGTATCTTACAAGTTAGAGCTGCCGCCAGAGTTGCACATGTTACATCCGGTGTTCCATGTCAGCATGGTGAAGAAAAGTCATCCAGACACGGGAATAGTGATACAACCAGTTGAGGTTGATCTCAATGAAGATGTGACCTACGAGGAAGGTCCAGTGATGATCCTTGATAGAAGAGTGAAGAAGATGAAGAGGAAAGACCTAGTTCTTGTGAAGGTTCTTTGGCATCATCATGGCGTTGAGGAAGCCACATGGGAGCTTGAGGAAGAGATGAAGAGGAAGTATCCCTCGCTTTTCTCTTCGGATTTTGGTGGCAAAATCCCTTTGTAGAGGTTTATGGCTTGTAAGGACCCTGACCTTCATTTTGGGCTTATCCTATTTGCTTTTCCTAAACCTTATGTTTAGTTGCTTGCTAGTCACCTTTAGTGGTGATTAGGGTTTGCTTGTGCTTTGTTGAGGGTTGGAGGTGCTACTTGCAAATAACCTAAGTTTAAGGTTGATGAGCAAGTTTGTCACCTTAAGAGATGCTCTTCTCTCTCTTTGCTTCCTCTAGAGTTGAGAGGAAGGGTTGGGCTCGTTTCTTGAGTTGCCTTGGGCCTTGTAGATCTTTGTTGGGCTTTGTTTCACCTTGTTTGGGCCTTGCCTTGCCTTGATGAGCTTTGTATCGGGCAGGAGCACCTTGTGTCGGCCATGGGGGTGTCGGCCAAGGTGGTGGTGTGTGTGTCGGCCTTTGACCCCTTTGACCTCCTTACTTTGGTTGTGTCACCATACCTTGGACATGTGGCCGATCTCTTGATGAGTGGTGGCATAACATGTTGCACGTGGTTTGCAAGGTGGCAAGACGTTGGATAAGTGTCCCTAAGTAAGATGACACCTTGCCTTGGTTCACCTTTGATCCTTTTCTATATATATCTTCCCTTTCACTTCCATAGGATCCCTTTTAGCTCTTTGTTGCTCTTCTATTCTTTGGTGCACGACACACCTTTCTTTGGTGTGCTTGGTGGCCGATCCCCCTTGGTGGAGATCTCTTCTTCTTCATCTAGCTTGGTGGCCGAACCCTAGGTGGACCTTGCTTCCTTGGTAAGCATCTTCCCTCTCTCCTCAGCATCTTCTTCTCCATCTTGCCTACTCTTCGACCATAGTGGTTATGATCTTTGTTCCTTTTCTTGAGGTGGCTGAAACTGGTGTGCTTTGGAGCTTGAGGAGCTTGCTTAAGGCGGGTTACATAAATTCTAACCCTAACTATACTACCTTCCCTTTTTGTTGCATGTTCATGTATGATCATATTCGGCCATGCAACATGTTGAATATACTTCTTGTTTAATTATACCTTTGATCTTGTTGATATATGATATTGTTTGCTCTTTTGGATATGATGTAGATGTACCTTTGGATCTAGTTGGCCGAACCCATAGTTGTGGGTTTCCTTTGATGACAATACCCCTTTCTCTCCTTGGTCATGAGAAGTGAGTTTGAGGCCTAGTGTTATAGACAACACCCCTCTCTCTTGGTTGTTGAGAGGTGAGTTTATACTCTAGTCGCTTAAGAAACACCCTTCTCTCACCATGGATTTGATAGGTGAGCCTAGGTGGAGTGTTGACCTAGAGGTGGTGGTGATCCATCTTGATGCCCGCTTTGTGATAAAGGATTGTGTAAAACCCCTATCTCTTGGTTGTTGAGAGGTGAGCCAATTCCTTTGATCTTTTAGGGTTGTGAAGATGGTGATCTTGAGGTTGATGATGACCCTGTCGGGCTATGCTTCATGCTTTGCACGACATGCTCTTTAGTAGTGCTGCCCAACACCTCTTTGTCTAGGGTTTAACTCTTGGCCATACATCAAGTTGTATTGTTGACTTGGTGCTCGATATGGCCCTCTTGACCTAGGTGGTGAGCTTGGGTGATACACCTTAGACCTAGTACTCTGCACGATACCCTCTGGGGAGAGGTTGCCCGATACCCCCCTGCCTTGAGTTTGGTCATGGCCGATATGATGAAGTGGAGATGAGCCTTGGTGGCTTGGTGCCTGTTATGGTGTTTGTATGGTGAAACCCTAATAGGTGCCTTTAAGGGTTGGCCGATATGATGCTACCATGCTCATGGACGATATGGTTTGATGTTGTGGGCGATAGAGTGCCTTGATCATTGGAGGTTGTCCCTTGTGCACGACACACACTCCTCTAGTTCTAACTACACGACACACCTCTATGCTAGATGCTCTCTAGTGCATGTTAGAGTGCAGTTTGGTTGGCCGTCTTGGTAACATGTGATTTAGGGTTTGAAACCCTAGCCGTTTATATTTTGACGAGGATATGACCTTGTCCGATACCATATATAGTAAGGGGCGCCCTACCCGTCACACTTTTAGTGAGGGTAGTGGGCATATTTGGTGAGGGATAGGTCTAACCCGGAAAACCTAGTTTATGGTTCTCTATCTTATAATCACATCTTTGTTGATAATGCAAAATGGATAATGGTTTGTAAACCAATGACTTGTTGGAAGCTTAAAAGTAATGTCAAATAAAGATAGTATGATGATAGCTTATGTATATGAAAGCATAAATAGATGCCCATGTTTTGATAGTAAGTAATGTGATTGATATAATAGAACCTGATGACATGATAAATAGTGGAGCTGTATGCCTAGTGATTTTAAAGATGTCTCTTTTATGCTAACCATGTAGGTTATAAGATAAATTCATAGCCAGGTAAGAGCTATGAGGCACATGTGTTTGAATAACACTGTATCATGATGATAACTCATGTTGATGAGATATATATGTATCCCCAGTGCCGTAAGATAGGTCTAATGACCTTGTAAAGGTTGAGTGCCTAGTGAGGTGTTATCCTCTTGTTGATAAGATAGGGATTCTTATCCCAAGTGGTGATGTAAGATGGTGATGATGCCTTAAGAAGCAGTGGGTTTCTGTAATAAGGGATTGAGATCCCAGAACGATGTGATGATGACAGTACTAATCTAACTCACCGCTTGTATGATTTACAACTTGGTTGCCTCAACAATCCACTTAAAATATACTAATTAATTACAGTGGAATATATCATGTAGTTTTCCCTGGCCATAGATCCATCATCGTCAGTAGCTGGTGATGGTGAAACGGGTTCTCATGCGGGTTAACCCGGAGCGTATATTGTTGAATATGCAGGGTTTCTCCTAGCCGAAAATAGGAGGATTTGAGTGCAATTGCGATTGCAGACTCAGGATATATGGAGCATGGAAAACATTCCCATGGCTCAGGATATGTGATAGAGAATGAATGTGTTCATGGCTCAGAGCACGGTGAACAGGCCTGTGGCTCAAGGTTTACTAGCGCCGAGACCTGTACCAAGGCGGGCTAGGGTTATGGGTAGCTTGCGGAGCTGACCCGGTGGCTAAGGCCACTTAAGCATGAAACTACAATCCTACTTTGGTTCTCGTGCACTGACCATGATGTGGTGAGGTCGTGGAGTCCGACTCTTCCATTGACCTTGTATGGCACCAGCTCTGGGTCTCGCAGCCGTCGGTTGGATCTGAGCGGTATGACTCACTTCCTCAGGGCATAATAATACATAATTCAGCTGAATAGTGTTTAATTCTTAGTACAAAATACAGAACATTGGTTGAGACCTTTCTTGTATAGTTGATCTTGTTATACCCTGCAGTTACTTATACTTCCTCATGTTTTGTGATAAGATCTTATAAATATTATTTTGTTAATCATGTTCCATAAAGAAAATTAGGTTATATGCCTCCCCATAATCTTGGTAAGATGGATGATATAGTAAGTCCTGCTCAGTACGCTGCTCATATAATCCACTTATATCAATTATCTACTTACTTGCTTTAAGCTTTTTGAAGTTTTATAGTTTCAACGGGGAGTTATGTTTCTTGCTGGGACTGTGTGTCTCACCCCACTAGTTTACAACCTTTTTAGCTGATCGTGCTAGACGTGGTGGTCGTGAGGTTGTGGCTGAGCAGTAAGAAGAGGGGCAGTAGAAGGCAAGAGATGGACATGCTACATGTTTTGTGTTATGTAGTAGAGTCCTAGAGTCATCCCTGTACTCTCAAGTCCTCGGTGGTGTTTTGATGACGTTTCATGATGTATAGCTATTGTACTCTTATTCATCCTGCTGTTGGCCTTATGTGGCTTGTGATGTACATATAAACAGGTGGTGAACTCATATGTTGACAGGACAACTTGTTTCTAAATAGCTGTGGACATATATCAGGCTTGTAATGTTTATATAACATGTTTCATTGCAGGATCTGGATGAAATAATCTTTCTTTTATATGTTTTTCCGCAAACGGTTTTAATTAACCCATGTTTTTGGTAATGTGTGGTTTATTGAAGTTCCACACACTTGCGTGTGTCACCTTGCTGTCTGTGTGATGGCGGGGTGTCACAGTGATCCCTAACTTTTTAGGTACAACATGTATGACGCTTATCCAAGGGCTATCACTAATATGATAAATTATTCTGACATCTTTTAACTTGAAGATATCTTTCTTTAGAACTTCCAACATGTTTTTATATACCAATCTCTATGGTTATATGCATAGCTTAACATCATATTCCAAGCCGATGTAGTGCACACAAATGGAAGGATTGATTATTTTCAGGTCATCAATGGAATAACCTATTACATCTTTATAAAGTCTAAGTTCTTTTAACAATTTATCTTCTTGTTTTTAAGTTAGTTAAGAATTTATTATTATAAGAGAAGTGAAATTTGGGTCCAAGAAATCATACCTTAATCCCTGAGGAAGGGGTTTAAGTTCTACCTTTTTTCTTGGTGTATTGGTGTCACTTGCCTCCTAGATTGGTGCTTCATTAGATGGTGAATTTGATGCAACTTCAAGATTTTGTTCATTTATAAAAATCTTTGAGTCTTCTTTATCTTCTTCACCTTCAAGATCATCAAAAACTTATTCAAGAACATTCTTGTTTCCCTCTAGTAAGGTATCAATGCTATCCATGAAGTAAAGATATTCTTTCATGTTGGGTGCTTTCATGGCATCATAGACAAAAAATACCAGAGCTTCATCTCCTACCTTGAGAGTCAGCTTCCCTTTTCTCACATCTACAATACAACATGTAGTCTTGAGAAATGGTCTCCCAAAAAGGATGGGATTTACCGAAGCTTCATGCATGTCTAGGACCATAAAATCACACAGAATGTAGAACTTTTGTATCTGAATAGGGACATCTTCAACAATCTCTCTGGGATATTTATTGATAGATCAACCAATTATATTGAAATTGAGGTATGTTTCAAGTTTTGCAAATCTTTCTTTTGTCATAGGGAAAAATGAATCAAGCTAATACAAGAACCGAGATCCACTAATCCTTTGTCAAAAGTTGAATCTCCAATATTGCAAGGGAGAGTGAATGCACCTAGATCATGAAGTTTCTTTAGAAAACACTTCTGAATGATAAAACTTATTCTTTCGGACAACATCCCAATTTTAGCTTGGTCGGGCCTCCTTCTCATTGTGAACATTTCCTTTAGGAACTTGGCATTAGAAGGCATTTCAGCTGTGACCTCAACTAATGGAAGATTTACATGGAGCTTCATCAAAATATTCATAAACTTGTTGAATTTAGCATCATCTTTTGTGTTAGCAAACCTGTGAGGGAAAGGAGCATTATTAGGCTTGCAAAACGAATCACGTTGTTGTGAATTTCCAACAATTTTCTCCCTTTGATTCTTAGTTGTCTCTTCTTCAATTTTTTCAACAACCTCATTGAACTTCTTCTTTGAAGATGGTGAGGATCATCCAATCACTACTCCACTCCTCAACATCACAAACTTGCATGTCTCTTTAGGATTCATCTTCGGTTGGATAGACAAGGAGCCGAAAGGTGTTATTTGATTAGCAAGAACTAGCTAGTTGTGTAGTCTAGTTTTCCAACATCTTTGTATGGGTAGTAATGATGTCCACCTTGGAAGAAAGTTGTTGAATTACATCTTTCATAATATGACCATGTTGGCAGAATTCCTCATTTTGTTTCATTTGAGATGACATAAAATCTTTGAGAAGTGATTCTAAGTTTGACTTTAGTTGTCATTGTTGGTTGAAATTCCTATTAAGATTATTGTTGAATCCAGTGGATTGCTTTCCATTGTTTTCTTGCTCCCCAAGTGCAATGGTTGTAGAATTTAATTTTTTTGAGGATTGTTGCCGCGGTAGGAGAAGTTTGGGTGATCACTTCAACCTAGATTATATGTATTGGAATATGGATAATATGAATTATAGGGTTGCTTATTTCCAAAACTTCCTATTATATTGCATTTCTCCATAGTCTCCTTAGATGGGATAAAAGAAGGGTATCTTGAGGAAGTTCTTGTCCCATGGCTTCATTTGCATCATAGATCAGGTGTACTGGTTGAGCTAGTTGAGTATTCAACCTCTCTAACTTTTGCGTTAAGGCATATAACTTGGAAGAAATTAGATCAATGACATCAATAAAATGGACATCGACTTGCTTCCCAGAAGCAACAAAAGTTGATGAAGGATGATTACTCCTCTCAACATTCCATTGGAAATGGTTGATTTTCATGTCTTCAATTATAACATAGGCCTCCCTATAGGATTTGTTCATTAAAGATCCATTAGCTACACCATCTATAGACATCCTGGTATTATAGTAAAGCTCATCGTAGAATGTTTGAAGAAGCAACATTTGCTGAGAACAAGGTGGGGACAAAGAGGTTGGAGATCCTTGAACCTTTCCCATGTATCATACAAAGTCTCTCCATCTCTTTGAGAGAATTTGGTGAGTTCTCTTCTCAATTGAGCCGTCTTGCTTGGTGACAAGTATTTAGCAAGAAAGGCTTTCAATAGTTCATCCCAACTGTTTATAGAGTCCCTTGGAAATGAAGAGAGCCACATCTTAGTTCTTTCCCTCAAAGAAAATGGGAATAAAAGTAGGTGTTTACTATCTGGAGTAACACCATTAATCTTGAAAGTGTTCAAATATTGCAAGAATTCAACTACATGAAAATTATGGTCCTCCATGGGAGTCCCTCCAAAACAGTTCTATTGAATCATTTTCATTATTGTCGTTCTGATTGAGAAGTTATCTACCTTGATCTATGGGCTATTTATAGCCCCATTTATGTTTATGACTATGAGAACAACAAATTCCTTAAGAGGACAATTGTCTTCAATGATTGTCTCTTGGTGGTACGGTGAAGATTGCAGTGCAAATGAAAGTGATGATGGTTGTGCATCTTCCAAGCTTGAAGAGTTTTCACTCCTCCTTGCTCGTCTACGACTACTAAAAGTTTGTTCGATCTCTGGTTCTAAGAATATGGATGGTTGAAGACCACATTTTGAATGCCACATATAGTCCTACAAATTCACAAGTAGGTGAGAAAACTTAACAAACAATGCGAGATATGATATATGATAAAAATGATGATGGAATGATGAAATGGAGCGGGGCTGAGTGATCTAGTCTCACTTACTAATTAACACTTCTTGCTTCCTCTCCAAAATCACCCCCTTTTCTTTGGACTGTTCTTTGGTCGAAAGTTCTTTCCAAATGATGAGAGATAACTGCCCCATATGTGATTTTTTATATTTAAGATGAGGGATGATTATTTTATAAAACTATAGAAATTGACTGGGACATGATGTGTGAAAACTACATGACATGTTGCTGTGTGTAAGTGATGTGTAAACTACTTTGCTTGAGGAGTACACGATGTGTTGTTTGAGAGACACACCGTGTAGCTGAGAGTTGGTGATGTCAAGTGTCAAAGCTGATCGATTTGGACACGGCCTGTATTAGGAAATAGAAGTCATGCATTTTGATAGAACTTTTGAGTGTATCTATTGATCGGTGCGTCACACTATGTCATCATAGGAACACACTATGTCACTTCTCTTTAGAGGGCAACAAGACCATCTGTAAACTTACATGCCATGCATTAAATTACACGCACCGTATTTCCTTCAGAATCTTCAAGAAAAACTCTATGAAGTATGCAATCTCTTAGGGAATCCAACTAAGGTCAGATTTTGGTTGGATTGGCCCCATTTTCTCATCATAATCATGTATCTGTGCTCAAAAAAATGGAACGAGTAAAATAACTAAAAAAGGTGTGGAATCAAGTATGATTAGAGACAAAATGAGATACAATTTGGACTAAAAGCATGTGCAAAAGTGGGCAAAAAGTCTATATGAAATGTGCACATTATCCATCTTGAGGGGGAGTGTTATAGATTGTATGTATTGGTCTTGTGTTTAATCCCACATCAGGGAGTTAGGAGTGATGTCTTGTCTAGAATCCTATGTAGAAAAGTCTTTTAATCACTTGTCGATCATCTTAATCTAATCATTCTTCCCATTCTATGATATATACTTTGACCCACAATATGTCTTCATGATCGTATTGATTATTGTCATGCCTCTAACTTTGCTAAAAGTAAGGCAACTAGCTTCTTCATTCCTACAAAATTAGAATATTAATGAAACTTTCATACATAATGACGTCTGATTATCATTCATTTTCATAAACATTTAGCAATATACTTATAGAAATATGACCAATTTTGTGCAACTATTTTCATATGAAACAACATATATTTTGATATATATTTCAATTACATTCGACATGTAAATGTAAACAATCCATACATAACTCACTGTGTTTTGACTTGAAATTGGAATTTTGTATAATACAGTCTATGAATATAGATATTGATCGCACATTCTCAAAGAGATCAATAATTATCAATAAGTTCTACTATCCAACACAAATTATATATGTTTATTTTAGAAAGTTTCGGATCATATGTTTTACAAATTACATTTCTAAACTTCAAAATTTTCTCCTGGATAATCTTTCTTTATCAATTTATATTTTTAAGTTAATGCAATGACGTGGGATTTATTGCACACGAAAATCCTTTTAGGGAAATATCTCTAGATTTTTACCTGAACTGCATATAATAATCACCACTCACAAGTATACTAATCTTATCACAGTATAGTACTAGGGTTCAATCCAAACGCAAGTATTCATGAATTGAACCATTTGGCTACATGGATCCTTCTTTTCCAATAACCTCTGTTATGGGTCATACTCCAGATGTAAAGCTTCAAAATCTCTCTTTATAAGATCTTCTCAAGTTTATTTAGGTTTGCCTCTACTTCTTTTAGTTGTGCTTGACTCAATAACCTTGCTTTCAATAGGTGCATATGTCAGTTGGTGCTGCACATGTTCATACCATCTTAGACGATCTTCATGCAACTTGTGTTCACTACTCACCACCACCACTTTGATCCTGATATAGTCATTCCTCAAATGATCTTTTCTTGTGTTACAACACATCCATCTCAGCACACATATTTCAGCCACATTAACCTTGTTGAGACCTTGTTTCTTCATTGCCCAACATTCACTCCCATGTAGGATGACTGGCTGTATAGTTGTTCTATAAAACTTGCTTTTTAATCAGAGAGGGATCTTATGGTCACATATGACTCTAACTTCACTCCACTTCAATCATCCTACTGTGATCATGTGACAAACACCATCTTGAACCTCACACTCCTTGTTGGATACCAAGGTATGCCTATTCTCTTGAGTTATCTGTTGCACCTATATGTTTCTCTAAGGTGTGGAGAGCTATGGTTAATAAATGGCGACAAGTTAGGGGTAAATACTGCAACTGGAGTGATGCTACCTGGATCAGATTGGAGGACATGCTTTGGGCAATCCTATATGTTGTAGCGCATTATCCTTTGATCAAATTGTCTGGAACAAAGTCCATACTCATAAATGGAATTGTTGCATTTATAGGTGTATTCTGAGTAGACTGCCGACCATGGACATGTTGAGGAGATGGGTGATGGATTCAATCCCTGGTGCCTACTTGGCAAGGTTGTGGATGAATCACACGACCATCTCTTCTTCTCTTTCTCTTATACCAGGTACATGTGGTGCTAGGCTTCTCTGAAATGTGGGTGAGGTGGCAGCCCTCCGTACTCCCTAGAGGATGCTTTGTGTGAGTTGATCTTCAACAAAACTAGCTGTAATCGATCCATGCAATGCTTTAGTGGCCTTGGTGTTGCTGCTATTTGTTTCTTGGTTTGGTAAGAGAGAAATAGTAGGTTTTATGTTGGTAGAGACAAGGACCTTTTTGAGCTTTTTGAGTTACTTGTATATAGACCCAACAAGGTATGTTGAGTCAGACGTATATAAAGGTCTGGACCAGATGATACAATAGTGAGATTTTTGTAGCATAATCCCCAATATATAGTATACGGGTCGTTTGACTGTATACTTTTTCAGAATGAGTATAGAGTCATTTGACCCTATTTTCTTTCTGAAAATTTAATTATATTTTACCTTATCTAAAAAAAAAGGCCCAACGTCTAGAAGCTTCTTTGTGTGCGTACTTCACTGCGTACGTAGCCATTGAGACATGAGTAACATACTTTACTGGAGAAAAAAATGGATTATATATTGTCAAATAAATCAAAGAGACGAGGGCAACTTTAACCCAACGTCACTCTAGGGACGGAAGACTTTAACCCAACGTCACTCTAGGGACGGACCTACAACCCATTAGTAATCAATGTCGAACTTGATTATGGTCGCTTTATTGTGACCAGCTTGCATTCTGACGCAAACAGAAACTAATACGCAGATTGAAAATACCAAGATCTTGGCTGCCCTAGAACTGACTGACTTTCCAGAAAGGACCGTCAGACAAGTGGCTTTGCTGGTCCGGCTAGATAGCTATCGCTATTGCGGGCTGCTGGCGCCTCCCACCTACCGATCAAGCAAGGGGACCGACGTAGTAGCCTGACGGCGACGATTTCCGCCCAGGTGCAGCCGTGCTCCTAACAGCCCTCGTCGCAATCCACTGCTCCTCCGCGCTTGGCTCGTGCACGTCCCCAAGCAGTGCCCGAGGTGCCCACAATTGAGTGGAGTCGAGCCGCGCCCTAGCCTTCTTCCAGTACAGCGTGCGGTGATCACCTCTTATTCCCAATGCTTAGGTGCTACTGTGCTAGTCGAAGCAGCCTGTCACTTGTCCTGTCCTTCCGAGTGCTAACTGGGGAGTAGCAGCAGGATCCTAGTAGGACTATCAATCTGACGTGCCACCCTTGGACGTGAACCGATCTGGAAGAACTCTGGTAATGGTGGCTGGTTGCAACGATCAATCTGTGAGTCTGATTGAGGTCAGAAAACCATAGGTTTATATTACTATATTATTGCTTTGGAGCTTATACATTACCATATTATGGTACAACGCATCAATCACTCAACATAAGATTAATTCTAGTATATATATCCACTTCATATTTTTAATCATATAAATAATATTGAATCCGATGAACCTTGGCTGAGACATGTCAAAATTATGATGGATTCAGATCGCTTAATATGGCTAGGAACCAAGCACTTTTTATAAAAAGATTGGCATTTTAATCATTTGCTCCACAAACAACCTGCAGACGTGTTTATGGGATTTGGACCCAAAACCTTTTGCTCATCAACTTGGATTCAAAATAATTGTTTTAGCCACATGTACTAAGGCAAAGTCGTGTTTGAATTATGTAAACCCTAACATTTGTTTGGTAAGAATCTATGTATCATCTATAATAGTACTTGGTGTTTAAACCCAGCCAAATCTATTATGAAAATCATGCTATAAATTCAATTCGACAAAAATCTACATGATTTCTTAATTATATAGTGCCGGCTCTTCTATAAATGGCCAAAAAAGACATGATTAATCCATATTACAACGTAAGTCGAACAGAAAAGGGTTGCTTGACTTACACCATAGAATGTAGGGGTTCGGTGGTCTAAGGGGCAGCAGGAGTCACCCCCTTCAGTCTCTCACTTTTTTTTTAATTTCAAACAACTATGGGTGCAAAGAGATTGAATTTGAACCGGGATAGTGTCCTATTTGCATTCGAATGAGGTTGATAGGCCTCACTATGATATCTCGGTAGACATCAAAGAGTACTAAAAAAATTATAATACTACTAGATGTTGTCCAAATTATAGCATTATAGGATATTAGAACGTGGCATAAGTATTTGTAAAATCGATCTTATATTCTTTATTTATATAATTATCAATTCTACCATAAAATCTTATTATTTACACATTTCATTAAGAATGTTATTACATATTGCTAAACATTTTTTCTTCTAGAATCAATATGCATGAAACTGATGCTCAATTCTTTTTGAACATATCACTGTAAGTAAATTCGAACCCAATTGTAAAATTTTGAATATACACATACATCCTTACACATTTTTTTTTTAAAATTATGAAGTTGAAATATGAGATTAAGAAAGAAAGAGTTTTCATTCCTCTCCCACAACCAGTTATGAAAGCCAGACTCCTTAAAGATGGTAAATTAAGAAATATTTGTTGTGTGGTTTGAGCCGAGACCCTTTATTGGGGACCAACAATACTTCGTCAATCGTGCTATGAAGTTGAAATTTGATTATTTAATAACATAATTGAGGCCCGACAAGCTTCGTCACTAGTGGTGGATCTTGACAAGAAATATTGGGGGGGGGGGCAAAACACACACATAGTTAAAGTCTGATTAACTCTTAGCTTAGACATTATTTTTGCCATCCAAGAATGATTAACGACTTCACATGTTGTCCATACTCCTATCGCATTAAATTTTTTATTTCATTTTAAAATAGAAAACTTACTACTAATATAAAAGAACATAAATGTGTCTAAAAACTAACATATAATTTTGACCTTATAGTTTTTTTTTAACTTTTATGACATAATATTTTTTTCATTAGATATTTGAAGTAACATGCAAGCAAGTCATTTTCAAATGGTTTGAAAATATGTCTTTCTAAACGAGCAACCATAATATTGATGAGAAATAGATTATCTATTTTATTATGGAATTTTTTCTTGGTAAATATTTTTGTGGACATTGACACATAGCATAGACAATAGAATGAAAAGAGTCAAAACAAGACAAACAAGTCTATATTATAAATAATTACCAGATGTTATTTATAAACTAAGAAACATGATGATGTATTTGAAAATCAACTACATTTTTCAAAAGATGCTACTCTTAAACTCATAAGACAAAAATGCAGTACGAGAATATTTATCTACTACTAGAGTAAGTTGAAGCATTTTAAAAAACAGATTGATTGACAAAAATGTAGTACGATAATATTTGTCTACTATTAGAGTAAGTTGAAGCATGTTAAAAAATAGATTGATCAATTTTAAATTCTAGAAAATGATTATAGAAATATTTCACTAATTTATCTTACTAATGGATACAATTGCTTGGAAGTGCCTAAGTTGGTATGACATGAGGATAATGATGAGATGAGAAAAAAATTATAGTTTTATCATACAAAATGTAGGTTATAGAAGGGAATAGTTATAAAATAAGAAGAAATATAATTTTGTATTTCTTGATATATCTTTTTTCTTCTAAATCACAGAGAAGACAAATTAAAGGAGGAATTCATTGTATGAGACACATCATAAATAGAAGAAAAATTTTGATTAAGAATATTGAGGAGCACTTGGGATAGAAAACTATATTTGAATAATTTTATAAAAAAAAACTTTGGCGGAAAAATACAATCTATACTAAGTATTGGTAGGAAACACAGAGGAAATTGGCTTGGGAACATGGAGGAAAACATATGTAATAGAATAAAAAATATATAGGTTATGTGGAACTAGACAACGAATGAGAAGGAATAGAATACTTGAATAGAATTTAAGTAGAAAAAAGACATAGAGAAAAATGCGCGTCTATACCATAAACAATATAAAAATGTGCTCATATTTAAACTTTTATGATAACTTTTTTTTTATTTTCAATAATACCATTTTCTTTTCCTCCTCGTACAAATCAACCACCCAAAATATGTATCTCTCCACATTTATTGTCTCCTCTTTTTCTATCTTTCACCACATACCAAATATTAACATATTTTTATATCTAATAAAATAGTTAAATGAGAAGACAATATATAATAATAGTTTGGCCACGATTATAATTGTGAAATAAGAAGTAGCTATTTAAAAATTCTTGATAGTTTTCTACTTTAGACATTGATCAATTTTTATCAACTCCATATGAATTGTTTTTCCTTCATGTTTACTTTATCAAATATACTTAATCTTTCTATTTTTATGCATTATGATAATCTTATATTTTATATTTCAACTTTCGTGTTCTTTTCAAGTTTCATTTCATTAATGTGATCCACCTTTGGTAAAGAACTAACAAAACTTCAATAGACCCATTTAATTTATCTATTATCTCATACACACTTGTTATTATTTTTATATTTCAATTTATATAAATAAGGTATAATCAATTGCCTCCTATTTGAACAACTACTCTCCATTATTATATGCATATAACTTTAATATCTTTAACATTTTAGGGGGCGTGACATATTATTACATAATATTTCTGTCAAAAGTCTAAAACTTGGTATCTAACCACAAAATATATTTCAAATTTTTTGGGAGGTGTGGTCCCTCGCAACCTTTATGAAGATCTGCATTTGTTCCCCACCTTATTGGAGATGAGTAATGGCAGATAAAAAATGCATACCTAAAATGTAATGTATGAGTGAATTCTAGAAAAATGCACCAACCAAACCAACTCAATGTGTTTGTTGACTCCAAAACATAAGAAATGAGCCTCATTATTATGTCATCCAATGTGTTTACCTACCTTAGTTTTTTAAATTGAACAACATGTGGTGAGTGTAGTGACTTGAGGTCTAAGAACCACAATGATCACTATAATTTTGAGAGTTGATTCTGACTACTATTACATGGTTTCCATAGATCATTCTCAAGGTAGGACTGTCTGATACAGAATACTCTAACACATACCTATGTGTTTGACTTGATACCTAATATCATTCCTTAATGAGACTCTGTCATCAGTCAACACACATTCCAATCTTATGTATTATTGTCATCTATTTTTCTTTCATAATAATATATGACCAGAGACATAACAAGAATGTATGTACTCTTATCATACATATGATCTCATTGTTCAGGTCCTCAACTTGAAAACTTATCTAATCGAGTAACACAATTCGTTAGACATCTATTTTGCTTATGTAATTATATCATAACTGAGACAAACATAATAAATGAAATTACATTTATTAATATTATCGAATCAAGTATATGATGCCTCATACAATCATCAATAGATTCTCTCTATGGGCATATTTACCAACAATTATTACATGCTAGATTATGTATAAACTTGAAGATATATTCCTAGGTAAATTTTATGTGCTATAATCATACACATGAATAACCTTGAATTGAGAAAGGCCATGAAAGTTGTTAGGAAGTATATCGTGAACTACATGGCTCTAACCCTAGTTATATTTTATTATAGAAAAGAAAGTAGAAAATATGTTGCATATTGTGTCCATTAGATTTAATGTCTAAGATAAATTAGAAGAAATTCAACGAAAATATTAGGTTAAATTCTTCAACTTAGGCCAAAAAGGTTGGTTTGGGAGATGAAAAAAAACCAATTCAATATGAATAGAAAAACTATCAAACTACTTTCTTACAACATCTAAAACAAAAATGAAAAGTAATTTTTAGAAATACAAGTTATGAAGGTAGGTTACTATAAAATATAGTTTCTTATAATAAAAAATAAGCATAAAATCACGTTTTTTTTCATAGGATTGTTCATCTACCACTACTCACGACAATCCCCAATAATACACATGTCTAAGGATTGCACACATCCAACACTAGGATATGTAAAATGGATAATAATGGGGTTTGTAATATGCACATAGGTGGAAAATGGAGTTAGTCGAGGTATATACAAAGGTATGCACACCTCTCTTCTATTCAACTTGGGATTACATTTATTTGTAAAATACATATATTGCAATATCTATTTCTTTTTTGCACATTGGAAATTTTTATTTTTGGTGATACGCCCCTATTACGTATAGAGGGGTATGGAAGAAGTGAATATAGAGAGAAGGTGGTGTGCCACCCCAACCATAGGATTTGACACTATATGGAATTTCTTACCAATTCTTTTTGGTTGATGGAAGACAAGAATATGGAAGAAGTGTAGAAGAGAATTTGGATCGTGAGAATAATCTCTATTTATGATTAAGTAGATCAAGTTATTCATATATTATACTGCACTCAAACAATGACATGAGAAGGGGATGCATGGAAAATTTTTAGATAGGATTCGCTGATTAGTAGAAGGAGCTTCGTGTTTAATTTCAATCAGTTCCTTTAACACATTCCATCCTTATCAGGGAACATGGTGCTTAATTTCATTGACTGTAAAAGGTGATTTCTAATCATTAGCACATTTTAGAAGGATAGTTAACATTGATAATTTACTTCAAACAAGGGGGTTATATGACAAAGTCTATATGAAGACATGAATATAAAATAAGGTGAGTAGATAATGGTGTTCAATCTGACTACTTTAGAGCTCATTCTTCTACCTTAATTGTTTTATTTTGATACTGAACTTCTATCAAAGATGACCATTTCTATAGTATTTCTTCAACCTATGGTTAACTGTGAAGGTTCTAGTCTTTGCGTTGTTGATGTTGACTAGTCTACCATGAAAGGTCCACATTATCTTGACCTCAACTTTCTTAGAAACAAATTTAGAGCTGAGTTAAAAAGTAGTTTAAAAATATACATCCTGAATATTTTTTATTATAAGTTTGTTATCATACCACAACTATTTCTCTCATTATAAATGTGAAGATCATTCATTACCATTTAAGGACAACTCTTCTAGCTCATGGAGTTGTAGCTGGATATTTCTTCAACATTAATTTGGTCAAGATTCATACTTCTGACATCCCAATGAATCTTACTTACCTATATGGAAGGAATGTGGCAAGATTTCCTATAGACAAGTCTGAAAAGTGCACCGCCAATATGGTTTTTCAAAAGTATTTCAATAGGCCCATAATGAATCTCTCAACTTATTGGACCAAACCTTTTGAGTACATTTTACCACTTTGTTAATTGTTTTCTAGATTTGATGATTGGATACCTTGACTTTCCCAATACCCTGAGGTTGGTATGGATATTATACTTTATGTTTGACTCCATATTTCTTTAAATGATTGTCAAACTATTTCTTGATGAGTTTGTTTTCTCTATATTTGAAATTACCACCCTTGGGACAAAAATGTTGACAAGATAGTTTATTAAAGAGCTTAAGGACAAGTATCGAATCACAACATATTTTGGACACTGCCTCAATCCATTTAGATACATAAGCAAAACAACAACAATGTATTAAAACCAAGACAAGGGGAGGGGTAGACACCATGAAATATATTCACTTATATCAGAAGTTTTGACTTCTTGCCACATATCTAAATGCATCTCATCCCTCTTTGAGATAATCCTAATATTTTCACAATCTCACATTCTTTGATAAAATTTGACCATGTCACAAAAATAGTAGGCCATTACAAATAAATTGGAAATCTTTGAAGGCACTTTTATAGGCTTAGAAATGCCATATAATGATGTTGAGTGAGAACTTTTGATGATGCCACAACCTTAAATACAAAGATTCATTGCCCCAAAAGGTTGTCATTGTTTGAAGAGATAAGGTCGTCCTAGTTAAAAAATTTAGAATCTATGACGAGCTTTCTTATTTCTTGATTCATGATTCTTGGAGGAAAGAATTCACAAACCATGAAGTTTTACATGTTGACAAACAAAGTTGTATTGAAGTTAGTAACAAAGAGGTGGCTTTCACTAGGGTAAAAGTCAACTCTAAGAAAGTTCTAAAATACTTAGAAGTGGGATTCTAGATAAATGATTTGCTTCTAGATTGTGAAGCCTTTCTTATCTCAAGATCAAATTCTTGGAGGAAAATGATTCAACAAAAGAGCCTTGTCTTAGTCTCCTTTTTAGCTATAAAACATGTTAGACATGCATGTTTTGTGTAGATGATAACTTTAGATCCTATAAAGTAATACTTGATTTTTTTCTTAGCTAATAGGACACCAAGAATGACTTCAATGGCATACTTTTCTTGAGCTTCATCTAGATTGTTTCTTGTGTATTGGATAACATGAATTTCATTTTTCCTTTTTCTATCCAAGAACCACTCCTATAGAAAAACCATTAGCATCAAATATAGTTTTAAGAAGGTTGAGTCCAATTTGGTGCATAAATCATGCATTTTGAGATGAGGGTCTCCTTCATTTGTTTGAAGGATACTAGGTAGTCTTTATTGAAAAAGATTTCCACATCCCAGGACAAAAGGCTTAATATGTGGTTTTTCAATTTTAGAGAAGTCTGTAGTAAATATTTTAGGATCGAATAAGCCCTAATAATATGCTCAATCATTTATTTTAAGAAATAGGAGTTTTTTTTAGATGACATTCATCTTTGTTTTGTTGACTTCAATTCCTTTGCAAACGAAAACGTGTCCTAGAAGAACCCATGGGGTTACCCTAAAATGTCACTTTTACTAATTTAAAACTAAGTTTGTTTCTTAGCATCTCTATTGTCTGAGACGGATTATCAAGACATGATATAAAATCATATACCTTATAAGGAAATTCATCCATGAAATCTTCTACATCATCATTTATCACGTAAATACAATAGAAGTCATGCAACTTTAAAAACTAGAAAGAGAACTACAAAGGTAAATAGGCATGTGAGCATACATTCAAAAAGGGAAAGTAAAAGTAGTGTTTTCCTAATCATCCAAATGATTGGTAATAGGAAAAACTCAGAATATCCATCTTTATAGAAGCAATAAGTATGGTGTGATGGCTTCTAATGTATATTAGGCCCTTTCATTACCCTAGGTCAGGGCTTGATTGTACTCATATATGAAACCCTAGATACACCCAATGGTGAGGGTCTTTTTGCTAGTTGAAATAAGATGTCAAAGTATAATGGATTTTTACTTTATTTTATGTTCAAGGTTCTCACAATATATTTGTATTTAGAAAAATAGAACAACATATGATGGAAATTCACTTAGTTCAATCAAATACTATTATTTTCTAAGAGAAGAAACGTATTCATAATCTTAGAATCAACTAATATCATATATAAGTCAAACATGATAATAAACATTGCTGGAAATTAGGGTAAAAGATTTTGAAGTCAAAATAGATTGAAGATAAAGACTTGGCATAGAAATGGGTACACATGCATTCATATACCAGTTGTTAATTATATATGGGACATATAGACCAGGTTAGTGTTTTTAAGTCCTATTATAATTCTTATGTGTGGCATATCATCAATGACCAAATTTCCAAATCATCAATAATATAAGATCAACATCATCTTCAAATACTATTTTCATTATCAATATGGAGGGAAGGTCAATTCCTAATCTATAATGGGCACTTAATCCCTAAGCTATCACTGAAGACATTAACTTTTGATATAAAAGGGTCAAAATAATATGTACAAAGTTTGTTAACATGGTTTCTAAGTTATAGAGAGGAAATTGTAAGGTTTAAAACCCTCATATAAAATAATAAAAAAATGGATTATAATCCAACATCAAGACTCCATCATATTTTCATGGTCAAAATTATCAACTTCGGGTTGTTCGTCATGATTATATTTTATCAAAAATAATAAAGATCATTCCATCATGAACAAAGTCTCAAAAATAATAATAAGAGTCAAAGATTTAGGTTTTTATATATTAATCACATTAATAGAGACTTCTAATTTAAACAATAAAAATATTGCTTTTTGAACATATCAATGATCTATCAAGTGAAATCAAGCTTTGAAACTATTTTTAAATGATATGTTATGATTTACTAATCAAAATGGATAGCTAGATCATATTTTTTGGATAAAGGAACTAAGAGTTATGATTATTAGAAGATCGATTAATGAAGGTTAAAGGTTGACCAACTCGACGATCTAACAGCCTCTAGTCATCTTTCTCACCCATCCAACATGTGTGTGATTAGGCTGAGCTATGAGGTGCTTCAGTGGCACAAAGAATGGGAAACGAGATAGAGAGAAATTGTTAAGGTCCCAAACTTATTTTTTAGAACACAACAAAGTAGGTAGGGTGTTGTAGGTTGTTGAGGTTAGATATAGGGTTGTTGGGTGTTATAAATAGGAAATGGTAGGCGGTAAATGTTTCTTAGAGTCCAAGGTATTGATTGGAGTAATTAAGGGGTGTAAAATATTTGAGTAGATAAGAGGAAGACAAAGAGGTGAAAATCAGACATAGAGAGGGGGTAAACACCTATCAGGTCAAGGCTAGGCCGCCCACCCTCCCATCTCTCATGTGAGGTATGATATGACTTGGGCATCGTTAGATCAAGATCTAGCGATCGATGGGATAGGGGTTAGATCAGGGAATGTGCCAAGTCTAATCCTTTGTGGAGATAGTTCAAGGGAAAAATCTCCAATTCAAAATATGTCATGCACGAGCCAGACCTACAGAGCCAACAGGATGAATGGCCCAAGAGGAGAAGAGAAATTTTTTTTTTTTAGTGAGTACAAACTTAGAGAAATTATGTAAAATCATATAAAACTTGGATTCATCTCACTTTTTTATGATGTCTCCATCATAAAAGGTAGGACAAGTGTTTTAAGTTTCAAAATAAGAAGATCATATGGATGATCATGAAATTAATCAAAGCATTCAAGAGTTTATTATGTAATGGTTTTAAGTCATAGGTGTATAAAATTAATTTTAAATGTGGATTTTCATTCACTGGTACCATCATAGGGTCATTGGATCATGGAATTAGTTATGAGTGAGAAAGTCATGTAATTGAGGAGTAATAGAGTAATTAGATCATAATTGTCCCAAAATGCACAATGTCACATTCTCACCCTAGACAGATTTGTCCCCTAAATTCAATATTGCCAAAACATTCATGATCCCATATTTCACTTCTTCATTCTCAGTATTATGTCGCAAATTGATTAGTCACATGCTTGACAATTCAAGTTCAAAATTAAGATGATCACGTTGGTCCAATAAAGATATTAACTTTCAAATCCAATTACATGATAGGTAATTAGTCATAGATAAATGGATTTATCCCAACATAACAAGGAATAAAATTCAAACTCTCAACGTTATGGTGGCCATTAGCTTTGTTGCAAAATAGAAGAGTTTCATAAAGTTGTTTTTTATTTCTTTTGTTCTCTTCTTATTTGTTAGCATGCTTTGCATTGGTAACCATGGAGAAGGTGGGTAGGGGCATTGGTTCTTGAAGTGTCCTTATACCTTGTAGTATAATAGAGTGGATTCTAATATTAGCATGGTCTAGGGTGCCTCTTTCCATTGTTGGGATACATGTTTGATTTTGGTCCTCAGTTGTCCTTTTGATTAGTTTTATAGTTCTGAGCTAGAGGGTTTTTGGGATAGTTGTTGTGTTTGCTTATATTTCCATAATTCTCATTTGTGGTCTTTTCCCTTACGTATGATTGACAATAACAACATATCTCAATCCTATATACGTGACACCTATTCACCATGTTTTAGTTGCATTATAGATTTAATTTTCTATATTTTGTTTGTATTCTACTCCAACTTTTTCTTATTCTATGTTTAGAGTCATGTATGTCATTTTTTTGGCAATTAATACATTTTTGTTGTTTCATTTATAGGTCAATGCAAGAACAAGAGAGAATTTATTATCTACCCATGAAAAGCCCAAGATAATGATCAAAGATTGCATATCCTCACTCCCCAACTTCAAAAATTGGAATGAGGACCATTAAAGCATAGATGATCACTCAAATGGCCATAAATTTTAGTAAATAAATTAATAATTGCATGTTCTAAAAGACATTGCTGTAAAATTAATTCTACAAGTAATTTTGTATATACTACGACATGTTGATCGGTCGAGCTAAAAGAATTATCAGACAATCATGAAGTATAGTGAAAATTATAGTAATTCTAAGAAATTATACTATGGTACTAAATTTACTATAGATTCCACTTCTAGTATCATAATTGAATGATGCAAGTTGTTTTATAAATATAATTCAATTATATGTGTAGTGAATATATTTATTGGCTACATTTGCCTAACCAATCGGTCCTATTTTTGCTCGAAACACCTACAACAGAAATCTAAACCTACAATTGTTGGACTAATTTGGATGAATCTAGTATTTTATGGTAGGATAGAAGAACACTTGAGGGATGTACATGACAAGGGTTCAGACCTATTATTTTCCATACATAATCTTAATCATCACCAAAGAAAGCCAAAAATGAAAGTCATTGATTTGATGTGCAGACACACTCCATCATAGATCTGTACCAGAGACTACTGCTATTGTTTGGAGGTTATGACAAGACCATTGAGCTTGTCCTCTATGAGACTACTTTTTCCATTATCTTCTTCTTCTACATCACTTTTTCTATTGTGAACAAGAATAAGGAGAAGATGTTTTGCTAGGGTATGGGAATTAGCCTTTTTGCTCGTATATTGTACTCTCATGTTATAAATTGTTGGCATTTGGATTTCTGGATTGAATCTAGATCGATTGATTGGATGATTTATAGATTGGTTACCTATATTCCATGATTATTAGAATCTTATATGTAAGACCTTAAAATATAGCATTGAAATACCAACTGGTATCATTGAATCCCGGATGAGACCACAAAAGGAAGTAATCGTGGGTGATGGATTAAGGATTCATTAGTAACGAGAATTGATCCTAACAGGAAATCTATCCTTGTGAAATTCATACTCTGAAAGGATATGAAATTCATCGGGCCCAATCTAAATCATTGTATAAAAGGGAAATGTAATGTGAGACGTTGAATAAGTAGGCATCGACGATGGAACATGTCATCTTGATAAGTTTATTATAGTGTAAAATCATTTCTTTCTTTCTTTTATTTTATTTCTTACTTTTTAATTTAGTTAATTGTACATAAACTTCATTTGTATTTGATAATCACTTTTGTTAATTAGGCTACAAATCTGAATTGTTCTTAATAATGTTGTTCTTTGGATTTGATCCTAAGAAAATATTATAGTAAGATCCGTCTTCTTGTGAGTGGTGATTATTTCATGTTACATTAGGTAAAAAGTTAGGGACTTCTCCTAGGTGAATTTTATGTTCTGTAAGATTCCACATCAAATTTTAGCACTATTGCTGAGGAATACATCTTCTATTCAGGTGTAAGGATTAGCCTCTTTGCATGTATCTTGTACTCTAAGATATAAATTGTTATTTGTATAGATTTTTAAATTGATAATCAAATGTTTTATTGCATTCTCTATAAATTAGCTACCTAATTTTCATGATTTTGATGTGGAAGATTTTAGCACAAAAATCACATAAATAAAAGTCCCCATGTTTTTACCTAATCTAACATGCAATAATTACCACCTACAAGAAGACATCTATCATTTCAATATAGTTTTAAGATCAAACCTCAAAATATTATTAAGAACAATTCATATTTTTACCCTAATTGAGAAAGGAAAGTGAAAAGTTAGGTCTATTTGATGGAAAATTAAATAAATTAAATAGTAACAAAAAATCAAAATAAGAAAGAAATGATTTTTAAACTAAGATAAAATTACCAAGATGAACAAGTTTCACCACCACTTCCTAGGTATACACTCTCTCACATGACATCATTAATTCATATAGAAATTTAGATAGGGGCCATGGATATTCATATCCTTTCCAAGTATGGAATTCACAAGGATTGATTTCCATGCAGGATCGAGATCTCGTTACCTATGGTTCTTGAAACCATCTCCTTAGAGAACTTCCATATGTAGTCTCTTCTATGATTCAACTATATTAATTGGTACTCTAATATTAGATTTAAAGTCTTTACATCTATTATTCTAACAATCATACAAGATAGATAGCTCATCTGTCGAACATGCAATCAATTAAGCGATTATCAATTTAAAAACCTATGAATATGAAGTTATAACATGAGAGTACAAGATACAATATATGGGGATAATCCTCACACCCCAAGTAAAATATGTACTCCATAATCTTGTTCATGATACAAAAAGAGATAAATAAGAAGAAACACATAAATAAAGTAGCATTATCGAAGAGAAGCTCAATGGTCTCATCACAACTCTTGAATGATGGTTGTAGTCTCAATCCAGATCTATGACAGAGTGTGTCTTCACATCAAACTAGAGGATTTCATCTCCATCCTGCATTGGTGATGGATAGGATTATAGATGAGAAATAAGAGGTCTGAGCCCTTACCCCAGACGTCCCTCAAGTATCCTTGAAACCACCCTCAAAATATCAGATCAATCCAAAGTTAATTCAATGATTGTCAGCAGCATATTTCTAAGGTAGGAATTTCAAGTGACTATACTTCTGATTGGATGAATAAAAATAGTTAATAAATATCTTTATTGTGTAATAAATATAATTATGTTTTTCAATTAACTTGAATGACTTAATTCCAACATTGTATGTGGTAACTAGAGCCAATTTAGTATCGAGTATACCTTCTACATGTATATTGTAATCTTTGATGAACTTTAGGAATGACTGATCATCCTTGTCAATTGATCAATCATCCTAACATAGTATATATACTTTTATTGTAAAATCTTCCCTCTAGTAGCTTTTAATTCATTAAATTTCGAGTTAGTATGTGACCAGCCTAAATCACACGTCCTAAAATTTGGAGGTGCATTTGAGGTAGTCGAGCCTTCACATTTATAACTCGAATCCTTCTAGGCCCCCACAACTTTGTTTACGGGGTCGAAGTAGTCATACGGGGTCGAACACAAGGACAAGGTGGGTCGTGTTGACGACTCTGAATCGACACTCTACACTCCGGTGGGTATAAAGAGATATTAAAGTTCCCCGAAGGGAAACAACAAGCTGTCACGATTAAATCAAAGAAAACTATCTCCAACTGGAGTTACAAGAAAGATTAAGATTTTGTCATTTAGGAGTTTTTAGGAATTTTTATGCAACAGAAAATAGAAAGATAAACTGCAGTTTAAGGCGTAATGCAAGGGATAAGACTTCAGTAAGACAAGCGGTAGCAGTAAAACCCTGCACCCCTCCTCTCAGAGCGGGTGCCTCTAACCAAGCTTCAACACCCCTCTCGAGGTTGCTGGGCTCAAGTTAGAGTGGAAAGATACTAAAACAACTCCGTTCCGGGCACTCTCGTACTCCAGAACCGGACCAAACACTAGAGCCACAACCCAACTCTCGAAGTAGTTGCGACGGGAAAGACGATTCGGTAGCTAAGCAAAACGCGATCTAAAACATGCAAGCTAGAGTTCAGATATCCAACACAGTAGTTACCCAATCATAAGGCACAAAGCATTAAACAAATAGCAATTAAGCATTTCTATTTCCATAAGCAATAAGGGTCTTAATACAATGCATAAGCTAAGAATTTAAATAACAGAATTAAAGATAGATGTCGCCTTCTTGATGTAGAAGAACGACAGACTACTGTAGCTCTCCTGCCCGATATCGGTCAGGAGCCAATCCCGATACGGCACTGTCGGGCGGCACCCCCTCTCGGGCAGCGCCGACTGACGACTGACTGTATCGCTCAAGGACCCTGGCTGATACGCTCATGTCGGGCGGCACATCCTCTCAGGTGGCACACATGACGGGCGGAGCGTATCGGGTTCGATATCGTGTCGGGCAAAGAGCTACGAGTCTACTGTCGGGCACTCATGTCGCTCATCTTCGCTGGCCGATATCGGCCCGCAGTGTCACCTGGGACAACACTAAGTGAACCATCCCTTCCCTCTCGGGATGAGGGAAAGCTCACCTAGTGTCGCCCGACACAAGCACTGGGGCGCGATACTCTTGCTCTCACAGCTTCCTTCAAAGGTGGCTCCCAAACTTCCGAACTGTCTTGTCCGAATTCTCTTCCGACTCTCTCGACTTGTCCAACCTATCCAACTTGTCCGACCTATCCGACTTGTCCGACCTATCCAACTTGTCCGACCTATCCAACCTTTCTTTTTGGCTTCCTGTAGCTGCTATTTATAGGTGGCGGTTGAAGGAGTTATGGTGCTGGAAACGCCACGTAGCTCCCTTATACGCCGGTCGATGGATGTGGACGGACGATACAGGTATGTCTCGGCGCGAGGTGCTGGCTATCGGTCACGTGGCTGGCGGCACGCCTGCCGGTGGGTGGCTGTGTCGCCCGACGAGTTTGGTCGTCGATGCGGCTTTGGCTCCCTATCGGGTAGACGGTATGTCGGCCGACACGTCCTTCTTGCGCAGCGCCCTTCTCCACCGATCATTCTCGTGTCGCCCAGCCCCTGTCGGGCTGGGTTGTATCGGGCGTCAGGAAGGTCGAGACGGGCTTAGACTTATTGTGGGCCGGAATCGGCCTTATTGCACAAAAATGAGGAAAACTCTGTAGAAGATAGGAAAAATTGGAATAAGAGCGTTGCTTGGCCAATTATTGCGAAAATGCTAATAAAATAGAGGAAAATAGCAGAAAAGGGTAGTTTTGATAACAGAATAAAGGGCAAAAATGTCACAAAATTTGGAGTTATCAACTCCCCCAAACTTAGCTTTTTGATTGTCCTCAATCAATATTTAAACTAAACTTTGTGTTGCTTCTTCTTGCACAGCAAAACTTTAAGGCTAAAGGGTAGCACAAGATTTGCGATGTCTTGGAGGTAATGCTGTCTTAATGCGAACAAAAGACCTTGCCCTACTTGCCTTATTATTTAAGTAAAATTTTTCTTCTCCACAACTTCAGCGAGACTTTGGTGTATGATTCCGAAGTTAGCTTCCACACCAAACAGCTTTATTTTAGGGACAGAAAGTTGTGTATAGGGTAGGCTAAGGCTTTTTGGGTTTTTCTTCTTGTTTCCCATCAGTCCATCCAGGTAAGGGTCTGTTAACGGGCAAGTGGTCCCTGCAGTCCAAGCCAGTTGGCTTTAGAGCAGTGATTTCACATCCTACGTACCACTGCCCCGGATCTACCATGCCTAAAGATGGGTACTTTTGGAAAACAAGTGTGTATATATATATATATATTCTTTTCTTTTATTGGGCACAACTCTCATACTTTTATTCACGCTCATAAGGCTTCTTTCTCTTTTTGGGATTTTTGCTGGGTAAGGGAAAACAAAAGAGATATCTACTGTTTGGGCAGCTTTTTCTTTCTCCATACTCGTCTCTTAGCTATTTGCGAGATTATTATTTTTCGAAAATTTTTGGATGGCAAGGCACAATCTTTTGTTTGTTTGAGACAGCATTATCAGAAAGATATGACAGAACTTGTAACTCGTTAAATATACAGAAAGTAAACTTTACAAGAAGTCACAACAGGTTTTTATTATTATTATAGCAACTTTATACATATATAAGTAACAAAATAAGAGAAACGCGAAATGACACAAAGGAACTTAAAGGGAAAAGCGAAATGACACTAAGGAACCCAAAGGGTGGAGAAGATTTTTTTTTATACCTCCTCCACTGGTACATGGGTACCCCCCCTTAAACCTATTCCACACTCTGTCCCAGAGTGAAGAAAAAGGCAGGGTGAGGTCATGCTAGCCCAGTGAAGGTTATGTAGCGGGTTCGCTTGTGCCTTGGAGAAGCTGCAAAGTGCTCTCCTTATAGGTGGTCTGCGACCACATTTTCCGCGCCCTTCTTATCGATAATTTCATGATCGAACTCTTGGAGCAACAAGGCCCATCTCAACAATCTGGGCTTTGCGTCTTTCTTTTGCATTAAGTATTTTATTGCCCCATGATCTGTGTATACTTTGACCTTGGATCCGACGAGATACAACCTGAACTTGTCAAACGCGAAGACGATCGTGAGCATCTCCTTCTCGGTGGTTGTGTAGTTTACCTGTGCTTCGTCCAACGTGCGACTAGCATAGCAAATCACATGGTGCTTTTTATCTTTCTTTTGCCCCAGGACTGCTCCAACTGCGTAGTCGCTAGCGTCGCACATTAGCTCAAAGGGTAAACCCCAATCTGGCGCTTGAAGGATAGGTGGTGATACTAAAGCATTTTTCAGGGCCTGAAAAGCACTGAGACAATCGTTAGAGAAAACAAATTCAGCAGCTTTTACCAGAAGATTGGACAATGGTTTGGAAATCTTTGAGAAGTCCTTGATGAATCTTCGGTAATATCCGGCGTGCCCGAGGAAGCTTCTTATCCCCGTGACGGATTTTGGTGGAGGAAGCTTAGATATAGCTTCGATTTTGCTGGTATCCACCTCGATCCCACACCTTGAGATCTTATGCCCTAGAACGATGCCCTCCCGCACCATGAAATGACATTTTTCCTAGTTCAGGACCAGGCTGTTTTCCTCGTACCTTTGAAGTACTAACAACAGATTCTTCAGACAGCTATCGAAGTCCTTTCCATAGACGGAGAAATCGTCCATGAAAACTTCCACGATGTCTTCTAGAAAATCTGAGAACATTGATATCATGCATCTTTGAAAGGTGGCGGGGGCGTTGCAGAGTCCGAAGGGCATCCTTCTAAAGGCATAAGTGCCGTAAAGGTAGGTGAACGTCGTTTTCTCTTGGTCGTCGGGTAAGATGGGTACCTGGTAAAATCCTGAAAAGCCATCAAGAAAACAAAAATAATCGTGATGTGCTAATCTTTCAAGAACTTGGTCAATAAAACGTAGCGGAAAATGATCCTTTTTTGTAGCCTGATTTAGCTTTCGGTAATCAATGCACATTCGCCAATCGGTGACGGTCCTTACCGCCACCTCGTCACCCTTCTCACCCTTAACCACAGTCATTCCGCCTTTCTTGGGTACTACGTGGATCGGGCTTACCCAATTGCTGTCGCTAATTGGGTAAATGATCCCCGCGTCCCTAAGCTTTATTACCTCTTTCTTGACGACCTCCTTGAGCATCTGATTCAGCTTCCTCTGGGGTTGGGCCAGAGGCTTGGCAGACTCATCCAAGTTGATGCAATGAATGCAAAGGGCGGGGCTAAGGCCTTTGATATCATCTACGGAATATCCTATAGCCCCCCTGTGGAGTCTTAACTCCTCAAGGAGCCGGTCTAGCTGATTGCTTGAAAGATCGGCGTTTACGATGACTGGGTTCCTCTGTTCTTCATCTAAAAATTCGTACTTCAGTTCTTCAGGCAACGCTTTTAAATCCGGCTTTGCTCTGGGTGTCTCCTCCTGAGGTTCTCCCTCAAGGGAGGCATACTTCGCAGAGTTCACCTCCTCATCTTCTTCTTGCAAGTCTTTGTCAGAAAGGTTGAAAATGTCGAGATGCCTCACGACCTCAGGATCTTCGAGGTCGGGATCCTGACAGCTTATTGCCCTTGCGAGGGGGTCCACTGTCCGGATATCCTCCTCTATTTCCTCGCAGAATTTATTGTAACTATCTGCAAAACAGGCTGATTCTGACAGGGATGGACCTCTCATGATCTCCTTCATCTTGAAGTCCATGTGGTTGTTTCCAACCCTCAAGGTGATTATCCCTTCAGAGACATCAATCAGCGCCCTCCCTGTTGCCAAGAAAGGGCGTCCGAAGATGATCAGACATCTGGGATCTTCAGCTGTGTCGATGACGACGATGTCACAGGGAATAAAGAAATCAGCAACCCTAATCGGCACATCTTCGACAATGCCAACAGGTCTTTTGAAGGAGTGATCCGCCAGTTCAATCCGCATATTGGTTCGAACCATGTCGGTCAAACCCATCCTTTACGCGAAACTTAAGGGCGTGAGGCCGATGCTTGCTCCCAAGTCCGCTAGACCCTTCCGCTCGACATTGTCCCCGATGGCGAATGGGATTGTGAAAGCTCCGGGATCCCTTCTCTTAGTTGGCAAGCTGGGCTTTACGAAGGCAGAGGAAGTAGAGGCTAGGTACACTGTCTCTATCCTTCCTCCCCTTCATTTCTTCATTATTAGATCTTTGAGAAACTTGGCGTATGTGGGCATCTCCTCCAAAGTGTCAAGGAAGGGGACTTCAAGATGCAGCTTCCTGATCGAGTCCATGAACCTTTCGTGCCGCTTTTTCAGATTTGCCTTGATCAGCTTGTACGGGAACGGTATCCTGGGAGCATAAGGATTCCTCCCACCAGATGGCTCATCGGACGGTCTCGGCACAGGCTCTTGGGCTTCTGCATGCCTACCTCCGCCTCCTGCTGGAATAGCATCCTTGGGCCCTTGCTCAGGTTCCGGTGGGGCTTCATCAGCGCGCTCTACCGTCTTTCCTGATCTAAGCACTGCCATTACTGCAGTTTCAGGATGAGGGAGCGTTTTTCCTGCAGGGTTCTTCATCAGAGCAGCCATCTGAGACAGCCGTTGATCGACCTCCCATTGGCGCATCTGCAGACTCGCCATCTGGTGTTGCATGGAATTCAGAGATCCAGGGTTGGTAAACGTCCCCTGTACCAACTGGTTGATAATGGTGTCCTGTCTTTTTATGTAGGCGGAAAGCTGACCAACCCAATTAGGCCGGGTCGCCCTCTCTCTTTGGCTCTGACATTCGCCCTCAGAAAGGGGTTGCTCACAACGAGGCATGGTATCAAGGCTCGGTGGAGCAGGTTACAGCTTTGCAGGGTACCTGAAATATCACGAGAAATCAAGTTAGAACACAGAGTTATTTGGTTCCGGGAAAGAATAATGCTTAAAGAAAAAGAGGTGTTGTCAAGCCTATTTCTAAGCTTGAGGCACGGGAGTGTAGTTAGTGGCTTCGGATTCGTCAACAGTGCCATTTGCCTTGTCCCCGGCAACGGTGCCAGAAAGTTGACCGGCCTAAATCGCGCGTCCTAAAATTGGAGGCGCATTTGAGGCAGTCGAGCCTTCACATTTATAACCCGAATCCTTCTAGGCCCCCGCAACTTTGTTTACAGGGTCGAAGTAGTCATACAGGGTCGAACACAGGGACAAGGTGGGTCGTGTTGACGACTCTGAATCGACACTCTACACTCCGGTGGGTATAAAGAGATATTAAAGTTCCCCGAAGGGAAACAACAAGCTGTCACGATTAAATCAAAGAAAACTATCTCCATCTGGAGTTACAAGAAAGATTAAGATTTTGTCATTTAGCAGTTTTTAGGAATTTTTATGCAACAGAAAATAGAAAGATAAACTGCAGTTTAAGGCGTAATGCAAGGGATAATACTTCAGTAAGACAAGCGGTAGCAGTAACACCCTGCACCCCTCCTCTCAGAGCGGGTGCCTCTAACCAAGCTTCAACACCCCTCTCGAGGTTGCTGGGCTCAAGTTAGAGTGGAATGATACTAAAACAACTCCGTTCCGGGCACTCTCGTACTCCAGAACCGGACCAAACACTAGAGCCACAACCCAACTCTCGAAGTAGTTGCGACGGGAAAGACGATTCAGTAGCTAAGTGAAACGCGATCCAAAACATGCAAGCTAGAGTTCAGATATCCAACACAGCAGTTACCCAATCATAAGGCACCAAGCATTAAACAAATAACAATTAAGCATTTCTATTTCCATAAGCAATAAGGGTCTTAATACAATGCATAAGCTAAGAATTTAAATAACATAATTAAAGATAGATGTCGCCTTCTTGATGTAGAAGAACGACAGACTACTGTAGCTCTCCTGCCCGATACCGGTCAGGAGCCGAGCCCGATACGGCAGTGTCGGGCGGCACCCCCTCTCGGGCAGCGCCGAATGACGACTGATTGTATCGCTCAAGGACCCTGGCCGATACGCTCATGTCGGGCGGTGCACCCTCTCGGGCGGCACGCATGACGGGCGGAGTGTATCGGGTTTGATATCGTGTCGGGCAAAGAGCTACGAGTCTACTATCAGGCACTCGTGTCGCTCATCTTCGCTGGCCGATATCGGCCCGCAGTGTCGCCCGAGACAACACTAAGTGAACCATCCCTTTCCTCTCGGGATGAGGGAAAGCTCACCTAGTGTCGCCCGACACAAGCACTGGGGCGCGATACTCTTGCTCTCATAGCTTCCTTAGAAGGTGGCTCCCAAACTTCCGAACTATCTTGTCCGAATTCTCTTCCGACTCTCTCGACTTGTCCGACCTATCCAACTTGTCCGACCTATACGACTTGTCCGACCTATCCAACTTGTCTGACCTATCCAACCTTTCTTTTCGGCTTCCTGTAGCTGCTATTTATAGGCGGCGGTTGAAGGAGTTATGGTGCTGGAAACGCCACGTAGCTCCCTTATACGCCGGTCGATGGATGTGGACGGCCGATACAGGTATGTCTCGGCGCGAGGTGCTGGCTATCGGTCACATGGCTGACGGCACGCCTGCCGGTGGGTGGCTGTGTCGCCCGACGAGTTTGGTCGTCGATGCGGCTTTGGCTCCCTGTCGGGTAGACGGTATGTCGGCCGACACGTCCTTCTTGCGCAGCGCCCTTCTCCGCCGATCATTCTCGTGTCGCCCAGCACCTGTCGGGCTGGGTTGTATCGGGCGTCAGGAAGGTCGAGACAGGCTTAGACTTATTGTGGGCCGGAATCGGCCTTATTGCACAAAAACGAGGAAAACTCTGTAGAAGATAGGAAAAATTGGAATAAGAGCGTTGCTTGGCCAATTATTGCGAAAATGCTAATAAAATAGAGGAAAATAGCAGAAAAGGGTAGTTTTGATAACAGAATAAAGGGCAAAAACGTCACAAAATTTGGTGTTATCAGTATGCAAAAGGTATGACAATTTAAGTTACAATCTGTACTTTATTGATCCTCACTCAAGCTATCCAAGTTTGGGAGTGAGATATGCAATATTTGAGCATTCTTTTGGGATTTTTAAGTTATTTCTATATTCTTGCACCAAACTATAATTAAAACAAAAATATATATTAAATACCAAAAAAATCTACTCAAAACAAAATAAAGTTAAATATGCAGTAGAATTTAAACAAAATATGCAAAATTAAATCCAAAATATAACTATAAACATGATGAATAGGTATTCATCACAATTTCAAGCTTGCAAATTGCTGATTCTCAAGTAAAACAAAATCTTAGCAATCTTGAAATATATACTTTCAACATATGTACATGTCTTACATTTACATCGTGTTAGAATCCCCACCACCAAACATGGCCATGAAACTTCGATTTCTTGAAATCACATAACACAACTCCTCATATTATCTATCCTAACTTTGATTTACACACTTTCTTCCATGTCAAAAATCTACAGTGTAAACAAGATATAATATACTTGATGTACCAAAAAAATCCCCCACATTCCTATGAGGGTTTTGCACAAGAACAATAATTTCCTATGGAATTACTATTGAGATATTTATCTTCCCCGTGATGGAAAATAAAGTGAATGCGTGAAATAGGGTTGTATATCTCTCCTCTACTTGACTTGAGATTGATTTATATTGGTGCAAATACACATTGCATTTTTTCCTTTTTTGTTCATATTTGTGTCTTCTATTTATTTTTAGATACACCCCTATTACTTAGACAGGGCACAGAACATGCAAATATAGAGGGAGAAGGAGAGTGTGCCACCCTAAGCTTAAAGCTCAGAACACTTTATTAGGATAAAATGATTACAGAAGAAATTGAGAAGAGGGCTAGACTAATGCATCATATATATTAGAATTTAGAGCATAGGGACAATCTTTCACAACTACTTAATCACATCATGCCATATCTACAACTAAAATATTTCCACAAGCATGTTATGCTAATTAGTAAAGTGAATTGTCGCATTTGATTTTGCTCAATCCATATGAGTTGGAAACATCTCTAAGGAACATAGTAATTGTATTCATTGGCTACAAAGGATCTTCTCTAACCATTGCCATATTTTCATAAATATAGTTAACACCAAGAGCTTACTTCAAAAAAGGGGGTTGTATAATAAATTCTATATGCAATGCAAACATGAACATAAAATAAGTCGACCAGAGAATGGCTTCAACCAACATTAAAAGAACTATTAACTTAAATGAGACATTTCTAATCTACTTTCAATGCAAGTAAAAATGTGATGGATGCATGCAAAGCTAAATTTTTTTGAAATAAAACAAGAAAATAAAAGAAATAGGTGTGGCGGAAAAGAGTACATACCACACACCTCCACCCCAAGCATATAAATTTACTCATCCCTGACCAAACACTAAACCCAATATGGAGGGGAAAGAATCCTTAATGCTCATCTTGGAGGTCCTGGAAACTAGAAGAAGGTCCAGTTAAATCAATATGAACAATGGTTGGAACCTTGAACATAAGAGCTCCATGGCACAAGATGTGATCAGGTGGCCATGGTAGCCAAATGTATTGTTTGGATACTTAAAGTAATTTTGTCTTTCATCCTGCAATCCATCCACCATGATACTCAAATTATCATCCATTAGTAGACAATGTCTAGTAGTAGTGTATGGATCAGGGAAAAGTGGTACAATGTAGGAGTGGTGCCCATCTAGTGGCCTCAAGATCTTCTCGTGTATGAAGAATTGAGGTAGACTACCTTCTTCTATGGCTAAGGTAGTCTGTAACTTACGATGTTTTGGCACAGAAGGAACCATATCATTTATAATATAACTAGAAAATATATTTGTGCAACTGATCCTAGGGATGAGCATCGGTTTTGGTCACCCTGGGTTTCGGCAAGTCCATGCCCAAACCTATAATTTAAACTGGGTTTCGAGATGGGTTTAGTTCAATATAATGTTTGACAATATTGGACAATACTTGACCCACATAATAGGGCTAGTTTGGGGTCTGACTCAGATTGGCCCAAATAACATAGTAAATGATGAAATTTTCAACATATATGCCAGATAAAATATTAACATAGTTTTTTTAATGCGTACTACTAGGTATTAGTAATCAATATGTATCATTAGAGGAACTAATATTCTTACAAATTGTTATATAAATTGAATGGATGAAGCATGTAGAATCTAGATTGGACACATTTAAATCCACAGTCATAGCCCATTTAATTATGTAATATATTACAATATCCAACAAGTAATGTGATTTTTAATGTTAAGATTGAATATAAGATACACATATTCATTTCAAATAATGGTCTAGTTATGTCCCAATTTAGGTGAATTGTAAAACATGTGCAGGTAGTATATAACCAATCTCTTAGTTTATATCTTATTGTAAATTATAGTGAACATGTTAAATTATAAATGAAGGTGCATATCCTAGATGTACGTAGTGAATTTTGCTTTTAGTCTTATTAAGATGACTGACTAAATATATATTAGTCAAATGTAATTTTGAATCTTTGTAGTCAAATGGATCTTACAAAAGAGACACATCATGTGATTACCTATACACATGTTTTTCATTAATATGGGTATCTGGTTTTTTGGGCATGGGTTTGCCTTGGCTTTTACCCGCCCATACAAAAATCTAGGTTAAAATCTTGAGTGTGTCCCACTCATATAAATTACATGGTTTGGGTTTGAGTGAGGTTATAGGGGTTGGGACATGGGCCAAATTATGTCATCTAGGACTGATGCTTATCTCTAGCTTAGCCTTCTGGTCTAGAACCTGATCAGCACCAAAAGAAATATAAATAGTAGGATCCTTCATAATGTTAACTTGTAGATCTAGATCCTCTGTATGGAACACAACCAACTCCATGGGATTTACAAGAAATATAAATGGAGAGGAGATAGAAAAATGAAGTGGTGGTGGAATCTATACCTCATGTTGGGGATGTACCTCATCACAAATAACAATTGGATATATAATAGAAATTGGTTATTCATCTTCTAAAATAGACTTGACCAATATTGGTTGATTATCATAATCATACAGACTTTCCAATAATAGGGAAGGGTGATGGAGCCTCAAACTATCGGGAGAGTTGTTCTTTATATGAAAAATGTGTACTTCCATTCATTTACCCCAGGCTTCTCCATCAGCTACAATTGCTTGTTGGTCAATTAATATCTTCTAGAGGGCCTCATTGTCCCCTATCTATCATATGGGTATAAGGCTCTTCAACATACACCCCAAAATATTGGTGGTCATACCCTACCTCTCTAGGAACATCATTTTCATATAATGTCATATTATCCTCCAAAATATTTTTTATTGTAGTTTGCTTCACATATATCTTTAACAAGTCTAATATTATGCTCAATGTTAAGCCAGTGAATGTTGTATTTGACTTGTGGATTCAATTCATCATAGCCCTTGCTCTTGTTATTGATTCTATAATTTTGTTTGGAGACAATCACACATATCAGATTTTTAGTCTTTAATGTATTTTCCTGGCAACCTGCATGCCATGATTGGAGGAAACATATTTCCCGTTGGCCACTCAATTTAATATGGTGCCTAAAAAATAGAGATATATGAGTATAAGACTCAAGAGAAAATTTATTAATGAATAAAAATATATTTTTCTCTTTATAAAAAATTCAAAACAATACATTACAAAAATTTAAGATAGAAAAAAAACTAAGGTAAAAGAATTATGAAACTAACTAAAATTTATAAAAACAAATTACAAATTAATAAATTAACAATTTGAAAAAACAAAAATTACAAAAACAAACTAAGAAATTATAAGTCACAACTAAAATTTACAAAACCAAACTAAAGTTATAAAAACATACCAAAAACTTAACTTGATCTCAATAGAGTCATCATCATCTAAACCTCAAACCCAACCATGTTGGGGTTGACGACATAGATCCTTCTTTTTTCGTTCAGCTATGTTATGAGTCATACTCTAATGAAGATGTAAGAGAATCTCTCTTTATAAGCTCTTCCCCGATTAATTTAGGTCTGCATCTGGTTCTTTTACTTGTCATTGATTCAATAACCTTGCTTTGAATAGGTGCATTTGTTGGTTTGTTTTGCAAAAGTAATTACCAAAAATGATGGAATTTATGAAACTTGTCCTTCATCCTCACCACCCCCACTTTGTTTGTGATATATTTATTCCACAAACGACCTTTTCTCATATTCTCACAAATCCATATTAGCATATGAATTTTATCCACATTCATATTGTTGAGACCTTGTCTCTTTAGTTCCCAATTCATGCCCATATAGAATAGATGGCCATATAGTTGTTCTATAAAACTTACCTTTTAATTTGAGAGGTTTCTTCTAGTCGATTACTACTCTAGTTGCACTTCTCCATTTCAACTATCCTATTTTGAACTTGTTATAAACATCATCTTGAACCTACCCTCCCTTTCAATAATAGACCCCAAGTAATGAAACTCATCACATACTGATGCATCCTTTCCATCCAACATGACCCCACCATTCACAATTCTATATTGCTAAAATTGCAATGCATATATTTAGTTTTGCTTTTATTGATCATAAATACATTAGAGTCCAATGCATTTCACCAAAGTTCAACTTTATCATTAAATATTTCTTCTTTTATCAATCAACATAATAGCATCAACAAATAACATGTACCAAGGGATATTATATTGAACATGATCTGTCAAACCATCCATAACAAGAACAAGTAGATAAGGGTCGAGTTTCAATCCTTGATGTACGCTAGTGCTGATAGGAAAAGTTTGTGTCTCTCCTCCAGGAGTCGTAGAACTTGTAGTTGATACATCATGCAAGTATTTCATTAGGTTAATGGATTGGTTAGGTACACCCTTTAAATGTAAAACCCTCAATAACACTTCCCTGGGTACTCGATCATAGGCCTTTTCCATATCAACAAATACCATATGAGATATCTTTTGTTTTCTCTGTACTTCTCCATAAGCCTCCTTATCATAAAAATAGCATCAAATTTCAATCTTCCTGGTATAAAACTATCATGAAACCATTCTTACCCTAATCTCGATCCCGCTATCTGAATGGATAGTAAAGGTATTAGAGTGTCAGCCCATGAGTGGCCCAAAAATCACACATAGATAATACGCCAAAATGAAATAACATTCTTCTTTATTTGAAATGAACCAAAATGTTTTTTACATAGGGCCTGTAGGCAACATGTAAATAAAGATACATATAAGTAAACTAAACCAACAACTACATCCCTTTTACATTATCTCCCATGTAGAGTCCAGATCGATGTAGCAGTCTTTATTGTAAGAAGATAACAAATGAAGTTGATAGCAAGTGCAAATCTTTTAGTTCTTTACATTGCCTAAAATCAAGAAAGTCATGACACAATCTATGCAATTGCATAGCATGCTATTAAAAACAAGTAAAATAGTTTAATATCAATATAGTATACTAGGAAAGACTTATATTAAAAAATAGTCAACAAGTGATTTTCCAAAACAATATTTGTTCAAAAAGATTTTTAGTACAAGTTTCCCATTATGTTGATATCGAGAAGCATACTTATATATATTTATGTGGCTCCATCGCTCCAATGATATGGGGGAGGTCATCAGGCTCCATCTCTCAATATGAGGGAGGAGGTCAAAGACATGTACAAGTTTGACCCTCTGAATGAGGAGGTCGTTTGTACTCAATATCAAAAAGTACTATTGATAGTCATAATGAGCAATATCATTTATATTTTCATGTTTGTTGCAAACTATAATATAGAAAATCAGAAGAACAATCAGTATGAATAGTAGCTCCAACAAATACATAGACAAGTAAACATTTCAAGAGGTGCATAAAATGTATCATCAATACTATTAGTCTATTAAGATACATTGGTGTATTCCCTGGAATCCATGACAGTAGTCCACTAGGCCAAATACAAGAAGTAGATGAAATTAGACAAGTACTTTTCCTTATGGCCCCATCCAAAGCTTTTGGCCCAGACGGACTCCATAATGAGTTTGTTCAGACCAACTGGGCTCACGTCGGCAATTCCTTTATCTCCACGGTTCGTGATGCTTTTCTTACTAGCCGAATTGATGCGTGCATCGTAGAGTCATTGATGGTCCTTATTCCCAAGATCCCCAGTCTGCAACATTGCTCAGATCTCTGCCCCGTCTCTCTGAACAACTGTTGTTTTAAACACATCTCTAAAATCATTGTTGAAAGAATTAAACCCAATCTCAATGGATGGATCTCTGAAAATCAATCAAGCTTCATCCCATGTTGGCGCATCAGTGACAATATCCTCTTGGTGTAGGATGTGATTCACTCCATGAAATCATTACGGGCAAGAAGAAATGGTTGGCAATCAAGCAAGACCGTTCAAAGGTGTTTGATCGTATGAACTAGGATTTTATAGAATATACACTCCTAAAAACTGGGCTTCAATGCAGCCTCATCCAACTAATCATGAGCATCATTACCTTAGGCATTACTCCATCCTATGAGAGGGTGTACCCCTGGAACCTTTCAAAGCTTGCCATGGAGTCCAACAAGGTGACCCTATAAGTCCATACATTTTTGTCTTGTGCATGGAGCGTCTAAACCATGCGATTATTGAGTCTGTCAGTTCTGGAAATTGGAAACCCATCCTGCTCTCTCATAATGGATTACCTCTCAGACATGTCATGTTCACGGATGACATCTTATTAATGGCTGAAGTTTCCAACAAACAAGCTAATACTATCAAATCCATTTTGAAATAGTTCGCTCGAATGTCTGGCCAAGTTATTTCCAATGAAAAATCAAGATGTTTCTTCTCACAAAATACCACAACTACGGAGAGAAATGGTTTCTATCGCAAGTTGGTATTTCCAACACTACTGATTTGGGTTGTTACTTGGGAGTCCCCTTGCTGCATCATTGCCTCAACAAACACACACATGCTTCCATTCTGCAATCTATGTGCTCCAGAAGGAGCAGTTGGTCAACTCGACACCTCTCACTCACCGGACGAGTCACTTTGGCGAAGAGCACACTTTAGACAATTCCTTTGTACACAATGCAAACGGTGAATCTATCCCCCACCTTATGTGATGACATCAACCGTCATATCAAGGACTTCATTTGGTCAGGAGGCTGTGAGAAATGGAAGCTTTCCCTGGCATCTTGGCAAAAAGTTACTAGAAGCAAGGCGTTAGGTGGGCTGGGTCTCAAGGATGCACATACTTAGAATGAAGCTCTTATGTTGAGGAACGCCTGGTAGTTTCTGAACCACCCATAAAGCTTATGGGTATGAGTCATGCAAGGTGAATACACCAGGGGAGGTATAATTTCTAAGAAACCTTGCTCTGTAGCTTGGTCCTTCATCAAATCTCAACTACCAAGTTTGGAGGCTTTTTGCGACAAAACCATCAATTCGGGTGTTACTATGAATGTTTGGAGTGATAGGTGGCTCTTCGGTAAATCCATCATGGAGATGGACCCTAACATCACAATTCCTAATGACCTGGGTGATCTCAAAGTTCAAAGCATGATCAACCTGGATAGTACTTGGGACTAGGACTTCATACACTCCCATCTTCCGCAGAACTCATGGAAACTCATCCAACACATACATGCACCGGAGGTGGACGCCGGCCCTGATATTTGGTCCTAGCCACTTGAGGTTGATGGAGAACTCACAACTCGCTCAACATATAACTAGTTGTGTTCTGACATTCAACATGTCACCACAGTTAACTGGAAAAGCCTCTGGTCTATGTCTATACCTTTCAAGCTCCAAACCTTCCTATGGCTTCTCATGCATAGAGATATTCTCAGTAATGCTGAGAAAGTTTGTAGGCATATCATAACAAATGCTCATTGCCCAAGGTGCAACTGCGATGACGAGTCCTTGGTCCATTGCCTCAAGGATTGCCTAGCGAGCAAGCAGATCTGGACCCAAGTTGGGATAGACCATTCTTTCTTCACATTCACATAAGGGGATTGGATCAACTTTATCATAAGTGGTATAGGAAACACAGAAGAACAAACAACTCGATGGGAAACTTGTTGGGAGCTTTGGAATGTGCGCATTGACTTTGTCCATAATGGAGGTAACAAGACTCCAACCACCCAAGTTTCATTCATTAGAGGTTGAGTGAAGGTCATTATGCAGATTGCCCAGAAACTTAGCAAGGGGGATAGTGTGTACAAAACATGGTCATTAAACACCCAGGGGAGTCACAACAAATTATTTTTGTTGATGCTGCTTTCCTGAGCCATATCCTAAAAATCGATATTGGAATCCATGTACTGGACAAGCATGGATGCTGCCTCCTTGGCCTAGGTGAATCGGGCTATGCCACATCAGCAAAGGAAGCTGAAATGAAAGGTATCATACAAGCTCTTAAGCTTTGCAGAACCCATGGTTGGTCTTCTTCCACCATCTATTTAGATTTGACAACTGCCATTGAATCGCTATTCCAACCCATTAGCTTCATAAATAAGTTTGAAACACTGAGAAGAGAAGCTTCACACATCCTATCTGCTCTTCCTCTTGTCCAAGTCTTCTCCATCCCATGCAAGAAGAACATGGTAGCATACCATATTGCAAAACACACTTTTTACTCCTTCCTTCCTCATCACTTCACTAGTGTAAGACCTACCTGGATGTCATTAGACATCTCTATTTCAATTCCCGCATTTTTAGCCCATAATAGAGAGTGGGATGAATAAAAGTTAGTCTTTATGGCTCACTAAAAAAATACTATTAGTCTATTCAAGGAGGAGGTATAATAGCAAACCTTCATGGTTGACTTTTAGAGTACTAGAGATCTAAAAAAGTAAATTGGTCAACCCCTCAAAATAGACCATATATCAACAACATTTGGATCAAGAGTCAATATCATGATGTTTTAAAGATCATATTTCAATATTCAAGATTAGGGTTATCGATTCCTATTAAATCTTGGGGTTCGGTCATTCACTTATGATCAACATGTTTCAGGATGTCCTACATTTACCCAAGTGTCAAGTATATTTTCGAGTATGAATGACCTACCTAGGTATTTTTAGAACATACAAACTAACCCTAATTATTATATTCCACATTCAAGTCATTATCAAGTCTTTAGATCATCATCATGATAGGTTCATGCTCAATATTAGATTCAGGTTGATAAATGTAATAAGGAAAAACATGGATCAGATATTTGGTCAAATGATCAAGAATTAATAAGAAGAGAACACATATATGCATTTGAATAGATGATTTACCAAATATGAGAATAGGGATGTGAATCAGATATTGTAACCATTTTTATTAAATCAGGCTAATTTTTCTAATGAAAATGGACTATAATTTCAATATATTTGGAGTTACGATGCATTTTATTATGATTTAATCCGATCTAAGTATTTATATTTAATATTCGTGAGAGTGGTTGAAAAATACCTTAATTGAGAAAAATCATGAACGTTCGATTGACTATTGCATGATTAGGATCGAGCCATGTAGGTGCTGGCTGGTGAGGTAGTTTATTGAGCTAAGGATTTGGTCTGATCCTTGATTTGGCTGGTTTAAATCGTGGTTTTCTCAGTTTTGTTGGGTTGCGTTGATTTCTTCTTGGACCGACGGTCTGGGGCTACTTTCCTTCTTGCACAGAGCTCCACATGAGGTTAGAACATGTAGTTGAGGGCTTGTTGGAAATTGGGGAGATTGGAGCAGGGGGATCCAATGTTGGCAGCGGAAGTGTCGTCCAAGCTCGTCACGTCCTCACGAGATGGCGGTAGGTGGAGAATTGGTGAGAGGAGGTGAGGAGAAAGAATGCCCAACTGGAGTGTATGGTAGAGCGCTAAGAATAGCATATGACTGGGAACAAAAATAGATGGTGCTCCAAGTCGAGAGAGAGAGAGCAAGCAAGCAAGTTCTAGCAAGGTGTGGCGGCGGCAAGCATTGGAAGGTCTTTTATAGTGTTGACGGGTAGGTTTTAGGGCTAAACAAGAACGGGGGGCTAATCAACATCACCCGAATGAGAAAGAAAGTGAGGTAAATGTTGGTATGGCATAATGGCACATTAGAACTGGTCAAAGGTAGGGATATATCTCTGTGAATTTGTGGAATGAGTGTTTCTAAGCGATCAAAATTTCAAATCGTGGTCGTATCGAGTTGATTGCTACTCTCAGTCTCATTGACTCCTCCCCAGAATCAGAAGGAGGTAGCAGATGATCACCCGACTGCACGATCATGCCATGATCTGTGGGAGGTAGATGCAAGGGATGGGGTTCGTCCCCATAGGGATCCTTGGATCGTTGACTTGGACAAAGTCGAAAACAAGGCAACTAAAGGGATTTTTAACACATTAACTTCAAGAATGCACAGAAAATTGTAGAAATGTCCAAATGAGATGAAATTTGGATCATAGGCTCAAAATAATGTGTAGAATACTAATAAATAGTTTGAAAACCGAAAGTTAAAGTTACATGGACAAAATTATTTCTTTGGATAAAGTGATAAATTAACTTAATTTGTAATGTCACAAGGTGTATAGAATATGTATTGATCATTATATTTTGAGTTTGAGTATTAATATTGATCAAGTAAATAAGGAATTGTGTTAATGAGTGAAAATAATGAAGGAAATAGGAATTCAACAAGAATAGAGGAAAAACTCACTTTATTACATCCTCCCCTCCTTATTAGAAATTTTGTCCCCAAAATTCAGACTTCCTTGTTAATGTCGGGAAATCTTTCCTCCATATCTGACTTCAACTCTCAAGTAGCATCATTACTATCATGATTCTTCCACAAAACTTTAACCATATCAATCTTTTTATTTCTAAGCTCCTTGGTGTGAGCATCAAGTATCTTGACCGTGACTTCCTGGTATGCAAGGGTGTCCTTCAATTCAATCAGTTCATAATTGAGGAGATGGCTAGGGTCCTTGACATACCATTCCAGGTTTGACACATGAAATAAGTTGTGCATCTTCCTATATTGTAGAGGTAGATCCAACCAATATGCACATTCCCTAACATGGTCCAAAATTTCAAATGGACCCATGTACTAGGGATAAGTTTTCCTTTGTTCTTTGCAATAGCTCAAATTGGTCGAATCTTCTGGAAAACATGGTCACCCACAAAAAAAACTAAGTATCAATCTTGTGTGCATCAGCATAATACTTTTGACGGTTATGTGCCCATATTAGCCTTTACCTGATTAGGTTGACATTATTACGATAAATTTGTAGCCCCAGACTTTAGAATTCATCTTTCACCAACTTCATCCCAATAAAGCGGTGATCTACACAAGCTTCCATATAAGGCTTCACATGGAGGCTTGCCTATACTGGACTGGTAGCAATTGTTGTAGTTGAACTCAACAAGAGGAAGATAGCAGTCCCATGAACCACCCCAGTCAAGGACACGTGATCTCAGCAAGTCTTCTAAAACTTGAACTTTCCTTTCAGATTGTTTGTCAGTTTGTCAATGATTTGTAGTACAGAAGTTTAGTTGAGTCCCAATTCTTCCTACACTAGTAGCCACAGTGAGAAGTGAACTTTACATCATGATTTGACATAGTGGATATAGGAATCCAATGCAATCTGGATATCTCACAAATGTAAATCTCTTCTAAATCTGGGACTTTGGTTTTTGTCTTGATTGGAATAAAATGGGTTGATTTAGTCAACCCAAATGGCATTACTCCCTTTCCTGATCTTGGGTAGACCCACCACAAAATCCATGGTGATATTTTCCCATTTCCACTCAGGGTTAGGTAGGATTTGAAGAAGACATCCTGGTTGTTGATATTCAGCCTTGATCTGCTGGCAGGTCAAACACCTAGAGATGAAAGCAGGGATGTCAGTCTTCATATCCCTCCACCAAAAATGCCTCTATAGATCCTGGTACATTTTAATCGATCCAAGATGCACTGTATACTTCAAGTCGTGAGCTTCTAATAACACCTTCTCTGTCATATATGAATCCTATGGGAACCATATGTGTTGTTTATATCGGATTCCACCATCCATACTGACCGTCAGATGTGTCTAGGGCTTCTCTAGAAGCTTAGTCATCTCTTCAATACTCTTGCTATTCTTCTGGGCTGACAGAATCTCAAATTGGAGGCATGGTTTGACATGAATAATGGCTAATCTGAGAAAATCGACCACATGCCTTGGGGGCCATGGTGACATGACTTCCCTATTTCTCCACTCAGTAGTGAAGACATAAACACATTTAGTTTGTTTCCTATTGAGTGCAATTTCCACTATGTCTGCCTTACCAGGGTGGTAGGAAATTGTTAAAGTAATAGTATTTGAGGTATTCAAGCCATCACCTCTATTTGAGATTGAGATACTTCTGTGTCAGGATGTACTTCAGACTCTTGTAGTCGGTGAGGATGTCAAAGGTGGTACTGTACAGGTAATGTCACCATATCTTCAATGCATATATGATGGTAGAAAACTTGAGGTCGGGGGTTGGGTAGTTGACCTCATTTGGCCTCAATTGTCGAGAGGCATAAGTAACAACCTTTCTTTCTTGCATGAGGACACAATCCAAACCAAACTTTGATGCATCGGTGAAGATGATGAAACCATCATTTCCCAAGTGAAGGGTGACACGCGTAAAACGTGGGTGCAAAATGCATGTGCATGTTCCATGTAATATAGGCCAAAAGAGGCCCGAGTTGTCAAACACAGGGAATCGTACACCATAAACTATTACTTACTGAAACCAAATCAGCTAAACCTAGAAAAAGAATTGATTGTTTGTTTAATTAACTAAGAACAAAAAGTAAATCTAACTAAGGTTGCTGTAATCAAGAATGGGTGAATTAGAGTGGAACATATTCCTTAGGATAGTGGTTTCACTAGGGACAACAAAACAAATAACCTCTACACACTAACATCTACCACCTCTATCTCTGGATAAAGAGTCTATATCAAGAACTACCCACTTTTGTAATGCACTTCACTACCTATTCTAATGTCAATTCGATTTCCATAGTAATTGATTGATTAGTTAGGTGCTTACAATTAATATATGGGTTTCTCCTCCCATTTACACTCCACTTCTCCCAAACGGCATAGTAAATGGGTAGATCTATGCTTTTCCAACCCTTAACCTCTCTCCTGAAATGATTGAGGGTCTTATAATCTATCTGTGGTGATCAAACATAAATAGAACAAGACAATTTCATAGATTTATATCCAGAAAATAGGAGTAAAAGTGTGGTATAATGCATATTCGGGCTACTCCCAGATCGTAGGGAATATGTTTTTTGTAGAAAATATATGACATGGTATCAATGTAAATCAAATAGATGAAAAACAAGAATTTCAAGATACAGTAAATTGGAGATAGGGCTTAAGAATAGATCTGGAGAGGATTTGCCATCGTTGCCGCCACCAAAATGCCTCCGAGGTCCTCTGGGTAGGGTTCCTTCACTTTTCTCCCTCTGTTTGCCGTTCATGTCATCCCCATGTGATAGATCTCTACTATCTCCTTCTAATGATGCCTTTTCCAGCCATTATATATGTTTAGGTTAAGAGAAAACCTAAATATTATTTTCCATAATAATAATAGTTGGATTTAATGCATTAAATCTTGGTCATCAGCGCCTGTGTAAGTACTACCGACTTGGAAGTCGATACTACCGAGTTAATTGCAGTACAAATCCTTTTCCTTTTCGATCTGGAACAAAAATATTTTTTTTGTACTTTGATACCATGTCGGAACTACCGAGTTGCATGTCGGTAGTATCGACTTTGCTCTAGTAAATAATAATTATCTGTTATAAATTAAGCAATGAATTAAATCAAAAAATTATTATAATAATTAAAATATGTAAAATACATGCATAAATATAAGAACTGATGCATACTAATTTTATACTAATTTGATGAAATATGTTTCAAAAGATATACAAGTAAGGCTGTTGGAAATGAAATCAACCAAATTAGGCAATCAAAATAGTGAAAATTTGGGCACACATCACACCCCTAAGCTTGAATATTGCTCATCCTCGAGCAACACTACTCTTGGATTTGTTTGAAAAAGTCAGCTAGAAGACAAATACATATGAATTACTTTTCTAACTGCCCTCCACCAGTCGGTCCCAAACCAGTTCTTGCCAACCACTGTATAAGTAACTACTCCAAAGCGATCAATTATGTCCATAATAGATGCCAACAATAAGATCAATGAAAAACACTATCAATATGAAGCAGTTAATATCATGGCTAGTAGGACACATGCTTGGTGCACCATGTGATCTCCCTATTTACATTGCTTTGATCTACCTAAATAAACTACTTGGAAGTAGATTCCCAAATAAACATGAATGAGGGGATTAATTATGATGGTGGCCTACCTTGCATAACAATTGGTGGAAAAGATGGGTGGCTATGAATATAGGATTCACAAGAATTATCGAAATTATTTATGTAAGTAAAAATATTGTGCACCTATATGATGGATAAAATGTGAATGTATGAATTCTGATGACTATTTTGTTATTTTCGTGGAATGATGCATGCAATGGATGTCTCATCCTAATGATGAGTATAGGTGGAAAGGTGTTTACAAAAAAAATCTACAATCCCCTTCTTTGTTGCTTAGAGAGAATATGGCACTGAACTTAAAAACCATTTCCTCCTTTTCTCCTCTCTTTTTTTCCCTTTTAATAACTCTTTTTTCTACCCTATTATTTTTAGCAAGATAACTAGTTCATGCGTGGGTGTTTTACTTTTTTTTTATTTGGAGAAGTAAAGAGATACAACTTTTTTTTACACTTTTTCATGAGAGAAGACCGTAGAAGATAACAAATATGTAACACCTTATGAAATATGCAATGCAAATGAAACTATATACAATTTTGTTATGCAAACTACAAATGCTCAAAAGATGATTGTATGATCTTCTCCCTTTTCTAATGCAAAAGAAAATGAACTAACTATATGCTTCCTATCATGCCATGTAATGCAAACAAGAGGAAAATAACTTGGATTAAACTTGATCATCCATTGGTGGTGAATGAAGATGAATGGAAGGTGGATGAGATCACATGACTAAGAGATAGTATCATTGCCAACCATGATATGTCCCTCTCCAATCAACGTGTGTAATAGGGTGACCTTATAGTGTATTTCTAGAATTCACATTAAAGATCATGTTATTGTTTGGTTGATTTGGACTCAAACATCATAGTCATAACACAATCCATAGGGTTGAGTTAGATTTTTCATTCATTCAGTCTATCTTCAAGCTGACTAATCCAAACAATTCCTCCAATTATGTACTCTTAACATAGCAAATTTAGCTTAGAGAGAAAAGCATAAAAGCACATTCAGATTTTTTTTAGAATTTTCAAAATTGATACCAAATCATCAACAGACGGCTAATCCTAACTAAAATTTTATATTTCATCCACAATCACACTAGATAAAAGTGGACCCCAAAAACAAAGATGGAAGATCTTCTTCTTTTTTAAAACAAAAATGTGAAGATATATGATAAAAAGTGAAGATGCAAGAGATAAAGATAGAAACATTGGTCCATTCCTCCCCCTAAGATTGAATATGACATTGTCCCCAATGTCAAAATCAAAGGAAGACAAATGGAACGGTTGTATCGATATGTGAGATGAGATCTGGGCACTAGACAGGTGGGTGGGATCCACATACAGGCTGACTCGGTGCCACCGAGTTAGTGTCGGTGGTACCGACTCAGTGTGTTCCTGCACACTGAATACACATATCAAGGCACCCTTTTTACTTACATCAAAACTAGATATCAACAATCTACAAATTGGAATGCAAAAATAGAATTGAAATTTTAACAAAATAAACCTAATTGGTGGGTTGCCTCTCACAAGCGCCCTTGTTTAACATCCTAGACTGGACACAAGTCAATCAACAATAATCAGGTGGTCGTGGAGGAGGGTGAAGCGCTCTCTGCCTCTTCCTTCTAAACATTCGGTTTGTTGCAACAATGATAAAAAACAAATATTAGTCAGAAGACCAACATGTATGGCTGACAGTCCATTCCAAAAATCAATTATTATTGTAATGATCATGAGCATGAATTGCGATCAAGTCATGATGTGAGAGCACATGAAAAATTAGGTATCCATGAGGTGAAAGGTATAATAATGGTTGTTCCTTAATTTCTAGCACCATCCCTAATGGAACACTCTTATTTACACATAATGGAGGGATTACATCAAAGGTGAATTTGTGTGCTACCTCCTCTTCTAATAATTCAATCTCCCCACATTCACTGATATCCTCACAAAATTTTTCAAAATTATCATCTTCATATATATCCCATATAGGATCCTCCATAAGGAAATGAAGAGATGGGTCTCGTGGTGAAGGAATTATGCGATGGGTAATGGGAAATTCCTCCACCTTTACACTCTCAATATCCTCTTCCTCACTCTCTTCCTCCACTCTAAGATCACTATCAAATAAAGCACCTTCTTCATCATATACCAAACACATGTATCAAAATTATTTTCCACCATATTTGCATCATTCTCCTCATCTTCCTCATCATATCCCCAATCATATTCAAGATCAATCTTAGGATTCAAGGGCGTGGGTGTGGGCTCAATGGAAGGAAGTAGTAGAGGTGATTCTAATACTTCTTCCAGTATGTACTCCTCACTCTCTAATTCCTTATCCTCAATCTCTACTCTACCCCAACCTTCATTAGAAATAGGACTTCGACGATTTAAAACAGATTGAACCATAATGATAATATGCTCATGATGAATTTCCTTGAAGGTTTTCCCATGATGTGATGAAGGTGGACTCAGACATCTATAACCTACATGTGCATTTCCACACTCAGGACAAATAGAAGCCATGTGCTTTTTTTTAACATTTTTTAAGGAAAGAAGACTAACTACAAGAAAAATCTAGAAGAATATGAACAATGCCTAAATTTATAGTAAAGTTTTATGTAATGAAAATTGAAAAGAAAGAAAAAAAATAAAAAATGAAAATAAATATAATGGCCTAGACTGGCCGGTCTCAGCAGTCATACTGCTAGTAATGTTGATTCCCTAGCAACGGTGCCAAAAAATTGACACGTGTAAAATGTGCGTGTAAAATGCAAGTGCACATGTCGTGTAATATAGGCCAAAAGAGGCCCGAGTTGTCGAACTTAGGGAATCGTACACCAGAAACTACTACTTACTGAAACCAAATCAGCTAGACCTAGAAAAAGAGTTGATTGGTTGTTTAATTAACTAAAAATAAAAAGTAAATCTAACTAAGGTTGTTGTGATCAAGAATGGGTGAATCATAGTGGAACAGATTCCTTAGGATGGCAGTTTCACCATGAATAACACAACAACTAACCTCTATGCATTAACATCTATCACCCCTATCTATGGATAAAGAGCATGTAGCAACAAATACCCACTTCCGTAGTGCAGCTCATTACCTATTCTAATGCCAGTTACATTTCCATAGTAATCAGTTGATTAGATAGGTGCTTTATGATTAAACTCTAAGTTTCTCCTCCCATTTACACTCCAATTTTCCCAAAAGGCATAGTAAATAGGTAATCTATACTTTTCCAACCCTTAACCTCTCTCCCAAAATGATTGAGGGTCTGATAATCTATCTATGGTGATCAAGCATAAACTGAACAAGACAATTTCATAGATTCCTTTCCAAAAATTAGGAGTAAGAGTGATATTAATGCATTAAAGTCAGGTACAATGCATATTCGGGCTACTCCCAGATACTAAAGAATATACTTTTACCCGAAAATATATGACATGGTATCACTGTAAATTAAAAAGATGTAAAACATGAATTTCAAGATACAGTAAATTGGAGATAGGGCTAAATAATAGATCTGGAGAAGATGGAGAGGATTTGCTGTTGTTGTCGCCGCCAAAATGCCTCTGAGGTCCGTCAGGTAGGGTTCCTTCACTTTTCTCCCTTCGTTCGTCATTCGTGTCATCCCCACATGATAGATCTCAACGATCTCCTTCTAATGGTGCCTTTTCTAGCTGTTATATGTGTTTAGGTTAAGAGAAAACCTAAATATTATTTTCCATAACAATAACAGTTGGATTTAATGCATTTAATCTTGGTTGTCAGTGCATGTGTCGGTACTAATGAGTTAGTTGTAGTAGAAATCCTTTTCCTTTTCGATTTGGAACAATAATATTTTTTTGTACTTTGATACCATGTCTTACGATCGAGTTGCATGTTGGTAGCATCAACTTTGCTCCAGTAAATAATAATTATCTGCAAGAAAATAAGCAATGAATTAAATCAAATAATTATTATAATAATTAAAATATGTAAAATACATGTAAAATACATGCATAAATACAAGAACTGATACACACTAATTTTATACTAATTTGGTGAAATATGTATTAAAAGATATACAATTAAGGGCAATTGGAAATGAAATCAACCAAATTAGGCAATCAAAATAGTGACAATTTGTGCACACATCAAAGGGTCAAGACTAGTGTAGTTGTCAGATTTGTCTTCAGATCCTAAAAACCAGACTCGCACTCCTTCGACCAGATGAACTACTCTCCTTTTTAGATGAGCTTTGTGAGGGGCAAGGAAGTCTTGCCCAAGTTGGGTATGAAGCATCGATAATAGACAACAAGACCTAGAAAACTTTGAATCTCAGAAACATTGTTAGGGCCTTGCCGCTCAAGAACATTCAAGGCTTTGGCGGCGTCAACAGAAATTTTCCCACCAAAATATTTTGTGACCTAAGAACATGACTTCGGAAATCCAGAATTCACATTTTGACAATTTTGCATAGAATTATTGGGAATGGAGAATACCAAGAACTTTACAGAGGTGGGTACATTGTGACTCAATGTCATTTGAATATATCAGTATGTCATCAATGAACACCACTACAAACTCATCAAGGATAGGTTGGAAGACATTATTCATCAAGTTCATAAACACAACAAGGGCATTGGTCAACCCAAATTGCATGACCAGAAATTCATGATGCCTGAACCAAGTTCGAAAGGGGGTTTTAGGGATGTCTTCATCCTTAACCTTCAGTTGGTGGTAACCAGAGCAGTGATCAATTTTAGAAAAGACAAGGGTAAAATGAAGTTGATCAAAAAGGTTGCCAATTGTGGGTAGAGGATATTTATTTTTCACAATAGCTTGGTTTATCATGCACTAGTCAATGCACATGAGAAAAGATCCATCTTTTTTCTTGACAAATAGAACGGTGCAACCCAATGAGAGGTACTAGGGTAGACGAAACCCTAGTCTAGCAATTCCTGCAATTGCTTTTTCAATTTAGTCAATTTAGCAGGTGCCATTCGATAGGGTGCCTGAGAAATAGGTTTGATACCAGGTGCTAAGTGGATAGAAAATTCAATATCACAATCAGGTGGTAGCCAAGGGAGCTCCTTAGGAAAAAACACTTGGGTACTCACACACTATGTCAATGTTTTCTAGGGTACTTGTTTCAGGATTGACTACAGTTATAGTTGCTAGGTATGCTTTACACCCTTTGGATATCAAGATTTAACCTTTGATCAAGGAAATGACAATGTTTTGATTTTGATCTTTCCTTCCTAAATTTATAAGAATAGGGAGATTGGATTTATAAATGATGACTTTCTTGGCATGACTGTCGATCATAACATGATTTTTATGAAGTCAATCCATTCCCAAAATATGGTCAAAGTCTTCCATGTGTAAGAGTATAAAATCTAATTCAAAATTATGGCCAATGTAAGATAGAGGGACCTTTTGAATAGTTAGCAGGAGACTTTCATCTTCCCACTTGGGGGTAGTTACATCAAGTATGTACCCTAAGTCCTGTGTTTCAAGATTGAGCATAAAGGCAAGACTCTTAAACATGAAGGTATGTGTTGACCCAGAATCAAATACGGTGACAATAGAATGGTCATAGGTTTGCATCATACCTAGATATACATATATTTGATGTAAGGTGTTTGTACAAGATAATCAACATTGTGGATATAATTTTGAATTAAAATAGTACCTTCCATGAGTTTGTTCCCATTGTCATTTTCCTCATCTGCATTCACTACAAAGACACATGTCTATTTGTTCTCGTCCTATTTGGCCCATACTGGAGGAGGATGAGGGCAATAATCTCTGAAATGTCCCACCTATTTGTAGAAACAACATATTGGAGATCAGTACTTTCATTGGCCAGAATGGATGTTACAGCAGTTGTGGTAACAAGGAAAATTGGGATTCCAGGCTTGACCTCTATTTGGGTCAGGATTCTGATTCTGAGTTGGGCATCAGTTGTAGTTCTAGTTTTGGCCTTTGTTGTGGTTCTGGGCAGGAGGATTTTTGGGATTCTTTTGTTGATTTTTGTTCTTATTTCCACTATTGTGGGGTTTTCCTTTTTGATCAGGCTTTGCGAGCACAACATCAATAAGCCCTACGTTGGCAAGAGTAGGTAGTGGCTTTCTGTGTCCCATCCCAGGGTTATCTCCATGGACAAGGAATGGTCATAGGCTTCCTTGAAAAGAGGTTGGTTTGGATGAGGAGACAAAGGATTTGAGGGTTAGGAAGAGCCCATCAATGTAACGGTCTAGTTTTTGCTCTTCCGTGAGGTTGGTGACATGTCTCTCCAGGAGACAAAATTGTCAACTATACTTAGCCACAGTAATGGTACCTTGGGTAAGGGTAAGGAATTGTTTTTTTTCTCTTTCCTTTCAGAAGTAGGTTGGAAATGGTTGGTGAAAATGGGTTTAAAGGCTTCCCAGTTAATAGGGAGGACTTGTTGTGACCAGACATAGTTTTCGCACCACAACTTGGGCACCCCTTTCAACTGGTAGGTGGCAAAAGCAACTTTGTCTTATTCGGGGTACCTCAAAACCCTAAAGGTGTTCTCCATAGACACTAACCAGGCATTAACCTTATCTAGGATACCATCTTTATCCTCACCATAAATAGGTTCTGGGCTAAGCTTCAGGAAATCTTGGATGGAAATGGGTTTTTGGTTATGTTTGAGCACTAGGGATGTTGTATGGACTACAAGGTTATGAAGGGCATCCATAATGGCTTTCTTTTTAACTTCCCACTCCCCCATATATGTGGTCTTATTTCCAGAACCAACATCCTCGTCATCACTCCTGTGAGGCCTCTTTCCTTTATTCTTGGTTACTGAAGTTCCTTCACCATTCCTATTGTTCCTGGTTTTTGGGGCCATCTACAAGGGTTCAATTGATATAAGTTTTCTCATTTATAATTTTCAAATCAAGGATATGATAGATCATGGCAATATTTCCAACTTTAATTCAAGATTTCTCAAATTATTTTTTAATTTTAGTTTTTTCCCATCCTTAGGCTACCCAAAATAGAGAGAGTATAGATCAAGTCATGACACCTTAATGAGAGTGAGAAAATGAGAATTCATCCTATTTCCTTCTAATAGGTGGCTTGGGTAGTCCTTCAAGAAGAGATGAGATGCTAGAAGACTCTCTAGGGTTATAGGAATTCCTTCCATCCATTTTTGGATCCACTAAGTCTAGGTGGAGCAGGGGGGAGCTTAGCCACCATGAAAATGGATAAGAGGAATAATGCCAGAACCTCTTTTATGCTCTTTCTAGACACCTCCGTTTCACCATAGTGAACTTTAGGGCTTCTGTGGTTCAATGATTAAGAACAACATTCCATTAATGTATGTGAAGTGCATTATGGCTCTGATACCAACTGTCATGGAACCATTTTTACCCTAATCCCAACCCCATTGTCTGAATGGGCAGCATTGAAGGGATTGGAGTGCCCATCCCTGAGTGGCTTGAAAATCACACACAGATGGTATGCAAAAAGGAAATAACATTCTTCTTTATTGAAAATGAACCAAAATGTGTATTATATAGGGCTCATAGGTAACATGGAAAGAAAGATACAGATAAGAAAACTAAATCAACAACTACATTCCTTGTATATTATCTCCCATGTAGAGTCCAGATTAATGTAGCAGTCTTTATTTTCAGCAGATAACAAATAAGGTAGATAGCAGGTGCATAATCTTTAGTTCTTTGTATTGCCTAAAATCAATAAAATCATGACACAATCAATGCAATTGCATGGTACACTATTAAAAACAAGTACAATAGTTTTATATCAAAATAGTATACTTGGTAGGACTTGTACTAAAAAATATTCAACAAGCAATTTACCAAAACATATTTGTTCGACAAGATTTTTATTACAATTTTCCCATTATGATGATATCAAGAAGCATGCTTATATATATTTATGTGGCTCCATCGCCCCAATGAGATGGGGGAGGTCACCAGGAAAAACATTTCTTGAATATCTCTGATGTCCAATCATTTCTCACATGCAAGGAAGATCTTGAATCTTATGGAGACACAATTTTTGTAACATTATTGAGATCTACAAAATGGATCAAGATATCAATAAAGGTGCAAATTAATTATTCTTTCTTTTTCCTTTTTGTTGTTCATGGTCATAACCTTGATGTTGATAGGGTTAGACTATGGAAACCTATTGAAGACCTCTACACTCATGTTGATGGTCCTTGGTTTTAATGGGAAAGTAACTATACATGTAAAGTGGAGAAAGACTTGGTAAACAACTTCCTTATATCGTGTCCATGGATGATTTTAACAATTTTGTCATGAATTTTGGTCTCTTTAAACTTGACAGGAATGGGCCTTTCTATACTTGGCATAATAGACAAGAGGGAAAATATTTTGTTGCCTCTAAAATTGACAAATTCCTCTATAACTCTAATATTCTTTCTTCTAACATGGATTTTGTGGTGAATTCATTTCAAATATCCTAAGTAATCACATGAGAATTTCTTTTACTACTGGTAATCCTATAAGAGTCAAAGTTCCATTCAGGTTTATCGATGTTTAGACTACCCATGATGGTTTTCTTTTTGTTTCGTAAAAAACTTGGACTAAACTTGTAAATGGTTATGATATGTATAGATTGTATAGGAAACTATCCTTTCTCAAGTCTAAACTTATTGAGGAAAACAAACAAAACGTGGGTGATGTTCATGAAAAGTCAAAATTACTAGTCTTCTGGCTATTCAAGATCAAAATCTAATCTTGACCCCACAAATGAGAAAGATCGCTTCATGCCAAAGTAATAAGAAAAGAAGCTTATATTGTTGCAGAGCTTCAGGAGTCCCTTTATCACCAAAACCCAGAATCACATGGCTTAAAGAAGGAGACTCTAACACTTGCTTCTTTTATTGTTCTAAGCAAACTAGAAAGCATATAATTTTATTGAAATACTTATTATTGATAAAAATACTTCACATTGTCTGATTACTATTAAAAATCATATTGTTGAGTTCTATTGGAATGGTCCTTCCCTATCTTTTTCACAGAAAGTTAGTCTCATCTCTTGTATTCCCAGGAATAAATATGATGGTATCGTGGTTGATTTAAATGTTGATAAGGCCCTAGACCCTTATGGGTTTAATGGTCTCTTCTTCAAGAAATATTGGCCTATTATTGGGAACATGTCTTTAATATTGTTTCTGAATTCTTTCATAGTGGTAAGATGCTTAAAGAGGTAATAGAACATTCCTTACTCTCAACCTCAAAGGGTCTGACTCCTCAGATATTAGGAATGGAAGACTTATAGCTTTATGTAATGTCTTCTATAAATTGATTTTGAAGATCATGGATAGCAGGTTACAAAAAGTCATACCTACTATTATTGATTTGTTACAATGTGCCTTTTATTAAAGGCATGAACATTAAGGATGCTACTCTCCTTACAAATGAAACTCTTAGTGATTTAGAAAAAATAAGTTTAGGAGGTAAAATTTGTATTCAAGTAGACATCAGAAAAGATTATGATTATGTGATTTGGTCTTATCTATTTTCTATTATGCATATATGGGGTTTCCTTCTATCTGGATTAAGTGTATTGATAAAATTTCTCCTCTACTTCTTACCAAATTTTAATCCATGGGGAACCTTATGACTTTATTTACCCCTCAAATGGTATCAGGCAAGGAGACCCTATTGGCCCCAACCTCTACATCATAGTAATGTAGGGTTTCTCTAAGCATATGAAACAATCTATTATTCATGGAAATATTACTCCTATTGATGCCTCAAAGAACTTGAATATCTCCCATTTAACTATTTCTGATGATCAGATGATTCTTGCAAAAGTTGATGAAGTAATGCAATGGCTACTAACTCTCCTGATGAATTTTGGAAATGAGTCAGCTCTTGTTATTAATCCTCTAAAAATCTTTATTATTCTCAGTAAAGATTCTCTTAAATATCATGTTATTCATGTTATGGACATTAAATAAGGTTCTTTTAGTTTCTAAGAATCTAGGTGTTCCACTTTTCATAGGGAAGCTTTCAAAGAGATATTGTTCCAAGCTTGCAGACAATATTAAGAAAAAAATGGAATCTTGGAAATCCAAAGTTGTGTCTATTGAAGCTCCTATAGAATTAGTCAACTCTATCCTCTATACCATACTCATAAATTGGATGCTCTCATTTCACTACCCCTTTTTCTGTTCTTAATCAAATTGATAAACTATATAGAGACTTTTTGTGGGGAGTTTCTAATTCAAAAAAGAACATTCATTTAGTAAAATAGGAGAGCATCACCTTGCCCAAGTCTAAAAGGAGGTCTTGGTATTAAAAATTGTAGTGATTCTTTCAAGGGATTCCTCATTCTTAATGCCTGGGACATAGAAAACAAAAGGACTCTTTTTTTGATAAATATATTTATGAGAAGTGCTTAAGGAAAACTACTTTCTATTTTATTTCTAAATCTCCTAAATTCTCCTAGATATTTAACAACATTATCAGAATTTGTAGTGACTTATCAAATTTTGAGGGTTTTCATATTCGCAATGGTAAAGTCTTTAAAAAGGTTGTGAGATCCATGATGTAGTTTGAAATTCCTCTCTGAGTATATAAGGAGAGATTATGTCATTAAATCGAGTTTTAACTTTGATTACTTTCTATGCAATGTCATCTCTAATGGTCAATGGAGCTTTCTTATTGAAGATAATAGAAAATGTAAGCAGATCTTTGACTTCCTCTATAATTTAAATACTATTTTTAGTATGAAGGATCATTTTTCCTTAACAAGTGGAGTGATGTCAATTTCAATTATAGTTGGAACTCTATTAGAAGAAGAGGCTCTGATATAGAAGATTTTCATTGGATCTAGAACTATAAGATTCATAAGAGAGGTCTTCTGTACTTATGGAAAGTTAAGTACAACAAATTGCCTACTTCTGGCTATATCATAAGATAAGGTATTCAAATGACCTCCATTTGCTTATTATGCATAAAAGACTATGAATACACCAACCACATCCTATTCTCTTGTGACTACACAAAGAAATCTAGAATGAAGCTTCTTCTCTAGACTGCACTTATCCTATGCCTGCAAATTAGGCTTCTCTTGTTAAGAATTGTCTGCCTAAAGGCAACTTTGTTAGTGATCTCATTTATTATCATTGTTGGATGGAAGAAAACTAGAAAGTCCATGAAAATAACAATGCTAAAATGCATTGAGAAAGATTTTAATATCTTTTACCCTATCTAATCAGGGAGTGTTTTCAGAGACCCCTATGTATCAACTGACAAGATATCAATGTTGCTAGTTTCTATTCTACTCTGGTTCCTGATGTTTTATCTTGTATCTTCCTAGTTTGATGGCTAACTCTGGAAATGGACTGAGCTCTGCATGATTATTGTCTTATCTTGCCATACCTACTTTTTTTGATGGAAAAAGTCTTCAGTTTTGATTGATTTCTCTTTTTATTCTGAGTTTCTAATTGTGGTTTCCTTCTTAATCTGAGTTGTATTTTGCCTCTCCCTATCATATTATGCCCTCATTATTCTTCAAGTTTTCCTTGATTTCTATTTTATCTCTTCTTCATAGGCCTTGGCAATGTATAGGCTATATGAAATTCTCTATGGAAAGCTTCTTTTCTTCTTTTCTTACACTATAACCCACTTTTCAAAAATACAAAAAAGAAGGATTTTTGGGCAACCAGTAATACACATCATCCTTGTCTTCACCAAAAAGATACTTAAGATTCAACTTGAAAAAAATGGTAACAATGACATGACTTGTATTATTGATGCAGATTCCTCTAGGAACTATAAGGATTAAATTAGTTTTTCCAAATTGATCATAGCATCCATGAACACTTTACTTTGTGTCTTCCAGTCATCACCCTTAAGGAATTTTATTGGTCCTTCATCTTCATCATCTTATTTATATCCCTTACCTATTTGAGGTGCTATTCTCTTATCCACTCTCTTTCCTTTATCTTTCTTAGCTTCTTGCTCATTCTACTTTTTAGCTTCATTTTCCTTTTCAGCTACATTTTTCTTCTCAACTTCCCTTCTCTTCTCAGCTTCCTTCCTCTAATATGTCACTTTCTTCTTATTGAACTTATCACTCCCATTCTTTCTAGTCCCAGAAGGTCCTTCTCCTTGATTGAACTTTGAGGATCCATCTACAGTATACTTCTTTACATGTGTCTTTCCACCACACATGTTGAGTCAAGAGTATATCAAATCATATTATTAAATCATATTTAAAAAAAAAATAATAATTTCCCTTGCTACCCAAAATTGGGAGAGTATAGATCAAGTCAAGATTCCTAGCAAGAGAGATAAAAGATGAGTCACTGTAATACATTCGAATGGGTAGTCTCATGGCATTACTTAGAAAAGATGAGATAAGGGGAAACTCTCTTGGGTTACAATGGAGAACCTTTAGCTCTAATTCTAGATCAACTAAGGCCAGGTAGATTGGAAATCTTAGCTATGGTTGTCAGACGAATAGGGGGTGATTAATAGTCAGATTCCTGAGCTTGGGCACCTCAATTTTCACCATTGTAGACTTTTAGGGTTTCTGAGGTTCATTTTAGATCTGAAATTTTAAATAATAACCATGTAGAGATCGTGTTCGTTTATGTAATACCAACTTTTACATAATTGTTCTTACCCCAATCATGATCTCAACCCCAATACCTAAATAGTTGTAGAGGTAATCAAGTGCTTGTCTCTAAGAGGCCCACAATCACACACATAACATACATGAAAAATGAAACAAATTTCTCTAAACAAAAAAGCTCTCCAAGGATTAACCAACCCAATTGATGTTTTAGTGAATGCATCTAATCTTTTATAAGAGTGGTTGAGTGTGGAAGCATATCCGCTCATATCATCATAGTCAAACGTGTTTGCCTAATAAGGGAAATTCATGACATGTGGTCAATACAAATGCATAGGTGTGATGTCGGTAAAGCATGTGAAATTTTGTAACAATAAATGACTCTTGGTATTTATAAAATAATCAAGGAATAAAATAATAAAAAACATTGAATTCTTTCATAAACCATAGTTTATATTATCTCATAATTCCATTATATGATCATTATAGCCATTATGTTCCTCTACCATTTAGGTTTGAGGATATAGGTTGAACCATGTCTTTAGCCAAGGGTGAGGGTCTTTTAACCTCCATATTGAGTTCATTTACTTCACCCCTAGGTGTGGATATTTTTGTGTTGATGTACATTAGGCCCTCAAATCACCTTAGTTGACCCATTCATCAAACTCTAGATACACCCAATGATGAGGTTCTTTTTGCATGTTGAACTATGATGTAGAAGTATAATGCATTTCTAGTTTATTCTATGTTCAAGATTCTCAAATTATATTTATAGTTGAAAAAATAGAACAACATATCATAGGAAGTCATTTATTTTAATCAAGTACTATGATACTCTAAGACAAGGAACTTATTCATAACCATACAATCAAACAATATCATATGTAAGTCAAAGAGGATAACAAACATACCTTGTATATTAGAGTAAAAGATGTTGGAAATCAAAATAGATTAGAGTCAAAGTACGTACACATGCATAATTATAGGAGTCGTCAACTAGGTATGCGTCGCAAGGACTAGGTTATGATTTTTAGCTATAATTATTGATCTTGGATGTGATATCTCATCCATGACCAAAATTCTATATCATCACATTTTCAAGACCAACATCATGTGCCAATATCATTTTCATTGTCAAGATGGAGGGATGGTCCACACCTAATCTGTAATGGGCATGTAATCCCTAAACCATCCTCAAAGGCGGTAACTTTTCAATAGAAGAAGTCCATGGGTCATAATCAAGGTGTGTACAATTTGTTAACATGGTTCTCAAGTTTAGAGAGAGGAAATTAAAAGATTTAAAAACCCTTATATTCATAAATCAAAGAATTGATGTTAGAACCCAACCTATTTTCATGATCATAATTATCAACTTAGGGTTATACATCATGATTAGGTTTTTGTTTCAAAAATAGTCGAAATTAGTCCACCGTGGGTTAGAGACTCAAAATTTATTATTAGATTTTAAGAAATAGGTTTTCATACACTAATCACCATTATAGAGACATATGTTGAGTTAGAGAGTCCAAAGATTGTAGTTTATAAATATTAGTGATATTGCAAGTGTACTAAAGATTTGAAACTATTTTCAAGTGATATATTATCATTTTCTAATCAAATGGACTATTGGATCATTCTTTTGGATAAATAAAATAAGAGCTATGATTTTTAGATTGATCAATTACTTGGAATATTTAGTAGAGCGAAGGAATTTGGTCTAGAAAAAAAGATAGGAAGAAAGATGTTGGTTGTAGGATCAGGATTAAAGGGTGACTAAACTGATGATATAACAACCTTTCGCAATCTTTCTCACCCTCCATCCTCGGCCCGACGAAGCTAAGACGTGGCTACACTTCAGCTGCACAAAAAGCAGGAAATGTGATAGAGAGTGAGAGATGGGGTGTAATATTTATTTTTGAAGGCACATCAAAGTGGGTAAAGGGGTTTATAGTACACTGAGCTTAGAATGGTGGTTTTGAGGTGCTACAATTAGGCAAGGGGTGGAGACAAATTTTGCATGGGGTCCATGGTTTGGATTGGGATAGTTAACGGGTGTATCTAACTTTAGAAGATGAGGGGAAGAGAAAGAGGTGAAAATAGAGGTCAAGGGAGGGTACAACCCGTTGAGTCAAGGCTAGCATTGGCTGGGAGGTTGCCCGACCTACCCGTATCCAACCTAAGGTAGGAGAAAACCTGAGTGCCGCTAGTTCAAGATCCAACATTTGTTGGGCTTGGGGTGCATGTGCGGTCCAATCCCTCTGGATAATAGTTCAAAGGAAAAAATCAACAGTTCAGAAGATGTCGCCAGATCCCAGATTGTGACACCAAAGAGATGAATGGGTAGAGAGAAAAATACAAAAACAAGGATTTTAGGGCTAAAAAGAGTATAAACTTATAAAATCATATAAAATATAGAAAACTTAGATTGGTCTTAAAGTTTGGCCATATCTCCTTCATAGTGGATAGAATAAGTGTGCCAAGTTCCAAAGAATGAAGATTAGAAAAAAATGAAATTAATCAAAGGATCCAAGAGTATATCAATCAAGGGTTTAAGTACATAGGTGTATTAAAAACATTCAAAATGTTGAATTGGATTTTTGAGGTCACCATAGAGTCATTAGATCAAGGAATTTGTTAAGAGTGGAAAATCAAGTAGATGAGGGGTAACATAATAACTAGATCATAATTGCAAAATGCATATTGTCACAAATATTCTACTTATTGATATCATAAACTAATTACCATACTACAAAAGATTCTTCAAGGATATATTTTGAAGAAACACCAAACAAACATAGTGGGGACTATTTTTGTAGTATGAACTACAACAATAATTATCAGTAAGAAAATTGTAGTTAAAGTTAGGATCATAGATATATTTCTTCCATGACAAATTGTAGTAGTAGAGTTAAAACAATGATTTATGTACTTGGGAGCCCACATTAGTATGATTCCTCACATTAGCCAATCACAAGAGTCTAGCTAACATTAGACCTTTGTCAATGACAATCCAGCTTGTTGAGAAAACTTATACAAGATATTTTAGGAGTTATTGAATAACTACAAGATATATAGAAGGACATTTGAAGCCATGTGATTTAGTAATAATGAATGTAAGAGAAGACCCTCATATTTCTACTATCTTTGTAAGATCCTTTCTAGATATAACAAGAGTGCCTATTATGTAGCTAAAGATATTATGTCAAAATTGACATAACTCTCACATCCTAAGATAAAATTTAATGAACAGGTATGTGTTGGAAAGGGAACTGAATTATATACACGAAAAAGATATTTGCAGACCACTTTCAAACTTATGACTAAATCGAAAATATGCTCGAAATCACTATTGTGGGAAACTGCAACAAAAAGAATGCAAATGGTCAACATAATTAAAAGCAGTCAACTATTTTCTCGATTGACCAGATCTGGAAATTATTCATCATCTGGCCAGGAGTCTTCTTGAGAGTCTTGTATATAGGTTTTCCACCCCTCCTTCCCCTATAAATGGAGGGGTACTCCAAAAAGAAAATATATTCTGATTTTGCACTCTTATTTTATATCAAGAAAGTTCTTTCATTCCTGTATTGTAACGTTCTTTGGTTTTGAATAAAGAAAAGGTGTATTTCAACATTGAGATTCTTGTTCTTCTTCTTTTCTATTCTTTATCATTCTTGGAGCAAGGTCTAAAGGGGATAGTCATTTATTTTCCCCTAGATAAGGATCTTCCTAAGGTATTCTACTTCTTCTAGTAGGCTATGGCTTACCCCCTTTCTTCCTTCATTTTCCCTTTATTTTCCTTGGCTAGTGAGTAGTTTTACTATCGAAGCGGGAGGATTAGCCCCTTAGCCATATTTTATATTAGATTGCAATTTTATTGATTACATCAGATAGATGTTTTTTATTTGAAAAATCGTTCATTTTAATGGAGTGATATCTCATTTTTAATGCATGTCAATCTTGGCAGATGCGACCATGGAAACTAAGATTTAGAATGACTAAACTAATCATATGAGGATTTGGATGAGACATCAAAAAAATCCCTGTTAGGAAGATGGACTAGGATCTATGAATTCCAGTACCAATGAGTTCATGTGGAGTTCGTCTTTTGTGAATCATTTATGAATGTTTTGCGTGCCTTCTTCTATCTTTCTTATTGTATGATCTCTTCGATCATGTTTCACATCGTCTATGGCCGTAAAACGCATACGCCTCCATATCTCTTTATTCTGATTCAATCTGGTTCTTTATTTCTTGAGTAGTTAATCTTTTATTACCGCACTTTTATTCATGTTCTTAGTTTTAAACAAACTTTCAAATATTAGAATTTAATTTTTCATTTTAGCATTCAGATTTGGATTTTAAATGATCATTCCTCTGTCCCTTAGATCAATACCTATCTATACTTAGTTGACTTATTGTTCGCAGCAAGTTGAAATCTGGTTTGAAGGCTAAACTCTAGGGCTTGTCCTAGTGATTCTCGCGTGTACAACGACATGCATCAATTTGGTGCCATTGTCAGGGATGACATATGTTGTTTTTTTAATTCAATTGCTTGCTTATCTTGTATAATGTTGTTCATATTTCCTTAACTTGTATAACTTGTAGAATTATTTTGTATTTTGTTCCATAACTTATTCTCTTAGATTTTTGTAATTTATTTTTCATGCCAAAATCCATTCTGGTAGTGTATCTCCTCCTTCTGTCAAGTTTCCATTCTACCAGTATTGCTTTCTAGTTTATTTTTATAATTTTTAGTTTTGTTCCATAGATTTGCAATTTTTTATTCACTTTGTGATTTCTAATTAACACCCTATATTGATTTAGTTCTTTCCATAATTTTAGTTTCTTCTATTATGTTTCACTCAAAAAATAAAAAATTCGGCCAATACATAATGGTTCATAATATTAATCGAATGGTTATTACAACCATGCATTACCACATTAGCCCAATGTGTTCTCAGATTATGGTAATATTTTTTATCCCAGGCTTCCTATCCTGGTGGGCATGATGTTAATTCTGACCCACACATTTTGGAGGGCCATTATCAAGAACCATTCTACTTTTATCCATATTCTAATGGGGCATATGATGAACAAAACTTTGGGGAATATGAGCTTATTTCTAAAACCCAATATAATCCTAAAAAAAGAGACTTAGGGCCCTACAAAAGATGGAAATAGAAGGACAAGTAAAACTAGAAACCAGCCAAGCCTTGCTAATTGCTTTGCTAGAATCCCAATCAAAGAATCCAGATTGTCAAAATGTGTCCCCTCATGTTATGGTGTCACCTTATGATGTTGAGTCTTCCTACCAAGGTGGATGTAATGAAAATTTGAATCCACCATCTCTTAAAGACTATTACAAGGAGTAATGCCACAATCAATATGAGGGGCACAAGGACCAAGATCATTTTGGGGATGGCCAAAATTTTATGGGGTATGAAGCCTATAATGAAACTCAGATTACTACTCAACAAGAGGAACATCTTAGAGCCCTATAGAGATTAGCATTATAGCAACAATATTCACTAGAAAGACGACAAGTCTTGTTAGCTGCCCTACTAGAATCTCAATGATAGAGACCCCCTGAGGAGTTAGAGCAACCCAAAATAGTTCTCCCCGACGATGAAGATGATGAACCCATTTTTTTCATATATGTCAAATCCTAAAGAAATAGCACAGACCATGGGATTGTATTCGTTATGCAATGAGGATGTTTGTATTTTGTCCCTTCCGCAAGAGGCTTTATTACTTGAGTATGAAAAGTCCAAGCATGAGAGTTATTCTATGGATCCAACAACTTTTCCTATCACCAACATAAATCCAGACATTACAATTGACCAATCTCCTATGGATAAATCCATTCTAGATAATGAGCACCCAATCCCCAATGATGAAATAAACCCTCCCATTTTGTCACAGACAACTCCAATTCCACACACACTTGAACTAGAAGGGGATACAACACCCTTGGAAGAAGTCCATATACCTCCTTCCATTGTTTTTAAGGAAGATGCCCCCATTTTCATCCCTTCTACACCCTTGGGGACTCCTTACATAGAAGAATTTGAGTTATATGCCATGTTAATAATGAAACCTACTAACCCAAGTGTTGATTTCATGATTTTTAAGGAGAATAAAAATATTTTATGATTTGTATCCTTTTATTCCTTCCATATCAGTACCAATTTTCCTATATGCAAATCAATATGACAGAGGGAAGCAAGAGCATGATCCTTCACCCGATTTTTCACATCCAGTACTTCACACATTATCCGTCAAACATTCTCCAATCTCCCCCAATCCACATCCATCTCCAATACTTCCTTTACTATTAAAGGAGGAATTGTGGATCATGGTGGAGGGACTGCTAGGTGAAAAGAAATATGAGTGTTTCATTGAGCTTCTACAAGCCCAAACTCATGGGTACACTATGATGCTCCAACAATCAAGGTCCCAGTCCTCATACATATCCCATTCCACTAGACATTTTTCAAGCTACCAAGTCCCCTTGGTTTCCTCACTCTTCTCTTCCCTCCATCATTGATTTAAGTTTTGTTGAGGATGAGCAAAATTTTAAGTCTAGGTAGGAGGTTGTTGGTAAGTACTCATTCTACCCACTCTATCTTAATTTTTTTTTGCAATTTTTATAATGTTTAGCTTCAATTCTTTCTATTTTTCTCATTTCGTTTTGGCCTTTATCTAGTTGGCCATGTTGAATATATTTGTATCATTGTACTCCTTCAAATTTAGTAAATTTCTTTGCAAAAACTTTTACACATTGCCATGATTAGAAACCACCATGTCACCTAGGACACCAAACCATCATCACTCCTTGGAAAAGTTGGCAAGTTGTATGAAATCGATCAAAATCAAACACAATATTTCTATATGTTTAACTAAGGATTAACTTGTCATAAATCTCATAAAATGTGATTGATAGGAAAAATATATCTAATGCAATGACACTCGCTAAAAAAAAGTAAGTTTACAAGTATAGCAACACTCTTCCCTCCTCTCTCAAAATAAAGCGAAGAATCACCTCCGGACAAGATCAAGTCTGGGGTGGCATGCTTTCCATATCAAATTTTCCATACCCCTCAAAAGGGGAATACCATCAAAAAATACCAAAGTGCACATGAAAAAAATTGTGACCAATTTACACACAAGACCATACAATATATCCCAAGTAGAATAGAGGAGGGATCATCTTCTTTCACACCCCCTCTTCATCATGCTCATGGGTAAGGAATAAAGTGATGTTACGAGGTGAGGATATACATGTTGCTAGTATAAATTGGATTTATTTATGATTTTATTTGCTTAAGGACAAACAAAGATTCTAAGTCTGGGGTATTTTGATAAATGTGTATTTATCCTTTTTATTTACATCTTTTAGATATCTTTCTAGGATTATTTTGTTATTTATCTTCTTAGTTTTATAACTAATTGTATTCATTTTGATTTTTTTATTTAGAGTTTTGACTATATTTCTTTAGTTTTTTGTAGAAAATTGGTTCAATCACTTCATGATTAATATCTCTTACAAGATATTTAGCACAATTTCCCAGTACCAAATTTAAATATATGCCCCACAACAAAATTGCTACAACTCTCGCATCCCAAGGAAGAAATTAATGAGAAAGTATGTGTTAGAAAGGGAATTGAATTATTTAAAGGGAAAATATGTTTGCATATAACTTTCTAACTTATGACTGACTCAAAAATGTGCTCAAAATCTCTATTTTTGAAATATGTAGAAAAAAGAATTCAAACGGTCAATATAATTAAAAGCAATCAATCTCTTTCTCTATTCACCAGAACTAGAAAGTTTTTAGCCACCGACTAGGAGTATTCAAGAGAGTCTTGTATCTAGGGATTCCACCCCTCTTTCCCCTATAAAAGGAGAGGGGACTCCACAAAGAAAAGACATTCTGATTTTACATTCTTATTTTATGGCAAGCAAGTTCTTTAATTCTTGTATGGTAATGTTTTTCAGTTTTCAATAAAGCAAAGTTTTATTTCAATATTGAGATTATTTTTCTTCTTCTTTTCTGTTCTTTATCATTCTTTTATCAAAGAACAATGGAGACATCCGTGTAATTGTCCCTAGATAAGGATCCTCCTAAGGGATTCTACTTCTTCTACTAGGCTATCACTTACCCTCTTTCTTCCTTTGTTCTACCTTTAATTTCCATGGCTAGCAAGCAATTTTCCTATCGAGGCGAGGGGAGTATCCCCTTAGCCATGTGGTAACTTAGATTGAATTTTTATTTATTAAATTAGATAGATGATTTTTTATTTGGAAAATTGTCAATTTTAACGAAGTGACCTCTCATTTTTATTGCATGTTAATCTTGGCAGATGGGACCATGTGTGACGTCTGTTGCCAAACATCCATTAAGATAAATGTGGAAGCGATCGTTAACAGCAGATTACTGAAAATCACTAAAAATTAAAACCATTTACAAACAGATCCATTCTCAGAAAGATTCTTTGAACAGGAACCACAGTATTATATTTACATACTTGTTCACAAGGTACATCCACTGTGCTATCTCTTCTCGAGGAATATATACATACATCATTGCTTTACTAAAAAGCACAAGTAACAAAATCCTCGAGGCATCATGCCAAAATCTCAGATCTATTATAAAAACACTATCACTGACTCCTAGGACCTGAGAGTAAAGAGACGACACATAGGACTAACTATACAAAACTAGACAGCCAGAATCTCCACCTGATGGGTCACTGCTATCCTTGTTGCTACTGCTGATGCTCTTCCCCTGTAGTTGGGTTTCCACCTTTTTTTCTGCATCTACCTAAAAATATTGGATGCCACGGGGGTGAGACAATTATAAAAATTGCCCCAGCGAGAGATGTAACTCTTCGCTGAAAAAATTATTATTGCAGTTTAATAGAAATAAACTGAGCAGTGGAATTAAAATAATCAACAGGAGATAATTCACTTATTTAAAGTACATTAGAGAAACATTCCCACTTGAGCTCATTAGCTATAACTTGATAAAGCAACATGTCTAATATTCAATAAATAATTATAGGACATGTATAACATTTATCCGTCTAGGATATGTTAAGCAAGATAATCATCAACCAGTGATTCTTGTATTTCAATCTTATGCAAATACACTACACAGCTGATTACATTTTTACAAACATACTTAAGCTCTGAGGAGATGAGTTATACCGCTCATACTTCAACTGACCATTGCTAAATCGAAATCGGTACCATACATAGGTCAATGGAAGAGTCAGATTCCCATGACCTCCCACATCCCGATCAGTGCGGGACCACAAGCAGGACTATGTCAACTGCTCAAATATAGCTTTCTAGTGTATACTGGAAACTTCACTATAGAGTTACAGTGTCAAATGCACTCTCATCGGCAATCGAGAGATTTAATATTTATCTCCATCGACCCGATATTGAATATCATTGGGAGATTAATGATATATCCATCCCAACTATCAGGATATTTGTGATACATCCATCCTGACACATGAAGGATTGGGAGGTTTAATGTTTACCTTCCATCAATCTATTCACCAGGACGTAAGGATATTTTCGCCCATTTACCCATGCATATTCAAAATATGTGAATTCCAAGAAATCCCATAGGAAAACCTATTTCACCATCACCAACTACTGACGATGATGGATCTATGGTCAGAGAACTACATGAACAGATTTCACTCTATTAATTAAGTACATTTTTATATTCTTTTAGCATCAGCCAAGTTCTTAAACATAACTTATTATAACAATGCTATAAAGAGACATGTACTATTTTCATCAATTACTTATCAGTCTTTAAAAGACATTGGGAACTCAGTCCCTCATTTCAATACTGGGAATTCTCATCCCTTCACAATCTCATTACCATAATCATATGGTTCCGGGTATTCAAACCCTTAGCTCGTCATTGAGCATTGTTACCACTTTTCCAGGTAACCATCACCTTCAAGTAATCTGACCAAGGTAAACATGGTACTTGCTATACAAGCATTACTCACGGCACTTGAGGCCCATTAACTCTCTTGTTACCTCTTATCAGTCAGCAAGGCATATTATTGCACACAAGGACCAATAAACAGTAACGAATAAAATATCATAACTCATACCTGGCTATGATCAACATTTTAGAATACATGCATGGTTAGTGCAGATGGTAACAGTAACTTCAATTATATATTAGAACCATGCAGAACAAATATGGATTCACTATTCAAGGGTAACACCACTATCCCCTTACTAGGATTAGGATTTCCCATTTCATGTCATTTGGGAACATTCATCCCATTACCCAGATCAAGGTTATGGTTTATCACCATATTGCCCAAGATTAGGGTTTCATAAAACATTACATAACATCACACTGGATTTGAGCTCCACATCACTTCAAACATCAGGGTTTCTCATAAGATCACCCTAGGTTAGGGTTTCATATAAATTTCACCCCAGAATAGGGTCTATATTCAATAACCCACAAATGGGTTTTACTATTCATCCCAATTAGGGTATCATATTCCATTACCCATTATTAGGGTTTACTATATTTTCACCCTGAATTAGGGTTACATCCTTACCCTGGATTAGGGTTAGGGTTCAATAATCTTGTCAATTAGGGTTTATGCTCATGGTTAGGGTTTTATGATCTCTATATTGAGGATCATACCCTTAATCACCACATGAATCATATTCATGTATGATTTCCTCTCTATCATCCTCTCAACTTGATTAGGTTATATCAACCCTTCGATCAAGTACATACAACTATGATAGGCATAGTGTACTAAGTTATTGTTTTTATAAACAATTAGGATTTACCCCTTTAGAGGTATTAATCAATTAGGTACTTTAGGGATTCAACCTTTGTACCAATCATTGATTGACATTACTATCAATCATTTGATCATTGCAACAATCATCACCTTCAATTTCCAAATGATTGAATCACAATTGACCTTTATTCGGTTTTGAGGTTTCATCACCAAACAGTTTTGAAATCGTTTGATTCCAAATGGTTTTGAAATCGTTTGACCCCAAACGGTTTCAAGACCAGTTGGACTCAAACAGTCTCAAGACCATTTGGGCCAAATCAGTCTCAAAACCATAAGGGTTCATTAGGTACATTCATCAATTGGTTGAACATGATTTGCTACATTGAAACCTTCAATCAATTGAGTTATTGAAGTTCAACAATTATTGGATCTTGGATCTCTAGCCCCAAAATCTCAACCATTGGATCATCAAACGGTTTTGAAACCATTTGATCCCAAATGGTCTCAAGACCATTTGGGCTCAAACGGTCTCAAGACCGTTTGACCCAAAAAGTCTTGAAATCGAATGGATTAATCTATGGAACCTCCATCAAATCGATTAGGGTTGTAATTGGTGGATTGCCCATACATTTAATCAATGAATTGGATCCATTGAATCATCATCCAAAAAGTACTGGGGTTCAGACCTCAAACGGTCAACCCATCCAAACGGTCAACACCCTCACGCGGTTTGGGACTCAAATCACCAAATGGTTTGCAAACCGTTTGGTCTCCAAACGGTTTTGAGAAACCGTTTGGACCAAAGGTCCAAAACCGTTTGCAACTCAAAATTATTGGAAAGTGTGCCTAAGATGATGTCATCATCATCAATCCTTAGTCCATCAAAAACTACTTCCATTATCATGGCGACTCCATCAATCAATCAAAGGAATTGCAAAAAGATCAATTGAACATAAAGGATTGAGAAATTATATTCAATAATAATGAATAGGGGTTCAAGTTATATAACCCACCTTCAATTGGGCTTCAAATCTTGGAGCTTCACGTCAAAAATGGTGGAAGAAGCTTTTGCAACTCCCCCAAGGCTCGTCCTCAAATTTTGGAGTGAGAGGATTGGCTAGGGTTGAAGATGGAGTGAAGAAAAGAAGAAATTATGCATTGATTTATGATTTCCACCATGAAATCAAGATGAAAGTAGGTCAAGAAGCTTACCAACAGGTTGGGGATCGTCCTCCTGGTTCTTCAAATCTTCCTTGGTCGTTTTTCAAGCAAAGGGTGGAAGTGAATTCGAAATTCCCCTTTTGCTCTATGGATAAATGAGCTTGTATGCACTTTTTATTAAAAATTCAATTAGGAGAGAGAAAGTAGGAATTATCTCTCCCTTATCCTTGCCACTTGCCCCATTCTATTACTTAGGGACTAGGCTATCCTATTTTCCTCTTATTCCTCTCAATTATCCACAATTTAAAGAAAAAGCAAACTAAGCACCTTAATCCATTTAATAGTAATATCCATAAGTGAGTGGATATTTCTTTTTCTTATAATAATGTGAGTGGGTTTTTCACCTCCTTGAGATATTTCGTGGCCCTTGCAAGGAAAAAAGACGTCCAAACATGTCTGAATTAAACCATTTCAATTTTGGTTGAAGGTCCTTCAATTATTTTATTTATTTTTGCATTAATTTGAATTAAGGTTTCCATTATGCTTAAATCTTGATTATTTTAATATCAAGATTCTCTCTCCTTCAAAGAGATACAAATGAGATGCCCCTCTCATTTTATTTGCTTCACATGATCCCAAGAAATAGTAGGGACCATTTTGAAGTGGTAATTTGCATATTGAACCCTAGGTTTTGGGAAAATTGCACATTACACCAAAACTAGGTTTTAATGCACAAACATTGCTTTATCAGCTCTTTCTTGGTATTCAGGCTATCACAAGCCATATCTCTGCATCATCTTCACTCTCATGATGCTTCAACACATGAGGAACATTTTAGCATGCAACATTTGCAAATTAACCCCTTAACTTGGGTAAATTGCACTTTAGTCCAAATCAAGCAAAACATTGTTTTCAATAATATTAAAAAAGGATTGAAATCGCAATATAAGTTCCTCTTGAGCCTTAATTACTTTTCAAAAGATAAGGGCAAGCATATAATCACTTTTATTAAACAAAACACCTAGGGTTAAAACATAACCCAGGTCAGGGATGTTACACCATGGAAACCAAGATTTAGAACGACTAAATCGAGCACATGGGGATTTAGAATAGACCTTATAAAATCCCTATTAGGATGACGGACTAGGATCCATGAACACCGTGATCACTTGGTTCACATAAATTTCATCTTTTGTGAATTATTTAGGGATGTTTTGCATGCCTTCTTCTATCTTTCTTATCGTATGATTTCTTTGATCTTGTTTCACATTGGCTATGGTGGTAAAACCCAAAAGCCTCAACATCTCTTTCTTTTGATACAATATATTTCTTTATTTCTTGAGTAGTTAATCTTTATTTCAACATTTTTATTCATGTTCTTAGTTTTAAATGAACTTTCTCAAATCAAAATTGACTTTCTCATTTTAGCATTCGAATTTGGATTTCAAATGCTCCTTTTGTCATCCCTTGGATCAATATCCATCTATACTTAGTTACTTATTATTCATAGCAAGTTGACAACCTGGTTAGAAGGTTAAACTCTAGGACTTATCCTAGAGATTGTTGTGTGTACAACGACCTGAATCATTACAATCTCCCCCAGTTATACTCTTGAAGTCCCCATCAAGGCTTAATTCCTCATAATATTTTTCCATTTTAGTGTAGACCCAGAATAGCCCATGGACACCTAGCTCCCAATCACGGCTACTAGTGTAAGGGTGGTTACATCACCATGGCCAGCCATTTCCAACATGCCTGGACCGCACGAGTCAAGATTAGCATGTCGCATGCCCATGTGTCCCCCACTTCCTAGAGGGATTATACCTTTGATACTATTTTTTAATGCTCATGACCTCTGCCTAAGGCTCTAGTATTAGCTCAAGAATGACGACTGACCCCACATACCACCACTTTCCTTGGTTGTGTGTTTTGTCATCACTCACACACAACTCGAGATCAACTTCCTAATAGGTCACCCATACTACTACTAATCTAAGTTGAGCACACTTAACTGGAGTTTTCAGTGATTGGTTTCCTAAAAATAGGTGCATCTTAGTGATATAGGTAGTCCAATTATTCCTTTTAATATCATTTTATTGGAGACCTCAACTCCTGGGACATTATAAACTCTTAGGACTTGTAGATGATAAATCAATTATTCTACCAATACACATGGTGTTTGAACCCTTTAATGAACCTAGAGAGGATATAATTGTTTACTTGTGTAGGGATGGTTCCACTCCACCTGATCGCAATCTAAAATTTCTCTCATATCGACTGATATATGCATACATGGATGATAATAAAGGATGTCTCTCATATTTAATGGCCAAGTCTTGATTAATAAGGAATCAAAACTCCTATTTGAATTAGACAAAAATCCCAAGGAAACTAGGTACTCAATTAAATATTTGAAAGGGATAAGTTCTTCCATATGCATGCATATAATTTCCACCATTGAAGAAGACAACTATTCCATAGAAAATGGATAAATATTAAATCCTAGATTCACAGAAGTATCATGAATGGAAGGAATTAGATTATTAGATGTTGAGATAAAAATATCCCATCTCGAAAAACACAAGGGGTATCCCAATACACCCCATCTCCAATATAGGAGGAACAATCATTGTCACTAATGAGGAAAGTATTCTCACATATGTATGATATATTACAGGAGGAAAGACGTGCATAAACTATCATAAACTCAACACTACAACAAAAAAAATCACATTTTCCTCTACCTTCATAGATCAAGTCTTGCAAAAAAAAATATCTACAGTTAGGGGTGCAATTAATGGACCAATGTGAAGGTGAAAAGACCCTTGCCGTTGGTTGTAGACAGGGTTCAATACCTATATCCTAAAGCAACATGGTAGAGGAAAATAATGGCCATTAAGATCATACATATGAAAAATGATATAAAATTCATTTTGTTTTCTTGAAGAATTTAATGTGTTTTAATTGTTTTGTTCCTCTCTTATTTTATGAATTCCAATTTTTGTTAATATTACAAAATTTCACATTCTTTACCAATAAGATACCCGACATTTGCACTGACCGCGTGTCATGAATTTCCACTATTCATCAAATGAGTTTGAATCATAGATATATGACCAAATCTGCTTCTTCACTCGACTACTCTAATGAAAAAGATTAGACATGTTCGCTAAACCAAAATTTCAGTTGGTTAGTCCTTGTTAACCTTTTAAGTTTAGATAAATTTATTTAATTTTCATGTATGTTGTGTTTGCGATTGTGGGCCTCCCAGATACATATGCTTCAATCCATTTATCAATATTCAGGTACCAAGATTGGGATCGAGGTAAGTAAAGTTTTATGACAATATCCATATGCAACTTCTTAGTGATACCATCATAACTTTGTAATGTTTTCTCATGCAATGATGTCTTAAGGGATTCAATTTTCTGAAAAGGAAGATTAGATCTTGGTACACTCCTATTTTGTTATTTTTTTGGTTGCATGATGGGTATTTGAGACGACATCTGTGGTAAGGGTGGTTTCATTCAATTATTACTCCAATTTTTCAATGATTATTGGTGGATTGGGATGTTGAGGTGTATATGAACATATTTATCAGCTTGAATGTCTTTACTTTAGTGTGCAAAGATATCCTTAAGTTTCTCATCAAACACTATTGTTCTTTGAGGTTAAATTTCTCATCAATTCATTGTTCAATAATGCTTGCTACCGATGACATCTGAATTTCAATCAAGGAATTTCATTTTAGGGCTTCACTCAGTTGTGCTTCAATCCAAAAGGACAAGACCTAATAATTTATCAATCCTTCAATAAAATCACACTCACCAAAATAGGAGCCGACAACATATCCTTTTCATGAACTTCTGGTGGAAGGGATTTATGATTGGTTGCTTTTGGAATATTTGCTGATGATTCTACTTGGGATTATAGAAAGTGTTGATAGCCAAAGATTCATCATATTCTTGCATATTCAATTGTATAAATATATGGTTGGGAAACGTGTGACAAATCTCCACAAACCCCACCGATTTGAATGGAATAAACTTGTTAAATTGGATTTTGAATGTTTATAATTTCAATTTTGAAGTCAAATTGTAATTAAGATAAACAAATAAATTTTTTTGCTAAGCTGATTGGTCATGCTTGATTGAGAATCAGATTATCATTTTTGATAGACATATGAAGCATCTTAATGAAAAAGATTGGATTCATACTATTCTAAAATTAATTTTGGGCCATCTTCTTCCACATCTTAGATGATTTTAACACATAAATCAAACTCAATCTTCATGAACAATTCTCCCATGGTTGCATTGAGGATTTTCTTCAGTTTTGGTCCCCTTGTGTACAAAATTATTGATTAATAACCAATATGGGAATCCATTATGGGAACAATCACATGGTTCAATTCAATATCTTTCGCAGGACTCTTTAAACTTTACGTTCATACCCTACTTGAAGTTATGCAATTCATGGCTACAATGAGCAGTTCGATCTTTGCTGTAAAATTTGGAAATAGAAGCATATACTATCTCTTCACATATATGAATGGTCTGTTTTCTATGGAGATATATAAATATTTGGTTTCCTTCTGGAGAAAAAAAAATTAACAAATGAATTTATATTGTATCTTGTTGGACAATACAATGTTCACATCATCACAATTTGTTTGAAAGTATGCAACTGAAGAATAGAATTCCTCTTATGTTTACGTCTGTATTGATGTGACAAAATTCAATGATCATATATTTTTTTAAAAGTGCATGTTTTCTACACCAAGAGGTTACATTAATACAAATGAATGTTGGGATTCCTTTTGGGCTAACCGGTCCATGTGACTTCGAGTTTCAAAATTTTCCTCTCAAGTTATCATATTGAGTTGTGATGCTTACTAGTTTTCTAACACTTTTCATTTCTGAAGGCAATGAGTAGCTTTTTGGTTTAATTCAAAATACGAGTTTGAAAATAGGATTGAAATAAACTATGCTAGTAGAGATTTGTGTTCACTTGGATCCCCCTTAAGGATGCCAAAAACTTAGCATGTTACTAAAACAACATGGGATCTAAGGATTGTATTTGATCATATTCAAGACTCTACTCTTTGTTTAAGGGAATGAAATTTTAAATATATAACTTATCAAACATTTCTTAGATTGCATACCTATGACTTCATTGTAGTAGAGTCATGATATTTCACATGAGCTAGGATTTGATCCACAAATTAAAAACCAATTATTATTATATCCTTCACATTAAAATATAATAGTCATTGGATTTTAAAACTAAGGTATAATGAAATAAAAAGATAAATATAAACTAGATAAATTTTATTATGATGATTAGAGAAAAACATTCAGATTGGGGTCATTCTCCACTTAATTAAGCTACTTCATTCATCTACATCTATCCCAAACATAGGATCAAATTACTGAGTCAAATGTCAATATTTCTATACCTTGGCTTATATTGTATTTGGGTAGTGCATGAAGATTTTCTAGGTAGAACCTCTCTCATGGATATTTGTCAATTCTTGTATGTTATGAATCAATAATAAAATGACTCAATCTGTCCCTCCTATTTAGGCATCAAGATAGATATTCTCTAACCAAAGTTCTACGGAGACCATCATAACAATCTAGAGAGACATTTGATCATAAAGAAAGTTTATAGGAGAAATGAGTATAAACATGTAGTAGGGCAAAGGGACATAAACCCCGATCTACAAATGAAACTAGTAGCTCATATCACTATCATATTTACAATACTCTAGGTTGAACTGACAAGTTCTATGTGTTACATGAGTACATACCTAATTAGCTCAAACACTGCCTTGTTTGTTGATACATTTATATACATGAATGTTCAGGAATGTATTACAAAATTAATTTGTTTGCCTTATTATATACTATGAAACATGTAGAAATAGAGTCAAGGTTTTGTTTGGTATCGTTGGCAAAGTATGAGGAAAGAAAGAATAAGGAATTGATAGTGACGAAGAATGAGATAGGAAAATGATTAAAAGTGATATTTTCTGCATATATTAATTGATAGAGAGGGGAAAATTTTGAAAAAAGTTTATTATGAGATATCAGAATAGAAGACAAAAAGGGAAAACTTTTGACTTATGATCTACTAACTAACATAGTAGATAAACTACAAATAAAAATATTTTAAATCAAGGACCTCAATACAAAGAGCAAAAAGTTTGTCTAAAAATTTTGTACTAAATATTAAATACTTAAAATAATCTATAATCATGAAGAAGAATTATAAATTTGTATTTGTTAATAATATATTGAAAATAAAAAAAATCTTCAATCAAAAACTTCGAATTTTAATAATATGATTTCTAGATATGTATACACGCATGTCTTATTTTACGAACAAGTATAATGTGTCATGAGGAAAGTAATTTTGTGGAAAAAATCTCTTCATGTTGGAATTTTTAGGAAACTATAAAAAACATGTTTATATACCTTTTAGTTCGTATAGCATGCAAAATGCATCAACTTTGGAAAATTATTGCAAAATACTTTTTTGTAGAAATTTTTTCCTCTGTTATGATAGCTTCAAAAATATTACTTATGTCCTCCTTTGTGGTCATAATTTCATCAGTTTATGGCAGCTTTCTTGTTGTACACTTCCTTGCAAAGAAATTAATGTGTTAGGACACTTGTTCTTGATAATAAATAGTTAAATGACATGGCGTTATACATTTTAAATGAATCCATCTCTTATATTGGAAGTTTTCTTAGTAGGAAACATATTTTGATGAATTTTATTACTTGGAGAAAGTTATTTAGTTTGATAAAATTATGTAATTTTTGAATGAAATGTATTTTCATAACAATGTATTTACTCATGGAACAATATTTATAATGACAAACAATTACTTGGTTGGAGAATAATTCAGGTGGGAATCACATTTTTGCATAATACATATTATTAGATGGATTCATTTTCTCAAAACATATTATATATGAAGAAACTCTATACAAGGAGGATACCATACATGTAGAGGGAAACTAATTCATCACAAGAAATATTTAATAAAGAAAATAAATAATTGGTAGGAGCCAATAATTTCTGAAAAATAAGTAAGTACTAAAAGAAAAATGAGAAAGAGAAAAATTTCCTTGCAAATTTTTTTGGCTCTGTAGAAAGGTATAATTTTTAGCAGAATGTTTCCAGAAAATAACAATATGGAAATAAGAAAATGTTGGAGAAATGTTTTGGATTGGCGTGATCTACCAAGTAGAGAAATAATATTTTTATAAGAAACCATTTCATAAAAAATTCTCTATTTTTTGGTGTAAAATTGGTGAAACCTCGTGTAGATTCTCTCCATAAAAGGTTTTTCATGCTTCTTAAACTTATTCATATAATAATGCTAAAAAAATCATGGTACACCCTCCCAATCATTCTTTATGTTCCAAAAGCATCTGAGCAACCTATTTGGAACTTGGGAAAATGAAGGATGGCCCTTTGAAAATAAATGTCTTCTTCGTGGCTTGTTTAAGTAGGAATATCATAAAAACTAGGAAATATGCATAGATAATGGAAGTCGGTTCATCACCTTATTTTTCAAGGAAAGTTATAGAAAAATACTTATTCTATACAAAAATTGAAAATACCAAAGATGATTCCACTTGAGGGAAAACAAAGAAAGAAAAGAATGGACTTGATACCGAGCAAGGAAATGATGATGTAGTAGAAGTGGTTTGAAGCCCTTCTCCAACTTACTAAATCATCTCTTCACCTGTCAAATTAAGTTTAAAAATTGTCTTCATCTGGTTTAATTTAAGGGTTAGAAACAAAACCAAGTGGTAATTTTTTGTATGTTGAATATATTAGGCTTTGGGACGATAGTTAAACTTTTTATTACTAGTCCTAAGAACATTAGTCAATTCAAGATCCTAATTACATCAGGATCTCCAACATGAGATTCATTCTTGGAAAATTGGATGAAATGAGGTTTTTGAGGTTATATAGAGCCAATCTAAGAAATATATAAGACAAATTGAGTGAATTAAGATAGGTTGAATGACAAGTACGACTGTTGAATTGGAAATCATAAAATGAATGAATTTCACATGAAATTATTGAGATAATTAATTAAGATTTGATAATGCAGAAATTTTAGAAACAATGTTCATGAAAATTCATTGCAATATTAACTACACAAGATTAAAATTAGTTTGTGTGATAATGATATCTAGTAATCATGATAGATTTGTGAGGAATCTTGACCAACATGGTTAGTTTAAATAGATATACATATTCTATGATTATGGAAAAGAGATTTTGCAAAAGATACAAATAAAAGTAGATAGGACATAGTTAGGGAAACTAGGCGAGTATATGGTCTGTTCATGGAAATAAGATCATATAATCCTAAGAAAAGAAGTTTGATACTTATATTATGATTCAGTAGTAAAAGAGACAACTATAAAAATGAGATTAAATATAAACTTGAATATAATGTTCAAGAAGTCGTTAGAATAAATTAAGCATGTTAGATAATTATAAATATCTACCCATTAGATAATAATTCAAAGAAATGTACTAGGCCTAAATTCCATGTATTCCACATTCCCATTCCATAGCCTTCTGACATGGTGGATAGTTTATTTTAGAGGTAAGGATACTACTTGAGGGAATAGGGTGAGAATATAGAAGAAAAAAATACATTTCTCTCTAGCATTATAATAGTCTAAAAGAGCAACGTTTCATATTGGATATGGGGTTTATATATGTGTGTTGTTTAGTGTGGGGGGTTCAAGATAGAAGATATAGAGCTTCACTACTAGGGACATTATAGAATCAATTCAGTAACAAGAATGTTAAAGCATTTTTTGTGTCCCACCCGTCTATTTGTATTTTTGTTCCTCCCTTTTGATTTTCATGACATGTTATTCCACAAGGGGATTCTTCACCCAACAAATAAGGAAGATTGGGTTCTCCACTAGTCCCATGAGTCTTTCCGTATAAGTTCTATGCAATGTGCATTTGAGACAACTTTATACCTAGTTGAATTAATGATCCAGGTCTCATAGACCCTACAGTGGGCATTATTTCAAAAACATATCAGTGTGGGAAACTAATGACCAATGTATATCCTGTTTTGGGTGTTCCCTTTGGTATTAAACATTAAGGGGGTTCACAGTCTTCAAGTTTCATTAGGATATTGTAGTATGTGATTGATTCTCAGTTCCTCTAGGTGGGATCTTGATTTGATGGGTACAAAATGAATGGGTTTTTCCTAGTGAAGGGTGCATATATGTGACTCCTAGGTTGTCCATATGAAGTTTAATTTCTCCTTTTTTATAAGGTGTGGCATGGATGATGTCATGTGGGATGTTGACATATTGTAATCTAGTTCACTAGACTCTATATGACATGTGACTAGGGCACTTTTCATATCCCTAGTGAGTAGCTTGGAGAAATTAAATCCTAAAGGGGTGTTAGTATATCTTGATTTTTAAGTGATTGTTTACTAGACATAAGGTAATATGGGTTGAATTTTTCTACAATATTCATCATATGTCAATGAACATAAAGGGACAATATCATTGTTGACTTATCTCTTAGGGAGTCACACTTGTAACATGAGGTTTTCCTCTACTCCATTTGCTACCATGTATATTGTTTGTAGGGTTGTATGTAAGAGTCTATTGTGGTTGATAATTTCGAAGGGGTGGATTTAGGTTTGTAAACCATGTAGGACGCAAAGATATAGACATGATCCTTCAATAGTAGGCACATAGTTGTTAATTGTGAACCCCATTGTACAATAAATATTCCTTGAATAACAACTGTCTATTATGGAAAAAGTTGTTTCAGATGATTTTGGTGTTCGAATGTGGGTGGAGTTTTTGTCTCAGTGGTGCTCCTTGATGGAGGCTTGATTTGTTTTCCCCATTAGTGCTTGATGTTGTTGAGTTGATATCATAGAGGTGGATGTCTCCATCCATACCCTTCAGGAGTAGGCCACCCAATGCATAGATTTCGTGGATGATGTATGTCCCCATATCTTATTTAATATGCTTCTATTATTGGCATTTTTATATCATAATGAAATATATCGTCATTTTGGAAGATGTTCATGCAAAACCTCTTATTTGTTGACATGCGGACCATGCTTGCTAGAATTGTGTAGTGTATTAATTGTGTTGATGTAGTAGAAGTAGTATTCGTCCCATTCTTCTTTAAGAATTTCATCCCATCAAAGAATGAAGAGATGTTCTATCTCAATTTATACTATGAGGACCACCTACATGTCATTTAAAGGAGAGTATGGTTGAGATCTTGTGGAAAATGTGATAGAAATCATACCATTTTATATTTGAATAAGCAATTTTTAAAATTTTTTTAACCAAATATTTATTTCTAGCTTAAACAAATCCATTCATTGATGATGTTTGGTGGTTTCAGATCCTTAAGGAACTCAAATAACCATTGAATGATTTGATGAATAATTATGTGCTATTGTTGGACATGATCTAATGCATTATGCGATGCCAGGTTATGATGTGGGTCCTGAGGAATTTTAAAATTGTTTTATTGAGTTGTTAGTGATGGAAAAAACTTCCATCTTTTCAATTTTTTTATTTTATTATCAATGAAATGAAACAAATCTGATTAGATACCTTTATGGATTGTTTTGACCATGTTGATTCCTCAAATGGAGAATTCGAATGACTGGCGTGTGAGAGAGTCTCCACTTATTACTTCTGATAACTAAAGCAACATCCAAATTCAAACACACCAAAAATATATCAAGGATACCATGTTTTTCATGTTGCAAATATGATATAATAGGTAATGCCAACTATAATAAAGAAGCAAAACTATAAAATTATTCTAATTAAAACATGGTTGCACATGCAAATGGGAGGAATAACATAAAATAATAGTACTACATAAACTATATAAAGGACTAATTACATTGTGAAACACTGACATATGAAGCCATCCATGAAGTCTACTACAACGTAGAAGGTTTCTCCATTCATTCCTAGGTGTATTTGAGGAACAACACCCATACTATAACATTCCTAAAAAATAAGAATGACTATAGAAAACTAGGTCTTTGATGTCATTTTTCAAAAACTAAAATACGCCGTTGCATAGTACTACAATTAAACACAACATATTCATTAACTTATCCTAAATAAACAAAAGAAGGGTAAAAACTACATAAAACTTGTAATTCATCTCTTTTCTTTCTTTAGTTCATAATAAAACATTTTATACAAGAACAAATCTCAAATCTAGAAATTAACAAGATCTAAGCTAAAATACTTTTCATCTCTCTTGTAAATGGACCTCATCACCACTTAAATGACTCTCTCATATTACCTCTCACATAAAAGAGACTAAGACAATTGAATAAAACTCATAAAAAATCTTGTAGTGGAGATTTTGATCATAATGAATTTTGCCAACACTATTATTATAAGGATCAATCATGAAGTTTCTTCTTTTACCAGTTTGTCCAAAGGAATAGAAAATATTATTTCCTAATTTCTAGCTTGAACTTGATTTTAGAAACCAATAATTGATTCCATGTCATATTTTTATTTTATCCAACTACGATTAGTGTGGTTGGATGTTGAATTTGTTTTTTTTCAGTCATCAGTCTTGTACATTCTCAGCCACTAACTTATGTCCCACATTACCCACTCCATGTAGTCATGGTCTTGGAACTTCTTAGGCTATCGTTTACCATTATAACCCAAGTTTTGGCCCATTAGGAATATCACAAGGAGGAGAACAAGTTGAAAAGGTATATTTATGTGCTTTATGTTGTATCTATTGATTTTGAAGAATCACTTTTGTGTAGATCTTATTCTCATATTCTAAGAGGCCCATCATTTGGGGTAGTGATTTTTATTTTGCACCCATGACTTGTGTTAAGGTTATCACCTCTACTAGGGGGATAGTACTTTCTTGCTCATATTTTTCTAGTTGCATGCCAGTTTTTCTCTGGTTGGAGGCCACGTGTCATGACCTCATCGAGAAACCTTATCATGTGTCCCACATGCATGGTTATGGTGGTAGAGAACCATTATATTTATAATTTAATTCATTCTATGGTTTGGGTTCTCTAGTCATTGTAACTAAATCTTCTGTTTTTAATAATAAAAGCTCTAAAAAACTAATATATCAAGATAATATCTAACCAAAAATAAAAGCCCTAATTTGTATCATTCTTTTAATCTTTCATTTGAAAAACTAAAATAATTAATAAAATTCTAAACATGTATTGTGTTTTAATTAACTCAAACCAATGATAACTAAGTCATATAACCTTTACTTTATCAACCTTAATTAGAAACTCCACATTAACTAAATGTCATGCCTTTACGTATAAAATCAATATGCCTAATATGATTCAACATTGATTCAACCTTGATTAATTTGAGTCCTTCTTGAAGAGTGGGACCTAAGGGGAGAAACTCTAAACAAACTAATAAATATGATGGAAAAGATGTTAGCTCATTGCTCAAGTATAATATCATAAATAGAGTCATTATATATCAACGAAAAATTTATCTATTTCAATATTATTCTCATTATAATGTATGCATTGGACCTCACCTCAAGGATGGTATTATAAGATAAAAGGGATACATAAAATTATACACAATACCAGTTGTAGATATCAACATGGCCGTCCAAAGAGATCCTCCAGTCTAAACTCCAACAAATGATCTTCATGAGTCATTCTCTCAAGTACCTACACCTAGGTGATTTGGAACAACATAGGAAAAGAAAAAAGTAAAGGTATGTGTCAGTAAACAATGAGTTCAAACATAATTAAATATTTAGGCATTTTAGATTGGTAGAGTATAATAAAAGGGGATTCTTGTTTAAGAGAGGTCCATAAGCAAGTAAGTACATTCAACAAAATTAAATTAGAGAATGATATAATAAACAGTAATGGACATCATAAAGTGCATCACCATTAACCAATTAAAAAATATAAAAAGTGGACATAGAGAAAGTAGACTAGAGATATCTAAAGTAGGAATAAGACATCAAGGATCATTGACCTAAAATAGGGATGGGTTGAATAGAACACCGTAGGTGGAACGTCATGCCCATGTATTTATTAAGGGTGGAATAATGCACCCCAGATAGTAAAGGACGTCCTTTTTTTTAAAAGATTGTGGTTATGAATAAGCATCAACATTAGTTAAACTTGTATAGATACACATGTAGAATATGAAGGCAAAATATATAAATAAGATCAATCAACATATTTGGAGGTGTTACAAATCCAATGTAAACATGAATGAGTACGGTTTCATGACATTTCAAAATGATTTCCATTAAAAGGGTTATGGAATTTCAACTAGAAATGGTAAGGTCAAGAGGTGATTAACTATGGAAAATATTATGTCAAAGTCAAAATTCCTAAATTTAAACAGAGACACATACCCGATCTTCATGACTAATGGTTAACTCAATAGTTATACTTGGTCCCTAAAGTCAAATATTCATCCTAGGAACACATAGTGTACGTCGGTCAAACCAAAGCAAACATGTTTATACATTCTTGTCCTACATTTTCATATTGTTCTATATCCTAATGACAATTACCTAGTGACATGTTAGTGTTTTCAATCATATTAAGTGACTGTATGATTAAATTTTAGTAAAAAATTAAAGTGTATCTAGGTTACATATTTTTGTGTCTAATAATATGCATTTTTTCAACATAGATATTGATATTTCATCATCTCTTCATGGTAACATATATTATTCTTAACATGATAATTAGCATGCATGTTGGTGTGTAAACACATTTCATATTCTAATTATTCAATATCCCATGAATACAAGTATGTTATATGATTCTTATTAGTGTCGTCAATATATATGTTATTACTATATATAAATGTAATAACCTAGAAACCATGATTATTGTCTAACATATTATATAATATACCACTACAATATTATATAAACTACATACTTCATTTATAGTTATATATATGTATAAATACACTTAGGTATTATGAATTTACCGATATATCATTTACTCAAGTTTAGAAACCCAAGATAATCATAAGACTTTTCACTTCCATTCATCTTGTTAATGAATTATACTGGAAAGAAGTATAGGAAAAGATTTCAAAATTGACTATTTATAAATAAATTTGTATTTATACTACTATGACAGAGATCATGAACTAGATTCTAGGTAGTATGATAATACTAAGTCTAAGATGCTACACCACCATTAGTATTATCAATTGTTATGCAATATTTTGACATATTATCATTAGATTTAACTGGGAAACAAAAGATGAGGTTGGAGACCTATAGGCCTAATTGGTTTACTATAGCATTTTGTGACCATCGAGTCTTGCAATTATAGTTATCCTCCTTCTAGTCTTCTTCCTCCTAAGAGTTAAACACAAAATATTGCCTAGGAATTAGTGGATCGAGGAGATGATAGCAGGTTGATTGACCTTATTATATAAACCAACAATGCCTAGTATCATGTCCAGTTTGTTGTGGTTTCAACAAGGAAACATGGATAACACTTTCCACTCCTAAGCCTTAGGAATATAGGGAATGTTTGAGGATGCAAGGGTGAGGTTGATTGTTCCAAAACCATCTGTTACCCAGATCCTAACTCCAAATGACTATAAAGTAAATGGCAATAGGACCTAGATGTACGTTCCTAGTATGGTATTATCAAAGCATGAATGTGGTAGCGCAAAGAATAGCATACATGAACAAATAAGAAGATACAAGAACTAACAATATATCAGTATTCCACAAGGTAAATTAAGAAACACACTTTTTTATAAGATTCTCATTTAAAAATTGAGGTACCAATCTACACAAGTCTATTCATGTATACTAGGGATCTTACAACAAGAACACCTGGCATAGAACACCAGGTGCATCAACTTCTAACCATTTATGAACCTATAAAATACTTGAAATAAGGCGGGTCAAGCACACAAGGTGCTCAGTACTTGGCTAAAAGATACATATACATAAGCTTTGCATAATTTGAAAAGATTTGCAGAAGTACTTATAAAAGAGAGAGCCCATATTTTATGTCATTTTACTCCAATTATACCATAAATATCATGTATCATAAGGCCTTTGATCAACTTCCCATTGGACGGATCCGTAAGGGTGATCAAGATTAGATAACCCTTTTATATGTGAGGGACCTCAATAACCAAAGTCATTGAGAAAAACCCTATTTCAACACTTGTATAATGGAGTTCTATATTATGTGTGCAAGTTATAAAACAACGAGATGAGACAAGCATCAAGTACATACTACAATAGTACATGGCAATATTTGAGCAAGTGAACAAGCATACTTATGTATCACATTTCAAGCAAGAAATCCATAGTCATAATTATTAAATCCCACACTTCATTCATAGACTTAACTTACCCTTGACCATATAGCCATTGAAACACATGATAAACAACAAGATTATGTACATGCATTAGACTCTCATCATTAACCCTAACTAGCTTCATTTTAGGGTTTTGGCCATGTTAGGTTCTTGGTTGGTCATTAGTGCAATTGATGATCTCTTACCTATATAGGGGCAAATAACAAGGTGGGGTTCAAGTTTCATGTCATTCCGAGGTTCTATTCACTTTCTAGGATAATTACAAGGTTCATGTCAATTATGTACAATTTAAGGTTCAAAAGACTCATAATAGAGTAATCAAGGTCATCATTCATCAAGTTTTGGGACTTAGATAAGATATGAGATCACATCAGCAAGATAAAGACACAAGAATCTTATTCAAATATAGGTGGATGTCCCCTAGAGTCTAGGCATCAAACAACCAACATTGATATCAGCATACCCACATACATTCAATACCCCATATATAAGGTATTTATGATTAGGGTATAACCTAAGTGGGACATACTCATCAAAGGGGTGAAGAAAAGATAAACAAAACTGATATATGAGTTTAGTACATGAGATTAAGACCTATATTGAGATGAGGGTACAAGTTGTACAATCAAGTTATATAGGTCATAATAAGTCTCAAAGGGGGTACATACATCATTATATCATGAATGGTATTGTCCTTAGCCATTTAGGTCATAACACATCATGGTTCTACTACTTTCAAAGATCCACTAGCGTTGGATGAATAAAATGGGTCAAGGACCTGATTTGTTCAAGGTTCAATAAACATTATCACAAAAGAGTCACATTCAAGCATCTCAAGCCCAATAGACACACATATAGCAAAAAGGGGAGTGTGGGTTGATATTAGAATAAGGTTATTGATATTTAAGATTTGGATGATTCAAGATGTCCATTAGAATCAAGATTTGCAATCTAGGGAAATATTCATCATAAATTCCAAAAGAAAGTTACTTTATACCATTAATGACATTCATGATAAATAGGGATTTTTGATAGTTCAAACATGTTCTAAGGACTTATAAGTTACTGATTTCAAAGAGTATAGATGCATCAAAGTTTCCAATATTTAGCATAGTCAAGAAATTATCATGGTCCAACAAGGTCCAAGTTTGTGTTTTTAGCTAATCAGGAGAACTAGGAGGAGATTTAGGGTCCGAAAGTTGGGCCATGTTGTAGGTCTCATCAAGAGGATATTTGATATATTGGTTCTCTTTATTTTGCCAAGGGGAAAGAGAGACATGCATATCATAAGGTTTACATCGAAACTATAGAGAAACAACTTTAGGTGTTACCTTTGATATCATCAAAATGATCTTAACCACTTACCTTTGATTGGGAGGCTTGTGTTGCACATTCACATTAAATACATGGGCCTTATGTTGGGTGTTTCTAGGCCACTCGTGGCTGCATCTAACAGCAACTGCACTGTTGAGGATTGATGGTCATCGCTAGTCTCCTGATCAGGGTGGATGGGCTGAGGTCCATGATCACTGATGACTGGTGAGAAACTGATAGAGAGAGAGAGGTACATGGTTGGAGGGATCTCAACCATTCACTATAGGGTTCATCATGCGGACTTGCTGATTAGATGGTGGCATCGTCGTCACCTTCACACTCTCAGGTACAAGCAGGGCATCCCGCCACGGTGGTTTCATGCTCACCAACACAAGGGCTGCTCCCAATCTAGGCCACGTAGAGGGCCTAGAACATACCGCCTGAATTTGCCTTAATGTGGAGGAGGTGATGGACTGCTCAAGCTTTGAGGTGCAGTGCCGAGGGCTAAAGCCCAAAAAATAACGCATGGCGGTGCTGCCAGTAGAAAGGGAAGGAGGTCAACATATGAGATCTCCACGGTGCACTAAGGGGTGAAAAAAAGGAAAAGCAGAGGGGAAGTGAATGGGATCAAGAGACAAACCCCTTGGGGGTATCAATTGTTCAATAGAGGCTCAAACAAATTGGATTGGTTGCCCAAAAGCACCTCTTCTAGAGTAGTAGGGTGCAGCGTGCAAACAAGGGAAGGAGATGACTTTGTAGCTCTTGGATCCCTAATCCCTAATCCAACGGATGAGATTAGATGTGGCTTAGGGTTTTTCCAACATGGGTGGTGGCTTCTATGCCGCACTCCCCTTATTGGGCCCACTAAGTCTCAAATTTGAGTTATATTCAATTAAATCACATGAATTCTACAATTCTTTAAAGTTTCATAATTTGGGCTCTGAAGGCCTGATTGAGGTGATTTTTGCATCTTTGGATTCATAATCTCCTACATCATATATAATAGGAAGACAAAAGGTCACAGTGATGATGTTCAATTTATATTTCAAGATGGTGACATGATAAATAATGTTAATTAGCCCAAAAGTGTAAAATAAAGTCACACATTTTGAAATTGATCTTTGTAGTAGACAAATCAGCATATCACAACTCTCCAGTTATGAAATTAACATCAAATTGAATAATATACCAATTGATGAGGGTGGGGAAAAGAAAAATATAGGAGAGAGAAAAGTCTAGGCTGTCAAATCCTCCCCTCCTTAATAGAAAAATTTCATCCTCAAAATCTATTGAGTCTAGGTATCCAACCATGGTTTTCAAGGCATTCCCGACAATGGGATGCACACTTATGTTATCATCCTCAAGGGTGTTCTCATCTTGATTATACACATATTCCTTAGTGTCCCATCATATTATGACATCGTCATGGCATTGGGGTTTTCCCATACCTTAGCATCCTTGCATTCGTGTTTTGATCATGTTCATACGATCACAATGTGTGATACCGAAAGTTATGTTCTTGATTTCTCAAAAGGATGTGTTCATCATCATTCTTTTCAAATGAGACAGTCATTGGACGTGCACTTCATCATTATACTAAGCTTCATACATGTTTTAGTTTTCTCAAATTATGCCACTCATCAATAATTATGTTCTTTATCTCTCATTGGGTTTGAAATTAAGTAATTTATTCATCATGTTATTTGATTTAAGATCCCAAGAGTATCATAATATGTGTCATTTTTCATTTGGGTATGAGATTAGGCATGTTACCCTAATTACTCAAGCTAATATATCTAGGCATTATCATATCAAGTTCATGATTCCAAATTACATCTTTCATGTATGGTATGATTTCATACTAGGTCTATATTATGAGAATGACTTATTGTGCATATGTCAAGTTTTAAACATAAGTGAGATTATTTTATTACATAATGGATTATTTGAGGAACAACAATATCATTGAGATTAAGGTTTTGTAATCATATCACTTGTATCTGAAAACAAACTCAAGCCACTCCAGGTATGACCTACCTATGTCCAACAAGACATGCTGACCACAACCATATACCCATAACAAACTTTTCTTTTTACCCAACTCTCAAGACATAAAGGTAATAACTAGAGTCCTTCACATACAACCACTAACCCGAGTATGAGGCTCATCATGGATATCACACATAATGTACATCATCTTAGTGTCTTGGGACATCTCCTTCACCTATATAGAATTCATCAAATTTTCAATTGCCTCTTTCTCTAGTGTTAGTTATTTTCATAGTAAATCTAGGGTTCAATATTTTCGAGGAAGCCACACACTAGGTAATTCAACTCATATATTTAGAAGTAGTATAGAGAGGGACTCATCTTCATGTATTTCATCTTGCATATTTCACAACATTTCACATATTTTAGAGTTTAGGTACTCCGACCTTCTCCCGTGGTGGATTGACTCATATCAAGGGGTCACCCTTTTCATATGGCCTATTCTAGAGGTTTCTTTTTAATGATATTGAGATCAAGGTTGGTCCCAAACCATATATCAAACATCATATTTCATCATATACAAGACTAGCATAAGCAAGCATGCCAACCCACAAGCTATGTTTAGCACACCAACCAAGTCATATGTAGCATACACGATGCTAGGTCTAGCTAGGGTTGCATGATCAAACTTATCTCATTTCGTCAAACATACTTGACCCTCTAAAAAAACTTGGGTCATATCTGCATCAATATCATTATCAACATTATCCACATAATCATCATCATCATCACATCATCATTATTATCATCATCATCATCATCGTCATCATCATTGTCATCATCGCCATCATCGTCATCGTCGTCATCATCATCATCATCATCAGCATCATCATCATCATCATCATCATCATCATCATCATCATCATCATCATCATCATCATCATCATCATCATCATCATCATCATCATCATCATCATCATCATCATCATCATCATCATCATCATCATCATCATCATCATCATCATCATCATCATCATCATCATCATCATCATCATCATCATCATCATCATCATCATCATCATCATCATCATCATCATCATCATCATCATCATCATCATCATCATCATCATCATCATCATCATCATCATCATCATCATCATCATCATCATCATCATAGGTTACCAAGGCTACTCACTAGCCTAACCTTTATCATGGCTTTAAACAACTCTAGAGATTACAACTATCATCTAAACTCTCTTATCTAGACTAATGTTACACCTCTTTCTCATAGAATACATGGACACTCATTGCCTTTCTATGTATGGTAACATTTTTCATATGTACATATACTAATACTTGAAATAGGTTTTCTACAGCATTGAAACAGGTGATAAAAACCACCATACTCCATTTGAACAAAAAAAACCAAAATGAGTTACCACACTCATTGGGCACCCTAGTACCATGACACCTATAGAACTAGAAAGAAGATGGTGTACACCTATGTATCTACCCTAAACACATTCCGCAAATATATGTCTAGGGATGTAATAAGGTCTCCCTTTTCTCGCCCTCATGCACCTACAACCCATACTATAGGACAGAAGGAGGAGAAAAGAAAGATTCTAGGGGTTACACATGTATACACCTAGTTCTAGAACATCTAGGTTCTAACCTAGAGACTACGTCAACTTAAGTTCACAAAAGACATGTCGTTATGTTTCTAGGGTTGAGATTTAAGGTGAGTTTAGTTTATGTTTCATGTGAGTCATGTTTGGTGTAGTTGTTTTTCATGCTCTGATACCATCTATTGCGGAACCATTTGTTTTCCAAATCTTAACTCAAAATGACTATAAAGTCAATGACAATATGACCTAGGCGTCCGTCCCTAGCATGGTATTATCAAAGCATGAATGTGGAAACATAAAGCTTGGTATACATGAACAAATAACAACATACAAGCACCAACAATATCTCAATGTTCTACAAGGTATAATAAGAAACATGCTTTATTACAAGATTCTCATTTACAAATTGAGGTACAAATCTACACAAGTCTATTCATGTATACTAGGGATCTTACAACAAGAACACCTGACATAGCTCACCAAGCCCATCAACTTCTAGCCATCTTTGAACCTATAAAATAGGTGAAACAAGGCAGGTCAAACACACAAGGTGCTGAGTACAGGGCTAAAAGATACATTTACATAAGATTTGCATAATTTGAAAAGATTTGCAGAAGTAAACAAGCAAGAATAAACATGTTAAGTACTTAGCAAAGTGAGAGCCCATATTTTATATGATTTATTCCAATTATACCATCAATATCATGTATCATAAGGCCTTTGATCAACTTCCCACTGGAAGGATCCATAAGGGTCCTAAAGATTAGCTATCCCTTTTATATGCGTGGGACTTCAATAGACAAAGTCATTGAGGAAAACCCTATTTCATCACTTGTATAATGAAATTGTATATTATGTGTTCTAGTTATAAAACAACGAGACGAGACAAGAATCGAGTACATACTAGAATACTACATGGCAATATTTGAGGAACTAAATAAGCATACATATGCATCACATTTCAAGAAAGAAATCCATAGTAATATAGTTATTAAATTCCATACCCAATTTAGAGATTTATTACTTATCCTTGACCATCTAGCCATAAGCAACCTCTGAATAACAACACGATTACATACATGCATTATACTCTCATCATTAACCCTAACTAGATTCGTTTTAGGGTTTTTTGGCCAAGTTAGATTCCAGGTTGGTCATTAGTGCATTTGATGATCTCTTACTGATCTAAGGACCATTAACAAGGTGGGGTTCAAGTTTCATGTCATTCTAAGGTTCTATTCACTTTCTAGGATAATTACAAGGTTCATGTCACTTATATACAATTTAAGGTTCAAAAGACTCATAATAGAGTAACCAAGGTCATGATTCATCTAGTTTTGGGACTTAGACAAGATATGAGATTGCATCAGAAATATAAGGACACAAGAAGCTTATTCAAATATAATTGGATGTCCCCCAAAGTTTAATCATCAAACAACCAACATTGATATCAACATACCCACATACATTCAATACCTCACATATAGGGATTTTATGATTAGGGTCCAACATATTACCTAAGTGGGACATCCCCATCAAGGGGTTAAGATAAGATAAAAAAAATTGATATACAAGTTTAGGACATTAGATTAAGACTATATTGAGACGAGGGAACAAGTTGTACAATCAAGTCATATAGGTCTCAAAAGGTGGTACATATATCATTATATCAAGAATGGGATTGGCCTTAGCCATTTAGGTCATAACACATCATGGTTCAACTACTTTCAAATATCCACAAGGGTTGGATGCATCAAATGGGACATCAATTGTTCAAGGTTCAACAAACATCATCACAAAAGAGTCACATTCAAGCATCTCAAGCCCTATAGACACACACATAGAAAAAAGGGAGTGTGGGCCAATATTAGAGTCATCTAGGAGCATAAGGTTACTGATCTTCAAGATTTGGATCATTCTAGATGTCCATTAGAATCAAAATTAGCAATCTAGGGCAAGGTTCATCACGAAATTCCAAAAGCATGTCACTTTATACCATTAATGATATTCATGATAAATAGGGATGTTTTGTGGTTCAAACATGTTCTATGGACTTATAAGTTGCTGATTTCACATTCCAGAGAGTATAGATGCATCAAAGTTTCCAATATTTAGCAAAGTGAAGAAGTTATCATGGTCAAACAAGGTCAAGTTTGTGTTTTTAACCAATCAGGAGAACTAGGAGGAGATTTACGGTCTTCAAGTTTGCTCGTGTTGTAGGTCTCATCGATAGGATCAATTTATATATTGGTTCACTAAATTTGTACAAGGGATAAGAGAGATCCATTTTAGAATTTTTACATCGAAACTGTAGAGAAACAACTTTAGGCATTACATTTAGTATCATCAAAATGATCTCAAGCACTTATCTTTGATCGGGCAACTTGTGTTGTGTGCCTACATTAACTGCCTTGGCCTTATGCTCAGCATTTCTGGGCCACTTGTGGCCGCATTTGACTACAGTCGCACAGTTGACGATCGTTGGTCGCCACTTGTCTACCGATCAGGGCAGATGGGCTGAGGTCCACGATCACTGGAAACTAGTGAGCAACTGAGATAGAAAGGTAGTGAGGTACATGGTTGGAGGGATCTCAGCCGTTCACTGCTAGGTTCATCATGTAGCCTTGCTGATCGAATGATCATGTCATCGTCACCTTCACACCCTCAGTATGAGTACGACATTGCACCACGGCGGTGTCATGCTCGCCGAAGCGAGGGCCACTCCCAATCTAGGTCACATAGAGGTTCGGGAGTATACTTCCCAACTCACCTCGGTGCGGTGGAGGTGATGGATCACTTGATGTTTGCAGTGTGGTGCCGAGGGTAAATTCCCCAAAAATGGTGCACGATGGCACTGCCAGGAAAAAGGGAAGAAGAAGGTCAGTGGATGAGAACTCCACGGTGCACCAAGGAGTGAAAATAAAGAAAAAATTGAGGGGAAGTAAATGGGATTTAGATACGAAACCCGTTGGGGGTGTTAATTGTTCAATAGAGGCTCAAACAAAGCAGATTGGTTGCCCAAAAGTACCTCTGCTACAATAGCAAGGCGAAACATACAAACAAGAGAAGGAGATGACTTTGTAGCCCTCGGATCCCTGATCCCTAATCCAATTGATGTCATTAGACTTCCTTAGGGTTTGTCCAACATGGATGGAGGTTGTTGGGCCGCGTGCCCCTTATTGGGCCCACTAAGGATCAAATTTTTGTTATATTCAATTAAATCACATGTAATTTGACCAATCTTTAAAGGTTCATAACTTGGGCTCTGAAGGTCCGATTGAGATGATTAATGCATATTTGGATTCATAATTGAGAGATCTCCAACATGATATGCACTAGGAAGCAAAAGATCATAGTGCTTATGTTCAATTAATATTGCAAGATGGCGACATGATAAGGAATGGTATTTAGTTCAAAAGTGCAAAATATAGTCACACATTGTGAATTGGATCGTTGTAGTGGCCAGATCAGAATATCAAGACCCTCAAGTTATTAAATTAACATTAAATTGATTAATAGATCAGTTGATGATGGGGAAAAGAACAAGATAGGAGAGAGAAAATTCTAGGTTATCACACTGATCTTGGTAGTAGCATTGTATGTATATGCACTTTTGCATAGCAGGTTGGAGGTTTAACAAGCACTAGTATGTATGAAATATTTGTGTTTACTTATTGTTTAAGGTTATGTGGGTTTAATGGGTGCATTATTGTAGAAAATAGAGGTGTACATCGGCTACAAAAGTTCTTCAAGAGGATTGGTGATCTCTGATGTTGATCAGACAATGCTCAAATCTACCTACTGTTGCCTTGAGATATTTGGTGCTACTTGGTGCAAGGAGATAATGGTGTAAAGGAGGTTGAAACTATGGGATCTAGGTGTGGGAAGATGTATAGAAGGTGAAGGTAATGACTGGTGGGAATGTGAGACTAAAGAAGAGGCAAATACACTTGTCATGGATAACTTTTATGGAGGTGGTGTTTTCCTATCAACAATGGAGTTATGACTGGTGAAGTAGGTGGTCGAGGGGTAGAAGCATGATTCTAATATATTAGGTAGGCATAGGTGACAAGAATTGGAGGAGAAGAGATGGGTGGTGTCTAGGTCATGGAAAGGAGACGCGGTGGAAGGGAGGATTCTAAAGGTGGATGTGTTGTTCTCTATAAATCTATTGACCATAGTGACAAGAGGAGAAGACTAAAATTAGAGCTCGTGGTGATTTGGAGAAACATGAGAGCATAGACGAGAAGAAAAATGGAAGTAAAGTGGAAGGGTATATGAAAAGAGGAGGACAAGGAAGATAACAAGTGTAAGAGGAAAGAAAAGAAGAGAAGGTATAACGACTAATGCCAACTATTTTGGATGCCACACCCACCATGAGGAACACATGAATGAAGGGTCTCTGGAGGGGTTGAAGATGTTAGAGGTAAATGAAATACTAACCTAGGTTATAAATGTAATATCAATTGCATTGATATGTAATAAAGTTTGTGAATTCAATTAATTAAAATAAGGGGGTAAACAATACCCCATTGGGGGGTGAGGGAGCAGCCCAACAGTGCGACTAGGCAATCCCCAATGAAGGGACTTGGGTTTGACTCAGGTTGTTTCCCTCGAGGTGCAACAAGGCCCCACATTACTGAGCACTCTGCGGTTCCCCAAATTACGTGGCTGGTTTCAGAGTTTAATCTTGGCTGCGTCGGGACCAATTATGGCCTTGCTCGGGAGGGGTTCCTCATCATAAAAAAATGCCCCATTGACTTGATATTTGATGAATATGTTGTACAAGATGTGAGAAACAAATTTTTTATGTCAGTTTCACCTTAGAAAAACTTTGATATTGTACTCAATAAATATATTTTGTACATTTCTTACTCAAGATGTTACATTAGATCATATTCACTAAGTTCCTTTCATCAACTTGCCTTAGAATGATTCTAGATTCCCAAATTAGGCTCAAAACTAAATTGGAAAATTTGAATATTTACCCCCAATTATAAACATAGTTGATTAGTTTATCCTTAACCCAATATAAAATATTATTTGTTAAAAATATATTTTCTTGGATCCAATTACTACAATTCATATGAATTAAGGAATAGAGATCTATACTAACATAATCACAAATGCATAACCAACTGGGGAATATATGACTATTTACTTGGATTCAGGTATGTCACAGCACCTCACCCTTTTAAAAAAAATTGACACCAAAATCTTCCCATTCAAATCCTAGTCACCAATACAACAAACATCAACCAGAGTACATTTTTGTACTAAATTATTTTTCCTACTTAAATATCCCCTACATATTATCCTCCAGTTGGGTTCGTTCAACCTAGAAGACTACTTATATGGATGAGTACAACTTTTGTACCACTTAATTTTATGTCATCAAATTCATGTTCGTTGTATGCGTCTTAGCAAGTTTAATTATCCTTAATAGGAAGTATTATACTTGTATGAAAATTCCCAAGGTTTACTTAGTGTGTTCACTGTTAAGTTCACACAATCGGAAAGTCAAATTACTCTTCTATACTACTATGGTACAAGACTACACCCCTTAAGGAATTAGCCTATAACCCAACTAAACACTAGAGAGAAAGTTTTTGGTAGCTCTAGTAAGTCATAGCTATCTTAAAATTCTTCTTGCTCATCTATTAAAACGTAGGTCTAGGGATTCAACGTTCACATAACCATAAAAAGGTTCCTTCTCTATAGGGTTTCTCTAATGTTCTCATTTCTTCCCATTGTGTCTTGGTTTTAAAAACCATCAATAAAGATACAAATATTTTTTTGTGTACATATATCATTATAATGGAAAATAAGTTTGTTAAAGGAACTTTTATATGCAAATCTAAAATTGGTGCCAAAATCAATGCATAATCAAGTCATGAATTTAACACCCTCAAAGGTTGTCGTGTACTTCCACCAAGATGGTATACTATTCCAAGCATATAGAAGGGTATATAAAATCATCTATAATCTACAATGTAGGGGATAGAGTTGGAGTTTACTTATTACCCAAACTTCCACCTTGTCATTATTGGTCACTTTATAAAGTATTTACATTTTACCTTAATCATACTCTATCTTATAAGGGCACATAACCACATTACAAGAGATGGAGGTGAGTTCTCTGGTGACGTACATGATCTAGGATGAGATTAGGGGTTTCTAGACCAAGGTAACTATATGGACCCCAACAGTGAGTCTCATTAGGTAATTGTATATCCATATGTTCTAAAGAAATTATTTGGGTATCCCACATGCATAGAGGACAACGGCTGATTATGGTTTTTACGAATAGGGTATCATGACCACTGAAGTGGTTTGAGGAGTTGTAATGACCAAATTATAGAAGTGAAAATCATCGTTGGTAAAATGACATAAGAAAGGTGAATCGACATCCAATGTAGGGTCACCTAACCTCCTTATTGAGGCATATCTATACGAGCAATTAAGGATACCTTGAAAAAGTCACATTCACAAACTACACTAAATCTAATATCATATTGTAAAGAGTGGGACCTGAGAGGGGATCCTCTCCATACTTATTGAGGAAGAAACCCATTAATCCAAACACACTAAGAAGTGTGATGGAAAAAATGTGAATTAATTGCTCAAGTATGATATAATAAAAAAATCTTTGTATAATTGTAGTAGATGTTTACTATTACAACATTATTCTCATTATATTGTATACATTGTCCCTCACTTCAAGGATGATATTACAAGATAAAAGTACTACATATAATTGTGTACAAGACCAAATGTAGAGAGTAACCTCACCATCCGAATCTATCATCAACTATTAACTCATTAAAATGGTCTTCATTGGTTAAGTATCTATAATTGGGTGGTTTGAGAACAACACCCACAAAGAGATAAATAAAGGTATCGATTAGTACTGAGTATGTACATGATAAAATATTTAGGCATTTTTAATTAGAAGAGTGTCGAGATTTCCCTTTCAAGGGGGGTTATAAGCAAGAAGGTATGTTAAATGAAACTGAATAATAGAATGAGTCATTAAAGAGTAATAGGATAGTAGACAATTGTTATAATTTCAAAATCTAGAATTAATCTGAAACCCAACCCATGGTGGTGAGAAGATAAGGAGATGGCGGCTGCCGTGGCCATAGAGGCTACAACAGTTGAAGAAGAAGCCTTCATTAGGAACCACATCAGCCCGGGACCATAGGGGGAGGTTCGTCACAATCAGATCCAAAACAATGATGCTACAACTCCATAGATCCAGGAGATTCACATCATGAACTCGCACATGGAATCATCTGGAAACAATCAAGATTCTCAACCAAGACCATGTTATGTCTTGACCACTTTGAGAGAGGGCCCTTGTATACCATAGGTAATCAAGAAATTCTCACTAGATACCCAAAAGGCTGAGGACATCCAAATTGACAATAGAGGAAACCTACCGACCATCACTGTTCATCCTTCCAGAACACAACCTCTCCTCAAACCCTGGAGGTTTGCGGTTGGGGTCAAGTTGATTGGGTCCGACATTGGCTTCCAAGCCCTTGTGAATAGGCTCCAAATCATATGGACTCTGATGGACATCTTCTGTGCCGTTGATCTGGACCTCATATATTATATCATCCAATTAGCCAACCAACATGACTTCAAGAGGGCGATGACCGGCGGGCCGTGGACTATCTTTGGGAAATACCTCTCCATTCAATCCTGGTCCCCATACTTCACCCATCAGACTCCCAGGAAGCTCATGGTCTGAACTAGAATATGAGAACTTCTAATTTTCCTCTACCAAAATCAATTGTTGGATAGCATCAATAACTTGGTAGGGAAGACTATCAAGATTTATGATACAACCTCAAGAGGAAACCATAGGAAGTTTGTGAAGATTGATGTTGAAGTCGACACATACAAACCAATCTATGTGCAATAATTTTGAATGGAGCATAATACCCATCGAATATGTGAACATGTCGGTGATCTGCATGCGATGTGGAAGGGTGGGGGCATGTTGAAGAAGAATGCTCCCACATACCATCATTAGCAGCCACTAGCCCATCGACTTCAACTCTCCCCTTGATTTCCCATTCTCTATACTCTCCTACTATTTATGCTAAGAAGCTAGAGAGGAGGCCATTGTCAAAGAAGAATGGGGCACCCGAAAAGGCTCACACCAACCAAACGCCTCCCAAACATCCATGAGGAGATCAGACCCATGTTAAGACTGAGACCAATGAAACACCATCTACTGAGGATGATGGATTTTAGGTGGTCTGAAATTGAAAAAAAAAAGAAAAAAGGTTCGGAAACTGCTCCTGTGAACCCTAATAAGACAAACCATCTCAGCACAATGGCACAACCAAAGAAGATAGAAGTCACTACCCAAGACACCACAGTCATTCTTGTGGATGACGAATTGTGTGAAGGGAGGGAAAGGGAAGGCATTTTCTAGTTCTCCAGTTCCTAGGGTATGGGAGATTAAATATTGACGACTCCTGGTTTCAACTGGGGTGACACCAGCCAAGTAATGGAGGTGTCATGTTGAGGAATCAGAGAGTGATCTACAAACCTCTATATACAAGGCCCAACAGAGAAAGGAAAAAGGGAAAACTCACCCAGATGTTGAGAAGCTCCAACAACACACAAGAGGCCTAGAGAATTTTGAACTTCTCTAAACAAGACCAAGGTATGGATGAGACCAATGAGACAGTAGACGTCCAGAGTGTAGGGCTATACACCACCATCTAATTATTTCCCTACATCGCCTCCAACAAATTTCCAAATGTTAAACCTCATCTTCTCGAAAGTCCAAAGAGCCAAATCTAAGGATAAAATTCAACTTCTTAAAGAAGTTAAGGTTAGGTACAAACTTCACTTGGTTGCCCTGGTGGAGACTCGCCGTAGTGGTATCACTGCCATGAATGTCATCAAACAACTTAACTACCCATGGTTTCATAGAGTCGATGCCCTTAGATTCTCAGGGGGTATATGGATGCTATGGGATCCTAGGGTTTGTGAGTAAGATATCCTTGCTAACTGTAGGTCATCACCAATGCTCAATGGCTCTCTGTTGATGGTGGATTCCAGGTCTCAGTCCTCCTAAGATTGTACTCAGATCACAACCCAATCTTGATATTGGGGAACCCCCCCAATTAGCACACTTATGTTCTTTTTCACACCAAGACCAGTTGGCACCTCACCCTTCAGTTTAAAGATCAACTTTTGCCTTCCTGGGACAGAACTTCCCCCTTTGATGAAGCCTTATAGGGCTTTATGTCTGTCGCTATCTCATCAGACTCCAAACATACAAAGGCAAATCGAAAGAATAAATCAACAACATATAAATGCCTTGATAGATGCCAAGTACGCTCTAACCTCAATCCCACACCTTCAAACAAGCTTCTTTCTATTGAGCTTCAAGAACAATACCACTAAATCCTTCTAAAGGAGTTGGATTGGCAACAAAAAAGCCAATACCAATTGATTGAGACATGGCGATTGTAATACGAAGTACTTTCAATCCTATGTGAAGACACAACACCATGTGAACAAGATCACAAGAATTAGAAATGATGATGGTGATTGGGTGATGGATAAGGTGGATATCCAAACTTTGATCCATGCCTACTTCAAGAACCTGATGATGAGGCATGCTATTCAACTTTTAATAGCCCACACCATTTCCTACTAGATTGGTGTGTTCCCTGGTTTAGGCCAAGAAGCTTGTAATTTCATCAATTGCACCCTAAGACCTACAATAATTCAAGACATCATCCTAAAGATGGCACCCAACAAGGCCCCAAGCCCCGATACTGTCCTCACAAAATTCATATAGTCCCACTGGCCTCATGTGAGGAACTCATTGATTCTGACATTTCAATGAGCCTTTAATATAGGTACCATCCATCCAAATCTTTTTGCATCACATGTGGTGCTTATACCCAAGGTTCATAAACCACAACACTATTCCATCCTCAAACTAATTTCACTGAACAACTCTTATTTCAAGTTAATTTCTAAGATCATCGTAGAAAGGCTCAAGCCCCACCTGACATCATGGATCGCTGACACCCAATTCAACTTCCACCCAAGACGACACATTAAAAACAACATTATTTTGGTACAATAAGTCATACACTCTATGAAGAACAAAAATTCAGGGAAGAACTGGGTCAACATAAAGCTAGACCTATCTAAAGCCTCCAACAGGATGCACTGGCCTTTCATCCACGACACCCTTCAAATGGTTTGCATACCAACAAATGTTATCACCTTGATAATGAAGATCATTAGTAGCAGTACTGCCTCTCTTCTCTGAGAAGCTTCTCCCTTGCACCCCCCCCCTTTAACATTACCCAAGACATATGCTAAGGTGATCCCATAAGCCCCTATCTCTTTGTTCTGTGCTTAGAATGTCTAAGTCAATCCATCATGAATGTAGTCCACTTAGGGCACTAGAAGCCCATTGTCCTTGCCAGAGGAGGTACCCCTCTCTCCCATGTCTTCTTTGCAGATGACATCATGCTAATGGATGAAGCTATAATAGAACAAGCATCAATTATTTCAAAAATTTAGAGGATTTCTCTTCAGTATCAGGGCAAATGGTCTCCAAGGAGAAGTCCCATTGCTTCTTATCAAAGAATAACCAAGCCAAGCATCAATCTAGAGTTCTATGTGGTGATCGAATTCCCTAAAATGAACAATCTGGAGTGCTACCTTGACGTTCATGTGCTACATCACTTCCTTAACAAGGACACCCACTCAACCATCATCACCTCTCTTTAGGAGCAGATGATGAGTTGGACTATCTTCCCATTGTCTCTAGCTGGACATATTACCCTTACTAAATCTACCTTGAAGGTGATCCTATCTTATTCTATGCAAACAATTCAACTATCTCCCTACATGTGCGACAACATCAGCAAACACATAGAGGATTTTATTTGGTCTAGAGATCGGGAGAAGCACAAGCTATCTCTGGTGTTGGAAAAAGATTACAATTGATAAGATTAATGGTGGGATTGACATTAAGGATGCACATGACCAAAACCAAACCCTAATATTGAAGAATGTATGGTCCTTCTTGAACAATTTCTCTCTCCTCTGGGTGTGTGTGATGTATAAAAAATATATGAGGATATGTAACATATGCAACAAACCAAGCTCTCCTGCTTGGTCCTTCATCAAAAAGAACATGGACACAATCAAATAAGCCATCCATAAAGCTATTGTATCTGAAACCACGACTAATGTCAAGTAGGACAAACGGATCTCTAGTACCATGGTCTTCGATGTTGATCCATCATTTGTTATTCCAACTGGTCTGGATGACCTCACTATCAACACCATGGTCTTAGACAATGGTGAGTGGAATCTAGATTTCATGGGGAACTACTTCTCGATGAAAGCCTAGGACACCATCAGCCTCATACCTCCACCACTCCGTGGAGTTGTCCCTAACACCAAGATATGGCCCTTTGGTCAACTGGGTGATATTACCTCACAATTAGCCTGTCACTGGTTTTGCACTAAGAAGGAAACACAAATCACTGGCAACTGGTAAGCTATTTGGAAACTCAAAGTTCTGGAAAGGATACAAGTCTTCATCGGGCTCCTTTAGCACAAAGACCTTTTGAACAATTGTTAGAAAATACATGGGCAAATTGATGCAAACATCATCTGCCCTACCTACAACAATGCCCCAGACTCTCTTCTTCATAGACTACATGACTGTAGGGCTATCAAACTGATATGGAATCTCCCCATGATTGGTCCAAACTTCTTCACTCTAGGCAAGGATGAATGGATAACAGGAATCCTTAACCTTGTCCCATACCCAACTCTAGAGCACCTTCTCCTTGTTGCCTGCTAACATATTTGGCAGGCAAGAAATGACCTAATCCACAATGGGAAGAAGATAAACCACACCTCCATTGTCACATTTATTAATAAAAGAAGCTCCACCATCTCAAACCTTCCTCCACAGCTCTCAAGTTTAGTCATGCAACACATAAACCTTTCCTCATCCCGACAATCTCTAAGTTCTATGGATTCACAGATGCCACCTTTAGAAAGGAGACGCATGAGGCCAACATGGGTATTCACATTGTGGACCACAAAGGAAATTGTATAATGGGTTTTGGCATCCTATTTTGTGCAAGATCAACTCTAGAGGCTGAAATCCATGCATTAGTTCAAACCTGCACCATTTATCAGGAAAACAACTTAATCAGTGTCACCATCTTCATAGATTCAACAAACTCCATCCAAATCCTATCCCACAATTCCACACCTAGCCTGATGCTCCATCCTTTATGGAGCCAATTTCAAAAACATTATCGACACCCTCTGTCAGTGGCTCTTCACCATGTTCCTCGTAATCTGAACAACATCTATATGCCATCACAAAACCCTCACTTTCACTCACATCAAAATTTTTATTTGGTCCTTATAAACCGTATTGGCTCACTTCCAGTGAACAAATTGTGTTTGATGATTTTAGGCCTATTCTTGAGCATAATATGAATAGAAACTAAGCTCAAGGTTACCCAAAATAATGAGTAATAGGACACCAACAAGCGTCTTTCCATTACTCAATTCATAAAATTTAACATGTGCATGTCAATAAAATAGAAAAAGTAAGGCCAAGACACCAAGGATCATTGGCCTAAAATAGGGATGGGTGGAATAGCAGAACTTAGAAGGAATATATTCCCATGTATTCATTCTAGGTGGACATGTGCACCCTAGGCAGAAAATCATGTCCTTTTTAAAAATTGTGCATAAGAATCTACATTAGTTAAATTAGTCTAATACCAAATGTAGAATACAAATGTAAGGCCCCTAAACTTACTTAATGAACTGAATGAGCTTAATTATCATAATGAAAATATTATAACCCTAATATAACCTTGTGATATGGTTTGAAATCATAATACAAGCTTAAGTTTCAAATTTGGTCCAATTTGGACACTGTTTGAGCAAGTTATGTAATTTTATGCACATTTTGGACTTTTCTGTAATTTGTCCAATTGAGAAGTTTTCTTTGCAATTTATCACTTGAATTATGTTCCTTGATATTCTATCATCATTCTTGAGCTTTTTGAGCCATGAGGTGCCTATTGAAACCTTCGTTTGAAGGTGTTTTCGCCAAGGGTAATTTAGGGTTTTCCCCTTCGCGGATGAGCTACCTTTAGTAGATATCAACTAATGAATTATTTGATTGGCTGGGAAATTCAACAAAGCAAAGCAGGTCTATAAAAATGATGGGTTAGCTACTTGTGTGTGTGCTTGTATATTCTTAATAAATTAAGGCCATGGACACTTGGATAGATGCTAGAACTTCAACCTTTTCTTTTTCTTTATCTTAAAGTGTCGTATTCTTATCCCCAAGAACCAAAACTAGCCATTTTCTCTCCACCACCTCCCTCCTTCTCCCAACCTCGTTCTCCCTCTTCTCATCTACTAATTTTTCTGCCCAAGGAAGAGGAAAGTGGGGATCTTCTTGGAGAAAGGCTCTAAGGTTGAAATTGACTTCATTTTAGGGTTGAAAAAGCTTCCTTCTAGTGATCTTGACCTAAAAGTGTAAGAATTCCCTTCTTTCCTCCGTCTATTTCTTTTATATCCTTCCGCCTAGCTTTATCCAAGTCGGAACCTTGTTGTTCCATGGTAGAAATTGCTCTAAATCTCTAAAACCTACCTTTCTTTCTCCTTATGCTAAGGGTTTGCTCATTTGATGAAGAAATGTGCTAGATGGACGAATTCATAGATTACTCTTGGATTTTATACCCTACCTGCTCAAGATTTCTTCTATGTGGGGTTTTACCTTCTCATTAGAGGCAATTTTAATAACTTGCTCCATGTTTATTGCTTACCATAAGCTTTCTAGATCATGTTCTTGCTTGAAAATGATGATCCATACACTAAAAAGCTATGCTTGACTAGGATTTCGATTTTTATAATGTTTCCTATTCTGATTTCAGTTATATATGAACCTGTTATCATGTGTACATTATTCCTAAGGTATTATATGACTTTGATCAGGTTTATTTGACAACATATGGTGCTAAGAACTATCAAACAATGGTCAATTTTAGGGTTTAAAGCTGATTTCTTCTATAAACCGTGCCCCAATGATGGTACCATTGCAACAACCCTATGGTGTTGTCTTCATAACAACTCATGGTCGTGATCAAGGGTGGAAAATGATGGTGAAAACCTATGGTCACCCCCTTAGGTCAGGTTTTGGATCAATTAGAAGTATAATGATCAACCAGTAAGTACCCTACAGATGTTATCAATCAATGATGACATCAGCTTAATATTTGATGCTGATTAATGAATATAGTGTTGATCTAACAACCTATTGTGATTTAATGATCACTAATGATGGTGGATAAGGTATCTACAATCTATGGTGAGTTAATCAAATAGTTTTAGCATCAATTAAGCCTTAGACCAATGGTTTCTTGGGTCACTTGATGCAATGGTCGAACTTATACTGTAATTGATGGTTTTAATATATGAACTTGACCCAATGGTCAAGATCTAATATTTATTCCTCCAATAAATTGTAAGGATGGATAATGTAATATGTTGGTCCTTATAATGGGATTTAGATGGTTTCCTTTATATGATCAACTTATGGAGCTTACTTGTTGACAATGGATGGCTTGTTTTAACTGAACAGTCGATTGTGGGTTTTACCCTACACTCAATGGAACTTTTTGTGTTATTAATCAAGGGATATCTAGGGTTAGATGGTGACTCTTTCTAGAGAACAAATCAAGGACTTCATAGGTGGTTTATCTAAGGTGTTTACTTATGTAAACAACCAAAGGTCTTACCTTTTAAACATCCAATGGTTCTGTGTGACATTGTGGTATGGTGATACAGGTTGAATGATGATGGAAAAAATGGAGGGTTACCCTTAATAAGGTAGTTCTACCTATTCACTCATATGAATATAAGGGATGATAACCATATTTTGTTGATATGTAACCCTAATGAGGTGTAGCTTGTTATACCTAGCTTTAATATAACTAAATGATGGTAATTTGGTATGAATAGTCCTTGAATGACTAATGCAATCATGAAGTACTCTATTACTATTGTTGAAACCCTAGTATGCTATAACCCAATCATTATACCTTGATTTATATGTGGGTTCATACTTGAGAATGGTATGGAATGTGATGTTGATGCTTCACATTTTGCATCCATGATCCAATGGGGATGATGTGAGTTAGGGTTTGGGTATTAGTGCTATTTAGTAAAATTGATATAATTTATCATGGTGAACCTAACTCTAATGCAAATAGATAAAGATGAGTATTCATGTTTAACATTCTTATATGATGGAATGAGGGAGGAATAACCTCCTTAACATGATCATAACCTTGGTATGTTAATTGGTGGTTATCATAGCCACATGGTTGATACTTTCTTATGCTAAACATGTGCATTATGAATATGGTGAGAGTTAATCATATCTAGATTCATTGCATTTTGATATAATACATGCATGTTCTTAATGTTAATATAACCCTACTATGACTGTTTATGAATATCTCCTAGCTCATTAATGTAATATTGTGCTGATCTGGTGTATTATATATAAGTGATGTTGTTGAGCCTTGTTATAAGGCGTGCAAAGATAATGATGATCTTGCAGGGAATAATATGATGATCTGAATGACCTCTTGGGCATGGTTGAGCCCTGAATGAGGTGTAATCCTCTTATGTTGGTAAGGGTTGATACCCTGTGATATTTTGAAAAGGATTTTATATCCAGTGATAGTATGATGGTCTTAATGACCTTTAGGCATGGTTGAGCCCTGAATGAGGTATAATCCTCTTCAGTTGATAAGGGTTTATTCCTTGTGATATTGTGAAAAGGATTTATATCTTTTGATAGTATGATGACTAGTGTGGTCTCATGAATGGCAAGTGAATAGTACCATGTAGTGATGAGATGAGAAAGTATGTTTCACACGTTTTATAACTTTTCAATGTTGTAATATTTATATGCTTGCTAGAAGTGAATTAGGGTTTGTATGTCCACTTGTTTAATACAACCTTAATTCATCCAATTGGCATAACTAATCAAGTGAAACTCTAATCATGTAGCACCCTGTGCCATAGATCCATATGAGTATCAGAATTTGCTAGATGGTGAAACGAGTATTCCTAAGGGAAACTCGGAGCGCGTACTGTTGAGTATGTGGGGGTGGCAAGTTGCAGATATATCTTTGTCATCCACAATGCTGATTGTGGAGGTTGGCTATGGTCATGCCTCATACATATGGTGTGATTGCGAATGGTTACGGTCGTGTCTCAGTGATTATATATGTGATAAAATTGGAGGACAATTGTGGTTGTACCTCAGATGGTAGGGTATGGATACCCACCTCCTTTCACTAGTGCCATGACCTATACCAAGGATGGACTAGGCTGTTAGCAGCTTGACCTTATGTGTCGCTATGGTGGACCCGTACTGACCGGGGGCGGAGAAGGTCTTAGGAGTTTGGCTCTTCCTAGATCTTGTATGGCAATGATTTTGACTTAGCAGTGGTAAGTTGGATTTTGAGTTGCATCCTCAAATTCCTTATGGCATAATAAAAGATGTAATACAACTGTATAGCATATCTTGGTAGCGTTATACATGACGCTTCACATTGGATGATAACCCTTGTTTTTTTTCTTTACATAAAGATGATGCTGAGTGCAATCAAGAGATAGTATATATATTTATGTTGTGGATATGCTTAAGATTGCAGATGTGTACATACAGTAGCCATTATTATGTTGATAACTATACTTCTACTACTGATTATAATGATAATACTAACTATCTCATGTTGTTAGTTATGTTTAGCATGCTAGCCATGCCTTTGTAACTAGAGATGCATATACTGCTAATCATGCTTATCCAGATAGTTGTGCTTATGTTGTTAGCTCTTTTTATAATGTTGATATGTTCAACCAATTAGACATACTCATGTTGTTAGCTATGCTATGTTACTAGAGTTTCTCATGATGCTAGATTTGCATATGCTACTGAATTTCTTATATTATCAACAAGATAAAGTATGATAGTCTGGCTAATGATGATAGTTATTATCTGCTCCCTTGTGTATTTTGTTAATCATCTGTGCTACTGAGCTTATTTGTTATATCTGATTAATTTTCTTAATTGTTTAATTACTTAAAAATGTTGTAATCAATAAATGTTGTTGGAGGTTATATATCTTGCTGGGACATGGGTCTCACTCTTGTGGTTTGCCACATTTTCTTAGATAATCAAAAGTGACAAAAACAAACATGTGGCAGCAAGGAGGAGCTATAGTAATGAATCTATGAGAAAGTTGATTAGATGTCTAGTGTGTCCTAGAGTCATCCCTGTACTCTTAGGTCCCAACGAGAAAACGTTTGTATATGGCATTTCAATCAAATTGAACTTTTGTTAGCATGTTAATGCTTGTTTGTGTGACATATACGAATATTGTTCTCCTATGTATATATGTTATGGATAAGGTGATAGATTAATATGTATCAAATTCTTGGCATAGTATGGATAAAAGAAAGATTTTGGGATCTTATGCAAATGTTTATGAGCGGGTGCTGATGCTAAAATCGGTTTTAATTTACCCCTATTTTTGGGTATGTGATTAGTTAGTGATTGATTGTGTTTTATGTTTTGAGTAATCTCGTTTAGTGTAATGGGTTCTCACAGGTTGGTATTAGAGCTTTAGGTTCACTAAGTCTATAGGGACACTAGGACTTAAGGCTAGGATGATGTCTAAGTTAGGAACGTGACACAAAAACATGGTACATACTGCTTAACCTCAGTACTTGGATGCCCTGGCCAGGTATTGAATTATTGAAGAAAGGTAAGTATGGAACTCTTAGATTGTTATCTTTCTGATTACTCTGATCAAGTAGTCATTTTGAGACAATCTAAAGAGCATAACGAATAAGAAATCATGGTGTAAGTATCTCAATCCTACCTTAAAGAAGATGAGAATTGTATCATTATCTATCAAAACTTGAATGTTTGGTAACTATAAGAGAAAGATACAACACCTTGGTATCTAAATAGAATACAAATAAGAAAAAGAGGAGTTCTTGAAGATGTGATTCTTGAAGATAATAAAGTAAAAGACAGATAAGTCTATGCTTATAAAGTGATTCAAGGTATGAAATCCACCTAAGATGGAGATAACTCCAATGATAAGTATAAAATGAGAAGATAAATGAGAACAATGACAAAGAAATAAGGTGGAACCATAGTTAATCTCAGACCAACCTATGTGTGTAAGAAAGTGTTAATGAAAAATTAGCATGGCATGTGAAAGAAATTAAGAGATGATCCCTGTTTAATGAAGAAAATGAAGAATATGATGATTTACTTGTTGATAAGTGGTTGAAAAATATAATAAAATAAGAGAACATACCCAAGTGTGATAAACAGTCATCAAGGAAGAAGTAATGAGATATGTTAATCATGATGATTCCTATGCTAATGGCAAGGAACCAAAAATGAAAAAGGTAAAATGATACATTAGAAGTTGTAATATGCATAATGAAAATAGAATTGGTTACCTTTTTGTTACTGACCCTGAACAATGCTACTATGATGTGGGAAGTATGTTTCCCTTTGTGTCTTTCCTTTCCAGGGCACAAATTTTAAGTGGACCATTGCCACTTGGTAGTGTGGATTCATTCTAAACAAGAGGAGGGATATCTTATTATAGAATAAGGTTGTTTGGAATATGGTTCTAAGATCATAAAGTTTGTGATGAGTTTGCTTTTAAGCCTTCCAATAATTTGGGAGACTCCTCTTATATGTCTTGATATTTTTTATGTTGGTAAAAGTAGATGAGATAAGGATGTGAGTTCCTTATAACGCATCAGGTGGATACCAAGGTAATGAATCCTAGTATCCAAGATGTATCAATAATATGAGAAATATGAGAAGGTTGGAGATGCTTATTAAATGAACATTCCAAGTATTCCTCTCCTATAGAGAGAGAGAGAGTTGATTATGATCCTATAAATGTTGTTTGGAAGGAAAAACAAAAGTGATTCTATAATGTTGTGTATGGTTGAATGATCGTTGGGCAAGATCACTATCAAGGATAGATGGTTGTTGGTCAATAGATATGTGATACTATGTTCCTTTAAGATAAACCTATGATCAAATATTAATGCATAAGATTTAGATTGGATGACATAATTCACATGACCATGATGAGTTTAGAATTATGTCCTTTAGACTAACCAATGTACAAATAGAATTTATGAATAGGAGGAATAGAGTGTTCCAGTCATGTCATACAAGTTATATCAAGCTTTAAATGATTACATGTCAAAGTATTTCAAATATGGTAAAAAATATGATCAATATTTATTCAAAAACCTTAGGGTTTCCGAAGTAGAAATAGCTAGGAGACAAGTTGAAAAAGAGTGAGTTGGGGGTTGACTAGGGTATCCTCTAAGAGTTATGATACCTATGTTAAGTATGTTATGTGAGTCCTGATAAGATGAAGACAATGTCGTTGCTCTACCCTAACAAGGTCAATCAGGTATATTTGTTAATAGTTATATACAAGTGTATGATTCTTCAACCAAATAGATGGTCAGTCCACCATTGATATGATTGGAGAATCCACTAAAAACATATTCCTCATAATTTCTTGAAAACTAGGGGGTGCCTACATGGTTGATTGAGTTGTTTATTACAACAACCATTAAAGGAGCATAAAGATGAAACCTTGTAAACTTGCATATGATAATAGATACCTGATGTTTTATGTTTGGTAAGATCCAGTGAGTGTGGCCTCTGAGTGATGTGTGATACAACATATAATTCTGTGGTATCGTGCATGGGCCTTGGTATATCACCCATGGGAAGAGCACATCGCCCAAGTAGGTGATATTGGCCATATAGGGTGATATCGGCCATAGAGTGAAATTTTGACTCCAAGTGAGTGTCATATCGTCCAAGTGAGTGCCATATCGTGCAAGAGGGGTGGCATATCGTGCAAGGACACTAGTGTATCGTGAAAAGGTGTTAAGGAGCAAGAAGGAGCTCATACTTAACCCTAAGGTGAGGATAAGATCATCCTCAACCTTGGATTGAAGCATGAATTTAGGGTTTTGATCTTCCTTTATTTTCTTCTTCACCAATTGCTTATCCATGGTGATTCTTTGCATATAGAGGAGTTGTGAAGTCCATATTCAACCTTAGGAACGGGGATCTTTGGAGCTTGGAGCTTTGAAGTCGTTCTTAAGGCGGGTTATATAACTTCAACTCAACCATGTTATTATTCTTCACTTAAATTGCTATAATTAGTGAAATACTTTTAATTCCAAAATTTCCTGAAATAGTTGATGAAACTGAGAGTTCTAGTAGTTTCTTGGACCTGTTGCCATGAACTATAACAGTTAGAACAAAGGTCTAGAGCTTGAAGATGATGGTATCACCTTATAAAAGTGATATCAGGTGTAAGCACACAAGAAAGCACCTTTAACCCGATATGACGATGCACCTACTTTACTTGAACGATATGGATATGAATGAATACATTGTTGCACGATATGGGGGTGTAGTATACACCTCTTTCACGATACGGAGTCAAGTATAGACTCCATACACGATACAAGGTTGAATGAATACTTATAAGTTGACATGAAACCCTAATTTGGGTAACCCGATATAAGTGAAGTATAACAAGTGCTATTGCACGACATGGTTGCATGACATAGTTGCACGACATGATTGCATGACATAGTTGCATGACATGGTTGCGCGACATGGTTGCACGATAGGGTGCACGATACACAACCTTAGATGATATGGTAACCCTAACCCGTCATGGCTAACCCTAGATGGTGACTAGCCCGATAGGGTGATTGAATGTACTTCTAGCCCGACATGGTGATGGGTTGATACCTCATAAGTATCATGGGCGACACATACATATACCTTGTGCCCGATATGAGGTCAAGAAGATACCTTATGCCTGATATGGAGATAAGTGCAAATCCTAACCCGATATTGTGAGTGTTCATACACCTCCAACCCGAGACACCTTGTAAAGGTAAGAGTAAGACACTCTTAGGAGTGATGAGTGTAACACCAAGTAATGGTGTGGCTAATACCTTGATAGGTGAAACACCTAAAGTGGTTGATAATAGACAACCTTATATTAACAATGCCTTAACCCGAGATGAGTCCATATCATTGATGATAGCTGGGTAATTCAAGTGTGTGACTTATGGACAATACTTTACAAGATTTGTATGATGGAATTGTGGATAAAGTATTAAGATGGGAAATACCCTAATACAAGATAAGTTGATGAACTTAAGTAAGTTAAAAGTGATGAGGGAAGTGATACATCAAGGCATGGTAAATATCACATCCAACACTTTAAAGTTGTTACACCTTGATGCACCTTAAATCCAATATACTTGGATGAGTAACACATGATATGTGACATGTCAATTGTTACATTGAGATGTAATGCACTTTGATAAGTGTAGGTTAACATACCCTGAGAAAGGGTTAAGCCAAGATAATAAAGTATGATGTAGTCAATATCCTAGAGAGGATGAGAGAGAAACTCATACTTTGTGTTGACCATCATTTAATGATAAAAGATGAGAATAGTTGTTGCCTAGTGAGAGGTGACAAGATGTTTAATGGCCTTATGAGCCATGTGAATAATTGTTGCCTAGTGAGAGGTGACAAGATGTTTAATGGCCTTGTGAGTCATGTGTTTAGTTGTTGCCTAATGAGAGGTGACAAGATATTGATCTAAAGATTGATGTAAGAATTGGTAATGTTTAAAATAAACCAGGTAAATGGGAACCCTGTAACATAATAATAATAATAAATGGTTACAAAGATAATAATGAAATCTTGGTCATACATGCATTATAGTCATAGTCAAAATAAGGGCTATGGTGCTTTGAATATGTTAAAATGAGACATGAGGAATACTTGTATTATATAAATAATGTGAATTGATATGATGGATTGCCCCATGGTATAATGCCTAGTAAAAGGATGTGATAACCAATGATGAATTTAAGGGATTGATATCCAATAACAAATGTGTAATCAGGAGTGGTTAGAGTCCACTGCCTGGCGGTGGAATTAGGTTTGGTTATAGACCAATACCTGGCAGAGGCCTAAAGCCTGTAATAAGGAGTGGTTAGAGTCCACTGCCTGGCGGTGTAATCATGATTGGTTAAAGTCCAATACCTGGCAGAGGCGTAAAGCCTGTAATCAGGATTGGTTAAAGTCCAATACCTAGAAGAGGCGTGAAGCCTGTAATCAGGAGTGGTTAGAGTCCACTGCCTGGCGGTGTAATCAGGTTTGGTTATAGACCAATACCTGGCAGAGGCATGAAACCTATAATCAGGAGTGGTTAGAGTCCACTTCCTGGTGGTGTAATCAGGTTTGGTTACGGACCAATACCTGGCAGAGGCGTGAAGCCTGTAATCAGGAGTGGTTAGAGTCCACTGCCTGGCGGTGTAATCAGGTTTGGTTACGGACCAATACCTGGCAGAGGCGTGAAGCCTGTAATCAAGAGTGGTTAGAGTCCACTGCCTAGCAGTGTAATCAGGTTTGGTTACGGGCCAATACCTGGCAGAGGCGTGAAGCCTGTAATCAGGAGTGGTTAGAGTCCACTGCCTGGCGGTGTAATCAGGTTTGGTTACGGACCAATACCTGGCAGAGGCGTCAAGCCTGTAATCGGGAGTGGTTAGAGTCCACTGCCTAGCAGTGTAATCAGGTTTGGTTACGGACCAATACCTGGCAGAGGCATGAAGCCTATAATAACACAGGATTGGTTAAATCCCAATGCCTGGAATGGTTGCATATGATTGGCATAGTCCAATGCTTGGATAGGATATGATGATGTACACTCACATGACTGGTAGAATTAAATATCTGGTTAGCAGATTGGCTGAGGCCAACAGATAGAAATGAGAATGATTCATGGATGACATACCATGATAATGAGCATCACAGGATAAGCTTGAGATAGTATGATGGGTAAATGATATACGTGCTCTCCATATTCCTTATAAAGTGAATAGATGAATTACTGCTCTATCATAGACAACTACAATGCTTTAAAATCTGAGAATGTTCTAAACAGCTTATCCTCTGCTCAGTTTAATACTATTTAACTGTGATAATAACATTGTTGGCGGAGAGTTATATCTCTCGTTGGGGCAATTTTCAATTGTCTCACCCCCGTGGGATCCAAATTTTTAGGTGGACGTGCATGAGGAGGTGAAGACCTTTCTGCAGAAAAAGAACAACAGTAGTAGGGACAGCAGTGACAGCTTAGGTTGAGTGTACTGTCTGTCATGTCTTGTAGATAGAAGTCCTATATGTCGTCTCTGTACTCTCAGGTCCTTGGAGTTGGTTCGTTATGGTTTCATGAACGATCTGAGGTTTTTGGCTTGTAAGCCTCGAGGTTTATGTTGCTTCAGTATATGTTTTGACAAAGCAACTATTATATGTTATCCTCGAGAAGAGATGGTACAGTGTATGTACAATGTAAACAATGATGTATATATAGTTTTGGTTCTGCCTTAAAGAGTTTTCCTAGAAATGGATCTCTTTGCAAAATGGTTTTAATTTTAAGTAATTTTTGTTCATCCGCTGTTTATGTTGAAATTCCGCTTAATTAGTAACGATTTGTTTGTCGGTTTGGCAACTGTCGTTACAAGTTTGGTATCGGAGCTTAAGGTTTGCTGAGTCTACAAAGACATAGGACTAAGGTGTTGATTTTGTGTTAATGTCCTCCAGTATGCCCTATAGTGACTTCTTCTTATGCAGAAGAAAGGGTGCAGTTTAAAAATGACTGGAGAACACGAGGAACACATTGCTGAGAGCAATATTGTTGCACCAGGAGAGGGTGCAAGGGACCAGGAAAGAGAAGAACGAGTGCCTAAGAATTCCCATCTTGACCCAATCAGGATAGAGAATCCTACTTTTTATACTCTTGTGAGGCAAGATAGGACAACAATGATGAATATAATAGACTGGATACTAGCATTACAACCTAAGTTACCAGTCCTTAATACAGAAACTTTGGGCTTTAAAAGGATTCCTAAATGACATTGTCATGTTGGAACAGTGGAAAATGTGGGAAAGATTAACATATGGTGAGAAAGTAGACTCTTCCATAAATTTAGACAGATAGTACATCTGTGATGGTAATGCCCAAGAAGAGGCAATAAGCTGAGAATTAAGGTAAGGTCTCTATAATTTTAGAGACATTTGCTTAATTGTTCTAAAAAGCCAAAGATTTTGGTGCCACCAATGCAATAAATGCCTAGTGTTCCAGGGCAAGAGCCACTATGTAAATACAAAAGTCCTAACTTTCCACCTGTAAGAACCCATGGCTTAGCTTATACATCGGTAATGAGACCGATAAGACTATGGTATGAGGATAAGACATGAACATGTTAAGCATACTAAACCCTTTTATTCAAAAAGAAGGGAGTAAATGACCCAATAACCGAGGTAGACTCGGCAGGGCTTACGAAGGTTACAACCTAATAGTGTAAAAAGGCAAAAGAAACAACATGAAACAACTAGACTCTATGTTTGAGTCAACCAGATGTGGTGGATGACTACGAGGGATGATATTCAGATAGAGCTTTCTCATTCTGATATGTCTTCTCTAGATTTTATCTGATAATTATAAGAAGGTAGTTGATGTTGAGCTTCCCTTAATTAGTCCCATGAGGACATGAGGAAGAGATAAGAATGATGAGAACCTATATTTAGATTAATATTCTCTTATATGTTTTAAAATTTCTCTCTTCATGTAGTAAAGGAAGAGATGTAAAAGAAACACCCAGAGAAAATATGAGATACTAAGTAGTAAAATTTAAAGAGATGTTTAAAGTATGAAACATAATATAAAACAAATACATAATACCTAATTTTAGTTCTTGAATACCCTGGCCAGGTATTCATTTATTAAAGGTAAGGTAAGTATGACATATTTAGATTGTTATCTTTTTTATTACTCTGATCAAGTAGTCATTCTGAAACAATCTCAAGAGTCTAAAGAAGAAGGAGATGTGGCATGGATATTTCTACCACATTCTAATCGATATATGAAGGAATTTGATGTACTCATAAGTCAATTTATAAACAAAATGAGGATGTGATGTGTTATTAACACATGTGTTAGATACCAAGGTAAGGAATTCTGGTATCTGAGAAACGTCAGACTATCTTATGATAGTTACATGGAATGGTTAACTGTGGAATCAGTCCAGTTACCTAATGTAGTATGGACATCATATGTTAGGGGTTTATGCTTTGCATAAACATAACATTGATGAGAATGATCTACTTGAAGGAATAATTGTAAAAATATTACAATAAAAGTTTGTCAAATGAGATTAATAAACAACCTCTATCTGAGTGAGAAAAGTGTTACCTGCCCCAGAATTAACTACACACTCGATAATGAAAAGACAGTGAAGCATATATCCTATGTGTTTGATTCCATGGGATTTTTGTGTAAAAGAACTTTGTATTTATTAAAGTTCTATGAGTCTCCATAACAATGAGATGTTATGTGGGGACTTGATTATATGATGAATGAATAATATTTGTCTCCCTTTACCTGGGATTTCGAGGACGAAATCCTTGTTAGGGGTTTATAACTTGTAACAACCCAGACCTGGTTTATGAGGTAACCCTATTTGTTTTGGCTAATAAAGTTGCTTATAACTTTAATAAAATCCTCTAAGGTGCTTTGTTATCATGTGACACACTTATGTTTCGAGTTTGGTCCTGATTGAATGTTGTTTGAGCAATTTTCCTTTATTTTGGACCAATGTGCAATTTACCCAAGTTGAGGGGTTATATTGCATTATGTCACATGTTGAACGTGCCTTATATGTTTTAGCATCATAATAGAGAAAATGATGCTAAGTGGTGGCTTGTGGAAAGCCTAATTCCAAGTTTGAACTTGTTTAAACAATGCTGGTGCATTGTGCACCAATTTTGGTACAAGTTGTAATATACCCAAAATGTGGGGTTAATATGAAAATTACCACCTCTAGAGTATTCCTACTCCCTCCTAGCATCATTTAGAGTAGAGATAAAGGAGGATACACCATGTTTGATTCCATTATGAATGATGGTAATCTTGGTGAAGAAATAACCAAGAAAAGGGTTGAATTTGAAAGCTTAACTTGAGTTGTATCAAGTTGAAAAGCTTATATATGAGTGCCTATCGGCCAACGAGCCCTAGGAGGTGTCCCATATCGTTTTGTGAACTCTTGGAAAAGTCCATATCGTGCAAAGAACCTCAAGGAGGTGAGGTGTGACGGCCAACAAGTTTCCTTAGAAAAAGTGTATCGGCTTGACTTAAAATAGTGATTAAACCTAGATAACTTATCCAAATTGATAAGTAATGGACGAATTTGCATCTCAAGATGATCCTCAATCGTTTTGCAAGACAAAATAAATGATGATGCATTCATGGACACGTGTCACCCATGCATGACACGTGGCACCTACTAGCTCAAAATGTTGACACCTCATTTTTTCCTTCCTTCATGAACAACAAGTATATATACCCCTAGTTTCACCCCTTGGTGCAATTTTACGACCCTTACCACCCTCCTACCCTGAGGTATCGTGCATAGAGCTCCCATATCGTGAAGGGATTCTGTGGTATCGTGCATGGGCCTTGGGATATCACCCATGGCAAGAGCATATCGCCCAAGTAGGTGATATTGGCCATATAGGGTGATATCGGACATAGAGTGAAGTTTTGACTCCAAGTGAGTGTCATATCGTCCAAGTGAGTGCCATATCGTGCAAGAGGGGTGGTATATCGTGCAAGGACACTAGTGTATCATGCAATGGTGTTAAGTAGCAAGAAGGAGCTCATACTTAACGCTAAGGTGAGGATAGGATCATCTTCAACCTTGGATTGAAGCATGAATTTAGGGTTTTGATCTTCCTTTCTTTTCTTCTTCACTAATTGCTTATCCATGGTGATTCTTTGCATATAGAGGAGTTGTGAAGTCCATCTTAAACCTTAGGAACGTGGAGATTTGGAGCTTGGAGCTTTTAAGTCATTCTTATGGCGGGTTATATAACTTGAACTCAACCATGTTATTATTCTTCACCTAAATTGCTATAATTAGTGAAATACTTTTAATTCCGAAATTTCCTGAAATAGTTGATGAAACTGAGAGTTCTAGTAGTTTCTTGGACCTGTTGCCATGAACTATAACAGTTAGAACAAAGGTCTAGAGCTTGAAGATGATGGTATCACCTTATAAAAGTGATATCGGGTGCAAGCACACAAGAAAGCACCTTTAACCCAATATGATGATGCATCTACTTCACTTGAACGATATGGATATGAATGAATACATTTTTGCATGAAATGGGGGTGTAGTATACACCTGTTGCATGATAGGGAGTCAAGTATAGACTCCATACATGATACAAGGTTGAATGAATACTTATAAGTTGACATGAAACCCTGATTTGGGTAACCCGATATAAGTGAAGTATAACAAGTGCTATTGCACGACATGGTTGCATGACATAGTTGCACGACATGGTTGCACGACATGGTTGCATGACATAGTTGCACGACATGGTTGCGCGACATGGTTTCACGATAGGGTTGCACGATACACAACCCTAGATGATATGGTAACCCTAACCCGTCATGGCTAACCCTAGATGGTGACTAGCCCGATAGGGTGATTGAATGTACTTCTAGCCCGACATGGTGATGGGTTGATACCTCATAAGTATCATGGGCGACACATACATATACCTTGTGCTCGATATGAGGTCAAGAAGATACCTCATGCCCGATATGGAGATAAGTGCAAATCCTAACACGATATGGTGAGTGTTCATACACCTCCAACCCGAGACACCTTGTAAAGGTGAGAGTAAGACACTCTTAGGAGTGATGAGTGTAACACCAAGTAATGGTGTGGCTAATACTTTGATAGGTGAAACACCTAAGTGGTTGATAATAGACTACCTTATATTAACAATGCCTTAACCCGAGATGAGTCCATATCATTGATGATAGATGGGTAATTCAAGTGTGTGACTTATGACAATACTTTACAAGATTTATATGATGGAATAGTGGTTAAAGTATTAGTATGGGAAATACCCTAATACAAGATAAGTTGATGAACTTAAGTAAGTTAAAAGTGATGAGGGAAGTGATACACCAAGGCATGGTAAATATCACATCCCACACTTTAAAGTTGTTACACCTTGATGCACCTTAAATCCAATATACTTGAATGAGTAACACATGATGTGTGACATGTCAATTGTTACATTGAGATGTAATGCACTTTGATAAGTGTAGGTTAACATACCCTGAGAAAGGGTTAAGCCAAGATAATAAAGTATGATGTAGTTAATATCCTAGAGAGGATGAGAGAGAAACTCATACTTTGTGTTGACCATCACTTAATGATAAAAGATGAGAATAGTTGTTGCCTAGTGAGAGGTGATAAGATGTTTAATGGCCTTGTGAGCCATGTGAATAGTTGTTGCCTAGTGAGAGGTGACAAGATGTTTAATGGGCCTTGTGAGTCATGTGTTTAGTTGTTGCCTAATGAGAGGTGACAAGATATTGATCTAAAGATTGATGTAAGAATTGGTAATGTCTAAAATAAACCAGGTAAATGGGAACCCTATAACATAATAATAATAATAAATGGTTACAAAGATAATAATGAAATCTTGGTCATACATGCATTATAGTCATAGCCAAAATAAGGGCTATGGTGCTTTGAATATGTTAAAATGAGACATGAGGAATACTTGTATTATACAAATAATGTGAATTGGTATGATGGCTTGCCCCAGGGTATAATGCCTAGTAAAAGGGTGTGATAACCAATGATGAATTTAAGGGATTGATATCCCATAACGAATGTGTAATCAGGAGTGGTTAGAGTCCACTGCCTGGCTATGTAATTAGGTTTGGTTACAGACCAATACCTGGAAGAGGCGTAAAGCCTGTAATCAGGAGTGGTTAGAGTCCACTGCCTGGCAGTGTAATCAAGATTGGTTAAAGTCCAATACTTGGCAGAGGCGTAAAGCCTGTAATCAGGATTGGTTAAAGTCCAATACCTGGCAGAGGCGTGAAGCCTGTAATCAGGACTGGTTGGAGTCCACTACCTGGCGATGTAATCAGGTTTGGTTACGGACCAATACCTGGCAGAGGTGTGAAGCCTGTAATCAGGAGTGGTTAGATTCCACTGCCTGGCGGTGTAATCAGGTATGGTTATAGACCAATACCTGGTAGAGGCGTGAAGCCTATAATCAGGAGTGGTTAGAGTCCACTGCCTGGCAGTGTAATCAGGTTTGGTTACAGACCAATACCTGGCAGAGGCGTGAATCCTGTAATCAGGAGTGGTTAGAGTCCACTGCCTGGAAGTGTAATCAGGTTTGGTTACAGACCAATACCTGGCACAGGCGTGAAGCCTGTAATCAGGAGTGGTTAGAGTCCACTGCCTGGCGGTGTAATCAGGGTTGGTTACGGACCAATACCTGGCAGAGGCATCAAACCTGTAATAAGGAGTGGTTAGAGTCCACTTGCTGGCGGTGTAATCAGGTTTGGTTACGAACCAATACCTGGCAGAGGCATGAAGCCTATAATAACACAGGATTGGTTAAATCCCAATGCCTGGAATGGTTGCATATGATTGGCATAGTCCAATGCTTGGACAGGATATGATGATGTATACTCACATGACTGGTAGAATAAAATATCTGGTTAGCATATTGGCTATGGCCAACAGATAGAAATGAGAATGATTCATGGATGACATACCATGATAATTAGCATTACATGATAAGCTTGAGATAGTATGATGGGTAAATGATATACGTGTTCTCCATATTCCTTATAAAGTGAATAGATGAATTACTGCTCTATCATAGACAGCTGCAATGATTTAAAATATGAGAATGTTCTAAATAGCTTATCCTCTGCTCAGTTTAATACTATTTAACTGTGATAACAACATTGTTGGCGGAGAGTTATATCTCTCGCTGGGGCAATTTTCAATTGTCTCACCCCCGTGGGATCCAAATTTTTAGGTGTACATGCATGAGGAGGTGAAGACCTTTTTGCAAAAAAAGAACAACAGTAGCAGGGACAGCAGTGACAGCTCAGGTTGAGTGTACTGTCTATCATGTCTTATAGATAGAAGTCCTATATGTCGTCTCTGTACTCTCAGGTCCTTGGAGTTGGTTCGTTATGGTTTCATGAACGATCTGAGGTTTTTGGCTTGTAAGCCTCAAGGTTTATGTTGCTTCAGTATATGTTTTGACAAAGCAATTGTTATATGTTATCCTCGAGAAGAGATGGTACAGTGTATGTACAATGTGAACAATGAAGTATATAAAGTTTTGGTTCTGCCTTAAAGAGTTTTCCTAGAAATGGATCTCTTTGCAAAATGGTTTTAATTTTAAGTGATTTTTGTTAATCCGCTGTTTATGTTGAAATTCCGCTTAATTAGTAACAATTTGTTTGTCAGTTTGGCAACTGTCGTTACAATGATCTCTACCGGCAGCAACGACTCCACATTCCCGCCGAGACCTACAACCTTGCAACAGATCAACGCAATCACCTACGCACCTATAGCACCCCTCACCACCATTGGCGATCTCCATCATCCCCTTGCTTCGCGATCTCAACCTGCATCTTAGGTTTCAACACTATGAGAGGATGTTCATAGTCTCAAGAACGTGTAATGGCCCTAGCGGTCTCCAGACCACTAGGACCTCACTGGTTTCCAAATTGCGAGAGGAACTAAGCAAATTTCCATATTGTGAAGAGTGTGATTGGTCCTTGAGACCGCGAGGAGCCCAATCGATCTTCGAAACCATGAGGACTCCCACCTTCATCAGGATCGTGACGACGCTAACGGTCTTCAAGATCAGGTAAAGAAGCAATCGGTCTTCCAGACTGTGAAAGAGGATCATGTGAGGTGGCCAGCGGCTTCAGACCGTATGGGCGTGAGAGTCTAAGACCGAGAAAGTGCTTGAGCGCATGACCGAGAGAATCTTCCAAACCACGAGAATGTGTGAATCCAAGATCGTGAAGGCCCTCACGGTCTTAAGACCGTGAGGAAGACAATCGATTGTTGAACCCTATACAGTTTCCTAAAACTGAGAAGAAACAAACGTATTTCCAAACCGTGTGAAGCAGAATCACACCAAAACCATGAGGAATTAATCCATAGTCCAATCCGTAAAGGTTTTAACGGTTCTCCCAAAACGTTTAAGACCTAACCAGTGCCTATAAATAGGACCAGAGGGGTCCTCATTTGTTCATTGGACCCGAGAGGCCGCCAGGCTGCCTGGACACAGGCTCTACCCTGGAAAGTGATCCCGATCCATCACTCTTCTCCATGATCCATCTACATGCATCCACACCTCATACACCTCAAAAGACTGCTCTTCCTACCACGAGCAAGAATGATGAGAAGGGAAGGAAGGTGGAGAGAGAAGGTTTTCCCCGTCTATCAAGGTGTCCCTTGCTCCTCATTCAGATTTGCCCTGATGTGGTGTAGAAGACCGTATCTTCACTGAGCTAGGACTATCTTCTGCATCATTCTCATGGCGGAATCTTCCCTCTCTCTTGTTCTTTTTGTTCCCCGCATCGTGAGCAAGTAGTTCCATTTCACTGGGGTGCAGGGACAAGCCCCGCTGCCCATGCTTATATCTTTTCATTAAACATTCCATGGCATGTATGTAACTTTTCATTTTGTTGTTAATCGTCGATATGTGTTTGTGGATTGATCACCTGCTTGCATATATCTCGTTCATTCCTATGTTGCAAGAACTTCAATATGTAGGTTTGAATGTCGATTAACGCGGTTGACTCCCTGACTAGAAATAGAATGGGATTCCATGAGGTCGTAAGTGTGTGATCTGTGAGGGGATGAGCCATCTAGCCCACGGTGACACTTCTGTGTGCCTAAACATCCTAACGAAGGGCCACAACTTCATTTGGAAATTTGTATCTTCAGAGCCGTAAGTACGTGATCTGGATGGTGACGAGAAATCTGATGCCTAAGGTGATGCTTACGTGAACCTAAACCTCCCTCTGGGAGGGTTCGTAGCAGTTCTATTTGGATAGTTACATCTAGCCTGGATGTTTGGTGTTAGGATGTGTTTGAATGCGTAGCGGTGGTGAAACCCGAGACCACCCTAGTGATTCCACATCATTAATCTAGATTCAACTTTAATATTGCTCTTTACTTTCTTGCAATTAGTTTAGTTAAACTCAAAATCAACCTTTATTCTAAATATTAGTCTTACTTGAGCTAGACTAGACTAGCAATGATTCTTAAAAATGTTGTCCCTTGGGATTTGATCCTTAACTATACTGCGATAAGACCCGTCCTCTTGCGGGTGGTATTATTGCACAAGTTTTGGTTGAAAACTCAGGGATTTCAACCCGAGTGAATTTGTTAGTATGATAATACGCCACGTCAAATTCTGGCACCATTGCAGGGGACAACAAAATCAGTTAGTAAAATCTAGTTCCATTAAGGCTAATCTAGGTTTTTGCTTTTGCTTTTGATCGTATTGATTATTCACTTGAAATCGGTTCTACTACATCAATCTTACTTCTGAAATTTTTTTCCATCCCAAGTACCCCCAAATACTAGTGTATGCACCGCTTGAACAGTCCAGGACTCATTGCTAGCTTTGATCCTGAGATAGATAGAACATTTCATCGTCAGAACAGAGAGAACCAAGCAAGAATGGCCCAAGAGGAGGAAATAGCCTGAAGGGTCGCTCAAGTCCTTAATGAACAAAGAGAAAGGCTTATGCAAGAAGCCAGAGCTATAGTTCAAGAAGAAATCCAAGCAGCAGCGCAAGCAGCAGAACTAAAAAAAGGACCTTAGGGAGTTCTCAATCCCTAAAGCTGTTGACATTTATCACCTAGTGCAACCTCCTCCCATCAACACTCCAATTTTTGAGATAAGGGCACATTGGATCACCTTTCTTCAAAACAGCCCATTCTATGGTAAACAAGGAGAATAAAGTCAGGAGCACCTTCTAAGGTTTATTAATCTATCTGCCATGACAAAGAAAAATGGAATCTCAAACGATGCCATCTGACTCTATCTCTTCAAGTATTCTCTTGCTGATAGAGCTATAAGTTGGTACAATTCCTTACAATGTGAACCCATCACCACTTGGGAACAACTTCAAAATGTCTTCCTAGAGAAATTCTACCCTCCTTCTCTCACCTATGAAATCAGGGGACATATAACTCAATACACTCAGGTCCCTAGAGAATCCCTAGCTGAAGCATGGGAAAGATACAAAGATATTCTACAAAAGTGTCCACACCATGGAATTCCTAAGAATCAGCTCATTGAGATCTTCTATAGGGGTGTGGATGATGACATAAAAAGGTTCTTATACTCCTCATCTAGAGTAAACTTCATGCGTTAGAGTTATGACAGCGCATGGAAGGTTGTCGCCCTTGGAGCTGAAAATCAAGCTAATTGGGGTAGAACTGTAGGTAAAGGAGTGTTGAAGGTAGCTATGGCTGAAGCTATTCCTGAGTACAAGTCTATCGATAAATCCCTCAAGCTCTTAGTTGCCAAATGAGACCATCTCGAATCATCTCTTGTTGCCTATGAAAGAAGACACTCACTCCCACAACAACAAGAACAAATCAACTCAACTTCATTGTTCTGTGAAGCATGTAAAGGCACTGATCATTCTACGCTAGCCTGCAATGTTCTCTATGATGTTGTTATAAGCAACATTTATGGACAAGGAGATAATTGTCAAATGGAAAATCTTAATGTTGTCAACACCATCCCTAGTCAAGGATATTATAATCTGAATCAGAACAGGAGCCATCCTAGTTTTCAATATGGTAATCCTTCTGGAGCAGAAAACTCCCAGCAACTTGGTTCAAACAACCAACAACGAGTTCCAGCAGGATTCCAGTACAACCAGCATCAAAACTTCAGAAATCTAGGAAACTTTAGAGGTAACTTCCCAAATAGGATCTACAACAATTATCAGAACAATTCTCCGTTCCAGAATCCAAACCAAGTCCCTTATCAATAACAAAGACAGTAAGCCAGTCTGGTCTCTCCGGATGACAAGCTGACAGCCATTGAGAAGATGTTGCAGTCACAAAAAACTATGATAGCTAACCAGCAAGCCCATCAGAAGGCCATTGAATCCCAACTAGCTCAACTTGCAGCTAGCATGAAGACACCTATTGGAACCTTTACTAGCCAACCAGAGAACAATCCTAAGCACCCTGAGCAACTAAAGGATGTCACCACCAGGTTTGGAAAAGACTAATTTGTTCCTCCTATCAAGACACCCATGGTTATTACAGACGAGGATGACTTTGTGGTTGTCCAAGACTCTCCGACACCTGAATCTCAATCAAAAAGGGCAGTAACTGCTGATAAGACGGACAAGGCAAGTTCTGAAGAACCTACCCCTACAGAAGCTGAAGATACACCTAAGCCAGACGTGTCAGTGTACAAGCCTTGCCCTCCTTTCCTAGCTTGTTTGAGGTAGACAAATCTTGACACTTGATTCAACAAGTTCAAAGAAGCTATGAAGAAACTCCATGTTGATATACCCTTTCTAGATGCACTGGTTGAGATACCAGCTTGGACAATGTACTTGAAGTCTCTCCTCACAAGGAAGTATATAACTGAAGAATATGAGACAGTTAAGTTAGCGATGACCACTTCTGATATCATTCAGAGCAAGATGCCCAAGAAGCAGAAAGACCCAGGATCCTTTGGGATTTCGTGCCATATCAGTGATTCTTCATGTAAGAAGGGATTGGCCGATCTTGGAGCTAACATCTCTATAATGCCACTTAGCCTTTCTGAGAGGCTAGGTTTTGTATAACTTCTTCCAACAGGCATGACCATACAACTTCCAGATAACACTATAACTCTCCCCTTGGGAATTATTGAGGATGTACCCGTAAAGGTAGGCAAAGATTCCTATGTTCCGTGTGACTTTGTCATCATGGACATAAAAGAAGACGCCAGATACCCTCTCATATTTGGCCATCTGTTCCTCGCCACTGCAAGAGCTCTGATTGATTTTGAAGCAGGAATCTTGCTCCTCAGACTAGGTAAAGAAACTCACGAGTTCAAAGTTTTTGAAAGTATGTGAAGACCAAGCATGCAAGAAGAAGTCTACTTGATTGATTGCATAGAGAAGATGTCACTACTCTCGCAAGAAAATTGTGAACAAGATGATCTGTTAGAAGTGACTCTAACAAACCCATCTGCTGGTGACTCCATTGATGAACAAATAAAGGATTATGTTCTCCACCTCGACACTGCTGGAGATGATCCTGAACCCAAATTTGAGAAACTCAAGGCTGTGAATGTTACTGAAGAACTGTGAGAGAAACTAGAAGCTCTTGAAATGAAACCCTACCCGAGAGATTGAAGTAAGTGTTTCTGGATGATCTCAAGGTCTGCCCAGTCATCATAAATTCTTATCTAATAGCTAAGCAAGAAGATAAACTCCTAACAGAATTAAAGGAAAGAAGAAAAGCCATCGGCTACAAGATGAGTGATCTCACCAGGGTCAGTCAAGCGCTTTGCATGCACAAAATCCCCATGATGGAAGATCACAAGCCAACCGTTGAACATCAAAGGAAGATTAATCCAAACATGAAGGAAGTAGTCCTTTGTGAAGTCATTAGACTACTCACTACTGGAATCATCTATCTGATATCTGACTCGCCATGGGTAAGTCCCGTGCATGTTGTTCCTAAGAAGGGTGGAACTATTGTGATACGAAATGAAGATAATGAACTCATCCCCACTTGAACACTCACCGGGAGGAGGATGTGTATCGATTACAGGAAGTTGAACAAGGTGACACATAAGGATCATTTCCTAATGCCTTTTCTTGACCAAGTCTTAGAACGGTTGGATCACAAAGAATATTTCTACTATCTCGATGGTTACTCCAGATTCTATCACATTCCTATACATCCAAATGACCAAGAGAAAACATCTTTTACTTTCCTATTTGGAACATATGACTTTAGAAGGATGTCGTTCGGCCTCTACAATTTGCTTGCAACTTTCCGGCGTTGCATGGCAGCTATATTCACTAGTCTCACTGAAACCATCATGGAAGTTTTTCTAGATGATTTTTCTATATATGGAGATTCATATGACTCTTGCTTGAAGCAAATCTCCCTTGTCCTTAAATAGTGTGACGAAGAACATCTTGTGTTGAACTGGGAGAAGTGTCACTTTATGGTGAAGGAAGGCATTGTCCTCAGCCATAGTGTCAGCAATAGAGGATCGAAGTAGACAGAGCAAAAACCAAAGTGATTTCCAAACTCACTATCCCAACAAATGTAAGAGAGGTTCACGCGTTCCTCGGTCATGCAGGTTTTTACAGATGGTTTATAAAGGATTTCTCCAAGATAACTAATCCGATGAGGAATTTGTTGCTAAAGGACGCTGAGTTCCATTTCGATGAAGAATATGTGAAGAATTTCAATAACCTGAAGCATGCCCTTACAACAATAGTCATGTATGCCTTTGACAAGTTTAGATCATATCTCATTAATTCAAAATTCATTGTCTACATGGATCATACTTCTATCTATTACCTCCTAGCGAAGAAAGATGCAAAACCTAGGTTAATCAGATGGATTCTCCTCCTGCAAGAGTTTGATCTGGAGATAAGAGATAAGAAAGGTATAGAAAATGTTGTACCAGACCACCTCAGTCGTATCCACACCTTGGAAACTGAGAAGATTCTGATTAACAATTCTCTTTCGGATGACCAACTCATGAAAGTTTCAGAAGCTACCCCTTAGTACTCGGACTATGTGAACTACCTTGCCGCTGGTGTCATGTAAATGCACCGGGAATGCACTGAAGAAATTCATGCATGATGTGAGGCAGTATCACTGGGATGAGTTGTACCTCTTCAAGCTCTGTGTTGATGGTCTCTACAGACGTTGTATCGCTGAGGAGGAAGCCCAACTTATTTTAGAGAAATGTCATTCAGACCCAGTTGGAGGCCATATGAGTTCTAAGAAAACTGCTTTGAAGGTCTTGCAATGTGGTTTCTTTTGGCCAACCATATCCAAAGACTCCTACAACTTTTTTCTATCATGTGACAAATGTCAGAGAATGGGTAACATTACAAAAAGAGATGAGATGCCACTTAAGGTGTGGTAAGAAGTCAAGATTTTTGATGTTTGGGGAGTGGACTACATGGGTCCAATCCCATCCTTACATGGATTTTCCTACATCCTAGTCGCATTTGATTACATCTCAAAATGGTTAGAGGCCATACCAACCGTAACTAGCGATTCCAAACTAGTTATTAAAATGTTCAAGGATATTATTTTTCCCCATTTTGGAGTCCCATGAACCATGATATCTGACGAAGGTTCTCATTTTTTGGAAAGAAGATTCGAAACGTTGCTGAGGAAATATGGTGTAACACACAAGGTAGTCTCTCCCTACCATCTACAAACAAGTGGATAGGCAGATGTCTCTAACTGTCAACTCAAGGCTATCTTAGAAAATATAGTAGGCCGCAACCGAAAAGACTGGTCAGTGAAAATCAATGACGCCTTGTGGGCCTACCGAACCACTTTTAAGACTCCTCTTAGAACTATACCATTTTGATTAATATATAGAAAGTCATGCCACATGCCTATAGAACTCGAACACAAAGCATTGTGGGCAATCAAACAACTAAATTTTGACCGGAAGAAAGTTGGCCAAGCCAGAATTATGCAACTTCAAGAGTTGGATGAACTCCAGATGACAGCTTATGAGAATGCACGAATCTACAAAGAATGCATGAAGCTTTAGCATGATGGTCATCTAAAAATAAAGGACATTCAATTGGGAGACCAAGTTCTGTTGTTCAACTCAAGATTGAGGTTATTCCTAGGGAAACTCTATTCTTGCTGGTCTGGACCTTACCCGCATGGTGCTTTCATTTTATAGAGTGAACAGTCAGGAGAATTTGTGGCCAATGGTCAACGCTTAAAAAGATATTTCACCTTAGCCGACATAGGCACTGAAGCAATGATGGATCTTACCAATCCAACGTATCCACCAGAAAATTGAAAGACTCGTGTCGAGTCACCGATGTAAAACAAAGGCGCTTGTCGGGAGGCAACCAGATCAATAATCTCATTTTTACTTATAATTTTGAATTAGAAAATTTCCTAATTTTTTTTTTTACTTTTTAGAAATTTTGCACTGAATAAAAATCGCATCGCGAAATGCTATCTTAAGTTCTGATTAGTCTTCATTTTTGAGATTTTCAGATGGAGGACACACGCTGACTGGAACACAACCACTTCTGGTGGTCCAACCGACATGATTTTCCCCTCCATCTTGGATTTTGAGTTTGCTCGGGATGAGCAAATTTCTAAGTTCGGGTGAAGGGTGGGTGGTATGTGCTTTACTTTCCTCCCACACCCATCTATTTCAGACTTAAGATTTCATTGTTGCATTTTTTATCAAAATTTTCAAAAATTTTAAAGTTTTCAAAGAAACTTGATGAAGTTTGGACGCTTTCTATTTTAATAAAAGCCATTACCTAGCTGGCTAGTTTCTCTCTCTATGCTTTTTGAATCATTATACCCTCCTTATTCGAAGCACATCCTCAAGAGGACCACTTTTTAAAACTAGCCTATGGATTGAAATCATCTTGTGAAGCTTATGAACCCTAACATCATGATCCTTTCTGCAAAAATTGCAAGTGTCTGTCAAACTAATAGGGATCAAACATGTCATGCTTGCTAACTATCTAGTGGAACAATAACATGGAACCCCCACCAAATCCTCATCGAGTCATTATTTGAGCAGAGTACATTAAAGAGAATGACTCGGTGCACTGAATTGTAAATCCAGATGCATTTTGATATGAACTCTCTTCTACACTTCTTCTATCATCTTCATACCCCTCCATCCATCAAAAAGAAACAAAAATAGCCAAAATAGTGCCAAACCCTTAGTTCAGGGTGGTACACCACCTCTCTCTATATATGCTTCTTCCATAACCCTCACTATTTAATAGGGGCGTACCACCAAGAAAAGATGCCAATGTGCACACAAAAAAATGCAATCAATGAAATTGCAACCATATAATAAAAATCTTGAGTCGAATAGAGGAGAGATTTATTTCTTCATTCCATACCACCCTTCACTCCCTTTTCCACCTAAGGCACAATGAATGCCTCTTCCTATCCTGAATAAACACCAGTGTCAGATCATGTGCACACTTGTTGTTCTGCGGCTCTCTCTGGACTCTCACGAAACTCTTAGAAATGCTTGTTGTTGGAAAAAGTTAGGAAGAAGTGATGTTGGAAAACAAAATCAGGAACAAAGATATGGTAAGATGTTTTCAGTGGTCTCAGGAAGTTGAGATGCATAGTCATACTAAATAGAAAGGTATCAATCGTGATGTGAAGATACAACAATCTAACAATTTGAAAGTATTCATTTGGCGACTGTTTCAGATTTTGTGTTTCTTGAGGATGAGCAACGTTTAAGTTCAGAGTGTTTTGATGAATCCACATTCCTCATGATTTTCAATTTCCATCGTGGGCCCAATTCAACTCATTACATTCACTTTTATCCCCTAAATATTACAAATTGCAATCTTGCTTATTGACTTGGGTTTTACATGAACTTCATGCAAGTTATGCAGGTTACGATGATGTCAAATCCTCATCTAGGCTCACCTTCATTCAACCCTAATTCCACCCTCATTAAACACCCTTCATCTACTTCACCTTCCATCAATGATCATCACCATCCCTTGCTTCACAATCCACCTCCATTTTCATCAACATCATCCTTCACCACCCTCACCTCCACCCTTGATCACCGTTTTCCTTCTCCTCAACCACCTTCATCACCACCACCAACTGTCCTAGCGGTTTTCCCTAGTGGTTTGGACCATTCGGTCTTGGTCTGGCGGTCTCCACCCCTACCCTTTTGGTCTTTCCTTCACGATCTTCCCTTTTCAGTCTCTTTCATCCTCACAGTCTCAAGACCATGAGAACCCTCATGATCCTCAAACCAGGAGGAGTGCCCTCACGGTCCCGAGACTGTGAAGAACTCCACCTACAAACAATGAAAGCCACTGGCACTCTGCCTCCATCCTCTCCCCTTCACCTCTGACGCCAACTGCTTCTCTTCTACACCGCACGCACCCAGTAGCGGCACCATGATCTCTACCTACAATGATGACTACATGTTCCCTCTGAGACCTAAAACCTTGTAGCAAATCAACGCAACCACCTACACACCTGCAATGCCCCCTCTCCACCACTAGTGATCTCAATCCTCCCCTTGCTTCGCGATATCAACCTGCATCTTAGGTTTCGACACCGTGAGAGGATGTTCACGGTCTTAAGAACGTGCGACGGCCCTAGCGGTCTCCAGAACACTAGGACCTCACTAGTTTCTAAACCACGAGAGGAACCAAGCCAATTTCCATATCGTGAAGAGCGTGATCGGTCCTTGAGACCGCAAGGAGCCCGATCGATCTCCGAAACCATGAGGACTCCCACCGTCATCAGGACCGTGACGATGCTAACGATCTTCATGATCAGGTGAAGAAGCAATCGGTCTTCCAGACTATGAAAGAGGATCATGTGAGGCGGCTAGCGGCTTGAGACCGTGTGGGCGTGAGAGTCCAAGACCAAGAAAGCTCTTGAGCGCATGACCGAGAGAGTCTTCCAAACCACGAGAACGTGTGAACACAAGATCGTGAAGGCCCTCACGGTCTCATGACCATGAGGAAGGAAATGGATCACTGAACCATAAATGGTTTCCCAAAACCAAGAAGAAATAAACAAATTTCCAAACCATGTGAAGTAGACTCACACCAAAACCGTGAGGAATTAATCAAGAGTCCAAATCATAAAGATGTTAACGGTTCTCCCAAACCGTTTAAGACCTGACCAGTGCCTATAAATAGGACTAGAGGGGTCCTCATTTGATCATCGGATCTAAGACGCCACCAGGCTGCATGGACATAGGCTTTACCCTGGAAAGGGATCCTGATGCATCACTCTTCTCCATTGATCTATCTACGTGCATCCACGCCTCATACACCTCAAAAGACTGCTCTTCCTGCAACGAGCAAGAACGAACAAAAGAGAAAGAAGGTGGAGAGAGAAGGTATGCCCCGTCTATCGCGATGTCCCTCGCTCCTCATTCAGATCTGCTCCGACATGGCATAGAAGATCGTATCTTCACTGATCTGTGATTATCTTCTACATCATGCTCATGGCGGAATCTTCCCTCTCTCTTTTTATTTTTGTTCCTTACATCATGAGTGAGTAGTTCCATTTCACTGGGGTGTAGGGACTAGCCCCGCTGCCCATGCTTGTATGTCTTTTCATTAAACATTCCATGGCATGTATCTAACTTTTGATTTTGTTGTTAATCGTCAATATGTGTTTGTGGATTGATCACATGCTTGCATTTATCTCATTCATTCTTATGTTGTGAGAACTTCAATATAAAGATTTGAATGTCGATTAACGCAGTTGACTCCCTGACTAGAAATAGAATGGGATTCCCTAAGGTCATAAGTGTGTGATCCGTGAGGGGACGAGCCATCTAGCCCTCAGTGATGCTTCTGTGTGCCTAAACATCCTAACAGAGGGCCGCAACGTCAGTTGGATATCTATATCTTCAGAGCAATAAGTACGTGATCCGCATGGCAACGAGAAATCTGATGCCTAAGGTGATGCTTACACGAACCTAAACATCCCTCTGGGAGGGTTCGCAGTAGTTCTATTTGGATAGTTAGATCTTGCCTGGATGTTTGGTGTTAGGATGTGTTTGCATGTGTAGCGGTGGTGAAACCCGGGACCACCCTAGTGATTCCACATCATTAATCTAGATTCAAATTCAATTCTGCTCTTTACTTTCTTGCAATTAGTTTAGTTAAACTCAAAATCAACATTTGTTCTAAATATTAGTCTTACTTGAGCTAGACTAGACTAGCAACGATTCTTAAAAATGTTGTCCCTTGGGATTTGGTCCTTAACTATACTCCAATAAGACCCGTCCGCTTGCGGGTGGTATTATTGCAAAATTTTTGGTTAAAAACTCAGGGATTTCAAGCCCGAGTGATTTTGTTAGTGTGATAATAGGCCACGTCAACATACAAGATGTTGGGTTTTGAGGGAGGCAGAGAAGGCAGTGGAAACAAAATTCTCTTCTCCCGAACCCAAAATAAAGGAATCTTGTCAACGTCTATACAGTAGGAAGGTTGGTTTGTAGAGACATACCTTCTCCTGAGGCTTGCTTGGCGACGTTACCTCGCGGCTTGCGCGGTCTTCACCTCCAGTCTTGGACAGTGTCTGTGCAGTTCCTGGTCTCACTAGGACTGTCGGGATTGACAGTTGTCCTCCGAGCGGTAGAAATCTCCCGCCTCTGTAGTAGTCCACACGGACCACCTGGAACTCCAATCTCCTTGTCGCATAAGGCACCGAAAGGAGTTGTACCCTCCTGTCAGCGTACTAGTCACCGACACACTCTCCTGCAACCAGTTGTCTTTCTACAGTTGTCTATCCCTTATTGTGCCTCCCTTATCGGGTAGCACTTGCTTGGGCTCTCCTGGTTACCACAACCAGAGAGAACGACAACTTTGCAGAGCAACTAGTGTTCTAAGTTGTTGTTGAGAAGTCCCCAGTACCCCTATATATAGGAGGGTCATGGGATAGGGTTCTCTACCTTGGGCAATGCGGGATTAATAGAAGGAGAAGAAGGATTCGAGATTTTCCACAAAACAACCAACTGCACCAGCTGAACCGATCATTTCAAGCATGAACTGATCCGTTAGGGACCTGTGCCAATCGGTTCACACCTGAACTGATCGGTTGGGACACCTGAGCCAATCGGTTCAAGCATGAGCTAATCGGTTCGTGGTCCTGGTCCCACTCGATTTACTTTCCATGTGTGTTTCCAACTAATCAAATATTAGTCCTTGTCCAAATCAAATTTGTACAAGTGAAACAAATATGTTTTTGCAAAAAGAGTCTTTTGACTTTCCAAATGATCTCGATTGGTCACACGAATCGACCAGTTCAACAATTGAGATGATCATTTCATTGACACATAAGCCAATCGACTCACCACTTTGAGCCGATCGGTTCACCAACCTGAGCCGATCGGGTCATCACATGAGCCGATCGGTTGGGAGTGTAGACTGTGCAAAATCAATCAATTGTAGTTTCAATCAATCTGATACTCTAATCAATCAGTCCAACACCTTGAACACTATGATTTTGAGCTATCAATTAATTGAGTGTTTAATTGAACTACTAAACTCCTTTAGTAATCAATCTAAACATCATTTGTGGATAAACTCCTCTTCCAGGTTAAATCTTATGTATCTGACCCTGCAGGCCCATTTCACGTTGGCAGCGAAAGTCCATAACACATATGACTTCACAAGCAAAGAGCGGTGCCTAGTTGCACATCAGTGCTACCCAAGTGAAATAGAAAGTTGGAGAACAACTTTCAATCCTACAATCTGTAAATGGTGTTACAGTGAATGTATAATTCCTTTGTCTCTGATATCCCGAATGAACTCAAGGCATGAAATAGTCATCCTATCAACATTCATTCACTTTCTTGATCTCAGAGTAGATTGGAGGAGATATGTATGACATCAATATCACATATTGATTCACACACATGCGTGCGCACGCCTATCTCAATCCTACTTATCAAGTTGCCATGGATATCAAACTCCCTCAGGAGGGACAAATCCCATATCTATCACTCACCCCTCAAAATCCCCATGTGTCAAAGCCACCCAATCACACCTTTATAACAACCCATGTTTTAGGACTGTGTTTGATGATGTCAAAGTGTACCCAACGACATGTGTTGAGTGTAGTGATTTCAGGTCAAAGAATCACACTCACCACCATCACTGTGAGAACTTACTATGACTACCATGTCATGGTTCCATGTGTCAAACTCACGGTGGGTCTGTCCGGTACACTTTTTCTCTAACAAGTACCTATGAGTTTGGTTTGATATCTCCATATCATGACTAACGAGATTCTGTCATCAATCAACTCCACAAACTAGTCTTGTGTGTCATTGTTGTCTATCTACCTTCTACAATGACATATGACTAGGGACATAATAAGAATGTACAAACTCTTAGCATCCGTATGATCTCATCATTCAGGTCCTCAACCTGAAAGCATACGTCATTGAGTATTGTCATTCTCTAGACATTCAATCTGTTCTATCATTATCTCATATGACTGAACTAGAAAGAATTGGAAGCTTGCCTTTGATGTTTATCAAATCAATCTTAATGTATCCCACCAATCATCCCATGATTGGCTCTCAGGGCATACATACCAACAGACTCCCACTTGTACTGCGAGCCAATCACCGTTGAATCATATTCTTAGTGATCTTCAAACATGTCCCACATGTTACTGTGCTCTAGTGCTAACATAGTGAGTTATGGCAACACCTTGCCAAAGTCAGTATTAACTGCATGTCTCTCATCTCTTCATTGTACGTCACATGTATGAGATGGAGTTGCAATAATATGTGATCTAGTATTCCTTTGCTAACCTTTAGCCACATTGAATGACCAAGTATTCCTTATTTGTCATCAATGACCGGAATATCTATAAGTTCATCTCATGAACTTCCAAATCCATATAGTATCCACTAATGTTCTCTAACACACGGATACTCGGCTTTTCCTTTTAAACGACTTTATTGGAACATTTCCATTTATCAACAAACATTCACTTTTATATATCCCATATATATATTGCAATTAATTTTCTGTCCTTTTTCGGAAGTCACATCAGTGTAACTCTTTACAATGAACCCTTCCTTATTTCCATAGAACTAGTACTTCTCAAGTACTTGTCAAGTTCTTATGGTATTCCAGTAACCCTTACTGGAACTAGACAAACATCCACTCGTCATGTCCCACATATGAGTTATCAGGATGAGCACAACATATTGTCATGTCCTACATACAAGATGATGAATGCATTTTATTCTTTCTATGACCATACATGCAAGACAATGGGATGATTACATACATGATAGATCCATATCTATTCTTAGTATTCCCATTCTTCATAAGAATTGGACACTTGGCCTTGGGATGCTAACTCCATGTAACATGGACAAGTTTTCTCCCACTAAATATGTGCACACTGAACCCTTCAGTATATATTGCCAATGTATGCTTTCTCTTTTCAGGTCAAGAGGTTTTTGAGAACTATTGTAACATACTGAATCTCAGGGTCTTTCCTGCAATTTACCCACTTTTGAGCTTTTCTTTGCCTTCTAGTCCATTTTGACCTTTTTCATAAATTTCCCTTATTTTCTATTCTTTTTGGACTCCTGGTGCAATTTGAGCACAATTTAAGGTTTAAAATTACCTCTTTCCCACATTTATATAAATGGACGGGGTGTTTGCACAAATAACCCAATTAAGGGGATAAGTGAGGGTTAATAATGTAATTTGGTCATTAAGGATGGAAATGTAGTAGATAATATTAATTTGGAGCTTTTTGGATAAATATATTAGTAATAATGTGTATTTGAATTAATTATGAGAATATTTCTCCTTTTACTTTTTCTCACCTCCAATTTGAAGATAAATGTGTGAAAACATATTTTAAGGTTGATATTTTGCTCTTAATACTCATATATATCTATCACCTCGAATTTGAATCACTAATTGCATTAATATAGTCATTTCATATTAATGCACACCTTTTAATATATTAAAATACACTTTAATGAGCAATATATTAATTAAGGAAAAATAATGAGTAAAACGATAATATAATTGCATAGCTTTGTTCTAGACATTAATTTGAGCAGGTGGTTAAAATTTGGTGTCATTTGGACTTCATTTGACCCTCCAAATCTATTTTTAGAGCTTTTAATATAGTGTGATATAGTGGTTGAATCGATTTTCATTCATTTCATTTACATGTCACGCGTAACGTTAATGTTCGGTTCGATTTCCCTTGTCACGCAATGAACCATGTTGGACGGTCATCCAACGGCCGTGATCCGCTTCCCAATTGATGCAACGGCTCTCCCGCCATCTTCTTCCTCCAGTCATGCACGGGTCGGACCGCAGTACCGACGCCTTGGCTCCTTGCCCCCTTTCTCTCCCACTTTCTCTCCCAGTTCTCGACCATTTTGGGCGATTCTTATTCCATTGGCTCCGTCTCCCGCCGCCGGTTCGAATGAGCCCTAGCTCATTGTCTTCTTTGGTCTAGTTGCAAAATGCCCAACGTGCCTCCTCGATTCGTCTCCACCATGGCCACACAGAGGGACCTTCGCCCACTCTCGCGCCTATTTAAGGTCGAGTCAAGTACCCTCATCCCCCGAGAAAATCTCCTCCACCTCCAATTTGGTCCCTAGCGCCCCAAAGTTGCCCGACCTCCTTCTTCCTTCTCTGTGGTGAACACGCCCGAGAACTAGGAGCTTCTAGTCATTTCAATCCAATTCTTTTAGCGGTGAGCATCCTTGACCCACTTTCTTTGCTCCTCCCTTGTCATTTTGGCGTGAGTTTCCCCAGAAAGACGAGCCCTATAGCCCACCAGACCGCCTTCGCCGCCGCCACCTGCTAGTTTGCGTTCTGATGCTCCTCCGCCCGCGCTAAGAGCTGACCTAGGTCCGTTTTCACCTCACAAATAGTTCCCCGATCTTCGTTTCCCGGCTCCTGCTATTTCCTTTTGGGTTTTGATCTCCGAATGGTGCCCCTGTTTCTCTGGTTCTCCGCGGTGGTTGGGTAGTCTCTGCACCGACCTTCTCTTTGTTTTGCTCCTTCACCTCCGCCTGGCAATGATGAAGCTCCTCGGCATGATCCCCTGATCAGAGCTTCAGCAAATGACCAGGTTGACATGGGAGCCTGGTTCTTGGAGCTGTTGCTCGCGGCCATGGCTGCGAGGGAAACAATCCAGGTCGTCAAATGACGCTGGAATCCCTACTGCTTCAATCGATAGATTTATATCGCAGGGGCATTATCGTCATTTCGCCCACTGTTCTACCTCCCTGTGCAAACAATCGTTAGTTCCAAATGACCATACTGCCCTCGCTGCTTAATTAATTTTATTTGACGAGAAGGGGTATTTTGGTCATTTCATCTATTATTTACATCGATTTACGTTTTGATTTAAATAACTGTCACGCTATGGTTTTCTTGCATCCTGATTGGTCGATTTTAATTAATTCATAGTAAATCGATCCATGGTCAGAAAAATGCAAATAAATAGTCAATGGAAAGGATTTTTCATGTAGAACCTGATTTTATGGTTTTTGAGTCCCAATTATGATTCCTTTTTCAAAGTTTTCTTTGAATACCTTTTAAGTGTATAAAATATTCTAAAATACCTAATTAATTCATTTTAACTCTAATTTGTAAAATAAAATATGTTTTATTGATCAGGAGAATATGAATAATCGTTTGGTCAAGGTTTTGAGTCACAAATCGAGTTTTGGTTTTGAAGGTAGAAAATTAGGGTTTTCCTATGCTTTATGTCTTTATATATATTAATACATGTGTAATAATGTAACTAGGGAAAAATGGAATGGATGCAATCAGATTGGTGAATGTGATGGTAATTAATTAAACTAGGTATGTGGCTCCTATGTATGTGAATCATATTATATGAATCCTATCAAAGATGAATGTGAATGTTTATTGTGCAAACTACCTATCCTTCAGTTGGGTCTTTTCCAACCCCACAATCATTATTGTGCTAGCCTTGTTATCCTTCTAATTGCACTTATTGGCTCTTTACTTATTTTATTCTTCTAATGCCATTGTGGCTCATTCATTTGAATTATGTGAATCTTGCTACTACATATGTTGCCTCATTTACTTGGAAATGCTTAATCTTGCTATTGCCAATGTTGGCTCATCCTTTTAAAATACTTGGAAACATTGTATAATGATGTTACTTTGTTGGATCCTTTATTTCTTGGAGTTCTTGGATATTGTTGTTGCCTATGATGGCCTATTTATTTATTTCTTGGGTTTTGTTCCCAATGCTATGTTGTTATCTTGATATACTTTTCATTCCACTGCCAAGTGAATGTTTATGCATGATATAGTTATTGACCAATTGACAATGTAGTGTACATGAGTACAAACCACCCATAGGGCACTGGGGTTTTAGTCCCCCTGCCGTAGGCACTGGGGTTTTAGTCTCCCTGCCATTTTATATATTAGGCACTGGGGTTTTAGCCCCCCAGCATTTTAGGCACTGGGGTTTTAGTCCCCCTGCCATTGGTGAGGTCCGGTAGGTGCCTCGCCCTACATTGAGATGATTTTGAGTTATAATTTATATTCATGCAAATGTGATAATTGTTGATATTGAAATGTGGCAGTTTTCTAAAATCTTATTTACTCAATTGCCTCTCACTTCTTGAAATTCCTTAGTGGAATCTTTTGTTATGAAATTCTTAGCTTTATGATTGCCTTTATCCTAGTATTGACTCATACTTTTATCTTTCTTTTTCTGGATGACCCCAACCATCCAGGTTAGGATCAGAGTGTGCATGGAAGTTTGGTGAACCTAAGGCTAAGGATAGGACAAGAAGAAAAGGAATATATAGCTTGCATGATCATAATTGCTTTTATGTTATAAGTTGTTTTGTTTGGAGACAATGTTGTATTAGTCTAAGTCTTCCTCTACCTAGATCCTAGTTCCTTGTATAAAGATGTACCCCTTTTGGGAAAAATTTGTAATGTACTCTTTATTCATTTTGTATAAAGTCAAGATTTAAATTTCCTCTGCTACACAATTGATGATTTTGGTTGCCATGGTTTATAGTAGAGACTTGGTCTTTAAAACTATCTCTATAGATCTCTATTCCTATTACATAGGAAATGTCTCTGTCTTTCCTAAAGATAATTTCCACTTTGAATTTCTATTCTAGAACATCTCATTCCTCATCAACATGTGGAATGCAAATACGCTCCCACTAAATCATAGATCCTTCTTTATCTTTGTCATACCAGTCAAAACCTTTGACTATATTATCAAAGTAAAGATCCCAATTCTGAGTTGCTTATAATCAATCACATTGATTAGTCCGTTGTAACTTATAGACTTCATTTGCATTAATGGATTCATAAACCTTATAGGTTTTGTCACGTACACATCCTTGTTTTATTCCTCATAGGAATGCGGTTTTAGTATCCTTATGTCAAATTTCTTAGTCATTAAGTTGCAATCAACAAGCAACATCCTTCTCAAAATGACATCCATGTGTCTTAACACTTAAGACTCATTCACACTTATGGATTTCATCCAAATGGGTGCTACCATCAAGGTCATACCTTATGGTTCACACGGAAGTTATTTAGGATGTAATGGCCATAAACCATAACACAAAATTTGGTTCCTCATATTCATCTAGATAGTTGATTCATCACATAGACAATCGAGGTGTATCTGTCAAGGATATAAGAACTTATGACTCCTTGTGATTCTTAATGTCCTTTATTAGTGTGAAGTATTCTTTATTTAAGAAGAAATTAGTTATTTGATAATCATCCTCTAACTCCTTAGAGTATGATTCCTTCTTGATTTAGACATCACCATGTCTTAATCATGACCTTACTATGATACACTATCATAATCACTCATAAAGGATCTCAAACATTTGGTTCAAGTATTTCATTCATTGATCTTATCAAGAATTAACACTTTACCAAATTCGTACTTCATCTATGATATTCTTGAACACTTCAAGATATTCATATTGGTGTTTCTCTAAACACTATTTGAAGTACTAGCATTAACTCTAATAGGTATGTAAATACATCACATGTATTATACCTAATAGGATAATCATTCTCCCACTACCACTAGTGAAGATTGATTAATCATGTCTAAGAGATTCTTGTCTCTTACTGGTTCTCTAACTAAAAGAGTCTAGACTTATCCATCATATGGAAACTAGAAATGAATTTCTCATTATTTATGCTAATTTGATTGTTTGATTTATCAATAACTTTTAGGTATCATTTTATCTTATGCATACCAAGTACCACAAGATAAACAAGGCATTTCCACAAAGATTGAAACATCAACTTTATTAATTGCCATTATTGTCATACAATATGCAAAAATTAAGGTGTTTCTATCCATTGACAAATACGAAATAGCAGTTCATAACTCTATTACATGCCTTCAAGGCTGAAAATAAACTAAAGTACTCCTATATATGGCGGCAACACTTGCCCCCATTTATTGGGTGTTTTACACTTTATATCTTGGTATCATATACCTCAAAAGTGTTATAAGTTTATTTCATGACACCTTCAGGTGGAGACGTTTGTCACCTCCTACTTCTTTAGTTCTTCCAGATAGAGTGGACAATTCATTTTCCAATGTCCTAGCTTTTGACAATGGTGGCAATTCCCTCTCTTGGTCACGCCTCCCTTGGCCTTGAGAGTTGAAGATGACTTGGGTTGCTGACTAGCATCAGAACCTTTCTTAGCCTTGCCCTTGCCCTTGCGCTTGGACTTGCCTTTCTTGTTGCTGATCATCATCACATATTTAGGCTTGTCCTTCTTCATCTGTGCCTCGGCTGTCCTCAACATGCCCAAGAACTCTGTCAATGGCCGGTCAAAGTTGTTCATGTTGTATTTCATCAAAAACTGACTATAGGATTCTGGCAATGATTGCAGTATCACGTCAGTAGCCAACTCTTGGATCAGGGGAAATCCCAGTCTTGTCAGGTTCTCTACATACCCAATCATTTTGAGCGTGTGTGGACCAACTGGATCTCCTTCTATCATGACGCACTTGAATAACACCCTGGAGACATCATATCTCTCTTGTCGTGCTTGATCCTCATACATGTTCTTGAGATGCTGAATCATCTCAATGACACCCATGTTCTCATGTTGTCTCTGCAACTCATGGTTCATGGAGCACAACATCAAGCACTTTGCATCAATGGCATCTTCAGAATTCTTCTTATAAGCATCCCTTTCTGCCTTTGGTGCAGTACGAGCAGGTTCCTCTAGAGCTGGAGTATCTAGGACATAGAGCTTTCGCTCTTGAGTGAGAACAATTCTCAATGTTCTAAACTAGTCGTGAAAGTTAGTCCCATTCAGCTTCTCCTTTTCAAGGACCGATCGCAACGAAAAGTGATTGTTGTTTGTTGTCATTTGTACTACAAAAGGAAATATATGCAATTTAGTCCAAAACTCAATTTTTGACTTATTTGATTGATTTGAAAGTTTGACGATATAATTAGGACTTTAATTAATTATCACTCCCACTATTTTTGTTCAAACCGTTAGCCCTCACCATCAACTTGGAAGATTGTAGTGTACAATCTTCTAGTGGGTCAAGATCCTAAAATCCTCTGAGTCATGGACCAGCTAGGGTTGTCACCCACAATTTAGATCTTCCAGGTAGGCAACTTTTACCAATTGCATCATATGCAACTCTTGAAAGATGTCATGAAAGATGTCATATGCAACTCCTTGCCATGATCACCTTCATGCCTCAAGGTGCTAGATCCTATCTAGATCACCTTGTTAAGTCTGACCCAAAGCCAACACGATGAATATGCACCCTGCTAGGGTAGACCCACATATCTATCCTTCACGCTTCAACGAGATAGACAGTGCACCATGCTAGGGCGTTCCCACAATTGGCCGACCAAGCTTTTCACGTGTGTCACATTTGGGAGGCATCTAAAACTTTAATATTTAATGAGGGATTTGGTTTTATAGGTACATATACATATCCAATCACCATAATATATAGTACGTATCATATACATGTTATATCCCACAGAAAACATGTGAAACGATAAAAGCGATGATTGTGGCCATCCTAATGTGATTCCTCAAGCCAAGAGGAATCAGAGTCATCTAGGTGTACATTACATGCAACCTATACAAGATGAACTATGCGCTTTGCCGTTCTGGGTTTGATCAACTCATCTTCATGATTGATCGGCTCGCCATCAAGTCGGTTGTTTGGGTGCCACCAGCCGATCGATTGGCTTCTCCAACTGATTGGTTCACTAGTCGTCATGCATCTCCTCAGGTCACCACCCGCTTGTCTCGCTCCTCGAACCAGTTGTCTAGAATGCCAACCGATCAGTTCACGTATTGAACCGATAGTCTCAGTTGTCATTAGGTTTTCCATCGTTCTTTGACATAACAGGAAATAAAAGATCTATCCTATTTTACATTTTAATTGAGAAACCCTGAGTTACATTTGGGGGGAACATAGCTAGGAAATAAATCTAAAGATATCTCGAGTTACATCAGGAATAAGAGATAGAGAATTTGTGCGCAGATCGAGATGCAAGCAACCACATTCAGCCAAGCACACATACATAGGGTATATTGGCCATAACCACGCTATACATCCACCACAAAACTCATTTAAGGGTGACGTGCATCGAGTGAATTCATATTACATATCATATATGTATATTAGGATTTGTGGATTTAGGATTGGACATGCATAAAGACAATATTATCTGCATCATATGCAATAATTAAAGACGACAAACCACAAATCGATCACATCGATAATCCTAAAGTATAGAGCAGTTGGCGTGGCTCTGATACCACTGTTGGGTTCTGAGGGAGGTAGAGAAGGCAGCGGAAACAAAATTTTCTTCTCCTGATCCTAGAATAAGGGAATCGCGTCAATGTCTATACAGTAGGAAGGATGGTTTGTAGAAACATACCTTGTACCGAGGCTTGTGCGGCGATGTCACCTTGAGGCTTGCGTAGTCTTCACCTCCGGTCTTGGACGGTGTCTATGTAGCTCCTAGTCTCACCGGGACTGTTGGGCTTGACAGTTGTCCTCCGAGCGGCAAAAATATCTTGCCTCTGTAGTAGTCCACACGGACCACCTGGAACTCCGATCGCCTTGTCGCACAAGGCACCGGAAGGAGTTGTACCCTCCTATCAGTATACTAGTCACTGACACATTCTCCTGCAACCAGTTGTCTTTCTACAGTTGTCTTTCCCGTACTGTGCCTCCCTTATCAGGTAGCACTTGCTTGGGCTCTCCTGGTTACCACAACCAGAGAGAATGAAAACTTTGCAGAGCAACTGGTGTTCTGAGTTGTTGTTGAGAAGCCCCCAGTACCCCTATATATAGGAGGGTCATGGGACATGGTTCTCTACCCCGGGTAATGTGGGATTAATAGCAAGAGTAGAAGGATTTGAGATTTTCCACAAAACAACCAACTGCGCCAGCTGAACCGATCGGTTAGGGACCTGAGTCGATCGGTTCACACATGAACCGATCGGTTGGGACACCTGAGCCAATCGGTTGAAGCATGAGCCGATCGATTCGTGGTCCTGGTCCAACTCGAATTGATTTTCGATGTTTGTTTCCAACTAATCAAATATTATTCCTTGTCCAAATCAAATTTGTACAAGTGAAACAAATATGTTTTTGCAAAAAGAGTCTTCTAACTTTCCAAACAATCTCGGTTGGTCACACGAATCGACCGGTTCAACACTTGAGCCGATCATTTCATTGACACATGAGTCGATCGACTCACCACTTTGAGTTGATCGATTCACCAACCTGAGCCGATCGGTTCATCACATGAGTCGATCGGTTGGGAGTGCAGACTGTGCAAAATCAGTCAATTGTAGTTTCAATCAATCTGATACTCTAATCAATCAGTCCAACACCTTGAACAATATGATTTTGAGCTATCAATTAATTGAGTATTTAATTCAACTACTAAACTCCTTTAGTAATTAATCTAAACATCATTTGTGTATAAACTCCTCTTCCAGGTTAAATCCTATGTGTGTGACCCTGCAGGCCCATTTCACATTGGCAATGAAAGTCCATAACACTTATGACTTCACAAGCAAAGAGCGGCGCCTATTCGTACATTAGTGCTACCCAAGTGAAATAGAAAGTTGGGGAACAACTTTCAATCCTACAATCCATGAATGGTGTTACAGCGAATGTATAATTCCTTTGTCTATAATATGTCGAATGAACTCAAGGCATGGAACAATCATCCTGTCAACGTTCATTCACTTTCTTGATATCAAAGTAGGAGATATGTATGACATCAATATCACATACTGATTCACACACATGTGTGCACACATCTATCTCAATCCTACTCATCAAGTGGCAATGGATATCAAACTCCCTCAGGAGGGACAAATGCCATATCTATCACTCACCCCTCAAAAGCCCCATGTGTCAAATCCACCCAATCATCACCTTTATAACAACCCATGTTTTAGGACTGCGTTTGATGATGTCAAAGTGTACCCAATGACATGTGTTGAGTGTAGTGATTTCATGTCAAAGAATCACACTCACCACCGTCACTGTGAGAACTGGCTGTGACTACCATGTCATGGTTCCATGTGTCAAACTCACAGCGGGTCTGTCTGGTACACTTGTTCTCTAACAAGTACATATGTGTTTGGTTTGATATCTCCATATCATGACTAATGAGATTCTATCATCAACCAACACCACAATCTAGTCTTGTGTGTCATTGTTGTCTATCTACCTTCTACAATGACATCCGACTAGGGACATAATAAGAATGTACAAACTCTTATCATTTGTATGATCTCATCGTTCAGGTCCTTAACCTGAAAGAATACGTCATTGAGTATTGTCATTCTCTAGACATTCAATCTATTCTATCATTATCTCATATCACTGAACCAGAAAGAATTGGTAGCTTGCCTTTGATGTTTATCAAATCAATCTTAATGTATCCCACCAATTATTCCATCATTGGCTCTCAGGGCATACATACCAACACAAGCACATTCCTCATTATTATTATAAAACATATTATGTGGTTTAGAAACATATCCTTCACATCATGTGTACAACTACTACATAGGATGTCACACCATCTCCATGAAACCCTAGCATCAACAATATGCATCACTACACCACATAAGGGTATTAATTAGGGTTAGGGTATCGACCACCACACTTAAAGTAGTGTATCAGTGACAATAGTAAAATATGGTATCAGTCATCATACTTAGGTAGGATATCGGTCATCACACTAAGATAGTGTATCGGTGAACCCTAGATATCAGGCAACCAACTTAGGTAGGGTATCGGCCTATCGACTCAAAGATGAGTATCAGTTCGTCATCACCTCGTATCTGGCACAACACCTCAATGAGACTATGTCGGCCAAGACATAACAAGAATATCAGCCAAATTGGTACATGAAGAAGGTGTATCAGTTATACCATCCCTACTAGGTATTGGCCTCACCACTACAACTAGGTTATCGACCTATGTACCCCATTGTGTATTGGCCACATAGACCTCCATAGGATATTGACCACTAGGCTTGGTGGTATCGGTTAGCAAGATGTGTTGGGTTACACATGCATATCAGATTAGGGTTACCCGTGTCGACTTTTACACTCAACTAGAAGCATGGAGACTCAACACTCTTCTTTACTAGTCATAATGAGATCATGACGTGCCACATCATAAGAAGCATATCAATTAGCATACCATCTCAGTTTATCATATCATATCGGTTTAGCCATCTTCTACATCAACATGACGATAATACCAAGGTAAAGGAAGGTGTGTCTCATGGCAGCAACTTAACATAGTTCTATTCTCAAAACAGAACACAAGGCTACCAAGAAAACTACTAGCTTGCAAGCAAGAGAAAATGTACTAAGGATAACTAGCAAGATAACAAGTAGAAAGGTGATAACAAAAAGTAGGGTTAGAGTTATATAACTCGCCTTAAGAACAATCACCAAGCTTTAAGCTCCAAGGTCAACCTACAAGCTTCCCAAGCTCAACGTAGAAGAAGGTCCACCTAGATCGATCTCCACTAAACCTTTAAGAAGGAAGATAGGACCATGGTCAAGAAAGTAAAGAGAGAAAAGAAGGTTCCACGGTTCATGGCCGAGAAGAAGAAAGAAGAAGAGAAGGAAAGCTAGAAAACCATGGCTTGCCAAGGAAGAAGATGAAAGAAAGCACTACAAGCTTCTAGCTCGCCCACCAAGCTCCAAGGGAGAGGGTTCTTCAAGCTCAAGGTCATCCACCAAGGAGAGCAAGCAAGGATTGCTAAAAGGATCTTCTTACATGAGTAGGAAGAGGTATATGTACATGGCCGAAGAGAGAGAGAGAGCAAAGGAAAGGTGTCACCACCTTAGAATCCTAGAAGATACTTGTCCAAGAAGAAGGGACATGCCACGCCATGAAATAAGGTGATACGACCTATGTCTCACCTGCTTAGTCACTTAGGAAGGTCAAGGTTGACACACCCTTCCACCCCCTTCACAAACCTATAGGGATGGAACCCTATGTCACAAGCCGATATGGCACTCCTCCTAGAGTCAGCACAACCCGATATGGTGATCCTTAAGGTGCCACAAACCGATAGGATTCCCCTCAAGACATCCTCAACTAATATCAAGGAATTTTAAGGCAACCATAGACTGATACAAGGCCTCACCAAGGATCTCAAGCCCGAGACAACACTCCAAAGAGCAAAATACACCTAAAACATGTGCCCAAAACATGAACAAGGATGTCACCACTCAATTAAGGACAAAAAAGGCACCCAACACTTTTCTCTCCTCTAGATGATGCCAAGAGAGAGAAGAAACACTCTAGAGGTAGCAAACTTGCATATCAACCCCTATTCTGGGTGAATTGCAAGTTGCACCAAAACCTCACCACAAAACACAAACATCAAGCAACAAGCTCAAATAAGGAACACCAACCTCCAACATGCCCTAATTACATCTTATATGATTAGAACAAGGATCTAAGCAACTTACTTAAGCATAACAAATAGGGTTAGTCCAAGACATGGGTCGGGGTCCTTATAAGCCATAAACCCCTAATAGGGATTTCGCCCCCAAAATCCTGATAGAAAAGAGATGGGTACTTCCTCCTCATCTCCTCTTCGAGCTCCCACTTGGCTTCCTCAACACCACGATGATGCCAAAGTACCTTCACAAGCACAAGGTCTTTCCTCTTCAACTTCTTCACCTTCGATCAAGGATCAACACTGGACCTTCCACATAGGTCACATCTCATCAAGCTCCACCTCTATAGGTTGTAACACTACCTCTGTATCCTGATGACACTTCATCAACATACTCACATGGAACACTGGATCCAATCTATGCAACTCTGGTGGAAACTCCAACTTCTAGGCCACCTTCCCAACACGTTCCACAACTAGGTAAGGTCCAATAAACCTGGGAGCCAACATAACCTTCTTCCCAAATCTCAAAACATCCTTCTAGGGTGTAACGAACTGAATTCCACTGTACTTGAAATTTCACCCTATTCATAAAGATATCTTACTTTTCTTCATTGATTGTCCTTAATTGTGAATTTTGTGGAAGTTGAGGGACATCAAATAAATATGCATACAATGTTAAGGAGTTAGTGTACAATTACCTCAATTCATATATTGTTGAGAGTTAAGTTGCTAAATGTCCATAAAATGAATGGTTATTGAAATAAAATAAAAAAATACAACTTAATGTAAATACAGTGTTAAATAAGTATCATCATCACTCCTTTTTACCTCTCTCCTCATAATAGGCAAATAAATCTTAAAAATGGGAGTAATAAAACCATTGATGATCTTTGAATAAATGAGGGAGAATTACCTCACATTTTCATCCCAAAATGTATAAAGAAAGCCTATTTTAAATAAATTTAAATTCTTATACATTAAGTAATACATTAAAGACCAATATGGTGATTCATGACCAAAAGATGAATAAAAACGAGAATTAAAGCCCAAGGAATATTCTAGATTTAATGATGGACTCATGGTTCAAATTTGGGACCATTTGACCATTATTTGACCCCTTAATTCGTTTTTAAAAGATTTGATTAAAGTTTTACCAAGGAATTAATTTGATTTCATTGATTGATGCATTTAAACCTAAGTTTCGGTTTTATTTCCTATTACACACTACTGGACACCCCCCGTGAGCCATCCGACAGTTGTGGCTTGATCATCTCGATCACCACTTGTATCCAACGACGCAGAATTCGTCCTCTACCTCTCGATGAGTAACGCCCCATCTAAGAATCGATCCACGATCTCATTCTTCCTCCACACTCATCCATTTTTCTTGAAATTTTCTCCTCTCGCTTCATCTCTCTCTTCTGAATTCAATGAGCCCTAACTTGTCTCCTCTCTTATAGTGTACGCAAAATTCCCATTAGGGAAGTAACTCCATTCTCCACCTCCACATTACAGAGGACCCTCTGACCCCTCTCCCACCTATAAAAGGAATCGTCGAGCACCCTTAGACCACACACCCCCTCCTCCTCCAATTCCTCCTCAACTGCATCGTGTGTTGCTGAACTACTCACTCTTCATCTCTGACAACAAAGACCATGTCCTAGCTCTCCACGCCGCCTCAACCAAATTCAACGAACGGTTAGTATCCTTAACCTTTACTTTTCATTTCGGCATTGATAGTTTGCCCGGTTCTACTCCGAGTGTCCATATCCTATAACTTCCAACCTGACATCATTGGCGCTAGTCATCATGACGACTCAGGCACCCTCCGACCTTCGTGCAACCTCTGCTGAAACCTTGTGACCTCCACAAACACAACCAAATTGTCTCTTCTGTGTTTTAGCGCTTAGAAACCACCGATCTTCACCCGCAACCTCCTTCACCGACCACAAATGACATCCACCCTATTCTGACAGCTCAAGGAACCTCACCTCATGTTGTTTGCTCCCTTGGCTTCACAAAGATCCCAGCAACCAACTCGAGATGTTAGATGGCCTAAAGAATACCTGTGGAAGGGTAGAGAAAATGGAGATGAACTCCAGCCTGACTATTCGATGAAATGTCAGGGCATGGCGCTAGGGGATGAATCACCTTATTGTGTTGCTGCGACTACCCTCACTTGCCTCGTTTCATTTCATTTTCACCTAAGGGTAAAAATGACATTTTGCCTTGTTTTAATCCTCGTTGGCTGAAGCCGAGTAAGCGACTGACCGTGACCTGGCCGTGAGAGATTGGGCCAGCTCACACAGGCCCCGATCCATGTGACAATGCCTTCTCATGAGTTTTATTTCCCACGTGGCATTTTCTTGAACACATATTGGTCGATTTTAGAAAATTCATAATTAATTACTCAATTATTGAAAAAATATAAATAAATAGGCTATGGATTAAAAAAAATAAATACTATCTAATAAAAATGATTTCCGAGACTGATTTCCAAGTTTTTTGAGAAGATTTTTTTATGAACCAAAACAACTAATTAAAAAGGCCTAAAATGCATATATAATTCATTTCAACCTCAAATTAACTAAATAAATATCCTTTTCTAACTAGAATAATATATCCAATCGTTTGAGCTAGTTTTCAAACCCAAAATTGATGTTTTGTCTTGAAGGTATAAAATTAGGGTTTCAACCCTTAAATTACATCAAACCCTAATCCTTGTGATAAAATACTTGAATTTAGGGTTTAAGGATCTTGGACATCAATAATTGAAGAAAATACAAATCTAGAATAACTCAAGTGAGGTATGTGCATTCAAATACTAAACTTGGGCAATGTTTATCCAAACCTAAATTCCCAATGAGGCATGAGCCTATTTTATTTATTCTTGATCTTCCACTATAAATGTTTCAAGGGTCTTGGACCCCACTTGAAAATTTTGTTAAACTTCTTATATCTACAATTGAGATACTTTAGCATGATGATAAAAATGACTAATTAACTATTGTAGTGTACATGAGTCCAAACCACCCATAGTTTTAGGCATGAGCCCTGGGGAATGTGACCACTCTCCCCAATTATATAAATATTAGGGTGTTTGGGAATTTGTTACTCTCCCTCACCCATAGGTTGAGGTCCGGTAGGTGCCTCAGCCCGAAGTTAGTCTAATTTTGTCAACATTTAATCATGCATGCAATTTGTTATTGTTTATCTTAGCAGAAATTCTTATCTGTTGTACTTGCCTCATACTCTTGAAATCTTATAGTTAGTGAACCTTTTCTTTACCATATTTAAATTGTTAAATTGTCCTTTATCCTTAATTGACACATACATTTTATCTCCTTTTGCTGGGTGATCCCAACCACCCAGATCCAGGAAGAGGGATAGGACTAGATTGTGGTGACGTTGATCAAGTGTGAGACTACCCAGGATGACTAGGTTACTATTGCTAGATCGTGTAGTACTTTTTTAGCTTATCTTTCAAAAATAAAGCTATGTAATAGCATAGGTTTTTTACATTCCGATGCTGCTATTGTCATTAAATTGTATTTGGTCCATTCTTATTTAACTGGAATTATTATGCATTCATCCCTCATCTTCAAGTTTTTATAAAAAGATGGATGTTGTGTATTTTCTGTTAGATTTTAGTAAGGAGGTGATCTCACCTCTTTATAGCATGGTATTAGAGCATGTAGGGTAGCTACTAGGGAACGATGTTGAAAGTGATGGTGTCTAGAAAGGGTCAGATCTTGGGGGCTGGCAATATTTTCCTCTGCACCACTAGCTTAGTTTACGGGGACTCCCGAGCTCGTATGACCCGGCCTGGCCTGATCTGATACATAATGCCCAAAATAGCATGCTTGTAGGCAATAGTAGCCTCATCTTTTTCTATCAAAAAATCCTAGAAATCTTACACTATGACCTTGCCTTTCAGGCGAGGAAACTTGTTTGGGGACTACTCTGAAAGCTCCAACCATCCTGAGACTCCTGCCACTCTGCCTCCACCAACAATGACATCCGAGAAGGAGTTGACCATGCTATGTCAACTTCTTTCGACTACTCTGGTGGGACAACTTTCTGCTACTGCGGCTTCATCTAGTAAGCCGAAGATGTTTACATTGACATATTTCATAAAGACGCAACCACCATCTTTCAAAGGGGAAAATGAGGCCAGCATGGTAGACAAAGCTGATAACTAGGTGCTAGCCCTAGAGCGCAGCTTTGATGGCATGACATGCCCTCCTCACCAAAACGTCCACTTTGCAGCCTATGTCCTGGATGGCCCAGCCCGCAGTTGGTGGAATGGCATATCCCAAACCCGTGACACAACTGAGATGACCTGGGAAGACTTCTTGAAGATTTTTAGAGAGATGTATGTTTGCCCGACATATTTAATGAATATGGGGGCTGAATTCTATAGTCTTCGTCAAGGGAACCTGAGTGTCTCTAAGTACATTCAATGTTTCCTACTTCTGGAGTGTTACACTATTGAACAGGGAATGGATTATAGATCAACCTTGTTCTTGGAGGGACACAACTACAACATGGGTGCAATCTTGTCCCACATTTGCCACTTACCTTCCAGCAAATGGTGGACAAGGCCCTAGCAATAGAGTCATACCCTAGCTTCCAAGCTTCTGGATTTGGTAGCAACAAGAGGAAGCATTCTGGTGGATATCAAGGGAGAGACCAATGCAACCATTGCTCCCACTCTCACCCACCTGGAAAGTGCCCAATTGGTAATGCACCACCTCGGAGGGACGATCGTCCCACACCAGTTTTCCATGAGTGTGGCCAGCTTGGTCATATTCGACCAAATTGTCCTAGATTCTAGCGAGGACAAACCTCTGACCAGCAGCCGCCTCAGTGTCAGAATATGCCTCCACAGAACAACAACAACAACAACAACAACAACAACAACAACCCCAATAATAACCAGTAAGGGCACCGACCGCCAGTAGAAAGGCGGAATGGAAGGATTTTCTAGTGAAGGGAATGAGGTCATCGAAGGTACTCTACACCTTAACATGCATCTGGTTAAAGCACTTTTTGATTTTGGATCATCAAATACCTTCATATCTACACAATTTGCCTCTATGCTAGAATTGGAATCTGAATACATGTACCATGTGTTAGATGTCAAAACCCCTAGTGGTAGAATATGCTCATCTTATCTCAAACTTCCGACCATGGACCTTTGCATCTTGGGGGAGATGTTTCCTTTAGACTTTATCTTTCTTGACACGACGGCCTTTGATATTATCCTGGGTATGAATTAGCTGAAGAGATATAAGGCAATCCTATTTTGTGAAGAGTCAAAGGGTAGCTTGTTACACCCTGAAGAAGGAAGGATGTGTATCAAGGGTAGAAAATGAGAAGAACAACAATTTATTATATCTGTCATCAAAACCAAAAAACTCATCTCACAAGGGTGTAGGGAATACTTAGCATCTATAGTTCTCGATGACACCCCTCCTGCCCACGACCATATAGAAGTGGTGAAGGATTTCCCTAACATATTCCCTATTGAATTACCTGGGTTGCCTCCAACTCGCGATGGGGAATTCTCCATCGAGCTTGCACCCAGAACTTCACCAATTTTGAAGCCACCTTATCGCTTAGCACCAACTGAGCTTGCTGAGCTGAAGAAGCAACTTCAAGAACTTCTTAACATGGGTTTCTTCATCCAGGAGTCTCACCTTGGGGAGCCCCTATCCTGTTCATAAAGAAGAAAGATGGTTCAATGTGTATGTGTATGGACTACAACATGCTCAACCAAGTCACAATGAAGAATCGTTATCAACTACCTCGCATCGACGATCACTTTGACCAGCTCATGTCTGCCACTATCTTTTTAAAGATGGACTTGCAAAGCGGTTATTATTAGATGTGAGTGAAGGATGAAGACATATCAAAGGCAGCCTTTAGAACCAGATATGGGCATTATGAATTCTTGGTCATGCCTTTCGGTCTGACCAATGCCCCTTTTTCCTTTATGGACCTAATGAATCGAGTATTCTGTCCCTATCTCGATCAGTTTGCTATTGTATTCATCGATGATGTCTTAATATATTCTGAGTCAGAAGAACAAAATCGTGAACATATGAGACTAGCACTCAATACACTGTGAGAGAATCAATTGTATGAAAAATTCTCAAAAAGTGAGTTCTCGATCAAAGAAGTAATGTTCTTGGGTCATGTAATCTCTTCTGGACACATTGTTGTTGACCCTACAAAAGTAGAGGCTGTAACCAAGTGGAAGGCTCCAAAGAACCCATCTGAAATCTGTAGTTTCCTCAGTCTAGCAGGTTACTACCATAAATTTATCAAGAATTTTTTAGAGCTAGCCCTTCCTATGACAAAATTGATGTGAAAAGAAGTCAAGTTTGTTTACACTCCTGAGTACGAAGATAGCTTTCAGAAGTTGAAGCAAAGCCTGACATCTGCACCTGTACTTGCATCACCATATGAAGGCAAAACATATGTCATTTTCACTGATGCCTCCAAGCAAGGTTTAGGGTGTGTTCTTATGCAAGAAGGTAAAGTGATTGCCTATTCCTCTCGCCAGTTGAAGTTGAATGAAGAAAATTGGCCTACATATGATCTTGAGCTAGCAACCATTGTTCATGCTCTAAAATCTGGTGACACTATATCTATGGAGTCAAGTTCAAGGTCTTCTCTGATCACAAGAGTTTAAAGTACCTATTGACACAAAAATGACTTGAATCTGATACAACGTAGGTTGATGGAATATCTTAAGGACTACAACTTTACCATCACATATCATCCTAGTAAAGCCAACATAGATATCGATGCCTTACGTCAGAAGAGTACGGGTACATGTCCTCCTATAACCTGTTCTATATGGAAGAATATGCAGTATATTTCTGGCTGGCAACCACAACCTATGGAAATTCCGAATGATGAAGCTACCCACAAGTTATGTGTTCACATGGCTAGCTTATCCATCACCCCAACATGGATTTCAAATGTTTTTGTTTCCCAGTTAGAAAGTCCTGAGTTAGAAGAAATGAAGACCTTAACCCTAGAGTCGCAGTCTGATTTCTCTATCAGAGTGGATGGTGCTCTCTGCTTTCGACAAAGATTGTGGATTCCTGATATCAGTGACTCATGACAAAAAGTTCTGAGCGAAGCTCATGGGTCTTAGTACACAATTCATCTTGGAATGACTAAAATGGACAAGGACCTAAAACGAATCTTCTGGTGGAAAAATATGAAGAAGGATATAGCTCTATATGTATCTAGATGCTTGACTTGTCAACAAGGAAGATACAACATCAATGACCTGGTGGTCTTCTCCATCTGCTTGAGATTCCAGAATGGAAATGGGAGAAGATAACTATGGATTTTGTTAATGGTTTTCCCAAGACCAGAAAGGGTTGTGTTGCTGTGTGGGTAGTAATCGACCATTTGACAAAGTCTGCCCACTTTCTTCCTTTCAAATCCAACTACAATGTAGAAGACATGGAATAATTTATGTGGAGTGGATAGTTCATTAGCATAGTGTACCCAAGGTGATAGTATCTGATTGTGACCTAAAGTTCACCTCTCGAATGTGGAGTCAAATTCAAGAAGAGATAGTAACTGATCTACATTTCAGTATTGCGCACCACCCACAAACTAATGGCTAGTCCAAAAGAACTGTAAAGATTCTGGAAGATCTGTTATGTGCATGTGTTATGGGTTGGGGAGGTGCATGGGACAAGTATCTACCATTGGCTGAGTTTGTGTACAATAATAACTACCAAGCCAGCATTGGGATGCCTCCATATGAAGCCATATATGGTAGACCTTGTTGTTCTCCATTTCATTGGGATGATGTAGGAGAACACACTCTTGTGAAGACTGATAACATGCAAATGATGATAGAGAAGGTCCAGTTGATTAAAACCGGTATGAAAGCCGCACAAGACTGATAGAAAATGTATGCTAACTAGCACATATCTTCTGTAAGCTTCTTAGTGGGAGACCATGTGTTCCTAAAAGTCAAGCCTATATGCTCTATTGTGAGATCTAAAGTCAAAGGAAAACTTAGTCCTCATTATGTGGGACCTTTTGAGATCTTGGCTAAGATAGGATAGTGTGCATACCATCTAGCTCTTCCTCCTATTTATGACAAGATCCACAATGTCTTTCATGTCTCTGTGCTGAGAACGTGAAAGACCCTTCACATGTGCTCACAATAGAACCTATGGAGATTCGTGAGAATTTGACCTACGAGGAGTTACCAGTGAAGATTCTTGACACTCGAGTGAAATAGTTGAAGAACAAAGAGATTGAACTAGTGAAAATCTTGTGGAAGTATCATGGGTTAGAAGAGTCAACTTGGGAACTTAGAGACGAGATGATGCACACTCACCCCTCCCTTTTTGTCTGAGATTTTGGGGATGAAATCCTTTTTAACGGGTGGAGTGATGTAACAAATTGAATTCCATTATACTTGAAATTTCACCCTATTCATAAAGTTATCTTACTTTTCTTCTTTGATTGTCTTTAATTGTTAATTTTGTGGAAGTTGAGGGACATGGAATAAATATGCATACAAACTTAAGGAGTTAGTGCACAATTACCTCAATTAATATATTGTTGAGAGTTAAGTTGCTAAATATCCATAAAATGAATGGTTGTTGAAATAAAATTAGAAATACAACATAATGTAAATGCAAGTGTTAAATGAGAATCATCATCACTCCTTTTTCCCTCTCTCCTCATAATAAGAAAATAAAGCTTGAAAATGGGAGTAATAACTCCATTGATGATCTTTGAATAAATGAGGGATAATTACCTCACATTTTCATCCAAAAATGTTTAAAGAAAACCTATTTCAAATAAACTTAAATCCTTATACATTAAGTAATACATTAAAAACCAATATGGTGATTCATGGACAAAAGTTGAATAAAAACAAGAATTAAAGCCCTAGAACAATTCTAGACTTAATGGTGGACTCATGGTTCAAATTTGGGACCATTTGATCATTGTTTGACCCCTCGATTCATTTTTAAAAGATTTGACTAAAGTTTTACCAAGGAATTAATTTGATTTCATTGATTGATGTATTTAAACATAAGTTTCAGTTTTATTTCCTATCACACGCTACTGGACACCCCCCGCGAGTCATCCGACGGCTGTGGCTCGATCATCCTAATCGCCACTTGCATCCAACGGCGTGGAAGTCATCCTCTATTTTCTGACAAGTAACACCCCAACCAAGAATCGATCCACAATCTCATTCTTCCTCCACACTCATCTGTTTCTCCTGAAATTTTCCCCTCTTGCTTCGTATCTCTCTCCCAAATTCAATGAGTCATAACTCGTCTCCTCTCTCGTAGTTAACACAAAATGCCCATTAGGGCAGTAACTCCATTCTCCACCTGTATGCTACAAAGGACCCTCTGACCCCTCTCCCACCTATAAAAGGAACCGTCGAGCACCCTTAGACTGCACACAAACCTCCTCCTCCTCCAATTCCTCCTAAACTACATCGTGTGCTCTTGACCTACTCACTCTTCATCTCCGGTGATGACGACCGTGTCCCAGCTCTCCACACTGCCTCGACCAAATTCAATAAGTGGTTAGTATCCTTGACCTTTACTTTTTGTTTCTACATTGCTAGTTTACCCAGTTCTTCTTTGAGTGTCCATATACTATAAATCCCTGCCTAACATCACCGTCTCTAGTCATCCGGTCGACTCATCCACCCTCCGACCTTTGCGCAACCTCTTCTAAAACCCTGTGACCTCCACGAACGCAACAAAATCATATTTTCCACATTTTAGCACTTAGAAACCACCGATATTCATCCTCAACCTCCTTTACTGACCACAGGTGACCTCCACCCCATTCCAATAGCTCAGGGAACCTCGCCTCATGGCATTTGCTCCCTCGGCTTTGCCAAGGTCCCAACAACCAACTCGGGATGTTAGATGACCTAAAGAGCACTTGTGGTAGGGTAGAGCAAAAGGAGATGAACTCCAGCCTGACTGCTCGATGAAATGGCAGGGCATGGCACTCGGGATGAATCCCCTTGTTGAGTTCTCACGAATACCCTCGCTCGCCTCGTTTAGTTTGATTTTTGCCCAAGGGTAAAAATGACATTTCACATTGTTTTAATCCTCATTGACCGAAGCTGAGTAAGCGACTGACCTATGACCTAGCCACGAGCGATTGGGCCAGCTCACACGTGCCCCAGTCCATGTGGCAGTGCCTCTCGTGAATTTTATTTCCCATGTGGCATTTTCCTGAATTCTTATTGGTCGATTTTAGAAAATTCATAACTAATTACTCGATTATCAGAAAAATAGAAATAATGTGCTATGGATTTAGAAAAATAAATCATATGTAAAAAAAATGATTCTTGAGCCTGATTTCGAAGCTTTTCAAGAAGTCTTTTCTATGAACAAAAACAACTAATTAAAATTTTCTAAAATGCATAAATAATTCATTTCAACCTCAAATTAACTAAATAAATATGTTTTTCTAACTAGAACAATATATCCAATCGTTTGAGCTAGTTTTCAAACCCAAAACTAAAGTTTTGTCTTGAAGGCATAAATTTGGGTTTCAACCCTTAAATTACATCAAACCCTAATCCTTGTGATAAAATACTGGAGGGTTTAAGGATCTTAGACATCAATAATTAAAGAAAAGACAAATCTAGGATAACTCAAGTGAGGTATGTGCATTCTAACCCTAAAGATGGGCATTATTTATCCAAACCTAAATTCAATATGAGGTATGAGCATGTTTTATTTATTCTTGCTCTTCCACTATAAATGTTTCAAGGGTCTTGGACTCCACTTGCAAATGTTGTTAAACTTCTTATATCTGCCATTAATATACTTTAGCATGACGATAAAAATGACTAATTAACTAATGTAGTGTACATGAGTACAAACCACCCATAGTTTTGGGCATGAGCCAAGGGGAATACGACCACTCTCCCCAATTATATAAATCTTAGGGTGTTTGGGAATGTGTTACTCTCCCTCACCTGGAGATTGAGGTCTGGTAGGTTCCTCAGCCCTACATTAGTCTAATTTAGTTAACATTTAATCATGCATGCAATTTGTTATTGTTTATCTTTGTAGAAATTCTTATTTGTTGTACTTGCCTCATACTCTTGGAATCTTATAGTTAGTGAACCTTTTCGTTGCCATATTTAAACTATTAAATTGTCCTTTATCCTTAATTGACACATACATTTTATCTCCTTTTGTTGGGTGATCCCAACCACCCAGAGCCAAGAAGCAGGATAGGACCAGATCATGGTGAGGTTGATCAAGTGTGAGACTACCCAGGATGACTAGGTTACTATTTCTAGATCCTATAGTACTTTTTTAGTTTATCATTCAAAAATAACACTAGGTAATAACATAGGTTTTTTACATTCCGCTGCTGCTATTGACATTAAATTGTATTTGGTCCATGCTTATTAGTTGGAATTATTATGCCTTCATCCCTCATCTTCAAGTTTTTATAAAAAGATGGATGTTGCGTTTCAGATATACTTTATCTCCCACTTGGAACTCCAAGGGTCCGCAACGATTGTCTGCATACGACTTCTGTTTGTCCTGTGCTGCTTTCAACTATTGCTATATCACTTTGATATTTTCCATCGTCTGTTGCACAAGCTCAGGACCTAGAAGTTGATACTCTTCTATCTCATACCAACACAACGGAGACCTACAATGTCTCCCGTACAATGCCTCATATGGTGCCATGTCAATCTTCTTTGATAGTTGTTATTGTAGGCAAACTCTATTAGACTGAGGTGTATATCCCAACTTCATGAGAACTGTAGAACATAAGCCCCCAATAGATCCTCCAAGATCTGAATGGTCCTTTTAGATTGACCATCTGTCTATGGGTGGAAAGTAGTGTTGAACTTCAACTGCGTACCCAAAGTTGTAAGCAGTTGTTCCCAAAAGAGACTTGTAAGCTGAGGACCTCTATCAGATACAATAGTAGATGGAACACCATGCAACTACACTATCTCAACAACATAGACTTGAGCAAGCTTCTCTATTGTGAACGTTGTCTTCATGGGGAGGAAATGCACTAAATTGGTTAATCTGTTAATGATCACCCAAATGGAATAATAACCTTTGGTTGTCCTAGGCAGACCAACGATAAAGTCCACGGCGACATGATCCCATTTCCACTGAGGTATAGGCAATGGTTGCAACGTCCCTATAGGATTCTGATGCTTAACTTTGACCTACTGACACACAACACATGTTGCAACAAACTCAGCTACATATCTCTTCAATCCTATCCACCAATACATATCCTTCAGATTGTGGTACATCTTAGTACTACATGGGTGCATAGCATACATAGATGTATAAGCCTCTTCCAGCTCCATCTTCCTCAAGCCATCAGCATCAGGAACTACTATCCTATGATGATAACATACTATCCTGTCTCCCTTCTAATGAAAACCATCAAGCTACTGAACTCTGATCTAATCTGCTATATCCCAGTATCTATCCATTGAGCTTCTTTGATCTGTTGTCTCAACGTAGGCTTCACTTGTAATTGCACCAACAAACCGGCTAACAAAGAGACTTCCAACTTGACATTCATCAAACGCAAAGAGACCAACATGTCTCACTTGTGACACAACAAAGAACTCAATTTTCCTCTATCCAAAGAAGAATATTTCCTACTCAAGGCGTCTTCCATGGCATTTGCCTTTCTCGTATGATAGTTAAATCGTGCAATTGTAATCTTTGATCAACTCCATCCAACAAAATTGCCTCATATTCAACTCCTATGGTGAAAAGATATACTTCATGTTCTTGTAATCTATGAAGATCAGACACTTCTCCCCATATAGATAGTGCCTCCAAATATTCAAAGCATGTACTACTACAACTAACTCCAAGTCATGGGTTTGATAATTCTCCTCGTGTTTCTTAAGCTGTCGAGAAGAAAAAGAAACCACTTACTTGCCCTGCATCAACACACACCCCAAACCATGCCTGGATGCATCACAAAAGATGATGTATCCTTTTCCTTGCTCAGGCAAAACCAAGACTGGTGCACTTGCCAACTTCTCCTTCAACGTATGAAAGGTAGGTCGACACCTATCGTCCCAAACGAATGACACATTCTTTCTTGTCAACTTAGTTCGGGGTAGGGCGATAGTGCTAAAGTTCTTAATGAACCTCTGGTAGTAGCCTGCCAAACCTAGGAAACTGTGCAATTTTGTCAGTGTATTCAACTGCTCCCATTCTGTCACTGACGCTACCTTCTTAGGATCCAAGTGTACTCCTCCTTTAGATATAACATGCCCCAAAAAGGCTACCTCTCTCAGCCAAAACTCACACTTGCTGAACTTAGCATAGAGTTGGTGCTGTCTTAACACTATCAACGCCTGACACAGATCCTATTCATGTTGCTGACTGTCTAGACTATACATCAATATGTCATTTATGAAGAAAACCAAAAACTGATCAAGGAACGGTCAAAACACCTTATTCATCAAATCCATGAATGTCGATGGTGCATTAGTCAGTCCAAAAGGCATAACCATGAACTCGTAGTGACCATACCTCATCCTAAAAGCTGACTTTGGTATGTCATCCTCCTTGATCCTCAAATGATGATAGCCTAATTTGAGGTCTATCTTTGAGAACACGCTTGCACCATGAAACTGATCAAACAGATCATCCATCCTCAGCAAAGGATATTTATTCTTTATCATAACCTTGTTAAACTAATTGCAATATGATATTTATTCTTTATCATAACCTTGTTCATCTAATTGTAATCTATGTATAACCTCATAGACAAATCCTTCTTCCTCACAAACAATAGTGGAGCACTCCATGGTGATGTACTCAGCCTGATGAAACCTTTATCAAGTAGTTCTTCCAACAGTCTCTTCAACTCTACTATCTCTTTTTGTGACATGCTATATGGTGTCTGAGCTATGGGTTGCGTGCCAAGAACCAGATTGATCTCAAAATTAATCTCACGGGGGGGGGACCTAAAAACTGTTCAGGAAACACATCCTCAAACTACCTAACCACTAGCACTTGCTATATACTAAGACTCCTCACCTTGGTATCCACCACGTGTGCCAAAAATGTCTCGCAACCTTCTCTCAGAAGCTTCCTTGCTACCATAGCTGAAATAAGACACATCAGGAGAATCTTCCTATCTCCTTGGAAGATCCACGTCTTGTTACCGTCTAAAAATGTCACTTGCTTGGAACTACAATCCAAGATCACTCTATACTTCTCCAGAGTATTCATCCCAAGGATCACATCAAATCCATGTATGTCAAGTGGTATAAGATCTACTTGAATGATGTGTCCCGAAAAAGAGAGAAAACAGGAAGGACACACATCCTGCAACACTGTAGAACTGACAAATGTGGTATCTAGAAGCAAGCTATTCTTCCTACGACTAACAGACAAAGAACAACTACTAATCACTTCTCGTGCGTTAAGAGAGTATGTAGCACCCAAGTCACCCAAAATATATATAAAGCAAGAAGAAGACAAATCAGAATGAAATAACTCCATCTGACATGTTACCACTCACGGGTTGACCACCACCTCTAGATGACACATGGCATAGAACCTAGTCATTTCCTATTGTCACCCCCGTCCTCTGCTTCCCTGAGCAGACGATCCAAATTGGGATGATTGGCCACATCCTCGTCCTCCTGCACCACTGTTGCTCTGTTGTCTCTGTGAGCCCTATTGGCTCTGCCTCGATTGTTGAGTCACTTCATCATCCTTCACTGGACATAAATGTCTGGTATGGCCAACTTGTCCACACTTGTAACTCATTTTGTTTTCATACCAAGGCCTAGGTGGTCCTGCCGCCGATGCTGATGCAACACTCTAGGCTCCTAAGGGCTGAAAACTACAGCCTTTGCCCTTGCTAGGTGACCACTGTGTTGAAACACCAAACCTCTACGATGTTGATGATGTAGAAAACCTCAGCTTCTTGAAGCCACCTTACGATTGTCCTTGAAACTAAGCATACCACTTCTTGTTACTTTCCTATCTCTTCCCCTTCACAGATATTTTTATCCTTTGAATAAACTTTATAAAAGCAGCAAACCTCTCTCGATTCTCCAAAGCAGAAACTCAAGTAGACAACTCATCATTTAACCCCTTCTCAAAATGACAAATCCTCTCGTCTTCTATCACAGCCATGTGAGGATAGAACCTCAACAACTCCATAAATGTGCCTCATACTTGTTGATCGACATGGATGCCTATCAAATCCATTCGAGCTGACTAATCTTCTCATCCAGATACGTCCGTGGGAAGTATCAAGTTACGAACTCTTGTCAGAACTCTTCCCAACCAACTACCACACTAGGTCTCTTCTCCTCCTCTATGGCCCACCAATGGACAACACTCCCTCTCAAAGGTACACTGCATGCTTCACCTTATTCTCTTCAGGATATAGAGGATTTTAAAGGCCTTCTCAAGCTCAGTCAGCCATAGATCCACATCCGTCGGGTCAGTTGTTCCAACATATTCAACCGCCCCAACATGATGAAGTTGCTCAAAAGTCTTCCTAGTACTCGAAGATTCAACATGGGGAACAAGTGCCCTACGTTGAGATGCATGCATCCTATCCACCATATGAGTCATTTTTTCCATAAACAACCCAAAAAGTGATTGAAAGGCAGGGTTTTCTATCATGGCTAGGTCAAACTAGGGGACTTCAGGCACCTGATCTTCTTGTGCCTAGTTCTTTACACCACCACCTGTTGCATCAACACTGCTCTCAGCATCATGTTCTTTGTGTTCTCCAAACATCTTTTCAACTTTCTCTTCTTCTTTTGCATAAGCACAAGTGACTATAAGACAGACTGGAGGACACTAGAACAAACACAAACCCTAGTCCTAGGTCCCTGTAGACTCAGCGAACCTAAAGCTCTGATACCAACCTTTGTCGTGTCGTTGTGTAACGCCCTGCACCACAGTGAAATGAGACAACACAAAACAAAACCATGGAAAGAGATTACCAACTTATTAATAGAAAATGCTAAAAATTAAAACCTTTTTGCATAAAACCACCATATAGCAAGAACCTTGACACATGACTACTTTCATGCCTCAAAGCATCCACAAAACATGCTACCAATCGGTAACGAGGGCATTGTTCTAGAACGTATATACATGATTACATCATATCTAATATACAAAGGCACATAAAGAAAACACATTTGCAAAACATAAACAAAATGCTCCCAAAGACCCGAGTGTACAGGGACGACTATAGGACTCTATCAACAAAGACAACCAGCAACTCATCCAATCTTATTAGCTACTGCTCCTCTTGTTGCTGCTCAACCTCCTCTACACAATCTCTACCTCCTCGTGCTCGACCACCTAAAAAGGGTGTTAACCAATGGGGTGAGACACTAAGTCCCAATGAGAGATATAACTCTTCACCAACTTTATTATCATCATAGGTAAGATCAATTGAGAAGAAGAATAAATAACGGGAAGAACAATTACTGATGAATTATGAAACATCTTAATAATTAAAAAGGAATATGAAGAACATGTATATTTTCTACCAACAACATTGTATAAAGATCAAGCAAGGCCTCCACCAATGTTTTCATATTTGATCCTATACAATGATACTACACAGTTGATTACGTATTTATTATGCCTTGAGGATTTGAATCGTACCATCCAAATCCAACCAAACACTATATGTATATAGTCAAAGTCAGTGCCACATAAGGTCTAATGGAAGAGCTAGAATCCACAACCTCACCACACCTCTTGGTCAACACAAGAGAAAACACCGCAGAGACATCAGTCAACTACAACATTGGCATATAGCCAAGATCAGGGATTGGCTCACGCATGGCCGTCAACATATATATATACATAACTAGCCCACCTTGGTACATGTACAACACTGGAAGAATAGGCTCACACATGGCCGTTCTAACAAAAGGAGTGGCTCACGCATGGTCATCCATATCACATCGAAATTGGCTCACGCATGGCCATCTCACACATCATGTATTAAGGATAAAAGGAATTACTCGACTTGTACCCCACATATTCAAAAATATGCACACCAAATTAAACACGTTTCACCATCCAGCAATAAAGATGACACTAGAATAGATCTATGGCAAAAGGCAACTACACTATTTGATTTCACTTGATTAATTAGATCAATTTAGCATCTTTAAGCATCAATCAAGTTACAACATATAACCTTTAAAGAAGATCTGTCTAAACTAGGTATGAATCATCTCCAGAACATATTGAATCACATCATCACTTTATGCCTGTTATCACTTATATGTCCATCTCAAGGACCGATGTCCATCACAAGGACCACATGTCCATCACAAGGACCACATGTCCATCACAAGGACCACATGTCCATCACAAGGACCACATATCCATCACAAAGACCACATATTCATTACAAGGACCACATGTCCATCCCAAGGACCACATATCCATCACAAGGACCACATGTCCGTCACATTATAACCACCATAGCTCATGTATGGCTATGTACATCAATCAGGAGCACCTCACATGGTTAGAAACTGATAACAAGATGGCAAAGCATCATCATCTCATATAACTCATACCATACATTCACATCATACACTTTACATTATAACAATTAGGGTTTCACTTTACCCGATTAGGGTTTACAAGGTTGGATCATCAACTATCTTTAGATCATTACTTCCTTCATCATTATGACATATGTTACCAGACATAGAAGCATGTTCCTCATTAGTATTATAAAACATGTTATGTGGTTTAGAAACATAACCTTCACATCATGTGTACAACTACTGCATAGGATGTCACACCATCACCATGAAACCCTTTCATCAACAAGATGCATCACTACACCACATAAGGGTATTGGTTAGGGTTAGGGTATCAGCCACCACACCTAAAGTAGTGTATCAACCACCACACTAAGATTTGGTATCGGTCACGATACTTAGGTAGGATATCGATCATCACACTAAGATAGTGTATCAGTTAACCCTAGATATCATGCAACCAACCTAGGTAGGATATCAACCTACCAACTCAAAGATGAGTATTGGTTCATCACAAAAGATATCAGTTCATCATCACCTTGTATCGGGTACAACACCTCAATGAGAGTGTGTTGGCCAAGACACAACAAGGATATTGGCCAAGAGGTACATGAAGAAGGTGTATCATTTATACCATCCCTACTAGGTATCGACCTCACCACTTCAACTAGGGTATCGACCTATGTTCCCCATTATGTATCGGCCACAGACCTCCATATGATATCGACCATTAGCGTTGGTGGTTTCAGTTAGCAAAGTGTGTCGCGTTACACATGCATATCGGATTAAGATTACCCATGTAGGCTTCCACACTCAACTAGAAGCATGGAGACTCAACACTCTTCTTCACTAACTATCATGAGATCATGACATGCCACATTATAAGAAGCATATCGGTTAGCATATCATATCGGTTTAGCATACCATATCAGTTTAGTCATCTTCTACCTCAAGATGAAGATACTACCAAGGCAAAGGAAGGTGTGTCTCATGGAAGCAACTTAACATAGTTCTATTCTCAAAACCAAACACAAGGCTACCAAGAATACTACTAGCATGCAAGCAAGAGATAACTAGCTAAGGATAACTAGTAAGATAACAAGTAGAATGGTGATAGTAACAAAGTAGGGTTAGAGTTATATAATCCATCTCAATAACAACCACCAAGCTTTAAGCTCCAAGGTCAATCTCCAAGCTTCCCAAGCTCAAGATGGAAGAAGGTCCTCCTAGCTCAATCTCCACTACACCTCCAAGAAGGAAGCTAGGACCATGATCAAGAAAGCAAAAGAGATAAAAGAAGGTGGCCAGGTCCATGGCTGAGAAGAAGAAAGAAGAAGAGAAGGAAAGCTAGAAAACCATGGCTTACCAAGGAAGAAGATGAAAGAAATAACCACAATCTTCTACCTCATCCACCAATCTCCAAGCGAGAGGGTTCTTCAAGATCAAGGTCAGCCACCATGGAGAGAAAGTAAGGATTGCTAAAAGGATCTTCTTGCATAAGAAGGAAGAGGTATATATACATGGCTGAAGAGAGAGAGAGAGAGAGAGAGCAAGGGAAAGGTGTCACCACCTTAGAACCCTAGAAGACACTTGTCTAAGAAGAAGGGACACATGCCACGCCATGAAACAAGGTGATATGACCTAACTCTCACCCACTTGGTCACTAAGGAAGGTCAAGGTCAACACACCTTTCCACCCCCTTTACAAACCGATAGGGATGGAACCCTATGTCACAAGCCGATATGGCACTCCTCCTAGAGTCACCACAACCTGGTATGGTGATCCTCAAGGTGTCACCAAGGATACCAAGTCCGTTTAAGGAAACCACAGACCGATAAAATGCCTCACTAAGGATCTCAAGCCTGAGACAACACTCCAAAGAGCAAAACACACCTCAAACATGTGCCCAAAACATCAACAAGGATGTCACCACTCAACGAAGGCCAAAACAAGGAACCCAACACTTTCTCTCTCCTCTAGATGATGCCAAGAGAGAGAATAAACACTCTAGAGGTGGCAAACTTGCATATCAACCCCTATTCTGGGTAAATTGCAAGTTGCATCAAAACCTCACCACAAAGCACAAACATCAAGCTGCAAGATCAAATAAGGAACACCAACCTCCAACATGTCCTAATTACATCTTAGATGATTAGAGAAAGGATCTAAGAAACTTACTTAAGCATAACAAATAGGGTTAACCCAAGACCTGGGTCAAGGTCCTTATAGTATGGATCAATAAGTTCATATGGGCAAACCGTGTGAGGTTCCAACAATTGATGACATTGTAGAAATACGGATGACAACAATGGAGCTACCAGTTAGGCTGGAAATCTCAGATAGCATACTACAACACTTCCTTCTCATATGAGTAGTCATACAATGAAGAGATTTGAAAATTGAAAAATACTGACGTGAAACAAATGTTGCTAAACCCACTACTAAAACACTTTCATAGCAGAAGCATGATGGTCATGTCAGGTCACTCAGAATATGATTGTGGGTGACTGGCTCTAAGAGCAAGTGGGAGTATGTTGGTATGTATACCAAGAGAGCCAATCATATGATGATTGTAACGGCATAAATGTATATGATTTGATTAATAATAAAGGAAAGCTTCCAATTTATTCTGTTTATTCAGTATTGAGATAATGAAATAACATAATAAATATCTAGAGAATGATATTCCTTGATGACGTATGTCTTCAAGTTGAGGACCTGAACATTGAGATCATACAAATGCTAAGAGTATATGCATTTTTATTATGTCCCTGGTCGGTTTTTATTGTGGAAGGTAAATGGACAACAATAACACATAAGATCAGAGTGTGAGTTGGTTGATGATAGAATCTCATTAGTCATGATATGGCAATATCAAAGCAAGCACACCGATACATGTTAGATAACAGTGTATCAGACAAACCAACCATAAGAGTGATACACAAAAACCTTAATTAGGTAATTCAAAATCACGTCTTATAGTGATAGTGGTGTTTGTAGTTCTTAGACCTAAAATCATTGCACCCATCACATGTTGTTTTGTACGCTTTGACATCATCAAGCACAATCTTGAAACATGCATTCTTATAAAGGTGATGATTAGGTGACTGTGACACATGGGGACTGATTGTGAGTGACAGAGATGGGATTTGTCCCTCCTAAGGGAGTATGATATCTAATGCCTCTTGATTAGTGATACTAAGAAATGTGTGGCCAAGCACATGTGAGTCAATATGTGATAAGCTTATGTATATCTTAGATAGTCTTCTCGGGTTCAAGGAACAATATTTAATAATAATGAGGATGACTACTCCATGCCTCTAATTTAATCTAGATATCAATGACAAAGGAACTATACAAACACTATAACACCATACACAGATTGTAGGTTGAAGTTTTTCTCCAACTTTCCATTTAATTGGGTAGCAATGATGTGTGACAAGGTACTGCTCATTGCTTGTGATGTTATAAGTTGTTACAGACATTTACTGCAGTATAATATGGGACCTATAGGGTCACACACATAGAAACTCATCTAGAAGAGGATTTTGATCGTGAATGATGATTTTATTGATAACTAAAGTGTTTAGGTACTAAATCCATGCAACATATTAGCTGACTCGATTGACAAATGATCGGTTCAAGTGTTGAGACAGCCGTTTGGAGTGTCAGGCTAATTATGTTGTGCTTTAGATGGAATTCAGCCTCACCCGACTTGAGAGATGACCATCTCGCTTGAGTGAGATGACTGTCTCAGATGGTGCGAGATGCCCATCTTATATAAACCAAGTAGTAGTTTTTAGGGTGCAATTCAATTACATCTAGGATTGGTGTTGACGTCATGATGTGCACTAATTTGAATTGAATTGTCAACAAATGTACATAAATGGGAAACCACAAAATAATTATCTCACAGCGAGAGACGACTGTCTCACATTCCATACACCCATATGGGTTTGCCAAATAGCCGTTTTGGCTGTTAGAGGTTGTGACATTTCCAGAATAGTTGTGAAAATTTTAGATCTTCCAGTCCCTTCCACTCCCACACAAACTGGGAACCCTGGCCCTAACCCTGCCTATAAATAGAGGGTACTAGGGGCTTCCCAGAGTACAACACAGACAATTGAGAATCAATTACTCTGACAATTTTTATCCTCTCTGGTTGTGGTAACCAAGAGAACCCAAGCAAGTCCTACTCGACTAGGGAGGGATAGCTACGGGAGAGAAACAACTGAAGATCATTGTTGTGGGAGAGCAGGTTGGCGACTAGTACGCCAACAAGAGGTACAACTCCTTCCTATCTCTTCTAGAAGGATGACATGAGTTCTAGTTGGTCTGTGTGGAATTTTCTAGACGTGAGGTGGCCTTTGCCCACCGCTAAGGAGGATGACGTCAGCCAACAGTCCATGAGGAGAGGAGTTGTTGCACATGATGATGTTCGAGTTTGTTGTCCCTAGATGAGAAGTCAGATGAGTCCCAGTGCCACCAAGAGTTTCATAGATACCATCCAAGATAGAGTTTGTGTACATCGACGAGGATTTTCTCCGGACTTGCTCCAGGACCAAGTATATCTTTGTGAAACTATCCTTTCTATTTCATAGTTATTGACGTGATGTCAGTAAAATTTTATATCCACGACCTATCTAATGTCATATTTTCCTACATTCAATACATCCTTTTTATTCAAATAATTGCATTTAAGTTATGGAAACAATGTGAAAAACCATATTGTAACAAACAAACTCCATAAAGTCAATGGAAAAACTAAATATGGTTTCCCTAAAGGAGACATAACAATTATCGGTTGGATATATAAATTGAAAATAAAAAGTTTGTTACATGAAAATAATTGATGTTTCACTGATATATATGTTGTTAACATTACATGTACACATTTTGGTAACACCAACACACACAACATAGATTTATGTTGACCCTTATCTTTTTACATCATTTTAGGTTAGTTTCATATGTGAAGAATCAATAAACGTACAAAAAAAGGAAAAATATAGAAAGCTTAAAGATGATAGAAATTCAAGGATTAGGTAGTTTAGTTTTCTGAATCACTAGTAGTCTTAATTATTAAGTGTATGTATCTCCTCAAAGGATATTATATATTTTCTACTCCTATCAAGAACCCCACTATTTGAATTATTGATGTTTATTGCTTATTTATTATACATAACGATCTCAGAAATATTTGACATTGTGTCTTACTGCCCCCGTCCACCTTTAATGGTGATAAAAGGAGGAGGACAATCATTATAGATTTACATATACAACTTGTTTTGATATCTAATATTATCTTGGATGTGTAGAACATGTACTAAATTAGATTTCAAATGAGAAGCATTACTAAATGATAAATGTTTTATATGTAATTGATATATCCATTGAAGCCTACTTAGGGAAGGTAAACGAGACTGAATACTAATCAGGGAAATTGTACCACTGTTAAATAATTTATATGGAAAGATAAGTGAAAGGAAATTATTCTATTTTTACTAAGACTGAGTATTAATATACTTCATTTTTCCTTTTTGATATTACGAAACTTTATTTTGCATATAATGTATACTTCTAATGTTCACTTGCGTGAAATCAATTTGTGAGTCATATTTATAAGGTAAATGCTTTAATATTATTATATGTATAGAAAAAAATAAAATTGAGGAACAAATAATCAAATCAAACCCAAATTCACTTAGTTTTGGGTGCCCTCTTCATTTTAGATGTTCTGGTGTCTAGGTTTCTAGTGAGTGGTAATGGGTTATCTTGTAGCAGTCATGATAGGTCATGAGAAGGTTCCTCAAATTCACACATTTAAACTATCATGGAGGGGGGTTGTGAAGGTCTCATCCTAAAGGTAAATCAAACACAACTTCACTAATATCAAGCTATTATATGAGACCATGTACACTTGGAGGTAACCCTTTGCATGATCGTCCATATTCCTGTTATGTTATTGTTGAGAGATTGTGATTCTACATAACAGTTTCTCATTTCTTAGGACATATGGGAACTTTTAATTTATCTTAACAAGCCATGTTTCTTAGGGTTAATGGAGAGGCACTTGGTATGAATGCCCAACTACAAATCTGGATGTTTAGTATGTTTTAGTACATTAAAATACTATAGTTATTTTTTCCACATCGACAAAGGTGAACTAGTTTTATTGGTACAGATAACACTAAGACTTGTGTGATGTATCTATTGGGAATTTATCATTCTATATATAATTTTCTATGTATAAGAGAACATACATCACTCACAAGTAAAAGATGATAAGAAATTTGGTATAATTGTATGAATTTTACGGTTATTTCAAATGTCGTCTTTTAGTAAAATTACTATATGCATAACTACATAGCATAGATTGAACATTTTTCAAATACTCATGATTGTGAATTAGTTACCTAAGGTATACAATGCTTACATAATTTATGAAACCATTATAGTCCATACCTTCTTAGGTGTCTGTTATAACTATACTTAGAAGCTATGTCACTACATTAAAAGGTGATACAAAATATTGTTTTATTACTTAGATACATGTTCTTATTGTTTTGATATTTAAATATTTAATAATCGAATAAACATATTATATAATATTGGCTAATTTATTTGAAGTTTAGTATTATTTAGAATTTTCTACTAAATCATGTTTCTAGAGATAGAGTAGTAGTTCTTTACTGACCAAGGCTCTATATGAGTATCATCATAGTTGTTTGCATGCATTTTGTCTTAACATCATCCAATGGAGTGGTCATGATATCGATCATCAATACCATACCAAAATTGTTCAAACTATGTCTAAAAACCCTAGTTCCAATAAATAGATGTGAATAATCTTACTTTATAGGAAACATCCACACAAAATGTTAGTTATACTCCACAAAACCCATAATGAGCATATTATGAATATAAATGTGAAGACCCTAACTCTAGTTATACTAATGGACTTACTTTTGTAATAATATTTGTTCATTAAGTAAGACAAACACATTGACAATTCTAATAGTACCTAAAATAATTTTGGGTATGCCTAAATGAGTTTTAATGTTTTAAAATACCTTCATAAATGTTAAAAAATATAATGCATGTTACTTGAGAAGTATTTTCTATTTATTAAGATTACACTAACTAAGTGACTTTGAAAAGAGACTCAACTAGCATGACATAACAAGATATAAATAAATATTAAGGGAACTATTTTGTGTAATCTTAATAAAAAAATAATATAATCTCAAATTATATGATATGTCTATTAATTTGGATAAATGTATATGGTAATAATATAAATAAACCCTAATATATTAGATGACCAAGTAAATTGACCAAATCTAGAAACTAACAAAAAAGTTGGATTCTCATATCATAACTAGTTAGAAGTTAAGTTTCACCTTCAATGGACTTTGTTTTATATCCCAAATGTTTACTAAAGAATAAAATAAATTAATAATCACCCTATATTTGATCAGAATTTGATTTATATCGGTTACTTCCATAAAATATTGATGCTATGAAATATATTTTTAGTTTTCTAGGTTTTTAGTTACTCAGCCTTTAGGGTCCATATACTAAAGACCATAAGATCTCTACATCATTGTATAGATCTTGTTTCCATCCATGGTTGAGACACACAATGTCCCATATTTATGACATGATATTTATCTCTATCTCAATTGTTTCATGATTTCAATGACTTCTAGTCTCCATGAAGAGTTCTATCCTACTATAAAAAAAATTTCTTACTTCTTTAGTTCCAAAAGATTCTCTTCTCTCTCTCCTAATATTATATCAATTGAATTCCTTATTGACCTAGAAGAAAACCTATATATAGTCGTCCATGCCATTGTGCTATACCAAAATAACTATCTATCTCTCTCTCTCACCTTCAATTTTCTATAGGCATAACCATTATAACCTAGTTGTCTGTTCCTACTAGCATGGGTTGATCTTAAATATATCAATCTTCATGAATCTGTAAAGACCATATAAGCTCTAAAAAACTTTGTAAATCTAGTAGAGCCTCCAATTATGTATCTCTTTGTGTAACCTTCATTTCTTGCCTTTTCCACGTTTGTTGTGAAGATAAATAACCATGATCTAGTTCATTATTACTATTTATATCACCTCAATTGGACTTGTTTGTCATTGACAAATCAATAAGTGTCTTTCTTTTTCAAATGGGTTTGGTTTTTTTGTCTAATTATCAACTTTTCTCCTTGAACAATAATGGTATATTTAGCTACCTAACCTCCTCAAAACCAAACAAACTAGTGCTTGATTTCATTGAGAGCGGGATAGGAAAAGATATATGAAAGGTTTCATTCTTGGAATTAAAAGATGTGATTCTTGATATTTGATTTGGATTGAAATCTACATTATTAGTTTTGCACAAGAATGAAGAGAATAATTCCTTGCATGGTTTATCTAATATTCCCTCATGGGAATTTGTTTTCTCATGCATGTTGAGGGCATGTTGGACTATTTGTAGTGTCACATCGCTACTTATCATGTGAGGTTTTATTTGTGATATTTTGTATTTGACCCTATCACACCTCTATAGGCTAACACCTGATGTGGGGTAGGGACTAAGATTATTTTTACACAAATTTATGGTTAACATTGACTATATGAACCTGTAAAAAATCATAACTAACCACAAATAGATCCTAAAATTATATAAAGTATATTTTAGAATCATATATTCTTCTCTACAAATTGATATCAATATTGTAACCTATTTTAACAACCAAATATTCTTCAGAATACCAAATTCATATTCACATTATTTCAGGTCATACACCATAATGTTTAAACTTCATAGGAAAACTCATGGATATGTGTCCCATATCACATTTTAAGAAATACTCATCTACATCCATGCCATCAATGTACAAAGACTATGTTATATTAGATGTTAGCAAAATTTTCATTGATTGCATATAAAATAATGTTGCAAACTTTCCAGATCTATAAGAAATCATAAAAATATGATAAACTATGAATTTTTTATCCATTATTTGGTGACATGCTTCTTAGAGAAATGAAGCCAGTGTGGATTGATCTTCAAACATATATCACAATTGTAGTTCCAAGCAATGAGACAATGATGTGTTGTGGACTGATGTAGTTGACCTCATAGCTTAAGTGCCCCCCATATGAAAATCATTATAATGTAATTCTCTAGGACTAAGTATGAGAAATCATAATAAACTTCTATGAGTAAGTTACTCACTTTGTTAGTCTATTTCTAGATAGACCATTCCTTAAAGAAGAACTATTACATAAATCTAGTAGATATTACTTCCCAAAGAAAGGAAGGGGAGATTATGAAAAGTTACTAAAAATTGTAAAGATATAAAATTCTATATTTGAATGATTTGACATTCCAATAAATGGGTTAGTATTATGCTCATGGGCTTATGGTTTTTTCAATAAGCCACTTATTTACAAGCAATATTGCTAACATCAGTTTATACAGTTAGTAAGAAAATCTAACATATACATCCTTGACTCGAATTGACGAGAAGTGTAATATCTTTATTCTAGTTTTAAATATATCTTGCTTCAGTAGTATGGTTTATAGAAAGTGCATTTTCTAAGTAACTTCAAGTTTATATGATGTCATGGTATTTGTTTTGAATAAAATGTATGCAAGCCATAAATTCTTAGAAGTATATTTGTAAGTTGATAAACTAGGAACTTGTTTAAATAATGTAGTCTAAGATATTTTATGCATGGTTCCCTAAAATTCTAAGAAAACTATATGTGACACATCCTTTCTAGTTCATATGATTAGGTTGACTTCCATAGGCAATGTATGCCATCACATATAAATCAAGTTGTTATTAGATTCGTATTAGTGGAATATGATATGGGAAAAGGATGGAAGAGTTCCCACTTTAGAAGATTAGTAGTACCTATAGTTTTTGATTGATATAAAATCTAAAATGAAATACACTATTTATATTTATATGTTCTTGGATCCTCAAATTCTTTGTAAATTAAAATTTGAATGTGTAATGTGGTGACCGTTAACTACTTATACTAGGTTTCACATATTAAATATATGCTTAGGTCTTCATGTAGTTATCAACTAAAAAGGTTTAATTGGTGTGACTTTTCTATCAAATGATTATTAATTAGATGTACAAGATATGGTGACTTTACTATTCTAGAAACTTTATGTTTGTACATTAACTCTCATTTTTCATGCCCGAATTTGGTGTTAGTATTCCAGTGATAGAATATGATGAGTTTGTAGTAGAATAAAAAGACGAGAATAAAGAGAACGATCATGCAATGAAAGAACACATAATTTATGTGGTTCGGTCAGGATGAGCTACTCCATGGGAGGGGGCGAGATTTTCACTATATCATATAAGAGATTACAAGGAGGATCACTCTCAAAAGAGGCAGAGTACACTTTGAGTATGGTGGCTTCCATCTACTTAAACAAAATACAAGATGATTACAAAAACCTAACTAGGCGCATTTACTTATACATGTAGAACCGTAATTGGATTCCTATTTAGATCTAGAGGCCCGCACAATGTCCATTAATCAGGTCGGTGAAGATCCATTTAATTTTGGACCAGATCTACAAATGAATAAACATAATTCTTCGACGAACATAAAAATATCCACCTTGACACAAAGTCTTTAGCTCTCTAAAATAGAACAATAGTAGATCTCTCTCCTCCTTCAGCCCCTAAGGGCGTCATTGCAGGCTGTGTAGACTAACGAAGTCCAGACAATGTCTAAACTTGGAAACTAACATCAACTTTGTCATCATATCATCAAGATTTTCTTTACTTGCAATCTTCTTCACCACAATCTCCCCTTACGCTATCACCTCTCTGGTGAAATGATACTTGACATCGATGTTCTTTATTCTTTCATGAAACATTTGATCTAATGTAAGGTGAATTGCGCTTTGACTGTCGTAGTAGATGGTCGTTGTTGTCTCAAGAATACAAAATACATCATACATTCTTCTAAGCCATGTAGCTTCTTTTATGTCCTCTATCAATGTCATGTACTCAGCTTCAGTAGTAGACAATGGGTTGTAATGTAGCTTTCCAACTTACAAAACAACCACCAAGAGTAAATTGATAGCTTGTAAGAGAACACCTTTTATCATGGTCATTACAAAGTCAGAATCAACATAATCAACAAGTGTCTCTATGCTCTTTCCGAATCTAAGGTACCTAAAAATGCACTTGATTGCATGACAATGTAACTTTTTCAGATTTAACATGCATCTTCTCACCATGCTAACCACTTGAGAAATATTTGGGCGAACACAAATCATATCATACATGATGTTGCCAATGGCACTGGAATAGAGAACACGAGACATAGCTTTCATCCTCTTTAGAATACGGTGACTCAACAAATGAGAGCTTCTTGAATAGGACATCTAAAGGAATAGACACCATATATGCATTCCATTGAAAACTATAGTAGAATTTTATTCATGTACTTATCCTGAATGAGAAATAACCTTCTAGATTTGCAGTTTCTAATAATTTCCATCCCCATAATTTTCTTTGTTGCTCCTAAGTTTTTCAATTCAAATTCACCCCTAAGTAACTTCTTAAGACTCTAGATTTCAAAAATATCTCTTACTGCAATCAACATGTCATCAACATCAAGAAAGAGGTAAATAAATGACACATTAGGAAGCATCTTCAAGTAGACACAAATGTCATATATGCTCCTAAAATATCCATGCTTGACCATGAAAGAATCAAATCTATGATACCAGTGACGTGGGAATTTCTTCAAGCCAAAAAAGACTTCTTCAGTAAGGACACCTGATCCTTCTTTGCAGTACAAAAATAACCTTATAGTTGTTACATGTAGATCTGTTCCTCTAAGTCACCATGAAGGAATGCGGTCTTTACATCAAGTTTCTAAATCCCTAAATAATATCTAGCAACTAATGCCAATAGAAATATGATGCAAGTGAGTTTGATAATAGGAGAGAAAACATCATTGTAATTTATACCTTCCACCTGGCTATATCCTTTTGCAACTAACTGTACTTTGAACCTTGCATTAGTATCTCCAGGACCATCTTCCTTCGTTTTGGATGCCCATTTGCATCCAACAATCTTCTTTCCGGTAGGAGGATTTACAAGCACCCAAGTGTTGTTCCTTTGAAGAGACTCCATCTCTTCCTTCATATCTACAATCCACATGGCCGAATCTGAATTAGACAGAGCTTCAACATACATAAATGGTTCAACAGAATCATTTATCTATTCTGCAGTGGCCAAGGCATACACAACAATGTAATCTATGTCTTGTAGGTGGTCTGGTCTATCTTGCTGGTCTCCTAGAGGCAATGCTATATGTCTATTCTTTGGGAGTGTCATCTTCATTATCATTTGGATTTTCCTGTACATCAATAGGAGGTTCTAGGCTGTGTGTACTAACTTCAAGCTCCACCTGCTTTGTGCAACTCTGAGAACCTATAACGAGGGAACTAACGCCTTCTTGTTTTGTAGAAAACATGGTACATTCATCAAATGTGACATTTCTTTCAGTCAAGAACTTTGATGAGCTTGGCTCAGTACACTGGAATCTACATCCCTTTACATCTTCAACATAACCTAGAAAAATGCACTTTTTTGCTCTAGGCTCGGGCTTTCCTTCATTTTAATAGTCATATGTGGGGAACCAAAAATATGAACGAGTAATTTGTAGGATGACCAGACCATACCTCTTCTGGAATTTTAAAACCCAATGGAGTAGATGGAGAACAATTTACAAGATAGGTTGCAACCACAAATTTTTTTGGTAAGACCTACACTGATTAGATGCATCATGCATGCTCTAGAAGAATTTTGTTCATGTGTTCTACAATGCCATTTTTCTCAGGTGTATGTCTCACTATGTGTGTCCTGAAATGCCTTCTAGTTAAAATAATTCGTTAAATTTATAAGAACAAAATTCCAAGCCACTATTTGTCCTCATCCTTTTGATACATTTTCCTTTTTTTTCAATCAGTGTCTTCCACTTGTGAAACTGATCAAAAGTATCAGACTTATGCTTTAGGAAATACACCCAAACTTTCCTTGAAAAATCAAAAATGAAGGTTAGCATATATCTTGCACCACCCTTGGAAGGCACTTGAGAAGGATCCCATATGTCAGAATGAATAAAATCTGCATTACCTTTTTAGTACGGTTTGCAGTTGAAAAACTAATCTTTTTCTGCTTTTCCATTCAAAAGTGTTCACAGTAATCCAACTTTTCTGTATTGATATTGTAACATCCCTGACCTGGGTTATTCTTTAACCCCAGATGTTTTGTTTAAGAAAGATAATTATGTGCTTGCTTTTATATTTTGAAAAGTAATTAAGGCTCAAGAGGAACTTATGTTTCAATTTTAGTCCTTTTTGAATAATGTTGAAAACAATGTTTGCCCATTTTGGACTAAAGTGCAAATTACCCAAGTTGAGGGGTTAACTTGCAAATGTTACATGATAAAATGTTCCTCAAGTTTTGAAGCATCATAAGAATGAGAATTATGCTAAGGTATGGCTTGTGAAAGCCTGAGCACCAAGAAAGAGCTTATTAAGCAATGTTTGTGCATTAAAACCTAGTTTTGGTGTAATGTGCAATTCACCCACAACCTAGGGTTCAATATGAAAAATACCACTTCTAGAGAGTCCCTAATGTTTCTTGGTATCAATTAGAGATAAGAAAATCAGAGGGGCATCTCATTTGAATCTCTTTGGAGGAGAGAGAATCTTGGCATTAAAATAATCAAGATTTAAGCATAATTGAAACCCTGATTCAATTTAATGCAAAAATAAATATATTAATGGAAGTGCCCTTCAACAAAAAATGTGATGGTTGAATTTATATAAGTATGGACGTCCATGTGCCTTGCAATGGCACCGAAATATCTAAAGTGAGTGGAGAGCCCACTCACATTAGTTAAAGAAAAAGTAATATCCACTAATTTTTGGATATTATTATTATATTGATTAAGGTGCTTAATTGTTTTCTTTTAATTCATGGATAGAGAAGACGATTTCTAAGGGGAGGATGATGTATTTGTATGAAAGGCTTTTTCGACTCTTCTTTCTTTCCTTGCTTTGGCCAAACACAAGGGAGCCTAGGAGCAACATAAGGACGTACCTCAATCTGTAGGTGAGCTCCTTTATCATCTTCAACCTTGATTTCATGGTGGAAATCAAAATTCAATGCTTATTTTCTTCTTTTCTCCATTCAATTTTCAACTTTAGCCATTCTTTTCACTCAAAGACTTGAGGACAGACCTTGGGAAGTTGAGAAATCTTCATTCACCATTAAGGACTTGAAGATTGAAGCTTGGATTCAACTTTGAAGGTGGGTTATATAACTTGAACCCTTAAATGTTATTATTGATTTCATTTCTTCATCATATGTTGAATATTTCTTGTTTCCCGAAATTCCTTTTGATTAGTTGATGAAATCACCATAGGAATCACACTAATTTTCGAAGGTTTGTAGCTTGAAGATGATGATGTTATCTTATCACACACCTCAATAGATATCATGAGCAAACAGTTTTCAATTTTGATGACCAAACGGTCTCAAGACCGATTGGTGATCAAACCGTCTCAAGACCGTTTGAGGGCAAACAGTCTCAAGACCGTTTGAGGCCAAACGGTCTCGAGACCATTTGGGATCAAGTACTGGTATGGATGGATGAAGATCCAATGGTTCCAATTGATCCAATCACAATGGTTACATTGATGAATGATCCATTGATTTCAAACCCTAATTGATTGATTGAAGAAACCCTAAATTGATTCAAATATTTTCAAGGTGGAATGAACCAAACGGTCTCGAGACCATTTGAGGGCAAACGGTCTCGAGACCGTTTGAGGGCAAACGGTCTCAAGACCGTTTGAGGTCAAGTAGAGTCATGGATGGATGGAGATCCAAGGGTTATAATTTGATGTACTCTCAATGGTCCAATTGATGAATGATTCAATGACGCAAACCCTAATTGATTGGTTGAAGGAAACCCTAGATAATCCTTTTGGTTTTAAGGTAGTTTGGGACCATTTGAGTCCAAACGGTCTTGAGACCATTTAGGATCAAATGGTCTTCAAACTGTTTGAGATCAAACGGTCTGAAACCGTTTGGAGGTCCAATTGGTTTCATAGCTCATTTATCCAATCGGTTTCAAATGTTGATGGGTCTAATCGGTTTCAATGTACATATGATCAAACGGTTTCAAGAGTTGAGTGCCCAAATGGTTTCAAAACCGTTTGAAGGGAAAAAAGTCTCAACCCTAGATGCCCAAATGGTTTCAAAACCGTTTGGAGGGCAAACATTCTCAAAACTGTTTGGAGGTTGAGGGGTCAAAACCGTTTGGACGTTCAATGCAACCAAAACCATTTGAAGACCTAATGTGATGAAAGATCAATTAAACCATGATTGATAATGATGAATATCAAAGATGATTACAATGGTTTTACCTTTAAGGTACTAGGGTGATTAGTACCCTTAGAAGGGTTAACCTTTGATGCTTATGGAAGCAATATCTTAGTACACGATGCTAACCCTAAATGAATACACTTGAATGAAGGATTGACCTAATCCAATCAAGCTTGAAGTAATCAATGTCGTAGAGAGGATGAGAGAGAGAGGAATTTATACATGTATAATAAACATGTAGTGGTTAAGCCTCAACATTTTCAACATGAATAAAATATGTAATTAGGGTATGATCCTTGATAAAGAGATCATGAAACCCTAATCAAGAAGGTTGATGAGCCCTAACCCTAATTTTGGGCAATGCTAGGTGAAACCCTAATCTAGGGTAATAGTTTAACCCTAATCTAGGGTAATGATATGAGAAATCCCAATTCAGGGTAACATAATGAAAAACCCTAATTTAAGAGGATGATTCATGAAACCCTAATTTCGGGTAAAGTTACATGAAACCTTAATTTGGGAAAAGTTATAAGGAACCCTAATTCGAGATAATGATGTGTGAAACCCTAATCTAGGGTGATACCATGTGAAACCCTAATGCAGTAATTTGATGTAAAACCCTAATCTAGAGTGATGCCATGTGAAACCCTAATGCAATAATGTGAAGTGAAACTCTAATCAGTGTGATACCATGTGAAACCCTAATGCAGTAATGTGATGTAAAACCCTAATCTAGGGTGATGCCATGAATCTAGGGTGATTCCATGTGAAACCCTAATGCAGTAATGTGAAGTGAAACTCTAATCCATGGTGATACCATGTGAAACCCTAATGCAGGAATGTGATGTAAAACCCTAATATAGGGTCATACCATGTGACACCCTAATGCAGTGATGTGATGTGAAACCCTAATCTAGGGTGATACCATGTGAAACCCTAATGCAGTAATGTGATGTAAAACCCTAATCTAGGCTGATGTCATGTGAAACCCTAATGCAGTAATGTGAAGTGAAACTCTAATCCAGGGTGATACCATGTGAAACCCTAATGCAGTAATGTGATGTAAAACCCTAATCTAGGGTGATACCATGTGAAACCCTAATGCAGTAATGTGATGTGAAACCCTAATCTAGGGTGATGCCATGTGAAACCCTAATGTAGTGATGTGATGTGAAACCTGAATCTAGGGTGATGCCATGTGAAACCCTAATGCAGTGATGTGATGTGAAACCCTAATCTAGGGTGATGCCATGTGAAACCCTAATGCAATGATGTGATGTGAAACCCTAATCTAGGGTGATGCCATGTGAAACCCTAATGCAGTAATGTGAAGTGAAACTCTAATCCAGGGTGATGCTATGTAATTCTATATGAAACCTTAATACGAAACCCTAACCCTAATATAGGGTGAAGATATGTGAAACCCTAATATTTAGTTATAGTGCATAAAACCCTAATCTTGGGCAATATGATGATAAACCATAACTCTAATTCTGGATAATGGGATGAGTATCCCTAATTGACATGATTTGGGAAACCCTAACCCTAATGAGGGAATAGTGATGCTACCATTACATTGCATGGTGCTGATATGTAATTGATATATCTGTTATCAGGTGTACTAACCATGCAGGTATCATGAGATGTTGGGCATAGCCAGGTAGGATCTATAATGTTTTATTATCGAAATTGTTTTATGGGCCTTGTGAGCCATAATATGCTTTGTTTCCTAGTAAGAGGTAACAAGAGATTAAATGGGCCTTGTAAGCCATGTGAGATTCTTGTGTAGCAAGTATCTTGTTTACCTTGGTCAGATGACCTGAAGATATTAGTTACCTGATAAGTGGTAACAAGTGTTCTTTGATGAACTAAGGGTTTGAATACCCATATTCCATAATCATGATGAGATGTTAAGGGATGAGAATGCCCATGATGTGATAAGGGATTGAGATCCCAATATTTTTTAAAGCTTCAAAAAGTACTTGATAGAAGTATTACACATTCTTTGTAGCATTTGTGATAATAAGTTATGTTTGAAAACTTGACTGATACTAAAAGAATATGGTAATGTACTTAATTAGTCAAGTGAAATCTTATCATGTAGATCCCTGACCATAGATCCATCATCGTCAGTAGTTAGTGATTGTGAAATAGGTTTTCCTATGAGATCTCCTACAGGGCATACTGTTGAGTAAGTGGGGGTTATGGGTGTGAATATCCTTACACCCTAATGGAGAAATTGATGTGAGATAAACATTAAATCTCTCAAATCCTTCATTATATGTGTCGGGATGGATGTATCACGAATCTCCCGATAATGTTTAATGCCGGATCGATGTGAGATAAACATGAAATATCTCGATTGTGAAGAGAGTGCAGCCGCCACTATAACTCTATAGAAAAGTTTCCAGTATACCCTGGAAAGCTATTTAGCAGAGACATAAGATGACCTGCATGAGATCTCGTACTGACTGAGATAAGGGAGGTTATGGAAATCTGGCTCTTACTTAACCTATGTATGGTACCGATTTCAATTTTGCAATGGTCGGTTTGAGTATGAACAGTATACCTCATCTCCTCAGGGCTTAAGTATGATTGTAAAATGTAATCATCCATGTAGCGTATTTGCTTAAGGTTGAAATAAGAGAATCATTGGTTGATGTTACCTTGCTTAGCATATCCTAGATGGATAAATATTATACATGTTCTTCAATTCCTTATTGGATAAGTGACATGCTTCTTTATCAAGTTATAACTGAAATGCTTTGAATAAGAATATTGCTCTAATCTGTTTAGACATTTATTTATCTGCTGTAGAATATATATGATTCCACTAATCAATTTTAATCTATTAAAATACAATAATAATGTTTTTGGCAGAAAATTATATCTCTGTTTGGGACAATTTCAATTGTCTCACCTCCGTGGAATCCAACTTTTTAGGTAGACGCGGAAGAAGAGGCAGAAACCCTATAGCAAGAGAAGAGCAACAATAGCAACAACAACAACAACAACAGGGACAGTAGTCATATTCCAGGTGGAGGCACTGGCTGTCATATTTTGTATAGAGAGTCCTATATGTTGTCTATGTACTCTCAGGTCCTCGGAGTTAGTAGTTAGTACTTTTAATGAATCAGTATGAGATTTTGGCTTGATGCCTCAAGGTTCTTATGTTACCTGTGTATAGTTTTAATAGAGCAGTTGATGCTTGTAATCCTCGAGAAGGGGTGGTACATGATATGTACTTATGAACCAGGATGTAAATAAAATGCATTGGTTCTTGATAAAAGAGTTTTCCTGTGTTTGGATCTCTTTGTAAATGGTTTTAATTTTTAGTGATTTTGAGTAATGTGTTGTTAATGATCTCTTCCTCTTAGTGAATGACGTTTTGTTCAGACGGTGAGTGACAAATATCACCTAGAAGTCCTCTCCTAGATAACAATTTGAGACCTTTCTAACTCATGTGTCACAGTCTGATATGCCATAATTTTGTACTATCCAGATTTTGAGTGTTTAAGGAAGAAGCATCAGCAGCTACACCGGCTACAGTTTCACCAAGCATCTTGTAAAGGTTTCCAAGAATACATATGTTACGACCCATGTCAGGGTTAGTCAATAAATACCTCGAATTACGTAAAACACCTCAATTAGTGTTGAGTATCAAATTAAACATCATGGATAATCAAGATGAGCTAAGATGTGAATTAATAGCTGAGATTGAATCACCTGAGGCAATTAATGATGTCAATGTTGATTATTTAGTTCATTAAGTTGAATCAAGTAATCACAGTCGCATTTAGAGCTTTGATCTAGTGAAATAGTCTAATCAGTATGTTTTCATGCTTTGAATTGGTAGAGGAGTTTGTGCTTGAGTGGATGCAAAAGAAATCATCCAATTTGGACCCTCGAGGCAAAAGTTATAGCATTTTTGTTTTTCCTTGGACCTAAAGTGCAATTTACCCATTTATAATAACCATTTCCTCCCTTCCCTTATCTTTTTAACCCGAACGGTGCTAAGCACCGTCTAAGCAGTGCTAGCAGCGCCCGATCGCAGTAACAGAGGGGCGATTATCTTCAAGCTTCTCAGCTCCGAGCAGTAGGGCGTCGTTTCCCCTTCTCCTTCCTCCTCTACCTTCCCCTCTTCCTCGCCTCTACTAGCAGCACCAACGCCTAGGGCGGTGCCCCCTTGTAGTTGCGCCAGTAGCAGCACCTGCAGAGCCGTGGCCAAGCAACAGGGCACCGGCCAGAGGTCATTTGGTGCGGCCAGCTCCTCCAATCAACGTCATCGAGGTCTTCCTTGAGGTCCTAGCAGCAATCCGCTTCCATCAAGCCCTAGAACAACACCTAGAAAGCTCCCATCTCCTACCTGTACGTGAAGGAGTTGTTACTTGCAGCAGCAGGTTCGGACAAGGGCCGTTTTGGGCAACCAACACCTCGAATCAGTCGCTTTGGCTCCGATTTTGAGGCCTATGTTAGAATCCACCGTCAATTGGCCACGATTGAGCACCAGCCAAAGATCATCTCCTACCTGTACGTATGTGCAGGGTACTGTTCTTTTGTAACAGATCTGAACAAGTCTGAATCGAAGTTCGATTGACACACAATAGAGAAAGGTAAGACTGGCATGGGGCTCAGTTTTGAGGATAGAACTAGAATTCGTAGCTTAAGCCAAGACTTAGTTTTGATCGAGTTCATCTACAATGAGTTTTATGTTTCTGCATAGGTTGCACGGCGTGCAAAGTTACAGATAGCGAAATGAGTTTCTGCCCAGGTGCACGGCGTGCAAATCAGTTTGCACGGCATGCAAAGTTGCAGAAAAGTAGAATAAAAGTGCACTGAAGGTGCACGGCGTACAGCCCAAGTGCACGGCGTGCACGCTGCTGTAAAGGGCAGAATTCGGCGTGGTTGTGGACGTTTTTCGGTGTTTACGAACACACCGAAGTGGGTGAGTAGTAGTTCATTCAGTAATCATTATTTAACTCAATTTAAATGTTTAATTGCTTCGGTATCAGTTAGTATAACTTCTAAACAGTGTAGTACATATAATAGAGTATGTTAGTTTCATTGGAACTTGAAATACTTAATATGCTTAGTGAAAATGATGAAATTTCCTGTATTATAGTTGCAATGTAATTGCTGATTTAAAAATAGATGTTTAGCATCAAAAGTGAATAAATGGTACTGAATCACGTTTAATGATGATAAAGGATATATATTTGCTGCATGTGTTATTCAGATTGTGCAATATGCATGAAATGTGATATTCCTGGTTAAATGCTTATTTGTTAATCAGTTAATAGACTTAGGTGCCCTAACACCGTAGAACCCCTCGTGAGGTCTGCACCTTGGGGTGAAACGACCTACCTAGCGTGTGTCTAGATGGTGAGTGACTCGTGTTCAACAATAATCCGTGCGTGTGTCACGGTGGCACGAGGGCAGAAAGGCAGTGTTCAACAATAATCCGTGCGTGTGTCACGGTGGCACTGGAGTATATAGGGGTTATTCAACAATAATCCGTGCGTGTGTCACGGTGGTAACCCAGACTCTCCGCCTGTGTGCTCAGGTTAAAGGAGGAGTCTAGAGTACACTCTTTTGAGAGTGCAGTGAGGCCGTGTGAGCCTGAGAGTCCTGTAGCAGACCAGGACAGCAGTCAGACTTAGCATTTCCCGGGTGTGTCGCTAAGTCTTGTACGGTGGGATCGTAGCAGGAACTTGCTGCGAATCTTTATATGCAGAGTACACTGCATATATTTAGGGCATAATAATAATATGAATAAGTAATTATATAGGACACAGTCAATTTACATAACTGTTTATTTACCTGAAATACCTGTTGATGCTTAGAAATGTGATTATTATCTGTATATCTGCTATGACAATAGAACTGCCCTGCTTGAACTGCATATCTATTTATTTTCAGTTAATAAACCTGACGAGTTGTTTAGTGATAGCTAAGTGAAATGCTATTCACTGAGCGAGTAGGCTCATACCTCTACTCAAAACATTTTCAGGTCGCCAGCAGCAGGAATCTGAAGGATCCTTTCATCCTAACGCTTAGTCTGTAGAAGGTATATGTAGTTAGTAGTTAGAGGTCTCTTAGTCCTTTCCCCTCGATCCTTGGGACATGGTGTGGGTGAGAGAGAATGTGTATAAAGATGTAAATTAACTGTCATGCTTTATTTTATGTCGAACAATGTAATATGCTGTAGACTTTCTGTATATTGCTAGTCAGTTAATAAAGACGCTTCCGCAGTTTGTTTAGTTTCATTTTACAGCATAAATCAGATTACCCTATTAATGTCTTTAAAATGTTTTAAAAAGTGAAGAGTGGTTGGCTTATGTGTAAATCCCATCCTGTCGCGTCCTAATCTCGTGGTTTGTGGTTAGTGTGAGATCGGGGCGTGACAACATACTACCTTAATCAAAACATCATCTCTTTTTTAATGGACAAGATTCAATTTTTAGACATGTATCGAAAATTGTTGGCTTCAAGAAAAGCCAATGGATATGAGATTTTTCTAGAGATATTGAATATGACTGACATTTGAGTTAGTTCGGATGACTCCATCAAACATCTTGATACAGATAGACCAAATGTCAATAATTTTGCAAGTGGTATCATTTTTCATGTTTATAATACCTTCATCAAAGTATTCATAAGAAGAAAACCAATCTCTATGTGGGCACATATGATTTGAGCAGCCTGAGTCTAGAATTCATGAAGTTCGAAAATTTATGAATGAGGAAGATGATATTGATGCCATAAGAACATAATATGGATCTTCTTGTGCTACATCATCATCTATAGGTTGATCTTGTTTTTCACCACCATCCCCCCTCTTCTTCTGTTCTGTAACTTGTAGCATTCATTAATAATGTATCCAATCTTCTTACAATATTTATAGACCGTCTTGGATTTAGACTTAGATATGTGTGTCTCCTTCTTGTTGTTTCCCTCTTTCCTTGTTTGACCCCTCATCAAAAGAGTCTCTGACTGACTCCTACTAGAAGAAACAATTATATCTTTATCAACCATGGTCTTTGACAATAATGATGATATAACATCGTCCACATTATTTGAAAATTTTCCATGTAGAAAAGTTTCATGAAATTGCTAGTAAGAGGGAGGCAATGAACATAACAAAAAAGGGATTTATATTCATCTTCAAGTGTAATATATATGTTTCCTAGATTCATAATAATAGAAGTAAACTCGTCGATGTGATCACATACAAAACTACCTTCCACCATGCACATTAAGTAGAGACGTTGCTTATGTTAGAGTTTGGTTTGGAGAGACTTCATCATATAGATACCTTTGAGTTTCTTCCAAATCCTTACAACAATAGTTTCTTTGGCAACTTCAGCCAAAATATTCTAGTCTAAGGATAATTGGATGGTGGTAAGAGCCTTTTGGTCCATCTCTTTCTTTTCTTCATCCTTCATAGTTGATGGCATCTTCTCGATCCCTTCCAAAGTTGCAGTGACTCCTTGTTGAACAAGCACACCACACATCGTGATCTGTCACAATCTAAAATTGATTTTGTGGTCAAACTTCTCGATCTTGTATAGACTTGTCATCATTCAGATCTTGAACATGAAGCTCTGATACAAATCTGTTAGGATTTAAACGATAGAATATGAGGAGTTCACAATAGAATAATAAGACAACAATAAAGAGAACGATCACAAAACTAAAGAACACATGATTTATGTGGTTCGTTCGGGATGACCTACTCAATGGGAGGGGTGAGATTTCAACTACATCAGAGAAGAGATGACAAGGAGGAGTGCTCTCAAAAGAAGCAGAGCACACCCTGAGTACGATGGCTTCCATCTTCATAAATAGAATACATGATGATTACAAAATCCTAATCAGGGCACATATACTTATACATGTAGAAGCGTAATCGGATTCCTATTTGGATTCGGAGGCCCGCACAATGTTTGTTAATCATGTCGGCGAAGATGTATTTTTTAGACCAGATCTACAAACATATCAGCATAATTCTACGAGGTATATAACATTTGGGCTCATATTGTAGAACTGTCCTTCTAAACAAATTCTTCTATAGAATCATTTCATATACATATTTTGATGGATATAAGATTTTGAAGTCCACTATTATCTAAATAATCCCCACATTTACTGTGTGAATTATTTATACATAAAATATAGGTGAAAAATAGTAATTGACACTAGGAATCATTCTAATAGGATAATCGTGAGTAACACTAATATCTGTACTACTCATACTAAATAACCAATAGGTTCAAACCTTGCAGATCAATAATGCAGGTTCTCCAAGAGATTCAAATCATCTTGGTGTCCAAGCTCTACCAGTTGAGTTATCATGCATATCTTTCATAACATCCAAATACTAATAAAGATCTCCATTTTCTCCAAAACTCCCAAGAACACTTCCCTACGATTTTGATTTAAACCTTTTCTAGCTTAAAAAACCATATCAAGAATTATGGCTATACTTCTCATACATAACGGTGCAACCTCTGGTACCCATGTGAGACGTTGGGCAGTTCTCACTGATGTGACATACATGATATATATTTAATCCATCCTAATGTGCTATCCTTAAGAGCAACATAAGAAATTTAATGATTAAGATCGACACATCTGATTATATACACACTTCAATAGAAAAAATTGCAGGCACTCCTAAAAAACCATTAGATGGGGGGGTGAATAGGGTTTTATAATTATTTTAACAATAATTTAACTCAAGCAACCACAATTGAGATAATAAGAAGGATGCTAGGTGTTTAGAGTGGTTCCACCTTTAGAAACAACTAAAGGAGTCGGTCCACTACCCAGTTGTTTCCAATTGGGATTTTGAAAGTATTTAAATTTTATTACCTCGCAAGGATGTTACATAAAATTAAAAATACTTTCACTACCCTTTGGACAACCTTCACCTAGAAGTAGTCCCACCAACCTCAAAGCAGCCTTCCTTGAAGTAACTTCAAGCTCTCCCTTGAAGTAGCCTTCCTCTTGAAGTAGCTTCCCGTTGAGACAGTCTTCTTGAAGTAGTCCAAAGTCCTCCTTCTCCACTGAGAAGACCCTTCTCCACCTGAGAAGATAAACCCTCTCCAAACCGTAGCCTCCAACCCTAGGAGTAGCAAGGAGAGTATAAGAAATAAGAAAGAACAAGAAGGAAAATGGAAATTACAATTACCGTTGTAGCACAAGGCTTGATTTCCCATATCAAGCATTTTTGATCTCCTAACCAATGTATATGAAAGCGTAAGTGTTGTGGGTAGGATATGCTAGCCTATAGGACACGAAATTGGAGCAATGGAAAGGATTAGCAAATGCTAGAGTTGCTCAATTGCTCACAAGAAAGATTGCCAATTGCAAGTGTATATGCTCAAGTGTTGCACAAGTGTGTATTGGGTGTCCTAAGGCATGTCCTATTTATAGGAATGACATATGAGTGCTTAAGGACGTTCTAGACACTTTCTAGGGGGTTCTTAGTGCTTAACTAGCCGTTTTAGGTATCCACTAATTGCTTTAGCAATGAGTAGTTAATTAATCCTGCAAAGTGCAGACAGAGACAGTCTCGGTTGAGGAATTGTTGACCGAGAGTCCTGTCGCTCAAAGTTTTTGTCGACCGCGGTACAGTCAGAAGCAAGTGTATATAACATTTGATTCCAACTCCCAACTACCTTGTCTGCTGTGTCTAACGGCTACTTGGGTCAATTCTCGGTCGAGGAGTTTGTCGACTGAGAGTGTCTCGATCGAGAAGTTTGTCGACCGAGAATGACTCTCTTTCAATATTTTAAACTATGTGTTAAGTGTCTGTATGAGTGTGCAGTTGTGACACTATTGTAGGGGATGACCTATCTAAGAGTTGTGATTGGCTAGGGAAGATCTAAACGCTTGATTTACATGATATCTAAGTACTTGTACATTATATACTTGTACAAGTTTTTACATTTGATTACAATCATGAAATTAAATAATTTTGAGCATATAGATCTTCCAAAGTTGTGTCATCCACTTAGTTCCTACAACACTCAAGTAGCACGTTAGATCCACAAGAATGAAATGTTTGTCATTATCAAAACAAACGGATTTCAATGATGTCCATTTAGCCAACAATCTCCCCCTTTTTGAAGATGACAAACATTTCCAAAATATAAAATAAGGAAATGTAAATCATGTGAGTTTCATACCTGAAGTTTACTTTTTGTAGCCATTCGCTTGTTTGTAAGTGTGTGCTGGCCGAGAGATTATGAAACTCATTTTATTTTTTATTTTTTATTTTATATTATTTCTCCCCCTTTGTCATTTAAGAAAGATAACCAAGATAATCATTAAGTATGACTTTTATTACTCCCCCTTAATTTGATAGTTAGATGCTCCCTCTTAATAAGATATTCAATTTCAAAAGCAAGGGATGCAAACCACTTATTGTCAAATTTAGCCACAATTTATTTCTCAATCATTTGCAAAGGATGTAAAGCCTTGAAATGATATGAGATTCTTTTAGATTCATGTCATATGTGTTTTTATTTCTCATCCATTTTACAAGGGATGTTAAGCCCTGAAAATGACATGAAAATCCTTTAAGCTTTCAGTAGAGTACCTGAATGTATCTCTAACCAAATACACGGGATGTTAAGCCCTGAATTGTATAGAGAATTCCATTATATTCATACATATTGTAGGCTCCAAAATTACTTTAAAGATACTAAGGTCATAACTAGCCTCAAATTTTCTTTATGATGTTTACAGATTTTTGTAAGCTCCTTCTTATAGTCAATATAGTTTTTGTGAGTTCCCCCTTAATCTTATAATCAAGATAATTCAAGGATTATAAGGTCACAATAAGTATTAGATCATAATAAGTTAACCTTTTATGAGAGTTATGCACTAAAATCTTGTTTTCAATATACTAAGATTAAGTGCAAGAATATGATTTACAAATAAGAATTTGGTCAAGCTTATTTTAGGTCAACCTTGACTTCAATCTTGGCGCCCCTTGGTCAAACTTAATTTCAACCAAGAGGCAATTTCTGCAGATTTCCAATTTAAGCATATTGAATGTCATATTCCAAAAGCTAAGAACAAGATAATTATTTAAGATGCATTTGTGCCATAGATTTCTACTGTTATGCAAAATGGCTTTTTAATCATCTTTATATGTAATGAGCTGAATCACAATGATCATTTTGAAAACAATATCCATTCATGGTTTGTAAAAGATTATTTTAGGCAAACCAAGTAAACAATGGAAAACAGTAAAAGCATATCCATAATACAATTATTATGATCATTTAAAAGCAAATTTCAAGACACATGGTTTTTATATAGATAGACCAAGGAATACTTAGGACAAACCATGTGGATTATTATAAAATAGTAATTAAATCACCATGTTTTGTAACAAGTTTAATCGAAGTATATTAATAAGTCGTAATGCAAGCTTATCAAAATGTTTAAAGATTTGTCTCCAAGATTCATTCTTGATTTGCAAATTAAATCAATCATTTATAGCAAATTGATAGAAAACTGGATCAATTAAACATGTTCAGCATAACTTAATTCGGTCGAACTTTCTTCGATCGAATTTATCCCGGTCGAAGATTTTCTCGACCGAGTATTCTGTTGTTTGTACAGGTTTTATCATATTTTTGCAAGCTTTAAAAATAGTAACCTGCTCGGTCGACAAATTCTCGACCGACAGTGTTCTCGATCAAAGATTTTCTTGACCGAGAATGTTTCTATATTGTTTTTTAGAAATTATTTCCAAACAAGGTACAAGAATATGAAAGTTAAAGCCCAATTTTGTTGAGATATGACATTTGTATATCAGAGTAACATTTTAGGTCAAATCTCAACTAGTCAAATTCAAACCTCTAAGTTTTAGAAACCCAAACTAGATCATCATTCCTTTTCTTGTATGGGCATGAAAAAGAGTGGTGTCCAAGACGCAAGCAATAATGAAAACTAATAGAGTCAATCTCATTTCTCTTTCTAGGGATTGAGTTGTTCTTGGGTACATACATAATCTTGGCCTTGGGTGCTTGTCTTCTTCTAGGTTTAGATTGATAGGATTTCCCTTTTGTAACATATACTAAACCTCTCCTTCCATTATAACTAGAAGAATTATTCAGAATTTTATAAAAAACATCATTATTTCTCAAGGTATTTATCTCTCTTTGTAACTTGGTAATCTCATCCATTTTCTTTTTGATATCTAGCTTTTGTTGATCTAGATTAGATGATAAAGCATCTTTTTCTTTAACAATAGCATCATAATCTAGATGATTACATAGGATAGGTTGAGTCTGAAAATCATTTAGTTTTGCAAGCAAATCAACCTTTTCTTGAGAAAGAAGATCATGATTTGTTTCTAGAGTAAGCAACTTCATATTGCAATCATTTAAAGATGATTTTAAGGTAAGATTTTCAGAATCAATACTATCCTATTCAAAAGAAAGATTATTAAATCTAACAAACAAATCTTCATTAGTTTTAGTAGCTTTCTTTAGTTTCTTTTTGCAATCAATATATTTCTCATGTGTATCTTGAAGACTAGCAATTAGATCTTCTTTTGGTAGATCAAAAAGACATACCTCTTCTTCTTCTTCTTCATTGATTGTAGCAATAAGACATTCTACTTCTTCTTTTCCATCTTCACTATCACTTGAATCATCCCATGCAGCTTTATATGCTCTTTCTTACTTTTTGTGAGATGATTTCTTCCCTTTCTTGAGTTTTGGACAATCACCTTTCAGGTGTCCCTTTTTGCCACATTCAAAGCATCTGGAGGAAGAAACACTAGGAATTTTGTTAGTTTTAAAACTTCTATATTGCTTACCATTTACAATGAGTGTTTCTTCTTCACTATCTTCTTCACTTGTGTCATGACTATTCTTGGTTGATGCTTTGAATGCAATGTCCTTTCTTTTCTCCTTCTTGTGTTCAGCTGCCAATCTTTCTTCTTCCTCCAAGGTTGCCTCATGTGCTTCTAGGTTACCAATGAGTTGCTCCATCCTTAGTCGAGTGAGGTCATTGTCTTCTTCGATTGCAATCACCTTGGGCTTGTACTTGGGAGGAAGAGACCTAAGAATTTTTGATACTTGACCTTCTTCACTGATCACTTTACCTAAAGCATTTAAACCATTCACAATAGAAGAAACCTTTGCATACATTTCACTAATAGATTCATTTTGATCCATACGAAATTGTTCAGATTTTTACTTAAGCATTCTGATTTTAGAATTGTTAACTTGAACAGTTCCTTCATAGGTTATGGAGAGTCTATGCCATATTTCATATGTTGTTTCACAATTTAATATTCTATTGAATTCACCAACGGAAATTGAACAATAGAGTAGACTTACAGCTTTTGCATTCATTTGGGCTGATCTTACCGTATTAGCATCTCAAGTTGCATACTCTATTTGAGGAAAGTCATATGGATTTGACACCATCCTCCATAGATCCCAGCTAATTCCTTGGAAATAGAACTGCATCCTCCTTTTCCAGTAGGTGTAGTTAGTGCCATCAAAAGGTGGAGGTCTAGCCACGAGTGTCCCTTCCAAGTTGAGGTTGTTGAGTACCCTGTCACCCATTCTTCAAGACTTTGTTAGAGTTCCTTGAAGCCCACTCTGATACCAAATGAAAAACCACTAGAGGGGGGTGAATATGGTTTTATAATTATTTTAATAATAATTTAACTCAAGCAACCACAATTGAGATAATAAGAAGGAGGCAAGGTGTTTAGAGTGGTTACACCTTTAGCAACAACTAAAGGAGTCAGTCCACTACCCAATTGTTTCCAATTGGGATTTTGAAAGATTTAAATTTTATTACCTCGTAAGGATGTTACATAAAATTACAAATACTTTCACCACCCTTTGGACAACCTTCACCTAAAAGTAGTCCCACCAACCTCGAAACAGCCTTCCTTGAAGTAACTTCAAGCTCCCCCTTGAAGTAGCCTTCCTCTTGAAGTAGCTTCCCGTTGAGACATAACCTTCTTGAAGTAGTCCAAAGTCCTCCTTCTCCACCGAGAAGAGCCTTCTCCACCTGAGAAGATAAACCCTCTTCAATCCGCAGCCTCCAATCCTAGGAGTAGCAAGGAGAGTACAAGCAATAAGAAAGAATAAGAAGGAAAATGAAAATTACAATTACTGTTGTAGCACAAGGCTTGATTTCCTATATATAGTATTTTGATCTCCTAACCAATGTATATGAAAGTGTAAGTGTTGTGGGTATGAGATGCTATCCTATAGGATACAAAATTGGAGCAATAGAAAGGATTAGCAAATGCTAGAGTTGCTCAATTGCTCACAAGAAAGATTGCCAATTGCAAGTGTATATGCTCAAGTGTTGCACAAGTGTGTATTGGGTGTCCTAAGGCATGTCATATTTATAAGAATGGCCTATGAGTGCTTAAGGACGTTCTAGACACTTTCTAAGAGGTTCTTAGTGCTTAACTAGCCGTTAGGTATCCACTAATTGCTTTAGCAACGGCTAGTTAATTAATCCTGAAAAGTGCAGACAGAGACAGTCTCGGTCGAGGAATTGTGGACCGAGAGTCCTGTCGGTAGAAGTTTTTGTCGACCGAGGGACAGTATGGAGCAAGTGTATATAACGTTCGATTCCAACTCCCAACTACCTTGTCTGCTGTGTCTAACGACTACTTGGGTCAATTCTCAGTCGAGGAGTTTGTCGACCGAGAGTGTCTCGGTCGAGAAGTTTGTCGACCGAGAATAACTCTGTTTCAATATTTGAAACTATGTGTTAAGTGTGTGTATGAGTGTGCAGTTGTGACACTATTGTAGGGGATGACCTATCTAAGTGTTGTGATTGGCTAGGGAAGATCTAAACACTTGATTTAAATGATATCTAAGTACTTGTACATGTTTTTACATTTGATTACAATCATTAAATAAAGTATTTTGAGCATATAGATATTCCAAAGTTGTGTCATCCACCTAGTTTCCGCAACACTCAAGTAGCACGTTAGATCCACAAGAATGAAATGTTTGTCATTATCAAAACAAAGGAATTTCAATGATGTCCATTTAGCCAACAACTCCTGTTTGATTGCTAGAGGCTGCATTCCAGGTTCACTGGGCATTTCGTCAGTGGCTCTAGTGCTTTTCGAAACAATTATTGAGCTGGAATGAACAACATTAACCAACTTGCTTCCATACGACTCTTTCATATGAATAAGACGCTATCCTGGGTGACAATCATCACGAATAAGACTGTTTTTGTCAATACTCACAACAAGTTGAATCTTTAGCATAAGTTGAGACTTACGAGAATTTGAGCCAACATTGTCCATCAATAATCCCATATTTTTCTTGTTTTACTGGGGCCCTAACAACTTTTGAGATTTGATGACCGTGTATGGCGTGTTCTCTGAACTTGACAACCTTCTTGGACTCATAGCACGTCAAGTAGTTCAATCACAGATATTCTGTCTGGCTGCTTGGCCACTTGCGTTTGCGTGGGTCCAAACCGGTTCAGCTGAAAAGCTAATATCTAACATCCGTCAGTAGAAAGAGCCAAGAAACTGTTTACAGTACAACGACATATGCATTTTTTTTGGCTAATATCATTTTGTTTTGGATTAGCTAACGTCAAACAGTTATCCTTTGATCTTCTTTTACCTTGTGTGGGTTGAATAGTTGATTGTACAGCCAGGGACCTGCGGACGGGAATGGAGGAGGCTCGAGGCGATACCGACGTCCGTGCATTGCAGCCATAGGTTCGGCGTTGGCAATGATTGATAGATCTTTGCAAGGAGAGTATTTAAAAGGGTGGCAGTAGGTCAGGTATTAGGTTGAACCCCACTTAAATTGATTAGCAAAACAGTGTGCGTAGTGAAAGCTATAGCTCTCTATGTTGAAACCCACCCCACCCAGCGCAGCACCAATGAGGAACTCTATCATGGTCAACAAATAAGAGATGGTCAATAAAAAAGTTGTTTTCTTTGGTGGCATCTACCACAATTTTAAATTTATTACATTATACAATTTTAAATTTTTTACATTGTGGATTTAATTAATTTTATTCTTTTTTTGGGGGTAAGTAATTTTATTCTCTTTCTTTGTACCAGTAAGAAGTTTAAATTACTTTATTTTACTAACATATCTCTTATTCTCTTTACAAAACAATAACATTCATAGTCGTAATGTTAATGTATGAGTTAGTATTTAAAACGATTAGAATACTGTATTTTGGTAGTAGTACTACCAGTTTTAATTCCGCGTTCAATAGTAGGAACTGTAATAGATGTTTAACTCGGCTTGCAAGAGGAGGGAAAGATGAATAAAATAGCTTCCTGACTTAAAAAAAAAGAATATTGTATTTTGTCTCTCATATCTCTCTTATAAAAATTAACTTAATAAATTTTATATCAATTTATGACATGAATATACAACTCACTCCTATACTCATGATCAAATATTTTTAACTACTAAAGGATGTGTACCATTAAAATTTAAATTATAATAATATATAAGAATTTCATAAAATATATATTGTTGATAAATTAACTAGAATCTAGTACTTATTATTGACTATGTGATTACAAATAGAAAATAGCAACATTCCAATTAGTGCACTCAATTATAATTATAAACTAACAAAAATCATGATAACCTTACATGCACAAACAATCACCTTTTATTTAAATTATTTTCCTTTTATCTTCACTCTATGAATTACAAAAGATTCAAGTACCCAAATAAAGACAAATGCAAATAACATTTGTTGATACATGACATCTTACACATCCTTATTCACATAGTATATAAATCTCCATATTTAGTTAAATACTACTTTATTTGTAATTGGGAAGACAATATCAATCTTGTAATTTATATAAAAAATAAAAATACTGATTTAAAGAAAATATATCATTGTCATAAGATAAAAAGAGAGGAAGGAAAGAGAGGTGAAGTGTGAGATAAGAAGGATAAGAGAAAAAAATACAAATCATCTTGTTTATATGATTTAAATCATTGGAGAACCAAAAAAAAGGATAAACTCAAGGAAATGATAATAAAAAGGTAACACATCATTGTTTACCTTCTATCATCTATTTTCCGACTATAAAATAAAAAAATGTATACATGGACAAATATTTTCTCTTCATCCTATTCAATTTCCATTCCTCACCTTCTCTTTTCTATCACTATTTTTTTGGTAAGCAAGCTCCTTTGTATTACTATTTTTTAGATTTGGTATGTACAATGCTCGGGTGTATCTATACAAGATAGGAACCCTCAACAAGAAAATAAATATGTACAACTCTACAACCTCAGACAAGAGGTAAGAGCTCTCTGAACTCGCCACTACAAGGACAGACAAAAACTACAGACACCCAGACTAAGACCATATGTTCTTTGGCAATAAAGACAGCAGACCTATCCACCCTGTAGTCAGAAAATCAAGCCAACAAGCGAAGGGAAATCCAACAACAACACACTACAAATCTAAAAAATATATGAAAATCCAAGGCATAAAACCATATCAATCTGCTAGAACACAAAAGTCATTAAGAATCAGGTCCCACAACTTAGACCAATTCACATCCAGATTTTCATGGACTCTCCTATTTCTTTCCCTCCAAATCCAATAAAGCACACACATTGCAAGGCAATGACTTCTTCTACCAATATAGCAACTTAAGTCTTGCACGTTGGACGGATTGCATAGACCACTGACTTTGAAAGCTTCATTCCAGATTCTAACAGAATAAGGGTACGAGAATAAGCTGTGATCAAGACTCCCTGCATTATTCTTACATAAGAAACAATAAGAATAAGTAATGATACCCAATCTTCTCATATAATCATTGGTGGGAAGTTTGTCATGCCCAACTTTCCACGCATGAATATGAAAATGCTTAGGAACATTATATTTCCAAACACAATATTAAACTTCATGAGATTCCTCTTTTTTCAAATCAAATCCCAAATATCTCTTATCTTAATAGTAGTGTTGTCATTAAAGAAAATGCAATCTTCCACCATATTCAATTTCTCCATATTTATCAAGAGAATTTTGAGTTCCTTATGAAGCCTATTGCGTTCAACCTTCCAATCTCCTTTAGAAATAAAATGACTAACCATACAATCATGAGCGACACCAAGTATGATCAAGCTCTGACTGCCAAGAACCTCTTTGACAAATAAATTTCCTAGAATCCAAGGATCACCCCAAAAGGATATCTTTTTTCCATCTTTAATAACAACACAATATATTTCTTCAAAGAATTTCTTTCTCTAATAATCCTATATTGTTTTCACTGGACATCCAAAAGGATATTTTAGTGAAGTACCTCTGATGAATTCACTTAATCCACAAAGAATCAGATTTCTTCAAAATATTCCAAGCTTGAAAGAGCAAAGTAGCATGATTCATCATTTCTATCACTTTTCATTTATACCAACTCAATAATTGTTTGTCCTTTGTTTCCTCTTGAAGTTTCCTTTATATCAAATATAATGTCAGGAATAAACATCATTTAGTGAACATTATACATGTATCCTCTATAAATGAGAATTAGAATGATAAAAAGATTTATCTGGATCTTTATTGAGACACTACCTACCACTTCATATTGTATTTGAGTGTTGTGCTCCATTAATAAGTTGAGTTGCTCCATTTTTATATACACTACTACAGAAAATGCTTTTTACAACAGTTCCTTTTCTCAATTCACAACAAGTGTTAACCGCTGTATTAGATCGTGTGGTCTTATGGGGGGTGCTGTACACAACATGTGATCGCATGTTGTAATAGATGTATTTTATACAACAATTGAAACATGTTGTCTTTTAAGGAATGGCATGTTGTAATATGGGTATTTTACACAACATGTGGTGCACATGTTGTAATATATATTATACAACAGTTGAACGACGTTGTCTTTTGCTAAACACACCCATTGTAATAGGGGTATTTTTTACTACATGCGGTTCACCTGTTGTAATATATATTATACAACAGTCGAAGCATGTTGTCTTTCACTAAACACACCCGTTGTAATAGGTAGGTCTATTACAACATGCAGTGCACCTGTTGTAATATACATGTTTATACAACAGTTGGAGTATGTTGACTTTCCAAACATTTAACCATTGTAATAAGATTGTTTAGACAACATGGTGTGTTTCTGTTGTAATATACACAATTTATACAACAGGTTATGCATGTTGTAGTTCACTAGAAACACCTATTGTAATAGGTGTATTTTTTCCTGACAACCCTGTTGTAATAGGTGTGGATGACACAACATGTGTTGTTTGTTGTAAAATCATACATTTTACAACATATTATTAACTGTTGTCTTTGATTAGAGTTTGACAGGTCATATATCGAACCAATTGTATTGATCAAATTAACCATATTATTAATAAATTATAATAAATATGCAATTATACTTTTTCATTTCACAAAAAAACACATAGTTGAACAAAATTTCCATCAAACCTTGAAAGAAACTCGTACTAAATTTAATTAATATTAAATCATTCATACAACGATTTAATAATACAAAGTATTGAGTATCCACTCTAGAATCGAACTGAAAACCAACTTAAAAAGTTTCACACATTGATCTATGGTAAAGAACAAATGTCTCCCCCACATGTCACATAATCTTATGTGTGCTCAAGAACACATGTCGCCCACTCGTTTCGGACCTCATCGATTTCCTCTTGGTTGAAGCAACGACCAATATACTTCGAATAATACTGCAATCATATGACAAATATATCAACATATTGTGATTTTTTCAATTTATTTAGAAATTTGAACAAACTAAAAGAATATAATGTTAAGTAGCTTACACATTCAGAAATATTTCTATTTCTTACATCAAAGATGTCTTTCATATACTTCAGCACATAATACCCACAATCTGTATTGTTCAGCTGCTTTGGACACTATACAAAATAAATATTAATTTTTATCCAAATAATTGTGAGAACTTGTTAGGTAAACTGAATAAAAAATATTCAAATCTTTGTGCAAACAGAATAAAAAATGCTATTCCTGGAACATTTGCAAAGATTCAAACCCATGAAGAAGTCAAGTTACAGCAATTCCAACAAAGATTGAAACATGGCAGGTACTGAGTTACCAATTTTTTTGATACAAGATTTATCATACAGAAAATATTCAAATCTGAAGTCAATTATCAGTTTACCAACAAAAAACATTTTTTTTTAATCTCCACAATCTAGATAAGTTGTTAATATGAGAAGCAGCAAGTAAACATAGTTTGCTGCGTCCTACAACTCAACTCATCAAGAAAATTACTCTCAAGTTTGAGGGCGAAAGGACCTATTCCCGAAACTTGTTCTTGGAAGAGGCTAAATAACAACAAAAATGAGGGAAGATTTCCAACCACAAAAATTATTCTAACAAAGAAGCATTTCACCTATTAGGAGATGATTATAGATAAAATGTAAAAGGAATTTTTCACCGCCATCTCTAGCATTCAGGAGCTTATTGGCCACCAGAGCCATATTTCTTGCCAAAAACAATCAGTTGAAGCTTGTCATAACCAGCAAGCACACCAGCACCAGCAATGGCACGAAGAATATTCGCACCAGCACCCTTGAACAAGGACTTGGCTCCCTCGTTCTTGAGAATCACAGAGAAGCAATGGAAAGAACTGTTGAACTTAACTGCCTCACCAGATGTCATCATCATTCTTCTGCGAACAATATCAATGGGGTACGACACCAGCCCAACACCATTAGTAATCACCCAACCAAGGGCAAAACTAGCCCAGAAACTGTCCTGCATCTTCCCCGTCAGGAGGACTGGCTTCAGTGAATTGTACATTCCAAAATACAGACCATGATATACAATAATACCAGCACAAGAGATGTTGAATCCTCGGTACATGCCAGCAAGACCATCTGACTTGAATGTCTTCCTGTACACGTCTATCAAACCATTAAATTGTCTTTCCCCACCTCCTTTCTTGGTAGATTTAGAATCATTGGTCAATCGTGTTCGTGCATAGTCGAGAGAGTAGACAAAGAGCAGGGATGAAGCACCAGCTGCACCACCAGAAGACAAGTTGCCAGCAAACCATTTCCAGTATCCATCTTTGTCCTTCTTAAAGGTAAACATCCTCTTAAAGTAATCCTTGAATGTAAAATTCAAAGCCTGTGTGGGGAAATATCTGATAACATTTGCGGTGTTTCCTCTCCACAGTGAGACAACCCCTTCGTCAGCCATAGTTCTCTTGAAATAATCATCAATTCCCTTATAAGGTTCAGCCAAGCAGCTACTTTTGAGCATTTCATCCTGATTTTGGATCAGTAGCTTAACACGCTCAATTGGAGCAGCGACAGTCTTGGAGACAGCAACAGAAACTCCACCCATGATAAAATCAATAACGAACTTGCTGCCACTTTTTTTCTCAGCTGGAGCGTCAACAAAGATAGGTGACATTTTTCCAACCTTTGAAAGATCATAAGTTGCTCTGCAGTACTGAAGCCCTGAGACAACTGGATATTTGGCAGCGTTCAGTCCCTGGGAAAAACCAGTCCTGGACTGGTTCTGGTTCCATGGGGACATATCATTGGAAAAGCTCCTGCCAAGACGGAGCTGTCCAGCAAGCTTCTGAGACACAGTGGGGAAGTTATGTTGCTCAGCCATTATGTGAGAGCTGGTAACCAATGATGGAACCCTCACTCTTCACCGCAGAGAGAATCACTCTCAGCCTATCGATGTAGCCACCAAGCACGGGCACGGTAGTATGAGCGAAGAGAACATGACATAGGAGGATGAGGTATTTCCTCCTGTTGGCGGCATGTGTATGTTATTAGTAGTGGATCTTGATCAATAAAACCACATTGGTTAGATATATTTAAGATTCTAGAGGTTTGTCTTACTCAATTAGGTAGTGGTTATATGATTAATGTAATAGATTGATTGTATGCTTTGAAATCTCATGTTAGTGTCTATTTCCAGATATCAACATTTAAAGAATAAAAATTGCCTAAAGTACAAAAAGTTGTCTAAACTGTACGGTCTCACATTTCTTGATATGACAGGTATGCTATTACCATGTCTCACATCCACTCAAGCATCAGGCAAACAGAAGAATATCCACAAAAAAACTCTTCGTTGTCACAACAGCCAAAGGACCAAAGTAGCCAAAGAAGGGTCCAAAAGCGAGAAAGCCACCATATCTGCATATAAGCACTTCCAGCAGAAACAGGAAAGGGGACATAGCAAATCACAGCAGCCTTGGATATTTCACAGCTACCCACACTCGCAACAGCCTTTCTAGTTTTCACTTGCCATTTACTATGCCATGCATAGTTCAGTCTTTGCACTCTGTTTCTGATTCTCTGGTAATCTTGTAGGATCTTGGAATCAATTCCATAGAGTTGATGCCATGCCAGGAATTTAATGAACTAGAGTATTTCGGCTCTGGTGGGAATAGGTAATCACTTTTGCTTACAAGCTAATCTAGTGCTTCTCTAGAGTATAGGTATATTCATATATAATACCTAGGTCATCAAAGGAATGAGTTATACAATAGTGGTTTCATTTTTTTCTGCCATCAAGGATCATAAGATATAGCACGTCTATCTATCAGTTTACCTTCCTAACATATACATATATATTGATATATGCTTGCATCATGAACTGACACCATCATTTTGAGTACCTACTAAACTTATTCTCCTAACCTCTAGTTGTCAATATCCTAAAAGTCATCTAAGTTAGACGTAGTGTTGGTTTCAGGCTTTAATGGGAGTGCAATGAGCTCGTACTATAATTCCACAGAATTCCATAAAAAATTTCCTGATTGTTAGGGCTTCTATTTCATTGCAGAATGAATTTTTGGGGATACTCAACTGTCAGTTACTTCTCACCAATGATGAGGTACTCAGCTTCTGGAATGAAAAATTGTGGACGTGATGCACTAAACTAAGTTAAGCTTTTGGTCAGAGAGGCACACAAGCGAGGCATAGAGGTCTTGGCCACTCATGTTCATCAGTGTTTGATTGCTTATGACTTGCGTTAATTAATGGGTTGTACACATCTCACATCATCAAAGAACTTTTCTAGGTTATATTGGATGTTGTTTTCAATAATACTGTTGAAGGAAATGAAAAGGGTCCTATAATATCGTTTAGGGGCGTTGACAACATTGTTTATTATATCCTTGCGCCTAAGGTATGTACATCTAGATGTTCTTTGGTAAACTATTCTATTTACTGATGCGATGATGATAAGAAGCATGCTGGGCTTTCATTTTCATGACTTCCATTATTTAAATGCCCACCCTTAATTTCTGTTAAGCACATTCACTTGCAAAAAAAAGTTCTAAGATTATGTTCTTACAGGGCGAGTTTTACAACTATTCAGATTGTGGAAACACCTTTAATTGTAGTCACCTTGTTGTTCGACAATTCATAGTTGACTCTCTAAGGTAAATCCAAGTTCTAAAAAATATGTCATTTTTTGATCTACTTCTGCAAAAAGTCATGTTTGCCTTTGACAATTTATTTATGGACCAGAGTGTCTGTGACCTATGTCATAATGCATTTTTTCATCCTCTCTCCCATTCAGTTCTGAAGTTATGTCACTGCCATTGTTATGTACTGGCTTACCTGTAGTTGATGGTATGTCCATTTTCATCTTGATGAAGGTACTGGGTTACAGAGTTGCATGTAGATGGATTTCGCTTTGATCTTGCTTCCATCATGACGAGGGCATCCAGGTAAACTTCTATGTCACTTGATGACACCCTTTTTCTTATGGATTTCTGCCTCTTTTTGATTCTCTTACAAATCTCAAAGAGTGATGATGCTTTTCCCCTACCATCTTTTGTTGCAGTCTATGGGATGCATCTAATGCATATGGAAATAAAGCAGATGCTGATATTACAACTACTGGGACTCCTCTTACTAATTTACCTCTGGTAGACATGATCAGTAATGATCCTATCGTACAGAATGTTAAGGTGTTGCACAACCCATTTTAGCAGTAGAGAAGGATTCTTTATTTCACCTATAAAACATTTCTGAATCCAATTTTCTGATGTTTTTTGAATAGTTGATTGCTGAAGCCTGCGATGTCGGGGGCCTCTATCAAGTTGGCAAATTCCCCCATTGGGGCGTTTGGTTTGAATGGAATGGGCATATTAATTGATATTAATGTTTATAAGATATATCAAAGCTGAGAAGTATTTGAATTTGAATTTAGGCAGATTCTAGTTAATAGTGGCTAATGGAACAGATGGATGCCATACATGATCTCTTAGCCTATCTTTCAACTTGAATTTTGATGTCTTCCAGCTATGTAATGAACAAACTGAAATGTTTGCACACCTCCCCTCCCACCACTTATTACTGTATCATTTTACCTCTCCCCAGCCCACGATTTTGTGTGCAACAGCCATTGGCTGCATCTCAGGATCACATTTAGTATGTCTTAGAGAATAAAAAGCTTTGAGACACTTGGAACATGGGCACTGTATTCCTGGGAGGCTAGGGCACAACCAGGATATGCCTGGAACACATCCTGGTCTATCTACGCCATAGTTGCTTTTTAGGTGCTGCTCCTTTCTTTTGAGGTACCTTATAAGAAAAGGTGTTGGTCCTACTTCAGCAGCAACTGGCATTAGTTCTACTATGGCGTCTTCTTGCAAGATAATTTTAATTCCTTTGTAGCCGGTCCAAACATGGTTGGGATTGAGGCTTAGATGATGATGATGCATTTTTTTCTTCTATTGTTGACATACTCTAAACATGGAATTCTGTAGGTCGTATCACATGTTTTTTCCTCAAGAATTTGGATTTTTCTGTCCAAAAATGTCATACCTTTTGTAAACTTTGTATTTACTGAAGCATATTGTCTTGCATTATTAAAAAGTAACACAATGGAGGAATACTCCAACCCATGTCGAGTCTTATTCTTTATATTATCATCATCAAACATATCTTACTAGTTACTATATAATTCTGAACATTGAGTACCTTTTCAAGACTAGTACTCTTTTCTCTTTCAAATATCATCATCAAGCATCAAGATATGATATATATGCATGTAAGCTTTGAGTTCTTTTTATATTCGTATTCCATCTCATTTTAGAGTCATATCCATAGTTATGTAGGCATTTGTCTCGGCGCTGGGCAAAAACTTGGTACCCATGCCCTTAGGTGATCTCAGTGGAGGCTTTTAGGCCCAATTTAAGCCACTTAAAGGTTAAATTAGCGTGAATTACGTATGGATTTAATAAAGTCAGATCAACTTGAGTCATTTTAGGGATGAAATAGGTCTGATTTAGGCTAAATCAGGTCTGATTTGACCTAAATCAGACATTTAACCCGTAAAATGGTCCAGGTTGATCTGATTTAGCCAAATTAATACCTAATTCATGCCAATTTGGCTTCTAATTTGCTTGAATTGAGCCTAAAACGCCATTGGTGCCCACTCATGTCACCTAAAATTAAGGGAAGTTGAGAGTGATACGTCATATGATCACGCTATGCCATATAAGGTCTGATTCAGGCAAAATTAGGGCAAGATAGGTCATATTTAGGACAAATCGGGTCTAACATAGAGAAAGTCAGGTCAAATTAGTCCAGTTGAGTCTAATTTAGGTAATGTTAGGTGTAGTTTAGGCCAAGCTATGATTCATTAAGCGTATATAAACCAAAATGAGTGAGAGTGTGTGTGTGTGTCTTGTCCTCTCACGGGCCTAAACAAACTGGGTACAAGACAACTAGAATTATAAGAAGAGCGACATGCTTACTGCTATTAAATACAAATTCAATTGAAAGTAAATGACCTAAAATAGGTGGAGGAGTGCTACAGTAAACTACCTTCACATAATTTTTTAAATGCTACTTAGCTAAACCATCAACTAGCTTATTAGACTTTCTGCTGATGCGAGAGCTCTCAACCTCCCACTGTTAGTCTATAGCTTCCACGATCTTTGCTTTTCAACTTGCCAGTAAAGAAAAATTCAATGCTGCATGAAAGTAACTCCTTTGCCACAATAAAATCTCTCAATTAGCACCTTTCTCTCTTTTGCAATTTTAATCGCTAAGAGTAACCCTTATCTCTTCTTTGGTGACACCGGTAGCCATGATTCTATCCCCAATATCAAGTATCTAATCCCATTAGCGTCTCTTCCCACAGCAACAATGGCCTCCTGGTTCTAATTTACTGATGCATCAACATTGATCTTCAACCAATCACTTACAGGAGCCCTCCATTCAACTACATCATAAGTTATTGGTATGCTGCCTTTATCTTCAATAATCAAAGAGCCCAACCATCCTTCGGATAAGGGGAATGACAGATGTTCCATGCTCCTTTAAGAGTGAATTTCTGTAGCCCATAAATAGCAAACATCTTCTTTACCATTCAGTTGTATTTGAGAGCAGACATTACTGAGAAGATCAGTACCCCTGCTAGAAGGCAGAGCCCACACATTATCATTGATAATCCTACTGAGTCGCTGACTATCATCTAGCCAATTACAATACTTCAGGCTGGTGCCAATATTAACAGAAATCCTATATTACAGATGTCCAACTGAACTACTTGATTATAGGTAAGACTCTGCAATGATTTTTGTTAGAGTACTGAGCCATGACATGAGTATTAACCCCTCCCATTTCTTTCATATAGGGAACATATCAATTTGTTTCATCTACAACTAATTAATTCACACATCATTCCTCTGACAATTAGATATGCAGATGTGTCTATTTGAACTTAGTTCGTATCATTTTGACCAAGTTGAGGGAGTATACACAAGTGGTAATCAGTAGTACAGAAATGAAGACTTCTTGTTATGAGATCATAATATTTTTTTAGCCTGACTAACACCAAATAGGTGTTATTTTCAAAAGATATACAATTGTAAAATGTGACTTATAGTTATCATTTTTTGTGTGAAAGTGTTATATTAGGATTTATTTTCAGTCATACAAAAATTATCCATCTGAAGTACATTCTAGAGTTTATTTCGTAAAGTGACTCCAATGTATGTTTGGATAACAGTATGTACTGGTTTTGTTGATAACATATTTTTAATCTCGACATAGTTATACAATGTATGAAGTACCTCTTTCAATATATTTATGTCTTTGAAAGTGAAATGTCCCATTGAAAAAAGTTATTGTAGCAACAAATATAAATTCCAAGGTATATTTTGTCAAAGTCATATACAAACCAAATATGTGAATATTCTTAGTTATCAATGTAAACTTTATATAAAAATAGTACAACGGTGAAATATTAGTGCAATCAGTTCAATCAATGTGTTTAATTTATGTATTAAGATCAGTCGGATGCACTACCAGGCTTTTGGACCCAAGTGCAGGAATAATCCTGCATCAATAGGGCTTTGGACAGTAATGTATTAACACACGTTACTACATTTAAGCTGAATTTGTTATTAATTTGTGATTGCCATAACTGCTGCTTGGCATCTGGAAATTTCTTGTCTTTGAAGATATTATGACCTATACATTACTGAAATCAACTGCGATCACTTGATTATTTGTTATATATATCACCGACTCGTATATCCTATATTACAGAAATCCAACTGAACTTACAAACTGTGTAGTCATATTATAGTGTGGAATTTTGGTTTGAATTTTAAAAAGCAACAAGAATGTGCATCACCATCTTTTATGTGAGTATTAGTTTTGGTTCCTATACTATCTTAGTTTGGGGAATATGGGCAATGGGGAATTATTACCTTAAAAGCCAAAATTCAATAATACCCCTAATTGTTTCAAAATTGTGACCAATCGCTTAATTGGTAACCATATGATATAATAAATCTTGGAACTTACAAACAAGTCCCTGAAGTTACATCCAGGTCTTAAAACTGAAATTATATCATATAACATATGGTTTTTGAAATTTTGATTTCTCTGTAGTGCACTTAGACACCATTTTGGATTCTCCAGGCTGAAGGGTCTCTGCACATGGGAGTGAGTCGCAGGAGAAAGAGCACTTGGGTGACATGCCTTAGTTCGAGATGACAAGGTATAGAAATTAACAATTGCCCTTGGATTCCCTTGATGATATTGACCCAAAGAAGATCTAATCGATATATGTAAAAATAAGAGCATTTTTAAAAATAACACCATATCAAATCAAGTAGCAGAATCTGAAGAAACTAGAACAACACTTCTATTGGTGAATCAGAAAGCAGTATTTTTCTGGATCAAAATGGTAAATTACCTTGATAATTTCCCATTTCAAATTCTTCCTATATTGCACATCTCTCTTTTGATAAACTTTATGAGTCCTATTCAAATTCATATCAAGAATTCTATGCATTAGTAACTATATATGGAACTTTCAATACATGTATTATGTAACTGAAAATGTTTTATGAAGTACTTACAACTCCATGAGTTTTTCCACGTTCCCACGTAATTTTCCTCGTAACGGATCCAGATAGTGGCACTTACCCCACATAGGGTCGAAGATGCAAATTATCCAATGTCTCCTACGCATACATGAGTATTACATTTTAAGATTAATGTATTTTTAAGCAACATTTAAAGTAAACAAATAACAGACAATCGACAAAATGTATGCGTACCCCACATTATAAAGTATAAAGAACAATTCTAATCTTTGTTTCTTCCCTCTAATGAACTGATCTGCTATGTACTGTGCCCGAGTATCCACTTTATCATTGTATAGTGGATCTATAAAATGTGGACATATAAATCCAAATATATTAAATATATTTCCCGAGGTCACTTTGTTGAACAAATGCCTACACAAAAACACATATTTAGTCTTTGTACTTGTATAGAAACACATAATTAGTCTTTGTACTTGTATAGAAACTTGTATAGGAACACATATTACTCGTATAGAAACTTACTTTATGTACACTGATATGTGCGAGGCTTCTAGTTGGTCTTTATCATGGCATATTTTAACCAATTCCGATGTGATAATTAGCTCATGTGTGTAACCTACTACATCTTCAGACATCTGAAGAGAGATGTTACGATTCTGATCATCTTCCACATACACCATCAATAGTTTCAGCTTTGTTGGAGGCTTTTTGCATGTTGGCTTGACGGGACTTGAGACTTCATCACAATTTTTTCTAGTTTTTGAATTTCCTATTTGTGTGCTTATTGATTCCCTCACTTTTCTTTGAGACAATGAGTCTTGGGATTCCTTGCATATGATTATAAAAATAAAAAATATAGTTTATTAATATACATGATTCATTTCAATAAATTAATAAAAACACTGTCAAGTTATCGCATATACCTTCATATTTATTTTGATCAATTCTGCAGGACAAGGAAGGTAGGTGCCTATGCCTTGACAAACTTGATAAACTTCAGCCATATCTAAAGGTATTGGCACACTTTCTTCAGGCATCAACGGGGTATCAATTATCACTTTTTTGTGTTTTGTATCCAATGCCACATTGTGAAGGATAATTAGCTCATTTGTATGAGATATATACACCCTTCCATCAGCTACTGAACGTAATGGATTATCCAACATCAAAATACACTTGTGATAGCCCTACAAAAATCAAATATAGATATTGTCAACATGAGAAATGACTATCTCTAACATTTACTACATAACAGACTTGTTGATTACCTCAGGTAGATGTGAGAATTGTGCAAGTGGACAATTAGATTTGGAAGTAGGGTATTGGTCTGTATCCCCAACATTGTCGAGATCCTTGCTCATATTCTTCCCTTCAAGATACTTGATCTTCATGGCCAAAGCTTTAATGGTCTGAGCATTTGTAACAGCATATGGGATGGTTGATCATCTATTCGAGCCACACTTTGACAATATTTTGTAATTGTTATTTCTGGTCCGGTTGCTCTCGCATGTCCTGGGTGGTCCTTTTTTCCCAATGCCATTGTTAACACATCATTACATCCCTTCTCACTAATGAGTCCCTCAGAAACTTCTTGAGATAGAGCATCCTTGCAAAATATAAAACATACATATGTAAAAATAATAAAAACTATATATTGTGATGAAAAATCAACAAGATAAAAAATTAAACTTACAATCTTGTACACCACTTCCTTGACCTTGTCACTAGTAACAACACCAGTTTTATCCATTCTAGCTCTTTTCCATAATTCTGCTATAGAAATCTTTGAAATAACTGGATCTAAACTATTCTCACTGATGTGTTTATAATATGATAAAACCATAATAATTTTATACCTCTATATGAAATTTCACAAATTGCTTTAAAACGAATCAAATCTTACAATTTCTTGCTCTAAGCCAACGTATCCCTTACGAGAAATTCTAGGCCGATACTCATTCTTTGACGATAATTCTCTTCCAACCTTACTTCTTCTCTGGTTATTTTTACGAACAATAAATATGGAAATATATTTAAATGTCTTACAAGCAAAACAACAAAAGTACACTAGTTTATATTATCACCTTAAATTCTTCGGTCAATCGACTCATGACAAAATCCTCCCATTGATCTGCAGATATAAAACCATATTCTTTGGGTGGGTGTTTGCATATGTTTCCATCTTCGTCCCTCATGAATTTTCTTGATAACCGAGATTTGAATTCCCTCCATCTATCATTGGCTCTTTGTAATACCCACTGCTTTCTGATAGATCCAATTGAAAAAACACCCTACAAATAACAAAATCACATACACATAAATATAATATAATATTTTTATACAAAAAATATTAACGTCTACATACTCACCTCAATCTCTTTCCAAATAAGGTCCTTGAGACCTTCTCCCACATCACTCCAAGTATTGATGTTGATTGGAACTCGCTCTCGGGATGCGATTCCAATATAGCTGCTGAAAATGTTTCGGGTTTTTCCAATTGGTTGTCCTTCTGAATTCCATTCCAATTGAATTTTTTGTCCTTTACGTCTCTTTCTCGAAACTTTAGGCATTGTGGTACGGCCTCTACTAATCGTTGTGGTCATTGAGTCGTCTTCATTGGAAGACATCTACAACAAAATTTGGTACAACAAAATATTAGCAAACTGCATATAAAACAACATAATAAAATCTTACAAAATTTAAGACATATTTACATTCATTACAGAAAGATATTAGTGCACATCAAGAAAATGCTAATACTTACTCTCACTTATGCATACGCTGTTTTTTATTTTTATGCACACTGACATCATCAACAAATGTCCCGTCATTATGATCTTCTCGAGCACATATCTCTTCTTCTTCAACAACAAGATCATCCTTTACAGACATAGATGGAATGATTGAAGACAAAGAAGTTTCTTCTTCTAAAACGATGTCATCATCATCATCATCTCCTTCATGGGGCCTTCTTCTGTGAGATAAGATTACAAACCATCCCTTGTTAGCTGTGTCTATCACATAGAAAACTTGTTTTGCCTGTAATGCCATTATAAATGGATCGTGTTTACATCCCTCCCTATCTAGGTTCACTAAGATCAATCCATCTTCTGTGCGTACACCCTTATCATTTTCATCCCACTTGCAACGAAAAATAGGAATCTGAAACGTGTTGTAGTCCAACTCATATATATCTTGGATCACACCATAATAGGACATGTCACACCAGACTAGATTTTTGTCTTTAGCACTAGCAATGTGAAAAGATTCGGATACCAAAGACACCCCAATGTTTTGCATCATGCTTTTATCATCTTGACATTTTGTATAGACAGTGTATCCATTTATAAAATAACTAGCAAATGACAACACGGTTGATTTAAGCCCCACAGATAACCATTTCAGGATCTTTGAAATAGAATTTGGTGAATGATCAATCTGTTCACCAATACAATTCTTTAACCATTCGGCGAAACAATGGATGTGTAAATTCATTATATCCTTCTCATTCTTAGATCGGTAATGAGTTTGTAAATAATCAATGCTTTCTTTAACATATGGTTCAACCTCGGTTGTATTACGAAGGACATACACATGAGCTGTGTGTAATTCATCAGTTGAAACTCGTACAAACTTGCATCCTGTACTGCCTTGTCCATCAATTGTTCTGACATGCCGTGATTTAGGAAGACCAATGGCTTCAACATTGGATAAATGTTGGACACAAAATTCAATAGCCTCTTCTACTATGTAGCTTTCCACCATACAACCCTTGGGTCGATATCTATTCTTCACATACCCCTTTAATAGCTTCATATATCGCTCGAACGGATACATCCAACGTATAAATACCGGACCACATAGTTTGACCTCTCTAACCAAGTGCACAATCAAATGAACCATTACATCAAAGAATGAAGGAGGGAAGTACATCTCACGCTGACACAAAGTGATGATGATATGATTTTGCAATGAGTCCAATGTCTCGGGGTCAATGACTTTCCAGGATAAAGCATTGAAGAACATACAAAGTTTAGTGATTGCATTTCTAACCCGCTTAGGCAAAATGGAACGGATAGCCAACGGCATTAAGATGTGGAAATCATATAATTTCAAGCCCAACAGTTTCAAATCTTTCATATCCACAAATCTACTCATGTTTGAAGAATATCCCTCTGGAACCTTAACTCATTTTAGGAACCCACAAAATATAGCTTTCTCAGACTTTGAAAGTGTGTAACATGCTGGGGGCAAGTAGGTCCGACTTCCCCTCATTTGTGGAGCCAATCTATCTCGAATACCCATGTCAACCATGTCCAATCTTTCCTTAACGCCATCTTTTGTCTTCCATGGGATATTAAGTAATGTTCCAATCAGACTATCACATATGTTCTTCTCTATGTGCATCACATCTAAACAATGCCTCACATATAAAGACTTCCAATAAGGAAGATCAAAGAATATATACCTCTTCTTGTAGAGACCTTTGAGAATTGGAGATTTATTCTTTTCTCTGAATTTTACTTTCAATTGTTTCACCTTAGTGAAGATTTCTTGTCTGGTTAATGGTCGTGGAGCTCTTCGTAGTTCTACTTTTCCGTTAAAAGCTTTCTTCACTCTACGATAGTGATGATACTTAGGCAAGAACCTACGATGGCCGAGATAAACAATTTTCTTCCCATGTTTCAGTTGGCAGAAAGATGTCTCGTCTTCACAAATAGGGCAACCAAGATGTCCTTTGATACTGTACCCAAATAGATTTCCATATGCCGGGTAATCATTTATCGTACAAAATAGCATCGCCCTCATATTAAAATTCTCTTTGCGGTATGCATCATACAACTCAACACCCTTGTCCCACAGAATCTTTAAATCTTCAACAAGTGGAGCCAAGTAAACGTCAATATCGTTTCCAGGCTGCTTTGGTCCTGAAATCAGCAAAGTCAAAAGCATATACTTGCGTTTCATGCATACATCTGGATCAAGATTGTATATAACCAAAATTACAGGCCATGTACTATGACTTCCGGAATTATGGGGATTCATTCCATCTGCAGAAAGTGCCAGTCTTAAGTTTCTAGGATTACCACCAAATTCTGGAAATATATTATCGATTGTCATCCATTACGGAGAATCTGTAGGGTGTCTAAGAAAACCATCTCTTTTTCTATCCTCAGCATGCCAAACCAACTTTTTCGCATCATCAGCATTATTGAACAAGCACCTAAATCTCAATATTATTGGTAAATACCACAACACCTTACTAGGGCTTCCATCCTTCTTGTATCGTGGTTCTCCACAGACTGGACACCTGTCCTTCAAAGCATGATCATTTCAATACAAAATGCAATCATTGGAGCATGCATGTATCTTTTCATAATCAAGGCCCATGGATGAAAGCACTTTCTTTGCCTCGTAAGTGCGATAAGGAAGCACATTATCCTCGGGAAGCATATATTTCAAGAGATGTAGCAAGGTCGTAAAACTTTTATCAGACCAACCATTGCTCACCTTCAGGTGATATAACTTTAAAACAGCAGATAATTTGGTGAACTTGACACAACCATTGTATAATGGTGTTTCAGAGTCAGTCATTAACTTTTCAAACATTTAGGACAGTCTCGTATCTTTTCTTCTACATTGTAAGCCATGTCCTGCAATGTGTCTCGTTCGCCTCCCTCAAATTGTTCACTCTGATCTACAATATGAAAATCTTCCCTCTCGCCATGATGTATCCATCGCATGTAAGTCGTATGAATGTCGTCTCGAAATAAGTGATGACGCAATGCATCTTTGTTAATCCGCTTACCGAAATCACACTTTGTGCAAGGACAAAGAAGTCTAGTATCATTTCCTGCATGTTTAATTGCACACCTTACAAATTCATCCACTCCTTTTTCATACTCTTCAGATAAGCAATTTGAAGACATCCATTTTCGATCCATTGTTGCACAACGATAAAAGGGGTGAGTACAGATATGTGGATAGTTCTTGTAGGGAAGGCATAGTTGCAAGCAAGACGCATGGACTGATATTCAGATCTGTGTTACGGCACATGGGGCAAACTTTCAGGAAGGCATAGTTGATATTTTGGTTCTTAACCTTGTGCTATTTCAAGTTTCTAATCATCCCCTTAAGTTTTTAGTCTTCCCTTCAAATTATTACTTTCCTACCAAATTTTCAAGTTCTACAATGATAACATTCAATATATCAATTTGCATTCCAATTTTGGGTTCCTTGCTTGCTCATTGTAACTGAATAAATGTTCTTGGGAGCTGATGTGTTTTTGACTTGAAGATCTATTCTCCTTGGTGATTTTTGCTGTATCACACCATAGTTCAAATACGACATGACACATACTTGTATAGTTTTTCTTTTTACTACCCTTTTCTTCATTACTCAATTTGGGTAATTAAATGCATTGTATTACTCACTGTTTTCCAAAAAATGAAAAAATAGCCGCAAAGTTTAGCTGAAACAAATATACATTCAAATAGGTGATTCAAAATAGAAGAAGAAACAAAGTCAACACAATAAGTTCTTTCATTACACCCCAAAATATATCACAATAGTGGGCAATGACATCAATTGCATGCAGATTATTTAGTGGAATAAGACCACGTAGAAGTAGGGTTAGAACACTACCATATTAAAAGGTTAGGAAGGAGGAAACTCACCTCAATTATGTGTATAAAGTGTAGGTAAAATAGGTGAGAGCACTTAGGTCTTGGTGGAAGAACTATTACCGATATATAAATAGTTGTCCACAAAGTCCAAATCTTTTAGCTAAATATTTCCATGTTTACTGAACAATCAAATATAGTATCTTTAGGTCACGCCACTTTCTCCGCCTGAATGTTTGAGCTTGTTTATATCTTGGCCAGTTGATATAATATTTAGTTTATCCAAACTCTCGAAGAATGCATCAGTTGACTATTTTTATTTTATAACAAATACATCATCTTGTATGTACCCCATACCTTTGTATTTCTATATGACTGGATATTAGTTCTTGACAAGGTGTTAGGGTATCTATGTTGGTGTGAAATGGATTTCCACAAGGGTGATGTATTTCAGAGCCCAAGTTGTGTGATTTTCAAAAATTCCCCTCTATATGTTGCAAAGGCACACTAAAATTCCTGGAATGGATACTTCTTTTTTTCGTAGCAGAAGCTCATCATGGATACACACTGCAATAACTGCTTAGGGTGGAAAATTTGGGGGTTATCTATGGCCCACTGCAATAACTGCTTAGGTCAATAAGAGCATTGAATAAAATGTCAAAATACATGGTTGCCTAGTTCTCACTGTTTTAAGTGTCCTTCAAAGGGTGTTGCTTCATCTAAACCATACCTAAGTACAATCTTCCCAGGTGTCATATCTTGTGTAGTCCGGTGAGGTAAGCGACATGCAGTTTGAGGCGGCGAGCAGGGACAAAAGATCTGAGGTTTTGGGCATAGAGTTGGAGAAGAAGAGGGCTCTAAATACCAGAGCAGCTGTAGCATCACTTTGTGGTGCCCAGGAACCCCCTTACTTGATCGTTAGCGTCAGTTGCAGTAGGAGCATTATCACTCCTCTACTTGGAGCTTCTCTACTTGGAGCGAACAGACTGGTTCAACCTCATGTAGGGCGTCGGACGCGGTGGTCGTCATCGTTTTTTCTCCATTGTCATTGTGGATAGGATAACGGTGTGGACGTGCCAAACTAGGACGTCAATGTAGAGTTGTCCCCATGAGGATGTGGCTCCACAGAGTTCGACTTTGGCGACCCAAATTCTGGAGTTAGTAGGTTGTGTCTGATTTTAACCAACATTGAAACAACCAACACCCATGAGGATGTGGCTCAACAGACAGGACGTGGGCGTCGACCACCCTAAAGCTCGATGTAGAAACTAAAAACAATAGAAGAACCACTGTGTTCAAAGAGTGCAGAAAGCAGCAATATCAACGGCCGCTTATGAAGGCTAGGAGCAACGTGGATTCTCGTATAGTTTTTTTGTTGGTTTGGACAGAAGAAAAAAGATGGTAAGAAGACGGAAATGTAAGTGGATAGTCTGGATGATAACCACCAACCTCCACAGTGGATGCCTTTGCTAGAGATTCTCAATTTTCCTTCATTGGTGATTACATTTAAATTACTCATTATCAACGGTTGTTTAAGGAGCTCGCTTTCTTAAATTGTCACATCCTCAGTTGGGATGACTGTAGTTGTTCTACTTCTTGTCACTTTCTCCTCTACTCGTATATTTATGATGTACTTTGACATTTCTGTAGTTCTTTGTTTCTCCATTTTAGAGTTTCTGAAAGGCTCCCCTTGCTGTCCTGATTTCTTTTGTTTATTGCTTCGTGTTTTGTTTTGTCCTCTCACTCCATTTTATGCTTCCAGATACCTTTTCTTCTATATTGCACAAGTCTAACACTTCCTCCTCTTCCTTAGAATCTTCATGGTCGTGTATTTATTCCTTGGCTGCCATTTGTGTTCATGTATGATGGAATAACACAGCCCCCACATGGATAAACCATCATCAAAGAGGGTAGAGCCTGTGCACGCCTTAATAACTCTAGACGGTTGGGGAATTCTATAATATGCCCCTTAGGCTGCTTCTAGGCTGATTCACTTAGCCTCTTATATGCATTATTTGGAAATTCGCATCCCAAATTCTTATGGTGTGAGTTGTCATCTGTGCCACACAACATTCATTTCTGAAAAATGACTTGGTTTCTACATAGCCAAGCTGTGAGGCAATTTGGGAACACCCTACCACATTCATCACAGTTGCATTTTAATAAGAACCCAGGAATTGAAGGGTCACAAGACGATAGTAGGTGAATCCAACGTCACTACCTATCAATTCAGATGCTCTTAATAGCACCAGCAAAAAAACAAGAGAAACCTATTATCTTTATTTCTATTTATTTTTGTTGGTTAGGGAATTCATCATTATAAGACCTCATTTTTTCAGTCTACCAACTCCAAAGTCATTACACACATTGGATGTTTTTTTTGTGTGTGGGGGGGGAGCCAGTAGCTACTTATATTTATCCCGCACTACTGTGGTGGTTATATGCCATTCTATGCTTTATTTTCTAAAATGTATAAATGTTATTTGCTTCTCTTGGTCAGCCTTAACGGACAGAAACAGAGATGGCTGAAGCTGATGCTGTCCACAAAGCTAGTAAAGCAAGAAATAAGCTTATGCCTTCAAAATTATTTCAGTTGAACTGATTTTTATATATAGCATAGTATATCTGAATCTTCTTTTACTCATATTTTTATTATATGTAGGCTGCCTGCATTATTGATGAGACTGGTGATGAAAATTTTGATAGTGACATTAAAGGAGATGATGGCATGGTACTTGATGAAAGAAATAATGGATGCACTATGCGGTGAGTCAAGTACAACATTTCATTTCTAAAAATACCTTGGATTGAAGGGAGCTCAAAGCAGCAGAGTCGAGTCATTGTTCGTCTCTCCAGGGCAGCAGAGTCGAGTCGTCGTCCGTCTAACGAAGAGCAAAGGGCAGCAGCGCTTTCCGGAGAAGTAGTACGGAAGGCAGTCGTCGTCGTGAGCTCTGCGGCGCTCTGGGACGGGGGGGTCGTCGTCTGTCTGGCGAAGAGCAGAGGGCAGCGGCAGTCGTCATTGTCCGTCCGTCGTCGTCGTCTGTCCTTCGTCGTCCGTCCGTCGTCCGTCCGTGGGGGGGGTGGGGGGCGGCGCTCTGGGACCGGGGAAGGGGGGCAGTTTGTGCGGTGAACTGCTGAATGCAGGCTAGTCAATTTTGGGGGAAACCAGGCGCGCGGAGGAAAAGAGAAAGTGCGGGGAAATTTTTTTTTCTGTGACACCTATTTATTAATTAGATCGATACATGTGTATAATACATGTACATGTATATATATAATGCAATGTATATGATTCATGTAGGTTAATAATTATTCTGCAATAATATCACATAAGGGTGTTAAATAATTGTTAGTTCTGGGTATAAAAAATGAACCGGCCCAGTCAATCTCGGACCCAATCTAAAATTGAATTTTTTTTAGCAAAATAATTCAAAGGCTATTTTGTATGTAAAATAGTAGACACATATGTATAACATGTAAATATAGAGGTTGATTAGTTACTCTGTTATAATATCACACATGGTGTTAAAAAGTAATTTTGAGTCAGTCAATTTCGGGACAAAACATGGCCCAGTTAGAGAGTTCAATTGTCAGTATCAGACCCAAATACAAATCTAGATTTTAATTGTTCGAATGGTGTGTCATTTGAGAACGACACGGATTGAAAACATTACATTCGAAAGAAAACTTTGAGCCAGATTTGACAATGAATATAAAAAAAATCTCTGATTAGATGTTCATGATTATATTTCGTGTGATATAATATTGGGTGGTCGGTTCCAGGTCAAAACATCTACCCAGAGTGAAAAAATTATCATTCCCACATGACCACACAAAATTAAATTTTGTTCAATCGACCTCTCAAACTGAAACCAACCCATATTAAAAAAATTAAAGCCCAAAAAGAACTCGGACCCATATTTGACAATAATTTTATATGAAAAAAATAATTAATTATTTGATTACATGTTCATGATAAAATTCTCTAATAAAAAAATTGGGTTTAGCTCGGTTCCGGGTATATAAAATAAGTCAGAGTCTATTGTATAATCTTGGCATATAACAATGTATTATAGCGTATTGTGTGACTACGGTCCATTACAACATGTAGCTATTACAACGGGAGACCAGATAGAAGAAGACTTGCAGCGGCACAAGGAGAGGGAGTGCTTGTTCTGGTTTTGGAGGCGGGACTTTGGCGTCGTTCTATTTCCGGAGCGGGAGCGAGAGCTAGAGTGAGGGTTTGGCACCGTTGTTTTGTTTTCGGAGCGGTAGATATAGAACGGAAGGGAGGCATGTATTGGAAAGTAATCCACCGTCTAAATGAATTAGGATTCAACAAGTTACAAAAAAGGAAACTGTAATTGTTGTTTAAAATCAACGGCTGATCCATTTAAACAATTATGATTATCTAAAAAGAAAAGGATAAATGTCCACAATCAAATGAATCCTCTTCACGGAAGTAAAAGAGATAATGGTTGGTTTAATATGGTTAATATTGGTTAGGAAAAAAGTTAATGAGGGTCAGGAGCAATCCTTGGGTAAATTAAATAATAGTCTGGGATACATTTCTATAAGGTCAAGGATAAGCCTTTGGGAAAATTTAATATACTCATCAAGGACAGCATCACAAGGGTCAGGGATAAGCCTTCAGAAAAATTAATACACTTGTCAGGGATTATGTCCTTGAGGAAAAATCCTTCGGCCTTGTTGAGTTTTGTAGTAGTGATTGAGGGGAAATAGTCTTTAGAAAATATTAAAACATGAAACAATGCTAAGTGAGTATTTTTTCAATAATTCGGAAATAAATTGTTTTGTTCGGGATAATACGTGAAAATGCATAAATGACGAATAAAACACAAATAATTCGTAAAATTCGGGGAAAATACGTGTTTAATACGAAATTCAGGTGTACCGTACATCTAATAAAAATTTTGCATATTATACGCGAATAATTGAAAAATTCAGAGAATTATGTGAATATGATGTGTTGTTTAACTATGGTCTTTTACAATATGTAGCTATTACAACAGGTGATATCATGTTGTGTAATTATAGTATATTACAATGGTTTAGTTTACGTTGTGTAATGGAGGTCTATTACAACGATGTTTTATGTGTGGATATTACAACAGGTTACAACATGTTGTGTAATTATAATATATAACAACAGGTTGGAGTCTGTTGTCTCATGTTGGGATATAACAATGAATTTTAATATGTTGTATTATGGTGGTCTATTACAACATGTACCAAATACAACATGTAAAGACCTGTTGTATAATTAATACATACTACAACGGGTGAGTCTGCGTTGTGTAATGATGGTCTATTACAACATGTGACTATTACAACGGATCAAAATATGTTGTGTAAATAACATCTTTTACAACGGTTTTGAATATGTCGTGATACTACAACCTATTACAACACTTTAGCAGTTGTTGTAGTATCCTCGTATACTACAACAGGTTTGGCATGTTGTAAATGACTTGTGTTGTATAAAATATACAATATACAACACAAAAATGGGCTTGTTGTGATAAGTATGCTAACTACAACACAATAATCAATATTGTTGTCTATCACCCGTGGTAAAAAACATTTTCTGTAGTAGTGATAATTAATATTGATTATTTATATTCATAATATTATGCATATATAGTGATTATGCTAAATGGCTATGTTGTCAGTTCTCATATTGTGCAATTTAAAAGGTCGAACAATTTATACATCTAAAACATATATATTACATTGATATAAAGATTTATATCATGTCATTTATAACATATTTTTGTAATTTCTAAATATGATATTTTATATGTGAGTGGTAATGAAAAATTATATTGGTTTCAGTTTTCATATATATATATATATATATATATATATATATATATATATATATATATATATATATATATATATATATATATATATATATATATATGCCACTTCCTATACTAGTTCAGCACCCCTACAATTGATTTCTGGATCCGCCACTGTCTAGCATGACACTTGTTCTTTCAAAGACAGAAAACTCAAAAAGGTTTCGAGCTTTATATGATTATTGGGATACCGTAGTTCACTATTACAGTATTTCTTTTGAAAAGATAGATGTACATAATGTCTTTTATAATGTCATTGCTTTATGATACAACATCACCTCTACAAGAGGAGATAGACCCAATCTCATATATCATGCAGGGGGGTAGGGTATAGGAAGATCAGATCGTAGAGGGAATACCTCCCGTAACAGTGTCATGGGAGCACTATAGATGAACCAGAACTAGTGGCGGAGCCACATTCAGGCAAGGATAGGCCAGTGCCCTACTTTGAAATTATGCCAGACGTTAACATTGCTCTATCTGAGTCAAAAAAACCATGTGAAAACTACATTGTGCCCTACTTGATTTTGACTTTGCCCATACATTTGTGCTACTCCTTAGACGGTGCCCTCCCACTTGGAAATTCCTAGCTCCGCTACTGGGTGCAGAACAGACCTGACAAAAACAGAAGAAATAGCGAGCCGACTACTCTTAGGGCTAGTTTGCTTGCACGTTGTTTGTTCTCCGTAAATCAAAACCAAATGCTCTTCATGTGTTTTGGTTGGAATGAATTATTGGTCCAGTTTACATTTCTCATATGTTTGGTGTGGTTCACGTCATAAATTTGCTGCATTGGCATGAAGATTGTACGAAGGTGAAGCATGTATATGGCATGCAGAATTCGTTGTGGCTGAGCGAGACGGGAAGACCACAACATCATATTTGTTAACGGTAGGAGACCACTTACGTGAGATCGTGGCATACATCATACACCCACTTGTGCGCAATTCAGTTTTCTTACATCTACTATTCTACCAATCTAAGAGCCACTACTTGTCTCCGTCCTCCACATTATCTACAAAATATGGACTCTTGTTTCTATCCAGCAAAATCGTCCTTTTTTTTACGATCAGGTTTCTCCAATCATCCCGTCAAACACGTATATAGTAGGGTTTCCCTTTTACCTATTTATGAAGACCGCGCTTCGATAGCCGCCGACCTATTTTTTTTTAGTTCCGTTTATCTTTTACCGGTGGCGGCCGTTCCGTCACCTTGCTGCTTGTACGTTGCATCCGCGGTCAAAGACATCAACGAATACATCTTCATCAGCAGTTGTAGCTTCTGCTTTTCCTTGTATATATTGTCTATCTGAATTCCTTATGGCACGATACTCAGATCACAATATGCTCATCGATCAAGCAATTGCTATGGCGTCAACATTGTGCAAGAAGCATGCATAGATGGCTTCCCATAGCTTTTAACATTGACTACAAGCATCATCTCTATGCTTAATGTCCATATATATCTGCTCCATTCTTTCCTGACTATCCCCTCCATCTATTCGCATAGGCAACTCAAAAGTCGCCATCGTGAATCTTCCAGCATATACACTCGTGAGGCAATTTTCCTAAATTTTTCCTTTCCTCATGTGTCGTTTGGACTGTTTACGGGTACCCTACAGATAATTTATATTTGGATTTGGATGAGCAGTTTAAGATGATGTCCGTTGATGAGCAATTTAAGATGATGTCCGTTGCATGGGTATATTTTTCGATTTGAGATTGAATAATCTACCAAATATGCAGAGCGAGCGTGACCGTGCTGAGTTTGGCCATGAAGGAAGTGTATAACTATTGGCATGGTAATCAAGTCAGTATCGTATTAACTACTGACCAGCGCATACAAGTGAAGATGTAGCAAAGCCAAAAAAGCAACAAAGCACAATATTTTTGTCTTGAGGCACTCAGTCGTTCGCCTATCAAGACTTTGCTTCTTCTATTACCGGTGGCCACACAATCCCTAGCCAACTTTCTACCTGAGTCCATAATGGCTGGAGGAGATGCATCCCATGGCATGTGGCTCTCACAGACCTTACAGGGCATCGTCCGTAGGATGAAGGTGAATGATATAGTTGGGAGAAGGTTGGACTATCGTATACAACATATTTAATCATTCACTTCTCCTCCATAAAGACAGTCACAACCTGCTCTTGGGGATTATTTGCAACAGTCATACTTTGAGGGTCGGTTTCTCCATTAATAGATTTACCTGCACCGTGACTATGAAGAAATCACATCTTGTCAAACAAAACAGTACATGTGGGAAATCTGCAGACACTACAATTCCTACATGATCATGTGATCGTACTCATTACCTTTCATCACTACAATCACTAGACAAACTAGCTATATGCAGTGTTCAACGTGTTGGAGCTATGCTTTGAAAAAAGACAATGAACTGCGCACCATGTAGATGACATGGGATGGACTATTGGCTCTTGGAAAGTTTACCGGTGCTCATTAACTATATTCAAATTGGACTATGGGTCGGAATGTCAACATTAGGTTGCAGTTGACGTCAGCCTTCATGGAGAATGATGATAATGACCGAGTCTTTTATATTTATCAATAGTGGTACTGGTAGGAATTTATAAGTTCTTGCAGTGTTAAATTTGTCAAGCAAAGGAATTCATATCGACATAGTCGTACTATTTGCAGAAAAAATATCATATGAGGTATGTTTATGAAAACCTCTGCCGTCATATGTTAGATTTATTATTAATGCATACATGGCTGTTCTAGATAGTTCTAAAGGTGTGAAGTACGTCCACTTATTGTTCTTGCACACGCTATACAAGCATCAACTCCTGGATATCAAGTCTCTCACCCAAACTGTTACCATGTCCATGAACAAGCAGATTTTGAAGGATAAAATTGTCACCTACATATGTTGATTCCTACGTGTCCTATGTGTTTGTTGTTGTATTAAAAAAAAACTATGAATGTTATACAATTCAGCTTTTCTCAACGTAAAGATATATTTTTGTTGAAAATTAATTAGAAAATTGTGATATTGTTTGATATTCACTGGGATTTAGATTCAGCAGTATATATGTTGATAACCCTATAGCATTTGTTCGACTCGTATCTTATATAGAGAATTCGACTACTAAATTTCAGTGATCGAAATTTATTAGTAAGTTTATCAACTGTTAAAAAAATTACGTGTAAATTGAAAGAAATATATATATATATATATATATATATATATATATATATATATATATATATATATATATATATATATATATATATATATATATAGTAACCATTAAGATGGGAGTCTAAATAATGATATCAATAAGCTTTCATACTAGACAAATACTTTTTATTCTTTCTATCCCTAGCCTGCCATCATAAGTAAAATACACAAATCTATACCAAAAAAAGCATAGATGAATCGTACCAAATTTTTAGATGACGTGGAAACCATCCCCTAGGAGCACTAACATCGATGAACCACATTTCCTCAATGGAAGTCGTTGATCAATATTCTTCCTATAATGTACCACCTTGAACTTAACATTCTAAGAAACATAAAGAGTTACAAGAAGTCAATCTGACAATGGACGAGTACACAAGATGGATAGTTTCTTACGTATATAGTTGCAAACCTCAAATGCATTGTACAAAACATGAAAGTCACAATATCAATTTGAGAACTGGTGTGAAACTTTGATTGAAGAAAGAATGATCTATGCCACATATTTGGACACATATATACCAAATGATAGATCTCTCACAAAAACATTGGACTAGGAATGTCAAGTTAGACAAAGAGAGGAAAACTAAATTTTTCTACAATAAAAGGTGGTCTTGCTTTTGATTTAGTCACTTATTAAATATAGTAAGAAAAATTCATGAAAGATTGTTTCCAATAATTTTTTCTCTAGATGGTAATAGAAAGTTATGTTCCACTTATTATGACCATTTTTGTTGATATTAGCAATTAAAAAAAAGCAAATAATGATCATACCAACCCAAACATCTTTGAATATTCATAAATGTGTTTTGCTTCTAATTGTTACCGACTATAACAAGTACACATTTCAATCCTTAAGACTTCTTACAATTGGTATTCCTAAGGGTCATAGGATAGACCGTTCTGCTATCACCCAAATTGTTTGGATTTATTTGCTAAATTTTGGATGTCTTTTGTCATTCTATATTATTTTAAAATTTGTAATTGGTTTATTGATAATTTAAAAGTAGGACATGTTCTTTTTAAGCATATGTAGGCAATCAAACCTAGAGTATGGTTAATAAAACGAAATTGCATAGGTTGAATATGAAAACATGTGGAAGTGTCACAAAAAGGTTATCGTTTCAAATTCATTTATTTTACAGTCTACAGAAAAGTATATAAGAAAATTCAAGATAACTGTATGTTCATGATATTCAAATAGCAACCAACATTTAGGAGTAGATTCTCTTTATTGTTTTTATGATGTTACATGAGTATCTATTATATATATCAATGATTTCATGTGTATTTAGTATAACCTACAATGTTGATTTCATGACATATGTAAATATCCAACAAAATAGGATACTTTTGAAGAAAAGGAATGATAGATTCCATGTCCATTTAAACAATCCTTAATAATAGATTATAGTTTTAAATTATCGTATTTATATAAAAGTTATGATTTTGAAAACAATATCACTAAGGTTAGTATAAATTTCCACATTTAAATTGTGCAACATGAATATACCGAGAATTATGTCTATTATTTAATCATCTTGGAGTGAAACTAGAACAAGTAATTATTTTACTGGACAAGAAAAATATGTTGACATGTGTATATTAGTATTATATATAAATAGATCTTAAACATATATATATATATATATATATATATATATATATATAAGAAAAAATAGTTGACGTTTACCAAACATGGCAACATTGTTTCTAATTTTTCTATCAATTGAATAAACCAACTCATGAATAAATGATGATGTCATTTTGACTCAATCAGTAGGTTCAACAATAATGTTAAATGATGACATAGTTACACATAAGTGTAGAACTTATATAGTCATATATTTCTGATTATAATGGAATTCATAAACCAAGTTACAATATCTATAGCTATACTCTACAAATCAATATAGTCAATGATATTAGAATAATATGGAATAATTATTATATGTGGAATTACAATTTGTTCATGACTATTTTACTGAAAATCACAATTGAAGGAACTAGGGATTTTGTTAATTACTCTATATAAATTAGATCCATCCTTTTCTTTATCTAAAATAGACAAACTATATGCAAGTACAATTTGTGTCTAATGCTTGTTACACATTTGGGAAATATCTAACCTTAAAATGTAGATACAATTGGTATAATGAATTGTGTTCATTAAAGAAATATGTCACAATATATTGAGTAAAGTGTGGATACTTTACAAAAGTGGAATATAATATATTAGTTAAATCTAGACTAAGTATCAAATTTATATTTATTTTCTACTGATTTTGAGGAGAAACTCCCAATAAAGGCCAATTTGGACCAGCCCCAACAACGACGTGCCTCATAAGTGGTTTTTATTTATCTAAAATTCATTCTCGAGGTGATTCAAACTCAAAGCCTCTTATTTAATAGAATATTTTGGTTACTCATTGATGCAACCTTGCCTTGCGATTATGTAATTCATTAGTTCTTACTACATTCTCTTCAAATTGTTTTACTACTAATGAGGAAGACATTGTAGGAGACATGATTAAAAAATAAGGTATGATTTTTACAAATTCAATTATAAAAAAAACATAAAATCAATTCTTGAAAGACATTAAAAATAACTATTTCTTATTTTTTATTTTAATTATTGAGTTGTGTTTGGATCATTAGATTCCATACTCTTTGATAAAGACTCTTCACATAAAGAAGTAGAGGATCTCAAATAATAGTAAGCATGTATGGATATATTTCCTTATGGGTATCCACCTGTATTTAGCTTTGACCATTCTCAAATATTTAAAATACATGGTAATACTTAATAAGAGGTTTTTGTGAGATGAAAAATAATCCTTTATATTGAAAATGATAGAAATCAAAGTTGAGTCCATTGATGAGGATTATCTTGCATAAAATTACACATTTTTTCATTATTAACCGTATAAAAACATCCTCATGTGCACACATTTAACCATATATTTAGACTTACACATGATTTGTCTCAATAATGTTAGACAAAGATGTATCAAAATTATCAAAACACAAGATAATTGTATCTCACCATGCTCCCATTGTGCAAAAAAGAAGAAGAAATAAAATCTTGAAAAGTAATATCCATCATGACAAAGTTAGATTCAAGAAAAATTATATATAGAATGAGTTTTCCTCCAAATCATCTTTACGTAAATGTATTTAACAAATTTTTCTTGGTGCCTCTATAGATATTGTCTCTAAGTTAAATTGATGGTAATAATAGAACTAGAATCAAAGCATATTATAGTATGTTTGTGCATATCTTAGGCGACACTAAATTTACAATTCACAATATAGAAAATAATCCTACAAAGTATGTTGATATAAAATTAAATTTGCTATTAATCTTTACACCATTGGAAAATCATTGTTATTAATGGTATTTGATTTAAGAAACTATAAGGATTCTCACCGTGTCAAGAAAACAACAAGGATAAATAATAGCCAACTAAACCTCATGTACAAAGTCTTTGATATACTAAAAATTTGAGAGGAAAATTATCTTCTCCCAATAAACTACATAGTGAATACATGGTGTTAAACCATTTCTGAAATTCAAGAGAAATCAATAACAAAATAAAGAGAGTAATAAAATTATATTTTTTATTTTACCTCAACTTGCTTCTTACAATTCAATGTCTATATCACAAACATATTTTTTGAGATTTTCCATAGCTTGTAAAATATATAGCATATAATATCATGTGCGAAGCACGTGCACCTACTAGTTCCTATTGAAATGATAAGCATCATGCGACTTAATTTCAAGCCGAAAAATGTTTTCCTCGCACATGACAAAGCATGACGCACGGTTTACATACAGGAGGAGAGTGCTTTGGCTGAGCTTTTGAGAAGTTTTCGTTTGGAAATACGGGTGCAAAATAGGGAGTGGAAATAGAACAGTAAGATCACTTCAACAAATATGTAATAGAAATAATGGCTTAACGAGTTCATTTGTGGTTCTGGAACAAGTACAGTGACTATAACACATTGAAATAGTCATGCACTCTTAGTTGCACCGGGACAACATCTGCAGCTCCACCACAGACAGTAGACTCAAACAATGTCTGCAACAACTCCTGTGATTTTCAGCATGGACTACAAGCTAGCGTTGCCCTCCTAGTGGGAAAAGTATCCATGTCTCTATGGAAGTCCACATAGACCGTCTAGAAGTCATGTCTTTCTACTAGAACAAGGAGTCATCTCTCCCATTGATGTACTAGTCACCAACTTACTCTCCCACAATTTTTCTCCCTTGTTATCCCTCCCTTCAACAGGTACGACTTGCTCGAGCTCTCTATTGGTTACCACAACAATAGAGGACAACAATTGTCAAAACTAATTGAGTTGTATCTCTGAAAAGCCCCCAGTACTCTATTTATGGGAGGGGTTAGGGTATGGGTTCCCAATTTGTGTGGCAGTGGAAGAGACTGAAAGATCATTGTTTTTGCAACATGTGAGCATCAGACTAGTCGGTTCATAACCAAACCAGTTGGTTCACATGTGAGCCAGTCGGTTCGTTCAGTGAACCAATCATTTCACCATGTTTCCCAATCACATATGAATTGGTAATTTAAATCCAATTAGTACACAACTGATGTCATTACTAATCCTTGATGCAATCAAATTTCTCCACAAAATGGATGTCTCATGTTGTCGAGTCGATCATCTCACGACCCCAACCGGTCAGTTGGTGAGCCGAGTCAATCAGTTCACTAAGTGAACCGGTCAATTCGCTCCCCAGTTCAGGCATTTACACCAATTCAATATGCAATCAACCTGACACTCCAAACGGTCATTCTATCACATAAGTCGATTGATTGGGAGTCCATATTGCTGATTTCTTACTGAAATTGATTACCTAAATAGTTTAGTAATCACCTCAATTATCATTAATGATTAAACTCCTCTTCTAAGTGAATTTGCCTGTGTGTGACCCCATAGGTTCCTCGTTATGTTGGCACTGAATGTCCATAACTAATTTATGACATCACAAGAAAAGAGTGGTGCCTAGTCACACATAATTGCTATCCAAATAATCAAGAAATTTGGGGAACAACTTCAACCTACAATCTTTGTAAGGTGTTACAGTGATTGTCTAATTCCTTGGTCTCAGATATCCAGAATGAACTCGAGGTATGGAGTCATCATCCTCTATATGTTCAATCCATGTTACTTGAACCTAGAGCAAATTGTCTGAGATATATGTGACCTCAATATCATATATTGATTAACATGTGGATACACATAATTTTCTTAGTCTCACTTATCAAGTGTCCTATATATCATAGTCTAGTAGGAGGGATAATTTCCTTCTACATCACTCTTAATCATCCTCATCTGTCAGAGTATGTCTGATCATCACCTTTATTGAAACCCTTATTTAGGATAAAGGTGGATGATATCAAAGCACACTGAGCAACATGTGATGAGTGTAGTGACTTTAGGTCTAAGAACCACAATTACCACCTTCACTATGAGAGATTACTATGACCACCTATTATGGTTTCCATGTGTCACTCTCAAGGCAGGTTTGTTCAATACATTATTCTCTAACAAGTATCTATGTGCTTAGTTTGATATCTCATATCATGACTGATGAGATTTTATCATCAACCAACACAAAATCTAGTATTATGTGATATTGTTGTCTATCTGCCTTCCATAGTAACATCCAACTAGGGACATAAAAAGAACGTACATACTTTTCACATTTGTATTATCTCATTGTTCAAGTCACATACTTGAAAACATACATCATTGAGTAATAGTCATTCATTAGACATTCATTGTGTTTCCTCATTATCTCATAAATGAGTGAAACCAAATGAATTGGAAGTTGCCTCTATTATTATTAATCAAATACTTTATATAATATGCCATCACAATCATCGTATGATTGGCTCTCTGGGCATAAATACCAACAAACTCCAACTTGCACTTCGAGCCATCACCCACAAATCATATTCTTAGTGATTTAAACATGTCCATCATGTTTCTTCTACAAAAGTGGTAATACAGTGGGTTGGCAATACTTTACTTCTATTTTTATATTGTATGTTCCTCATCTCATCACTGCACAACATTTCGTATGAGATGGAATTGTTATAATATGGTATCTTATATTATGTTCCTAACAAGTAGCTCCATTGTTGTCATAGTATCACTACTTTGTCATCAATGGTTGGAACATCTTTAAGTTCATTCATATATACTTCTAGATCCATATAGTATCTTCTCCTATGTTCACAACACCAGGATACTCAACTACAATTGTAGAATTGAATTAATGGTATATAGTTCAGAAACCTTCCAACTAACAACTCTTTTCTTTAAAATTAAGCACATTTTATATTTGTGACCATTCTCTTGTCATTTAGTAAGCTTGCATCGGTGTAACCCCTTATATCCAACTCTTCCTTGTTTCTATGAACTAGCAACTTATCCTTAGTGCTTCTCAAGTACTAACAGATTTTAATGGCATTCCAATGTCCCTCATTGGAATCATCTTGCCATGTCCAATATATAACATACATGATAGACCCATTTGTTGGGTCATATGGCATCTTATTCATGTGTTTCCATTCTTCAAAAGAACTAGAACATAGGGTTCATGAGAGACTAATCTCAGATTCTCTCTCATTGAATCCTTCATGTTGAACACTTTCAGCATCCTAGTATTGTATGTGCTCAAATATAGGTTATGAAACCTTCAGATCTATCTCCATAGATCTTAATCCCTATCATATACAAAGTTTCACCTAATCCTTCTGTGATGGAGTGAACTTTAGAGGATATGGATACCTAATGGCATAAGTGAATCAATATCTTTAAGTTATGTGAATAGTTCCAAGTAATTGATGAAGTTTGAAGAATGTTTGCCATTGTAATATAATGGTTAACATCCTAAGTTTATGACTTCTTGAGGTATTTATTTTACATGCCAAACAGTGATTTTTGGACACCAAATTTGAGTAGATCAAACTTTGAGCCTTCATAAAGCTATGGTTAAACTTTCATGATATTTGGGTGTTCCTAGAAGGACATATATAGGTTTGAATGACGTCAAATTATTTATGTATTGGTGTATCCGTGAGCAAGGTAAACAAATATTTGGTCTAAGTTGTTGGTATATGCCTTGTCACACCTTGGTTAAGTAGGCGGGTGATATGGCTAAGGGCAGTGTAGCCCGTATACAGCCTTCAAGTTGCAGACATGTGATGTGGGGATCTCGTGGATCGGGGATGGCTAGATCGGAGGGTGAGAAGTTATCTACTACCCCAGTTCAAACAAACAACGTGGGAGGCAGTTCAAATGGGATCAATACACCATGATTAAGGTTCATGGACGAGAGGGGTTTTGACTAAACAGTTGTCTTCGGATCAACAAAGAAGTGGAAAAGACCCTCACTCGTTACATACATAATAGAGATGAGGGAGGGAGTCCCACCTCACCGTCTACACTGCCTCTCCACCCACATGCATAGACCTCGGGAGGAGTTATAGAACGAGAACTAGATTGGAACCAGAGAGAGGGGAAAAGGAAGATGGAGATCATGAAGAGGATCCATGCTTTGATGAACTTCTAAGTTTTAGATCATGGGAGGAGATAGAGAAAGAGGTGGGTCCAGCGTCAAGCCTAGCCTTGACAACGGTGTGTGCTAGGTAAGGGTGTCAGATGTTGAGCGTGAACAGATGAGCGCACAGACATCGATATCAGTTTAGTAGAATGGAGTCCATAGAAACTTGCACACCGGTGAGGAGGCCAGCCATAACGGTAATGTTGCCCTAGAACAAACGAGGCATGTGGCTGCAACTCACAGAAGAACATGACGACTTTCACAACAACACTGGTGGTGTTGCTCTACCACGAACAGAATTGAGAGATCGAATTGGAGCCTCACATTGGTGAAATAGTAGTGTCTAAAGGCGGTGATGCCGTCATTAGAGGCACCATGATGAATAAAGGAGGCATGCAGCGCGTAGGAAGGTTGTCCGCACGCTGGAGACCAAGCCCGGCGGCGCTTTGCGAGAAACAAAATCACGTGAGAAGGAGAACAAAAGAACTAAGGGGAGAAAGTAATGTAAAAATAGGCTCAGACTGTAATTTTGGCTGGCTTAAGCAGAACAAACAAGGAGATGTGCCCAAGTGGACATGTGGCGGCTTCTAAGTGTCCGCAAATGGTAAATATTTTAGTAAATGTACAAATCTTTGATAATTCACAATAATTAGCACAATTATCAAAAAAATACAGACACAGTACCAAAATTCTCAAAAAAATGAGTAGAACAACATGGCACCCTTATACTAGCATTTTGATGCATAGAAATTGGTGTTATCATGTAAGATGTAAAATGGTATTTTCATGTTTAATAATTAATAAATGAAGACCTAAAATTATGGGAATGTTCCAGTAACTCCAAAATGGTATGTATAATCCATTTGAGGTCAAATATTATGATGTTGATGCACAAAATCATGTAATTTGCTTTATATTTCTAGTTAGGGCTACTAACCTAATTAATGTGCAATAATTAGAAAGATGCTCAAGAAACCTTGGAAATTGTAGAGTAGGCTTATATCATTAACTGGAAGCTAATATATAATTATGAAATCATAATGATGCATATAAATAAGGTTATTTGTTTAAGGATCCTATAATGATGAAAAAACCCTAATTAGATTAAAGTAACTAATCTAGGGTAAATACATGCAAACAATGATATGGAAACTAATGTTCAAATGATGCACCACAATATGGAATATGACATCAGTAAGATAATTACACAATGACAAGACAAGTCATAATGAGATATCATAATGACCAAGCTAAACCCTAGAATGGACATAATTAGGGTTTAGACGAGGTATAAAGTAATGGAGAATATAATAATGGTATATGATCCTGTCTTAACCAGGGTTTGACCAAGATTAGAGTTGACATTAGGAATATGGGATTAGGTTTGTCTTTCTTGATCAAGGTACACCATTACCTCTTACTTGGATTATTATACAATATGCTTGCATAATATGTGTAGTAAGCACTTGGCATATGATATTGGATGAAATGATTGTTGTTGTATGATATCTTTCTTGATTTTCCATACTTATTGCTATGAACACATGAAACATAATACAATTGTTCCATTATATCTAAGCACTTGAACTCTTTGGTAGTCAAGCGGTTGAAAATAAAGTACTTCAACTCTTTGGTAGTCAAGTACTTGAAAGTGATCCAACTCTTTGGTAGTCTGATCACATTATGAAATGATCCAACTCTTTGGTAGTCGATCATAAAGGCCTTAATGCATTCAACTCTTAGGTAGTAAATGCATGGATGATATAATGGAAAATATGCCTAAAATATGTGTTCTCTTTTGGTAATAAAATCTTTGTGCAAGTATATTCTTTTCATATATTTGTTTATTATTGCCAAGTTCTAGTTTTATCTTATTGCCATCTTAGCAATGAGAGGTATTAAAAAAGACACATAGTTGTACTCAGTATAATATTCTTGAATATTGTGCTGACATGTACCACATTTAATCTTTTGTTTAGGTTGTGAACATGTGATCTTGAAGATCCATGATAGTCAAGAGTTGTGTGGTGAACTGATGTACAAGTGGACCTATTGTCTTAAGATCATATTGTTTAGTGGTAGTACATGTATATGTAAAAGTTTGTTGTTCAATATATAATATCAAATGTTGTAACAATTCATTATGTAATTATATGTTGAATGGTGAACATGTGCTGTGTGGTTTATATATTGTTCATGTTCATGTGCTACAGTTGTTTCCTTATGACTTCCTCTGATTTTCTTCTTCTTAGCCTAGTGTAGGGTGTTCAAATTGGGATTATTGTTGAGGTGAGGGTTTCAATTTGGATGTCACACATCAGATTAAATTTTAGAAAATCTAGGGACATCATAGGTGGTATCAGAGCATGAACAATAGCAAAGCTTGGCATTTTCTCATTATGCAACTCAAACTAAAGCAAACCTTGAACCTTAAAAATATTCAGGGTCAGATTAGTTGTCTTTTAGAGATTAGATCTAACCTAGACTCTAGGTTAGAACCTAAATGTCCGAGAACTAGGTCTAGACTGGTGTTTGTTGTATAGAAAGTCCTTAGATGTCATTCTTTCCTTATAGTGCAACGGTATGGGACATTGCATTATTTGGAAATGATGTGCATCAAGGGAGGAGAAATCCTAGACATAGAGCGATCGTTGTATAGGGTATCTACACTATCTACACTTTGTTCTCACCCTTTTCATTAGGTGACATGACACTAGACTCTCTACTATATGTGGGACACTCATTTTGTGGATTTGGTTTTTTATTCCAATCAGATCGAACCTTAATAGTTTTCTCGAATGCATGTTTTATTAGAGAAAAACTATATAATATTTTATTATATATGTAAGTATTAAAAAAATGTGTCCCCACACATGTATGAGTAGGAGGTGGTCATGTAACCTAAGTGAAAGTGAATGACATCAGTCTAGAAGAGAGAGTAGTTCTAGATAAGATGTCTAGAGACTTTTTGGAATATGTTTAGATGATATGATGTAAGTCTTAAATATATGATATAAGATGGTTTATGATGATATATGTTTGTCGTTGAGGACTTAGGTTCAATTTTGGGGATTTGAGATAAGTTTTGATGATGTAAGCATGCATTATTTCTATGAGACGAGATAAGCTAAGTTAAGACAATGATGTGAATCAACAAGAGCCTCAATCTCTTTTACAAAGGAGGACCTCTAGTGTTAGGACCAGTTTTAGGGTTAACTCTAGAGAGGGTGAGACCCATTGGGAGAAGGTCAGAGAACCTAAACTCCAAGATATGCGAATTATGAGAAATATGTGATAACATGTCTTAAACTAGAATACTCCTAAGTGATTGAGTAGAGTTGTATTATGTGTGATTCTTATAGTCTTGTTGAACCCTAGATGTCCTTGGGAAGACCAAACCCTAGATTCATAAAGAGGCTGGTTATATATGTATATGTGAACATGATCATGGGAACCTACCATATGGGTGAGGGAGAGAGAGTCCAAAGATCCTGGAGGAGGTATAAAATGCTAGTATGTTTTGAAGCCTCATACTCATCTTGGTGGTTGCCTGTAGGAATCTATTGGATTTGTATAAGAGAGAAAGTTGAGAAGTAGTTTGTCTTGGGTAGAGATCTATGAAGAGAGTGTCATGTTTTGTTTTGGTTTGTGCTTTTGTGGATAGAGATTGTAAGGCTATCAACTAGTACCAATGAGGTAGACCTGTTAACCCTAGACCAAAGAGGGAAGATAAAGTATATGCATATGAGATGCTCATAGAGTTGAGTGAGCTCAGTGACACTGACCATGGCACTACCCTCAGGATACGGGTCAGGATAACCTTGATTCAACTAGATAAAATTTTAATATACATTTAACAAGCCACTCATATATGTTTGTTTGGCACAATCATGATATAATATATGTATGTATGTGATCTAATCTTGAGATGTGATACATGATGAAAAACAGAGAGATGTTTTTCTAGTTCTCTATGTCTATATGGTTAACCATATACATGTATAATGATGATATTATAAGGTTGGTGAATTAGTGATAAAATCAAAAATAATGTTTACAACTTAATATGAGAATCTTAAATGAGATCATATTAATGAAACATGTTACATGAGGTGTTAATGTTAGAGCTTAATAAAGATGTTGAATGCGGTTTGGAAAAATTAGCTCAACAAAATGTTGATGACACCTTGATATGATCGATATGGATAATGTGTTAATTATGATTAACTCCTTCATAAAATGTATGAGATAATGTTGAAACCTTAATTCTTGGGTAAAGTAAAGTTGTAAATCCCAAAATGTGAAAGGTGTCCTGACATAACCTAAGTTTCTAAACCCTTTGAAGGGGTAGTTCACCCTATATGATTTAGAAATCTTATTAGATTGATGTAGAAATGGTTCTAGAGCTTTTGTTTGTGGAAGTTTTACACCCAAAGTGGTTTCATACATGTAGATGAGGACCTTTTTGGCTTTTCCTTGAAATCATAAAATTGCTTAATTTTGAGGACGAGATTTCCTTTAAGATATATATGATGTGATAGATTGGATTTCAGATTAATTGTGAGGATGAAATTTATTTTAAGGTGTGTAGGATGTGATGGAGTGAACTTTTAGAGTATATGGATACCTAATGGCATAAGTGAATCAATATGTTTAAGTTATGTGAAGAGTTACAAGTAATTGATGAAGTTTGGAGAATGTTTGCCACTGTAAAATAATGGTTAATATCCTAAGTTTATGTCTTTTGGGGTATTTATTTTACATGCCAAGCAGTGATTTTTGGACACCAAAGTTGAGTAGATCAAACTTTGAGCCTTCATAAAGCTATGTTTAAACAATCATGATATTTGGGTGTTCTTGGAAGGAGATATATAGGTTTGAATGGCGTCAAATTATTTTTGTATGGGTGTATTAGTGAGAAAGGTAAACAAATATTTGGTCTAAGTTGTTGGTATATGCCTTATCACACCATTGTTAAGAAGGTGGGTGATATGGCTGAGGGAATTGCAGCCCGTACATAGCCTTCATGTTGCAGACCTGTGATGTGGGGATCTCATGGATCTAGGATGGCCAGATCGGAGGGTGAGAAGTTATCTACCACCCCTGTTCAAACCAAAAACGTGGGAGGTAGTTCAAATGGGATCAATACACCATGATCAAGGTTCATGGGTGAGAGGGGTTTTAACTATACAGTTGTCTTCGGATCAACAAAGGAGTGGAAAAGACCCTTACTCGTTACATACATAATAGAGACGAGGGAGGGAGTCCCACCTCGCCGTCTATGCTGCCTCTCCACCCACATGCAAAGACTGTCGGAAGGAGTTATAGAACAAGAACTAGATTGGAACCAGAGATAGGGGAAAAGGAAGATGGAGATCGTGAAGAGGATCCATGTTTTGATGAACTTCTAAGCCGGGGATCATGAGATGAGAGAGAGAGAGAGGTGGGTCCAGCATCAAGCCCAGCCTTGGCAACAATGTGTGCTAGGTAAGGGTGTCGGACGTTGAGAGTGTACAGACGAGGCCCGTGGACATCGACATCAGCTTAGGAGAATGAAGTCCACAGAAACTCACACACCAGTGAGGAGGCCAGAGGCAATGGTAGTGTTGCCCTGGAACAGACGAGGCATGTGGCTGCAAATCATGGAAGAACATGACAACTTTCACAACAGCACTGGCGGCACTGCTCTACTGTGAACAGAATTGAGAGATGGATTTGGAGCCTCACATTGGTGACATAGTTGTGTCTAGAGGAGGTGATGTTGTCATCTTAGAGGCACCATGATGAGTAGAGGAGGCACGCAACGCACAAGATGGTTGTCCGCACGCCAGAGACCGAGCCCGACGGTACTTTGCGAGAAACAAAATTGTGTGAGAAGGAGAACGGAAGAATCGGGGGGGAGAAAGTAATGTTAAACTAGGCTCAGACTACAATTTCAACTGGCTCAAGCGGAACAAACAAGGAGTTGTTCCCAAGCGGACATGTGGCAGCTTCTAAGTGGCCACAAACGGTAAATATTTTAGTAAATGTATAAATCTTTGATAATTCACAGTAATTAGCACAGTTATAAAAAAATACAGATAAGGTGCCAAAATTCTCAAAAAAATGAGTAGAACAACATGGCACCCTTATACTAGACTTTTGATTCATAGAAGTTGGTGTTATAATGTAAGATGTAAAATGGTCTTTTCATGTCTAATAATTAATAAATGAAGACCTAAAATTATGGGAATGTGCCAGTAACTCCTAACTGGTATGTATAATCCATTTGAGGTCAAATATTATGATGTTGATGCACAAAATCATGTAATTTGCTTTATATGTCTAGTTAGGGCTAATAACCCGAATTAATGTGCAAAAATTACAAAGATGCTCAAGAAACCTTGGAAATGGTAGAGTAGGCTTATATCATTAAATGGAAGCTAACATATAATTCTGAAATCATAATGATGCATATAAATAAGGTTATACTTTTAAGGATCCTATAGTGATGAAAAAACCCTAATTATATTAAAGTAACTAATCTAGGGTTGATACATGCAAACAATGATATGGAAACTAATGTTTGAATGATGCATCACAATATGGAATATGACATTAGTAAGATAATTACATGATGACAAGACAAGTCATAATGAGATATCATGATTAACATGCTAAACCCTAGAATGGACATAATTAGGGTTTAGACGAGGTATAAAGTAATGGAGAATCTAATGATGGTATATGATCTTGTCTTAACCAGGGTTTGACCAAGATTAGAGTTGACATAAGGAATATGTGATTAGGTTTGTCTTTCTTGATCAAGGTATGCCATTACCTCTTACTTGGATTATTATATAGTATGCTTGCATAATATGTGTAGTAAACACTTGGCATATGATATTGGATGAAATGATTGTTCTTGTATGATATCTTGCTTGACTATCCATACTTATTGCTATGAACACATGAAACATAATACATTTGTTCCATTATATCTAAGCACTTCAACTCTTTGGTAGTTAAGTGCTAGAAAATAAAGAACTTCAACTCTTTGGTAGTCAAGTACTTGAAAGTGATCCAACTCTTTGGTAGTCTGATCACATTATGAAATGTTCCAACTCTTTGGTAGTCGATCATAAAGGCCTTAATATATTCAACTCTCAGGTAGTAAATGCATGGATGATATGATGGACAATATGCCTAAAATATGTGTTCTCTTTTGGTAACAAATATCTTTGTGCCAGTATATTCTTTTCTTATATTTGTTTATTACTGCCAAGTTCTAGTTTTATCTTATTGCCAAGCTTAGCAATGAGAGGTATTAAAAAAGACACATAGGGGTACTCAGTACAATATTCTTGAATACTGTGTTGACGTGTACCATATTTAATCTTTTGTTTAGGTTGTGGACATGTGATATTGAAGATCTAGGATAGTCAAGAGTTGTGTGGCAAACTGATGTATAGGTGGACCTGTTGTCTTAAGATCATGTTGTTTAGTGGTAGTACATGTATATATAAATGTTTGTTGTTCAATATGTAATATCAAATGTTGTAACAATTCATTATGTAATTATATGTTGATTGGTGAACATGTGTTGTGTGGTTTATTTATTATTCATGTTCATGTGCTACTGTTGTTTCCTTATGACTTTCTCTGATTTTCTTCTTCTTAGCCTAGTGTGGGGTGTTCAAATTGGGATTCTCGCTGAGGTGAGGGTTTCAATTTGGACGTCACCCATCAGATTAATTTTTAGAAAATCTAGGGACGTCACAGGTGGTATCAGAGCATGGACAATAGCAAAGTCTGACATTTACTCATTATGCAACTCAAAATAAAGAAAACCTTGAACCTTACAAATATTTAGGGTTATATTAGTTGTCTTTTAGAGACTAGATCAAACCTAGACTCTAGGATAGCACCTAAATGTCTGAGAACTAGGTCCAGACTACTGCTTGTTGTATAGCAATTCCTTAGATGTCATTCTTTCCTTATAGTGCAGCGGTATGGGACGTTGCATTATTTGGAAATGATGTGCATCAAGGGAGGAGAAATCCTAGACATAGAGTGCTCGTTGTCTAGGGTAGCTACACTCTCTACACTTTGTTCTCACCCTTTTCATTAGGTGACACGACACTGGACTCTCTACTATGTGTGGGACACACATTTTGTGGATTTGGTTTTTGATTCCAATCGGATCAAACCTTGATAGTTTTCTCTAATACATGTTTATCAGAGAAAAATTATATAATATTTTATTATATATGTAAGTATTAAAAAAAGTGTCCCCACACATGTATGAGTAGGAGGTGGTCATGTAACCTAAGTGAAAGTGACATCAGTTTAGAAGAGAGAGTAGTTCTAGATAAAAAGTCTAGAGACTTTTTGGAATATGTTTAGATGATATGATGTAAGTCTTATATATATCATATAAGATGTTTTACAATGATATGTGTTAGTCATTGAGGACTTAGGTTCAATTTTGAGGATTTGAGATAAGTTTTGATGATGCAAGTGTGCATTATTTCTATGAGACGAGATAAGCTAAGTTAAGACAAGGATGTGAATAAACAAGAGCCTCAATCTCTTTTATGAAGGAGGACCTCTAGTGTTAGGACCAATTTTAGGGTTAACTCTAGAGAGGGTGAGATCCATTGGGAGAAGGTCAGAGAACCTAAACTCCAAGATATGTGAATTATGAGAAATATGTGATTATATGTCCTAAACTAGAATACTCCTAAGTGATTGAGTTGAGTTGTGTTATGTGTGATTCCTATAGTCTTGTTGAACCCTAGATGTCCTTGGGAAGACCAAACCCTAGAGTCATAAAGAGGCTGGTTATATATGTATATGTGAACATGATCATGGGAACCGACCATCTGGGTGAGGGAGAGAGAGTCCAAAGACCCTAGAGGAGGTATGAAATGCTAGTATGTTGTGAAGCCTCATACTCGGCTTGGTGGTTCCTTGTAGGAATCTAGTCGATTTGTATAAGAGAGAAAATTGAGAAGCAGTCTGTCGTGGATAGAGATCTATGAAGAGAGTGTCATGTTTTGTTTTGGTTTGTTCTTATGTGGATAGAGCTTGTAAGGCTATCAACTAGTACCAATGAGCTGTTAACCCTAGACCAAAGAGGGAAGATAAAGTATATGCATATGAGATGCTCTTAGAGTTGAGTGAGCTCAGTGAGATTAAGGAAGGCACTACCCTCAGGATATGGGTCAAAAGAACCTTAATTGGACTAGATACAGTTTTAATATACATTTAACAAGCCACTCATATAAGATTGTTTGGCACAATCATGCTATAATATATGTACGTATGTGATCTAATCTTGAGATGTGATACATGATGAAAAACCTAGACATGGTTTTCTAGTTCTCTATGTCTATATGGTTAACCATATACTTGGATAATCATGATATTATAAGGTTGGTGAATTAGTGATGAAATCAAAAATAAATTTTACAACCTAATATGGGAATCTTAAATGAGATCATATGAATGAAACATGTTACATGAGGTGTTAATGTTAGAGCTTAATAAAGATGTTGAATGTGGTTTGGAAATATTAGCTCAATAAAATGTTGATGACACCTTGATATGATCAATATGGATAATGGGTTAATTATGATTAACTCCTTCATAAAATGTATGAGCTAATGTTGAAACCTTAATTCTTGGGTAAAGTAAAGTTGTAAATCCCAAAATGTGAAAGTTTTCCTAACATAACCTAAGTTTCTAAACCCTTTGAAGGGGTAGTTCACCATATATTCTTTTGAAATCTCATAAGATTGATGTAGAAATAGTTCTAGAGCTTTTGTTTGTTGAAGTTTTAGACCAAAAGTGATTTCGTACATGTAGATGAGGACCTTTTTGGCTTTTCCTTGAAATCATAAAATTGCTTAATTTCGAGGATGAAATTTCCCTTAAGACGTATATGATGTGATAGATTGGATTTTGGCTTAATTGTGAGGATGAAATTTCTTTTAAGGTGTGTAGGATGTGATGGAGTGAACTTTTAGATTAAATGGATACCTAATGGAAAAAATGAATCAATATCTTTAAAGTATGTGAACAGTTCTAAGTAATTGATGAAGTTTGAAGAATGTTTACCACTGTATTATTATGGTCAATATCCTAAGTTTATGCCTTCTTGAAGTATTTATTTTTCATACCAAACAGTGATTTTTTGACACAAAATTTGAGTAGATCAAACTTTGAGCCTTCATAAACTATGGTTAATCTTTCATGATATTTGGGTTTTCCTGGAAGGAGATATATAGGTTTGATTGCAGTCCCATTATGTATGTATTGGTGTATCAGTGAGCAAGGTAAACAAATATTTGGTCTAAGTTATTGGTATATGCCTTGTCACACCTTGGTTAAGTAGGTGGGTGATATGGATGAGGGTAGTGCAGCCCGTAAACAACCTTCAAGTTGTAGATCAGTAACGTCAGGATCTCATGGCTCTTGTATGGTCAGATCAGACGGTGAGAAGTTATCTACTACCCCAGTTCAAACCAACAATGTGGGAGGCAGTTCAAACGGGATCAATACACCATGATCAAGGTTCATGGGTGAGAGAGGTTTTGAATAAATAGTTGTCTTCCGATCAACAAGGGAGTGGAAAAGACCCTCACTCGTTACATACAGAACAGAGATGAGGGAGGGAGTCCCACGTCACTGTCTACGCTACCTCTCCACCCACATGCATAGATCATCAGGAGGAATTAGAGAATGAGTACTAGACCAGAACCAGAGAGAGGGGAAAAGGAAGATGGAGATAGTGAAGAGGATCCATGTTTTGATGAATTTTTGAGTCAGGTATCATGGGAAGATCAAGAAACAGAGAGAGAGAGAGACAGTGGTGGGTCCAGTGTCAAGCCCAGCCTCGACGGTGGTGTGTGTTAGGTAAGGGTGTCGAGCATCGAGCGTGCAGATGAGGTACGCGGTCATCGATGTCAATTTAGGAGAACGATGTCCATAACAACTCACATGCCAATTAGGAGGCCAGCGACAATCGCAACGTTGTCGTGGAACAAACAAGGTGCACAACTACAACTCACAGAAGAACATGACATCTTTCACAACAGCACTGATGATAGTTCTCTACCGCTAATGGAATTGAGAGATGGAACGGGAGCATCACGTTTGCAGTGTAGAAGTGTCTGGAGGTGGTGATGTCGTCATCTTGGAGGCATAGTGATGAGAAGAGGAGGCGTACAATGCGCAGGCAGGCTATCCACATGCCAGAGATCGAGCCTGACGACACTTTGTGAGAAACAGAATCGCGTGAGAAGGATACCAAAAGAACCGAGGGGAGAAAGTAATGTTAAATCAGGCTCAAACCGCAGTTTCGATAGGCTCAAGCGTACCAAACAAGGAGCCACACCCAAGTGGACATGTGGCAGCTTCTAAGTGGCCACAAAAGGTAAATATTTTAGTAAATGTACAAATCTTTGATAATTCACAAAAATTAGCACACTTATAAAAAAAAGATAAAGTACCAAAATTCTCAGAAAAATGAGTAGAACAACATGGAATCCTGTTACTAGCCTTTTTGATGCATAGAAATTGGTGTTATCATGTAAGATGTAAAATGGTATTTTCATGTCTAATAAATAATAAATGAAGACCTAAAATTATGGGAATGTGCTAGTAACTCCTAAAAGTTATGTATAATCCATTTGAGGTCAAATATTATGATGTTGATGCAAAAAATTATGTAATTTGATTTGCATGGCTAATTAGGGCTAATAACCCTAATTAATGCACAATAATTACAAAGACACTCAAGAAACCCTGGAAATTGTAGATTTGGCTTATATCAGTAACTAGAAGCTAATATATAATTATGAGATCATAATGATGTATATAAATAAGGTTATACGTTTAAGGATCCTATAATGATGACAAAACCCTAACTAGATTAAAGTAACTAATCCCGGGTTAATACATACAAACAATGATATGGAAACTAATGTTCAAATGATGCACCACAATATGAAATATGACATTTGTAAGATAATTACACTATGACAAGACAAGTAATAATGAGATATCATAATGACAAAGCTAAGCCCTAGAATGGACATAATTAGGGTTTAGACGAGGTATAAAGTAATGGAGAATCTAATGATGGTATATGATCATGTCTAATCCAGGGGTTGACCAAGATTAGAGTTGACAACAGGAATATGTGATTAGGTTTGTCTTTGTTAATCAAGGTACGCCATTACCTCTTGTCTTATTATACAATATTCTTGCATTATATGTGTAGTAAACACTTGGCATATGATATTGGATGAAATGATTGTTCTTGTATGATATCTTGCTTGATTTTCCATACTTATTTCTATGAACACATGAAACATAATATGTATGTTCCATTATATCTAGGTACTTCAACTCTTTAGTATTCGAGTGCTAGAAAATAAAGTATTCCATCTCTTTGGTATTCGAGTGCTAGAAAATAAAGTACTCCAACTCTTTGGTAGTCAAGTACTTTAAAGTGATCTGATTCTTTGGTAGTCTGATCACATTATGAAATGATCCAACTCTTTGGTAGTTGATCATGAAGGCCTTAATGCATTTGAACTCTCACGTAGTGAATGCATGGATGATATAATGGAAAATGTGCCTAAATTATCTTTTCTTTTTCGGTAACAAATATCTTTGTGCAAGTATATGCTTTTCTTATATTTGGTTATTACTGCCAAGTTATAGTTTTATCTTATTGCCAAGCTTAGTAATGAGAGGTAAATAAAAAGAAACATAGCCATACTCAGTACAATATTCTTGACTATTGTGTTGATGTGTACCACATGTAATCTTTTGTTTAGGTTGTAGACATGTGATCTTGAAGATCCAGGATAGTTAAGAGTTGTGTGGTGAGCTGATGTACAGGTGGACATGTTGTCTTAAGATCATGTTGCTTAGTGGTAGTACATGTATATGTAAAAGTTTGTTTTTCAATATGTAATATCAAATTTTGTAACAATTCATTATGTAATTATATGTTTAATGGTGAAAACGTGTTGTATGGTTTATTTATTGTTCATGTGCATGAGCTACCATTGTTTCCTTATGACTTCCTCTGATTTTCTTCTTCTTAGCCTAGTTTGGGGTGTTCAAATTTGGATTCTCACTAAGGTGAGGGTTTCAATTTGGACATCACACATCAAATTAAGTTTTAGAAATTCTGGGGACATTGCACCTTCATTTTTTAAGGTATTTTCCATGCCAGGTTTCAATACTCATGGTATTGAGATATTATTCTGCATCAACATATGGAATATTTATATATGCTCCCACTCAATATTTTGTAATCACATATTCCATATTTTATCTTGGCTCATGTAAAACTCTTTGACTATCTTGTCAAAACAAAGATTCAAATTCTAAGATGCTTGTTTCAATCTCTAGTTGAACTTTGTAGCTTATAAACATTATTTGCATTCATGAAGTCATATAACCTTTAGGTTGTGTCACATACACATCCTATCAATTACTACTTTTAAGGAATGCAATTTTAATCTTCACATATCAAATCTCATAGTATGTGCTAGCTGCAACAACAAGCATGACAATTGGTGAAAGAATTTCTTCATGTTCAACACTTTGAACTGATTGAAAAACTTTATAACCAATCTATCCTTTTAGGATATCCATGTTGGTCTTCTAATGATAATGGAACTATACCTTATAGATTTTACCCCATTAGGTGGTACTAGCAAGGTCATACCTTATTAGTTCACATGGATTCCATAATGGCTTTATGCCATTTCTCATATTCTGATTCTCAATAGCTTCTAATTGATTTGTTGGCCCATCTAAATTGTTGGATTCACAATCATTCAATCTCAGATGTGTTCTACAAGAACTATCTTGTTCTGTGCTACATAAGGAACATGAGATTCAACAATAGTTTGTGATTCCTAATTGTTCTCGTTGTACCTCCTTATTGACCATGAACCTTTTGAGTTCTACTTTTACTCCCACTGATTTTTTTGGAACTCAGTTATTCTAGAAACAAACATTTTTTTATCAGATTAGGATCAAAGGTAGCATTCAACAATCATGGTTTGTGGATAAAATTTTCAAGAAACTACTTTCTTTGTACAAGTTTCAATCCTAAAGACATATCAGGACATTCCCGTATGATGTCTTTTAAACCATTTTAGAAGGTACTTTGTATAAGTGTAAAGTATATATCCATGAGGAGATTAGAAGATTGGATTAAATGATAATCACATCATGATTCATCAGGATGTAATTCCTTATTTCTGACTGATCATCATGTTTCAGGTGGAATTGACTTATGATACATTATCACGGTCCTTCCAGAAGGTCCTCAAACTATTGATGTAAAATATTTCAATATTTGATCATATTAAAATTTTGTAATACTTTTATCAAAGTTATACTTTATTTATAATTTCCTTGAACACTTCAAGAGATTCATGTTTGTATTTTACTAAATGCAAACCCTATATCAACTAAAATCATCAGTGAATATAATGAAGTACAAGCTCTAGCATTTATTTTAAAAGATCTTTATACATCAATATGCATAAGCACTATTAGAATGCTTGTCCTCCCACTACATCTTGTGAAGGGTGTTTTGTCATATTGGTCATGTTCAAGACTTACATGTTTCTTATTGGTTCAATAACCAAAAGAGTCTATATAAACATCAATATGGATTTTAGAAATGCATTTCTCATATATGTGATCTAGATGACAATGCTAAAGATTGTTTGAGTTATCAATTTTAATACTTTCGGTATTTAAACATTCATCTTTAAATCCTTTCATATAAGGATCACTAGATTTTTGGGTTAGTTCCATACAAGATCACATCTTTGAAATAGAAACATTAACAACTCTTTATTCATTATCATCCTTGTCATACAAGATGCATAAAGTAAAATGTTTCTATTATTGGCATAATGAAATAGAAGTTCAACTAACTCTATTACATGCCCAATGGACTAAGATAAATTATAAATGTTGACTAAAGTTTCAACCACTCTTGCTTCATAATAGTCCATCCTTGTATTTTCATAAAGGCTTTACATCTTAATAGATCATGCACATCAACGAAGGCCAGATATACATCTAGTATAACATACCATGATGAAGAAGTAACTTTAGAAATATCTTATAATGTTTGTACCTGAAGTAGAGGCCTCAGCCCTTTCCATCTTCTTATTCTTTAATTCCTCCAAGAAGAGAGGGCAATTCCTTGTCCAATGCCCAGACTAGTGACAGTGGTGACAATCACCTCTCTTCTTTATTCTTCCCTTTGTGAAGATTTGGGATTCTGGTCAGCTTTAGAACTCTTCTTACCTTTTCCTTTGCCTTTAGACTTTTCCTTTGTCTTGTTGATCATTATAACAGACTTGGGCTTGTCTTTCTTCCTTTGTACCTTAGATGTCCTCAACATGCCTAATAACTTTCTCGATGACTTGTCGTAGTCATTCAAGTTTTACTTCATGACAAACTAACTGTATGACTTTGGAAAAGACTATAGAATCACATCTGTGGCTAACATTTGACCTAAGGGGAATCCCTATCTATCCAGATTCTCTACATTGCCAATGAGCTTGAACACAAGAGGACTTACTGGATCTGCTTATGTCATGTTACATTTGAACATTGCCTTAGAGACATCATATCTATATTGTCTTGCATGATCTTGAAACATGTTCTTAAGATATGTGACCATCTCAATAACATCCATGTTTTCATGTTGCCTCTTCAACTCATAATTCATGGAGAATATCATTGGACACTTGACATAAACGACATCTTCAATATGCTTCTTGTAAGCATCTCTATCAGTCTTAGGTGGATTGGGAAGGGGTTTATCTAGCTCTGGTGTCTTTGAGACATAGAGCTCTTGCTCTGTGTGAGAAAAATTATAAGTATCCTGAACTAATCATAAAAGTTATTCCCATTTAACTTTTCCTTCTCAAGGACTGGTCACAGAGAAAAGTGGTTGTTGTTTGTTACCATTTGATTCTACAAAAGAACTTGAAATTTTGTCAAAACTCATTTTGATTTGGTTTTATTTGATCAAAATTAATGATATTAATTATGTCTTTTATTAGCTATCACTCTATTTATCTTAACCAAATTAAAAAGACTCACTTATGAATTCGGAATATTGCAGCAAATAAACTTCTAATGAGCCAAGATCCAAAATAATTTGCTTATTACCCAGCCAACACCAACATCTACAATTAATCATTAAGGTAGGAAATGGCCAATTGCATCATACACAATTCTTGGATAGATGATATGAGAAACCTTTTTCCATCTGCATGCTATTGGTGCTTAATCTCATTAATATCACACAGTTAAGCCCAACCCAAAAGACAAAATTATAATAATGCACCCCACTTTACGGGCCAACATTATTACCATCACACTTCCATGAGATAGAAAGTGCACCACCCTTGGGGTGCCCACGCTTAGTCGATCAAGCTTTTCATATGTTCTGCTAATGGAAAGTGTTTCAGACTTAATATGTTTGATCAAGGGATTTTACGTATATCTTATATATACATATACATATCCAATCACCACATACTAGTATGTATCATATACATGCTATATCCCACAATGTAAACCTGCAATATAAAACATTAGTTATGGTTATGTCCATATCTATTGTAATTCCTTGGAGCCACAAGGAATTATTACCAACTAGGTCTACATCACATGTATGAACTTGTTGTTGGTGTAGATATGTTCTTGCCAATCCGGGTTGAATGGTTGGACCCTTGAACCAGTCATCTCACCGCTTGGCTGCTTGGTTTGTCACTTGAAACGATCGGTTGACATCATGTCTAACCAATGTTTGGGCACCATCAAACAGTCAGTTGGGACCACCAGCCAGTCGGTTCTCTCCTCCTACAGTCTACCTTCTTCAGCCCTCAAGCTAATCGGCTCATCACTTGAAATGATCGGCTTACATGACGTTGATCGCCATCTCCGTCATTACATAAAAGGAAACTATACTATTGATATTAAACATATTATGTAGTAAATAGAAACCTTGAGTTACATTCGAGTGGAGAAAAGGTAGGAAAGAATAATATTTTTACATTGGGAAGAAGAAGTTGAGGCTCAATATGTAAAACAAGATAAAATAAGAATAAAATCAAACCATCCAACAACACAAATATATTGATTATTGGCCATAACCATGCTATACATTCACCATCAAAACTCACTTTTAATGCGACATGTGTAAATTGTACACACACATATATATATATATATATATATATATATATATATATATATATATATATATATATATATATATATATATATATATATATATATATATATACACACATATATATATATATCTGTGTGTATATATATATATATATATATATATAGGGAGTTTATTCAATACCCGACGGGTATTTTAGTTACGCTACATGTGTTTGCAAACACGGTGGCACACAGTTGTAAATATAGCCCGTTCTGTCTCCCTGTCGTGGCGTCGCCTCTCCCTTGCCTATCTGTTCCGTCGGCCGCACTCTCGCCCTGTTCTTTTAGCCCCTTTCTGCCAACGTCTTCACTTCTCATTGAGATTGGTTCCCAAATACTCCTCTACCATGCTTAATTAGACCAAGGTCCTCCATACTCCCTGGATTCTGAGATTGTGTTTGGAATCTTTTTTTATCTGGGAGACTACCGTGAATGAGGCCTCCGTCCGACATAGCACTCAACAAGTAGCCTTGTGCATAGGTAGATTCCTAAAATACTACGCTCCCGGCGGAAGTCTCTATGCACGCCTACACAAGCAGCGCTCTGCGGTGCCGATTGCAGCACCGGGATCGCCTCCTGCCTCGGCACTTCCTACTCTGCCTCCTTTGACACGGGCACAACGTTTCAAGATTGCTCTAGGCACCGCCAAAGGCCTGGCACACTTACACCACTCCTTCCATCCACCGATCGTACACTACAACCTGAAACCCAGCAACATCCTGTTAACCAGCTCGAGCGGCGACGACCCACGGGTATCGAACTTTGGCCTCGCTAGGCTCCTACCCAACAAGCAAGGCATCGCCGGTGGGAGCTTCTCGCACCTGATACAGCAGCAGAGCGCGTTAGGGTATGCCACACCACTGGTTCCTCAAATCACGACCTCCTATATCATGTCTCTGAAGTGCTTCTCTGTTTCATGGCGAGAGTTCATATTCTACTGAAGTCAAACTACACGAGATCCGCCTTTGTGTTCAGATCCTATACTAATTTCTGTATTGGTTGATCAACGAGAATCCAAAAATGATGCCTAAGAGGAAAACGAGATACACTCTTATATGTGCCCGCTACGTGTTTGACATTAAGTCTGCCACACTTGTTTCCAGTTTTTTATACAGAAGATGTGATTGGGAGTACATATTGTGAATATTGACTTCTATCTATGTGCTAGTGTGCACCATATGTGTATGCAAAGAAATCTACCGTCTTATACCTGTACGAATGACAATCTATCATATACTAAATGTTGGCTTTTAACTGCAGTATCCCTTAAGCTATGCTGAAAGAATACGTATGCAACAAGAATGTGCGTGGCAATTAGCAAGACTTCCAGACAACTATTTTCTCCTTCACCCAATTGAATGGAAAAATTTATGACTTTTAGACATTATACAATGCTAGGGATGGTTGTCTATGAAACGAAGCATTGTCATATTTTTTTGTTGGTTGTTCGAAAGGAGGAAACTAATGCATCGTTGTAATATTTAGAACTGTTGCTTTCAGTAAGTCATTGTAAACCTTACATATTTATTAGAACTGTTGCTTTCAGAAATATTTTGGCAACCATACAAGAACAACGTCCAAAAGTTTCCTTGACGAGTGATTAAATGGATTGATTTGAAAAACTACAGAAAACGTAGGAGTTCTTATTGGCATGAAGAGTAGCTACAACCCACTGACGGGTCTCAACAAGCACACACAATGCTCATCCTGAGATGACCCATCATCCGACAAGTACTCCATGGGCATGAATATCCAACCCATCATCCGACAAGTACTAGGTGACTAAGATATGAACCTCAAACGTCATATGAACAATTTACATTATAACAAGATGTTGTTTATGATTGAGTATGTATTCATGGAAACAAATTGAATCACAAAACTAACTATCTGACATCGAAAGTAATATCAGGACTCAAAAAGTAACTATATGGTATAAAAAGTAACTGTCTGACACTAAAAGTAACATAATGACCCAAAAAGTAACTATCTGACACCGAAAGTAACACTAGGACACAAAAAGTAACTATATGGTAAGAAATGTAACTATCTAACATTAAAAGCAAGAGAATGACAAAAAAGTAACTATCGACACTAAAAGTAACACCATGACACAAAAAGTAACTATATAGTAAGAAAAGTAACTATTACACACTAAAAGTAACACAAAGACACAAAAAGTAACTACACAAAGACACAAAAAGTAACTATCTAACGCTGAAAGTGACATTAAGACACAAAAAGTAACTATATGGTATAAAATGTAATTATGTGAAATTCAAAGTAACCATGTGATATGAAATGTAACTATTTTGTATAAATTGTAGCCATATGATATACAAAGTAACTATGTTACTTTCTTGATTTTTTCCTATGAAATTGGCTTTATATATTGTTGCTTCTATGAATTTATTTAATTTTTGAGTGGCTTTTGGAATACATACATTTTTGGATTAGCACAATTTTTTTCATAGTTTGTTCAGTGTACTCACGAAATGTCAGTTTTTGCTACTATGCCATACACTAGAAGAGTTACTTTCTGGTCGCTGGAGTTACTTTTTATATCATCACAGATACTCTCAGTGTTCTCGCAGTTACTCTCAGTGTTATCATAGTTACTCTCAGTGCGTATCAGAGTTACTCTTAGTGTTCTCTCAGTTACTCCTTAGTGCTGTCACAGATACTCTCAGTGTTCTCGCAGTTACTCTCAGTGTTATCATAGTTACTCTCAGTGCGTATCAGAGTTACTCTTAGTGTTCTCTCAGTTACTCCTTAGTGCTGTCACAGATACTCTCAGTGTTCTCATAGTTACTCTCAGTGTTATCATAGTTACTCTCAGTGCTATCAGAGTTACTCTTAGTGTTCTCTCAGTTACTCCTTAGTGTTGTCACAGATACTCTCAGTGTTCTCACAGTTACTCTCAGTGTTATCATAGTTACTCTCAGTGCGTATCAGAGTTACTCTTAGTGTTCTCTCAGTTACTCCTTAGTGCTGTCATAGATACTCTCAGTGTTCTCGCAGTTACTCTCAGTGTTATCATAGTTACTCTCAGTGCTATCAGAGTTACTCTTAGTGTTCTCTCAGTTACACCTTAGTCTTGTCACAGATACTCTCAGTGTTCTCGCAGTTACTCTCAGTGTTATCATAGTTACTCTCAGTGCTATCAGAGTTACTCTCAGTGTTCTCTCAGTTACTCTTTAGTGCTATCACAGATACTCTCAGTGTTCTCGCAGTTACTCTCAGTGTTATCATAGTTACTCTCAGTGCGTATCAGAGTTACTCTTAGTGTTCTCTCAGTTACTCTTTAGTTCTGTCACTGATACTCTCAGTGTTCTCGCAGTTACTCTTAGTGTTATCATAGTTACTCTCATTGCTATCAGAGTTACTCTTAGTGTTCTCTCAGTTACTCCTTAGTGCTGTCACAAATACTCTCAGTGTTCTCGCAGTTACTCTCAGTGTTATCATAGTTACTCTCAATGCGTATCAGAGTTACTCTTAGTGTTCTCTCAGTTACTCTTAGTGTTCTATCAGTTACTCTCACTGAGAACACCTACTGCGTGAATATGATTTATTATGAAGATGCCTTAAACTAATGATCAATTACTAAGATATACGTGCAAAGAAGCACATAAGCGGTATATATATTCTGAACTGTACTTTATTAGGCCACATTTCAAGCATACATTTTGTCATATATGTTAGTTGCGGCAGAGAATTACAGATATGACAAATGTTCTCTATTACATAATGACCCAAACAATTTAACATACTGAAAGATGGGAGCGAGAGAGTGACAGTGTACAATCATCTCATACTCTGGTATATTCTTAGTTGGATTTTCTTCACATGTCTACATGAGCAACGAGAGCCTGGGGTTTTGGGATTTTGGTAGTTAGTATATCCATACATACATGTCAATCGACCTGAAGGGGTTGTTGTTGCCACTGCCCAGTGCCAGTTGCATCGATCGGTATATCCGGAAGTTTATCAGAGACACACACCATCATCCCTCCACCCACCATTCTAGCTAAGACAAAGCTTCTCCTCCTCTTCTTTCCCCTTCCGTATATCTTCCTCCACTGAACCACCAGTTGCTCCGAGCTTTCTCAGTTGTCACTATTACACTACACCCAAAATGACGACGACCATGGCCACTTTGCCCCCTGAGGTACAGGGACCGATCAAGAGCACCACACCCAGCATGCTATCGCTGGTGAGCCCCAAGGCTGCAGCCGGCGAGGAGAACTACGAGGACACACCTCCAACTGAGGAGTCTAGCAGCCCCAAAAAGCGGGTCGCGATGGCACTACTGGCAGCAGCCGACGACAGGAACCGGCCAGATCTGCGGCCGCCGACGTCGACGCGTCCCGGGAGCGGCTGTAGCGGCACAAGAGAGAGATGGCAGGGAGGGTGTGGATCCCAGAGGCGTGGGGAAAAGAGACGTTCCTCAAGGACTGGAAGGACTGAACGGAGATCGACAAGGCGTTCTTCCCTACGGATAGGCTCGTCGACGAGTGCCGACGTAGGGCCACAACATCCCCACCAGGAGCGACGCCGACTAGGTCAACCTTCCGGATAGGCCCCGGCTCTGGTTCACTAGTGATCACAATTTACGCCGCATCCGACTGTCTGTGGACATTTGCCGAGCTCACAGAGCCCCAGTATGGGCAGTGCAGCGGCCGTGGGCTGGAGAATCGCATCGTCGGCGGTAAATATCCTCCCCCATTGTCCGTTGATCCCGACCGCAAACCCCGCTGTGTTATCTGACTTATTTACAAAGTTTTTCCACCGTGTCTTTGGAATGGGTAGCGATTACAACGGTACCCGCACGGGTATTAAAAACAATCTCATATATATATATATATCTGTGTGTGTGTACATAAATATATGTAGGATTTATCTTTAATACCCGTCTGGTAGTTTGGAATTCACTACCCCTGCATCCAAAAAAGTAACTATTTATCCAGAAAAGTAACTCAATCGATAAAAAAGTAAGTATATTGACCAAAAAGTAACTATTCAACTCAAAAAGTAAATCCGTGTAAAATACACAACAAAAAGTATGGAATAAATATGTAATTGTATACTTGTTATAGCTGGTACAAATGTCTCTATTTATGCATGAAAAGTAACAGTTAACAAGGTAAAGTAACCCACTACATGTCAAAAGTAAGAAATCCTAAAATAAAGTAACCAAAATAGAAGCGGGTAGCTACCCGCTTTGTCATTGAATGAATGCCCATATATATATATATATATATATATATATATATATATATATATATATATATATATATATATATATATATATATATATATATATATATATTAGTTTAGGATTGTATGTTGTCTTTGATCAGATAGATATGCATATATATCGAGCAGTCTAAGTATCTGCATTGTATTCAATAAACAAACAATGAAAACCATGAATTCAGTAATTTACTATTCTACCAATCTAAACACCACCGCTCATCTCCGTCCTCCTACTTACATGAAATAGCTGGACTCTATGCATTCTTTTATTATGTGACTGGACTCTTCCGGTTTGTTTATCTTATATTGCCCCTCCCCTCTTGTAATCCACGGATCAATCAAACACTTATGTTTCCCCTTTTGTATTCAATACTTAACCACCGTGAAAGTCCATCTACTGCAACATCTGAGAGGGGTTTCAGCAGTTGCAAATAGCAACTGATAGGAGGGCCGTCATTGGCATATACCAGCAGGTATGAGGTCTAGCAAACAAGCACTAAGAAACATCCTTTATCGTGATCCCTTACATTCTCCATAGATCTCGAAGAGGCACAACGGGAGTTGAAACATACTGCATCGTGGTGGGCTTCACCGCCGCGGGCATGTCCCCCCTCCAATGTCATGTCTATGATATTTACAAGGAATTCAAATGCCAACTTTTGCTTGCAACACTCCACCATCAGTTCCCTTCAAAGGTTTGTTAAGGCCTACATTGTTGGACTGTTTGAGGACAAGGACATGCAGGCTTTCTATGCCACGACCATCATCACCATGTTAGGGACATCCACGTGTAGTATGCACGTAAGATCTACTGGAAAAGGGATTAATTTTACAACAAGAAATCGATCCCTATGAAACTTTTTGGTTGAGAAAAGAATGATGGTTTATGAAAACATGGATGGATATTCAACACATGGTCGCTTTATACGCTGGTTTCCTCATAGCATGGTCTTCTTAGAATGACTGAATTGACTCTATTCCCATGTGTATTCCACCTAAATCTGCATTTTTCTTGTACCTTGACCTTGCAGCACCTTTCCCGAAGACTAGGTGGATTATGCCCTCCACGGAATGCCATCCTTTGTCTAATTTTTGGTTTATCAGATGTTGGTATTGTACCCGCCATCGGTTGGACCCATATGTAATTTTTGTTATGAGTGAGGCTTTTTACCTCAAGGTACGTGATCGAAACTCTCTATAGTTCACTGTTACTTTTGCATGGTTACCCATAAAGACATTTACATATTGGTAGGTGCATAATCTCAATAACTAAAATGAAATCAATTTCTCTCAATAACTTTCAAGAACTAAGGTGGCAACCATCTCACCGAATCATGATGTTTCTATTGTGGCTTCATGTCTGCAAAGTGACGTTATTTACCAATATCCCCACTTGCACTATGAGTTAATATGCACTCTCCTTTAGTCTTCATTTCCAAAGATAAACTTATGGTGATATGTATGGCCTATGTGTTAGGATATCATTGCACGTAACTAAATCCTACTATGGCGCAAATACTTTTTATTATATAAAACCAATATTAACATTGTGATTATTGATCATGAATGACTTAGTTGGAGGAACATGTTGATTCAATTCTAAACATCAATAATAGTAGGTTATTTCATAGCCATGAGCAGGACAATTTATCGTAGTCTAAAAATGGTGATGTTCCTTAATTATAATTCTTTTCCATTGTGTTACAACCATAATAAAATTCATTATTTCTATTTATTTCTATTCATAGAAAACATTTTCCAAAACTAAATTTTTCTTACATCGGAGTGTAATATTAAATTTGAACTGATAGAGTTAAGAGTTGAAACAACTTTAATAAAATTTATCTTCAATTTAATTATATGGATATTAGGATCTCTCTACACATGTGCTTTGTTCAAAAAATTCATTGAGAACCTCCATTATGTCAGACAATGATCTGAACATTTACCGCCATGAGTAAACATTATTAAACACTTTTAGCATGTTATCACAAAAATGGATTCATACCTAATAAATTTTGGTTCTCATTTCATCCACCATATAACTCCTAGAAGCATGGAAAGCCTGTGGAACAAAAGACCATGAAAGGAAAGATGACCTTTATGCATATGTCATCACCAACATGAATTCAACAGTTGTTATGGCCAATTTAACTTGCTTATATTTCAACCTTATCTCAATTACATACCCAACCACCATCCATCTTGATCGTAATCCTCATCCTAACCACAAATTTAATATAAATCCTTATGAAATGATGGATAGCATGTGTCACGATATAAAGTAGATGTTATATCAATGTGTAATATCAATATCAACCCAGACATCCATATAAGTTTTTCTATCAAATAATTTGAACTATCATTATGTGTGAGCATATTTCTAAACATAATATGGTTGTATTTCCCACGATAAATATGTGAGATTTTATATTACAGAAAACATATCATAACAAAATTTTGTTACAACTTTGCCTCTTTACTCAAGTATTCATTATATATCTAATATGACTTGCTTCCACAAATATCCTTGAGTTAGCATATATTTATATATTTATGCATGTAACTTGTGAAAGAAGAAGACATTTGTGTTTATAAACCATAGCAACTACAAATTGTGATAGATGATTATGGAATATAGAAGTAAATGTTAAATATTGATTTAAAAGCCACCAAATATTGATTTTTTTTTTGCACTCCGTGAACAATCCACATGCAAAGCACGTGTAATAACTAGTATGGATTATCACAAAACATAGTAAATTGACTTGGCTCTTTACCACTATTGGGCAATATGGGCACAAAGTATACAATGGAAACAAAACTTTCTCTATCCATATTCCCTAAAACAACAAGATCGCGTCAACAACTATGTAATGAAAAGGATGGTTTAACAAGTTCATACTTGGTCTTGGAGCAAGTACATCGAATATAGCTCATTGAAGTAGTCGTGCGCTCCTAGATGCACTGGGACAACGTATGTAGCTCCACCACACACAGATGACTCAAACAATGTCTGTAATAGCTCCTATGATCTCCACCATGGACTGCAAGCTGATGTTTCCCTCCTAGCAAAAAAAGTATCCACACCTCTATGGTAGTTCACATAGACAACCTGGAACTCCTATCTTTCTACTAGAATAGACAGGAAGGATTGGTCCCTCACATTGGTGTACTAGTCACCAACTTACTCCCCCACAATTGTTCTTCCTTGCTATCCCTTCCTTTAGCGGATAGGACTTGCTCGAGCTATCTATTGGTTACCACAACTAGAGAGGACAACAATAGTTAGAAGCATTTGATTTGTGTCTCTGGGAAGCATCCAATACCCTTCTATTTATAGGAGGGGTTGTGTCTGGGTTCCTAGTCTGTGTGGGACTGAAAGGGACTGGAGGATCATGAATTTTCACAACCTACGAGCATTAGACCGGTTTGTTCACAATTGAACCAATTGGTTCACATGTGAGTCAATTGGTTCGCTCAACAAACCGATCATTTCTCCATGTTTCCCAATAGCATATAAATCGGAAATTTGAATCAAATTAATGCACAAAATGATGTAGCACTAATCCTTAATGCAATCGTATTTCTCCACAATCTAGATGTCTCACCCTGGTGAGCTGGTCATCTCACAACCCCAACTGGTTGGTTGGTGAGCTCAGCCGATTGGTTCACTAAGTGAACTAGTCAGCTCACTCCCCAAAACTATACCAATTCAATATCCAATCAACTTGACACTCCAAATGGTCATTCCATTGCATGAGACGATCAGTTGTGAGTCCAGTCAGCTTATTTGTTGCTCAAATTGAATACCTACACACTTTAGTAACAACTAAATTATCATTCATGATTAAACTCCTCCTCTAGGTGAATTCCTATGTGTGTGACTCCATAGGTTCGTTGTTATTTTGGTAATGAATGCCCATAACTAATTTATGACATCACAAGCAAAGAGTGGTGCCTAGTAACACATCATTGCTACCAAAATAATTAGGAAATTTGGGGAATAACTTCAACCTACAATCTCTGTAAGGTGTTACAGTGTTTGTCTAATTCCTTTGTCTCTGATATCTAGAATGAACTCAAGGCATGGAATCGTCATCCTCTAAATATTCAATCCATGTTCCTTGATCCTAGAGAAGATTGTTTGAGATATATGTGACATCAATATCATATATTTATTTGCATGTGCATGCACATTCTTTTCTCAGTCTTGCTTATCAAGTGTCATAGATATCATACACTAGTACGAGGGAAAAATCCCTTCTACATCACTCACAATCATCCTCATGTGTCATAGTTTGTCTGATCATCACCTTTATGGCAACCCTTATTCATGATCACGATGCATGATGTCAAAGCACACTGAATGACAAGTGATGAGCATAGTGACTTTAGGTTTAAGAACCAAAATCACCAGCTTTACTATGAGAGATGACTATGACCATCTATGATGGTTTCCATGTTTCACTCTCAAGGTGGGTATTCCTGATACATTTTTCTCTAACAATTATCTATGTGTTTGGTTTGATATGACATGTCATGATTGATGGGATTTTGTCATCAACCAACACACACTCTAGTATTATGTGTTTTTGTTGTCTATATGCCATCCATAGTAACACTTGACTAGGGACATAATAAGAATATGCATACTCTTATCATCTATATGATCTCATTGTTCAAGTCACATACTTGAAGACATATATCATTGAGTAATAGTCATTCTTTAGATATTCATTGAGTTTCCTCATTATCTCATAATTGAGTGAAACTGAATGAATTGGAAGCTTGATTTTATTAATATTAATAAAAAACCTTTATATGATATGTCATACCAATCATCATATGATTGTCTATATGGGCATACATACCATAAATTTTGTTATGTTAAATAAGTGGTCTTGCTGAGTAATGTAGGAGAGTGATTATTAGGAGACAAAGGGGTGATATAAGTGATTGCTAGAGAGAGAATGAGTAGGTGATAAATTAAGAAAGATAGGGGAAGAGAGTGATCGGTAAACGTTTTATTTTTTGGAAGTGAAAGAAAAAAAGGAGAAAAATGAAGAGAGAAGAGTAGGGAAGTAACTGACAAGAGAGTAGTGAAGTGAGGAAGCAAACAATGGGTAAGAAAAGGAAGTGATTGAAAGTAAGGAGTGAAGTAATGAGGGGAAAGGAGAAAAGTGAGGAAAAGTAATGAGAAGTGAGGAGCAAATAACTGGGAAGAGAAGGGAAGTAAGGAGGGAAGTAATGGTAAGAGAGGAGAAATTTAAGAGAAAAATAAATGGGAGTGAGAAGGTAAATAATAAAAAAAGAGGAGTATAGTGATGATGATAGAAGTGAGGATAGAAGTGAATGAAGGAGAGAAGAAGATGAGGGAAGTAATGGAAGAAGGAATGGAAGTAAGTAAGAAAGTAATGGAGGGAAAAGATACCAGTGAGGAGCAAAGAAGTTGAAGAGAGGATGGAAGCAATGGGAGAGGAGAAGAAAATGGCATGCTAATATGGGAGCATGAGGCACAAAGTGACTATAATGAGATGCAAACTGAAGAAAATGACATTTTCTCTTGTCCTCAAACATCTTTCCCTTCTCTTTTGCCTAATTTTTGGTCTTGTCATCTTGTTTTTATCCATTGACGTCTCATTTTCTTCTCTTTGCACATTTCTATATATTTGCACCTCTTTTCCCCAAATTGCACCTCCTTCTAATATATTTTCTTCTAGTTTTTTTTTCTTTTATGCCTCATTTTTAGTTGTTCCACTTTTGTAACCTTTGATGTTGTAATTTGTCCATTTCTGTCTGATTTTCTTTTGTTTTGCCTATTTTTTATATGTGCCTCAGTTTCCATTCTTGAAACCTTATTATTTCTTATTTGGGCATATCTTTTCACTCTTCCATCAAATCAACTAATATATTACACCCTACTCAATTCACCCTCCTTATTGGTGTATTGACTTCTCTTCAAATATCATTTGTTCAAAAGGTGGGTATTGGACTACAGTGATGTTTTGGTCAGGTTGTTTTAGATACCAATTTCTAGCTTATCTAAAAAATGTATTTCTTCTCTTTTTCTAAATAGTACTGAACACTCATGTTGTCTAGCTTTTTTCCCACTCTTCATTACTGATTTATGTCCATTAATGCCTCATTTTCTTCTCTTTCCATTTTTTAAAATTTGCACCTCTTTTTCCCCACTTTTGTGCCTCATTTCTCTCTTTGCCCCTTGTGTATTTTTGTTCTCTTTTATGTCTATTTCATTGTTAATCATCACCAATTTTTTACCATTGGAGTCTTATTTTTTCACATTGATGCCTCCTTCCCTTTTCTTTATGCCTCACATTCCACACTTAGACTCGTATTTATTTGTTATTCATCCCTTTATTTCCACTCTGAACACTTTTTTTATTTGTTATTAGTATCTTTTCCATAGTTGTCACCTTGTGCTTGCATAGTGGCACCTCATTTTCTATTATTTATACCTTATCTTATAGTATTGACACCTCAATATTTTATTTTGTACTTACTTTCATGTTTCTTGTGCCTTTTTTCCTTCGACCTCTTATACCTTTTATATCTGTACAATCTGACACTAATATCCTCCTAACTTCCCTCATCGCTGCCTTACTTCCCTTCTCACCACACAATTTATCTCACCACTTCCTTCCTTTCCAACAATTGCTTCCTCTATCCCCCATTACTTCTCTTCTCTCCCTTATTACTTTCCTCAACTCCTCCAATTATTTCCCTCCTCTTCCCTCATTACTTCCCCCCCTTCACCATTAGTTATCTCTTTTCTTCAATACTTCCTTCCTCTCCCCTCACTAATTTTCTCCTCTTGACATTATTTCTCTCCTCTCTCATATTGCTTTCCTCATCACTTCCTTCCTCTACCCTTTTTTTTACATACTCACTCCCCCCTTTCATTTCTTTGTCACCTAAAAAATGAGGTATAAAAGTAATGAATAGAACACGTGGGTGGGAGGGAGAGATCAAATAGGTGGTAGAGAGCAACAAAAAGAAGGTCAGCTAGCTTTGAAGTAGTTTCCTCCTAGAGAAAAACTGCATGTAACCTCCTTATACTTGTTGGGGACATTCTAATGATTTTCAAGCTAAAAATTCAACCCAATTTAACATCTAGAGTTTAAGAATTCAACATATTTGAAAACAAATGTCTCTCTTTCTTTTTTGTCTATCCAAACATGCCCTTATCAAAGATAGATTAAATCTCCCTCACCCCATCCTAGTTAAGGTGAGGACTCAGACCTAAATTTATGCTCCACTAAGTACAAAATAAACTAAAATCTGAGATGTTGGCATTCAGATGGATAGATGTATACGTTTATTGATATTTTAATTCTCATATTTTAATATTGTATGATATCCATTTGAGTTTTGTCAAGGAATAAGTCTCAAAGATCATTTTCAATAGATATTTAATAATTAATTCTTAAAAATTTGCTTTAAGTGCTATCAATAAAAGATGGAATGGATAAACAACTTTGCTAAAAGTATTCAATCTATCTCTTCCTAGAAGTACATAATATTTAAGAAATTGGTTCATTTCTCTTACCTTCCTATATTTATGATTCATTGTGGTTATGTTTGGTGCATACAATGTGTTAAATACATAGATAATTTTGAGGTGAATAGGTGATCGATGGTAAGGAAAGGGTGGGGGGAGAAAAAATGGCCTTTTAACAATGTGTATGGTAAGTTGGAAGGGTCAAGGAAAGGTAGAAACAAATAGTTTCTATAACGAACTCACTTTTTAGCATTCCCCACTTAAAGAAAAGGCCCAAAAAGGTGGGATCCATTACCTAAACTTCCCAAGGATCCATATTTAGGAAATAACAAATAATAGTAAATAATTTCCATTAATACGAATATTGTTTATAAGATTCTCTTCTAAGGAGTTACATAAATTTCTATCGTTAGAATTGTACATATGAGAAGAAGTATCTATCTAATCCTCCTTTACTTTGTTTTAATGCCTTCAAGATTCATCTATTTCATCATATCTTGACATCTTCATATATTTCATTTACCAAAAATAGTGTGAAACAAACCACGAATCAACATATCATAATAAATTGTGTATGTGGGGTGCATGCAAAAGTGTGCAAGTATTCAACAACTTATAATCAATCAATTACTTGCAAATAAGCACTCAGATTTTCTTTGCATATTCTTGCCTATACTTGATGTGCTATCTTGGGTGTGACCATTTTCCCTCCAAGGTTCGTGAGCATCACCCCTCGATACATGTCGTCCTAGGGTTTAGAATATGACACCTTTATTTTTGTGATACTCATAATATCATTATAATTGAACAAAATGTAAACAAAGAACTAGAACAATCTTTGAGAAACACTCAGAAAATCTCCGTAGTCAATATTGCGATTAGTCATAATTGTAACCATGTACCTTTTGTAGAACTATGTAGATCTTGCAGTCATACTTTAAGCATATTATCAATCAAGCAAGAAAATCAAACAAATCATCATTTAATTTGGATGTATGTAAATCCTAAGGTTTCATCATCACATTATTCAAATATAACCCTACTTGGTTCCCAGTGAGGGATTTACGGTCATCTTTAGGTTATCATTAGATGTATGCTTCAAAACCATAATACCCATGATCATTAAATTTACGTATTCAAGAACCATAATTCATATTAAGTGTATCCATGATTATCAAATCTACCATTTTATTGTATTATGAACACTAAATTTAATTATGATCCTTAATGACATAGCAAGTTATGGTATTTAAACTCTAGTTCTTCATATGCATGATTATTCCCATTAGAAATCCTAAGTATCATCAAAATGATTATGATCATGTTGGATTATCATTATATTCAACACTATTAGATTATAACATGATTTGAGAGCATTAATGTATTTGACAGGTTTATACACCAATCTAGGGTTTCCATTTACTAATCACCAATTAAACAAGTATTAACCCTACTTTTAGAATTGGGATTAGAATTAGGTGTGAACTATAGTTTATCCAGTTTCCACTCATTTATCTAATCAGTTTGGTATATATATTTGATATATTCCAAATTACCAATTATTTACTATAATTAAAACAATATTAACACTAACATACAAATCTACCTCTGACAGTCAACAATTGGCCTTATTTCTAAGTGTTTTTGGGATGGCTAGAGGTTTTGGAAATGACCATAGTCCCCTTATAGTTTACACATTTAGTCTGGGGGCTTCCAGGTCATTTGACCCCAAGTGACCCCCTAACCCCCGACAGAAATTGACTTCAACCCTATGAGCAATTTCCGCATTAGCCCCCCTCCCCCTGTTCCCAAGCCAAAAGACTGGAGGGAGTAGGGGAAACCTTGCTATCCCTTGATACTCCTGGCCAGGCCATGGTTACGGTTAGTAGTGGTCACAAATTTAGGGTTTAAGTCTACTCCTATGGTTGTGAAATGGAGAAACCAAATAGCAGATCAAAATGACATGCACCTAAGATATGAAGATCATACATCCACATCATTATCTGTGGTGGCACACAGGTTAGCCTCAACTCTCCTCCTATGGCTCCTTATGCGGTGAGCAAGACGGTAGGAGGAGAAGCTCTACCATCTTTATTTCCTTCTTGTATTTCGTACATGCCCATCGTCACTTCCTCACGGAGCTAGGAGGGATGGGATGGCAATGATCCTCCCTAGTGATTCACCAGGGTCTACGGTGCCTAGGGACTCCATCCTCCTAGAGGTGAGGCTCTTGGGGTCTCCTTTATAGAATTTACAGGGAGGTTTAGGGTTATGAGGAAGATGGTGGAGAGGGAGGAAGATGATACAAAGAGAAGGGGATGTGTATCTCTTGAGAAGGGTAGTCACCCATATATATATTCCTGGTCTTCATAGGGATCTCACATCATCCGTAGTCATTTACTTTCTAATATCAATTACTTTCCTACTTAATTTCCCCCTCAAAATTATATGGCGTATCTATAACATTTTTCTTTTTATTTTCCCCTATTAATCTCTCTCACATAGTTATGGCAAAGCACTTATGGAAAAGTATGTACGGTTGTCAAAAGGAGGGCATTCAATAGATTCCCAATATAGAGACACATAAGTCCTGAATTTATTACCAATGTTTACACCAAAAATCCATAAAGAAAAGCATACAATTATATTACACTTTTTGGATAACTTGATCCTTAAGTTAATGTAGAAATCTTTATGACATCTGATCTAGATCATTCTTTATCTCCTCTTTGATATATTCCTTAAATCAATTTTCCAATTTCTTAGAAACTCACTAATGAATTTTCATATATATTTCTAGTAAGTGGGAATTTATTGGATGTCATGATTGTAAAAAACTTTCTCTTTTAAATATTTCATTAAAACAATGACCATTATTTTGTGAAACATCCTTTTACTCCCTATGTAACATCCCAGGATTTGAGGCCTCGGATAAAACACTCTTAAAAGGAATGATTGGACTACCCATATCACCAAGGTGCACCTCCTTTTCCGGGAGCCCATCACTAAAGAACTCCATAGTTAAGCGTGCTCAACTTGGAGTTGTACTAGGATGGGTGACCAGTCGGTAAGTTGACCCCGACTTGCGCATGAGTGTGGATAAAGCGCGCAGTTAAGGCTAGCGGTGGTCTTTGGGGCCAGTCCTCATTCCTGAAACTCTACTTGAGCCGTGGGCAGTGGGCCTGGTCATTACAAATGGTATCAGAGCCAATTCCCCTCCAGTAGGTGGGGCTCACATGGACATGGCATGCCAGTCTTGAGTCGTGCGGTCCAGGCATGTAGGAAATGGCTGTCTATGGTTGACGTAGCCACCCTTGCACTGGTATTCCATGATCGGGAGTTGGGTGTACATGGGCCATTGTGGGTCTGCACTGAAATGGGGAAGAGATTATGAGGCCTTATAGTTGAGCCTTGATGAGGACGTCAAGAGTCTAAGTGGGGGAGATTGTAACATCCCAGGATTTGAGGCCTCAGATAAAACACTCTTAAAAGGAATGATTGGACTACCCATATCACCAAGGTGCACCTCCTTTTCTGGGAGCCCATCACTAAAGAACTCCATAGTTAAGCGTGCTCACCTTGGAGTAGTACTAGGATGGGTGACCAGTCGGGAAGTTGACCCCGACTTGCGCATGAGTGTGGATAAAGCGCGCAATTAAGGCTAGTGGTGGTCTGTGGGGCCAGTCGTCATTTCTAAAACTCTACTTGAGACGTGGGCAGTGGGCCCGGTCGTTACACCCTATTTCTTGAATTTTATTCTTTTCATTATTATTTTCAAGTATACAAAAAGTCATATTTAAATAATACCACTGGATGGATTGAAACTTATGTTGCCAAACTGAATTAGACAATTACTCCATTAATTATCTAAAATACCATAATTCTTATTTTTTTGGAGCCTTGCTCATTATCTCATACCTCTATTATTCAACATTGCTATTTATTTATGCAGAAAATCTCTTATTTCTTTATCTTGTTCCCTAAGGACCTATTTTCAAAGAAAATAATATCATGGGTCTCAGTTAGGACATGGGTTGAGCCCATACCTCAAAGTGAAAACATTATTAATTCTTATCAATAATACAGTTTGGAAATTTACTTATCAATTCATGATTTATAATTATATAATTTGATTTCACTAAAATGTAGGATATTACAATTATTTTATAGAAAAAGTTGATATATGTAAAAAAATATGTGTTCCTTCCCCTATTACCCATTCCAGTTAATTAGAAAGAGAAGTAAGAAAAATGCACATAGATTATTCCCTTTGTTCTTCTCCCATCCCTTTCCTTTCCAACATCTTATCCAACCAAAGACACTAACTTTTTTCCTTTCCTTCCCACTTTGTTGGAAACCTATTTTGACCATCCAATAACAAATCCCAATGAGAACAACTCTCTGACTAATGATGAATTATTATTTTATTTTTCACATTTCCCATATATTTGCACCTATTTAATCCATCCATTAAGACGTTTCCTTCATGTTTGGATCTTTGCGGATAAATGATAAATGTTGTTCATGCTCTAGATTTTAGTGAGACTGAAAACATAATTGAGATATCTACAACCTATTTTAATAAAAGTTCTAATTTAGTTCACCTTGAAAACAACATCCAATTTCAATTCTATTTGGAAATCAATCATATTCAATTATAAATTCAATTTGGAAATCAATTACATTTAATGTCATATTCTATATGGAAATCAATTACAATGAAATATCCTTTTAGAAATTGTTGTCATTATCCATAAGGTAGAATTTTTTAATTCATAACCTAGTTTAAAAATTATGTTCACTTGAATTCCTTGACCTGTATTCTCTAAAAATATGATCAAAGGAGGGAAAAATAAATACATGGCTCAAGATTCACTTCTCTCTTTCCTCTTTCTTTTCCAATTAAATTTCCACTCAAAATATAATCTCACATGATTTTTTTTTAAATGCAGGATTAATTGAAATCCTCCAGATCAAGAAACATAGATCTAAAAACATATTTATCACCTATGGACTTCCTACAGCGTATTCACTATATCCTTCAAGAGTGATATGTGGTGGAATCTGGTGTTCTATGACTGGAACCTCCCTGTGGATAGAGGAAATATGTGGGCCTGGGGGAGTCTGGTTCCTTATTCACTTATAAGTCAATTATAGAAAATTTATAGGAACAAAAAAAATTTCTCTTAACCCCCAACACTCTGATACACCTATATACACCCCCATATACTACACAAAATACAACCACTTTTAACTCTCTAGAATCTAGAGGTAGAACTACCATTCTCTGAATATGGCCGCTTATACACTATAGAATCTAGAGATAGAACTACCATTCTCTTTCATACTATCACCCTATTCCTTTTTGTCATATCCTTCCTCTACCAAAGAATATCTACCATGCTATGAGGATCCCTAATTGTAAGGAGTCACAACGAGACGCTATGTCTAGTAAATTTCTATTATTTTCTATCTAACTATAAAATCAAGATGATTATCTAACATGCTTAATGTTACAACCCCAAATTTTGGATTCATTGGTGAGAAATGTAATTTCTCATATTAAAAATATTGGGACAAATAATGATATAATTTGTTTTGGAATAAATGAATTTCATTTACAATAGCCTTGATGGTTGTTTTGTGGGCTTTTTGGGCTATTGGGCCCAATAAGGGAAAAGACAAAAGAAATTTGACTATTATCGAGTAAATAAGAAAATAGAGAAAAGGAAAAGTGTGGAAACCTCTAGAAGGAAAATCCAAAGAGGGATTTCGTGCCTCTTGGGTTCCTTGGGTTCTAAGGAGTCCAAAGTTGCATAGAGAATGCAATAAGAAAAGAAAAGATCAATTAAGTATTTCTTTATTAAGAAAGAAATTGAAAATAATGATAAAATGTGGGAAATAAGTGAAAAGAGGTATAATGGAGTTATCCTTGGTGGATTTTCGTATCCTAAGGATTCCTAATGATAAAAGGAATACCAATGAGGAAAATAAAGAGAAATCCTCAAAAAGAAATATTTTAATGAGAAATACACATGATAATGAAGAATAATGCATTTAGATGCATCTAGAAGAATAATGAGTATCTAATAAAAAGGATTTCGAAATAATAGAGTTTCTTGGGATCCCAGGAGTCCCAATGAAGAGGAAGGAAAGAGAAAATACCAAAATTGCAAAATAAAAGGATAATGGGAATACATAATTTAGGAATTATGTGGTTTTGTTAAGAAGAAATATTTCCTTCATAAGGAAAATATAATTTTAAGGCCAATGAATTAAAAGACAAGATTAAAGAGGATAAGGGAGAGGAATTTCAAATTTATAAATATCCATGCAACAAGGAATATCAAGGAAAAAGGAGATAATGAAGAGAGAGAGAGAGATATGGTTGCTTCACAACCAAGGAAAGTGTGTTTCCTGTAGAGTTTGGGACTTGAGTCCTCATGAGGCACGCCTTAGGGCTTCATACTCCACCCTATATAAAGGAGTAAAGCCCTAGTTCAAGCCTGAGAGAGAGAGAGAGAGATCCCACACTCTTCTTTTTGTTCCTTATGTATAAACCCTAACCGAAAGCTTTAGCGCTAACCCTGGGACAACGAGGAATCATTGAGCAATCACGATGGAGGAGCGGTGTCTCACGTCGTCAGAGGGAACCCCAACCATCATCCCCGTGCTCCAACCTATACGCAATGGTTGCAGCACAGCTGCAGTGCCAGCCCTGAGTTGCAGGCCACCCCGCCTGAGCCGACCACCCTGGCCGCTAACGAAAGACGCCTCTGGGTGCGCGAGGGCTTGGTGGAGGTAGGGAGAGCATCGCCGGAGGTCGGTGGGGTGCAGAGAAGGAAGGCGAGGCGGCATAATTCGCTGCTAGGGCGACAGTAATCGACAGTCGCGAGGTTGAGAAGGAAGGGAGGCGTTGGACCTTTCTGCCCTCCACGTGCTAGAGAACAATCGACTTAACCAAGGGTAGTATGGTCTTTCCGTTATGTTTCCAAAGAAAGCAGCCACATTGCATGAGATCAGCCACGTGGCGCTCTCCGATTGGTCCGGGTAAGTCAAATCTTACAAAAATCATAACTAATTAATGGTAGCTTGGATTGATAAGTATAATATATCAATTTTGCTCAGAAAAACGAGTGGAATCCAAAAAAATATATATCTTTAAAAGCTAATTCCTCCAGCAATTCGAAAAGTAATGGAAGATATCAACTTTAATGTGTTAATGTTTAAAGAACCCTATTTTGAGATGAATAATATATTTATAAGGGTTTAATGGATGATTAGAGTTAGTATTAACCTGTTAATGATGAAAGGGCACATTAGGAACAAAAAGGATGAATTTCCATGTAATTGGTTTAATTTCAAGTTTAATGTGCATGAATAATACTTTAATGGGCCTTGAAACCCTAATGTTGACTAATTTGACTCTTAATGGCTTTAATTGACTAATTTCATGATTAAAGTTAGAATATGCTGAATCTAAGCTATTTCGATCATTAAAGTCCCTAATTTGTGGATAAGTAACCTTAATATAGAAATTAGGGTTTTCGATTGAATCAAGGTAGAATTAATAATAAATAGAGTTTATATGGGAATTAGACCGTAATGAATTATGAGTTGTTAATCCGAAAGAAACTAAAGGTGATAATTGACTTAAATGACCTTGAAATAACTTAAAATGATAAAGAAGGTAGTTTTGGTATAAAAGAGAAATAATTGACTTTAATTGGGCTTATGATGTTGAAATTAGGGTTTATGAACTAAGAGAGCATTTAATATGATAAAAGCATTATGGAGGCAAAAACCCTAATAAAACCCTAATGTGGTCTAGAAAGCCTAAGGTGGAATCCAAGTCTAGATTTAGAATGTTTTGGATAAACTATAACTCTTGGATCCCATGCATTAATTTCAGGATATTGTTGATTGCTTGTTGCTTGTTCTTTATCCTTATTGCTTGGACAATCAAGTTGCTCTAGATTAGGTATGTGGTTAATTATGAGTAACAGCCTTAGTTTCCCGAGGATTTTCCGTATGGTTAGTCACATTGAATGCAAATTATCAGTTTGGATATTCATACTTGCAAACTATAAAGTCACTATGATTATCACATTAATAATAGAAGTATGGATTCTCTCACTTACATGCCACCCTGATGGATGATTGATAACACCAATTTTTGTGATGTTTTAGACTATTTTTCTGTTACCAAAACTGCCCTTTTTACCTATTTTCCTCTCTTTTATATGTACTTTTGCAATAATTGGCCAAACGACACTCTTAATCCAATACTTCCAACTGTTGCAGAGTTTTCCTCCAATTTTGACCCAATAAGGCCACCCCGGCCCACAAATAAGTTCCACCTGCATCGACCTTCCAGATGGCCGATACGAGCACTGCCCGACAGGGTGACGCGACACAACGACTCGCGACACAGGGATGTCGCACTAGATGAAACTGGCGGACGACACGTCTTTTACCTGACAGGGAGCCGAAGCTTGCCACGACAACTAAAGCTTGTCGCGCGACACAGGTCACCCACCGGCAGACGCCTCCCGTCACGTGACCGACAACCGACACCCTTGTGCCGGGCGATACCAATATCGACCATCCACATACCGCAAAGACAAGGGGGACACGTGGCGCCTCGAGCACCATTACTTTCCCCAACCGCTTCCTGTACATAGCAGCTACAGGGAGCCAAAAAGACAGGTCAGAACCCTGTGTAATTTACCCAAGGAAAGCTGCAAGGAGCGAGTATATCGTGCTCCAGTGCTGTGCCGGGCGATCCTAGGTGAGCTTTTCTCCATCCCAAGAGGGAGGTGAACGGTTCACTTAGGGTTGTCCCGGGCGACACTACAAGTCGATATCGGCTGACATGGATCTCTGCCTTAAGTGACCGATACTAGATGGGTCACTCTAGCCCGGCACGATACCAAACCTGATACGCTTCACCCGTCATGGCGTGTTGCCCGAGAGGGTGCCGCCCGACATGAGCGTATCGGGCCAGGGTCCTTGTTCGATAGAATCGCCCATCACGGTGTGTCACCTGAGAGGGTGTGCCACCCGACACAGTTGTATCGGGCTAGGCTCCTGACCGGTATCAGGTTGGAGGGTCCACTGTAGTCTATCGTCCTTCTATATCAAGAAGGCGATATCTATCTTTACTTCTGTTTTTTAATTCTTTAAATTCCTTCATTGTAATCAAACCTTTATATGTTAATAGAAATAGAAGAGTTTAATTATCTGCTGCTCTGTGTTTGGTACACTTGTTGGATGATTGCTATGTTTGATATCTGAACTCTAGCTTGCACGTTGGATCGTGTTTCGATTAGCTACTGAATCGTGTTTTCACGTCACAACAACCTTGAGAGAGGTGTTGTGGCTCTAGTGTTTGGTTCGATTCTGGAGTACGAGAGTGCCTGGAATCGGGGCTATTGTAGTAACCTCTCCACTCTAACCTAAGTCCAACAACCTTGAGAGTGGTGTTGATACTTGGTTAGAGGTACCCGCTCTGAGAGGAGGGGTACAGGAGGTTCCTACTTCTGCTTGTTTTACCGAAGTTTTCTCCTTCGTACCTTGCTTTAGCTTTAGTATTATCTCTCTGTTTCTGTTGCATCAAAACCCCTAAAAACTGCTAAATGCCTAAAATCTAAGTTTTCCTTGTAACTCCAGTTGGAGATAGGGTTTTCTTTTGTTTTATCGTTCTGGTTCTGTTGCTCCCTTTTGGGTGTTTTATCATATCTTTACCCCTGCCGAAGTGTAGCGTGTCGATTCTGGGTTCTCAACACTACCACCCTTGTCCCTGCGTTCGACCCCGTATATCTACTTCGACCCCATGATCAAAGTTGCGGGGGCCTAGAAGGATTTGGGTTATAAATGTAAAAGCTCGACTACCTCGAATCTGCCTCCATTTTTGGACGCGCGATTTAGGCCGGTCAACTTTTTGGCGCTGTTGTCGGGGACAATGCGAAACGGCATTGTTGACGAATCCGTATCCACTAACTACACTCCCGTGCCTCAAGCTTAGAAATGAGCTTGACATCACTCTTTTCTTTTCTTTTCTTTTGTTGTTATTTTCTTGACAGCACTATTGAAAAATTTTCTGATTATTCTGACTTAAATTCTTCATTCTTTAGTCTCTTGTCTCAAATTCTTTATTCTTTTGTTCTTTCCTATCATGTGTACATATATATGTTCATATCCAAGTTTTTAAAAATTTTGTTTATATCATTCTCATACATATGTACAAAGTCTCTATATTAGTAAAAACATGATGCAACTTCTTGCCAAGTTTGTTTTCTTTATGCTTAATGAGATGCAAGTTTTGTTATATCTTTCTGATAATGCTGCTTCAAACAAACAAGGAGATTACGCTTTTCCGCGCTAAAAATTTCGAAAAAAATAATAATCTCGCAAACAGCTAAGAGACGAGTATGGAGAAGGAAAAAGCTGCCCAAACAGCAAAAATCTCCTTGTTTCCCCTTACCCAACAAAAATCCCAAAAAGAGAAAGTAGCCTTATGAGAGTGAATAAAAGCATGAGAGTTGTGCCGATAAAAGAAAAGAAAAGAAAAAAATATATATACACACTTGTTTTCCAAAAGTACCCATCTTTAGGCATGGTAGATCCGGGGCAGTGGTACGTAGGATGTGAAATCACTGCTCTAAAGCCAACTGGCTTGGACTGCAGGGACCACTTGCACGTTAACGGACCCTTACTTGGATGGACTGATGGGAGACAAGAAAAACCCCAAAAAGCCTTATCCAACCATTTACACAACTTTTTTCCCCGAAAATAAAGTTGTTTGGTGCGTAAGCTAACTTCGGAATCATGCACCAAAGTCTCGCTGAAGCTGTAGAGAAAAATTTTACTAAAATAATAAGGCAGGAAACGCAAGATCTTTTGTTTGTAGTGGGGTAGCATTATCTCTAAAGGCATTACTATACTTGTCTTACCTCTTGGCCTGAAAGCTATGACCGTGCAAGAAGAAGCATCACAAAATAAAGTTTAAATATTGATTGAGGACAATCAAAAAGCTAAGTTTGGGGGAGTTGATAACAACAATTTTTGTGATGTTTTAGACTGTTTTTCTGTTACCAAAACTGCCCTTTTTAGCTATTTTCCTCTCTATTATATGTACTTTTGCAATAATTGGCCAAATGACGCTCTTAATCCAATACTTCCAACTGTTGCAAAGTTTTCCTCCAATTTTGACCCAATAAGGCCACCCCGGCCCACAAATAAGTTCCACCTGCATCGGCCTTCCAGATGGACGATACAAGCAATGCCCGATAGGGTGACGCGACACAACGACGCGCGACACAGGGATGCTATGCTAGACGAAACTGGCGGACGACACGTCTTTTACCCGACAGGGAGCCGAAGCTCGCCACGACAACTAAAGCTTGTCACGCGACACAGGCCACCCACCGACAGGCGCCGCCCGTCACGTGACCAACAGTCGACACCCTTGTGTCGGGCGATACCAATATCGTCCATCCACATACCGCAAAGACAAGGGGGACACGTGGCTCCTCGAGCACCATAACTTTCCCCAACCGCTGCCTATAAATAGCAGCTACAGGGAGCCGAAAAGACAGGTCGGAACCCTGTGCAAGTTACCCAAGGAAAGCTGCAACGAGCAAGTATATCTTGCTCCAGTGCTGTGCCGGGCGATCCTAGGTGAGATTTTCTCCATCCCGAGAGGGAGGTGAATGGTTCACTTAGGGTCATCCCGGGCGGCACTACAAGCCGATATCGGCCAAAATGGATCTCTGCCTTAAGTGACCAATACTAGATGGGTCACTCTAGCCCGGCACGATACCGAACCTGATATGCTTCGCCCGTCATGGCGTGTCACCCGAGAGGGTGCCGCCCGACATGAGCGTAACGGGCCAGGGTCCTCATTCGATACAATCGCCCGTCACGGTGTGTCGCCCGAGAGCGTGTGCCGCCCGACACAGTTGTATCGGGCTAGGCTCCTGATCGGTATTGGGCTGGAGGGTCCACTGTAGTCTATCGTCCTTCTATATCAAGAAGGCGATATCTATCTTTACTTCTGTTATTTAATTCTTTAAATTCCTGCATTGTAATCAAACCTTTATATGTTAATAGAAATAGAAGAGTTTAATTATCTGCTGCGCTGTGTTTGGTACACTTGTTGGATGATTTCTATGTTTGATATCTGAACTCTAGCTTGCACGTTGGATCGCGTTTCGATTAGCTACCGAATCGTGTTTTCCCGTCACAACAACCTTGAGAGAGGTGTTGTGGCTCTAGTGTTTGGTCCGATTCTGGAGTACGAGAGTGCCTCGAATCAGGGCTGTTGTAGTAACCTCTCCACTCTAACCTAAGTCCAGCAACCTCGAGAGTGGTGTTGATACTTGGTTAGAGGTACCCGCTCTGAGAGGAGGGGTATAGGATGTTCCTGCTTCCGCTTGTTTTACCAAATTTTTCTCCTTCGTACCTTTCTTTAACTTTAGTATTATCTCACTATTTCTGTTGCATCAAAACCCCTAAAAACTGCTAAATGCCTAAAATCTAAGTTTTCCTTGTAACTCCAGTTGGAGATAGGGTTTTCTTTTATTTTATCTTTCTAGTTTTGTTGCTCCCTTTTGGGATTTTTATCATATCTTTACCCCTGTCGGAGTGTAGTGTATCGATTCTGGGTTCTCAACACTACCACCCTTGTCCCTGTGTTCGACCCCGTATATCTACTTCGACCCCGTGATCAAAGTTGTGGGGGCCTAGAAGGATTCAGGTTATAAATGTAAAAGCTTGTATACCTCGAATCCGCCTCCATTTCTGGACGCGTCATTTAGGCCGGTCAATGATACCAAAGGTCAGGCTCAGATGGGAAGACCAATGGACACCTTGAGTGGTGACCCCAGGCACCAAGCTCGAGAATGAGAAGGTGGCCTATAATATTGCATGACTAGTGGGCATAATGAGTGGTGACCCCCAGGCACCAAGCTCGGGATTGAGAAGGTGGCCTTAAGTCATTGGCAAAGGAAACCCTAAGGTGGGTATGCCAGGGTTAGGGCAAAAGCGGTGAAGGATGTCATACTGAAAAATGTAAAGTGACTTGTTAAATAATTTGATTGTGATTATTAAATTCTTAGCCATATTTGAAAAATTTTGGTTGTTCCCACATACTAGTATATTTCGATATACTTACTGATGGTTTGTTTGTCGGCATTTTAGGAACAACAATTGAAAGAACAAACAGTAAAGTGACACATTGAGGAAATAAGAAATAAAGTGCAAGGAGGATTAGCTAGAATAATTCAAGCTCTGGATAGATATATTTCCAAAGTTTTCAAAGGTAAGTAAAGTTTTAATTTTATACCAAATTCCAGTTAGTTAGTAGAATTTCATAATTACTATTGATTATTTGTCAAACCTTTGATCCTGTTAATTGAATAACGGCTCTGACCTTCAGGTCTCCCTTAATTGGGGGTTACCGGGAGGCGGGGTCGTTACAATTGGTATCAGAGCATATGTTCCTCAATTAATCTTTAAATACTTATTAAATTTTACAAATTCGGTAGAACACAAGGGAGTTATTAGAGGATTATCCGAAAGACTGAGGTGTCTAGAAAAGGATCACGTCCGGGGGCTGGCAAAATTTTCCTTCGCACCGCTAGTCAGAATACGAGGACTCCCAAATTGTGTGACTGCATGGCCGATGTCTTAGGATATGACTCGAAATAAGATACCTTTAGAACTCTCTCATCTTGTTCATCCTTTCTCAACTCAAATTCTGTTAAGGACCTTAAGGATTAGGGTTTTCTCTCTTCTCCTCACCCTCTTGAGGTATGGGTAAGGTTAATAAAGTCTAGGGAATCCTCCACCATATTAATGAAAAGCATGTAAATAAGATGTCATGGACATAAGCTTAATATATTAAAGCGTAAACTAAAGAATGGATACATGCTTAGATCGTATGACATGAGTTTTCATTTCCCTCAGGAGAGACCTGAGGATAGACCTCCTTATGAGAGTAGTCTTGGAGGTAGAGACCTCCATTAAAAGTAGAGACCTGGAACCACCTCTGAGGATGATGTTAACCCTAACCCTAAGTGGAGGTTAGAGAGAGATGACATGATGTCTTGGTTGACTGGGTGGACATGCCTTTGGAATGCCATATGAGCCATGAGAGGTGGGATGATCTTGCACCTTTGGCAACCCAACCCTAGGAAGGGTCGTGCATGTTTGAGCAAAGAATAGCTCCTTCATGGATGAGGTTAGAGAAGAACCTATAGAAACCTTATGGGTTGTTGCAAGTAGGATGTAGCTTGCACCCAGAGTACATCGGTAGTACAAGCAATAAGTTAAAAATGAGGCCAGAAGGATAGGATAGATGACTTATGAGATAAGCATAGGGGGCTATGGATAATCATGAGAAAACATAAGTCTGAGCATAGGCTTCACCCGCATAGAGGTATGCCTGTGAGCTTGATCCTTCATGGAGAAAGAACCTCTAGTAGTATGGCTGGATGTGGAGTTATCTCTAGAGAGAGAAAGCAGGACCTCAGCAAGGAGGTTGGAAGCCTAACACCCCGAAATCTGAGGTACAGTGGGGAGTTGAGGATGATGCGACCTAAGTGAATGATAGTGGTTGCCTTATGCTTGACCCCTGGAGGTTGATAATATCTTGGTTGCCTTTAGAGAAACCAATCCCTAGAGAGAGGATGATGCTTCTGGTACCTATGTACCTATGGTATAAGTGATTACTTGCTGAGATAAGATAAAGAGTGCCTTAGACCCTGAGGAGGTTTAAGTAACCAGTTGTGAGGCTTTATGCCTAGTTGGTTGTCCTTGAGGAGGACTCAACTCTGAGGTGTTTCTCATATAAAAGGATCATGGGAGTACATGGCATACCTTGGACATGCTTGATTCGTGGTTAAGAGATTGAGCATGTTGTTGGATACCCAAAGGAGAACCTAGGGTTCCTAGGCCTAAGAGGGGAAGTAGTATATCTGATGCTCATAATGAGATTTGAGTCTTTATAGTTTCGAGCATGGTACTCCTCACAAGTAGAGGTAAAGGAAACCCCTTAAGTTAAAGGTATGTTTGATGAACCCCTCACAACTAAGTTGGTCTAATGTTGAGGATGAGAACAAGTGTGACCTAGCATGGTTTTGTAGGCGTCTGGTTATGCCTTAGTAGCTTGCTACGACTAAGCATGATCATGTGGATGCAGACCCTAAACATATGGACAATTGTGGCCTTGTTGTCAAGAGTTGTAGTTTCCTCCCATCCTGGGAGAGGGACCCTTTGGTTAGGTGTTTACCATTTTTGTGGGTTTGAGGAAACCTAAGGAGGTTTCATAGGATCTTGAGAAGCCAAGTGAAGAGTACATGGCATGAGAATGAACCTGTAGACCCATAGTTGACCATCTCTAAGTGCATGTGGATGTGTTACCATGGGGGTAACTAGTATCGGGCCTGACCAAGGTAGGCAGGTCGCCATGACCCTTATGAAAGGATGAAAGTCAGCCCATGAATGCAAGAAGAGAGATGATGAATGTTTGGGTAAGGTTCTATGTTGGACATGTACAATATTTGAATCCTAAGTCTATCCTAGGGTCAGGTAGGAATAAGACCGATGGAAGAAGGAGTTGCCTAATTCCCTAGTTGCACATGACCATAGGGTCGGGAGGTAACAACTATCATTGTCTGAGGACCATGGGTTAGGAGATTGATCACCTTCATGGACTCATGGGACCCAAAGGGAAGATGAGTAGGGAACTCTCTGGATGCATAAGGGAAAAGGGATGACCCCAAAAGTGTCGACACCCTATAGACGTAGAGGAGAGGACTAAGGATTGTGCTTGCACCAAGTAAGTTTGAGACCTGTTTTACATGGAAGTAATTTTGATAACATGATGTTTGTGATGTATAGACATAAGTTACACGTTCTAACTCAGATTTAAAGGTGTATTGGCAAAGTGGGATGTACCATCTCTACCCTTGGAACAGGAAGAACTCTGTATTTGGACTGCAGCCAAATGCTTATTTCCTCTTGTTATGGGAGGGAGAGATGGGACAGTACGCATGCCATACACCAAGGATAAAAGATGATGTGAGTTGGATCGTTGCTACAAGGTATGAGGACAGAGATGATAACATACCTTGGTGGAGTGAATGAGACATGGATGGTTTACAAACACTAAGAGAAAGTAGTGTAGTCAGCTTATGAGGATGTTTTATCAGGAGCTATGTGGAATTTACAAGTTAACCAAGGTTGAGTTTGATTACCATGAGGATGAGATCAGAGTTTCTTGATGAAGACAAACTTAGAGTTGGAGATGAGATGATAAGTATAATACATGGAGGTGTATGTCTTTGACATTACCTAACACCTATGGATAAGAAGGGGTAATGAATGCTCTGGTTGAGATATAGCTGCCTAGTTTAGCTGGAAGCTAGAAGAAGTTGAGGTCGTTAGGCTAACCTTAAGTTGAGAAAAAGAGATAAGTTTGGCTAACACTCAGATATAACGAGATCTGTTGAACAAGATTAGTGGTTGTTTAGATAGCCAGCCTAGTCCTTGATGTGGTAGAAGGATGGATACACTTCTTTGGATAGGAAGGTAATAAAACCCTGATGAGAATGGTTTAGGGCTTCTAAGGAATCGATCTTGAGGAATCATGACGTACAGGAGATCATGGTTTAAGATCACCAAATACCGTGATACTACAAAGATAGTAAGTGCTTGAGATGCTGAATATGAAATGGCATGTAACATGTGGCCATGCAAGTCAAGAGGTGAAGGACGGACACCAGTAACCCGATGCGTGGATATAAAGTATAAAGAGTTCTCGAGAGGGAACGGGAGTTCATGACTGTGGATGTTGTGAGTCTCCCCTATACCAAGGAAGGTCAAGATGCAATATGGGTTATGGTAGATCGCCTTACCGAGATGACTTGAGAAAGAAAGAGTACTATCACCGGACAGATCCGGTTGAACTTCTTATAAGAGAGAGATAGTTCAACTACACCATGATGCGAGTGCAATGTTTTTGAGAATAACCTAAAGGTTCACTCCCATGAGGTGGAAGAAGATACATGAAGAACTCGATGTTAGAACAGTTTAACACCCCATACTGATGGTTAGTATGATCCAGACTAGAGGGTATGATGAGAGCATGTGTGCTCATTCAGGGTGATATAAAGAGACAGTTCTTGTGATGTGATGTTAAGCCACCATAGCCTTATCGGGATGCAAGAAGTTTTATAGTGAGGTTGTGTCGGTCACCGCTTCATTGAGATGATGTTGGTGAAGGAGGCCTCGTGAAGGTCAGAAAAGAACCACAGTGTGTGCAGATGAAGTCGCTTTGATCGTGCAATGGCTGAGAGAGGGCCCACTGGTGACATGAGTCACGAGCTGATGCAAAGCAGACTGACATGCAGTTCACTGTGGGAGAATATGTGATGTGAAAATCTGACCCCTCTAAGCTACAGCTGAGAAAGCTGAGTCCCCGATATATGGGTCCATCCAGATGGATTGGTGGAGATCGTTGTGTTTAGCCTTGCCCTCAGGATAACATGATGTGTAATGTGTTCCATGGGTCCAATCTAGAGCACTGTATAAGGTACCCAAACCATGCGTGAGCCCTGAACCTATTCATCTTTTGAGAAGCTGAAATGTCTTGAGTCACCTATGAGGGTATGATATATGAAGGTAAGAAAGAACTCAGATGAAAGAATATGAGATGATGAAGGTTCTTGGGAAGAACCATGGAAAGGGTGAAGCCACATGGGAGCCCTGATGGACATAGGAAAGACTTATCCTGATTTGTTTGCTTGATGGAATTTTGAGGACAAAATTCTTATAAGAGGGGAAGTATGTTACAACCCCAACTTTTGGGTTCATTGGTGAGAAATGTAATTTCTCATATTAAAGATATTGGGACAAATAATGATATAATTTGTTTTGGAATAAATGAATTTCATTTACAATAGCCTTGATGGTTGTTTTGTGGGCTTTATCGGCTATTGGGTCCAATAAGGGAAAAGACAAAAGAAATTCCACTATTATCGAGTAAATAAGAAAATAGAGAAAAGGAAAAGTGTGGAAACCTCTAGAAGGCAAATCCAAAGAGGGACTTCGTGCCTCTTGGGTTCCTTGGGTTCCAAGGAGTCCAAAGTTGCATAGAGAATGCAATAAGAAAAGAAAAGATCAATTAAGTATTTCTTTATTAAGAAAGAAATTGAAAATATTGATAAAATGTGGGAAATAAGTGAAAAGAGGTATAATGGAGTTATCCTTGGTGGATTTTCGTATCCCAAGGATTCCTATTGATAAAAGGAATACCAATGAGGAAAATAAAGAGAAATCCTCAAAAAGAAATATTTTAATAAGAAATACACATGATAATGAAGAATAATGCATTTAGATGCATCTAGAAGAATAATGAGTATCTAATAAAAAGGATTTCGAAATAATAGAGTTTCTTGGGATCCAAAGAGTCCCAATGAAGAGGAAGGTAAGAGAAAATACCAAAATTGCAAAATAAAAGGATAATGGGAATACATAATTAAGGAATTATGTGGTTTTGTTAAGAAGAAATATTTCCTTCATAAGGAAAATATAATTTCGAGGCCAATGAATTAAAAGACAAGATTAAAGAGGATAAGGGAGAGGAATTTCGAATTCCTAAATATCCATGCAACAAGGAATATCAAGGAAAAAGGAAATAATGAAGAGAAAGAGAGATGGTTGCTTCACAACCAACGAAAGTGTGTTTCCTTTTGAGTTTGGGACTTGAGTCCTCATGAGGAACACCTTAGGGCTTCATACTCCACCCAATATAAAGGGGTAAAGCCCTAGTTCAAGCCTAAGAGAGAGAGAGATCCCACGTTCTTCTTTTTGTTCCTTACATATAAACCCTAATCGAATGCTTTAGCGCTAACCCTGGGACAGTGAGGAATCATTGAGCCATCACGATGGAGGAGTGGTGTCTCACGTCATTAGAGGTAACCCCGGCCATCATCCCTGTGCTCCAACCTATACGCAATGGCTGCAGCACAGCTATAGTGCCGGCCCTGAGTTGCAGGCCGCCCCGCCTGAGCCGACCACCCTGGCCGCGAATGAAGGACGCCTCTGGGTGCGCGAGGGCTTGGCAGAGGTAGGGAGAGCATCGCCGGAGGTCGACGGGGTGTAAAGAAGGAAGGAGAGGCGGCGTAATTCGCTGCTAGGGTGACAATAACCGACTGTCGCGAGGTTGAAGAAGGAAGGGAGGCATTGGACCTTTCTGCCCTCCGCGGGCTAGAGAAGAAATTGACTTTACCGAGGGTAGTATGGTCTTTCCGTTATGTTTCCAAAGAAAGCAGCCGCATTGCATGAGATCAGCCACGTGGCGGTCTCCGATTGGTCCGGGTAAGTGAAATCTTACAAAAATCATAACTAATTAATGGTAGCTTCGATTGATAAGTATAATGTATCAATATTGCTAAAAAAATGAGAGGAATCCAATAAAAATATTTTTAAAAGCTAACTCCTCCTGCAATTCAAAAAGTAATGGAAGATATCAAATTTAATGTGCTAATGTTTAAATAACCCTATTTTGATATGAATAATATATGTATAAGGGTTTAATGGATGATTAGAGTTAGTATTAACTTGTTAATGATGAAAGGGCACATTAGGAACAAAAAGGATGAATTTGCATGTAATTAGTTTAATTTCGAGTTTAATGTGCATTAATAATACTTTAATGGGCCTTGAAACCCTAATGTTGACTAATTTGACTCTTAATGGCTTTAATTGACTAATTTCATGATTAAAGTTGGAATATGATGAATCTAAGCTATTTTGAGCATTAAAGTCCCTAATTTGTGGATAAGTAACCTTAATATAGAAATTAGGGTTTTCGGTTGAATCAAGGTAGAATTAATAATAAATAGAGTTCATATGGGAATTAGACCGTAATGAATTATGAGTTGTTAATCCGAAAAAAACTAAAGGTGATAATTGAGTCAAATGACCTTGAAATAACTTAAAAGGATAAAGAAGGTAGTTTTGGTATAAAAGAGAAATAATCAACTTTAATTGGGCTTATGATGTTGAAATTAGGGTTTATAAACTAAGAGAGCATTTAATATGATAAAAGCATTATGGAGGAAAAAACCCTAATAAAACCCTAATGTGGTCTAGAAAGCCTAAGGTGGAATCCCAGTCTAGATTTAGAATGTTCTGGATAAACTATAACACTTGGATCCCATGCATTGATTTTAGGATATTGTTGATTGCTTTTTACTTGTTCTTTATCCTTATTTCTTGGACAATCAAGTTGCTCTAGATCAGGTATGTGGTTAATTATGAATAACCGCCTTAGTTTCCCGAGGATTTTCCGGATGGTTAGTCGTATTGAATGCAAATTATCAGTTTGGATGTTCATACTTGCAAACTATAAAGTCACTATGATTATCACATTAATAATAGAAGTATGGATTCTCGCACTTACATGCCACCCTGATGGATGATGCCAAAGGTCAGGCCCAGATGGGTAGACCAATGGACACCTTGAGTGGTGACCCCAGGCACCAAGCTCGGGAATGAGAAGGTGGCCTATGATATTGCATGACTAGTGGGCATCATGAGTGGTGACCCCCAGGCACCAAGATCGGGATTGAGAAGGTGGCCTTAAGTCATTGGCAAAGGAAAACCTAAGGTGGGTATGCCAGGGTTAGGGCAAAAGCGGTGGAGGATGTCATACTGAAAAATGTAAATTGGTTTGTTAAATAATTTGATTGTGATTAATAAATTGTTAGCCATATTTGCAAAATTTTGGTTGTTCCCACATACCAGTATATTTCGATATACTGGTCGATGTTTTGTTTGTCGGCGTTTTAGGAACAACAATTGAAAGAACAAACAATAAAGTGACACATTGTGGAAATAAGAAATAAAGTGCAAGGAGGATTAGATAGAATAATTCAAGCTCTGGATAGATAGATTTACAAAGTTTTCAAAGGTAAGTAAAGTTTTAATTTTATACCAAATTCCAGTTAGTTAGTAGAATTTCATAATTATTATTGATTATTTGTCGAACCTTTGATCATGTTAATTGAATAATGGCTCTGACCTTCAGGTATCCCTTAATTGGGGGTTACCGGGAGGTGGTGTCATTACACTTAAAGTGTTTTAATTAGTTATTATATTTCACACTCATATTGTAGGTTGATAGTATTGTCCTAGTTGTTTCTACAATGAATTAATCATGATATAAGTATGAAAACTACTCTTCTTAGGTTTGATGGAACTTGTATTGATGATCATATCATATGCTCACCTAGTTTCTCTAACTATTCTCTATCTACATTGATCTTGATTGTATGATGTATCTTTCCTCCTTGGTCTAATCATATTTTTATTGAATCATAATAACCAAGACAGTGTAAGTTTCTGATAAAATCTCATTGATTAATAGATATCTTGCTTACATGACTTTATCATGAGCTTTCTTAGTAAATCTTTCAATGAATATTCCCTAACAGTTCTTCAACAACTTCTGCATGATTATTATCCAAATAATTAATCTTAGTATTAACAAGTGAACTTGATTCATCTAAGTATTATCAATTCTAATCATGCAATCTTATTGTTATTACTTATCATATAACCTATCTTGGTGCACTCAATTTCATACAGAGATATCTTGATTTTTCTCTCTATGATCCCTTGAAACATTTCCTTCTTTTTTTTCAAGGATTGATTTGTATAATGGGACATCTTGAGGCTATTGGTATCCTTAATCCCTTGGATTTATGAATGATTTGTATTTTCATGGTCTCTTGAGGCTCAAAGTCATTGCCCACATATTTTATATCTTTATTTCAATTTAACCCTTAAAGATTAGCCAAATCGTCTCTTAAGATAAATCTAAAATAGTTATAATGATACATAGAATATTAGCATGACTTCTATGCAAGGATGGTACACACAAACCAAGAAATGCTCACATAGAACCACACCAAATTTATTTATGGATGTGATTTAGAATTTGCATTATTATTATTATATAGTGGTATTGGGGTTAATTACACCTTCCATGATCAAAACATGATTTCCTTACCCAATCTTGTACCCATGATTTCCTTTGTCATCTTCCCTTGGGACATGTCAGGTTTAGTTATTTTAGAATTTCCCATTGATTTGAATGTCGGTCTATTATTTTGCTTAAAATATAAGTAGGTGCATATGAATTATTATCTTTGTTTATTTATAATTTTTCACACTTTTCCTTAGTATGATGACTATAATATGTGTGAGATAACTTATCAATGGTATAGGAAATTTGTGACTCTAGAGTGGAGTTCAATCAATCTGAATTCCTATTCTTGTTGTTTATTTTCTAAATTTATGGTTTTACTTGTGATTTTTGTTTGCTTTTAGTTTTTTATTTCTATAATGTGTTTCCAAAAATAAAGAGAAATCTTTTAAGAATGGACTTTCCTATCATGATTAAGATTATTTCTCTTTCCCTACATGTTGTTACATTATCTATCATGATTTTTTTCTGGTGTAAGTGATGACTTTTCTGTATAACAAAGGGGATCATAATTATTTCTCCACATGGGATTATAACTTGCAATTTGAAACTTTATTTTTTATCTAGAACTCCACTAAAAATATAACTTGCACACTTTCAAATTAGACACCCTAGAAACTGACGTGTCTATTGAGAGGGTGTGAGAAGTCATGTTTGATCTAAAAATGAGGAACATGGGTGTTACTAAAGGTACATCTCTAATATAATTTAAGTTGTTCAAAAGGGGACACCCACTCTCCAATAATTAATGACCAATTGCAATTGTTGTGATCGTAAGGTGTATTGAGAGTAGAAGCCACAGTTAGAATAATTCCAGATTATCCGACAAGATTATCAAACTTACCATACAGAAGATAAGGATCCTCTTATATATTTCTCGTGTTCGAACATGTATATTATCATGAATAAATGTTGGGCTAAAGGAGGATGTCCTTTGTATACTATGTTTACTCCTTTGATATTGTTCAAATGATACAATTTCTTGCATTAGTGGTTTGTATCTATGAACATGGTCATGTTTTCAAAAATCATGCTTAAAAAGATGATCAATATCCCATACAAAATACTAAAGGTTACTCAAGATTCTTTCAGGTCTCAAACATGTTGTTCATTCTTAGGATGTTGAAACAAACAATATATTTTCCAACTAATACTGCATTCTCATATCTTATCATTAGGCTACCCAAGTTGATATTGACAAACCTCATTGCAAGCTTCACAATTTTCATATTTCGTGTAACCTACCTTGTGCCAAAATGCTAGCTAAATTTAACCTCAACCATCAAATGATACTTGACAAAAAAAAGTTACAATGTTCTTTTCACACAATACACACCAAAGGGCTACACAATTTTGGCCTCACAAGTCAAGACTAACAAACATATCAATCCTAGTTAAGTCTTGAGCTCATAAGAATCCTAATTAGATAATTAAATTCACAAAGACTCTTGGTGCTTGTTGGGATTTTGACAAAGTTCACTTATATCCATGTTCCTCTCAAGATCACAAATCCCTACTTTGATCGATATCAAGGTATTTGTTTAAAGGATATCTAAATTAAACCGTATGTATACCCTTGATTTTATGTGGATACCTTTACACAAGGAGATTCCGTAAATATGTCCATAACAGATCCCCTCTTTGTTTTTTCCAACCAAACTACCATCGTGATGACAGAGAGATACATAATCAAAGGAAGACCCTCAAAGAAGTCTTTTCAATGTGTATCCCAAAATTCAAGAATAAATTGTATGTCAAAAGGTTGTTATATTAATATCAAACTCTACTCATAAAAACATCACTTCCATTATAAAACATTTAGGATCATGGTGAAAGGCTAATCAGATCATGATCTTTGCAAGTGAGTATCTTGGTCCATCTTTCCATCTGAATTCAACATCAGAAGGATGACCAATTTTAATTAAGTTTCCAAGCTATGTTCTTACACATTCAAACACAAATATCTCAAGAATGTTTACTTTGTGTTTCATAGTCATACAAGAATCTTCTTTAGATCCAAGACAAACATTTATGAATGCATATTTATCTCATATACATACATGTTGATGACATTCATGTCAATTGTTGTCTCATGTTCACATGATACCTTGACTTAGTGCATGCCATGATTATTATGTTCTTACTTGATATTCAACTTAAACATGCCAAACAAATGATCTCAACTCATTTGCTCTCAAATATATCATTTTTCATTAATCCATCTATATTTGATAGGACATCTAAATCAACCTGTCTCAATTCATGCTATGTGGATATCAAATCATATCCTTGATAAGAGAATTGATTAACTAGTCATTGTTAGGTGTAGAATTATGATGGAACATCCATCACAACCAACCACATACATTGGCCTTGGCCTTTGACCTTAAATTAAAATCTTTGGGTCATGGACTACGACCATAGTGTTGGTAAAGTATGTCTGTAGAGACAATCATATGATGATTGATATGGCATACAGAGGATTTGATTAATACTCATAAAGGCAAGTTTCCAATTCATTTTGTTTCACTCAGTTATGAGATAATGAGGAAATATTATGAATGTCTAAAGAATGACAATACTAAATGATGTACGTCCTCAAGTATTAGCCTAAGAATATGATATCATATGAATGTTAAGAGTATGTACATTCTTATTATGTCCCTAGACACCAGTAACACAAAAGACTACCGTTTGGGTTGGTTGATGATAGAATATCATTAGTCATGATATGGAAATATCAAACCAAGCACATAGATACATGTTAGAGAAAATGTACCAAAAAGACCCACCTTTAGAGTGACACATGGAAACCATCATTGGTAGTCATAGTCATCTCTCATAGTGAAGGCGGTTGTGATTTTTAGACCTAAAATCACTACACACGTCACACGTCGTTGGGTACGCTTTGACATCATCACACACAATCCTGAAACATGGGTTGTTATAAAGGTGATGATTGGGCGACTTTGAGACATAGGGATAGACTGTGAGTGATAGATATGGGATTTACCCCTCCTATTGGAGTATGATATCTTTGCCACTTGATAAGCGACACTGAGAAATGCATGCACATGGACATGTAAATCAATATTTGAATTGAGGTCACATTATCTCAGACATTCTGCTCTTGGTTCAAGAAACAAGAGGTTAACATTGAGAGGATGATGGATCCATTCCTCAAGTTCGATCTGGATATCAGTGAAAAAGGAATTATACAATCACCGTAACACCTTACATAGATTGTAGGTTGAAGTTGTTCTCCAACTTTCCATTCACTTGGATAGCACTGATGAGCGATTAGACATCGCTCCTTGCTTGTGATGTCATCAGATAGTTATGGAAACTTGTTGACAACATGATATGGGACCTATAGGGTCACACACATAGGAACTCATCTAGAAGAGGAGTTTATCTTGAATGATGATTGCATTGATTACTAAAGTGTTTAGATATTCAATTCATGCAACATATCAATAGATTGGTTGATTGAACTACCAAACAACCATATCAAGTGTTGAAACATCCATTTGGGAATCCAGACGAGAATCTCAAGTGTTGAGATGGCCATTTGGGTTGTCAAGATGATCATAGTTTGAATTGGCTAAGTTCTTCTCAAATAGAGGAGTGAACTGACCGATTCAATCTATTGAACCAAATGGCTTAACTCACATTCACCAGACGACCGTATGGTGAATGAGATAGGCGTTCGCATGGGTGAGATAGCTCAATTGGGACAAACAAAGGTTATGGATATTCCCCAAACTTGTTTGATTGCACATTACTTGTGGTGCAAGGAATTAATATGTGATATTAATTGGAATCAAAATTGCCAAATTTGTGTGCGATTAGGAAACTTTCAAACGGCCATTTGGTAGTGTGAGATGATCGTTCCATGTGACCAGACGACAATATGATCACCAAAAAGTTGTTTCAGAGTTTGCAAGTTGTGAAAGTTCAAGATATTCCATTTCCTTCCACTCCTACACAATCTCATACAGACTGGGAACCTTGTCCCTAACCCGGGCTATAAATAGAGGGGAATTGGGAGCTTCCCAGAGCACAACACAGATAACTGAAAATCAATTCCTTAGATAATTGTTATCCGGTATGGTTGTGGTAATTGAGAGAGCCTAAGTAAATCCAACCCGACAAGGGAGGGATAGCTACTGAGAGAAAATAACTGAGAATTATTGTTGTGGGAGAGAAAGTTGGTGACTAGTATGCCAACGAGAGGGACAACTCCTTCCTGACTATTCTAATTTCACAATAGGCGTTCTAGTTGGTCTGTGTGGATTAATCTAGAGGTAGGAGTCCTTTGACTACTGCTCTAAGAGAAAAGTCAACCTGTAGTCTGTGGTGAGAGCACAGGAGCGTTAAAAAGCCTATTCATGTTCTTTGTTCGTGGTGAAGACCAAGAGCTGCACAACCACTATCCAAGATCAACTAGTTTATGGCTGCATTGAAGCGAGTTGTTGTCGCTGGACTTGTTCCAGGACCATCTATAACTCGCTAAACCATCCTTCCTATTTTATTGTAATTGACATGATCTTACTGCTATGGGAATACAGATAGATAATTTTTTTTCTATACTTAGCGTCCATATTTCCCAATAGTAGTATTAGAGTCAAGTCAATTTATTATGATTTAGTATATTCGATATGATCAGATTTTTTATTTAATTGTTTCTTTATTGCATATGATGCAAATATTTAAAAAGTCTCATATGAGTATCCGATCAATGACTACATAATCCCAAACTAACACACACACACATATATGATATATATGAAATTTACATGCCTTGCCCTAAAAGCAATTTTGATGGTGGATGTGTAGTGTGGTTATGTCCTATTCCCAATATTTGGGTGTGGTTGGATGGTTTGGTTTTTGTTCTTTTTATCTGGGTCTACGTACCGAGCCTCTACCTCTTTCTTCACAATGTAAAGGCTAATTCTTTCCTACCTTTGCTCCCCTGGAATATAACTTGAGATTTCTCTTACAATGTAATAAAGTAGCAATAGGATAGTTTTATTTATCTTTCCACGATGAGGAAGACAATCATCACCAGATCAAAAGACTAGTTTGTGAGATGAGCACTCATCAGGATGACCATGGAGGACCGAATGATGGAGCCAAATGACCGCCTTGTAAACCCAACCGACCGTTTGCAAGGATTTTAAACATTGGTTGGAATGGAGGCCAATCGACCATCCATGATGACCAACCTATCGGCTAAGAGGCAAGATGACCGGTTCAAGGGTTGAACTAATTTACCCAGATTGGCAAGTAGAAGTCTACACCAATAGCAGGTCCAGACATATGATTTCATGATTGACATAGGTGATAGTAATTCCTTGGGGCTCCAAGGAATTACAAGTAGACATGGACATAACCATCACCTTTTATTTTATATTACATGTTTACATTGTGGGATATAACATCTATATGATACATACCATATATGTGGTGATTGGATATAGATATATGATATATATAAATTCCTCAATCAAACATATTAAGTCTAAGATGCTTTGCAATAAAAATAAACATGAAAAACTTGTTTGACCAAGCATAGGTTATGCCAAAGCATGGTGCACTGTCTACCTCGTGGAAGTGTGATGGTATTACTATAGGCGCCACCAAAGCGGGGTGCATTATTATCGTATTGGCTATCGAGTCACGCTTAACTGGTGATTCTCAGAGTGTCTAAGCCTAGAATTATATAGATGATTATGTCAAGGAGTTGTGCATATCATCTATCCAAGAGATGCATATGATGTAATTGGCATGATTTCCTACCTTAATGGTTGATTATGGACATTGGTGTAGATCAAATAATATTTGATTCATTTGGGATCTTGGCTCACTAGAAAGTTGATTCGCTGTAATTTTCTGAACTGATACTTGAGGGTGGTAAACTTGATCAAAATAATGAAAATTATAATGAATTAAAGACCCAATTACTATCACCAAAAATTAATTAAATCAAATAAAATCAAAAATGAAATTTGAAAAAATTGCAAATTCTTTTGTAGAACCAAATGGCAACACAACAATCACTTTTCTCTGTGATCGGTCCTTGATAAGGGCAAACTAACTAGGAACGACATCCATGACTAGTTCTTGTTGTTGAGTATCATTCTCACACAAGAGTGAAAACTCTATGTCTTGGAAATGCCAGAACCAGAGGAATCACCTCAACATGCACGAAGGGATGGAAAGGATGCATACAAGAAGCATACCGAAGCGATTGTGGATGTCAAGTGTCTGATGCTATGCTCCATGAAACATGAGTTGTAGAGGAAGCATGAGAATATGGGTGTGATTGAGATGGACGCACATCTCGAGAACATGAACCAAGATCAGGCAATACAAGCGAGATATGATGTCTCCAAAGTGTTGTTTAAATGTAGCATGGCAGAAGGAGATCTAGTAGGCCCGCATGTAATCAAGCTTATTGGGTATGTGGAGAACCTAGCTAGACCGAGATTCCATTTGGGTCAAGAGTCGGCCACTGACGTGATAGTGTAGTCTCTTTCATAGTCATATAGTCAGTTTGTCATGAACTACAACATGAACAACTTTGATAAACCGTTGACAGAGTTGTTGAGCATGTTGAGAAAAACTGAGACACAAATGAAGAAAGGGAAACCCAAGTCTTTGATGATGATCAAAAAAACAAAGGGGAAGTCTAAAGGCAAAGGAAAAGCTAAGAAGTGTTCTAAAGCTAGCTAGAAGCCCAAGTCTTCAGATCTCAAAGCAAAGGAAGGTGTAAGGAAAGTAAGAGGTGATTGCCACCATTGTCACCAGGCTGGACATTGGAAAAGAAATTTCCTACTCTGGTTAGAGGAATTAAAGAAGAAGAAGGAAGGCACTGAGGCCTCCACTTCAGGTATAAACATTACAAGATAAATTTGATTACTTCTTTAATTTGGCATATGATGCCAAACAGATATTTGACATACTGATGTGTAGGATCTGATAAGAAGTAAAAGGCCTTCATGGAAGGAAAAAGATGGACAAGGCAGAGCAAGAGTTGCGGAAGCCATAGTCTAGATTTAAATTTATCTTAGCACAATGTGCATGTAATAGAGTTTACTAGAACTACTATTTCATTATGCCATAAAATAGAAACATTTGATCTAAAGCATCTTGTATGAATAGTATGATAAGTCAATAAAGTGAGATATTATGTTTCTATTTCAAAGATATTATCTTACATAGAAAGCCCAAACGTCTAATGATCTTTGTAATAAATACTTTGAGATGAGTGTTTATAATGTTAATACCAAAGGATTACAATTGACAACTCAAGATTATCATTAGAATTATTTCCCTTGGACGTACATATAAGAGATGCATGTCTAGAATACATGTGATGTTAATCTAGATTCCCTTGGTTATACAACCTAAGGAAACATGCAAAGCCTTATTTATGCACAATGTGACATGACATCCTTCACTAGACTTAGTGGGAGGATAAGCATTCCATTAGACATCATACATGTGATGCATAAGGATCTTATGGAATGAATGCTATAGATAATCACTTATACCTCCTATCCATTACTGGTAATATGATGATATGTACTCAGTAAAATGGAAATATCTTAAAATGTTCAAGGAGATTATAAATGAAGTATTACTTTGACAAAAGTACTAAGAAACTTTGATGAGATCAAATGTTGAAATACTTTACATTGATACCTTGAGTACCTTCAAGTAAAGGACTGTGATAATGTATCACGAGTCAAATCCATTTGAACATGATGATGTGTTAGAATGAAGGAATTATACCATGATAAGTCATGATAAAATTATCAATTAATCTAATCTTCTGATCCTAATAAATATGTACCTATCACTAAATGATGTACCGTATAAATGGTTTGTAATACAACTTATATGATATAATTTGGGAATGTCCCAATATGTCTACAAGATTGAAACCTAGATTGAGAAAGTAGTTTCTTGAAAACTTTTACCCACAAACCATAGTTGTTGAATGTTACTATTCACCCTAATCCAATAACAAAAGTATGTTTTTGATAGGATAACTGAGTTCCTAAAGAATTAGTGGGAGTAGAAGTAGAACATGAAATGTTCGAGGTCAACAAAGAGGTATAATGAGAACTAAGAGAATCACAAGTTGTTGTGGAATGTCAAGTTCATCATGTAACACATAATAAAATAGTTCTAGTAGAACACATCTGAGATTGGAGGATTGTGAATCCAACAATTCAGATGGGTTGGTCATAAAAGGATGAGCCAACTAGCCAAGTAGAAGCTATTTCTAAGTAATTTGGGGTCTATGTAAGATAACAAGGTAGGAACTTAATAGAGCCACCTAAAGGGATAATACCTAAAGGGTGCAATTAGGTATTGTGGTAAATATCTACATGGACAACATAAAAGGACAAATTGGTTGAATCGGTTTTCAAATTAGTTCAAGTTGTTGAAACATGATAGAAATTCCTTTTTACCAATTGTCATGCTTATTGTTGTAGTTAAAATAGACTATGATATGTAGTATATGAAGATAGAAAATGGATTGCTGAAGGGAATACTTTACAAGATGTGTACGCGACACAACCTAAAAGGTTTCATAACTTCAAGAATGCAAATATAGTCTATAAACTACAAAGTTCAATTTGGGATTGAAACAAGCATCTCAGAAATGGGATCTTTTGATTTTACAATATAGTTAAAGAGTTTGACTTGAATCAATATAAAAAATGGAATCTATGATTACAAAAGATTTAGTGGGAGCATATATGAATATTCGACATAAGATGAGGAATAACATCTCAATATTGTGAATATTGAAATCTTGAATGAAAACCCCTTCAATAATGAAAGATTAAATGGAAAATCTTATGAGATAAGGATCAAGACCTATGAGATAGATCTTGAATGTTTCACAATGTAAGTTTGAGTACTCACAATAGCAATGCATTAGAGGAGTTCAACACAGAAGGATTCAATGAGTGAGAATTCAGATTAGTCTCTCATGAACCTTATATTCTAATTCTTGTGAAGATTGGAAATATCATGAATCAGATGCCATAGGATGTAGCAATGGTTCTATCATGAAAGCTATAAGTACACTTATCCCATATAATCTTGTATATGATAGGATGGTACTAAATTCCAGTAAGGGTTATTCGAATGTCATTATAGGCATCCATTAGTACTTGTGAAGTACTTAAGGATAGATTGCTAGTCAATAAGGATAAAAATAAATGGAAGAGTTGGGTGTAAAAAGGTTACATTGATGCAAGCTTTAATAATGACAATATTATCACAATAAAATATATTTGATATATAATGTGAAATTTTGTTGGTTGGAAGGGTTCAAAAATAATAGCCATTAATTCTATTCTACAATAGAAGTCGAGTATACTTGTGTTGAGAACGCAAAGTATACTATATGGATCTAGAAGTTCATATGATAAACTTGTGGATGTTCCAACCATTGTTGATGTAGAAGTGACACTGTGACAAAAATGGAGCTACTTGTTAGGAAAGGAATATTAGATACATTATTAGACTAGTTTCATCTCAGAGCTAAGAGATAAGAAACATGTAATATACCGATTAATAGCAAAGTGTTGCTAACCCATTGAGATAAGTACTTGTGCAAAAAAAACCTGATGGACATGTTTGGATCACTAAGAATAAGATTCATGGGTGATTGGCTCTAAGTGCAAGTGGGAGTCTGTTGGTAAAGTATGCACGTAGAGCCAATCATATGATAATTGACATGACACACAAAGTATTTGAGTGATACTCATAAAGGCAAGCTTCCAATTCATTCTGTTTCACTCAGTTATGAGATAATGAGGAAATATTATGAATGTCTAAAGAATGAGAATACTCAATGATGTTTGTCTTCAAGTATTATCCTTGGAAGATGAGATTGTACGAATGTTAAGAGTGCGTACATTCTTATTATATCCCTAGTGGTTTGTTACTGTGGCAGGTATATAGACACCAGTAACAGATTATACTAGAGTGTGGGTTGGTTGATGACAAAATCTCATTAGTCATGTATGGCAATATCAAACCAAGCACATGGATACGTGTTAGAGAATAGTGTATCGGATAGACCCACCTTGAGAGTAACACATGTAATCATTGGTGGTCATAGTCATCTCTCACAATGAAGGCGGTGATGATGATTCTTAGACCTTAAATCACTGCACATGTCATTGAGTATGCTATGACATCATCATATACAAAACATGGGTTGTTATAAAAGTAATAATTGGTGACTTTGACACATTGGGATATACTGTGAGTGATAGATATGGGATTTTCCCCTCCTACTAGAGTATGATATCCCAGCCACATGATAAGTGAGACTGAGAAATACATGTGCATGAACATGTGAATCAATATATGATATTGATATGACGTTATCTCAGACAATCTGCTCTAGGTTCAAGAAACATGAGTTGAACTTTGAGAGGATGATGGAACAATGTCTCGAGTTTACTCTAGATATCAGTGACAAAAGAACTACACAATCACTACAAAACCTTACAAAGATAGTAGATTGAATTTGTTCTCCAACTTTCCATTCACTTGGGTAGCACTGGTATGTGACTAAGCACCACTCCTTGCTTGTGAAGTCATAAGATAGTTATGAACACTCACTGCAATATGATATGGGACCTATAGGGTCACACACATACGAACTCCTCCAGAAGAGGTGATTATCTTAAATGATGATTGGATTGATTACTAAAGTGTGTAGGTATTCAATTCACACAACAGATCAATAGATTGGCTAATTGAACCACCTAACAACCATCTCAAGTGTCGAGATGGATGTTTGGGAAGACATATGAGCATCTAAAGTGTTGAGACAGCCGTTTGGGTTGTCAGGATGATCAGAGTTTGAATTGGCTAAATTCTGCCCAAATAGAGGAGTGAATCGACCAGTTCAATCTGTTGAGCTGACTGGATCAACTTAGGTTCATCACAAGACCATCTAGTTGAACGAGACAGATGTCTCGCTTGGGTGAGACAACTCAGTTGGTCCAAATGAAGGTTCTGGATGTTTCTTGAACTTGTTTAATTGCACATTACTTGTGGTGCAATGAATTAATATGTGTTATTAATTGAATCAAAATTGCCAAATTTGTGTACAATTGGGAAACTATCAAACGGCCATTTGGCAGTGCGAGACAACTGTCCTGTGTGACCAGATGATCGTCTAGGTCACCAGATGGCTGTTTTAGAGTTTGTAGGTTGCGAAAAGTCAAGATTCTTTGGTCCCTTCCACTCCCGTACAATCCCGTATAGACTGGGAATCCTGACCCTAACCATGCCTATACATAGAGGGGTATTGGGGGCTTCCCAGAGCACAAAACAGACAAATGAGAATCAATTCCTCTAACAAATGTTGTCCTTACTTGTTGTGGTAACCGAGAGAGACCAATCAAGTCCTACCTGACAAGGGAGGGATAGCTATGAGAGAGAACAATTGAGAATTGTTGTTGTGGGAGAACAAGTTGGGGACTAGTATGCCAATGGGAGGGACAATTCCTTCATGTCTGTTCTAGTTGAACGGAAGGAGTTCTAGTTGCTTTGTGTAGACTAATCTAGAGGCAGGAGTCCTTTGACTACTTCTCAGAGAGAAAAGTCAGCATGCAGTTTGTGGCTAGACCATAGGAGCACTACAGAAGTTGTTCGTATTGAAGACCGTGAGGTGCTCAACCAACTTCCAACAACAACTAGTTAACAATTGCATTGAAGTGAGTTGTTGTCACTGGACTTGCTCCAGTACTAGGTATAACTTGCTAAACAATCCTTCCTATTTCATAGTAGTTGATGTGATCTTTCTGTTATGGGAATACAGATTGATAAATTTTGTTCTTGTTGCTATACTTTGTGTATGTATTTCCTAACACTTAAACGAAGCAACTCAATCACTTATTGATCCTTCTCCAATGATCTAGGCCTTTTATCTTACTAAACAAGTTGTGGTTGTGTCCTATGACCTTAAACTATAGCTTTTTGGTTCTATACTATGAGCCTAAAGTTGAACTCACTCATCACCTAATTCCTAGCCTATTTCTATAAACTAGACCAACCTAATTCCTCAAAACTTTGCCTCTCCCCATAATGTTCATAATCCTAAAGGTTCCACATTATGAAGGAGGAAGGACTACAAGGGCACTTGATTACACATACGGGACATTAGAGGCCAACATTAAGATGACATATTTTCATTCTAGCCCCTTATAAATTGAGTGATACCCTTAGGACAAAAAGCGGACATGGAAGGATATACAATTACAATGGCCACATTGGCCTTCATGTCTACTAATGTCCAACCAATTCCACATTAAAAAAGGGAATACAGGGACTCATCCCTCATGGGAGAGACAAAGAGATTGTAACATACTAGTATTGGAGGCCTTGGACTATCCATATCACCAAGGTGTACCTCCTTTTCAAGGAGCCCATCACTAAAGAACTATATGGTTAAGTGAACTCAATCCAGAGATGTACTAGGATGAGTGACCAGTCAGGAAGTTTATCCTGGATTGTGCGTGATTAAGGAAAAAATGCATATTTAAGGTTGTTGGTGGTCTATGAGGCTATTCATTTCCTAAAACTCTACTATATCCTAGGGCAGTGGTCTTGGGCATTTACAAATGGTATCAGAGTTGTAACCCCTCCAGTAGGTGGGGCATACATGGGTATGTGGCATGCCAGTCTTGAGTTGTGATGTCCGGTCATGCTGGAAAGGACTTCCAGTGGTGATGTAGCCATCCTTGCGTTGGTATTCTGTAATGGAATTTGGGTGTCCATGGGCCATTCTGGGTCTGCACTAAAATTGGGAAATATTATGAGGCCATATAGTTGAGCCTTGACCAGGACGTCAAGAGCCTAGGTGGGGGAGATTGAAACAACCCTAAATGTGAGGCCTTCGTAAAATTCTCTTGAAAGGAATTATTAGACTACTCATATCAGCATGGTGCACCTCTTTTTCAGGAAGCACATCACTAAAAAATATTGTAGTTAAGCGTGCTTAGTATAGAATAGTACAACAATGGGTGACTAGTTAGGAAGTTATCATGTCTTGTACGTAAGTGAGGAAAAATTTAGTTAATGTTGGAAGTGATATGTGGGGCTATTCATCATTCCTGAAAGTCTACTACACCCTTAGGTAGTGGGCTTCAGCATTTACAAAGATCCGTCCACTTTTTTTTTTAAACTGTAAGATATTGGATACATAATATTTAACTAAAACCTTTATAAGAGGATTCTTTCTGCCTCATAACTATAAGACTTGTCATGATCATATCCCTTGTATTCTCCATTCATGAGGATCCTCAGGAGTTACCCACAACTGGTCAGAAGTTTGATCTCAAACGTGAGTCAACCAAGGAACAATTAATGTCAGTATATTTTGGTAGCTCCCTTTGGAGCAAGGGGAAAATTTATTGTATGTATTCATTTTAGTATGGGTTCGATCCATGGCATTATTAATTTTCATATTAGTGCTTACCTTGCATTTTAAATACATTTTCCCAATCTACAAGGGTACTCTAGATTCCATACTTCTTCAAATCACATAAGAACTTGTTTAACATGGTCAGATTGAAGTCAAATAAGGAAGAAAAATCAAATACCCAAAGGGCCTCACACATTAACTCAATTAGTAACAAAGATAAGGTAACACAACCTAAAGGAACCAAAGAGACTTTGTAAGGAGTGGGATCCTAGAGGGGAACCACTCCCTACTAAAAAATAGAACAATAGAACCTCCAATTCAAACACACCTAAAAGATATGTTGGAGTGGGTGTAAAAATTTCAAATCTTATTTATGGTATGCAAAACAACCAAAGTGTAGAAGCCGAAGAAAATAATGACAATATTCAATTTCTCATAAGGGTGTAAAAGAACATATTAAACTTACATGTAAAGGTACATCACAATGATCCATGTAGAGGGAAATCTAAACCATCTCAAGATTGTCTCCAAGCTTTAAATTCTCAATCTAAGTCCACGTCTGTATGCCATGTCCACCATATCCTTCACCTAGGGTTGGAAGCATATCCCAGCAAGAAGAGAAAATAGATGACATCAGCAAAGGTTGATATGTGCATACTAAAAAGTTAAATTGAGCAATATATGAAATAAGGACATCAATTATAAAATCTTCCCATAGAAAAGAAAAGTACCACCCAAATGGGTATCAAGAGAAAAGAATTACAATAAAGAAGATACTTGCCATTAAAACAACATATAAAAGTGGTGCCACATAAGCACATATGAAATTAGGGCACATAACCCATAATCTATAAACATCATCATTCATGCATGTGAGATAAACATAGCCCTAGAATAATATAAATAACAATGATGGCCAAGCCTCATAAACTTGATAGAGAATGGCACATATCCAAACTTCCAATATATATAATGTGGGCCAAACTTCATAAATTTAAAACCTAGGCATGGGGAACATAAACTCCATCCCAAAAGAATAAAGGGCACATAACCCAAAACCAATGCAAATTATATTACTCTAGTTCTACTAAATCACATAGCATGTTAAATGTAGAGGTAAGTAGAAAGTATAGTTAGATTATACAAAAGTTGCCATCATATTAATGGACAACATAAACATCCACCCTACAAGTGGGAAAAAGACATCACATGTCATAATATAGAGTTCCAACATGAACAAAGAATTATAAAGAAGCAAGAGAATGTCCAAACATGATCACAAAATCACTAACAAATAAGATACTTCACATTAAGCATAATTTCCAAAAGAACAAGATAATGTGTAGGTTAATGTCCTAAGGACCAAGAGAAAGAAGAATATAGGTGATTGCTCAAAATAATAACTGAGGATGCAAACATACCACAACTTTAGAGTCCAAAGTCTGAAGTTACTTATAGGTCCAAGTCTAGGCCTCCAAAGAACATATTAAGCATGTAGGTAGATGTCACAGAACCGGAATCCTAGTCCCGTGAACCAAACATATACCAAAGGCGAAATGCGGAAGCATAAAGCTTAGCACACATGAATAGATAACAAGATAAAGGCACCAACACAGTCTCAACATTCAACAAATATAAATTATACAAAATGCATTATATTCATGAATTCAGTTACATATTTCTAGAGTCACTTTGTACAAGTCTTCTCATGTATACTATACACTTTGTACAAGTCTTCTCATGTATACTATATCTGGATCTTACAACAAGTACACCTAGCATAGCTCACCAAGCCCATCAACCTTCAACCCATCTCTGAACCTAAAAACAAAATACGAGAAATGGGTCAACACATGAGGTGTTGAGTATGGGGTAGAAAGATACATATATATATAAGCTTTGCATAATTTTGGAAAGATTTCAAGACTAAAAGAAAAAGAACAAACATGTTAATTGTTTAACAAATGTGAAACCATATTTTATTTCATTTGACTCCATTATATCAACAATATCAAGCATGTTTAAGGCCTTTGACCATCTTCCCGTCGGAAGGGTCTGTAAGGGTGCTCAAGATTAGCTAACCCTTTTATACAAGAGGACCTCAAGGACATAACCATGAGATAACCCTTTATCAACAATATTATAATGGAGTTCTATCTATGTATGTGTTCAAGTTAGAAAACTGACGAGGCAAACATCGAGTGAGACATAGCAATACTATATGGCAATATGTGAGAAATTAGACAAACAGGCATACAATATATGTCTTTTCAAGCAAGAAAGTGGTAGTCATATAACTAGATAAGGCCCATACCTGATTCTGAGATTTCATAACCTAACATATCCTTCACCATCTAGCCATATGCCAAACCTGATTAAGAATAAGATTGCATATACACATTAGATTCTTATCATTAACCCTAATTATCTTCATTTTAGGGTTTTGGCCAAGTTAGATTCAATGTTGGTTAATTACATGATTAGTGATTTCTTAATGATTTAGCAGTCATCATAAGAGTGTGGTTCAAGTTTCATATCATTTCCAGGTTTCATGCGGACATAACAAGATTTAGGACACATGCTCAAATTATGCCACGAGACTCATAATCGAGTAACCAAGGTCAAAGGTCATCAAGATAGGAGAACCCATCATCAAACATGGTTTACATCAGAAACATTAGGTCATAAGAAACATATTCCAAAAAAGGTGTATGTCCATTAGAAGCAAGATTAGCAATCTAGGCAAAGTTCAACATTATAGTCCAAGGTAGGCACATATGTACAATTGAGGTCATTCATGAACAATGGGTCGATTAGGACCCTCATTAGGGTTAAAAGAGCAAAAGAGCTACCAATTTGATTCTTAGGAGGCTATAAGTATATCAAAAATTCAAACCTCATTATAATCATGAATCAAAAGTGGTCAAAAAAAATCAAAGATTACATATTTGGCAAAACCGAGATATAGAAAGAGTTTTTAGGGTCTAAAACTATTCTCATAATGTAGATCTTTTCGAGATGATCAATTTGGTATGTAGGTTCGTATGTTTTGGTCTTAGTATGAGCAAGATATCATTTTTGATAGTTTATATCCAGAACTTTAGAGAACCAGAGGAGTGTTACCATTTCATTTATGCTCCACCTGCAACTGTGGATTCCCATCCTGCGGTCCATGATGCGCACCTATGCCCATCATCAATGGGCCGCTTAGTCACAGCAGCCAACGATACCGGATGTCTTCTCATTAGCCATCAGCCGCTCACCATCGTAGCTCCTCGCTTCTGGCCCACGCTGCCCACGAGGTCACCGCTGGATGAGGGATCGAAGGTCCTGCGCTGCCCCGCCTTTGAGCCCATGCTTGGGAGGGTTGTCCGCCCATTTCCCCCCTTCTGCAATCTACACGCGACCCCCCCTATTCTGCACGCAGGAATAGAGGAAAGACAGGGGATGACGCCCCCATCACTCCGACGGCTGCTGCCTTTAAAGCAACCCAAAAACGAAGCGCGGGACTGGGGTTGGAGTAGGGCACACCACCGTCCTCCGCCGCCCTCCTCGCTCAACCTTGATTGGTGGGGAAGGGGGGAGTGTGGGTGAGCTCCCCAGAAGCCAGAAGCCCCCAGCTAGTGACAGCTTGCTTCAACCATGCACCATTGAGCAAGATAAAGAACAAAGGAGGGAGAAGGAAAGTCGGCGGCATGCGAAGACTAGGGGAAATCAGAGAAGGGCAAACCAGGGAGGGGGTATATAAGGAGAAAACTAGGGTTGTTTCGTCCGTTACCCAATTTGGGTGGAGGTAGGGAAACTCTTTCCCTGTCATTCACTGGTTTCCTAAAGAGGAAAGGGAGGGAACAAGTCGTTGGACCAGTTCATTTCGGCCTAAAGCGACCAAAAATCGGCCCAATACCACATAAAACACATAAAGAGAAAGGCTAAAACATAGAATCTTTAAAACACCATATCTAGAGTTTCATAGGTCTGAAAGATGTGATTTTTCCATCGCTGGATTCGAAATTGAGAGATCTACAACATGATATATATTGGGAATCTAAAATATAATAGCAAGGTTGTTTGATCTTAATTGCAATATGGTTATATATTAAAGCATGGCTCTTATTTCAATTGGCATATACAAGTCACATATTGGGAAATTGAACGACGATTTAACTAAATTGGGTCATAATCTCATTCCAACTATATAATTGGACCCAATTGAGTGATTTGGGCCACTAATAGAGAGAGAAAGTGGATATCCATAGAGAGAGAAAATCGAGGTTGTCACATCCTTCCCCCCTTACAAGAAATTTTGTCCTCGAAATTCATCCAAGATCATATCTAAGAGTCAAAGTCAAAATATATGGAGTCCAGGTATCCAACCATAGTTGTCAAGTCATTCCCCACAATATGGTGTACACTTAGGTTATCATCATTAAAGGTGTACTCATCTCATCTATGTACATATTACTTTGTACTCTAATATTGTATTACAACATTAGGGTTTACCCATCCCTCAGTGTCCACACATTAGGGTTTTTGTTCATATCTTTACATGAGACCAAAGGGTATCATCAAAATCTGTGTTATCAATTCTCAAAAGATTCTATTTATGGTCATGGCTTCAAACGAGAATATCATCAAGTGTGTATCTCATCTTTACTCTAGATTTCATGCATGTTTTTGCTTTTCCACAAAATTTCCACCAACTCTAATGAATTAAGTTCATCATTTTTCCTTTCAAATCTCAAATTAAGCAATTTATTCATCATGTTCATTCGAGTTATGACCTCAAGCGCATCAACATATCCAATTAATATATTTTTTTTGGTATGAGATTAGGCATGTTACCCCTGATTGTTCAAGCTAAGATCTTATGACATCATCATATCTAGTTCATGATTTCAAGGCTACATCTTTTATGTATAGTATGATTTTGTATTAGGTCTAGCTTACAAGAGTATCCATTGCACACTTATAAAAATTTTAACTTAAGTGAGATTCTTTCACGTATCGAGCATCATTTGAGGAACAACATTATCATCAACATCAAGGTTTTAAAACTTTCTCACTTGTATCAGAAAGAGCTCCACAAGCTCAAGCCGCTCAAGCTAAGATATATATATGTCCAACAAGACCTGCTAACCACAAACTTCTACCCATAACAAAAATTCCACCCATCTTTTGAGGAACAAGGGTAACCACTAGATTCCTTTATATACAATTACTAACCCGAGTATGAGGCTCATCATGGATATCACACATCATATACGTTATCTTAGGGTCTTGGGACATCCCCACTCACTTATATAGCAAACATCAAATTTTCAAATGCCTCTTTCTCTAGGGTTAGATATTTTCATAGAATATCTAGGGTTCAACAATTTGAAGGAAACCACACACTAGGTCACTCAATTCATATACTTAGAAGTATTCTAGCTAGGGACTCATCATCAAGTATTTCATCATTCATATTATTCAACATTTCAAATATTTTGGAGTTTAGGTACTCGAACCTTCTCCCGATACGGGTCAACTCATATCAACAGGTCACCCTATTCATATGTCCCATGCTAGAGGTCTTCCTTTGTAAAGAGATTGAGGCCCATGTTAGTCTCGAACCATATATCATATCTCCACACATACAAGACTAGGTACAAGCGAGCATGTCAACCCACTAGCTATGTTTAGCACATCAACCAAGTCATATGTATCAACAAGGTGCTAGGTCTAGCTAGGGTTGCATGGTCAAACTCATTCCATATCATCAAACTACTTGGCCCTCTCAAGGACAAACTTGGGTCTTATCAATATCAACATATCATCAATATTATCATCATCATCTTAGGTTATCTAGGTTACTCACTGGCCTAACCTATATCCTGGCTCTAGACAATCTAGAGACTGTCACTATCATTTAAACTCTCTCATCTAGACTTGATGTTACATCTCTTTCTCCTAGGTTGCATGGAAACTCACTACCTTTCTGTGTGTGGTAACATTTTTCATATGTACATATAATAATACTTGAAATATGTTTTCTCCAACGTTTAAACATGCAATTATAACCATCATACTCCATCCGAATAAAACCAAAACCAAAACGAGTTACCACACTCATTAGGCAGTCTAGTATCATGACACCTAGAGAATTAGCAAGAACATGGTGCACACTTGTGTAGACATCCTAAGCACATGTCACGAATCATGTCTAGGGAGGTAATTTACACAAGTCTACACCTAGTTCTAGAACATCTAGGTTCTAACCTAGAGGCTAAGTCAACCTAATCCACAAGGATATTTCTTTAAGTTTCTAGGGTTGATTTGTAAGGTGGGTTTAGTTTGTGTTTCATGTGAGCAATGTTTGGTGTGGTTACTGTTCATGCTCTGATACCATCTGTCACGGAACCGGAATCCCAGTCCCATGAACCAAATGTATAACAAAGGCAAAATGCGGAAGCATAAAGCTTAGCACGCATGAACAAATAACAAGATAAAGGCACCAACACAGTCTCAACATTCAAAAAATATAAATTATACAAAATGCATTATATTCATGAATTCAGTTACATATTTCTAGAGTCACTTTGTACAAGTTTGCTCATGTATACTATATCTGGATCTTACAACAAGTACACCTAGCATAGCTCACCAAGCCCATCAACCTTCAACCCATCTCTGAACCTAAAAACAAAATACGAGAAATGGGTCAACACATGAGGTGTTGAGTATGGGGCAGAAAGATACATATATATATAAGCTTTGCATAATTTTGGAAAGATTTCAAGACTAAAAGAAAAAGAACAAACATGTTAATTGTTTAACAAATGTGAAACCATATTTTATGTCATTTGACTCCATTATATCAACAATATCAAGCATGTTTAAGGCCTTTGACCATCTTCCCGTCGGAAGGGTCTGTAAGGGTGCTCAAGATTAGCTAACCCTTTTATACAAGAGGACCTCAAGGACATAACCATGAGATAACCCTTTATAAACAATATTATAATGGAGTTCTATCTATGTATGTGTTCAAGTTAGAAAACTGACGAGGCAAACATCGAGTGAGACATAGCAATACTATATGGCAATATGTGAGAAATTAGACAAACAGGCATACAATATATGTCTTTTCAAGCAAGAAAGTGGTAGTCATATAACTAGATAAGGCCCATACCTGATTCTGAGATTTCATAACCTAACATATCCTTCACCATCTAGCCATATGCCAAACCTGATTAAGAATAAGATTGCATATACACATTAGATTCTTATCATTAACCCTAATTATCTTCATTTTAGGGTTTTGGCCAAGTTAGATTCAATGTTGGTTAATTACATGATTAGTGATTTCTTAATGATTTAGCAGTCATCATAAGAGTGTGGTTCAAGTTTCATATCATTTCCAGGTTTCATGCGGACATAACAAGATTTAGGACACATGCTCAAATTATTCCACGAGACTCATAATTGAGTAACCAAGGTCAAAGGTCATCAAGATAGGAGAACCCATCATCAAACATGGTTTATATCAGTAACATTAGGTCATAAGAAACATATTCCAAAATAGGTGTATGTCCATTAGAAGCAAGATTAGCAATCTAGGCAAAGTTCAATATTATAGTCCAAGGTAGGCACATATGTACAGTTGAGGCCATTCATGAACAATGGGTCGATTAGGACCCTCATTAGGGTCACAAGAGCAAAAGATCTACCTATTTGATGCTTAGTAGGCTATAAGTATATCAAAAATTCAAACCTCATTATAATCATGAATTAAAAGTTGTCAAAAAAAAATCAAAGATTACATATTTGCCAAAAACGAGATATAGAAAGAGTTTTTAGGGTCTAAAACAATTCTCATATTGTAGATCTTTTCGAGAGGATCAATTTGGTATGTAGGTTCATATGTTTTGGCCTTAGTATGAGAAAGATATCATTTTTGATAGTTTATATCCAGAACTTTAGAGAACCAGAGGAGTGTTACCATTTCTTTTATGCGCCACCTGCAACTGTGGATTCCCATCCAGTGGTCCACGATGCGCACATATTCCCATCATCACTGGACCACTTAGTCACAGCAGCCAACGATACCGGATGTCTTATCACCAGCCATCAGCCGCTCACCATCGCAACTCCTCGCCTCTGGCCCACGCTGCCCGTGAGGTCACCGTTGTATGAGGGATCGAAGGTCCTGCGCTGCCTCGCCTTTGAGCCCATGCTTGGGAGGGTTGTCCGCCCATTGCCCCCCTTCCGAAGTCTGCACGCGACCGCCCCTGTTCCGCATGCAGGAACAGAGGAAAGACAGGGGATGATGTCCCCATCACTCCGATGGCCGCTGCCTTTGAAGCCGCCCGAAAACAAAGTGCAGGACTGGGGTTGGAGTAGGGAACACCACCGTCCTCCGCCACCCTCCTCACTCGACCTTGATTGGTGGGGAAGGGGAGAGTGTGGGCAAGCTCCCCAGAAGCCCCCAGCTAGCGACAACAGGCTTCAACCATGCACCGTTGAGCAAGATAAAGAACAAAGAGGGAGAAGGAAAGTCGGCGGCATGAGTAGACTAGGGTAAATCGGAGAAGGGCAAACCAGGGAGGGGGTATATAAGGAGAAAACTAGGGTTGTGCCGTCTGCTACCCAATCTGGGTGGAGGCAGGGAAACTCTTTCCCTGTCGTTCGCTAGTTTCCTGTAGAGGAAGGGGAGGGAACAAGTCATTGGGCCAGTTCATTTCGGCCTAAAGTGACCAAAAATCGGCCCAATACCCCATAAAACACATAAAGAGAAAGGCTAAAACATAGAATCTATAAAACACCATATCTAGAGTTTCGTAGGTCCGAAAGATGTGATTTTTCCATCACTGGATTCAAAATTGAGAGATCTACAACATGATATATATTGGGAATCTGAAATATCATAGCAAGGGTGTTCAATATTAATTGCAATATGGTTATATATTAAAGCATGGCTCTTATTTCAATTGGCATATACAAGTCACATATTGGGAAATTGAACGACGATTTAACTAAATTGGGTCATAATCTCATTCCAACTATATAATTGGACCCAATTGAGTGATTGGGCCACTAATAGAGAGAGAAAGTGTATATCCATAGAGAGAGAAAATTGAGGTTGTCACAATAGATTTTATGTCAATTTCATACTCATTATTTAAACCCTAAAACCGCCTTTTTATTAATGTGTGAATTAGATTATGAAAATGATTCCATATTTTAGGTTAACTTTTCCTGATTCCAAAACGTATTTTATTATATTTTTCTGACTTATATATATTTAGTTATGAATTGTACAATTTATTACTTATTTAGAATAATCCATTAAAATCACAAATTTTCAACATTGGATTTAGGTGTTAAAACAATACCATTAGAAAGCTTACATTTTTCTGAATCCAACAACATTTTATTTGTAAATTTTGGATGAATAGGTAATTAGTTATGAATTATTTAACTATCAACCAATCAGAAATTTTTGATAAGCCACGTAAAAACATTATCCAGATATATATATAAACCATGCTGAGATGTACCAATCTCCACATGCCACCTGGCCCATGGATCCTCAGTCAGTAGGAGTAGGGCTCGGCATAAAAAAATAAAACATGAAGGGTGAAAAGACCATATTTCCCCTTACCGCAAAACGAACCAAGAAAATAGAGCGAGGGCTAATTAGATAAACCATTGCCTGTTGTTATCTTCTTTGGTATGAACTTCACACGATCAAGCACCTGCAAACATCAATGAAGCAGACAAAAATTGCACAAGGGCACTCACAAATTCGTCACCGGAGTCAACAGGGAAGGCCAACAGCTCACCCGAAGGCCAAGCCGACTCGAGAGAGGGGGAAATAGACGGTGATTTAAACATTGAAATATAGCAGATTGGGGAAACTAAACAGAACAAGGGGGAATCAGATATACTTTGAATTCAACTGAAACAAGAAGGTAAAGGACCTTGTAAGACTCCCAAGATTCGTTCCAAGCCTTCTGGAGGGTCTCTCAAAGCCCTAATGCCCAAAGGCAACCCCGCGGTGCCCACCAATAGTTGGACGAGTAGAGGAGAGGTTCTAGAGGTCCAATGAGGACAAACCCAAGCTAGGAGTCCAAAGCTGTGATCTTAATGAAGATCAGGGAGCAGATTCTTAGGGGTCTGATGTCAGGGGCTCGCCAGAATAGAGAAAAGGAGAGAAGAATAGGGGAGGAACAGGGAGAGTTGGGCGGTGGCTAACCAACTAGAGAACAGGCAACAAAACCAATCGTTGTGCGGGATCATTCCAAGAAGCTGATTGTGAAGAAAGTTTGTAAAAAGACCAAGCATAGAGGGAGATATCACCGGAGAAAGATCTGGGAATCTGGGTGGGAGATGAAATGTGGACCGTCTGATCAAAGATCAAATAGCTCACGTACGGCGCTGAAGAAGGAAAGAAGCGTTACATGATAACATATGAAATCAAAATTTTAATAAAGTGGTGTATACATATTATTTCCTTTTCTCTCTCTACTCAATTGAGGGTGCAAACAAAACCCAAAGTAAGTGAAATTTTGCACAAAGACCAATTAAGACATGTAGATTCCAATTCAATTAGATTTGCCTTTTGAAGACTTTTAATGTGTCAAATAAATCAATTACTATTTTCTCTTTCCTCCTTCATTAATGACATTAGGATTATCCAAATTTAATGAAACTTCACCCACAAGTCATATTTAATGTTTTGGATACGGATTTTCCATCAATTTTACATGTTGGAGCTGTTGTACAATTATTTAATATTTTGAAGGTTTACACACTTTCTCTCTCCTGATTTCATATTTTAAGCAAACTTTATCCAAATTGGATGAAAATTTACCCAAAGGATATATTTATTATGTATATTATGAACCTAAGATTATTTGATATTTTGGGAAAAACACACATCTTCTTTTCTAATTTGAATTAAATTAAATATTATTATGAGAATAATGTGAAACTTGACTCCCAAGGTAATTGGGGCTCAAGGAACACGATTTTTAACTTAGATTTCACTTTTGGGATTTCTTTTAATAAGTTATGTCACAATTATTAATTGAGACCATTATTAACACATTATTTCATCATTATCACTATTGCTTATTCCATTATGTTCCATAACATAATATTATCACCAAAAGAGTTGTATGATCATTAGCACAAATTTAATATTATTTCATGTGACATATATTGTATCCATTATTGGACCAAGACTAAGGTGAGAACATTAGGTTACATTAAGCTGATTTATTCATGCATTAGCTCATTAGTTTATACTAAACATCTTTTAGGTCTAAAACATTAACCTTGTTTGGATACTTATAAAGGACCAAACTTCTAGGGTAGGGTTCAAGATACGATATGTTACAAACTTTAATCATACTAGTAAAGCCCAAGGTGGAACAGGTTGCACTGCATCAAGACCCTCCCAGGGAATGATTCAACTCTTGTTATATGCCTAGTTTGAACTTCAAATATCATCAAACCATGCAACAGTTCGAGATGATTTACTTTATAGACTACCTTCTCAGAAGCTATAGATATCCTTTCGATTTGGATATATATATATATATATATATATATATATGTGTGTGTGTGTGTGTGTGTGTGTGCGTGTATGTCTGTATAAACACACACACACACACATAGATATATATATATATATATATATATATATATATATATATATATATATATGTGTGTGTGTGTGTGTGTTGTGTGTGTGTGTGTTTATACATACATACATACATATTGTAACAACATTGTAATACAAAACGAGTTTTTGTATTACAATTTTGGTTGTCTCATTACAAATTTGGTTATCTCATTACATATAAGTGGCATCCCATTACAAAATTGATGCACGGGTAGCTAATCTTAGTTACCCGCACGGGTAGCAAAGATATACCTACATATATATATATATATATATATATATATGTGTGTGTGTGTGTGTGTGTGTGTGTGTGTGTGTATGTATATATCTATCCACGTACTAGGTCTCTTCTAGCCTGGGCCATCTCAATACCCACGACATGTCACAATGAATGCATCTTTTTAACAAGGATCACCATGAAAACCATTTTTAATCTTCATCTCCATTTGGAGAAAAGTGGATGATGGGACAATAGACAGATATAACATAGTACAAGTGATAGTGGAACAAAGAAAGACTTCAACTAGCACTAGAAGACGATACTATCAGACACGTGTTCTATCATCTAAAACCACAATGATACGACATGTACATGGGAGGTCAAGGGACCGAAACATCCTCAAATTCCTTTATTATCAATGATATAACTCAAACCACTATCACCAGAGGAAACAACTAATGTGACATATTACATGGAGGAGCCAACTCATAATACCATAATCAATGGGATCTTATGTAATCAAACATATAATGGAAAGAAAGATACACAAAAATGTTCATGTAATTTTACCACTTCTCTGATGCAAGGTTACTTTACAAGTTTTATGCTAGGGTTCAAAATAAATAAAGGGAAAGGAGATCATGTAGTACATATGCAATTTTACAACTCTAAAATCATGGAAGTCATGGACAATGACAAGATCTTGATATGATGTTTTCTCAGAACACTAGTTAGACTATCAGTGGCCTATTACAACAAACATGATCTACCATACTTGAAGACCTAACACACATTGCTAAAAATTTCATTGATTAGTATGCCTAAAACTTGGACCAAGTACATGAAAAGAGGACCTAAAAGCGTATGAAAATAATGGAACAAGAGATTTATGGAGATTAGAAAGATGAAGAGAGATCACCACACAATTTACAGACAAACCAACCAGAAAATAATATATAGACATGGTGGTTTGGGAAACTAAATTAGTTACATTACCATATATCAGTTCAATGGTGTGGAACTTTCTAGGTACTCATCCAAAAAGAGGCATGCATTGACAACTCCATCAAGAGAGGAACTTAAAAGAATATTTGGATCCTTTTTCTACTCCATTCACAAGTTTCAACATCACAAAAGTCAAGAAGGATGAAAACAACTAAAAATAAATCTAATTATGCAATGGTAGAGGCAGGTTTTGTCCCCTTATTTGAGAGATCAAATGACAAGAGACACGGGGAATACAAAAATTGGGGCGAGCTCAACCTACTCAGGTGAAACATAATTTCCATAGTGCCTTATGTAGATAGCTATACAAATTGTAATTGTTTATATAAAAACTTCAAATATTGTAGTATAATGTTCAACATTTCAGTCACTAGCAACCTACATCCCTCAGAATATGGTATCAACTTGACTTTTATGGTTATGAACCACCTTCATTGCAACTTCATGTTCTTCTACAAACATGGCAATGCCTCCTTAATAAACAAAGTTACTAGTCAATATTGTATCACTAGAAGGACATGCTAGTAAAAAACAAAAGAGCAAGTTTATCCCTTGGGACACCTCATTAAGCACCATTTTTCAAAACTCATTGGTTGGAGTTCCTAGTAGTCAAAATCTACTAAGCCAACTACTGAAGGTATACAAAACCAGCTCTCTATGTGTAATCACTGAGGAAAAAATCACAAGTAGGATGATTGTATCACTTTCAAATACATCATTGAATATGTGAATAATGTTATTTCATGATGGTGTAACACGATGATGCACCTTCAAATTTAGACATAGTAGAACCTACTATAAAAAAGGACCCCCTGCATTTTTCCTTGATTCATCCTCCATAAGAATCTTTAACTAGATGGGATCTTTACATATAAGTCATCTTAGCTATTCATTTACACACATGGCTACAATCAAGTCGGTAATTTGGGATCTAGTAACTAACCCATTGTTTGACTAGGGGAAATACCATTTTTATAGCTCACCTAGTGTAATAATAATGTAAGCACTGTTACAGTCAGTAATGACCTTGTAAAGTCACAATTGTCAATAAAAAGAACTAGTTCAGTGATATGTGTAACTAGGCTATAACAACTCAATAGATACATGTAGCATGCCAAACATTGGGTGCAAAATTTATATATACAACACATAACTTCTCCTAAACTTGAGTTCATTTATGAAGTGGTCTATTGTCCTAATCGTTATTTTGATCCAATTGTTAGGCTCTTTGATACAAATTTGTCTCCAATAAAATTTTACTTGGGTCTATATGAATTCATTCTCCTTAAGTAATATTTACAAATTAGTCCCTTAATTTATTTGTATGAATCATTTCAAAAACATATTTGAAATTGAGGTGCTCAAATTCTTGGAAAAGGTCATGTAATTCAAGAATACACTCATTTTTATCAGTAATGGATTTGGAATCAAATGAAAATATTATTTATGATGTTAAATATTCTTGATTATTGAGAGATTTTTGGTAGAAACTTTAATAACCAATATGGGTATTGGAATGGAGGATTTTGTAAATTTCTTATTTGATTCAATAACAAGTAGACATATGGTCAAATAACCATAGGAATAGGAGATATGATTTTAGAGTTAAAAAATGAGATAATTGGAAGATAACATGATTTATGATAATTAACTTTCATTTTTTGGCTAAATTAGAAATGTAAAAGACACCAACCCATACATCATCGTCATTGTGTGTTTTCCTAACCAAAAACTAGTGATGAAGTCATTTTTCATCACTAAACCTCCTTGTATGATGTCAACTTGACAAGTTTCTTCTTTGCTTGAATGCCTCACGTCCTATTGTGACTCTTCTCATCACGCGGACATCCAAAAATCCCTAGAACCATCATGTATATAAACCCCTAGACACTAGAGTATGGGAGAAACCAAGACCTAAAACTCAAGTTGGATTGGTACCATCAACTTGTAGAACCAAAATTGAGTATGACATGGATTCTAACTCCAACCTTGATCTTCTCAATTACCATGCCACTACCTTGATCACCCATGATTAGTAGTATGAAAAGACATAAGACAATCCACAACATAGCTAGCTCGCCTCGTGAGCCAATTATTGACCCCTTTGCCAACTTCACTAGAATCTTACATGCTTCAACTTTTTCTCCACTCTCACTTAGACCCTGCCTTCTCTTTGACCTCCAATGTTTATCTATATTTTGAGATGGTGGTTATGTGAACAAGTCGATGGGGTGGTTTGTGCTTGGGATACCTCAGTGAATATTTGACCTCTCTAACAACCATGGAAAACCACTCGATCACCAAAAGCAAACAATTGTCTATCTTTGCTACATGACTCAACCAATAATCAAAAACCACTCTTCTAGCCTCTCCACTTCTTCCCTTAAATCTAGAAACCAACACCCAATCCTTTTTTTCATTTCCATATGTAACAGACTACATTTGAGTAATAATTCACTAATTCGGACCAAACTAGTAAATCATATTCTTTTACTTGAATATGATCAACAATGAAGAACCACATAGTTTTAAATATAATTTAACTTTTCACATGTATTTGAAATTTAACTCATTATCTTTAATTTACATCTAAAATGACTTATGTTCCACAAATGTAATAAGCTTTTATATTTATCCAAAAATGATAACATGCCAATTGATATTGGTGATATCATGTATAATGTGCTCTATCCAAAATTTTGTTAGCAACATTTATAGATAGTTAATAAATTAAGACATAACTAAACTATATTATGTAATGAATCATAGAATTTTATTTATATAAACGTATGAAATGTTTCAATAACATAAAATATAATTAGAACATCACATATTGTAAATTTTTATATTATATTAGAGAGTGAATACTCTTGTATACATTGTTTTCTCCACACTAGAGAGCAGACTGAATAAAAGCTAATATCTAGTTGGTCCAAAAAAAGAGTGAATACTCTTATATGCATGCTCATAACCTAAAAGGCAAAAATTCACATAGATAAAAGAAGTGATCTAATCATGTCCAAAATGATAAGTTAGTAATTGATTTAATTACTTCTAAGTATTAAGTATCATCTCATAAATTTTGGCCTCAAACTTACTTCAATTGTTGATTCATTTAATTGGTTTAGTCTTTCTCTTGAATATTATTTCATTACATATATTTGCCATTGATGGTTTATATTCTCCCCAACACATGCCATGCGGATGTTACTATTGGATAAATTGGAAATTAGCCTATCTTCTTCTTTTATGAGGAGAAACATTTCTTATTTGTATATATAATGTTCTATCTATTTGTTTCAAGTAGCAAGTTTATCTTGAGAAAGATTAATCAAGATTGGAGATTCAAATACTTGAATTGTTGTTTATATGTGATTATTTGTAGTACAAATGTATAAGTATTTAGAACTCATGTAAAAATCAAGTTATGGACCAACCCCACCTATCCTAAACCTATTCATATGTTAAAACTAAGTCTCTACAATAGGTAGATCACATTAGAAAAAGCATTAAATAGGTTTTCAAAAAATGTACACACCAATTTAAGGGAATTTTTGTAAATCAAGAAAATTTTCAACTGAGACAACCTCAGTCAAAGAAATTGTCAACCAAAAATTCCTTGGTTGAGGATTCAGAGCAGTAGAAGGACTTTTATAATACAGTTAGCTACGACTCATTCTCAGTCAAAGTCTTTTTCGATCGAGCAACTTCCAGTCCAAGACTTTGTGGATCGAAAGTATATCGTTAAACTAGTTGACCAAGAAGTTCGAATGACATATAGTTGTTAGAACCAAATTATGCACTCAGACCATAGGCGGTTAAAGAACTTCTCGATCGGGACACCTTCGCTCAATAATTTGTCAACCAAGAATGGTTCCGGAATGCTAATTTTATTCACGAGAAAATTAGTCATTGCAACTACACTCACTCAATTCTAACGACTATTTATTAACATGAAACACTCTAGACACTCTCTTAAGTTTTCCTAGCCACTTTTAATCCATTCCCATAAATAGTAGTGGTCTTAGGACAAATAGATCACAACTCTCTCACTTGAGCATACAATACTTGAGCAATTTGAGCTATAACATTACACTTACAATCTTCTATGGCTAGTATTTTCATGTCCTATCCATAGCTTCCCAACCCCAACACTCATCATTGGCATATACATTGACCTATATTGGTGTATTATCATATCCAATCCCCATTCTTTGTTATGGCATTGCCATTGGACTATTACAAGGAGAGGAGGTTGTCCAAGAATTCATAGAAGAAGAAGGAACTATCTCACATGTTTTCTTCAATGGATTCCAAAGAACAAGTGGTGATTCAGTTCTCTTCCATGTCTGTCAAAAAAGAGGGGATTTGGTGCTCTTCTGTATCCGTGAAAGAAGAGGTTGTTCAATTCTCTTTCACGTGAATGAAGAGGCTAAGCAGGTGATGCAGCCCTATTTTAGGGCTTCATCTTGTGTCCTTTTGTATTTCAATCACATCTCAACATAGTAGAATGCAAGTTAGTTCCCTCAATATGCATATTACTGTAAAATGCACTTATAGACGTTCTTTGCATGTTTTTCAAGTACTTGGACCATGCCTTGGATGGATGAGAGAGAAGGAAGGAGTTCTAGCATTCCTCCACCCATGGAGGGATCCAAAGAAGACCCTAAAGCTCCATCAACCTACCCCTAGTGGCCAAGGGTCAAGCATAAGCAAAGAATTCCATTGATCATGAATTTTCAAGTTCAAAATACTACTAAAGACCCAAGCACGGCCATGGTGCCAAGGAACGGTCGTACTCACTAATGCAAAATTTACAAGGTTGATCTTCATTTTGTCAAGCTACAACAACACTGCCAAAATACTCATGCTGAGAAGCCCCCGAAATGGTCATGCCATCCAAAACTACCATGCTACCAAGGATTAGAATAGGCATGCTGACTAGAATGACCTCCACTCCACCTCACACACCACGGCCGTGTTACCCAGCACGACCATTCTACCTAGACCCCACCACGGTCGTGCTCCCCAACACGGACATGCTACCAGCCTACATTTCACCACTTCAACTCTGACATTTTCTATTTCCCACCACTGTCATTCCCTTCACCCACAGCGATTTCAACCAACACCCACCACACTCGTTCTTCCCAGAACGGTCGTGCTACCACCCAAAATCTAGCTATTCTGCATTGATTTTCCAACTGTATTCCAACTTACCCTAGTACTTCCATCACCACCTATATATACATGGGTGGCAAACACAACATTGGGTTAGCTACCTTAGCACCCTATTATATACTCTAGAACATTCATTTCTATCTCCCTTGCATTTAAGACCTCCACCTACCATTTCCACCTAATTTCCACCATACACTAGTACAGAACCTACCTTTAGTGTCGGTTATTTAAGGCCTTTAGTGTCAATTTCTAAGCGACACCTATGTGGGCGACACTAAAAGCTCAACCATTACGCGTCGGTTCCAAAACCGACGCCCAAACTCTTCGCGCGCCACTGAAACCGTGCATGTTTCCTGTGGCGCGAAGGTATAGGCTTCGGTTATTAGATAAGAAACCGACGCCATATACCTTCGTGCCACAGGAAACAGGCGCCGGTTATTTATATAAAACTGACACTATAACTTTGTGTGTCGGTGTTATACAAATAACCGACGCCTATTGTTTTTTTTTCTGTCAGTCTGCAGACCTACTGTGGCTAGTCGCAGGATGAGAAACCTGCAGTTAACTGTAGGGTTTACGACATCCATTAATATCAGCCAACAACAGGCCACAAACCTACAAATTTAACAACAAAAATATTCACACATGCATTTAGCAATGCAACCTGCAGTTCCATTTTATTTTCACACATTTAGAAACATTCATGTAGCTAGCAATCTATAGTTCCATTCATTCACAATCACACATGTAGAAACATTCATATAGCAACCAACACTTTCATTCATTTTCACTCAGACACATGTAGAAACATCCAGACATGTAGAAACATTCACACATATATTATAATTCAGAAATTCATTTACAAAATATCATTCTTTAGTCATTATTCGCTATCAACATCCCAATTATATTTTAAAACCCCCACTATTTGTATGGTTGTTGCCCATTCTTCTCTTACTTCATTTAATTCTCCCATCGTATAGGGAGCATGTACATCTGGTAAGTCTGTTCCTGTAGTGGGGTCAGCTTTAAACACCTGTAAAGAGAATGATGTATATATATAATTAATGAGCTATAAATAAGATTGATATATTTCATATTATCTAATGAGACTATATAATACATGAGCAATACAATCGATGTCCAGTGCGGCATGTTTGATAATCATGTGCATATATCGCATCACATAGTATCCACATGCCCATCCGTTGTCTTGTGTAGCACACTATAAATTCAAACATACAAAATATTAAAAAATACAACTAATTAAGCATTGTTCACATAAATAATATATACATATATTGCAGTCAGGAACTTACTTTCACGTTCTTCCAAATTATTGGCTGGTTCTTTTTCGTGGGGACCTTTCCTCCAGCCTTTTTGAACTCATCAAAACCCCTACATGCTAATGTAACACAGAACATTGCAATTAAATAGTAATGTAATAACATATGTTAACGGATATGAAAATGAAATATTTCTCACCGGAATAATGCCATTTTCATTATGTGTCCAAATCTTGTATTCAATTTACTCCCCTTAGGATCAAGATAATAGACAGTGAACGTCTCAGGGACAATAACCAGTAACTCCCAATGCCTACCACTAGAGGTAAAAAAGTTAAAAATTAATAACTCAAAATCCACAATAAAAATGTAATTTTCTTAAGTCCAAATTATAATAAGCAAAGTAAACTTACTCTACATTGAATGGAGCCATTATCACCGTCTTCTTATTTGGAGCAAAATTTGTAAAAGACTCACAGCAGTATTGTTGAACTGATGTAGTGTCTTTAGCTACTAGACTAATCAAAGATGGAATCAAAAATCCTACATGTTCGAATCCAAAATCTGCACATAACTTGTCTAAGTAGCTGCAAAATATGTATTAATTACACATGCATTAATAAATAAGAAACCAAATCACCAGATCATACACAAGGTATATGGATGTATAAAGAAGATCTCACCTTATCCATAGCTCTATCACAGATGTATTTAGCCAATCATATCGAAACAACTTCAAAATATCTTGTATAAATAGTTTGATTTCGTATGACTGACCTACAAAATCTGGATCTAAAGAAACACTTATAGGGCAATTTATATCATGTTCGCCTAACCATATTGTCATACCCCTACAGTTAGGACCTAACGGGATGGGTAGGTCCTGTGGAACCCAACTGGGTAATGCAAGAGGTGGAAGTGGAGGCCTAGATGCTGTGGGTGTCTTCTTTTTAACCTGTATATATATATAATTTCAGATCAACTAACATCATATACACACACTAACAATTTAACGTAATGTAAATTTATCATACATTTTCAGTAAAGAGGACATCCGCTTTTCGCCACAATATCACTCCGCCTTCTGCCTCACCAAGCGTTTCACAATCTGGGTGGGCATATGGCAATGGAAGATCCGCCCATCCTTGCAATATATGTATCGGGCTCACACAAATCCAACCAGTTGGTAATGGAGACATGTGAAACACGTCCCCTGGTAGGGATGGGTAAGCCGACACCTCTGCAACGACATATTCATTACTTTTTAGACGGCATGGCTTCAACCCCTACAAATTTTTGTGTAAAGAATGTTATATACATATATACATATAATCTTTTTTTGAAACGACTACAATTTCATAAATACATATCATCTTGAACACATATCATCTTGAATTAAAAAAACTAGTTACTATGTCATAAAAATACTTACAGCGGATGTGCTAGGTGGTGGTTCTACAGGATTACTCCCTACCTCTGCAATAGGAGTAGGAGTAGAGCCTGCAGTAGGTATTGTCTGGTAAGTGGCAGTCTGAGATGCCTGCCACTTTTTCATTGCTTCTTAGAGTTTTTCTTTGAGTTTCCTATCAAATAGCTTATCTATCTATACATGGATAAAAGAAACGTCAAATTCTAATTATTGAATTCTCTTTTACAGTAACATTATAAAGAAAGAATATGTTACCTCTTCTTGTGAAAGTCCCACTTTTGGGACATGTTTGCGCTGGGATGGCCCAAAAAAAGCTTTGATGCCCACACCAGCGCCTGCAGCCCTAACACGTCCAGGATGCTTTGGGTTACCCAGAGCAACTGTCAACTCATCCCTTGTTCCCTCAGGGATGAACTTGCCTTGTTTCCTCAGCTCATGCAGCTCCCGCTAATCACCAAAACAAAAATTTGTAATTAAGTAAACAACACAAATAATCAATATTCGAACGATTGCTGTAAGAGTTGTATTTTACCATTTTTGCAGCCGCCTCAGCAGTTGCGGCCTTCGTTATTTCTCCCTTCTTATTTTGCATCCCAGCAATCCATACATCATGGCGAGGTAGAGGTGTGCTACCTATGGTAGAGGACTCCTGAGTAGCAGCAGACTGAGCAGTAGCCTCAGACTGTAGTCTTTGGCGAATGCTTGCATACCCCTTTGGACCCATTGTGTGGTCATGCACATTCAGTGCACGCCTTGATTTTTGTGCCTCACTGAGGGCCTAGTTAGTATGCACATTAATGATTTGGTTAGTAACACTAAATGTTAATCTTGAATAGGTGAATACAACATATATTAATTAATGAGATTGAGACTGACGCCTAATACCTTGAATTCATCAGTTTGTCTTGAAGCGACAAACACATCCCATTCTTCTTTGTCAAGGAAGTTCCACTGTTCATTGGTTGTCTTCTTCCTCTTGTCACCTTCTTTTATGTATTCTCGGGTGATATTTGTCCTATAGTTCCTTAGGACTCTCCCACAGTGTTGCATCATGCATTTACGATGCAGCTTTTCATCCAATTCAAATATACTCTGCAAAATAGAATTGCTATTAACCAATATCCAAAAATTTAGTAATCTACAAAATAGAATTGCAAATTAATAATAACTCACACATAAATCCCTCCATATTAAGTCTTTCTTCTCCTTAGAAACTTTGTGCCAAGAATCTATCTTACAACCGCAATGGCTACGAGTAACATACCCAAGATATGAAACAAATGAATTGAGATTCACACCAGATGCATTTCCTGCATTATCAAAATCCACAACAAGTTTGGGTCCATTGCCCTTTTGCGCTATTAACTTCTTCATCATAGTGATGCCCCTTCTCTTGTCAACTTTTTGGTGCTGTTGATCAAGTGCCTCAAGTGCTTCAGATGGTACCTGTGCATCATCAACCTAAAATTTAACAAAATAAACACATTTACAAGATATAACTATAAATGGACATATAGATATAAATATATGATATATTTTTAAAACTTACATTGTGAGGCGGTGCATTGATGTCCTCACCCTCACGGTAATCATCAGCACGGTCATCAGGAGAATGCTCAGCCATCTGAAAATTCACATTCAAATTGTAAAGTTCACATTGTAAAGTAATTCAAATTGTAAAGCTCACATTGTAAAGTTCACATTATTACAACAAAGTATATATCACAACAAAATTGTAAAGCTCTATGATCAAAGAGAAAACAAGTATATATTACAACAAGATTAGGGTCTAGGGTTAACAAATACATGTGATGTCATTCTTATATATAATAAATGTACATGTACCACCTATCCCATCCTGGAACACCTAATCTCACTAGTAAGTGTATAATGTGTATTGGGTTTTCAAGAAAATTTCGGCAGCATTTCCCCGCTGTTCTCCAAGTACATATGTACTTAGAGAACAAACGGGGAAATGCTGCCGAAATTTTCTTGAAAACCTAATACACATTATACACTTACATCCTAAGCGAGATCAGGTGTTCAAGAACATTCCCAAACCGGGGACTATCCAAGATTTACTCCTAATGAGTAAATCTTGGATGGGTTTCTAGGCCAACAAATAATGTGTTGTCATTCTTATACCTAAAATCCTAGTTCTTCAAGTTAGGGTGATTATTGATGTCTTTAAAAGCATGATTGGCAATTTAGGGAAAAGTTCATCATTTACATTCAAAGCATGTCACATGTGTGCATTATAGTTCATCATTAAGCAAGAAGGGTGATTAGGATTCTCAATATACTGAACAATGAAACAAGTTAAACATGTGTGCATTACTGTTCATCATTTACATTCCAAGCATGTCACATGTGCGCATTACAGTTCATCATCAAGATATCTATAACTTACTTAAACATTCAATTATGAAGTAAATATACACTTAATTCAGTACATAATTAAATAAACACAATCAGTAAATAACTTTCTTGGTGAAATCAGTACATAAATAAACATAATCAGAATATTTTTCATGGCTTTTGGGGTGACTTGGTGAAATCAGTGCATGTTTTGGGCATCCAGTAGATGAATCCAAACCCTAGCAATAGCCTAGATGTGCCATGGCGCCACCCAAGCATCCGCCCAGAGGCCTAGCTAGGTAGGGCACCTGGGCTTGGGACCCTAGGCGTGCCCTGGCACCTGCTTAGGCGCCGCCTGGGTGAGTTCCAGGTCGGCGGTGGCAGAGAAAAGCAAGGAGGAGGAGAAAAGGTCGGCGGCGGAAGAGAAAGGGTTACCTTGGAGGAAGAAGCTACCAGCGGGGGCAGAGAAAGGGTTATCGTAGCTGCTTCTACCAGCGGAGGAGAGCACCGAAGAAGCTACCAGTGGGGGTGGCGGCGACGAGACGACCGGCGGCAGCACCGAGCGGCGACGAGCAAGAAATCACCAGACCTAACTGAAGAATCGGGAATGAAACAGAGAAAGGGGAAGAGTCGCTCGCGCTGGTGTTGTTAAGTTGACCATAAGCGTCGGTTATTCAAAACAACTGACAACGAAAACAACAGTACCTTTAGTCGTCGGTTCTTTATTTATTAACTGACACCATATGTCAAATTTTGGAGGTAATGTTTTCACAGGAAATTTTGGTTTTGGCGGTTAATTTTAGGTGTCGGTTTTTTATTATGTAACCGACACTTAATAAAAGCGGTACCCGTGTCTGGTCACCCTTCATAGATTGGATGTCGGTTTATGTTATCAACCGACACTGTAGAGTTTAGGTGTCGGTTTATTTATACAACCAACACCTTGAAAAGTGACTTTATGAGACATTTCTGTAGTAGTGATAGAAACCTAGTTTTCTAGGTTTTCTACCATAATCCCCTACATTTCCATGCTCTTCACCCATCTTGAAGGAGGGAGGTCATTCTAAAGTATCTAGGAGGTTAAGGAGAAGAACATTCCACGAGCTCCATGGATTCCTAACCCGTTCTTCTCCTTTCTTTGCTCTTTTGTATTATCATGTCTAGCTAAGCCCCTATTGGTGGGCTGTTTGGGGTCACAATGTTACTTTGATACCACTTTGAGGGAAAATAACTTGTAATGAGCATATTTCCATTCTATGATTATTGGCTCTTACTTCTATCTCATTTCCCATTATCATGCTTGTGGTTTGTGTTGTTAAACCTAGATTGTCTGTTTTATGATGCTTGAAGACACTTAGATTATAGGGGAAAATGGAATGTATGTGGAAATCTTAGGAATGGCTCCTAGGTCCAATTAGTGGGTCCCTAGATAGCCCCCTTTGTTCCCATATATAACTCCCTTCTCCTACTAGTATCAGTGAGTCTAAGTAGCTAGTGTAAGTGTGATTAGTGGAATTTCCTAGAGTCTCCTAAAGGCTAGATGGAAAGTAACATGAGGTGAAACACCCTCATCTCTACTCCCATTCATACCCTTGGCTCTCAATTTCCCTAATATCACTTACCCTAGAAACCTAGACTTGCCAAGTCCTATTAGAATTACACCTAGCCCTAGTTCTCCTACTAGCAGCATAGAGTATATTCCAATAGCACTTGCCTTGTTGATTGGTTAGGTAATCTAGATTGAAGATATAAACTGGCTTGTTATGTAACTTCCCCCAACTAATATCAAAGTTACATTCTCAAATGTCCCACCTATCCATCTTATTGGTTAAAACCCACCTTGTCACCTTAGTTTTTTAAATCTAGTTTAGTTAATTGCCTTTGTTACTTCCAAGCTAATTGCTTAGTTCTTGATAGTTAGGTCTTTCTTAGGTAGTTAGTGCTCTTTGGAGCTTGCTTGTGTTAATCTTATTATCTAGTGATAATCTAGATTCTTGATTGCCTTTGTGCTTAACTTTTCTTTTAGTTGTTTATTGCCTTGCTAGTGTAGTTTAGTTCCTCCTTTCTCTTGCTTAGTTGATCATTTTAATTAGTTTCTTAGTCTTAACTTGCTTAGGGTAATCTAGGTTTCTTGGTAATCTAGTTTCCTTCTTGTTGTTAATTTCTTGAAATTGTAGTGTAATCAACCAAAACCAACCTTTAAACCCTAAAACCCTTCACTATGCTTTAGGAACATAGCTCACATTAACTTAGCTCTAGTACCCCCTCTCTCCCAAAGGATCGACCCTTCTCTTGCCACTTACCTATACTACAACACAACCCCATGCTCTTGCGGGTGAAGAGTGAATAGTCTAACCCAACGTGTTGGACTAGGTCCAAATATAAAATTTGAAAGATCCCATGTGTGTTTGCCTAAGATGCAACTAATAAAATCTAATTGTCTAGTTGTAACCCAAGGAAGTCCAAAATACATCAAGCTTTCTGGCATTGTTGTCGGGGATAGAGGTTGTTGCCCTAGCTAGTTAGTGTATCTTGGCTTTTCCTACTACCCTCACCATTGTTATTCTTTATTCTTTGGTTACTTTTGCATACTATCCGTCTAACTTGTCTCTTGTTGCTTAATGTGCATGAACAATACACATTCGACTTGTACTGACTTGGTGCCATACGACCCTGAGATAGGTATAAGAGAATGCCAAAGCCACTGCAAACAACACCAATCAGCTAAAATGGAAGGCCCTTGTCCTAATGATGAAGCTCAACCACAACCCAACCTCCCTATCCATGAGTACTTCACCCTGGGGAACTACAACTCCCCAATTGCCACCCTTGTTGACCAAATTTTGGGTAAACAATTCTGCATTCCTCCATCCCTTGTCGAACTCCTTCCTACTTACTATGGGTTAGAGAATGAGAATCCCTACCACCACATAGACTCTTTTCTTGAGACTTGCTCTACTATCCGCACACTCGTCGCCACCAATGACTCAATCCAAAGAACCCTCTTCCCCTTTCTTGAAAGAAAAAGCTAAGGAGTGGTACATTTCCAAGCCTGAGTTAGTGACATGGAATGCGGTGAAGAGTGAGTTCCTTAAGAAGTTCTACCCAATTGCAAAGTTGACTTAGATGTGGAGATCCATTATCTCCTTCTCACAAAAAGAGAATGACCCTTTCCGCTTCACATGAGACCTCTGGAAAGAAGGGGATGCACAAGCATCCGCTCCCATCAGATGCAGAGGCACCTTAGAGCTTCATGGTGGCCTCCATAGCCTCTTCAGCAGGGTTCTATGGTGGAGGTGCTCGGTGATCAATGCCCCACCCTGGGTTGGGGTCGCCGCGGAGCAAGACTCCAAGGATTCGGGCATTTCCATCACGGAGCTTGTTCTCCTTCCCTTTAGCTTCGGAAATCTACAAAGAATATGTAGGGACTTGACCATTCCCTCCGAAGGTGATATTAGAACCATTAGCGGCCATCATGATTCCACCCTTGCTGCTGACGAGATAGAGTTCATAGAGGAGCTCGCCAGCATAGAGAAGAGTAACCCATTCGCCGTTGGGTGTCTGGGAGCTTGAGGATGTGGGCCTTGTCTCTCCCAAGCCATGGAACCAACTCTTCTCCCCCGCTTAGACCGGTTATGTGTTGGCTCAGGTTCCTACAGCAGAATAAGTGGAGAGGCTATGAGGGAGGGGAGATGAATCTCAGCAATCCCTCGACCTTAGGCCCTAAGTGAGGGGTCGTTAGTTATCTCCACCCTTCTCAGATCTGAAGCACTGAAAGAATCGTGTGGAAGGGGGCAGTCCAAAGACAAGGTGGGATAGGCTCCTGGATCGCATATATGTTACCATTTCCTCTCGTGAAGTTCGGAGGTAGGGGATAGTGTGTTGGCCCTTAGATCTGAGATCTATGGCTGGGTGAGTGAGCTCCACAATTCACTTAATATCTAGGCCGAGTGACGTTTAAATGTCACAACTTCTTAGGTCTTAAATACCCAGAAGACTATGGTTTGGCCAGATATTTGAACCGACATTGATAATTACAAATTCTTATATCTTCTAGTAGGAACTTCCTATTTAGATGAAATTTAAACCATGAATTCCCCATCACATAAGGCCTTCTATAACCAAGTTTGAGCTCAAAACTCTAAAATTTTGTCATCCAAATCAAATTCTCAAGTAACCACATAAAAAGTGCATAAACCAAAAATCCAAACCAATGAATCATCAATTCTTAATCAAACAAGTTTAACTTGCATATTTTGATCACGTTACACCTAAAGGTTCATCATTAACTCATTTGAGTTCATTTATACTTCAATTTGACACTTCACTTCATAAGCACTCAACATGAACTAATACACTTCAACATCTCCATGTCCATAGATAGCCCTTGACAAAAGAATTCATTCTATAATGGATTTGTGGTCTTATTAGTGTGTTATGGTATCCATCTTAGGATAAATTATACCTCAACTTAGAATTAACCAATTCAGAAAAATCATGAACTTTACTTACTATATTAACTATGAAAATCCTAAAATCAAAGTCATCACATATACAGAGAAAACCCTATCCTTTGGTTGTGAAACTTTTTTTGATGGTCGCGTCAAAAGTAAAACATAGGTGTTTGGAGTCGCACAACATTTTATATGGATAATAAGAAATAAACGTGATAAATTGCTGAAGCCACAGTGTAAAATTGAGTTTCCATTTAAGTCTGATAGAATGGAAAATAATAGGAATAAATAAACCTAGGGATCAGATTTAGTGATCTTATTAGGAGTGTGGAAGGATTAGCACCCCCACCTTGCATCGTAAATTGGTATTAAACCACTTTTGTTATGAATAAACAAGCAATTAAGATGGTGATAGAAAAAATAAAAAATGTGATTTTTATTTTTGAGTGGGCTTTTTGGGATGGATATATTTGTGTACTTCCCATAATTACCCTAACAGTCATATTGTTTAGGTAGATTGGGGTCCTAATCACCTCAGGACCTCCCAAACTAGAAAACCCTAATGGGTGATTAGGACCAATGCATAAGATTAGAAAGGTGATTAACAGATGTAGGTTAATAATGAGATCTGGATTTTTTTGAGAAATTGAATAATATTATAGTTATGACAGGGAATGAAAGCAATACAACAAAGAAGATGTAAGAAGTATAGTAAACTACCATTTCTACATCTTCTAATAGGGCAGGAGGTGATAACAGAAGGATCATCTGATCACCACTAAGGAAAATAAAATAAAGAGGTAGTTTGATCCTCTAGATTTTGGATATTCAAAAGCGCCCAAAATAAGGTTGACGTGTGTGTGGGGGAGGGTGGGTATTTCTACGTGGATATTAAGGTTTGAGGTTCTACATAGAACCTTATAGGACATGTGATGCACCACATTTGTGGAGGGTGTGGGTCGAGGTGACCCATCATGTGACACATGGTGGATAGCATGGATCCGTTGGGTGTCCCAATTGAAAATTAGTCTCTCGGTTTTCTAATAATTTAAAGAATCATTTGGACAATATCAAATAAAATTGCATAGGAAGATAATTTGATATTATCTCTCATATTTATCTACAAAAGAAATTGAATATCCTTGGAAAAAAGGAATATTTTTTGGGTAATTCAACTTGGAAATTCATGAAAAAGAGCTTCTAAAAAGCATGTTTAAAGAACAGATGACAATTTTTGTTTGAAAAGAAGGTTTTCGAATAGAAGGCCCCAAACAAGGTATAAATGAGTGTAAATGGACGAATTAAACATAAAAAATATGGTGAATCATGGAAAATTGATATATATAGAAAATGGAGAGAATATTAGAATGGACTACATCAATGAACCAGAGAATTTTGCATTAATAATGAATTTCTTGTTGAGTGAGCAGAAATGGAGTGTCAACAGTGGATTAAAATATTAAACATAAAAATATTTATGACTGTGTTGAACTGATCTCCAATATACTTATCTTATAAAACAAATGAAAGTAGCAAGTGGTATCACAATCTTGGGTATCCAAAATTGAGCAAAGTCGATCTGTCTATTCCTATGTTTATCATATGGGTGAATATTTATAAGTATATACATATATCAATATACATGAAATATGTAGTTTAGATAATACCATAAAGATATATTATATAATAAATTAGACAAAAACAATGGATTCTAGGTTATAACATTTATCTATAGTAATAACATTTATATTTTGAAACTCTAATAAGCATAATAAACTACATACCAGTATCCATTGCATATTCAAGAATTCAATAATGAAATGTGCTTACACACCAAAATGAATGTCAATTATAATGTAAGTAATGTATGGATCCATGTGTAGAGAGATTGAAACTACAAGAAATAAATTCAGAAAATGCATATCATTAGACACACATATATGTAAGCTAGATACACTTTGACTTTTGTAACTAAAAATGATTCATATGTCTTTTTAATAAGATTAAAATTCTAATATGTCATTACAAAATCAAGACTAGGATAAGAAAAATATAAAAATCTAATGGCCGGAATTTACAGATGGTTTGATTTAGTTTGACTAGCATCATAACGTGTTCCTAGTATGATTATTGAACTTTGAGGAACAAGTATAACTATTGAGTTAACTATTTGTCATGAAGATTTGTTATGTGTAGCATCTATTTCAGTTTAGGCATTTTGACTCTGACTTAATAATTCACATAATGTATCATCTCTTGACATTATTGATTCTTACCGCAATTCCTTGTCTTTTTTAGTAGAAATCAATTTTAAATATCCCAAAACACTACTAACTCATTTTTACATTGGGTTTGAATCCCTCCTGCTATTCTAACTAACCATGTTGATATGTCTTGTGTTTGTTGTCAGAACCTGTTACACTAAACGAGATTACTCAAAACATAAAACACAATCAATCACTAATTAATTAGATACCCAAAAATATGGGTAAATTAAAACCAATTTCAGCGTCAGCACCTGCTCAGAAATATTTGCATAAATCCCAAAATCTTTCTTATATCCATACTATGCTAAGAATTCAATACAAATTGATCTATCACCTTAGCCACAACATATATACACAGGATAACAATATTCGTATATGTCACACAAACAATCATTAACATGCTAACAAAAGTTCAATTTGTTTGAAATGCCATATACAAACTTTTTCTCGTCGGGACCTGAGAGTACAGGGATGACTCTAGGACACACTAGACATCTAATCAACTTTCTCAAAGATTCATTACTATAGCTCCTCCCTGCTACCACATGTTTGTTTTTGTCACTTTTGATTACCTAAAAAATGTGGTGAACCACAAGAGTGAGACCCATGTTCCAGCAAGAGATATAACCTCCAACAAAATTTATTAATTACAACATTTTTAAGTAATTAAATAGTTAAGAAAATTAATCATATATAACAAATAAGCTCAACAGCACTGATGATTAACAAAATACACAAGGGAGCAGATAATAACTATCATCATTAGCCAGACTATCATCCTTTATCTTGTTGATAATATAAGCAATTCAGTATCATATGCATATTTAGCATTGCGAGCAAGTCTAGTAACATAGCATAGCTAATAACAAGACCATGTCTAATTGGTTGAACATATCAACATTATAAAAAGAGCTAACAACATAAGCACAACTATCTGGATAAGCATGATTAGCAGTATATGCATCTATAGTTACAAAGGCATGGCTAGCATGCTAAAGATAACTAACAACATGAGATAGTTAGTATCATGATTATAATCAGCAGTAGCAGTATAGTTATCAACATAATCATGGATACTGTATGTATGCATATGCAATCTTAAGCATATCCACAACATAAATATATCCACTATCTCTTAATTGCACTAATCATCATCTTTATGTAAAGAGAACAAACAAGGGTTATCATCCAATGTGAAGTGTCATGTATAACCCTAAACAGATATGCTATACGGCTGTATTACATCTTTTATTATGCCTTGAGGAATTTGAGGATACAACTCAAAATCCAACTGACCACTACTAAGTCGAAATTAGTGCCATACAAGATCTAGGAAGAGCCAGACTCCTAAGATCTTCTCTTCCCCTGGTCAGTATGGGTCTGCCACAGTGACACATAAGGTCAAGCTGCTAACAACCTAGTCCGTCCTTGGTACAGGTCACATCACTAGTGAAAGGATGTGGGTACGCATACCCTACCATCTGAGGTACAACCACAATTGTCCTCCAATCTTGTCACATATATAGTCACCAAGACACAACCACAACCGTTCTCAATCACATCAGATGTATGAGGTATGACTATAGCCAACCTCCGCAATCTGCATTGTGGATGACAAGGATATATCCTCAACTTTCCACCCCCACATACTCAACAGTATGTGCTCTGAGTTTCCCTTAGGAATACTCATTTCACCATCTGGCAAATTCTGACACTCATATGGATCTATGGCACAGGGTGCTACATGATTAGAGTTTCAGTTGATTAGTTATGCCAATTGGGTGAATTAAGGCTTCATAAAACAAGTGGACATACAAACCCTAATTCACATCTAGCAAGCATATAAATATTACAACTTTGAAAAGATATAAAACATGTGAAACATAATTTCTCATCTCATCATCACATGATACTATTCACTTGTCATTCATGAGACCACACTAGTCATCATACTATCACAAGATATAAATCCTTTTCACAATATTATAGGGTATCAACCCTTTTCAACATAAAAGGATTACACCTCATTCAGGGCTCAACCATGCCCAAAGGTCATTAAGACCATCATACTATCAAAGGATATAAAATCCTTTTCACAATATCACAGGATATCAACCCTTATCAACATAAGAGGATTACACCTCATTCAGGGCTCAACCATACCCAAAGGTCATTAACACCATCATATTATTCCCTGGAAGATCATCATTATCTTTGCATGCCTTATAACAAGGCTCAACAACAACACTTACATATAATACACCAGATTAGCACAATATTACATTAATGAGCTAGGAGATATTCATAAACAATCATAGCAGGGTTATATTAACATTAAGAACATTCCTTTATTACATCAACATGCAATGAATCTAGATATGATTAACTCTCATCATATTCATAATGCACATGTTTAGCATAAGAAAGTATCAAACATGTGGCTATGATAACCACTAATTAATATACCAATGTTATGATCATGTTAAGGAGTTTATTCCACCATCATTCCATCATATAAGAATGTTAAACATGAATACTCATCTTTATCTATTTGCATTAGAGTTAGGTTCAACATGATAAATTATATCAATGTTACTAAATAGCACTCATACCCAAACCCTAACTCACATCATCCCCATTGGATCATGGATGCATAACGTGAAGCATCACCATCACATTCCATACCATTCTCAAGTATGAACCCACATATAAATCAAGGTATAATGATTGGGTTATAGCATACTAGGGTTTCAACAATAGTAACAGAGTACTGCATGATTGCATTAGTCATTCAAGGACTATTCATAACCAATTACCATCATTTAGTTATATTAAAGCTAGGTATAACAAGCTACACCTCATTAGGGTTACATATCAACACAATATGGTTATCATTCCTTCTATTCAGATGAGTGAATTGGTAAGACTACCTTATTAAGGGTAACCCTCCATTTTTTCCATCATCATTCAACTTGTATCACCATACCACAATGTCACCCAGAACCATTGGATGTTTAAAAAGGTAAGACCTTTGGTTGTTTACATAAGTAAACACCTTAGATAAACTACCTATGAAGTCCTTGGTTTGATCTCTAGAAAGAGTCACCATCTAACCCTAGACATCCCTTGATTAACAACATAGAAAGTTCCATTGAGAGTAGGGTAAAACCCACAATCGACTTTTCAGTTAAAACAAGCCATCCATTGTCAATAAGTAAGCTCCATAAGATGATCATATAAAGGAAACCATCTAAATCACATTATTAGGACCATAAATATTACATTATCCATAATTCCACTTTATTGGAGGAATAAACATTAGATCTTGACCATTGGGTCAAGTTCATATATTAAAACCATCAATTACAGTATAGGTTCGACCATTGCATCAAGTGACCCAAGAAACCATTGTTCTAAGGCTTAATTGATGCTAAAAATATATCATTAACTAACCATAGATTGTAGAGACCTGATACACCATCATTAGTGATCATTAATTCACTATAGGTTGTTAGATCAACACTATATTCATTAATCAACATCAAATATTAAGCTGATGTCATCATTGATTGATAACATCAGTAGGGTACTTAGTGGTTGATCATTATACTTCTAATTGATCCAAAACATGACCTAAGGGGGTGACCATAGGTTTTCACCATAATTTGAAACCCTTGATCACGACCATGAGTTGTTATGAAGACAACACCATAGGGTTGTTGCAATGGTACCATCATCCGGTCATGGTTTATAGAAGAAATCGGCTTTAAATCCTAAAATTGACCATTGTTTGATAGGTGCGTAGCACCATAGGTTGTCAAAACAACCTGATCCAAGTCATATAATACATTAGGAATAATATAAACATGATCACAGGTTCATACATAACTGAAATCAGAACAGGAAACATAATAAAAATCGAAATCCTAGTCAAGCATAGTTTTTTAGTGCATGGATCATCATTTTCAAGAAAGAACATGATCTAGAAAGCTTATGGTAAGAAATAAATGTGGAGAAAGTTATAAACCATGCATCTAATGAGAAGATAAAGCCCCACAAAGAAGAAATCTCGAGCAGGTAGGGTAGAAAATCCAAGAGTAAGCTATGAATTTGTTCATCTAGCACCTTTCTTCATCATATGAGCAAACCCTAAGCATAAGGAGCAAGAAAAGTAGGGTTTTAGAGCTTTAGAGAAATTTTTACCATGGAACAGCAGGTTAAGACCTGGAGAAATCTAGGATGAAGGATAACAAAGAAATAGACGGAGGAAAGAAGGGAATTCTTACACTTTTAGGTCAAGATCATTAGAAGGAAGCTTTTTCAACCCTAAAATGAAGTCAATTTCAACCATAGAGCCTTTCTCCAAGAAGATCCCCACTTTCATCTTCCTTGGGCAGAACAATTCGCAGATGAACAGAGGGAGAATGATGTTGGGAGAAGGAGGGGAGGTGGTGGAGAGAAAATGGCTCGTTTTGGTGCTTGGGGATTAGTATATGACACTTTAAGATAAAGAAAAAGAAAAAGTTGAAGTTCTAGTATCTATCCAAGTGTCAATGGCCTTAATTTATTAAGAATATACAAGCACACACACAAGAAGCTCCTCCATCATGTGTATAGACCAGATTATCTTTCCTTTGTCGAATTTACCAGCCAATCAAATAATTCATTAGTTGATAGCTACTAAAGGTAGCTCATCTGCGAAGGGGAAAACCCTAAATTACCCTTGGAGAAAACACCTTCAAAACAAGGATTAAATAGGCACCCCATGGCTCAAAAAGCTTAATAATGATGATAGAATATCCAAGGAACTTAATTCAAGTGATAAATTGCAAAGAAAACCTCTCAATTGGGTAAATTACAGAAAAGGCCAAAATGTGCATAAAATTGCATAACTTGCTCAAACAATGTCCAAATTGGACCAAATTTGAAACTTAAGCTTGTGTTATGATTTCAAAGCATATCAAAAGGTTATATTAGGGTTAGAAAAATTTAATTATGATAATTAAGATCATTCAACTCATTAAGTAATTTTAGGGGCCTTACAACTATAAACCCCTAGCAGGGATTTTGTCCCTAAAATCCAAGGTAAACAAAGATGGGTACTTCCTTTGCACCTCATACTATTACCTTCACATGGTTACTTGCATATAGTGTTGATATCACATCATTCATACATATCTTATCTTGGGTCAACACAAAAAACCCCACATAAGAAGACATTTGCAAATATGGAACATAGAAACTTATTGTGCCACATGTATAAATCTAATAGTAACTTTCAACTTTGGGACTCAATTGTCATCTTGATATGGGAGCTCTATGAATGATACCTTATGGTAGGAGGGTGGTAAGGGTCGTAAAATGGCACCAAGGGGTGAAACTAGGGGTATATATACTTGTTGTTTATGAAGGAAGGCAAAAATGAGGTGTCAACATTTTGAGCTAGTAGGTGCCACGTGTCATGCATGGATGACACGTGTCCATGCATGCATCATCATTTATTTTGTCTTGCAAAATGATTGATGATCATCTTGAGATGCAAATTCGTCCATTACTTATCCATTTGGATAAGTTATCTAGGTTTAATCACTATTTTAAGTCAAGCAGATACACATTTTCTAAGGAAACTTGTTGGCCATCACACCTCACCTCCTTGAGGTTCTTTGCACGATATGAACTTTGACAAGAGTTCACAAAACTATATGGGACACCTCCTTGGGCTCCTTGTCCGATAGGCACTCATATATAAGCTTTTCAACTTGATACAACTCAAGTTAAGCTTTCAAATTCAACCCTTTTCTTGGTTATTTCTTCACCAAGATTACCATCATTCATAATGGAATCAAACATGGTGTATCCTACTTTATATCTCCTCTAAATGATGCTAGGAGGGAGTAGGAATACTCTAGAGGTGGTAATTTTCATATTAACCCCACATTTTGGGTATATTACAACTTGTACCAAAATTGGTGCACAATGCACCAACATTGTTTAAACAAGTTCAAACTTCGAATTAGGCTTTCCACAAGCCACCACTTAGCATCATTTTCTCTATTATGATTCTAAAACATATAAGGCACGTTGAACATGTGACGTATTGCAATATAACCCCTCAACTTGGGTAAATTGCACTTTGGTCCAAAACAAAGGAAAATTGCTCAAACAACATTCAATCGGGACCAAATTCGAAAAAAGTGTGTCACATGATAAAAAAAAGCACCTTAGAGGATTATATTAAAGTTCTAAGCAACTTTATTAGCCAAAACAAATAGGGTTACCTCATAAACCAGGTCTAGGTTGTTACAATCATGGTGTCACTGCTGGGTGTGTGCGATGTAGAAGAGAAGCAGGTGGCATTGGAGGTGAAGGGGAGAGGATGGAGGTGAAGTGCCAATGGCTGTCTTCATTTGCAGGTGGAGGTCTTTGAGGTCTCGGGACCATGAGGGCGCTCCTCGCGGTTTTAGGATTGCAAGGGTTCTCACAGTCTTGATACTGTGAGGATGAAAGAGACTGAAAAGGGAAGATTGTGAAGGAAAGACTGAAAGGGCAGGGGTGGAGACAGCAAGGACAAGACTGAATGGTCCAAACCACTAGGGCAAACCACTAGGACAATTGGCGGTGGTGATCATGGTTGTTGAGGAGAAGTAAAAGGGTGTTTGAGGGTGGAGGTGAGGGTGGTGAAGGATGATGTTGATGAAAATGGAGGTGGATTGTGAAGCAAGGGATGGTGATGATCATTGATGGAAGGTGAAGTAGATGAAGGGTGTTTAATGAGGATGGAACTAGGGTTGAGTGAAGGTGAGCCCAGATGAGGATTTGACATCATCGTAACCTGCATAATCTGCATGAAGTTCATATAAAACCCTAGTTAATAAGCAAGATTACAATTTGTAATATTTAGGGGATAAAAGTGAATGTAATGAGTCAAATTGGGCCCACGATGGCGACTAAAAATCATGATGAATGTGGATTCATCAAAACACCCCGAACTTAAACTTTGCTCGTCCTCGAGTAACACAAAATCTGAAACAGTCGCCAAATGAATACTTTCAAATCATGTGATTGCCTCATCTTCACATCATGATTGTTTCCTTTCTATTTAGTATGACTAAGCATCTCACCTTCCTAAGACCAGTGCACACATCTTACCATATATTTCTTCCTGAGTTTGTTTTCCAACATCACTTCTTTCTCACTTTTTCCAACAACAAGCATTTCTAAGAGTCCAGAGATATCCGCATAACAATAAGTGTGCACCTGATCTGACACTGGTGTTTTTTATGGATAGGGAGAGGCATTCATTGTGCCTTAGGTGGAAAAGGGAGTGAAGGGTGGTATGGAATGAAGAAATAAATCTCTCCTCTATTCAACTCGGTATTTTTATTATATGGTTGCAATTTCATTGATTGCATTTTCTTGTGCACATTGACATCTTTTCTTGGTGGTACGCCCCTATTAAATAGTGAGGGGTATGGAAGAAGTAGATATAGAGAGAGGTGGTGTGCCACCCCGAACTTAGTGTTTGACACTATTTTGGCTAGTTTTGTTTCTTTTTGATGGATGGAGGGGAAAGAAGATGATAGAAAAAGCATAGAAGAGAGTTCAGATCAGAATGAATCTTGATTTATAATTCAGTGCACCAGGTCATTCTCTTTATCGTACACTGCTCAAATAATGACTCGATGAGGATCTGGTGGGGGTTCCATGTTATTGTTCCACTAGTCAGTTAGGAAGCATGACGTGTTTGATCCCTATTAGTTCGAAAGACACTTGCCATTTTTGCAGAAAGGATCATGATGTTAGGGTTCATAAGCTTCACAAGATGATTTCAATCAATAGGCTAGTTTCAAAAAGTGGTCCTCTTGAGGATCTACTTTGAATAAGGAGGGTATAATGATTCAAAAATCATAGAGAGAGAAACTATCCTACTGGGTAATGACTTTTATTGAAATAGAAAGTGTCAAAACTTCATCAAGTTTCTATACAATTTCTTTGAAAACTTTAAATTTTTTGAAAATTTTGATCAAAAATACAACGATGAAATCTTAAGTTTGAAATACATGGGTGTGGGAGGAAAGTAAAGCATGTACCAACCACCCTCCACCCCAAACATAGAAATTTACTCATCCCGAGAAAACTCTAAATCCAAGATGGAGGGGAAAATCAGGCCGGTTTGACCACCAGAGGTGGTTGTGTTCCAATCAGCGTGCGTCTTCCATCTGAAAATCTAAAAAATGAAGACTAATCAGAACTTAAGATAGCATTTCGCGATGCAATTTTTATTCAGTGAAAAATTTCTAAAAAGTAAAAATAAAATTTAGGAAATTTTCTAATTTAAAATTAAAAGTAAAAATGAGATTATTGATGGGGTTGCCTCGCGACAAGTGTCTTTGTTTTACATCGGTGACTCGACGTGAGTCTTTCAATTTTCTGGTGGATACGTTGGATTGGTAAAATCCATCATTGCTTCAGTGCCTATAATTTCTAAGGTGAAATATCTCTTCAAGCATTGACCATTGGCCACAAATTCTCCTGATTGTTCACTCCATAAAATGAAAGCACCATGCGAGTAAGGTCCAGACCAGTGAGAACGGGGTTTCCCTGGGAATAACCTCTGTCTTGAGTTGAACATAGAACGTGGTCTTCCACTTGAATGTCCTTTCTTTTTATATGACCATCATGCCAAAGCTTCGTGCGTTCTTTGTAGATTCATGCATTCTCATAAGCTATCATCTGGAGTTCATCTAGCTCTTGAAGTTGTAGAATCCTGGCTTGGCCAACTTTCTTCAGGTCAAAATTTAGCTGTTTGATTGCCCACCATGCTTTGTGTTCAAGTTCTATAGGTAGGTGGCATGACTTTCCATAGATTAATCGAAATGGTTTAGTTCCAAGAGGAGTCTTAAAAGTGGTTCGGTAGGCCCACAAGGCATCATTGATTTCACTGACCAGTCTTTTTGGTTGCAGCCTACTGTCTTTTCCAAGATAGCCTTGAGTTGACAGTTAGAGACCTCTACATGTCCACTTGTTTGTGGATGGTAGGGTGAGACTACCTTTTGTGTTACACCATATTTCCTCAGGAACACTTCGAATCATCTTTCCAAAAAATGAGAACCTCCGTCGGATATCACAGTTTGTGGGACTCCGAAATGGGGAAAAATAATATCCTTGAACATTTTAATAAATGGTTTGAAATCACTGGTTATGGTTGGTATGGCCTCTACCCATTTTGAGATGTAATCAACCGTGACTAGGATGTAGGAAAATCCGTGTGAGGATGGGAATGGACTCATGTAGTCTACTCCCTAGACATAAAAAATCTTGACTTCTTGCCACAGATTGAGTGGCATCTCATCTCTTTTCATAACATTACCCGTTCTCTGACAGTTGTCACATGATAGAACAAAGTTGTAGGAGGATTTCGATATGGTCGGCCAAAATAAACCACATTGCAAGAGCTTCAAAGCAGTTTTCTTAGAACTCATATGGCCTCCAACTGGGCCTGAGTGACAATGCTCTAAAATAAGTTGGGTTTCCTCCTCAGCGATCCAACGTCTGTAGAGACCATCAGCACAGAGCTTGAAGAGGTACAACTCATCCCAGTGATACTGCCTCACATCATGCATGAATTTCTTCAGTGCATTCCCGGTGCATTTAGGGTGGATGACACCAGCGGAAAGGTAGTTCATATAGTCCGAGTACCAAGGGGTAGCTTCTGAAACTTTCATGAGTTGGTCATCCAGAAGAGAATCATTAATCGCGATCTTCTCAAATCCAGGGTGTGGATAAGACTGAGGTGGTCTGCTACAACATTCTCTATGCCTTTCTCATCTCTTATCTCCAGATCAAATTCTTGCAGGAGGAGAATCCATCTGATTAACCTGGCTTTTGCATCTTTCTTCTCTAGGAGGTAACACATAGTAGCATGATCTGTGTAGACAATGACTTTTGAACCAATGAGATAGGATTTGAACATGTTAAAGGCATACATGACTGCAAGGAGTTCCTTTTCAGTAGTTTTATAGTTCCTCTGAGCATTGTCGAGGGTCTTCGATGCATAGTAGATTACATAATGTTTCTTCTCTATACATTGGCCTAAAATAGCACCCACAGCATAATCACTGACATCACACATAATCTCATATGGATGATCCCAATCGGGAGCTCTGATGATGGGTGTTATTGTAAGGGCATGCTTTAGGTTATTGAAATTCTTCACACATTCTTCATCGAAATGGAACTCAGTGTCCTTTAGCAAAAAATTCATCATCGACTTTGTTATCTTGGAGAAATCCTTTATAAACCGTATGTAAAAACCTGCATGGCCGAGGAACGCGTGAACCTCTCTTACATTTGTCGGGATAGAGAGTTTGGAAATCACTTTGATTTTCACTCTTTCTACTTCGATCCCTCTACTACTGACTCTATGACCGAGGACAATGCCTTCCTTCACCATAAAGTGACACTTCTCCCAGTTCAACACAAGATGTGCCTCTTCACACTATTTAAGGACAAGGGAGAGGTGCTTCAGGCACGAGTCATATGAATCTCCATATACAGAAAAATCATCCATAAAAACTTCCATGATGGTTTCAGTTAGACTAGCGAATATAGATGCCATGAACGCTGGAAAGTTGCAGGCACATTGCAGAGGTCGAATGACATCCTTCTAAAGGCATATGTTCCAAACGAGCAAGTAAATGTTGTTTCCTCTTGGTCATTTGGATGTATAGGAATTTGATAGAATCTGGAGTAACCATCGAGATAGCAGAAATATTCTTGGTGAGCCAACCGTTCTAAGACTTGGTCAAGAAAAGACATCGGGAAATGATCCTTACGTGTCGCCTTGTTCAACTTCCTGTAATCGATACACATCCTCCACCCAGTGACTGTTCGAGTGGGGATGAATTCATTATCTTCATTTCATATCACAATAGTTCCACTCTTCTTAGGAACAACATGCACGAGACTTACCCATGGAAGTTTAGATATCAGATAGATGATTCCATAAGTGAGTAGTTTAATGACTTCACGGCATACTACTTCCTTCATATTTGGATTAAGCTTCCTTTAATGAACAACAGTTGGCATGTGATCTTCCATCATGGGGATTTTGTGCATGCAAAGCGCTTGCTTGACCCCGGTGAGATCACTCATCTTGTAGATAATGGCTTTTCTTCTTTCCTTTAATTCCATCAGGAATTTATCTTCTTGTTCTGCCGTTAGATAAGAATTTATGATGACTGGACAGACCTTGAGATCATCCATAAACACGTACTTCAATCTCTCAGGTAGGGTTTTCATTTCAGGAGCTTCTAGTTTCTCGCACAGTTCTTCAGTAACATTTGCAGCCTTGAGTTTCTCAAATTTGGGTGCATGATCTTCTCCAGCAGTGTCGAGGTGGAGAACATAATGCTTTATTTGTTCATCAATGGAGTCACCAACAGATGGGTTTGTTACAACCACTTCTAACGGATTGACTTGTTCATAATCTTCTTGTGTGAGGAGTGACATATACTCTATGCAATCAATCAAGTAGACTTCTCCTTGCATGCTTGGTCTTCACATACTTTCATTAACTTTGACCTCGAGAGTTTCGTTACGTAGTATGAGGAGTAAGGTTCCTGCTTCAACATCAATCAGAGCTCTTGTAGTGGCAAGGAACAGACGACCAAATATGAGAGGGTATCTGGCGTCTTCTTTTAAGTCCATGATGACAAAGTCACACGGAACATAGGAATCTTTGCCTACCTTGACGTGTACACCCTCAATAATTTCCAAGGGCAGAGTTATAGTGTTATCCACAAGATGTATGGTCATGCCTGTTGGAACCAATTTTGCAAAACCTAGTCTCTTGCAAAGGCTGAGTGGCATGATAGAGATGCTAGCTCCAAGATTGGCCAATCCCTTCTTACATGAAGAGTCACCGATATGGCACAAAATTCCAAAGGATCCTGGGTCTTTCTACTTCTTGGGCATCTTACTCTGAATGATATCGGAAGTGGTTGTTGCTAACTTAACTATCTCGTATTCTTCAGTTATACACTTCCTTGTGAGGGGAGACTTCAAGTACTTTGTCCAAGCTGGTATCTCAGCCAGTGCATCTAGAAAGGGTATATCAACATGGAGTTTCTTCATAGCTTCTTTGAACTTGTTGAATCGAGTGTCAAGCTTTGTCTTCCTCAAAAGAGCTGGGAAAGGCGGGCGAGGCTTGTACACTGGCACATCTGGCTGAGGTGTTTCTTCAACTTCTGTAGCGGTAGGTTTTTTAGAACTTTCCTTGTCCATCTTATCAGTAGTTATTGCCCTTTTTGGTTGAGATTCAGGTGTCAGAGAGTCTTGGACAACCACAAAGTCATCCTCATCTGTAATAACCACATGTGTCTTGATAGGAGGATCAGAATAGTCTCTTCCAGACCTGGTGGTGATAGCCTTCAGTTGCTCAGGGTGGTTAGTGTGGCAACACATCCCACTATCACACAGACAACGAGGTGTTACGCGAAAATGTGCGGAAATCACCATAACCACAAATTACCAAAAACACGGGTTAATTAAAACCGATTGCTGAAAACTGATAAACTGAGAAACTATTACATTCCAGTCCACATCCTGCAAGGAAATAGGTTATATAAACATATACAAGCCTTGAAACTTGTCCACAGCTTAGAGCAACAGCTGTCTTGTCATCACGTGAGTTCATCACTTGTTTATACTTACATAAAGGCCCACATCCAGCCAACAGCAGGATATATAAACATCAACGACTATACATCGTGAAACAACGTCAAAATACTTCCAAGGACCTGAGAGTACATGGATGACTCTAGACTCTACTACAAAGCATCCAAAACCGCATCATATCCATCGCTTGCCTTCTACTGCTCTTCTTGCTGCTCGGCTGCAACTCCGCGACCACCACCACGTCTAGCTCGACCACCTATAAAGGGTGTAAACCAGCGGAGTGAGACAATCAAACATTGTCCCAGCGAGAAACATAAATCCCCGCCAAAACTACAAAACCTCAGATATCTATAAAGCAGCTAACTGATAAAAGGTTATAACAAGAGCAGTTATACAATAAAGCTGTTCTTACTTATCGAGCTTACCGGGTGTACTCAAACATTTCTTGATGGAACATGATTGACAAGATAAAATATTACCACAGATGAGAAACATATAAGTAACTGCAAGATGTAACAAGATTAACTACACAAACAAGGCCTCAACCAATGTTTCGTGTTCAACTTAAGCAGTAAATACTATTCGGCTGGATTACATATTTTTATTATGCCCTGAGGAAGTGAACCGTACCGTTCAAATCCAATCGACGGCTGCGAAACCCAAAGCCGGTGCCATACAAGGTCAATGGGAGAGCCGGACTCCATGACCTCCCACCTCGGGATCAATGCAAGAGTACAACACAAGCAGGACTGCAGTCTCATGCTGAAGTGGTCTTAGCCACAGGGTCAGGCTACCCTCTGCCTAGCCCACCTCGGTACAAGTCTCGGCGCTAGTGAAACTGAGCCACGGGCCTGTTCACCGTGCTCTGAGCCATGAACGCATTCATGCTCCTCATATCTCCTCATATCACATATCCTGAGCCATGGGCCTATTCACCATGCTCTTTATCACAATTGGGCTACGGGCCTGAATCCGTACCCTAGAGTCTACAACTGAAGTTGCACTCTTACCTCCTCACTTTAGGCTAGGAGCAACCTTGCATACTCAACAATATGCGCTCCAGGTTAACCCACTGGAGAACCCGTTTCACCATCCCCAATTCCTGACGATGATAGATCTATGGCCAGGGCAACTACATGATGTATTTCACTGTGATTAATTAGTATCTTTTATATGGATTGCAAGATTCAACCAAGTTGTATAACATGCAATTATAACAGAAGTAAACAATATAAAACTCAACAGTTGCTTTTACTACAATTCACATCATATTGATCCATTACAAGGATCCCACATCACATGTTATCACTAGGCCTCTTTCCAATCAATCTAGATCAATCACATGGATCATCACATGCCATGGGATCTCAATCCCTCATCACATAGTGCCACCGCCTCTCAAGGCTTACATCATTATCATGGGATAGCAATCCCCAATACTTTAGTCATGTACATCATACATATTATTTCAATATCCAGAGTAACAATCATAACAGAGTTACTCAACATATACATATACCTCATAGCCCTTTATCTTGGCTATGCCTTACCTGCATGGTTAGTACACAATAATCATTATGAATAACTTAGAACTCATATTATCAACACAGGGTGATATTAGAATAAAGTGCTCTGTCAACACAAAGTGACATTAATGATTATATCCTTTTCTTAACTATGCCTCATCTTATGATCACATATATAAGGCACATCATTAAGCAAACCCTACTGCATGCTCATTATTGTCCTTAGCATTAAGCAATAACCATGATAATCAAGTTCATGTATCTAGTCATGTCAGATATAAAGGACAAACATTACCATTATCATTTACATTCAGTAAGCAAGAACATGTATATTAGTCTACTTTCCCTGAACCGTGAAACCATCACTATAGGTTCTAGGAACCCTCACTATAGGTGCTAAGGGTCCTCACAAAAGGGTTGTATCGACCACTTGCCCTCACCAAAGACCAACACACCACAGCCCGCAACGCTGCATTGCCACTAAGGCAACCAAACGTGCAACACAGCGTCACAGGGGGAGTATCGCGCGCCAAGGGTATCGGGAACTCACTTATCGGGCAACTCCCGTCACAACAACAAAGGATAACGCCCGCCACAAACGTAGGCTATCGGCCGTTACCAGCCAACATGACGCCCGTCACAGGGTGGCTATCGGCCAAGATCCAACCACAAAGAAGAACGTTCATGGTAGGTAGTCCCTCCATGTATCATGCAACTAACTGGTCAAGGCCTAACTACTATCACAAGATAAGATAGGAGTGTGATGCCTGTCACAAGGCTAGGTGTATCGTCCGTCACACAGGCCTATCGCCAACAAGCTAGGTCAAGGGTGCTGTCGTGCAGCACCTCCCCATAAGGTCATCTTCTACCTCATGCACAAGGCAACCAAACTCTAGAGGGTCAAGAAAATGACTCACCTCAATCAACTAAGAATGAGGGGTCTTGCACATCATCTATCACCAAACGAATCACAAGGGAAAAACCCTAGCAAGGTTCATAACAACCAAACTCACCCTTCTAGTCCATGGTGAGAGGAGAGTGTTGCTTAAGTAACTAGAACACAAGCTCACCTCAATCGTCCAAGAGAAAGAGGGGTGTTACTCATGGTACTAGAAGCTTAAACTCACTCCTCTAGACCAAGGAGAGAAAGGAGTATTGTTCACCAAGAAACCCTAGATCTTAGGTTCGGTCAACATGGATACTAAGAAAGAAACAAAGCTAACAACATGAAAGAACATGAAAGGAGGTAAAGCAGTTAGGGTTAGGAGTTATGCAACCCGCCTTAAGCAAGCTCCAAGCTCTACCAAGCAAGGAAGAAGAAGACTCCAAAGCTATCGGCCACCAAGCTGCTCCTCCAAGGGTGTACCGGCCACCACTTGCAAGGGAGAAGGGTATGTTGTGCACCAAGGTGGAGGAGAAGCAAAGGAACCAAAGGAACTCCTAGCAAAGGAAAGGACACACCTATATAGAAGGAAAGGGAGGAGAAAACAAGGTAGAGCAAGGCAAGGTGTCGCCTACCTAGGGACACTTGTCCTAGTGCACGATCCACCACTCTAGAAAGCCCTTAACACATGTCCAAGGTCATTGCCACATGTAACCATCATGCACCAAGTGTCCACTAGTGGTGATACAAACAAGGTCAAAGCTAGGTCAAACACCATGGGCGACACAACAAGGCACCATGGGCGACACACACTTCCCTTGGCCAATACACTCCCCATCTTGGGTGATAGACACACCTCTTGGTCGATACAAGGCTCAACCAAGGCAAAGCAAAGCACGTCAAGGCCCAAACAAGCTCAACCAGGCCCAAAAGAACTCAAGCAACGAGTCCAAGCATTCCTCTCTAACCTAGAGGAAGCAAAGAGAGAGAGGAACACCTCACAAGGTGGTAAACTTGCCCACAAACCCTAGACTTGGGTTATTTGCAAGTAGCACCTCCAACTCTCAACAAAGCACAACCAAAGCCTAATCACCACCAAAGGTGATTAACAAGCATCAAAGCACCTGGGTTAAGCAAAGCAAACAGGGTAAACCCTAAACGAAGGTCAGGGTCCTTACAAGCTAACCCCCTTCAAAGGATTTCGTCCCCGAAATCCGAAGAGAAAAGCGAGGGATACTTCCTCCTCATGTCTTCCTCAAGCTCCCACGTGGCTTCCTCAACGCCGCGATGATGCCAAAGAACCTTTACCAGAACCAGGTCCTTCCTCTTCATCTTCTTAACTCTTTTGTCAAGGATCGCCACAGGACCTTCCTCGTAGGTCACTTCTTCATCAAGCTCAACCTCAACTGGCTGTATCACTATTCCTGAATTCGGATGACTTTTCTTCAGCATACTGACATGGAACACTGGATGTAACCTATGCAACTCTGTAGGCAACTCTGTCTCATATGCTACCTTTCCAACTCGTGCTGTGACTGGGTAAGGCCCCATATACCTGGGTGCCAACTTACCATTCTGACCAAACCTCAGCACACCTTTCCATGCCGAGACTTTGAGATACACTTTGTCTCCTACCTGGAACTCCAAAGATCGTCGGCGATTGTCTGCATAAGACTTCTGCCTTTCCTGGGCCATTTTTAACTATTAATGTATCACCTTGATCTTTTCTGTCGTATGCTGTACTAACTCCGAACCCAAAAGCTGATACTCACCAGACTCGTACCAACACAAAGGAGATCTGCACTTCCTTCCATACAAGGCCTCATAAGGATCCATGTCAATGCTCCGCTGATAGCTGTTGTTGTAGGCGAACTCTATCAAATGAAGATGTACATCTCAGTTGCCTAGAAATTGCAAAACACAAGCACGGAGAAGATCTTCCAAGATCTGAATAGTCCTCTCAGACTGTCCATCTGTCTGTGGATGAAAGGTGGTACTAAACCTCAACTGCGTTCCCAACGCTTTGTGCAACTATTCCCAGAAACGACTCATGAACTGAGGACCTCTGTCAGAAACTATCGTTGCTGGCACACCATGTAAATGTACTATCTCATCCACATATACCCGAGCGAGCTTTTCTGCTGTATACGTCATCTTTACTGGTAGGAAATGGGCAGACTTCATCAATCTGTCCACTATCACCCAAATGGAATCATGATTCCTAATTGTCCTGGGTAGACCAACTACAAAATCCATGGTTATATGATCCCATTTCCACAGCGGTAGCGGAAAGGGTTGCAACGTACCTGGCGGCTTCTGGTGTTCATCCTTGACTTGCTGACAAACCGCACATCTAGCCACAAACTCAGCTACATCTTTCTTCAAACCGGGCCACCAATACAAGTCCTTCAGACTATGATACATCTTGGTGACACCTGGATGCATAACATACATCGATGTGTGTGCTTCCTCGAGCACTAACTTCCTCAACTCATCAACATCTGGAACCACCATCCTATCACGAAAGCAGACTAGTCCATCCTCGGACTCATGAAATCCATCACGCTTTGCGCTGCCGAACTCTGATCTGATCAGCTGTACCGCATCATCTGTCTATTGTGCATCTTTGATCTGCTGTCTCAACATAGGCTTGACTTGCATCTGAGCCAAAAGTCCAACTAGCGAGGAAACTTCCATCTGCACATTCATCTGTCGCAAAGAAACGAACATATCCCATCTATGGCATACTAGAGAACTTAACCATGCCTTCTTTGAAGAATGAGAAAAAGACTTTCTACTAAGCACATCAGCTACCACATTCACCTTACCAGGATGATACTCGATAGTGTAGTCGTAATCATTGATCAACTCCATCCATCGGCGTTGTCGCATGTTCAACTCATGCTGTGAGAAGATGGACTTCAAATTCTTATGGTCCGCAAAGATCTGACACACTTCCCCATATAGATAGTGTCTCCAAATCTTTAACGCATGAACCACAACTGCCAACTCCAAGTCATGAGTCAGATAGTTCTCCTCGTGTTTCTTAAGCTGTCACGAAGCAAAAGAAACCACATGATCTTCCTGCATCAGCACACAACCTAAGCCTTTCTTGGAGGCATCATAGAAAACAACATAGCCCTTTCCAGGCTTTGGTAGGATCAACACTGGAGCACTGGTCAGCTTCTCCTTCAAACTATGGAAAGCTTGCTGACATCGATCATCCCAGACAAAAGGTACATCCTTCCTAGTCAACTTCATCATCGGCAATGCAATCGCACTGAAGTCCTTGATAAACCTCCGGTAGTATCCTGCTAGACCCAAAAACTACAAACTTCTGTCGGCGTCTTCGGTTGTTCCCAATCTGCAATGGATTCCACCTTCTTTGGATCTACTTTGACTCCTTCAGTAGATATCACATGCGCCCCAAGAAAGTCACTTCTTCCAACCAGAATTCACACTTACTGAACTTGGCATACAACTGATTTCGGTGAAGAAGAGTCAACGCTTGTCGAAGATGTTGCTCATGCTCTTACCTGTCCCGACTATAGATCAAGATGTCATATCTATAAAGACTACAATAAACTGATCTAGGAACGTACGGAACACTATGTTCATCAAGTCCATGAAAGCAGCAGGTGCATTGGTTAGCCCGAACGGCATAACCACAAACTCGAAGTGACCATACCTCGTCTGAAAGGCTGACTTCGGTACATCATCCGCCTTTATCCTCAACTGATGATACCCAGACCGTAGATCAATCTTCGAAAACACTGTAGAACCACGCAACTGATCAAACAGATCATCTATCCTCAGTAACGGGTATTTGTTCTTGATCGTGACCTTGTTCAACTATCGATAGTCTATACACAACTGCATCGAACCGTCCTACTTTTTGACGAACAACACTGGAGCACCCCAAGGCGACGTACTTGGTTTGATGAAACCTTTGTCCAGCAACTCTTGCAACTGCTTCTTAAGCTCTGCCATCTCTACTGGAGCCATCCTATACGATGTATGTGCAACTGGTTGCGTTCTTGGAACTAGATTGATCTCAAAATCAATCTCTCGGGGCGGAGGAACACCAGGAAACTCTTCCGGAAACACATCTGCAAAATCTTAAACAACTGGCACCTCTTCAAGTCTAAGACCTTTCACCTTGGTTTCCACAACATTATCTACCACGTGAGCTAAGAACGCCTCACATCCTTGCCGTAGCAGCTTCTTTGCCACCATAGCTGATACCAGACACGTTGGAAGAATCTTCCTATCACCCTGGAAGATCCACTTCTCTTCATCATCATCAAACACTGCCTGCTTCAAACTACAGTCCAAAACAACCTTATACTTCTCTAAGGTATCTATCCCAAGGATGACATCAAACCCATGCATATCAAGTGGTATGAGATCCACTTGAATGCGGTGTCCTGAGAAAGATAAGACACAAAACAGACACTCTTCTTGAAGCATAGAAGAACCAGCAAGAGGGGTTTCTAACAACAAACTATCTTTCTTACAGCTAATAGGTAAACGACAGTTCTCAAGCATACTATAGGTGATAAAAGAGTGGGTAGCACCTGGGTCAACCAGAACAGATATAAAGCAAGAAGAAGACATATCAGAATGAAATAACTCGATCTGACCTGTCACTACTTGCGGGTTGACTATCACCTCTGGCTGATTCATAGCATAGAATCGAGTCATTGCTTGCTGTCCACGACCTCTGCTTCCTTGAGAAGACAAACTGGCTTGAGACGCTTGACCGCATCCTCGTCCTCTACTACCACTAGGCTATTGTCTATCTGACCCTTGATGATTATGCCTTGGCTGTTGTGTTACTTCAACATCTCTATTCAGGCAATTAAGCCTGAAATACCCGACTTGACCACACAGATGGCATGACCTGTCCTCAAACCGTGGCCTAGCTGGCCCTGTCACTGCCACATAAGTTGTACTGTGTGCTTTAGAGGGCGAAGAAACATAACCTCTTCCCCTACTCGGAGACCACTGAGACGGTACACCAGGACTTCTTATTGCTGACGGTGCCACAAACCTTGACTTCTTAAAGCCACCAAACCGATGTCCCTGGAACTGAGCATGTCTCTTCTTAGCCATAGACTCTCTCTTCTCCCTTACTGACCATTCGATCCTATGGACGGATTCCACAAACGTAGTAAACCGCTCTCGGTTCTCCAACATAGACACAGGTGTTGTCAGCTCATAACTCAGACCCTTCTCGAAACGTCTGATCCGCTCCTCATCTGTCACCGCCATGTGAGGAAAAAACCTCAACAGATCCATGAACTTGGCTTCATACTCGGTGATGTTCATCGTTCCTTGCCGCAAGCTCTCAAACTGACTGATCTTCTCATCCAGATATGAATTTGGGAAGTATCTGCTGACGAACTCATGCCGAAAAACTTCCCAACCGATCACCTCACCAGGCCACTTCTCTTCCTCGATGGTCCACCAGTGACCAGCACTACCCTTCAGAAGGTAGACAGTGTGCTTTACTTTGTCTGCTTCAGGGATGTCGAGGATCCGGAAAGCCTTCTCAAGACTTGTCAGCCACAGATCTACATCCGCTGGATCGGTCGTTCCAGCATAATCTGAAGCTCTGACTCGACAAAGCCGCTCGAAGGTCTTCCCAATACCTGATGTTTCTCCATGGGGAGCCTGTACTCTCGGAGGAGGCACTGGCAATCTCTCAACCATGAGATTCATCGTAGCCATCATCTCCCCCATAAGCTGTTGGTAGGCAGGGTGTTCAAGAATGGCTGGGTTAGGTTGGGGGACCTCAGGCACCCAATCTCCATGTGCCTGCTCAAAAGCTCCATCAACTGATGCAGCATCACTGTGCTCAGGAGCATGTTCTTCATGGTTTCCAGACATCTTGGCTTTTCTTCCGCTGAGGGCAGAAGATAACTATGAGAAAATCTGGAAAACGCACAAGAACAAACACAACCTAGTCCTAAATCCCTGTAGACTCAGCGAACCTAAAGCTCTGATACTAAAAACTTGTGGCAACACATCCCACTATCATATAGACAGCAAGGTGTTACGCGAAAACGTGCAGAAATCACCATAACCACAGATTACCAAAAACACGGGTTATTTAAAACCGATTGCTAAAAACTGATAAACTGAGAAACTATTACATTCCAGTCCACATCCTGTAAGGAAACATGTTATATAAACATATAAAAGCCTTGAAACTTGTCCACAACTTAGAGAAATAACTGTCTTGTCATCACGTGAGTTCATCACCTGTTTATACTTACATAAAGGTCCACATTCGGCCAACAACAGGATATATAAACATCAACGGCTATACATCGTGAAACAACATCAAAAACACTTCCAAGGACCTGAGAGTACATGGATGACTCTAGACTCTACTACAAAGCATCCAAAACCACAACATATCCATCACTTGCCTTCTACTGCTCTTCTTGTTGCTCGGCCGCAACTCCGCGACCACCACCACGTCTAGCTCGACCACCTATAAAGGGTGTAAACCAGCGGAGTGCGACAATCGAACATTGTCCCAATGAGAAACATAACTCCCCACCGAAACTACAAAACCTCAGATATCTATAAAGCATCTAACTGATAAAAGGTTATAACAAGAGCAGTTATACAATAAAATTGTTCTTACTTATCGAGCTTACCGGGTGTACTCAAACATTTCTTGATGGAACATGATTGACAAGATCAAATATTACCACATATGAGAAACATATAAGTAACTGCAAGATGTAACAAGATTAACTACACAAACAAGGCCTCAACCAATGTTTCATGTTCAACTTAAGCAGTAAATACTATTCGGCTGGATTACGTATTTTTATTATGCCCTAAGGAAGTGAACCGTACCGTTCAAATCCAACCGACGGCTACGAAACCCGGAGCCGGTGTCATACAAGGTCAATGGGAGAGCAGGACTCCATGACCTCCCACCTCGTGGTCAGTGCACGATTACAACACAAGTAGGACCGCAGTCTCATGCTGAAGTGGTCTTAGCCACAGGGTTAGGCTACCCTCTGCCTAGCCTACCTCGGTACAGGTCTCGACGCTAGTGAAACTGAGCCACGGGCCTGTTCATCGTGCTTTGAGCCATGAACGCATTCATGCTCCTCATATCACATATCTTGAGCCATGGGCCTGTTCACCATGCTCTTTATCACAATTGGGCTACGGGCCTGAATCCGTACCCTGGAGTCTACAACCGAAGTTGCACTCTTACCTCCTCACTTTAGGCTAGGAGCAACCTCACATACTCAACAATATGCGCTCCAGGTTAACCCGCAGGAGAACTCGTTTCACCATCATCAATTCCTGACGATGATGGATCTATGGCCAGGGCAACTACATGATGTATTTCACTGTGATTAATTAGTATCTTTTATATGGATTGCAAGATTCAACCAAGTTGTATAACATGCAATTATAACAGAAGTAAACAATATAAAACTCAACAGTTGCTTTTACTAAAAATAACATCATATTGATCCATTACAAGGATCCCACATCACATGTTATCACTGGGCCTCTTGCCAATCAATCTAGATCAATCACATGGATCATCACATGCCATGGGATCTCAATCCCTCATCACATAGTGCCACTGCCTCTCAAGGCTTACATCATTATCATGGGATAGCAATCCCCAGTACTTTAGTCATGTACATCATACATATTATTTCAATATCCAGAGTAACAATCATAACAGAGTTACTCAACATATACATATACCTCATAGCCCTTTATCTTGGCTATGCCTTACCTGCATGGTTAGTACACAATAATCATTATGAATAACTTAGAACTCATATTATCAACAAAGGGTGATATTAGAATAAAGTGCTATGTCAACACAAAGTGACATTAATAATTATATCCTTTTCTTAACTATGCCTCATCTTATGATCACATATATAAGGCACATCATTAAGCAAACCCTACTGCATGCTCATTATTGTCCTTAGCATTAAGCAATAACCATGATAATCAAGTTCATGTATCTAGTCATGTCAGACTTAAAGGACAAACGTTACCATTATCATTTACATTCAGTAAGCAAGCACATGTATATTATTCTACTTTCCCTGAACCGTGAAACCCTCACTATAGGTGCTAATGGTCCTCGCAAAAGGGTTGTATCGGCCACCCGCCCTCACCAAAGACCAACACACCACATCCCGCAACGCTGTGTTGCCACTAAGGCAACCAAACGTGCAACGCAGGGGTATCGGGCACTCTCTTATTGGGCAACGCCCGTCACAACAGCAAAGGATAACGCCCGCCACAAACATAGGCTATTGGCCGTTAGCAGCCAACGTGACGCCCGTCACAAGGCAGTCCAGCAACACCCATCACAGGGTGGCTATCGGCCAAGATCCAACCACAAAGGAGAACGTTCAAGGTAGGTAGTCCATCCATGTATCATGCAACTAACTGGTCAAGGCCTACCGACCGTCACAAGAAAAGATAGGAGTGTGACGCCCGTCACAAGGCTAGGTGTATCGTCCGTCACACAGGCCTATCGCCCAACAAGCTAGGTCAAGGGGGCTGTCGTGCAACACCTCCCCATAAGGTCATCTTCTACCTCATGCACAAGGCAACCAAACCCTAGAGGGTCAAGAAAATGGCTCACCTCAATAAACTAAGAATGAGGGGTCTTGCACATCATCTATCACCAAACAGATCACAAGGGAAAAACCCTAGCAAGGTTCACAACAACCAAACTCACCCTTCTAGTCCATGGTGAGAGGAGAGTGTAGCTTAAGTAACTAGAACACAAGCTCACCTCAATCGTCGAAGAGAAAGAGGGGTGTTGCTCATGGTACTAGAAGCTTAAACTCACTCCTCTAGACCAAGGAGAGAAAGGAGTATTATTCACCAAGAAACCCTAGATCTTAGGTTCGGCCAACATGGATACTAAGCAAGAAAAAAAGCTAACAACATGAAAGAACATGAAAGGAGGTAAAGGAGTTAGGGTTAGGAGTTATGCAACCCGCCTTAAGCAAGCTCCAAGCTCCACCAAGCAAGGAAGAAGAAGACTCCAAAGCTATCGGCCACCAAGTTGCTCCTCCAAGGGGGTATCGGCCACCACTTGCAAGGGAGAAGGGTATGTCGTGCACCAAGGTGGAGGAGAAGCAAAGGAACCAAAGGAACTCCTAGCAAAGGAAAGGACACGCCTATATAGAAGGAAAGGGAGGAGAAAACAAGGTAGATCAAGGCAAGGTGTCGCCTACCTAGGGACACTTGTCCTAGTGCACGATCCACCACTCTAGCAAGCACTTAACACATGTCCAAGGTCATTGCCACATCCAACCATCATGCACCAAGTGTCCACTAGTGGTGATACAAAAGAGGTCAAAGCTAGGTCAAACACCATGGGCAACACAACAAGGCACCATGGGCGACACACACTTCCCTTAGCCGATACACTCCCCATCTTGGGCGATACACACACCTCTTGGCCGATACAAGGCTCAACCAAGGCAAAGCAAGGCACCTCAAGGCCCAAACAAGCTCAACTAGGCCCAAAAGAACTCAAGCAACGAGTCCAAGCCTTCCTCTCTAACCTAGAGGAAGCAAAGATAGAGAGAGGAACACCTCACAAGGTGGCAAACTTGCCCACAAACCCTAGACTTGGGTTATTTGCAAGTAGCACCTCCAACTCTCAACAAAGCACAACCAAAACCTAATCACCACCAAAGGTGATTAGCAAGCATCAAAGCACCTGGGTTAAGCAAAGCAAACAGGGTAAACCCTAAATGAAGTTCAGGGTCCTTACAGTTAGGATTGTTCTCTGGATGGCCAACAAAGGTTCCTACAGGTGGCTTCATGCTAGCTCCAAGTTGAGCTAGTTGAGATTCAATGGCCTTCTGATGGGCTTTCTGGTTAGCTATCATAGTCTGTTGCGACTGTAACATTTTCTCAATGGTTGTTAGTTTGTCATCCGGAGAGACGAGACTGGCTTGTTGTCCTTGTTGTTGATAAGGGACTTGGTTTGGAATCTAGAACTAAAAATTGTTCTGATAATTGTTGTAGTTCCTGTTCGGGAAGTTACCTCTAAAGTTTCCTGGATTTCTGAAGTTTTTATGTTGGTTGTACTGGAATCCCAGTGGAACTTGTTGTTGGTTGTTTGAACCAAGTTGCTGGGAGTTTTCTGCTCCTGAAGGATTACCATATCGAAAACTAGGATGGCTCCTGTTCTGATTCAAATTATAATATCCTTGACTAGGGATGGTGTTGACAACATTAAGATTTTCCATTTGACCATTACCTCCTTGGCCATAAATGTTGCTTAGAACAACATCATAGAGAACATTGAAGGCTAGCGTAGAATGATCAGTGCCTTTACATGCTTCACATAACAATGAAGCTGACTATATCTGTTCTTGTTGTTATGGGAGTGAGTGTCTACTTTCATAGGCAGCAAGAGATGATTCGAGATGGTCTTGTGTGGAAACTAAGAGCTTGAGGGATTCAACGATAGACTTGTACTCAGGAATAGCTTTAGCCATAGCTACCTTCAACACTCCTTTACCTACAGTTCTACCCCAATTAGCTTCATTTTCGGCTCCAAGGGTGACAACCTTCCATGCGCTGTCATAACTCTGACACATGAAGTTTCCTCCAGATGAGGAGTCTAAGAACCTTTTGATGTCGTCATCCACACCCCTATAGAAGATCTCAATGAGATGATTCTTAGGAATTCCATGGTGTGGACACTTTTGTAGAATCTCTTTATATCTTTCCCATGCTACAGCTAGGGATTCTTTAGGGACCTGAGTGAATTGAGTTATACGTCCCCTGATTTCATAGGTGAGAGAAGGAGGGTAGAATTTCTCCAGGAATACATTTTGAAGTTGTTCCCAAGTAGTGATGGGTTCACATTGCAAGGAAATCTACCAACTTATAGCTCTATCAGCAAGAGAATACTTGAAGAGACGGAGTCGAATGGCATCGTCTGAGATTCCATTTTTCTATGTCATCGCACATAGATCAATAAACCTCTGAAGGTGCTCTTGACTATCTTCTCCTTTTTTACCATAGAATGGGCTGTTTTGAAGCAAGGTGATCCAATCTGCCCTTATCTCAAAATTTGGAGTGTTGATGGGAGGAGGTTGCACTCGGTGATGAATGTCAGCAGCTTTAGGGATTGAGAACTCCCTAATGTCCTTTTGCAGTTCTGCTACTTGCGCTACTGCTTGTGCTGCTTGGATTTCTTCTTGAACTGCAGCTCTGGCTTCTTGCATAAGCCTTTCTCTTTGTGCATTAAGGGCTTGAGCGACCCTTCGGGCTATTTCCTCCTCTTGGGCCATTATTGCTTGGTCTCTCTATTATGATGATGAAAGGTGTTGTCTATCTCAGGATCAAAGCTAGCAGTGAGTCCGGGACTGTTCGAGCGGTGCATACACTAGTCTTTAGGGGTACTAGGGATGGAAAAAAATTTCAGAAGTAAGATTGACGGAGTAGAACCGAATTCAAGTGAATAATAAATAGGATCAAAAGAAAAAGCAAAACCTAGATTTTCTTAATGGAACTAGATTTGACTAACTGATTTCGTTGTCCCTGGCAATGGCACAATAATTTGACGTGGCCTATTATTGCATTAACAAATTCACTTGGGGTTGAAATCCCTATGTTTTTAACCAAAAATTGTGTTATAATACCACCCGGAAGCAGACGGGTCTTATCGCAGTATAGTTAAGGATCAAATCCCAAGGGACAACATTTTTAAGGATCGTTGCTAGTCTAGTCTAGCTCAAGTAAAACTAATATTTAGAAGAAAGGTTGATTTTGAGTTTAACTAAACTAATTGCAAGAAAGTAAATATCATAATTAAAGTTGAATCTTGATTAATTATGTGGAATCACTACGGTGGTCCCAGGTTTCACCACCGCTATGCATGCAAACACATCCTAACACCAAACATCCAGGCAATATCTAACTATCCAAATAGAACTGCTGCGAACCCTCCCGGATGGATGTTTAGGTTCGCGTAAGCATCACCTTAGGCATCAGATTTCTCATCTCCGTCCGGATCACGTACTTATGGCTCTAAAGATACAAATTTCCAAATGAATTTTTGGTCCTCCGTTAGGATGTTTAGGCACACAGAAGCGTCACCGTGGGCTAGATGGCTCATCCCCTCATAGATCACACACTTACGACCTCAGGGAATCCCATTCTATTTCTAGTCAGGGAGTCAACCGCGTTAATCGACATTCAAACGTACATATTGAAGTTCTCGCAACATAGGAACAAACAAGATAAATGCAAGCAGGTGATCAATCCACAAACGCATATTGACAATTAACAATGAAATGAAAAGTTACATACATGCCATGGAATATTTAATGAAAAGACATATAAGCATGGGCACGGGGGCTTGCCCCTACACCCCAGCGAAATGGAACTACTCGCTCATGATACAAGGAACAAAAAGAACAAGAGAGAGGGAAGATTCCTCCATGAGCATGATGCAAAAGATAGTCACAACACGGTGAAGATATGGTCTTCTACACCACATCGGAAAGATCTGAAAGAGGAGCGAGGGACACCACGACTGATGGGGCAAACCTTCTCTCTCCACCTTCCTTCTTTTCTCATCGTTCTTGCTCGTGGTAGGAAGAACAATCTTTTGAGGTGTATGAGGCGTGGATGCACGTTGGTGGATCATGGAGAAGAGTGATGGATCAGGATCCCTTTCGAGGGTAGAGCCTGTGTCCAGGAAGCCTGGTGGCGTCTCAGATCCAATGATCAAATGAGGATTGCTCTCGTCCTATTTATTGGCACTGGTCAGGTCTTAAACGGTTTGGGATAACTGTTAACATCTTTAAAATTTGGACTCTTGATCAATTCCTCACGGTTTTGGTGTGAGTCTGCTTCACATGATTTTGAAATCCATTTGTTTCTTCTCAGTTTTGGGAAACCATTTAGGGTTCAACAATCGATTGCCTTCCTCACGATCTTGAGACCGTGAGGGCCTTCACGATCTTGTGTTCACATGTTCTTGTGGTTTGGAAGACTCTCTCGGTCCTATGCTCAAGAACTTTCTCGGTCTTGGACTTTCACGCCCACACGGTCTCAAGCCACTAGCCACCTCACACAATCCTCTTTCACAGTCTGGAAGACTGATTGCTTCTTCACCTGATCTTGAAGACCGTTAGAATCATCATGAAACTGGTGACGGTGGGAGTCCTCATGGTTTTGGAGATTGATCGGGCTCCACACGGTCTCAAGGACTGATCATGCACTTCACAATCTAGAAATTTGCTTGGTTCCTCTCACAGTTTGGAAACCAGTGAGGTCCTAGCAGTCTGGAGACCACTAGGGCCATCACACTTTCTTGAGACCGTGAACATCCTCTCATGGTGTTGAAACCTAAGATGCAGGTCGAGATCGTGAAGCAAGGGGAGGATGGAGATTGCCAATGGTGGCAAAGGGGCGCTCCAGGTGCGTAGGTGGTTGCGTTGATCTGCTGTAAGGTTGCAGGTCTCGGCGGGAATGTGGAGTCGTCGCTTCCGGTAGAGATCATGGTGCCACTGCTAGGTGCGTGCAGTGTAGAAGAGAAGCAGGTGGCGTTGGAGGTGAAGGGAGAGGATAGAGGAAGAGTGCCAATGGCTGCCATCATTTGTAGGTGGAGGTCTTCACGGTCTCTATACCATGAGGGCAGTCCTCACGGTTTGAGGATTGTGAGGGTTCTCACGGCCTTGAGATTGTGAGGATGAAAGAGACCGAAAAGGGAAGATCATGAAGGAAAGACCAAAAGGGCAGGGGTGGAGACCGCAAATCCAAGACCGAATGGTCCAAACCGCTAGGCAAACCGCTAGTACAGTTGGCAGTGGTGATGATGGTGGTTGAGGAGAAGGAAAAGGGTGTTCGAGGGTGGAGATGAGGGTGGTGAAGGATGATGTTGATGAAAATGGAGGTGAATTGTGAAGCAAGGGATGGTGATGATCATTGATGGAAGGTGAAGTAGATGAAGGGTGTTTAATGAGAGTGGAACTAGGGTTGAGTGAAGGTGACTGCATAATCTACATGAAGTTCATATAAAACCCTAGTCTATAAGCAAGATTGCAATTTGTAATATTTATGGGATAAAAGTGAATGTAATGAGTCAAATTGGGCCCACTATGGCAACTAAAAATCACAATGAATGTGGATTCATCAAAACACCCGAAACTTAAACATTGCTCATCCTCGAGTAACACAAAATTTGAAATAGTCGCCAAATGAATACTTTCAAATCGTGTGATTGCCTCATCTTCACATCATGATTTTTTCCTTTCTGTTTAGTATGACTAAGCATCTCAACTTCCTGAGACGACTGAACACATCTTACCATATCTTTCTTCCTGAGTTTGTTTTCCAACATCACTTCTTCCTCACTTTTTCCAACAACAAGCATTTCTAAGAGTTTCGTATGAGTCGAGAGATACCCACAAAACAACAAGTGTGCACTTGATCTGACACTGGTGTTTTTTTAGGATAGGGAGAGGCATTCATTGTGCCTTAGGTAGAAAAGGGAGTGAAGGGTGGTATGGAATGAAGAAATGAATCCCTCCTCTATTCCACTCGAGATTTTTATTATATGTTTGCAATTTCATTGATTGCATTTTTTTGTGTACACATTGACATATTTTCTTGGTGGTACACCTCTATTAAATAGCGAGGGGTATGGAAGAAGCATATATAGAGAAAGGTGGTGTGCCACCACGAACTTAGGGTTTGGCACTATTTAGTCTATTTTTGTTTCTTTTTGATGGATGGAGGGGTAAGAAGATGATAGAAGAAGCGTAGAAGAGAGTTCAGATCAGAATGCATCTTGATTTATAGTTCAGTGCACCGGGTCAGTCTCTTTATCGTACTATGCTCAAATAATGACTCAATGAGGATCTGGTGGGGGTTCCATGTTATTGTTCCACTAGTCAGTTAGGAAGCATGACATGTTTGATCCCTATCAGTTCGACAGACACATGTAATTTTTGCAGAAAGGATCATGATGTTAGGGTTCATAAGCTTCACAAGATGATTTCAATCAATAGGCTAGTTTCAAAAAGTGGTCCTCTTGAGGATTTGCTTCGAATAAGGAGGGTATAATGATTAAAAAAGCATAGAGAGAGAAACTATCCTGCTAGGTAATGGCTTTTATTGAAATAGAAAGTGTCAAAACTTCATCAAGTTTCTATACAATTTCTTTGAAAACTTTAAAAGTTTTGAAAATTTTGATAAAAAATGCAATGATGAAAAGTTTGAAATTGATGGGTGTGGGAGTAAAGTAAAGCATGTACCACCCACCCTCCACCCCGAACATAGAAATTTGCTCATCCTGAGCAAACTCTAAATCCAAGATGGAGGAGAAAATCATGCCGGTTGGACCACCAGAAGTGGTTGCTTTCCAATCAGTGTGCGTCCTCCATTTGAAAATCTAAAAAATGAAGACTAATCAGAACTTAAGATAGAATTTTGCGATGCGATTTTCATTTAGTGCAAAATTTCTAAAAAGTAAAAAAAAATTTAGGAAATTTTCTAATTCAAAATTAAAAGTAAAAATGAGATTATTGATCGGGTTGCCTCCCGACAAGTGCCTTTCTTTTACATCGGTGACTAGACGCGAGTCTTTCAATTTTGTAGTGGATACGTTGGATTGGTAAGATCCATCATTTCTTCAGTGTCTATGATAGCTAAGGTGAACTATCTCTTCAAGCCTTGACCATTGGCCACAAATTCTTGTGACTATTCACTCCATTAAATGAAAGCACCATGCGGGTAAGGTCCAGACCAGCGAGAACGGAGTTTCCCTGGGAATAACCTCAGTCTTGAGTTGAACAACAGAACTTGGTCTCCCACTTGAATGTCCTTTCTTTTCATATGACCATCATGCCAAAGCTTCATGCATTCTTTGTAGATTTGTGCATTCTCATAAGATATCATCTAAAGTTCATCCATCTCTTGAAGTTGCAGAATCCAGGCTTGGCCAACTTTCTTCTGGTCAAAATTTAGCGGTTTGATTTCCTACCATGCTTTGTGTTCGATCTCTATTGGCAGGTGGCATGACTTTCCATAGATTAATCAAAATGGTGTAGTTCCAAGAGGAGTCTTAAAAGTCATTCGGTAGGCCCACAAGGCGTCATTGATTTTCACTGACCAGTCTTTTTTGTTGCAGCCTACTTTCTTTTCCAAGATTGCCTTGAGTTGACAGTTAGAGACATCTTCCTATCAACTTGTTTGTGGATGGTAGGGGGAGGCTACCTTGTGTGTTACACCATATTTCCTCAACAACGCTTCAAATCTTCTTTCCAAAAAATGAGAACATCCGTCGGATATCACGGTTTGTGGCACTCTGAAATGGGGAAAAATAATATCCTTGAACATTTTAATGACTGGTTTGGAATAACTAGTTACAGTTGGTATGACCTCTAACCATTTTGGGACGTAATCAACCGTGACTAGGATGTAGGAAAATCCATGTGAGGATGGGAATGGACCAATGTAGTCCACTCCCCAGACATCAAAAATCTTGACTTCTTGCCACATATTGAGTGGCATCTCATCTCTTTTCGTAATGTTACTCGTTCTCTGACATTTGTCACATGATAGAACAAAGTTGTAGGAGTCTTTGGATATGGTCGGCCAAAATAAAGCACATTGCAAGACCTTCAAAGCAGTTTTCTTAGAACTCATATGGCCTCCAACTGGGCCTGAGTGACATTTCTCTAAAATAAGTTGGCCTTCCTCCTCAGTGATACAATGTCTGTAGAGACCATCAACACAGAGCTTGAAGAGGTACGTCTCATCCCAATGATATTGCCTCACATCATGCATGCATTTCTTCACTGCATTCCTGGTGCATTCAGCGTGGATGACACCAGTGGGAAGGTAGTTCACATAGTCTGAGTACCAAGGGGTAGCTTCTGAAACTTTCATGAGTTGGTCATCCGGAAGAGAATCATTAATCGGGATCTTCTCGATTTCTAGGGTGTGGATAAGACTGAGGTGGTCTGCTACAACATTCTCTATACCTTTCTTTTCTCTTATCTCCATATCAAATTCTTGCAGGAGCAGAATCCATCTGATTAACTTGGGCTTTACATCTTTCTTCACTAGGAGATAACGGATAGCAGCATGATCAGTGTAGACAATGACTTTTGAACCAATGAGATAGGATTTGAACTTGTCAAAGGCATACACGACTGCAAGGAGTTCCTTTTCAGTAGTTGCATAGTTACTCTAAGCTTCGTCGAGGGTCATCGATGCATAGTAGATTACATAATGTTTCTTCTCTATACATTGGCCTAAAATAGCATCCACAACGTAATCACTGGCATCACACATATTTTCAAATGGATGATCCCAATCGGCAGCTCTGATGATGGGTGTTGTTGTAAGGGCATGCTTCAGGTTATTGAAATTCTTCACACATTCTTCATCGAAATGGAACTCAGTGTCCTTTAGCAACAAATTCATCATCGGCTTGGTTATCTTGGAAAAATCCTTTATAAACTGTTTGTAAAAACCTACATGACCGAGGAACGCATGAACCTCTCTTACATTTGTCAGGATAGTGAGTTTGCAAATGACTTCAATTTTCACTCTGTCTACTTCGATCCCTCTACTTCTGACTCTATGATCGAGGACAATGCCTTCCTTCACCATAAAGTGACACTTCTCCCAGTTCAACACAAGATATGCTTCTTCACACCGTTTAAGGACAAGGGAGAGGTGCTTCAGGCATGAGTCGTATGAATCTCCATATACAGAAAAATCATCCATAAAAACTTCCATGATGGTTTCATTGAGACTAGAGAATATAGCTGCCATGAACGTTGGAAAGTTGTAGGCGCATTGCAGAGGCCGAACGACATCCTTCTAAAGGCATATGTTCCAAATGGGCAAGCAAAATTCATTTTCTCTTGGTCATTTGGATGTATAGGAATTTGATAGAATCTGGAGTAACCATCGAGATAGTAGAAATATTCTTAGTGAGCCAACTGTTCTAAGACTTGGTCAAGAAAAGGCATCGGGAAATGATCCTTATGTGTCGCCTTATTTAGCTTCCTGTAATCGATACACATCCTCCACCCGATGACTGTTCGAGTGGGGATGAGTTCATTATCTTCATTTCGTATCACAATAGTTCCACCCTTCTTAGGGACAACATGCACGGGACTTACCCAGGGTGAGTCAGATATTAGATAGATGATTCTAGAAGTGACTAGTTTAATGACTTCACTAAAGACTACTTCCTTCATGTTTGGATTAAGCTTCCTTTGGTGTTCAACATTTGGCTTGTGATCTTCCATCATGGGGATTTTGTGCATGCAAAGCACTTGACTGACCCCAGTGAGATCACTCATCTTGTAGATGATGGCTTTGCTTCTTTCCTTTAATTCCATCAGGAATTTATCTTCTTGTTCTGCCATTAGATAAGAATTTATGATGACTGGCTAGAACTTGAGATCATCTAGAAACATGTACTTCAATCTATCAGGTAGGGTTTTCATTTTAGGAGCATCTGGTTTCTCACACGGTTCTTCAGTAACATTCACAGCCTTGAGTTTCTCAAATTTGGGTTCAAGATCTTCTCCAGTAGTGTCGAGGTGGAGAACATAATCCTTTATTTGTTCATCAATGGAGTCAGCAGTAGATGGGTTTGTTAGAGCCATTTCTAATGGATCTTCTTGTTCATAATCTTCTTGCGTGAGGAGTGACATATTCTCTATGTGATCAATCAAGTAGACTTTTTCTTGCATGCTTGGTCCTCGCGTACTTTTGAAAACTTTGAACTCAAGAGTTTCTTTACCTAGTCTGAGGAGCAAGGTTCCTACTTCAAATTCAATCAGAGATCTTGTAGTTGCAAGGAACGGACGACCAAATATGAGAGGGTATCTGGCATCTTCTTTTATGTCCATGATGACAAAGTCACAAGGAACATAGGACTCTTTGCCTACCTTGATGGGTACATCCTCAATAATTCCCAAGGGGAGAGTTATAGTGTTATCTGCAAGTTGTATGGTCATGCCTATGGGAAGCAGTTCTACAAAACCTAGCCTCTTGCAAAGGCTAAGTGGCATGATAGAAATGCTAGCTCCAAGATCGGCCAATCCCTTCTTACATGAAGAGTCACTGATATGGCACAAATTCCCAAAGAATCCCGGGTCTTTCTTCTTCTTGGGCATCTTGCTCTAAATGATATCGAAAGTGGTTGTTTCTAACTTAACTATCTCATATTCTTTAGTTATATACTTCCTTGTGAGGAGAGACTTCAAGTACTTTGACCAAGCTAGTATCTCAGCCAGTGCATCTTGAAATGGTATATCAACATGGAGTTTCTTCATAGCTTCTTTGAACTTGTTGAATCGAGTGTCAAGCTTTGTCTGCCTCAAACTAGCTGGGAAAGGAGGGCGAGGCTTGTACACTGGCACGCCTAGCTTAGGTGTTTCTTCAGCTTCTGCAGCGGTAGGTTCTTCAGAACTTGCCTTGTCCATCTTATCAGCAGTTACTGCCCTTTTTAGTTGAGATTCAGGTGTCGAAGAGTCTTGGACAACCACAAAGTCATCCTTGTCTCTAATAACCACATGTGTCTTTATAGGAGGATCAAAATAGTCTTTTACAGACCTAGTGGTGACAGCCTTCAGTTGCTCAGGGTGCTTAGGATTGTTCTCTGGTTGGCCAACAAAGGTTCCTACAGGTAGCTTCATGCTAGCTACAAGTTGAGCTAGTTGGGATTCAATGGCCTTCTGATTGGCTTGCTGGTTAGCTATCATAGTCAGTTGCAGTGACAACATCTTCTCAATGGCTGTCAGCTTGTCATCCGGAGAGACAGGACTGGCTTGTTGTCCTTGCTATTGATAAGGGACTTGGTTTGGATTCTGGAACTAAGAATTGTTCTGATAATTATTGTAGTTCCTGTTCGGGAAGTTACCTCTAAAGTTTCTTGAATTTCTGAAGTTTTGTTGTTGGTTGTACTGGAATCCCGGTGGAACTCGTTGTTGGTTGTTTGAACCAAGTTGTTGGGAGTTTTCCGCTCCTGAAGGATTACCATATTGAAAACCAGGATGGCTCCTGTTCTGATTCAGATTATAATATCCTTTACTAGGGATGGTGTTGACAACAATAAGATTTTCCATTTGACCATTATCTCCTTGGCCATAAATGTTTCTTAGAACAACATCATAGAGAACATTGCAGGCTAGCGTATAATGATCAGTGCCTTTACATGCTTTACAGAACAATGAAGCTGACTTGATTTGTTCTTGTTGTTGTGGGAGTGAGCATCTTCTTTCATAGGCAGCAAGAGATGATTAGAGATGGTCTTGTTTGGCAACTAAGAGATTGAGGGATTCAGAGATAGACTTGTACTCAGGAATAGCTTCAAGGATAGCTACCTTCAACACTCCTTTACCTACAGTTCTACCCCAATTAGCTTGATTTTCGGCTCCAAGGGTGACAACCTTCCATGCTCTGTCATAACACAGACGCATGAAGTTTCCTCTAGATAAGGAGTCTAAGAACCTTTTGATGTCGTCATCTACACCCCTATAGAAGATCTCAATGAGTTGATTCTTAGGAATTCCATGGTGTGGACACTTTTATAGAAGCTCTTTATATCTTTCCCATGCTTCAGCTAGGGATTCTCCAGGGACCTAAGTGAATTGAGTTATATGTCCGCTGATTTCATAGGTGAGAGAAGGAGGGTAGAATTTCTCCAGGAAGACATTTTGAAGTTGTTCCCAAGTGGTGATGGGTTCACATTGCATGAAATTGTACCAACTTATAGCTCTATCAGCAAGAGAATACTTAAAGAGATGGAGTCAGATGGCATCGTCTGAGACTCCATTTTGCTTTGTCATGGCACATAGATCAAAAAACCTCATAAGGTGCTCCTGACTATCTTCTCCTTGTTTACCATAGAATGGGTTGTTTTGAAGCAAGGTGATCCAATGTCCCCTTATCTCAAAATTTGGAGCGTTGATGGGAGGAGGTTGCATTTGGTGATGAACGTCAGCAGCTTTAGGGATTGAGAACTCCCTAAGGTCCTTTTCGAGTTCTACTGCTTGCACTGCTACTTGTGCTGCTTGGATTTCTTCTTGAACTGTAGCTCTGGCTTCTTGCATAAGACTTTCTCTTTGTGCATTAAGGGCTTGAGCGACCCTTTGGGATATTTCCTCCTCTTGGGCCATTCTTGCTCGGTTCTCTCTATTCTGATGACGAAAGGTTCTATCTATCTCAGGATCAAAGGTAGCAATGAGTTTGGGACTGTTCGAGCGGTGCATACACTAGCATTTGGGGGTACTTGGGATGGAAAAAAAATTCAGAAGTAAGATTTACGTAGTAGAACCAAATTCAAGTGAATAATCAATATGATCAAAATAAAAAGCAAAACCTACATTAGCCTTAATGGAACTAGATTTTACTAACTGATTTTGTTGTCCCCTACAATGGCGCCAGAATTTGACGTGGCCTATTATCATACTAACAAATTCACTCGGGTTGAAATCCCTGAGTTTTCAACCAAAACTTGTGCAATAATACCACCCGCAAGCAGACGGGTCTTATCGCAGTATAGTTAAGGATTGAATCCCAAGGGACAACATTTTTAAGAATCATTGCTAGTCTAGATTAGCTCAAGTAAGACTAATATTTATAACAAAGGTTGATTTTGAGTTTAACTAGACTAATTGCAAGAAAGTAAAGAGAAGAATTAAAGTTAAATCTAGATTAATGATGTGGAATCACTAGGGTGGTCCCGAGTTTCACCACCTCTACGCATGCAAAACATCCTAACACCAAACATCTAGGAAAGATCTAACTATCCAAATAGAACTATTGTGAACCCTCACGGAGGGATGTTTAGGTTCGCGTAAGCATCACCTTAGGCATCAGATTTCTCGTCGCCATCCGGATCACGTACTTACGACTCTAAAGATACAGATATCCAACTGAAGTTTCAGCCCTCTGTGAGGATGTTTAGGCACACAGAAGCGTCACTGCGGGGTAGATCGCACACTCACGGATCACACACTTACGACCTCAGGGAATTCCATTCCATTTCTAGTTAGGGAGTCAACCGCTTTAATTGACATTCAAACCTACATATTGAAGTTCTTAAAACATAGGAATCAATGAGATAAATGCAAGCAGGTGATCAATCCACAAACACATATTGCCAATTTACAACGAAATGAAAAGTTACATACATGCCATGGAATGTTTAATGAAAATACATATATGCATGGGCAGCGAGGCTAGTCCTTGCACCCCAACAAAATGAAACTACTCGCTCATGATGCGAGGAACAAAAAGAAAAAGAGAGAGGGAAGATTCCACCATGAGCATGATGCAGAAGATAGTCATAGCTCAATGAAGATACGATCTTCTATGCCACGTTAGAGCAGATCTGAACGAGCAGTGAGGGACACTACGACAAATGGGGCAGACCTTCTCTCTCCACCTTCCTTCTCTTCTCATCGTTCTTGCTCGCGGTAGGAAGAGCGGTCTTTTGATGTGTATGATGCGTGGATGCACATAGATGGATCGTGGAGAAGAGTGATGGATCGAGATCCCATTCCAGGGTAGAGCCTGTGTCTAGGCAGCCTGGCAACGTCTCGGATCCGATGATCAAATGAGGACCCCTCTGGTCCTATTAATAGGCACTGGTCAAGTCTTAAACGGTTTGGGAGAAACGTTCACATCTTTACGATTTGGACTCTTGATTAATTCCTCATAGTTTTGGTGTGAGTCTGCTTCACACATTTTGGAAATTTGTTTGTTTCTTCTCGATTTTGGGAATCCGTTTAGGGTTCAGCGATCGATTTCCTTCCTCACGGTCTTGAGACCATAAGGGCCTTCACAATCTTGTGTTCACACATTCTCGCGGTTTGGAAGACTCTCTCAGTCCTACACTCAAGTGCTTTCTTGGTCTTAGACTCTCGCGCCCACATGATCTCAAGCCGCTAGCCGCCTCACATGATCCTTTTTCACGGCCTGGAAGACTGATTACTTCTTCACCCGTTCTTGAAGAGCGATACCGTCATCATGGTCCTGATGACGATGGGAGTCCTCACAGTTTTACAGATCGATTGGGCTGTTCGCAGTCTCTAGGACTTATCACGCTCTTCACGGTTTGGAAATTGGCTTGGTTCCTCTCACAGTTTGGAAACTAGTGAGTTCCTAGCTGTCTGGAGACTGCTAGGTCCGTCACACATTCTTGAGACCATGAACATCCTCTCGCGGTGTCAAAACCTTAGATGCAGGTCGGGATCGCAAAGCAAGGGGAGGATGGAGATCGCCAGTCATGGCAAGGGGGCGCTGCAGGTGCATAGGTGGTTGTGTTGATCTGTTGCAAGGTTGCAGGTCTCAGCGGAAATGTGGAGTCATCACTGCCGGTAGATATCTTGGTGTTTCTGCTGGGTGTGTGTGGTGTAGAAGAGAGGTAGGTGGCGTCAGAGGTGAATGGGAGAGGATGGAGGCAGAGTGCTAGTGGTTGTCATCGTTTGCAGGTGGAGGTCGTCACAGTCTCGGGACCGTGAGGGCACTCCTCATGGTTTGAGGATCGCGAGGGTTCTCACGGTCTTGAGACTGTGAGGATGAAAGAGACCGAAAAGGGAAGATCGTGAAGGAAAGACCAAAAGGGTAAGAGTGGAGACCGCAAGGCCAAGATCGAATGGTCCAAACCGCTAGGGCAGTTGGCGGTGGTGATGATGGTGGTTGAGGAGAAGTGAAAGAGTGATTGAGGGTGGAGCTAAGGGTGCTGAAGGATGATGTTGATGAAAATGGAGGTGGATTGTGAAGCAAGGGATGGTGATGATCATTAATGGAAGGTGAAGTAGATGAAGGGTGTTTAATGGGGGTGGAACTAGGGTTGAGTGAAGGTGAGCCCAGATGAGGATTCGACATCATCGTAACCAGCATAATCTGCATGAAGTTCATATCAAACCCTAGTCAATAAGAAAGATTGCAATTTGTAATATTTAGGGGATAAAAGTGAATGTAATGAGTCGAATTGGGCCCATGATGGCGACTGAAAATCATGATGAATGTGGATTCATCATATGTCTAGTAACATATCTCATAATGATGAATGAAGTGATGATCTAAAGATAGTTGATGATCCAACCTTGTAAACCCTAATTGGGTAAAGTGAAACTCTAATTCTTATAATGTAAAGTGCATGATGTGAATGTATGGTATGATTTATATGAGATGATGATGCTTTGCCTTCTTATTATTAGTTTCTAACAATGCAGGTTATCAGTTTCTAACAATGCAAGTGTTAGTGATTGATGTACATAGTCAGGCATGAGCTATGGTGGTTATAATGTGATAGACATGTGGTCCTTGTGATAGATATGTGGTCCTTGTGATGGACATGTGGTACTTGTGATGGATATGTGGTCCTTGTGATGGGAATGTGGTCCTTGTGATGGACATGCAGTCCTTATGATGGGTATGTGGTCCTTGGGATGGACATGTGATCCTTGTGATTAAAATGTGGTCCTTTTGATGGAAATTGGTCCTTGAGATGGACATATAAGTGATAACATGCATAAAGTGAATGTAACATCCCTGACCTGGGTTATATTCTAACCCTAGATGTTTTGCCTAATAAGGTTGAGTAGATGTTTAATCTTATCTTGGGAAAAGTAATTAGGGCTCATGAGAAACTTATGTTTCAATTTTGGTCCTGATTGAGCAATGTTGAAGCAATGTTTGCTTATTTTGGAGTAAAGTGCAAATTACCCGAGTTGAGGGGTTAACTTGCAAATTGCACATGATAAAATGTTCCTCTGATTTTGATACATCATAAGAATGAATATGATGTAGTGGTATGGTTTTATCAAGCTTGGGCACCAATATTAAGCTTGTAAAGCAATGTTTGTGCATTAAAACCTAGTTTTGGTGTAAAGTGCAATTTACCCAAAACCTAGGATTCAATATGTAAATTAACACTTCAATAAGGTCCCTAATGTTTCTTGGCATCATGTAGAGCAATGAAAATGAGAGGGTGCCTCATTTGAATTAAGTTGGAGGAGACAGAATCTTGATATTAAAATAATCACGATAATCCTAAGTGAAACCCTAATTCAATTTAGGGCAAAAATGAATGTATTAATTAAAAGGCCTTCAAACAAAATTAAAATGGTTGGATTCATATGTGTGTGGATGAGCTTAAAGCCTTGCAAAGGCACGAGCATATCCTAAGGAGGTGAAATTCCACTCACCATTATTATAAGAAAAAGAATTTCCACTCAAATATGGATATTCTTATTATAAGGGTTAAGGTGCTTAATTTCTTTTCCCTTAATTCATGGATAATGGAAGGGAGCTCGGTGGGGATAGAGATGCCCTTGCATGCAAGAAACCAAGGGGGAAGTGGTGGCAACAATTTTGGAATTAATAGACTTTTATAAAAGATTTTCTCTCTCATCAATTTTCTTATAAAAGTACCCTTTCCAAGCCAAAACAAAGGCTTTTTCGGATTTCTTTCTTCCCCCTGCTTGGAAAATGACCAAGGAGCTAGGGAGGAGCAGGAGGACGACCCCCAACCTGTTGGTAAGGTTCTTGACCTCCTTTAACCTTGAATCCATGGCGAAAATTGAAAATCAATGCATGAATTCTTCATAACTTGATCCCCTCTTCAATTCTAACCAATTCTTTTCACTCAAAGCTTGAGGACGACCCTTGGAATAGTGAAAGGAGTTGCATCCACCATTGTTTCCGTGATCTTGGAGCTTTTGAGCTCAATTGGAGGTGGGTTTTATAACTTGAACTGTTACAACCCACTTCATGATTAACTAATAAATACCTTGAATTTACGTAAAACACCTCAATTAGGGTTGAATATCAAATTAAATATCATGGATAATCAAAATAAGTTAATATATGAATCAATAGTTGAGATTGAATCACCTAAGGCGACTAATGATATTAATGTTGATTAATTAGTTAATTAGGTTGAGTTGAATACTCAATGTTGCAATTAGTGTTTTGACCTGATGTGACAAGCTAGTTAACATGATTTTATGCCCTGGGATGATAGATAATCTCGTGCTTGAGAGTTTGCAAGAAAAATCACCCGAAACCGACTTCCGAGTTAAAAGATACGGGCATTTGAGTGTTTAGGGACCTAGTTGTAATTTTAGGTTTTTGCTGGGTAAATTGCATTACGGCCCCTCCGCGAACCTGACCCTTATCTTCTCCTTTCCCAGCCGATACCCGATAGAACAGAGCCGCAAGCGGCGCTCTGTACTGCGCCCGATCCAGAGCAGTTGAGGGGGGCCGCGCGAGAGCGATTTAGGGCGGATTAGCTAGCACTTGAGCTCCGTCGACCTCCGTCCACCCTTCTCCTTCCCCCATCTTCCTCCTTTACCCGCCTAGCAGCCCAGCCACCTACAACCTTGGCTTGCGGCTGACCTGCAACTTCATGGCCAAGCGGCAGGGCGCCGGCCAGCAGCACAGCAGCTGCAGCGATGGCTGGGAGCCACCTTGGCGCGAGCAACGGTCACCTTGCCTCCACCCACCCAGCTAGCCAGCCGCCTATCAGTGACCAGCGGCAAGCAGTCGCAGGCTACGGCTGCTGTGCACGGCCAGGAGGAGGCCACCTCGGGTGCGCCTGAGCAAGGAATAGCCTCCCACAGCTCCGAAATTGAGACCTAGGCAAGATTCCATAGCTACTTGCCACAATCCAGCTGCCGATCAGGTTTCTTTCGTCAACCTGTAGCTTGAGCGTCAAAGCTGCTGTAGAAGAAACGTGAATAGAGTAATCCAAGGTCCAGACAACAAACCAACAGCTAGATTTCAGTATGTACACCGATCGGCCGAATTGCATATGATTCGGCCGAGTTCCTTAATTAGAATTAACGATCAGTGTTTTGATCGGCCGAATTGGGCATGATTCGGCCGAGTTTCCCTTTTATAGGAAATCGACCAGGGTTTGGATCGGCCGAGTTGCGGGTGGATCGGCCGAGTTGTCAGCCGATCGGCCGAGTTCCCAGTTTGGTCGGCCGAGTTCCAAAAGGGTGAGTAGTAGTTCATTTAGAAATCAATATTTAACTCAATTTAAATGCTTAATTGCTTTGAATCAATTAGTATAACCTTTAAACAGTGTAGTACACGAAATAGAGTATATTAGATTCATTGGATTTGAATTACTTAATATGCTTAGTGAAAATGATGCAATTTCATGTTCTATAGTTGCAATGTATTTACTGATTTCAAAATAGATGTTTAGCATTTGAAACTGGATAAATGATACTGATTCATGTTTAATTACGATAAAGGTTATATATGCGCTTCTTGTAATGTTCAGATTGTGCATTATGTATGGAATGTAATTTTCCTGTTATTTGTTTATTGTTTAATCGAGTATAGACCTAGATGCCCTAACACCGTAGAACTCCTAAGTGGTATCTGCAGCTTTGGGGTGAAACTCGTGTTGCAACATTATCCGTGCGATGTCATGGAGACACGAGGACAGAGAGAACAATGTCCAACAACAACGTGTGCGATGTCACAGTGGCACTGGAGAAAATTGTGGGTTATTTCAGCAAGATCCGTGCGATGTCATGGAGGTAACCCCGTGAGACTCTCCGCCGGTGTACTCAGGTTAGAGGAGGAGTCTGGAGCACTCTGAGTAGTGCAATGAGGCCGATGAGCCTGGAGTCCTGTGGCAGAGCAGGAATGGAGTCAGACTTAGCACTCCCCGGGTGTGTCGCTAAGTCTTGTACGGTGGGGCCGTAGCATGAACTTGCTGCGGATCTTTATATGCAGAGTACACTGCATATATTTAGGGCATAATAATAAAATGAATAAATAATCAAGTAAGTTCACAGTAAATTTATATAACTGTTCATTTATCTGAATTACCTGTTGATGCTTGGAAATGTGAATATATTTTGTAAATCTGTTATGTTATTAGAACTGCCTTGCTTAGTTCTGCATTTATGTTTAATTTCAGTTTATAAACCTGATGAGTTGTTTAGTGATAGCTAAGTGAAATACTATTCACTGAGCGAGTAGGCTCATACCTCTACTCAAAACATTTTCAGGTTATCATCAGCAGCAGAAAATCTGAAGAATCCTTTAATCCATCGCGTAGTCAGTAGAAGGTATATGCAATTAGTAGTTAGAGGTCTCTTAGTCCTTTCCCCTCGATCTGTGGGACAAGGTGTGTGAGAGAGAGAGAATGTGTAAAGATGTAAATTAATTGTTATGCTTTATTTATGTCAAACAATATAAAATGCTGTAGACTCTGTTTATATTGCTAGTCAGTTAATAAAGATGCTTCCGCGGTTTGTTTAGTTTCATTTTACAACATAAATCAGATTTTCCTATTAATCTCTTTAAAAGGTTTTTAAAAGTGAAAAGTGGTTGGCTTATGAGTAAATCCCATCCTGTCGCGTCCTAATCTCGTGGTTTGTGGTTAATGTGAGATTGGGGCGTGACAATTTTGGTATCAGAGCCTAGGTCTGAGTACTTAGTTACTCAAGGTCAGGGGACGATAAGAGACCAATAGGATTAAGGTTTAAGTGTCTTTCTTCTATCTGTAATTTTCTAACAGGAAGTGTTCTGTTATATTATTATAGATAGCAGGAAGAGGATGTGGTCACGAGAATCAAGTAATGAGCCTAAGTTGAGTCATTAAGAATCATTAAGGTCAAAAGATAAAGTTATAAGTATGGCGAATAATAAATGATGAGTTTTAGCTCTGGAAGGTCTGAGTGTTTAGATACCCTGGCCAGGTGTTTGAATACTTAGATTGACCAGTATCAAGCTACTCTGTCTGTTCTTCTCTGGATGCCCTGGCCAGGTATGCAGAGGAAGGATAGGCTAGAGAGAAAACCCTAGAAATCTTAGGGTTATGAGATAAGAAATTAATATAGGAACAAGAGATTATATATAGGATGCGATATAACTCTTACTTGATTTTGCTTATTTGATATAAAGATCACTAGAAATGCACTTATATGCATGAAATGATTTATTTATTGTTTAAATTCTTTATATCAAGTAGACCAAAAGTTATGTTTAAATGAGTTTGCCTTAAGTGGATATTCATCCCACATGTTTGAAATCAATAGGAGTTGATTAATCCTGAGTAGCTCTTGGCTTCAGGACTACAGGTTCGGCCTGGTCCGGCTGGCAGGATGCGTTACTGGGATCTAATGACTCCTATTAACAGTATAATTAGAGTAGACTCTGAATGATTTAGACCTGAATCATAGTAAAAATGTACATACGATAAGACGTTGAGATGTAAGAGAAAGATTAGAACAGCTAAGAATTTGCTGGAAATGATATCAGAGGCCAATGTTGGAACCTCATATGTGCAATCCATAATTGGAAATAAAAAAAAATGATATAAGGTTCAAATTAAATTCAATGATTTGTATTATATGAACTCTAAATATAAGAGTATGGAAAGGATATGAGAAAAGCATGTAAGGGCTAGGACGTAAGAATCAAATTTGGGTTGGGACATGGAATGGAGTAAAATACTTTATGTACTTTAAGGCGAAGGGAAAATAGAAGAAAACAAGTTGAGCATACAATAAGTACATAGAAATAAAGAGTCTTATGAAAATCATAAGATCAAGACAAGAAACCTAGTTGGATTAAAAGAAATGTTAAAAATGATAACTTGATTAAGGAACGAGAATTATAAGACATAATTGAGAGTATGGAATGCATATCTTTATTATAAAGTTAAATACATTCATACATATTACCTTTGGATTCTAAGTCTCTATAAACTAACAAATTAGTTTTTAAAATAAAGAACAAACACATAACTTAGAAAATGAATGCATGATATAAAAATTTCTCAGTAATTACAATTATACGATCACATTTTCTGAATGATATAGCAGTGTGGTAATTGAATTTTATCTTTTTATTTGTATATCCAATTGATCTCAAATTTTAACTGTGCTTGAAAAATACAAATTTAGACACTCTATTATATTGGCATAATTTTTGAATGATTTTTGACCTCTACAGTAAGGGTGTCGGCCGAGTTTGTAACTCAGCCGAACCTGCTGCAGACTGCAATATAGCAGTGCACTGTTCGATTTTTAATTAATTATTGGTAACTTGAAATGATCTGAAATTTTTACTGAAGGTCCAAAACTTAATTAGGCACAACATATAAAATTTTCAAAATTTTTAGAGCTTCTGTTAGCTGTTTAATAAACGAATTACAGAAACTATTATAAAACTGAATTTTCAGCTGAATGTAATTAAAGTTGAGTGTTGGGTTAATATGCTATTAACCCAAGCAACTCAATTTGATCTATATGATCGACTACACACATACAATAATGTTATGTTACTAATATGGACCAAAACCCTAGAATGATTAAAGTTGTAGTAGTTTAAGGGATATCATTAGTGATGTAACCCTGAATACTGGTATCTCTGTAAAATAAGATCTTGTGATATGTGCTATGGAAAGTAAACTGGCTTTGATAGTAATCTAGGGTTTTGAAGTAAGATAATCTGGTCGGTACATGAACAACATGAATGACTTAGAGAAAAGAGTAAAACATAAACCTAAAATGTAACAATAAGAAAGTAGCATGGAATGCGGAGTATTATCCGATATAGGATCTAAAGATAGCTGATATAGTTCATGTTTAAAAGACATGAATTTATGATGTAACAATAGATTATCACCCTGGTAAAGAGAATGTGGTGGATGATGTTTTCAGTAGAAAGTCAAGTTCAACAGCCAATGCATTCTCTATGACAGGTTTCAATAGAGACCTGCTAGTAGAAATGTGGGAGTTGGACTTAGACTCAGGGGTAATAGCATAGAGTGACTTGATTGTATAAATGTAAGTTAAGCTTACATCTTATGATCAGATCGAGGAACTACTATGGGGTGATAGTGAGTTAAACCAGACCATGCATGACATGTTGTGTGTATCTCGAGATTAAGTAAAATTCTTTTAAGGGGAAAAGCCTGAAAGAAAAGATTCTTATGAAATTATATGTATTGATGTATGCTATGCTTTCAGGAAACACTAAGATGTATATGAAACTCAAGTAGCTGAAACGGATGGTCAGATGTGCAGAAGGATGTAGCTAAGTATGTGGTTAAAAGTAGTGTGTACCAGTAGGATAAGGCTGAACCCTAGAAATCTATAGCTACCTTATAATCTTTTTCTATGCCTGTATGGAAGTGGGAATTTATCCCATTGAATTTTTGTGGTAAGATTACCCAGGACACCTAGAGGTTGTGATTTAGTAGGAATGATTGTGAATAGACTAATTTAGTCTGCTCACTTTCTTCATATTAAGTCGACCTTTGATGTCTCGAGACTTGACTAAGATATACATGAATAAAATAATTAGGTTGCTTGGTAATCCAGTTTCAATCATATCATATTGAGTTTAGAAATACACAACTGATAATGGTACGGTTAGAGAATGAACCCAGGAAACACAGTTTTGGTAAATCATTAGATATATGATTCCAAGATAGTAAGACAGTATTAAAATATATAAATAAACCTAAATACCTGCTTCCTGTTATATTAATGTGTGTGACCTGACATTTTACATGAATTGGCACTTTTCATTGAGATATCATTAGAAATTCTCAAGTACTATTAAATACTTGTGTGATGATACGTAAATAACTCTTAATTGAGTTATGTGATGCATAAACCATGAATTTGGTTAATATGCACGTTCTTCGAGAAAATTTAAGTAATTGAAAAATAGTACAGATGGTTTGTTATATGTGAAGTAAATAACTTTCATTGATGTAATAAGATGTTCAATTACATGAATCCGGTATGTATGTGCCAAAATTGATTGAGTTTGGAATATTTATGAATTTTTAATCTGTCTGCATGCATGATATAAACATTACTCAGTAACTTCAATGATTTGAAATATACTGCTCTGCCAGTTCTAGAATGATACCGTATTGTGATTTGAACTGCAATCAAACAAATGAGATAATGGAAACCCTAAGAGTAGGGTGTTGCCATGTGATTAGTGAATGAGAAAACCCTAAGAGTAGGGTGTTGGCATGTGATGAATGAACAAGGAAAATGAAAACCTAAGGATAGGGTGTACGATGAATCTCGTATTTTGATATCAGTTTTCATTATAAGATGTGATGATGTTTAACAGTCAATTTGCATGATTTAATTTTAGTACCAAATTGACATGCATTCTGTTTATTTAAGAATTTTAGTTTGTTTGCATGAATAGTATAATAATTTCTTGGTAATTACCATAAAGTGAGATACTGTTATAACAGTTCTGGAAAGACAATGTTTTGTGGGTCAATCTGGAATCAGATCAGTTGTATCCTAGGTTAAGGGACCTATACAGACGGTTGATCGGTGGATCAAGAAACTCAAGAGTTGAGAAATACCATTAGTGATAGTTTTGTGGAGAGATCATAATTTAGAGGAAGCCATGTGGGAACTTGAGTTTGAGATGCATAATAAGACTCCTTTCTCTTTTAGGAATTTCGGGACGAAATTCATTTAAGGGGAAAAGGTTGTTACGACCCACTTCATGATTAACTAATAAATACCTCGAATTTACGTAAAACACCTCAATTAGGGTTGAATATCAAATTAAATATCATGGATAATCAAAATAAATTAATATATGAATCAATAGTTGAGATTGAATCACCTAAGGCGACTAATGATATCAATGTTGATTAATTAGTTAATTAGGTTGAGTTGAATACTCAATGTTGCAATTAGTGTTTTGACCTGATGTGACAAGCTAGTTAACATGATTTTATGCCCTGGGATGATAGAGAATCTCGTGCTTGAGAGTTTGCAAGAAAAATCACCCGAAACCGACTTCCGAGTTAAAAGATACGGGCATTTGAGTGTTTAGGGACCTAATTGTAATTTTAGGTTTTTGCTGGGTAAATTGCATTACGGCCCCTCCGCGAACCTGACCCTTATCTTCTCCTTTCCCAGCCGATACCCGATAGAACAGAGCCGCAAGCGGCGCTCTGTACTGCGCCCGATCCAGAGCAGTTGAGGGGGGCCGCGCGAGAGCGATTTAGGGCGGATTAGCTAGCACTTGAGCTCCGTCGACCTCCGTCCACCCTTCTCCTTCCCCCATCTTCCTCCTTTACCCGCCTAGCAGCCCAGCCACCTACAACCTTGGCTTGCGGCTGACCTGCAACTTCATGGCCAAGCGGCAGGGCGCCGGCCAGCAGCACAGCAGCTGCAGCGATGGCTGGGAGCCACCTTGGCGCGAGCAACGGTCACCTTGCCTCCACCCACCCAGCTAGCCAGCCGCCTATCAGTGACCAGCGGCAAGCAGCCGCAGGCTACGGCTGCTGTGCACGGCCAGGAGGAGGCCACCTCGGGTGCGCCTGAGCAAGGAATAGCCTCCCACAGCTCCGAAATTGAGACCTAGGCAAGATTCCATAGCTACTTGCCACAATCCAGCTGCCGATCAGGTTTCTTTCGTCAACCTGTAGCTTGAGCGTCAAAGCTGCTGTAGAAGAAACGTGAATAGAGTAATCCAAGGTCCAGACAACAAACCAACAACCCTAGTTCTTGATTCGGCTTTAGTCGAATTCATCTTCAATAAGTATAAGATACTGTTCCATTGCAACAGGTTTACTTTAGATTTCAGTATGTACACCGATCGGCCGAATTGCATATGATTCGGCCGAGTTCCTTAATTAGAATTAACGATCAGTGTTTTGATCGGCCGAATTGGGCATGATTCGGCCGAGTTTCCCTTTTATAGGAAATCGACCAGGGTTTGGATCGGCCGAGTTGCGGGTGGATCGGCCGAGTTGTCAGCCGATCGGCCGAGTTCCCAGTTTGGTCGGCCGAGTTCCAAAAGGGTGAGTAGTAGTTCATTTAGAAATCAATATTTAACTCAATTTAAATGCTTAATTGCTTTGAATCAATTAGTATAACCTTTAAACAGTGTAGTACACGAAATAGAGTATATTAGATTCATTGGATTTGAATTACTTAATATGCTTAGTGAAAATGATGCAATTTCATGTTCTATAGTTGCAATGTATTTACTGATTTCAAAATAGATGTTTAGCATTTGAAACTGGATAAATGATACTGATTCATGTTTAATTACGATAAAGGTTATATATGCGCTTCTTGTAATGTTCAGATTGTGCATTATGTATGGAATGTAATTTTCCTGTTATTTGTTTATTGTTTAATCGAGTATAGACCTAGATGCCCTAACACCGTAGAACCCCTAAGTGGTATCTGCAGCTTTGGGGTGAAACTCGTGTTGCAACATTATCCGTGCGATGTCATGGAGACACGAGGACAGAGAGAACAATGTCCAACAACAACGCGTGCGATGTCACAGTGGCACTGGAGAAAATTGTGGGTTATTTCAGCAAGATCCGTGCGATGTCATGGAGGTAACCCCGTGAGACTCTCCGCCGGTGTACTCAGGTTAGAGGAGGAGTCTGGAGCACTCTGAGTAGTGCAATGAGGCCGATGAGCCTGGAGTCCTGTGGCAGAGCAGGAATGGAGTCAGACTTAGCACTCCCCGGGTGTGTCGCTAAGTCTTGTACGGTGGGGCCGTAGCATGAACTTGCTGCGGATCTTTATATGCAGAGTACACTGCATATATTTAGGGCATAATAATAAAATGAATAAATAATCAAGTAAGTTCACAGTAAATTTATATAACTGTTCATTTATCTGAATTACCTGTTGATGCTTGGAAATGTGAATATATTTTGTAAATCTGTTATGTTATTAGAACTGCCTTGCTTAGTTCTGCATTTATGTTTAATTTCAGTTTATAAACCTGATGAGTTGTTTAGTGATAGCTAAGTGAAATACTATTCACTGAGCGAGTAGGCTCATACCTCTACTCAAAACATTTTCAGGTTATCATCAGCAGCAGAAAATCTGAAGAATCCTTTAATCCATCGCGTAGTCAGTAGAAGGTATATGCAATTAGTAGTTAGAGGTCTCTTACTCCTTTCCCCTCGATCTGTGGGACAAGGTGTGTGAGAGAGAGAGAATGTGTAAAGATGTAAATTAATTGTTATGCTTTATTTATGTCAAACAATATAAAATGCTGTAGACTCTGTTTATATTGCTAGTCAGTTAATAAAGATGCTTCCGCGGTTTGTTTAGTTTCATTTTACAGCATAAATCAGATTTTCCTATTAATCTCTTTAAAAGGTTTTTAAAAGTGAAAAGTGGTTGGCTTATGAGTAAATCCCATCCTGTCGCGTCCTAATCTCGTGGTTTGTGGTTAATGTGAGATTGGGGCGTGACAATTTTGGTATCAGAGCCTAGGTCTGAGTACTTAGTTACTCAAGGTCAGGGGACGATAAGAGACCAATAGGATTAAGCTTTAAGTGTCTTTCTTCTATCTGTAATTTTCTAACAGGAAGTGTTCTGTTATATTATTACAGATAGCAGGAAGAGGATGTGGTCACGAGAATCAAGTAATGAGCCTAAGTTGAGTCATTAAGAATCATTAAGGTCAAAAGATAAAGTTATAAGTATGGCGAATAATAAATGATGAGTTTTAGCTCTGGAAGGTCTGAGTGTTTAGATACCCTGGCTAGGTGTTTGAATACTTAGATTGACCAGTATCAAGCTACTCTGTCTGTTCTTCTCTGGATGCCCTGGCCAGGTATGCAGAGGAAGGATAGGCTAGAGAGAAAACCCTAGAAATCTTAGGGTTATGAGATAAGAAATTAATATAGGAACAAGAGATTATATATAGGATGCGATATAACTCTTACTTGATTTTGCTTATTTGATATAAAGATCACTAGAAATGCACTTATATGCATGAAATGATTTATTTATTGTTTAAATTCTTTATATCAAGTAGACCAAAAGTTATGTTTAAATGAGTTTGCCTTAAGTGGATATTCATCCCACATGTTTGAAATCAATAGGAGTTGATTAATCCTGAGTAGCTCTTGGCTTCAGGACTACAGGTTCGGCCTGGTCCGGCTGGCAGGATGCGTTACTGGGATCTAATGACTCCTATTAACAGTATAATTAGAGTAGACTCTGAATGATTTAGACCTGAATCATAGTAAAAATGTACATACGATAAGACGTTGATATGTAAGAGAAAGATTAGAACAGCTAAGAATTTGCTGGAAATGATATCAGAGGCCAATGTTGGAACCTCATATGTGCAATCCATAATTGGAAATAAAAGAAAATGATATAAGGTTCAAATTAAATTCAATGATTTGTATTATATGAACTCTAAATATAAGAGTATGGAAAGGATATGAGAAAAGCATGTAAGGGCTAGGACGTAAGAATCAAATTTGGGTTGGGACATGGAATGGAGTAAAATACTTTATGTACTTTAAGGCGAAGGGAAAATAGAAGAAAACAAGTTGAGCATACAATAAGTACATAGAAATAAAGAGTCTTATGAAAATCATAAGATCAAGACAAGAAACCTAGTTGGATTAAAAGAAATGTTAAAAATGATAACTTGATTAAGGAACGAGAATTATAAGACATAATTGAGAGTATGGAATGCATATCTTTATTATAAAGTTAAATACATTCATACATATTACCTTTGGATTCTAAGTCTCTATAAACTAACAAATTAGTTTTTAAAATAAAGAACAAACACATAACTTAGAAAATGAATGCATGATATAAAAATTTCTCAGTAATTACAATTATACGATCACATTTTCTGAATGATATAGCAGTGTGGTAATTGAATTTTATCTTTTTATTTGTATATCCAATTGATCTCAAATTTTAACTGTGCTTGAAAAATACAAATTTAGACACTCTATTATATTGGCATAATTTTTGAATGATTTTTGACCTCTACAGTAAGGGTGTCGGCCGAGTTTGTAACTCAGCTGAACCTGCTGCAGACTGCAATATAGCAGTGCACTGTTCGATTTTTAATTAATTATTGGTAACTTGAAATGATCTGAAATTTTTACTGAAGGTCCAAAACTTAATTGGGCACAACATATAAAATTTTCAAAATTTTTAGAGCTTCTGTTAGCTGTTTAATAAACGAATTACAGAAACTATTATAAAACTGAATTTTCAGCTGAATGTAATTAAAGTTGAGTGTTGGGTTAATATGCTATTAACCCAAGCAACTCAATTTGATCTATATGATCGACTACACACATACAATAATGTTATGTTACTAATATGGACCAAAACCCTAGAATGATTAAAGTTGTAGTAGTTTAAGGGATATCATTAGTGATGTAACCCTGAATACTGGTATCTCTGTAAAATAAGATCTTGTGATATGTGCTATGGAAAGTAAACTGGCTTTGATAGTAATCTAGGGTTTTGAAGTAAGATAATCTGGTCGGTACATGAACAACATGAATGACTTAGAGAAAAGAGTAAAACAAAAACCTAAAATGTAACAATAAGAAAGTAGCATGGAATGCGGAGTATTATCCGATATAGGATCTAAAGATAGCTGATATAATTCATGTTTAAAAGACATGAATTTATGATGTAACAATAGATTATCACCCTGGTAAAGAGAATGTGGTGGATGATGTTTTCAGTAGAAAGTCAAGTTCAACAGCCAATGCATTCTCTATGACATGTTTCAATAGAGACCTGCTAGTAGAAATGTGGGAGTTGGACTTAGACTCAGGGGTAATAGCATAGAGTGACTTGATTGTATAAATGTAAGTTAAGCTTACATCTTATGATCAGATCGAGGAACTACTATGGGGTGATAGTGAGTTAAACCAGACCATGCATGACATGTTGTGTGTATCTCGAGATTAAGTAAAATTCTTTTAAGGGGAAAAGCCTGAAAGAAAAGATTCTTATGAAATTATATGTATTGATGTATGCTATGCTTTCAGGAAACACTAAGATGTATATGAAACTCAAGTAGCTGAAACGGATGGTCAGATGTGCAGAAGGATGTAGCTAAGTATGTGGTTAAAAGTAGTGTGTACCAGTAGGATAAGGCTGAACCCTAGAAATCTATAGCTACCTTATAATCTTTTTCTATGCCTGTATGGAAGTGGGAATTTATCCCATTGAATTTTTGTGGTAAGATTACCCAGGACACCTAGAGGTTGTGATTTAGTAGGAATGATTGTGAATAGACTAATTTAGTCTGCTCACTTTCTTCATATTAAGTCGACCTTTGATGTCTCGAGACTTGACTAAGATATACATGAATAAAATAATTAGGTTGCTTGGTAATCCAGTTTCAATCATATCATATTGAGTTTAGAAATACACAACTGATAATGGTACGGTTAGAGAATGAACCCAGGAAACACAGTTTTGGTAAATCATTAGATATATGATTCCAAGATAGTAAGACAGTATTAAAATATATAAATAAACCTAAATACCTGCTTCCTGTTATATTAATGTGTGTGACCTGACATTTTACATGAATTGGCACTTTTCATTGAGATATCATTAGAAATTCTCAAGTACTATTAAATACTTGTGTGATGATACGTAAATAACTCTTAATTGAGTTATGTGATGCATAAACCAGGAATTTGGTTAATATGCACGTTCTTCGAGAAAATTTAAGTAATTGAAAAATAGTACAGATGGTTTGTTATATGTGAAGTAAATAACTTTCATTGATGTAATAAGATGTTCAATTACATGAATCCGGTATGTATGTGCCAAAATTGATTGAGTTTGGAATATTTATGAATTTTTAATCTGTCTGCATGCATGATATAAACATTACTCAGTAACTTCAATGATTTGAAATATACTGCTCTGCCAGTTCTAGAATGATACCGTATTGTGATTTGAACTGCAATCAAACAAATGAGATAATGGAAACCCTAAGAGTAGGGTGTTGCCATGTGATTAGTGAATGAGAAAACCCTAAGAGTAGGGTGTTGGCATGTGATGAATGAACAAGGCAAATGAAAACCTAAGGATAGGGTGTACGATGAATCACGTATTTTGATATCAGTTTTCATTATAAGATGTGATGATGTTTAACAGTCAATTTGCATGATTTAATTTTAGTACCAAATTGACATGCATTCTGTTTATTTAAGAATTTTAGTTTGTTTGCATGAATAGTATAATAATTTCTTGGTAATTACCATAAAGTGAGATACTGTTATAACAGTTCTGGAAAGACAATGTTTTGTGGGTCAATCTGGAATCAGATCAGTTGTATCCTAGGTTAAGGGACCTATACAGACGGTTGATCGGTGGATCAAGAAACTCAAGAGTTGAGAAATACCATTAGTGATAGTTTTGTGGAGAGATCATAATTTAGAGGAAGCCATGTGGGAACTTGAGTTTGAGATGCATAATAAGACTCCTTTCTCTTTTAGGAATTTCGGGACGAAATTCATTTAAGGGGAAAAGGTTGTTACGACCCACTTCATGATTAACTAATAAATACCTCGAATTTACGTAAAACACCTCAATTAGGGTTGAATATCAAATTAAATTTCATGGATAATCAAAATAAATTAATATATGAATCAATAGTTGAGATTGAATCACCTAAGGCGACTAATGATATCAATGTTGATTAATTAGTTAATTAGGTTGAGTTGAATACTCAATGTTGCAATTAGTGTTTTGACCTGATGTGACAAGCTAGTTAACATGATTTTATGCCCTGGGATGATAGAGAATCTCGTGCTTGAGAGTTTGCAAGAAAAATCACCCAAAACCGACTTCCGAGTTAAAAGATACGGGCATTTGAGTGTTTAGGGACCTAGTTGTAATTTTAGGTTTTTGCTGGGTAAATTGCATTACGGCCCCTCCGCGAACCTGACCCTTATCTTCTCCTTTACCAGCCGATACCCGATAGAACAGAGCCGCAAGCGGCGCTCTGTACTGCGCCCGATCCAGAGTAGTTGAGGGGGGCCGCGCGAGAGCGATTTAGGGCGGATTAGCTAGCACTTGAGCTCCGTCGACCTCCGTCCACCCTTCTCCTTCCCCCATCTTCCTCCTTTACCCGCCTAGCAGCCCAGCCACCTACAACCTTGGCTTGCGGCTGACCTGCAACTTCATGGCCAAGCGGCAGGGCGCCGGCCAGCAGCACAGCAGCTACAGCGATGGCTGGGAGCCACCTTGGCGCGAGCAACGGTCACCTTGCCTCCACCCACCCAGCTAGCCAGCCGCCTATCAGTGACCAGCGGCAAGCAGCCGCAGGCTACGGCTGCTATGCACGGCCAGGAGGAGGCCACCTCGGGTGCGCCTGAGCAAGGAATAGCCTCCCACAGCTCCGAAATTGAGACCTAGGCAAGTAACCATAGCTACTTGCCACAATCCAGCTGCCGATCAGGTTTCTTTCGTCAACCTTTAGCTTGAGCGTCAAAGCTGCTGTAGAAGAAACGTGAATAGAGTAATCCAAGGTCCAGACAACAAACCAACAGCCCTAGTTCTTGATTCGGCTTTAGTCGAATTCATCTTCAATAAGTATAAGATACTGTTCCATTGCAACAGGTTTACTTTAGATTTCAGTATGTACACCGATCGGCCGAATTGCATATGATTCGGCCGAGTTCCTTAATTAGAATTAACGATCAGTGTTTTGATCGGCCGAATTGGGCATGATTCGGTCGAGTTTCCCTTTTATAGGAAATCGACCAGGGTTTGGATCGGCCGAGTTGCGGGTGGATCGGCCGAGTTGTCAGCCGATCGACCGAGTTCCCAGTTTGGTCGGCCGAGTTCCAAAAGGGTGAGTAGTAGTTCATTTAGAAATCAATATTTAACTCAATTTAAATGCTTAATTGCTTTGAATCAATTAGTATAACCTTTAAACAGTGTAGTACACGAAATAGAGTATATTAGATTCATTGGATTTGAATTACTTAATATGCTTAGTGAAAATGATGCAATTTCCTGTTCTATAGTTGCAATGTATTTACTGATTTCAAAATAGATGTTTAGCATTTGAAACTGGATAAATGATACTGATTCGTGTTTAATTACGATAAAGGTTATATATGCGCTTCTTGTAATGTTCAGATTGTGCATTATGTATGGAATGTAATTTTCCTGTTATTTGTTTATTGTTTAATCGAGTATAGACCTAGATGCCCTAACACCGTAGAACCCCTAAGTGGTATCTGCAGCTTTGGGGTGAAACTCGTGTTGCAACATTATCCGTGCGATGTCATGGAGACACGAGGACAGAGAGAACAGTGTCCAACAACAACGCGTGCGATGTCACGGTGGCACTGGAGAAAATTGTGGGTTATTGCAACAAGATCCGTGCGATGTCATGGAGGTAACCCCGTGAGACTCTCCGCCGGTGTACTCAGGTTAGAGGAGGAGTCTGGAGCACTCTGAGTAGTGCAATGAGGCCGATGAGCCTGGAGTCCTGTGGCAGAGCAGGACTGGAGTCAGACTTAGCACTCCCCGGGTGTGTCGCTAAGTCTTGTACGGTGGGGCCGTAGCATGAACTTGCTGCGGATCTTTATATGCAGAGTACACTGCATATATTTAGGGCATAATAATAAAATGAATAAATAATCAAGTAAGTTCACAGTAAATTTATATAACTGTTCATTTATCTGAATTACCTGTTGATGCTTGGAAATGTGAATATATTTTGTAAATCTGTTATGTTATTAGAACTGCCTTGCTTAGTTCTGCATTTATGTTTAATTTCAGTTTATAAACCTGATGAGTTGTTTAGTGATAGCTAAGTGAAATACTATTCACTGAGCGAGTAGGCTCATACCTCTACTCAAAACATTTTCAGGTTATCATCAGCAGCAGAAAATCTGAAGAATCCTTTAATCCATCGCGTAGTCAGTAGAAGGTATATGCAATTAGTAGTTAGAGGTCTCTTAGTCCTTTCCCCTCGATCTGTGGGACAAGGTGTGTGAGAGAGAGAGAATGTGTAAAGATGTAAATTAATTGTTATGCTTTATTTATGTCAAACAATATAAAATGCTGTAGACTCTGTTTATATTGCTAGTCAGTTAATAAAGATGCTTCCGCGGTTTGTTTAGTTTCATTTTACAGCATAAATCAGATTTTCCTATTAATCTCTTTAAAAGGTTTTTAAAAGTGAAAAGTGGTTGGCTTATGAGTAAATCCCATCCTGTCACGTCCTAATCTCGTGGTTTGTGGTTAATGTGAGATTGGGGCGTGACATGAACCCTTAATTTTATTATTGCAATCAATTCCTTATCAATTGGTGATCATTTCTACATTTCCAAAATTAAGTTTGGTTGATTGATGCAATATCCATGGAAATCACAGTATATTTCGTGAGTTTGGAGCTTTATGATGATGATATCATCATAAGCACACTCCTCCCCAAATATCTAGGGCAAACAGTTTCAATGTTGGGACCAAACGGTTTCACCAAACCGTTTGGTGACCAAACGGTTTGCAAACCGTTTGGTGGTTTGGGTTCCAAACCGTTTGGGATGGTTGACCGTTTGAAATGGTTGACCTTTTGAAGATATATGCTTTGTTACTTGGATCTTGATCCAATGGTTTCAATTGGTTGATCTTGAAGGTTTCAATTGTGTATGATTCCTTAATTGCAAACCCTAATCGGCTAAGTGCTGATTTTGAAATTGACTGAGTTGATGTTTTGGGTTGATTGACCCAAACGATTTCAAAACCGTTTGGGGATCACCCAAACGGTCTCAAGACCGTTTGGGGGTCACCCAAGACCGTTTGGAGGTCTAGGGTTAAGTATGGCTAAGTGTTTGAAGATCCAAAGGTGCCAAATTGAATTGCAACTAAGTGTTGATTTAATAATCAATCCAATGGTCCAAAACCCTAATTGGATGTCATGGATTTTGATGATGGAATGGGAAAACGGTCTCAAGACCATTTTTAGATCAACCAAAAGGTCTCAATACCGTTTGGTGGTCATACAAGACCATTTGAGGTCAGGTCATATCATGTGATGATGATAGTTCATTGATTTCAATTGATTTGGTTCCGCAATGTCAACCATTGATGGATCCTCGATTTCAAACCCTAAGTCATGGTTTCTTGATTATCAAACCCAGTTCAATTGAATTCAAAACTATAAATTGAAGGTCTAATTGAATGGTTATTCATTGGTCCAATTGATGAATACTTTAGTGGTTCAATTTATAATTGGTCCATGGATTGAAACATTGAGTCGATTGAGTGTTGAAGTACCTTTTTGGTCCATGTGGTTTTGAGAAGGTTTGGAGCAAACGATCTCAAGACCGTTTGGGTCCAAATGGTCTCCAGACCATTTGAGTCCAAACGGTCTCAAGACCATTTGGGACCAAACGATCTCAAACCGTTTGGAGACCAAACGATCTCAAACCGTTTGGAGACCCAAAGTGCAAATGGTTTCAATACCTACCTTATTCAATTGGTTTCAAGTATAACTTGTTCAAATGGTTTTCAACCAATTGATTTATGAGAACTAAGATCATTGAGGGTCTAAGTAATTAATATTTTGAAGATCAACATGGTTAATCCATTTGAGTATCTCATGTAGTTGAAGGTCCAATATAGTGAACCCATTTGGATAATTAATGCAGTTGAAGATTTTAATGGTTAACTCAATTGACCACTTTGTGGAATTGAAAGTTTAATTGGTAAATTCTTTTGAATTCCTTATATAATTGATGGTTTAATTTATTATACCATTTGGACATCTAATATGATCAAAGGTCAATTAGCTATGTGATTATTAATGATGTAGACCCATGATAACTATGAAGGTTAACCCTAGCTTTGTGTACTCAAGTAAAGAGTTGACCTAGATTAATCTTGGAATAGTTAACATCCTAGAGAGGATGAGAGGGAGATTGAATGGGAGAGATGATTGCTTACTTAATAAGCCTAATTCTCTCATTGTGAATAAATGTGTAATCAGGGTTTGATTCATAATATGAGATCATGAAATCTTCATTGAAAAGATTGATGTACCTTGATCCTAAATTAGAGCAAGGTTATATGAAACCTTAATTTAAGGGCAAAGCTCAGTGAAACCATAATCTAGGGTGATGATGTAACCCTAACTTAGTGTCACAATGCAATAAACCCTAATTTAATGGGAATTGTATATCCTAACCCTATTTTGGGTATGAGGAAAGAGAAACCCCACTTGGATGTGAATGGTAAACCCTAATCCCTAAAATGGGATAAAGGTATATGAAACCCTAATATAGGGTAGTGCCGTTAATGCTAATGTGAAGCCTTAACACTGGGTGATGTGTTGTGAAATCTTAATTTCACATAATACCAGGTGAAACCCTGATATAGAAGGATGTTATGTGAAACCCTAATAAAGAGTGATCCTAGGTGAAATCTATATATGTTTGTGAGATGCTAAGTGAACCTCAATTATAATGATGGAAATCTTATTCCTATTAATGGAATAGTAATTAATGTATTGACAAATGAAATACCTAGAGGGGTTGATTATGGATATCCTTACATTAATAGTTCATGACTCAAGGGTGAGTCCATATCTTTGGCAATGGTTGTATTTTCTAAAATAGATGAATCATGACCAATACATAGCATAATGAATGTGATGATCTAGTGCATAAGTATTAGGATGAGTGATACCCTAATACAAGCTAAGTGAATAACTCAGGTAAGATGAAGGTGTTCAGGGAAGTGATACATCAAGGTATGATAGTTATCACATCCAACACCCCAATTCTGATATATCATGATGTGTTCTAAGTTCATTATAATTGGAATGGATGACACATGAAATGTGTCATGTCAATTGTTACATTGAGATATAATGCACCTTGATGGTTGTAGGCTAACATGCCTTATGAAAAGGTTAATCCAAATTAATATACTATGATTCAATCATAGTCTGATAAAGATGAGGAAGAAACTCATACTTTGTGTTGATAATACATTCAATGATGAATGATGAGGATATATAAGTATGTTTGAATACTTATGATATCTAATTTTGGGTTCTAGCTTTGAGAAGCAATGGAATAGGGCTGATCACTAATAATATGATCTTAAGAACCCAAGTGGTTATTTATGGAAAACCCTAATGAAGGGTGCTGATATAAAAGAGAAACCATGAACCCTAAAGAGGGAACAATGGTATTACTTAGTGTTGTATGGTACTGATGTGAAAAAGAAATCATGAACCCTAAAAAGGGATAATACTAATTTGTGTTGTATGATACTGATATGAAAGCATTATAATTGTTACCATGAATACTAATCATGAAGGGATGATGAGATGAGAAGCATAGCCAGGTATGGGTTATGATGCTTGTTTATTGAGAATGTTTTATAGGCTTTATAAGCGTTCATATGCTTTGTGTAGTAAGAATCATTGAGCTTTGTGTGCTATGTAAAATACATTGTATAGCAAGAATTATGATGTCTTTGGTCAGATGATCTGAAGGTAAAAAGTTACCTAACAAGTGGTAATAAGTATCCTATGGTGAGTTATGAGTTCAAATACCCAGATGCTATAATTATGATGATGAACTTGTTAAAAATTGGAAATGTACTTGGTGAGTTGAGGGATTAAGATCCCAACACTTTGTGAAAAGAGTATGGCTACATGCCATGACTCCACCATGATAATGCCAGGTATTAGATATATGATCTAAGCCTGAAGATAGTTAATGTTGTGGTTATGATGCTGTAGTGAATAAATGTTATACATGTTCTTCATATTCCTTAATGAATAAGTGACATGTGGCTTTTTCAAGTTATAGTTGCAATGTTTTAGATAAGAATAATATTCTAATCTGCTAGACATTGAATTAGCTGCTGCCAAATAAATATGATTCCTTTGTGCATATTTATCTTCTTAAGCTGCAATAATAATGTTACTGGCGAAGAGTTATATCTCTCGCTGGGGCAATTTACAATTGTCTCACCCCCGTGGGAACTACATTTTTAGGTGGACGCAGATGAGGAGACAAGAATCCTTCAGTAGGAGAAGGATAGCAGCAGGGACAGCAGTGAAGTCTCAGGTGGAGACACTGGTTGTTATGCCTTGTATAGACTTAGATAGAGTCCTATGTGTCGTCTCTGTACTCTCAGGTCCTTGGAGTAGTAGTTAGTGCTTTCGAGATTTTGGCTGAGTGCCTCGAGACTTTATACTGCCTGCGTTTAACCTGACAGGACAGTTAATGCTTGTAATTCTCAAAAGGAGATGATACATAATATGTACCTTTGAACAAGAATGTAAATGTGTTACTTTGGTTATTTGTGAGAAAGTTTTCCTTTGATGGATCTCTTGATAAAAAGGTTTTAATTTTTAGTGATTTTTGGTAATCCGCTGCTTAGTGATCGCTTCTGCACTACTTAATCTTGTTTTTGCGAGACGGTCGTCACAGTGATGATGTGATTCAATATGTTCTGGAGATGAGTCATACCCTATTTTTATTGATCTTGTTTAGAGGTTATACTTTTATAACTTGATTGATGCTTAAAGATGTTAAATTGATATAATTAATCAAGTGAAATTAAATAGTATAGTTGTCTTGTGCCATAGATCCATTCCAGTGTCAACTTTATTGGTAGATGGTGAAATGAGTTTAACTCGGAGCAAATATTTTTGAATATGTGGGGTACAAGTCAGGGCATAATAAATACGTAATAATTCATATAGTATTGTTGTATAGGATCAAATATGAAAACATTAGTTGAGTCCTTTCTTTATCTTTATAGAATGTTGTTGGTAGAAAATACACATGTTATCCATATTCCTTTTTAATTATTAAGACGTTTCATAATTCATGCGTAACTGTTCTTCCTGTTATTCATTCTTTTGCTCAGTCTATCTTACCTATGATGATAATAAAGTTGGCGAAGAGTTATATCTCTCACTCAGACTGTGTGTCTCACCTCATTGGTTAACACCCTTTTTAGGAGGTCGAGCACGAGGAGGTAGAGCAGTAGCAAGAGGAGCAATAGCTGATAAGGTTGGAAGAGTTGTTGGTTGTCTTTGTTGGTAGAGTCCTAGAGTCATCCCTGTACACTCGAGTCTTTGGGAGTGTTTAGTTGATGTTTTGTGAATGTGTTTTCTTTATGTGCCTTTGTATATAAAATATGATGGAATTATGTATATATGTTCTGGAGAAATGCCCTCGTTACAGGTTGATACCATGTTTTGTGGATGCTTTGCGGCATGAAGGTTTTAATTTTTAGCTTTTTATGTTAATAAGTTGTTAATCTCTTTCTGCGGTTTTGTTTTGTGTTGTCTCATTTCGCTATGGCGCGGGGCGTTACACAATGATGTGACACATACAACATCCTTTTCTATTTTCATAATACCGAGATACTCGACTTATTTTGTAGATTTGATCAATTGTCATTAGCTCAAAACCCTTTATATCTTACAATTCTCATTTAATGTCAAACATTAATTTAGATTGTGACCTTTTATTTATCAGTTTGGAAGCTTGCATCGGTGTAACCCTTTACATCCAACTCTTCTTTATCCCCATACTCAAGGAAAAAATTCTTTTAGTGCTTCACAAGCACTTAAGGATGTTCATTATGGTAGTCCAGTAACTCTCACTGGCATCTGACATATACCCTCTCATCATGTCTACTACATACGAGATTGCTGGATAGGTATATATATTGCCTCATCATGTGCAATACATATGAGATGACTGGATATCCTTTCATCATGTCCAATACATATGAGATAACTAGATATCATCTCATCATGCCCAACACATACGAGATAACTAGATATCTTCTCATCATGTCCAATACATATGAGGTAACACGATAAGTACATAACATTACATTAATAGACCCAATTGTGAATGCATATGAGATCTATCTATGTGTTCTTGTTCTCTATATGAACTGGTACACTAGGCTCATGAGAGACTCACTCCATGGAACATTTACAAGTTTTCTCTCATTGATTCTTGCATGTTGAACCCTTCAACTTCTTGCCAATGTATGCGCTCTTTCTTAGTCTTAGAAGCTTTCCAAATATATCTCTATAGACTTAATTACTATCACATAGGATGCTACTCCTAAGCCCTTCATAGAGAAGTTACATTCCTTGACATGTTTTAACATTTACAGGATAAGGACATTATTCCCCATTAATATGTGGAATATAAATATGCTCCCATTAAATATTTTGTAATCACTGATTCCATCTTCATTCTGACTAAAGTCAAACTGTTTAACTATCTTGTCAAATATAAGATTCTAGCTCTCAGATGCTTGCTTCAATCCAAAGATTGACATTTGTAGCTTATAGACTTTATTTGCACTAATGGATTTATAAAACCTTTAGGTTGTGTCATGCACACATCCTTGTAATTATTCCAGTTAAGGAATGTGGCTTCAACGTCCATATGTCAAATCTCATAGTCATGATAATCTGCAATAGTAAGCATGATCTTGATGGACTTAACCATGGACACTAGACAAAAGTTTTTGTCATAGTCAACATCTTGAACTTGTATGAAACCCTTTACACCAATATACCCTTATAGGTTTGTACTTTACCATCCATGTCGGTCTTATTCTTGAAGACCCACTTGCACCCTATGGGTTTTACCCCTTCGTGTGGTTCCACCAAGGTCCATACCTTGTTGGCATACATGTATTCCATCTCACATAGCATGGCCTCAAGCCATTTCTCAAACTCTGGTCCTTGAATAGCATCTTGATAGGTAATTGGAATCATCTATGACCAATTCACTTCCTTCCTGAGTCACATGATATCCTTATCTCTTATTTTCAAGGAGTGTCCTATTAGATCTATGAGGTTCCTATGTTACATGAGGAATTTGAGATTCCACAACACCTTGTAAATATCCTTGTTCCTCACGTACCTTCTCAGGTTCAATGTTTTCTTGTTGGTCTCGAACCTCTTTGAGTTCTACTTTCCTTCCACTAATTCCTTTGGAAATAAATTCCTTCCCAAGAAATACAACATTTCTAGCAACTATTTTTTTGTCAATTGGGTTTTAAGAAGTATCTTCTTGTCTCTTTGGGATATCCAACAAAATATTATTTATCAGACTTAGGGCCAAGCTTTTTAGGAAAAAAATTCCTGACTAAGCTTCACATCCCCAAGTCTTCATAAAAGACACATCATGACTTTTCCCATGCCATATCTCATATCGTGTGTTTTGAACCATCATAGATGGTACTTGGTTTAGTGTAAACATGGCTGTTTCAAGAGCATAACCCCATAAGGAAGTTGGAAGATCAACAAAACTCATCATAGATTGCACCATATCCAGTAATGTGCACACCGTTATGATGTGGTGTTCCAAGTGGAGTCCATTGTGATACAATACCACAGGCTCTCAGAAGGTCCTTAAACTTTTGGATTAAGTATTCTCCACCTCGATTGGATCAAAGTGCCATAATACTTTTGCCAAGTTTGTTATGTACTCATTCATAAACTCTTTGAACTTTTTAAGAGTTTCTGACTTATGTTTCATCAAGTAAACATAACCATACCTATTGAAATCATCTGTGAAGGTAATGAAGTATTGATAACCACCTCTAGCATTTGTTCTAAAAGGCCCACATACATTAGTATGTGTGATCCTAATAGATCACTGGCTCTTTCACTACTACCAGTGAATGGAGTCTTGGTCATATTGCCCAACAAACAAGATTCACATGTCTCTATAGATTTAAAATTAAAAGTGTCCAGATAACCATCTTTATGGAGTCTGGATATGTATTTCTCATTTATGTGCCCTAGACGACAATGATAAAGGTATGCTTGGTTTGAGTAATTGAGTTTTTTTCCTTTTTGTATGTACGTTAGATACACTTGTCTCTAGATCTATCAAGTATATACCATAAGACATTGGGGCACTGCCATAAAAGATCCCATCTTTTCTAATATAACATCTCCATTCTTTATAAGAAATTTTAATTTGTTCTTGTCCAAACAAGATACATATATGATGTTCCTATTAATGGCAAGTATGTAATAGGAGTTTTCTAACTCTATTATTAGCCCATTTGGCAAAGACAACTCAGAGGTTCCAACAACATTGGAGGTAAATCTTGCGCCATTATTGGTCTACCTCAACTTTCTATAAATGTCTACTTCTTTTCAAATCATTTGAATTTGAGCAAATGTGTGATCGACATCCTCTATCTAGTACCCACAATGAGGAAGTAGTAAAGTTAACCTCAGTAACATATATACTATAAGTAGAGATCTCAATCTCTTTCTTCATATTACTAGGTCCCCTTATCCTTCTCCTTATTTTTGAGTGTAGAAGACTTGAACTTTAGCTTAACCACAAAACACTTCTTGGACTTGCTTTTGTCCGTGGAATCAACTATGTAGGTTATCATCACGAATTTTTCCATCTTCATTTGTGCTTCGACATTTATCAACTTGTCAAGCAACTCTGACAACACTCTAGCCATGTTACTCAAGTGATAACACTCAATAAATTGGCTATATGATTAAGGCAATGATTGTAAAATCATATCTGTGGCCAACTATTTACCTAAAGGAAATCCCAATCTTTCAAGATATTTCATATGCCAAATCATATTGAGCACATGAGGTCCTACTGGATTTCTCTCAGTCAGTTTTCACTCAAATAGCACCTTAGAAACATTATACCTTTCATGCTTATCATGTTGTTTATGCAACTCATAGTTCATACAGCCCAACGTAAGGCTCTTGATGTTCAAAACATCATTGGTATGCTTCAATGAAGCATCCATGTTTCTCTTAGGAGAATTTGGAGTGGATACTGGAACTGGTGTTTTAGGAACATGGAAAAAACTTCTCATGGTCCTTAACTAGTTATGGAAATAAATCTCAATTAATTTGATTGATCACAATGATTGAGTGTTTTCCATTTGATTCTACAAGAGATAATTTACATTTTTTAGAAACCATTTTTGATTTGATTTGATTTGAACATTTGATATTAAATAGGTCTTTAATTAAATATCTCTCCCACTATTTTATTCAAATTAATCGCCCTCAATACCAATTCGGAATATTGCAACGTACAATATTCTAGTGGGCCATGTTCCTAATTTCATCAGAATCATGAGTCAGCTAGGGCTTTCACCCACAACTTGATCCTATCAGGTAGGTAACTTTTTCCAATTGCATCAGATGCAACTCCTGGATAGATGAAATGTGAAACTCCTTTCCATAATCCTATGCATTTTTTGAGGTGCTTAATCCATTTAAGATCACCTAGTTAAGCCTGACCCATAAGGCAACATGATATACTATGCACCCTACTAGGGAAGACCCACATATCTACCATCACGCTTCCATGAGATAGATGACACACCACGCTAGGGTGTGCCCACACATAGTCGATCAAGCTTTTCATATGTGTTGCTTATGGAAATCATCTAAGACTTTATATTTAAATGGAGGGAGCTTGTATGAATACATATATATTAACCAATCACCACATATAAAGTATGTATCTTATACATGCTATAACCCACAACAAAAACATGCTATAAACAAAAGTGATGGTTATGGCTAGCCTAATGTAATTCCTCAGAGCTAAATAAATTACCACAACCTAGGTCCACATCACATGCAAAAACCTATTGTTGATGATGATCCGTACTTGCCAATCTGGGATGACTGGTCCAACCTTTGAACTAGTCGGCTCGCTTCTTGGTTGGTCCTTTGGCACCTACAACTGGTTGTTTGGCTCCTCTAAATGACTTGTTGGTCATCCTATAGTCAATCATTTGGATCCTCCAAACTGTCATCTCATCTGGTCCTTTGGGCTCCTGGTTGGCTCGCTAGCCAGTCATCTCGGCCCCTCCAAACAGTTGTCTTGGCTCCTCCGTGCGGCAAGTTGGCATCTTTGTTCTCTGTCAAAACAAGAAAGTAAGCTATCATACTTTTACATAATTATTGATAAACCTTGAGTTACATTAGAGGGGAGCAAACGTAAAAGAGAATAATACTTTTACATTAGGAAGATTAGAGAGAGGCTTGGTTTGCAGACCAAGATAAATAGGATAAATCGACCACACAACCATGCACTAATAATGGGGGTTATTGGCCATAACCATGCTACACATCCACCATAAAAACTCAATTTAGGGTGAAGTTTGTAAATTGCAAAAATATCATATATATATATATATATGTAAATATATATATATATATATATATATATATATATATTCTCTTGGATTATTATGTGGTGATTAGATGGACGTGCACATCAACTAGTTTAAATATTTGCATCGCATGCACTTAGGAAAGTCGATAAAACCAAAAATCTGATCATATCGATTTATTCAAAAACATAAATATTTAACGTTGCTTTGATACCACTGTAGGGAAATACGACATCAAATAGGCAACACAAATAAAATTTTACTGACATATTTTCCATTAACCAATGGATTGTGTCAATAACTATACAATGTAAAGGATGGTTTCACAAAGATATACTTGGTCCTGGAGCAAGTCCAGCAAAAGTCCTCATTGATGTAGATGCACACTCTATCTTGGACGGTGTCTATGCAGCTCCTGGTTACACTGGGACTCATCTGACTGCTCCTTGAGGGATAGTAGACTCAAACATCATCGTCTGCAACAACTCCTCTCGTCAAGGACTGTTGGATGATGTTATTCTCCTTAGCAACAGGTAAAGGCCACCTAGCCTCTAGAGAAGTCCACATGGACCAACTAGAACTCATGTCATCCTACTAGAACGAATAGCAAGGAGTTGTCCCTCCTATTGGCATACTAGTCACCAACCTTCTCTCCCACAACAATGATCCTTAGTTGTTTCTCTCTCGTATCTATCCCTCCCTAGTCGGATAGGACATGCTTGGGCTCTCTTGATTACCACAACCAGAGTGGACAACAATTGTTAGATCAACTGATTCTCAATTGTCTATGTGGTACTCTAGGATGCCCCCAAGACCCCTCTATTTTTAGGTGTGGTTAGGGCCAGGGTTCCCAGTCTGTGCGGGAGTTGAAGGAACCGCAAGATACTGAATTTTTGGAACAATTCTAGAAACTACACAACATGCAATAGTTGAACGGCCATTTGGCATGCGAGATGGTCATTGTGCACTTTCCTAGTTTCGTGCATATGTTGGGAATTCAATTCCAATTAGTGCACGTCATGACATCAGCACCAATCCTATATGCAATCAAATTGCACTCTTGAAATGGCCTTTTGGTGTATGTGAGATGGGCATCCCGCACCACCTAAGATGGTTGCCTCCCACAAGTGAAACGACCACCTCGCATGTTGGGTCAGGATGAATTCCAGCCAAAGTACAATACAATCAGCATGATACACCAAATGGCTATCTCAACACTTGAACCGATCATTTAGCAGTCCAGTCAGCTGATATTAGCATAAATAGAGTATCTAAACACTTTTGTAATCAATCTAATCATCTTCAAGATCAATTTCCTCTTCTAGATAGTTCCTATGTGTGTGACCCTATGGGTCCTATATTACGTTGACAATGAATGTCCATAACAACTTATGACATCACAAACAATGAGCATTGCCTAGTCATACATCATTGTTACCCAAGTAAATGGAAATTTGGAGAACAACTTCAACCTACAATATGTGTATGGTGTTATAATATTTGTATAGTTCCTTTAACACTGATATCCATATTAGACTAGAGGCATTGAATAGTCATCCTCATTATTATTCAATCATGCTCCTTGAACCATGACAGACTGTCTGAGATATATGTAAGCTCAATATCACATATTGACATATGTTATTGTCCACACATTTCTCAGTTATTCTAGTCAAGAGGCATTCAATTACGTACTCCCTTAGGAGGGACACATACCATATCTATCACTCACAGTCAGTCCCCATGTGTCACAGTCACCCAATCATCACCTTTATAGCAACCCTTGTTTCAATATTGCATTTGATGATGCCAAAGTGTATTGAACGACATGTGATGAGTGCAATGATTTCAGGTATAAGAACAGCAAACACCAACATCACTACAATACATGATTCTAACTTACCTATTAAGGTTTCCATGTATCACTCTTATGGGGTCTGTCCCATACCCTGTTCTCTAACATGTATCTGTGTGCTTGGTTTGAAATCGTCATATCATGACTATTGAGATTCTATCATAAAAAAACTCACACTCTGATCTTATGTGTAATTGATTTCTTTTACCTTCCACAATAACAACCAATCAAGGACATAACAAGAATGCATATACTCTTAACATATGTATGATCTCATTGTTCAGGTTTTGAACCTGAAGACATATGTCATCGAGTAATATCATTCTCTAGACTTTTATTATGTTATTTCATTATCTCATAGCTGGATAAACAGACTAAATTAGAAGCTTGCCTTTATTATTAATCAAATCATTTACATTTATGCCATTACAATAATCATATGATTTGATCTTTGGGCATTCATACCAACATTGGGAACTTGGTGTGCATTATTTAAAAGTGTGAATTTCTTTTTCAATTCTTGCTTTACAATGATTGTCATGGTTTTCACTAATTTTATTAGCCCAAAAATGAATATGGGAAAAGGAAGAAATAAATGCTAATATTAAGTGCAATGTAAAAGAAAATGGATAACTAATAATGTATTCTTGGAATTATGATAAATTTTCTAGGAAAGTGGAGTTAAAGGCCACTAATGGGTTGGTTTTATTTCCACTTGTTTTTTATTAAGAGAAGTAATCAAAATAAAGGATATAAAAAAGTAGAAAGAGAAAACTATAGATGTGATCCCTTAAATGATAAGATAAAGAGGGATACATGGGGATTAAGAAAAGTATGTTTAACATTGGTATTTAGGTCTTCAATCTCACCCACAGTTAGATAATGCCATTAAGAACTTCCCCTCAAAATTTGAGATTAAAATAGACTAAAGGAGTAAGAGATATGGAATTTTATAAAATTTCTAAAGTGAGTGGCTTAATGTAAATAAACACTAAATGTCACAAAATCCTTTTCGTACTTGATATATATCCAAATAATTGATTTGCCATGCTTCTTAACGGTTGTTGGATCATGATCCAAAGGTGATCCAATTATCACCTACCTTGTGCCAAAATAGGCAAGTCAGAAATGTAACTAGACTTTTTCCATTTCTCTTCTCTCCCTCGTCAATGATCAGTGAATCTTGGAAAGTTCTCCATTAGATTTGTGAGGCCAAGACAAACTTAGATAACCTATGATTTGCCACCTATGGAGGTCTACCTCAGGTTTTCCCACTTGATAGAGATGACAATGCCTAACCCTAGAGCTATAAAAGGAGGTATGATCCCTCTGTAATCTACACAAGAATTCACAAATATCACACTTGATTCCCCAAATGCCCAACCACTATAAATTACTCTTCCCCTCTTGTTATTCACCTCTTCCTCTCCCTATCTTCTCACTGGAGAACCCGTCCTTCATGCCACCAGATATGGTCACCCTTAAAGGAATTGAGACGCTCAATAGGTTTGTTGTCGATAAACAAGATGATAGAACCTTCACTCGGTGCTCATTGGTTGGGATCTTAGAGTCAACTTGCTAGTTGACCATCTAGTTCGTTAGAAGAGTTGAGTAGAGGAAGAAGAAGGGTCACTATGAAGAGATCGATCTACCCCCACCTTTTCTTATAATAGGGAAGGCCACTTTTGTCATTTTCTTTTTTTTTTCTCACCTGAGTAAGAGAGTCCACACAAACACATATCGTCAGGTGGCATGAGCCCATTGGCTCATCCTAGCCGAATCGACAAGGCTAGGGCCCAATTTTGTTGCCTAGGTGGCATCCCATGATTGGTCAAAAACCAATTAAAGTTGCTAGAATTGTAGTAATTAGTAGGATGGTTTGATGATGATATATTATATATAAAAATGATCAGAAAAATGCAAGGAATGCAATAAAAATAGTTCCAAGACCTAAACCTTTCTAAAGTTCAAAAAGTCACTAAAATTGCTATCTTTAAGATATTAAATGTATAAAAACCCTAATTTCGTGACTTAATGATCATATCATGTTTAAATGACTTATGTGGATAAAGTTTGTCTTTTTGGATCAAAGAGACATCCTTGACCTAATTAGGGTTTAATGATGCCTAAAACACCAGGTTTGGGGTTTGTAATTTAAAAATGCATTAAAAGTGATGATTAGGGTTTGGGAATTCAAAACCCTAATGAAACCATAAGTTGACCCCAAAACCCTAACTTGGAATCCAAGTCAGTCTGAATGATATATTTTGGACAAATTAGTAATACATGGGTGTTATGCAGTAATTTTAGGGTGATTTCTTGCTTTCTCTCAATCTTCATTTACTACTTGGACTTTGATCACTTATAAGAAAGGTATGTGGTTATGCCTATGACTACTAGACTTAAATGAATCTTGTGAATTTCAAGGATTCTCATACTGATTGTAAATAATTGTTGGTTGTTTATTTAATTTTTATAATCTATAAAGTCACTATAGATATAATCTTATATAACTATAACCTGCTCAAACCTTGTATCAATCTCTAGTGATTTAAAGAGCATGGGTTGATTAATGTCATCATGGTGATGACTTATGATCAAGACATGATTGGAAGGTCACCTCAGGCCAAGCCTGAAATAAAAGACCTAGGTATGAGACCAAGCCCAAGACAGGGAAGGTTATGATATGTCTGTTGCAGGGACCAAAATCCTTAGAGAGGACTTCCCATAAAGAGGATCCCCTTAGAGAGGGGACACTATTGAGAAAAGAGGATAAGGGTGGTGAAGTTAAAACAAGAAAATTCTTGTTCAATTTTTTAATCATAATTATTGCTATGGTTGATTATATTGTTACACCTACATGCAAAAATTTTGTTTCCCCCAAATACCAATATAACTTGCTCTAATGGACATGCTTTGTTTCATGGTGTTTTAGTTTAATCTGTCATTATTCTATAAGCATGATGAAACATGGTCATCCAGGGAAGAAGGAACCAAAAGAAAAGATTTAATGTAATTTTTGGAGGATATAGATAAAGAAATATTTATTTCCAATTACAAACTATCGTTTTATCTTTTCAATGTAAATTCTTAGTGGAGAGTCTATCTTTTATATTGTTCAAACTCTTTCCCATTTAATGAAAACTTTTATAATTATTTTTGGTTATTTGAAAAACCTCGATCCTATATATTTAGTAAAGGCCCATGCCCTCTCGGTCCACCTTAATTGGGGATAACATGGGGAGGGGGTCGTTACATTTGGTATCAATGCCTGGTTTACCATTTAACCCTTAATAATTATTAAATTTTAAGAGTTCTGTAGATCCCAAGGGAATTATTAGATTATTTTATAAAGATGATGGTGTCTAGAAGGGACCACAATTCGGGGATGGAAAAACTTTCCTATGTATTGCTAGTCGGCTTTCGAGGACTCCTCGACCTATGCATCATGCCTAGACAAAGTTAGAGAATTTTACTTGAAATAAAATGCCTCTAAGATTTCTCATCTTTTTCTTCCCTTCTCTAACCCTTTCTTCACTAACTAAACCCTAGGTACTTGTAACTTCTCCCCTTATCCCTTTCTGAGTATGAGGTTTATGGATATTATGGATTAAGGCATCCTCTGCCAAATACTAAATGCATATAAACAAGATGTCATGGACATAAATTTTTATGATGCTTTAATACCCTAAGTATGAAACTAAGTTTAATAAAGTTAACTTACGTGATACATCATGGCTTACATCAAGGACACTTTCATCCGTGATGAATACTCCAGACTATGGCCCTCCCACAAAAAGAGACCCTTCTCAGAGAAGAGAAGGATCATGGAGGGTGATTCATCCAAGAAAAGGAAGAGGGAAGGTGAGGGATCCGTTGAGAAACACCCTGAACCCAAATATATCACCTTTAGCATGCCAAACCCTAAAGATGAGCCTATGATAGAAGATGAGCCTAAGGAAGACCCCAGTCATGCAGTTGACTCCAAACTTCCAATAGAATAGATGGTAGTCCACACTCTTGTGACTGAGGCCATTAGTTCCCTGGCCCTCAAGAATGTCACCAGAGATGAGAAAGGTGAACCTCTACATGTCTGCCCTCATCTTGGAGCCAAAATATTAGACTTTGTCAAGGTGAATATTGAAAAGTTTTGGGATGAAGATAAAATTGAGGTGGTTGAAAAAGAGAATGCATGGATCCTAGATGTAGAGAATGGTTTCTACATACTAGAAGTGAAACCAAACAAAAAAGTCCTCTTCTATTCTCACCTTCTGGAAGGAGTCAACTTGGTTGAGACATGAATGAAGAACTAATGGTCTGGTTGGATTTTTGTACTATCTTCTCTGCAAGGTTCATACCCACCTCTATCGAGAAGGAGAAAGAAAAGTAGTTCACACTTCCCTATCAAGATAACATGACCATAGAACAACTCCCGGGGGCGCGTCGTCTAGGGTTAGCTCTGGCGATTCGCGATTCCGGGTTTCCCCTCGTCCTCGTCTCCGAGGCGACTCCCTCTGTCTCTCTTGCAGGTTCCCTCCACCGCCATGGCGGATGATGAATTAGTGAAACGGGTGGCTGCACTTCGGGTCCAGGAAAAAGAAGAAGAAGACATACTAGACTTCAACGGAGCGAACATCAAAACCGGCGGCGAGCATCTGAGCTTGGCTCTGGTTGGAAGACTGGCCACGGAAAGACCGTATAACTTTCCGGCAATGAGGAGGACACTGATCAATGCATGGGCTTTGAAGAAGGAAGCGACGTTCAGGCAGATATCGAAGAACCTATTTGTGATACAATTCCTCCATTGGCGGGACAAAGAAAAGGTTGTAGAAGAAGGTCCTTGGAACTTCGATAACAATCTCCTGGTGGTTAGAGATATAGAGGCGGAAGATACACCGGAAAGGATGGAGTTGTCGAGTTGCAAGTTCTGGCTGAGGTTGTACAACCTTCCGTTGGGGTATCGAACGGAAGACGCTATTAAGGCGGTTGCAAACAAAATCGGGAAGGTTATCGCCGTCGACTGCGCTGACCTAGGATGGAGTACATCCTGTCGAGTAAGGGTAGAGATAGACATCACCCTCCCCATTAGACAGAAGCAAAAGATACGAGATCTCAACGACAACATTGTCACCATCGGAGTTAGGTATGAAAGGATGCCCAACTTCTGTTACGCATGCGGTCTAATAGGGCATCTCGAGAAGGACTGTGTTGAGGACGAGGAAGATGACAATGGCGGTCAGCAACGACAGTGGGGGCCGTGGATTAAGGCATCACCGGTGAAGCGCTGGGCGGTACCAATCAAAGACGATCTATTTGGAAGGGAAAGCAAGAAGAAGGACCTGAGGTTCACAGAAAGACCAATATCGGGTGATCGAAGCTCTGTACGTGGGGACTCTAAAGAACCAAGGCACCGGAGCAGAAGCGCTGTGGGAGAGGAGGGAGAGGTGGCGTCGAACTTTAATCCGTCCGAGCATGACCTACAGCAGATTTTCAAAGAAAAGGAAGTCGAGATGAGTCATGGGGATACCAACGTGCCCAAGGACACGGGGAGAACAGCAGGTCGGGGGATAGAGGAGGAAGAAGGAGGCAAGGGGGGGCCAGTTGATCGAGGCAGCAGCGGGAAGGAGTCTAACGAACAAGGCAGTTCTCTCGCTAGGGCGGCAGCAACAGCAGAGATTCAGGTAGATCAAGAAGACAGCAGAAGAAAGGGTGAAGAAACAAAGCAGCCAACAGCAGCAAGAAGGGACGGCCAGGAAACTTCGAAGCAAGATCATCCCAAACAAGGCAGATTCAGGAGGAAGTTAAGGCGATCAGGAGAACAAAACCATGAGGGCAGCAATGACATGATCAGTGTAGATGCTCGTGCGGTGAAAAAAAGAGGTAGGCTTCACTCTGATTATAATGCTAGTAGGGCTGAGGAAGGGTCGTCCAACAGTTTGAAGAGAAGGAAGAATCAGGAAGACAATACAGCTGAACAAAACATGCAAGTAGCGGGCACTGGGGCAGTCCAGGCCCGTGAACAACAATGAAAACCTTATGTTGGAACGTCCAGGGGTTGGGCAGACCTGGAACGATCAATTCTCTCCGTAGGAGATGCTGGGGAGAGATGCCCGACATGGTTTTCGTCACGGAAACCAAGTGCAGTAGCATGGAACAGGAAAGAACACGTAGAAGTTGCGGATACGACAGTGGGTTTGGGGTGGACAGCAGAGGCAGATCAGGCGGGATGGGTCTCTGGTGGAGAGGAAGCAAAGCCACCATTCGATCTTACTCGGATCATCACATATGCGCGGATTATGAGGCGGACATACGGGAGGACATTTTCTGCTTTGTGGGAATTTATGGATGGCCGGTCATAATGGAGAGACACCGTACATGGGATCTCATGAGGAGCATCTGCAGGAGCTCTACTCTCCCTATCTTACTGGGTGGGGACTTCAATGAAATAACGTCACAGGAGGAAAAACAAGGAGGACAACCCAGGAGCGAGTGGCAGATGAGAAATTTCAGAGAAGCTATTGACACGTGTCAGCTGGTGGACTTAGGTTGCACTGGATGCAAATTCACATGGAAAAGAGGAACCCATGCAGAGAACATCATACGGGAGAGGCTGGATCGTTACCTGGCTGATAGGCGTTGGTGTGATATTTACGGGGTGAGGATTGTTAAGAATTTCCCGATTCATAATTCTGACCATGGACAGATTCTTCTTTGGGCGGAAAAATGTCAACAACGCAAGGAGAAAGGCAAGAGGTTCAGGTTCGAAAATCTTTGGCTATCGTCTCCCGATTGTAGAAGAATAGTTGAGCAGGCGTGGGATGAAAAAGAGGGAGAGGGCCTTCTTCTGCAAACGAAACAATGTGCTGAAAAGTTGAGCAGTTGGGCAACAAGTACTTTCGGGGACATCAAGAGGAAAATCCAGAAGGCGGAAAAGGATCTAATAAAGGCGCAAAACAGGTTACCTTCATCCGACATGATTCAGGAGTGTGCACAGCTGGCCAAATCCCTTCAAGAACTGCAGCGACAAGAAGAAAGTTGGTGGTTCGCCAGGGCAAGAACAAATGAAATGAGAGATGGGGACAAAAATACCAAATATTTTCACCATAAAGCATCCCAAAGGAAGCGCAGGAATACTATTGAGGGCATCTACAAGGAGGACGGGAGCTGGCAGACGGACATTCGGGAGATAGAGGGAGTGATTTCATCCTTCTTTGATACTCTTTTTACTACCTCTCATCCGGCGGGTATTGAGGTTTTTCTGAAAGATATGAAGGGCGAGCTGCAGGAATGTGATTTGGCTGCTCTTGACGCACTGCCCACAGAACATGAGATCTGGCTAGCCATCAACCAAATGCACCCCAACAAGGCACCGGGACCGGACGGCATGAAGGCGAGTTTTTATCAAAAATTCTGGAACAAAGTGAAAGGAAGTATTCTAGCTTTCATAAAAGGGTGGTGGGAAGGGAAGCATGGTCTCCAGGACATCAATGATACTGATATTGTCCTCATACCAAAAAATGCCTCACCGGTGCGCATCTCCGAATACAGACCAATCAGCCTGTGCAACGTCTCCTACAAGATTATATCCAAAGTTATGGCCAATAGAGTGAAGCCGCTGCTGAACACAATGATATCTGAAAACCAGAGCGCTTTTGTGGGGGGAAGAATGATCACAGATAATGCACTGGTGGCCTATGAGATTTTCCATACCATGAAAAAGAAAAAACAAGGGAAGAAGGGACTCATGGCTCTAAAGCTAGATATGAGCAAGGCATATGACAGGGTGGAGTGGAAGTTCATGGAGACTGTCATGGAGAAGTTGGGTTTGCCAGCAAAATGGAGGACGAAGGTGACCGAGTGCATGACCAGCGTTTCACATAAATTCATCGTCAACGGCAATAGGAGGGGAGCTACAAGACCGACTCGAGGACTTCGCCAAGGTGACCCTATATCTCCCTACTTGTTTCTTTTTTGCGCTGAAGCTCTCTCTCTTTCTATTTCTAAAGCCTCACAGGACAGCCGCATACATGGAATTCAAGCCTGCAGACGAGGTCCGAGTGTATCCCACTTATTCTTTGCAGATGATAGCATCGTTTTTACCAGGGCTACTTCAGGTGAATGCTCCGCTTTAGCTGAAATTTTCAGCCAATACGAGAGGGCATCCGGGCAGAAGATTAATTATGAAAAAACAGAAGTATCCTTTAGTAGAAACGTTGATGCTGAGAAAAGGGAGTCGATCAAGAATATGTTGGGAGTTAGGGAGGTGGACAAACATGAGAAATACCTGGGGCTTCCCACTGTCATTGGAAGGTCCAAGAAAGTTGTTTTTGCAGCCGTGAAAGACAGGATATGGAAAAAGCTGCAAGGGTGGAAAGAAAATCTCCTATCTCGCCCGGGAAAGGAAGTACTTATTAAGTCAATCATTCAGGCAATACCGACGTACCTCATGAGCATATTCAAAATCCCAGATGGGATTCTAGATGAGATCCACTCTATGATCGCAAAATTCTGGTGGGGGTCGAAGGATGGGGAAAGGAAAATTCACTGGATGTCTTGGGAAAGGCTATGCAGACCAAAGGAAGAAGGAGGCATGGGCTTCAAAGACCTTAAAGCTTTTAACCAGGCGTTACTGGCTAAACAGGGATGGCGCATTGCTTCCTCGAGCACATCTATGGTTAGCCGGATTCTGGGGCAAAAGTACTTCAAAAAAACCACACCTCTACGTGCAAGCATAGGAGGCAACCCAAGCTATTCATGGAGGAGTATATGGGGGGCAATCCAACTCGTCAAACCAGGCTTCCTTTGGAGAGTGGGTGCAGGCCACAACATAGATATTTATGAGGATAGATGGATACCGCAATTGGGAGGGCCGGTGCAACGATATCTCATACAAGGCCCGGTGGAATACAGGACGGTCGCACAATTAATCAATGTGGACACGGGTCTTTGGGATTCACATAAACTCTCGGAGGTATTTCCTCCACATATCCAAAGCATGATAGAGAGGGTCCCCCTAGGGAATCAGGCCGGGGAGGACATTCTTTGTTGGGACAAGGAGTGTAATGGAGAGTATACAGTGAAGAGCGCATATGCATTCATCAGGGTGGGGGCTGAGTTAACAGGTGAGATAGAGGAGGGGGATTGGAAGCGCGTTTGGAAACAACATTGGCCACCGAAACTGAAACACTTCATATGGCGGGTCATGCAAGACATACTCCCAACACAGAAGGCTCTCTACCGGAGGCACGTCACGGAAGATGCTACGTGTACGAGATGCAACCAGCAGCAGGAGGACGCCACGCACGCCTTGCTGTCATGCAGCCATTCTTTGCAAGTTTGGGCAATGGGCAAACTCTCATGGCCGGCCCACACGCAAGGCAACGTGAGGGACTTCATCCGTGAGCTGACAAAGGAGGACGACCAAGAGAAGATCGACGAGGGAGCTACGCTATTGTGGGTGGCCTGGACTGCGAGAAACAAGAGCTTATTCGAGCGGTGCCCTCCCTACGTGCCGGCATTGGCAGCAGGCTTCCTATCACTGGTGGCTGATTCGAGGAACTACGCAGCGTCAACTACACCCCACAACCAGGCTAATCGAGTGGACTCCCAGCGCCACTGGACACCACCGTGCCAACAGATGATAAAGTTAAACACGGATGCAAGCCTAAGAAATGGAGGGTCGGGCGGTATGGGCGCAGTCCTAAGGGACTTCTTGGGGAACATCCAAGGAACTTATCAATGCAGGATAGACCATACATTCTCAGTGCTCAGTGAGGAGGGAATGGCGGTTTATTCGGGCATGATATTTGCTTTGGATAGAGGTATTACGGACCTCATAGTGGAAACGGACAGCGCATTACTTGTCCATGCAATCAAGAGGGAAGGATGGGGAAGAGGTTACGAGGACCGCATAGTTCAAAATATTATTAGTTTCTCTATTCATTTCCTTTCCTTTAATGTCTGCTTTGTAAGAAGACAAGGTAACGGGGTAGCCCATGCCTTGGCTTCAAACGCCTGTCAGCTTGAAGGCTCCCGTAGTCTGACCGAAAACTTCGATGATGACATTGTACAACTTTCCTTCAATGACATCAATAGATAGGTGCGACATGCACCCTTTATCAAAAAAAAAAAAAGATAACATGACCATAGTAGACTTCACTCAAAAGTTCCACCTCATGGAGCGGTTCGGATACATGCTGAATGAGGAAAGGTTGGTGGAACATTTTGTGATACACTTGCACCCTTTAATCAAGCCTAATGTGATGGTAAGTAAACTTATAAACTTCACCGAGGCCTTCAACTTCACCCTAGACATGGAAACGAAAACCATGCCTACACAGAACCCACCCAAGGGTACTTAGTGTTCACAAAAGGTACCTTCTGTCCCAAGGAATGATAATAGGAAGGGGGGAGGGTGTAAAATTGGCAAGGGAAGGAATGGAGTAAAGGGAAGAACCCATCAAGAGAACTTTAACCCCTTATGTTGTAGTTGTGGTACGAAGCACTCTGGAAGGTGTTTTCATGAAAAGGTGTGCTACCAATGTCAGCTAGAGGGATACATCAAGTCTAACTATCCCTACCTTGACCCCTAGGGTCCGGGTCCAACAACGGCCCAACTAGTGGTATCTCATCCATTAACTATGGAACCACAAGGAGAATCCCCTCCCATAGGAAAGTGTAGTCAGTATCGAGTCTTCACCATCGATAATGAAGAGGCCCAGGTGAATGCCAACTATATCATAGAAGGTAACCATCCCTATAATTATGTTTCTCATGCTTACCACAAAGTGTATTGCATGACTGTCATAAATGCAATGTAGGTATGCTTGATATATTGTGTCATATTATTAAAGATTTGTTTGACTTTGGTTCTACTAATACTTTCATTTTGAGAAATTTCACAACTATGCTCTATCTAGACTTCAAGTATTTAGGATATTTTCTAGAATTCACTACCCCTAGTGGTAGTATCTTTTCATCCCTCTTAAAAACACCGATCATACCTATAAAATATATGAATAATGAAGTCCCTACCGACATTATCTTGCTTGATATGAATGAATTTGATGTCATTATATGAATGGAGTAGATTTATAACTATAATGCAAAGATAGATTGTAGGGATAAGAAAATAAGAATAGAGAGACTAGGTCTTGTTTTGTTTACCATTAGAGGTAGGAAAGATGCTACCACCATATGTGTTAGTAGTGAAAGAAGAACAAATGGTAGCTAAAGGTTGCCAAACATTCCTATATGGTAGTCATTGATCCAGAACTGAACATGTGGCCCTTATAGGAAACAAAGGTAGTCAGGGACTATGCTGATGGGTTCCTAGATGATTTACCTAGCATACCTCCATAAAGAGAAGTGTACTTCTGAATAGAGCTAGTTCCTGAGAAGAACCTAATTTCCAAGGCACTGTATAGAATGGTTGTCACTAAATTTGTTGCATTGAAGAAGAAATTGCAAGAACTGTTGGACAAGGGTTTCATCAAAACTAGCACATCCCCATGGGGAACACCAGTCCTCTTTGTAAACAAGAAGGATGGATCGCTCCAAATGTGCATAGACTATAATATGATAAATCAGGCTATCATTAACAATAAGTATCCTCTACTCCATATGAATGACCTATTTGACCAACTCAACAATTCTCAAGTCATTTTAGAGATTGACCTGACATTCGATTACCACCAGTTGTGAGTTAAGAGTGAGGATAGCCCAAAAATTAGTATTCAAACTAGCTATGACAACTATGTGTAAGACCCCTGACCTAGCTAGTGATTGATGAGCTTTCTTTTCTTAATACGGTGCTTAGAACCTTAATATAATCTCTTAATATACCTTGATATCACGTGACATGTGTGTACTTTCAGTTTGGTCCTATTTGGATGATGTTTCAACTAGTTTTGCATTATATGTTCTTGTTGTGGACAAACTTGTAATTTACCCACATTGAGGGTTTGTCTTGCAATTTGTCACATGTGGGTTATGTCCCTTGTGCTTTGGCATCATGAGAGATAGAATGGTGCTTTGGGGCACCATGTTGTTCCTTGATTTAATGAGGAGAGGAGAAGTGGTGACATGCTGAGTGTGGTTTCTAGGGTTTGCCTTGATGCCCTATGTTGATGTTGACCATATGTCGACCGTTTGAGTTTTGGGTTTTTCAGAGATCATTGTTGATACACCTGGGCCCACTTCCCAAAGCACTAGCAGAGTTTTAGGAATGACGACTAGCCTCACAGACCACCACTAGCCTCAACTGTGCACTTTGTCCTCATTGACGTGCAAGCCAGGATCAACTTCCCGACTGGTCACTCATCCTAGTACTACTCCAAGCTGAGCACGCTTAACTATGGAGTTCTTTAGTGATGGGCTCCCTGAAAAGGAGGTGTACCTTGGTGATATGGGTAGTCCAATCATTCCTTTTAAGATTTTCTTATCCAAGGCCTCAAATCTTGGGATGTTACAATCTCCCCCGCTTAGACTCTTGACATCCTCGTCAAGGCTCATAATATTTCCCCATTTCAGTGCAGACCCAACATGGCCGATGGACACCCAACTCCCGATCACAGAATACCAGTGCAAGGGTGGCTACATCACCATGGATAGCCCTTTCCTACATGCCTGGACCGAACGACTCAAGATCGACATGCACATGCCCATGTGGGCCCCACCTACTAGAGGGGTTTTGGCTCTGATACCATTTGTAACACCTAGGTCCACTACCTAAGGCACTAGTAGAGTTTCAGGAATGATGACTGGCCCCACATACCACCACTAGCCTTAACTATGCACTTTGTCCTCATTGACGCGCAAGCCAGGATCAACTTCTCGACTGGTCACCCATCCTAGTACTACTCCAAGCTAAGCACGCTTAACTAAGGAGTTATTTAGTGATGGGCTCTCAGAAAAGGAGGTGTACCTTGGTGATATGGGTAGTCCAATCATTCCTTTTAAGATTGTCTTATCCAAGGCCTCAAATCCTGGGATGCTACAATGATCCTTACTGTGTTCTCTACAATCGAATGAGGTTTTGATGGTGCTTTGAGATCCATGTGGTCACAGAGGTGTTGAGCTTTCTTTTGGGTCACTTTAACTAGGGTTTTGGATGCCTTTGAGTCACATGGTTTTATGTGACCATGTGCCCTTGTGGCCATGTGCTTCCTTTGACCGATGGTCATCCATGACCAAGTGAGGTTGCTTGGTTTTCTCTTTTTTTCCACAACTTTAGTAGTTTGCATGGTTTTAGTGGATGCATTTTTATTCTTTGGTAAACAAGTGTCATGAGGAACCCTAATATCTTGAAACCTAACCTAGAGGTGCATCTCATACTCCTAAGTATATAACCTCTCTCCTACACATGCAAGGATCTCATTTAGCCTTCCTCCTTATCCCTTCCACCTTGAGATCGACCATGTGTTCTTGGTGTTGTGAAGGATCTCATCCTTGGTACTTGGTGACCAAGATCCCTTACATGTGGTGATCCAAGCTTTGATAAGCTCTTATTTGATGAAATTTGGTGGTTCCTTGATCCTTGGTAAGTGATCCATCTCTTGATCTCATTTTCTTGAAGAACCGTACTCCTTTCTCCTCTCTTATCAATAAACTATGGTGTAAACCATGGCGGATATCTTGAAGATCTTCTCTTCAAAAATATTAGAGACTATGGTTTGCCATGGTGGTATCTAAGTGAAAAGAGGCTCTCTTCTCTCTCTTCTTTCTCCTTCCTTTGTTCTCTTTGGCCTTGAGGCTTTTGATTCTCTTTCTTTCCCTTTAACCTAGGGTTTCTTTGTTCTCTTTTGAGGAGGTGACTAGCTTGGTCGTGGAGGAGATCAAAGCTAGGCGTCCTTCTTGCTTTTGGATCTTTGCTTGGAGGTGGTGCAACCATCATCTAAGGTAGGTTATATAACTCTCTTCTTTCTCTGTTATAGCACTTTAATACTACATGAAACTCATTCTAAAATGTAATTGGTTGATGTTTATAATGTTATCTTTATTAAGGTTAAGTTTCTATATTGATCTTGCATGCACTTGCTTCTTTATCTAAACTCTAATTGATGTGGCTAAACTTTAATGGAAGGTGATGATGATGGTTTTGCATACAACTCAACCTTGATTTTGTATCTTGGTTCTTGGTTTTGATACCTTGCATGAGATAGAAATTTGGATCTATTTTCATGTGCTTCATCTTGACTTTTCATCCCTCAACTCATGGTTTTCATTTTGATCATATGTGGTTCATGATTTGAGGGTTTGGAACATGTTAATTCTCTTATGTTTCCTCCTTTGAGATTGAAATTTGCAAGTTGATAATCACCTATTTGGATCATGTTCTGATGGAGGTTCCTTTCCATGACTGCCATCATGATATGTTTTGAGTTGTTGAAGGCTTGGAGTTGACTGAGTGGAATGAGATGGCTCCCTTTGGTTTTGTTTGCATAAGATGTTTCATCCAGTCACATAGAATGAAAAATTCCCTTAGACAATTTGACTTTTTTATTGTCTTTGACCTATTTTCCTTTGACCATGATTCTCTTCGACCTAGTGGTCTACAACTTAGGTATTATCTACAGTGGGATGGACTGATGGTCTTCGACCACATTTGGGTATTTTCCTCTTGATCATAGAAGATAATGAGCTTTGCTTTTCTTCAACCACTGATGTGAATATGGTCTATTCATAGCATGGTTTTATGACCTAATACCCTGTTTGACCAAAAGGTAGTTCTTGGACGTATGGTTCCTATGTGTGGATGCCTTATTCAATCAATGAAGGGTTATGACAGGTGTTTGATAGGTATGGTTGTATTGATGTTGGTAATGAAAGACCATGAAGTATGTTCCAAAAATGTGGGAAGGTGAAATACCTAGGGTTTGTTGATAGTGTTGTGATGTAAAACCCTAATCGGATGTTTCAAACTCTAACCCTAATATGGTAGTCTACCTTGTGCAATATGATAGTATGTAGTGATGATACATTGCTTCTCTCTACTACTTGTATGACCCTAACCATGTAAATGTCGAGTGTCATATCTAGTGATTTCTATGGTGATGCTTATGTGATACAAGGTTATGATTGTGAGCCATCAAGAGGCATGATGAGATATGATGATATGACACATGGATTATGTGATTGGGTTTTATGACCTCATAGAGGCTCAATACCTAATGTGAGGTGATGTGATTGAGGAATTGATATCCCATAGTTGTGTGACATTGGTGATGTCCTTATGAATGGAAGTGCTACAAATATCATGAGATGATGTGACAAGTTCACATCTTATACGTTTTATATCTCAAGAGTTATACCATGTCCTTATCTTTGTAAATTTTTTTTAGGGTTGATACATTGTAACTTGATTGATGTGAAAAGACACTCAATTGTCTTAACTAATCTAGTGAAATCCTAATCATGTAAGTGCCCTATGCCATAGATCCATTCCAGTGTCAAAACTTGTTGGGTGGTGAAATGAGTCATTCCTATGGTAATCTTTGAGCGCATATGTTTGAATATGTGGGGGTGCAAGTTGAGTATCTCCTTGAATCCATAATGGCAGGTTTGGTAGGATGATTGTGGTCATACCTAGCCCTTTGTGTGAGACGTCCATGAGTGAGTTGTTCTCCTTATGATATGTGGTAGGAAATAGTTTAACTGCATTTGATGCCTCTTTTTAGAATGGCCGTGTGTGAGCCTATTCTTCTAGCACTGTGACATGTACCAAGGAAGACTAGGTGTTTCACAAGGACAGCCATGTGTGAGATGATCCTTCAACTTGACTATATGTCGCTATTTGTAGTTGACGGATATGTCTATGTGGTGTTTCTCTTATACTGACCAAGAGGTTTTGAAGAGGTCATGGATTCCAGATCTTCCATAGATCTTGTATGGCACCAATTTCGACTTCGCACTAGTCAATTGGATTTGAGTGGTACGACTCAAATCCTTAGGGAAAATAAAAGACGTAATACATCCATGTAGTATATTTTGCTTAGGGTCAAACATGATTCACATTGGATGACCCCATGCCTTATCTTTGTACTGACTTCTTGAATTATAATGTGGTAAGAGTAACTTAATTGTTATACATGTTCTTAATATTCCTCCTTATAGTATTAATTGTTCTACTACTGAGTGGTAATTGCTTTAATTTCTCAACCTGAATTATATGTTAAATATATATCATTTAGATGAATCTATTCAACCTGATAATATATGTTATTTTGATGCTTTAAGTTTATGTTTGCTTATAATAGTTGTGACGGAGAGTTATATCTCTTGTTGGGACGTTTGGCATCACCCCATGGGTTTCCACACTTTTAGGTGGTCTTGCACAACGAGGTTGAAATTGTACAGTTGAGGCTGAGATGCAAGAGGAGCAATAGCTGTTAAAGGTTGGAAAGGATTCTAGTATTTTATAGTAGAGTCCTACATGTCACCCATGTACACTCATGTCCTTGGAGAGGCTTTGTAGATGTTGTATATTGAGACGACATTTTGGTTATGTTCTCTTGTTATCCAAATATGGCATTTATGTATATGAATAGGTTATCATATGTAACAGGTTGTGGCCAGCGAGCCAATGAACAATGATATGTGTACATCTTTTGGCATGGGATGCGATATAGGTGGCTTCATTTGGACTCGAACATAATAAGTTTCAACTTTCATTCTTATGTGAAATTGGTTTTAATTTCCTATGTTTTAGGGTAACCTAGTTGATTAATATTAGTTTCATGCTTTGTTTTAAGTAATCTCGCTTTGTGATGCATCAGGGCATCACAATTTAGGTTGGAATCAGAGCTTTAGGTTAGTCGAGTCTGTAGGGAATAGGGCTAGGGTTTGTGTATGTGCTAGTGTCCTCTAGTCTGTCTAATGGTATTTTCTATTTATGTAGAAGGAGAAAAAGAAGAACAAGAAGAAGAAGAAGAGAAGAGAAGATGGTTGGAGAACATGAAGAACATGCTACTAAGAGTAGTGTTGTTACACCGGGTGGTGGTACTAGGAGGCTTAGAGAGGGTTGATGGAGTGACTGAGATGCCCCAATTTGACCCAACTGTTGTGGACAATCCCACTCTTCATCCCATATTTGTATATTTTATGGCCACAATGACGCATATGGTAGACAAAATGCCTCCACCCCAAGAGAGAGCAGTAGTCCCCAATGTAGAGTCTTTGAGTTTTGGGAAGACCTTTGAAAGGTTGAGGCGAGTAGGAGCGGTGAAATATGTGGGTACAATAGGCTTGGTAGATGCATATTTGTGGTTAACAGAGCTGGAGAAGGCCTTCAAGATCCTCAATATCCTTGAAGAGGATAAAGTGACACATGCACTGTACCTATAGAAGGGGAGTGATGACCAGTGGTGGGCCATAGAGAAGGATAAAAGTCAGGTGTTGAGATCAGTTGGGAAGAATTATGATGGGAGTTTGTGAGTCGGTAGTTTCCAGAGACCTATCTCTATGAGAAGATATGAAAGGGATCTACATCAGTCAAGGAGGACAAAGCTAAGTTTATGGAGCTTCTGAGGTTTTGTCGGTATGGAAACTACATACAAGGAGAGGATTAGATGGTTCAAGAAGGATTTGAGTACAAAATTCACAATGCTGGTGTCATATATAGAGAATAGAGAGAAGTTTGCCACATTCATGGAGTCAATCAGATTAGTGGAATGATTAGTGGTATTGAAACGTGAGATGAAGGCCAAGAAGAGGCCTACGTAGTATCAAGGACAACCTTCTGGTGACTTTATGAATCCTAGGTTCTCATCACTGCCATCATAGTAAAGATTGGCAGGTCAATCTCAATGGTAACCAAGTAGAGGCAGAGTCTGCAAAATTCTTCCTATAGGAGCCCATAGTGTTGCATGAGTTTCAGTGATAGGGTCGTCTAGGCCATTGTATGAGAGTAAGACTTGTTACAAGTGTGGACAAATGGGGCATAGACGATCATGTTGATCTATGAGAGGTGAGGAGGTTACCCAAAAGTTGAGGTAGAGTCAGCAAGGGTCACAACAACAACAACAATTCAATAGTGGCAGTGGTAGAGGACGTGGACAGGCGTCGCAAGCTGGTTCTTCTGGGTAAGCCAACAAAAGAAGGGGATGACAACAGGGAAAAACTTGATTCTAAGCAATGAGTTAGCTAGAAGGAGTGATCAACTCATGAGTCATGCAAGTCATATGGAGTTATTTCATTCTAATTTGTCTTCTTCTTGCTTTATATCTATTTTGGCTGACCTGGGTGCAACACACTCTTTTATCACTTGAGAAGTGATTTCTAGATGTTCTTTGCCTGTTAGTTGTAGATGCGATAGTTTTCACTTAGAAACCCTTTGGATTGGTTCCACTGAGTTGTGGGAGGTGTGTCCATCTTGTATCCTTTATTTTTCAAGACATAGCATTCAAGTAGACCTCATACCTCTTGACATGCATGGCTTCAATGTGATCCTTGGGATGGATACTTTGGAGAAGTATCGTCTGGTCTTGGAATGTAGTGCCAAAGTGGTGATGTTTGTCAACGGTGACATGCCATGGGTCTTCTAAGGAAATAGGAATATTCTTCCCACCTATTTGGTGTCAGCGATGGTGGAAGAGAAGCTGATGAGGTAGAGTTGTGATGCATTCTTAGCACATGTGGTGGATATTAAGGTAGGGAGTCTGAGTGTCCAAGAGGTTCCAATTGTCTGTGAGTTTGAAGACATGTTTTCTGATGAGTTTCCTGATGTTCCTCCAGTCAGAGAGATTGATTTTTAGATCAATTTGGTACCTTACACATAACCAATAGCACAAACACCTTATAGGATGGCACCATCTGAGATGCAAGAGTTGAAGAAACAATTGTAGGAGTTGTTTGAAAAGGGTTTTATTAGATTGAGCACATCTCCTTGGGGTGATCACAAGCTTTTTGTCAAGAAGAAAGATGTATCCATGCGATTGTGTATCGATTATAAATAGTTGAACAAGGTGATGATAAAGAACAAGTATCTGTTGCCATTAATAGATGATTTGTTCAACCAGTTATGAGGTGTTTTTGTGTTTTTCAAGATAGATTTGAGTTTTGTATATCACCAATTGCAGATCAAGGAAGAGGACAAACCAAAGTCAACTTTTAGGACTCGGTATGGTCACTAGTAGCTCGTGGTATGTCGTTTGGGCTAACCAATGCACCAACACTGTTCATGGACTTTATGAACAAGATGTTTAGACGTTATCTTAATTAGTTTGTGGTGGTGTTCATAGATGACATCCTGATCTACTCCCATGACAACCAATAGCATGAGCAACATCTACAATAGGGGTTCACCTTATTCGTATAGCACAAGTTGTACGCTAAGTTCAGCAAGTGTGAGTTATGGATGAAGGAGGTGTCTTTCCATGGACACGTGATATCTACTGAAAGCATGTGTGTGGATCCTAGGAATGTTGAGTTTATGATAGAGTGGGAGTAGCTGAAGACACTGACAAAAGTTTGTAGTTTTCTGGGGTTGGTAGGTTACTACAGGAGGTTCATTACGAACTTTAGCGCAGTGGCGTTCACCCTAACAAAGTTGACAAGGAAATATGTGCCTTTTGTTTGGGATGCTAATTGTCATCGTGCATTCTAGTTGTTGAAGGAGAAGGTGACCAGTGCACTATTGTTAGTGCTTTTAGAGCAAGTAAAGGGTTATAACATCTTTTGTGATGCCTTAAGAATGGTATATGTTGTGTGTTGATGGAAGACAAGAATGTGATTTCTTTCACTTTGCAACATATTAAGAAGCACGAGGAGAGCTACTCGACATATGATCTAGAACTTACAGCAGTGGCCATGCCTTGAAGATATGGAGACACTACCTTTATGGTGAGAAGTGTCAGGTCTTCACTGACCATAAGAACCTAAAGTACATCTTCTCATAGCAGGAGCTGAACATGTGATAGAGGCACTAGATGGAGTTGATCAAAGACTATGACTGTACTATAGATTACCATCCAGGGAAGGTGAACATGGTGGCAGATGCTTTGATAAGGAAATGTTCATCATCGTCATCTGCTTACAAGGCACAATTATGCTTTTCAGTGTTCCACAAAAGAGACATGTTAGTCTCCTTATGTTAGATGAATGTAAATTTGGAGGTGTCTTTGTTAGTAGGATTGTTGGCACAGTTGTAGGTGAATCCTATGTTGAGGCAGCAAATCAAAGAGGCTCAATGTGATGATATTGTGATACAATAGATTTGATCAGAGTTTGGCAGCAAGAAGCATGATGGTTTTCACGAGTCAGAGGATGAGACAGTATGTTACCATAACATAGTCATGGTTCTTGATGTTGATAATTTGAGAAGATGGTCTTCGAAGAGGCCCACTCTTCAATGTACACTATGCATCTAGGTAGTGTCAAGATGTATAACAATCTGAAGGACCTATATTAGTGGCTTGGCTTGAAGCGTAACGTGGCTGAGTTCGTAGTAAAGTGTCCTATATGCCAATTAAGGAAGAACATCAGAAACCTATAGGGACTATGCAGATGTTACTTTTACCACAATGGAAATGGGATCATGTTACAATGGACTTTATGGTTGGTCTGCCTAGGAAATCCGAAGGTCATGATTCCATGTGGGTAATAGTTGATCGGTTGACTAAGTCATCACACTTTCTTCTGGTGAAAACAATGTACATAGTAGAGAAGTTGGCTCAGATATATGTTGATGAGATAGTACATTTGCATAGAATCCCAGCTACCATCATATCTAAAAAAGGTCCTCGGTTCACCAGTCACTTTTAGAAACCTCTACACACATCTATGGGTATGTAATTGAAGTTCAATACAAAGTTTCACCCATAAACAAATGGACAGTTAGAGAGGACAATCCATACCCTGGAAGATTTATTGAGAACTTATGTTTTTTTAGTTTTTGGGAAGTTGGGATGTGCACCTCAGTTTGATAGAGTTTGAATATAACAACAGTTATTAGAGGAGCATTGATATGGCACCTTATGAGGATTTGTACGGGAGATGTTGTAGATGTCCATTGTGTTGGTACCAGACAGTGATTATTAGCTTTTAGGTCATGAGCTTATGCAATAGACAATAGATAAGATAAAAGTGATTCAACAACTATTGAAGGTAGCTTGAGATAGGTAGAAGTCATATGTTGATCATTGTCGTAGACCATTGGAGTTCCAAGTGGGAGATAAAGTGTACCTCAGAGTCTCTCCTTGGAATGGAGTCTTGAGGTTTGGGAAGAAGGGTAAGTTGTCTCCTCAATATATGGACCTTACCCTATGGTGGCACATGTTGGAAAGGTGGCTTATCAGTAGGAGTTTCCACCTGAGTTGTACATATTACATCCTGTGTTCCATGTGTCTATGTTGAGAAAGTGTCATCCTAATATAGATTTGGTGTTGTAGCCATTGGAGGTTGAGCTTGATGAGAAGATATCTTACATGGAGGGTCATGTGTTGATCTTTGATAGGAGGATCAAAAAGTTGAAGAAGAAGCACATCATGTTGGTTAAGGTTTTGTGGCATCATTATTGTGTAGAAGAATCCACATGGGATCTTGAGGATGAGATGCGTAGGAAATACACATCTCTTTTTGTGTAGGATTTTGGGGGTCAAATCCTTGTTAGGGGTTTATGGTTGTAAGACCCCTAAACTAGCTTAGTTCTTGATGATCTTTCTTTTCTTAACAAGGTAGTTAGAACCTTAATCTGATCTCTTCAGATACTTTGATATCATGTGACATGCCCGTGTTTTCATTTTGGTCCTATTTGGATGATTTTTGAACTAGGTTTTCTATATATGTGCTTGTTGTGGACCAACTTGCAATTTACCGATGTTGAGGGGTTATCTTGCTATTTTTCACACTTTGGGTTGTGTATCGTGTGCTTTGGCATCATGAGAATGAAAATGATGACATGTTGAGTGTGGTTCCTAGGGTTTTCTTTGATGCCCTATGTTGATGTTGACCATATGTTGGTCGTTTGAATTTTGAGGTTTTCAACGATCACTCTTGATGATCCTTAGTGTGTTCTCTATGATCAAATGAGGTTTTGATGGTACTTTGAGATCCCTATGGTTTTATAGGTGTTGAGATTTCTGTTGGGTCACTTGACGTAGGGTTTTGGATGCCTTTGGGTCACATGGTTTTATGTGGCCATGTTCCCTTATGGCCATGTGCTTCCTTCGACTGATGGTTATCCATTACCAAGTGAGATAGATTGGTTATCTTGTTTTTCACAACCTTAGTAGTTTGTATGGTTTTAGTGGATGCATGCTTGTTCTTTGGTGGACAAGTGTCATGATGAACCCTAATATCTTGACACCTAACCTCCTTTTACCTCTCTCATACTCCTAAGTATATAACCTCTCTCCTACACGTGCAAGTATCTCTTTTAACCTTCCTCCTTGTCCCTTCCACCTTGAGATTTCCCTTATGTACTTGGTGGTGTGAATGATCTCATCCTTTGCTCTTGGCAGCCGAGATCCCTTGCATGTGGTGATCCAATCTTGGAGAAGATCTTCTTTGGTGATCTTTTGTGGTTCCTTGATCCTTGGTAAGTGATCCATCTCTTGATATAATTTTCTTTAAGAACCCTAACTATTTCTCCTCTCATGGGCATAGACTATGTGTAAACTATGATGGTTATCTTGAAGATTTTCTCATCAAAAAGATCAGAGACTATGGTTCACCATGGTGGTACCTAAGTGAAAAGAATCTCTCTTCTCTGTCTTTTTTCTCCTTCCTTTGTTCTCTTTGGCCTTGAAGTTTTTGGCTCTCTTTCTTGACCTTTAACCTAGGTTTTGTTGGCTAAATGGACATCATTTAAATCTCTTTGTTTTGATAATGACAAACATTTCATTCTTGTGGATCTAACATGCTACTTGAGTGTTGCAGGAACTAGGTGTATGACACAACTTTGGAAGATCTAAATGCTCACAATGTGTTAATTTCATGATTGTAATCAAATGTAAAAAACTTATACAAGTATATGATGTACAAGTACTTAGATATCATGTAAATCAAGCATTTAGATCTTCCCTAGCCACACACAACACTTAGATAGGTCATCCCCTACAATAGTATCACAAATGCACACTGATGCACACACTTAGTACATAGTTCAAAACATTGAAACATAGTCATTCTCAGTTGACAAACTTCTCGACCGAGACAGTCTCAGTTGACAAACTCCTCAATCGAGAATTGACCCAAATAGCTGTTAGACCCAGCAGACTAGGTGGTTGGGAGTTGGAATCGAACGTTATATACACTTGCTCCAAACCATCCCTCGGTCGACAAAGTCTTTGACCAACTGATGTCTCGGTCGACAATTTCTCGACTGAGAAGAACTCTGTCTGCACTTTTCAGAATTAATAAACTAGCCATTGCTAAAGCAATTAGTGGATACCTAACAGCTAGTTGAGCACTTAGAACCCCCTAGAAAGTGTCTAGAACATCCTTAAGCATTCATAGCCCACTCCTATAAATAGGATATGCCTTAGGACACCCAAATTACACTTGTTCAACACTTGAGCATACATACTTGCAATTGGCAATCTATTCTTGTGAGCAATTGAGCAACTCTAGCATTTGCTAATCCTTTCCATTGCTACAAATTTGTGTCCTACAGGCTAGCATCTCCTACCCACTATACTTCCACTTCTATACACATTGGTTAGGAGATCAAAATGCTTGATATAGGAAATCAAGCCTTGTGCTACAGCGGTAATTGTAATTTCCATTTTTTCTTCTTGTTCTTTCGTATTTCTTATACTCTCCTTGCTACTCCTAGGGTTGGAGGATGTGGATTGGAGAGGGTTTGATCTTCTCAGTGGAGAAGGAGGACTTTGGACTACTTCAAGAAGGCTATCTCAACAGGAAGCTACTTCAAGATGAAGACTACTTCAAGGGGGAGCTTGAAGTTACTTCGAGGAAGGCTGCTTCGAGGTTGGTGGGACTACTTCTAGGTGAATGCTGTCCAAAGGGTGGTAAAAGTATTTGTAATTTTATGTAACATCCTTGCGAGGTAATAAAATTTAAATACTTTCAAAATCCCAATTGGAAATAATTGTGTAGTGGACTGACTCCCTTAGTTTTTGCTAAGGGTGGAACCGCTCTAAACACCTTGCCTCCTTCTTCAAGTTTGAATTGTGGTTGCTTGAGTTGAATTATTGTCAAAATTAATATAAAACCATATTCACCCCCCTATAGTGGTTTTTCATTTGGTATCAGAGCAAGGCTTCAAGGAACTCTAACAAAGTCTTGAAGAATGGGTGATGGGGTACTCAACAACCTCAACTTGGAAGGGACACTTGTGGCTAGACCTCCACCTTTTTATGGCACTAACTATACCTACTGGAAGAGGTGGATGCAGTTCTACTTCTAGGGAATTAGTTGGGATCTCTGGAGGATGGTATCAAATCCATATGACTTTCCTCAAATAGAGTATGTAACTTGGGATGCTAATACGGAAGATCAACCCAAATGAATGCAAAAGATATACGTATACTCTATTGTTCAATTTCTGCTGGTGAATCCCATAGAATATGAAATCGTGAAACAACAAATGAGATATGTCATAGACTCTCTATAACCTATGAAGGAACTATTCAAGTCAAGAATTCTAAAATCGAAATGCTTAAACAAAAGTTTGAACAGTTTTGTATGGATCAAAATGAGTCTATTAGTGAAATGTATGCAAAATTTTCTTCCATTGTAAATGGTTTAAACGCTTTAGGTAAAGTAATCAGTGAAGAAGATCAAGTTTCAAAAATCCTTAGGTCTCTTCCTCCCAAGTACAAGCCCAAGGTGACTTCTATTGAAGAAGCAAATGATCTCACTCGACTAAGGATGGAGAAACTCATTGGAAACGTAGAAGCACATGAGGCAACCCTGGAGGAAGAAGAACGACGAGAGTGTGAACTTTAGCAAGGAAGAAAGAAAGATATGGCCCTAAAAGATGCAAAGCTCATCACTCAAGAAAGTGATGGAACAAGTGATGGAGATGAAGGAGAAGAAGCTCTAATTGTTAATGGTAAGAAATATAGAAGATTTAGATCTAACAAAGGTATTGGTTCTTCTTCTTCTACTCCTAGGTGTTTTGAATGTGGAAAGAAGGGACATCTCAATAATGAATGTCCTAAAGCAAAGAAAAGAAAGAAAAGCTCATCCAAGAAGAAGGGAGAAAAAGCATATAAAGCTGCATGGGATGAGTCAAGTGATAGTGAAAGTGGAGAAGAGAATGTAGAGTGTCTCATGGCCAAAGAAGATGATACTGATGATTCTTAAGAGGTAAGCCTTCTTGATTTGCCAAAAAAAGATCTAATTGTTAGACTACAAGATACTCATGACAAATATATTGATTGCAAAAAGAAACTAAAGAAGGTTACTAGAACTAATGAGGATCTATATGCTAGATTGAATAATCTTTCTATTGAAAAGGACAATATTGCTTCTGAAAATTTGACCTTGAAATCATCTTTAAATGATTGTAATATGAAGATGCTTACTTTAGAGACAAATCATGATCTTCTTTCTCAAGAAAAGGTTGTTTTTCTTGCAAAATTGAATAATTTTCAGACTCAACCTATCCTATGTAATCATCTAGATTATGATGCTATTGTTAAGGAAAGAGATGCTTTATCATCTAATCTAGATCAAGCAAAGTTAGATATCCAAAATAAAATTGATCAGATTGCTAAGTTACAAAAAGAAGTTAGTAGCTTGAGAAACAATGGTATTTTTGATAAGATCCAAAAGAACTCTTCTGGTTATAGTGGAAGAAGAGGTTTAGGATATGTTCCAAAAGAAAACTCTTATCAACCAAAATCTAGGAGAACTCAAGCACCCAAGACCAATATCATGTTTGTACCCAAGAACACAACTCAAAATCCTAGAAAGAGAAATGACATTGATTCTATTTGTTGTCATTATTGCTTGTGTCTTGGACATTACTCTTTTTCATGCCCTTATAAGAAGAAGGATTTTGAATTAGTTTGGGTCCCCAAACCTCAAACATAAAAGATTTGAATGTAATTTAGTTGAGATTTGATATAACACTTCATTTGAACATCTAAATATCTTATCTCAACTAAGTAGATAGCTTAATGTATTGATTTAAATTCAAAACTGATACAAACAATAGATTGAAACAAACAGAAACATTCTCGGTCAAAAAATAGTTCGACGGAGACATCCTCGGATGAGAAAATATTCGACCGAGGGAATGTCTATGACAAATCTGAAATCTACAACAGAATTTATAGTGAAAACATTAACTATGTTCGATCAAAGAAAAAATCGGTCGAGAAACTGTCGACCAAGTGAATTTCTATTTCGGTTCAGTTTCAACCTGCAAAACAACAACTTTCTCGATCGAAAAATTGTTCGACCGAGACACCGATCGATCAAAATATTTGTCGACTGAATGAAGATCTGTTCATTTTAATTTGTTATATCCTGTTCAGTTTGTTGTTAAATGTACCTAACCATAATGGACCATCACGTGGGTACAAAAACCTATATTTTATTGCAGGATTGGGTAGTTGACAGTAGATGTTCCAAACACATGACTGGGAACAAGGATGCATTTCAAACTTTTGAGGAAAAGAAAAGCAGAACAATCACTATTGGAGACAATGGTAAAGGTAAAATTTTTGGAATAGGTAATATTGGTACAAACCTTGAAATACAGAATGTTTTATTTGTTGATGGTTTGCACCATAATTTAATAAGTGTCAGTCAATTATGTGATAGTGGATATGATGTTTTATTCAAAAAAAATTGTTGCAAGTTACTAGTAAAAATACTACAAATTTTGTTTATGAAGGAAAAAGAGTTGGAAATCTATATATCCTTAGACCTAACTCTATGCAATATGTAGCTGGAAAATGCTTACTTGTAAAAGAAAATTATTTACAACTATAGCATAGAAAATTAGGTCATGCTAGTTAAATATGATCTTGTTCATGGTTTGCCTTAGTTATCTTTTGATCAATTTGAAAATTGTGAACCATGTACTTTGGGTAAAAAAACTAAAACTTCTTTTAAACCCAAAAACATGCTTAGCACCAGTAGAACACTAGAACTTATTCATATGGATTTGTTCAGACCTATGAGGACACAATCTATTGGTGGGAAAAGATATTGCTTTGTTATTATTGATGACTACAATAGATATATATGGGTAAATTTTCTTGAAAATAAAGATGATACTATTCAAGTTTTTATACAATTTTGTTCAAAGATTGAAGAATCCATTCAGATTACTTTTCATGAAGAACTAAGAACTAAAAATTATGATGTAGTTGATATTACTCATCAAGTAGAAAATCTAACCATATCAACTAAAGATGATCAAAATGCTACAAATGATCAACAAGTTGAGACACAACAACCCGTTCCTAGACTCATTAAGGATCACCCTCAAGAACTCATCATTAGAAATGCTAATGATAAAATAAAAACTCGTTCATGTTTTAGAGATGTTGCAAATATGGCATTTGTATCTATAATTGAACCTAAGAAGGTGACTGAAGCTCTAAAAGATGATTATTGGATAATGGCAATGCAACAAGAATTAAACCAATTCACTAAGAATGATGTATGGGACTTAGTTCCTAAACCTCAAGATAAAACCATTATTGGAACTAAGTGGGTTTTTAGAAATAAGTTAAATGAAGTCGGTGAAGTAGTAGCAAATAAAGCTAGGATGGTAGCACAAGGGTATAATCAACAAAAAGGAATAGACTTTGATGAAACTTATGCACCAGTGGCAAGACTTGAAGCCACTAGAATGCTACTAGGTATAGCTGCCCACAAAAACATCAAACTATTCCAAATGGATGTCAAAAGTGCATTTCTAAATGGTATAATACACGAAGAAGTATATGTTGCCCAACCACCTGGTTTTGAAATACCAGAAAAAGGTGACTATGTATACTAACTTAAGAAAGCACTTTATGGTTTAAAACAAGCACCTAGAAATTTGTATGAAAGGCTCATAAACTATCTCTTTAATAACAGTTTTTCCATTGGAAATTCATATTCTACTTTATTTTTCAAAACATATGAATCTGACTTTCTAGTTGTTCAAATTTATGTTGATGACATTATCTTTGGTGCATCAAATGAATCTTTATGCAAACAATTTAGTGATATTATGCAAACAAAATTTGAAATGAGTCTCATGGGAGAATCGACTTTCCTTCTTGGTTTTGAAATAAAGCAAACGCCCGTCGAGATTTTTATAATCCAAGAGAAGTATACAAATGAACTTGTAAAACGTTTCAGGATGGAACATTGCAAACATGCTACCACTCTAATGGCTACCTCTACTAAAATTGATAAGGATGAAAATGGGGAACCCATTGATGATTCCTTATATTGGGCCATAATTGGCAGCTTGCTTTACTTAACCGCTTCCAGACCAGACATCATGTTTTCTGTTTGTCTTTGTGCTAGATTTCAATCACAACCTATGCAAACTCATTTTCAAGCCGTCAAATGGATTTTAAGATATTTATTCGGCACTACAAGTTATGGTCTATGGTATCCTAAAGGACAATCTTTGGACATTAAAGCTTATACCGATGTTGATTACGCTGGTTGTTGAATTGATCAAAAGAGCACAAGCGGAAGTTATTTCTTGTTAGGAAGAGCCTTAGTATCTTGGTTTAGCAAGAAACAAAACACGGTTGCCCTCTCTACAACTGAATCTGAATATATGGCAGCCGGGTCTTGTTGTGCTCAAGTGCTTTATATGCAACAAGTTTTAAATGATTATGGTTTTACATTTTCATCCATGCCTAGCTTTTTTGACAATACAAGTGCTATAAACTTGGCACATAACCCAATTTTACATAGCCGTGCCAAACATATTGAAATCTGTCATCATTTTCTAAGGAATCATATCTCTAAAAATCATGTATCCCTTCATCATGTTAATACGGAAGATCCATTGGCTGCTATTTTCACATAACCGCTTCCATTAGATCAATTCAATAAAATAAGAAAGCAACTACTCATTACTCCCTTAGAAGATGTTTTCTTTGATATTTGTGCTTCTTAAATCAGTTGGTTAATCTGATCCTTCCATTTTGGCTTCAAATGGACATCCTTTCAAATGATTTGATGGTTATCTTTTTAAGGGGAGAACAAATTAAGGGGGTGCTTTAACACATGATTTTAATGACTATCTTTTTGAAATGACAAAGGGGGAGAAATAATATAAATCTTAAATACTCAATCAATGAGTTTCATAATCTCTTGGCTTTACATTAAAAGTTGCTATATTTCCTAAGAGTTAGACATGATGTTCCATACATCTTTGGGAATAATAAGCACACATTCCATAAACAAGAGAAGGAATACACAAGGTAAATCTCAGGTATGGAACTCAACTCATTTTATGATTATTTGATTTATATTTTGGAAATGTTTGTCATCTTCAAAAAGGGGGAGATTGTTGGCTAAATGGACATCATTTAAATCCCTTTATTTTGATAATGACAAACATTTCATTCTTGTGGATCTAACGTGCTACTTGAGTGTTGCAGGAACTAGGTGGATGAAACAACTTTGGAAGATCTAAGTGCTCCCAATGTGTTAATTTCATGATTGTAATCAAATGTAAAAAACTTGTACAAGTATATAATGTACAAGTACTTAGATATCATGTAAATCAAGCGTTTAGATCTTCCCTAGCCACACACAACACTTAGATAGGTCATCCCCTACAATAGTATTACAACTGCACACTGATACACACACTTAGTACATAGTTCAAAACATTGAAACAGAGTCATTCTCATTCGACAAACTTCTCGACCAAGACACTCTCGGTTGACAAACTCCTCGATCGAGAATTGACCCAAATAGCAGTTAGACCCAGCAGACAAGGTGTTTGGGAGTTGGAATCAAATGCTATATACACTTTCTCTAGACCATCCCTCGGTCCACAAAGTCTTCGACTGACTGATGTCTCGGTCGACAATTTCTCGACCGAGAAGAACTTTATCTGCACTTTTCAGAATTAATAAACTAGCCATTGCTAAAGCAACTAGTGGATACCTAACAACTTGTTGAGAACTTAGAACCCCCTAGAAAGTGTCTAGAACGTCCTTAAGCATTCATAGGCCATTCCTATAAATAGGACATGCCTTAGGACACCCAAAATACACTTGTGCAACACTTGAGCATACATACTTGCAATTGGCAATCTATTCTTGTGAGCAATTGAGCAACTCTAGCATCTGCTAATACTTTCCATTGCTACAAATTCGTGTCCTACAAACTAGCATCTCCTACCCACTGTACTTCCACTTCCATACACATTGGTTAGGAGATCAAAATGCTTGATATAGGAAATCAAGCCTTGTTCTACAACGGTAATTGTAATTTCCATTTTCCCTTCTTGTTCTTTCTTATTGCTTGTACTCTCCTTGCTACTCCTAGGGTTGGAGGCTGCGGATTGGAGAGGGTTTGATCTTCTCGGTGGAGAAGGAGGACTTTGGACTACTTCAAGAAGGTTGTCTCAATGGGAAGCTACTTCAAGAGGAAGGCTACTTCAAGGGGGAACTTGAAGTTACCTCGAGGAAGGCTGCTTCGAGGTTGGTGGGACTACTTCTAGGTGAAGGCTATCCAAAGGGTGGTGAAAGTATTTGTAATTTTATGTAACATCCTTGCAAGGTAATAAAATTTAAATACTTTCAAAATCCCAATTGGAACAATTGGATAGTGGACTGACCCCCTTAGTTTTTGCTAAGGGTAAAACCACTCTAAACACCTTGCCTCCTTCTTCAAGTTTCAATTGGGGTTGCTTGAGTTGAATTATTGTTAAAATATTTATAAAACCCTATTCACCACCATCTAGTGGTTTTTTAGGTTTTTTATCTTTTCTTTTGATGTGGTGACTAGCTTGGTCATGGAGGAGATCAAAGCTAGGTTTCCTTCTTGATTTTGGATCTTTTCTTGTAGGTGGTGAAACCAGCATCTAAGGTGGGTTATATAACTCTCTTATTTCTCTATTAGAGCACTTTAATCCTACATGAAACTCATTCTAAAACATAATTTCTTTTTGTTGATAATTTTATCTTGATTAGGGTTATGTTTCTATATTGATCTTGCATGAACTTGTTTCTTTATCTAAACCCTAATTGATGTGGCCTAACTTTAATGGAAGGTGATGGTGATGGTTATGCATGCAACTTAACCTTGGTTTTGTATCTTTTTTCTTGGTTCATCTACCTTGCAGGAGATGAATTATTGGTTCTATTCTCATGCACTTGATCTTGAGTTTTCATCGTTCAACTCATGGTTGTCATGTTGATCATATGTGGTGCATGATTCAAGGGTTTTAAACATGTTTATTCTCTTATGTTTCCTCCTTTGAGGTTTTGTTTTGCAAGTTGATAATCATCTATTTTGATCATGTTGTGATGGTAGTTCCTTTCCATGATGCCCTTCATGATATGTTTTGAGTTTTTGAAGGCTTGGAGTTGAGTGGGTTGAATGATATGGCTCCCTCTTGTTTTGGTCGAATAGGATGTTTCATTCAGTAACATAGAATGAGAGATGTCCTTGGACCATTTGACTTGTTGATGGTCTTCGACTTGTTTTCCTTCAACCATGATTCTCTTTGACCTATTGGTCTTCAATTTAGGTCTTCTCTACATTTGCATGGACTGATGGCCTTCAGACACGCTGGTGTATTTTCCTCTTCATCATAGAAGATGGTGAGATTTGCTCTTCTTTGACTGCTGATGTGAGTATGGTCTCTTTAGTTACTGGTTTTATGACCTAGTACCCTCTTAAACGAAAAGGTAGTTCTTGGACGTATTGTTCCTATGTGTGGATTCCTTGTTCAATCAATGAAGTGTTATGTCATGTATTTGATAGGAATTTTTGTTTTTATGTTGGTAATTTAAGACCATGAAGTACGTTCCAAGAATGTGGGAAGGTGAAATACCTAGGGTTTGTTGATAGTGTTGTGATGTAAAACCCTAATAAAATGTTTGAAACTCTAACCCTAATGTGGAACCTTAATGTGATAGTGTACCTTGTGCAATGTGATAGTACATAATGATGATACATTGTTTCTCTCTCCTACTTGTATGATCCTAACCATGCAGGTGTTGGATGGCATAGCTAGTAATTGTTATGGTGATGTTTATGTGATACATTGTAATGATTGTGAGCCCTCATGAGGCAATATTAGATATGATGATATGACACATTATGTGATTATGACCTATAAGAGGCTCAATGCCTAATGTGAGGTGATATCCTCCAATGATGTGATTAAGGGATTGATATCCAATAGTGATGTGACATTGGTGATGGCCTTGTAAGTGGAAGTGCAACAGGTATCATGAGATGATGTGATACGTTCACATCTTATATGTTTTATATCTTCTAGAGTTGTACCATACCCTTATCTTTGCATAGTTTGTTTATGGTTGATACATTGCAACTTTATTGATGCTAAAAGACAATCAATTGTCTTAACTAATCTCGTGAAACCTAATCATGTAGGTGCCACATGCCATACATCCATTCCAGTGTCATAACTTGTTGGGTGGTGAAATTAGTCATTCCTATGGGAAACTCGGAGCACATATTTTTGAACATATGAGGGTGTAAGTTAAGTATCTCCTTACATCCACAATGACAAGTTGGGTAGGATGAGTATGGCCATACCTAGCCGATTTGTGTGAGACGACCATGAGTGAGATGTTCTCCTTGTGATATGTGGTAGGGAGCAGTTTAACTACATTTGATGCCTCTTTATAGAATGACCATGTGTGAGCCTATTATTTTAGCATAGTAACATGTACCAAGGTGGGCTAGATGTTTTACAAGGATGGCCATGTGTGAGCCGATACTTCAAATTGAATACACATTGTTGTCTGTAGTTGACTGATATGTCTCTATGGTGTTTCTCTTGTACTAATCAAGAGGTGATGGGGAGGTAGTGGATTCCAACTCTTCCATAGACCTTGTATGGAACCAATTCCAACTTCACAGTGGTCGGTTGGATTTTTGTGGTATGACTCAAGTCCTCAGGGAAACTAAAAAACATGATACAGTTGTGTAGTATATTTTGCATAGGGTCAAACATGATAGACATTGGATGACCTCTTGCCTTATCTTTGTACTGGTTTCTTGAATTGTAATGTGGTAAGAGAAATCAACTCTTATACATGCTCTTCATATTCCTTCTTAGAATATTGATTATTCTAATCCATAATGGTAATTGATTCAATTGCTTAACCTGTATTATATGTATATACATAGTGTTTAGCTTAATCTTCTATACCTGATAATATGTGTTATCTTGTTGCATTAAATTTATTTGTGCTTATAATATTTACTTTGGAGAGTTATAACTCTTGTTGAGACGTTTTGTCTTACCCTGTGGGTTTCCACATCTTTTAGGTGGTCGTTCGTGATGATGTAGAGATTGTGTGGTTGAGGCTAAGAAGCAAGATGAGATGTAGTTGTTAAAGGATGGAAAGATTGCTAGTGTTTTGCAGTAGATATCTATCTGTCATCCCTATAAACTCAGGTCCTTGGGGAGGTTTTGTAGATGTTGTATATTGAGACGACATTTTGGTTATGTGCTCTTGTTGTGTAGTATGCCATGTATGCATATGAATATATTATCATATGTGACAGGTTGTGGCCAGTAAGCCAATGAACAGTGATATGTGTATATCTTTTGGCATGTGATGTGACATAGGTGCCTTCATGTGGACTTCGATGTAATAAGTTTGAGCTTCTATTCTTATGTGAAGTTTTAAGTTCATGTGTTTTATGGTAACCTGGACTATTAGTATTAGTTCCACACTTTATTTTGAGTAATCTCACTTTATGGCACGTCTGGGCATCACACTATGAGTTTTTGGTTATGCCTTTCAGTTTATATATTGCCCCAAGTGTGTTTATGAACCTCATCAATAGTGTGTTTCAACCCTTCCTTGATACTTTTGTCATAGTGCTCATAGATAACATCCTAGTTTACTCAAATGACCTAGACCAATGTCATGAGCAATTATCCAAGATCCTTGATATCTTCAGAAAGCAGAATTTTTATGGGAAACTCTCAAAGTACGAGTCTTGGATAGACCGAGTTATGTTTCTCGGGCACATTATATGAACAATTTTGGTGGACCCTACCAATGTTGTAGTCGTATGCCAATGTCAAGCTTTGAAGAGCACATTCGAGATCCACAACTTTTGGGGATTGGCTGTATTATCAGTGATTCATCAAGGATTTCTCCTAGAATGCCTTTCCCTTGACCAAGCTCACTTGAAAATATGAGAAGTTCATATGGTCTGAATTTTGTGAAGCACGATTCCAGGAGCTAAAAGAGAAACTTACCTACGCCTTCGTTCTGACCATACCTTAGGGAAATGAAGGTTTCATCATCTTCATTGACACATAAAAGATATGATTAGGATGTGTGGTAGAACAAAATAAGCATGTGGTCGCCTTTGCCTCCATGTAACTCAAGCCCTATGAGTTGAATTACCCAACCCTTCATCTGGAACTTGCATCTTTTGAATATGCCTTAAAGATTTGGTGACATTACCTATATGTGGCAACCTTTGACATCCTCATCGACCATAAGAGCTTGAAGTCCATATTGACACAAAAGGACTTGAACTTGCGATAAAGACATTGGATGGAGTACCTGAAAGTCTTTGACTTCACCATAGCCTACCATACCGACAAGGCCAATGTGGTTGCCGATGGCCTTAGTAGAAAATGTCTTAGTTGTACGGTTGGAGTGGTTATCCAATAGAAGAAACTAGAAGACATTTCTCAATGGGCTCCACAACCTTTCTTAGATAAGATTTGTCTTCCCAATATTCATATCAAGCCTGACCTATTATCTGAGCTTATGGAAGCCTAGTTAGCCAGTCCAAAGTTAGAAAAGATGAAGGGTTTGTTGGAGAAACCTCAAACACACCTTTCAGTGGGTGTGAATGGTGGAATCCTATATAAGAGTTATATTTAGGTTCCTGATGATTCACTCTTAAAGTCACATATCTTGCATGAAGCTCATGGGTCTAAGTATATAATGCACCCTGGTACAACAAATATGTTTAAGGACCTACAATGATACTTTTGGTGGTTAAGAATGAAGACAGACATATCTTCATATGTAGCAAGTTGTCTCATGTGCTAGATGATGAAGTCTAAGCACCAGTGACCCGATGGATTACTACAATCGATTTTGATTCTAGAATGGAACTCGGATCAGATCACCATGGATTTTGTGGTAGGACTTCCCAAGACAAAGAAAGGTCATGATGCAATATGGGTTGTGGTGGATCACCTACCAATTTAGAACACTTCCTTGCCTTAAAGATTTCTTCCAAGGTGTCAGACCTAGCTGAAATATATATATGATAGACAGATAGTTCATTCCAATCGTGACCCTAAGTTCACTTCAAAGTTATCGAAGAAAGTGCATGAAGAACTCAGGATGCGATCGAAATTCACTGATGGACAGTCAGAAAGGATGATTTCACACCTTAGATGATATGTTGGGAGCATGTATGCTCATTTGGGGCAGATCATGGGGTAGTACCAACCCTTAGCTAAGTTTCCCTGTAATAATAGTTATCAATCCAGTACTGGGATGCCTCTGTGTGAAGGTCATTAAGGGAGGTGGTGTTGGTCACCGCTTCATTGGGATGATTTTAGTGAGAGAATATTATTAAGATATGAGACTACAATTGCATACTGACAAGGTTGCTTTGATCAAGCAAAGGATAAAGAGCCCAGGATCCACAGAAGTTGTATTCCAATGCAAATATGATAGATTTTCATTTCACTATAGGTGATCATGTGTTCCTGAAAATTCGACCCTTTCGAGCTATAGCTAAAAATAGATGAAAGTTGATTTCGTGATACATGGGTCCATCTGAGATTCTAGAATGGATTGGTGAAGCCTCTTATCATCTAGCTTTAACACCACAACATAGTATGATGCATGACATGTTCCTTGTATCCAATCTGAAGTGTTATGTGAAGGATCCAAATCATGTGTGGAACATTGAGCCTCGTGAACTCCAAGGGAGGCTGACATACCTTGAGTCACTACTGAAGGAATAGGCTTCAATGTGAAGAGCTTAGGAATAAACAAATAGAGATGGTAAAGGTTCTTTGGAAGCACCTCGGAGAGGATGAAGACATATGGGAGTTGAAGACAGACATGGAAAAGTCCCACCCTGAACTTTTTGTATGATTAGTTGAATTTTCAGGAAAAAATTTTGAAAAGAGGGAAAGTATGTTACAATATGGTTTTTCACATATGTTTACACAATTCAAATGTAATTATTTTATTAAAAAGTATATATTGGGAACTTGTGCTTTTTTTAAAAGTATAGATTTCTTTTTCAAATCATCCTTTACAATGATTTTCATGGTTTTCATTGATTTGAGTAACCCAATAATGAATATGGGAAAAAGGAAGAAAGGAAAGCTAATATTGAGTGCAATGTAAAAGAAAATGGATAATTAATAATGTACTCTTGTAATTATGTGTAATTCTCTAGAGAAGTGGTGTTAAAGACCACTAACGGATTGGTTTTGTTTCGACTTGGTTTTTATTAAGAAAACTAATCAAAATAAAGGATGTGGAAAAAGTAGAAAGAGAAAATAATATATTTGTTGACTTAAATAATAAGATAAAGAGGGAGACTTGGAGATTAAGAAAAGTATCTTTAACACTGGTATTTTGGTCTTTAATCTCAACCACAGTTAGATAAAGTCATTAAGAAATTTCCCTCAAAATTTGAGATTACAAGGGATTAAAGGAGTGAAAGGTATGGAATTTTCCAGAATTCCTAAAGTGAGTGGTTCAGTGTAAATAAACATATAATGTAATGAAATCCTTTTCATACTTGATATATATCTAAATAATTTATTTATCATGTGGCTTAATGGTTTTTGGATGAGGATCCAATGGTAATCCAATCATCACCTACCTTGCACCAGAATAGGCAAGTCAAAAATAGTAACTAGACGTTTTCTCATTGATCTTCTCTCCCTAATCAATGATTAAGAAATCTTGGAAAGTTTTCTATTGGCTTTGTGAGTCCAAGAAGAACCTACCTAACCTAGGGTTTACCACCTATGGAGGGCTACCTAGGGTTTTCCCAATTCATAGAGACAACAATGCCTAACCGTAGAGCTATAAAAGGAGATATGATCCCTCTACAATCTACCAAGGCATTTACAAAGATCATGCTTGACTCCATGAACGCGCAACAACCATCAATTACTCTACCCCTCTTGTTCTTCACCTCTACCTATCCATGCCTTCTCATTGAAGAACCCTTCCTTTGTCCCATAAATCCAGTCACCCTTAGAGGAATTGAGATTCTCAACAGGTTCATCGTAGATAGACGAAGGTGATAACACCTTCACTTAGTGCTTAAAGGGTCAGGATCTCATAGTCAGCTTGCTAGTTGAAGGTCTGGTTCCTGAGGAAGAGATGAGAAGAGGAATACGAAGGCTCACTACAAAAAGACTGATCTACCCCGACTTCTCTTCTAACAAATAAGGGCACTTTTGTCCCTTTTTCTTATTTTTCTCACCTGAGTAAGGGAGTCCACACAAGCACAGATCGTTAGGTGGCACGAGCCCACTAGATGGGCCCAACGGAGTTGGAATGGTCGGGACCCAGGGGCAATGCCTAGGTGGCATCCTATGATTGGTCAAGAACCAAACAAAATTGCTGAAATTGTAGTCATTAGTAGGATGGTCAAATAATGAAATATTATATATAAAATGATGTGCATAATGCAAGGAATGCAATAAAAATAGTTCCAAGACCTAAATTTATCTCTAGTTCTAAAAGTGCTTAAAATTTCTCTCTTTAAGATGTAAAATGTATACAAATCCTAATTTCTTGTGTTAATGATAATATCATGTTTAAATAACTTAAATGGATAAAGTTAGTTTTTTTTATAAAGAAGACATCTTTGACCTAATTAGGGTTTCATGAGGCATAAAACATCAAGTTTGAGGTTTGTAAGTTTTTTCTGGTGACCCTATTCATTTATTGCTTTTTTGAATTTTTTGTGTTTGTACAAGTATGTACAACCTTAGGGGGACATCCTCCCCTAAGGGTACTATCAAAGGCAAATAAAAGAATAGAAAACAATTCAGCTTGACATCCATGAGGAATCAACTCATAGGGAAAGAATAGAAAAATTATCTGCTCATGAGAACATCAAAGTCATTAAGAATGAGCTTCCAAAGTTGAAGAATCTCCCTTGCAAAACCTCTACGAACTTGATCATTTATCTTTTTCGAAACCCAGTGGAAAATGCAAAGATAGATAAAAAGATGCTTCTTACTTCAAAGTTTATAGATATCCTTCAAGGAACCTGGACATTGAATATCAAAATGAGCCTACCTCCATATATTTGAGGTGAAGATGCAGTTGAAAAAGACATGATCCACATCCTCTTCATCAATCTTGCAAAGAATACACACAGATGTCAAAATAATACCAAGATGTTTAATAGAAGCATAAGTTGGGAGTCATCAAATAGGATGTCATCTCCATAACCATTGAAAGAATGGAAACTACATGGACCCTTGAATCTCCATAACCATTGAAAGAATGTAATATGATCAATTTTTGATCTAAAGAAATCCCAAATATGAAATTCATACCAGACCTTCCATCAAATAGGATGTCATCTTTGCAATTCTTGAGTATGGATAGGATTTTGAGAAGACCAATCCACCTGCTATGCAGTCAGGAATTTTTGAAGAACCAGTTCCCATCTTTTATATGGATACTCACCTTAGAATCACTAGGTATACCTAATTGAATAAAACTTTACCATCATAAAATCTCGATAAGGAATTTGACATCAAGAATCCAAGGATCATTCCAAATGGAGATACAAGAACCATATTCAATGAGGATGACAATAAATTTGCTCAAACAATTTCTTTCAAAGAGAATTCTTCCAAAAATCCAAGAATGAGAGTCATTAATAGATAAGGACCAAAAGGAATGTCCGAATAAGTACTTCGCATGAATCCACTTGATCCATATACTATATTGCTTCTTAGCTAGGCTCCAATCATTCAATAAGATGCATGCCTTGATGACATCTCTAATGTTTTCAATGCCAACACCACCTTCAGCTTTAGGATTCATAATATCACTCCACTTAATCAAATGAATAGAATTCTTATTATTAGTTCTTTCCCAAATGAAATTACAAAATAATCTCTCAATGTTGTCACAAACAGAGGAGGGAAGAGGGAAAATAGAAGTCCAATGTCGGTACATGGCAGTAAGGGTAGACTGTACAAGCTCAACCCTTCTAGCCATGGAAATATGACTAGCCTTCCAACCATCTAATCTTCCTTTGATTTTATCCAATAAAGGACTACAATGAGATTTCATGACCTTACCAATAATCAGAGGGATACCAAGGTATATTTGAGGAAAAGACCCTTCATTGATGCCCAAAATACCTCCAATTCTCTCTCTATTAACTCCATGACTCTAAAAAAACAACACTTTTCTCATTATCAATCTTCAAGCCAGTCCAACATACAGATTGTCAAACACCCTTTTAATTGCCAAAGCACTTTGGTTGTCTGCCTCAGAGAATAACATAAGGTCATCAATGAAGATTTGATGCGACACAACAAAGTTAGAAGAAGCTCTCAACAGTTTAAGCTTGCCCTCATCCACTTCTTTGTCAAAGAAAAGAGTTACAACCTGCATCACCAAGACAAAAATGCATGGCACTAAGGAATCACCTTGTCGGAGTCCATTGCTGGGTTTGATGCCTCAGTAGCCTCATCATTAATCAATAGTTCATAAGTCATCGTGGTGAATATCTCTTTGTGCGAGATAATCCAACAACAAGGGAAATTCATAAGATGAATAATATGTAAAAATCCACCCCCAGAAATAGAGTCATATGCTTTTAAGATATCAGTCTTGAAGCATAACTTCAACTTCCCACGTTTCTTATTGAAATCATGGACTAGTTCATTGGAAATAAGGGCATCATCTTTAATAACCCTACCTTTCACAAAGGCACACTGGTTCCTATTGACGATTGCTGACAGAACACCTTACAACATGTTAGTCAAGAGTTTGGAAATAATATTATAGAATATATTGCAAAGAGCAATTGGTATAAGATTGTTCAAGTCATTAGAGTCCTTTAATTTAGGAATTATAACAATGAAAGTACAATTAGCTTCTATAAGTATCTAGTAAGATTTGAAAAAAAAAACCAAAAATAGCTTCAATGATATCAATATAGATTATACTCTAACACTTCTTGAAGAACATATCATAGAACCCATCGGGTTTGTAAGTTAAAAAGGCATTAAAAGTGATGATTAGGGATTGGGAAAACAAAACCCTAATGAAACCCTAAGTTGACTCAAAACCCTAACTTGGAATTCAAGTCAGTCTTAATGATAGATTTTAGTAATACATGGGTATTATGCACTAATTTTAGGGTGATTCTTGCTTGCTCTCAATCTGCATTTACTTCTTGTACTTTGATAACTTCTGAGGAAGGTATTTTGTTACGCTTATGACTACTCAAATTAATTGAATCTTGTGGTTTTTGAGGTTTCCTAGATTGATTTCAAATAATTAATTCTTGTTTATTTAATTCTTGCAATCTAAAAAATTACTATGGATATCATATTATATAATTACAACCTAATCCATCCCTCTATCAATCTCTAGTGAGTTAATGAACATCGGGTGATTAATGCGAGCATGGGGATGATTGGTGAACAAGCCTGGATCAGAAGGTCAAGCCCAGACTGGAAGGCCTAGGCATTAGACCAAGCCCAGGATTGGGAAGGTTATGAGTATGTCCAATGCAGGGACCAAAATCCTTAGAGAGGATTCCTCATAAAGAGGCTTCCCTTAGAAAGGTCACACCATTGAGAATGGAGGATAAGGGTGGTGAGGTTAAAAGAAGCTTGCTCAATTTTGTAATCATAATTGTTGTAATGGTTGGTTATATTGTTACACCTTAATGCCAATATTTTTTTACCCACATACCAATATAAATTTTTATACTGACCGTGTTTTTGTTTCACAAAGTTTTAGGTTAATCTACTATTATTCTGCAAGAATAATGAAAAATGGTCATCCATAGAAGAAGGCACCAAAAGAAAAGATTTTATGTAATTTCTGGAGGATATAGATAGATAGTTTTTATTTCTAGCTTCAAACAATAGTTTTCCCTTTTCAATGTAACTTCTTAGTGGAGAGTCTATCTTTTATATCGTTCAAACTCTTTTCCATTTTGAGAAAAGTTTATAATTATTTTTGGTTATTTGATATACATCAATCCTATAAATTTTGTAATGACCCTTGCACTCTTGGTCCACCTTAATTGGGGATACATGGGGAGGGGGTTGTTACATTGTTCCACCAATATATTCCATGGTGAAGGTTCTAGTAATGGAATCTTCCGACCTTATCATATCCGTTTATAGTATCTCTCTTAATGATTATTTTTAGATTTTTTAGTGATTATATCCTTGAATCACCTATAAGTAATTCATTTTTGGGTATAAATATCATTCTCTCTATGTAAGTGAACTCCAAAATCATTATAATGTAGGAATCAAATCAACTAAGGCAAATTTTATATTGAATAAACTTTGAGTAAACTACAAAAATCTTAAAAATAAATCACAATTAAGAATAGTTACTCATAATGAACCCTTGCACCTTATATGGAAGAAAGATTATGTCCAATCAACTCAGACTTATGTCCAAACAAGATTAAATTTGAATATCGATATTCACACTAAGGTGTTAATAACTTATTAAAAATCCATGTATAGAGTTTGAAATTAAGCAAAAATCTTAGCATTTTGGGTAGGTTTGATACATGGTTTGAATTGAAAATCAAGGATTGTCTGATAAAACCCTAATCACAATATACAGCCTTAAATATCCTCATTTATACAAATATATGCTACTTATATTAGTAGTTAACATATTATCATCAAGGAAATCATAATATTTAAATATGGTTGGCCCTTAATTGGACTTATATTAGATTTTATTTTTAGATCCAAAGTTCAGGGAATATTAATCACATTAAGTCACGAAATTAGGATATAGCACATAAGGATCCATATTAGTTAATAAAACCTAAGTTACATGTTTCATCACACCTAAAAATATTTCTAGAAAAATAATCAGATCAGAATTATGATTTCATAGCATGATAAAATACATTATAGATATTGAGTTGGGTCATAAGTTATATTTGTCAAGGTCATGAATTAAAGTCTAATTATCAAAAGATAGATACTCGAGCACGCTTTGGAACTCTAATTCAAATTCATCTCTATAAATGTTTTTATCGTATTTTTCATGTGTTTTGGATCGATTTTGAGCACTAGTTTGCAATTTTTTGAGCTAAGAATAATTTGTTATGATTTTTTTGGAAGGTTAGGGTATATGTGCATTTTGGGTAGAGAGTGAGGTTATTTACTTCTATGTAGAAAAAATACACTGTTGGATCATGATCAAGTACTTATTAGGCTCGGTCGTGTGTTTGAAATTGATTCCTTCCACTCATTGGGAGAGTGTGCGAGAGGGTGATGAAAGAGGCCCATTTGTCATTGGATCTAGGTTGGGGTCAACTCTAACCATGATCCAATGGTTTCCACCTCTTCCCTTATTATAACCAGTCTATGAGATACAATTTGAATTAGGAAAGCATCTACTTGATAAGACGATGTAATGTTGTTGAGAAATCTTGATAGGATATGGTAGTCGAGTCTAGCATGATGTCACAAACTTGAAACGTTTCCTTTCTATCCTCCATGATGGCTAGGGATTAAAAATGCAAAATTGCATATGTAGTGGCTCCTACAAGTATTAGCAAGAAGAGGGTGAAGAAAGAGAGACTATGAGCATCATTTAAGGGTAAAATGTAATCTAGACAAGGATGAGTGGTGGATTATCTACTAGATGTATTTATTGGAGCAGTTAGGGTTAGTCATAGTCAAGAAACTCCTTCTCATTTTTTGATAGATAGTGTACAGATGAGTGAGTTTGAATCTCTCTTCAATCCTACCATTTGAGTTTGAATTAAGGAGAAAGTGGTCCTATAAGGTGAGAGGAAAATAATGTGAGGGAAGGAATTGCATATTGAGGCCAGCTTGGCTAATGATGGTCAAAGATCATGCAGATCATCATATCCTCCTCCCTTGCTAATTACAGGCGGTATAAGACAATCCATAGATCATGAATCTCATATTGTGTATCTCACGACTGTCTTACATGATGAGGGGGCAAACAATAGGTACCCCAAAGTACCACAAACAATGGTTCTTCCGATCATCTGGTCAATAAAAAATGTTGGAAAACTAATTTTCAATTTAAATATATCTTTTAAACATAGAAAAATTCCGTAGACCACTACAAATATCTAATTTACTTGCAATTTTTGGATAATATTTCTATAAATGTTTCCTTGTTATCATAAAAATTATAAAAAAAATAGTTATATGAATATCCATTCATTGGTCTTAAAGTCACCTTTACTATAAATTCAATTAAGGGGCTGCAAAGTCCCATATATCTTCATAAAGTATTCAACATTCTCGTGTGCCTTTGAAAAGAAGTATCTTAACCAAAAAGAAAAAGAAAATTTTTATATATACACTATTGAACATATAAGTCTTGATTTATTATCCCAATGAACTTAATATCAATGATGCAACAAGAAATATATATTTGAATAATTTAATAAGTAATCTTTTTAATAACTAGTTCTATAGAAGGAGGAAATTCCAACTCCCCATAATGTCCCACAATAGAAGAATTTGTCCTGCAAAGTTCGTACCAACTGTCAAAATGTGTGGGTAAGTATTTTTCATTTCGACTTTTACCTCCCATGGGGCTTCATATATTTCATGGTGCCTTCACATACCCTTAACTATTACATCTCTTTGGTGGAACTACTTAACGAATGTAACCTATATACTCATAGATCCCTCTATGTAGATTAATCTACATTGTAGCTTAAAAGGTTTGACATTGAAATATTATTAGGACCCTTCCCATATTATATTTAGATAAACACATGAAACACCTATAGAATTAGGGTATATAGGGGTTGATTTGCAAGATGACTAGAAGTCTTATTATGTTGTTCCAAGATCTAAAATGGACCGTCAAGCCCAAGCCTCTTCTTCCCATTATTCATGGAAATGGAATGTATGGGTCATATTCTCAAGAGTGATATCTAATAGAAAAGGTAATTCCATGTATTACTCATTAACACATGATTTGTTAGTCTTAGTTCCTCAAAGTTCAAAATAAAACATATATGAGGTTGATGGAAATCATTAGTTACAAGTATTAAGTCTTTTATGATTCAAAGTATCATGATTAAGGAGTTTAGATTAAGCTAAAACTATCAATCATCATACTATGTATCTGAATATATACATGAGGAGATGTCTTTGACATAAATTTTTCTTCATACTAAGGGGAGTGCATTTTCTTTGGGCTTCCCAAAAATTTCCATGCGCAACGTTCCTCAGTTTTTTTTTGTTTCTTAGGAATTTATTGAGGATGATCTCCATACGCTCCAATTCTTGAAGGTGAATTCTATCTTAATCAATTTATGTGACTTCCTTCCTTTAGGGTATGATATTTATCGTTACAATAAAACAATGAATTAACTAGGAAGTTGTTTCAGTGATGTGGTGTAATTTGTCCTTTTTAAGGTTTTGGGATTAATCATACAAGATAGAAGATCATACTTAAACACTATTGGTAAATAAAAACTTCCTCAAGCAATTTATGGTTCATATTTATTGGGGATCTTACACCTTCAGAAGGGATCACTTCTCCTGCCAAAGGATAGCCTATGTTAGGACCATACATAGAAATTTAAGGAATTATTTTGTCAACTTCAAGCATTTCCCTTTTCGAGGCTCATGACTTGTTTTTATTTATGTTATCCTTCTATAGGATTAAACTAAATAGGGGCATCTCTATCCAATACTCAGTGCTCCTTATTCCTAGACAGTATGATGTTTAGGCCGATCCTCATATTACATCACATATGTCTCTTATGTCACAACATCCATATAGGGTAAAGTGCATATATATTGAAAAAGAGAAACCAAATTATCATCAAGATTAATTCCTCCAAGCTAAAAATGCACTCATGATTTTGGTGTGTATTATGCTGCAAAACCTACAAATAGTTTCACATGTAGTATTGGTCTAGTAACACATCTTGGAGGGAGTTGTGTTTAAGCTCTCAATAAACTTTCATATACATACAACAGAGGCTGGAACCAAGATTATTTCACTTATCTTCCTACCTTTCTATCCATGGAATTATTTACCACCTGATGATGAAATATTTTACTTAGGTTTTGCTCAACCATAAGAAATGTCATTTAACTATACTAGTAAGTTGGTGAGGTAATACATCTATTGATTGTGTCATTAGTTAAAGCTTTATATATTAATCACATATCAATGTGTATGTATCAAAGGTGGTTACTCAATACCTTACACCTACTCTAAGATGAAATAAATATTTGTTTGCAGTCTAGATAAGAAGTTCACCTCATTTCACATCTAGATATGGTGAGTCCATATTCATAAAATTATGAATTTATGTGGGGTCATGATCAATGAGTGGCTCCTCTTACATTAACATTTTTTTAATCTCCAAAGAGATATTAATGTCATTAACCCAATAGGAATATGCTTTCTTAGGAACCTTGAGTTTTTGCAAGAACTCCACTAGGGTTTCAATATTGCATAATTTTTCCTATTCTTTATATATGTCTTATACATAACTAGCATTATTCAATAACTTAGGCTCTCTAAGGGTATATACTTATGAAGTGATCTTCTCCTATTTCCTTGGTCTTCAATGTACCTACAGAGTGAAATTTATCTTGATCCCTCATGAGTCATGAACGTATGGGGTGAAAGTTTCTCCTGACCACTCAGGTCTCATGTACCTTTATGTCTTACCTACCTGACCCTAGGGTTAACTTGGGGCTCTACCCTGCATTGGGTTACTTGATATGTTATACACCTCACTTTAGATATGGATTTCTATCTGATGTGTTACTTTTATATAAGTGTCTTTTATATTGTTAGGAGCACATGTCTCATTGGCTCATTGAAGAAAGAAATCCCTTAAGCTCCCTCTTACATTGGCTTACACTATTTTTTCCATAAGCATGGGAGAGATTCTATTTGTCGTATACTCCCTCTATAAGCAAAATGAAGTTAGTGGTGCTACTATGGTACAATGTGTCTTCATCTCCAACTAGTTTTACCATGAATCCAGGATAGTGCTCCCACCTACAATTGTTCCCTATAAATGCCATGACATGTTTGCCAACTTCATGAGTTGCTTTACTATAGGATCTTTAATTTTAAAGATGAGATCATAAAAATGAATGTTGTTTCTTTCTATAAGTTTACACTAAGGTTTTTGTTCAGCCAGTATGGCTATCTTATTGGTAACCTATTTTAATCTGTTAAGCTTGCATAAATGTTTATTAACTAAATTCATCTATAAATAGATTCACATGCATATGTTGAAATCACTTTTTCAAAACATCCAAATAGAATACAATGTTAATGAATAACTTTGTTTGATGGTTTTAAGGGCTTACATGCCTCCTATGCTATACCACTGTATCATAATACTTCTGATCATTTTGGTTTAGGTCCTTCTAGGACATCTAAAGTAATCTCAAAATTTAAAATATAAAACAAGGTTGTTCAAATAATGTTTAGAGTAGGAGTCTAGTATAGGGTGTTCTCTTATTTCTCATTAGGAGGCTATCCTTTGTAGATTCATATCCTAGCCCCATGAGTTGGACTATTCTTCATCCAAAAGGTCTTTACCTTTCCTTAGGATGACCCACAACATATTTGAACACCATATCTTAATAAAAAGTTTGGAGTCTCATGTATTTCCTTATATAGCAAGTGGTCTTGTGTTATGTTTACTACATGGCCGCTATGTGTACCTTAGATTCATGACTGAATGTACCTTTTTACTTTTATGACTACTTTTACCTTATATACATAAAAGACTTACTTTACCTTCAAAACTTGCTTGCATGCAATTCTACTAGTATGTAAAATTGGTGACCAAGTCAGTTTACCCAACCCATTCAAACTATCATAATAAAAATTCTTTCATGTGACTCATTCATCTACAATCATAGTCATGTGCGAGCATGGGTTTGCATATATATTGGAGGGAAAGTTCAAACATATTCTTTAGTTTGACTATTGGTCCTACAAGGTCCTTCCCTATCTTGGTTCTCATTAGGATCTAGGTATCCACTTCCTAAGCACAACTTCTCTTAGTCATAAAACATCACAAATTTGTCTCAAAGGCTTCCATACATACGTGCTTGGAGGTAGTACTCCAAGTGAGTTTCTTTTCTAGGGTTGGTACCATCACTTAGGGTCCTCTTGAGAACTTAAGGTAGTTGTCGTGATATATCCCCCTTCGAGAGTTGAAGCACACTGATTTGCCATATTTTTGTAGTTCATAACGATGACATAAATATCCCTAGAACATTCTTGGTTCCTATTGTTCCTTTCATTCATACTTTTTCAAGAGCATTCTCTCTTACAGCTTTGGCTTGATGACAAGAATTTTTATCAGAATGTTTGGTGTTCTCCTTCTAAATTAATCCCTCAAAAATTATTGATTAGCCTACCACGTTCTCCTTTTGTAATATTTAGGTATTATCATACTACAATACAAAATTATTAGCCTAATTAGATATATGAGGTTTAATAGTTGGGTCCTAGGGCTTAAGGGTCATAGAATCATGGTCTAGGAAATTATACCATTTTCTTCTAGGGTATAAGAACATTCTAGAGGTCACCACTAGTGTACCTAGATTAACATGTACTTATCCATGTGTCTAGGTTTAATCCAACCACTTCTTATTTCTTCTCATGTGAGTAGGTCATATAGTTACTTATGCCCTCAACTATACCAAAGGTAGCTTTGAGAATAATATTTTCATCAACCTAATATTTTTGTTTCCATAGTCTACTTATTCTTACAGTATGTAGGTGCCACATATGACATGTATTCACTCAGGGATCACAAAGTCATTTCTAGGGATAAGGTTCCATCCTTGAGAGATATCCAATTAGGTTTTGTCAAACTCAAGGATCTTTTGTTCCTCTTTGGGACATGAGGTGGTATACCCTTTAAAATTACAAATATATTCACTCACCTCTAGGGCTTGAATGCATTTGTGTACCACTTTCAATTATCTCCCATAGTTCATTAGTATATATATTATCAATAAATTCTTTTTTTTCTTTCCCTTTCATCATATTCTAGTTAGTGTTAGGGTTAGCACATATATGGGTATTATTTCTTTTGTTTGTCTAATATACCCAAGATCATGATTTTTGATAGGATTTATGGATTATCATTGCTCTCATATGAGTTTACTCATTCCAACTCAAGCTCTTCACAGATGGAATGGGTTATATAAGCTTAACCTAGGTTTGTAGAATTTTATAAGGTTTCTCATTATAGGAGAAGCATACATACATAAAATAAGTTTCATATACATTTATTTTAAATTTTAAATATCAGTTCATGGACTATAGTGGGTGAAGGATGCCTTAACTCTAATTTTCCTTGAAAGCCTAACTTATACAAGGAGAGGTGCACTTCCTAGAGTTATAAAGGGTACTCTTATGATTGTAGTGGTAGATATGAGAAACAAAAAAAGTTCACATGAGAATAACTAGAGGTAATTTATTTTAGGCACATCCTCATAGTCTGTCTAGGTAGGGTATGCAGTTTCTCCTGAGAGTCCTCGCAAACCAACTAGTGATTTATAGGTAAGTATTGATAGCCCAAATTATGTAACCCAACCTAGATACCGCTACCTATATTTAATATCCTAATAAAACCCTTTTAGTTATGAGTATTTTCAGAAACTATTAATTATTATAAGTCATTAATAGAAATATGAATTCTGATACCAATTATAATAACCCCTTTCCTCACATTATTACCTATAAATTTGGACTAGAGAGGTAAGGTTCATTATCTATTATTTTTTAGATCCTCATTATAGTAAATAATAAAAAATAATTCACAATTCCAAAAAAAGATTTATTGAAAAGAGTAAAGAATAGATGACCTCCTCTATGGAGTTACGTAACCTTTAGAATATGGAAACTAATACTGATCCTAAAAATGAATTTTTTTAATCCTTCAAGTATCATGATATCATGCTTTTAGATTATGTCACTTGTAGTACACTTTATTATTCATCAGATATGAAATTAGACTAAAATGTTGACAAACATGACATGGGTCAACATAATGATATGTTGTGTATGTGGGTACAACCAAAATGTGTGCATACAATATTAACAACATATATATTAGTAAAAGATAAGTATTAAAAATAAATAAATTTACATTTTTAACTTATATTTGCAATTTGTATTTATTCTTTCTCATTGAGTGTAACCACATTTAGTCCAACCATGGACTTTATGGAGTTTGTTCCAACAATGGATTCCATGGTGATGGTTCCAACAATGGACTCTTATCATCCTATCATAGTGGTTTGTAATAACTCTTTTATTGATCACCTCCAAGATTTCATGAGTGATTATCTTCCAAAGATATGGAGAAATATACTATCAATTAATGGATTTTGACCATTAAAAATTCTAGAGGAAACTATCAAAATGAAATTTCTGTTGTGTATCATGAATATGTTACACAACAATGTTGAGGCACTACTAAAAAATGGTCTTTAAATAAAAAACAATTGTAGCGAAAACCCCATATTTTGTAGCTAAAGGCTTTAACTACATATTTCTTTACACATACAAATTCTAGTATATGCTCGTATAGCTAAAGCCTTTAACTATATTTTTCAAATATGTAGTTAGATAATCCATTTGCTACAAATTCATATGTATCCGGAAGCGTAGCTAGATATTGTCCTTACATATTTAAATATAAGTATAATTATAGACAAATGTATGACTACAATTGTATATATAGTTAGTATGTAGCAAAAACATGAAGTTAATACATTTTATATGTATTTAATGGGTAGGGAAAGGTAGCAGTTACTATATACATACATATGTAGTTGATTATGCATCTAGCTACATATGTTCTGCCATTTAATTAGTACACATACATATATGCTTAGTTCGACTATATATTCATATATATATATATATATATATATATATATATATATAGTGTAATTTGTTAGTACACAAGCTCTTTTAGTAACAAAATTGTAGTATTTAGAGAAAGTTATGCTCATAATGCCAACAATATTACTTTCATTTATAATGAAGGGTCGAATGTACATGGGGAGGACGTATACCTTGCCTCTATTACACAATGTGTGTACAAAGAAAAGTATATACATATATCAATGATTCAGTGGTCTACTAACATCTTTGCAAAAGTATTTTGTCTTTCTCAGCTAGTTCTAGCATATATCCTTATTGTCTTCTTCTTTTATTCGAGCTCTTGTTGTTGTTGCACCATCATGAACAAAAGCATGTGTTGGATTAAAAATTATGAACAAGACAATCTTGACTTGGTTGAGCAGGGTTCGCCTCTTGCGAAGATGTTCTTTCTCTTAGCTTAGAATCAATTATTTCAGCTAAAACTGGATGAAACCGATGCGCTGCAGAGGGGTGATGCCAGATTCTTAGCGTGTGATCATTTGTGCGAGCGAGATGAAGTAGGTCTCATAGAGTGGGACAAGGATGATGAGCATGATGCATGGGATGGCTTGGAAGGATGTTGGAGGGATCTTGAAGCTGTTTGTGAGCCTAGTGTCCATGATGATGCCTTGTTGGACTGCACCATGAGAGATCACATTTTTTTTCAGACACCCACTTCCCAAGGCCACCAACTACAAAGTTGCAAAGAATATGGTGGCCTGGATACCCTTTTCTTGTACACAATTGCTCCCGTTTGTCACCATGTTGCATTTATGTGGCCATAGTTGGGAGAGATGATCTTGCACTGCCAATTATATAAAACCCTGCATAAGAATTAAATGATTTTTGATGAGAAATATGAGCTTGTACTGTGAGTAAAATAAAGTTTAACATAGAAATAAAAAGGATTTTCAGATGAGTGAAAGAAGACGTTACTTGTTTCCAGCTGCTAACAGTGGGAAATGCATCTCATTAAACACATATGTTATCAGGTTGTTGCCCACAACAGCAATCACCATAATCTTGAATGCAATAACCACACACAGAAGCCGCTCAGGAGAGGGATTAGGAGAGGGGTAAATAAACAAGAGGAAGAGGATTACCCAATATAAAAACTGCAGCTCTCATCCCTCCATGGTTGTTCCCTTGACATTCTAGAATATAGCCTCGAATGATAAGACCATCATGATAGGAGACTCTAGCTTGCTCCCCAAGACACTACAACAACAAACAAAGCCTAACAACTCCTTTTAGAGATATTTACTGATAGAGCAAGACCAAGAGCACATCATATAGTATGATGTTCTGCTATATTGTACCAACAGATAAAATCATGCATGGTACCTTTTTCATGGTGACTTTTGGTGATCATGGCATTGTACAGAAAGCGACGTCCATAATGGATTCTTCAAACAGGCCCTGAGGTATGAAGTAGAAGGAGAATTGGACTACTAACATTCTTTTAAGAATAGCTGAAAAGAAACATGCATCATAAATATGTCAACAACCACATGGACCTGAGCATACAACATTTCCCCATAATCAGCAAACTCTACCTGAAGAAGTCCAAACTCTTTATGGAAAACATAATCAAGTGAGAACTCAAACCTAGAAGCTGTAATATGCCAATTAATTGGTAGGAGTATAAGAGAATCAGCCTTTTCATAAGATCTGAAATATACTAGGAATATAGTGATTAATATAGACCAATAGAATTTTTTTGAGAGCATAATTTAGATTAAGACTTAGTTCCTAGTAATCCAATACAAAATAGTTTGGTCCCAAGTAGTCCTAAACTCAATAGTCTGGTCCCAAGCAGTGTAATCAGGCTGTACAAGGAGTCAACATATAGATTAAAGTCTCCCAACTACAAAAAAAAAGCATATCAAAACTGAGGTCCATAATATGAAAGACTAGAACTAAAATATGGAGACATGTAGTTCTCTAGTCTGAATTCTAAAAAGAATTCCATCATGCTTCTCAGGCTCTGTATTCTATGCAATTATATGACATATGCAAGTTGATAATGAGAAAGCCATGCAAACTGTGATAAACCATCTAATATCATTTGTAAACAAAGTCTTGAAGCAAGGGTATTCTTACTAAAGAAAGAGAGATTATGATTGTAAGGACCACTTCAAACTACTTCAAAGTCACTGGCTGAGAAAGCAAATTCACTGGTGAGGGGGGGTTGGCTGAGAAAGCTCAAGTTTGCATAGTGTTCCAAAACATGTTGTACCTGATCCCTAATGGGTTGGTGGAAGCTTATTGCACATATTGATAATGATAGATAAAGCTATCATATGAAACAAAGTATATAAAAATGATTTGGGATTATATCAGATAGGATCAAATATGTACTTGGAAGTCTGGAACAAGTTAGACATCCCTACAAAAATAGGAAAGAAATGAGCTCCAACATGTAACCTAGTGGAAAAAAGAAACAGATAGGAAGAACAATTATAAGTTAAACACCCAATAAAGAAGCGTTGTCATGCTCCCACCTATCTTTCTTTGCAGTGATATATCAGATCGTTTAGAGGATTCTGGGACAAGATAGTCAGCAAGCTGATTATCCATCAAGTAATTAGAGCATAGTACTTAAGAGTAGGAGCATATACCATCATGTAATCTACGAACTAATGCAATCATTTTGTTAACATTATGTCCAAGTAAAGTTATATATATAATTGTGCAGTGGTGATAATAGGGGGAGGAGGTGTGTACAAATGCACTTACTGAATTATAATATATGTGCCATTGCATAAAATGTTATATACAAATGTTGATTCAATTAATGATATTTACATGTTGACTGATTTCAAAAATGTCACTTGCATCATCAGCAGTAGGTCAAAATATATCACTTGCATCATCAGTAGTAGGTCCAAATATATCCATAGTAGATACAAATGAAGCACATCCTGTAGTAGAATCAAATACAAACTTGTAATGAGAACTAGTATCATCATCAAGCATAGTTAAATTGAGATGAACCAAATGCAAAAAGAACTAGCAAAATGGTTCCTGAAAAACCATTCATGGAGATGGATGCACACTATACAATTGGTCCAGCTGTTTGCAGCTATTTTCTTTTAGAATCATATAGGTATAATATGAGAATGAGATTGTTATCAGTGAAAATGTGGATCTTGTCTGCAATACTCAGGACAGTGCAATCACTGGTGTAAAACTCAAGCATATGATAGATACAAAATGAATAATTTTATAATTTCACTCTAGTAGGAGTCCAATATGTTTTTATCATCTGAGAGCTGAGTTATAATATACATTATAGCAGCAACAATTAATATTATACTCCTATACCAAGACAGTCAACAAGTTGATTATCCATAAGAAAAGGATAATAAAATGGGTCAATTTCTATGATATAAAATCCAGAAAATTAAAATCAAAAGTTGACACAAATATACCAGCAACTACAATCAACAATGACCATGTTGATAGAAATCAACACCTTCCATGTTGAGTCCCAGGTCCATATTTAGTAGAAGAGAGAAGCATGGTTGAAAAAATGACACAAATTCTTCGGCTCTAAATATCATGTATCTTGTTTCATATTTTGAGACATGGCATAGGAGCCTTAAATGGTACAACCACTACTGTCATATTTACATACAAAATTTAAAAAATGATACAGGCATCAACGTTGTGGTAGATTCAAATGGAAAAGATAGAACTATTACCTAGGGCTTGGACCACTATGTACCTAACAAGAAAGCTTAGCTCTTTGTCAATCTATATAAACTGCAGTCATTGTAGCAATTGCTTTGTACTTCTTATAGAAATTTTCTTGATTGTATACGATATCTATACTTGGATCTCTACTCATACTAAACTATAGTGATATTATCCCCCCTTGCATCATATGAATGATTCATTCAAAAACAAGACTGATATATCTTGATATTGGGTGCATGAGATGTCAATTTTTTTTTGATAAAGGGTGCCTGCCATTTTATTAAGTGATCAAATCATTTACAACAAGTGCACGGATCTGATCCTCAAACCCCTCTCCACGAGAGATGGGATTAACAAAATGACAAACGGGTGAGGCCAAGGCATGAGCTACCCTATTGCCTTGCCTCCTAACAAAACATAGATTAAAAGATAAAAAACGAGAAGAGAGGTCAGAGATATCCCTGACGATAAAGTGCTCATAACCACGTCCACCATATCCCTTCTTGACAGCCTCTACCAGTAGTAGACAATCGGTCTCCACAATGACGTCCGCAAAACCCTTCCCAAGCACGAGCTGCATGCCTTTCAGAACAGCCACACCCTCCGCACTAAGCATTGAGTATGGCTGTTCTAATCGACACTGGAAAGTCCACAACAGTCATCTGCGGTCATCACGTATGGCTGCACCACAACCACCGTCACCTGCCAAAGAGATGGAGGCATCCATGTTGATCTTGACGCAGCCCGGTGGAGGACGGCACCAAGCTACACTGTCGGAAGAAGGGAGGGAACCCGCTGCACTGCTCATGGCTGCATGGTAATGTGCATATCTCCTAACAATGTCGATGAAGCTCGCTGCTAGGCCCGGAAGGAATGGAGGATGCTTGTCGAAGATGTACTTGTTCCTTGTTGTCCACGTAACCCACAGGAGTGCCACACCCTCTTCCTTGCATCTATCATTCTCCTCATCCAGAAGGCTGTCCACAAAACTCCCTATGTCATGAAGGTCCATCTGTCCCAACCAATCGAACTCACCGGTAGCCCAGATCCTCGTTGCTATCTCATACTAGAGTAATACATGCGTCGGGTCCTCACGCTGTCCGCAGTGATAGCATCCCTCATCTGGTGTCACCTGCTTTTTCTGCATCTCTGTCATAGTAGGAAGGATATTTTGCAATGCTCTCCAGATAAAATGTTTTAATTTCGGTGGCCACCGTTCTTTCCACAGCCTTCTCCATGTCTCCCCTTCCTCCCCTTCCCACAAATCCTCCCCCGCCCTTAAGAACTGGTAAGCGCTCCTGACAGAGAAAACCCCATTGCTTTCCTTCTCCCAAAAAAGACTATCTTCCACACGCCACTGTGGAAGTGGAATGTTTAAGACAGCCCTCAAAAGGTGACTAGGAAAACACCCCTCCACCGCCTCCCTCCTCCACTTTTTCATCACCAGACAAATCAAGTCACTCACCCAGTTATACTCCTCTGGGCCACTCACCAAGTATCTATGTATTGTGCCACCCAAGTGGGGGATCCACCTATCTCTATAAATGTGAATGTCCTTCCCATCACCCACTGTCCATCTAAGACCATCCTTGACCAGCTGCAACGCCCCCCATATGCTCCTCCATGTGTAACTGGGACTACCCCCCATCCTTGCATGCAAGACAGTAGAGGACATGTAGTATTTAGCTTTCAAAATCCGGGCAGCCAAAGACTCACCATGAATCGCCAATCTCCATCCCTGTTTGGCTAGCAAGGCTTGGTTGAACACCTTCATATCTCTAAACCCCATCCCTCCACTCTCCTTTGGCTTGCATAACCTCTCCCAATTCATCCAGTGTATCTTCCTCTCCCCTTCCTTCGACCCCCAACAGAACCGAGCCATCATCGCCTGGATCTCATCAATCAGTCCATCTGGTATCTTAAAGATACTCATGAGATATGTGGGAATATCTAGGATGACCGCCTTGATCAGCACCTCCTTCCCCAGCCGTGAAATGAACTTCTCTTTCCACCCCTGAACCTTCTTCCACACTCTATCCTTTATCACAGCAAATACAGCTTTCTTAGATCTCCCAATGACTGTAGGGAGTCCAAGATACTTCTCATGCCTATCCACCTCTCTAACCTGCAGTCGGTTCTTAATCAGCTCCTGTCTCTCCGCAGAAACATTCTCACTAAAGTAAACATCTGTCTTCTCATAGTTAATCTTCTGTCCAGATGCCCTCTCGTATTGGCTAAAAATATCAGCTAAAGCGGAGCATTCTTCTGAGGTTGCCCTTGTGAAAATAATACTGTCGTCTGCAAAGAAAAGGTGAGTGACCCTCGGCGCCCTTCTACAAATTCTCGTGCCATGGATTTTATTCTCCTGTGCTGCTTTGGAAAGGGAAAAAGAGAGAGCTTCAGCACAAAAAAGAAAGAGATAGGGAGAGATGGGATCACCTTGGCAAAGACCTCTAGCGGGGATTGCAGTGCCTCTCCTTTTGCCATTGGCGATGATCTTGTGGGATACGCTAGAAACACACTCCATCACTTTATTCCTCCAAACATCCGAGAACCCCATTCTCCTCATAACCTTCTCAAGGAAAGCCCACTCCACCCGGTCATATGACTTGCTCATGTCGAGCTTGAGAGCCATCAATCCTTCTCTTCCTCGCTTCTTGTGCTTCATAGTATTGAACGTCTCATAGGCAATAAGAGCATTATCTGTTATCATCCTCCCCCTCACAAAGGCACTTTGGTTCTCTGAGATAATGTCACTCAAGAGAGGCTTGATCCTATTCGCCAACACCTTCGTGATAATTTTGTGCAACGTTACACAGGCTTATAGGGCGAAACTCAGAAATCCGGACCGGGTTGCTCGTTTTGGGGATCAGCACAATATCAGTATCATTTATATCATCCAGAGTCTCCTCCCCTTTCCACCATCTATCAATCAAAGACAACAAGCTGGATTGATCACCTCCCAAAATTTCTGGTAGAAAATAGCCTTCATTCCATCTGGACCTGGAGCCTTACTGGGGTGCATTTGATTAAGTGCCTGCCAGAGTTCTGTCTCCGTCGGGGCCCGATTAAGATGAGGGAAATTATTTTCAGCAACAACACCCGACATATCAGCAATGAACTCCTCCATCCCGGTAGGGATCGAACTGGCGAAAAGCAAATTGAAATACGAAGAAATAATTCCAGCTATAGATTCCTGCTCCGTATGCCAACTACCGTCCTCCTTAAAGAGACCATGGATCATATTGCGCCGCTTAGTTGGCTAGCTTTGTGATGGAAATATTTAGTGTTCTTGTCACCGTCTCTCATCTCATTAGTTCTAGCCCTTGCTAACCAGTAGCTCTCCTCTAAGCGATGTAATTCCTGCAACTCATTTGCTATGTCTGTGCATTCCTTCAACATGTCATTGGAAGGAGGACGATTTTGAGAACTAACCAGTTTCTTCTCCGTCTCTGCCAATCTCCTCTTGATGTTTCCGAATTTTCCATCTGCCCATTTAAAGAGCTTCTCTGCGCAACTATCTATCTGACCACTGAGACCCAAGTCCGCATTGTTGTCCCATGCTTGTTGCACAACCTCTTTACACTCTGAGGAAGATAACCAAAAAGTTTCAAATCTGAATTTTTTCTCATAAGAACCGCTTCCCGTACCTCTTCTTTCCGCCCACAAAAGAATCTGTCCATGATCAGAATTGAGAATAGGATAATTCTTGACCTGCCTAACGTTAAATATCTCACACCATTGCCTATCTGCAAAACAATGATCAAGCCTTTCCAGAATGAGATTTTCCTCATGTAAACCATGCTTCCAAGTAAACTTGCACCCCATAGATCCCAGGTCTGTTAGAAGGCAATTGTCAATCGCCTCCCTGAAATTGCGCATCTGCCATTCATTCCTCGGTTGTCCTCCCTTTTTTTCTTCATGAGATAGAATTTCATTAAAGTCACCTCCGAATAGAACAGGACCCCTAGTCTGAGCACAAACCCCCTCCATCAACTCCCATGTACGTCGCCTCTCCTGTGTAGCTACCCACCCGTACATCCCCACAAAAAGGAAGCAATCTGGATTGCCTTCCACTCCCACCTCCGCTGCAATATGGTGATCAGAAAAAGACTTTATTCTGACGTCATCTCCTCTCCACCACAAACCCAAGCCCCCCGCTCTGCCTCTTCTATCAACACTAAACCCTGCATCGAAGCCACACTTCCTTCTCACCGCCTCCTGATCTCCTCCTCTACACATAGTCTCCATGACAAAGACTATATCGGGAAATTCTCTCCAAGACCGCCTTCTTAGAGAGTCAACCGTCCCAGGGCTGCCCAAGCCCTGGACGTTCCAACATAGTATTTTCATGGCTGTTCACGGGTCTGGTCCTCGCCAGAACCCGCTACTAAAAAAGAGGTAGAAACTCCCAAACCCTCCTATTTCCTTCTTTTTTCCCCATGCACCTCCCCCTCCTCTGTCCCTTCAATGACCACTTCCACTTCCCTTCTATTCCTTTCCCCCCCCGTCTGATATCTATCATCGCCTGTCCCCGTCTCCCTCCCTTCACCCATAGGTTGTTCTATCCTATTACATTTCCCCATACTTCTCCCCCTCCCCCTCCCGATCTTCTTCCTTCCTCCCTTAACCCCCGAAATGATATCAGACCTCCTTCCTCCCACGCCTGCAGTTCCAGGTTCAAAGCAGCCCCCCGCCACTCCAAATCCATTTACCTCCTCCCCCAACGCATCCCCGACACCCCCTCCATGGCAGGTTACAGAAGCAGGTAGATAGGTAGATGTATGGATCATCTCCGGTTCAGCGTTGTCGATCATGGGCTTCTCACTAGTCTTCACCACCCCCGACTCCTGCATCGGCATTCGAACAGCATCGTACCTCGTCCTCTCATTAGTCACAGTGGCATGTATCTCCCAGACCTCCCTTTCTGCAATGCTCGAAGCTTTGTGGGTGGCAGCCACTTACTTTCCGCGTCTCCCATCAGTGCTGCTGTTGTCGACAACGGCACCCCTGGTCTGTGTCTGCTGATCACCCATCCTCTCTTGCCCAATCCGGCCACCGCCAGTGTCCTGCTCTTCACCGCCAGTGTCCTGCTCTTCACCGTCGTGGCCTTCTAAGTCAGTCGCCCGCTTAGTAAAAACCAGTTCGAGGTCCTCCGAAGACAGTGATCGCTCCTTGTCCCTCGCCTCCATCCGTTGGCCTTTTCCTTGATTGCACGAAGCAGTGGCGTCGCTGTTGCCCGACGCACGGCCCCCCATCTTCGGATTTGAAATGAAATGCAGCTCCTTTTCCGATCTGCCCAGAAGTTCCTCTTTCATCGATGTCACCCACCGCATGGTCGGTGACGCTTTAATCCAGGGCCCCCATAGCCTCGGTGCGGCCCCATCGTCATCCTCCCCGTCATCGATGCAATCTTTCTCTAGATGCCCGATCAATCCGCATAGATAGCAGAATGAAGGCATCCTTTCATATCGAATTTCCACGTCGACGATGCGTCCACCGCCATCCTTCATCTTCTGTTTCTTTCGTATGGGCTTCGACACATCTATCTCTACCCTGGCTCGGCACGACGGCCCCCAACCTAGGTCACGCAAGTCCACCGCCGTGACCCTACCAATCTTGGATGCCACCGCCCTAATCGCACCCTCCGACCAGAACCCTAGAGGAAGGTTGTGTAGCCGGATCCAGAAGAAGCTGAGATTCAACGTCATAGCTATTGGCAAATCATCTGGTCGAATGTCCCTGACCACCAGCAAGTGGTTGTCGAAGTTCCAAGGTCCGTCCTCGACGACCTTCTCCTTGTCCTTCCAGTGCATGAATTGGATTACGAATAGATTGCCTGATAGCTGCCGGAAACCAACCTCACGTCGCAGCGCCCATGCGCTGGTCATCGTGCGCTTCAGCATGGGAAAGTTGTATGGCCTGCTTGTCATCAATCTGCCCACAAGAGCCAGGTCTAGGTGTTCCCTACTCTCACCGTCCGCCGTCCCTTCTAGATCGAGAATATCCGTTTCCTCCTCCTCCCTCACCCTGAGTGCAGCATACCGTTCCACAAGATCGTCATCCGCCATGGCGCGGAGAAGCCTTGCAACCTGCAAGAGAGAAAACGCCTCGGTGGCGAGAAGACCCTGCGTGCATCGCCTAGAGGGAAACCCTAGGAGCGTCGACCAGGGAGCCTGTTACTTGTATACATGAGATGTCAATTAATTCCATAGTTTATGCTTAATATGTAGATGCATACCTAACATCAATCTCTTGTATTGTTTAACTGATTCGTGTGCAGCCTTAACTGCTTGGTTATTCATTCCAAAATGGAAGCAAAATCTTCTAGGTTGATGTTTGAATGAAATTTAGATCTTTAGGAATAAAAAATATACAACAAATTTATGAAGACATAGTATATAAAATATATGAACTGCTTAAACTTACAAGAAATCTCCAGCATTTATGATTCTCATCTCCATAGCCTGGTGCATTCATAATTTTTGTTTCACAATGAACTACTTTGCCCTAACACCAACATATTCTTTCATCACAAGATACACCTGCACGTTAGTTTTCAGATATTATTTTTTTTGGGAACTGATGCTCACATGCGGTCAACTGCAATTGCCAAACATTGCCTAAAAGATAGAATTTCTAGAGAACATATAGAATGGACTATTAAGAAATTAGTTCACAAATCAATAATGCATTTCACAACTAATTCTGGAGCATAATCAACTGTTCTATGATTTGTTGACTGACTCTGTTCACGATCTGCAAAAACAATATTTCTTGTACGAGGTCAGTTTTATTTAAAATTCTGTTATAGTTTCCATTAAAATTAATGCAAAGTGATGACTATTTATTGGTTATTTACACATACTACATACCACAACAAAAGCAAGATTTGATACTTGAAAAAAATGTTAATAAAGATAGTAGCCTTAGTGCTTCTAGGAATGTGAAGGCTACCAATGACATTCATTCTATCAACTATCAAGGAGAGTAACTGAACCAATCAAGTGTCCACTGAATGTCCTTATCTAGTCAATTCTAGTCCATATGATAAAGGATGGATCATGAAGGTTGTTATTAACGATGCTGGTCAAACAAGGTATTGTACAAGCTGATGCTGCAAATACTTAAATCTAGGAAAAGTGTATGTCTTAAGGATTGTTTAATGAGTCGTTCTGTCTACTGTTTCTCTAGCACATCATATTTGTTATTTCTTGCAGCCAATAATATTGGTCCCTATAAAGTAACATGATGCATTTAGTAAAATGTCTAGGAACGTTTTAAGCATTGTACAAGTTTTAAAATATTCTCTCTAGGAAAAGGAGTTGAAGACCCGATGACAAAGAAAATGAAAGTTGATACAGAAATGCACCAGAAGGCATTAAGTACCATGCGTCCTTGAGGTTTTCCTTTAGGGTGGGCTAAACTTTGAACATGCCCTGCTATATCCCTCGTCTATACTTTAAAATATGAACATTCTCTACTATGATTTTCTTTATAGGCTATGTACTGCTCTAAATACCTTGTTAATATACATGTTGTTATTTATGTTCTGTTATTTTACATTATATTTGGGCCTCTTTGTAATTGTTACATTAATATAAATATAAGGGTGCCCACATTGTGAAACCCTAAGAACTCCAAATCTTGTTCTAATTTTCATGGTACCAGAGCAGGACTAATCCAGCCGTGACTTCTCTCCCCTCCCTCCCTCTCCTTCATCGACGCCCCCTCCCCGCCCCGTGCACCCAGTGCCGCACCCAACCGCCGGCCCACCCCTTCCTTCCACCGCCGACTCCCGCGTCGGGCCCCACAGCCACCAATAGGCTGTGCGCCGCCAGCAGCCGTCGAGCGGCAGCCACCGCACGATGCAGCGCGGGCTGCTGCCGGTGCCACAACGGCAGTCGCACACGCCAGTGGCCGCGCTGATTCCGGGTACCGCCGCCGTCAGGGCCGCTAGCCTCCGGGGTCATTAGCCACGTCGTCGATTCCTCCGGGGGTCTGTGGCTTGATTTTTTGGACTAAGGGACAGCCTTGTCACTGTTTGTTCTGCCTGCCTGTATGGGCCGTTGAGCCACCGGGCTCTCTGTTGTGCTCCAGCATAGACCGTATGTGAGAGGTTTCATCTTTTCGTAGCTCTATGCATGTTGTTGCCTACCTGACGACGTAGGCAGTCTATTGCCTGTTCGTTCTTGTTGTGCATTTTTGTGCCTATGTACCTGTGCTTACAGGACTCTATTTTCTATTTCCTCATGACGTCCTCCGGTGATGATGTGCGCCATCAAGTTATGACTGTGAAACTTGATTGGCACAATTACCAGTACTGGATATGTTCCATGCTGATTTACGTGAAAACCCCTAGAAAATACTCACATCTGACGCGTGCCGCTCCGGCACAAGCGATTGTGAATGCTAACTCCAAAGATGTGAAGGCCTACGATGACTGGGTAAAGGATGACTCAACCGTGATGATATGGATTCTCAACATCAGTGAGCCCAGAATTAGTGTCACCTTGTTACATCAGTCTACGACAAAGGAGATGTGGGATCAGCTCGCCAGTACCTATTCGCATAGCCAGAATCCCAAGAAGGTGTTTGACATCACCAAGCAGCTTGGTCGTCTTCACTTCACGGGGTCGGATATTACAGACTACTTCTCTACCTTTACTGGACTATGGGGAAGCTAGAGACCTACTACCCACTATCCACTGATCTAGCCACCATGTAGCGTCAGCGTCGGGAGCTGCAGGTGGTCCAGTTTCTGTGTAGTTTACCAGAGTCCTACGCTGGTGTTGTTGGCCAGATACTTGCTAGTGACCCGCTTTCGTCGCTGCAGAGTGCCTGTCAGAGACTTCAACGCCTGCCTTCTTCCTCATCTGCATTTCCCACTGACTCTGGAGACTCCACTGCTCTTGCTGCCATGTCTGGTCATGGTCGTGGTCATGGCCGTGGCCGGTCTTCTGACAACCGTCCCCCTCTTGGTGCAGGACGAGGGCGTTCTTCTTCTGGACATAGAGCTCCTGCTGCTGCATCTTCTACTGCTGCATGTCCTCAGACAGGACAACATTTTTGCATGTTCTGTGTCCGGTCGAACCATATAGAGGAAAAATTCTAGAAAAATTATGGTAAACCGGCATGGGCCAATGTGGCCACTGATACTCCTGCTGCTTCTGAGGTAGCTACCCAACCCACTAAGTCTAAAACATCGGGTACAACTACTGATGACTACATTTGTACTGAGGTGGAGCGCCTGCTGCTTGAGCGTATTGGCTCATCTTCTACTGCTACGACCAGTGGAGCCCATGTTGCGACTTACTCTGGTTGTGACACTGCCTTCCTCAGTACTCCATCCTCTAGTACTGGTAATACAAAATGGGTTATAGATTCGAGTGCATCTTCTCATATTTCTGGGAATCGATCTTTATTCATATTCCTATCTAGACCTATTACTAATTCCTTAGTTATGCTTGCTAATGGCTCCAAGTCTGTTGTTTCTGGAGTTGGAGACATTGTTTCTGAATTTCTTCTAAAATCTGCTTTATATGTTCTATTTTTATTGCCAACAATCCTGTCTATCATGAGCGCACCAAGCATATTGAGGTCGACTATCATTTCATTTGGGAGTCTATTCTTACTGGCAAGATTTGCACACCTTTTACTCATTCTGAAGACCAAGTTGTGGATATCTTCACCAAGCTACTGGCTAAGAAGCATTTCTGCACTCTTGTGGACAAGTTGGGCATGATTGACATCTATGCTCCAACTTGAGGGGGAATGTTAATATATGTGTTGTTATTTATGTTATGTTATTTTACATTATATCTGGACCTCTCTGTAATTGTTACATTAATATAAATATAAGGGTGCACACATTGTGCAACCCTACTATATCCCTCATCTATACTTTAAAATCTGAACATTCTCTACTATGATTTTATTTATAGGCTATGTATTGCTCTAAATACCTCATTAGTGTGGTAGCAAGTTTTTTTATAGACATGAAAATTGTCTTGAAAGATATATATGATCAACATATAAGAGCTAAAAACTAAAGCATCTAAACATCTAGGCTATCTATGCTATTTTTCTTGGCACATATCACACATGTTAAAAAGGAATCACACGCTTTCCTCATCAATTTATCATCTTCATGAGTGAATACTAAGCATTTAGGCAAGACATTGTATCTCTATTAAAGACATAAGAAAATCTATCTTACTAAAAGATAACCTCTTTCTTTGTACAATACAACTAGAAATGGTAAGCCTTAAGGAAATCCATACCCAAAATAAATTGAAAGGAGTTAATAACAAAGGTATGAAATTAAACACAATAATCTAACCTTAGAATCTTAGGAGAGATATGTAACACATTTTGTGCAAATTGTAAAGTATCCTAATGGCACTCTAATCATGAATTCAGAAGAAAAATCTTGAGTTAGATTTTTAACCCCCTACGTAGAATTTTCTACATAAAAGAATGTTTAGCACTAAGATCTATCAATATTATTACTAAAATGTTGTATAAGAGAAGCATCTAACGTAGAAAATTCTAGTGAGATTATTTTGTTTGATTGAGTAATAGAGAAAAAAACATGATGTATCTATACCTCTTTGATGTTTTTTTGTTTGTCCAATTATGTTACTAGGTGCTCTCCCTCTAGATCTAAAAGCCACCCAATAACTTTCTCCTCAGGAAAGAGCTTGCCTTTACAAAGTATGAAATTGTGACTGTGAACTATATGCCATCATACTCTAAGCTTACGGTAGTCTATCTTGAAATTTGAAATTAGTCCTTGGTGTGTCTCCTATCAAAAGCAACCAAACAAACTGGCAAAAGACAGTGCCAAAGGGGAGAGTCAACACCACAACTACTAGGTAGCTATGGTGCTTTCTATCCCCAGCAACGATGCCAGAAAGGTTGGTGCATTTCCCACCAAGGCTACACACTATCCAACTAAAGGTGGCTAGATGCAACCCTAAGGGAGGAAACACATGAGGAACTTTTAAACTTTGTATTGGCCCTAACCAAGTCGATCACAAAACCAAATAGGTTGCCCGCAAGCACACAAGCACTGTTGTAGTATAGGTGATTGACAAGAATAGGGGTCGGTCCTCAGGGATAGAGGGGGAACTAGAGCTATATTAGTCTTGGCTATGTTCCTAATGCGGAGTCTAGGGTTGAAGGGTTTGAAAGGGTTTGTTTGGTAATTAACCTAAGTGGACAAGCAAGAAAGGCAGAATTAAGCCTAAGTTATCTTAAACAAGAACATTTAGCAATCTAGGTTGGCCAACTAACTAAGCAAGAGCAAGGGTAAGTTACACTACACTAGAGGAGAAAGAAGGAATTTAAAGACTAAATTAGCCACTAAAGAAAGAAAAGATCCAAATTAACCCTAACTATCAAAACTGAGCAAAAGACTATGTTAAGTAAGAACAACTAAGCTATACTAGCATAAGCAAGCAAACAAAGAAAGTTGACTTTTAAACAAGATGATTAAGGTAGGTGGGTCGTTGGGGATGTAACTTTAATATTAGTTGGGGGAGGTAATTGGACAAGTATGGTTCTCATCTTTCATCAAAATTACCAAACCAATCAATAAGGCAAATGCTATTAGAATGTACCCTATACTACTAGTGGAAGACTAGGGTTACGTGTAATTCTACTAGGATTAGCCAAATCTAGGTCTCTAGGATAAGTGGTATTGAGCAATTGAGGGATGAGAGTAGAGATGGGTGTAGAGATGAGGGTATTTGACCTCATGCCACTTGCCATTCTAGCCTTTAGAAAACCCTAGGCAATCACATCAATCCCACTTATACTAGTAACTTAGGTCTCATACCAAGTAGTAGGAGAGGGTTTAGGCATGTAGGAATAAAGGGAACTAGCTAGGGATCCCCTATTGGGACCTAGGAGTCATGCCTAAGATTGCCACATGCATCCCAATTCTCTTAGAAACATGTTATCATCAAGCACTATCAAACAAGAAATTCATAGAAAAAAGCATAAATCACAAGCATGGCAATGTGATAAGAGACAAAAGCATGGAGCAATCATCATAGATAAAAATAAGTTCATTACAAGCCAAAATTCCCCCAAATGGTATCAAAGTCACATTTTATCCCCAAACAACCCACCACTAGGGGCTTAGCTACACATAATCAAAGAAATGGTAAAAGAATGGAGAAGAAGGGGAAGAAACTCCATGGAGCTCGGGGAAGTAGCCTTCTTCTTCACCTCCTTTCTGTTGGGGACGTCCTCTCTCCTCCAAGGGTGTAGATGAGCATGATGATATGGGGATTATGGAGGAAAACCTAGAAAACTAGGATTCCAAGGTGAAATGGAGATGGAAACGGTGGGTGGAGAGCATAACTGCAAGGGAAATGCACTAAATGCTCAAGGAGTAGGTGGAGAGGAGTAATGGAGGCTAGGAGCAGCTAGGGGAAGCTAACCTTCGTGACCCAACTGCCACCTAAGTATATATAGGTGGTGGGGAAGTACTAGGGTAAGTAAAAAATCAGTTAGGGTTGGTCGATCACCACAGCCATGTTGATGGGCCACAGCCGTGGTGAGGGTGGTATGGGACGGTCGTGGAGAGAGAATACATGCATGGTGTGGAAAGGGTGGTGGATATGCAAGTATAGGAGGTGGCCACGGCCATGGCGAAGTGCCACAGTTGTGGTGGGTGAGTAGCACCATAGCCATGTTTGAGTAACGTTGCCATTTTAGAGGAGGAGGACTTGGTCGTGGGGCAGCAACACGGGTGATTGGTCTTCAAAGGCCACGGTCGTGGCAGATGGCCACGGTCGTGGGTTTTCAAGTGCAACTCCCTGTTGATTCTGTTGATTTTTCACAATAAATGACACGACTATGGGGGTATGGCCATGACCATCTTCTGCTCTGTTGGCCACAAGTGTGTTGGTGGCCATGGCCATGGTATCTTCAATGGGCCACGACCATGCTGATGGCCACAACCGTGGCCAGTTGGGTGCAAATTCCTATTGACTCTATTGATTTTTCACAATAAATGGCACGACCATGGGGTATGCCCACGGCCATGTTGGGGTCTGTAGTAGGCAATTTAACTTCAAACTTCATGGATTTCTTTGGTTGATGTCGATCCTTGGCCATTAAAGGTAGTTTGTGGGAGCTTTGGGGCCTTCTTTGGACCCCTCCATGAGTGGAGGAAACCTAAGACTCCTTCCTTCTCTCTCATTCACCCTAATCATGGTACAAGTACCTGAAATTGATGCAAAGACCATCCATAAGTGAATTTGGCAATGATAAACATATTAGGGGCAATTACTTGTAATCTAACATGTTTAGATGTGATTTAAGTACAAAATAGCACAAGAGGGAGCCCTAAAATAGGGCTACATCAGTCCTTAGTAGTGAAATCCTTGGAAATGTTTTCCCTATAACTGGCGAGAGTTTATTCTACCATATGCATAATCTAAAATGTCTCTTGTCTCTAGAAACATGTAACAAATCCTAATGACTTTGAAATTCATGATGAAGGTTCCCATCTTGGTGGTGAATTCGATTTGTAATGGATAAATCTACCACTAACGAAGGAAGATACTCAATCACTTGAGTCGGGTCCTTGTTCTAGAATATGAAAGTCCTCTTCTTATATTTAAAGTAATCCACCACCTCCATTTGATCCACTAATGAGACTCCTCTACCAAACTCTTCAAATATATTTCTACAATCATTGTGTCTAGTAGCATTAATTGACTCTTAAATACATCTTGATGTTGGTATGTATGCCTAGAAAGCCAATCATAAGATGATTGGAATGTGGCATTAAGTACATAATTTGATAATAATAAAAGTAATTCCTTCTATTATGTTTGTCTCAACATGAGATGATGACACAAAATAGTAGATGTCTAAAGAATGATTTTACTCAGTGATGCATGTGTTCAAGTACGTGACGTAAATAATGAGGTCATACTAATGTTAAGAGTATGCACATTCTTGTTATGTCCCTAGTCAGATATTACTGTGGAAGTAAAATAGACAACAATAATACATAAGAGCAGAGTGTGTGTTGATTGATGACAGATTCTCATTAGTCATGATACGTGGTATCAAATCAAGCACACAAGTATATGTTGGAGATTTTAGTATATCAGATAGACCCACCATGAGAGTCATACATGGATACCATGGAATGGTAGTCAGAATCAATTCTCATAGTTATAGTGGTGATTGTGGTTCTTAGATCTGAAATCACTACATTCATCACATGTCGTTCATGTACTTTGACATCATCCACTGTGATCTTGAATAAGGGTTGCCATAAAGGTGATGCTCGAGTGCATTGTCACACATGGGGATTGAGTGTGAGTGATGTAGATGGGATTTATCCCCCTATAGGAGATTGATATCTAGGTAATATTGATAAGCAAGACTGATAAATGTACGGCCATACTCATGTAACTCAATATGTGATATGTGAGTTCATGTGCATCTCATACAATTTGCTCTAGTTCAAGGAACATGGATTGAACGCTGATGCGATGATTTTGAGTCGCATTTATAGACTTGTTTTATATGTGTTTTATGCATTTATTAGTCATTTCTGTGGTTAATGTTGCATAATTCATCTACTTTGGTCTATGCTACTTCTCTATGTCAAATCTCCCTTATTTCAGCAATTTGAGTATAATTTATCAAAAGAATACATTTTGTGTAGACATATGTGGTTTCGTGGGGTAATTTCAGGAAAAAAAGTATATGCTTCTTTCGATACCATCGACAGTGGTCGATACCATCGACCGAATTACAGGTTGCCAGCCGCAAGGACCAGAAGAAAGTCGATACTATCGACAGGGATGTCGATGGTTTCGAGATACCATCAGGTTGCTAGCGACAAGTGAGTCAATACTATCGACACAAAAGTCGATACTATCGACCGGTGGAGCTGCAGTGACACAAAAAGACAAAGCTGTCGCTACAGGTTCGTCGATACCATCGACCTGCATCGATGGTATCGAGATAGTATCAGACGCAAAGACAAAAGAAAAGAAGAACAATCGATATCGCGCAAGGTCGATACCATCGACCCGCGTTGATGGTATCGACACTGTCAGATATGAGTTTGCTTTAGATTGATCTAAATCCGACGGTTGTGATTAATTGGCGACTTAACTTGGGAATTAAACCTAATGACGGCGCCCAAGAGGGAATCATCACGTCATTAGCCACTGCACACGTCCCGAGGAGAGGTAGAGAGAAGAACGGAGCCCAGAAGCACGCCCCAGCCGATCCGGACACCGAAGAAGATGATTTCCACCACCGAAAGGTGGGAGAATGCGTATTCTATGCCAAGGATCGTTGGGATCTTCTCCATTCAGGGGTTTCACCACTCAATCACGTTTTTCTCATGTTTCCCCTTTTCTCTACCATGTTTTGCTTTGAGGTGAACATGCGGGGCTAATCCCCTTTGTCTTTAGGACCGGGAGTAGCCCGGGAATTCATTGTATGACAATTTTATTATAGAAATTCATACTTTATCTCTTAAATCCGTGGTATAATTTCGTTTTCTCAAATATATTGTTATGCTTGATCACCATAATAATAATCTAATACCCTTAATTGCTTTAAAAGAAGAATTAATGGTTGAAAAGAAACAAAATTCACGTTAATTGACAAATCCCTTGAACAAGGTGGTGTAAGGTTAATGGTGGATACCGAGAGATCGTTTCTAATGCACCTAGTTTAGGGTATAGGTTACTACGACGGTGGAACTGACCTAGACGTAGGTAGTGAATTGTACCACGAAAGTGGGCAATTCTGATTTCAGGCCACTACCCGGATAGAGAGATAAATTTGAATGACCAAATGGAATTTAATACAATGAAAACTCGCAAGGAAACTGCAATCCTAAAGATCTCATTTTGAATTGATTAAACCAAACATTTAATCGATTGCCTTGTTTTTATTTTATTTTTATTTTCTTTTAATTTTAACAACAACTCTCAATTATTTAATCGGTCTAGCTAATAGCGAGTAGTTAGTAGGAGTCTCTGACAATTTATGTATCCCTAAGTTCGACTCGGGCCTCACAAAGGCCTATATTACATTGACGTGTACACTTGCGTTTCCACGCACGGTAAATTCGTGTCAAGTTTTTGGCAACGTTGCCGGGGATACGGCAAATTGTCGGCACTACGAGTGCTGCAAGCGGCCACTCTAGGCCACATTTTTATTTTTTTATCATTTTAAAAATTCATTGTTTATTTTCTAAAATTCGTACTCGTGAAGCACTGTACTGAACTTAAAGTTTCATTTTGCAGGTATTGTTCATGGTGCAGACGCGCAACAACGACTACACGTGACACGCACCCGAGGTTCCATTGCCGAGACCGGAAGACGAGGAGGACTATATTCAAGACCATCTGGAAGAAATAAACTCAGAATCTGAACAAGAAGAGATGGAGGAAGAACCACAGACAATATGGGAGAAGATCAAGGCTTCTTCCGCATCCGCTTCCAAGGGGCCGATTAAGAAGCAGGCGGTTAATGTTCCGACATACAAGATTGACCCTGCATTAATCAATTTGGTGAAGTTGAATGCTTTCCATGGGCTCAAGAATGAAGACCCCGTCGCGCATATCAGTCAATTTGTGGAATATTGCGACATGGTAAAAATTGATAGGTTCCCGCAGGATGTACTCTACCTAAAGTTGTTCCCAAGTTCTCTGGCGGGAGCGGCACAGGAGTGGTTACACAACCTGGATGATGAATATGTGGAATCCTGGGACCACATGGTGGAGGTTTTCTTTGAAAGGTTCTTCCCGCCCGAGAAGACCAATGACATGATCAGGAAGATCCACAACTTCACGCAGAAAGAAGGAGAGACCTACTCTGAGACCTAGGAAAGGTTTCAGATCATGCTTAGGTGATGCCCACATCATGGGCTTGACAAGGAGACACAGGTCAAGATCTTCTATTTTTCTCTTTCCGAGCATGATAGAAGCAACCTCGATTCAGCCGGCTCGGGATTCTTCTTGAACAACACAAACACCAGGTGTTGGGAAATCCTAAAGAATATGGCCAAGAAGCAATCGTGGGGTGATAGAGACACTGTTGAGCATGTTCGAGTAGCAGGGGAATCTAAAGCAATCAAGGAGCTAAATGATAAGATGGATCTTCTCGCCAAGAAACTGCTTGCAAAGGAGGATATTGAATCCGAGGACGAGGCACAAGTTAAATTCATGAGGCAGCAGCAAGGCTACAGAAATAATGACTATTCATGGAGGAAAGACAAGAAGTTCTCCTGGAAGGATCCAAACAACTTTCTGCAGGATCCAGATGCAAAACCCCAGCCAGTAGCAGAGGATAAGAGCACGAAGTTGCTCAATCAAGTTATAAAGCAAAATCAAGAATTAATTGCCACTTTTGGCCAACAAATAAAGCAACAAGGGGAGTTCGTGAACCAATTCGGGCAGACACTGCACAACCATGGGGCTCAAATGAGGACAATAGATACGTCCATGGCGCAAATGGCAACGGAGATAGCCAATTTGAAGAAGCTGGCACACCAAGGTTTTCTGGGTAATACTAATGTTCCAGGAGGAAACCAGCAGGCGAAGGACATCTTGTTAAGGAGTGGTAAGAAACTGTTAAACCCCAGAGTCGATGAACCAAGCAAACCCCAAGCAGAAATTGAAGGTAAGGCCACTGAGGAGCTGCCCATACCGGTCACAGATGCAGTTGCGGACATAGAAGTGGATGCTACTGAAGATCCTGTTGCAGAGGAGGAGGAGCCACTGAAAAGGACACCATATGTGCCACCGCATCAAAGGGCACAGGCTATCCCGGTCCCATACCCGAACAGTGCTAAGGCAAGGAAAGTGGATGCCCAATTTAAAAAGTTTCTGGACAATTTTAGAAAGCTTTCAGTCAACATCCCTTTATTGGATGCTATTGAGCAAATCCCTTCTTACGGGAAATTTCTGAAAGACATCATCACCAAGAATAGAAAAATTCCAGACACAGAGGTTGTTGTGCTTAAGGAGCAGGTGAGTGCCTTCATCATGGGCACATTGCCACCAAAGAGGCAAGATCCGGGCTATTTTAACATCTCATGTTACATTGGGAAAGTTAAGTTTGGTGACACACTATGTAACTCAGGGGCGAGCATTAACTTGATGCCTCTCTCTACATTCAAGAAGCTGGGATTAAAAGAGTCACAGCCGAGCAACATGACAATCCAATTGGCGGACAATTCAGTGGTAAAGCCATACGGTATTTGTGAAGATGTGCTAGTGAAAGTGGATCGATTTGTATTTCCAGCAGAATTTGTCGTCATGGAGATGCAAGATGAACAAGGCAATGAGCTACTACTCGGACGACCATTCCAAGCTACAACCGACATGATACTTGAGATGGGGAGAGGTCGTTTGACCTTAGGTATAGCCGATGACCGATTTGAGATGGTCATGCCTTCTAGCACCACGTCACCTAAATCCAAGGAGCAAGGCCACATGGTAAAACATTTTGACAACAGTATCTCACTTTGTCTAGGGAAGCCATTTTTAGATATGGCCCATGTAAGGACCAAGGTGGAAAAAGGGACTTTGGCTTTGGACATCATGGAGCAGACCAAGGTGGTATCCCTTTGCAAGGCTGTAGGTTTTCCGAACGATGAGGATGAGGACATTCCTCCCTCTACTGAAGATGAGGTTATAGAAAATTTAGTTTTTGATGCATATCCGGAATTACCACTTGAGGCCTGTTTAGTCAATATCACTCTTGATTGGATGAGAAGCAATTCACTGAAGGAGTGCGCCAAGATGCTTCAGATTTTGCCGTGCTTCTATGCGAGGTACTATGAAGATTTAGGCGAACTCCCACCGCCGCTTCAATCATCCTTAATCAGCCCACCGGAATTGGAGTTGAAGCCGCTGCCACCGTACCTCAAGTACGCCTTTCTAGCTGAGGAAGAAAAGTTGCCTGTGATTATATCTGCTTATCTGAGTGCTGAGGAGGAGGACCAGTTACTGATAGTGCTGAAGAACCACCGGGGAGCATTTGGGTGGTCTATTGCAAATATCAAGGGGATCTCCCCTAGTTGTGCCAGCACAAGATTCGGTTCGAGGAGGGAGCCAAGCCGGTGATTCAACCGCAACGTCGAATAAATCCGAGCATGATGGAGGTTGTGAAGAAGGAGGTGATTAAACTTCTTTCCGCAGGTATCATCTATGCAATTTCAGACTCGACATGGGTGAGTCCCACGCAGGTAGTCCCTAAAAAGTGGGGAATCACTATAACTCATAATCTCTTAAATGAACCTGTCACCACCCGCTTGGTAACCGGGTGGTGAGTTTGTATAGATTACCTACAACTGCATGCCGCTACGCTAAAGGATCACTTTCCTCTTCCGTTTATTGATCAAATTCTAGAGCGCTTAGCCGGCCGATCACATTTTTGTTTTTTGGATGGGTATTCGGGGTACAATCAGATTTCGATTTATCCTAAGGACCAAGAGAAGTCCACCTTCACTTGTCCCTATGGAACGTTTGTGTACCGCCGCATGCCCTTTGGATTATGTAATGCACCAGCGACCTTTCAACGTTGTATGCTCGCCATTTTTTCTGATATGGTAGAATGCTGTCTAGAGGTCTTTATGGATGATTTCTCGGTTTATGGTGCATCTTTTGATGAATGCCTTTACAATCTGGATAAGGTGCTACAACGTTGCGAGGACACACATTTGGTCCTCAACTGGAAGAAATGTCATATGATGGTGAGTGAAGGGATAGTGCTAGGACTTTAAGTGTCTAGAAAAGGTTTAGAGGTAGATCTGGTAAAAATTGAAGTAATTTCCAAATTGCCCCCACCAAATTCGGTGAACGGGGTAAGAATTTTCTTAGGTCATGTCGGTTTCTATCGTCGTTTCATAAAAGATTTTTCTAAAATCGCAAAACCTTTATCTGAGCTTTTAGAGAAGGATGTTGTTTTTGATTTTAATGAAAAATGTTTACACGCGTTCAACGTGCTTAAGGAAAAATTGATTTATGCACCGATTGTGCAAACACCGGATTGGACCAAGCCGTTTGAACTCATGTGTGATGCATCTGATTTTGCCGTTGGAGATGTGTTGGGACAGCGGGTGGACAATAAACCTGCTGTGATTTTTTATGCCTCTAAGACTTTGAACGATGCCCAACTCAAATACACGACTACCAAGAAAAAATTGCTTGTCGTTGTTTTCTCTTTTGAAAAATTTCGAAAATATATAGCTGGATCAAAAGTCGGAGTTTGGATTGACCACGCCGCTATTAAGTATTTGATGGAGAAAAAAGATGCTAAACCTAGATTGATTAGGTGGATCTTGCTTTTACAAGAATTTGATATCGAAATCAAAGACAAGGCGGGGATTGAAAATGTTGTAGCGGATCATTTGTCTAGGTTGGAGAGGGTAGATGAAAAAGATATACACATACCCATTGCCGAGACATTTCCGAATGAACAACTTTTGAAAGTGACTTCTAAAGATCCGTGATTTTCATATATTGTGAACTATCTTGCTTGCAGGATCATCCCAGATGATTGGACGTATCAAGAGAAGAAGAAATTTTTCCATTCTCTACGATATTATTTTTGGGATGACCCTATTCTTTTGAAGCAATGCAGGGATGGTGTCCTACGCAGGTGTGTACCTGAGGTGGAATACGAGAGTGTTCTTCATCATTGGCACACACTACCGACGGGCGGACACCATGCAAGCTCTCGTACGGCAGCCAAGGTACTGGAAAGTGGCCTATATTGGCCTACCTTGTTTAGGGACGCTTATGAGTTCGTGAGGCAATGTGATTCCTGCCAAAGGGCGGGTAACATTTCGAAGAGACAAGAGATGCCCCTAAATGTTTTCCAGGAGGTTGAGGTATTTGATTTATGGGGTATAGATTTTATGGGACCCTTTGTGTCCTCAAATTCTAATTTATATATCCTTTTGGCTGTTGATTATGTGTCAAAGTGGGTAGAGGCAATACCCACAAGGACTAATGATTCCACTGTAGTGTGTAGGTTTGTTAAGGAAAATATCTTCTGTAGGTTTGGGGTGCCCTGAATGATCATTAGTGAAGGGGGTACGCACTTCCGGAATCAAAAGTTCTCGGCACTTTTGAAAAAATATGGGGTCAAACATAAAATTGGTACCCCGTATCACCCGCAAACTCAAGGACAAGTGGAGGTTTCCAATCGAGAAATTAAGAAGATCTTGGAGCGTACCGTGGCTTCCACGAGAAAGAATTGGAGTGCCTTACTACCAGATGCATTGTGGGCATACAGGACGGCATACAAGACACCTATAGGCACCACGCCTTTTAGGTTGGCGTACGGTCGGGCTTGTCACTTACCAGTGGAATTAGAGCACAAAGCACATTGGGCGCTGAGGAAGCTCAACTTAAGTTATGATGAAGCGGGGAAGAAGAGATTGCTTGAATTACATGAGCTTGATGAGCTGCGAATGAATGCATATGAGAACTCTCAGATATATAAGGAGTGCACGAAGTTGATCCACGATCACCACATTCAGATGCGCACCTTCAAGAAAGGATATCGTGTGCTTTTGTTCAATTCGAGGCTGAAGTTGCATCCCAGGAAGCTGAAATCCCAATGGAGTGGACCATTCACAGTCGAAGAGGTCAAACCACATGGCACAATCATGGTGCGCGATGGAGAGACCACATTTTTGGTGAATGGACAAAGGTTGAAGTTGTATTTTGGTGAAGATTACACGAGGAAGGTGAATGAGGTCAAACTCATTGCACTTTCAGATGCATGACGAGCTTCAAGTCGTCTAGCCTAAGACGTTAAATAAGGGCGCTTGTTGGGAGGCAACCCAACCATCGGTACTTTAGTTTAGTTCCTTTACATTCGTAGTTTGATTTGTTTTAACTTAGTTTTTAGTGTAAAGAAGATACCGTGATCGTTTGCTACATGTGCAGGACTGAGGCAGAGTCGATACCATCGACCCTTGTGTCGATGGTATCGACCGTGGTACAGGTTGGCGACTGCAGAAATCGCACTACATCGATACTATCGACAGCCTCATTGATGGTATCGACATACCAACAGGCAGATCGCAAGCAGAGGTCGATGGTATCGACATGGGTGTTGATACTCGTGAGATCTCTGGAGATTTTCATAAAGAATCGGCTCAGTAAAGTTGATACCATCGACGGGCCTGTCGATGGTATCGACACATTCACACACAGAAGGCGGCGGCTGGGCCTCGTGAGGGTTTGCCCTAATCAGAGAGTCGATACTATCGACCCACGTCGATAGTATCGACGCGCCACGTCAACAATCTACGAGGAAAGATCTACGGCGATTGCAGCAACCATGAAGTCGATCTGGGGGACGGGTCGATACCATCGACTCACGTCGATAGTATCGACACGTCAGCAATCCGGGCCCCACAGATCCAGTCATCGACGACCGTCGATACTAGCGGCAGACGGATTGTGCTACCTGGGTCGATACCATCGACCCGCATCGATGGTATCGACGGGCATACAGCAGCGCCGGCCATGACTATATATGAGGAGGATTGTCTTCAGATGACATCACAACTCCAGAGCAATCCTTCTCCACCTGTGCCGAGCGTATTCTGGAGCGATCCGAGCCCGACGACGAGCAACACCGAGCACGTTCTTCATCGAGCGGAGATTCCTTTCTCCCATCTTCACCGAGCTCTCTCTCTATTCCTCTTTCTATCACGATCATGGTGCATGTGGCTGGTGCTTCTTCATCATGCGCCAACCTGATGGAAATCCCAGAATTCGTGCCACCACCTACCACGTCGATTTCACACCCGCGGCTGATTCATCCATTCGCAGAGGTCAAGAAGATCTACGAGGAGATCTTGAAGAGAAAGATCGAGCCGACCCGTTATGTTGAACGGGAAACAATCCACAACTTGGGGTTCGAAGCCAACCTCGACTACGTTCTGAAGGGGCAGGCCCGACACACGGGAAGAAGGCCTGACGAGATGGAGTACCACGTTGATGGCCAGCCGTTCTTCATTGAGTGACCTACGTACAAGGAGCTGGTGGCTGCGTTTATGGCGTCGTTGGACGTCTGTGTCGTACCCAACAACGTCATAGCCACCGACCGTGAGTGGATCAAGGGCCGGGTGTCTTTCCGGCTGTACAACAACGACTACACCCTTACACTCCGGCAGTTCAATGCGATTTACAACTGGAATCATTCGTGGAGTGACTACCGACAGCCGGACAACCGTACCGACTACAACATGATCTTCGCCGAGCTTGTGACGGTGCCGCCGGGCAAGTCAATGAGCTACCACAATGCCGCGGTAGCCGACTTCGAGCATCCGTTTGTACAGATTCTCCACCGGATGCTGAGTTCTACTTTGTTTGCTAGGAGTGATCTGGCCCTCAGCAAGTTTCAAGAGACAGATCTATTTTTCTTGTATAAACTCCTAAAGCGCCAAGAATGCAACTGGGGAGCTTTCTTTTTGTAGTGGGTTTTGGCAGTGAAGAGGAGTACACGGAAAGCCCCAATTCACTTTGGCGGGCTAATCACCAAGTTGGCACACTATCTCGGGCTGAATTTCTCTACTTTGACCCCGCTCTCCAACAGGAGCAAGGTGAACTTGCAACATCTGCACCGCTCCAACCTCCTCCTCCTTCGATATGGCTTGGCGTATGCGCCCTGCCACGTCAACCATGCTTACCAAGAGTGCTCGCTTCCCGATCCAGTCTTCAATATTGAAGGAACGCAACATTTCCGATGGCCTATCATGGCCATTGCTGACTCCGATGAAGACGGCGGCAACGACGACGACAACAACAATGACGATGAGGCTGCAGAGGAAGAGGAGGCCTGCACTCCTCTTCGGGCATGAGTGGCACCACAGAAGCGTCCTCGCATGCATCCGGGTGCATCTTCATCTTCCCAGCCTCCGCCACCACCACCGCCCTCGCAGCCAAGCGAGGATGTCTATTCTATGCAGGGTATGTATGCTATGCTGCAGGACATACAGCAGACGCAGCAACAGCACATGACGATGTATACCGGTATTCAGGAAACTACGAACCGGTTACTGGACAATCAAAGGGCAATGTTCGAGAATGAGCGTCTTCTCCTCGACAACCAACAACAGATTCATGACCGTTTGCATCAGATGGAGATGCAACAATAGCCCTTTTATGATCACTATTGGAGCCAGAACTTCTTTGGAGGCTATCCACAACCTCCACCTAGGGCCCAGTTTGATCCGAGCTTCCATGGGGAGTACCCATCTTGGGACCCTATGGCTCCACAGTACCCGCCTCCGCCTGAAGAGTAAATCGGTATCTCTGTTCCAACCTTTAAGATTGTTTTTGACTATGAGGCCATAGTCAAATTCAAGCTTGGGGGGGTAGTTGGAACATCTCTATCTTTTGTTTTCACTATTTTTAGTTTTATTGCTTTTGTTATTGTCATTTATTTCTTGCAATCTTAGTTTGTTTGTAGGATCCACATTCTATCTAGTGTAATCATGGATGTCTTAGGTTTTGTGTCATCTCAGTTGCATGTACATGGGAATTAAGGGAAAATTTTAAAAAAAATTTGAGTGTTCACAAGCTTGAGTGTTTTTCAACTTTGATCACCTATCTTAAGAAAATGATTGGTTTTGTCAACTGTAAAACAAAAAATCACAACTGTACATTCCTAATGATTCATGAAAGTAGACGGAATTGGTTGTTTGAGCCTAAACTGACCAAATGATAATGAGACTCTAATTTTAAGTAAGAGAGAGAAACCTCTTAACTACTCCACAGGTCAGTAGGGAGGGACACATAATACTTTTTAAAGGTTCAGTCAATTATTCTTGTGATCTGTCCACCTCATTGCTTTTCACGATCCACCATAAGAATTGGAAGTATTTTACGGTTTTAACCTTTTTGATTGCATGTCATGTAAATAGGACTTGCATTGCAACCACTTTCAATTGTTTTGCATGAAAAATAAAAAAATAGAACAGTTATACATGCACATTACCCGTAGGTGCATGTCATTTAGTTGCATTCATAACTTTTATGCATAGAGTATATCATGTACCTCATTTCTTCTTTAATGGTGAATTAAATTGTTTCATACCTTCTAAATAATTCAAATATTTGAGTTATGCAGAAAAAGTAAGCCTTATAAATTATTCATTGTCAATTATGGATATAAGGGCTTGAAGAAGAAAAAAAAGAAAAAGAAAAAAATCTGAAAATGAAATTGAAAAAAAAAAGAGAAAGTCATTAAGAAGCAAGTGGAATAAGAGAGAGAAAGGAACATAATCTCACCTTCATTATAAGATGAGTGAGTACATGATATAGCTCAGTTAGATATCCATCTCATCTTGAGACGGGATGTTAGTGGATGGATCATTCCACCCAATCGTAGGCATTAGGGCATTTTTCATGTGCATTTGCATCAGTTAGGGCATTTTTGTTTTATGTATGTTGAAATCGTATAATGCTTCCACTTCTTCCATTAGCCACCCATTTCATCCACCTGTTGCTCGAATTGGTAGGTCACCATGATTTTCTCCTCACTTGTGAATATCAGGAGAACTGCTTCCATGTAGATGGTAGTTAGGGCGAGCAACGTAGTATAGGAGATCACAAGATGCACCGAGTCTGGACCAGCGAATTGTATTATGTTAACTGCCATATGTGATAGTGTTCATCAGTTTTGAGGTGGGTATCTTTTATGGATGATTATTGTCGCCTTTAGGGTAATTATCATTCTGTGGTTAGTGAGGGCCGGTATGCGTATGTCCGGTGGGGATCATATGGGATGTTTGTTGTGATGCTTTGTTCTTTAGTTGACTTTGGCAATTCTATTCTAAGGTTTAGTTGCTCGAGGGCGAGCAATGTTCAAGCTTAGGGGAGTTTGATGCGATGATTTTGAGTCGCATTTATAGATTTGTTTTATATGTGTTTTATGCATTTATTTGTCATTTCTGTGGTTAATGTTGCATAATTCATCTACTTTGTTCTATGCTACTTCTCTATGTCAAATCTCCCTTATTTCAGCAATTTGAGTATAATTTATCAAAAGAATATGTTTTGTGTAGACTTATGTGGTTTCGTGTGGTAATTTCAGGAAAAATAAGTATCTGCTTCTGTCGATACCATCCACCGGACCACAGGTTGCCAACCGCAAGGACCAGAAGAAAGTCGATACTATCGACAGGGATGTCGATGGTATCGAGATACCATCAGGTTGTTGGCAAGAAGTGAGTCGATACTATCGACACAAAACTCGATACTATCGACCGATGGAGCTGCAACGACACAAAAAGACAAAGCCGTCGCTACAGGTTCGTCGATACCATTGACCCGCGTCGATAGTATCGAGACAGTATCAGGCGCAAAGACAAAAGAAAAGAAGAACAATCGATATCGCGCAAGGTCGATACCATCGACCCGCGTCGATGGTATCGACACCGTCAGATATGAGTTTGCTTTAGATTGATCTAAATCCGACGGTTGTGATTAATTGGCAACTTAACTCGGGAATTAAACCTAATGACGGCGCCCAAGAGGGAATCATCATGTCATTAGCCGTTGCACACGTCCCGAGGAGAGGTAGAGAGAAGAACGGAGCCCAGAAGCACGCCCCAGTCGATCTGGATGCCGAAGAAGACGATTTCCACCACCGAAAGACGGGCAAACGCGTATTCTACGCCAAGGATCGTTGGGATCTTCTCTGTTCAGGGGTTTCACCACTCAATCACGTTTTTCTCATGTTTCCCCTTTTCTATACCGTGTTTTTCTTTGAGATGAACATGCAGGGCTAATCCCATTTGTCTTTAGGATCGAGAGTAACCCAGGAATTCATTGTATGACAATTTTATTATAGAAATTCATACTTTATTGTTGGTATGTATGCCCATAGATCAAGTCATATGATGATTGTAATGGGATACTTTGTAAATGATTTGAATAAAAATAAAGGCAATTTCCAATCTATATGTTTAAACTGTTTCTGAGATGATGGTGTAACATGATAGATGTCTAAAGAATGGTTTTACTCAATGACGTATGCTTTTAGGTTCATGACCTAAACGATGAGATCATATGGATGTTAAGAGTATACATTCTTGTTTAGTCCCTAGTCGGTTGTTATTGTGGAAATAACCATAGACATCAATAACACTAAAGACTAGATTGTGTGTTGGTTGATGACAGAATCTCATTAGTCATGATATAGTGATATCAAACCAAGCACATAGGTACTTGTTAGAGAACAAGGTATCAGACAGACCCACCGTGAGAGTGACACATAGAACCATGACTTGGTAGTCACAGTTAGCTCTCACAGTGATGGTGGTGAGTGTGATTCTTAGACCTGAAATCACTACACTCAACACATGTCGTTGGGTACACTTTCACATAATCAAACGCAGTCCTAAAACATGGGTTGTTATAAAGGTGATGATTTGGTGGCTTTGACACATGGGGCTTTTGAGGGGTGAGTGATAGATATGGGATTTGTCCCTCCTGAGGGAGTTTGATATCCTTGGCCACTTGATGAGTAGGATTGAGAAAAGGCATGCACATGCACGTGTGAATCAATATGTGATATTGATGTCATACACATCTCACTCGGTCTACTCTGAGATCAAGGAAATGAATGAACATTGACAGGATGACTGTTCCATGCCTCGAGTTCATTCTGGATATGAGTGAGAAAGGAATTATACATTCACTGTAACACCATTCACGGATCGTAGGGATGAAAGTTGTTCTCCAACTTTCTATTTCACTTGGGTAGCAATGATGTGTGACTAGGCACCGCTCTTTACTTATGAAGTCATAAGTGTTATGGAATTTCACTACCAACGTGAAATGGACCTGCAGGGTCACACACATAGGATTTAACCTGGAAGAGGAGTTTTGTCCACAAGCAATGTTTAGATTGATTAGTAAAGGAGTTTAGTAGTTCAATTAAACACTTAGTTAATCGATAGCTCAATATCATGATGTTCAAGGTGTTGGACGCATTGATTGGAGTATCAGATTGATTGAAATTGCATTTGACTGATTCTGCACAACTTGCACTCCCAACCGATCGGTTCATGTGATGAACCGGTCGACTGAGGTTGCTAAACCAGTCGGCTCAATTGTTGAACCGATCGGCTCATGCACAGAGTGACCCGATCGGTTCAACTGGTGCAATCGAGCAACTTGGGAATGTAGGATTGGTGAGAATTTTCCTTTCGTTTCAATTGTCCAATTTGATTGGAAATAGGATTGGTATTCGATACCAATTGGAAACAAAATAAGGAAAGTCAATCAGGAACCGACCTGGAACCCCAACCGACCGGTTCATGAGTGAACCGATCGGTTCAAGGGTCCCAACCGATTGGTTGGTGCTCCAACCGACCGGTTCAGGTCCCCAACCGACCGGTTCACTTGTGAACCGATCGGTTCAGGTTGTGAATTGATTGCTTTTGTGGAAAATCTCGAACCCTTCTACTCCTGCTTTTAGTCCCATATTGCCGGGGACAGAGAACTCTGTCCCATGACCCGTCTTTATATATAGGGGTATTGGGGGCTTCTCAGGGTACAACTCAGTGCAAGTTGATTGCTCTGCAAAGTTGTCGTTCTCTCTGGTTTTGGTAACCGAGAGAGAGCCCGAGCAAGTGCTTCCTGCAAAGGGAGGTGCAGCAAGGGAAGGACAACTGCAGTTGCAATTGGTAGCAGGAGAGTGTGTTGGCGACTAGTACGTCAACAGGAGGGTGTGACTCCTTCGACTTCCTTGTGGGACAAGGAAAGTGGAGTTCTAGGTGGTCCGTGTGGACTACTTCAGAGGCGGGAGGTCACTGTCGCTCAGGAGGACAACTGTCATCCGACAGTCTGGTAGGAGGAGGAGTCGTTAGTCCCGGTGCGACCAGGAGCTGCACAGACACCGTCCAAGACCGGAGGCGAAGACCATGCAAGGCGCGAGGTACTGTCGCCGAGCAAGCCTCGGGACAAGGTATGATTCACAAACCATCTTTCCTATTATATAGACGTTGACGCGATTCCTTTTTATTTTGGGTTTGGGGAGAAATTTGTTTTTTGTTTCCGCTGCTTCTCTGCCTCCTCTCAAACCCAACAGTAGTATCAGAGCCACGTCAACCGCTCTATATTTTAGGATTATCGATATGATCAATTTTGGTTTGTCGCCTTTATTTATTGCATGTGATGCGAATAATATCGGCTTTATACATGTCCAATCAACAAATCCCTAATATACATATATGATATGTAATATTAATGCACTCGATACGCGTCACCCTTAAACGAGTTTTGTGGTGGATGTGTAGCATGATTATGGCCTATAAACCCCTATATATGTGTATGGTTGTTTGTGTGGTTGCTTGCATCTCAGTCTGCGCACCGATTCCCTTTCTCCTATTCCTGATGTAACTCGAAATAATTCGTGAATTCTTTTCCTACCTTTGCTCCCCCCGAATGTAACTCGGGGTTTCACAATTCAATTGTAAATAGGATAGATTTTATTTCCTGTTATGTCAAAGAACGGCAGACTACCTGAAGACGATTGGTTTAAGGCTTGAACCTATCGGTTGGTGATCCAGACGACCGGTTCAAGGAACAAGATGAGCGGGTGGCGACCTGAGGAGATGCACGATGACCGGTGAACTGATCGGCTAGAGGCGCCAATCGATCGGCTGGTGGCACCCGAACAACCAACCTGATGGCGAGCCAATCAGTCATGGAGATGAGCTGATCAAACCCAGAACGGCAGGCATAGATTTCATCTTGTACATGTTGCATGTGATGTAGACCTAGATGACCGTGATTCCTCTTGGCTTGAGGAATCACAAATAGGATGGCCATAATCATTGCTTTTTTATCGTTTTACATGTTTTCTGTGGGATATAGCATGTACATGATACTTACTATATATTTTGGTGATTAGATATGTATATGAATATAAAACCAAATCCCTCATTAAATATTAAGTTTTAGATGCCTTCCAAATGTGACACACGTGAAAAGCTTGATCGACCAAGTGTGGGCACGCCCTAGCGTGGTGCACCGTCTATCTCGTGGAAGCGTGAAGGATGAATGTGTGGGTCTGCCCTAGTAGAGTGCATGCTCATCGTGTTGGCTTTGGGTCGGACTTAACAAGGTGACCTAGATAGGATCTAGCGCCTTGAGGCATGGAGATGATCATTGAAAGGAGTTGCATATGACATCTTTCAAGAGTTGCATATGATGCAATTAGCAAGAGTTGCCTACCTGAGAGATCTGAGTTGTGGGTGATAGCCCTAGCTGGTCCATGGCTCAGAGGATTTCAGGATCTTGACCCACTAGAAGATTGTACGCTGCAATCTTCTGAATTGATGGTGAGGGCTATCAATTTGTGTCAAAATAGTGGGAGCGGTAATTAATTAAAGGCCTAATTAACTATCGTCAAATTTATTCAAATCAAATCAAAAAGGTTTTGACAAATGCAAATTTTCTCTTGTAGAATGGCAAAAGAATCATCTTTTAAAATGGGCAAATTAATTGAGAATAAATTCCATAACTGGTTGAGGACTGTGAGAAGTGTTCTGCACAATCAAGATATACCAGGAGCCTTAGAATCCACTCTATGTACGCTTAATGCGTTGGTGAAGAAGAAAGTAGGTAAGGGAGAGAAGTGTTCTCTCGCCAAACCAATTTCTTCTACATGGAGAGGATGGAAGGAACAATGGAAGAAGAAGTCGGAGATAGAGATCTCCACTTCTGGTGTATACGTCATAGAGATTAACTTTACTACTTCTTCTTCATGGGTACTTGATACCAGATGCGGATCTCACATTTGTTCAAATGTGAAGGATCTTAAGAGAAGTAGGCCTTTAGGGAAAGGCGAGGTTGAACTACGTGTTGCCAATGGGGCAAGAGTTGCCGCCAGTGCCGTAGGAACCTATGAGTGAACTCTACCTAGTGGGCTAATAATAGAGTTGAAGAACTGCTATTATGCACTTGCCATAAATAGGAATATCATTTCCGTCTCTTGTTTGAACAAAGATGGATTTGAATTTCTTATTAAGAATGGAAAGTGTTCCATTTCTAAAGATGGGATCTTTTATGGCAGTGCCCCTATGTCTTATGGTCTATACTTGATAGACTTGGAGACAAGTGTATACAACGTAAACACCAAAAGGCAAAAACTCAACGACTCAAAAAAAACATATCTTTGGCATTGTCGTCTAGGGCACATAAATGAGAAGCGCATTTCTAGACTCCATAAAGATGGTTATCTAGACTCTTTTGATTATGAATCAATAGAGACATGTGAATCTTGTTTGTTGGGCAAGATGACCAAGACTCCCTTTTCAGGTAAAGGTGAGAGAGCTAGTGATCTATTAGGACTCATACATACTGATGTATGTGGGCCTTTTAGATCTAATGCCAGAAATGGGTGTCAGTACTACATTACCTTCACTGATGATTTCAGTAGGTATGGCTATGTGTTCCTGATGAAGCATAAGTCAGAAGCCCTTGAAAAGTTCAAGGATTTCATGAATGAAGTACAGAACCAACTTGGTAAAAGTATTAAGGCACTTCGATCCGATCGAGGTGGAGAATACTTAAGCCAGGAGTTTGAGGACCTTCTGTGAACCTGTGGTATTGTATCACAGTGGACTCCTCCTGGAACACCACAACATAATGATGTGTCTGAAAGAAGGAATTGCACATTATTGGATATGGTGTGATCAATGATGAGTTTTGCTGATCTTCCAATTTCCTTCTGGGGTCATACTCTTGAAACCGCCGCGTTTACACTTAACCGTGTACCATCTAAATTGGTTCAAAAGACACCGTATGAGATATGGTACGGGAAGCGTCCCGATTTGTCTTTTCTGAAGATTTGGGGTTGTGAAGCTTACATCAAGAAAATGTTTCCTGATAAGCTTGGACCCAAATCCGATAAATGTTATTTTGTTGGATACCCCAAGGATACGATGGGATACTATTTATACCACCCTACTGACAACAAAGTGTTTGTTTCCAGGACAGCTGTGTTCCTAGAGAAGGAATTTATTTCCAAAGGAAGCAGTGGGAGGAATATAGAGCTTGAAGAGGTTCAAGCCCAACAAGAAAACATGGAACCGATAGATGCACCCGAGGAAAATATAGATTCACAAGGTGTTGTGGAATCTCAGTCTCCTCAGGTAACACAAGGACCTCGTAGATCTAGTAGGACTCGCCTTGAACCTGAGAGGTTTGGATACCTTGTAACTCAGGAAGGTGCAGAGTTGATCATAGATGATGATCCAACTACCTACGTAGAGGCTATGTAGGGACCAGATTCTGAGAAATGGCTTGAAGCCATGAGATCCGAGATGGAATCCATGTACTCCAACAAAGTATGGACTTTGGTGGAACCACCCGAAGGGGTAAAACCCATAGGGTGCAAGTGGGTCTTCAAGAAAAAGATCGACATGGATGGCAATGTGCAAACTTATAAAGGTAGATTGGTTGCAAAGGGATTTCGACAAGTTCAAGGAGTTGACTATGACAAAACCTTTTCTCCAGTTGCCATGATTAAGTCCATCTGGATCATGCTTGCTATTGCAGCTTATTATGACTATGATATTTGGCAGATGGATGTTAAAATTGCATTCCTTAATGGGAATATACATGAGGATGTGTACATGACACAACCTAAAGGTTTTGTAGATCCAAAGAATGCCAATAAAGTCTGTAAACTGCAAAGGTCAATCTATGGATTGAAGCAAGCATCTCGGAGTTGGAATCTTCGATTTGATGAGGAAGTCAAAGTGTTTGGATTTATTCAAAATGAAGATGAACCTTGTGTGTACAAGAAGGTTAGTGGGAGCTCGACCACATTCCTCATATTGTATGTGGATGACATACTTTTGATGGGGAATGATGTCTTAGCCTTAGAGAAGGTAAAGACTTGGCTTGGGAAAACTTTCTCAATGAAGGACTTAGGATAAGCATCCTATATTCTAGGAATTAAGATCTATAGAGATAGATCTAGAAGGCTTCTCGGACTAAGTCAAAGCACATACATTGACAAGGTGTTGAAGCGGTTCAGCATGGAGAACTCAAAGAGAGGCAACATCCCCATGCTACATGGAGTCACCGTCTCTAGAGCTCAATGTCCCCAATCTTATGAAGAGAGGGAGCGTATGAATGGGATCCCATATGCATCAGCCATCGGGTCCATCATGTACGCTATGTTGTGCACACGCCCAGATGTCTTGTATGCTCTTAGCATGACGACCAGGTACCAGTCAGATCCCGAGGATGCTCACTGGACAGCCGTGAAGAACATCCTCAAGTACTTGCGAAGGACTAAGGATCAGTTTCTTATTTACGGCGGCGAGGAAGAGCTGGTTGTAAAGGGTTACACCGATGCAAGCTTCCAAACCGATAAAGATGATTACAGATCGCAGTCAGGATTTGTGTTTTTCCTTAATAATGGAGCTGTGAGCTGGAAGAGTTCCAAGCAAGAAACAGTTGCCAATTCTACTACAGAGGTCGAGTATATTGCTGCTTCGCATGAAGCAAAGGAGGCTGTGTGGATCAGGAAGTTCATTTCTGAACTTGGTGTAGTTCCCAGTAGCTGTGATGCAATTGAGCTTTATTGTGACAATAATGGAGCTATTGCACAAGCTAAGGAGCCCAGATCACATCAGCGGTCCAAGCACATACTGCGGCGCTTCCATCTCATACGAGAGATCATACAGTGAGGAGATGTAAAGATTTGCAAAGTACCAACTGAAGACAACATAGTTGATCCACCGACTAAGGCCCTCTCTCAGCAGAAGCATGATGGTCATGCTAGGTCATAAGGACTGTGTTTCCTTGGTAACTGGCTCTAAGTGCAAGTGGGAGTTTGTTGGTATGTATGCCCATAGAGCAAGTCATATGATGATTGTAATGGGATACTTTGTAAATGATTTGAATAAAAATAAAGGCAATTTCCAATCTATATGTTTAAATTGTTTCTGAGATGATGGTGTAACATGATAGATGTCTAAAGAATGATTTTACTCATGACGTATGCTTTTAGGTTCATGACCTAAATGATGAGATCATATGGATGTTAAGAGTATACATTCTTGTTTAGTCCCTAGTCAGTTGTAATTGTGGAAATAACCATAGACATCAATAACACTAAAGACTAGATTGTGTGTTGGTTGACGACATAATCTCATTAGTCATGATATAGTGATATCAAACCAAGCACATAGGTACTTGTTAGAGAACAAGGTACCGGACAGACCCACCGTGAGAGTGACACATGGAACCATGACATGGTAGTCACAATCAGCTCTCACAGTGATGGTGGTGAGTGTGATTCTTAGACCTGAAATCACTACACTCAACACATGTCGTTGGGTACACTTTGACATCATCAAACGCAGTCCTGAAACATGGGTTGTTATAAAGGTGATGATTGGGTGGCTTTGACACATGGGGCTTTTGAGGGGTGAGTGATAGATATGGGATTTGTCCCTCCTGAGGGAGTTTGATATCCTTGGCCACTTGATGAGTAGGATTGAGAAAAGGAATGTGCATGCACGTATGAATCAATATGTGATAGTGATGTCATACACATCTCACTTGGTCTACTCTGAGATCAAGGAAATGAATGAACATTGACAGGATGACTGTTCCATGCCTCGAGTTCATTCTAGATATCAGTGATAAAGGAATTATACATTCACTGTAACACCATTCATGGATTGTAGGGATGAAAGTTGTTCTCCAACTTTCTATTTCACTTGGGTAGCAATGATGTGTGACTAGGCACCGCTCTTTGCTTGTGAAGTCATAAGTGTTATGGACTTTCACTGCCAACGTGAAATGGACCTGCAGGGTCACACACATAGGATTTAACCTGGAAGAGGAGTTTTGTCCACAAGCAATGTTTAGATTGATTACTAAAGGAGTTTAGTAGTTCAATTAAACACTCAATTAATTGATAGCTCAATATCATGATGTTGGACGCATTGATTGGAGTATCAGATTGATTGAAATCGCATTTGACTGATTCTGCACAACCTGCACTCCCAATCGATCATTTCATGTGATGAACCGGTCGGCTGAGGTTGCTGAACCGGTCGGCTCAATTGTTGAACCGATCGGCTCATGCACAGAGTGAACCGATCGGTTCAACTGGTGCAATCGAGCAACTTGGGAAAGTAGGATTGGTGAGAATTTTCCTTTCGTTTCAATTGTCCAATTTGATTGGAAATAGGATTGGTATTCGATACCAATTGGAAACAAAAGAAGGAAAGTCAATCGGGAACCGACCTGGAACCCCAACTGACATGTTCATGAGTGAACCGATCGGTTCAAGGGTCCCAACTGATCGGTTGGTGCTCCAACCAACCGGTTCAGGTCCCCAACCGACCGGTTCACTTGTGAACCGATCGGTTCAGGTTGCGAGTTGATTGCTTTTGTGGAAAATCTCAAACCCTTCTATTCCTGCTTTTAGTCCCATATTGCCGGGGACAGAGAACCCTGTCCCATGACCTGCATATATATAGGGGTATTGGGGGCTTCTCAGGGTACAACTCAGTGCAAGTTGATTGCTCTGCAAAGTTGTCATTCTCTCTGGTTTTGGTAACCGAGAGAGTGCCCGAGCAAGTGCTTCCCGCAAAGGGAGGTGCAGCAAGGGAAGGACAACTGCAGTTGCAATTGGCAGCAGGAGAGTGTTTTGGTGACTAGTACGTCAAAAGGAGGGTGAAACTCCTTCCACTTCCTTGTGGGACAAGGAGAGTGGAGTTCTAGGTGGTCCGTGTGGACTACTTCAGAGGCGGGAGGTCACTGCCGCTCAGGAGGACAACTGGCATCCGACAGTCTAGTAGGAGGAGGAGTCGTCAGTCCCGGTGCGACCAGGAGTTGCACAGACACCATCCAAGACCGGAGGAGAAGACCGCACAAGGCGCGAGGTACTGTTGCCAAGCAAGCCTCAGGACAAGGTATGATTCACAAACCATCTTTCCTATTATATAGACGTTGACGCGATTCCTTTTTGTTTTGGGTTTGGGGTTTTATTTCCGCTGCTTCTCTGCCTCCTCTCAAACCCAACATTTATCTCTTAAATCCGTGGTATAATTTTGTTTTCTCAAATATATTGTTATGCTTGATCACCATAATAATAATCTAATACCCTTAATTGCTTTGAAAGAAGAAATTAATGGTTGAAAAGAGACGAAATTCACGTTAATTGACAAATCCCTTGAACAAGGTAGTGTAAGGTTAATGGTGGACACCGAGAGATCGTTTGTAATGCACCTAGTTTAGGGTATAGGTTACTACGGCGGTGGAACCAATCTAGACGTAGGTAGTGAATTGTACCACGACAGTGGGCAATTCTGATTTCAGGCCACTACCTGGATAGAGAGATAAATTTGAATGACCAATACAATGAAAACCTGCGGTGAAACCGCAATCCTAAAGATCTCATTTTGAATTGATTAAACCAAACATCTAATTGATTGCCTAGTTTTATTTTATTTTTATTTTCTTTTAATTTTAACAATAACTCTCAATTATTTAATCGGTCTAGCTGATCGCGAGTAGTTATTAGGAGTCTCCGACAATTTACGTATCCCAGAGTTCGACTCGGGCCTCACAAAGTCCTATATTACATTGACGCGTACACTTGCATTTCCACACACGGTAAATTCGTGTCAAACGCCGAGAGGATGATGATTCCATGTGTAACGTTCAATACAGAAATCAGAGAAAAAGGAACTATATGATCATGGTAACACTAATCACATATTATAGGTTGAATTTGTTCTACAACTTTCTAAATTACTTGGGTAGCAATTATGTGTTGCCAAATACCGCTCATTGCTTGTGATGCCATAAGTTTGTTAAGGACATTAAATACCCAATGTAATTTTGGTCCTATAGGGTCACACACATAAGATACACTTGGAATAGGTGTATATTCATGAATGGTGTTTGCTTGATTATCTAAAAGTGTTTATGTGTTCAACTAAACAAGTGAGGTTCAAAATTTAATGATTGGACTTTGAGCCGACCGATTCAAGTATTGAACTGATCAGTTGGAGTTTTAGGTCAATTGGAATCATCATTGATTGATTAATGGCTAAACTAGGGTGTGAAACAAATAGTTTACTGGTCCCAACCAGCTGGTTAATGGGATGAACCACCCAGTTCAATGGTCAATTCGATTGGATCAAGGATTGATGTTGACGTCATGTTGTGCGTTAATCGTACATTGAATACCAATGTGATTTAGAATAGAAAATTGCACAAACTGACTAATTCATGGAACAAACTGAACAGTTCACGCATGAACTGACCGGTTGGGCATGCAAATTGAATGGTTTTCCGTGTAAAGTTCTAGAAAAATTTTGAATTTGGCCCTTTTGACTCCCACGCAGACTGGGAACCGTGACCCTAGCCCCTCCTATAAATAGACGGGTACTGGGGGCTTCTCAGGACACAACAGTTTCTCTGAAAATTGTTGTTCTCTTTGGTTATAGGAACCAATAGAGAGCCTGAGCAGATCCTATTCGATAAAGGGAGGGATAACAGGGAGACAATTGTGGGTGAGCATAATAAATCTAGCAGGTTGACGTTCGAAATGGAAAACTCCTTCCTATTGTCTATGGTAGCACAACATGGAGTTCATGGTGGTACGCATGTATGTATGTAGAGGGGGGAGGCTTCTACCACAAGGGAAATTGTGTCAACCTCCATTTGTGGTGGCTAGACCAGGAGGTCGTTGCTGACAATTGTTTGAGTGCTGCTAAAGAAGGAGCATGTTGCTTCCTAAAGAAGAAGCTCGTTGGTGCTTGGAGAAGAAGCATGCTACAACATCAAGAGTTGTCACCGGACATGCTTTAGGACTAAGTATAACTCTTGTTACTTTCCTTCTTAAATATATTGTTGTTGATGCAATCTTGTTGTTAAGGCGAATTGGGCTTTAAATTTTTGTTTCTGCTGCCTTATCTATCACCTAGATTTCCCTACACTTGATGCCTCCAAAAACTATGTAAGTTCTCTATGTCCCTTTCCCTAACCACTAACAAACTATTCTAGATCTTTGGCTTCAGTCTTACCTCAAATCATCTAGTTACATATATGTCATCTAGTAAAAGTTATGGATAGAAGTTAATTAAACCATCATGCTCTCTTGTTAGATGCTCTCTATCTATTAGATATTGATTTGGAGGAAGGTAGGAGGGATATACATGAGGTATAACTCATCCATAAAAACATTCCAATTCATAACCTTATACTCCTCTTATTATCCACTAAACATCACCACAACTCATGATCTGCATTAAGGAGATAGATGACATGATTGATCTGTTTGGCCTATGAAAACATCATCAGGATGAAAACATGTTCTATTTGTCAAATGCACTCATTCACCACAATTAGTGTTATTGTCCTAAAAAAATAACTCCCATCAAAGTTCTTCACCTGTTCATAGTATCTCATCAAGTCATTTTTAAAATATGGTGACTTCTGGTCATCTAGTACATCACTTTCATATCCAAAAAGATGTAGTACATACTATCTGATTGTATGTATGCTATCTACCTTGATCTATTGTATGAGAGTTGGGTCCATAATGTCTCTGAGCCTTCTCTTCACCATGAATACATTCTCTTCCTTCCATCTACACATCAATTAGAGAAACATTTATAATAGATTATCATTGTTCAAGAGAAACATCGTAATCCTATTGACCTCTTCCAACCTCTATCCCAGACCTATTCTCTAATACCAAAGTTTATGTGACCCAAACCCACTAAATAGGTTTTAATCCTATTAAATTTGAGCATAGACTAACCATCTACTTTTAAGAACTAAATAGAAATTAACCTTAAATTTCTTTTCTTTAAGTATATAAAGCTAATAAAACATCTTGAGAACTTACTAGGAAACATGAACCATGAGAATACTATGTCTACAACTAAGTTTGACATTTATCTCGTAGACAAACTAAACATAACTAATTCAAGCATCAATATGAATCGAATACAACATATTATAAAACTACTCTTGGTCTACTATTATTGAAAGCTTCTGATGTTTTCAAATTTTGTTGGATAGTTTAGATAAAAATTTAAATATATTTGCATATATGAAAAGACAAACATAATATTTGAAATTTATAAATCATGCAACATGGTATGTGTACTGACAATGTAAGTAGTGAATGTTGTATTTTTTAGTCTCTTATATCTTTTATCACACACCAAACCCACATGAAGAGTACCACAATATGTGTATGTGTCAAAGTCAACAGTGATCTCACCATATGAGACTTATAAGACTTGAGAATCTAGGTATGCTAACTAGCACCACACCCTATAAAAGGACACAACACGTCTGGTCCCAAAGGCTATATCAATTGACCATTGAAAGTGAATTCCTTTAAATAAAGACACTCAAGAGGAGAGTCAAAATATTAATCCCTACTTCTTTCATAACTGGTTCCACAATGATTGTCTCACGATAATTGAAAACTTAGAACTATATTGGTTACCACTAGAATCTTCAATTGATGTTGTTGAACTTACTAATTGGAGAATATTTTCCTTGATATTCTTAATCCCATGTATCCTATAGGTACAATGTGTTACATCATAATGGCTCATCCATTCAATATATGTGCTTGCTCCTTCATAGCACTAACCACCATGATAGATTGTATGGTATTTAGGACATATAGAATGTATTTAACTACTAAATATCACTAACCTTTTGGTTATTGTATGTTTTAATCTTCACTCTATCTTTATGATGTTCATTCTCATTTTCTTGGAAATGATCTATACCCTAGTTGTTGGAAATATGCACTATGTATTGCCTGCACTAACTAAATGAAGCATTCATGGATAATATTGAAATGAATAATGAACTTGAAATTCAATGCCCCTAACTCAAAATAATAAAACTATTTAATCTAATTATCTTAAATTCTTTTTACTATCTATATTTTAGGAAAACCTAAGTATATTTATGACACTAAATTCTATTATCTCATATTATCACTAGACATTGCATATAAGAAGATCTAAGGCTAATTGCAATGATAAATGTTTAGAAATATTCTAAGTTGATCAATTACACATTTGATATCTTGGATTTAGGTCAAACTACTCCAAAAGGAATAAAATATTAAATAGGTTAGTACATTAAAACTATGTTTAGGCTTAGATTGTGTAAAATCAAGGCTAGAGGATGATTGTCCACTCACCTTTGTTTTTGATTCATGATTTTATACTTGAATTTAAGCTATCTTGGCCTAGATTTGGGTGGACACATTCAAATTTAAATCTAATAGACCTCATGTCTATGCTTCACACACAAATATAGCCTAATTTAGAAATTAGAAGAATAATATGAATAGGGAAGTACAAAATCCTTTGTCCCACCTTATTCCCTAAAGGAAAGAGGTAAAGAACAAGGAAAAATTCATCAAGAGTGAGTTACATTGATTAATCTTGTCTAGTTTCCTGTTATTCCTCAATTCATCACAATCTTTTTGAAAATCACCATAGGAATCACCCTTAATATAGTCTTTATTTTGTTTTAGGGCCTTGGTAGGGTATCTTCTTAAATACAAAGCAAGGACATCGATTTCATCTTTATTTCATTGAGTACATGAAGTTATGAGTGTAAGACCCCTGACATGGATTTTTGGTTGATCTTTCTTACTTAGCATAATTGGATGCATAAAACCTTAATCTAATATCTTGATGTGATTTAATAACATGTGACATGCTTATGTTACAAGTTGGGTCCAGTTTGGATGCTGATTGAGTTAGCTTTACATATATGTGCTTGTTTTGGACCTTTGTTGCAATTTACCCATGTTTAGGATTTTTCTTACATTTTGTCACATGCTTGTTGTGCCTCACATGTTTTGACATCATGATGGAGAAATTAGTTCCTTGGGGCATCATGTTGTACCTTGGTTTGATGTGGTGACAGGTTATGTTAAGTTTTAGGGTTTGCTTGGATTCCCTAGTTTGATGGTTGACCTTGAGGTGTGTTGACCATTGAGCCGTAGTTTTTAGCGATCGCCAATTTATTCCTTGGGCCTTGTATTATACTATCGATGATGTTTGATGTGTACCTTGTGGTCTTGGCAGTCGATGAGCCAAGAAACACTTGATTGAGTTCTATGCGACCGGTGGCTTTTCTTTTTCTATGATCATTCAGCTTTTGGATCTTGTGGTCGTAGAGAATTCCACTCGAGAAATGACCAAAATGGTTATGCGCAGCCAATGTAACGATTTACAGAGACTGGGCAATCTCGTAATTGCACTTTGAGTTTTGTTACTCGCTTGCAAGGTTTGTTACATACGAATGACATAACTGCCCTCGGTGTTTCAATCGATTTCATTTTATACGCAAGGGCATTTTGGTCATTTCACCTATTATTTACATAAATTTACATTTTCATTTAAATTGTTGTCACGCTATGGTTTTCTTGCATTCTGATTGGTTGATTTTACTTAATTCACAGTAAATCGATCCATGGTCAGAAAAATGCAAATAAATAGTCGTTAGAAAGGATTTTTCATGTAGAATCTGATTTTATTATTCTTGAGTCCCAATTATGATTCCTTTTTCGAAGTTTTCTTTGGATACCTATTTGATTATATTAAATGATCTAAAATGTGTAATTAATCTATTTTAACTCCAAATTGGGTAATAAAATATGTTTTCTTATTTAGGAGAATATGAATAATCTATTGGACTATGTTTTAAACCTTAAATCGTGGTTTTGAATAAAAGTTCCAAAATTAGGGTTTCCCCATGCTTTAAGCCTTATAAATACTAATACATGATAATGTTTGCAACTAGGGGAAAATGGAATGGTGATACAATCAACTTGGTAAAGTTTGTGTTAATGAATCAAACTTAGGTATGTGGATCCTATTTTGGTATGTGATACTTATTTGTGTATGTGATTCCTATTATATGTGTGGAATGCATGAATGTGAAATCTATGTGGAATGTATATGTGCAAATTACCTATCCTTCAGTTGGGCTCTTATCCAACCCTACCTTAAAGATGTGCTAGCCTTGTTATTCTTCTACATGCCTTTATTTGGCTCTTTACTATGTGATGCTTCTATTGCCATTGTGGCTCATTCATTTGAAACATGTGAATCTTGCTACTACATATGTTATCTCATTTACTTGGAAATTCTTAAATCTTTCTATAGCCTATGTTGGATCCTCTATGTGGTTTATTTCATGGGTTTTATTCCCAAATGCTATGATGCAAATGTTACTTTTATATTTCTCACTACTACCAAGTGAACTATTAAACATGATGTATTTTAGGCCAAATGACAATGTAGTGTACATGAGTACAAACCACCCATAGGGCACTGAGGTTTTAGTCCTCCTTCCGGGCACTGGGGTTTTAGTCCCCCTGCCACTTTATATTAGGCACTGGGGCTTTAGTCCCCCTGCCACTTTATATTAGGCACTGTGTTTTAGTTCCCCAGCCACTTTATAGGCACTGGGGTTTTAGTCCCCCTGCCACTGGTGAGGTCCGGTAGTTGCCTCACTCTACATTAAGATGACTTTGTGTCTTAATATATTCATGCTATGTGATTGTTATTGTTGTGATTGTTTATGGCAATTCTTTATTTCTTATTTGAATATTTGTCTCGTTCTCTTAAAATCTTGTAGCATAGAAAATCTTTTATTATGCAATGTTGTTGACTATTGCTTGTCCTATTCCTTTTTATTGACACATACTTTTATCTTTCTCTTGCTCGATGACCCCGACCATCCAGACTAGGATCAGAGTGTGCATGGAAGCTTGGTCAGCTTGCCTAAGGCTAAGGAGAGAGAACAGCTAGCATGGACTTAACTATACCTTTATGTATGAGTTGTAGTGTGGAGACAATTTGTATTAGTTTAAGTCTTCCTCTACCTAGATCCTATGCTTGTATAAAGTTGTACTCCCATTTGGGAAATGTTTATAATGTACTCTTTATCCATTTTGAATAAAGTCAAGTTTTTATTTCTTCTGCTGCCACACATTTGATGAATTTGTTTATCATGTTCAATAATAGAGACTTGGTCTTTACACTCTTAGACATCAATCTTCACTAGTGGTAGTGAGAGAATGATTATCCTAGTAGGTATAATACATGTGATGTATTTACATACCTATTCGAGCAAATGCTAATACTTCAAGCAGTGTTTAGAGAAATACCAATATGAATATCTTGAAGTGTTCAAAAATATCATAGATGAAGTACGATTTTGGTAAAGTGTTAATTCTTGATGAGATCAATGAATGAAATACTTAGACCAAATGTTTGAGAACCTTGTGAGTGACTATGATAGTGTATCATAGTGAGATCGTGATTAAGGCATGGTGATGTCTAAATAAAAAAGGAGTCATACTCTAAGGAGTTAGAGGATGATTATCAAATAACTAATTTCTTCTTAAATAAAGAATACAACACACTAATAAAGGACACTAAGAATCACATAAGAGTTGTGAGTTCTTATATCCTTGACAGATACACCTCGATTATCTATCTGATGAGTTGATCATGTGATGAATCAACTATCTAGATGAATATGAGAAACGTGATTTTGAGTTATGGTTTATGACCATTACATCCTAAATGATTTCCATGTGAACCATAAGGTATGACCTTGATGGTAGCACCCATTGGGATGAAATCCATAAGTGCAAGTGAGTCTTAAGCGTTAAGACACATGGATAACATTTTGACAAGTATGATGCTTGTTGATTGCAACTTAATGACTAAGAGATTTGGCATACAGATACTAAAACTGCATTCCTTTGAGGAATAAAACAATGATGTGTGCGTGACACAACCTATAAGGTTTATGAATCCATTAATACAAATGAATCTATAAGTTACAATGGACTAATCAATGAGATTGATTAAGTACAAGCAACTCAGAGTTGGATCTTTACTTTGATGATATAGTCAAAGGGTTTAACTGATATGTCAAAGATAAAGAAGGGATCTGTGATTTAGTGGGAGCGTATTCACATTCCACATGTTGATGTGAAATGGAAATGTTCTAGAATGGAAATCCAAATTGGAAATTATCTTCAAGGAAGATAGAGACGTTTCCTATGTAATAGGAATATAGATCTATAGAGATAGTTCTCGAAAACCTCTTGACCTAAAAGGAGATAGCATACATTGGCAATCTGTACTGAATGGTTCAGTATACACAGATCAAGTGGGAGGAAACTTGCCCATGGACATGGAGTTAGTATCCTAAGGCCAAATGTCCAATTCTTACGAAGAATGGGAACACTAAGAATAGATAAGGATCTATCAAGTATGTAATCATCCCATCATCTTGCATGTATGGACATGGCAAGAACGAAATGCATTTATCATCTTGTATGTACGACATGAAATTATGATGTGCTCATCCTGATAACTTGTATGTGGGACATGATGAGTGGATGTCTGTATAGTTCCAGTAAGGGTTACAGGAATACCATAAGAACTTGATGAGTACTTGAGAAGTACTTGTTCTATGGAAATAAGGAAGGATTCACTGTAAAGAGTTACACTGATGCGAACTTCTAGAAAGGACAGAAAATTAATCGCAATATATATGGGATATATAAAAGTGAATGATTGTTGATAATTGGAAACGTTCCAATAAAGCCATTTTAAGAGGAAACGATGAGTATCCATGTGTTAGAGAACAACATTTAATACTATATGGATCTAGAAGTTCATGAGATGAACTTATAGATATTCCGTTCATTGATGACAAGTTAGGAGTGCTTGGTCATCCAATGTGGCTAAAGGTTAGCAAAGGAATACTAGATTGCATATTACGGCAACTCCATCTCATACGTGTGATATACAATGAAGAGATGAGAGACATGCAGTTAATACCAAACTTGGCAAGGTGTTTCCATAACTCACTATATTAGCACCAGAGTACAATAGCATGTGGGACATGTTTGAAGATCACTAAGAATATGATTCAAGGGTGATTGGCTCACAGTGCAAGTGGGAGTCTGTTGGTATGTATGCCCTGAGAGCCAATCATGGGATGATTGGTGGGATACATTAAGATTGATTTGATAAACATCAAAGGCAAGCTTCCAATTCTTTCTGGTTCAGTCATATGAGATAATGATAGAATAGATTGAATGTCTATAGAATGACAATACTCAATGACGTATGATTTCAGGTTCAGGACCTGAACGATGAGATCATACGGATGCTAAGAGTTTGTATATTCTTATTATGTCCGTAGTCGGATGTCATTGCGGAAGGTGGATAGACAACAATGACACACAAGACTAGATTGTGGTGTTAGTTGATGATAGAATCTCGTTAGTCATGATATGGAGATATCAAACCAAACACATAGGTACTTATTAGAGAACAAGTGTACCAGACAGACCCACCATGAGTTTGACACATGGAGCCATGATATGGTAGTCACAGTTAGTTCTCACAATGATGGTGGTGAGTGTGATTCTTTGACCTGAAATCACTACACTCAACACATGCCGTTGGGTACACTTTGACATCATTAAACGTAGTCCTGAAACATGGGTTGTTATAAAGGTGATGATTGGGTGGCTTTGACACATGGGGCTTTTGAGGGGTGAGTGATAGATATGGGATTTGTCTCTCCTGAGGGAGTTTGATATCCATGGCCACTTGATGAGTAGGATTGAGATAGGCGTGCACGCATGTGTGAATCAATATATGATATTGATGTCATACATATCTCCAATCTACTCTGAGATCAAGAAAGTGAATCAACGTTGACAGGATGACTATTCGATGCCTTGAGTTCATTCAGAATATCAGTGACAAAGGAATTATACATTCGATGTAAAACCATTCACGGATTGTAGGATTGAAAGTTGTTCTCTAACTTTCCTTTTCACTTGGGTAGCACTGATGTCCGACTAGGCAACACTCTTTGCTTGTGAAGTCCTAAGTGTTATGGACTTTCACTGCCAATGTGAAATGCACTTGCAGGGTCACACACATAGGAATTAACCTGGAAGATGAGTTTATCCACAAATGATGTTTAAATTTATTACTAAAGGATTTTAGTAGTTCAATTAAACACTCAGTTGATTGATAGCTCAAAATCATAGTGTTCAAGGTGTTGGACCAATTGATTAGAGTATCGGATTGATTGAAACTACAATTGACTGATTTTGCACAGTCTACACTTCCAATCAATCAGCTCATGTGATGAACTGATTGACTCAGGTTGTTGAACCGATCAGCTCAAGTGGTGAGACGATCGACTCATGTGTGATGAAACGATCGACTCAATTGTTAAACCGGTCAATTTGTGTGACCAACCGAGATCATTTAGAAAGTCAGAAAACTATTTTGCAAATACAATTTGTTTCACTTGTACAAATTTGATTTGGAAAAGGATTAATATTTGATTAATCATAAACAAATATGAAAGTCAATTTGAGTTGGATCAGGACCACGAACCGATCGGCTCAGAGCCCCAGACGATCGGCTCAGGTCCCAAATGATCGGCTCAGGGCCCGAAACAATCATTTCAGGGTGTGAAACGATCAGTTTAGGTGGCATAGTTGGTTGTTTTGTGGAAAATCTCGAATCCTTCTACTATTGCTTTAATCCCACATTTCCCGAGGTAGAGAACCCTATCCCATAACCCTCCTATATATATAGGGATATTGGGGGCTTCTCAAGAACAACAACATAGAACACCAGTTGCTCTACAAAGTTGTCGTTCTCTCTAGTTTTGGTAACTGAGAGAGCCCGAGAAAGTGCTACCCGATAAGGGAGGCACATCAAAGGAAAAACAACTGTAGAAAGGCAACTGGTGGCAGGAGAGTGTGTTGGTGACTAATATGCCGACAGGAGGGTGCGACTCCTTCTGATTCCTAGTGGGACAAGGATATCGGAGTTCCAGGTGGTCCGTGTGGACTACTTCAGAGGCGGGAGACTTCTGTCGCTCGGAGGATAGCTGTCAATCCCGACAGTCCCAGTGAGACCAGGAGCTGCATAGACACCATCCAAGACCGGAGGTGAAGACCACACAAGCCACGAGGTATCGTCACCGAGCAAGCCTCAGGACAAGGTATGTCTCTACAAACCATCCTTCCTACTATATAGACGTTGACGCGATTCCTTTATTCTGGGTTTGGGAGAAGAATTTTTTTTGTTTCTGTTGCCATCTTTGTCTCCCCTCAAACCCAACAAGATCTATGTAGCATTCCATGACATTAGAGTCAACGAAAATCCCTTCAAAAAATTCATATACGTGGGAAAAAAAATTATTTCCATGATGTCTCTTCTCAGTGGGGTGAGAATAAGATGAGTCCCTTGCATCTCTCAAGATATTTTTAAGAGAAATGGAGAAATGGGTGATATTCCTTTCCACAACCCTAAGTAGACTACAAGAGTTGGAGCATTATGAGGAAGAAAAGTTTAACTTCCTAGTATTTGAAACCTCTAATAAAATGATCTTAAAAGGAGCAATTGGAGTACCCATATTATCAAGGTGCACCTCCTTTTCAGGTATCCAATCAGTAAGAACTTCATAATTAAGTTTTCTCAAGAGTAGTACTAGGATGGGTGACCAATCTGGAAGTTCAGTCTAGCTTGTGCATGAGTAAGGACAAAGCACACAATAAAGGCTAGTGGTGGTTTATGAGGTCAGTCATCGTTACTAAAACTCTACTAGAGTCTTGGGTAGTGGGACTAGGAAATATAAATGCTATCAGAGTCATAACACCTTGCGTAGGTGGGGCGACATGGGCATGTGGCATGCCAAACTTGAGTTGTGCGGTCCAGACATACTGTAAAGGATTGTCCATAGTGATGTATCCATCCTTACACTGGTAGTGATGATTAGCAGCTCAGTGTTCATCGGTCATTATGGGTCTGCAATGAAATGGGGAAATATTATTTCCCTATATAGTTGAGCCTTGACGAGGATTTTAAGAGTCTAAGTAAGGGAAACTATAAATTCCCATGTTTTGAGGCTAATAATTAAATGATACTATAAGGAATGATTGGACTATCCATATCACCAAGGTACACCTCCTTTTCAGGGAGTCCATCACTAAGAATGTGATGACCTGCTTTTCAAGATTTCTAAAACCAATATAGTATTTAAGGTCCAAGGATATTCCTGGTTGGTTAATTCTAGGGCAGGGTGACTCTTATTCAAAAATGGTTTTGTTTGACCCACAAGTATGACCCGTATTCCATTAGAGGTTCAATAGTAGCTATCGAAGGCCTTTCATGTACACGGAGATGATTAATACTAATTATTAGTCGATTTGAGGACATTTGGAGTTAAGTACCAAATTAAGCATACAAGGATTTAAATGGATGAATAAGGAACCTTGGGATGCATCACGACCATTTTAAGTGGATAGAACTTGTTTGATCAATGTTAAATTATTTGTTTAGTTATATTCAATGTTTACACATTGATTTCAAAATATGTGTGATGAGCTACGTTTAGTGAACAAATGTTAGACCATTTATATGAGACTTAGCCGAGAGAGAACAGTTGGTTGTTAGGGGTTTGTTAAAGTCTCATGGCATTCAAATTATGGTTGTTGGAGATAATGATGGGTGTATCATCGACATGTCACGTGGCCCATGGTAGCAAGCCTGGCCCAATGTACCCTTTCTCTCTCTCTCTATCTCTCTCTCTCTATCTCTCTCTCTCATTTTTCTTGGAGCTCACCCCCTTCCTCTTGGTGGTGAAGGTGAAGCTCTAGTGGTCAATCCATCTTACGTGAGAGTTCAGGTTTTAGATCAACCTTTCCTTGGTGATCATTTAGTGATCCTTTTCTCTTTTTTTCTATTTGGGTAAGTGATCTTTCTCTCAATCTTCATTTTCTTTCCTTTCCCTCTTCTTCATTCCCTTCTTGGTTGAACCCGTGGAGTTTTCATGGTGAATCTCGAGTTGAGCTTGAAGGACTTCTCTCTTTTTGGTCGAATCCGTGGTTCTCCATGGTAGTGATCAAGGTGAGTTGAAGAACTACTTCTCTTTCTTGTCTTTTTGGCCTAGGTTTTGATCTCCATCTTATGCTCCTTGAACCTAGGGTTTGTTCCTCCTTTGGAGGTGGAACTAGCTTGGTCTAAGGTGGTGATCAAGATAGGGTTCTCTCTCTTTTCTTCATAGCATCCTTTCTATTAGAGTTGATCCATCTTGGATAAAGCAAGTTATATAAATTTCTCCTTGATTATTGGTGCTTTTACTTTGCATGCAAATAATCTACTCTTAAAACATGGTTCCAAGTAGAATGGAATAATATCTATGATCTAGGGTTTACGTTCCATGGTGATCTTGAGTAGATAAATTCCCTTTGATAAACCCCAATCTTGTGCACAATTATCTTGTTTAGTGATGGAGGCTTTGATAATTCCATGCATGTGCTAAATGCTGGCTTTCTCTCTCTCTAAGCCATGGTTTAATTCCCTCTCATGTTGATGATAGAAATAAGGGTTTTTAAGGTTGATTTACTTCATGAATTTTACTCCTTAGTGATTTTCAATTGTAGCAGTCTATGCCATGGTACGAGGCTAAGACCTATTATAAGTGTGGATAGATTGGGCATACAAAGTTGTTTTTCCCTATGAAGGATGATGAGGTGACACAACAATCATGTTAGAGTTAGCAGGGTTCTCAACAACACCAGATAAACAGTGGTGGTGGAAGAGGACGCGATTAAGAGTCATAGATAGAATCCTCTGGACATGACAACAAAGGACATGGGAGACAATAGGCAACGAATTAATTTAATGATATGAGTCAGCCATAGGGTGTGGTAAATCCACGGGTTGTGACATTTCAGAAGGAACTTTTTCATTCTGATTTGTCTGCTTCTTTGGTATCTACTTTGGTTGACCTAGGTTTGACACTCTCTTTTATCATCAGAGAGGTGATAGATAGTTGTTATCTTCCTGTTGTTAGTAGATTTGATAGTTTTTAGTTAGAAACCCCTCTTGTTGGTTCCTCCTTGTTAGGGGAGGTGTGTCTAAATTGTGTTCTTTCTTTCTCAGGGCGTAACATTCAAGTGGACCCTATACCACTTGACATGCATGGTTTTGATGTCATCATTGGGATGGTTACCTTGAAGAAGTACCAGGTGGTCTTGGATTGTAGTTCTAAAATGGTGATGTTCCATGAGGGAAATGTTTTATGGGTCTTCAAAGGAGATAGGAAGATTCTTCCAATGTGCTTGGTGTAAGATATGATAGCGGCGAGGCTGATGAGGCTGATTTGTGAGACTTTCTTGGCACACATTATGGATACCAAGAGGAGGAGTCCTGATATCCAAGAGGTTCATGTAGTGTGTGAGTTTGAGGATCTTTTCCCTGAGAGTTTCTCAGTGTTCCCACTCCCAGAGAGATTGATTTTGAGATCAATAATGTTCCTAGAACACAACCTATAACACACTCACTGTATAAGATGGCACCGGATGAGATGCACAACATGATGAAGAAGTTGCAAAGTATGTTTTAGAAAGGCTTTATCAGACCAACCACTTCCCCTTAGGGTGCTCCCATGTTGTTCATGAAGAAGAAGGATAATTCTATGAGGTTGTTCATCGACTTCATGTAGTTGAACAAGGTCACTATAAAAAATAGGTACCCATTGTCGAGGATAGATGATATGTTTGATCAGCTGAGAGTTGTTGTACTGTTTTTGAAGATAGATCTAAGATCAGGTTATCATAAGTTGCGGACCAAGGCAGGTGACATACCCAAGTCTGCTTTTAAGACTAGGTATTGTCACTATGAGTTTGTGGTTATACCGTTTAGGCTAACCAATGGGCCTTCAACTTTCATGGATTGAACAGAGTGTTCAGAAAGTATCTAGATTAGTTTGTGGTAGTGTTCATCAATGACATCTTAATATACTCCATAGGCAATCAACAACATGAATAACATCTTCAGAAAGCATTGACGTTGTTGAAGCAACATAGGTTGATTCCAATTTCAGAAAGAGTGAGTTATGGCTGTAGGAGGTGTTTTTTCTTGGGCACGTGATATCTTCTAAGGGAATTAGTGTGGACCCAAAGAAAGTGGAGTCTATGTTAAAAGGGGAGAAGACTAATAAATTGATGGAGGTTCATAATTTCCTAGTCTTGGCAGGCTACTAGAAAAGGTTTTTGAAGAACTTCAGTGTTGTGGTGTTACCCCTAACCAAGTTGACGAGGAAAGGTGTACCTTTTGTATGGGATGCAAGTGTCAGTGTTCATCTAAATTGCTGAAGGATAAGTTGACCAATGCACTAGTGTCAGTTCTGCCAGAACAAGGGAAGGGTTAAATCATCTTCCATGATGCATTGAAAAATGACTTGGGATCCGTGTTGATGCAGGACAAAAACATGATTTCTTTTGCTTTGCAATAGCTTAAGAAACACGAGGATAACTACACGACGCATGATCTGGATCTTGTAGATGTGGTCCATGATTTGAAATATTTAGAGACACTGCATTTATGGAGAGAAGTGACATATCTTCACCGACTACAAGAACCTTCATTATATTTTCTAAAAGTAGGAGTTAAACATACGATAGAGGAGATGGATGGAGTTGATCAAGGATAATGATCACATGATAGAGTACCATCTAGGGAAGCTGAATGTGGTGTATGATGCACTTATCATGAAGTCTTCTTCATCATCATCTACTGGTAATGCACAATTACATGCTTCAGTGTGGTACAAGTGAGACATGTTGGTTTTGCTTCACCAGATGAATGTATAGTTGGAAGTTTCTCTGTTGGCATGCTTGTTAGCATAGTTACAAGTGAAGCCTATATTGATGCAGTAGATCAGAGATGCGTAACAATATGATGAAGTGATATAGAAGATCCAATCAGAGTATGACAGTGAGAAGTGTGATGATTTCCATGAGATAAATGATGGTATAATTTGCTTCTACAATAGAGTAGTAGTTGCATATGTTAGTGGTCTGAGGAAGTTGGCTCTTGAGGAGGCTCATTCCTCAATATCTGGTATGCATCTAGGAAGTACTATGTTGTATCAAAACTTGAAGGATCTGTATTTGTGGCATGGTTTGAAGCGTGATGTGGAAGAATTCACGGCTAGATGTCTAGTTTGTCAGCAGGTTAAGGCATCAGAAGCATGCACGATCATTGCAACTGTTGCCTATACCGCAGTGGAAATGGATGATATTGCCATGGACTTTGTGGTTGGTCTCCCTATGATATCCAAAGGTCATGATTCCATTTGGCTGATAGTTGACAGGTTGACCAAGTTTCCTTACTTCTTTCTAGTAAATATGACATAGACAATAGAGAAGATCGAATGTATATGTGTATGAGATAGTGCGGTTGCATGGTATTCTAGGTACATAGTGTTTGACAGAGGTCCACAATTTACCAATTACTTTTGGGAACGTCGTCATGCAACAATGGGGATACAGTTGAGGTTCAGTACAATGTTTCATCCTTAGACAGATGGTCAATCAGAGAGGACCATTCAGATCTTAGAGGATCTATTGAGAACTTGTGTTTTGTAGTTTCTTGGAAGTTGGGATGTCCACCTAAGTTTGATAGAGTTTGACTACAAAAAGAGTTACCGGAGGATTACAAACATGGAACCTTATGAATTATTGTATGGCAGGCATTGTCGGTCATCACTTTGTTGGTATGAGACTACTGAGTATCAACTTTTGGGTCACGAGCTAGTGCAGAAGACTACGGAAAAGATTAAGGTGATACATCAGTAGTTGAAGGCAACTCAAGAAACACAAAAGTATTATGTTGATAATCATCACAAGCCTTTGGAGTTTCGATTGGTATATCATTTGTATTGTAAGGTCTCTCCTTGGACAGGTGTGTTGAGGTTTGATAAGAAGGGTAAGTTGGCTCCCAGGTTTTTCGCGACCTTATCTTGTTGTGGCACGTGTTGGGAAGGTGGCTTACATGTTGAAGATACTGCCAGAGTTACACATGTTGCACCCTCTCTTCCATGTTTCCATATTGAGGAAGTGACATACAGATACAGAGCAAGTATTATAGCCAGTGGAGGTTGAGTTAGAGGAGGATGTATCGTATGTTGAGGGTCCTATGTTGATTCTAGATAGGAGGGTGAAGAAGTTGAAGACAAAGGATATAGTTCTCATTAAAGTTTTTTAGCATCACCATAGCATGGAGGAAGCCATGTGGAAGTTATAGGACAAGATTTGCAGGAAATACTCATCTTTTGTTTGCATAGGATTTCAGGGGAAAAATCCCTATTAGGGAATTAGGGTTGTAAGACCCCTGACCTAGCTTTTTGATTGATCTTGCTTTCTTAGCATAATTTGATTCTTAAAACCTTAATGTAATCTCTTGATTTGGTTAATAAATGTGACCGACTTACGTTTCAAGTTTGGTCCACTTTGGATGCCTTTTGAGTTAGCTTTACATATATGTGTTGATTTTGGACCTTGTTACAATTAATTGATGTCCAAAGTTTTTCTTACAGTTTGTCACATGCTTGTTGTGCCTCACATGTTTTGACAACATGTTTGAGAAATTATTGCCTTAAGGCATTGTGTTGTACCTTGTTTTGATGTAGTGACATGTTATGTTTGGCCTTGTTTTTTGTGGGCACTGATATTTGAGGTGACCAACATTTGGTGATCCTTTGTTCTTCGCTTTGGTTTAGGTAAGTGATCTGTCTCTTGATATTCATTTTTCTTTCCTTAATCTCTTCTTCCTTCTCTTCTTGATCGAACCCATGGAGTTTCCATGGTGGAGATTGAGTTGATCTTGAAGGACTTCTCTCCTCTTGGTCGAGTCCATGGTAGCGCTTAAGTTGAGTTGAAGAAATTCTCTTTCTTGTCTTTTCCTCCTAGGGTTTTTCTCTTCATCTTGTGCTCCTTTAACCTAGGGTTTGTTCTTTCCTTAGATGTGGAACTAGCTTGGATGAAGGTGGTGATCAAGCTAGGGTTCTCTCTCTTCTCTTGGAGCATCCTTGTTGTTGGAGTTGATCCATATTGGATAAGGTAAGTTATATAATTTTCTCTGTGATTACTTTGGTTTTACTTTTCATACAAGTAATCTACTCTTAAAACGTGGTTCCAAGTATAATGATGATAATATCTATGATCTAAGTTTTACTTTCCATGGTGACCTTGGGTAGACAACTTCCCTTTGATAAACCCCAATCTTGTACATGATTATCTTGTTCGGCGATGGAGGCTTTGATCCTTGCATGCATGTGCTAATCATTGATTTTCTCTCTCTCTAAGTCATGGTTCAATTTTCTCTCATGTTGATGATTGAAATTAGGGTTTTTGAGGTTGATTTCCTTCATGCATTTTGCTCCTTAGTGGTTTTTGGTTTCATGGTGATGAACAACCTGATTTGATCTTAAGTTTGATGAGTGTTTCTCTCACTGGGTGTTTATCAAGCTATGGTTTATGCAATCAGTGAGTTTCTGATTTCTTTTAGGTCGCTAAGAATGGAGCTTCTTGAGTGGTTGTTGAGGTGAATATCTTCTTCGGTCGATGAAGATGTTGATGTTTCTTCGGTCGCCAAGGTTTTCTCCCTTGTGGTTGATTGAGTGTTAGATTCTCTTCAGTCACCAATGCGATGGTTTCCTTTGGTTTATTAAGTGTTGATGTCCCTCTTTGATCGATTAGAGGTTTGTGTTTTCTTCAATCGCTTTGTGTTGACCAAAGTGGTCATCGAGGGTGCTTAACCTCTTTGGTTGATGATGTTGGTGAGCCTAAATCTCTTTGGTCGATGAAGATTCCTGGACTACATGTTTGTCTATGTGGTTGACCTTATGGTGCTTGACTTACTTATTTCCAAGAATGTGGGATATAGTAATAACTAGGGTTTACACCTATTTCCGATTTAAAACCCTAATTCGGATTATAATGTGGAACCTAACCCTAATTTCAAGAACATGATGATAACGATTAGCTTGTTTGAGTAATTATCATGTTTATGGAGTACTTTCTCTCTCTTAATGTTGTAACCCTACTTTGGTATTAGAAAAACATCATAGCTATACAAAAGGTTGTTAAAACACTAATGTGTCAGGTGTATGATGATGAGACTTGTTGTGGCATGAAGAGATAATGATGATCTTACAAGGAATGATGTGAGAGATCTATGACCTTAAGAATGGTCTTGTGCCCTATTTGAGGTGATATCCTCTATGTGATGTGATAAGGGATCAATATCCCATGGTGATGTGATATGGTGATTGTATGAATGAGTGGAAAAATAGTACCATGTGGTAATATGGCAAGTTTTATTTTTAATACATTTTATATCTTTTGAAGTTTCACTCTACCTATGTTTTGCAAAATTCTTGTAGGGTTTTATGGTAACTTGATTGATGTAGTTAAAAGATACCCAATTGGCTCTAACTAAACAAGTGAAACCCTAATAATGTAGTTTCCCTATGCCATAGATCCATTCTTGCGTTAGTTCTTTTTGGATGGTGAAAGGAGTATTCCTAAGGGAAACTCAGAGTGCATTTTGTTGAGTATGCAAAGTGCATGTGACTTTGTGTCCTTGTCATCTTGACTATAGGTGTTTTGAGGATGTCCACGATCATACCTCAATGTGAGACATGTATCAGTGATTATATATGTGATGTGATTGGAGGACAATTGCGGTTGTACCTCGGTGGTAGGTTCTATACCGTAGTGTCTAGCGTCATGACCTATACCAAGGTGGGCTAGGGTTTTTCAGCTCGACTATATGTCACTGGTTGTAGTTTGACTTATATGTGATTTGGTGTTTACTCGTACTGACCGAGTGGGGAGAAAATCTTGGATTCTAACTCTTCCTAGATATTGTATGGAACTAATTTTGAATTAGTAGTGGTCAGTTGGATTTGGGTTGTACAATTCAAATCCTCAGGGCTTAAAAGATGTAATACAACCATGTAGTATATATGTTTAGGGTTAAGCACAATTCACATTGGATATTTACCCTTGCCTTGTTTCTTATATTGCTCAATTGTTATACAATGTTGATCGGCCTAAATCGCGCGTCCAAAATGAGCAGATTGAAGTAGTCAGACTTTTAAATAACCCGACTCTTAGGCCCCCACAACGATGACGGGGTCCGAAGTAGCGATCAGGGTCGAACCACAGCGACAAGGGTGGTCGTGCTAAAAACACAGAATCAACAATGTATACTCTGATAAAAGAAGGGTAAGAAAATGTTCCCAAAGGAACGGTAGATAAAGATTGATAAAACAAAAGAAAACTATCTCCAACTGGAGTTACAAGGAAGATTAAGGTTTTGGCTTTTATCAATTTTTAGGGGTTTTGTGCTATAGAACCAGAGGAAAAAACACTACTGTCTCGATAAGGAACGAAGGAGGAAAGCTTAGGCATAACAAGCGGCTGCAAAAAACATCCGGTACCCCCTTCTCACGAAGAGAGTACCTCCGACTAAGCACCAACACCCTCTCTCAAGGGTGGTGGACTTGGGTTGGGGTGGATAGATAACTGAAGCAACTCCAACCCTAGGTACTCTCGTACTCCCTAATCAGACCAAACCCTAGAGTTACAACACCTCTCTCGAGGGAGCTGTAACGGGAAACATGATTTGATAGCTAGTCAAAACATGATCCAAGCATACAAGCTAGAGTTCGGATGATAGAAAGCAATCATCCAACAAAAGAAACCAAACATAGAGCAATAGGTATTAAAACTCCTCTAATTCCATTAGCATGAGCATTGTTTAAAAGGTTTAGTTACATTGCGTAAATAAAGAAAGTAAATGACAGAGAAAAAGGGAAGATAGGTATCGCCTCCTTGATTTAGGAGGGCGACATACAGCAGCAGATTCACTAAGGTGCCTCTAGCCCGATATCGGGTGGGAGCTCTGGCTGACATGCTCATGTCGGGTGACCAACCCTGTCGGGCGACCAACCCTGTCGGGCGGTATGTCGTGATGGGCAAGAATATCAGTCAAGGCACCCTCCCCGATACGTTCGTGGTCGGGATACCACCCTCTCGGGAGACACATCGTGACGGGTATTCCGTATCGGGATCGATATCGTGTCGGGCAAGAGATAGCTTATGGTGCGGGTTCCTTGTATCGGGTGTAGAGGCGAGCCGTCTCGGGCAGGGGTCCGTCTAGGAACCCGGCACATCGGGTGGCCTCCTTGGTTGATATCGGGTTGTTGCGACTACCGGGACAGATTCTAAGTGAACCACTCCCGCCCCTCTCGGGTTGGGGAAGTGCTCACCTAGTATCGCTTGACACGCCTCTGGGACACGACACACTAGCTCCAGATGCTTTCCAAAGTTAGCCTTCACGAGATTTCGACCCGTCCCATCGAGGTCTTGTAGCTGCTATTTATAGGCAGCGGTTGGAGGAAGTCGCGAATCTCCGGGCACCACATACCCCTTATCGGCTCCGCATACGTGGCTTCAGAGATGATTGAAACGTGTGTGTCATCCGGTGTAGATTGGATATCACGTGTCGGGTTACAGAGGTATCGGGAACGATGGGCGGCTACTTCTGGTGAGTGGCTCGTATCGCGCGACATGCCGTAACGGGCTAATTTAGTCGTGGCGGGCAGAGCTCTCTATCGGGTAAATGGCGTATCGCCCGTCAGTGACAGCACCGCACGACACACCCATGTCAGGTTGAGCCCTATCGACCAGCATCCATGACGGATAGTGGACGTGTCGTGCGGCTAGAAAAAGGCCGATTCATTGTAAGTGGGCCGGGACGGGCCATTTTGCTGATTTTGAGTGGAAAAGGGAGGAAAACTCTGTAAAAGATGATAGAAACGAGTTAAGAGCGTAGTGTGACTTGTTTATTCAAAAAATGACAAAATGGAGAGGAAAACAATTTAAAAGGGCAGTTTTGACAACGAAATATGGGTCATAAATACCACAAAAATGAGTGTTATCAAATGTGGTAAGATAAATCAACTGTTATACATTTTCTTCATATTTCGTCTTATCATGATGCTATACTTATCTATTACAGTTGTTCAATTTTCTTAACCTATGTAATCGGTTTAAATTATACATTTAGTTGAATCTGCTCATCCTATTTAATAAGTAATATATATGTGGTAACAATCACCGTTGGTTGAGAGTTATATCTCTCGATGGGAGATGGGTCTCACCTCGTGGGTTACCACATATCTTTAGGTGGTCGTCAGTAGCATGGTTAAGATTGTATTGTTGAGGAAGTGCAACTTGGAGATCATTAGACCTAGAAGGTTAGATAGCTACTAGTTATTGTTGTAGTAGATTCCTAGTGTCATATTTGTACTCTCAGGTTCGAGAAGAGATGTGTTTTGTAGATGATGTATATCACCACATGTTTTGGCTATATTTCATGGCTTGTATATTTTTGGCATGTGTATTTGTAGCATGATCTCTTTTGTATACGAGTTGTGGCAGATGGACACTTAATAGATGTATATATCTTTTATAATATGTGATTTTGTATAAGTTCTTAGACCTTGTTGTAATATGTTTCTGCATATGTTGTGTATATGATATCAATTTTAATTTACCTACTTTTGTGACATGTAGTTGATTAATAGTAGATCACACACTTTTCCTTGAGTAATCTCATTCCTGTGGCGTTTGAACATCACAATGAGCATTTTAACTTGCTACCTTAGTGGCAGTTTTGCATGAAGCAGTAGTTGCATCACGCTATGTGTAGGTGCTAAATGATTGAGGTTGACTATGTTGGCGATGTGCCTACATCGGGTTTTTCACATGTTTTACTAAAATAAGTCATTCTTCTAGGTTGAACTTTGATTGCATCCATATTTTTACATTGTATTTATAATTAAACTTTCTACTAATATCACTAGAAGTTAAAAAAACTCTTTAGTAATGCATTTCTAGTATATTTATTACTTAATTCCCAAGAAGTCTAGAAGGTTGTCCTAACATGCATGTGCAAGATTTTACAATATCCTTTTTTCCCCTTCAAGGCTTAAATATCAATGCATGCACAAAACATATTCTTGACCTATCCATGTAAATGTTCAACATAAACTAAAGAACTATTTAAATAGAAAAACATGCATGGAACTAGTGATTGTAAACTAAAAGTAGGGTTATTCTTAACCCTATTACAACCAGATAGTAAAAAACAAGGTGTAAAAATGTTGGTGGATGATAAACCTTATTTTAGCACAAGATAAGCATATAGAAGAATAGTTATGAATGATGAAATGAGATTCATAGAATTTGGGAACCCATAAATGAACCATGACATGAGGTCTTGTAGAGCCTTCTATGTTGGAATTGATCCAGTAGAAAGTGTAATCAACTGTTGGATCCTTTATCCCTTTGTATGTTAGGGTTCATCCACAATGAGATATCAGAGGCATAATCTATATGGAATTTCATATTATAGATATAGTCATGTTGTGTATTCACACCCATTTACAGTAAAAATTCTATGTTGGTCCAGTTGACAAGTCATAGTGATTCATTCGAGCCTATAACAAGTTATATGATTTATAGTACACATACACCAATTGATTTACTAAATATGGAAGCTCTTGTCCTCCATGTTACTTATAATTTAACCCTTCCTAATGGCATTTTAACAAATTGGTTACATTGATGGAAAACTAAAATCATTGTATAATTCCCTAAAATTCTTTTGATATGGATTAGAGTGATGAATTTTTATAGAGAGTTACCCATCATTGGTTTTCGTTTACTAAGTGGTCATTTTAATCAAGCCCATGAATATTTCCTTTATTCCATTAAAACATTAAATTCTCTTTATCAAATTAAGGTTTATACTGAAAGAAATGAATCATATCTAGAATTCTTCTTACAGTTATAATTATAGTTTAGTATAATGAATCATATCTAGAATTCTTCTTACAGTTATAATCACAACGTTGGTGTTGTTTTTCTTTGCTTGTATATGTATAGTCTGTTGAATCTTCAAGTTCTATGAAATGTCTTCCATAGGGGAATGTTTTGGTGGTTAGCCATCCCTATTTCAGAATTTCTTGGACCTGGTATGTGTGCTCCTCCTCATCCTAAGTATTCGTTAATATTTCTTATCTGTGTTTTCCACTAATATGTTCTCTCATTTTCCTTTATGCTATTTCTAATAATTCCTAGTTCTTTTATTTTTTTCTATTGGGTGTTGTAAACTAGAAATCACATGCACTTAATTTAGAGGAATATATTAATCCTTTATGGTAACTTAATATATGTTAAGACTCCTTTTTCTGGGATGCATTTTTTATGGATTCTTCATGATTTTTGAATGGCAGTGGCTTACTTCATTACGGTATTGCATCTTTCTTTCCCTCTAGTTTTGTAGTTCACCATCCAATGATGTAATCTAAGTACCATGTTGTAGTATATATTGTTTATAAATAAAAAAATAAAAAAAAAATTCGCATTTTATTTATCAAATAAAAGGTAGTAGCATAACTAATTTCAATTTTTATAAAGATGGAGTTAGTTTCATGCTATTGAGATGGTATGCCCATGTTATTCTATACAAACAACATATGATATTACTGATTTCTCTTCACAATTAATGAGAAGAAACATGCACCATAAGTTGTTGTTTATGATATCAATGGATTACAACTACATAACAAAATAAATATATGATGAATTGGAAATTTTACTAAAATGGTTAGCTTAATGCTTTATATTGAATAAAGGAAATTATGTGTTCGATATTAATTAGTCTTGCACCTTTAGGTTCTACTTAGTTTTGAAATACATTGTATTGAAGATTGAATGTACATTTTTATGGCTAGAATTTAGTAAAATAGTTGACATGCTCCAGTAGTGCGACATACACTTTTGTTAGTGTAGCATTTGGGAAAGTGGTAGCTCATCACCTATAATCCATTGCTTATGGATCATCACAATAATTTTTCATGATGAGAGATGATCATTTGGTAGAGTTTGCTTATCTCTGTAGAGAAATAAAGTAATGTAAAAATGAGAGTGGTGGAGAATCATGCATTTGGCAACACGATTGATAGTGATTGACCTGTTGTTGGTAATTGTTGATCACTTTCCAACATTTTCCAAATGTTTTGCCAAATAAAATATCAATATACAGCGTTTTGATGAGCCAATGTTCATAATTTTTACTAATGGGAATAACAATAACACGTGTGGCAGTCATGTTAATCTATATGAAGTCATTATAGTCATATGTGATCTCATCTGTGTAATTGATATATTTTCCTACAAGCTATAGTATACTTTCATTTTTTTGAGACACTTTGTGTTTGTTGTTGCCAAAAAAATATAAATAAATACTTTGATATTACCCCTATTTATGAAATAAAATGATGTAGATGGACAAATAAAACAATGGTGGTTTCTTACGAGTGGGTTGAATACCCACCAAAATAATGAACGAAAAGAGCAAAAACAAGAGATGCCCCAAAGAAGGTGGTACGACATACACAAACCGTATCCCAATGTCAATGTCAATAGGTGAGAACACACTATTCACAATGGGATATTCTACCATAAGAATAATGATGGAACACATCCCTCGATATATTTGTGATGGAGCGAGTGGAAGACTCTTGCAATTCATGTTCAAGCCATCGTCATGTATTAGTCTACTAGCTAGGGACTTAAATGCCTACTAATATTGAAACAATAGATCATTACATTATTGCTAACACACATCATTGACAACAAAGGAAAAGTAATGTTCTTGCAATAGCTATTTTTGTTCGATTTTTATAAAACATGAAAAGAATGAAAATTATTTTTCCAACAAAATTGAGCACAAAATATGGACAGACTAATAAGTTCAATAATAGATGAAAGTAGTCTTTGTACAATAAACATCGTTTCTTTGGTCTTTGTCACAGAAAAACCCTTACAATTGTGTTTCTTTGTGGAAATTTGGCTTCACCTTTATCCCCCACTAAACACATAGATTATTATACATGTGTAAAACAACATTTGATCATAGTTCATGTTATTAGATCATGATAAATTACACATTGAGCTTACTCTGTATATTTTTCTTTTATAAGGTTTCAAAATATAATAGTAAATTTGCATAACCTTGCAATAATATCTAGGGCTTTGTACATTATCTAAATAGACACAATTGCATTCCTTCTATGATCAATAGAATAGTAGATTTCTATTATCCTTTCAAACAAATGCCATTTATTACAAAACCCATATCAATATTAACAAACCAACTCTCCAAAAAAGCAAAAACAAAATTTATATGAACTTCAAACATTTAAATTTATTAGAAATTTAGCAAACCCTAATTTTTATGTACAAGTAACGAGGTGCAATTAATAAATCAATATAAATTTGTAATAAGTTATGAGTGAGTACAGTTTTATCATTTTATTCTCTATGTATAGGCGGTAAGGATGTTGGTCTTGTACTAGGCTAAGATGATGCTTAGGTCAAGAATTGTTGTGCACCATTACCACCACATGCGATAAATCATTTTCCAAAACATTAGTTATGGATAAGAATCTGATATAAATTATTAATAATATCAAATGTGTCATACATGAGTTGTTATAGAAATGGATTCATCGCATGCTAAATTCTTACCAAGAATTTTGGTTAATGGATTAAATAGTTAAAGATCATAAATGTGTATGCATGTTTTCATTAATGCATAAGCCCAATTGCATATATATGCAACTAGATAATCATTTCAAAATCATGCATCTACTAAAATATATAAATTAATAACCTAGTCTATGACATGTTTGTTCAAAATCTAAGTACACATACTACTCATCAATAAAAAGATTTTATTGTATAAGTTGATTCATGTTCTAATGGGGACTGAATTTGAATTGATTATCAAGTTTGGTAGTTCTAGGTTATATTGTAAAAACTACAAATTATCACCACTTCCTCATAAGGTTTTGAGTAGTCTCAAGTAAATTCATATGTCATTTGATAATAATATTTTTGAAAGATAAACTCCTGGTGACTTCTATGATATTCAATTAATTCATTCGAATATATATTGCTTATGTTTTTTTTAAATAATAATTTTGCATGGCATATTAATTTGTCTTGATATTTTCCCAACAAATTGTTAGCGGTAATGATTGTGGGGTAATTTCTAATGAGCAGAATTGCTTTTTTTATTACATAAAGGGATGTGCTTACCATATCAATTATAAGAATAATGAAGAGGTAAGCTTTTATTCAATAGAACAAAGTTCACTATATTCGAGCGAGTAAATCCTCTATGTCTGGGATTGTGTCTCGTCCCAATCATGACCATGAATGTTGTCGCGAGCCCCACAACTGAAGGGCTAGGATCGACTGGGCAGAGAGATGGAGACAGAAGTTGGGCACAGGAGATGTGGTTCGTATATTCAAGTACTTACAACATGATTGACGTGGAAGTGGACCTTTCATAGGGTTGTTAACATGGAGGGTAAGGCTCTACCCTTACCCTTACCCTCTAGACAGTAGCAGGTAAAGGTAAGGGTAATTACCCTTCTCAAGAATCCTCTTATCCTCCCCTTACCCTTATCTTCTTACCCACAAGGTACTCAGAGAGGGTAAAGGATAATCGGGTGATTTTGATATAGAAATAATTCTATAACATGCTAACTTATTTTAAGGTTGTGCACATGGTGATAAAAATTAAGCCACATTTTTTTTTTACTTGTATTTTCTCAAATGTGAATATAAACAGTTGAATGTTATACTTTCATAATATATTTAGACATTGGTCCAAGAATGACTATTTTAAGGTGGCGAAGTCATCCTTTTCCCATTATTCCATGGCCCTAACAATTGGTTCAACATTCAATAATAATATACTACAAGTATTTGAGTGTGAGTGGGGGTGAGAAGCAAGCCACAACCCTGCAAGCTTTCCTATTGAAAAAATAGGATAAAAATTGAACTAGAAACTTCTATCTTTGTTAAATAAATATGGGTATAAGGGTAAAAGAGTATGGATAATGTCCATACCTTACCCTTTCATCTTAATGTGGTGAAGAAATGGAGAAAGAATAAATGGGAAACGGATAACATAAACTTTTACCTTTATCCTTACCCTTAGTATGAATAATGAGTAAACGAGTAATAACCTCCCCATTGACGGTCCTAACCTTTCACGAAGCTCAACTCAAACTCGTCACTGTTTTATTTTGTTATGTAAAAATGACGTATTTTCTCCAAGCTACAGACCTATTTCTGATTAAAACCTTGAAAGAAAGGTTAAACATTGCCTTGTTGCAATTATGGATTTATGTTTTTTATTGTTACCCATTGATTTTGTTTACCCATCAGTTTTCAAATATTTGATCAAAGGACCATGACAATGAAGGAAGTCTGACAAAACACTACATCGTCTCATGACCTAGTTTGTTATTAACCATTATAGGTGTCTTACCCCTTTTCCCAAAGTCCACTATAAGAATTTGAAATATGATATTGTAAACAAACAACTATTTGATCATATTTTCTCGATTCCATTTGGAAAAAGAAGTCAAACAAGATATCCCCTAAACGACCATTGATGATGTAAACAAACCAAATTCATAATGTCAACGCCACGCCAACCTCATACAATACTAAAAAAAACCTCCATCCATCTCCATGTATGTTCCTGATGGCACCTATTATCGACGAGCGCACCCCCAAACCCCCGCACACACACGCCGGCAATAGATCCGTTTCCAAATCATTTCGTCATTACAGTTCATTAGTTTATCATTAGAGGCAACTTAGACCAAAAATAATCCGCCTTAACCACAGTACGGTCGATCTGTTGTAATCCTTGCTCTGCAGTATGCCTTTGGCTGGCATGTCGACACCACGGAATGAACGTATACGGCCTTCGATTAAAGAACACCAGAAAGCGAACCAAGAAAGAAAAAGTGGTTTGTGACCTTTGACGTTGGTAAAGGGCGTTCATGTAGTTCTCCCGTTAATCTGATATAGATATTATTTATATCTCGTCTCCCCTAGTTGCACTGCATACCATAATACCATCTTACCATCTTACCAAAATACCTGAAACAGCTGCATTACTGTAGTATAGCATGCTCATCCCGCTGGCTGATATGTAGCATATAAATATTTATTGATTCCAGTAGACCTAGGATATGTTGCTGCCTACGTAAGTAATCGTTTTGCATCCTGCACGATACAGCTTACTCAGCAGCCATTTGCTTTGTTCCATCAACGACCTTTTCTCCTGTCTCAGTCACTCCCATCTGAACCGAAAGCTGAGATATGCCCGCGTGATCCTCTGTACTGAGTGAGCTCAACCGGGTTGATTTTGTTTAAATTACTTATATAGCAAGAAACCATGGTTGACCAGCTAAGTGAAGTGATGCTGGTTGATATTGAATCACTAGGGGGGAAGGGAATCAAGAGAAACGCAGTGGCTGATTGGCCAGTGGTCCGGCCTGAAAACTGGGTAACATAAACCACGGTCTTGTTGCTGTTTTAGTGAACGCTGGTTGTCGATTGTCTGTTGTTGTATGTAAAAGGTTACATGCCAATATATCCGTAGGTGTTAGTGGCCTTCACTTTTCGTCTAAAACACGTCTTACTTTTGAGACCCCACGGAGAACACTCCGGTTATAATTGTTTATGATATTAGTGATACCCACCTTTCTTATGCCTTGGATGATGATGAAACAAAATGAGATTAGGTAGCTTGTATACTTTTTAGAGTAGTTCTTCCTCAAATGACCTTTCTTTTTTATTTGCTCCATTACTGCATTGTTTAGGCAGAACTCCTATGTTATCCCTTTTCTACGCAACGCATTCGCATGTCTCTTTCGATTAAACTCAGTATATGATTATACGATACCTTAGAAAAACATGGGGTCGATGATATTTTGAACTTAAGCCAAAATCAAGATAAAAAGAAAATTCTTGCTTGCATTTTACACAAAAATTAAGGAAAATCTAGGTCACATGACACAAAAATTCCATATGAAAAAATTGCAAACTTAAGTATTTGCATAAGGTGTCACACTATTATTCAAGTATATATTAGACAGCCTTGAGCTTTCATCAAAGGATGGTATTGCTTGAGTAAAAAAAGGAAGTCAGGAATGCAAAAAATGATCAATAAATCATTGATTACAATGTGGAGATAGAATTAGAGAAGGTAGGAGATAGATGACACCAGATAGACAACTGTCAGTCACTCATTCATTACGCCCTTATTCGGATTTAATATAGAATGCAGTGGTTACTAAAATAACAACTAATTTGGAACTTGTATGTCCTATTGAAACAACCTTCTGTGGATACCATGAAACTAAGAGATAAAAGTAATAATCCAATAAATATGGAGACAACACCACCTTGTTCTTTGAAAAAGAAAAAGAAAAATTATAAATCCATAGTAAAAAAGATAAAGACGAATCCAATTGTGATGGTTAACTGTGTAATGTTTGGCCAAAGACTAGATAAGGAGATGCTACTACGACGGGAAGGGTCAGACACCCCCTTTCCGCCCAATATATCAGTTATGCTCCTATATTCCATTTCAGTCTTCTCGAGTTAAGAACTGAAAAAAAACAAATCAAAACTTTTGAGAAGGAAAGCATTCAAATCTTGATGATGATTATGGAAATTTCCATCATCAACCTTCAATATGCTATTTGATTAAGATCCCTATCTCCTCTTGATCACTCACATAGTAAAGAGCCATCTAGATGACTGGGATATTGTGTTGTGGGTTTAGAGAGAGATGATATTGAAAATTGTCAATAATGGGAGCGAATAAATCATGATTGTTGTGAGTTAAGTAGGATCAAGGTGATCAAATTTATTTAGCATCTATTAATAAATATTGTGTAACAAATTCACAAAAAACATTCATTTAATTAATCAAAGATCAATTGGTAAATTAGATATATCATAGGAGAGTCTCTCATGTCAATAATGGTTGGATAGATAATCATCATACGCATAATATCTAGTAGGCAACAATAACAATCAATTACATACAACTAGATCATGATACATAAAGTGATATTCTAGAGAAAAACTAGAATAGTTAGCAATTTCAATATAGAAATCATAACTAATTAGAAAAAACAAACATGCAAATTGACTATATCATGAGCATCCTCTTACCTAAATCTAATTTTATGCTAAACAGTTAATAAGAACCAAATTTAGAGTCCATTTTATCTTCTTACCATGTAAGTATTCTACATGTATAATGAAAATTGTTCAAAATATGAAGCAACCTTCTAGAAAGGACATTATATGAGGAGTCTATAATAGTGAGGTAGTTAATTTTCTATCTTCTAGAGAGTCAAATTTTCAAGGTCTAATGTTGTGTGTACGTGTTTATACATAGATCTTTGGGTTGTCTGGGATTCATAAACAAGGAATGATGTTCAAATGATTTGGGAAACCTTTCCTACAAATTTTGATTTTGATTGGGATTTAGTTCTCCATGTACTATGGGATCAATAAATTTGTGGGTTTGTTGCTCGTGACAGATTCACTAGTTCTTCTACTAACGCACCTAGAGAAATGGATGTTTCCACCATAGGTGTTTAAGAAGGATAATTGAAGTGAAGTAGATTTGAGTTCCCTACTTTGGATGGTGTTAAATCATTTTAATCATTACGGTTCTATATTAAGGGTGAAACTTGGTCATGAGTGATTGAATCTGGAAAGGGAGTTAACTCTTCTTTTTACATTTTGTTTCCAAATTTGGAAGATATACTTTGTCTAATTTAGTGGCATAATTTTCAATTGGACTTGGAATTTAATTTATTCTTAAAGAATTCACTTAGACCTTGTGGAGATCTCAATTAGAATCAAAACTATGCAGAAATCATAATTATTAATACCTTTATCTACAAACAGTGAACTAGGAAAAATGTAAATCATGGATAAAATGAACAAAAACTATGGGAAGAAGTGAGATAATATGACCATATTTTGACATTTTCTAGGTTACATGTCAACAATTAACTCCACCCAAGACAAATTATGAGGTATTAGTGCGAATCGGAGGCTTGAACCAAGTGTTCCATACATTCCTGCTCACTAAGGGAAAAGGAAGAAATGGTCTAAGGGATAATATCATGAGAATAAGAACAAAGACTGATAAAAAGCTTTACAATGATATGCATTATTTTAAGAGATACTATTATCTCTCTAGATTTAGTTATAAGAAATTTTAACATGGAGAGTGTAAGGTCGATCACAAATAACATATTGGTTGCACAAGCAGTGATGAATAAATTTAATATCTTGATAAGCTAGACCATGTGGTAAAAGGTTCATTTGTTTGAACAAGAATGTGCATCAATTGATTTTGTAGTCGATCAACTTGAGATAAGACCAAGACCATTTACTATCAATATGATAGTACGAAGAATAATTCTATCTTCTTGATGATGTTTACATAGTCTTCTTAATATTTTGACAATCTATACTATTGTTCAGTATAATGTCCCATTGAACTGGTGATTGTTTGGATTAATGTGTTTTTGAACTAGATGATGAATTAATTTAAATCCTATAGGAAATGATGAATTACTTCAAAAAAAATCAGGAATTGTTAAATGGGAGTAATATTCAACAAATAGCTTCAAACTAAGCTTGGTTTGGGGATGCCTATCTAAGAAAGAGCTTCAATGTGTATACCCATTGGGACATAGGCTTAAATTGAAAAAATACCTATTCATGATAAATCTTTTCTTAAAAAGGTGTCTATTTGGGATTTTGACATGTCGAATTAGGAATTGTTACGATGTTCCTATTCCTGATAGCACTTTAATGAGAAAGCCTGTCTATGTGTAGGGATCCATTTTTTTCAATTAGAAACTATATATTTAACATTCCACCTTTTCCCTATGTATTAATTGAATATTCATAATTAAAAGATTACCTCAAATCATATATTATGACTAGGTATTTTACTATGGGTAACCCCAACCTTGTATTTATTTAAAAAATCGAAATGGGTAAATGTTTAAAATGTTTCCTTTGTAATTTCTTGAAAACAAAAGTAGAAATAATGAAAGAGTTCATTCTAATAGTAAACATCACAATTTAAATTTCTTTCTCTATTTCACTTCTAATTTTGAAAAAGGTTCAATAAATAATTTTTTTAATTTACAATTATACATTTAGTAGAACAAGACTCCTAACAGTGAGATGGCATAAAAGATATCAACAATTAAGCCTCCAACTCAAACTAACTATACAAGGAAATTAATAAATACTAAAGGTCACTTATAGATAATGTAACATCAAATTAGAATCTCCCGCGGTGGCTGCCGCTGGGGGAGGGAGTGTCACCCTTGACGCCTTCCTCCCCCTGGCCCTAATAGGTCATAGAGTGATTTCGGTTGTGCAAGTTGCAGTGAGTCGATGGAGATAAGGGATCAGTCGTCAACGGGCGTAGCCTCAGACGTGTCGGTTGGTGAGGAGATGTGCAGCGCCGCAAGGAGTAGCTCTGGGCTAGAGGTTTGGCACTTCGACTTAGTCAATTCTACTCTGTTCAAGTGCGGCGGATGGAAAGAGCTATTCCTTACCAGATCTGGGATCTTTGTCGTTGTTCTATCTCACAGATCGGCAGTGCGCCCCCTCCATCAATGATGACAAGGATGGGAAACTCACCATCAGGCTAGCTCTAGTGAATCCTGATGACGACGCCTCCCTCCTCAACCATGATGTCATGCCCTCTTCTTTAGATTTGGGCGGTTCGGTTTGGAGATCAACCCCGACTGTCAACGACATTGGCTCCATCCGCGGGGTCCTCATCAACAACTCTATGGTCGACCAGGTGTGTCTGTCGCCCCTTCGTCAGGTCGTGGTCCTTCATTGGCACTGACCTCTGGCCGCGGAAGATGGTCTCCTCGTAGGGCCAAGGGCTACTAGTCAGCTGATGCTTCTTCGGCCTCATATCTGAGGTTCTACAGATGGTTTCCTTGCAGGGTAGATTGTGGCGACCCTCCCTACCCGATGGGGTGCTGCTTCGACTCCGAGGTTACTCGATGGCACCAGATGTTCCCGTTTGGTGGTTGATGGTCAGTGTCTAGGTTTCATTCCTGACTCCAGGCGGTGACTCCCTATGACTCTCGACACAACAAAGCTTTTGTGTGTGTGGGACACCTTCTACGTGATTTCTGAAATGTCCCAGTGCTAACAGGGGCTTCGTGCCCTTGTGGGGATGTCTTTTGGTCTTGTACATGTTTACCAGGACTCTGTGAGGAGTCTTGCTTCTCGTGCGACATGGAATCGGTCCTTTGAAGGTTTTCAAGGGGAACGACAGCCTGAGACAGAAGAAGAAGAAGAAGAAGAAGAAGAAGAAGAAGAAACCTAAGGCAAAGGGAGGATAGGTGGGAGGCTCTTCCTAGATGGATGATCTGGATGATTCCGTTCTATCGTGCTACATTCCTGAGCTTCCTTTGAAACTTAGACCCAAGAGATATGGGATGAAGGAAGGTGTTCTATTTAGATCTCAGTCACAATTTGTGGGGATTCGTTAATGCAGTGAAGGGGATTTGAATAGATATCCTTCCGAATTCTCTTTGCTATTGTTCAAAGTTGGAGTGGTTTGTTTCAGTTATGATCTTCTGCGGGCTTCTTAGGTGTTTCTTTGTTGGGATTGTTAACAATTTTGGAATCTTCTGCGGGCTTCTTAGGTGTTTCTTTGCTGGGATTGTTAACCATTCTGGAGTGAGTATCTCAACCTTGGACTCTTGTAGGGGGTTCTAGTCTTATGCTCCAAATACTTCTTTAGGCTTGATGCTGGTGGAGTCCGCATCTTCATAATTTGTGGGTGTGCTCAATGTCATTGAGGACATGACTTCTCTAAAGTCATGTCTTATTGGTTAGTGGTGCTTTGGGTGTAGTCTTTTCTGTTCAGTGTCCAGGTGTGACGATTATGTTTTGTAACCTTGATACCCGTCTATTTGGTGTATCAAGGATTAGTTTTTTTTCTTTTAGGGGTGCAAATGTACCTAAAGTTTTTTGTTATAGTAACACACGTTTTAGACCGACCAAAAAACATGTAGCATCAAATTGGTACTTCTTGAAGTAATGGGAAAATTATGATATAATTTAGTCACATTTTGACCCCAAAATCAAAATAAGAAAGAAATATTTAATTTCAACCCTAACATGCCAACTAATGGAATATGAAAAAAGAATGAAAATAAAGTGGTACATTTATTGATAGTTAGAAACATAAATTTTCATTGCTTGTTGTGACAGGAAAAAAATCTAACAATCTAGACTATTGGTATCCTTTTCACACTAGAGTTGCATCAACCTCATGATCCTAGCACATATTTTTCACTCAAAAACTTGCTAAATATTATTCCATAATACTATGATCATGCCCCAATATTGGTCTCCATACTCACTCCACCAAAGACATATCTTTCTTTTCTAAGATCTTTTCCTCATTCCCAAAAATCAATTACACCATTATTTCTAGGAAACTGCATCTGTAACCTCCCTAAAAACATGATTCCATATTTTTATTTTTTCTTTGGACCTAAACTAGACTCAATGAGGCCCTAACCTATGTAACCAAGACATTCTAACTATCCTTAAACTCGTAGGAAGTGATTTCTATCAGCACATCCATCTAAACTACTCTTCTACCCATATCCCCAACCTGACCTTTCTCTTTAAACCTATAAAGGTTCATGAAGGCAACATAGGACATCATAGGACTCATTGAATCTCCAAATCCACTCCACACCATTATTAAGCCTCACCTTTGATAATTCAAATCAATAATGGTTAACCCGAAAAACCTTATTTCCACTATTAATGAAAATTTGAGAACAATACTTGCCACTTTTGACCAAAAAACTACTTTTCACACTATTATATTTGGTTTTCTTCCAAAAACCTAACCACGCTTATGGTCTCAAGTGCAATTTAGTTTCAAGATGATTCCCCAACTCCTTCTACGCCCTAGTAGTGGAGGATCTTGTAGTGAGATTTCCAAGCCACCATAGGTTCCCCACCAATGGTCACCGAGTCAGTAGAGGCACGTGACGATGGTGATGGAATGCATTTTTGGGAGTAAGTGCACGATATCTTTATTGTGATTGAGATTGATCAACTAGTCATGCTCTATCACATCAAGTTTTATTAAACATAAAATGTAATATTTTTTTAATTTTCTCCACTGTTGATTTCATTTTTAGAGAAAATGGATCGATTCATTACTTGTTAACCATAATACATCTACAATTGAATATAATAATACTAGTAAAACATATAAAGATCAAGCTCTGTAACCCAAGACCAGTGCAACTCATATTGAACAGAGATTAGAGTGCTTATACATTGATTCCTCTTTCTGGATTCTATATTAAGCAACTTTTCATGAAGATTTCCTTCAACTTGAGTGTGAACCAGCGGTAGAGAGGTTTGAACAAAATGATGTTCGGGTGTATATCATCTCAAAAGAAACCATAATACCACTTAATAAGATATGAGATAAGAATAATTGAGACATGGATAGGGCTATAAGTCTCATCACTCTCTTGAATATAGGTCATAACAAGGGAACATATATATGAACATCAAAAGCAACAACTAAAATGGTAAACAACTTGCACTACAAACTAAATCTTGATGTTCATTTAATTTAGTAACTTGCTTAACGAGGATTTTTTTTTTGTGTTTTTGGTATCCTATCACCTATGATGATTTTTAATCAATGACTCCTTACTAGTATGCCCTCTAACACTACCTAGACGTTACAAATAAAGAAAGGGAGCCTAGGTCCTAACTCAAATATCTATTTGATGTTAAGAATTTTTCCTTACAATAATTTTCTAATTTCCTATTTCATTAGGTTTTTAATATATCATAGATCATTTTTCCTAAATAAAAAATTATGTAAAGGTGGTTAATAGAAAATAATATTCAAGGAAAATATTATATCCCTATTACAGACTAAGATGTCCACCTGAATCAAACATATAGTGTTTTCATATAGAACTTAGTAACTTATATCTAATACCTTTAATTATGATCCTTAATAATGACTCTATAACACTTCAACTTAGCAAATATTTTTGTATAACCACATTAATATAATGATATGTGACATCATGATCAAAATATACTCCCTAACTTTGTAAACTAAACACAAGATAATTTGAATGAATCAAAATTATATCTTCATGGAGAAATATAAACATAATTATTGATCCCATACATAAAAGACTTAATATTGTTGTGAACATACACCTAAAATATTAATGAGATACAACCACAATTAAGAACCTAACCCTAGAATATATGAATTCATGAGTAGTGTCTCACAATATTTATTAACTAACCTAGATATTGATATATTCATGCTTGAGTAAGCACACATGTTGGACTTCTCTAAGGCTAAACCTGGGAGTGGCTTCTTTATTCTAGAGGATGGGGGTTGCATCACGACCATGTGCCATTAAAGGGAAAAAAATCTTTGTTTTGATGAGAAATAGAGGGGAGTATTACATGAAGAGCTTATGTCATCCATATGAAGAACTACGAACCATTACAACATAATAAGAGTTTGACACATTGAATTAATGACATCTACCTAGAATTATTAGTATGAGTGTTTCATTTTGATGCTAATATCTCAAAACCATATTAGAACATGTTTACCAACACTAGAAATCTAATAGCTCAACGTGGCCCAAAAACTTAATAGTTCTAGCTGTATGTAGTGTGGTGGCCTAACGAGACCATGATCTTCATAGGATATCCTTGTGAACCTAAGCCATATTGGTTTAAAGATGAATCTTTATCCACCCTTGATAAGTGAGCTCTTGCACGAGCTTATTTACATAGTTATTATGATTCTTATATTATGCAATTGATAATGATATATATTGTTTCTTAAATGAAATGAAGTCACATAAGAGAAAGTGTGTATTATATTTCCATGTTAATTAATCATTATACTAGTAATAAGAATGTCTAGATGATCAAAAATGGAAATGTTATATACTAAGGTAAAGAGTGTATTGTTAAAAGTAATAATTCTCTTGTTAATGAAATGTAATAAACACAAAAATGATAAACATAAAATATAAATGAGATGCAATTTGGTAAGTATAGTAAAAAAACATCATAACAAATGAGGTGGTATACTATTAAAAGACATAAGGACACATAAAGTAATTATGAGCCATTGAGGCAAGGCAGTGCATAGTGAGGTACTTCAGATTCATAGACGTCAATTAGTCCATGTAGGGTACATATATATATCATAAGGGAGGGATTTTTTTAGCAAAAAGTTTTGTAGGTACCCTAAAACTATAACAATAAGCATATTTGTGATTAAGCATTTCCCAGTTAGGTTTAATGATCCAAAATTTTCATAGTAGTACTTCATTTTCTCAATAATAATATTTGAAGTAATATCCTATCACTTACACAAATATTCTTTTACATATATGGTGCATCGTTGGGGATGTGACATCCACAAGTGACTAATCCTATCTGTATGAACCACATTAGGAAGAACCTTACTAGTAGGACCAAAATCTAGAAGACCAATATGAGGAGTAGAGTTAAGTTGAGGACTATATAGTAAGTATTTTTATTGATGAAGTAAGTACATAGGCTTAAAATTAATCTAGATATAGCCATGTTATACTTTCTTGAATAACATGATTTATTTATTTAATATGGATTGTTTTTTAATTACTTAAAATTTATAACATGATGATATAATTGTGAGAAATATATATGCTCAAAATTTTGTTTTCATGAGACTTTGATGTTTCCTATACTTTCAAAATATGTACCTTAGTGTGCTTGGATATTAGATGAATCAACCAATGTAACAAATTAAGCTTGGGGTTGCATTGGTAATAGGGAGCTCACTGGTTTTGTGGGAGCACCAGCCCCTTGGCTGCATCAGTCATTGCAAATCTCCGGGGGCTGGTTCATTGTGTGATTTGGGCTTGTCTGATGTATGTACAAGTGATGATCGATGTCTCAGATCAAGGGACATTTTAGTCAATGTGAAATCCATGTGATACTTATTTATGATACTTTTTATTAATTCCACTTTATATATCCTTTAAATGTGTTCCCAATGTCCCTAGAGTTCATTTGTCACATATTGATCTATTGTAGCCTATGGAGGAGGTCCCCAAGGATAAAACTCATACATGCACTTTTTTGGAGGTGGCTTATCCTTTCTTTAAAAAGCATACAAGTCTTGGGAAAATCCTTCAGGGCAGTTTTGGCCCTAAAAATGTTGGATTTCATCTCTTCTCATCTTCTTTTTATAATTCTCATCTCTTCTACCTTCTTTGGCTTGGTCATTGGATAACCCTTCTGGAAATAGCTTCTTTTACCTACATATCTCTCCTTTCGTCCTTCTTTGACCTAATTGGTGATAGACCTTTCTAGGAGGGAAGTTAGTGACACTTTGGGTTTGGCTATTATTCTATCTTTCTAGATCTTGTATTCTTTCCAAAAGTGGAGTTATATCACACATGTTTTGTCTTATTTGATTAAAACCATACATGAACTTGTGATGATGCTAAATACATGCTTAAAAGGATGAATAATGTAATTTTTATTGATTGTTTGAGAGATATTGTTGCAACCTTTGGAATTCGTTAATATCCTTACACATACATGGATATCTAACGTTGGAATACAAAAATAATTTATTTAATAATGAGGAAAATTTTGTTAGGGGAATCTCATATTTGCAAATGCATTGTTGTTGCATGTGGATATAAGGTTGAGTTTACTATGCTTTCCATATTACTATGATGTGGATATTTTGTAATATATATAATTCTTGTTTAAAGTGGTACTTTAATGCATTCTCCTACTTATTCGATATCTCCTTCATGCTAAGGAAACTATTGAAGAAAATTTTCATAGTAGTGTAATGAACCAATTTATCTTGGTGAATGATGAATGCCTATTCATCATGTTTTTAGGTGAATTCAGAATTACTTTAACTTATTTTACTTGTATTTTACTCAATATTTTACTTGTGTTTGTTTGGTATTCAATGTTTTTTTTGTTTTTTTGTAGGTTGATGCAAGAAGAAGACATAAGAAAATATTCCTCCATAAAAATCCCAAGAAAATGTTCAAAGATTGAGTATCTTCATTTCCCAACTTTGATAATCCATGTGAGGACCATTAAAGTGTAGTTGGACACTCATATATACATCACTTATACATATAAACTTGGAACTCGATGATCAATCTCAATTGTATGCTTAATATAATTAGCTCAAAATAAGTATATGTGTGATACAATCTAGTCGGACGACCCACCCTTAATAACTTTATAAGCAGGGTGACTGGGCTACAAGATGAAGAATGTGTAGAAGGTAGGTAGGCTTATTGGTGCTACTAGGTCCCTGCTCACAATTCATCTTCAATTAGAAATTAACCAACATGAATTTTTATGCAATTCCAATTAGCCAATCGAATTTGCAGATCGACCAACTTGCTTATTGTAGTCATCCTTATCACTTAACAAGTTTTCTGAGTAGAAAGTATATTGTAACACTAAAATATCTCTATGTTCCACATACAATGTTGGACATGTTCGATTGGAAGTGTAATGTGATTATATACACAATGAATATATTTACTAAGTATTTCCAATAAGATGGATGACCCACTAATCATCAAAAAATCTTGTGACAAAGATTTGTAGAAAATGAATGATGACCATTGGATTAATTTCATTGGATTTGATAGTTTGTTCGATGGAAAAAATACTCAAGGGACATATAGGGAAAGAGTTATCCACAACCCTATCTTCCACCAAGAACACCCAGAGATGAAAGTTGACAACATGACGCAGAGACATGCCCCACTGGAGACGTACTTAGATTGCAGTCATCGTCTTGGGAGTTGTAACGAGACCATTGAGCTTATCCTCCACAAAGATGTCTTCTCCATGAGATTCTTCTTATTCTCTCTCATTTATATTAGGAACATGATACAAACTAGATATTTTAGTGGGATACAAGGATTGTCTTCATTGCCTATAATCTATTTGTGCATTGTTAATTGCTATTGTATGAACATAATGATTTATGATCATTTATTTAATGCTTGATTTATAACTTGGTCATATATCTTGTATGATTTTTATATTTTTATATGTAGAGACCTTAAAATCTAGGATTAAGAGAACAAAATATATCATTGAATCTATGAGGAGACCATAGAAGGGCGTTCTCTTGGGCGATAGGCTAAGGATTCATAGGTAGTGAAACCTCGGGCCTAATAGGAGATCAGTCCATATGGATTTCATACTCTAAAAGGATATGAGATCTCATGGACCCAATCCAATATCCATATGAATAAATGATACAACATTTAAAATAGTTATGTAGGTAGTGACCGTGTATGATATCATCCTACTAGTTTTTCCATAGTAAAAAAATCATTTCTTACTTAGTTTAATTTAGTTTTGTTTCTTAGTTAATTTAGTTAATAAAACAAGATTCAAACAATCATCCTTTTTAGTTACGTCTTCTTAATTAGGATAAAGATCAAATAGTTCTTAAAAGGTTGTCCTTTAGGTTTAATCCATAACAATACTATGATATGATCCATCTACTGGCAGGTGGTGTTTTTTGAGCTACTATTTTATTAAAAACTAGAATTGTATCCTACTGAATTGGTACCAAAATACCACATCAAATTTTGGCATCACTGTTGGGGAAAATGACAAATTTTAGATTTTTTGTCTACTATTATAAAATAAGAATTTCTTCTTTCTAATTTGTTTTGTAATTTTGGTTTTGTATTAAAATTTCTTTTTGTATTTAAATTTTGTTAGCACCTTGTTTGTTTTTAAATTTTAGTTTCTTTTTATCATTTTTTGTTTGGTTACATAATTTCTTTTGTCTTGGACTTTTTTTAAGATTTTTAGATTTTTGTAATTTATTTCTTCTATTCTGTTGTAAATAAAAAATTTACATCGCATCAATCAGACGATCTTTTTCCTCTCTTGAGATTGATAGTTGAATTTCGTAACTTCCAAGAATTCAAATAATACGGAGTGGTCAGAACTGTAGCTCAAGCAATGTCAAGTGTGTGGTTTTCATAAATATACATCATTAAACTACCCTAAAATTCCTACACAATTGAAACTAGTATTATAAAAAATCATCAGTAAAAGGAAATTTATCTATTGTCATTGTGAATAAATTGCCAATTCTAGTCAGTAATGTTTTGGGTTTACGGTAAAAATCCTTACTATGTAGATACATATTCACCTAACAAAATATGAGCACATGGATGGCTTCCAAAAAATGCTAGCTGACCAATAATCAATGCTAGATGACCAACAAGCAATGTTAGATAATGCAAAAGTACGAAAAAAATTAGAGGCACAGATGGCCCATCTAATAGAAGAACTCTTATAGCGAGTCACCTCACTTGAAGTTCAACTAGAGAGCTCCCAAGGAAAGATGGATAATCACTCATGCATGAACGATGACGAGGTGGATGTTTGTGTCATGGTTGAGATTACAACACATGATACAATGATAGTGGCACAAAATGAGGAGTTGGATCCCCAAGGTGATATAGTGATGAACCCACTATTTTGGTTGATTTTGATGTTGATTGGGTGGTATACTAGGAGGAGAAGTTGTACAGAAATATTTTATTAATTTATTTACAAACAAGATAGTTCCTCCTATTCCAACATCATATCTTCTACACAAGAATCTAGGGAATGAGTCAATTTTAGAGATCGATCCTCCACCTGATTTAGTATAGTTTATAACAAAAGTTACAAACTTGTTACTTACTACCTTATCCATAGAAGATTGCAAGGTGTTAATAAGCTAAACACTGCTACTGCACTTCCTTTATTGATGGAACAAACTTGGTGGATCTTGCTACATGGATTGCAAGGTGAAAGATTAAATTACTTCAACCTTCCAGATAATACCTTTGAGATACGATGGCCACCTGATCACATATTACGGCATAGAACTTATATGTTCAATGGTCTAACCCTTATCCATATTCCCTTTTGTTAGACCTTAGAGTGAGCATTCAAGATTTCTTACTCTCCATCTTGAGTTTAGTGTTTTCTCAAAGATGATCAGATTTCTAAGCTTAGGGTGGATATAGGGTGGTACATATTTATTTCCCCCCATATGTATTTTACTTTCTTGTTTTGTTTCAGCAAATTTTATCTTTGCATGCACTCATTGCAATGAGCTTACTTGTACTGCATGTAGCTTAAACTATTTTCATTTGAGTTTATAGTTTTTGCAATATATGTTGATCCATTATCTAGTCATATTAGTTTACATTCATGTTGCCATATCATATAGAGTTTGTCATACAACTCCTTTGTTTGTAGTAAGTCCTTGATGTTAACTACATTTTAAAAACATGCAAATAGTAAGAAACCACCCTATGTAGCCTATGAATATTAGCATCATGGTCACCAAAAAAGAATGATTGATGTGAGAGTATCTAATAGGGATCAAATATGGCATTCATCCTATTGATTATTGAATCATATCTATGTAATAGAAATGTATACTCATATCATGTCTTTATTTGGGCATAGTGAATTATAGGATTACCTGATGTACTAAATCACACAAGTTTTGCACATGATGTAAATCCTCTTATACACTTCTTCTTTCATCCTCTCACCTTTGGATCCACTAAAAAGAAGAAGAAAAACAAAATTGTACATGAGGTGTGTCAAACTCTAAGCTCAGATGGCACACCACCCAATCCTATCATAATATCTTCTTCCATGCCCCTTGTATATAATAGTGGTATATCAGAAGATGCCAATGTGCACAAACAAATATGTGTAATATATGTATTCAAACCAATAAAAAATGCAATATCGAGTCAGACAGAGGAGAGAGATGCATTCTTCCTTCCATTTCCCCTTCTACTCCACTTTTCACTTAGATTCTCATTACATGATACATTGATATCAATTTGAGAAACCATGTTGTTAGATTATGTGCATACTTGTGGTTTTTCAAGATGTGTTCATGAAATCCTTAGACATTTTTGGTATTGAGGATGGTGGGGAGAAAGTGGTGTTGTGAAGTGAAGTCGGGAATGTGGATATGGAAAGTTGTGTTCCTTGATCTCAATAGGTTGTGTTTCTTGGTTATATTGGGGGTAGAAATTCAAAAATATAAGGCATGCAGATTGGTTGAAAGTATTTGCTCAGAGAGTGTTTTGGATTTGGTTTTACTAAAGGATGAGAAACATTAAAGATTAAGGTTGTGATGAATGTCTATCATCATGTTTTTAGCTGCATTTTAGTTTTTTTGCATACTTTTCTTGCATTTTACTCAGATATTTCACTTGTTTTAAGTTTCTGGTACTTCATACATTTGTTTGGTATTTAATATAGTTTCAGTGTTTCATTTGTAAGTTGAAGAAAGAAATAGAAAGAAACACTTATCCCTCTATGAAAAGCCCAAGAGAATATTCAATGGTTGCATATCCTCACTCCTAAACTCTAACAACTGGAGTGAGGATAATTGAATTATAGATGTTCACTTAAGTGGACATGACTTTTGCATACAAACTCAGAATGGGATTATTTGAACTCCATTGATTGAAAATTTAATTACCTCTAGAACCAGTATTTATATGATACATATAAGTTGATTGAAGCGCCCTTGAATCATATTGTAAGTCGAGTCATTTAGGTTGTAAGATGAAGAATCTATAGGTCTGGTGACTGGTGCTACTAGTCATCTGGTGACAATTAATCTTCAATTGTTCTATAACCAATGTGAACCATCTCACAATTCCAATTTAACAATCAAATTTATAGGTCATCTAACTTGCCTATAGGTGGAAATTTTTATCAGTTAGCGAGTCACCCGACTAAAAAGTGTGTCAGGCAATTGGAAAGTATACATTGTCATTAAAATAGCTATAGATTCCAAATACCATGCAAGAATAGAGTGCTTCATGTTGAACTAGAAGAGGAATTTTATTATATACGTACTGAATATATTTAATAACTACCTCCACTCGGCCTATGGGCCCTCCATACATTCAAAATTCCTGTGATAAAAAGTTGCAACTAATGTATCATAGAAATTTGATTAATTTTGATGGATCCAATATTTTGTGGGTTTTTTTTACAAAAGCACTTGGGGGATGTCTAGGACAAGGGTTCAAGACCTATATTCTCCTATACACACCCCTATCTATCTCCAAGGAGAGTCAGAAATGGAAGTTGACATCTTGACGTGGAAATGCACTCCACTTGAGGATGTGATTGGATGTTGCACCCTTCGTTCAAAGAGTTATGATAAATGCATTGAGCTTCTCCTACACGCCACTATCTTCAGCATGTACTTCTTATCACCTCCCTCATTTTGTGTAATGAACATGATTAAGTAGATATTCTATTGGGACATAGGTATTAGTGATGCTTCCCATATTATGTTTCTACATTGTAAATTATAATTCATATGAACATCTAGATGGACAATTAGTTATTTAATACTTAATTTATAGCCTGATCATCATCTTGTATAATGTTTATAATATTAAATGCAAAGACTTTGACGTATATGATTCCAAACCAAATGATATTGATGAACCCTAGATGAGATCATAGAAGGGCATTTTCTTAGGCACAAAATTAAGGATCCATAGGTAACAAGACCTCAAGCCTACAAGGAGATATATCCATGTGGATATCATACCATGATAGGGTATGAAATCCCTTGTCCCCATTCCAACTGTCATATGAATGAATAATGCAATGTTCAGAATAGTTTCAAAGGCAGTAACAGTGATTTCCATCATCTTGGTTAAATCATTTTCTTGTTTTCTTTAGTTGATCAAAAAGTATTCAAACTATAATCCTTTTTAATTACTTTTTCTTAATTAGGTTAAATATCCAAATAGTTATGAAGAAGTTGTCTTTAGGTTCATTCCCTAACAATAATACAATAAGACCCGTCCCCTTGGGGGTGGTGTTTTTAATGCTATTGTTTTGGTACAAACTTGAATTTCATATCCTAGTGAATTTGAGAGGTATGGAAGCCAAATATTTAGGGTTTTTGAGGTAAAAGAAGTGGAAATGTTGATTTGGTGTTTCAACTTCAATAATCTTGTGATATCTGTAATTTTATGAACCCTAGATAGGATTTCTTGGTGGATCTTCTATTTGTTTTTGATCAATCCTATGACTGAGATTAAATACATCTCTAATTGCTTTATTTTTCACTCTTCTATCTAATTCTCTTTTCCTACTTAAGACGTAAGGATGAAGCAAAATTACTGGTTTCTCAAAGATTGAAATCTATTCAAGGAGCTCGATTTTTGGGATACGTCTTTGAGGTGTTTAACATCTAATGTTAACGGTTAAATCCCTTTTTATTAAACATGTTGAAGGATATATTCTATCTGACCAAAGATCATCATGATCATTTCTTGTAACTTTGTGTTTTTGGCTAATGAATTTAGATTTTTTACGAATTGGATATCTCCTAACTTGGATTCATTCTTATCAACTTGTATAATTTAATTTTGTCATATGCAAGCAATCTCTATTGAAATTAATGTTAAAGGAAACACATGTCTATGTTACATTTTTTGAACTCATCATCATCATCATCAACTAAGCCTCAATCCCAACTATGATGGGGTTTCCATTCAACTCTATCATGGGTCATATTCTGGTTGAGATGTAGAGATACAAAATCTCTCTTTATAAGCTCTTCCCATTTTAATTTGGGCCTTCCTCTTCATCTATTAATTGTTCTTGCCTCAATAATATTGCTTTGTATAGGCACATTAGTTGGTCTGCGTTGCACACATCCATACCATCTGAGTCGGCCCTCGCACAACTTATCCCCAATGCTCGCCACCCCCACTTTATTTATGATATAGTAAATTCTCAAGAGATCTTTTGTTGTCTTCTCTCACATCCGTCTCAACATACGCATTTCATCCACGTTCATCTTGTTGAGTCCTTATTTCTTCACCGCCCAACATTCACTCCCATAGAGCATGGCTGGCTGTATAACAATTTTATAAAACTTGCTTTTCAGTCTGAGAGGGATCTTCCGATCACATAATACTCTAGTTGCACTCCTCCATTTCAACCATCCTGCATTGATCCTATGACAAATGTTATTTAGGATATCCCCATATGTTTGAATGATAGAGCCCAAGTAACAAAATTTATCACATTTTGGTATATCTACTCCGTCCAACATCGATCCACCATTCACACTGCCAAATTGGCTGAAATTGCAATGCATATACTCAGTTTTGCTCCTACTAATCATAACTCCATTTGATTTCAGTGTATTTCTCCAAAGTTAAACTTTATCATTCAAACCATCTTTAGTTTCTTTAATCAATACAATATCATCAACAAATAACATACACCAAGGAACATCATCCTACACATTCTTTGTCAACTCATCCATAACAAGAACGAACAAATATGAACTGAGTGTGAATCCTTGGTGTACCCCAACTGTGATGGGAAATGTTGGTATCTCTCATCCAAGAGTCTTCACATTTGCATTAGAGCTACCATACATGTCTTTAATCAAGTCAATGTATTGGATTGGCACACCCTTTTTCCTCAAAACCATCCACAACACTTCTCTGGGTACTCGATCATAACCCTTTTCCAAATCGATAAAAACCATGTGAAGATCTCATTTTCTTTCCTTATACTTCTCCATAAGCCTCCTTGTTAGAAAAACAACATATGTTGTTGATCTACCAGGCATGTAACCAAATTGGTTGTTTGATATATACGTTATATATCTTAGCCTCTGCTCAATAATCCTCTCCCAAAGCTTCATTGTGTGACTCATCAACTTGATACCTCTATAGTTTGTGCAATTTTGAACATCACCTTTGTTCTTGTAGATGGGGAATATAGCACTATTTCTTCATTATCTTGTTAAATAAATTTGTTAACCACATAACTCCTTCATCCCCCATTCTCTTCCATACATCAATGGGAATATCGTCTGGTATGCATGCCTTTCTCATTTTCATGGCATTCTTGACATCAAAATGTGAAACTCATCATGTGTAAATGATATCTCTTGTATCCCTGTCACACAAGTCTCTAACATTATTTACAGTATCTCCATTGAAAAGCTTATGGAAGTAATTTCTCCATTGGTTCTTCATATCATCGTCCTTTACTAGCACTCTAACATCTTCATTCTTGATGCATTATACTTGACTCAAGTATCTTCCTTTCCTTTCTCTTATATGAGCTATTACATATATATATATATATATATATATACACATATATATATATATATATATATATATATCTTTTTCCCCTTCTCTAGTGTCCAACTTCTTATAAATATCATCAAAGTATCTAGACCGTGCCTCATGAACAACCTTTTTTGCTTCTTTCTTTTCTTGCTTGTATCTCTGGAATGTTGCATCCCCTCATATTTAGGCAAGATCCTATAGATCTCCCTTTTCAATTTAATAGCCTTATGTACGTCATCATTCCACCACCAAGTCTCTTTTTGTGGTGGCCCACAACCCTTGGACTCCCCCAAAACCTCTTCGGAAATTTTTGTTATGTGGGAGCTCATGCTATGCCATGTAGTGTTGACATCAGACTCTAAGTTCCAACTTCCCTCCTTGAAGAGCTTATCACAAAAGGTCAATTTCTTTTCTCCTTTAAGATTCCACCGCTTGATCCTACTATCTTAATTTTTGTTAAGCTTGTCTTTATTAATCTTCATGTTTATATCCAAAACCACCAACCTATGTTGTGTCGTGAGTTCTTCACCAGGAATCACTTTACAGTCCTTGCATACTTTATGATCCTCCCACCTTGTAAGAAGGTAATCAATTTGGCTACAATTGTGCCCACTCTTGAAAGTAATTTTATGAGATTCTCTTTTCTTGAAATGGGTGTTTACAAAATCATATCATATGCAATTGCAAAATCGAATATCCTCTCTCCTTCTTTGTTTCTGCTGCCATATCCAAAACCCCCATGAACTCTCTCATATCCATCATGGCCATTTAAATCACACACAATAATGATCTTCTCCTCTGTCGGTATCCCTTGCATCAATTCATCCATATTATCTCAAAAATCCTTCTTAGCCTCCTCACTAAGGCCAACTTGAGGGGAATAAGCGCTAATAATGTTAAAAATCTATCCCCCAAGAACGACCTTGATAGATATGATTCTATCACCCATCCTAGTGATCTTGGCAACATCATCCTTCAACATCTTATCAACAATAATACCTATTCCATTTCTATTTTTATCAATGTCTGTATACCAAATTTTGTATCCTATGTTTCCAATCTCTCTACAACGTTCCCCTGTCCACTTAGTTTCCTGCAAGCAAGCTATATTGGCTTTTCTTCTCATCATGGTATCTACTATCTCCAAAGATTTTCTTGTCAAAGAGCCAATATTCCAAGATCCAACTCTAATCCTTTTTTCTTGGGCTTGCTTCTTTGCCTTCATTCATCAAAAATGTTATCCTTGCGCATTTTTCACTACATCTGGGCAATGATGTGGTGGGACTAGACCCTTGCACATTTTTCACTACATCCGGGTGATGACGCAGCGAGACTAGATTCTTTACCAACACCCGTACAAGATGGGGAAACCCTTGCTTATCCTTCAACACAATCAGGCGTCACTGTGTCAAAACCCTTGCATATTTATCACTGCACCTAGTTTCTGATGCAGTGCATCGCTAGGTAGGGACGCTCCAACAATTTTTTTATAAGGATCCATGTCATAGAAATAGTGACAAAGATTTTATGGTTGGTTGTCAACCTACCACCAACCCTCCTCCTTTAGTCAAGTTTGGGACCTTCTACATTTGCACTATATATGAAAACATAGGTAGAGTTATTATAGTTATATTTTATTGAACTAGCCAAAATAAATAATATGATTGGAAAAACATGTATATGATATTGAATTTAATATTCATGGATTAAATGTGATTTCTTTGTTGTTATTAATGGATTGTTGGTGAGCTTTTGTATGGAGTGTGAATGAGAGTTAGTTTGCATATTTTAAAGGATGATATCCATGTTTAAGGCTAATGCTAAGAAATTGACCCTAGTAAGTCAATGGTGTGATGACTGTTTAGTAATTAATAGATCTATGGCATTGAAATGGAAAATGGGTTTTTGTAAGCCATGAATAACCTAACTAAATTATAGTACAAATGAATTAGGCTAGTGGTTACTGTAATTGTTATGAAAAAGTATAAAGATGTGCTGAACTAAAACAACGTCTTTATAATTTTAAAGTTCACTATTGGGATGATAATGGTTTATAAATCCCTAACTTGTATATAATCTGATTGAAGAGATGTTCAAATTCATGAGTATTACTTGATCTGAAGGCAGGAAGTCTTATCAAGATGGTCTAAGCCTAATGCATATATATAATATAGTTCAAGAAACAACGAGTAAATCCCACATGAATGCAAGTTCTTTGTTTAAGTCTAGAGAAGATGACTACATATTAAGGACTACGAAAAGGTAACCCTAATAAGTTCTACTTGCTAATGTAAGAATACTATAAGGATATGATGGAATCATTTTTTGTATTATCTGTGATTAGAAGTCAAATGACATTGTACAGATACACAATTTGAGAAAGGAATTGAAATAGGATGGACTAAATTGGCATGATAAGTATTGGGAATATATCAGTGAAATTATTATGTAAATTTTTCTAATTAATTTTCCATTAAATATTTTGTAATCAACCTAAATTGAAATAAACACAGTGAATGTGTATTTTGGAGTATTTATATGAGAGTGACTAATTGTGCAATAAGTGAATTGAGACTAAACGATTCTAATAATACCAGTGAACATGAAATGAAAGAAGTTAAGAATGAAGAAACTAAAATGAGAATGATCAATTCTAATAATACAAGTGAACATGAAATGAAAGAAGTTAAGAATGAAGAAACTAAAATGAAGTGAAAATCATTGAGTTAAGACCCAACTCTAATTTAATGATTAAAGTAAGGGTAATTAAGAATGAGTTATTAAATAATTGAAGCTAATGAATATAGCTTCGCTTTATAAGAAAATATGAAATGATGATTGTTGGCTAGTGGTGACAAAATTTGGTATGGAATATTAACTATGTGTTATGAATGATAATGCCTTAATATTGATATGAATATGAGTATATATATGTATATATATATATATATATATATATATATATATATATATATATATATATATATATATATGGCAACAATTTAGTGAGAAACATATCTGGTGAGAGCATGAGAGGCATTTGAATAACTCTCCACATAGATCAAATTTTCATAATCTAACCATACAGATTAGAAGTATACCTTAATATCTACCTTCCTATAAAATTTTATCACCATCCCATTTGTATTTCATTCACAACAACCAAATATTTTTCAACGCTCGATATTTAATTTCAGGCTGACCGTTGGATGTAAAAAGTGTATATTGTACATATGGACATGTAAACAATGTTTGATTGCAATGATTTTTTGCAAAAAGGTAAATGAAATGATGCTTTTTCCATCTATATGGTTGGATTTTAAAAAATAGTCACTTATTTGTAGTTATTCAAATGCCACTCATGCTCTCACCGTTGGACATGTTTCTCACTGGATCGCTACCCTATATATATATATATATATATATATATATATATATATATATATATATATATATATATATATATATATATATATATATATTAGATATCTCATGTATTATAAACATTATTTGGGCACAATGAATAATAGAAGATGCTTATACATTGATCTTCTTGTGGATTCTAATGCACTGTAAATATTTTTTTAAGAGCGTGATATGGAACGAATTAGCCCTCACTATCAATTTAGAAGATTACAATAAGCAATCTTCTAGTGAGCCAAGATCCAAAATATATTAAGTTGCAAGTCAACTATGGCTGACCAAACACAACTTAATTATTACGGTAGGTAACAATTACCAATTTCATCATATATGAATCTTGGATAGATGCTTGGTCAACCCCATGTCAATCAATGATCATATGAAATATATTTAATCTTTATGTCTCTAGGTTCTTAATCCTAATAAGAGCACCAAGTCAAGTCCAACCCATTACAATAAGGTAAGAACCCTACTGATCCGACCCACACACTGATTATCACACTTCTCCTAGGTAGATAGTGCATCACGTTTGGCATGCCCACACATAGTCGAACAAGGTTTCCATGTGTATTGTACTTAGAATTAATCTTCAATTTTGATATTATATTTAGGGTTTATATATATATATATATATATATATATATATATATATATATATATATATTTCAAATGTATCTAATCACCATTACATATACATTATCATATGCACCATATAATATAACAACTACCAAATGTGATAAAATAGGATATGGAAACTAGTACAACATCTTAAGTCAACAGGTGTTGTAGAAAAATATCCAAGGGTTTTACATATAATATAACCCTATAATCTACCCTTCTAGGGTTACAAATGACCCAAATGGGCAAGTCAATAAACTAATTGATACTCGATATTTTGGTACAGTCCCTTAATAGGGTTTTCAGTCGCCCGACTAGTGGTTCTTTTTTTGGGTAGGTCATGTGTTGTTGATTTATTCATCACCTTGACTTGATCATGAACCCTTAAAGGACCATCTTCTTTGTTGTGATATTTTTATAGTCTCATCATCTCCACCATGGTACACTAGAGATGCCTTCACATCATCCCATTCTAATTACATCATCCAAATATATATGGAGAAAGTACAGAGAGAGGAATGTCATCCAACCCACATACACGGTACATAATTTTTGATCAAAATTTAAAGTATGATATTACATGTTTCATAACACACTACAATAATATAACCATTATGTCCACATCCACAAATCAAAATGATTATTTAGGCAATATATTGGTATATCTAATATATATAAACATATACATATATGTGCATATAATACCATATCATATCATATATGACATTAGATGATTATGATGGATATAGTTTTGTGCATAGTTGGTCCAACAAATGATTTGTGCTTCAACATAAAAACAACATAAAATCATATAAGGTCACTTCTAATACAACTGTAGGGTTTTCATGAAGGGGGATAATGGAATAAATAAATTCTCCTTCCCTTCATACCCTAGATGTCATATCATTCGTAGCTATAATTCATAGTGTACAAAGACATGGAAAAGGATAAAGGTTATACTTTTGCAAACAATATTTTTTAGAAAACTAGACACGTGTTTGTCAGTGAAGAACCCAATATTTTAATGTATATCTGAATCAACCACCAAGAAATCTGGATAGATCACCAAGTTGTTGCACGGTGGTCTCGATTACATCACCTTTTTGCAGTCTTGCAGAACAACTTCTCTAGGCATTCACACGTATGCCTCAATCAATAATTTTTCCACTTGGATGAGGGAGAATAAGGTTCACCAAATTGTACACAAAGTTGAAGTGGAACAAGTGTGTTGATGTGCTAGTCATATCGAAACTCTATTTCTTTTTCTACCTTGGCAGCCATCCTTAGGGAAACATCCTATCACTTCAACAAATAATTTTTACTGCCACATATCTAATAAGTTATCTCAAGAGTTGTGTCTACCCTTTCGGATGTGATCATTTATATCGGAGAGTTATGTGCTTGGAAAATCAAAATTCCAATCACTTTCCAAATAAGAATCTCAAAGTAGTTCAATACTGAAAAACTCAAAATAGAATTTTGATCACCCGATTGGGTAAGTCTAGATCTAGAACTTGAATTTTAGTTGGTAATTGTGTTAGTACAGACCCAAAACTTAATTGGTTTTTACACTTAGCCCTTCCTTATTTTATTCCAATCGGATGACTAGGTTTCCTACTTGGCCGACTAGGCTAGTACAATGCAAATTTTAGTCTACCAATTGACAATCAGTTGGTCCATTCACCCAACCAATCTGATAGGTCAACTGGACATTCCAGTTACCCTACTAGATAGGAAACTAGCATGTTTATGGTTCATAACTATTCTAACCATGTGTTTGATTGTGAAATTTAATTTTTGTGTGCATCCTTATGTGTGTGATCTAGTACATTCCTAATTACATTGATAATGATGTTCCAAAACTTGCAAGCAAATATTAGTCTCTAGACATATATCATTGCCACCCTAATAATAGGACTAAGTTGGAGAACAACTTGAACTTGTAAAGTGACCAATGTTACCATGCATGTGTAATCGCTTTGTCACAAATATCTAGATTGAAACTGAGGCATGGAATATCATCCTCTTAACATTCAATCTATGTTCCTTTAAATAGAGTAGACTATTTGAGATATTGTTAGCTCAATAACACATATTGACTCATATGGGAATGGCCATTCATTTCATAGACTCCCTTATCAAGTGGTCGAGATATCACTCCAAAGAAGGGACAAATTCCATCTAAATCACTCATAGTATTCCCCATTGTTATAGTGTACCCAATCAAGCACGTTGGGATAGTTGTTAAGGCACACAAAAAACTAGCAATTACTGTAGTAACTTTAGGTCTAAGTGTCACAGTAACCATTGTCACATTAAGATATGGCTTAGACATGTCATTACATGACTTTCATGTATCAATCTCAAAGAGGGTCTGTCTAGTACAACCTTTTCTCTAAAAAGTACTCATGCATCTGAGTGGACATCCAACATCGTGACTAGAGACATAGTCAAAACTCATCATATACATGCTTGTATTTTGTACTATTGTTGTCCTACAAATTTACAATAAAAACTGACTAGGAACATAACTAGAATGAGTAGTCTTATTATAAACATGATCTAATGTTTAGATCCTGAAAAAAAACCAAATTTCATTGAATAGGACATTATTAGCTTTATTAATTATCTCAATACTAAAATAAACATAATAAGTGGAATTGCATTTAACTAATAATATATCATAAAAAAATATCCCTTTTACGTTCATGACACGATGTCTCTTAGAGAATATAACCAGACGAAGCGCTAGGATGATAGGTTTTACCACTGCTACCTATTATTCACTATCTCACTGTATCATATATGTATAAATAACATATGTTGAGGTTGGGTAAATCCTCCATTTCACTGTTAGGATTAAAACCAAACATATTTTACTCTAAGGTTGCTTCATATTGCCTTAATATTATGTACTTATTGCCACATAAAACACATATTTAATGTTCTCATCATGCTTTTAGCAAGAAATGAATGATACCCTAGATCTTATGTTCAAAGTTCTCTACATACAAGTTCTGATAAACATGAAAAATGGTTGGTGAAACAAGATATGGAAACATTAAATGCTTTCTCAACAAAGCAACATGGTTCATACAAAAGTGGATGTCATAAGGATATTAATATTTGGTACAAATTATATTATACACACAATATTTAGATAAATAATCACACATGAAAATAGTAACAAATCCAAAAACGAAAAAGAGGGAGATAGCCATTGTAGCCATTGAAGGAGACACAATCATGGTGTGTGGAAGCATTTCTTCAAACTTAGAGATGAGGGCGTCAAACAAGAAAAAGGAACACACTTTGACATATGTTGGAGGTGAACAGAAGTTGTCAATCTCCTTCTTTGTTTCATCGACTTATTGCAGTGATGGAAGAGTAGGTGGATGGTGATGGAGGGAAGGTGGTTGTTGGTCGTTGTGGTTGTCAATCTTAAGAAATGGTAGATGGAAGTTTGAGATGGATTTCTAGAATGGAAAATAGAAGCCTGGAAACATTGAGAGTGGATCCCTTTCCTAAGAGACCATGTGTAGTGAATTTGTTCAGATGAAAAATGGAAGCTTGGCAACATTGAGACTGGATCCCTTTCCTACGAGACCATGTGTAGTGAAATTATTGTAATGGAAAATGGAAGCCTGGAAACATCCAGATTGGATCCCTTTCTCTTAAAAATGGAAGCCTAGAAACATCGAGATTGGATCCCTTTCCTAAGAGACCATGTGTAGTCAAATTATTAGAATAGGAAATGGAATCATGGAAACATCTAGATTGGATCCCTTTCCTAAGATACCATGTGTAACGAACTTGTTGGTATGGGAAATGGATGTCTGGAAATATCAATATTGGATCCCTATCCTAAGAGCCATGTCTAGCAAAATTATTGGAATGGAGAATGTATTCCAAGAAACATCGAGATTGGATCCCTTTCCTAAGAGACCATGTGTAATGAATTTGTTGGAATGGAAAATGGAAGCCTGGAAACATCGAGATTGGATCCCTTTCCTATGAGACCATGTGTAGTGAATTTTTTGGAATGGAAACTGGAATGTTGGAAACATCAAGATCGGATCCCTTTACTAAGAGACCATGTGTAGTGAATTTATTGGAATGGAAAATGGAACCCTGGAAACATTGAGATTGGATCCTTTTCCTAAGAGACCTTGTATTTACAGATAGATGTTTGGAACCCTCCCAACTACCTGTAATGAATTTCTTGGATGACATGAATGGAAAGGGGTGGATGCGTGACGAAGATAGAGCTCTCATGATGCTTAAAGGTTCCATCATCTTGTGATGTTCATTGTCAATGAGTTCCCAAAGATCCATTCAAATGGTGAGTGCAAGGGCGTCACTGGTATTGGTGTCATCAATTGACAAGGCAATATTTCATTAGTTTAAAATTGTTGCTTTCCATCAATATATTGGCGTGTGTTACATCAGTTTACAACTAATGGAATCTCAATGGTAGAGAGAGATATAAATATCATCATTCGATGAAAAAACTTTCATCGGTTGGTGATAGATGGAGGGACTTCATTAGTTGACACATGCCTGGGTTTTCATCAGTCATTGAACTCGTCAAAATTTTATTAGTTGGCAGTTGGAGGTTCCATTGATTGATGGACTGCACTTAATATGATTTCTAGAAGTTTATTCATCAGTATTTGTCAACTTATGAAAAGGTAGACCAATGGTGTTGTAGTGTTCTTATCCATCCATTCTCTCATTGGTCAATAAGAATGTAGAATGATGAGTATTTTGATGAATGCATACCCCAAGGGAGGGGGATATTAACATAGGTTGTTGGGTCTACATAGATGAATTTATTGACCAATGAAATTCGCAATCCATGACGGGGAAAATTGATGAAAATATAATCTAATATTATAAATTTCTTCAATCATCAGAACCACCTCTCCTATGTTGGTATGTAGGGAATGATGTTCAAACCTGTAATGAAAATTAATGGATTAAGTATGAATCCTACAAATGAACATAAACCTAAGGAAATCTAAATTGAAGTTAATTCTAAAGTAAAAATCTAACTTCAAATGCAATACTAGGCTAAACATGAAACTTAAAATAGGATGAACATGTATTCATCACTCACCAAGTAGAACCTACTACGCCTAATTCTCATGTCAATGACTCACCTTCATTATCTTAGGGTTTAGTCAGCAACCCTAAGATACATACAATAGACCATGGTTGACCATAGGGTATCCTAAAGACGATAAGGTAGGTAATTTATCCTCTGCACCATTACGTCCTCATCGTCACAAGAGACATGAACCTAAAGAACAAAATATCACAAATCAAAATATTTCTCATGGTTCATAGTATATATTTCATCAAAGTGTATTCCTTATGGACATAAACTTGATCAGTAGAGGATGTAGGGTCAGAATCACATGATACACCTACATCTTGGTGGACTAGCATGCATAGTGTAGATCCATGCTAAATAAATCTTTTGATACCCTATGATTACGATAGGGAAATATGTTTTGTTTCTCCATCATGGACCTTGGTGGAAACTCACATTGTTCATGCCACATAACTAGATGGATTGATCATTTCACTTGTTACTTGATCCTCTTACACATATTAAAGATTTCATCAATTTTTAGTTGTGTATTCTCATGCAACTAGATTGAGATGAATCTGATTAGCATTATTATCTTAACAAGCAACACTAAAAATCTATAATTTAAGACATATATGTTTCTTTCCCATTCCCACTTGATTTCATGTGAATCATTATCAATGTGCTATCAAACTGAGATATAATCTCATTTCCAGTAATTAATTAAATGCCCAATTAGCTTAGTCAAATCAATTTTTAAATCAAAATTTATTTTCAAATAAAATTTTAAATCAAAATTTATTTTTAGATCAAATTATTGCCTCTTGCAAATATCTTCCGTGTAGGTAAATTGAAAACACAAGTTGTAAACCTTTTCACTGTGATTGGTCCTTGAGATAGAAATATTAAATGGAAATAACTGCAAGGACTAGCCAAGGATGATGAGAATTATTCTTACATATGACCTTAAGCTCTATGTCTTAGACACACCAATACCTAACAAACCAACCTTGAATGCACCTAGGGTAGAAAGGGAAGATTATAAGAAGCATTATAATGACTCCATGCTAATTGGATCATGAGATTCTAATGCAGCATGAGAATATGGATGTCATTGAGATGGTAACACATCTTAAGAACATTTTCTAAGATAAAAAAGGACAAGAGAAGTATGATGTCTCCAAGGCCCTATATAAGTGCAAGATTGTAGAAGGTGATCCAACTGGACCCCATATCTTTTGGTCTAAGAGTTGGGCATATATGTGATGTTCCAATCATTGGCCAACTCATGTAAAGAATCTTTCACGAACTGCAACATGAACAATTTTGTGAAGCCATTGAAAAATATTCTTGTTGTGTGAGAACATCAAACACAAGCCTAAGTTTGTGTTGATAATCAAAAAAGGGAAAGGAAAATCCAAGCGACATGGTAAAGATAAGAAAGGTTCTAAGTCTGGCCAAACTTTTCTACAGGTAAAGCAAAAGGAGGAGTGTCCAAAGGAGGTAATTTTTACCATTATCATCAGGTTGGTCAATGGAAGAGAAATATCCTCTCTACCTTGAGAAAATGAAGAATAAGAAGCAAGAGATATATACCACTTTAGTTATATATATATCATAAAAACAAACTTATCTACTTCTTAATCTTGGATATTGGATATCAATAGTGGACATCACATATACTTAAATATGCATGATATAAAAAGAAGTAGACCATTGAACAAAGGTGAGGTGGAACCACGTGTTGCAAATGGAGCAAGAGTTCCTACCACTAGTGTAGACACTCTATTTGTCTCTATCTAGTGGTTTTGTAGTAGAGTTATAGAACTTCTATTATGTATCGAAAACAAACATAAACATGTGTCTCTATATTTTTTGGACAAGAATGGTTTTGAATATCTAATAAAGAATGGTTGAATATCCATTACTACATATGAGAACTTTTGTGGTAGTGCCCTTAGATCTTGTGATCTTTATTTATTAGATTTTGGGACACATGTATATAATATAAATACCAATAAGTTAAAACTTAAAGACTTAAAAAAACTTATCTTTGACACTACTGTCTAGGGAACATTAATGAGTAGCACATTTATAAACTCCATAATGATGGTTATCTAGACTCTTTTGATTTTGAATCACTAGAGACATGCGATTCTTATTTATTGGTCAAGATGAAAAAAACTCCTTTCACTAGAAATAATGAAAGAGTGAGTGAGTAATTATTACTCATGCATATTGATGAGCATGGACTGTTTTGAACAAGTTCTAGATATGGGTATTAGTAATTCATCATTTATATTGATGAATTCACGAGTTTTGCCTTAGTATATCTAATAAAACACAAGGTATAATCCTTTCAAAAGTCAAAGGAATTCATTAATGAAGTACAAAATCAAGTTGGAAAAAGATTATAGCTCTTCGATCAGTATGAGATAGTGAGTACTTAAACCAGTAGTTTGAGGAACTTCTGGGGGATTGTGTGATTGTATCACAATGGACTCCACTTGGAACACCAAAATATAATTGTGTATTAGAAATAAGAAATCACACCTTGTTGGAAATGGTAGGATCAATGATGAGTTTATTTTATCTCCAAATTTCCTTTTGGGAACATGCTCTTGAAACTTTTGTGTCAATATTTAATGAGTACATTCAAATTTTGTTGAACCGGCACCATATAAGATATCGAGTGTGAAATGTACAAATATGTCTTTCTTGAATGTTTAGGGGTGTTAAGCTTAATTCAAGAAATAGATATGTGAAAATCATGAACACGAATCGAATAAATGTAACTTTTTTGGATAACTAAAGGAAAATAAGGGTTAGCACTTCTATAATTTCATTTGACAACAAAGTGTTTCTTGCCAGAACTGTCGTATTCCTCAAAAAGGAATTTATTTCTATAGGAACCAGCGGGAAGAAAATATAACTTGAAATTTTTTAGGTCAAACAAGATAACATCGAACCTATGGAGGTAGATAAGGATCCAATATTATAAGTTGTTGCAGAATCTCAAGTTTTTGTAGCATAAGAAGCTCATCGGTCTAGTTGGGCACATCTTGAGATAGAGAGATATGGATTTCTCGTGACTCAAAAAGATGATGTGTTGGTCATTGAGATTGATAAGACAACTAATTACAATGAGGCTATTGAGGGACCAAATTCTGATAAATGTCTTGAAGGCATGAGATATGAAATGGACTTCTATACCAATAAGGTATGAACCTTGGTGCATCCACCTGAAGGGGAAAACCCATAGGATGCAAATGGGTCTTCAAGATGAAGATCAATATGGATGGTAATTGTACAAACCTACAAAGGTAGATTGGTAGATAAAGGTTTCAACCAAGTTCAAGGTGTTGACTATGATGAAACTTTTAAACCAACTTTCATGGTTAAGTCCATGAGGATCATGCTTGCCATGAAACTTGTCATGACTATGAGTTTTGGAAAATGTAAATTGAATTTGCTTTCCTTAATGAAACTATTCTAGAGGATATGTAAATGGCACATCATAAAGGTTTTATCACCCCAAAAGAAGCCAATAATGTGTATATGAGACAAAGGTCAATCTATGGAGTAAAGTAAACATCTTAGATATGGAATCTTCTCTTTGATGAGATAGTCAAATAGTTTGGATTTATTCAAAATAAAGATGAACCTTGTGTTCACAAGAAGGTTAGTGGGAGCATAATTGAAATTTTTTTATTTTATGTTGATGACATACTATTGATGGGAAATGGCATACCTACTCTAAAATTTGTTGTCACTTCATTGGGAAATACCTTTTGTAAGGAGTGGGACTCGAGAGGGGATCCACTCCCTACTAAAAAAATTTGAAGATTAAAACATCCATTCCAAACACACTCAAAGGTATGTTGGAATAGGTGTAAAATTTTCATATTTCAATAAATGTTATTCAAAACAACCAAAGTGTAGTAGTTGAGTTAAACAAATGACTATATTCAATTTTCACAAAAGATTAGAAAAGTACATCATAGCATTCCAAAAGGGTTTACATGTATGATACAACATAAAGATCTAAGTAGAGGGAAGTCCAAACTACTTCAAATTTGTCTCCCAGCAACATCTTTAACAGCTAGGTCCATGTTGGAAGTTATGTTCTCCTTGATCATGTTCAATACCTAGATCTAAACTTCGGTGGTTTGGAAACCACCTAGCAAGAGAGAGAAAATCAAAGTATGTGTCAATTAATGAACAAGAAAAAAATATAAGGAAATAACATGCATGAAAAGGCTATGATTTCATCATAATATGAAGAGAACAAGAGTATGAGGCATAATCAGAATAGATGCTTGCCATAACATTAAAATAGTAAAGGAATTACATGCATTATTAATATTGACTACGTTAACTAAGTAGGATTGAGGCACCTACCATACCTCAACCTATAGGTGAGGGGAGAATTAATACATTCCCAATCACCTACACATATTTTTATGGGGGAGAATAAGACTTCCCCTAGGATAAATTAATACATGCCCTATCTATGGGCAGTTGTACATAAGTACCACTACTACAGCTAAATAGTCCATAAAATCAACATCCTGGAAAAGAAATCATGGCAAGTAAAAACATCATATATTTTAAACATAGCAGTAGGATACAAGACCCAAGAAAAACAATATCATTACTTATTTTGAGGCAATTTAACAAAAGAATCATGAATAGAGGAAATAGGGTTCATTAAAGCCTCATTAGGGAAATATATGGTTTGGTTTGCAAATATCCCAACTTAGGGTGTAAGGAATGCACATACCTCTCTTACGGATATCAATTACTATTTCACCACTTTAATTGAGTCCAAGTTCCTCTTTGCCTATTTTCAATGTATTAACATGTATTAGAGTACATAATACACATTAATGTATAGAAACCCTAATTTTAGAACTTTTTAGAAAAAAAACTCAGATTTAGAAAACCTCACCAATGAAATTATTATGTTCTCCTAATCAAGAAAACATATTTTTATGTTAATTTTGGAGTTATGATGATTAAGATGTAATTTTTATGGATTTTATGCATTAAATTTATTTTTCAAAAATCACCCTTCGCCAAACCTTGAAATCCGACATTGAAAATATTTCTATTAGATAGAGATTAATTTTTTGATTCCAAAACATATTTATTTGTCAAATTTGGATAAGCAGATTGATATGAATTTTCCAATTTGAACCAATATGGAAATGACAAATCAGAAATCTTCGAGAGAGAGAGAGAAAGAGGGAGAGAGGGAGGGAGAAAACACCATTTGACCCAAAATCAGGGTTGGATACGCATAGGTAATAAAAATAGATCTTCTAGAGAAGGTAAAATAGCAATAAATAAAAACCCTAGAAGAACATGGTCAATAGAGATGGGGATCATTATTTTAAACATAGAAGCATGAGTTTTAAGAATGTAGTAAGCAATATATGAGAAGGGGGTTCTAAAACTCACCTCTAGGGAAGGTGGACAAGTTCAAGAACAAAGATTCCCAAGCTAGAGAGGCTGGTTTCTCCAACAAAGCTCCTATCTCGAACAAGAAGTACCTTCTCCACTTTAGAGGTGAAAAACCCTAGCAAAAGAACATGGAGATGAAGTGTTTAAGGGCTCTAGGTGGGGTTTCACCTTGGAAGGCCATGGTTCCGACCTAGAATAAGGTGGGAGGAAGACTAACAACATGAAAATAGGGAAGGAAAGGAGGAAATTTACTATTTTTAGTCGAAATCACTAAGAAGAAGCTTTAGAAACCCTAAATAGAGCAAATTTGGAACCCTAGGAGCCTTCTTCACCGAGGTAAGCACTATCTTTTACCTTGGGAAAACACCTTCATGGACAAATGGAGTAGGAACATTGCTATAATCTAGGGGAAAGAGAAGAGAAGCAAGAGTTCTAAAATTGGGAGGTGGGAAGGGGTAGACATGGCTTTATAATGAAGGGGGCAAGCATGAGGTGTCTATGGGACTTTCCATGTGTCCTTAGCCTAGGCTTCATGGCCATGCAAGAGGACATCTCATAGAGACTTCTTGTATATCAAATATCAGTCCAAAAATCCCATGGAGGCTTATGGGCCATCCCCATTGTCATACAATCGAAGACATAACCCCACTGGTTGATAGTTTTTAAAGATAAGCTCATTTATAAAGAGCGTAATCCCTAAAATGCCCTTAGAGAGAAACACCTTCAAACCAAGGTGAAACTAGGTGTCCCATAGTTCAAAATATTGAGAATGGTAAGGGGATATCTAAGGATTATAGTGAATGTGATAATTTGCAAAGAAAACCTCACAATTGGGTAAATTGCATAAAAGTCCAGAATGTACCTAAAATTACATAACTTGCACAAAGAACATCCAAATTGAACCAAATTTGAAACGTCGTCTCATTTAATGATTTGAAAACACATCACAAAGTTATATTAAGGTTTTGAGAACTTAATTATGGTAATTAAGCTTGTTCAATACATTAAGCAAGGTTTGTGGCCATACACTTGTGGAACAAATTTATTTACCATTATTCCACTTAAGTGGTGATTTTGCATTTTAGATCCTTAAATAAGATTTCACTAAGGTATTTTTGAATTAACCCTTCCATTGGTATAAATTTTGCAATTTAAACATCAAGACCAAAAAGGATAGAAAGGAAAGGAAAAGCTTGGAAAAGGGCCATAAAGAGAATATGTCCAAGTTTCATTCTGCTATAGCACTCCACCCCTTAAAGAAGATTTCATCCCCAAAATCTCAAACAAAAAGAGAAGCAAGAGTATGAAGCATACCAACACTAAACTCCCAAGTTGTTTCCATAAAACTTCCACAAAAAAACTTGTGATTACGATTTATTTTTGTTCAAAATTTTCTCAAGAATCTCCACATAGGTCAGGTTCTCATGGATCACTATGAGTTCCACGATTACGATTTATTTTTGTTAGATATAACACAGTTATCTTTTTAGGCCTATTAATATTATATTTGTTATGATATTATATCATTCTGATTATTCTTTTAATTATGTCATGTTATATTTACTTTATTTCCAAAAGAGTTACATTTTATTATCATACACAAAGTCATATATATTTCTTATTTATCTTATTAAGAGTTTTAGCACAATTAAGGTTTACTGATTCATCTCAACATACTTGATTATTATCCTTAATAATTTGAATTTAGTTTCTGTTATCAACATATTGTATTCTAACAGATTGTTATGCATGAACTAAGCCATGTTATCCAATTTGTTACAATGAATCCAAATAATGTCAAATTAATTATTTATATCTATATTAATCATTATCACATTACCTTTTTTTACATTGATGTCATCATTATCATTTTCTCATATTTATTCACTTCATATTATTGATTATGCACATTTATGTGAATCAATTACTTCTTATCCATATTGGAGTCATTATATGTATTTCAGTGATCAAGGTGGGACATATTACATATTAATGATTTGATTCACATACTAAGTAATGATTAGGTGTGTATTAGAGAACAAGGTGATATGCATTTCATATGGATGACCTTATTAATTTATGATTAGGTGATTATATATCATTTATGTGTATTAAAGTATGTTATCTCATTATGACACCTAATGTCACTAATGTATTAAGAATGTCATTAAGGATGTATAGTTTAAGGTTAGATGATTCCAACTTAGGGTTAAGGTTAATATGGTCATTATCCTTCATCTATACATTCTTAGTATGCATTAAATACAAGATTAGCTTACAATTATCTTGCTCATCTTTTCATTAGGGTTTATTGGTCCAAGAAATGTTTAGCCTCATTTGTACCCACTATTAGTATTATATATGAGTTACTCGTATTATGTGCATTAGATACTCATTAGGGTTCAAACATATAATTATTCATTAGATGACCATTACATGTTCTTTAGATGATGACAAGCATGTGGGGTTACAACTATAATTTGTTTGATCAAAACTAAGGATTCAAGAATGTCCTCCTAATCATGGAGTTAGGGTTTCTAGAGTCAGTGTAGCAAGATGTTGGTATATTACAGGACTCCATCCCCTTAAAATGGATTTTTTCCTCAAAATCTAACTACCCAAACATCATCAAACCAAATACTCTCCACCTCTTAAAAGGTTTGACCTACCAAGACAAACTAATCTAGAGGTAAAAGGGTGAGTCTAACTAAGCCATCTACAAGATCCATAATGCTTCCACTATGCACTCTAATTTCTTACTAAATGCCAAACTTCAAATTCTAGGTTCTTAGGGATAGACTATCCAAACATGTGGTTCTAGGGGACATAAGAGAAAGATATTGGGTATCCATCCTCAAACAAGTCATTACACCTAAAGGACAAGGTTAACATATTAGTTTCTTAGGATTATCTAGGTTCCTAAGGCTACTACTATCTATAGGCATGCTATTTTGGATAGTCAGTGTTAGCTCAGGCCAGGAAAGTATCATATGGATCTGGGAGTCCTCATAAACCAAGCTAGTGGTGCGGAGGAAAATCTTACCAGCCCCCAAACCCTGATCCTTTCTAGACACCTTTTCTTTCAACCTATGCCCTAATAGCTACCTAATAGGCTCATCACATTATGGTTAACTAAACATGTTTCTAGTGTGAAACTATTATGATCCTAGATCAATCTTTCATCATCTCAAGCGTAGCATAGAACAATTATACGACAAACATGTCACTTAAAGAGGAACTATATGAGGAAAGGGATCTAATTAGGGAGACAAAATTGAAATAGTCAAATCCTGACTACCATGGGCTCTAATGCCATGTTGTAAGGAGTGGGACTCGAGAGGGGATCCATGCCCTACTAAAAAAATTTGAAGAATAAAACATCCATCACAAACACACTCAAAGGTATGCTGGAATAGGTGTAAAATTTTCAAATTTCAATAAATGGTACTCAAAACAAGCAAAATGTTGCAGTAGAATTAAGCAAATGACTATATTCAATTTTCACAAAAGATTACAAAATTACATCATAATATCCCATAAGGGTTTACATGTATGATACAACATAAGGATCAAAGTAGAGGGAAGTACTAACTTCAAATTTGTCTCCAAGAAGCATCTTCAAGAGCTAGGTCCATGCTGGAAGCTATGTTCTCCTTGATCATGTTCAACACCTCAATCTAAACCACTGGTCAAGAAATCACCCAGCAAGAGAGAGAAAAACAAGGTATGTGTCCATTAATGAACAAGAACAAAAGATTAGGAAATAACATGAAAGAAAAGTCTATGATTTCATCATAAGATGAAGAGAACAAGAGTATGAGGCATAATCAGAATAGATGCTTGCCATAACATTAATACATTAAAGGAATTGCATGCATGATTAATATTGACTACATTAACTAAGTAGGGTTGAGGCACCTACCAAACCTCAACCTATAGGTGAAGGGAGAATTAATACAGTCCCAGCCACCTACACATATTTTTATTGGTGAGAATAAGACATTCCCCATGGCGAATTAATACATGCCCTATCTATGGGTGGTTGTACATAAGTACCACTACTATAGATAAATAGTCCATAAAATCAACATGCCAGAAAAGAAATCATGGGAAGTAAAAGCTTCATATATTTGAAACATGGTTGTGGGATACAAGACTGAAGAAAAAGAATATCATTACTTATTTTGAGGCAATTTAACAAAAGAATTGTGAATAGAGGAAATAGGGTTCTTTAAAGCCTCATTAGGGAAATATAGGGTTTGGTTTACAAATAACCCAACTTAGGGTGTTAGGAATGCACATACCACTCTTATTGATATCAATTACTAACTTTCACCACTTTAATTTAGTCCAAGTTCCTCTTTGCCTATTTTCAATGTATTAACATGTATTAGAATACATAATGCACATTTATGTATAGAAACCCTAATTTTAGAAATTTTTAGTAAAACTCAGATATAGATTATGAAAAAATCACCAATGAAATTATTAGGTTCTCCTAATCAAGAAAACATATTTTTATGTTAATTTTGGAGTTATGATGATTAAGATGTAATTTTTATGGATTTTATGCATTAAATTCATTTTCCAAAAATCACCCTTCGTCAAACCTCAAAAATAGAAGTTGAAAATATTTTAGAGACTAATTTTCAAATTCCAAAACATATTTGTTTGTCAAATTTGGATAAGCAGATTAAAAGATATGAATTTTTCAATTTGAACCAATATGGAAATGACAAGTCAGAAATCTTAGAGAGAGAAATGAGGGAGAGAGGGAGGGAGAAAACACCAGTTGACCCAAATTAGGGTTGGATATGCATAGGTAACCAAACTAGATCCTCTATAGAAGGTAAAATAGCAAGAAACCAAAACTCTAAAAGAACATGGTAAATAGAGATGGAAATCATCGATCTTAAACATAAAAGCATGAGTTTTAAGCATGTAGTAAGAAATATATGAGAAGGGGGTTATAAAAAACGCCTATAGGGAAGGTGGACAAGTTCAAGTAGAAAGATTCCAGACCTAGATAGGTTGGTTTCTCCAAAAAAGCTCCTATCTTGAGCAAGAAGTACCTTCTCCACTTTAGAGGTGAAAAACCCTAGCGAAAGAACATGGAGATGAGGTGTTTAAGGGCTCTAGATAGGGTTTCACCCTGGAAGGCCTTGGTTCTGACATGGAAGAAGGTGGGAGGAAGACTAACAACATGAAAATAGGGAAGGAAAGGAGGAAACTTACTATTTTTGGTCAAAATCACCAAGAAGGAGCTTTAGAAACCCTAAATAGAGAAAATTTGGGACCCTAGGAGCCTTCTTCACTGAGGTAAGCACTCTCTTTTACCTTGGGATAGAACCTTCATGGAAAAACAGATTACGAACGATGATATAAGCTGTGGGAAAGAGAAGGAGAATAAGATTTTTTGAATTTGGAGGTGGGAGGCTTTATAAAGAAGGGGGCAAGCATGATGTGTCTATGAGACTTTCCATGTCTCCTTAGCCTAGGCTTCATGGCAATGCAAGAGGATAGCTCATAGAGACTTCTTGTATATGAAATGTTGATCCGAAAATCCCATGGAGACTTCAGGCCATCCCCACCGTCCTTCAACAAATAAATAACACCATTGGTTGATAGCTTTTAAAGATAAGCACATTTATAAAGAGGGTAATCCCTAAAATGCCCTTAGAGAGAAACACCTTCAAAACAAGGTGAAACTAGGTGATTCATGATTCAAAATCTCTAGAATGGTAAGGGGATATCTAAGGATTACAATTCATGTGATAATTTGCAAAGAAAACCTCCCAATCGGGTAAATTGCATAAAAGTCCAGAATGTACCTAAAATTGCATAACTTGCACAAACAACATCCAAATTGAATAAAATTTGAAACTTAGGCTCATTTAATGATTTCAAAACACATCAAAAGTTATATTAAGGTTTAGAGAACTTAATTATGGTAATTAAGCTTGTTCAATACATTAAGCAAGGTTTGTGGCCTTACACTTCTGACACAATTTTATTTACCATTGTTCCACTTAAGTGGTGATTTTGCATTTTAGATCCTTAAATAAGCTTTGACTGAGGTATTCATGAATAAACCCTTCCATTGGTATAATTTCAAAATTTAAACATCACGGCCAAAAAGGATAGAATGGAAATGAAAATCTTAGAAAAGGGCAAAAGAGAATATGTTCAAGTTTAGGTATGTTACACCTTCTCCATGAAGGAATTAGGAAGATCATACTATGTTTTAGGGATTAAGATTTATAGAGACAGATCTAGAAGGATTCTTCGCCTAAGACAGAGTACACTGATTGAAAAAGTGCTAAAATGGTTTATCTTACATGATTTTAAGAGAGAAAACTTACCTATTTGACATGGAATAAGTCTCTATAAATCACAATGTATGAGATATTTGAAAGAGTGGGTATGCATTATTAAGATTCCATATGCCTCTGCAATTTGATCTATTATGTATGCATCCAAATATTTTGTATATGCTTTGAGCATGATGATCAAATAGCATTCAAATCCAAGCGATAGTCATTATATATCTATGAAGAACATCCTAAAGTACTTGGGAAGAACTAAGTATCAATTCCTATATTTATTTAAGTGAGGAAGAGTTAATTTTAAATGGTTACATTGATCCAAGATTCCAAACAAACAAGGATGATTATCAACCACAATTCAAGATTTGTGATTTTCCTAAATGGTGAAGCTGTAAGCTGGAAGTGTACCAATCAAAAGACAATGGTTGACTCTACAACAAAGGCTGAGTACACTACTACCTCCAGTGCAACTAAGGAAGCAATTTGGATGTAGAAGTTCACTAGTGATTTTAGGGTGGTTCCAACCATTGAAGACGTAGTAGAGTTTTACTGCAACAATAATGGAGTTGTTGCACACACAAAGGAACCAGGATCTCATTAGAATTCCAAAAACATACTCAAGCATCATATGAGAGATAATATAATGAGAGGTTTGGAGAAGCGATTCTACAAGTCGACAATGAGGTTTTGTGAAGGACATAATAATTGTAGTAGTGTGAAAAAGTGAGTTTTTATATTTTTTTTCTCTCTCTTAAAAGTTTTATTATCAAATTTGTTGACCAAAATACCCTCATTTACTTCCCTCACTCAATTGAACAAATATGTGTCACAAATTGCAAAAATATGCAAACCCTAATATGCTATGATGATAGAATGCATGTGATAATATATTTAGTAAATAAACATATCAAACCTCTGAATTTGAACCCCATAATTATACCATAGTCACTCAATAAGGTCACGAAGCTCTCCTCAAAAGTTCAAGTTAATTGGAGTAACCGTTTAGGAGAAACCCTAGATCTAGTTTCTCTTTCTACATGGAATTAAAGATATATCTTTATAACAAAATTAATATCATTAGATGATAATTAGTGGTTATGTTTGGTCTGAATCTTTAAAATGAACCCTGATGTTATGAATGGTTAATATGTTGAGGGTTACCCTCCCTTTTTCTCCAACCATCTTAGAAACCCTAATTTTTGGAAATCTTCTAATTGATCAATTAAATGTTATCTTTAATCCAAATAGTTTATGATGGATCAGACCTGATAATATTTTTGAACTCAATTAGGATATGGGAAATCCCTGATCTGAATTAAGATAACATAAAAGGAATAATAACTAAGAACATATCTTAGTCCTTGTCACATGGACCAATAGTAATGTTGTACCCTTGCTTTCTTTGCAGGGTGACTAAATTCCTGATTGATTCTAAATCTTTGGACATTTGATTGAACAAGCAGGTACGTGGTCTTATAAGTATAAGACTAGTTTTCTGGTTGCTTATGCTATATAATATCTTGAATGTTCGTATTTGGATATGATTGTTGGTTGAACTAGTATGAGTTATACTTCACAAAATTTAAGAGAAACATAAATGATTATGATGGGTTGTAGCTACTAGAGCACATAGCCTGGTGTGGATGTATGTTGCCTAACATGGATGTATGATTCCTTGGCCCGTGTTAGATGTATGATGATATTCTATTGCCCACACTAGATGTAAGACAAGTGCAATAGGTGTAGTACAACTGCATCAAAATGAATATAATGAAAGGGTGTTTACTTGATTTTTGCCTTAAGAAATGGTTTTATCTCTCTTTCCTTCTTTTTCAAATATTTTCCTTTATGCAACCTTATTAAAAGTAACTTTTACCATGTACCAACCCTGCTGATGTTTTGTTTCTCGTATTTTCTAGGTGCAAGGAACAATTGACAACAAAATGAATTGCATGCTCAAAGTACCTAAAGGCATAAAATAATGAACACGGAGGATGTATTAGATAGATCTTTTCCTCTTATCTCATTTCTTGCTAGATGTTAGTTTATTTCTTTCCTTAGTGATCTTGAGGATGATAGAAATCCTATGTAATAAAGTTAACTTTCTCTAGAACAATATATTCTCTCCATATGTAATGACTTTATTATCTTTATGAATAAATGTTTGTGTGGCATTATACGATGATGTGGACTAGATCTTGGCTTAATCTCTGTTTTAGTTGACTACCTTAATCTCTTATATTTTCCCTTTTGACATCTATAGATATGAGTGCACGCATATCTATGAATGTCACTATGGAAAGTATATAGAATTTGGGGGACGTCACAGTTGGTATTAGAGCCAATGTTCACACATCAAGTCACATGAACTTCATTCACCCTATTTTGAGTCTAGGGTAGTCCTTGAGTTTGGGATGTGAAGGGTTGAGGTGTCTAGGATAGCATCTGCCATGGGTCTGACTAAAGTCACCGAGCGACTTAGCTTGGCAATCACGAGGCTACCTTTATGGCAGTATAAGTCTACCTGGCCGATATCCTAAGTGTCCCCTATTCTTGGACGTACCTTAATTTAGGAACCTTCTCATCTATAGATTTTCCCTCTCACCTCTTCTATAGGAAAAAAAATTTCTCTCTCTCATCTATGTTTTAAAATAATTTTCCCTCTTACCTCTGTTATAAGGTTAGGAAGGAGTCTCTCTATTTAGAAAGTCCTAAGGATTGACTAATAAGGATTCTAGGATATCCTCCATAAATTATAACATTAAGAACATTAATCATTGATAAATGAGAATAATGAAATATCATGTGATGATAATAAAGATAATGATGAGAATAATTGTTGAAGTAATGGATCTAATATGCTCATATTAATTACAAGATGCCTCCTAAAACTCTCAACTCAAAGGCCTCGGAGGAATCATCCTCCAAAAAAGAGAAAAGAACCTGAAACCTCTGAAGTACCTGATCCTGAAACTATGGCCAAAGAAAGGTGGGAGGAACAAAAGAAAATCCTACTAGACTTCATGGAGACCCTTGCCACAAAAGGAACCCCTGAACCTAGCCCCTCTAAGAAAAAGGAGGTGATAGTGATAGACTTCATTAAGCTCAACCCTGACTCCTTTTGGGGGGAAGATCAGCCTGAGGTCATGGACAAGGCTGAGGCGTGGATCCTTTCCATAGAAAATGCCTTTCGTACCCTAGAAGTACCCAAGGAAAAGAAGGTTAAATTCGCCACCCATTTGCTTAAGGGAGGGGCGAAGATCTAGTGGGTGAATTATGGTGGGAATCGGGGAGAGGAAGTAGACAACTTGGGATGGGAAGCCTTCAAGACCCTCTTCACCGACCGTTTCATGCCCATAGCTGAGAGGAAGAGGAAAGAGAAGATGTACATGGAGCTTAGGCAGGGTAGTCTCTCAGTGGTCGATTATACTCGGAAGTTTAGGCTTCTGGAACGCTATGCCCCTATTCGGACTGAGGACCGCCTCACTGAGCACTATGTAGACTATCTCTCCACACACCTGAAAACCCTAGTTATAGCCTCTCGTCCCCAAAGCATTGATGAAGCCCTAGACATGGCCCTTAAGCAGGAAAGGGAGCAGGGATTGCAGAAGCCTTCTAGCATGGGATATTTAGGGTTGACCACCACCGAGGAAGAGAAGTTCAAGAAGTTCCACCCTGGCCATAATAAAGGATCAGGGAAAGGAGGAGGTTCAGGGAAGAGAGGACCAAAGAATAGCAAGCTGATGGATTACCGCAACAAATGCAAGACTTGTGGACGAGGACATGACGGGGCTTGTTGCTACACCAAGCCGGTCTGCTACAACTGCAAGAAGGAGGGATATTTCCTTGCCAAGTGCCCCAATGCATCTATCCTTGGCAAACCTCCAGTGGGTGCTCCACCCCCTCAGGGACACCGCAATGCCAGGGTGTTAGCAGTAACAGCAGAGGAGGCTAGGGCAAATCCGAACCAGCTTGTCGAAGGTAACCTTAAATATTTTTCATATATCTAATATCTTGTTCAATGCCTTCAATCATTTAAAATGTAATTATCATGTGTAGACATTGTTTTCTTGAATGGACATCCTGTTAAAGCATTGTTTGATTCTGGATCTACAAATACGTTTATCTCTCGAAATCTGGCCTCAATGTTGCACTTACATATAAGGGACTTGGGATACATTCTGGATGTGTCAACTCCTAGTGGCAAAATATTCACTACATTGCAGAAAACTGATGTCCTCCCTTTAAAATTTGAAAATCACGACATGCCCTTTGAATTCATTCTCTTAACCATGGAAGACTTTGATGTTATTCTTGGCATGGATTGTCTATACACATATCATGCTTACATTGACTGTAGACACAAGATGGTAGTTCTCTCTCGACCTCATTCCTCTCTGGTAGTGATCCCTCGGGGAAGCGGATTTTGTAATAATATAATAATTTCCTCTCTTAAAGCTAAAAAGCTCATATCTAAAGGATGTAAAGTCTTCCTCGCATTCGTCTCAGAGACCAGTCCTAACAACGGGCCTATAGAAAGACTGGAGGTGGTATGTGATTTTCTTGACATATTTCCGGAGGAGCTTCCTGGGCTGCCTCCAAACTGAGACATTGAGTTCTCCATAGATCTTCTTCCTGAAACCACTCCGATTTCTAGGGCACCGTATAGGATGGCACCTGCTGAGCTTATGGAGCTGAAGAAACAATTACAAGAACTTCTTGATAAGGGTTTTATCCGCCCTAGCGTTTCCCCTTGGGATGCACCTGTCCTTTTTGTTAAAAAGAAAGATGGCTCAATGCGGATGTGTATTGACTATCGCATGTTGAACCAAGCTACCATTAAAAACAAGTATCATCTCCCTCATATTGATGACCTCTTTGATCAGCTTCATACTGCTAAAGTTTTCTCAAAAATTGATCTTCGTTCTGGCTACCATCAACTTAAGGTCAAAGATTCTGATATATCTAAGACTGCTTTCCGAACTCATTATGGGCACTACAAATTTCTGGTAATGTCGTTCAGGTTGACCAACACACCTAGCGTATTCATGAACTTGATGAACAAAGTCTTCCAACCTTATCTTGATGAGTTTGTGGTCATCTTCATTGATGATATTTTGATCTATTTTGATCTATTTTGATTCTATGGAGAAGCATCGAGAGCATTTGAAGTCTTTCCTTGAGATTCTTCGAGCCCAGAAATTCTATGGCAAGCTTTCTAAATGTGAATTCTGGATTGACAACGTTATGTTTCTTGGTCATGTCATTTCTGGGGGTAACATATCTGTTGATCCCGCTAAAGTATCTGCTGTACTTGATTGGCAACCTCCTCGTAATCCTTCTGAAATCCGGAGTTTCTTAGGTCTGGCTGGATATTATCGTCATTTTATTCCGAATTTCTCCAAAGTGGCACTTCCTCTCACTAAGCTTACTCGTAAGGACGAGCATTTCATCTGGTCAACTACTTGTGAGTCTAGCTTCCAAGAGCTCAAACAGAAGTTGATGTCAGCACCTGTCCTTGTTCTACCATTGGGTAATGAAGGATTTGTGATATTCACTGATGCTTCCCGACATGGTCTAGGTTGCGTCCTACAGCAGAATGGGAAAGTAGTGGCCTTCGCTTCTAGACAGCTGAAACCCAATGAGTTGAATTACCCTACGCATGATTTGGAGTTAGCTGCCATCATCCATGCTCTCAAAATATGGAGGCACTACTTGTACGGGGTAACGTTTGATATCTTCACCGACCATAAAAGCCTCAAGTACATTCTGACGTAGAAGGATTTGAATCTCCGACAACGACAGTGGATTGAGTACTTGAAGGACTACGACTTCACCATTGGCTACCATCCAGGTAAGGCCAATGTGGTTGCAGATGCTCTTAGTAGGAAAAGAGCTGTTTGTGCATCCCTGTCTGTACCCGAATGGAAGAACATGGAGGACCTAGCAAGCTGGAGACCACAATTCCTGGTTGATCGTATGCATGTCAACAACATCTCTATGACATCCAACCTACATTCTGAACTTCTGGAGGCACAGAAAGCTAGTCCTGAGCTTGCTGAGCTCTCCTCTCTCCTGGCTAAACCTCATACACATCTGTCAGTGGGACTTGATGGTGGTCTTTGATACAAGAACCGTATGTGGGTCCCTGAGCAGTCAGCTGTAAAGACAACCATTCTTAGCGAGGCGCAACGGTCCAAGTACACAGTTCATCCCAGCACGACAAAAATGTACAAAGACCTACAACGTCAGTTCTGGTCGAGAGGCATGAAGCACGACATTGCAGATTTTGTATCCAGGTGTCTGACATGCCAGAGAATCAAGGCCGAGCATCAAAGACCAGGTGGTCTACTGCAACCCCTCGATATTCCGGAATGGAAATGGGAACATATCACTATGGATTTCGTAGTGGGATTACCCAGGACCAGGAAGGGGTACGATGCTGCATGGGTCATTGTGGATTGTCTCACCAAATCAGCTCATTTTCTACCTATGAAGACTACTGTGAAAGTTTCTGAGTTGGCTGACCTTTACATACGGGAGATTGTACGTCTGCATGGAGTTCCAGCGTCCATTGTCTCGGACCGGGACCCAAAATTCACTTCAAAGCTATGGAAATAGGTTCAAGAAGAATTGGGCACCATGTTGAACTTCAGTAAAGCTTATCACCCACAGACAGATGGACAGTCAGAACGAACAGTGCAGATTCTCGAGGATCTTCTACGAGCTTGTGTGCTTGATTGGGAAGGCTCGTGGGACCATTACCTGCCTTTAGCTGAGTTCTCCTATAATAATAGTTATCAGGCGAGTATTGGGATGCCACCATACGAAGATCTCTATGGCCGACCGTGCAGATCTCCATTACATTGGGATGATGTCAGAGAGCACACCTTGATGAAATCTGAGGAGATGCAGCTGTATGCAGATAAAGTTGCACTGATCAGGCAGAGAATGAAGAGAGCACAGGATAGGAAGAAATCTTATGCAGATGCTCACCGGTAGGAACGTCAGTTCAAGGAAGGTGATCATGTCTTTCTGAAGATCTGACCAATTCGAGCTTTGGCCAAGAATAAGGGAAAACTTAATCCTCGTTATGTGGGACCCTTCGAGATTCTTGAAAGGGTTGGAGAATGTGCCTATCGTCTTGCTTAGCCACCTCATTATAGTGCCATGCATAATGTCTTTCATGTATCTACTCTGAAACCTTATGTCAAAGACGCCAGTCACATTCTGAATCATGAGCCTCTCGAGCTGAAAGATGATCTGTCTTATGCTGAATCACCAGTTAAAATCCTAGATTTCAAGACAAAGGAGCTTCACAGTAATCATCATATAGATATGGTGAAAGTTCTCTGGAGCCACCATGATCAGACCGATGCCACATGGGAGCTCAAGTCATAAGTCGAGCGGAAATATCCACATCTCTTTCAAGCTGCTTGAATTTTGAGGGAAAAATTCTTTAAAAGGAGGGGAGAATGTGACAAAGTGAGTTTTTATATTTTTTTCCCTCTCTTAAAAGTTTTATTATCAAATTTTTTGACCAAAATACCCTCATATACTTCCCTCACTCAATTGAGCAAACATGTGTCACAAATTGCAAAAATATGCAAACCCTAATATGCTATGATGATAGAATGCATGTGACAATCTATTTAGTAAATAAACATATCAAACCTCCGAATTTGAACCCCATAATTATACCATAGTCACTCAATAAGGTCATGAATCTCTCCTCAAAATTTCAAGTTAATTGTAGTAACCGTTTAGGAGAAACCCTAGATCTAGTTTCTCTTTATACATTGAACTAAAGATATATCTTTATAACAAAATTAATATCATTAGATGATAATTAGTGGTAACGTTTGGTCTGAATCTTTAAAACGAACCCTGATGTTATGAATGCTTAATATGTTGAGGGTTACCCTCCCTTTTTCTCCAACCATCTTAGAAACCCTAATTTTTGGAAATCTTCTAATTGATCAATTAAATATTATCTTTAATCCAAATAGTTTATGATGGATCAGACCTGATAATATTTTTGAACTCAATTAGGATATGGGAAATCCCTTATCTAAATTAAGATAACATAAAAGGAATAATAACTAAGAACATATCTTAGTCCTGGTCACATGGACCAATAGTAATGTTGTACCCTTGCTTTCTTTGCAGGGTGACTAAATTCCTGATTGATTCTAAATCTTTGGACATTTGATTGAACAAGCAGGTACGTGGTCTTATAAGTATAAGACTAGTTTTCTGGTTGCTTATGCTATATAATATCTTGAATGTTCGTATTTGGATATGATTGTTGGTTGAACTAGTATGAGTTATACTTCGCCAAATTTAAGAGAAACATATATGATTATGATGGGTTGTAGCTACTAGAGCACATAGCCTGGTGTGGATGTATGTTGCCTAACATGGATGTATGATTCCTTGGCCCATGTTAGATGTATGATGATATTCTATTGCCCACACTAGATGTAAGACAAGTGCAATAGGTGTAGTACAACTGCATCAAAATGAATATAATGAAAGGGTGTTTACTTGATTTTCGCCTTAAGAAATGGTTTTATCTCTCTTTCCTTCTTTTTCAAATATTTTCCTTTATGCAACCTTATTAAATGTAACTTTTACCACGTACCAGCCCTGCTGATGTTTTGTTTCTCGTATTTTCTAGGTGCAAGGAACAATTGACAACAAAATGAATTACATGCTCAAAGTACCTGAAGGCATAAAATAATGAACATTGAGGATGTATTAGATAGATCTTTTCCTCTTATCTCATTTCTTGCTAGATGTTAGTTTATTTCTTTCCTTAGTGATCTTGAGGATGATTGAAATCCTATGTAATAAAGTTAACTTTCTCTAGAACAATATTTTCTCTCCATATGTAATGACTTTATTATCTTTATGAATGAATGTTTGTGTGGAATTATACGATGATGTGGACTAGATCTTGGCTTAATCTCTGTTTTACTTGACTACCTTAATCTCTTATATTTTCCCTTTTGACATCTATAGATATGAGTGCACGCATATCTATGAATGTCACTATGGAAAGTATATAGAAATTGGGGGACGTCACAAGTAGCTTGGCGTCTATCTAGATTTCTTGGTGGCTATTCAGATCTAGATCCGAAATACCAAGTTCTTCATAGATAAATATGTCTCAAGTTGTTATACAAATATCGTGCAAAAAGTTATAACCTTCATGATTTCCCATGTATTTTGTTCACTGACATTTTATTTCTATGATAAATTTGACAATTAGGGTATAGACAGAAGGAATTTTATTATTATTTTATTGCACCCCCTAACCTAAAACCCTAAACTTGCTTCATCTGATAAATACAACTTTATTCCAATATTACTACAACTGTAGAGTAATAAAAAAATCCAACAAACATTTATTCTATTTTCTAGTTCGTTCTTTATTAGGTTGATTGGGTGATTATTAAATACATGATACTGAATTGAGATATAGTTTTTCGGATAGCTTAAATACTCTTGTAGATGATGGAGATATAGTTATTTTTTGATAGATATGTGTAATTGACATGACTTCTATGTATTTCATCATTCAGACTACATGATGTATTCTTGGCCAAATTACTGGATTATTTCAAAGATGGTCTTATTATTATTAAATCAAGTTTGTATATATAACAATGTTGTATTTCAATTTTCACTCTTGTATTAGGATTGCAATTATGATTTATGCAACATGTGTTAATCCATAATACAATTTGTCACAAAAGTGGTTAATAAGTTATGTTTTGTTCTAATTTATATGATGTACTGCCATAACAAGAAGTATTTAGTTCAAGAATTGTATGTGTGTTTTTATTGATATTCTCATAGGCAACAAGACATAGTTCTTCCAATTATTTGAGATGCAACAATCTTTTCTCTCTAGATCTTGTCATATCAAAATTTAGGAACTTGATTTTCCACAATGCTTTGTGCTCAATATCCAAGAAAAGATGGCACACCTTTGCATAAATAATCTTAAATGGGGTTGTACCCATGGTGGTCTTATAGGCTATCTGGTATGCCCACAATGCAACATCCAAATTCAATACCCAATCATTCCTTGAGTTGGACATCCTCTTATCTATTGTCCCTTTCATTTACCGGTTAGAGAATTTGATTCACCCATATATTTGTGTATAATTAGGATTTGAGATCTTATGTTTGAATTTATATTTTTTCAGTAGGTTGTTGAAGTTCTTCTCATTGAAGTGGGTGTCTCCATCTAAAATTTCATCTCTTTGGAACACTAAAATGAGGATATATAGTCTTTTTGAATAACCTTGCCACAAATTTGGCATGCAGATCTTGGGTAAGAGTGGCCTCTCTACCCAATATGACACATAATCACAAAAATAAGAACTTATTTTTAGCCACAAGATGATGGGAATAATCCCTTATAATCAACATCCCAAAAATCAAAGACTTTAATCTCTAGAGTCTCAAAAATAGGCTATATAAGAATGCATGATGAATCTTTATATCCATCTTATTTCCTCCAAATTACCCTCCATAAGAAGAGGAATGATACTCAACATAATACATGGGATCTCTTCATCATGAATACATCTCCTGATTAGCACATCAGTCTCATTCTTGAACCATAGTAGATCGCCCCAATAGTATTAGTTCTCATCATGAAGAAACTTCTTCTTCTGATAATATGTAAGATCCAAAGGAAGGTGTCCAATTGCAAGATAGTTTGAAAAATCCATGTACCATGGTATATGGAAGGAACCCATAACGTATAACTTCTCTGTAGGCAAGAAATCCTCAATAAGAAGAGTGTCCTATTGTATTTTCTGGGTCCAATGCCCAAGGTTCTAGTAGAGTTTCAGGAATGACAACAGGACCAAAAGATTACTCGTAGCATTAACTACACACTTTGTCCTAACCCACATGTATTCCAAGATAAACTTCCCCATTGGTCACCCATTCTAGTATTACTCTGGACTGAGAACACCTAACCACATAGTTTTTTAGTGATGGATTCCCCAACTAAAAAGGAGGTGCACCTTGATGATATAGGTAGTCCAATCATTCCTTATGAGATCATTTTATTTGAGGCCTCAAAACATGATACGTTACAATCTCCCCCACATGGAATTTTGACGTACTCATCAGGGATCAGCTGAATGTCCACATAATATTTCCCCATTTCAGTGAAACCCCAGAATGACCCATGGACACCTGGCTCCTAATGAGAGCTCCGAGTGCAAGGGTGGCCACATCGCAGTGGACAACCCTTTCCAACATGCTTGGACCACAAAACTCAAGACTGGCATGTCACATGCCCATGTAGGCACCACCTATTGGAGGGGTTTTGACTCTGATACCATTTGTCATATTCAGCCCCCCCACCCAAGACTCTGGTAGAGTTTTATGGATGATGAGTGGACCACAAATTACCACTAGCATTAACTTCATGCTTTTTCCTCACTCACGCACAAGCCAGGATAAACTGCCTATTTGGTCACCCATCCCAGTACAACTCTGGGCAGAGCACGCTTACCCAGAGAATTCTTTAGTGATGGTCTCCCTAAAAAGGAGGTGCACCTTGGTGATATGGGTTGTCCTATCATTCCTTATAAGATCATTTTATATGAGGCCTAAAATCATGGGACGTTACAACTATGTAGTGGTATTGAAATGGGAAAGGTGATCATCTACATTGTTCTCCATCCCTTTGTTTTCCTTGATCTCTAGATCAAATTCTTGTAGTAACAAAATCCATTGAATAAGATGAGATTTTACATCCTTTCTACTCGAGAGGTACTTGATTGCAGTGTGATCCTCACAGACCCCCACTTTGAAGCCAACAAGATATTGTTGGAATCTATCAAAAGCCTACAATATTGCAAGCATCTTCTTCTCAGTGGTCACACAATTGATTTCAAGTTCATGAAGTTTTTTCTTGCTTAATGGATGACATAGATTTTTTTGTCTTACCTTTCTCCTAGAACTACCTCAATTTCTTAATCTTTTATGAATCATATGTAGAATCATGCATGTCCTAAAATACTTTTGACCACTTTCATTATTTTCGGTGGGGAATGCTTATCAATATCTTCCACTTTTTCTCAATCCACTTCGATTCCTTTATTTTATATTCTATGACCAGGCTCAACTTCGGATTGTACAATACAATGGCACTTCTCCCAGTTTAGGACAAGATTAACTAACTTGCAATTTTGCAACTCTTTCAGCTTTTTTTTCACAAAATCATCAGAGGAATCACTATAAACAGAAATCATCCATAAATATTTCCATGTTATGTTCAATGAAATTTGAACACATGGTCATCATGTATATTTGAACATAGTAGGTGCATTATACAATCCAAACGACATGCTGCCATAAGTAGTAGTCCCATAAGTGCATGTGAAAGTAGTTTTTCCTTGATCCAATGGATAGATAGGAATTTGGAAAAATATGTAATATCCATCTAAGTAGCCAAAGAATGAATAATCTGCTAATCTGTCTAACATTATGTCAATGAAAGACAAGGGAAATGATCCTTTTAGTTGTTTTATTTAACCTCCTATAATCAATATACATGCTCCTCTTGGTGACTACACATTTTTGGATTAACTCATCATTTTCCCCTTTTATTACAATCCCCCTCTTAGGTACAACATGAACAACACTAACCCAAGGGTTGTTTATAATTAGATATATTATTCCAACATCTTTTAATTTGAAAATTTCTTTCTTTACCACCTCCTTCATATTTTGGTTCAATCTTCTTGGAGGTTAAATATAATGTTTGGCAACATCCTCTAAATATATGAGGTATATACAAATAGAGGGAATTATTCCTTTTAAATCATCAATTGAGTATCCAATTATATCCTTGAAAAGCCAAAATATTTATGCAAATTTTTTTAGTTATTGCATATTCATAATGATAGGAGAAGTAAAGTTTGAATCTAGAAACACATACCTCAACCTCAATGGAAGAGGTTTTCGTTATACATTTTTATTAGAGTTGCGGTGTTGTTTTATCCTCCTCTTGTGGTGTTTTTTGAGAACTCACGCTTGCAATGGCTACAAAAAATGTTTCTTTACACCAATCCCAAAATTGTGTTGTCTTCCAATTCTTCAAGATCATCAAAATCTTAGTTGGAAAGATTCTTTTGATCATCCAATGGTGTGTCAATGTTGTCAATAGGATAGAGATTCTCCTTTCTGCTTGGATATTTCATTGCATCATAAATAGAGAATTCAATGGCTTCATCTCCAACTCTAAGAGTTAATTTTCTCACTCTAACATGCACAATGCATCCTAGATTTGTAGGGATGGTCTCCTGAAACGAATATCATTTGCAAGGTATTCATTCATATTAATAACTAACAATTCACAAGGAATATAGATTTTTTCTATTTTCAAATGAACATCTTCAATGATTCCTCTTATATATTTTATATATAAGTCTGCTAGTTGGATGGCCATATAGATGGATTTCATTTCTCCCCCATAAAGAAAATGAAATTTATCTTATGCTAGAATCAAGATCTACCAACCCTTTGTCAAAGGTTGAGTCACCAATCCTACAAGGTAGACTGAATGTACTGTGATCATCAAGCTTCTTTGGAAACCAATTTTTAATAATGGAACTAATCCTTTCAGCAAGCATTACTATCTCTACTTGATCAAACCTTCTTCTCTTTGTCAAAATGTCTTGGAGTAATTTAGTATATGAGGATATTTCACAAATCATTTCTACAAAGGGGAGATTGACATAGAGTTTTTTCATAATATCCATAAATATATAGAATTTGATGTCATCTTTCTTGTTAAAAATCCTATGAGGGAAAGGAACATTTGAGTTGTTAGAAGAATCACCCTGTTGAGAATTTTGTGTAGTTTGGTTTCTTTTATTTTTAGCTACATCTTCATCATTGGTGGAACAACTTCATCATATTCCCTCTTTGATGGTGGGGAAGTCCTCATATGATGTCTCCACTTCTCAAAGTAACTGACTTGCATGTCTCCCTTAGTTTCATTTTAAGTTTACTAGGAAAGGAGATACTTTTTTATTTGAAAGGGCTTGTTGGGAAATATGGTTCTCCAATATTCTCATGTAAGTAGTAATCTCATCCACATTGGAAGAAAGTTGGTGCATGACATCTTTCATGAACTGCCCTTGTTGGAAGAAATCATCATTTTTCTTCATTTGAGATTAAGAAAACTGTCTAGGAGGGACTTCAAGTTGGACTTTGATTGTGGTCATTAATGATTTAAATTTCTATTTGCATTATTGTTGAAGCCTGATGGGTTGTTACCCACAAGTATCATGCTCTACATAGATGGTTGTTGTTAGACATGCTATTGTTGAGGTTTTTGAGCATTGTTATTGTAGTAGGAGAAGTTGGAATGATCTCTCCATCCTGGGTTGTAAGTAATGAATATGGATTGTAGGGCTATTAGTCCCCATGATTCTCTATGAAATTGCATTGTTCCAGGGTTTCCTTAGATGGATTGAAAGATGAATATCTCAAAGAAGATAATTCCCTAGGAACTTAATTTACTTTACATATTAAGTTGACTAGTTGAGAGGGTTAGTTGTTTTGCTTCTCAAACTTTTGAGTTAAGGCATTGAAATTTGTTGCAATTAAATCCACCACATAAGTAGTGAGTATGCCAACTTTCTTTCTGGAGGCAAGTTTTAAATAAAAAGAGTGGTTGCTCCTTTAATTTTTCCATTGAAAATAATTAATTACCATGTCTTCAATAGTGACATAAGCTTCCCTATATTATTTGTTCATTAAAGCACCATTTGTGGCGACATCAATTGACGTCCTTGTATTATAGAATAACCCATTGTAGAATGTTTGTAGAGAATCCAATTTCTTAATACATGGAGTGGGAAAATTTATCGAAGGTCTTTGATCCTTTACCATATGTCTACAAAGTCTCTCGATCCCTTTGGGAAAAATTGGTGAGCTAACTCCTCAATTGTGCACTTTTACTTGTGAGAAGTATTTAAGAAAGAAAACCTTGAGGAGTTCCTCCCAACTATTGATGGAGTTCTTTGGAAAAGAAGAGAGTCATGCCTTGTTTCTATCTCTCAAAGTGAATGGGAAAAGAAGAGGAAAATCCCCTCATCAAGAAAGACATTACTCTAGAAACAACAAAGATATTTCAGAATTTCAACTATATGATGTTGGCATCCTCCATGGGTGTTCCTATAAAATAGTTCTATTGTATCTTCTGCATTATTATAGGGCTGATAGAGAAGTTGTTTTCATCTATCTGGGCTTTGTTGATATCACCACTTATATTCATTGTTCCTGGAATGACAAACTCCTTTAGAGGACGAATATCTTCCATGGTTGGTTTGAGTGGTCTAGTTGTTTGGGTGAAGAAGGTGGTGAAGAAGGTGATGAAGGTTGTGAATCCTCCAAATTTGAATGAGGTTCATTCTATCCTACCCTCTGACGGATGCTAATGCTATATTCTACTACGTCTAGCAATATAGAAGGTTCAAGACCCCTCTTAGAACACCACATACAATCCTACAAAGAACAAGGGGAGTGAGATAGTGATACACATCGAAGAGCACATCAATTCACTAAGATTATTATCCTAGAGTTTAGTCCTTTTTTTCTTTCCAGTGAAGGATAGTATAGAAGGATTGATCCCACAAGACAATGTTTTTAAGATTGTTCTGTTTTGATCCCAATTGATTATTGAAATAATTTCTTTTTGGTATTTTTGAATAAGGAATAGAAAGTAAATTTTGATTGGGAATTTTTTGATTACACTAGAATAATAGATTAAAATGCAAAGAAATAAAAAAATTACACTAAAGAAAGAAAAATAAAATATTAAACTGAAACAAAAAAAGTAAAGGAAGAAGATGGTTAGCACAAAATAAAAGATTATCTAAGGATAATAGTAAAATTGCAAGAATTGAAAGAAAGTGATTGGAACAATCGTTGGAAGAAATAGTTGAAATGGAGTAAGCATCGAGGCTTAGGGGTTTCACCACCTTAGCCAATGTGAAAATAAGATCAAGTGATATATGACAATAAGATGGAAGCATGTATGGAAATTATTCATGAAGAAAATGCAAAAGATGAACTCCACATGAACCCATTGGTCTTGGTATTCACACATCCTAGTTCTTCATCCTAAAGAGTATTTTTCTGCAGTCACATCCAAATCCTCATGAAATTAATTTAGTTCTAAATCCCCGATTCCACGGTCGTATCCGCTAACTCACGATAAAAATGATTAATTACTTTGTCAAATTGCCAATTTCTAAACTGAAAACCATCCATCTAAAATAGTCATGTAAAACCCAATCCTATTATCACATGGCTAAGGGGCTACTCCCATCACCTCGATAAGGAAACTACTCACTAGTCATAGCGAGGAATGAAGAAACAAGGGGAAGACAACATGAAACCATAGACCAAAAGTCTAGTATCTCTAAGGAGATCAAAGGTGGTGACAATTAAATGGCTTGATTTCTTAATCCCCCTCTCCATGTGGAAGAATGAGAAGAAAGAACAAGAATGAGAAATAAAGACCAGATCCACATGTAGAAGAAAGAACCAAATTTTATTGTTGAATGTAAAGATTACACTATGAAGTTAAATTGACAAAGTTTCAACTAAAATGCAAGTAAAAAAATTTGGGACCCCTTTATTAGTGGTCCCCTCCTTTTATAGGGGAAGGAGGGGTGGAAAAACCCAAAATGAGGGGGGGGTACAAAGTAATGGCATCTGTTGGAATCTGCTGCTCATGCACCTCTAAACAGCCGTCTCTCTAGGTGAGATGGTCATATGGCAATGATGTGGCATGGATGTAGAAAATTTGGATTGAAACCCTAAAGGGGGTGGTGGTGACGCTGCTTGGTTGCAATCTTGGGCCCAAACAAATGTTTGAGACGGTCGTCTAGATGATGTGGGACGCCTTTCATGTACCTCTGTGAACGTGATCAAAGATTTACACCCTAATCAAGTGGTGGCATCCTTGAGATTTGATTTGATTCTAGGTCAAGCAACCTAGCCGTCTGGACTTTCCTGGGTGCTAGTCTGGGTCCATGAGACGACCGTCTCACTAAATCGAGATGCCCGTCTGGCGTGTTAAAATGGCTAGTTGAACCCAGGCCAAATTGGCCATTTGGCTTTGAATGTGGGGGTCTCTGGGAATGTGCTGACCTTATGGGCCTAATGAGATGTCAGTCTCACTGACTTAGTGGGTCAAAATCAGATTTGGAGAAAAATTCTACAAAAAAATGAGAAAGATGATAAGTATTTGCAAAATAAATCAATAATTGAGTGAATTGCAATTTTGTCCTAGAAATTACTGAAAAAAAGACAATTTCTAATGAAAAGGATTATGAAAAGTATGGAAAAAATAGATGAATATTCATTCATAAAAATACCCCAAAATAGAATCTTTGCTCGTCCCGAGCAAATTAAATTACAAATAAAGTCCAATTTATACTTGCAACATGTCATCATCACTTTTGTAACATCACTATAATTGTAAGGACCCTGACCTTCATTTAGGGTTTACCCTGTTTGCTTTGCTTAACCCAGGTGCCTTGATGCTTGCTAATCACCTTTGGTGGTGATTAGGGTTTGGTTGTGCTTTGTTGAGAGTTGGAGGTGCTACTTGCAAATAACCTAAGTCTAGGGTTTGTGGGCAAGTTTGCCACCTTGTGAGGTGTTCCTCTCTCTCTTTGCTTCCTCTAGGTTAGAGAGGAAGGCTTGGACTCATTGCTTGAGTTCTTTTGGGCCTGGTTGAGCTTGATTGGGCCTTGAGGTGCCTTGCTTTGCCTTGGTTGAGCCTTGTATCGGCCAAGAGGTGTGTGTATCACCCAAGATGGGGAGTGTATCGTCCAAGGGAAGTGTGTGTCGCCCATTGTGCCTTGTTGTGTCGCCCATGGTGTTTGACCTAGCTTTGACCTCGTTTGTGTAACCACTAGTAGACACTTGGTGCATGATGGTTGATTGTGGCAATGACCATGGACATGTGTTAAGGGCTTGCTAGAGTGGTGGATCGTGCACTAGGACAAGTGTCCCTAGGTAGGCGACACCTTGCCTTGCTCTAACTTGTTTTTTCCTCCCTTTCCTTCTATATAGGCGTGTCCTTTCCTTTGCTAGGAGTTCCTTTGGTTCCTTTGCTTCTCCTCCACCTTGGTGCACGACATACCCTTCTCCCATGCAAGTGGTGGCCGATACCCCCTTGGAGGAGCAGCTTGGTGGCTGATAGCTTTGGAGTCTTCTTCTTACTTGCTTGGTGGAGCTTGGAGCTTTCTTAAGGCGGGTTGCATAACTCCTAACCCTAACTACTCTACCTCATTTCATGTTCTTATATGTTTCTAGCTTTGTTTCTTAATTAGTATCCATGTTGGCCGATCCTTAAGGTTTAGGGTTTCTTGGTGATCAATACTCCTTTCTCTCCTTGGTCTAGAGGAGAGAGTTTAAGCTTCTAGTACAATGAGCAACACCCCTCTTTCTCTTGGACGATTGAGGTGAGCTTGTGTTCTAGTTACTTAAGAAACACTCTCCTCTCACCATGGACTTGAAGGGTGAGTTTGGTTGTTGTGAACCTTGCTAGGGTTTTTCCCTTGTGATCTGTTTGGTGATAGATGATGTGCAACACCCCTCTCTCCTAGTCGATTGAGGTCAGCCATTTTCTTGACCCTCTAGGGTTTGGTTGCCTTGTGCATGAGGTAGAAGATGACCTTGTGGGAGTGTACCTTGGACGATACCTCTTGACCTAGCTTATTGGGAGATAGGCCTATGTGATGGACGATACACCTATCCTTGTGACGGGCGTCACACTACTATTTTATCTTGTGACGGCCGTTAGGCCTGGACCAGTTAGTTGCACGATACATGGAGGGGCTACCTACCTTGAACGTTATCCTTTGTGGTTGGATCGTGGCCGATAACCACCCTGTGACGGGCGTTGCTGGGATGCCTTGTGCCGGGCGTCACGCTGGCTGGTAACGACCGATAGCCTACGTTTGTGGCGGGCCTTATCCCTTGCTATTGTGATGGGCGTTGCCCGATAAGTGAGTGTTTGATACCCCTGACGCGCGATACTCCCCCTGTGACGCTGCGTTGCACGTTTGGTTGCCTTAGCGGCAACGCAGCATTGCGGGATGTGGTGTGTTGGTCTTTGGTGCGGGCGGGTGGCCGATACAGCACTTTTGTGATGACCCTTAGCACCTATATTGAGGGTTCCTAGCGCCTATAGTGAGGGTTTCACGGTTCAGGGAAAGTAGACTAATATACATGTTCTTGCTTACTGAATGTAAATGATAATGGTAATGTTTGTCCTTTATATCTGACATGACTAGATGCATGAATTTGATTATCATGGTTATTGCTTAATGCTAAGGACGATAATGAGCATGCAGTAGGGTTTGCTTAATGATGTGCCTTATATAAGTGATTATAAAATGAGGCATAGTTAAGAAAAGGATATAATCATTAATGTCACTTTGTGTTGATAGAACACTTTATTCTAATATCACCCTGTGTTGATAATATGTGTTCTAAGTTATTCATAATGATTATTGTGTACTAACCATGCAGGTAAGGCACAACGAAGATAAAGGGCTATGAGGTATATGTATATGTTGAGTAACTCTGTTATGATTGTTACTCTGGATATTGAAATAATTTGTATGATGTACATGACTAAAGTACTTGGGATTGCTATCCCATGAAAATGATGTAAGCCTTGAGAGGCTGTGGCACTATGTGATGAGGGATTGAGATCCCATGGCATGTGATGATCCATGTGATTGATCTAGATTGATTGGCAAGAGGCCAAGTGATATCATGTGATGTGGGATCCTTGTGATGGATCAGTATAATGAGAATTGTAGTAAAAACAATTGTTGAGTTTTATATTGCTTACTTCTGTTATAATTGCATGTTATACAACTTGGTTGAATCTTGCAATCCATATAAAAGATACAAATTAATCACAGTGAAATACATCATGTAGTTGCCCTGGCCATAGATCCATCATCGTCAGGAATTGGTGATGGTGAAACGGGTTCTCCTACGGGTTAACCCGGAGCGCATATTGTTGAATATGCGAGGTTGCTACTAGCCTAAAGTGAGGAGGTAAGAGTGCAAATTCGGTTGTAGACTCCAGGGTGCGAATTCAGGCCCGTAGCCCAATTGTGATAAAGAGCATGGTGAACAGGCCCATGGCTCAGGATATGTGATATGAGGAGCATGAATGCGTTCATGGCTCAGAGCATGGTGAACAAGCCCGTGGCTCAGTTTCACTAGTGCCAAGACCTGTACCGAGGCGGGCTAGGCAGAGGGTAGCCTGACCCTGTGGCTAAGACCACTTCAGCATGAGACTGAGGTCCTGCTTGTGTTGTACTCGTGCACTGACCACGAGGTGGGTGGTCATGGAGTCCGGCTCTCCCATTGACCTTGTATGGCACCAGCTCTGGGTTTTGCAGCCATCGGTTGGATTTGAACGGTATGGTTCACTTCCTCAGGGCATAATAAAAATATGTAATCCAGCCGAATAGCATTTACTACTTAAGTTGAACACGAGACATTGGTTGAGGCCTTGTTTGTGTAGTTAATCTTGTTACATCTTGCAGTTACTCAAGTGTTTCTCATATGTGGTAATATCTTATCTTGTCAATCATGTTCCATCAAGAAATGCTAGAGTACACCCGATAAGCGCGATAAGTAAGAACAACTTTATTTTATATAAGTGCTCCTGTTATAACCTTTTATTAGTTAGTTGCTTTATGGATATATCTGAGGTTTTGTAGTTTCGGCGGGGAGTTATGTTTCTCGTTGGGACAATGTTTGATTGTCTCACTCCGCTGGTTTACACCCTTTTTAGGTGGTCGAGCTAGACGTGGTGGTGGTCGCGGAGTTGCGGCCGAGCAGTAAGAAGAGCAGTAGAAGGCAAGAGATGGATATGCTGCGGTTTTGGGTGCTTTGTAGTAGAGTCTAGAGTCATCCCTGTACTCTTAGGTCCTTGGAAGTGTTTTGACATCGTTTCACGATGTATAGTCGTTGATGTTTATATATCCTTCTGTTGGCCGGATGTGGGACTTTATGTAAGTATAAACATGTGATGAACTCATGTGATGACAAGACAACTGTTTCTCTAAGCTGTGGACAAGTTTCAAGGCTTGTATATGTTTATATAACCTGTTTCCTTACAGGATGTGGACTGGAATGTAATAGTTTCTCAGTTTATCAATTTTCAGCAATCGGTTTTAATTTACCCGTGTTTTTGGTAATATGTGGTTATGATGATTTCTGCACGTTTTCGTGTAACACCTCGCTGTCTGTGTGATAGTGGGATGTGTTGCCACAAGTTTTTGGTATCAGAGCTACAGGGATTTAGGACTAGGTTGTGTTTGTTCTTGTACGTTTTCCAGATTTTCTCATAGTTATCTTCTGCCCTCAGCGGAAGAAAAGCCAAGATGTCTGGAAACCATGAAGAACATGCTCCTGAGCAAAGTGATGCTGCATCAGTTGATGGAGCTTTTGAGCAGGCACATGGAGATCGGGTGCCTGAGGTCCCCCAACCTAACCCAGCCATTCTAGAACACCCTGCCTACCAACAGCTTATGGGGCAGATGATGGTTACGATGAATCTCAAGGTTGAGCGATTGCCAGTGCCTCCTCCGAGAGCACAGGCTCCCCATGGAGAAACATCGGGTATTGGGAAGACCTTCAAGCGGCTTGGCCGAGTCAGAGCTTCGGATTATGCATGAACGGCTGATCCAACGGATGAAGATCTGTGGCTGACAAGTCTTGAGAAGGCTTTCTGGATCCTCGACATCCCCGAAGCAGACAAAGTAAAGCACGTTGTCTACCTTCTGAAGGGTAGTGCTGGTCACTGGTGGACCATCGAGGAAGAGAAGCGACTTGGTGAGGTGATCAGTTGGGAAGTTTTTCGGCGCGAGTTTGTCAGCAGATACTTCCCAAAGACGTATCTGGATGAGAAGATCAGTCAGTTTGAGAGCTTGCGGCAAGGAACGATGAACATCACTGAGTATGAATCCTAGTTCATGGATCTATTGAGGTTTTGTCCTCACATGGAGGCGACAGATGAGGAGCGGATCAGACGTTTTAAGAAGGGTCTGAGTTCTGAGTTGACAACACTTGTGTCTACGTTGCAGAACCAAGAGTGGTTTGCTATGTTTGTGGAATCCGTCTGGAGGATCGAACGGTCAGTAAGGGAGAAGAGAGAGTCTATGGCTAAGAAGAGACTTGCTCAGTTCCAGGGACAGTGGTTTGGTGGCTTCAAGAAGTCAAGGTTTGTGGCACCGTCAGCAATAAGAAGTTCTGGTGTACCATCTCAGTGGTCTCTGAGTAGGGGAAGAGGTTATGTTTCTTCGCCCTCTAAAGAACACTGTACGACTTCTGTGGCAGTGACAGGGCCAGCTGGGCCACGGTTTGAGGACAGGTCATGCCATCTTTGTGGTCAAGTCGGGCATTTCAGGCTTAATTGCCCGAATAGAGATGTTGAAGTAACGCAGCAGCCGAGGCAGAATCGTCAAGGGTCAGATAGACAGCAACCCAGTGGTAGCAGAGGACGAGGACGTGGTCAAGCGTCTCAAGCTGGTTCGTCTGCTCAGGGAAGCAGAGGTCGTGGACAGCAAGCTACGGCTCGATTCTATGCTATGAATCAGCCGGAGGCGATAGTCAACCCACGAGTAGTGATAGGTCAGATGGAGTTATTTCATTCTGATATGTCTTCTTCTTGATTTATATCTGTTCTGGTTGACCTGGGTGCTACCCACTCTTTTATCACCTATAGTATGCTTGAGAACTGTCGTTTACCTGTTAGCTGTAAGAAAGATAGTTTGTTGTTAGAAACCCCTCTTGTTGGTTCTTCTATGCTTCGAGAAGAGTGTCCATCTTGTGTCTTGTCTTTCTCGGGACACAGCATTCAAGTGGATCTTATACCACTTGATATGCATGGGTTTGATGTCATCCTTGGGATGGATACCTTAGAGAAGTATAAGGTTGTTTTGGACTACAGTTCAAAGCAGGCAGTGTTTGATGATGCTGGAGAGAAGTGGATCTTCTAGGGTGATAGGAAGATTCTTCTGACGTGTCTGGTATCAGCTATGGTGGCAGAGAAGTTGCTACGACAAGGATGTGAGGCGTTCTTAGCTCACGTTGTGGATACTATTGTGGAAACCAAGGCGAAAGGTCTTAGCCTTAAAGAGGTTCCAGTTGTTCGAGAGTTTGCAGGTGTGTTTCCGAAAGAGTTTCATGGTGTTCCTCTGCCCCGAGAGATTGATTTTGAGATCAATCTAGTTCCAGGAACGCAGCCAGTTGCACAGACACCATATAGGATGGCTCCAGTTGAGATGGCAGAGCTTAAGAAGCAGTTGCAGGAGTTGTTGGACAAAGGTTTCATCAGACCAAGTACGTCGCCTTGGGGTGCTCCAGTGTTGTTCGTCAGGAAGAAGGAAGGTTTGATGCGGTTGTGTATAGACTACCGACAGTTGAACAAGGTCACGATCAAGAACAAATACCCGTTACTGAGGATAGATGATTTGTTTGATCAGTTGTGTGGTGCTACAGTGTTTTCAAAGATCGATCTATGATCTGGATATCATCATTTGAGGATAAAGGCGGATGATGTACCGAAGTCAGCTTTTCGGACGAGGTATGGTCACTTCGAGTTTGTGGTTATGCCGTTCGGGCTAACCAACGCACCTGCTGCTTTCATGGACTTGATGAACAAAGTGTTCCATCCGTTCCTAGATCAGTTTATTGTAGTCTTTATAGATGACATCTTGATCTATAGTCGGGACAGGCAAGAGCATGAGCAACATCTTCGACAAGCGTTGACTCTTCTTCTCCGACATTAGTTGTATGCCAAGTTCAGTAAGTGTGAGTTCTAGTTGGAAGAAGTGACTTTCTTGGGGCATGTGATATCTGCTGAAGGAGTCAAAGTAGATCCGAAGAAGGTGGAATCCGTTGCAGATTGGGAACAACCGAAGACGCCGACAAAAGTTCATAGTTTTTTGGGTCTAGCAAGATACTACCGGAGGTTTATCAAGGACTTCAGTGCGATTGCGTTGCCGATGATGAAGTTGACTAGGAAGGATGTACCTTTTTTCTGGGATGATCGATGTAAGCAAGTTTTCTAGAGTTTGAAGGAGAAGCTGACCAGTGCTCCAGTGTTGATCCTACCAGAGCCTGGAAAGGGCTATGTTGTTTTTTGTGATGCTTCCAAGAAAGGCTTAGGTTGTGTGCTGATGCAGGAAGATCATGTGGTTTCTTTTGCTTCACGACAGCTTAAGAAACACGAGGAGAACTATCCGACTCATGACTTGGAGTTGGCAGCTTTGGTTCATGCGTTAAAGATTTCGAGACACTATCTGTATTGGGAAGTGTGTCAGATCTTTACGGACCATAAGAATCTGAAGTACATCTTCTCGCAGCATGAGTTGAACATGCGACAACACCGATGGATGGAGTTGATCAATGATTACGACTGCACTATCGAGTATCATCCTGGTAAGGTGAATGTGGTAGCTGATGCGCTTAGCAGAAAGTCTTCTTCTCTTTCTTCAAAGAAGGCACAGTTCAGTTCTCTGGTATGCCATAGGCGAGATATGTTTGTTTCTTTGTGACAGATGAATGTACACATGGAAGTTTCCTCATTAGCTGGACTTTTAGCACAGATGCAAGTCAAGCCTACGTTGAGACAGCAGATCAAAGATGCACAACAGACAGATGATGCGGTACAACTGATCAGATCAGAGTTCGGCAGCAAAAAGTGTGATGGATTTCATGAGTCCGAGGATGGACTAGTCTGCTTTCGTGATAGGATGGTGGTTCCAGATGTTGATGAGTTTAGGAAGTTAGTGCTCGAGGAAGCACACACATCGATGTATGTTATGCATTCAGGTGTCACCAAGATGTATCATAGTCTGAAGGACTTGTATTGGTGGCCCGGTTTGAAGAAAGATGTAGCTGAGTTCATGGCTAGATGTGCAATTTGTCAGCAAGTCAAGGCTGAACACTAGAAGCCGGCAGGTACGTTGCAACCCTTGCCGATACCGTAGTGGAAATGGGATCATATAACCATGGATTTCGTAGTTGGTCTACCCAGGACAACTAGGAATCATGATTCCATTTGGGTGATATTGGACAGATTGACGAAGTCTACCCATTTCTTACCAGTGAAGACGACGTATACAACAGAAAAGCTCGCTCGGGTATATGTGGATGAGATAGTATGTTTACACGGTGTGCCGACAACGATAGTTTCTGATAGAGGTCCTCAGTTCACGAGTCATTTCTGGGAACAGTTGCACAAAGCGTTGGGAACGCAGTTGAGGTTCAGTACCACCTTTCATCCACATACAGATGGACAGTCTGAGAGGACTATTCAGATCTTGGAAGATCTTCTCCATGCTTGTATTTTGTAGTTTCTACACAACTGGGATGTACATCTTAGTTTGATAGAGTTCGCCTACAACAACAGTTATCAGCGGAGCATTGACATGGCTCCTTATGAGGCCTTGTATGGAAGGAAGTGCAGATCTCCTTTGTGTTGGTATGAGTCTGGCGAGCATCAGTTATTAGGTCATGAGTTAGTGCAGCAGACGACAGAAATAATCAAGGTGATACAGCAACAGTTGAAAATGGCCCAGGACAGGCAGAAGTCTTATGCAGACAATCACCGATGACCTTTGGAGTTCTAGGTAGGAGACAAAGTGTATCTCAAAGTCTCGCCATGGAAAGGTGTGCTAAGGTTTGGTCGGAAGGGTAAGTTGGCACCCAAGTATATGGGGCCTTACCCAGTCACAACACGAGTTGGAAAGGTAGCATATGAGATAGAGTTGCCTACATAGTTGCATAGGTTACATCCAGTGTTCCATGTCAGTATGCTGAAGAAAAGTCATCTAGATTCAGGAACAGTGATACAACCAGTTGAGGTTGAGCTTGGTGAAGAAGTGACCTACGAGGAAGGTCATGTGGCGATCCTTGACAAAAGAGTTAAGAAGCTGAAGAGGAAGGACCAGGTTCTGGTAAAGGTTCTTTGGCATCATCGCGGCATTGAAGAAGCCACGTAGGAGATTGAGGAAGAGATGAGGAGGAAGTATCCCTCGCTTTTCTCTTCGGATTTTGGGGACGAAATCCTTTGAAGGGGGTTAGCTTGTAAGGACCCTGACCTTCGTTTAGGGTTTACTCTGTTTGCTTTGCTTAACCCAGGTGCTTTGATGGTTGCTAATCACCTTTGGTGGTGATTAGGGTTTGGTTGTGCTTTGTTGAGAGTTGGAGGTGCTACTTGCAAATAACCCAAGTCTAGGGTTTGTGGGCAAGTTTGCCACCTTGTGAGGTGTTCCTCTCTCTCTTTGCTTCCTCTAGGTTAGAGAGGAAGGCTTGGACTCGTTGCTTGAGTTCTTTTGGGCCTGGTTGAGCTTGTTTGGGCCTTGAGGTTCCTTGCTTTGCCTTGGTTGAGCCTTGTATCGACCAAGAGGTGTGTGTATCGCCCAAGATGGGGAGTGTATCGGCAAAGGGAAGTGTGTGTCACCCATGGTGCCTTGTTGTGTCGCCCATGGTGTTTGACCTAGCTTTGGCCTCGTTTGTGTCACCACTAGTGGACACTTGGTGCATGATGGTTGCATGTGGAAATGACCTTGGACATGTGTTAAGGGCTTGCTAGAGTGGTGGATCGTGCACTAGGACAAGTGTCCCTAGGTAGGCGACACCTTGCCTTGCTCTACCTTATTTTCTCCTCCCTTTCCTTCTATATAGGCGTGTCCTTTCCTTTGCTAGGAGTTCCTTTGGTTCCTTTGCTTCTCCTCCACCTTGGTGCACGACATACCCTTCTCCCTTGCAAGTGGTGGCCGATACCCCCTTGGAGGAGCAGCTTGGTGGCCGATAGCTTTGGAGTCTTCTTCTTCCTTGCTTGGTGGAGCTTGGAGCTTGCTTAAGGCGGGTTGCATAACTCCTAACCCAAAATACTCTACCTATTTTCATGTTCATATATGTTTCTAGCTTTGTTTCTTGATTAGTATCAATGTTGGCCGATCCTTAAGGTTTAGGGTTTCTTGGTGATCAATACTCCTTTCTCTCCTTGGTCTAGAGGAGTGAGTTTAAGCTTCTAGTACCATGAGCAACACCCCTCTTTCTCTTGGACGATTGAGGTGAGCTTGTGTTCTAGTTACGTAAGCAACACTCTCCTCTCACCATGGACTAGAAGGGTGAGTTTGGTTGTTGTGAACCTTGCTAGGGTTTTTCCCTTGTGATCCGTTTGGTGATAGATGATGTGAAACACCCCTCTCTCCTAGTCGATTGAGGTGAGCCATTTTCTTGACCCTCTAGGGTTTGGTTGCCTTGTGCATGAGGTAGAAGATGACCTTGTGGGAGTGTACCTTGGATGATACCTCTTGACCTAGCTTGTTGGGCGACAGGCCTGTGTGACGGACGATACACCTATCCTTGTGACGGGCGTCACACTCCGATTTTATCTTGTGACGACCGTTAGGCCTGGACCAGTTAGTTGCACGATACATGGAGGGGCTACCTACCTGGAACGTTATCCTTTGTGGTTTGATCTTGGCCGATAACCACCCTGTGATGGGCGTTGTTGGGCTGCCTTGTGACGGGAATCACACTGGCTGGTAACGGCCGATAGCCTACGTTTTTGGTGGGCGTTATCCCTTGCTGTTGTGACGGGCGTTGCCTGATAAGTGACTGCCCGATACCCCTGACGCGCGATACTCCCCCTGTGATGCTGTGTTGCACGTTTGGTTGCCTTAGTGGCAACGCAGCGTTGCAGGTTGTGGTGTGTTGGTCTTTGGTGAGGGTTGTTGGCCTATACAACCCTTTTGTGAGGACCCTTAGCACCTATAGTGAGGGTTCCTAGCGCCTATAGTGAGGGTTTCACGGTTCAGGGAAAGTAGACTAATGTACATGTTCTTGCTTACTGAATGTAAATGATAATGGTAACGTTTGTCCTTTATATCTGACATGACTAGATGCATGAACTTGATTATCATGGTTATTTCTTAATTCTAAGGATGATAATGAGCATGCAGTAGGGTTTGCTTAATGATGTGCCTTATATATGTGATCATAAGATGAGGCATAGTTAAGAAAAGGATATAATCATTAATGTCACTTTGTGTTGATAGAGCACTTTATTCTAATATCACCCTGTGTTGATAATATGAGTTCTAAGTTATTCATAATGATTATTGTGTACTAACCATGCAGGTAAGGCATAGCCAAGATAAAGGGCTATGAGGTATATGTATATGTTGAGTAACTCTGTTATGATTGTTACTCTGGATATTGAAATAATCTGTATGATGTACATGACTAAAGTACTGGGGATTGCTATCCCATGATAATGATGTAAGCCTTGAGAGGCTGTGGCACTATGTGATGAGAGATTGTGATCCCATGGCATGTGATGATCCATGTGATTGATCTAGATTGATTGGCAAGAGGCCAAGTGATAACATGTGATGTGGGATCCTTGTGATGGATCAGTATAATGAGAATTGTAGTAAAAGCAACTGTTGAGTTTTATATTGCTTACTTCTGTTATAATTGCATGTTATACAACTTGGTTGAATCTTGCAATCCATATAAAAGATACAAATTAATCACAGTGAAATACATCATGTAGTTGCCCTGGCCATAGATCCATCATCGTTAGGAATTGGTGATGGTGAAACGGGTTCTCCTACGGGTTAACCCGGAGCGCATATTGTTGAATATGCGAGGTTGCTCCTAGCCTAAAGTGAGGAGGTAAGAGTGCAACTTCGGTTGTAGACTCCAGGGTGTGGATTCAGGCCCGTAGCCCAATTGTGATAAAGAGCATAGTGAACAGGCCCATGGCTCGGGATATGTGATATGAGGAGCATGAATGCATTCATGGCTCAGAGCACGGTGAATAGGCCCATGGCTCAGGATATGTGATATGAGGAGCATGAATGTGTTCATGGCTCAGAGCATGGTGAACAGGCCTGTGGCTCAGTTTCACTAGTGCCGAGACCTGTACCGAGGCAGGCAAGGCAGAGGGTAGCCTGACCCTGTGGCTAAGACCACTTCAGCATGAGACTGAGGTCCTGCTTGTGTTGTACTTGTGCACTGACCACGAGGTGGGAGGTCATAGAGTCCGGCTCTTCCATTGACCTTGTATGGCACCGGCTCCAGGTTTCACAGCCGTCGGTTGGATTTGAACGGTACAGTTCACTTCCTCAGGGCATAATAAAAATACATAATCCAACCGAATAGCATTTACTGCTTAAGTTGAACACAAAACATTGGTTGAGGCCTTGTTTGTGTAGTTAATCTTGTTACATCTTGCAGTTACTCATGTGTTTCTCATATGTGGTAATATCTTATCTTGTCAATCATGTTCCATCAAGAAATGCTTGAGTACACCCAATACGCTCGATAAGTAAGAACAACTTTATTTTATATAACTGCTCCTGTTATAACCTTTTATTAGTTAGTTGCTTTATGGTTATATCTCAGGTTTTGTAGTTTCAACAGGGAGTTATGCTTATAACTTCAATATATATATATATATATATATATATATATATATATATATATATATATATATATATATATATATATATATATATATATATATGTGTGTGTGTGTGTGTGTGTGTGTGTGTGTCTATGTGTTTCCCTTTATCCAAAGAGAGTCATTTCTCTAGTTAGAATATTCCTATAATTCCCATCATACAGGTTTTATAACAAGATAATCTTTTATTTTAAAATAGGGAAAAATTATGCTCAGTTCTGATTGATTCCTTATGACTTGCCAACTATTCCAAGGAGTGATGTTATTAAGGATCCTAGATGACATGATGGTTTCAGACATGGCAATTTGTAAAAGATTTTGCAAAAAGTTATACTAAATTCAATTTGGGGTACAATGATAGATTTCTACTCAATGGGATGACTAGATAACACATTTTAACAACTAAGGAAAACAAAAAAGGGATGGATGACTAGATAAGGGCCATGAACTAAGTCAAATACATGAAAAACAATAAAAAGACAAAATAAAGAAAATAAGTCAAAAGATAGGGGGTGGAATAGAAGCATACCACCCACCTCCACCCGAGACATAGACTTTTGCTTGTCCTGAGCAAAACCTAAATCAGAATAGGAGGGAAGAAAATCACTCTAGTGGTGGAAATGTGAATATGATGGAGGGTTGTAGTATTAGTTTCCACAATAGGGGGAGTTGGGGTTAGGGTAGGCCTGATGGGCCCCATACTCCTCATACTAAGGTCAGCTGGCGTCATAATGGCCTTGGTGTGCAGGCCAGGACTCATGGGAGAGCCGCATCATGTACATGTGATTATGATGATGACCTTAACACTACTTCTGGCATTGGATCTCCTCCAACTGATCTTGGATCTCATAGAAGCCATAAGGCTCCTCAAGGCCTTCCTCAATGGCCATGTGTCTCCTAGTACAACATCGATACGGAGGAGGTGGTGGCCCAATCTCATCATCATGTGCCTCCAAGGAGACACTCCTCCTATGGGCTATGGGCTCGAGGACATCGTCTATGTTGGAATGCTCCAGGAGGAACCATGTAAGATGTGTTGGTAGATTTGACAAGTCGAAAACTAGGTTGGTAACTACAAACCTAGCATGGTGTGGAAGCTCGAGAATGACCTAGGAGGCTTTAAAAAGCAAGTAGTACACTCCATTGGCACCCAGACTGAGGAATGTGCTCCCCTTCAAGTATGCAAGGTCAATCAAGTGATGCTTGAGGGCCAAAAGCTTGAACATGATTTAAGTGTAGCCCAAAAAAAGTATGATATATATGACTACATGGCCAATACAATAAGAGGAAGAAGTGGTGTGAGTGGCCTGGTAGTTCAAATGATCGATCATTGCACTGCCCCAGTTGTATGGCTCATCATGCAGATGACACCACAAGGAGTAGAGGTCGAAAAGAGTCACGACACCCTGAGTACCTTCCCTGTCAAAAAAGGTGTGAGCTAATATCCCATGAAGATAGCAGACCACTGGGTTGTTCATACTGGATGCTTTGAGGCTACTAGGTAGTGCAAGTGGGAATCCAGTGATGTTGGCCCAGAATTTATCCACGTTATAAGTGTCAGACTAGATGTAGTGATGACACTCCATGCATTGAGTGAGCTAGTAGTCGTCACCTCCATCAAGTGTCATGGATGTCAGTTTCCTGGAGGAGATTTTAATTCTTCATCAAAGACATGGCCCTCCCAGCTAGAACCACCCTAAGAGCTATGGTATTGACTGTAGTTAGTGACAAACTACAAAGGAGAATATGATTTTTCCTCAAGATGTTGTCTATTGCCTCCCAAATTCCAAGTGCATCAAGGGTTATGCCTCAGGTCCAACAAGGAAGAGAGATGCCAATCACAGTAATCTCCTTGAACCTGGTGTAGTGTGCGGTGCTGACAAACTGAGCATATCTCTCTGGGGTAGGAGCTATGTAGGGTGGATGTGGCACATTGGAGTCTGAATTTCCATGAGATGCAGATCGTCCTCTCTCACCATCCATGATGGAGTCGAGCTCATCAATGTCATGTTGCATTTCTGAGGCCACTTTAGGGGAAGACTCTCCAGTGAGCTCTTTATGTGAATCCCTTGTCTCATAGTGGAATAGTGAGATGGCTTGTGGGAAAAAGAGGCAGGGGATTTTCCCTTGTTTTTGTGGAATAGGTTTAAATGTTTGGTATGTTGTAAGGGAAAAATGGGCATCTGGAATAGGCTGGAAGATTGTCTAGAGGTGGTGAAACAACCATCTGGTCAGCACTAAATGATCATCTGGGTCTGTGACTTGCAAGGTTCTAGGTGGCAAGGTGGTTGTTTCAAGGTATGGGATGACCGTCTGGAAGTGCCTCAGGAAGATCGAGAGAAGACGGGTCAATTGATGGTGATTATGGATAGCGATGGTGAGACAGTGGGTGAGATGGTCGTCTCAGTTGCAAAATTTCCGGCTAGAGCTGTTGAGATGAGAAACAGGAAGTGTCGGTAAGTTGGTGGGGAAGAAAGGAGGAGGGGTAGAAGTAGTAGATTGGAGAAGGTGGTTGGGCGTCCTGATAACAAGACGGGCACCCAGGTTCAACGAGATGGATGACTTTCAATGTTGGGAGACCAGCTCTGAGATGATGGTGAGATCGTTGGCTTCTCTAGTGAGGTAGTCATCTAGAGGTGGAGGAGATGTTGCTGAAGAAAACTAGGGCTCGAGTAGGAAAGAAAAGGTGGGATCCACATCGTGGCTTGTGGATGAGTGGCCCTAACACACTTATTTTATAGGCTAGTTGGACATGCAAGATGCCCATCTGGGAAACACCAAATGGCCATTTAGCATTTTGGGTGGTCGAGGGAGCACTTCAAAATTTGAAACAGCCACACAAATTAACTTCTATTGAATGCATCTCGAGACAAGTGTCTCGTACATGCCAAACGGTCATCTACCGGGGTGGTGGCATTGTTTGAAATTTCAAACTGCCGCAAATATTGAAAAAATCCTTAGATAGACGAGACAACTGTCTCGCCATCCTCAGACGGTCATCTTTCCTAGTGGAGTAACTAGTCTTCATCAACCTATCATCATGTTGAGTTGCCAATGTCTCTTTTTTTAGAATAAACAATGTGAAATGGAAACACAAGTGTTAGCTCAGAGAAATATAGAAGAAAATTGCAAAAAAATAAAATGATTGGGTTGACTCCCCATAAGCACCTAATTTAATGTCGAAGGCCAGACAAAGCTGGATCATAGAGCTATTTTAGGGTCAAGAAGGGGAGGTGGGGGTTCGTGCAGTTCGCAGTTTGATGAATCCAAATTCATCATGATTTTCAGTCACCATTTTGGGCCCAATTCAACTAAATACATTCGATTTCATCTCCTTAAATCTTACAATGTGCAATTTTGCTTGGTTGATCAGGTTATCAAGTTATTAACTAGTTTTGTATGAATTTCATGCAGATCATGCAGGTCAAGGTGAGGTTCAACCATCAACTAGAACTCACATTCACTCAAAATCCTCTCAGCCATGATCTTGACCAAACGGTCTTGATCCATTTGGTCTGCTCAATCGATCTTGACCATTCGATCTCGATCCAAAATAGTTTCATTCATTCGGTTTTGACCTCTCAGTCTTATCCATTCATCCACATGATCTTGATCCAACGATCCACCCTCCTTGCATATGGTCTCAAAACTGTGTGAAGCTTCATGGCCTCAACACCGTGAGGAGGCAATCGGTCTCCAAACCAATCAAGAACCCTATCCGAAACCGTTTTGCGGCGCACGATCTCAAGACCGTCAGACAAGCAAACCGTGAGACCGTTTGGATGAGCAAGACCGATCAGAGGTAGCAAACCATGAGCAATTGAGACCGTTTGGAAGTGAAGACTGGTGGGAGTAGAGACCGTTTGGAAGCCAAGACCGTTTGGATGGAACGCAAAAACCGCTAGGGAAGTGACCATTTTGAAAACCAATAAAGAACAAATGATCTTCAAGACTATTTAGATGTTGAGACCATTTGGACGTCGAGACTGGTTGGGCGCAAGACCAATTGCCCAAGACCGTTTGGGCGCATGACGAAATTGTTGGAAGCCAAGACCGGTTGAAGCAACGAGGAAGCAAGACCGTGAAGATAAAGATCGATTGGCAGCGCAAACTGTTTGCCCAGACTGTTTGCTCAGTATACAAGACTGTGAGGATATTAATCGGTCTCCAAGACCGTTTGGATGAGAGTCCTCAAACCATTAACAAAAAGCAAACGGTCTTCCAAATGGTTTACACTCAAGACCGTGAGGAAAGGACCGTTTGCCTAGGATCGTTAAGACCCAAACCGTTAAGGCCGAGATCATTTGGAGGTTGAAGACCAGTTAGGCGATCAAAACCGATCAGAGCAAGACTGTTTGGATGTGAGTCCTAGACCGCTAAGAAGAAGCAAACAATTTTCCAAACCATGTGATGTGGAGTCACACCAAAACCGTGAAGACCCCAACCAATGCCTATAAATAGGACCAACATGGTCCTCGTTGGGGGAGGAGTCGAGGACGTCGACAGGATGCCTGAACGCATGTTCGGCCCACGTACATCCACGCCATTGCCACTTCACCTGCTGCTCCTGCTGCGAGCAAGGAGGTCAAGACGAGAAAGAAGGTGGAGAAGAAGATATGCCCAGTCTGCCTTGGTGGTTCTTCCTCCTCATCCAGATCTTCTCCGACATGACATAAAAGACCGCATCATCTTCATCGAGCTGTGACTACCGTCTGCATCATGCTCATAGCGGGACCTTCCCTCTGATGTGGTTTATTATTGCACTAACAAATTCACTCGAGGTTGAAATCCCTGAGCTTTTACCAAAACCTTGTGCAATAATACAACCTGCAAGCAGACGGGTCTTATCACAGTATAGTTAAGGATCGAATCCCAAGGGACAATGTTTTTAAGAATCATTGCTAGCCGAGTCTAGTTCAAGTAAGGCTAATATTTAAAATGATTGGTTGAATTGAGGTTAATTAAACTAAATGCAGGAAAGTAAAGAGCAGAATTAAAGTTGGTTCTAGATTAATGATATGGAATCGCTAGATTGGTCCCGATTTTCACCACCACTACACATGCAAACACATCCAAACATCAAACATCCATGCAAGATCTAACTATCAAAATAGAACTACTATGAACCCTCCCTGAGGGATGTTTAGGTTTGTGTAAGGATCACCTTAGGCATCAGATGTCTCATCACTACCTGAATCATGCACTTATGGTTCTGAAGATACAGATATCCAACTAAAGTTGTGGCCCTCCCTGAGGGATGTTAAGGCACACAGAAGTGTCACCGTGGGTTAGATGGCTCATGCCATCACGGATCATACACTTACCACCTCAAGGAATACCTTTCTATTTCTAGTTAGGGTGTCAACCGTGTTAATCGACAAGCAAGCAGGCGATTAATCTACAAGAAAACATCGACGATTAACAATGAAGATACAAATATCCAACTGAAGTTTTGTCCCTCCTTGAGGGATGTTTATGCCATAGAAGCATCACCGTGGGCTAGATGGCTTGTCCCCTCCCAGATCATACACTTACAACCACAAAGAATCCCATTCTATTTCTAGTTTGGGAGTCAACCTCGTTAATCGACATTCTACCCTACATATAGAAGTTCTCACAACATAGGGAAGAACAAGATAAAAGCAAGCAGGTAATCAATCCACAAACGTTATGGATTAACAATGAAATGAAAAGTTATATACATTTCCATGGAATGTTTAACAAGAGAACATGCTTGCGTGGGCATCGGGGATAGTCCCCGCACCCCAGCGAAAAGGAAATACTCACCCATGATGCAAGAAACAAGAAGAACAGAGAGAGGGAAGGTTCCACCATGAGCATGATGTAGAAAGTGGCCATAGCTCGATGAAGGTGATGCAGTCTTCTACGTCATATCAGAGAAGATCTAGATGAGGAGGAAGAACCACCAAGGCAGAGTGGGCAGATCTTCTTCTCCACCTTCTTTCTCATCTTGAACTCCTTGCTCGCAGTAGGAGCAGCATGTGAAGTGGCAATGGCGTGGATGTACGTGGATTGAACCTGCGTTTCGGCAGCCTATCGGCATCCTGGGTCTGATACCCCAAATGAGGACCCTGCTGGTCCTATTTATAGGCACTGGTTGGGGGTCCTCACGATTTGGGCCCCGTTGCAATTTTTAATGTTTTGCTTAAACGGTTTTGGAGAACCAGTTTTAGTTCTTAATAGTTTGAACTTGATAAGTATTCACGTCCAAACGGTCTTGTATTCTTAACGGTTTGGCAGATTAGTGACGATATGGTATTCAACAAATGATCATCGTCCAAACAGTTTGGAAAATGATTGGCTACCGCTCGTGGTCATGTGAACTCGTAACTGACCTAGCAATCATGAGAACACAGGACTCTTCATGTAGTTTTAGCAATCGATCCCATCTCTTCCTTGTGGTCTTGAAGGCGTGAGCGTTGCTTCCAAGTGGTCTTGATGCCCTAACGGTTTTTCCCTATCAGTCTGCTTCTCCAAACGATCTCGGCACTACGGCCTTAATGGTTTGCTGCCTCCGATCGTTCTTGTTCATTCACTGCCCTAGTGGTCTGGTTTCTTCACGGTCCTTGCATGTTGTCCAAACAATCTTCCGTTGATCTGCTGTCCATTCACGCCCAAACAGTCTAGGGGGATATCCGCTGGCCAAATAGTCTGCTACTCCAGCGATCCAAATGGTTTTGCTAGTGAAGGCCATACAGTCTTGAGGACCATTTTCCTCCACACAGTCTCGAAATCGTGTGGAGGGCAGAGGCCAAGACCGTGAGAGGGGGGGTGCGAGAACGACGAGGTTAGAAAAGGAGAAGGCGGGAGTGGTGCAGGGCGTCAATGAGGTGATCACTGCCGTAGGTGAAGGACCTTGTGGTTTGCTGTAGGTCACGGTGGGAGATCCATGGTCGCACAGAGATTGTGTCAGGGTGAGCGCCGAAGATGGAGGTGGCGCTGTCAACGATGGTGGTGGAGGTATGTCTCGGTCTTGTGTGTTTGCAGGTGTCGTAGGAGATAGGGTTACCGATCGGGTGGGAGGAAGAAGAAGAAGGGAAGTAGGAGGACATGGATGCGATTGCCGTAGCTCGTTGCAGTCTTGTGTAGGTAGTTGTCCGTACGGTCCTGAGACGGTGAGGTTTCACACGGTCTGGAGACCGTGTGGCCTCACACAGTGTTGAGACCATATGCAAGGGAGAAACTGGTTGGGCAGAATGATGGGAGGGGGTGAGTGGGGAGGTGAATGAGGGGTGTTGATCTGAGATCAGATGGTGTAGAAGGTTTATGGTTTTGAGACCGTTTGAATGAATGGCTAAGACTGAGAGATGTTCAAACAGAATGGATAAAACCGTTTGAACAAGATCATTTGGTCAAGACCGATTGGTTAAGACCAAGGATGAGAGGATCTTGAGTGCAGGTAGATCTAGGGTTGAGAAAGGTGGGCCCCACTTATTAGGGTTTGATTGGATGATGTTTGGATGGAGATAAAGGTGGAATGAAGCAAGGGGTGATGATGATTATGTTGAAGGTATATTAGGGTTAATTGGAGGTGGGTTCCTTCTGATGGTTGAACCTGATCATGACCTGCATAAAATCAACATAAAATCAGTTAATAATCTTAACAATTGAACCAATTAAGCAATATTGCATATTGAGATATTTAGGAGATGAAATAGGATGTATTGAGTCAAATTGAGCCCAAGATGGTGATTGAATATTATGATGAATATGCATTCATCAAAACACCCCGAAATTAAACATTGCTCTTCCTTGAGTAACACAAAGTCTAAAATAGTCGCCAATAGAATACTTTCAAATCATGTGATTGCCTCTTCTTCACATCACGATTGTTTTCTTTCTGCTCAGTATGACTAAGCATCTCAACTTCTTGGGACCACTGAACACATCTTACCATATCTTCGTTCCTGAGTTTGTTTTCCAACATCACTTCCTCCTCACTTTTTCCAACAACAAACATTTCTAAGAGTTTTGTAAGAGTCCAGAGATACCCACAGAACAACAAGTTTGCACTTGATCTGACATTGGTGTTTTTTAGGGTAGTGGAGGCATTCATTGTGCCTTTAGGTAGAAAAGGGAGTGAAGGGTGGTATGGAAGGAAGAAATAAATCTCTCCTCTATTCGACTTGAGATTTTTATTTTATGATTGCAATTTCATTGATTGCATTTTTGTGTGCGAATCTATCCTCTATTTGATTCGAGATTGCATTTTCTTTTTGTGTCCACTTTGACATCTTTTCCTGGTGGTACACCCCTATTTCATGGAGGGGTATGGAAGAAGTGGTTATAGAGGGGAGTGGTGTGTCACCCCAAACTTAGGGTTTGGCACTATTTTGGCTATTTTTGATTCTTTTTTATGAATGGGGGGTACAAATATGATGGAAGAAGCGTAGAAGAGAGTTCAGATTAGAATGCAACTTGATTTACAGTTCCATGCACTTGGTCGTTCTCTTTATCATACTCTGCTCAAATAATGACTTGATGAGGATCCGGTGGAGATTCCAAGTTATTTTTCCACTTAACAGTTAGGAAGCACGATGTGTTTGATCCCTATCAGTTTGAAAGACACTTGGCATTTTTGCACCAAGATCATGATGTTAGGATTCATAAGCTTCACAAGATGATTTCAAGCAATAGGCTAGTTTTCAGAAAATGGCCCTTTTGAGGATCTGCTTTGAATAAGGAGGGTATAATGATGCAAATAAAAGCATGGAGAGAAAAACTATCCAGCTAGGTAATGGCTATTATTGAAAAGAAAAGCATCAAAACTTCATCAAGTTTCTGTCCAATCTCTTTGAAAACTTAAAAATTTTGAAAATTTTGATCAAAATTGCAACGATGAAATCTTAAGTTTGAAAAAGATGGGTGTAGGTGGAAAGTAAAGTACGTACCACCCACCCTCCACCCTGAACTTAGAAATTTACTCATGTTGAGAAAACTCTAAATCCGAGATGGAGGGGAAAATTCATGCCGGTTGGACCACCAGATGTGGTTGCGTTCCAATCAGCGCGCGTCCTCCTTCTAAAAATCTCAAAAATGAAGACTAATCAGAACTTAAGATAGCTTATCACGATGTGATTTTTATTCAGTGAAATTTTTTCTAAAAAGTAAAAACAAAATTAAAGGAACATCTAATTCGAAATTAAACGTAAAGGACAAAATTATTGATCGGGTTGTCGCCCGACAAGTGCCTTTGTTTTACATCAATGGGTCGACTAGATACTATCACCATGGTGGGGCTCTAGGTGGAACTTGAACTGGATAGACATATTCTTTTGGTGGTTTCTTTCTCAGCCATTCATTAATCTTTGATATGATTCTGGCCTCTTGTATTCTTCCCCATAAAGAACGAGCAATGTCAGAACACATGGGGAAACAATTTGAGTCATGTTGAATCGTTCTCTGTTTCTGAAAGGCATCATTGATAATGTAGTGTGGTTGAGGCTCGAATTAAAAAGTTCATTTGTTGATGCACTATCCCTTCATCGTAGCAATGCTGGTCATTAACATCTATCAGATATGGATTCGAGGGATGTTCCTTGTAGAAATCACAATCCAAATCTTGTTGTGAAGGGAAGATGAAATCGATAATCTCTATCTGTTGGGCTACCGGTGCATTCTAGAGGATAGTTGTTTAAGGATGAGGAGGCTCATGGATACCTAAAAATGGTTTGGTATGTGTCATGACAGGGTTGATAGGTGTCTCCTCCTTTTCACAAATGTCTTCAATTGTTTCTATAGGCTTGAGTTCTTCAAAAGTAGCTTCAACATCTTCTTCTGCGGAGTCACGAAATTTGATGCAATCCCTTACTTGTTCGTCAATAGGTTCATCATCTGATGGGTCCATTAGAGGAACTTCTAAAGGATTTTCTGATTCATGATTCTCTTGAGTGAGAAGTGACATCTTCTCTATGCAATCAATAAGATAGACTTTTTCTTCCATGCTTGGTTTTTTCATATTTTCAAAAACTTTGAACTCGAGAGTTTCTTTTCCTAGTCAAAGAAGCAAGGTTCCTTCTTCAACATCAATTAGAGCTCTTGTAGTGGCGAGGAACGGGCATCCAAAGAAGAGAAGATATCTGGCGTCTTCTTTTATGTCCATATTGACAAAGTCACACGAAACATATGTGTCCTTGCCTACCTTGACTGGGACATCTTCGAGGATTCCTAACGGACGTTTTATCAAATTGTCTACAAGCTGTATAGTTATGCCAGTAGGAAGAAATTATGAAAATCCTAGCCTCTTGCAAAGGCTAAGCGGCATGATCGAAATGTTAACACCAAGATCAGCTAGCCCCTTCTTATATGTAGAATCACCAATATGGCATGAGATACCAAAAGATCTAGGATCTTTCTATTTCTTGGGAATCTTGCTTTGAATAATATTAGAAGTAGTAGTTTCTAGTTTAACCGTCTCAACTTCCTCGATTATGTATTTCCTTGTGAGGAGAGACTTCAAGTACTTTGTCCAGGCTGGTATATCTACCAACACATCTCGAAAGGGTATATCAACATGAAGTTTCTTCATAGCTTCCTTGAACTTGTTGAAACGAGTATCAAGCTTCATTTGCCTTAGACGAGTTGGAAAAGGTTACGAGGCTTGTATACAGGGATATCAGGTTCTGGTATTGCTTCTTCCTCTTCTGTAGCAGGTTTCACAAAATTTTCTTTGTCTGACTTATCATTGCTTGGTCGCTCCTTCGGAATAGATTCAGGTTCTTCATCAACTTGATCTTTCACCTGGTCATGTTCATCTATGACAACCACTGGTGTCTTGATAGGAGGGTCGGGATATACATTTCCAGAATGAGTCATAACAACCTTCAACTACTCAGGATGTTTAGGGTTGTTCTCCGATTGACCAGCAAAAGCTCCAGTTGGAGGCTTGAGACTAGCTGAAAGTTGGGATAACTGAGATTCAATAGCTTTCTGGTGGGCTTGTTGATTAACTATCATAGTTTGTTGTGCTTGTAGCATCTTCTCAATGGCTGACAGTTTGTTATCAGGAGAGATGGTCTGGCTTGTCGCCCTTGTTGTTGATTCTGGTCGGGGACATGATTGGGGTCTCGGAACTGATGGTTGTTCTGGTAATTATTATAGTTCCTATTATGGAAGTTACCCCTAAGGTTCCCTTGATTCCCAAAATTCTATTGTTGGTTGTTTGAACCAAATTGATGTGAGTTTACCGCTCCCGAAGGATTTCCATACTAAAAATCAGGATGGTTTCTATTCTGATTCTTGTTGTAATAATCTTGACCGGGAAGAGTGTTGACAACATTTAGACTTTCCATCTGGCCATTATCTCTTTGTTTGTTGACTTTGCTTAGGAAAACATCATAGAGAACATTGCAGGACAAAGTAGAGTGATCAGTTCCTTTACATGCTTCACAGAACAGTGAAGCTGACTTGACTTGCTCTTGTTGTTGAGGGGATGAGCGTCTTCTTTCATAAGAAACAAGAGTTGATTCGATATGATCTTGCTTGGCAACTAAGAGTTTGAGGGTTTCAGTGATAGACTTGTACTCAGGAATAGCTTCAGGCATAGCTACCTTCAATACTCCTTTTCCTATAAATGTACCCCAATTAGCTTGATTTTCAGCTCCCAGGGTGACAACCTTCCATGCACTATCATAACTTTGACGCATGAAGTTTCCTCCAGATGAGGAGTCTAAGAATCTCTTGATATCATCATCCACACCCCTATAGAAGATCTTGATGAGTTGATTCTTAGGAATGCCATCGTGTGGACACTTGCATAGAAGCTCCTTGTATCTTTCCCATGCTTCAGTAAGGGATTCTCCAGGGACCTGAGTGAACATTTTTATTTGACCCCTAATTTCATAGGTGAGAGAAGGAGGGTTGAATTTTTCCAAAAAGACATTTTGAAGTTGTTTCCAAGTGGTGATGGGTTCGCATTGCAATGAGTTGTACCAACACATAGCTCTGTCAGCAAGTGATTCCTTAAAGAGATGGAGTCGGATGGCATCATCTGATACTCCATTTTTCTTTGTCATAACACATAGATCGATAAACCTCAGAAGATGTTCCTGACTATCTTGTCCTGGCTTACCATAGAATGGGATATTTTGAAGCAAAGTGATCCAATGTGCCCTTATCTCAAAATTGGCAGCATTGATGGGAGGAGGTTGCACTAGGTGGTGATCGTCATTATCTTAAGGAATGGAGAACTCTCTAAGGTCCTTCTGCAGTTCTACTACTTGCGCTGCTTCTTGTGCTGCTCGGATTTCTATTTCAACTACAGCTCTGGCTTCTTGCATAAGCCTATCTCTTTGTGCAGCCAGGGTTTGAGCAACCCTTTGGGCTATTTCCTCCTCTTGAGCCATTCTTGCTTGGTTCTCTCTGTTCTGATGATGAAAAGTTTTTTCAATCTCATGATCAAAGCTAGCAGTGAGACCGGGACTGTTTGAGCGGTGCATGCACTAGTCTTTGTTGGTACCTGGGATGAAAGGATTTTTTAGAATTCAGATTGACAGAGTAGAACCGAATTCAAGTGAATGATCAATTGTATTAAAAGAAAAAGCAAAATCCTAGATTAGCCTCCAAAGAACTAAATTTGACTAACTAATTCAGGTGTCCCCGACAATGGCACTAGAATTTTACGTGGTTTAGTATCGCACTAACAAATTCACTCGGGGTTGAAATCCCTGAGCTTTTACGAAAACCTTATGCAATAATACCACCCGCAAGCAGACGGGTCTTATCGCAATATAGTTAAGGATCGAATCCCAAGAGACAATGTTTTTAAGAATCATTGCTAGCCGAGTATAGTTCAAGTAAGGCTAATATTTAAAACGATTGGTTGAATTGAGGTTAATTAAACTAAATGAAGGAAAGTAAAGAATAGAATTAAAGATGGTTCTAGATTAATGACATGGAATCGCTGGGATGGTCCCGGGTTTCACCACTACTACACATGCAAACACATCCAAACATCAAACATCCAAGAAAGATCTAACTATCCAAATAGAACTATTGTGAACTCTCCCTGAGGGATGTTTAGGTTCGGGTAAGCATCACCTTAGGCATTAGATGTCTCGTCGCTATCCGGATCATGCACTTATGGTTCTGAAGATACATATATCCGACTGAAGTTGTGGCCCTCCTTGAGCGATGTTTAGGCACATAGAAGTGTCAGCGTGGGCTCGATGGCTTGTCCCCTCATGGATCATACACTTAACACCTCAAGGAATCCGTTTCTATTTCTAGTTAGGGAGTCAACCATGTTAGTCGACAAGCAACCTATGTGATTAATCTACAAGCAAACACTGACGATTAACAACAAAGATACATATATCCAACTATAGTTGTGGCCCTCCTCGAGGGATGTTTAGGCCTTAGAAGCGTCACCATGGACTAGATGGCTCGTCCCCTCACAGATCATACACTTACGACCTCAAGGAATCCCATTCTATTTCTAGTTTGGGAGTCAACCTCGTTAATCGACATTCTACCCTACATATAGAAGTTATCGAAACATAGGTAAGAACAAGATAAAAGCAAGTAGGTAATCAACCCACAAACATTAATGATTAACAACGAAATGAAAAGTTATATACAATGCCACGAAATGTTTAACAAGAGAACATGCTTGCATGGGCAGCGGGGCTAGTCCCCGCACCCCAGCGAAAAGGAACTACTCGCTCATGATGTGAGAAAAAAGAAGAACAAGAGAGAGGGAAGCTTCCGCCATGAGCATGATGCAGAAAGTGGTTGCAACTCGGTGAAGATGATGTGGTCTTCTATGTCGTGTCGGAGCAAATCTGGACAAGGAGGAAGAACCACCAAGGCAGACCGGGCAGATCTTCTTCTGCACCTTCTTTCCCATCTTGACCTCCTTGCTCACAGCAGGAGAAGCATGTGAACTGGCAATGGCGTAGATGTACATGGACCAAACCTACGTTCATGCAGCATGTCAGCGTCCTAGGTCTGATACCCCAAATGAAGACCCTACTGATCCTATTTATAGGAACTGGTTGGGGGTCCTCACGATTCGGGCCTAGTTGCAATGTTTGCCGTCTTGCTTAAACGGTTTTGGAGAACCAGTTTTAGTTCTTGATGGTTTGAACTTAATAAGTATTTACATCCAAACGGTCTTGTACACTGACCAAACGGTCTTGTATTCTTAATGGTTTGGCAAATTAGTGACCATAGAGTCTTTAGCAAATGATTATCGTCGAAACGGTTTGGAAACTGATTGGTTACCCCTCATGGTCCTACGAACTGGTAACTGACCTAGCAGTCCTGATAATGCGGGACACTTCATACAGTTTTGGCAATCGATCCCGTCTCTTCCTTGTGGTCTTGGAGGAGTGAGTGTTGCTACCAAGAAGTCTTGATGCCCTAACAGTCTGCGCCTATCAGTCTACTTCTCTAAACGATCTTGGCACTGCGACCTTAACCGTTTTCTGCCTCCAATCATTCTTGATCATTCACTGCCCTAGTGGTCTGGTTTCTTTACGATCCTTGCATGTCGTCCAAATGATCTTTCGTTGACCTACTATCCATTCATGCCCAAACGGTCTAGGGGGGTATTTGTTGGCCAAATAGTCTGCTACTCCAGCGATCCAAACAGTTTTGTTAGTGAAGGCCATATGGTCTTGAGGACCGTTTTCCGCCACACGGTCTTGAAACCATGTGGAGGGCAGAGGCCGAGACCATGAGGGGGGTGCAAGAATGATGGGGATAGAGAAGGAGCAGGCAGGAGTGATGCAGGGCGTCAACGAGGTGATCACTTCCGTAGGTGAAGGACCTCATGGTTTGTTGCAGGTCACAGCGGGAGATCCATGGTAGTGCAGAGACTGTGTGCAAGGTGAGCGACGGAGATGGAGGTGGCACTATCGACGATTGTGGTGGAGGTATGTCTCCGTCTTGTGTGTTTGCAGGCGCCGTAGGAGATAGGGTTACCGATTGGGCAGGAGGAAGAAGAAGAAGGGAAGTAGGAGGACAGGGATGTGATTGTCGTAGATCCTTATGGTCTTATTTAGGTAGTTGCCCATACAGTCTTGAGACAGTGAGGTTTCACATGGTCTTGAGACCATATGGAAGGGAGAAACCAGTTTGGTAGAATGATAGGAGGGGGGGACGAGTGGGGAGGCGAAAGAGGGGTGTTGATCCAAGATCGGATGGTGTAGAAGGTTTTTGGTTTTGAGACTGTTCAGCTAAATGGCTAAGACCGAGATATGTTCAAATTGAATGGATGAAACCATTTGATCAAGATCATTTGGTCAAGATCGACTGATCAAGACCAAGGATGAGAGGATCTTGAGTGAAGGTAGATCTAGGGTTAAGAAAGTTGGGCCCCACTTATTAGGGTCTGATTGGATGACGTTTGGATGGAGATAAAGGTGGAATGAAGCAAGGGGTGCAAATGATTATGTTGAAGGTGGATTAGATTTAATTGGAGGTGGGTGCCTTCTGATGGTTGAACCTTATCATGACCTGCATAAAATCAACATAAACTCAGTTAATAATCTTGACAATTGAACCAATTAAGCAATATTGCATATTGAGATATTTAGGAGATGAAATTGAATGTATTGAGTTGAATTGAGCCCAAGATGGTGATTGAATATTATGATGAATATGCATTCATCACCCTCTCTCTTTTTCTTCTTGTTACTCACATCATGAGTGGGTAGTTCCTTTTCGATGGGGTGCGGGGACTAGCCTTGCTATCCATGCAAGCATGTTCTCTTGTTAAACATTCCATGGCAATGTATATAACTTTTCATTTCATTGTTAATTGTTAATGTTTGTAGATTGATTACCTGCTTGCTTTTATCTTGTTCTTCCCTATGTTGCGAGAACTTCTATATGTAGGGTAGAATGTTGATTAATGATGTTGACTCCCAAACTAGAAATAGAATGGGATTCCTTGAGGTTGTAATTGTATAATCTGTGAGGGGATGAGCCATCTAGCCCATGATGATGCTTCTGTGGCCTAAACATCCCTAAGGGAGGGCCACAGGTTTAGTTGGATATTTGTATCTTCGTTGTTAATCATCGATGTTTGCTTGTAGATTAATCGCCTTCTTGCTTGTCGATTAGCACGGTTGACTCCTTGACTAAAAATAGAAAGGGATTCCTTGAGGTGGTAAGTGTATGATCCGTGAGGGGATAAGCCATCTAGCCCACGGTGATGCTTCTGTGTGCCTAAACATCCCTCAGGGAGGGCCACAACTTCAATTGGATATCTATATCTTCAGAATCATAAGTGCATGATCCAGATGGCGACGAGACAACTGATGCCTAAGGTCATGCTAATGTGAACCTAAACATCCCTTAGGGAGGGTTCACAACAGTTATATTTGGATAGTTATATCTTTCTTGTATGTTTGATGTTTGATGTTTGGATGTGTTTGCATGTGTAGTGATGGTGAAACCCAATACCATCCCAGTGATCCCATAGCATTAATCTAGATCAACTTTAATTCTGCTCGTACTTCCTTGCAATTAGTTTAGTTAAACTTAAATCAACTTTTTTTCTAAATATTAGCCTTACTTGAACTGGACTAGACTAATAATGATTGTTAAAAACGTTGTCCTTTAGGATTCGATCCTTAACAATACAGCGATAAGACCCGTCCTTTTGCGGGTGGTATTATTGCACGAGGTTTTAGTAAAAGCTTAGGGATTTCAACCCTGAGGGAATTTGTTCGTGTGATAATAAGCCACATCAAGGTTTTCGAGTAAAGAGAGTTGATGTCCCTCAGAAGATAGAAAGTCCTCAATGGTCATGTACTGTTTAAGCCTATGCCCATTAACCTTAAACTCCCCAAAGAGGACAAGTGCCATGAGGGTAGGAACGCTTGACAAGGTAGGGCCCGTACCATCTGGATTTAAGTTTTCTACGAAAAAGTCTTGACCTGGAAAAGTACATTAAAACTTGGTGTCCCTCCCTAATATCTTTTCTCCTAATGTACCCATCATCACATAGTTTGGTTATGTCTTTGTAAATTCTATCTTTTTCATAGGCCGTCATCCTGAGATCATCTAACTCTTGCATTTGTAGACAATGATTCTCACCTCCAATAGATAGGTCAAAATTAAAAGTTTTGATGGCACAATTGGACTTATGTTCTAATTATGTGGGCAGATGGCAAGATTTGTCATAAATCAGTTTGAAGGGAGTGGTGCCTATTGGGGTTTTGTAGGCAGTTCTGTATGCCCACAAGGCATCATTCAGATTGAAAGCCAAATCGGTCCTAGTGTGATTGACCGTTTTCTCTTGGATGGACTTGATTCGCCGATTTGACAACTGATCTTGATCGACCACTAGTGTTAGGATGGTAAGGGTTGGTGACCTTGTGATGGACTCATACCATTTCAATAAGGATTCAAAACTTTTCTCTAAGAAGTGGGAACCTTCATCAGAAACTATGGTACGAGGTACCCCAAATTGAGGACAAATAATGTCTTTAAAAAGTTTCTTCATTGGTTTAGAATCAAATGTTTTGGTGGTGATGGCTTCAACCCATCTGGAAATGTAGTCAACAACCACCAAGATATATTTGTACCCACAAGAAGAAGGAAATGAGCCTATATAATCTACTTCCCACACATCAAAGATTTCAATCTCTTTCCAATATGTCATGGGAATTTGGTATCTCTTAGATATATTTTGGGTCCTTTGGCATTCATCACAACCAAGGACAAAGTAGTATGAATCTTTGAAAAGAGTAGGCCAGAAAAAACCAGATTGTAAGACCTTCCTAGCAGTTATCTGAGAGCTCAGGTGCCCTCCAGTGGGGCTAGACTGGCACTGCTCGAGAATGTCTTGACCTTCTTCCTTAGTGACACACCTTCAATAAAATCAAATAGAGAACAATCTAAAAAGCTATGGGTCATCCCAACATTATTGATTTACATCATTCAAAAATTTAGCCATAGAATGTCCCTTATATTCAGGGTGCAACACACTTGCGAATAGAAAATTTACATAATCGGCAAACCAATGATATTGGGATTCCATTTCTAACAATTTATCATCAGAGAGAGAGTCATTAATGGGAATGTCATCATCATCAAAAAATTCAAGGTGGGTAAGATGGTCAACAAAAACATTCTCACAACCATTCTTCTCAAGGATTTCTAATTCAAATTCTTGAACAATAGGATCCAACAAAGAAGGTGGGGTTTGGCATCCTTTTTAGTCATCATGTATCTAATGGCTGCATGGTCCATGTAAACAATTACTTTGTACCCTACCAAATATGAGCAGAATTTTCAAAGGCATACAATGACTAGCATTTCCTTTTCAGTAGTGGTGTAATTCCACTAGGCATCATTAAGAGTTTGGATGCATAGTAAATTACATAGTTCTTTTTATCAACACGTTGTCATGGTACTTTTTATCAACATGTTGTCCAAGAATAGCATCAATAGCATAATCACTCATATCACACATTAACTCAAAGGGTAAGGACCAATCAGGAGCTCTAATTATGGGAGTAGTAGTGAGAGAATATCTTAAACGAAGAAAACTAGTCATACAAGCTTTGTCTAACACAAAAGGGGTGTTTTTTGGATGAGATTAGTCATGGGTTTGGTGATATTAGAAAAATCATGGATGAAGAGATGAAAAAAAAAACTGTGTGCCTAAGGAAGTCACGAACGTCCTTGACGGATGAAGGGTGGAAGTTTTGAGATGACCTAAATCTTGGCTCTATCAACTTCAATGTCACAATCACTCACCCTATGGCCTAAGACAATCCCTTCTATTACCATAAAGTGACATTTCTCCCAGTTGAGGATCAAGTGTGCTTCCTTACATTTTTCCAAAATAAGAGATAAATGATGGAGGCAAGAATCAAAACTGTCTCCATAGATGGAGAAATCATCCATAAACACCTCCATAATGGTCTTGATCAATTCAACACAGATAGTGGACATGCACCACTGAAAAGTGGTTGGATCATTGCATAACCCAAATGGCATTCTTCTGAATGCATAAGTGCCAAACGGGAAAATGAATATCATTTTCTCCTAGTCATCCGGATAAATAGGGATCTGATAAAAAATTCAATTTCCATTGAGATAACAAAAATATTATTGATGGGCGAAAATCTCTAGTACTTGATCTAGAAAGGGAAGGGGGAAGTGATCTTTCCTAGTAGCCTTATTCAGTTTCCTATAGACAATACACATCCTACACCATGTGATAGTACAGGTGGGAATAAGCTCATCATTGTTATTTTTCATAAGAGGTACCCCCTTTCTTGAGGATGGACCTAAATGAGACTAATCCATGGGGAGTCGGAGATGGGGTAGATGATTCTTGAAGTCAAAATTTTTATAAACTCTAGATGGACAACCTCTTTCATGTTTGGATTCAATTTCCTTTGAGGGTATCTAGAAGGTTTGTACTGCACTACCATTGAAATTTTATGCATGTAAATGGCTTGATCGATCCCTATCAAATCAGCCATTTTGTATCATGAGGCATCTTTCCTCTTACTAAGTTCATTCATAAGCTTGGTTTCCTATTCATAGGTAAGATCAGAGTTACTGATAATAGGATAAAGTTGTTTCTCATCAAGGAAGACATACTTAAGACCTTCAGAGAGGGGTTTTGTCTTGGGTGCCTTGAAGGGTTCATGTTTTGCATCTTCCACAAAGATCATTTTAAGATCCTCCAACTCTTAATCATGGATCTCCTCAAAGGTGTCAAGATGAAGTCTATATTGATCCAATTTCTCCTCTTCATATTCACAATCAATAGGGGTCATAAGGGTATTCTGGAGTGGATCCTCAACTAGCTCCCATTATTGTCTTAACTAGTGGATCTTCTCTACACAATCTAGGAGATAAACCTCTTCTAGGAGGCTTGGTCTGCGCATGCTTTCAAATACCATAAACTATAGGGTTTGTTTCCCTAGGCGTAAGAAAATGGTTCCAACCTCGACATCAATCAAGGAACGAGCAGTGGCTAAAAATGGACACCCAACAATGATGGGGTAGTGTAGGTATTTCTTTATGTCCATTGTGACAAAGTCACATGGGACGTAACACGTAAGTGTCCTTCCCAACCCTTATAGGAACATCTTCAATGATGCCCATAGGGTTTCTCATGGATGAGTCAGCTAATTAGATGATCATAATGTTAGATGAGCATACCCACAAATCCTAACCTCCTGCAAAGACTATAAGGCATGATAGAAATACTTGCACCCAAATCTGCAAGGGATTTCCTGCAAGCATTATCACCTAAGTAGCACCCAATCCCAAAGGAACCAGGATCTTTCTTCTTTTAGGCATCTTTGTTTGGATGATATCAGAGGTGGTTCTAGCAAGCATGATTTGTCTCATGCTCGTCAGTGGGGTACTTCCTAGTCAATAAGGATTTCATGTACTTGGACAAGGCAGACATATCACATAAGGCATCAAGAAAAGGAATATCACATGTAACTTTTTCATGGCAGCCCAAAATTTTACAAAATGGGTATCAAGCCTAGTTTGCTTTATGTGGGCCTGGTAAGGTGGATGAGGTTTGTAAATAGGAATTTCTGGCCCGTCAATTTCCACAGGTGGGACCACAGGAGCAGGGATGGTAGGAGTGGGAACGGTGGGGGTGGGTGAAGGAGAAGTTTTGACAACCATAATATCATCATCCTCAAAGTCCAAAGGTACTTCTACGAGTTTCTCTGGGGGGAAGAGTATGAGTCTTCCCCGAATGGGTGGAGACAACCTTAAGTTGTTCGGGATGTTTGGGGTTGTTCTCAGGTTGTCTAGAAAAGGTACCTACAAGGGGTTTCTATTGAACAAAGAGACGAGAAAATTGAGCATCAGTTGACTTATGATGTGATATTATGATTTGCTCTAAGGTATCTATCTCATCATCAGTTGAAGGAGTGGGGACATTCTATTGTAATTGAGGTTGAGGTGGTGGTTGATGAAGGTTTTGATATTGTTGTCCTTGGTAAGATCCACGATTTGGGAAATTACCCCTAGAATTCCCTTGGTTTCTAAGGTTCCCTTGATTGTTATTTTATGAAATGCCTGGTGGTGAACAATAGTTGGCTTGGGTTTGTGGGGGTCTTCGTGGAGGGGGAAGGTGAGACGATTATTCTGCGGCTGAAGGATTTCCATATTGAAATTTGGGATGATTTATGGCTTGGTTAGGATAGTAGTAAGTCCTGGATCGGGATACTATGGATTGAGTTAAGGTCCTCAACTTGTTGACCAACATCGGACAACATATTATTATTGTATAGGTATTGGCATTGGAGGGTAGCATGATCACACCCTTCACAAATTTCATAGAGATATTCTATAGATCTGACTTCTATCGGTCGCCTCGCATAAGCATTTAATGAGGACTCTAAGTGATCCTATTTCAAGAAGATCAATTCAAGGGCTTCAGAAATGGTATGTATATCTAGTTTTATTGGCATTAGAGGGTAGCATTATCATACCCTTCACGAATGTCACAGAGACATTCTGCAACTATGACTTGCTTCGGCTACCTCTCATAAGCATTGAATGAGGACTCTAAGTGATCCTGTTTCAAAAAGATCAATTCAAGGGCTTCAGAAACGGTATGGATATCTAGTTTTCCCTCAGTCTTAGCAACTTTGAGGACCCCACCAGTTCCTCATCTAGCTTGGGTCTCAGAGGATCTTTTGATAACCTCCCACACATTTCTTATGTTTTGAAACATGAAGTTCCCTCCAGATGAGGAATCTAGGAATTTGATGGTGTCATCATCAACACCATGATAAAATATCTCAATGAGTTGAGATTGTGAAATGTCATGATTAGGGAAACATCAAAGGAGTTCTCTAATCTTTCTCAAGCCTCACCTAGAGTTTCTCATAGGACAATAGAAAAGAGAGTGATTTGTCCCCTAATTTCAAAGGTGAGGGAAGGGGGGAATTGTTTGTCCAAGAACTTGGTTTGTAGGGCCTCCCAAGTAGTGATCAGTTCTTCACTCTCCATGGCATTATACCAACTCCTAGATTACCCTAAAAGAGAGTATTTATACAATCTAAGTCTAATGGAGTCATCAGAATCACATGGGATTTCATTTAAGGAGAAAACGTAGGTGAAGCATTGAAGGTGATATTGACAACAATCATACTTATTCCCGGAAAATGGGTTGGCCTTGAGCGTGGTGATCCACTGAGTGTGGATCTCAAATTGGGGGGCGGTAATCACAGGTGGAACGACTGTGTGTTGTGCATATCTGGTTTCTGGAGTGGGAAAATGTTTTATTTGTTTTTGTCTCTCTGCCTCCCTTTGAGAAGCTTCAAGGGCCTTTCACTCATCTATATAGGTTGCATGCAGATTAGCTTCTTAGGTCGTGCGCTCAACCACCATGGCCTCTCTCTGAGAAGCTAGTGCCTGCTCAATCCTATGAACAACCTCTTCCTCATCCATCCTAAGTCTATTTTGTCTATTCAAGTGATGGAACGTTCTCTCTGTCTCTGGATTGAAAATTGACGGCACAAAATTAGCATTTGTTGGGTAGCGCATGTATAGTTATAATGACAAATATTATTGGATTGCAAAAAAATGTACTCCTGGAATGGAAACTCACCAGAAAGAGAAGATATCACTTCCATAATGTTACTCGGAAGGAAAAAAAAGAAAAAAAAAAGATTTTCAAAAATTTATCGGGTTCGAGAAAATGATCCGTTGTCCCGGGCAACAACGCCAAAATTGATACACGTGGAAGAGAATACCAATTAACTAAGATTATTATCCTAGAGTTTAATCCTTTTTTACTTTGTAGTTTAGGTTAGTGTGATAAAGTGCATTTTCTCCTATTTGTGCATAATTATTCTTGTTACTGTAAGTCCTCACTATTTATGTCTCCTTTGACTTAATAACTCTATAATGTCCACCAAAGTCAAGATTTCACATTTTGAGTCAATATGATACACATATATGCATGAAATGTTAGTGCTTTTATACCCTTGAACCCTTTGATTAATTTATTAATCTTATGTGCTTATTTTGCACTTATATTTTGCACACTTGTTCTAGACCTTATTATGAAGCTATGGTCCAAATTTGAGACCCTTTGGACATTCCTACGATTTGTTATGATTTTCCTAAGATCTACTCTTTTTAGCCCTTGTTTTCCCCCTTTTTATACCTACTGGGCCTGGCCCATTTGTCCCTTGGGCGCTTCCCTGATCTGACCTGGATCTAATGCCTTCGAACTGGGGTTCAATCCCCTGAACCGGTCGCGAACCCTACTCCCTCCTCTTGAGCCAGGTGCATGACCCAAAGACCTTCAGATGGAGATCCAACATCGCCAGGTCGTCTTCTACCTTGCGCCCAAAATGGCAGGTCTGTCACAGACCCGACTCTTCGAGCGCATGACCTGACCCTCTCTTGGACCCCCCTCTCACCCCACTTTTGTGACGATTCTCTTCCCCTAACCTTCTCAAATCTTCCCCACCTATTAATCGTTCAAAAATAAACCCTGGAGGCCAAGGAAACCCACCGCCAACTCTCCAAGATGAGCCCCCTTCGAAAACCCTAAAGATAGCGTCGAAACGCTATAAAAAACCCTACCATAGACTGCGGCTTGCCCTTGTTTCTGTGCTCAGGTCAACATCCATCAGTCCTCCTTTCCTGATTTGCCTGCCCCCTCACCTCTTCTTTTCTGTCTGGTTGCAAGGATGTGGAGGTAGTCCTCTGATTATGGGCAGCAACCAGAGGCGCCAACGAGGCCGCAGGCCAAGCTGAGAATAGGTGGCGCCCCCGGAAGCCACCCCGAGCCTTGTGCTCTTGTTTCCCCTCTCCGCCAGCAGGTGCGTAGCACTGCAAGTGTCGTCCCCTATTTGAGCTCTGTTCCCTCTTGGTAAATAGAGATCCCGCGGAGCGGGAGCGGGGCGCGACAGCGAGGAGGCTGGCAACCGCTAGCCCGATGGGTTGCGATGAATGAAGTCCCCACACCGTGGTTGGTCACCCCGTAGCGGTCCAGCAAGTTCAAGAGCCACCGCCCACCATCCTCTGAGCTAGCCCAGCATGAGAACCAGTACGCGCCTAGATCAGCTTTTGGATCGAGGATCCATAGCCGTGGTTGGAAGCCATATAATTAGGTAACACCCTAATGTTCATTCTATAAAGTTCTCATGCAACATTCAAAAATACATATCTCCTAGTTACTTTATCCAAAATATGCAAACCAATATGTCAAATCGATCAACTCGACGAGACCTACACATTGGTTCTAGTCCCAAACCCTAAATCAAATGTTTGTTCCCTGATTTCTTGAAAATACTAACATTAGTCATGTTTGAGCGTGTTTATTCACTATTATGATAAAATCTTGCATCTGTAATGACTAATCACTCTCCTAATCATGAAATCAGTAATATTTATTCTCCTTGAACCAAGTTGAGCTCTTAAACTCCCCTTTTGATCCATGGTTGTCCCTAATGCATGTTGTTGCTTGTTCATGGACTTTAATGCATGATTATGATGAAGTTTGAATCTTTGATATACTTATAGCCTCCTAAGCATCAAATTAGTATCTCTTTTGTTGTGGTGACCCTAATGAGGGCCCTAATCAACCCATTGTTCATGAATGACCTCAATTGTACATATGTGCCTACTTTGGACTATAATGTTGAACTTTGGCCTATTATGAGTCTCGTGACCTAATTTGAGCATGTGTCCTAAATCTTATCATGTCCAGATGAAACCTCGAAAGGATATGAAACTTGAACCACACTCTTATGATGGACCCTAAATCAATATGAGATCATATAATGTACTATAACCAACATTGAACCCAACTTGGCCAAAACCCTAAAAATGAATCTAATTGGGGTTAATGATGAGAATCTAATGCATATATGTAATCTTGTTGTTAATCAGGTTGGCTTATGATCTAGATGGTAACGGATGTGTTAAGTTATGAATCTTTGAATCAGGTATGGGACTTATCTAGTTATATGACTACCACTTTCTTGCTTGAAAAGACATATATTGTATGCCTGTTTGTCTATTTGCTCAAATATTGCCATGTAGTATTGCTATGTCTTACTCAATATTTGCCTCGTCAGTTTTATAACTTGAACACACACACACACACACGCACACACACACACACACACACACACACACACACACACACATATATATATATATATATATATATATATATATATATATATATATATATATATATATATATATATATATATATATATATATATATATATATATATATATATTGAACTCCATTATAATATTGATGGTGAAGGGTTAACTCTTGGTTACGTCCTTGTGGTCCCTCTCGTATAAAAGGGTTATCTATGCTTGAGCACCGTTACGGACCCTTCCGACGGGAAGATGGTCAAAGGCCTTAAACATGCTTGATATTGTTGGCATAATGGAGTGAAATGACATAAAATATGGTTTCACATTTGTTAAATAGTTAACATATTTATTCTTGTTCGTTTAGTCTTGAAATCTTTTCAAAATTATGCAAAGCTTATATATTTATATGTATCTTTCTTCCCCATACTCAACACCTCGTGTGTTGACCCATTTCTCATATGTTGTTTTTAGGTTCAGAGATGGCTAGAAAGATGATGGGCTTGGTGAGTTGTGCTAGGTGTTATTATTATAAGATCCATATATAGTATACATGAGAAGACTTATACAAAGTGACTCTTGAATATGTAATTCAAATAATGTAATTTAAAAATGTTGCTTAATATATCTTGTTGATTGTTGATATTATGTTGGTGCTTGTATCTTGTTATTTGTTCATGTGTGTTAAGCTTTACGCTTCCTCATGTCGCCTTTGGTATATGTTTGCTTCATGGGACTGGGATTCCAGTTCCGTGACAGATGGTATCAGAGCATGAACATTAACTACACCAATCATTGCTCACATGAAACACAAACTAAACTCACCTTGCATCTCAACCCTAGAAACTTAATGAAATATCCTTGTGGATTAGGTTGACTTAGCCTCTAGGTTAGATCCTAGATGTTCTAGAACTAGGTGCAGACTTGTGTAAATTACCTCCCTAGTTATGATTCACGACATGTGCTTAGGATGTCTACACAAGTGGGCACCATGTTCTTGCTAGTTCTCTAGGTGTCATGATACTAGATTGCCTAATGAGTGTGGTAACTCGTTTTGGTTTTGGTTTTATTCAGATGGAGTATGGTGGTTTTCATCGCCTATTTAAACATTGGAGAAAACATATTTCAAGTATTATTATATGTACATATGAAAAATGTTACCACACACAGAAAGGTAGTGAGTTTCCATGCAACCTAGGAGAAAGAGATGTAACATCAAGTCTAGATGAGAGAGATTAGATGATAGTGATAGTCTCTAGAGTTGTCCAGAGCCATGATATAGGTTAGGCAAGTGAGTAACCTAGAAACCTAAGATGATGATAATGATAGTGATGATGATGTTGATGTTGATAAGATCCAAGTTTGTCCTTAAGAGGGCCAAATGGTTTGATGATATGAAATGAGTTTGACCATGCAACCCTAGCTAGACCTAGCACCTAGTTGATATATATGACTTGGTTGATGTGCTAAACATAGCTAGTGGGATGACATGCTCGCTTGTACCTAGTCTTGTATGTGTGGATATATGATATATGGTTCGAGACCAACACGGGCCTCAATCTCTTTATAAAGGAAGACCTCTAGCATGGGACATATGAATAGGGTGACCCATTGATATTAGTTGACTGTATCAGGAGAAGGTTAGAGTTCCTAGACTCCAAAATATTTGAAATGTTGAATAATATGAATGATGAAATACTTGATGATGAGTCCCTAGCTAGAATACTTCTAAGTATATGAATTGAGTGACCTAGTGTGTGGTTTCCTTGAAAGTGTTGAACCCTAGATGTCCTATGAATAATTTTTAACCCTAGAGAAAGAGGTAATTGAAAATTTGATGCTTGTTATATAGGTGAGGGAGATGTCCCAAGACCCTTAGATGATGTACATGATGTGTGATATCCATGGTGAGCCTCATACTTGGGTTATTAATTGTGTATAAAGGAGTCTAGTGGTTACCCTTGTTCCTTGAAAGATGGGTAAAATTTTTGTTATGGGTAGAAGTTGTGGCTAGCAGGTCTTGTTGGACATATATACGTCTTAGCTTGAGTGGCTTGAGCTTGTGGAGCTCTTTCTGATACAAATCGAATGATGCTCGATACATGAAAGAATCTCACTTAAGTTAAAATCTTAAAATGAACAATGATCACTCTTATAAGCTAGACCTAATACAAAATCATACCATACATGAAATATGTAGCTTTAAAATCTTAAACTTGATATGATGATTTTTAATGTCATGGGTAACAAACCTTATATCATTACCCCAAATGAAAATAAATCAACTCGATACGTGTTTCTCTCAGGGTGATATTTCTAATAAATAAGATGAACAAATTGCTTATATCAGATCCAAAAATGAGAAATAATGAACATGATTGGGTAAAGTGGGTAGAACTTTGTGGAAAAGCAAAAACATGCATGAAATCTAGATTAAAAATGAGATACACACTCGATGATAGTCTCGTTTGAAGCCATGACCATGAACAGAATTGTTTGAGAATTGATAACACTGATTTTTATGATACCCTTATGTCTCATATAAAGATATGAACATAAACCCTAATGTATGGATACTAGGCGATGGAAAACCCTAATGCCATGATGATATCATAATATGGAGGGATAATAAGTAAATGTGTATATCATCGATATGAGTACCACCCTTGATGGCACTAACCTAAGTGTGCATCCCATGTGAATAATTTGTTGACAACCATGGAGGGATATCTATACTCAGTAGATTTTGACTTTGACTTTTAGATATGATCTCTAATGAATTTCGAGGACGAAATTTCTTGTAAGGAGGGAAGGATGTGATAAAGTGGATTTTCTCCTATTTGTGCATAATTACTCTTGTTACTTTAAGTCCTCACTATTTATGTCTCCTTTGACTTAATAACTCTATAATGTCCACTAAAGTCAAGATTTCACATTTTGAGTCAATATGATACACATATATGCATGAAATGCTAGTGTTGTTATATCCTTGAACCCATTGATTAATTTCTTAATATTACGTGATTATTTTGATTTGATATTTTTCAAACTTGTTCTAGACCTTTTTATGAAGCTATGGTCCAAATTTGAGACCATTTGGACATTCCTACGATTTTTTATGATTTTCCTAAGATCTACCCTTTTTAGCCCTTGTTTTCCCCCTTTTTATTCCTAATGGGCCTGGCCCATTTGTCCCTTGGGCACTTCCCTGATCTGACCTGGGTCTAATGCCTTCGAACTGGGGTTCAATCCCCTGAACCGGTCGCAAACCCAACCCCCTCCTCTTGATCCAGGCGCACGGCCCAAAGACCGTCAGATGGAGATCCAACATCGCCAGGTCGTCTTCTACCTTGCGCCCAAAATGGCAGGTCTATCACAGACCCGACTCTTCAAGCGCATGACCTGACCCTCTCTTGGCCCCCCCTCTCACCCCACTTTTGTGACAATTCTCTTCCCCTCACCTTCTAGAATCTTCCCCGCCTATTAATCGTTCAAAACAAACCTTGGAGTCCAAGAAAACCCGCCGCCAACTCTCTAAGATGAGCCCCCTTCGCAAACCCTAAAGATAGCGTCAAAACGCTATAAAAAACCCTACCATAGACTGCGGCTTGCCCTTGTTTCCGTGCTCAGGTCGACCTCCACCACTCCTCTTTCCCTGATATGCCTCCCCCCTCACCTCTTCTTTTCCGTCCAGTTGCAAGGATGTGGAGGTAGTCCTCCGCTTATGGGCAGCAACCAGAGGCGCCAACGAGGCTGCAGGCCAAGCTGAGAATAGGTGGCGACCCCAGAAGCCACCCCGAGCCTTGTGCTCCTGCTTCCCCTCTCCGCCAGTAGGTGCAGAGCACTGCAAGCGCCATCCCCTATTCGAGCTCTGTTCCCGCTTGGGAAACAAAGATCCCACAGAGCGGGAGCGGGGCGAGGCAGTGAGGAGGCTGGCAACCGCTAGCCCGATGGGTTGCGATGAATGAAGGCCCCACACCGCGGTTGGTTGCCCCGGAGAGGTCCAGCAAGTTCGAGAGCCGCCGCCCACCAACCTATGAACTAGCCCAGCATGAGAAGCAGTACACATGTAGATCAGCCTTTGGATCAAGGATCAACGACCCTGGTTGGAAGCCATATAATTAGGTAACACCCTAATGTTCATTCTGTAAAGTTCTCATGTCAACATTCAAAAATACATATCTCCTAGTTTCTTTATCCAAAATATGCAAACCAATATGTCAAATCGATCAACCCGGCAAGACCTATACATTGGGCCTAGTCCCAGACCCTAAATCAAATGTTTGTTCCCTGATTTCTTGAAAATACTAACATTAGTCATGTTTGAGCACATTTATTCACTATTATCATCAAATCTTGCATCCTTAATGACTATTCACTCTCCTAATCATGAAATCAGTAATATTTATTCACCTTGAACCAAGTTGATCTCTTAAGCTCCCCTTTTGATCCATGGTTGTCCCTAATGCATGTTGTAGCTTGTTCATGGACTTTAATGCATGATTATAATGAAGTTTGAATCTTTGATATACTTATAGCCTCCTAAGCATCAAATTAGTATCTATTTTGCTTTGGTGACCCTAATGAGGGCCCTAATCAACCAATTGTTCATGAATGACCTCAATTGTACATATGTGCCTACTTTGGACTACAATGTTGAACATTGCCCTGTTATGAGTCCCGTGACCTAATTTGAGCATAAGTGTCCTAAATCTTATCATGCCTAGATGAAACCTCAAAAGGATATGAAAATTGAACCACACTCTTATGATGGACCCTAAATCAATATGAGATCATCTAATGTACTATAACCAACATTGAACCCAACTTGGCCAAAACCCTAAAAATGAATCTAATTGGGATTAATGATGAGAATCTAATGCATATATGTAATCTTGTTGTTAATCAGGTTGGCTTATGATCTAGATGGTAATGAACGTGTTAATTTATGAATCTCTTAATCAGGTATGGGCCTTATCTAGTTATATGACTACCGCTTTCTTGCTTGAAAAGACATATATTGTATGATTGTTTGTCTATTTGCTCAAATATTGCCATGTAGTATTGCTATGTATTACTCGATGTTTTCCTCATCCGTTTTATAACTTCAACACACACACACACACAGATATATATATATATATATATATATATATATATATATATATATATAAATCCATTATAATATTGATGATAAAGGGTTAACTCTTGGTTACGTCCTTGAGGTCCCTCTCATATAAAAGAGTTAGCTAAGCTTGAGCACCCTTACGGACCCTTCCGACGGGAAGATGGTCAAAGGCCTTAAACATGCTTGATATATTGTTGGCATAATGGAGTGAAATGACATAAAATATGGTTTCACATTTGTTAAACAGTTAACATATTCATTCTTGTTTGTTTAGTCTTGAAATCTTTTCAAAATTTTGCAAAGCTTATATATACATGTATCTTTCTGCCCCATACTCAACACCTCATGTGTTGACCCATTTCTCGTATGTTGTTTTTAGGTTCAGAGATGGCTAGAAAGATGATGGGCTTGGTGATTTGTGTTAGGTGTTCTTATTATAAGATCCAAATATATTATACATGAGCAGACTTGTACAAAGTGACTCTTGAATATCTAATTCAAATCATGTAATTTAAAAATGTTGCTGAATATATCTTGTTGATTGTTGAGATTATGTTTGTGCTTGTATCTTGTTATTTGTTCATGTGTGCTAAGCTTTATGCTTCCGCATGTCGCCTTTGGTATACGTTTGTTTCATGGGACTGGGTTTTTGATTCCGTGACATCTATTATAGAAGGGTTGATCCCACATGACAATGTTTTTAAGATTGTTCTCTTTTAATATCGATTGAGATTTGAAATTATTTCTTTTTGGTATTTTTGAATAAGGAACAAAAAAGAAATTCCAATTGGGAGTTGTTTGATTACACTAGAAAGATATTAAAGCACAAAGAGAGTAAAATATTACACTAAAGCAAGGAAATGAAAAAATTAAACTAAAATAAGAAAAATGAACGACAAATATGGTTATCCAAGGACAATAATTAAATTGCAAGAATTTAATAAAATGATTGGAACAAGTGTTGGAAGAAATAGTTGAAATAAAATGAGAGAAAGCATCATGGCTTAGGGGTTTAACCACCTTAGCCAACATGAAAACAATATCAATTGATACACGATAACAAGATAGAAGCAGGTATGCGAATTATTCATTAATAAAATGCAAAAGATGAACTTTACGTGAACCCATTGGTCCTGGTGTTCATGCATCCCAGTTGTTCATCCTAAAGAGGATTTTTCCACGGTCACATCCAAATGCTCATGAAATCAGTTTAGGCATTCTAAATCTCGAGTTCTACGGTTGCATCTGTCAAGATTACTCATAATAAAAATGATTAATTACTTTGTTAAATTGGTGATTTCTAAACTAAAACCATCCATCTAAAATAGTCATATACAACCTATTTCGATTATTGCATGGCTAAGGGGATACTCCCCTCGCCTCAGTAAGGGAACGAATCACTAGTCATAGCGAGGAATGGAGAAACAAGGGGTAGAAGATAGGAATCCATACACCACAAGTCTAGAATCTCTAAGGAGATTAAAGGTGGTGACAATAAAATGACTTGTTTTCTTAATTCCCTAATCCAAGAGGATGAATGAGAAGAAAAACAAGAATGAGAAATAAAGTCCAAATCTATATGTAGAAGAAAGAACCAGATTTTATTACTATATTTAAAGATTACACTAAGAAATTAAATTTATAGAGTTTCAACGAAAATGCAAGTTAAAAATTTGGAACCACTTTCTTAGTGGAGTCCCCTCTCCTATTATAGGGGACGGAGGGGTGGAAAACCTAGAAAGGGGGAGAGAACAAAGGAATGGTGCTTGCTAGAATCTACTGCTCACACACTGTGATAGAGAGACGATCGTCTAGTGATGATGTGGTGTGGATCTAGCAACTTTGGATCGAAACTCTAAGGGGGTAGTGGCGATGCCACTTGGTTTCAATCATGGGCTCAAAGAAATGTTCAAGACAGTCGTTTGGATGATGTGGGATGCCCATCTTGTGTTGCTATGTGCATGATGAAAGATTTGGAACCTTAATCAAGTGGAGGCATCCTTGAGAGTTGATTTGATTCTAGGTCAAGCGAACAAGTCATCTGGACTCACCTAGATGCTTGTCTGGGTCCATGAGATGACTATCTTGCTGAATTGAGATGCCCGTCTGGCGTGTTGAAGTGGTTGGTTGAACCGAGGCCAATTTGGTTGTTTGGCTCTGAATGTGGGGGTCTTTGGGAATGAGTCGACCCTACGGGCCTAGTGAGACGGCCGTCTCGCTGGCTTAGTGGGTCAAAAATTAGCTTTGGATAAAAACCCTACAAAAAACATAGAAAGAATATAAGTATTTTCAAAATAAATCAATAAATGACTGAATTGCAATTTGGTCCTAGAAATTACTGGAAAAGAGATAATTTTTAATGAAAAAGATTATGAAAAATATGGAAAAAGATAGATGAATATGCATTCATCAGATACACAAATAAAAAATGAAGATAAAAAAATAATTAAGATGGTGGTGAATATGTTAGGTAATGGTGTGATCTAGTCTTGCTTACTATTCATCACTTCTTACTCTTGCAAAAATATTGATGATCCCCGACAACCGTGACAAAAACTTGTTATCCGTCTACATATGTCTTAACTCTATAGATGGAAAAATACCCCACGAGTATACGAGTGAGTATAGTATAGTAGAGATTGTCCAAGGAGAAAGGTTATGTTAACTACAATAGTAATGAATTTAAACAATCTCAATCGGTTTAAAAATACATATTTTAGTTTTGTGCATGTAAACTTGCACTAATTAGAAACATATAAACTAAAGCAAGGATCACTTGCTTTAAAGATCATAATTATATTAGAAGAACTTTAGAGAAGGGTTTCACATTCACATCATAACATCTAGAACAATGAGATTCAAACATACTGGTAGTAACACAAAGGGAGGTTTGTATCCTATGACCTTTCAGATAGTGTAGAACATCCCCAACTTAGTATAACACTCCCATGCATATACTTAGATCAAACTACAAAACTTTGTTCCTCAACACTTCCTAGCCACTCTGATTGTCAAGTAGTGTAACTATTGTGACATCTCCTTACTCCGATGTATATCTTTCCAAAGTATACTAGGAGCATAAAACATGCATACAAGGTGGCCAATCAAGCATGTAAGAAGAAATGAACACTGATGTACCTTGGAACAGTGATAAAACTAGAATAATATAAGAATTTTGTTTTCCAAAAAGTTATTACATGGGAGTTACTCCCCATTCCGAAGAGAAAAGAGTCTACTCCTCTAAGGTTAGAAAATATACATACATGTAAGAGGAAATAGTGCAGGGCATAGTGAGAGAGAGGTAAATGAGAATATCTATAGAAGTAGTAGAACAAAGGAAGAACTCCTACTAGAAGTCAAAACTTCATCCTTGCCAATGAACTATCTCTAGAAACCTTCTCTTTCAAGCAAATGGAAGGGAGAACGAAGATCCTAGTTGCAATCATCAAAGAAGAAATTAGGGAGAAGGTGGTTCTCTCTTGAGTAATCACTCCCTATTCTTTAAAATTTCCTTCAAATACTATGGCCTCTAATGTGGTTGTCTTTTTTCTCTAAATGACATGTGGAAACCATCCCAAGTTAGTGTAGCTCATATTAAATAACGTGGAATGATATATCTTCAATTGGGAAATGAAAATATAGGTAACACGTCATGTTGGCAAGTCAGGACTGTGTATTACTTGTAGTTTCAAGGTTGGAACTACCAGGATTGAATGTGACACAATGTGCCACTTGTGCGACATTGTGTGTTTTATGATGTCATGAAGTTCTAGAGAATTCTTGAGCAAGTAGACATGATGTGTCATTATGTCAACATTTTGTCTTACTAGATGTTAGGAATTTCTATCAAAATCTAGAGCTAGTCGACACCACATTTTGTTATGTGAACAAGACATGTTGCTAGGATTCAGAAACTCGTGACATCTATGCAAATGAGGGGACATGGTGTGTTATTATTTCAACATGTCATGGTTCTTTGTTTTCTATAGTGAGTGATTTTCTAGCCATGGACATGGCTTGTTGGTTGATTAACATGACATGTTGATGTTAGAATCTACAAAATATTTGGGATTTTTGGGGAATGTGATGAAGGTCAAATCATGGACAATTGATCTCCATTTTTGTGTCCAATCATGGGACTTGCATTTAAAACCATGAAATAAGTAAATGACTAAAACGGTAGGGCTTAGCAAGACTAAGAGTGATTTTTGGGAAAAATTGATTTGGATATAAAATATGCACATCACATGCCCAACGGTTTAGTTACATCCCGATGGCCTCCATGGCCTTATGTCTATTTGGTACTCGTTGTTGAAAAGGGCATTATACATGGTTGAAAGAGGAGCATTGTGTGTGAGGAAAGTAGTAGGGCATGTCTAACACTTGCTCCTAGCATGGGTTGAAAACATCAGGAAAGGAGAAGAAAAAGTGCCCATGTTGAGAAAAATGACTCCCTGTGAGCATCGATGTCGTCAATAAGATGCTCGATTATAGTTGTGTCAACCTACATGGCTTCCCTGGTGATGAACTCATAATGCTCCATGTTTTTGGAGTTATGTTGAGTATTTTTCTCACTCCTCTCTTAGATGTGAATGCCACCACAAGGTTGAGTGAAGCATGAGTGAGAGAGGTTAGGAAATGTTGATGTTGACATTACTTTGCCCTTTATAGAGTTTAAAAGGTTGATCTTTTGTAAAAGCTCATGACCAATTTCCACTAATAGATGGTTTGATGTGCCTCCTCATGTACAAATAATTGTTGCATCTATTAGGGTTATGGTCAAGGAGATCAGGGTAGGTTATTGGAAGATTAGAGGAGGTGCCTTGCTACCTCATGTCATTTGATCAGGTGATCAAGGGAAGACAAATGCTCTCTAATGCTAGTGGATTGGGCAACCAAGGGAGGTGGTTCTCCAATTAGTGTGAAGCATGGTGGCGCTATGGTGTCTTTTTTGGGTTAGCAAAGGGTGGTTCTCGGGTGAGGAGTTAGTGGAGTCTGCTAACACATGATAAGGTGAATAGAGGCTTGGTTTGACTGATTAGAAACGCATGAAGAGCATGAACTTCCTAGATTTCTCAAGAAAACTAGAAGGTGAGGGTTGGGAAAGAAGATAGAGGGAGAACTTCATCTCAGTGGAGGAGGTGGAGCATTCATGGGCATCTAACTAGTGCGACTTGAGATCAGGTAATCTACATAAGGAAGGGCGGGTCTCACAGTTGGGGAAGGCGTGTGGTGAACGCATGCATCGAAGGTTAGTAGGGGTCATAACTGCTTGGGTGCTTGACAGAGGTTTGCGGTTAGCTGGGCGGAATGGCGATAGTAAACATGCACTGGTCAAGTGACTGGCACGAAGGAAACTATTGTGATTTCTTTACAAGAGAAAAGGCGATTTTGTGGAAGTGGGAGCAAGGGGGTTTCGAACCCAATGTTGACCCCTTGCCCCAACCTTGACAATAAAGGTTTGGGGATATCATGCAATATTGAGTGTCTATGTTGTCAAATCATAGTCTTGCATGGTGATGGATTAGCTGATCAGTAAGGCATGGTTGTCAAATCACCCCTGTTCGTTAATCATCTAATCAATGTGGATGGTTGGGTAATCATCCCTTATATTTGTAGGACCATGAGTTACTGACATTTTTGAGCTTCAAATTGATTACGCTATTCATGTGGTTGATAGATTGATGCCACTTAATTCCTTAATTACAGTGGTTGTTGACAATGTTGGGTCATATCTGGTCACCCTATAAAGTTGGTCGGTCACTCTACTTGTGGAGAAAAAAGCTTTCTATAGGTAGATCGGTCAACCTAGGAGTCTGGCCAGCTGACCAGTATGTATAGGAGTCCTTGTGCAAATTGGACCCCAAGACCGACCAATAATGGTGTCTAATCAGCTGATCTACGTATTTGGTTGACTGATCAGGGTGTTTGGTCAGTCGATCATGTCAACAATAGGATCTATTATACTTAAAGATAGCCCTCAAGTAAAATTACAATAGAAAACAAGATCAATTGAAAGTTAAACTATGAAAGAATCCAAATACAAAAATGAACTAATGAGACTGAAATAAATTTCAAATCATTCAACAAAAGTGAAATCTAACTTGATAAATGTGAGTTGCCTCCCAACAAGAACCTTATTTAACGTCATCGTTTGACACATGTTGTAACACCCCTGACCTGGGTTATGAGCTAACCCTAGGTGTTTTACCTAATTATGAAATTAGATGGTTGTAATTATCCTTTAGTATATAATTAAAGCTTTTATGGAACATATGTTCCCATTTTTGTCCCTTATAAATCAATGTTGAAGTATTGTTTGCAAAACAGGGACCTATGTGCAATTTGCCCAATCAGAGGGGTTAACTTGCAAAATTCACATGTTTATATGTTCCTTCAATGTTGAGACAACATAAGAATGAATATGATGATGTTTGAGGGATTTCCCAAGCTTGAGCACCAAGGTGCAGCTGTGGGAGCAACCCTTGTACTTGAAAACCCTAAATTGGTGTAAAATGCAATTTACCCAATTTGAGGGGTGCAACTTGTAAAATACATCATCTAAAATATCTTTTATGACTCTTGGCATCATTTAGAAGAGAAATGATGAAAAGGTCACTTCATGTGAATAATCATATAATAAAGAACACCTTTGTGATTGAATAATCAAGGTGTATGTATAATAGCCCTTTTATGTGTATACTTTAGTGATGGGTTGATCCTTTTTGCCTTCAATTCTTGACCTTAGAAGGAGTTTTTCCTTAGAAATAAGATGTGGGGACGTGCAAGGAAGAAAGGAAGGACTTAGATGAGAAATTAGGAAAACATATGTCCTTATGTTGAAAATTTCACTTAAGTATATATACTACTTTTCTCACTTAGCAAGGGAACGACCCTCTCCCTTTCATTTCTTTTCCCCTTGCTCAAAACCGACCAAGGCTAAGCTCTGGAGCAGAGAAGGACGACCAAGGGTCCTAGGTAAGTTTGGATCATCCCTTTTGCTTGAATTCATGGAGGAAACTCGTATTCAAGGTCAAATTCATGGCTAGCTCACTTAGCTCTATCTTTCTAGGCATCTCTTCTCAACTTTCCTTGGAGGATTCACCTTGGCCGACCTGTGGAGCTTCTAGGACGCCATTAAAGGCTTGGAGCTCGAAATCTTGGAGCCCAAGGAGCAAGCTTTAGGCGGGTTTTATAACTCTAAACCTATGCTTTGTTATATACATCTTTTCTATGCATTTAGTTGCTAGTTCTTCTTCTTCCCTAACTTCCCTTGCTTCTTTGCAATAAAATCCGTGAGGAACTGTTTCTGTTCTTGAGCTAGAAGATGAGGGTGTTATTTCCTATGCTTATCCACAGTTTTCCACTTTACCATACGACCTCAACAAATTGCCCATACGGTTTACAAAACCGTTTGGTGGGCAAACGGTTTCAAGGTCGTATGAAGGCATACGGTCTCAAGACCGTATGGCCGCGTTGACCAAGCATGGACCGTATGAGAATCCTTTTCAAAATTATGTAGGTTAATCACCCACAAAATTTGAGAGGTTAACTCCAAAGGGATCGTGAGATATAGGCAAAACAATTAGCAAATTCAATTGAATTTAGTTCTGATTTTCAATCTGCTTAATTTGCCCTTTTTGGGCAAACAGTCTCAAGACCGTTTGGAGGATATCCAAACGATCCCAAGACCGTTTGGGCCAAGTTTGAGCCCAATTGGAGGTCAATTGATGGGTTCAACTTTGATTTGATTCACATTGTTGAGTGTTGATGGTTGAATGTTTATAGACCTTAATTGAACCAACTCCAACCTTAATTGGATATCAATTGAGGGTCAATTGAGTAACCAATTGGTTAAGGCTAACCCTAATTGTCTCAATTGGTAAGTGGTTAGCAAGCTTGAGACCAATTGAAGGCTTCAACATAGGAAACCCTAATCGAGTTTACCCTTTGAACCACCTTGGAGGTCCATACGATCTTGAGCTTTTGAGGGCATTCGACCTCAAGACCGTATAAGGTCATTCGACCTCAAGACCGTATAAGGTCATTCAACCTCAAGACCGTATAAGGTCATTCGACCTCAAGACCGTATAAGTTCATTCGACCTTAAGACCGTATAAGGTCATTCGACCTCAAGACCGTATGAGGTCATTCGACCTCAAGACCGAATGAGTCCATTCGACCTCAAGTCCGAATGAGACCATTCGACCTCAAGACCGAATGAGGGTAAACGGTCTTGAGTGTTATACGGTCTTGAAGTCAACCAAACCCTAAACGGTCTACAAAGCTTAAACGTTCTACAACCTTATACGATCTCACGATCGTTTGAAGGTTGAAGGTGTGAAACCTATTGGAGACTTTTGAAGTTAAGTCTGCCTAATGCCTTGAAGGCTTAAATTGTTTAATAGTTGTTCAACCTAAACCCTAATGATACCAAAAGACATTAAGGGTCAAGTGATTATGATCAATGTGTAATTTACCATAATACCCTTGAAAGGTTCAATTGAGTGAAACCTTGTTCTAATCAAACCCTAATCACTCATTAGTGGTGATTTGGTCTATGTCAATCAAAGTGGACTTAACCCAACCTGATCTAGATTGGTGTTATCACCATCTACAAGTATGAGGAGAGAGAAAGTATCTTAAGAAAGAGAAAGTACCCTTTTATGATGAAAATTCAAGTAAAGTACCTTCAATATACATGAATGTGCATGATTAGGGTATGATCCACCTATGTGAGATCATGGAACCCTAATTATGATAAATGATGAATCTTAAACTAATCTGAGAGCATCAATGATGATGTTCCTCATACATGACAATGTTATGAGTTCAACTCACCATAATGTGAATAGTAAACCCTAATTCTAGGGTGATAACATGTAATGAGAATAGTAAACCCTAATTTATGGTGATCTGATAAATGTAGTAATTCAAGGTTATGCCTTTGAGTATGAAACCCTAAAATACAAGTTGTTATATGAGGAATCTTTATGCCATGTGAGATAAGAAGTTTAATAAATCTAATCCAGAGGAGATGTAATATGTATGAGAATCCCTAAATTAGAAATGAAAATATGGAAATCCAAGTGGGATGAATAGTGAGCCTAGTATATGACCTAGCAATTATGAATTCCTAGAGATGTTTATAAGGTAATGCCTTTAAATAAAGTATAGTCAAATCAATGAGCATGATGTGTTCACACCATGATAAGATTGAGAAGTGAATTCATACCTTGAATTGATAATCATTATGATGTTCAATAAATGTTGTATTTAAGGCAAATACTCACCATACCCTGGTATGCTTCTAAGGATGGCAGAGTTGCATACTAGAATTGGACTAATAATCTAAAAAGGAAATATTAACAATGAAGGATGGGGTATGTTAACCTTAGTCCTGTGTCATACCTTTAGGTATGAAACTTTGAGAACAAGTTACCAAATATGATGTCTTATAGGATAAAGAGATTTCAATAACCTTAATTTGTATAGGGTGAAACCCTATTTCCAGTTATGCTTTTAAGCATGAATCCTCATGATTGAAGTATGAGATGAGGAATCAATATTCCTAATCATAAGTAAAGGAAATGAATAACCCTAATTGATGAATATTGGGGAACTTGACTCTTCTAAGAGTTTGAAAGTGTAACTTCTAGAATGAATTGTCTACTGTTATCAGTTGAATTAACCATGCAGGTTGTCATGAGATGATGATCATATCCAGGTATGGATTATGAAACTATATTCATTGAAAGCATGCTTTAGCTTTATGAGTAAGTGAAATATTCTGATGCCTTGTTGAGTGGCATCCTATGAGACTGATGGGCTGTGAAAGCTATAATATCATCAAAGTCATGCTTAACAGATGACTTGTGATGAAATGATTGAGAAATGATAATTGATGAGAGTTAGGCTTGTTACATTTAGTATTCACATTTTATAGTTGTTATGCTAATGTTATTGTTTGAAGAACAATGTATGATGTTAAAAGAATACTGAATGTACCTAACTAATCAAGTGTAATGTAGAGCCCTGATCATAGATCCATCATTGTCAGAGACCAAATGATGGTGAAATAGGTTTTCCCAAGAGAACTCCTGGATCACATACTATTGAGTATGTGGGGGAGATGGATGCGTAAATCCTTACATCCTAGTGTAGGAATTGATGTAGATTTATCATAGTCTGTCAATCCTTCACTACAAAACCCAAATGGTGAGATGTACCACAAATCTCCCAAAGAAGACACAAATACCGCATCGGTGAGAGATAAACAAGAAATCTTCCGATGACGAAGAGAGTACAGAACGCCACTGTAACTCTAAAATAGCGAAGGACCAGATTACCCTGGTAAGCTATAACAGCGGAGACACAAAGTGTCCTGCAAGCAATCCTCTAACTAACTGAGGAAGATGAGGTCTTAAGAATCCGACTCTTTTAATGACCTATGTATGATACTGATGTGACTCATTAGCAATCAGTTGGAGTATGAGTGGTATGCCTCATATCCACAGGGAATAATAATGTTTGTAAAACATAATCAACCACGTATTATATCTGCTTAGGTTAAACTACAAGGAACAATGTTTGGTGTTACATTGTTTACATTAATGATCTGTTCAGATATTTTGTATACATGTCCTTTATATGCTTTAAAGACATGACTTCTTAAGTAGAATTTGCTTCACTTGTTATTAAACATGTTGTTGTATGATTTATGTTATCTTGTCTATGATATTCCTTAATGTTATAATAAAGCTTCTAGTTGAGAGTTATAACTCTCGCTGGGACAATTTGTACATTGTCTCACCCCGTAGAATTCAACTTTTTAGGTGGACGTCGAAGACGAAGGATTCTGTTTAAGGATGAGCAACAACAGCAACAACAGTACCAAAGGCAGTAGTGAATCTCAGGTGGAGATACTGTCTGAGTTATGTAGTTAAATGGTCCTATGCCGTATATGTACTCTCAGGTCCTAGGAATCAGTGTTTTGAGTTTTTGGTGTTAGCTCCTGAGAATTTTGAATCATGTTGTACATAACTACTCAAGAAGTGGTTTAATAGAGATGTAAACTGTTTACTTGGTTTCTTATAAAAGGAATTTTATAATCTCCAGATCTCGTCTCAAAAATTTTAATTTCCAGTAATTTTTCATATTCCGCAACTAATCGAATGCTTCTGCTATGTTTAAATCGTGTCTATATCGTGGTTTTAGAGATCGGAGCCCACAATTAAGTGGTATCAGAGCTCTAGGTTCGCCGAGTCTACAGAGACATAGGACTTAGGATGTCGAGTTTGTCTTTAGTGTTTCTTCCTCATCTAATAGAATCTTCTGCTCCTCAGGAGAAGAAGACATATAAGGACGAGGAGTTTGTTGTAGGAAGAAACAATGCTACACCCATATGGAGTGCACAGGAGAAAGCAGTAGAGGAACACTTACCTGAGGTTCCCCTAGTTAATCCAACCATGATAAGGAATCTTTCCTTAGGAATCACTATTGGAGAATTTAGGGCAACCATGATGTACCTAGTGGATCAAACACTAGCAGTACAACCTAGATTACCAGCTCCTAATGATGATGTTCTGGATATCCTTAGGATATGTAACCCTCAGCAGCAGGTTGAAGCAGAAGTAAATGATGAAGCTTTGAACTCAGAGCAAGCCTATGCTCAGCCTCAGCCTGATGAATCAGTCCACAGTAATGTAGGGATTACAATACAGCCAGAGACCAGGACCTGTTATAATTGTAGGAGGCCTGGACATATCAGATCTAATTGTCCAGAAAGGATATATAGAGGAAGAATTGAGAAAAGGCCTATCCAAATCTAGAAACAAAGACCTGGAAATTCCAGAAGGAAGAAGTTTCTGATGTCACCAACACAACCGGGACCTAGTACACCAAGGCAACGGTTATCCAGAAAGGATAAGGAACCCTTTAGACCACAACATCTGGAGAGACGCTACTACAACTGTGGTAAGATGGGGCATTTGATGAAGGACTTTCGATCTAAGCTTGTCAGTGTGACACATCCTCCGAGGCAAGGGCAACAAGGATCACAGAGAAGAAAATTTCAAGGAGCAGCTCAAGGACGTGGACAAGCGTTCCAAGCTGGATCATCTGCACCAAATCAACCACAGACAATAGTGAGGTTCTTTGCTATGAACCCACCTGATGTAGTGGTCGATCCACGGGTTGTGACAGGTCAGATGAACTTTTATATTCTGATATGTCTAATTCCTGTGTAGTATCTGTTCTGATTGACCCGGGTGCTACGCGCTCTTTTATCACTCGAAGAGTGATCCGTAACTGCAATATGACATTCATTCATAGGGCAGAAAGTTGTTGTTGGAGACTCCGTTGAGTGAGTCTGTTGTTATGCAGGAGGTATGACCTCCCTGCATCCTCTTCTTTTCTAATCATCGCATTCGAGTGGATCTTATACCTTGACATGCAAGGATTTGATAGAATCCTCGAGCCATGATTGATTAGACAAGATAAATGGTATTTCTTATAAATCTCTTTATGACCTTTTGGATAAGTTGAAATAGTAGTTGATTGAACTATTCTTTGATTGGTCTCATAAAAGTTTTCAAGGATGCATTAGATATAATCGTTTTATATTACATGTTACTTCTATAAGAAGAAAAGGTATTAAAGAATTGATCTGAATGTAGGATTCAGTAAAGTTAATAATTATGTTTGTAAGGATGGAAAAAGAGAAGGAAGATAGTGATATACAAGTACATATTTTCTTACCTCAGTAATCATATACCCTGGCCATGTATACAACTACTGATCATGAAGTAAATATGGAAACTTTGAAGTTGTTATCTTTTGATTACTCTGATCAAGTAGTCAATCTAAAACAACTTAAAGAGCATCATAAGATAAGAAAAATAAGAATAAAGAAGGTCAACCATGATTAGTAATGATTGAAAGAATATGTGTAATGAGCAATGTCCCATGATAAAAGGAAGAAAGAGATATAAAGTTTTGATAACACAAGTAATTAATACCAAAGTAAGAATTTTAAGAACATCCCTTGTTAGGGGTTTATGTTCTTAAAATAAACATATCCTTCTCCAGAATGTCTGTTAAGTAAATCCTTGTGTGACAAGAAAACTTTTTCTCTATGATAAGAATGTGTAACTGATGAGATAGTTAATGCATATAATAAAGGGAGTTATTATGCTAATTATCAGATGTGATGATACACTCAGGGTGAAAAGGCCCTTAAATGGTCTTGAATAAGTATCAGGGCTTGAATCTGATCCTAAAGAATGTTGATCAAAATTCTATAACATCTCCCTGAAAATGGTATGTTACCTAAGGATGTAACAATGTGTATGCTGAAACAATATCTGCTTTCCCCTTTTCTTCCTGAGATTTTGGGGACGAAATCCTTGTTAGGGGTTTATGATTTGTAACACCCCTGACCTGGGTTATGAGCTAACCCTATGTGTTTTACCTAATTATGAAATTAGATGGTTGTAATTATCTTTTAGTATATAATTAAAGCTTTTATGGAACATATGTTTCCATTTTTGTCCCTTATAAATCAATGTTGAAGTATTGTTTGCAAAACAGGGACCTATGTGCAATTTGCCCAATCAGAGGGGTTAACTTGCAAAATTCACATGTTTATATGTTCCTTCAATGTTGAGACAACATAAGAATGAATATGATGAGGTTTGAGGGATTTCCCAAGCTTGAGCACCAAGGTGCAGCTGTGGGAGCAACCCCTGTACTTGAAAACCCTAAATTGGTGTAAAATGCAATTTACCCAATTTGAGGGGTGCAACTTGTAAAATACATCATCTAAAATATCTTTTATGACTCTTGGCATCATTTAGAAGAGAAATGATGAAAAGGTCACTTCATGTGAATAATCATATAATAAAGAACACCTTTGTGATTGAATAATCAAGGTGTATGTATAATAGCCCTTTTATGTGTATACTTTAGTGATGGGTTGATCCTTTTTGCCTTCAATTCTTGACTTTAGAAGGAGTTTGTCCTTAGAAATAAGATGTGGGGACGTGAAAGGAAGAAAGGAAGGACTTAGATGAGAAATGAGGAAAACATATGTCCTTATGTTGAAAATTTCACTTAAGTATATATACTACTTTTCTCACTTAGCAAGGGAACGACCCTCTCCCTTTCATTTCTTTTCCTCTTGCTCAAAACCGACCAAGGCCAAGCTCTGGAGCAGAGAAGGACGACCAAGGGTCCTAGGTAAGTTTGGATCATCCCTTTTGCTTGAATTCATGGAGGAAACTCGTATTCAAGGTCAAATTCATGGCTAGCTCACTTAGCTCTATCTTTCTAGCCATCTCTTCTCAACTTTCATTAGAGGATTCACCTTGGCCGACCTGTGGAGCTTCTAGGACGCCATTAAAGGCTTGGAGCTCGAAAGCTTGGATCTCAAGGAGCAAGCTTTAGGCGGGTTTTATAACTCTAAACCTATGCTTTGTTATATACATCTTTTCTATGCTTTTAGTTGCTAGTTCTTCTTCTTCCCTATCTTCCCTTGCTTATTTGCAAGAAAATCCGTGAGGAACTGTTGTTGGTCTTGAGCTAGAAGATGAGGGCGTTATTTCCTATGCTTATCCACATTTTTCCACTTTACCATACGACCTCAACCAATTGCCCATACAGTTTACAAAACCGTTTGGTGGGCAAATGGTTTCAAGGTCGTATGAAGGCATACGGTCTCAAGACCGTATGGCCACGTTGACCAAGCGTGGACCGTATGGGAATCCTGTTCAAAATTATGTAGGTTAATCACCCACAAAATTTGAGAGGTTAACTCCAAAGGGATCGTGAGATATAGGCAAAACAATTAGCAAATTCAATTGAATTTAGTTCTGATTTTCAATCTGCTTAATTTGCCCTTTTTGGGCAAACGGTCTCAAGACCGTTTGGAGGATATCCAAACGATCCCAAGACCGTTTGGGCCAAGTTTGAGCCCAATTGGAGGTCAATTGATGGGTTCAACTTTGATTTGATTCACATTGTTGAGTGTTGATGGTTGAACGTTTATAGACATTAATTGAACCAACTCCAACCTTAATTGGATATCAATTGAGGGTCAATTCAGTAACCAATTGGTTAAGGCTAACCCTAATTGTCTCAATTGGTAAGTGGTTAGCAAGCTTGAGACCAATTGAAGGCTTCAACATAGGAAACCCTAATCGAGTTTACCCTTTGAACCACCTTGGAGGTCCATACGATCTTGAGCTTTTGAGGCCATTCGACCTCAAGACCGTATAAGGTCATTCGACCTCAAGACCGTATAAGGTCATTCAACCTCAAGACCGTATAAGGTCATTCAAACTCAAGACCGTATAAGGTCATTCGACCTCAAGACCGTATAAGGTCATTCGACCTCAAGACCGTATGAGGTCATTCGACCTCAAGACCGAATGAGTCCATTCGACCTCAAGACCGAATGAGACCATTCGACCTCAAGACCGAATGAGGGTAAATGGTCTTGAGTGTTATACGGTCTTGAATTCAACCAAACCCTAAACGGTCTACAAAGCTTAAACGGTCTACAACCTTATACGATCTCAGGATCGTTTGAAGGTTGAAGGTGTGAAACCTATTGGAGACATTTGAAGTTAAGTCTGCCTAATGCCTTGAAGGCTTAAATGGTTTAATAGTTGTTCAACCTAAACCCTAATGATACCAAAAGACATTAAGGGTCAAGTGGTTAGTAAATTAAACCATGATGATGATCAATGTGTAACTTACCATAATACCCTTGAAAGGTTCAATTGAGTGAAACCTTGTTCTAATCAAACCCTAATCACTCAATAGTGGTGATTTGGTCTATGTCAATCAAAGTGGACTTAACCCAACCTGATCTAGATTGGTGTTATCACCATCTACAAGTATGAGGAGAGAGAAATTATCTTAAGAAAGAGAAAGTACCCTTTTATGATGAAAATTCAAGTAAAGTACCTTCAATATACATGAATGTGCATGATTAGGGTATGATCCACCTATGTGAGATCATGGAACCCTAATTATGATAAATGATGAATCTTAAAATAATCTGAGAGCATCAATGATGATGTTCCTCATACATGACAATGTTATGAGTTCAACTCACCATAATGTGAATAGTAAACCCTAATTCTAGGGTGATAACATGTAATGAGAATAGTAAACCCTAATTTATGGTGATCTGATAAATGTAGTAATTCAAGGTTATGCCTTTGAGTATGAAACCCTAAAATACAAGTTGTTATATGAGGAATCTTTATGCCATGTGAGATAAGAAGTTTAATAAATCTAATCCAGAGGAGATGTAATTTGTATGAGAATCCCTAAATTAGAAATGAAAATATGGAAATCCTAGTGGGATGAATAGTGAGCCTAGTATATGACCTAGCAATTATGAATTCCTGGAGATGTTTATAAGGTAATGCCTTTAAATAAAGTATAGTCAAATCAATGAGCATGATGTGTTCACACCATGATAAGATTGAGAAGTGAATTCATACCTTGAATTGATAATCATTATGATGTTCAATAAATGTTGTATTTAAGGCAAATACTCACCATACCCTGGTATGCTTCTAAGGATGGCAGAGTTGCATACTAGAATTGGACTAATAATCTAAAAAGGAAATATTAACAATGAAGGATGGGGTATGTTAACCTTAGTCCTGTGTCATACCTTTAGGTATGAAACTTTGAGAACAAGTTACCAAATATGATGTCTTATAGGATAAAGAGATTTCAATAACCTTAATTTGTATAGGGTGAAACCCTATTTCCAGTTATGCTTTTAAGCATGAATCCTCATGATTGAAGTATGAGATGAGGAATCAATATTCCTAATCATAAGTAAATGAAATGAATAACCCTAATTGATGAATATTGGGGAACTTGACTCTTCTAAGAGTTTGAAAGTGTAACTTCTAGAATGAATTGTTTACTGTTATCAGTTGAATTAACCATGCAGGTTGTCATGAGATGATGATCATATCCAGGTATGGATTATGAAACTATATTCATTGAAAGCATGCTTTAGCTTTATGAGTAAGTGAAATATTCTGATGCCTTGTTGAGTGGCATCCTATGAGACTGATGGGTTGTGAAAGCTATAATATCATCAAAGTCATGCTTAACAGATGACTTGTGATGAAATGATTGAGAAATGATAATTGATGAGAGTTAGGCTTGTTACATTTAGTATTCTCATTTTATAGCTGTTATGCTAATGTTATTGTTTGAAGAACAATGTATGATGTTAAAAGAATATTGAATGTACCTAACTAATCAAGTGTAATGTAGAGCCCTGATCATAGATCCATCATTGTCAGAGACCAAATGATGGTGAAACAGGTTTTCCCAAGGGAACTCCTGGATCACATACTCTTGAGTATGTGGGGGAGATGGATGCGTAAATCCTTACATCCTAGTGTAGGAATTGATGTAGATTTATCATAGTCCGTCAATCCTTCACTACAAAACCCAAATGGTGAGATGTACCACAAATCTCCCAAAGAAGACACAAATACCGCATCGGTGAGAGATAAACAAGAAATCTTCCGATGATGAAGAGAGTACAAAATGCCACTGTAACTCTAAAATAGCGAAGGACCAGATTACCCTGGTAAGCTATAACAGTGGAGACACAAAGTGTCCTGCAAGCAATCCTCTAACTGACTGAGGAAGATGAGGTCTTAAGAATCCGGCTCTTTTAATGACCTATGTATGATACTGATGTGACTCATTAGCGATCAGTTGGAGTATGAGTGGTATGCCTCATCTCCACAGGGCATAATAATGTTTGTAAAACATAATCAACCGCGTAGTATATCTGCTTAGGTTAAACTACGAGGAACAATGTTTGGTGTTACATTGTTTACATTAATGATTTGTTCACATATTTTGTATACATGTCCTTTATATGCTTTAAAGACATGACTGCTTAAGTAGAAGTTGTTTCACTTGTTATTAAACATGTTGTTGTATGATTTATGTTATCTTGTCTATGATATTCCTTAATGTTATAATAAAGCTTCTAGTTGAGAGTTATAACTCTCGCTGGGACAATTTGTACATTGTCTCACCCCGTAGAATTCAACTTTTTCGGTGGACGTTGAAGACGAAGGATTCCGTTTAAGGATGAGCAACAACATCAACAACAATACCAAAGGCAGCAGTGAATCTTAGGTGGAGATACTGTCTGAGTTATGTAGTTAAATGGTCCTATGCCGTCTCTGTACTCTCAGGTCCTAGGAATCAGTGTTTTGAGTTTTTGGTGTTAGCTCCTGAGAATTTTGAATCATGTTGTACATAACTACTCAAGAAGTGGTTTAACAGAGATGTAAATTGTTTACTTGGTTTCTTATAAAAGGAATTTTATAATTTCCAGATCTCATCTCAAAAATTTTAATTTCCAGTAATTTTTCATATTCCGCAACTAATCGAATGCTTCCGCTAAGTTTAAATCGTGTTTATATCGTGGTTTTGGAGATCGGAGCCCACACATGTGTTCTTAGACTGTGACAAGATTGGCATGAGGGAGTGGAGTTACTTTCTTTTGAGAAAGATTGTTAGTGTTTTTAATTGGTGGCAATTTGAAATTTATTGACCCTTGATCTTATCCCATAAGAAAAATGTACCATGAGGATAAATCTTCTTCCGAAGGTACAACTCATGCCATCGGGATCAAAGTTTCCTAGGAAATAATATCAAGTGGTATTTGTGGAGCAAGACTTAATCTCCCACTTAAATGTATGTAAAACTTGAGGTGACCTTGATACCACATATTGTCAGATGTTTGTAGATACTTGAATTATCACAGGAAGACATATGTAGTTCATCTAGATTTTAGATGGAGAAAGCAAATATTTACAACAAGACACATGTCAAAGTTATGAAATTGGATCACCCATCTAGCATTGTGCTCCATCTCAATTGGCTTATGGCAAGACTTTTTGTGGATATATCAGAGTAGAGTGGTACCCAATGGCATCTTAAACGTGGTCTGGTATGTCCACAAGGCACCATTGAGATTCAGCGCCTAGTTTTTTCTCATTCTCCCAACTGTTTTCTCAAGAATGGCCTTGATTTTTTGGGTTACACGTTGACTTCTCTTATAGTTTTAGGATGGAATGGTATAGATACTCTATGATGAATGTCGTATTTTTTTAGCAAGAGACTAAACTTCTTCTCTAGAAAATGTGATGCTCTGTCGCAGATGATAGTGTGTCATACCCCAAACCTAGGAAAAAGTATACATTTGAAAAGCTTCATAATAGTTTGGAATCACTTTCAATGATGGGGATAGCCTCAACCCACTTAGATACATACTCCAGCAATGAGAATGCAGTAGTAGACACAAAAAGGGGGGAATGGACCCTTATAGTAGCCACAAGAAGGGGGGAATGGACCCATGTAGTTTAGTCTCAAACATAAAAATATCTACCTCAAGGCATCTTATCACACTTTGAAATGTTGCCTGATCTTTGGCATAGGTCACAAGAAAGAATTTACTCATAACAATCCTTGAAAATAGTATTCAAATATAATCTACACTAGAGAACTTTCAAGGCTAACCTCTTAGAACTCACGTGGCCACCCATTAGATGTAAGTGGCACTACTCAAGGACTGTTTGTCCTTCCTTTTCATTTAATCATCTTTGGTATAGATCATCAACACAAAGGTAGGAAAAATATGGATCATCCCAATAGTATTGATTGACATAGAGAAAAATTTTCTTCTTGAAGTAGCATGTATACTCACGGTGCAAAAATCTAGTAGAAAAGTAGTTCACAAAGTATGCTAACCAAGGAATATCATAGAGTCCTTCACAAGCTAATCGCCAGGGAGAGAGTCATCGATTCCGATGCTGACATTGTCAAGGAAATGTATATTGATGATATGATTAACTACCATGTTCTTTCTCTACTTCTTATCACAAATTTGTAGTTCAAATTATTTTAACAAGAGGTCCCACCAAATCAATCAGGGCTCGATATCCTTCTTCATCATAAAGTAGTGGATGGAAGCATGGTCAGTGTAGATAATGACCTTTGAAACAATAAGTTGTGATCTAAAATTTTCAAAGGCATAGACAATGACAAGGATCACTTTCTCAGTTGGGACATAATTTGGTAGTACTTCATCAGGCATGTTAGAGGCATAGTAGATGATGTGATGCCTCTTGACAAATTGTTGGCCTAGGACTGATCCCACAATGCAGTCTCTAACATCACAAATGGTATTAAATGGTTGACACTAGCCTGATGCTTAGACGATGGGTGTGGTTTTGAGAACTATATTCAAGGTGTTGGAGCTTTCCATACAAGAAACATCAAAAGAAAAGGAAACATCCTTCAGAATAAAATTGGTCATCATATTTGCAATTTTGGTGAAGTCCTTGATGAAATAGCAGCAAAAATTGGCATGACCAAAGAAAGCATAAACTTCTTTGACATTTGATGGTGGTGCAAGATTTGCAATGACCTAAATCTTAACTTTATCAACTTCAATCCATATATTCATCACGATGTGGCCAAGGAAAATGCCCTTCCTCACCATTAAGTGCCATTTCTCCTAATCTATCACTAGATCTACTTCTTCACATTTTTCTCTCTCAAGTGATAGGTGTTGCAAACAAGAGTCTAAAGAATCACCATAAATGGAAAAATCATCCCTGAATTCCTCCATTACATCATTTGTCAACTCGAGAAATATGGCATTCATGTTATGCTAAAAGGTAGTGAGGATGTTTCATATTATGAAAGGCATCCTCCTGAAGGCGTAAGTGCCAAAAGAGAAAATGAAAATGGTCTTCTCTTGGTCATCAAGATTAATAGGAATTTAATAGAAGCAGGAGTAGATGTTAAGGTTTCAAAAAAACTTGATGTTCCAAGCTATCAAGTACTTGATCTAGGAAGTGAAGAGGAAAGTGGCCCTTCCTTGTGGCTTTCTTTATCTTTTTATAGTCAATGCACATCTTCCACCTATGATAGTGTGTGTGGGAATGAGCTCATTATTTTCATTCTTACCACAGTGGAGAAACCTTCCTTGGAGACAACTTGCATGGGGTTTACCCAAGGATAATCGTTAATGGCGTACATAATTCCCAAGGTGAGAAATGTAATAACCTCTTGACAGACAACCCACTTTGTGTTGGGATTCAGTTTGTGCTGAGGGTCTATAGACGATTTGTAGTCCTATACAATGGGGATCTTTTCCATAAAGATGTCTTGGTTAACACCTATCAAATCACCCATTTTGCGACCCAAGGATGTCTTTCTCTTCTTAATCCCAACCATTGAATTGCCATCTTGTTTTATTATGATGTAATAATTTTTTACCACTGAACAAAATTGTTGTTCATCAAGAAAACATACTTCATCTCTTCAGGTAGGGTCTTCATCATAGTGCCTTAGTATTCTGGTTTCTCATCAACAACACATATCATTTTCATCTCTTCAAATTCAGCAATGGGCTCTTCTTGAAAGGAGTCCAAACAAAACATACATCGGCTAACCCACCCATCCTTAAAGTAGAAACCATCTATAATGGTGAGGGCTTTTTGCAAAAGGTCTTATGTAACTTCACAATCCTATCTAAGATGAGATACCTTGTCAATACAATCAAGCAAAAAGACCTTATCATTAATTCTTCAACCCTGCATGATTTAAAGCACATGGCATTTGAGTGTTTGTGTTTCTAACATTAATAGAAAAGTTCCTTCCTCTACATCAATCAAGTATTAGGATATATATTGGAATAGACATAGGAATATGAGAGGATATCAGAGATTCTCCTTGATGTCCATTATCACAATGTTGCAAGGGACATATGGATCCTATCCAGCCTTCATGGGAAAGTATTCCATGATACCCACAATCTATGTCATTGAGGAATCTACTTGTTGACTATTCATGGTAGTAAGAATCATTTGAGTGAATCCTAGAATTTGGCATAAGCTATATGGAATGATGGAAGTGCTAGAACCTAAATCAGCAAGTCTCTTAATACAAGCATTGTCACCAAGGTAGATCCATCCCAAAAGGATTCAAGATACTTTTTCTTCTTAGGCATTTTATTCTGGATGATGTTAGAAGTTGTTCTTGCTAATTTTATTATCTAATACTCCTCAATGGTTTACTTTTGGGTCAAAAGATTCTTTATATACCTAGACCAAGCTATAACTTTAGAAAGTGCATACAAAAAGGAGATCTTCATATGAAGCATCTTCATAGCTTCCTTGAATCTCTTGAACCTAGTATCCCATCTTGTTTGATTGGGATGTGCTTGATAGAAAGGCCTTGTCTTGTAAACTATCACCGGAGGCTCAACAAAATCAACATGTGCTTTTGTAGTACTAGTATCTTTACTTGCATCAACATCATCATTTATGTCTTGTACCCATTCCTTCTCATCCATGACAGTATCATCATTATCAAAATGAATAGTAACCTAGAACTACACATTGACGGAATGTGTAGAAATAAATTTCAACTACTCAAGATAATTGGGAATATATTCATGTTTCTTAGGAAAGGAACCTATAGGAGGCATATGAAGGCAGATAGCTTGATCAATTGATAATCAATGAATTTCTAGTAAGCTTGCTATTCAAAAAGCATGTTTTTTGGCTGGAAATCTTGGATTGCTGATATTGAAGAATCTTCTCAATGGCTGAAAACTTGTCATTGTGGAGGTATGAGTGGGCTATGGTATCCATCATATTTTTTGAATTATGAATTTTTCCCTTGAGTGTTTATGAATGCATATTCATCCCAGTTTTAGATGCATTATTAATCTAGTTTAGCATTCATACATATTAGTCCCGTTAGAATATATTTGTTTTGTTATACTTAGGTTTTTATGTTAATTTGTAGGAATTTGATACTTCTCTTGACTCCCTTTGTAGGATTTGAATTATATCTCGACATGCCAATCAACCTTTAATTTTCAACAAATATCAAATCTTTGATAAGATCGACACTTTGGTCAATACTCAATGCTCAAAAGTTCCATCGATCCAGCAGATCAACATTTAGAAGGTTGATATACAGTCCATCAATGATTGAGGTCAAAACCTTTGTCGACCCCATTGCTCAACATCATCATCGACCACCAGCTGACAAGAAATCAGCCATCGATCCACTATTGTCGACATGCTTGTCGATGACCACAACTGCTTGGTAGCTTTATCGCCTCTCAAGGTTGATAGTCCTTCGACCGACAGACTGATGATTGGAAGTCCATAGGCCATCGATCGACAGACCCATCAATCAAAAACAATGGTCAACGCCTATGGAAAGAGGTCGACAATGTCGACCCTATAACTAGGCCCCCAACACAGTCGTACAACTCATCTCGAAAATTTGGAGACAGAAATGCCAAAAGGTTGTCACCGAGATCAGAGCCCAAGACAACAACAATCGACCCAATGAGTTCTATCAATCTAGTTGGCTATTGATTTGTAGCCTTGGTGACTTCAATTAACCAAGAACAACTCCAAGTTATCGACCTCCCACCTTGGGCAATCGATGTGTTCCCCGAGTTGTGGTTCCTACACCTACTTCTACTGCAAGTCAGGGTTAATACCTAATGGAGAAGGAAGGAAGGAAGTCCACTGTCACACACTATGCCAATCCACTTCCGCCATCATCATAACCATGATGGCGTCCTCTTCCTCTTTTAATGATATTAATCTCACCATGTCGAGAGAGTAGTCTTTTTAATGGGGTGTGGGGACTAGCCCCACTACTCGTTTCTTGCAATTTCATTCATGTTCCAATTCTGGTTTGAACTCATTTAATTCATAGCCAATTGTTTATTGCATGTCTTGTGGATTGATCACCTACTTTACGTGATATATTATTATCTTCTATTGTGAGAAATTCAACATTTAAAATTTGAATATCGATTAGCATTGGTTGACACCATGATGAGAAGTTCTGACAAAAAGTCTCCAGAGTAGTGGATAAAGGATCCTTAAGTAATGAAACATCTATCTTACATGTATATCTACTCATGCAAGTTTCTGACGCTGAGAGGGGAAACTTGCATAACTCTAATTATATCTTCATATAGGTTTGGATTTGAATAATTGTGCAAATTCAAGTAGTAGTGGTGAAACCTAGTTCCACCCTTGTGTTTCCATCCATTGATAACTAGAACTCTAATTTAGCTCTTTTTATTCTTACAATCTTAGATTAATCAAACCGATCTCAACTTTTGTGATAAATACTAGTTCTTTCTAAGTTACATTGATTAGATAGTTCTTAAAAATGTTGTCCCTTGAGATTCGATCCTTAACTATACTGTGATAAGATCCATCCACTTGCAGATGGCATTATTGCACTTTGGTTTTGTTAAGCCCTAGGAATTATATTCCTAGTGAATTAGCATAGCGATAATATTCCACATCAAGTGTAGACATGGTTCTGAAAATTGACCCAAAAATTGTCTTAGATTCATGAAATTTTGTTGTTGATTATATTGGAACCCAGGAGGGCCAAGGCCTTGGTTGTCTACTTGGCATATATGCTGATATGATGCATTCTTTGCTCATAATGAATTGCCATAATGGAAACATGAATGGTTTCTAGTTTGATTTGGGTTGTAGTAGCCTTCTCTTGGAATGTTATGGATGGTGTAGAGGTCCTCCATCTGCTTTCTTCTTCTTGCACCCATTAATTTTTAACCATCACACAATATATAATATAGAAAATGAGAGTGGGGTGGTCATGGATTTTACAAGCCTCACTGAAGTGGTATGTTGACTTGACTAGTTGCAGCAATGTTGTGGTTGTCCTCTTCTTTCATAAGCACTGAAAGACGAATCAAGGTTGTCTAGCTTTAAGGCTAGCTTCTTGAGATATTCTTCTTTGGATTTCAACTCACAGCTATTTTGGCCTTGGCTAGTTTGAGAAAACCTCATTTTCCTCAGCTAGAATGAGACTGAGTCTGAAATCCCCTTCTAAAAAACTTCCATGCCATTTCAAAATTTTAGAACATTAAGTTTCCTCTAGATGAGGAGTCAAGAAACTCATTGATGTTGTCATCAACACCTTTATAGAACATTTCTATCATTGTACTTGATAGATGCCACAATGTGGGTATTGATGAACAAGCTCTTTAATCATTTTCCAAGTCTCGACTAGGGACTCTCCTGGGATCATGTTGAATTGCATGATCTGGCCCCTGATCTGATAGGTGAGGGATGACGGGTAGTACTTCTATATATTATTGGAGTGGAGATTATACCAGGTGGTGATGTATTCTCCCTCCATGGTGTAATACCAAATCCTCACCTTGTCTATCAATGAGATTTTGAATATTCAAAAGTTTGGGGGTGTCTTGAAAAACATCAGGTTGCTTGTTCAAAGCATAATGGTCATCAATGCACTGCGGGTGGTTTTGGAAATCACCACCTATATTGCCAGCAAAGGTAATACTGTGTATCATGGGGATCCATTGAGTGTGGATATCAAACTAAGGGGCACCGATGGTGGAAGAAAACAAGGGATTGTGTGGGTTTGTAGGCTTAGGGACAAAAAAGTCCTTCAGTTGCTTCTACCATTCTTCTTCTAGTGCCAATGCCTCTCTAGCTTTGTTCTTGGTGGCTTAGCTACTCTTATATCTTGAACAAGATCTTATCTCTAGGAAGCTAGAGCCTAATTCACCCTTTGATTTATCTCTTTGTCATACATCCTTTTTAGCAAGGATCGTCTCAGTTGGTGAAAGTTCCTCTCAATCTCTAGGCTGAACTAAAAAGGTGTAGAGTTAATGCTTTGGGAGTGTCACATCCAACTTTAGTATCTAAATAGAGAAATGACAATGTCAAGAATTGAGGATGGAAAATATAAAGTATCTAAGAATAATTATCAATTAGAAAAGAAAATCTTAATTGTTTAGAGAAACAAGGTTTGAAAGCTATTTCATTGTCTTAGACAAGGACATCACAATTTCATCCTAGTTCCTTGCACGCAAAAGTTCCCTAAGAAGAATTAACTTAGATTACAAACCTTTATCACAAGCAAAAATAACCCACCAGCAAGTGGATGGATCGATTGTAGTATAGTAAAGTGTAGAACCCAAAATACAACCTAATAAATAAAACACCATCTCAAACCAACCTTAAGAACAATATTTAAAATCTTTCATTTTAGAATAATTTGGAACTAATGAGTGAATTAAATATTTCAAAGCAATGAAATAGATGAAATGATGGGTGAACCAATATTAAATGAACACAGGGACATTTGGGTTTCACCACCATCACCTAAATACCTATCCAAATTACTACAAATCAATAACCACAATGACTAATCTAGGACCATGTGAATTTTCCTCCTTGTAGAATGCAAACAACAAAAGGACGAAATTTCATGTGGGATTGAGATCTCATTACCCATAGCTCATGATTCATTTGTTCTATAGGATCCCATTTGTTATCACATCTAGAATCCTTTATCTTCATTCAAGTATCTAATCCTAAGTTTTGTGGTTGTTATGCTCATGATTATATGAACCATGCTAATTGAAAAATCAATTAAAGAAGCAAGCATGAAACATATGAAGCAAATTAATATAATGAGGATATTTGAGTTTGATAATAGTTAAGATAGAGTATGAGAAATAAGGTTACTCCCATTCCCCAATGAGGAGGTCTACTTGCTCATTTTCAAGGAAAAAAACATAGATTAAAGAAGAGAGAATAGAGATCATGTCACTGATGGAGAAGATAGTAATTGATGTATGTTTGTGCCATCTACAATTTGTTTCCACCATGACAAGTCTAAAGAAGTCCACAAGAATGGTCTTCTTCCTCATATCTCCTCTTTCTCCCCTAGATTCCAAAATGTGTTATAGACTCAGAGTCAATGGAATCGAATGATAATTAGGTTGGGCATCCCTTTTTGTTGTAAAATAGACTCTATCGATGTTGTGAAATTTTTCTCTATCTACTATGCTGATCGGGTGACCAAGAGGCCTAGTCAACCAATTACTAACATGGTTGTGTGACTGATGGACATCTATCCAGTCAACTAGTTGTATAGATTGGCCAATCACTATTTTGATAGGTCTTCTAGATAGTATGTGGATGATTCAATCTTTGGAGGGGATCACCCAATCTGATGGAAATTGAGGTTTCTATAGGCTTTTGATTTTTGAGGCATTTTGGTTGGTAGTCTAACTAGGGAGGCACATCAACTGATTAACATCATCTTGCATAACTCTACCATAGGTGGATCAATCGATCAATTCCATCTTGAAAATTCATCATAGTTACTATAAATTTGAATGACCTTCTAATCAATAGATTAGTGGAAAAGATCGGTCCATAAGATGCTTTGCTTGAAGATGCCTTGGATGATCAAGTTGGTCAGTCAGTTAGGGGATCTGAGTTGCTTGATCAAAATGCACAACTTGTGTTGTTTAGATCAAAGTTGCTATTAATTTTTTCCCAAATCTAGAACATGAGCCTAAAGAAGAAATCTCTATTTATTGTGAGTTGATGTGTGATTTCTTCTTCATAAGAGAAACAATATCAATCAATATTATAATGTTAATGTATAAGAAATAAATTAATGAATCTAAGTGTTACATCATGCAATTAAAACTAAAATAAGTAAAAGAAATATAGAAATCACAATGGAAAGGTGATGAATATGCTTTCATCAAATAACTAAAGGAAGAATGTGACATATAGAAATTTTGTGTAGATAACAATAGAATGTCACTAGAATTCCAAGTTAGGGACATTGTTTATCTAAAATTCTCACATGGAAAATGTGTTTTGCGGTTTGAGAAGAAGGATAAAATTACTCCTTTGTTTAAAGGTATTTATCCTATCATTGATTGCATTGGAGATTTGTGTGTAGGTTGTACTTCCCACCAAATTTAAAGCATTTGCATAACATTTTTTAGGTATTGATGTTATGGAAGTGTCACTCAGATACTGAGTAGATTATGCAAAAGTATAAGTGTAGTTTGGATAGTGTATCATGTATGTTGAAGGACCCATTTTAATATTATATCTTTGAGTACATAAGCTAAGTACATACCATGGTGCCTCTAATGTTTGGTGGTGGAGGCTGTGTCAGTTCTGGAATTTGGCTAAAATAAATGGGAGGATAATTTAACCCTTTAAGGTATTATAGATTTGTTTTGAGAAGTGTAGTGATCCTTTTGAGTTTTGGGACAAAAAATCCATGTCACTTCCTTTGTCAGATAATTTTTTGACCTTCATCTAGATGGGCGGATCTCTTCTACCATAGGGAGAGTTAGTGCCATGACTTACTCTCTTGAAATCTGTTGATGGTAGACTTTGTTCTTTGACATTTATTGTTATGGTTTATATACCCACACATTCAACCATTGATCATATGTTTAGGCTAAATCAACGTGTTTCTTATTTCACAATGTTTGTGTTGAGATATTTAAGTCTTATTTACCATAGTTAATATTAAGCGGAGGTCCTTTTTGTTTTATATTAGTGCATTAATGATGTATTTCGTAATTTATAGGATATGTTGGTGAATATGTGGTGTGGTTGTCAAAGGATGACTTCAGAAGCATACCCTATTGGGGAATATTGCATCCTAGAGTACTTGGTGTGTGTTGCTTTATATCTTGTTTTCACTTATCATTGTATATGCCACCAAAAGCTGCTATTCTTCCATCATGCTCATTAAATTGTGTCACATAGGTTTTATGTCTCAATTTACCAATCAACACTGCTATATTTACTACTCCAAGATGAGTTTGGCGACATAGCTCAGTCATGAGTACTTGGATTATAATCCTTAAGGTTTCTGGGATGGTTATCAATTTTTTTAATCCTCAAATGACCCCAATTTTTAACTTATGTTCGATACCAATGATAGAAAATGTTTAGATCCTTATAATATTCAAGCATATTTTGTATCTCCAGTGTCTCACAGAGTTCACCCTTAGAGGAGGTTGGGACCTTATCAGAACAAAAAAAACCATAACTTCAATGTGCCAAATGGCTATGGAGAAATAATATGCCAAGAAGACTTCTAATCCATTGTTGGAAGACGTTCTATAGAGAACTCCTAATTGAAGATAACTTGCAAGCAAAAGGTTTCTCCCTAGCTTCAAGATGTAAGATATGTCAACAAGCTAATGAGTCCAACACTCATCTGTTATGGGAATGCATTTTACTGCCTCTATTTGGGCCAGATCCAGAAATACCTTATTTAAGATCCCAACTGATCTTAAGGATGCGACAAGTCTTACCAGAAAATCTAAACTCTTCTTGGTGATCCTAGTCTTCTACCATATTTGCTTTATGAGAAATAGAGTGACCTTTGATGTTGCTAAACCCGATCCAAATTTTGTATGGAATATTATAAGCCAGGACTTCAAAGAAATTAATATGTATGGATAGGTCTTCTATTTGTTGCCTACACTTGTAAACACCAGATTATATATGAATAAAGAGGAGGAACACGCTTAATGATAAAAAAATCCATATCTCACCCTACTAATCATATGTTGGTTCCTCTTCGCAGATGCTTGTGATTTGTTATCCTTTGAGGAATCATTTGTCTAGTGAAGATAGGGTGATTAGGTTATACACAATTTATAAATGTCATACTTATTAACTAGAGTCATATTTTTCAACTGCTAACTCCCTTCCATTTTAAGTTAAGGCCCTAGGTGCTATTGACACCTCTATGTTATTTATTTTCATGGGTTATTAGTGTAAGTGATTAATCACAATCACAAAAATATTTTGTGTTCCCTTTGTGATTCAACATTAACAAGAATTTTATGTATGATTTTTTTTCTCTCTTTAATAATTTGGAATTTTGGACATTGACTCATAAGATTATAATTTTGGGACTTTTCTTTTGTGATGACATGACGAATTGCAATCTTTTCAAAGGGATTCTTTTTGTCTCTCTAGTAAGTTCATGAACATATCAATTTCGGCCTTCTCTTAAAGGTGAGGAATGGATGATAGTTACATATCTTAAAATATTCTTCATCTATCCTCCAGAATGTTTCACCACTTATGGCCTAGGTATATGTTAGGTCTTTATGTGAAAGTTTTAGGTGAGAACAAACCTCAAATTGGTTTCAGGACGTGTTGTCCTTATAGGTCCATCCAATATTTCCCATGAGCACATAGAGTTAGTAGACCCATAGCATATGTTAGACTTTAATAACCAAAAAGTGGTATATATGATTCTTGAGGGTGTCATAGTTACATTGTCCTGGAATTTTATTGAACCAAATCATAAACCATGCATCCTTTTATATTACAATTAGATTAAGGAAACTACTTGTGTATTCATTTAGGTTGTGATATTGTGATTGTAAACTAGCTTTGCCTCATGATAATAGTTATATCTTAACATCATAGTAGTATGTATCTAATCGTTAACCCTTGACTTATAAGATGATGCAAAGGAACCTCCTTAATTTATACCAGGCGTTGTAGGTGATTGAAACACATTGTATGTGGTGAGGCGTTTCTAATGTGAGATCCTTTTAGAAAGGCTTGGCATCATTAAAGTTGCTTAACTCTTTATAAATAGTTTATTGATGGTAGATTTGGTGTTGATGAAGTGGGTGTTTTCCATACATGCCCTTCAAGCACATTCCTACCACATCATAAAAGTTAGGAACAACATATGATCATTCCCATTTTATGTTGAAACTATCCCTTAAAGATGCATTATGTATCAAGTGTTGGAAAGTTGTGAGGGTACACCTTCTAGTTGAATGCACACATTTCTCAATATTTTTAGAACGAATCATGAGGTTGGCATATAATCCTATGCTCTTCAAGCATGTTGACAACATATTCAATATATGACCCATAACTCTTAAGGTTTACTACTCCTTAATCCATGCAAAGAGAGTGTTGTTTGATGTTGACCTTCACACCTTGTCTAGTTCCTTGATAAGAATTAAATAACTTCTAAGTTGAGAAGTTTAGATATATATTTCATATGAAATCATAGCCTTGGGGAGGTATTAATTCCAAATTGTGATTGAGTTTATGGTATTCATAGGAATCTTGGTTATATTTTTATTCATGGATATTCCCATTGAATTATCTTGATCCATAATGTTCATGTTTGATGGTATTTGATTCCTAAGGATCTTTTCTCCTAAATTCATTTTTTCAATAAAGTTCATACAATATTTAAAGATGATTGTGTACAATATGTTTACCTGGTTAAGATATTTTTTCATTATGTGGCCATTTGTTGAGAATGTGGTCATTATGGAGAGAAATGTTATCCAATTGGTGAACTAGTCAATTGGAACTAGGATGAAGTATTGTACATTAGATACCTTCATATGCATTTTTCAAGCATGTTAATTCCTCAAGCAAATACAGACAAAGAATTGTAATGTTATAGAGTAGCTTTGCTAGTGCATTTATACAATAACCATGGATTAAACTGACTCATCATTTCCTAACGTATTTTCAATAGTTATTTTACATTATATTCTAGTAGTATCCTATGAGGTTAATCTTATTGGAAAGAATGAATCCTATCATGAAAATGTCACTTTATTGTTCATGTACATCCTTCATAATGACCTCAACCTTTGTTTTATTTATGCAATATAGGAGGGTCCACTTATATTATCTTATTAAGAGGTGTCCTGCTCTTATGCTATATTGCATATATTTTCTTCTAGTGTCTTAAAGAACCTTGTCAGGAGACCTTGTGGAACTATTAGGATATGAAAGTATGCATTGATATCATGGAACTAGGATTTTTTCATTGCTTATTGCATTTTCTATCAGCACACAGTAGTCTTACTGAAGTGGAATTTAATTCATAAATGTAAGATTTTATTTTCTAAAGTATCCATCCATGAGAAAGGATGTCCAAATTAATGATAATGGATTGTGTTATGGCTTCACGAAGTTAAATGATATTCACTCAAAGGCCCTTGAGAAAGAGCATAAATTCTCTTGGTAGGGGATACAAATTTAATTATGAGTCTATCATTATTCTTCACTTGTTATGTGACTAGGAAGGAGTCTCCTATAGACTTGTAGGCAGTTTCCATAGTGTTGTATGTCCACCAATAGTTCAATGATTCATGGTTTTTATTCAACCACTTTTGTGGCTGTGTTTATTTGTTTTATAAAAGAAATTCCTCATTGTGGTGATATTTTTGGACCCAAAAAATTTGATCCCCTTTAAGGTTTTCAACTTTGTCAAAGAATAGTTTCCACATATATGTATTTGTAGGAATGATGCTTTCATGAAGAGTTGTCATTCTGATGTGTTGGTCCTGGAACTCATACTATGTGTTTGTTCCTTAGGGTGGGAAGTCAGTTAGATGATATTTTAATGATTTTTCTTTGATTTCCTTTGTTGGAGGTATCTACTGCTAATGTCAGATACTATTACATCCCATTCCGCATATTTCTCTTTTAGAGAGGTGCATCCACATATGTAGAGGAGTGGGTCACATCAAACAACTCATTGAAGTGAGTAAGTCACGAGATAATGTCATATCTCTCTAGTATCATACTATAAGGTTAAGGTGTATTTTTTCAATGATGTTTATATTGGTTATGTATAGTTGAAATTAATTATTATATATTATAGTCTCCATTGGTCATACATTGGCTCAAAATGCCTCTATTTTTTTCTTCAAAACTAGGAAGGGATAGTGTAGGGGTAATTTGGAACTGTGTTCTTCAAGACTAATTGTTGACTAAGGTAGTCTAAATGATTTGCAATGCTTATTTTTGTTACTCAATTTATCTAAAATCGGAATTCTTCTTTAGTAGTTTTAATATGGGCTCCTTGGTTCGAATCGATTTACAAATGAAGTGAAAGATTGATTGGAGGCTTCCTAGAAATCCTTTGATCACCTTCCACCTTGTGATGAAGACATCATTTTGATGGTGTCATCCTATAATATGACAACTTCAGCTCCCCTTTGGCTAGAAATATATGTTGAGGAGCTTCTAGACATAACTCCAAAGGTAGATTTAGATAGATTAAGGCAAAGAGAAATTTATCATAATATTTGGTGACATATATCAAGTGAGCATGTGGTCGTCAGGTTCTTTAGTTATATCTATTTTATATCATCCACATAGACCTCACTACCAAAAAGGTATGATTCAACTACAATTATTCTAACTACATATATCATATTTGTAGTTGAAAACTAGATTTCTTTACAAATTGTTTACGTGTAAAATATATAACAAATATAGTTGACGCTAATAGCTACAAATTAACTACAAATTGCAATCCACTACTAAAAACTAATACTCCTCCCCCCAAAAAACTAATACTCCTCCGGGTCCTCCCCGCCCTCTCAAATAACGAAACCTTAAAAAAATTTAACTTTTCAGCACTAAATCCCTCTTCATTCATATTCACGGCCGATACTCCCTCCCCACCCCAGTCACATGCGGTGCCCAGTTCTTCGTTTCCTCCGCCCCATCCCCTCTGCCCCTATCCATACCGATAATGCCCCCACCCCATGGTCACATTGTCTCTCTCACCCGCTTCTCCTTCCTCTCACAACCTCAGAATATGATCGTGCTCTCATCATCTTCTCTCCCCCACATCCCCAATTACCTCAGTGAAGAGCTGACGTTGCAGATTGCCAGAGAGGACATGCTGGACGGATGAAGACTTGCAATGAAACTAAAGAGGATCTGGATTGAAGTGTATCCACTAGCATAGTGGTCGGAGTATGCCGATTTTGTGCCTCCTCTTTGCCCATTCACAGTGAGGTTAGTTTCTGTCCCTTTTTAATCCATATCTTTTACCTAAATGATACCATTACTGAACAAGATTTTGAGCTTGCTTGAATCAACTATTTCTGTATTTCTAGATACCAATATGGTATTCCTATTCTCTTAATACATATTTTTAATTGGATGATCTTTTTTTCCTTTGTTCAATTTAAATTTAGTTTATTGGTCTGATAAAATACAGGAACTTGAAACAATGGAAGCATGTACATAAAGGCATACTTTTTCCTCATCATCATTTCGCATCGCCTCCTCAGTAGCATCTTTGGTAGTCTTTAATTGGCATATTGTGATTCAGGGGATGTTATCATATGATAACTTCAGGTCCAGTCACAACATCGTTGGTCACAACCAGTCAGAATTCAGTGTTGTAGATTGACCTTGGTATGTTCCGCCTTCAGATGATGCTAAGACTATTGTTCTAGGAAATGCATGTCAGGATTTTTTATAGCTTTTTTCTTTTTGAAATTAAACTTCCAACCATAGATTATGGAATTGCATCATCCAGGTTACACTCAAAGAACTCCCTATGGAGGATGAATGTTTTTGTTTTATAGATCGAGAAGCTAGGAATCTGCTATTGACCTCCTTATGATTGAGGCAATCTAGGGGCATTTTGCCGACCTTGCAATGGTCAATTATGTTGACCTTGCATCATGTTCACATGTGAGAATGAAGGCAATTCCGGGGCATTTTGCTAAATGAGGCATGCTTTTCATGATGCTTTGCATTAATTAGGCCTACTTGGTAAGTACCCGCAGGTCTAGGAGAAAATTGGCGTGCAAGAACTGAAGGGTGTAGAATGGCTAAACTCAATAACTCTACATTGTCAGCAGTAAATATAAGCCTAAACGCATTGACCTTGTATTTCTTTTATTGTGATATGAGCGTGTTTGACAAGATAACTACTGCTTCATGATCTCATATGAAATTTTCTTACCAATAGACAAAGGTCATTGCTAACCATTTATGGATACACTCTTATATGTCTCCATGAAAACATGATCAGATGGTCCTCATTTTAGTGGTTTTACATATATAGCTTGTTAATTGTAAGACTCTATAAACACTTTCTTCTAACCCACTTTCCTTGCTCTTTCCACAACAATCCAAACTGCAATAAGATATGCCTCTAGCTTTGTGGAAACCTCTCTCCTTTTCCTCACAACACGCTTCTATTTCACTAAAGTGTACCTAGAAACCACCACCATAGTTTTAAAGAAGTGCATTTTAAAGAGAGATCCAATTCTATCTAACTTTTAAAGAAGCAATATCATTTCTTCTTATTAAAGTCAGTGATGTGACAAAGAAAGTCAATGAGAGTGCTTGGTAGATGTTTCTCTCCTTAAGCGCCAGTGAGAGTACATGCTTTCTTTCTACTTCCTCAATGCACTTTCTAGAATATCTTATTTGCTTGTTTTTCTTTCTATATTTACTAACTTGGGATGGGTTGTGCCACACCGCCCGATGGAAGACACAACCTTCTTGAACACCAATTTTAGTTGTATGGTAATATGATGCAATCTTTTTTCTTTGATGAACACCTTCTGAAATTAAGCTGCTCGCAAGGGTTTGAAATGATAGAAATAAATGTTGATGTGGGAAAATTCTTGCAAGTCTATTCATTTCTTCAGTATTCAAATACAAATGGTTTGTTATATCATTTTTTCTTCCACTTTCATTCAGTAGATGAACATATATGAATCTACCATTATATATGTTTGATTGAAAATCCTTATCCAAGCATATTGATAAAAGTATACATGTTGTCTTTTAAAGCATTCCAAAATTTCAGGCTATTAAATTTGTAGTGGCTCTACATGTGCAAGGCTTATGCCAAAGGCTTGTGTTTTCCCTTTTTAGTGTAGTAATAGATGCATTGCCTAGCTAGTGGTTTCTAGAAAGGAGAATGTTGGTTCTAGTGAAATTTCAAAATTAAAGATGTGATATCTTGTCTACTTCTTCACGGTTCATTCTTAGGAAAACAATTTACTCTAGGCTGATCGAACCTTGCAGAACTGAAAGTCATAAGCTCAAACATAGAAGTTATGCAAACTCAAAAAAGGCCAGTTCATTTCAGCAAGATATCAGTAGGAAATGTGCAGCCACAATCCTCGAAATAAGAAACTCATCAGCTAGAACTTCAAAAGGATGATATGGCAACAAGAACCAACTCATACAATGCAACAACACCATATAAAGCTTCAGAACAACCTCAAGATCATGTTATCATGACAGCCACAAGCAGGACAAATATGAATAGTAACAAGAAAGACATATCCAATACCAACATAGGCAGAACCAAATTGTTACAGCCCAAGAGCAAGAAGACATGACAAAAAAAGAACTTATTGGTTTTACTATCTCAAGGGATTTGTGCTTTGACTATCTGAAGGGTACCTCTAATGTTTTTTTCTTCCTTATAGCTTCTATTTTAAATGTTGTTGTGTCAATCAAATGCAGTTCAACAGTGAATAAAATACTTCAGAAAAAATTAAAGAAAATGAAAAGAGTCAAATTTCGTAATTGGATTTCAACCTATTGGTTTCAGAATTGTCTTGCAATAATACTCAGATAGTTTCTTGGCTTCAGACGTTATTGAATCAATGTGTCAAAAAGATAAAAGATTGTCGTGTTCCTCCAGTAACTAATGATATCAGTTTGCTATAATTTTTCTTGCAAAAATCTCAGATTTTAGTGTTTGTATGATATGTGAGAGTACACATTTTATTTGATACATGATACATAATAGATACAGGAAATGAGAAATCAACCTGAACTAAATGAAGCCTAAAAATAATAACATATTCATGCCAAAACAAAAGAACTCATTTCTTAATGTGAATATTATAAAACCACTATCCCTTCATGTACTATGTTCTCTCATTTGCAGTTAGTACTCATTACTGTAAGTGTAGTAGTAGTATTGTATTGAAGATGATGGTATTTAAGATGAGAAGCTTAAGGAACTATTTTTTTAGTTTGGAATTGTCTGCTCTAGCAAGAAATCTTGCATAATTATTTAATTTCTATAACATTATGATATATGAATTAAAAAACTTGAATCTCACGTATTTCTATGAAATTTACTCTTACTCATATAATACAGGATAGATCAAAGCACAACAGTCTGCATTACAACAACCATTTCAAGCTTTCAGATTGGTACGAATGCTCCATGATTTTGGGATTCTTGTTTGCATGTGCCATTTGTTTGGTGAGTTCATTATGTGACTTAATACTCAAACGAAACTTCAACTACAATATATAGGTCGTCTCATTTTGTACTTACTCTTAGATATTCAATGACAAATACTTCATAGCAAACACTTTTTCTATTTTGTCATGATACATATACCTTTTTTGTAATAACTATCATTCTAAATTGACTCAGGTATTTATCTTATGATCTAAAGTTTTAGCATGCAGAATCTTTGTTAATGTTCAGAAGTAGCTTGAAGCATGTTCTTCTTGATTTCTGGTCATATAATATTTGTTGTATATTTTTTAGGATGCAGGGAATGTGAAGAATATCTTTTTAAACTTTAAAAATTATTACATTGTCACGATTCCTGGAGTTTGTAAGAAGTCTTCAGAATCACACATTTTAGTTGTGGAAGGGTTGATTGGATTAGATGCACTGATCTACTGGTGAGGGTTTCAAAGAGAAATACATCGAATCTTTTGTACTCACACCCCTTTACAATGACATATAAAACACACACACACACACACACACACACACACATATATATATATATATATATATATATATATATATATATATATATATTAGATTACATGTATTTTAGGTCAGTCTGACCTTTTTCTAGATATATCAAACATGTGTACTCTCACCCCTTTACAATGACATCACATTTCATTTACATCTCTAAGCCTCCTCAAATCCAACTCACACCCCTTTAACTATTGCAAACACATTACCATGCTTGGATGGGCCGATGTTGGATCTTTATAAAAGGCAATGTAGTTAGTTAGAAACCAAAAGAAAATCAGTGAAGTAACAATGGAAATTATAATAAAGATAAGTTGGATGGGCCTATATTGAAGTTATAATTCCTCAGAAAATAGATAGGTGCTAAAAAGAAGATTGGTTGCTGCTCTCTGCTTCTTAAATCCAGTTTTAATTCTGATGAAAGTAGATTATTGTTCACTTCAGATTCTGTGATTGGTTTTCCCTATCAGTCTCAACTTCAACTTATTATTACTTATAAACTAGTTGTTGGGTTCAGTTTTTTCCTACACATTCAAGTCCTACTAGGATTTCTTGCAATACATCTACTAGTGGGTAAATTATATTTTCATTGTCTATATGATGACTTGAAGTCATTGATCAGTCTTCCCTACTACTGTCAAGTTCATTATCTATAAGTCCAACTTTGTCAAATTTATATAGCTGACTGAAGTAGGGGATTCAGTCAGGATGAGACTGTAGAATGTTTGAGCCTATTTAGCTAAGGTGCCAACTAGCCCATTCCTTTTCATTATTGAATAATGAAGAATCTTTGAACCACTTATTTTTTACATGCTATCCAACAATACACAACGGACAAAGCTTCGGTTAAACTTGTCTTCCCTTGCATTGATAAAAGTTCTAATGAATCTCACTATCTGTTTGTTACAGAGTTGATTAAGAAGTTAAATAGTGTTTGATTTGTGATGTTGATGTTTAGCTTCTTGACTTTTTGGATGTAGCTCTTCTTTAGTCTTCTTTGTCTATTCATGTGGTTTTATGAACTGTATAGTGAATTCGACTAGTTAAAGGAGGAGATGTGCCAGTGGCAACCGATTGCTCTTTTGTTCCTTCTGGTTCTGTTTGAGCTTCTATGAATCTGTGCTGACGTTTGATGGTTTGGAGGTCTGTATCTGGGTTCCTTCTTTTTCTACCTTCAGTAAGTGTGCTTAATGCCAAGAGGAAGGGGAGTCAGGTCCCTATATCTAGCCATTGATGCCGATGTACAAATGCTACAGTTGCTCTTATGATCTAGTTTGGTTCAGAAGAACGGTGCTGAAGATTATTCTCTTCATTAGCAATAGCAGTTTGAGTGATTGTGGATTGACGCCAGCATGGGAGTTCAAAGTCAGCGGATGCCCTCCTTTCCAACTATAAAGTCTTCACAATTTGTGGGTGTGCATATTGAGAGTGGAGCTCCTTTTTTTGTTTGGGTGGAGTACATTTTCTGTATAAAGACTCCTATGTTGTCTTTCTTTCTGTATCTCTCTTTCTTTTGGGTCTTGTATACAAGACCTTTGTTTCTTCTGTTTGCTTTGGTAATCCCCTCTTGAGGGTTAGGGGGTGCGTTTATGTTTGTACCTAAAGTTTTGGAATCAATAGCAACAGAGTTTTTCGCCGACCAAAAAAAAACTATATAGTGAATTCTTAGAGTTGATGTATGAGCATCTTATAAAATGCTTGAGCTACTAAACATATCTTCTTCCAAAAACATTGAGACTGTGCAGTTGTGATTGGACTGGAATAGAGCTATGCTAACCAACAGACATTATTTTAAATATGTTTGTGTTATTCGTACCTCAAGGGAGTGACTGATCATTTATGTGGCTGAAATTTTTCAGGTAGCTCTATTTTTGTGGTGGTGTTTTGGGTTAGGTCAAGCAAAAGAATGCCTTCTCCATCAGGTATGTTGATGTGTTCATATTGTTTTTGCTACATGAGTTATATTTATGGAGTTGTCATATGTGTTAGGTGGTCTGAAATCCTAGTGAATAGTAGAAAATATGCATCCTTGTGCACTAGTTTGGCATGACTGTGGTCCATGTTGACCAGTAACCATTTCCTACTCCACCAATTTCTAGTAGGGAAACAGTGTGCAGACGTACTATAGATTGGTGTGGGCCTCACAGATGGGCTGGTCTTCAAACTTAGTATTGGTCATATTGTTAATGGGACAATTGGGTTAGATGTTGGTTAGTTGGATCAGTTAGATGTTGGTTAGTTGGATCATTTAGATGTTGGTTAGTTAGATGGATATTAGGTACATGTTTTTGTATTGGGTGGTCTTCATTTTTTGGAATGGGCATGTCCGTCCTTGATCAGTTTTACTAATAGCTCATTTGGATGTTTAGCTAATAGTCTTGTATATAGGCTTTATACTTAGTACATATTAGGAATGTTGGATCTAATTCCAAGTGACTCCATCCAATTCTCTTCTCTGCTATATTCTTCTTGCTCATTTTAAACACATGCTAATAATTTAGAAAATATGAACAACTTGATTAGGAATAGCAGTAGCTATGTACTTCCAAACCAAAAATGAAAATAAGAAGCTAGTAAAATGACCATGTTATTAGGACATAAAATATCTATTCTTACTTGGTCAAATCTATTGCCTTCTACAGAGGGTGGGTATTAAGTCTTATTGAACATTTGAATCCTAACATCATTTCTTTTTATGGTTGTGAATCATTTTTGGGACTATAGCTATGCATGCAAAACCTATATCCCATTCTCATTAAAATGGATGGAGTTTTTTCTTACCCTTCCACACGCCTAAGGCCTCAGAATTTTAAGGAGGTCAATCTAATTATAATTTCTGGAAAGGATATGCTATTATACTACGGGATAATTTAACTCTTATATGCTATATAGAGACATCCCTAAAGTTCAAAGATTGACATATCGCCAAAAGTAACAATCATTTTACTTTGACAAAAAAAATAGTCTTATGGAGAATTCTAGCAAATAACCTTATTGATGGATAGGTGGTATGTAGGTGCCCTTTCCTATAGAAAATAATCCTAGAAAAATATAATTGACAAAAATAGTTAGCTTAAAAATACCTTAATGGCGAAAGAAATGTGTAATCATCTTTTGAGAGTTCACTCATCAAATTCAAAAAGGTATAAAACAAATTCGACATCTTTTACCAGGAGGTTGGACAACGGTTTTGAGATTTTTGAGAAGTCTTTTATAAATCTTTGGTAGTAGTCGGCGTGCCCGAGGAAGCTCCTCACTCCCATCATAGACTTTGGTGGAGGAAACTTGGATATGGATTCAACTTTGCTAACGTCTACCTCGATGTCACGCCTCGAAACTTTATGTCCCAGGACGATGCCTTCGTGTACCATAAAATGGCACTTCTCCCAGTTTAAAACCAAACTCTTCTCCTAGCATCGCTGTAGTACCATATAAGGATATTTTAGTAATGTTTGAACTTTCAACATGTCTTCCCTAATGAGTTTTGAGGTTTCCCCCAAGATAGAGAAGTTGACTCTCAAATATAACTTTTACCAAATAGTCACCCAATAGTTTTGTTGGCTTATAAAATGACAATTATAGGGTTTACATAATTAAAAACTATGTAACATGAGTTATTGAATTAGGGGAACCACTACATCGACTTACGGAGCTCCAATTCTACTTGTGAAGAAGAAGGATGCAACTATGCGCCTGAGCATAGATTATAGATAGTTAATAAGATCACCATCTTGAATATGTTTCCTTTTCCTAGGATTGATAATCAATTTTATCATTTGTGTGGGAAAGGTGTTTTTTTAGATTGATCCTACTTCATCTTGCTATTGGTTGAGGGCATCAAAATACCAAAGTCCACCTCAAAAAAAGATACATCCATTATTAGTTTGTGTTCATGTCGTCTGAGTTGCAAATGCCCCTATAAATTTTATTGACATAATGAACACAATTTTTATTTTAACTAGATTGGTTTTCAGCATTCTTTGTTTAGGATATCTCAATATACTCTACGAAAGCATAACAACTGGAGCTACACTAGAGGACAACCTTTTAAGTTTTTACACAACATATATTTTGCAAGTGTGAGTTCTGATTTGCAAACGTTTCATTTCTTGGGCATCTCATATCACAAGAAGGTATTAGTGTAAACCCTACAAAAGATCAATTTCTTCTTTATCAGGAGAATCATAAATCTCAAAATAAAATTAAAAGTTTTCTATGGTTCTCCATGTACTATAGGAGCTTCATAAGTAACCTCAATTCATTAGTTGCACCCCTACACTATTACAAGAATGCACCATGTGTTTTCTCATAAGCATATTAGTGAAGTTTCTAGACTTTAAAAGAGATTTTGACTATAGCCACCAGTACTACTCCTACGTAAAAGGGATAAGAGATATGTCATTACAGTAAGTTTAAAACTCATGGTCATACAAGGGAACTCATTGGTCACACCTCATGTTTGATATTCCCATAATGCTAAGATCAAAAACACTTTTGAGTGGGAGAAATCCCATAATGCTAAAAGATAAAGTGAATTCATGTCAATAAGAATATGATTGAGTAGTTTCATATGCTTCTTGATCACATCAATCCAAGTCTATCCTATCAATAATGAATCGTCCTAGTGAAGTATTCTATAAAGTGGGAAATCACATTTATAGGTTCGTATGACAAGAGTTTCAAATCATTTATGTTTATCTAGTTAATTTTTCCAACAAAGCAAAGATAAAAATCATGAAAAGTTCATCCTTTCAGGTATATGTTATGTTTCTATAATGTGGTGAATGCATATAACTGAAATTGCTTGTCTTTTTTGCATGAATTTGGAATGAGTTGTCGCTAGATCATAGCAACTTTGAAGTTCTAACTTTAAGGAGCATTCAGATTCAAGATATGAGCCTGGTAGGGTGACATCGACCTTATGAAGAAACATGTTACCTATAAATAGAAGATTGGTTGTAGTTTGGTTTTTATTTAAATTATGTATTCAATATTAGGTTTTCCTATTTTAAAAGATTTTTGTACTAGGTTTTGTTTTGTTTACAATGTATTGATCTCGTGTATATAATTATATGGTGTTTATCTTTTTATCATTGAATGAGGACCGATGTTGTGGATAATATTTTGTTTTCTATTCCTTTAGTTTGAATTATCTTCAAGAAGTGTTACATTATTGATATACATCAACTGAGTAGATGGTCAATTTTCTAAAGTGATTTCCATTTTCTAACCCTAAGTGCATATTATGTTTTTAGATGCCCCCTAACACTACATTTGAAGATAAAGGGAAGTACAAAAAACCATTGGGAGAATATTCCTTTCACCACCAAAACTACAATTGAGGCCCAAATCAAGTTCCATTATATGTGTTGGTGAGGTCACTTTCCATAGCTATGAGAAATATAAACAATGGTAATCGGGTAGATTATGCTAGGGCTCACTTCAAGATAATTTACTAAAAATCAATATTAATTCTTTTAAATGAAGAAGACGTACGCGTGGTTGGTATGGATGAAAATAGAATCAGGAACATGGATCATTTCTTCATTGTTATAGATTCATCTTAGAAATATGGGGTTTGTTTTGTAACCAATAAACTAAAGGTGGAGTCTCATATTATACGGGAAATCCTAATTAACTCCAGAGGAACCCAAGCCCTTACCTTCGCAAGAGATCATTTTTTGATGGATTTTATAATCAGATATTTGTTTGAAGTTATTGTATACAAGAATGAAGAGGAATTCCTACATCCTGTGAACACTAATGATATGAATGTCATGGAATTTTCTATTAGATTCTAATATCCTCATAAACATGTTGATGTATTTCATTGAATAATGAACTTAATAAGTTTATCCGAGGCTTGAAGTCTAAGTTGATACTTTCCTTGTTGATAACAGGCAACACAACTCTTCTGGCGGTACTAGACACATCCCTAGACATAGAAGATCACCATGGAATGGTAGAAAGGAAGGAATTTACCTTGAAAAACAACCATAAAAACAACCATCATCACCACCATCCTCCTCCCAACTACCTGTATCAAAAGAAGATAAAACCATCTAAAATAGAGGCTTCTAAAGATCCAACAAGACCTTAGTGATCAACTTGAAAATAAGTTCATATAGGGCCATTTAGGTTGTGTTTCGGTTCAAATCAATATTATTTTGACCAAACCCACATCAATCTCTTTCCTTTGAAATTTCCAATAGTTTTAGGAAGAAAAGAAGATTCAAAATCCACTCCAAATACAAGCTAGGATATTTGCCACAAATGTGGAAGAACAACAAGATGACCAAGGTAAGTGTTAAGTTATTTTTATCATTCTTTTTTAAACCCTATATGTCTTTAAATCTAGATCCTAGCTTTCAATATAAGCATTCATGAAAAACTTATGTAGTAGAGGTTGCATACATGGAGTAAAGAAATTCCTCAGACAAGCATTAAAATTTTGTGGATAATTTTTATATTAGATTGGTAGAATTGTGACATTTCTAAAGTCCAAATGTTAATATAATTAATTATAACTTCTTAGTTATGATTTCAAAGTCCCACCAAAAGTTTCTTGAAAGCTCAACCATTTTGAAACATCCATGGTCTTCTTTTATCTTTTTAGTTCAAGCACCATGGATACTAGCATGATGCCTACCACATCAATTAATATGCATCTCGTGTGCATCCCATTCATCATATGGAACAATGGAATTGGGATCAATTCGTAAATCATGTACTGGTATACTGAGCTTATATTCATGCTTGAGAACAATTCTTAGTCCAAATCATTTTTCATGTTGATCATTTCCTTCTCAGTGACCGATTGTGACAAAATTGTATTAGTATTTTCCATGAGATCTATAAAAGATAAATCAGTAGAAATTAATCATTTATTTGAGAAACCTTTTACATCTAGATATCCTTCAATTAAACATCACTCATAAAATTTTCTATTAGTTAATACTCCTCATTATTAGTCTAGAAAGTTATTGATAATACTCTAATGGACCAAGGTCCATATTTTATTTCATCATGAGTCAACTTCTGTTGTTCACACAAAAACCTATTATGTTGGTAGACATAGGTTTTGGGTTGTATTGCATGCAACCCATGGGATCGATGCGGAACAACCATGCTAAATTTTGACAGATGTACACTCATCCACATATCTCTAGGTTTTTAATTTGGGTAAGTTTACCTAGCCAAGAAAAACCCAATAAATGATATCGGTAAATAGTACACCTTTCTTCAGTAGACCCACACATTTAGCTCACACCTCACTACTATGGGAAATGCAACTCTATTTGGGGATCACATATTAGTTGGATGATGTGTTGATCTATATTACTAATTGGAAGTTTTTTTATAATCAATATTTATGAGGATACATAAAAGATAAGGCTTGACATGCAAGATAAATACATTTCTAGTCAAAATTCAAGCACCTCACCACATGCACACCCAAATGGTCCCAAGCGATAACCATGTGAACGTCCACAAAATATATGCACACCCAAATGGTTCCAAGCCATAACCACGTGAACGTCCACCAAATATATGCACACCCAAATGGTCCCAAGCCATAACCATGTGAACGTCCACCAAACATAATTTATTTTGAAGACATCATATTTGATTTATCGATACATCATATATATATATATATATATATATATATATATATATATATATATATATATATATATATATATATATATATATATATGTGTGTGTGTGTGTGTGTGTGTATATATATAATATATATGTAAATATGTGTGTGTATATATGTATATATATATAATATGTATATATGTGTGTATATATATGTATATATGTGTGTGTGTATATATATATATATTTATTTATTTATTTATATATAAATATATATGTGTATATATATATCCAAAATGGTATGATATAAAATTTTATCATGTTAATTTAGATCATAATAAATTCTTAATCAATTTGGTTCTAGTATCACTATTGGGTAACGTAGGCGACAAGTGCAACATAACAAAAAAAATTCATATTCTCACAATATGATCTTTTCAGCAATGATGTATCACAAGAAGGGAGCACAAGATATACCTTGATGTGGGGCAAGTGTAGTGAAGTTCTCACACAAGTATGTGCCTTGATGTTCTTCTAATATAGCCACAAGCTTCCCATATCTCTATATACTCCATGTAGAAGATGGTAACTTCACATCACATTGTTTCAACATGTAGGAAAGGATAAGCCTTTTGATTGGAAATGTGCTTGAGTCACACTCTTTCTTGATTTTCTTTTCAAGGGTTCACATGTCAAATGAATGTAAGAAAACCATGTCCATCATGAACGTTTAAGTAGGGAGGTAGAGAGTAGGGTTTGTAAAAAGAAACTAATAAATGAAAAAAAATCAGAGGTTATTTTAAGTGATCGTTCACAAACATGCCACTCATTTGACTTTCTAATTTAGTTGATCGACTATATAGGTCTAACGATTTTTTTAATTAATTAACTTATTAAGCGATTATGTCCAATTGATTGACTAAAATTGCACTTGGTCATCGAGGTAGATCTTGTCCAGTCGATTGAATAGACTTTCTAGTCAATCATCTAGGCCAAATTTAGGTGAGACGGTTGAGTCATCACATGAGTCAAATGTCTGACATACACTCAATTGTTTGGAACTTATAGAGAATCATATGGACATCCATAGAGTCTATGATTGTTTAATTGATTACCTTTTCATTCTAGTGTCCAAGTTATGTCTTATCAATGATTATTTTCCTCTTCCTTGTTCATCATATGCATCTGAGTCTATAGGCTCCACATTACATTGGTAGTATTGTTTGTAGTCATATTTGACTCCGTAAGTAGTGTGTGATATTTAGAAACATGTAACACATCATTCCTACTTAATTAATTGAGGATGTAGGAGGACAACATCAACCTTATATTGTGGCAAGTGTTATAGTAATTTTATAATCCTATTGTCTCTGATATCTAGATTGCATCCATGACATGGAAACATCATCCTTTAAAAGTTCAATTTTTATTCCTAGATAAGGAGTATACTATTTGAGATACGCATTATCTCAATATCATATATTGACTCACATGATCATGGCTATGTATTTCATAGCCTCACTCAACAAGCAGTCAGTATATCAATCCAATAGGAGGGTTTCCATGTACATCACTCACAATAATATACATGAGTTACAAGGCAACCAAGCACTACATTGTTGGAAAAACTTATTCAAGATCATGTTGACTAGATTTTAAGTATAGTTAACAACATATGATCATTGTCGGTGCTACATGTCTAAGTACATAGTCACCATTATCACATTTATATATCATCATGATTGCAATATATAAATTACATGCATCATACTCAAAGTGGGTAGGTATAGTACATATATTCATTTACAAGTATCTATATGTGTACATTTGTTCATTAACAAGTGCATATATGAGTACATTTGTTCATTAACAAGTACTTATATGTTTGACTTTATATTATATGTCATGACCAATGAAACATAGTCATCAGTTGACACATGTACCTATCTTGTGTATTGCCATCCAAATTTCCACAATAGCATTTGGCTAGGTTCTTATACAAGAATGAATACTAATAACATACACATGAACTCATCTTCATAACCTAATTCCAAAATCTCACATCATTGAGTAGCACAATATTAGGACGTTATTTTGTTCAATTATTAGTTCATACTAAAGTAAACGTAAAATCCATTTCTTTTATTATTAATAAAAATAAAATACAATTGTCCCACAAAAATTATTATATGACTTGTTACATGCAAAATATATAGTTTTTCCATCCCTACCTTAAGAAGAACTCCTGTAAGATCATCCATATAAGGAATCCTAAAGTTGACTACTTTCACAACTTTTACTCCACATTTTGTATTCTAAACAAAAAGGATGATAGAGAAAAGCTTGATGCCAAATCCTCCCAATTATTATTTATAGGATACTCCCCAACAACTAAAGAATATATGGATTTTATTTTAATATTCTAAAAAGGTTGAAGAATCAATTCATATTAAGTTCATTTAAAATCTATAAAAGCATACATTGAAGATGTCATCCCTCTAACTGAGTATCTCACACTTGCAATTGAATCCATTACTCATGGATAAAAGGATTGAGATCGATCGTGTAAGTGAGGTTATGATCTAGATTTTTCATTAACTAAGAACTATTTATAAACTATATGAACTATTACCTTTTTAATATACTCCTAGTCTCATCTAGATTCAACCTATTCAGTTAATCATAGGAGATCCTAGAGATAAATCTAGTGCTAGGTCTTCATTTAGAGAACATTCTAACATGACCTTTGTATCTAAATTGGAACCAAACGCCATCTACAATGCTCTTGGTGAAGACTATTGCATCATAAATATGTATGATGGACTACATTAATTTGTTAAAATTGTTGTTTGGGATCTAGTTCATGCAACACCAACATAACCATTATGAAAATTAAAGCATATGTTAATAACAAGCTTAATGAACTTGACAATATAATTTATAATAGAGCACACCTTGCGTCTAAGATTATAATCAACAAGAATGAATTGATTTTGATGAAAATTCTACATTGGTATAAATATACACAATGAGGGACAAATCCCATATATATCACTCATACTCAATCCCCATGTATCACTGAGTACCCGAGCATCACCTTTATAGAAACCCTTGTTCAAGGTCATGTTGGATGATGTGAAAGTACTACGACTGACATGTGATGCGTGTAGTGGATTCAGGTCTATGAACTACAATCATTGCTATCACTATGAGATCTGATTTTGACAACCATTGCATGGCCTCCATGTATCACTCTCAAGGTGGGTTTGTTTGATACATTGTTCTCTAACATGTACCTATGTGCTTGACTTGATATCATATATCATGACTAATGAGATTTTGTCATTAGTCGACACACACTCTAGCCTTACGTACTGTTGTTTTCTATTTTGCTTCCATATAAATATATGACTAGGGACATAACAAGAATGTATGTACTCTTATAATACATATGATCTTATTGTTCAGGTCCTCAACCTAAAGACTGATGTCATTGAGTAACATCAATATTTAGACATCTATTATATTTATGTCATCATATCATGATTAAGACAAACATAATAGATAGAATTACCTTTATTATTATCAAATCAAGTATTCCAATCATTATAGATTGTCTCTCTGGGCATACATACCAACATACTCCCACTTGCACTTAGAGACAATCACCCATGAATCTTGTTTCAAGTGATCGTAACATGTCAATCATGTTTCTTATATGCAAGCGGTTATGTAGAAGGTTACCAACATTTGCTTTTAGTTAGTATTTTTCAAGTTTCACATCTCTTTGTTGTATGACATTTCATATGAGATGTAAGTGTCATAGTATGCTATCTGAGATTCCTTGTCAATATAGTAGGTCCATTGTTATTATAGTATTTGTACAGTGTCATCAATAGTTGGAACCTCCCACAAGTTCATTGATCAAAACTTCTAGATCCATATAGTATCCTCTGATGTATTCATAACACCAAGATACTTGGATTCTATTGTATAATTAAACAACCGTCTTTAGCTCAACGACATGCATTTCTCATTTTAAGGTCAAACACAAATTTAGATTGACATCATTTATTTTATTTGTCATTTTGGAAGCTTGTAACGGTGTAACCCTTTACACCCAACTCTTCCTTGCTACCATAACAATGGAACTGATCCTTTTAGTTCTTCTCAAGTACTAAAAGATGTTTTTTATGGTAGTTCAATGACTTTTACTAGGATTTGACAGATGTCCTCTCGTCATGTCTAATACACACAATACAATGGGATGAGTACATAATATTGTGAATGCAATTTGGCATATTACTCATGTATTCTAGTTCTTCACAAGAACTGGGATACTAGGCTCTAGAGAGACCAATTTCACAAATTTTCTATCATTGAGTCTTATATGTTGAACTCTTTTAGCATTTTTCCAATGTGCACTTTCTTAGGTCAAGAAGCTATCTATATCTATTTATATCGATCTTGATTCCTATCACTTAGGATGCTTTACCAAAACCCTTCATAGAGAAGGTACTTCCCAGGCTTTAACATTTGTTGTATAAGGATGTTATTCGCAATCATAATGTGGAATATAAATATGCTCCCACTAAATTCTTGTAATCATAGATTCCATTTCATTTTGACTCAGGTCAAACTCTTTGACTATCTTGTCAAACAGAATATTCTAGTTCTAAGATGCTTTCTTCAATCCACAAGTTTTCCTTTCTAGCTTACAGACTTTATTCACAATTTTGGATTTTTAAAACCTTCAGGTTGTATCACATACACATCTTCTCGATTGTTCCTATTAAGGAATGTGATTTTAACATCCAATTTTCCAAATCTTATAGCCATATTGTAATTCAATGGCAAGCATGATCCTGGTGGATTCAAGAATGGAAACTGGTGAAAAGGTTTTGTCATGTTCAATGATTAAAATTGCTTGAAACCTACCATTCATTTCAGTCTTTTTTGAAAGGCCCTAAATGCACCCTTTCGGTCTTACCCCTTCACGTGCATTCACTAAGGCTCTACCTTGATGGTTTAATCTTGGATCTCATGGCCTCAAGCCATTTCATAGAGTGTGGTCCCTCAATAGCTTCTAGGTAGGTTGTTGAATCATCATCTCTGACAAATACATCACATTATTGAGTTACAAGATGTCATAATCTTTCAAACTCAGGGTGGGTCCCACTAGATCTATGAGGTTTTGTGTTAGATAAGGAACTCAAGATTCTACAGTATCTTGTGATTCTCATTGTTCCTATTGTTCTTCTTTAGGTTCAATGTTTTCTTTCTTGTCTCATACTTTTTGAGTTTTACATTTACTCCTACTAATTCCTTTAGAACTAAGTTCCCATTCAAGAATACAGCCATCATGGTCAACGAACAACTTTGTTCTTGTAATGAAATATAAAAGTAGTAATCGTCAAAATAACATTTATGTTATTTGTGGATAAAGCTTTTAAAGAAACTATTTTCTTATGTAAGCTTTCAATTGTAATCCTTACGGAAAACTCATTGAAGCACTTCCCATATCATATTTCATATGGTTTCTTTTGAATCATTTAGACGATAAATTAATTAGTGTAAAACATGTACCAAAAAGGAATTGGGAGATCAACTAGATTTATCGATGTTCATGTCATGATTAATAGGGTGTGATTCCTTCTTTCAGATACATTATCACTGTGTTTTAGGTGGAGTTCATCCCGATAGACTATCATGATATTCCAGAAGGTCCTAAATCTCTTTGTTATATATTTCCACATCGATCATATCGAAGTTTTTTAATATTTATACCAAGTGGGTTATGTACTTCATTCATAGTCTACTTGAACACTTCAAGAGATTTTGACTTGTATTCTATTAAATACAATCTACCATATTCACTGAGATCATCAACAAATATAATGAGGTATTGTTAACTACCGTTAGCATTTATTCTAAAAAGTTTTTATACATCAGTATATACAAGTCCTAATAGAATAATCTCTCATCCACTACTTCTAGTGAAAGGTTCTTTTGTCATCTTTCCCAATAAATAAGACTTGAAGGTCTCTATTGTTTCAATAACTAAAAGAGTCCATATAACCATCATTATGGATTCTAGAAATGCATATCTCATTTATCTGCTTTAGATAACAATGCTATAGGTATACATAGTTTGTGTCATCGACTCATTCAATATATATCATTGTCTCTAGAACTATCAAATATAAACTATGAGACATTTAGCCACTATAAAAATATCTTATTTTTTAAAGAAAAAAATCAAATATATTCATAATATTCTTGTCCATACAAGATACATGATGTATAAGTGGCAAGTACATAATCACAATTCACTAATTCTATAGCATGCCCCTTACATGAATGACAGATTCTAGTTATGGTGGAAGCAACTCTTTCTCTCCACAGTTCTAGCTTACTTTTTCTCAGGTCCTGAAGTGGAGATCTCTATCTCTTTTTTCTTCCTAAGTTCCTCTACATAAATAGGACAATCCCTTTTCCAGTGTCTAGGATGGTGAAAATGGTTGCACTTTCCTTCCTTATTCACTCCTCCCTTCGCTTTCAATATGAAAGACATTCTCTTCTATCTATCTTTAGAACTCTTCTTAGAGGCTTTTTCCCTTGGACTTCCCTATACTATTCATCATCACATATTTGAGGGTTTGTCCTTATTCATCTATGCTTCAACTTTCCTAAACATGCCAGTATATTTGATAGTGGCTTGTCAAAATCATTCATGTTGTAGTCATGACAAACTGGTTGTAGGATTCTGACATTGACTGTAGAATCACATATGTGGCTAACTCTTGACCTAAGGGAAATCCCAATCTAGTGAGGTTCTCCACAGACCCAATAAACTTGAGTACATGAGGACCTACTGGATCTCCATCTACCATAATTGAACAATGCTTTAGAGACATCATATCTTTCATGTCTTTCTTGATCTGGTACATATTTTAAAGATATGTAACCATCTCAATAACATCCATATTCTCATGTTATCTCTACAAGTCATAGTTCATTGAGCATATCATCTATAACTTGACATCCATAGCATCTTCAGAGTGCTTCTTGTAAGCATTCATGTCAACTTTTGGCACAGTGGGAGGAGGTTCATCTTGGTCTGGTGTCTCTAGAACATAGATCTTTCACTCTTGAGTAAGAATTATTCTCAACGTCCTGAACCATTCATGAAAGTTGCTTCCTTTTATCTTTTCACTCTCAAGGACCGATCACAAAGAAAACATATATGTGTTTTCCATTATATTCTACAAAAGATATTGTTACTTTAATCAAAACATTTTTTATTAATTTGATATTTTAAGGTTCACAATATTAATTAGGCTTTTAATTAATTATCACTCCCACTATTTTGTTCAAATTTATAGCCCTCACTATCGATTATAAAGATTACATTATACAACCTTCTAGTGGGCCAACATGCAAAATAATTAATTCAATACCCAACCAACGGTGATGCGCATAACCAATTATTAGGTAGGCAACATTTGCCAATTGAATCGCATACAATTCTTGGATAGTTGGTTTGCACAGCTCCTTGCCATAGTCTTGTTTGCATGCTTCTAGGCACTTAATCCAATTAGAATCGCCTAGTTAAGCCTAACCCATAATCCAACATGATAGAATATGCACCCTACCATATTAGACCCACATATCTACCATCACACTTCCATGATATAGACGACACACCACACTAGGGTGTTCCCTTGCTTGGTAGATCAAGCTTTTCATGTGTGCTTCTTATGGAAAGCATCTACTTAATATTTATTGAGGGATTTTTTATAAGTACATATACATATCCAAAAAGTACGTACCTATGTATCATATACATTCTCTAACCACAAATGAAAACATGCAATTATAAACACAAGTGATGGTTATGGCCATACTATTGTAATTCCTTGGAACCACAACAAACTACCACCTAAGGTGTACATCACATGTAGCAACCTGTCCTTGATGAAAATTTGTGCTAGAACCAATCAGAGTTGATCGATTAAACACTTGAACTGATTAGCTCGCATCTGGGTCGATCATTTGGTCTCTTGAAATGGTCTTTTGGTTTTCTAGTTCAAGCAACGTCTGCATTCCTCCAGTTATTCGGTTTGACCATTAGTCGATCCGTTTGTCTCCTCTTGTCGCTTGGCCTCCTCGATCCTCTAGTTGATCGGTTCATCTCATAAGCTAGTTGGTTCATCAAGTGCAGAACATTTTCTAATGATGAAACATAAATTAAAATTATACTATTTCATATTACATTCTAAAAGGGGAAACCTCGAGCTACATTCAAGGGGAAATAGGAAGAAGATCATTCATTTACATTTGGAATGGATAAGAGAGCCTTTTTATGCAAACTGAGTAGCGACATGAAATAAACCAAACAACCAAGAACACAATCCACAAGATTTTTGGCCATAACCATGCTCACATGCACCATCAACACACTTTTAGGGAGACACGTATTGATTGCATTTATATGTAATAGTGCATATATATATATATATATATATATATATAGGGGTTGTATGTGGTATTAATTGGATATACACATCAACCAATTTAATTTTCACATCATATACAATAAAAATAAATCCAATCACATTCATTTAAACCCCTGATACATTGTAAATTGACGTGGCTTTGATACCACAGTTGGGAAATCAGGGCATTAGATAAGATAACAGAAGCAAAAAATTTGATACTTGATTCCCTAACTAGAAGATCGTGTCAACAATGATGTATCTTGAAAGGAACGTAACAAAAGTTATACATGATCCTGGAGCAAGTCCAGCGACAACTCTTGTTGCAATAGCATGCTTCTTCTCCAAGCAGCATTTGATCGGTCATCAATAATGGCCTCCGGGTCTAGCACCATGGGCAGTAGTTGATGACATCCTCCTAGAGGCAAACAAAAGCCTCCTCACATATAGAGTACCCCACGTGGACCACCGAGAACTCAACATTACGCTACAAGAGCCAATGAGAAGGAGTTGTCTCTTTGAATTTCAATATGCTAGGAGTGATTCTCTCTCCCACAGTTGTCTCTCTCTTCCTATCCCTCCCTTTTACGGGTAGGAATTGCTCAGGCTCTCTTGGTTACCACAACCAGAGAGGACAACAATTTCTAGAGCTTATTGTTATGTCTGGGAAGACCCTAATACCACTCTATTTATAGGAGAGGCCAGGTTCAGGGTTTTCCAGTTGGTATGCAAGTCGAAGATACAGAGTTCATGAATTTTCTAGAAACTATGGAGGATGAACTGATCAGTTCACTATCCAACCAGTAGGTTGACAGGGTGAATCAGTTAGCTCATCCATTGAATCGGTCAGTTAAGTAGTTTTCATATGCTAAATCACATTGGTATTCAATGCACGATTAATGCAAAGCATGATATCAACATCAATCCTTGATCTAATTGAATTGACCATTGAACCAGGAAGTTCATCACATAAATTGTTCATTTGGGACCATTAATCAGTCGTTTTACTTAGTGAATTGGTCGGTTCATGACCTAGTTTAGATATTATTCAACTAATCTTATTTTCAATTGATGTGGCATTCCAACCGATCAGTTCAACACTTGAATCGATCAGTTTAGAGTCCATTCATTTAATTTTGAACCTCAATTTTTTTAATTAAATACCTAAACACTTTTAGTAATCAAGTTAAACATCATTCATGAATAGACACCTATTCCAAGTGCATCCTATATGTGTGACCCTATAGGTCCCAAATTACAATGCCAATGAATTTCCATAACAAATTTATGACATCACAAGCAATGAGGTGTATCTAGGAACATATCATTGCCTCCCAATTAATTTATAAAGTTGGAGAATAACTTCAACCTAAAATCTATGATCAATGTTATCATGATCGTATAGTTCCATTGTCTCTAATATCCGTATTGAACTCAGGGCATGGACTCATCATTCTCTCAACGTTCAATCCATGTTTCTTGAACTAGAGAAGACTATCTGAGATGCATGTGAGCTCACATATCACATATTGAGTAACATAGGCATGGACATACATTTTTCAATCTCTCTTATCAAGTGGACTGGATATCAAACTCCTATAGGAGGGCAAAATCCCATCTACATCACTCACACTCAAACCCTATGTGTCACAGAGTACCTGAGCATCACCTTTATATCAATTCTTATTCGAGGTCATGTTGGATGACATAAAATTACAATGAGTGACATGTGATGAGTGTTGTGAGTTTAGGTCTAAGCACCACAATCATCAGTATCATTGTGAGAGATGATTCTAACTACCATTCCATGGTCTTCATGTATCACTCTCAAGGTGAGTCTATATGATACATTGTTCTCTAACATGTACCCGTGAGCTTGACTTGATATCATATATCATGACTAATGAGATTCTATCATCATTCAACACACACTCTAGTCTTATGTATAATTGTTATCTATTTTTCGTCCATAGTAATATCTGATTAGGGATATAAGAATAATGTATGTACTCATATCATACATATGATCTCATTGCCAGGTCCTCAACATGAAGACATATGGCATTGAGTAACATCATTATTTAGACATCTATTATATTTGTGTCATCATCTCATGATTGAGACAAACATAATAGACATAATTACCTTTATAATTATCATACCAAGTATTCCAATCATCATATGGTTTTCTCTACGACCATACATACCATAGTTATACACTATTAAGATTTTCAGTGTATCCTTCATATGTGTACAAATTAATGTTGGTGGTATTTTTTTTATTAAATGATGATACACTTCATGATGATTCTATTAAATTAATGAAGAATGAATTTGAAAATAGTTAATGGTATAACTGGCCTTCGTTCTCAATTTCTAAATAAAATTCTCAGAAGGTAATATTATTTGCCAAGAACATTACACTAATGAATTAATTAAAATTTTTAACATAAAAAATGACTAGTTATATACCTCTCATATAGATACATATATTGAAATTGAATAATGTGAAAGAGTAGAGTCTATAGATAGTCAACTATATAGATTAATCATTGGTAACTTACTTTATCTTTCAACCTCGAGACATAACATATCCTTTCTACTACTTATTTGTGCAAACTTTTAAGCTAATCCAAGGAAATCCCTTCTCTCCATAGTTAAAAGAATTCCAAGATATTTAAATACAACACTTGATTTTGGTATTTGGTATCCACACGATGAATACATAGAATTTATAGTCTATACCGACACAAGTAATTATGGATGTACAATCGAGAAGAATGCACTAGTCTTGCATACTTTCTTTCCTCAAACTCATAGTAAATTGTTTCAACAAGAAGCAAATTATAGTAGCAACAACCAAAGATGAATACAAGGATGTCAAAAAATTATGTGCTTAAATGCTTTAGATGAAGCATGTATTGAAAGATTTTCGTATTGATACAACACCCACTTATATATATAAATAAAAATAGTTCAATAAACTTATCAAAAATTATATTATGTTGCCAAACATAATTTAAAATTTGAACACGTGAGAAGGATATAGTTCATACTGATCATGTGGATATTGAAAATCAATTGATGAATATATTAACTAGACCACTACCTCTACAAAAATTAAATTCTTCTAGATATAGATTGCTTATTTATCCACTATCATCATATTTATAGATTAGTAATATATATGTGTTGTATCATTTTATATGTTTGCATGCTTTCATAGCACATTTATTCTTTTTAAATTACATGTATGCCATCTCTGAGATTTACATATTTATCCCGAAACCAATGTTATACTTTACTTATCAATTATTAGAAATATGGATCATAATTAAGGATTTCTAAAAAGTAATGATGTCTAAGTTTGGATCACAAAATGTGGGGATCCCAATACTTTCCTTTACACTACCATAATAGTTTACAAAGAATCATGTATCATTAATAATTCCCACCTGGACAAAGCTCTAGGATATTCCCAAAAGCCTTCACCTTCTTACATATAATAAGTTCAAAATTAATCAGCAAATGTAACATTCTCTAAGAATTTTTATATATTACTTTTTTATAAAATTATATTTGAGATTTTTCTAAAAAAATTATATCCTCCTATAAATACTTTTAAACATTATTTTTTATTCTAAAAAGTGTATCAACAAATTTAAAATTTTGGGGAATCATTTCACTTATGGTCGATCTACAGTTCATCCGAGAAGGGTGTTAGTGGAACTCACAATTTGAATGAGGGAGAACTAGGTAGAGTAAATAAATGGACACTTTAACTAATGAGGGTCACATTTTTTGCCATTATGATGTTGATCAAACTTGTAGTTTGATCGAGGCATTGTAATTTTTTAAAAATTAGGATACAAATGATATCATGTCTCTTACCCTTCACTTTTTATCTTTATGTAATGCCTGGTCCCACTACCTAAGGTTGTAGTATAGATTTAGGGATGATGATTGGTCCCATAAACCATCACTAGCCTTAATTGTGTGATTTGTCCTCACGCACGCACAAGTCGGGATTCCCTACTGGTCACACATCCTAGTACTACTCTAAGCTTAACACGATTAACTACGGAGTTCTTTGAAACGTCCCCGGATTTCACATCCGAAAACGTTAGGCAATTGTATCAGAGTGCGTCGCGAAAGCAATTTGTGCATACATGAACTTTCAACATAACATACACCATAACACATCTCAGCATTCAACATGTACATTGCTACAACATGAATTACAATTGTATATTGAAAGAGATTTTTTTTACACAAGTCTAAACATGTATGCTAGCAGGATCTTGGATAATAGGTACAACCTATACAACTTGCTCACATCCTATTCTTTTATCCCATTCTAGCTCTGGACATAGAAAATATGAGAAACAAAATCATCAACAAAAGCTGGTACATGGAATTTAAAGTTATACTATGTTGGCATATAAAATAATCGAAATTGAAGGAAGAGAAAGGAAACATTATTTAAAGGAGGAAAATCAGGTAATCCCCAGTTATTAGCCACATTTAGAAAGAATATGCATTACTATGGTGGACTTAGCACATAATCACATAAATGGTGGGCCCTTCCCCATGTACCTTGTACTCTACGGATCTCTCCATATACCGTGTACTCTAGGGAGGTGCTAGTCAACATTAAAGCTTTCCCTCTCTAATTGGGAGTTTAATGAGAACCACTAGTAACTACATTTCATTTATCCTCATTTATGTTCTTTTATGTTCAAGACGGAAAATTGGCAATATACATACATCTACATCCAACAATGTATTTCAAATACAAGCAAGCAAGTACATATATTTAACATCCAACAAATCTAGTCATATAATTATATCCACGTACATGAGTTTAGATATTCCTCACTTATCCATGATCATCTAGATAAACTAGTCAGCACCTGATTTAAAGAAATTAATCATCATTAATATAGGTACACCATATTCTTGGTATTTTAGGTCCAAATTAGGGTTTAGGACAAACCCTGGTTCAAACTGATCTAAACTTGTGTTTGATATTTGTCTACTGACTAGGGTTTCATTTTAGAGGTCTGGTCCAATTTTTGTAATTTTCTAATGACTGGTCTATATTCTGGAATTAAAATGGGATTGGAAGCATCTAAATTAGTCTTTAATAGAAAAAGACCTATTATTTAGATATATTACTGGGAGCAGAGTCTAAATATGGATGTATATCATCATTAGGGTTCTAGGACAATTTTATGAGACTTAATCTCAACTGGATATTATTTATTTCATTCAATAAACTGTTAAAAGGAGCATTATAAACTAAATTAAATATCACCAACAAATATGTCTTAAAAGTATGTTCTAGAGGTTTCATAAGAAAGAGGACATTTTTTCAGAGTTTGGGGATATTTTTTGGGTATTTTTAGGGCAAGGGGGCTATTTGCTATGTATTATACAAGATATAGACAAATCCTAGGATTTTAGATGGTATTTACCTATATTGGCCAATCACCATTCGCCACGTGTATACTAGAGGGACGTTGCTCCTCATCTGAGACGGTCTGGTTCAGGATGTTGGGTTGGTTTGTTTTCTAGACCACCTGGGTTCGATCTGACCCAGTCTGCTCCTCTCCTTCTTGCTTTCTCGCCGCACGACGCCCGCCTGTGCCCATCTTCGTGAGGCCCTCCTATCGTTCTTCAACACTGCCACATGCCCGACGTCAAGCTTCTCTTCTACACAGCACCATTGTATCCCGATACTCTGGCGAGATGGCGCCATACCTTCTCCTCATTGTTGTCCTCTCGATCTTGGTTGAGGAGACCTGGAGCGGCGAGTCCATGAGATCGTTGGTCCTTCTCTTCCATTCACAGGAGAAACGGGGAGCAACCTGGACCTCCTCAGATCTCCTCACCTTCTGGATCTTCCTATGGTCCCGACCTCCAAGCTGACGGGTGGTTTAGGTGGTGGCAGAGCAGATGGCATGGGTTTTTGGGGTGATGTGGTCATCCTCAGTGACTTGGTTCCCCCACACAAAACATCACCAGCGTGGTGGCGGAGGAGCCCGGTGGCGCATAGCCAGTGGGTTGTAGGAGGAGGTCAGTTGTGCATCTTTGTTAGACTTCACACCTCCACGCAGATCGGTCTATCAGTGAGTCCTCCATGGTCTCCTCCCTTCTTCTTCTATCAACAAGCCTCCATGGTCAGTTCTTGGTGTTACTGCTACACCCAACTCTACCATGCCTCCCCGCCATGACAGTGATCATCAGCCATAGGGAAGGCACTTGAACGGCCAATGCAACATCAAGAACAGGTTGTATGACCACAAGGTATGCAACTCACCCGCCGTTGCATCCAAAGAGAGGAAGAAGCACCGTAGCTCCAATCCTTTGATGATCTACAGAAACCTAGTTGTCCAAGGTGAATGATGACGAAGGGAGAGGGATGGATGGGGTCGATCTGCCACCTGACTTCCTAATCTTTCCTTTTTCTTGCCGTAGTGGTGAGATGCAACATAGATATGGGTGGATTTCTCTCAACACTTCTGGGTTGTCCAAGACAAAAAGGTTGTTAAGCAGACCTTCAATTTCGAGAAGATGATGGGTGACGAGTTGGGTTGCTTCCCTCAACCCCGCAAGATCTGGAGTTTAGAAACAAAGACTCCATTGTCGAGTCAACAATAGTCACAGTTTGGATTGGGCTAGGCTTGCTACAATGGGCCATGTGACATGTCAATGATACACCCATCATTATCTCCAACAACCATAATTTGAATGCCATGAGACTTTAACAAAACCCTAACAACCAACTGTTCTCTCTCGGATAAGTCTCATATAAATGGTCTAACATTTGTTCACTAAACCCAACTCATCACACATCTTTTGAAATCAATGTGTAAACATTGAATATAACTAAACAAATCATTTAACATTGATCAAACAAGTTCTATTCACTTAAAATGATGGTGATACATCCAAAGGTTCCTTATTCATCCATTTAAATCCATGTATGCTTAATTTGGTACTTAACTCCAAATGTCCTAAATCGACTAATAATTAGTATTAATCATCTATGTGTACATGAAAGCCCTTTGATAGCTACTATTGAACCTCTAAAGGAATTTGGGTCATACTTGTGGGTCAAACAAAACCATTTTTGAATAAGAGTCACCCTGCCCTAGAATTAACCAACCAAGAATATCCTTGGACCTTAAATACTATATTGGTTTTAGAAATCTTGAAAATCAGGTCATCAAATTCACCCCACCTTATTTGGAATTATGTCCTCTAAATTCAACTAATCTCATCCTTAAGAGGCTATTTAGGAGTACAACTTCATATACTTCATCATTGCTTAGATTCTAAGACCATCATAGTTGCATGTACTCTAAGTTGTTAGCTTAGGGTCTAGAGATTCTTGGGTGTGTCCACCCCACCATATATATGTGGAAGCATCACTTAAAGTCTTAGCCATAGCATGACATTATGATATCTTAGGATTACATCACCCCTAAGGATACGAGTTTTTTTCATACTTTTAAAGTTCAAGAGGAATTCGTTTATATGCCATGATATTCAGATCATTCAAATCTAACATCATTAACATCTTGTAATGATTTCAGCATTAGAGGAAATTTATCTTCATCCTTGATATTAGAATTTTTCTACTTAAGAAGGGCTTATGTAACATGCTTGACCATTAGGGTTTCACCCTATGGTGTCATATTCATACTCAACTTAGAAGCATACATTGAGAAGGATCAAAGTTACGAACTATATTTCCGATCATGTATCCTATGATCCAAAAATATCTTCATATCAAGTTCATGAGTTCAAATGTTTAGGTCTTGCATGTATTATGTGAAGGTAAAAAGAGAATATACTATGTCTATCCCATGATCTCAACCTCATATATTTCATGTTTCATATGAAGGGGGAAGAGAATATTTTAAAGTCAAACTTATCATGATTTCAATCTTGGGTACAACATGTATGATATAGGGGGGGAATATAGAATAGATCAAGCTTATACGAGTGAATCCTCATATATAAATCATCTATATAGCTCAAGTGAGGTTTCTATCATTGTATATTAAGAAGGAGAAGAAGGGAGAACATGTATTTTGAGTGACTTTTGCACAAAGCATCATACTCTCATAACTAGAGTTCATTTATTACCTCACTTGCAACTAATGATGAGATTCACAAAATATGTCACTCTAGCTAGGACCTAGTTCAGCCAAAGGATTTACTTTATCATATGGGTCACCTACCCACCCTTTTCTTTCACCCAATACTCAGATATAGATTTGAATCATGCATAAGGACTCAACTTATCTACTCAGGAGTAACCTATATTAGGACATATCATTTCACATATATCTCATATTTCATATATTGTAGGGTAGGTCATATGACCCTCTCCTTATGGGTCTTACTCTCTCTGGAGTTCACCAAGTATCTTGTCCTAACACTGGAGGTCCTCCTTTGTAAAAGAGCTTGAGGCACATGTGTATTCAACTGTATCTTAACTTAGCTCATCTTAAGTAAGAAAAAGGAATGCACTTTCATCGTCAAGATTTTGCATAAATTATGCAAAATTGGATGTAACAAGTATACAACTTAAACCTTTATAAGGAAACTTATACCATCAGAGATCAAACATAGATAAGATTTCACATGCTCATTTCAACTATCATTTTATCATCTACTCTATGTATCACACATCTTGATAAGGCGGTAGACATCTAATCTAGACTACTCTCTCTTCTAGACTGATGTCACCCCCTTTCACTTAGGTTGCATGAACACTAACTACTCTACAGTGTGAGGGACACATTTTTATATTTACATATATATAATAAAATACTATATAGTTTTTTCTCTGGGAAAGAAGACGTCAGAGAAAACACTCGAGGCTTGAGCCAATTAGAAAACAAAACCAAATCAGCAAAACCGAGTTCAGACACTTGTCTAAACCTAGTTCTCAAACATCTAGGTTCTAACCTAGAGGCTAAGTCTAACCTATTTCCTATAGAACAACTTGCTATATTTCCAGGTTTTAAAGTGAAAGGTAAAATAGTTTTATGTTTCATGGTGATCAATTGTTAGGTGTAGCTATTGTTCATGCTCTGATACCAACTGTAACATCCCCAGATTTCACATCTGAAAATGTTAGGCAATTGTATCAGAGTGTGTTGCGGAAGCAATTTGTGCATACATGAACTTTCAACATAACATACACCATAACATATCTCAGCATTCAACATGTACATTACTACAACATGAATTACAATTGTATATTAAAAGAGAATTTTTTTTTACACAAGTCTAAACATGTATGCTAGCAGGATCATAGACAATAGGTACAACCTATACAACTTGCTCACATCCTATTCTTTTATCCCATTCTAGCTCTAGACCTAGAAAATATGAGAAACAAAATCATCAACAAAATTTGGTACATGGAATTAAAAGCTATACTATGCTGGCATATAAAATACTCAAAATTGAAGGAAGAGAAAGGAAACATTATTTAAAGGTGGAAAATCAAGTAATCCCAAGTTATTAGCCACATTTAGAATGAATATGCATTACTATGGTGGACTTAGCACATAATCACATAAATAGTGGGCCCTTCCCCGTATACGTTGTACTCTAGGGATCTCCCCGTATACCGTGTAACTCTAGGGAGGTGCTAGTCAACATTAAAGCTTTCCCTCTCTAATAGGGAGTTTAATGAGAGCCACTAGTAACTACATTTCATTTATCCACATTTATGTTCTTTTATGTTCAAGGCGGAAAATTGACAATATACATACATCTACATCCAACAATGTATTTCAAATACAAGCAAGCAAGTACATATATTTAACATCCAGCTAATCTAGTCATATAATTATATACATGTACCTGAGTTCAGATATTCCTCACATATCCATGATCATCTAGATAAACTGGTCAACACCTATTTTAAAGAAATTAATCATCATTAATATAGGTACACCATATTCATGGTATTTTAGGTCCAAAATTAGGGTTTAGGCCAAACCTTGGTTCAAACTGATCTAAACTTGTGTTTGATATTTTTCTACTGACTAGGATGTCATTTTAGAGGTCTGGTCGAATTTTTGTAATTTTCTGATGATTGGTCTATTTTCTAGAATTAAAATGGGATTGGAAGCATCTAAATAGTCTTTAATAAAAAAAGACCTATTATTTAGAAATATTACTCGGATCAGAGTCTAAATATGGATGTATATCATCATTAGGGTTCTAGGACAATTTTATGAGACTTAATCTCAACTAGATATTATTTATTTCATTCAATAAACTGTTAAAAGGAGCATTATAAACTAAATTAAATATCACCAAAATATGTCTTAAAAGTATGTTCTATAGGTTTCATGAGAAAGAGGACATTTTTCTGAGTCTAGGGATATTTTTTGGGTATTTTTAGGGAAAGGGAGATATTTTCTATGTATTATACAAGATATAGACAAATCATGGGATTTTAGATGGTATTTACCTGTATTGGCCAATCACCATTCGCCACGTGTATACTAGAGGGACGTTGCTCGTCATCTCAGACAGTCTGGTTCAGGCTGTTGGGTTGGTTTGTTTTCTAGACCACCTGGGTTCGATCTGACCCAGTCTGCTCCTCTCCTTCTTGCTTTCTTGTCGCACGACGCCCGCCTGCGCCCATCATCACGAAGCCCTCCTATCATTCTTCAACACTGCCTCAATCTCGGCGTCGAGCTTCTCTTCTACATAGCACCACTCTATCCTGATACTCTAGTGAGATGGCGCCATGCCTTCTCCTCATCGTTGCCCTCTCGATCTTAGTTGAGGAGACCTGGAACGGCGAGTCCATGAGATCGTTGGCCCTGCTCTTCCGTACACAGGAGAAAAGGGGAGCAACCTGGACCTCCTCAGATCTCCTCACCTTCTGGATCTTCTCGACAATCCCGACCTCCAAGATGACGGGTGGTTTAGGTGGTGGAGGACCAGATGGCATGGGTTTTTGGGGGTGTTGTGGTCATCCTCGGTGACTTGGTTCCCCACACAAAACATCACCAGTGTGGTGGTGGAGGAGCCCGGCGGCGCATAGCCAGTGGGCTGTAGGAGGAGGTCAGTTGTGCATCTTTGTCAGACTTTACACCTCCACCCAGATCGATCTATCAGTGAGTCATCCATGGTCTCCTCCCTTCTTCTTCTATCAACATGCCTCCATGTTCAGTTCTCGGTGTTGCTGCTATGCCCAGCTCTACCATGCCTCCCCGCCATGACAGTGATCATCAGCTACAGGGAAGGCCCCTGAACGACCAATGGAACTTCAAGAATAGGTCGTATGACCAATAGGTATGCAACTCACCTGCCGTTGCATCCAAAGAGAGGAAGCAGCACTGCAGCTCCAATCCTTTGATGATCTATAGAAACCTAGTTGGCCAAGGTGAATGACGACGAAGGGAGAGGGATGGATGGGGTCGATCTGCCTCCTGACTTCCTGATCATTCCTTTTTCTCACCGTAGTGGTGAGACGCAACATAGATATGGGTGGATTTCTCTCAACACTTCTGGGTTGGCCACAACAAAAAGGTTGTTAAGCAGGCCTTCAATTTCAGGAAGATGACGGGTGACGAGTTGGGTTGCTTCCCTCAACCCCACAAGATCTGGAGTTTAGAAACGAAGTCTCCATTTCCGAGTCAACAATAGTCACGGTTTGGATTGGGCCAGTCTTGCTACCATGGGACACATGACATGTCAATGATACACCCATCATTATCTCCAACAACCATAATTTGAATGCCATGAGACTTTAACAAAACCCTAACAACCAACTGTTCTCTCTCGGCTAAGTCTCATATAAATGGTCTAACATTTGTTCACTAAACCCAGCTCATCACACATCTTTTGAAATCAATGTGTAAACATTGAATATAACTAAACAAATAATTTAACATTGATCAAATAAGTTCTATCCACTTAAAATGGTCGTGATAAATCCCAAGGTTCCTTATTCATCCATTTAAATCCATGTATGCTTAATTTGGTACTTAACTCCAGATGTCCTCAAATCAACTAATAATTAGTATTTATCATCTTTGTGTACATGAAAGGCCTTTGATAGATACTATTGAACCTCTAATGGAATATGGGTCATACTTGTGGGTCAAAAAAAACCATTTTTGAATAAGAGTCACCCTGCCCTAGAATTAACCAACTAGGAATATCCTTGGACCTTAAATACTATATTGTTTTTAGAAATCTTGAAAATGAGGTCATCACATTCTTAGTGATGGACTCCCTGAAAAGGAGGTGTACCTTGGGGATATGGATAGTCCAATCATTCCTTATAGTATCATTTAATTATTAGCCTCAACACATGGGAATTTATAGTTTCCTTTACTTAGACTCTTAGCATCCTCATCAAGGATCAACTATATAGGGAAATAATATTTCCCCATTTCATTGCAGACCCATAATGACCGATGAACAATGAGCTCCTAATCATCACTACCAGTGTAAGGATGGTTACATCACCATGGACAATCCTTTACAATATGTCTGGACCACACGACTCAAGTTTGGCATGCCACATGCCCATGTCTCCCCACCTACTCAAGGTGTTATGACTCTGATAGCATTTATATTTCCTAGTCCCACTACCCAAGACTCTAGTAGAGTTAAAGTAATGATGACTGACCTCATAAACCACCACTAGCCTTTATTGTGTGATTTGTCCTGACTCATGCACAAGCTAGGATGAACTTCCAGATTGGTCACCCATCCTAGTACTACTCCAAATTGAGCGCACTTAATTATGAAGTTCTTACTGATTGGATACCTAAAAAGGAGGTGCACCTTGATAATATGGGTACTCCAATTGATCCTTTTAAGATCATTTTATTAGAGGTTTTAAATACTAGGAAGTTAAACTTTTCTTCCTCATAATGCTCCTACTCTTGTAGTCTACTTAGGGTTGTGGAAAGGAACATCACCCATTTATCCATTTCTCTTACAAATATCTTGAGAGATGCAAGGGACTCATCTTATTCTCACCCCACTAAGAAGAGACATCATGGAAATATTTTTTTCCCACCTATATGAATTTTTTTGAAGGGATTTTATTTGACTCTAATGTCATGGAATGCTACATATATCTTGTTGGGTTTGAGGGGAGTCAGAGAAGGCAACAGAAACGAAACAAAAATTCTTCTCCCAAACCCAGAATAAAGGAATCACGTCAACGTCTATACAGTAGGAAGGATGGATTGTAGAGACATACCTTGTCATGAGGCTTGCTCGACGATGATACCTCGCAGCTTGTGTGGTCTTCACCTCCGGTCTTGGACGGTGTCTGTGCAGCTCCTAGTCTCACCGGGAGTGTCGGGATTGACAGCTATCCCTTGAGCGGCAGAAGTCTCCCGCCTCTGAAGTAGTCCACACGGACCACCTAGAACTCCGATTTCCTTGTCCCACAAGGAATCAGAAGAAGTCGCACCCTCCTGTCGGCATATTAGTCACCGACACACTCTCCTGCCACCAGTTTCCTTTCTACAGTTGTTTTTCCCTTGATGTGCGTCCCTTATCAGGTAGCACTTGCTCGGGCTCTTTCGGTTACCAAAACTAGAGAGAACGACAACTTTGCAGAGCAACTGGTGTTCTGAGTTGTTGTTCCTGAGAAGCCCCCAATACCCCTATATATAGGAGGGTTATGGGTCAGGGTTCTCTACCTCGGGCAATGTGGGATTAAAGCAGGAGTAGAAGGATTCAAGATTTTCCACAAAACAACCAATTGCGCCACCTGAACCGTTCGTTTCACACCCTGAAATGGTCGTTTCGGGCCCTGAGCCGATCATTTGGGACCTGAGCCAATCGTCTGGGGCTCTGAGCCGATCGGTTCGTGGTCCTGATCCAACTCAAATTGACTTTCATATTTGTTTCCAATTAATCAAATATTAATCCTTCTCCAAATCGAATTTGTACAAGTGAAACAAATTGTATTTGCAAAATAGTTTTCTGACTTTCCAAACGATCTCAGTTGGTCACACAAATTGACCGATTCAACAACTGAGTCTATCGTTCATGACACATGAGCCAATCGTCTCACCACTTGAGCCGATAGGTTCAACAACATGAGTCAATCAGTTCATCACATGAGCCGATCGGTTGGAAGTGCAGACTGTGCAAAATCAATCAATTGCAGTTTCAATCAATCTGATACTCTAATCAATTGGTCCAACACCTTGAACACTATGATTTTGAGCTATCAATCAACTGAGTGTTTAATTGAACTTCTAAACTCCTTTAGTAATCAATTTAAGCATCATTTGTGGATAAACTCGTCTTCAAGGTTAAATCCTATGTGTGTGACCCTGCAAGTCCATTTCACGTTGGCAGTGAAAGTCCATAACACTTATGACTTCACAAGCAAAGAGCGGTGCCTAGTCGGACATCAGTGCTACCCAAGTGAAAATGAAAGTTAGAGAACAACTTTCAATCCTAAAATTTGTGAATGGTGTTACATCGAATGTATAATTCCTTTATCACTAATATTTTGAATGAACTCGAGGCATCTAACAATCATCCTGTCAATGTTGATTCACTTTCTTGATCTCAGAGTAGATTGGAGGAGATATGTTTGACATCAATATCACATATTGATTCACACATGCGTGCACGCCTATCTCAATCCTACTCATCAAGTGGCCATGGATATCAAACTCCCTCAGGAGAGACAAATCCCATATCTATCACTCACCCCTCAAAAGCCCCATGTGTCAAAGCCACCCAATCATCACCTTTATAATAACCCATGTTTCAGGACTACGTTTAATGATGTCAAAGTGTACCCAACGACATGTGTTAAGTGTAGTGATTTCAGGTCAAAGAATCACACTCACCACCATCACTGTGAGAAATGACTGTGACTACCATGTCATGGCTCCATGTGTCAAACTCACGGTGGGTCTGTCTGGTACACTTGTTCTCTAACAAGTACCTATGTGTTTGGTTTGATATCTCCATATTATGACTAACGAGATTCTATCATCAACCAACACCACAATCTAGTCTTGTGTGTCATTGTTGTCTATCCACCATCCGCAATGACATCTGACTAGGGACATTATAAGAATATACAAACTCTTACCATTCGTATGATCTCATCATTCAGGTCCTGAACCTAAAAGCATACATCATTGAGTATTGTCATTCTTTAAACATTCAATATGCTCTACCATTATCTCATATGACTGAACCAGAAAGAATTGGAAGCTTGCCTTTGATGTTTATCAAATCAATCTTAATGTATCCCACCAATCATCCCATGATTGGCTCTCAGGACACACATACCAACAGACTCCCACTTGCACTGCGAGCCAATCACCCTTGAATCATATTCTTAGTGATCTTCAAACATGTCCCACATGTTATTGTACTCTGGAGCTAATATAGTGAGTTATGGAAACACCTTGCCAAGTACGGTATTAACTGCATGTCTCTCATCTCTTCGTTGTATGTCACACGTATGAGATGGAGTTTCCGTAATATGCAATCTAGTATTCCTTTGATAACATTTAGCCACATTGGATGACCAAGCACTCCTAACTTGTCATCAATGAATGGAATATCTATAAGTTCATCTCATGAACATCCAGATCCATATAGTATTAACTGTTGTTCTCTAACACACGGATACTCGGCATTTCCTCTTAAAATGGCTTTCTTTGAACGTTTCCAATTATCAACAATCATTCACTTATATATATCCCATATATATTGCGATTAATTTTCTGTCCTTTTTAGAAGTTCGCATCAGTGTAACTCTTTACAGTGAATCCTTCCTGATTTCCATAGAACAAGTACTTCTCAAGTACTCATCAAGTTCTTAAGGTATTCCAGTAACGCTTACTGGAACTAGGCAGACATCCACTTGTCATGTACCACATACGAGTTATCAGGATGAGCACATCATAATGTCATGTCCTACATACAAGATGATAAATGCATTTCGTTCTTGCCATGTCCATACATGCAAGATGATGGGATGATTACATACTTGATAGATCCTTATCTATTCTTAGTGTTCCCATTCTTCATAAGAATTGAACATTTGGCCTTAGGATACTAACTCCATGTCCATGGGAAAGTTTCCTCCCACTTGATCTGTGTATACTGAACCCTTCAGTATAGATTGCCAATGTATGCTATCTCCTTTTAGGTCAAGAGGTTTTCGGGAACTAACTCTATAGATCTATATTCCTATTACATAGGAAACGTCTCTATCTTCCTTAAAGATAATTTCCAATTTGGATTTCCATTCTAGAACATTTCCATTTCACATCAACATGTGGAATGTGAATACACTCCCACTAAATCACAGATCCCTTCTTTATCTTTGACATATCAGTTAAACCCTTTGACTATATCATCAAAGTAAAGATCCAACTCTGAGTTGCTTGTACTTAATCAATCTCATTGATTAGTCCATTGTAACTTATAGACTTCATTTGTATTAATGGATTCATAAACCTTATAGGTTGTGTCACACACACATCATTGTTTTATTCCTCATAGGAATGCAGTTTTAGTATCTGTATGCCACATCTCTTAGTCATTAAGTTGCAATCAACAAGCATAATCCTTCTCAAAATGTTATCCATGTGTCTTAACGCTTAAGACTCACTTGCACTTATGGATTTTATCCCAATGGGTGCTACCATCAAGGTCATACCTTATGGTTCACATGGAAGTCATTTAGGATGTAATGGTCATAAACCATAACTCAAAATCATGTTTCTCATATTCATCTAGATAGTTGATTCATCACATGATCAACTCATCAGATAGATAATCGAGGTGTATCTGTCATGGATATAAGAACTCACAACTCCTATGTGATTCTTAGTGTCCTTTATTAGTGTGTTGTATTTTTTATTTAAGAAGAAATTAGTTATTTGATAATCATCCTCTAACTCCTTAGAGTATGACTCCTTTTTTATTTAGACATACCATGCCTTTATCATGAGATCACTATGATACACTATCATAGTCACTCACAAGGTAATCAAACATTTTGTCTAAGTATTTCATTCATTGATCTCATCAAGAATTAACACTTTACCAAAATCGTACTTCATCTATGATATTGTTGAACACTTCAAGATATTCATATTGGTATTTCACTAAACACTGCTTGAAGTATTAGCATTTTCTCGAATAGGTATGTAAATACATCACATGTATTATACCTAATAGGATAATCATTCTCTCACTACCACTAGTGAAGATTGATGTCTAAGAGTGTAAAGAGAAAGTCTCTACTGTTAAACATGATAAACCAATTCATCAAATGTGTGGTAGCAGAAGAAATAAAAACTTAACTTTATTCAAAATGTATAAAGAGTACATTATAAAAATTTCCCAAATGGGAGTACAACTTTATACAAGCATAGGATCTAGGTAGAGGAAGACTTAAACTAATACAACTTGTCTCCACACTACAACTCATACATAAAGGTATAGTTAAGTCCATGCTAGTTGTTCTCTCTCCTTAGCCTTAGGCAAGCTCACCAAGCTTCCATGCCCACTCTGATCCTAGTCGGGATGGTTGGGGTCATCCAGCAAGAGAAAGATAAAAGTATGTGTCAATCAAAAGGAATAGGACAAGTAGTAGTCAAGAACATTACATAATAAAATATTCTCTATGCTACAAGATTTTAAGAGAATGAGACAAATATTCAAATAAGAAATAGAGAACTGCCATAAACAATCACCATAATAACAATCACATAGCATGAATATATTAAGACACAAAGTCATCTCAATGTAGGGTGAGGAACCTACTGGACCTCACCAGTGGTAGGGGGACTAAAACCCCATTGCCTATAAAGTGGTAGGGGGACTAAAACCCCAATGCCTAATATAAAGTGGCAGGGGGACTAAAACCCCAGTGCCTAATATAAAGTGGCAGGGGGACTAAAACCCCAGTGCCCAGCAGGAGGACTAAAACCTCAGTGCCCTATGGGTGGTTTGTACTCATGTACACTACATTGTCATTTGGCCTAAAATACATCATGCTTAATAGTTCACTTGGTAGTAGTGAGAAATATAAAAGTAACATTTGCATCATAGCATTTGGGAATAAAACCCATGAAATAAACCACATAGAGGATCCAACATAGGCTATAGAAAGATTTAAGCATTTCCAAGTAAATGAGATAACATATGTAGTAGCAAGATTCACATGATTCAAATGAATGAGCCACAATGGCAATAGAAGCATCACATAGTAAAGAGCCAAATAAAGGCGTGTAGAAGGATAACAAGGCTAGCACATCTTTAAGGTAGGGTTGGATAAGAGCCCAACTGAAGGATAGGTAATTTGCACTTATACATTCCACATAGATTTCACATTCATACATTCCACACATATAATAGGAATCACATACACAAATAAGTGTCACATACCAAAATAGGATCCACATACCTTAGTTTGATTCATTAACACAAACTTTATCAAGTTGATTGTATCGCCATTCCATTTTCCCCTAGTTAAAAACATTATCATGTATTAGTATTTATAAGTCTTAGAGCATAGGAAAACCCTAATTTTGGAACTTTTTTCAAAACCACAATTTAAGGTTTAAAACCTAGTCCAATAGATTAGTCATATTCTCTTAAAAATGAAAACATATTTTATTACCCAATTTGGAATTAAAAGAGATTAATTACACATTTTAGATCATTTAATATAATCAAAAAGGTATCCAAAAAAAACTTCAAAAAAGGAATCATAACTGGGACTCAAGAACAATAAAATCAGATTCTACATGAAAAATCCTTTCTAACAACTATTTATTTGCATTTTTCTGACCATGGATCGATTTACTATGAATTAAGTAAAATCAACCAATCAGAATGCAAGAAAACCATAGCATGACAGCAATTTAAATGAAAATGTAAATCGATGTAAATAATAGGTGAAATGACCAAAATACCGTTTCGTATCAAATGAAATCGATTGAAACACCAAGGGCAATACTATCATTCGTATGTAACAAACCTTGCAAGCGAGAAACAAAACTCAAAGTGCAATTACGAGATTGCCCATCCTCTGTAAATCGTTACATTGGCTGTGCATGACCATTTTGGTCATTTCTCGAGTGGATTTCTCTAGGACCACAAGGTCCAAAAGCTCAATGATCATAGAAAAAGAAAAGCCACCGGTCGCATAGAACTCAATCGAGTGTTTCTTGGCTCATCGACTACCAAGACCACAAGGTACACATCAAACATCATCGATCGCAGAAAACAAGGCCCAAGGAATAAATTGGCGATCGCTAAAAACTACGGCTCAATGGTCAACACACCTCAAGGTCAACCATCAAACTAGGGAATCCAAGCAAACCCTAAAACTTAACATAACATGTCACCACATCAAACCAAGGTACAACATGATGCCCCAAGGAACTAATTTCTCCAACATGATGTCAAAACTTGTGAGGCACAACAAGCATGTGACAAAATGTAATAAAATCCCTAAACATGGGTAAATTGTAACAAAGGTCCAAAACAAGCACATATATGTAAAGCTAACTCAATCAGCATCCAAACTGGACCCAACTTGTAACATAAGCATGTCACATGTTATTAAATCACATCAAGATAATAGATTAAGGTTTTATGCATCCAATTATGCTAAGTAAGAAAGATCAACCAAAAAGCCACGTCAGGGGTCTTACACTCATAGCTTCATGTACTCAATGGAGTAAAGATGAAATCGATGCCCTTGCTTTGTATTTAAGAAGATACCCTACCAAGGCCCTAAAACAAAATAAATACTATATTAAGGTTGATTCCTAGGGTGATTTTGGAAAAGAATGTGATGAACTGAGGAATAGAAGGAAACTAGACAAGATTAATCAATGTAACTCACTCTTGATGAACTTTTCCTTGTTCTTTACCTCTTTCCTTTAGGGAATAAGGTTGGACATAGGATTTTGTACATCCCTATTCATATTCTTCTTCTGATTTCTACATTAGGCTATATTTGTGTGTAAAGCATAGAGATGAGGTCTATTAGATTTAAATTTGAATGTGTCCACCCAAATCTAGGCCAAGATAGCTAAGATTCAAGTATAACATCATGAATAAAAAACAAAGGTGAGTGGACAATCATCCTCTAGCCTTGATTTTACACAATCTAAGCCTAAACATAATTTTAATGTACTAACCTATTTATTATTTTTTTCCCTTTGGAGTATTTTGACCTAAATCCAAGATATCAAATGTGTAATTGATCAACTTAGAATATTTCTAAACATTTATCATTGCAATTAGCCTTAGATCTTCTTATATGCAATGTCTAGTGATAATATGAGATAATAGAATTTAGTGTCATATATATACTTAGGTTTTCCTAAAATATAGATAGTAAAACAAATTTAAGATAATTAGATTAAATAGTTTTATTATTTTGAGTTAGGGGCATTGAATTTGAAGTTCATTGTTCATTTCAATATTATCCATGAATGCTTCATTTAGTCAGTGCAGGCAATACATAGTGCATATTTCCAACAACTAGGGTATAGATCATTTCCAAGAAAATGAGAATGAACATCATAAAGATAGAATGAAGATGGAAACATACAATAACCACAAGGTTAGTGATATTTAGTAGTTAAATATATTCCATATGTCCTAAATACCATACAATCTACCATGGAGGATAGTTCTATGAAGGAGAAAGCACATATATTGAATGGATGAGCCATTATGATGTAACACATTGTACCTATAGGATACATGGGATTAAGAATATCAAGGAAAATATTCTCCAATTAGTAAGTTCAACAACATCAATTGAAGATTCTAGTGGTAACCAATATAGTTCTAAGTTTTCAATTATCGTGAGACAATCATTGTGGAACCACTTATGAAAGAAGTAGGGATTAATATTTTGACTCTCCTCTTGAGTGTCTATATTTAAAGGAATTCGCTTTCAATGGTCAATTGATATAGCCTTCGAGACCAAACGTGTTGTGTCCTTTTATAGGGTGCGGTGCTAGTTAGCATGCCTAGATTCTCCAGTCTTATAAGTCTCATATGGTGAGATCACTGTTGACTTTGACACATCCACATATTTTGGTACTCTTCATGTCGGTTTGGTGTGTGATAAAAGAAATAAGAAACTAAAAAATACAACATTCACTACTTATATTGTCAGTACACATACCATGTTGCATGATTTATAAATTTCAAATATTATGTTTGTCTTTACATATATGCAAATATATTTAAATTTTTATCTAAACTATCCAACAAAATTTGAAAACATCAGAAGCTTTCAATAATAGTAGACCAAGAGTAGTTTTATAATATGTTGTATTCGATTCATATTCATGCCAGAATTAGTTATGTTTAGTTTTTCTATTAGATAAATGTCAAACTTAGTTGTAGACATAGTATTCTCATGGTTCATGTTTCCTAGTAAGTTCTCAAGATGTTTTATTAGCTTTATATACTTAAAAGAAAAGAAATTTAAGGTTAATTTTTATTTAGTTCTTAAAAGTAGATGGTTAGTCTATGCTCAAATTTAATAGGATTAAAACCTAGTTAGTGGGTTTGGGTCACATAAACTTTGGTATTAGAGAATAGGTTTGGGATAGAGGTTGGAAGAGGTCAATAGGATTACAATGTTTCTATTGAGCAATGATAATCTATCATAAATGTTTCTCTAATTGATGTGTAGATGGAAGGAAGAGAATGTATTCATGGTGAAGAGCAGGCTCAGTGACATTATGGACCCCACTCTCATACAATAGATCAAGGTGGATAACATACATACAATCAGATAGTATGTACTACATCTTTTTTCATACGAAAGTGATGCACTAGATGACCAGAATTCACCATATTTTAACAATGACTTGATGAGATACTATGAACAGGTGAAGAACTTTGATGGGAGTTATTTTTTTAGGACAATAACACTAATTGTGGTGAATGAGTGCATTTGACAAATAGAACATGTTTTCATCTTGATGATGTTTTCATAGGCCAAACAGATCAATCATGTCGTCTATCTCCTTAATGTGGATCATGAGTTGTGGTGATGTTTAGTGGATAATAAGAGGAGTATAAGGTTATGAATTGGAATGTTATTATGGATGAGTTACACCTCATGTATATCCCTCCTACCTTCCTCCAAATCAATATCTAATAGATAGAGAGCATCTAACAGGAGAGCATGATGGTTTAATTAACTTCTATCCATAACTTTTACTAGATGACATATATGTAACTAGATGATTTGAGGTAAGACTGAAGCCAAAGATCTGGAATAGTTTGTTAGTGGTTAGGGAAAGGGACATAGAGAACTTTACATAGTTTTTGGAGGCATCAAGTGTAGGGAAATCTAGGTGATAGAAAAGGTAGCAGAAACAAAAATTTAAAGCCCAATTGGCCTTAACAACAAGATCACATCAACAACAATATATCTAAGAAGGAAAGTAACAAGAGTTATACTTAGTCCTAAAGCATGTCCGGTGACAACTCTTGATGTTGTTCCATGCTTCTTCTCCAAGCACCAACGGGCTTCTTCTTTAGGAAGAAACATGCTCCTTCTTTAGAAGCACTCAAAAAATTGTCAACAACGACCTCCTGGTCTAGCCACCACAAATGGAGGTTGACACAATTTCCCTTGTGGTAGAAGCCTCCCCCCCTCTACATACATACATGCGTACCACCAGGAACTTCATGTTGTGCTACCAGAGACAATAGGAAGGAGTTTTCCATTTCGAACGTCAACCTGCTAGATTTATTATGCTCACCCACAATTGTCACCCTTGTTATCCCTCCCTTTATCGAATAGGATCTGCTCAGGATCTCTATTTGTTCCTATAACAAAAGAGGACAACAATTTTCAGAGAAAATGTTGTGTCCTGAGAAGCCCCCAGTACCCGTCTATTTATAAGAGAGGCTAGGGTCAGGGTTCCCAGTCTGTGTGGGAGTCAAAAGGGTCAAATTCACAAGTTTTCTAGAACTTTCACACAGCAAACCATTCGGTTTGCATGCCCAACCGGTCAGTTCATGTGTGAACTATTCAGTTCATTCCATGAATTAGTCAGTTTGTGCAATTTTCTATTCTAAATCACATTGGTATTCAATGTACGATTAACGCACAACATGACGTCAACACCAATCCTTGATCCAATCGAATTGACCATTGAACTGGGTGGTTCATCCCATTAACCAGTTGGTTGGGACCAGTAAACTGTTTGTTTCACACCCTAGTTCAGCCATTAATCAATAAATGATGATTCCAATTGACCTAAAACTCCAACTGATCAGTTCAATACTTGAATCGGTTGTCTCAGAGTCCAATCATTAAATTTTTAACCTCACTTGTTTAGTTGAACACCTAAACACTTTTAGATAATCAAGCGAACACCATTCATGAATATACACCTATTCCAAGTGTATCTTATGTGTGTGACCCTATAGGACCAAAATTACATTGGGTAGTTAATGTCCATAACCAACTTATGGCATCACAAGCAATGAGCGGTATTTGGAAACACATAATTTCTACCCAAGTAATTTAGAAAGTTGTAGAGCAAATTCAACCTATAATATGTGATCAGTGTTACCATGTTCATATAGTTCCTTTTTCTCTGATTTCTGGATTGAACGTTACACATGGAATCATCATCCTTTCAGCGTTCAATCCATGATCCTTGAACTAGAGAAAATTGTATGAGATGCACGTGAACTCACATATCACATATTGAGTTACATGAGTATGTCCATACATTTATCAGTCGTGCTTATCAATATTACCTAGATATCAATCTCCTATAGGGGGGATAAATCCCATCTACATCACTCACACTCAATCCCCATGTGTCACAATGCACTCGAGCATCACTTTTATGGCAACCCTTATTCAAATCACAATGGATGGTGTCAAAGTACATGAACGACATGTGATGAATGTAGTGATTTCAGATCTAAGAACCACAATCACCACTATCTCTATGAGAATTGATTCTGACTACCATTCCATGGTATCCATGTATGACTCTCATGGTGGGTCTATCTGATATACTAAAATCTCGCACATATACTTGTGTGCTTGATTTGATACCACATATCATGACTAATGAGACTCTGTCATCAATCAACACACACTCTAGTCTTATGTATTATTGTTGTCTATTTTACTTACATAGTAATATCTGACGAGGGACATAACAAGAATGTTCATACTTTTAACATTTGTATGATCTCATTACTCAAGTCACGTACTTGAACACATGCATCATTGAGTAAAATCGTTCTTTAGACATCTACTATTTTGTGTCATCATCTCATGTTGAGACAAACATAATAGAAGGAATTACTTTTATTATTATCAAATTATGTACTTAATGCCACATTCCAATCATCCTATGACTGGCTTTCTGGGCATAAATACCAATATCAAGATGTATTTAAGAGTCAATTAATGCTACTAGACACAATGATTGTAGAAATATATTTGAAGAGTTTGGTAGAGGAGTCTCATTACTGGATCAAATGGAGGTGGTGGATTATTTTAAATATAGGAAGAGGACTTTCATATTCTAGAACAAGGACCCGACTCAAGTGAGTGTGTATCTTCCTTCATTAGTGGTAGATTTATCCATTGCAAATCGAATTCACCACCAAGATGGGAACTTTCATCATGAATTTCAAGGTCATTAGGATTCGTTACATGTCTGTAGAGACAAGAGACATTTTAGATTATGCATATGGTAGAATAAACTCTCACCAGTTATAGGGAAAAAATTTCCAAGAATTTCACTACTAAGGACTGATGTAGCTCAATTTTAGGGCTCCATCTTGTGCTATTTTGTACTTAAATCACATCTAAACATGTTAGATTACAAGCAATTGCCCTTAATATGTTTATCATTGCCAAATGCACTTATGGATGGTCTTTGCATCATTTTTAGGTACTTGTACCATGATTAGGGTGAATGAGAGAGAAGGAAGGAGTCCTAGGGTTCCTCCACTCATGGAGGGGTCCAAAGAAGGCCCCAAAGCTCCCTCAAACTACCTTTAATGGCCAAGTATTGACATCAACGAATGAAATCCATGAAGTTTGAAGTTAAATTGCCTAATACAGACCCCAACACGGCCGTGGGCATACCCACATGGTCGTGCCATTTATTGTGAAAAATCAACAGAGTCAAGAGGAATTTGCACCCAACTGTCCATGGTTGTGGCCATCAGCATGGCCGTGGCCCATTGAAGATACCATGGCCATGGCCACCAAAACAGTCATGGCCAGCAGAGTAGAAGATGGTCATGGCCATACCCCCATAGTCGTGTCATTTATTGTGAAAAATCAACAGAATCAACAGGGAGTTGCACTTGAAAACCCATGACCGTGGCCATCTGCCACGACCGTGGCCTTTGAAGACCAATCGCTCGTGTTTCTACCCTACGACCAAGACCTCCTCCTCTAAAATGGCCACGTTACTCAAACACGGCTATGGTGCTACTCACCCACCACAACCGTGGCACTTTACCACGGCCGTGGCCACCTCCTATACTTGCATATCCACCACCCTTTCCACACCATGCCTATGTTCTCTCTCCACGGCCGTCCCATACCACCCTCACCACGGCTGTGGCCCATCAACATGGTTGTGGTGACCGACCAACCCTAACTAATTTTTACAGTATTTTTCCTATCCTACCTCTACTTACCCTAGTGCTTCCCCACCACCTATATATACATAGGTGGCAGCTGGGTCACAAAGGTTAGATTCCCCTAGCTGCTCCTAGCCTCCATTACTCCTCTCCACCTACTCCTTGAGCATTTAGTGCATTTCCCTTGCAGTTATGCTCTCCACCCACCATTTCCATCTCCATTTCACCTTGGAAACCTAGTTTTCTAGGTTTTCCTCCATAATCCCCATATCATCATGCTCATCTACACCCTTAGAGGAGAGAGGACGTCCCCAACAGCAAGGAGGTGAAGAAGAAGGCTACTTCCCCGAGCTCCATGGAGTTTCTTCCCCTTCTTCTCCATTCTTTTACCAATTCTTTGATTATGTGTAGCTACGCCCCTAGTGGTGGGTTGTTTGGGGATAAAATGTAACTTTGATACCATTTGGGGGAATTTTGGCTTGTAATGAACTTATTTTTATCTATGATGATTGCTCCATGCTTTTGTCTCTTATCACATTGCCATGCTTGTGATTTATGCTTCTTGCTATGAATTGCTTATTTGATAGTGCTTGATGATAACATGTTTCTAAGAGAATTGGGATGCATGTGGCAATCTTAGGCATGACTCCTAGGTCCCAATAGGGGATCCCTAGCTAGTCCCCTTTATTCCTACATGCCTAACCCCTCTCCTACTACTTGGTATGAGACCTAAGTTACTAGTATAAGTGGGATTGATGTGATTGCCTAGGGTTTTCTAAAGGCTAGAATGGCAAGTGGCATGAGGTCAAATACCCTCATCTCTACACCCATCTCTACCCTCAGCCCTCAATTGCTCAATACCACTTATCCTAGAGACCTAGATTTGGCTAATCCTAGTAGAATTACATGTAACCCTAGTCTTCCACTAGTAGTATAGGGTACATTCTAATAGCATTTGCCTTATTGATTGGTTTGGTAATCTTGATGAAAGATGAGAACCATGCTTGTCCAATTACCTCCCCCAACTAATATAAAAGTTACATTCCCAACGGCCCACCTACCTTAATCATCTTGTTTAAAAATCAACTTGCTTTGTTTTCTTGCTTATGCTAGTACAACTTAGTTGTTCTTACTTAACATAGTCTTTTGCTCAGTTTTGATAGTTAGGGTTAATTTGGATCTTTTCTTGCTTTAGTGGTTAACTTAGTCTCTAAATTCCTTCTTGCTCCTCTAGTGTAGTGTAACTTACCCTTTCTCTTTCTTAGTTAGTTGGTCAACCTTGATTGCTAAATGTGCTTGTTTAAGATAACTTAGGTTTAATTCTGCCTTTCTTGCTTGTCCACTTAGGTTAATTACCAAACAAACCCTTTCAAACCCTTCAACCCTAGACTCCGCATTAGGAACATAGCCAAGACTAATATAGCTCTAGTGCCCCCTCTATCCCAGAGGACCGACCCCTATTCTTGCCAATCACCTATACTACAACAGTACCTTGTGTGCTTGCGGGCAACCTATTTGGTTTTGTGATCGACTTGGTTAGGGCCAATACAAATTTCAAAAGTTCCTCACGTGTGTCCTCCCTTAGGGTTGCATCTAGCCACCTTTAGTTGGATAGTGTGTAGCCTTGGTGGGAAATGCACCAACCTTTCTGGCGTCGTTGCTGGGGATAGAAAGCACCATAGCTACCTAGTAGTTGTGGTGTTGACTCTCCCCTTTGGCATCGTCTTTTGCCAGTTTGTTTGGTTGCTTTTGATAGGAGACACACCAAGGACTAATGTCAAATTTCAAGATAGACTACCGTAAGCTTAGAATATGATGTCATATAGTTCACAATCGCAATTTCATACTTTGTAAAGGCAAGCTCTTTCCTGAGGAGAAAGTTATTGGGTGGCTTTTAGATCTAGAGGGAGAGCACCTAGTAACATAATTGGACAAACAAAAAAACATCAAAGAGGTATAGATACATCATGTTTTTTCTCTATTACTCAATCAAACAAAATAATCTCACTAGAATTTTCTACATTAGATGCTTCTCTTGTACAACTTTTTAGTAATAATTTTGATAGATCTTAGTGCTAAACATTCTTTTATGTAGAAAATTCTACGTAGGGGGTTAAAAATCGAACTCAAGATTTTTCTTCTGAATTCATGATAAGAGTGCCATTAGGATACTTTACAATTTGCACAAAATGTGTTACATATCTCTCCTAAGATTCTAAGGTTATATTATTGTGTTTAATTTCATACCTTTGTTATTAACTCCTTTCAATTTATTTTGGGTATGGATTTCCTTAAGGCGTACCATTTCTAGTTGTATTGTACAAAGAAAGAGGCTATTTGTTAGTAAGATAGATTTTCTTATGTCTTTAATAGAGATACAATGTCTTGCCTACATGCTTAGTATTCACTCATGAAGATGATACATTGATGAGGAGAGCGGGTGATGCCTTTTTAACACGTGTGATATGTGCCAAGAAAAATAGCAAACAATATAAGGATATTTCAGTATCGTTTGAACTTTCAACATGTATTCCCTAATGAGTTTTGAGGTTTCCCCCAAGAGAGAGAAGTTGACTCTCGAATATAACTTTTACCAAATAGTCACCCAATAGTTTTGTTGGCTTATAAAATGACAATTATAGGGTTTGAAAAACCACTAGAGGGAGGGTGAATAGGGTTTTAAAATTATTTTAAGATAATTTAACTCAAACAACCAACCACACAAAAATATTGGACAAGGGGACAAAGATTTAGAGTGCTTGCAACCTTAGCAAATACTAAGACAGTCAATCCACTACTCGGTTGCTTACCCAACCGGGATTTTGAAAGAATCAAATTTTATTACCTCGCAAGGACTTTACATAAAATTACAATTCTTTCACCAAACCCTTCGGACAGCCTTCACCTAGAAGTAATTGCACCAACCTTGAAGCAGCCTTCTTGAAGTAACTTCAAGCTCCCCCTTGAAGTAGCCTTCCTCTTGAAGTAGCTTCCCATTGCAATAGCCTTCTTGAAGTAGTCTGAAGTCCACCTTCTCCATCGAGAAGAACCTTCTCCAATCTGCAGCCTCCAACCCTAGGAGTAGCAAGGAGAATACAAAGGATAAAAGGAATAAGAAGGAAAAATAGAAATTACAATACCACTTTGCAGCTCAAGGCTTGATTTCCTATATCAAGCGTTTTGATCTCCTAACCAATGTATATAGAAGTGTAATTGCTGTGGATAGGAGATGCTAGTCTATAGGACAAGAAATTAGAGCAAGGAGAAGAATAGCCAATGCAAGTGTTGCTCAATTTCTCAAAACAGATTGACAATTGCAAGTGTAAGCTCAATTGTATCACAAGTGTAGATTAGTGAGTTTAGGTGTCCTAAGGCATGTCCTATTTATACGAATGACCTACAGGTGCTTAAGGACGTTCTAGACACTTTCTAGGGGGTTTAAGTGCTTAACTAGCCGTTAGGTACACTTTAGTTGCTTTAGCAACGGCTAGTTAATTAATTCTGAAAGTGCTGTCAGAACTCATCTCGGTCGAGGAATTGTCGACCGAGAGTCCTACTCAGTCGAGAGTTTGTCGACCGACAGACTCTCTGGAGCAAGTGTTTGCAACGTTCATCTCCAACTGCCAACTACCTTGTCAGCTGTATCTAACGGCTACTTGGGTCTTTCTCGGTCGAGGAGTTTGTCGACCGAGAGTGTCTCGGTCGAGGAATTTGTCGACCGAGATTGACCCTGTTTCAATGTTTCAAATAAAGTGCTAAGTGTATGTATGAGTGTGCATATGTGACACTATCGAAGGGGATGACCTATCTAAGTGTGGTGATTAGCTAGGGAAAATCTAACGCTTGATTTACATGATGTCTAAGTACTTGTACATTATATGTTTGTACAAGTTTTGCAATTGATTACATTCATGAAGTAACAATAATTCAAGCATATAGATTTCCCAAATCTTTTGCCATCCACCTTATTCCTGCAACACTCAAGTAGCTCGTTAGATCGACAAGAATGAAATGTTTGTCATTGTCGCACCCCGATCTCACACTAACCACAACCCACGAGATTAGGGTTTACACACAAGCCAAACCACTCATAACTTTTTAAACATTTTAAAGACATTAAATTGATAACCTAATTCATGCTGTAAACTAAAGCTAAACAAACTGTGGAAGCATTCTTATTAAACTGACTGGAAATATAAACAAAGTCTACAACATATTACATTGTTCGACATAAAGTAAAACATAACAGTTAATTTACATCTTTATACACATTCCACATACACATTCTCTCTCACCCACATGATGTTCCAAGGATCGAGGGGAAAGGACTAAGAGACCTCTAACTAAACTAACTACATATACCTTCTACAGACTAAGCGTTAGGATGAAAACATCCTTCAGATTCATGTTGCTGTTGTTGACTTGAAAATGTTTGAGTAGAGGGATGAGCCTACTCGCTCAGTGAATAGCATTTCATTTAGCTATCACTAAACAACTCATCAGATATATAAAATTGAAATAAAACATAAGTGCAGTACTAAGCAGGGCAGTTCTAATGACATAGCAGATTTACAGATAATAATCACATTTCTATGAAACCACATATATTTTAAACAAATAAACAGTTATAGAGAATTGGCACAGAAGTTCAAATCTCTTAACATATTAAATTTACTGTGATCCTATATGATTACACTTTTATTTTATTATGCCCTAATCATATGCAGTGTACTCTGCATACAAAGATATGTAGCGAACTACGATCTCACCGTACGAGACTTAGCGACACACTCGGGAAATGCTAAGTCTGACTGCCAGTCCTGTTCTGCTACAGGACCCACGGACTCTCTGGCCCACAGGCTCTTCGGCCTGACTCACAGACTCTCCGGCCTTTTCTGCACTCATCCTGAGTGATCTGGACTCCTCCTCTAACCTGAGCACATAGGCGCAGGGAGTCAACACTGGGTTACCACCAGAATTACTCAACCGGTTGGTGTTGGATAACCCTTTACTTTATTTATTAATTTTCCCCAGTGCCACCAAAATTACTTAATCGGTTGGTGTTGGACACTGTCTATCATCCCTCGTGCCAAAAGAATTACTCAACCGGTTGATGTTGGACACGAGTTTCACCCCTAAGATGTAGACCTCTCAAAGGGGTTCTACGGTGTTAGGGCACCTAAGTCTATTAACTGATTAACATATAAACACTTAAACAACAATATCACATTTCATACTTATTTCACATTCTGAACATCACTTGAAAACACATATACATCATTTGTCATCTTTAAACATGACTCAGTATCACTTATCCAGTTTCAATGCTAAACAACCATTTTTAATCAGCATATACATTGCAACTGTAATACAGGAAATTCCATCATTTTCATCAATCATATTACGTATTTCAAGTTCTAATGAATCTATCATACTCTATTGTATGTGCTATACTGTTTAGGAGTTATACCAACTAATATTGAAGCAATTAAGCACTTAAATTGAGTTAAATAATGATTTCTGAATGAACTGCCACTCACAGCTCAGAAACTTGACCAATTGGTCAGAAACTCGACCGATCCGCTTCACAACTCGGTCGACCAGCTTGCAACTCGACCGATCAGCTTGCTATTCGATTCCTGCTAAGAAAAACTCGACCGAATCACACACAACTCGACCGAACAGCGCACAGACTGAAAACCTAAACAGACCTGCTGATGTGGATTTCACTCGAATCAGGGGGAAAAACCACAGATTTGCGCTGCAAATCACCTGCAACTGATGCACACACCCACAAACTAGCTGTAGGGAAGGAGGAGGACGAACTAGGGCTGCTTTTCGCGCCCTTTCCCTCTCCTGGCCGCCGCTGCTGCTAGCACAGCTCCCGCTGCTAGCGTAGCTCCGGTTGCAGCTGGATCAATTGGAGAAGAAGAAAGGTGAAGAGAATATGGAGGGGCCGCATCTGTTGGCCGAAACTGAGCTAGGGCTCCGAATCGCCCTTCTCTCCCAGGTCTCTCTCTTCCTCTCATGCGAAGAAGAAAAGAAACACTCTGCATTTCTCTCGTTTCTGAAAGTGAAACGAGTAAAGGGGAAAGAAAGGATAAGAAGGAAAAACCTAGGGACCAAAATGTAAATTCCGAGAACTTTCGAAAACTACAAACAGGTCCCTGCATGCCCAAAAACTTACAACTTTTGACTCGAAAGTCGGTTTCAGATGATTTCTTTGGCAACGCCTCAAGAGCACGATCTTACACATTTTAAGGGCTAGGATTCACACTACACACATCTCATATCTATTTTTAATGTTATTCACAAAAGCAAGCTTATAACTTAGCAAAGCAGCTAAAACACATGCTTAACAGCATACTTACAGGGTAAGCTCAACACGGGTCGTAACAATCTCCCTCCCTTATAAGAATTTCATCCCGAAATTCCTAAAAGAGAAAAGGAAACTTGTTACACATCTCAGATTCAAGCTCCCACGTAGCTTCTTCAAGGTTATGATTCCTCCACAGAACCTTCACCAACGGTATTTCACGGTTCTTAAGCTTCTTGATTCGGTGATCAACTATCTGCACTGGTCCTTCCACGTAGGACACATCTATCTTAAGTTGTGCCGGTACTGGGTCTAAAATCTTTTCTGTATCAGGATGACACTTCTTCAGCATAGACACATGAAACACATCATGAATATATTCCAACTCAGACGGAAAATCCAACCTGTAGGCTACAGGTCCAATCCTCTCAACAATAGGATATGGGCCCATATACCTAGGGGTCAAGTTACCTCTCTTGCCAAAGCTTAGCACTCCCTTCCACGATGAAACTTTCAGATAAACCTCGTCACCAACCTCAAACTCAATAGGTCGATGTCGTCTCTCTGCATAACTTTTCTGTCTGTCCTGAGAAGCTTTCAACTGCTCCCTGATCACAGATATCTTCTCTGTAGTTATATCGACTATCTCAGGTCCAAGAATTTCTTTCTCGCCAACCTCGTACCAACAAACTGGTGATCTACACTTCCTGCCATATAGAGCTTCATATGGGGCCATTCCAAGACTAGAATGGTAGCTCTTGTTATATGCAAACTCCATCAGGCTTAAGTGTTCTTCCCAATTACCTCTGAACTGCAGAACGCATGCTCTCAGCATGTCTTCAAGAGTCTGAATGGTCCTCTCAGACTGACCATCCGTCTGCGGGTGAAATGATGTACTGAACCTCAACCTTGTGCCCAACGCATGATGTAACTGATCCCAAAACCTGGATGTGAACTTAGGGTCTCTGTCAGAAATAATGGAAACTGGAATACCGTGCAATCTGATTACCTCGTCCACATATATCTTGGCCAGCTTCAGAACATCAAAGGTTGACTTGATAGGAAGAAAGTGATCAGACTTAGTTAGTCTATCCACAATCACCCATATCAAGTCTGAACCTCTAGGCATCCTGGGTAACCCTACCACAAAATCCATCGTGATGTGTTCCCATTTCCATTCAGGTATAGGAAGTGACTGTAAGGTACCAGCATGTTTCTGATGCTCAGCTTTAACCTGCTGACACACTCCACATCTAGCCACATACTCAGCCACATCTCTCTTCATACCAGACCACCAGTACAGCTCTTTGAGATTCCTATACATTTTTGTGTTACCTGGATGCATAGCATACATAGAAGCATGCGCTTCTTCAAGAATTTGCTCTTTCAGCTCACTGTTCCCAGGTACACACAACCTGTCATGAAGATACAACACACCATCGTTAGAAAACCTGAATTCTGACCTTTTACCTTCCGACATATCCTGCATAACCTGCCACAACTCATCATCATTCTGTTGCAACTCCTTAATCTGATCATAGAAAGTAGGTTTGACCTGCATCTGAGCAATCAACCCACTCTGTCCAGACACATCCAAGTCTAAGTTCAACTTCCGCATATCTACAAGCAAGTCTCTCTTGAAACATGCCATAGAAAATGCATCAGCTGTTGAACTTGACTTTCTACTCAAGACATCTGCCACAACATTCACTTTACCAGGATGGTAATCAATTGTCACCTCATAATCCTTAATCAGCTCAAGCCATCTGCACTGTCTCAGATTCAAATCCTTCTGAGTGAAGATATACTTCAAGCTCTTATGGTCCGTAAACATCTGACAAGTCTCACCATACAGGTAGTGACGCCATGTCTTAAGAGCATGAACTATAGCATCTAACTCTAGATCATGAGTAGGGTAGTTCTCTTCGTTCTTCTTAAGCTGTCTAGATGTGTAAGCCACAACTTTGCCTTCATGCATCATCACACAGCCTAAAGCTCTCCTAGAAGCATCGCAGAACACTGTATAACCTTTGTCTGCCTCTGGCAAAACCAACACTGGTGCTGAAGTCAATTTCCTCTTCAAGAACTGAAAACTCTTCTCACAGTTATCAGAACAAACAAACGGTGCATTCTTCCTCGTCAAGCGTGTCAAGGGTGATGCTAGTACACTGAAGCTCTGTATAAACCTTCTGTAATAGCCTGCTAAACCCAAGAAACTTCTAATCTCAGTAGGAGTCTTAGGCTTTTCCCACTGAAGCACATAATCAACTTTCTTAGGATCAAAGCTAACTCCATCTCTCGAGATAACATGTCCAAGAAATGCTACCTCAACCAACCAGAACTCACACTTGCTAAACTTAGCATACAGCTGATGTTGCTTCAACAACTGCAACGCTACTCTCAGGTGTTGCTCATGTTGTACATCATCTCTGGAGTAGATCAGAATATCATCTATAAAGACTACAATAAACTGATCTAGGAACGGTTTGAAAATATGATTCATCATATCCATAAAGGTTGTTGGGGCATTGGTCAGCCCAAACGACATGACCAGAAACTCATAATGCCCATACCTGGTTCTGAAAGTTGTCTTGGGAATATCAGAAGCCTTTATTCTGAGCTGATGATATCCATATCTCAAATCTATTTTAGAGAAGATCGTTGCTCCACGCAACTGATCAAACAGATCGTCTATTCTCGGCAAAGGATACTTGTTCTTAATAGTGATCTTGTTCAGTTTCCTGTAATCTATACAGAGACACATGGTACCATCCTTTTTCTTAACAAACAACAGTGGAGCACCCCACGGCGAAGAACTGGGTCTAATGAAACGCTTATCCAGCAACTCCTGCAGCTGCACCTTGAGTTCCTTCAACTCTGCAGGTGCCATTCTATAAGCTGACAGTGCTACTGGATGACTACCTGGATATACCTGAATCTCAAAATCAATGTCTCTGACAGGAGGTAAGCCTGGCAACTCTTCTGGAAAAACATTAGAAAACTCACTAACTACTGGCACATCATAAACATTGGTGGTGCTCTTCTATGCTCTAGTATCAACCATATGAGCAAGGAACGCTTCACATCCTTTCCGTAGCATCTTATCAGCTACAGTAGCTGATACTATGCACGTAGGCAGAACTTTCCTGTCTCCAGTAAAGACACAAGAAAATTCACCTTGTTGAAAGGTAGCTTCCTTCTTCCAACAATCGAGTTGCACTCGATATGTCTCAAGACAATCCATACCCCAGATGACTTGAAAAGTATTGACATCCAGGGGTATGAGATTAGCAGCAAAGGTGTAACCTCCAAAAGATGACAAACATCTGGGACAGAACTCAGATAAAACTGTTGGTCCACCTAGTGGAACGCTCAACACTAACTCATCTACCAACTCTTGAGTTAACAAATTAAGTTCACCAACTAAAGAACGTCGTATGAAAGAGTGAGTAGCACCCGGATCTATCAAAACTGAAACTGGTATACTATTAAACAAAAGCATCTCTCCTGTAACGACTTGTGAAGAGATTATACCTTCCTGAGGTGTCAAAGAGAAGAAACGTGCTGAAGTTCTCCCTCTACCACACTGTCCGCGCTGACCACCTCTGCCACTGGGCACTCCACCACCTCTAGAACCAGAAGCCACAGAAGAACTCAGAACATCATGGTACTAAGGCTGGAAAGCTTGTGATGCTGCTTGTCGAAGTTGAGGACATTCCCTTCTGAAGTGTCCTACTTGTCCGCAGACAAAACAACTTGCACCCAACACTGACCAGTATGTGGTCTTCCACAGTTGTCACATGGCGGCATCTCTTGTTTCTGGGGGCCTGTCACTGACATTGATGACTCAGAAGACTGTCCACTAGACACGCTCCCCCATCTCCCTGGGTTGTATCTCCCTCTGCTTCTAGAAGAAGTAACATCCTCAGATCTCTGTCTACTGAAACAGCTAAAGCCACGCCCAAGTTTAGAAAAGAATGTTGGATAAATTGGATATTATGATAAATCCCCTTTGTTTCGATGATGACAAACATTTCATTTTTATTTATCTAACGAGCTATTTGAGTGTGCAGGATGACACAACTATAAGGGAAATCCAACGTGAAGTATTTATATTTTCATGCAAATGTAATCATTGTAAAAACTTGTACAGAATTATAATGTACAAGTACTTAGAATCGCATGTAAATCAAGCATTGGATCTTCCCTAGCTAAACACCTTAGTCATCCATTCAATAGGATCACATAATGCACACTTATGCACACACTTAGTATCTTAATTGAAAGATTGAAAACAGAGTCAAACTCGGTCGACCACACTCCTCGACCGAGACACTCTCGGTCGACAAACCTCTCGACCGAGATTGACCAGAAATAGCCGTTAGACACAGCAGTTAACAGTTGCAAATAAACGTTAATCCAGAGAGCCTGTCGGTCGACAAATCCTCGACCGACTGGACATCTCGGTCGACAAGTCCTCGACCGAGATGGTCTCTGACAGCAACTGCAGAATTAATTAACTAGCCGTTGCTAATGCACCTAACTTATTCCTAACGGCTAGTTAAGCACTAGAATCCCCCTAGAAGTTGTCTAGAATGTCCTTAAGCATACTTAGGCCATTCCTATAAATAGGACAAGCCATAGGACACTATGATTCACGTCTTACACTTGATATTCTTGAGAAAATACTTGAGCCCTCTTGTGCAATCTGTGTGAACTGAGCTGTGTGATCAATTGGTCATTTTTCTCCTTTGCTCAAGCTCGTCCTATAGGCTAGATTTTCCTAACCCTAGCAATCACAAGTCCATCATATTGGATAGGAAAATCCAAACGCTTGATCTAGGGAAATCAAGCCTTGAGCTACAAGGATAAGTTGTATTTTCTTTTTTTCCTTTCTCGTTTCTTTGTATTACTTGTACTCTCCTTGCTACTCCAGGTAGGAGGCTGCGGATTGGAGATGTTGAAGCTCTTCGTGTGAAGAGGAGGACTTTGGACTACTTCGGAAGGCTGTCTTGACGGGAAGCTACTTCAGGAGGAAGGCTACTTCAAGGGGGAGCTTGAAGTTACTTCAAGGAAGGCTGCTTCGAGGTTGGCAAGACTACTTCAGGGTGAAGGCTGTCCAAAGGGTGTTTAGAAAGTATTGTAAATTTTATGTAACATCCTTGAGAGGTAATAAAATTTAGTACTTTCAAAATCTCGGTTGGGTAAGCAACCGGGTAGTGGACTGACTCCTTAGTATTTGCTAAGGTGGAACCACTCTAAACACCTGTGTTCCTCTTCTCAATCTTTACTTTGGTTGTTTGAGTTTAAAATTATTTTAAAATCTCTCTAAAACTCTATTCACCCCCCCTCTAGAGGTTTTCAATTGGTATCAGAGCAGGCTTCAAGGAGCCCTAACAAGGTCTTGAAGAAATAAAGGGAGGAGGTGACTACAACCACAAGAAAAGGAGCATGGACAAAAGTTCGACAAGTTGCAATTGGTGCTTGGGAACAAAGCACTCTACGTCTAAATGTCCATGGAGGTCAAAGAAAAGAGATGCACATAAAGAGTGTTTCGTTGCTACAATAAGTGAGGAAGAAGAAGAAGAGGTAAGTTTGCTTGATTTACCCAAGGAGGAGTTAGTTGCTATTATTGAAGAAACACATAACAAATATGTTGAATACAAAAAGAAATTAAAGAAATCAAATAAAGAAAATGATGATCTAAATGCTAGACTTCTTGAGCTTACATCCGAAAATGATGATTTATATGCTAAATTGAATACTCTTGGTTTTGAAAAAGATAGCATTATGTCTGACAATCGTACTTTGAAATCATCTCTGAGTAATAGTGAAGTGAAAATTTTCACTCTAGAGACTAACTATGATCTTCTATGTCAAGAAAAGACTGAATTGCTTGCAAAGTTAAATGATATTCAAAAACAACCTATATTGTGCACCCATGTAGATTATGACAATATAGTGAAAGAAAGAAATATGTTATCATCCAATCTAGATCAAGCAAAGTTAGATATCAAGAAAAGAATGGATGAGATCGTTAAGTTGCAACAAAAAGTTAGCAAGTTAAGCAACAATGGAATCCTTGATAATATACTAGAAAATTCCTATCATCAAATAGGAAGAAGAGGACTAGGTTATAAGCCTAATGAGAAATCCCATCAACAACCTAGAAGGACACAAGCGAGTCAATCTGCTTATATACCTAGAGGCACAAAAATGTATATACCCAAGAATAACCTAGATCAAAACTATAGAAAAAGGCTTGAGGTTGATTCAATTTGTTGTCATTATTGCTCACGCCTTGGACATTATTCTTTTTCATGTCCATACAAGAAAAAGCATGTCGAAATAGTATGGGTTCCAAAAATCTCAAATTAAATAGGTTCGACTAAGTTGAGATATGACCATAGATCTAAATTTGTATATCCTTATGTCTATCTCAACTTAACATTTAGGGATAACAAAATCTTTACATTGTATGTGAAAATTATTCTTGAAAGATTCTATTTAATCATTCTTTTTCAGAAATACTTGCAATGAATAAAAATGTTTCAAATAAATTTTTGTGTATGCTTTTATATTATAGTCTATCCAAAGTAATCTTAAATTCATGAATGGATATTATTCTTGAATATGCAGCTCTCAAAATTAGTACACTTTAATGTGTCTCAAATTGATATTTGCAAGCTATCTGCAGAACTCATACTTCGCATATAAATGATTCATACTGGAAACCTGCAAAATATGCCTCTTGGTTAAAATAAAATTTGACCAAGGGGCGCTATGGTCGTAATCAAGGGCGACCTAAAATAAACTTTGATAAAAACTGTTTATTTGAACATTATTTTATTGAACTTTATCTTAGCACATTTTTAAATTAAAACGTCAAATCATTTGTGGTAATCAAAAGCCTTAAATATTATTACTCCCTTAGAATATACATATGCTCTACAAAAATGTTCTATGATTTACATTAAGATTGAACTCAGAAAGTTAGTCGGTCGACGAGTGCTCGACCGAGAACCACTCGGTCAGCCCGTCTCACTCGACCGATAAATTCTAAACAGACTCAGTCTCAGACAAACTGTCGGTCGACGAGTGCTCGACCGAGACAATGTCGGTCGACAAGCGCTCGACCGAGAAATAGCCGTTGGATATGACCGTTACGACCCGACCGTTATGACCGTTTTCTTTACCGTTGGAGGACCAAGTGGCGCGTCTGCAACTTGACCGTTGCGGACGCTCGGTCGACGAGCCGTCGACCGACCGGGTCGCTGGAATTCTATAAATAAGTGCAAAAACGAGCCACTTACTCACACTTGCATTTCCTTGCTTCCATAGTCCATCTCTTGTGCAATTTTGTGCATTCCTTCAGCACTCTTACTATCAAATCTTCCTTGCTTCTTCTTCACTCTCAAGAAACACAATGGCCTCATCATCAACTGTCCGAGGGAAGAAGAAAGTTGCTGGAAGAAAAAGAAGAGAAGAGAGGGAAGCCACTCCGCCATTGACGATCATCAATGACATAGCTTTCGTCGACGGAGATGCCGGAGACAGATACTTTCGGCTTTCCTCTAAAGCTCCTCTTCCCCGACGTCCGGTCGAAGTGATGGACTTCATCAACATAGTCGACCTGGAGCATCTTTTTGGAGTACAAAAGCTGAAGGACTTCATCAATCCATCCTTTCCTTCCTACTCCATTAAAGTAGTAAACGAATTCTATGCCAATCTTCTATCTCACACCGAAAATGACACCACTTTCTTCTACACCATGGTCAATGGGCATAGTTTTAAGTTTTCCGAAGGGGATATTCTTGACATGCTTGAAATTGATATAGATGAATATCAAGATTTCCTTGACCTTACCACCAGCAATCCAATAAATTTATTTTCCGATGATGACCATACCATTAGCTTAAGTGATATCAAAAGAGCCATATTTCAAGCCAATACCACGTGTCATGAAGATAGGGGAACCTATTATGCTATAAACCTAAAACCGGCATGTAGAATAGTAAACCTCATTGTTTCCACCAATATACATCCACGAGCCAATAAATCCGAGGTTCCCATTTTCCGTATGTGTCTCATTTATGCTATCATAAAAGAAATTCCCATCAACTTCATTCACATAGTACTTAAAAATATGCTTGAGTTTTCTGGCAATCCACCATATGCCGATTTTGTATGCCAGATTACTCAACATTGTCTTAAGGTAAACCTTGAAGATATGGGATATATATGGGAGCGTAGACCACCAAAGATAAGTAAGAACACCGTAGAGAAGATGGGGATTGACTTTGGCCATAAAAAGGCAAGAGTAGAAGGAGAATCATCACATCAGGATATACCACCCCCTCCTTCTACTAACCTTTCCATTGATCCCATCCAAAATACCCTTACTTATATTGCTGGCTCCCAATACCATCTTAGTAAACAATTAAACTACAATCACCATGCCATGACATATTTGAATCAAAGAATGCAAAACCTTTCTCCTGGCCAAACCGATGAATATCCGCATTCTTTAAACCCTGGCATGCTCGACCCATTTAACCCCTCATACAACTACTATCAACCTCCATCTTCACCATCAATGGATCTTGCACATACTCAATTTTCGTCCATACAATTGCAAGACATAGCTGCTCACTTCCGTTTTGACCGAGTTCCCACTTTCCTGGAAGCATATGCGTTGACTACAACTGGTGCTTTGGATTGGAAAACTTTGGTCCAATACTATGGAGCTGAGCCATTTCTTGGGAAAGATCCAGACATTGATGTAATTCTTAAATCTTTCCTGTGAAGTGTTGGTGTTGTAATAGTTGTATTCCATATGATTGTAATCTTCCTCATGTTATTGAATGAAATTTGCCATTTTTATTTACATGGTTATTTGTTTGGCTTATGATGTTATCTTCAAAATATGGGTTATCAGTTCATTATTGTAGAGCATAACAAATAAGGGAATTATAATAATTAAAACAGGCAACTATTACAAATTAAAATAACAAAATAGTTCTCCAGAAACACTCTCGGTCGAGCAACTGGTCGACCGAGAACATTGTCGGTCGAGCAACTGTCGACCGACTGGGTTTCTGTTTCTCCAGTTTGACAAAATTGCATACATCTTTAAAATCTTGGACATTTTATGTTTTCACTGAGTATTCAAACTTTCATTTGAGATGTCTATCGAAGGGGGAGCAAAGCATAAGAAAGAGGGGGAGATCATTAAAACTTTGATAATTGTTTAAAAGAAGCTTACAAAAACTTTGCTATCACTATGTGTAGCTGAATATTTTTTTAAGAAATCTATATCGTGTACTTGAAGGAACTCTCTACCCAAAATGGGGCTTAACATCCCTTGCTTTTGGATGGAGATATTTTTAGGATTCTCATTTAATCTATAACTTAACATTCTTTGCTATATGAGAAATCCATTCATCATATGCTTAAGGGAATCTCATATCATTTCAAGGCCTAACATCCTTGCGAATGATTGAGACACAAATTGTGGATAAATTAGATACAAATCCATGTTCCTAATAAGATATCTAATTACGGGGGAGCATTACATTAAGGGGGAGAAGATCAATAAAACATTCAACTTGGATATCTTTTTGAAATGACAAAGGGGGAGAAAGAATATAAAAGTATATATAAAGGAGTTTTCATCATATCTCGGCCAGCACTCACTTGAAAAACATAAATGGCTACAAAAGGTAAATTTCCAGGTATGAAACTCACATGATTTATATTTCCTTATTTCATATTTAAGAAATGTTTGTCATCTTCAAAAAGGGGGAGATTGTTGGATAAATTGGATATTATGATAAATCCCCTTTGTTTCGATGATGACAAACATTTCATTTTTATTTATCTAACGAGCTATTTGAGTGTGCAGGATGACACAACTATAAGGGAAATCCAACGTGAAGTATTTATATTTTCATGCAAATGTAATCATTGTAAAAACTTGTACAGAATTATAATGTACAAGTACTTAGAATCGCATGTAAATCAAGCATTGGATCTTCCCTAGCTAAACACCTTAGTCATCCATTCAATAGGATCACATAATGCACACTTATGCACACACTTAGTATCTTAATTGAAAGATTGAAAACAGAGTCAAACTCGGTCGACCACACTCCTCGACCGAGACACTCTCGGTCGACAAACCTCTCGACCGAGATTGACCAGAAATAGCCGTTAGACACAGCAGTTAACAGTTGCAAATAAACGTTAATCCAGAGAGCCTGTCGGTCGACAAATCCTCGACCGACTGGACATCTCGGTCGACAAGTCCTCGACCGAGATGGTCTCTGACAGCAACTGCAGAATTAATTAACTAGCTGTTGCTAATGCACCTAACTTATTCCTAACGGCTAGTTAAGCACTAGAATCCCCCTAGAAGTTGTCTAGAATGTCCTTAAGCATACTTAGGCCATTCCTATAAATAGGACAAGCCATAGGACACTATGATTCACGTCTTACACTTGATATTCTTGAGAAAATACTTGAGCCCTCTTGTGCAATCTGTGTGAACTGAGCTGTGTGATCAATTGGTCATTTTTCTCCTTTGCTCAAGCTCGTCCTATAGGCTAGATTTTCCTAACCCTAGCAATCACAAGTCCATCATATTGGCTAGGAAAATCCAAACGCTTGATCTAGGGAAATCAAGCCTTGAGCTACAAGGATAAGTTGTATTTTCTTTTTTTCCTTTCTCGTTTCTTTGTATTACTTGTACTCTCCTTGCTACTCCAGGTAGGAGGCTGCGGATTGGAGATGTTGAAGCTCTTCGTGTGAAGAGGAGGACTTTGGACTACTTCGGAAGGCTGTCTTGACGGGAAGCTACTTCAGGAGGAAGGCTACTTCAAGGGGGAGCTTGAAGTTACTTCAAGGAAGGCTGCTTCGAGGTTGGCAAGACTACTTCAGGGTGAAGGCTGTCCAAAGGGTGTTTAGAAAGTATTGTAAATTTTATGTAACATACTTGAGAGGTAATAAAATTTAGTACTTTCAAAATCCCGGTTGGGTAAGCAACCGGGTAGTGGACTGACTCCTTAGTATTTGCTAAGGTGGAACCACTCTAAACACCTGTGTTCCTCTTCTCAATCTTTACTTTGGTTGTTTGAGTTTAAAATTATTTTAAAATCTCTCTAAAACTCTATTCACCCCCCCTCTAGAGGTTTTCAAAGAAACCTCTACCTCCACCTCTATATCTACTACTGGACTGTCCTCTACTGAAATCTGCAGATCGCTTCTTAGACTCAGGCACCTTGTCAACATTCACAAATTCTTCAACCTGTCTAGCAGCCTGAACAAACTCACCAAAGTTCTCTCTGTTCCTTCTACTAGTAGCAGAAACTGTATGATGAACCTCTAGCCTCAGTCCTTTTTGAAACCTCCTGCATCTCTCTATATTATTAGGTACAAGTTGAGGACAGAAGTTCGCCAACCTGGTGAAAAGCGCTTCATATTCTGTAACTGACATGTTCCCCTGCTTAATGTTCTGTAACTGCCTGGTTTTCTCATTAATGAAAGTGGGTGGATAAAATTTAAGATGGAACTCCTCAGAGAAATCCTGCCAAGAAAGCTCTGTACCTCTCCTCTTATCCTCTACACCGTGCCACCACAACTCTGCATCGCCTGTCAGAAGATAAACTGCGTGATTAATCTTTTTCTCTTCTGGAAGCTCCATCAGGCGAAAGACCTTCTCTATCTGTCTCAACCACTCATCAGCCTCAGCGGGATCTGTAGTACCACTGAATTCTGTACCACCAAGCTTCTTCACAAGCTCATAAGATCGCATCAGATCCTTACTGCTGGTAGAAGTAGAAGCTCACCTATCAGTCTTGTACCTCTCTCTGGTCTCCAGAAACATCCTGTACATACGAGATGCTTCATCCACATGGTCACCACCACCTGGACCCAAGCACAGTGGATCAGGGCCAACATGGCTCTCGGCCTGATCATCATGATCAAAGCCTCTTTCTGCCATCTGCAATGATATAACAGAATATTTCCTGTTAGAAAACTACAGATAGAAGAAATACACCTAAACCTTAAATCCTATTGGTCTCTTATCGTCCCCTGACTTGGACTCTGAGTAACTATGTACTCAACCTATGCTCTGATACCAAAAATTGTCGCACCCCGATCTCACACTAACCACAACCCACGAGAATAGGGCGCGACGGAGGGATTTACACACAAGCCAACCCACTCATAACTTTTTAAACATTTTAAAGACATTAAATTGATAACCTGATTCATGCTGTAAACTAAAGCTAAACAAACTGCGGAAGCATTCTTATTAAACTGACTGGAAATATAAACAAAGTCTACAGCATATTACATTATTCGACAAAAAGTAAAAGATAACAGTTAATTTACATCTTTATACACATTCCACATACACATTCTCTCTCACCCACACCATGTTCCAAGGATCGAGGGGAAAGGACTAAGAGACCTCTAACTAAACTAACTACATATACCTTCTACAGACTAAGCGTTAGGATGAAAAGATCCTTCAGATTCCTATTACTGTTGTTGACCTGAAAATGTTTGAGTAGAGGGATGAGCCTACTCGCTCAGTGAATAGCATTTCATTTAGCTATCACTAAACAACTCATCAGATATATAAAATTGAAATAAAACATAAGTGCAGTACTAAGCAGGGCAGTTCTAATGACATAGCAAATTTACAGATAATAATCACATTTCTATGCAACCACATATATTTTAAACAAATAAACAGTTATAGAGAATTGGCACAGAAGTTCAAATCTCTTAACATATTAAATTTACTATGATCCTATATGATTACACTTTTATTTTATTATGCCCTAATCATATGCAGTGTACTCTACATACAAAGATCTGTACCGAACTACGATCTCACCGTATGAGACTTAGTGACACACCCAGGAAATGCTAAGTCTGACTGCCAGTCTTGTTCTACTACAGGACCCACGGGCTCTCCAGCCCATAGGCTCTACGGCCTGACTCACAGGCTCTCCGGCCTTTTCTGCACTCATCCTGAGTGCTCTGGACTCCTCCTCTAACCTGAGCACACAGGCACAGGGAGTCAACACTGGGTTACCACCAGAATTACTCAACTAGTTGGTGTTGGATAACCCTTTACTTTATTTATTATTTTTCCCCAGTGCCACCGAAATTACTCAATCAGTTGGTGTTGGACACTGTCTATCATCCCTCGTGCCACCAGAATTACTCAACCGGTTGATGTTGGACACGAGTTTCACCCCTAAGATGCAGACCTCTCAAAGGGGTTCTACGGTGTTAGGGAACCTAAGTCTATTAACTGATTAACATATAAACACTTAAACAGGAATATCACATTCCATACTTATTTCACATTCTGAACATCACTTGAAAACACATATACATCATTTGTCATCTTTAAACATGACTCAGTATCACTTATCCAGTTTCAATGCTAAACATCCATTTTTAATCAGCGTATACATTGCAAATGTAATATAGGAAATTCCATCATTTTCATCAATCATATTACGTATTTCAAGTTCCAATGAATCTATCATACTCTATTGTATGTGCTATACTATTTAGGAGTTATACCAACTGATACTGAAGCAATTAAGCACTTAAATTGAGTTAAATAATGATTTCTGAATGAACTGCCACTCACAGCTCAGAAACTCGACCGATTGGTCGGAAACTCGACCAATCCGCTTCACAACTCGGCCGATCAACTTGCAACTCGACCGATCAGCTTACTGTTCGATTCCTGCTAAGAAAAACTCGACCGAATCACACACAACTCGACCGAACAGCGCACAGACTGAAAACCTAAATAGACATGCTGATGTCGATTTCACTCGAATCAGCGGGCAAAACCACAGATTTGCGCTGCAAATCACCTGCAACTGATGCACACACCCACGAACTAGTTGTAGGGAAGGAGGATGATGAACTAGGGCTGCTTTTCACGCCCTTTCCCTCTCCTGTCCGCCGCTGCTGCTAGCGCAGCTCCCGTTGCTAGCGTAGCTCTGGCTGCAGCTGGATTAGTTGGTGAAGAAGAAAGGTGAAGAGAAGATGGAGGGGCCGCAGCTGTTGGCCGAAACCGAGCTAGGGCTCCGAATCGCCCTTCTCTCCCAGGTCTCTCTCTTCCTCTCACACGAAGAAGAAAAGAAACGCTCTATGTTTCTCTCGTTTCTGAAAGTGAAACGAGTAAAGGGGAAAGAAAGGATAAGAAGGAAAAACCTAGGGACCAAAACATAAAGTCTGAGAACTTTCAAAAACTACAAACAGGTCCCTGCATGCCCGAAAACTTACAACTTTTGACTCGAAAGTCGGTTTCAGATGATTTCTCTGGCAACGCCTCAAGCGCAAGATCTTACACATTTTAAGGGCTAGGATTCACACTACGCACATCTCATATCTGTTTTAAACATTATTAACAAAAGCAAGCTTATAACTTAGCAAAGCAGCTAAAACACATGCTTAACAGCATACTTACAGGGTAAGCTCAACACGGGTCGTAACAATCTCCCTCCCTTATAAGAATTTCATCCCGAAATTCCTAAAAGAGAAAAGGAAACTTGTTGCACATCTCAGATTCAAGCTCCCAGGTAGCTTCTTCAAGGTTATGATTCCTCCATAGAACCTTCACCAACGGTATCTCACGGTTCTTAAGCTTCTTGATTCGGTGATCAACTATCTGCACTGGTCCTTCCACGTAGGACACATCTATCTTAAGCTGCGCCGGTACTAGGTCTAAAGCTTTTCTATACCGGGATGAAACTTCTTCAGCATAGACACATGAAACACATCATGAAGATTTGCCAACTCAGACGGCAAATCCAACCTGTAGGCTACAGGTCCAATCCTCTCAACAATAGGATATGGGCCCATATACCTAGGGGTCAGCTTACCTCTCTTGCCAAACCTTAGCACTCCCTTCCACGGTGAAACTTTCAGATAAACCTCATCACCAACCTCAAACTCAAGAGGTCGACGTCGTCTCTCTGCATAACTTTTCTGTCTGTCCTGAGCAGCTTTCAACTGCTCCCTGATCGCAGATATCTTCTCTGTAGTTATATCGACTATCTCAGGTCCAAGAATTTCTTTCTCACCAACCTCGTACCAACAAACTAGTGATCTACACTTCCTTCCATATAGAGCTTCATATGGGGCCATTCCAAGACTAGAATGGTAGCTGTTGTTATATGCAAACTCCATCAGGCTTAAGTGTTCTTCCCAATTACCTCTGAACTGCAGAACGCATGCTCTCAGCATGTCTTCAAGAGTCTGAATGGTCCTCTCAGACTGACCATCCGTCTGCGGGTGAAACATTGTACTGAACCTCAACCTTGTGCCCAACGCACGATGTAACTGATCCCAAAACCTGGATGTGAACTTAGGGTCTCTGTTAGAAATAATGGAATCTGGAATACCGTGCAATCTGATTACCTCGTCCACATATATCTTGGCCAGCTTCGGAACATCAAAGGTTGACTGGATAGGAAGAAAGTGAGCAAACTTAGTTAGTCTATCCACAATCACCCATATCGAGTCCGGACCTCTAGGCGTCCTCGGTAACCCTACCATAAAATCCATCGTGATGTGTTCCCATTTCCATTCAGGTATAGGAAGCGACTGTAAGGTACCAGTAGGTTTCTGATGCTCAGCTTTAACCTACTGACACACTCCACATCTAGCCACGTACTCAGCCACATCTCTCTTCATACCAGACCACCAGTAAAGCTCTTTGAGATTCCTATACATTTATGTGTTACCAGGATGCATAGCATACATAGAAGCATGCGCTTCTTCAAGAATTTGCTCTTTCAGCTCACTGTTCCCAAGTACACACAACCTGTCATTAAGATACAACACACCATCGTCAGAAAACTTGAATTCTGACCTTTTACCTTCTGACATATCCTGCATAACCTGCCACAACTCGTCATCATTCTGTTGCAACTCCTTAATCTAATCATAGAAAGTAGGTTTGACCTGCATCTGAGAAATCAACCCACTCTGTCCAGACACATCCAAGTCCAAGTTCAACTTCCACATATCTACAAGCAAGTCTCTCTTGAAACATGCCATAGAAAATGCATCAGCTGTTGAACTTGACTTTCTACTCAAGTCATCTGCCACAACATTCACTTTACCAGGATGGTAATCGATTGTCACCTCATAATCCTTAATCAGCTCAAGCCATCTGCGTTGTCTCATATTCAAATCCTTCTGAGTGAAGATATACTTCAGGCTCTTATGGTCCGTAAACATCTGACAAGTCTCACCATATAGGTAGTGACGCCATGTCTTAAGAGCATGATCTATAGCAGCTAACCCCAGATCATGAGTAGGGTAGTTCTCTTCGTTCTTCTTAAGCTGTCTAGATGCGTAAGCCACAACTTTGCCTTCCTACATCAGCACACAGCCTAAACCTCTCCTGGAAGCGTCGTAGAATTGTATAACCTTTGTCTACCTCTGGAAAAACCAACACTGGTGCTGAAGTCAATTTCCTCTTCAAGATCTGAAAACTCTTCTCACAGTTATCAGACCAAACAAACGGTGCATTCTTCCTCGTCAAGCGTGTCAAGGGTGATGCTAGTACACTGAAGTTCTGTATAAACCTTCTGTAATAGCCTGCTAAACCCAAGAAACTTCTAATCTCAGTAGGAGTCTTAGGTTGTTCCCACTGAAGCACAAAATCAACTTTCTTAGGATCAACGCTAACTCCATATCTCGAGATAACATGTCCAAGAAATGCTACCTCGGCCAACCAGAACTCACACTTGCTAAACTTAGCATACATCTGATGTTGCCTCAACAACTGCAACGCTACTCTCAGGTGTTGCTCATGCTGTACATCATCTCTGGAGTAGATCAGAATATCATCTATAAAGACTACAATAAACTGATCTAGGAACAGTTTGAAAATCTGATTCATAATATCCATAAAGGCTGCTAGGGCATTGGTCAGCCCAAACGACATGACCAGAAACTCATAATGCCCATACCTGGTTCTGAAAGCTGTCTTGGGAATATCAGAAGCCTTTATTCTGAGCTGATGATATCCAGATCTCAAATCTATTTTAGAGAAGATCGTTGCTCCACGCAACTGATCAAATAGATCGTCTATTCTCGGCAAAGGATACTTGTTCTTAATAGTGATCTTGTCCAGTTGCTTGTAATCTATACAGAGACGCATGGTACCATCCTTTTTCTTAACAAACAACACTGGAGCACCCCATGACGAAGAACTGGGTCTAATGAAACCCTAATCCAGCAACTCCTGCAGCTGCACCTTGAGTTCCTTCAACTCTGCAGGTGCCATTCTATAAGCTGACAGTGCTACTGGATGACTACTTGGATATACCTGAATCTCAAAATCAATGTCTCTGATAGGAGGTAAGCCTGGCAACTCTTCTGGAAAAACATTAGAAAACTCACAAACTACCGGCACATCATAAACACTGGTGGTGCTTTTCTCTGCTCTAGTATCAACCACATGAGCAAGGAATGCTTCACATCCTTTCCGTAGCATCTTATCAGCTACATTAGCTGATACTATGCACGTAGGTAGAACTTTCCTATCTCGAATAAAGACACAAGAAAATTCACCTTGTTGAAAGGTAGCTTCCTTCTTCCAACAATCGAGTTGCACTCGATATGTCTCAAGACAATCCATACCCAAGATGACTTGAAAAGTATTGACATCCAGGGGTATGAGATTAGCAGCAAAGGTGTAACCTCCAAAAGATAACAAACATCCGGGACAGAACTCAGATAAAACTGTTGGTCCACCTAGTGGAACCCTCAACACTAACTCATCTACCAACTCTTGAGTTAACAAATTAAGTTCACCAACTAAAGAACGTCGTATGAAAGAGTGAGTAGCACCCGGATCTATCAAAACTGAAACTGGTATACTATTAAACAAAAGCATCTCTCCTGTAACGACTTGTGAAGAGATTATACCTTCCTGAGGTGTCAAAGAGAAGAAACGTGCTGAAGTTCTCCCTCTACCACGCTGTCCACGCTGACCACCTCTGCCACTGGGCACTCCACCACCTCTGGAACCAGAAGCCACAGAAGAACTCGGAACATCATGGTACTAAGGCTGGAAAGCTTGTGATGCTGCTTGTCGAAGCTGAGGACATTCCCTTCTGAAGTGTCCTACTTGTCCGCAGACAAAACAACTTGCACCCCAACACTGACCAGTATGTGGTCTTCCACAGTTGTCACATGGCGGCATCTCTTGTTTCTGGGGGCCTGTCACTGACATTGATGACTCAGAAGACCGTCCACTAGACTCGCTGCCCCATCTCCCTGGGTTGTATCTCCCTCTGCTTCTAGAAGAAGTAACATCCTCAGATCTCTGTCTACTAAAACAGCTAAAGCCACGCCCGAGTTTAGAAAAGAAACCTCTACCTCCACCTCTATATCCATTCCTGGACTATCCTCTACTGAAATCTGCAGATCTCTTCTTAGACTCAGGCACCTTGTCAACATTCACAAATTCTTCGACCTGTCTAGCACCCTCAACAAACTCACCAAAGTTCTCTCTGTTCCTTCTACTAGTAGCAGAAATTGTATGTCGAACCTCTGGCCTCATTCCTTCTTGAAACCTCCTACATCTCTCTATAATATTAGGTACAAGATGAGGACAGAAGTTCACCAACCTGGTGAAAAGCGCTTCATATTCTGTAACTGACATGTTCCTCTGCTTAATGTTCTGTAACTGCCTGGTTTTCTCATTAATGAAAGTGGGTGGATAAAATTTAAGATGGAACTCCTCAGAGAAATCCTGCCAAGAAAGCTCTGTACCTCTCCTCTTATCCTCCACACCGTGCCACCATAACTCTACATCGCCTGTCAGAAGATAAACTGCGTGATTAATCTTTTTCTCTTCTGGAAGCTCCATCAGGCGAAAGACCTTCTCTATCTGTCTCAACCACTCATCAGCCTCAGCTGGATCTGTAGTACCACTGAATTATGTACCACCAAGCTTCTTCACAAGCTCATAAGATCGCATCAGATCCTTACTGCTGGTAGAAGTAGAAGCTCGCATATCAGCCTTGTACCTCTCTCTGGTCTCCAGAAACATCCTGTACATACGGGATGCTTCATCCACATGGTCACCACCACCTGGACCCAAGCATAGTGGATCAGGGCCAACATGGCTCTCGGCCTGATCATCACGATCAAAGCCTCTTTTTGCCATCTGCAATGATATAATAGAATATTTCCTGTTAGAAAACTACAGATAGAAGAAAGACACCTAAACCTTAAATCCTATTGGTCTCTTATCGTCCCATGACTTGGACTCTGAGTAAATATGTACTCAACCTATGTTCTGATACCAAAAACTGTCGCACCCCGATCTCACACTAACCACAACCCATGAGATTAGGGGGTGACAGAGGGATTTACACACAAGCCAAAACACTCATAACTTTTTAAACATTTTAAAGACATTAAATTTATAACCTGATTCGTGCTGTAAACTAAAGCTAAACAAACTGCGGAAGCATTCTTATTAAACTGACTGGAAATATAAACAAAGTCTACAGCATATTATATTGTTCGACATAAAGTAAAACATAACAGTTAATTTACATCTTTATACACATTCCACATACACATTCTCTCTCACCCACACCATGTTCCAAGGATCGAGGGGAAAGGACTAAGAGACCTCTACCTAAACTAACTACATATACCTTATACAGACTAAGCGTTAGGATGAAAAGATCCTTCAGATTCATGTTTCTGTTGTTGACCTGAAAATGTTTGAGTAGAGGGATGAGCCTACTCGCTCAGTGAATAGCATTTCATTTAGCAATCACTAAACAACTCATCAGATATATAAAATTGAAATAAAACATAAGTGTAGTACTAAGCAGGGCAGTTCTAATGACATAGCAGATTTACCGATAATAATCACATTTCTATGCAACCACAGATATTTTAAACAAATAAACAGTTATAGAGAATTGGCACAGAAGTTCAAATCTCTTAACATATTAAATTTACTGTGATCCTATATGATTACACTTTTATTTTATTATGCCCTAATCATATGCAGTGTACTCTGCATACAAAGATATGTAGCGAACTACGATCTCACCGTAGGAGACTTAGCGACACACCCGGGAAATGCTAAGTCTGACTGCCAGTCCTGTTCTGCTACAGGACCCACGGGCTCTCCAGCCCACAGGCTCTCCGGCCTGACTCACAGGCTCTCTGGCCTTTTCTGCACTCATCCTGAGTGCTCTGGACTCCTCCTCTAACCTGAGCACACAGGCGTAGGGAGTCAACACTGGGTTACCACCAGAATTACTCAACCGGTTGGTGTTGGATAACCCTTTACTTTATTTATTATTTTTCCCCAGTGCCACCGAAATTACTCAATCGGTTGGTGTTGGACATTGTCTATCATCCCTCGTGCCACCAGAATTACTCAACCGAATGATGTTGGACACGAGTTTCACCCCTAAGATGCAGACCTCTCAAAGGGGTTCTACGGTGTTAGGGCACCTAAGTCTATTAACTGATTAACATATAAACACTTAAACAGGAATTTCGCATTTCATACTTATTTCACATTCTGAACATCACTTGAAAACACATATACATCATTTGTCATCTTTAAACATGACTCAGTATCACTTATCCAATTTCAATGCTAAACATCCATTTTTAATCAGCGTATACATTGCAACTGTAATACAGGAAATTCCATCATTTTCATCAATCATATTACGTATATCAAGTTCCAATGAATCTATCATACTCTATTGTATGTGCTATACTGTTTAGGAGTTATACCAACTGATACTGAAGCAATTAAGTACTTAAATTGAGTTAAATAATGATTTCTGAATGAACTGCCACTCACAGCTCAGAAACTCGACCGATTGGTCGGAAACTCGACCGATCCGCTTCACAACTCGACCGATCAGCTTGCAACTCGACCGACCAGCTTGCTGTTCGATTCCTGCTAAGAAAAACTCGATCGAATCACACACAACTCGACCAAACAGCGCACAGACTGAAAACCTAAACAGACCTGCTAATGTCGATTTCACTCGAATCAGCGGGCAAAACCACAGATTTGCGCTGCAAATCACCTGCAACTGATGCACACACCCACGAACTAGCTGTATGGATGGAGGAGGACGAACTAGGGCTGCTTTTCGCACCCTTTCCCTCTCCTGGCCGCCGCTGCTAGCGTAGCTCCGGCTGCAGCTGGATCAGTTGGCGAAGACGAAAGGTGAAGAGAAGATGGAGGGGCCGCAGCTGTTGACCGGAACCGAGCTAGGGCTCCGAATCACCCTTCTCTCCCAGGTCTCTCTCTTCCTCTCACGCGAAGAAGAAAAGAAACGCTCTGCGTTTCTCTCGTTTCTGAAAGTGAAACGAGTAAAGGGGAAATAAAGGATAAGAAGGAAAAACCTAGGGACCAAAACGTAAAGTCGAAGAACTTTTGAAAACTACAAACAGGTCCCTGCATGCCCAAAAACTTACAACTTTTGACTCGAAAGTCGGTTTCAGACGATTTCTCTGGCAACGCCTCAAGCACAAGATCTTACACGTTTTAAGGGCTACAATTCACACTACGCACATCTCATATCTATTTTAAACGTTATTAACAAAAGCAATCTTATAACTTAGCAAAGCAGCTAAAACACATGTTTAACAGCATACTTACAGGGTAAGCTCAACACGGGTCGTAACAGTCATCATCGAAACAAAGGGATTATACTAATGTCAATTTAGCCAACAATCTCCCCCTTTTTGAAGATGACAAACATTTCCTAAATATAAAATAAGGAAATATAAAACATATGAGTTTCATACCTGAAGTTTACCTTTTGTAGCCAATCTCTTGTTTGCAAGTGTGTGCTGGCCCGAAATTTATGAAACTCATTTTACATTATGTTCTTTTGATTTTATATTATTTATCCCCCTTTGTCATTTCAAAAAATATCCAAGAAAATCATTTTGTATGACTTTTATGTCTCCCCCTTAATTTTATACTATGCTCCCCCTAAAAAAATATTCAGTTTTAACAAATAGGGATTAATATAAATGTAAACCATTTATTGTCGAATTTAGCCACAATGTATTTCTCAATCATTTGCAAAGGATGTTAAGCCTTGAAATGATATGAGTTCCTTTTAACTTCATGGCATTTGTGTATTGATTTCTCACTCACTTTACAAGGGATGTTAAGCCCTGAAAATGATATCAGAATCCCTTAAGCTTAGAGTTCATGAAAAGTATCTCTAACAAAAAGCATGGGATGTTAAGCCCAAATTTGTTTAGAGAATTCCATTAAGAACAAAATATATGTCATATTCGTGAATATGATAGATTCCTTTGCTTTCATGACCAATACTACTTTTAAGAATACTAAGGTCATAACAAGCTTCTTAATCTTATAATCATGATGTTTACAAAGTTTTGTAAGCTTCTTAATCTTATAATCAAGATGGTTTGTGTGAGCTCCCCCTTGATTTTATAGTCAAGATAATTTTAAGGATTCTAAGGTCACAATCAATATTAGATAATAAGTTGACCTTTTATGAGAATTATGCACTAAAATTCTGTTTTCAATATGATAAACATATTTTGAGTCAAGATACTAAGATTAAGTGCAGTAAAATGATGTACAAATAAGCATTTTGTCAAGCTTATTTTAGGTCGCCCTTGACTATGACCATAGTGCCCCTTGGTCAATTTTGATTTCAACCAAGAGGAAAATTCTGCAGATTTCATATTGACCACTCATTTTTGAAGTATAATTTCTGCAGATAGCTTGATTAAATATCAATTTGAAGCACAATAAGTGATACCTAGTATGAAGTCGTTTTGCTATGGGTGTATACATTTCAATTCCTTAGATTAATTATAGTATTCTTTAGAATCATGTATCTTTGAAAGCAAGATTGATATCTTAAAGTCAAGATTGTGCTTTAGATTTCTTAGAACAAAATGACTAAATAAAACATTAATATTCTTGTTCTAAGATACATTATTTTGCTTGTCATAGCAACAATAATCATTATCTATTATGTCAAGATGCTTTTAAGCTAATGCCATTTTCAATGATCTGTAACATAATGATCAAGAATAATATCCATTCATGGTTTGTATATAGGGATTTAAAGATTATTTTAAACAAGCCAATGAAACATAATGAGCATGGCACAATGATTTTGATAGAAAAATAGAGGAATTTGATATAATGACAAATTCATGAGATACAATGATTATGATCATTTAGACTAAATATCAATACACATGGTTCCTGTATGGATACACTAAGAAATACTTTAGGAAAGACCATGTGAATAATGATAAAACAGTAATTTCTTTTGATTAAACTAATCATGATTTTCAGTTTTAAACCATTTAGAGGATAAAATAAAATAATCTCATTTAGGTTTATAAGTTTTCAAAGATGGTCTTCAAAATTTATCTTGTTTTGCACGTAAAATCAGTCATTAATAACAAATTAATAGCAATTAATCATATTCAGCAGATTTATTGCAGACTAGAAATGAGTAACCTTCTCAGTCGACGATTTCTCGACCGACAGTTTCTCGACCGAGAAAGGTTATGTACTATTTCAGAACTGTACTCAGTAATTGCTTTCAAGTAAAAACAAAATTATGAAAGTTAGAGCTCAATTGTGTTGAGATATGACATTTGTATATCAAGAATCAGTTTAGGTCAAATCTCAACTAATCAAATTTAAGTTTCTAAGTTTTAGGAACCCAAGCTAGATCATCATTCCTTTTCTTGTATGGGCATGAAAAAGAGTAATGTTCAAGACGCGAACAATAATGACAACAAATAGAGTCAATCTCACTTCTCTTTCTAGGAGTTGAGTTGTTCTTGGGCACATACATGGATTGATTCTTTAGTACTTGTGTCCTTCTCAAACTAGGTTTTTGATAAGATTTTCCCTTAGTCTTATAACCTAGTCCTCTCCTTCCAATTTGACGATAAGAGTCATTCAAGATATTATCAAGAATGTTATTGTTACTCAAGCTACTCAATTTTCATTGTAACTTCACAATCTCATCCATTTTCTTCTTGATATCTAATTTTGCTTGATCTAGATTCGATAACGAAGAATCTCTTTCTTTCACAATAATATCATAATCTAGATGTGTACACAAAACAAGTTGTTTTTGAAGATCATTTACTTGAGTTTGCAAGTTTAACTTTTCTAAGGAAAGAAGATTGCAATTTGCTTCTACAGATTTTAACTTAATATCATAATCTTCAATTGCCTTTTTGAGATCTTCATTTTCAGATGCAAGAGCAAGAAGTTTAACATTTAAATCATCATTTAATTTATTTGATTTCTTAAGTTTCTTCTTGCACTCAATACATTTCTCATGAGTATCTTGAAGACTAGAAATTAGATCTTCTTTTGGTAGATCAAAAAGACTTACCTCTTCTTCTTCTTCTTCATTTGTTGTAGCAATGAGGCATTCTACTTCTTCTTTTCCATCATCACTATCATCACTTGAATCATCCCATGCAGCTTTATATGCTCTTTCTTTCTTTTTGTGAGATGATTTCTTCCCTTTCTTGAGTTTTGGACAATCACCTTTCATGTGTCCCTTCTTGCCACATTCAAAGCACCTGGAAGAAGAAACACTATAAGTTTTATTAGTTGTAAAACTTTTATATTGCTTACCATGTACAATGAGAGTTTCTTTTTCACTAGCATCTTCACTTGTGTCATGATTGTCCTTGGTTGATGCTTTGAATGCAATGTCCTTCTTTTTCCTTTGTTGAAGTTCACGTTCTCGTCTTTCTTCCTCTTCTAAAGTTCCCTCATGAGCTTCTAGGTTGCCAATGAGTTGTTCCATCTTTAGTCGGGTGAGGTCATTTTCTTCTTCAATGGCCATCACTTTGGGCTTACACTTGGGAAGAAGATACCTAAGGATTTTTTATACTTGATCTTCTTCAGCGATTACTTGGCCTAAAGCATCCAAACCATTTACAATATAAGAAAATTTTGCATACATTTCACTAATAGATTCATTTTGATCCATACGAAATTGTTCAAATTTCTATTTAAGCATTCCAATTTTAGAATTTTTAACTTGAATGGTTCCTTCATATGTTATAGAAAGTGTATGCCATATTTCATAAGCCGTTTCACAATTTGATATTCTATTAAATTCTCCAACGGAAATTGAACAATAAAGTATACTTACAGCCTTTGCATTCATTTGGGCAGATTTTACCGTATTAGCATCCCAATTTTCATACTCCATTTGAGGAAGTTCATAAGGAGTTGCACCATTCTCCATAAGTCCCAACTGGTTCCTTGGAAGTAAAATTGCATCCTCCTCTTCCAGTAGGTGTAGTTAGTACCATCAAAAGCTGGAGGCCTAGCCACGAGTGTTCCTTCCAAGTTGAGGTTGTTGAGCAACCCCTCACCCATTCATCAAGACTCGATTAGAGCTCCTTGAAGCCTGCTCTGATACCAATTGAAAAACCACTAGAGGGGGGTGAATAGGGTTTTATAATTATTTTAAGATAATTTAACTCAAACAACCAACCACACAAAAATATTGGACAAGGGGACAAGGATTTAGAGTGGTTCCAACCTTAGCAAATACTAAGGCAGTCAATCCACTACCCGGTTGCTTACCCAACCGGGATTTTGAAAGAATCAAATTTTATTACCTCGCAAGGACTTTACATAAAATTACAATTCTTTCACCAAACCCTTCGGACAGCCTTCACCTAGAAGTAATTGCACCAACCTTGAAGCAGCCTTCTTGAAGTAACTTCAAGCTCCCCCTTGAAGTAGCCTTCCTCTTGAAGTAGCTTCCCATTGCAATAGCCTTCTTGAAGTAGTCTGAAGTCCACCTTATCCACTGAGAAAAACCTTCTCCAATCCGCAGCCTCCAACCCTAGGAGTAGCAAGGAGAATACAAAGGATAAAAGGAACAAGAAGGAAAAATAGAAATTACAATACCACTTTGCAGCTCAAGGATTGATTTCCTATATCAAGCGTTTTGATCTCCTAACCAATGTATATAGAAGTGTAATTCTTGTGGATAGGAGATGCTAGCCTATAGGACACGAAATTAGAGCAAGGAGAAGAAAACCCAATGCAAGTGTTGCTCAATTTCTCAAAACAGATTGACAATTGCAAGTGTAAGCTCAAGTGTATCACACGTGTAGATTAGTGAGTTTAGGTGTCCTAAGGAATGTCCTATTTATAGGAATGACCTACAACTGCTTAAGGACGTTCTAGACACTTTCTAGGGGGTTCTAAGTGCTTAACTAGCCATTAGGTACACTTTAGCTACTTTAGCAACGGCTAGTTAATTAATTCTGAAAGTGTTGTCAGAACTCATCTCGGTCGAGGAATTGTCGACCAAGAGTCCTACTCGGTCGAGGGTTTGTCGACCGATAGACTCTCTGGAGCAAGTTTTTGCAACGTTCATCTCCAACTGCCAACTACCTTGTCAGTTGTATCTAACGGCTACTTGGGTCTTTCTCGGTCGACGAGTTTGTCGACCGAGAGTGTCTCGGTCGAGGAATTTGTCGACCGAGATTGACCCTATTTCAATGTTTCAAATAAAGTGCTAAGTGTATGTATGAGTGTGCATATGTGACACTATCGAAGGGGATGACCTATCTAAGTGTGGTGATTAGCTAGGGAAGATCTAACGCTTGATTTACATGATGTCTAAGTACTTGTACATTATATGTTTGTACAAGTTTTACAATTGATTACATTCATGAAGTAACAATAATTCCAGCATATAGAATTCCCAAATCTTTTTCCATCCACCTTATTCCTACAACACTTAAGTAGCTCGTTAGATCGACAAGAATGAAATGTTTGTCATCATCGAAACAAAGGGATTATACTAATGTCAATTTAGCCAACAGGGTTTACATAATTAAAAACTATGTAACATGAGTTATTGAATTAGGGAAACCACTACATCGACTTACGGAGCTCCAATTCTACTTGTGAAGAAGAAGGATGAAACTATGCGCCTGAGCATAGACTATAGATAGTTAATAAGATCACCATCTAGAATATGTTTCCTTTTCCTGGGATTGATGATCAATTTTATCATTTGTGTGGAAAGGTGTTTTTTTTAGATTGATCCTAGTTCATCTTGCGATTGGTTGAGGGCATCAAAATACCAAAGTCCACCTCAAAAAAAGATACATCCAATATTAGTTTGTGTTCATGTCGTCTGAGTTGCAAATGCCCCTATAACTTTTATGGACACAATGAACACAATTTTTATTTTAACTAGATTGGTTTTCAGCATTCTTTATTTAGGATATCTCAATATACTCTACGAAAGAATAACAAGTGGAGCTACACTAGAGGACAACCTTTCAAGTTTTTACACAACATCTATTTTGCAAGTGGGAGTTCTAATTTGCAAACGTTTCATTTCTTGGGCACCTCATATCATAAGAAGGTATTAGTGTAAACCCTACAAAAGATCAATTTGTTCTTTATCAGGAGAATCATAAATCTCATAATAAAACTAAAAGTTTTCTATGGTTCTCCATGTACTATAGGAGCATCATAAGTAACTTCAATTCATTAGTTGCACCCCTACACTATTACAAGAATGCACCATGTGTTTTCTCATAAGCATATTAGTGAAGTTTCCAGACTTTAAAAGAGATGTTGACTATAGCCACCAGTACTACTCCTACGTAAAAGGGATAAGAGATATGTCATTATAGTAAGTTTAAAACTCATGGTCATACAAGGGAACTCATTGGTCACACCTCATGTTTGATATTCCCATAATGCTAAGATCAAAAACACTTTTGAGTGGGAGAAATCCCATAATGCTAAAAGATAAAGTGAATTCATGTCAATAAGAATATGATTGAGTAGTTTCATATGCTTCTTGATCACATCAATCCAAGTCTATCCTATCAATAATGAATCGTCCTAGTGAAGTATTCTATTAAGTGGGAAATCATATTGATAGGTTCATATGACAAGAGTTTCAAATCATTTATGTTTATCTAGTTAATGTTTCGAACAAAGCAAAGATAAAAATCATGAAAAGTTCATCCTTTAAGGTATATGTTATGTTTCTATAATGTGGTGAATGCATATAACTGAAATTGCCTATCTTTTTTGCATGAATTTGGAATGAGATGTCTCTAGATCATAGCATCTTTGAAGTTCTAACTTTAAGGAGCATTCAGATTCAAGATATGAGCTTGGTAGGGTGACATCGACCTTATGAAGAAACATGTTACCTATAAATAGCAGATTGGTTGTAGTTTGGTTTTTATTTAAATTATGTATTCAATATTAGGTTTTCCTATTTTAAAAGATTTTTGTACTAGGTTTTGTTTTGTTTACAATGTATTGATCTCGTGTATATAATTATATGGTGTTTATCTTTTTATCATTGAATGAGGACTGATGTTGTGGATAATATTTTGTTTTCTATTCCTTTAGTTTCAATTATCTTCAAGAAGTGTTACATTATTGATATACATCAACTGAGTAGATGGTCAATTTTCTAAAGTGATTTCCATTTTCTAACCCTAAGTTTATATTATGTTTTTAGATGCCCCCTAACACTACATTTGAAGATAAAGGGAAGTACAAAAAACCATTGGGAGAATATTCCTTTCACCACCACAACTACAATTGAGGCCCAAATCAAGTTCCATTAGATGTGTTGGTGAGGTCACTTTCCATAGCTATGAGCAATATAAACAATGGTAATCAGGTAGATTATGCTAGGATTCACTTCAAGATAACTTACTAAAAATCAATATTAATTCTTTTAAATGAAGAAGAAATGAAGAAGACGTAGGCGTGGTTGGTATGGATGAAGATAGAATCAGGAACATGGATCATTTCTTCCTTGTTATAGATTCATCTCAGAAATATGGGGTTTGTTTTGTAACCAATAAACTAAAGGTGGAGTCTCATATTATACGGGAAATCCTAATTAACTCCAAAGGAACCCAAGCCCTTACCTTGGCAAGAGATCATTTTTTGATGGATTTTATAATCAGTTATTTGTTTGAAGTTATTGTATACAAGAATGAAGAGGAATTCCTACATCCTGTGAACACTAATGATATGAATTTCATGGAATTTTCTATTAGATTCTAGTATCCTCATAAACATGTTGATGTGTTTCATTGAATAATGAACTTAATAAGTTTATATGAGGCTTGAAGTCTAAGTTGATACTTTCCTTATTGATAACAGGAAACACAACTCTTCTGGTGGTACTAGACACATCCCTAGACATAGAAGATCACCATGGAACGGTAGAAAGGAAGGAATTTACATTGAGAAATAACCATTAAAACAACCATCATCACCACCATCCTCCTCCCAACTACTTGTATCAAAAGAAGATAAAACCAACTAAAATAGAGGCTCCTAAAGATCCAACAAGACCTTAGTGATCAACTTGAAAATAAGTTTTTTTTTTTTAGGGCAAATGAATCGATTCATTACTTGTAAGCCATACGGCATCTACAATTTGAGACAAAGATACAACAAGAGCAAACAGAGATCAAGTTAACATCACTACAACCCATATCGGAAAGAGAGTAGAACGCTTCTGTATTGATTCTTCTTCCTTGTTGCTGTCTTAAGCAGCTTTCCATGAAGAATTCCTTCGACTTGAGCGTATAGTGATAGCAAGCCTGGATCTGTGTGGTGCTCCTACGAATCATCATCTCAAAAGAAGCCGTATAACCAAGTAGCAAAACGATCCACAGCAACATGGAGGCACAAGCCACCAAACGCTGACCAACAGCGAGCAAACAAGCGCTTACAAGAAGCGAGCAGACAACCGCGATCGCCGAAAGCGGAGCGACACACACCGATTCACGGTGACGAAGAAGGCTGAGAACCAGCCACAAGCACCCTACAGTTAACAAGCAAAGAAACGAGCAGAAAGAAAAACGAACAGGACACATCTTAATAAACCAGAAGGAGATGTGGAGCTCGAGCAGCTTGATCAGCGGGAAGCAAAGCCAGGTTCGCCTCAAAGGCATCGCAAGGTAGCCACTGGGAAGGACCGTAGCGGCCATCACGGAAGCTAGCCTCCACGCCCGCAGCCGCCGCCAGTAAACCTAGATCTGAGATCCAGGGACCGACACCCAGCGGGGAGAGGAGACGAAGCAGGACCCAGCTCCTCTTGCCACCAAGATCAGAGGCCGCGGATCGAGCGAGAAAAGGCCCGGGGGGAGTGGCCGGCGCTCACCGGAGGGCCGTAGCCCCTCCCCCGAGCCGGCCGCCGCACGGAGAACCTAAATCGCCCTTCTCCTGCGGAACGGACGCTGCGGAACATATGACTCCCTTATTCCTACTAATTGCTTTAACTTGAAAATAAGTTCATATAGGGCCATTTATATTTTGTTTCGGTTCAAATCAATATTATTTTGACCAAACCAACATCAATCTCTTTCCTTTGAAATTTCCAATGTTTTAGGAAGAAAAGAAGATTCAACATCCACGCCAAATACAAGCTAGGATATTTGCCACAAATGTGGAAGAACAACAAGATGACCAAGGTAAGTGTTAAGTTATTTTTATCATTCTTTTGTAAACCCTATATATGTCTTTAAATCTAGATCCTAGCTTTGCAATATAAGCATTCATGAAAAACTTATGTAGTAGAGGTTGCATACTTGGAGTAAGGAAATTCCCCAGACTAGCATTAAAACTTTGTGGATAATATTTATATTAGATTGGTAGAATTGTGACTTTGCTAAAGTCCAAATGTTAATATAATTAATTATAACTTCTTAGTTATTATTTCAAAGTCCCACCAAAAGTTTCTTGAAAGCTCAACCATTTTGAAACATCCATGGTCTTCTTTTATCTTTTTAGTTCAAGCACCATTGATACTAGCATGATGCGTACCACATCAATTAATATGCATCTCGTGTGCATCCCATTCATCATTTGGAACAATGGAATTGGGATCCATTTGTAAATCATGTACTAGTATACTGAGATTATATTCATGCTTGAGAACAATTCTTAGTACAAATCATTTTTCATGTTGATCATTTCCTTCTCATTGACCGATTGTGACAAAATTCTATTAGTATTTTCCATGAGATCTATAAAAGATAAATCAGAAGAAATTAATCATTTATTTGAGAAACCTTTTACATCTAGATATCCTTTAATTAAACATCACTCTAATGGACCAAGGTCCATATTTTATTTCATCATGAGTAAACTTCTATTGTTCACCCAAAAACCTATTATGTTGGTAGACATAGGTTTTGGGTTGTATTGCTTGCAACCCAAGGGATTGATGGGGAACAACCATGCTAAATTTTGACAGATGTACACTCATCGACATATCTCTAGGTTTTAAATTTGGGTAAGTTTACCTAGCCAAGAAAAACCTAATAAATGATATCGGTAAATAGTACACCTTTCTTCGGTAGACCCACACATTCAGCTCACACCTCACTACTATGGGAAATGCACCTCTGTTTGGGGATCACATATTAGTTGGATGATGTGTTGATCTATATTACTGATTGGAAGTTTTTTTATAATCAATATTTATGAGGATACATAAAAGATGACGCTTGACATGCAAGATAAATACATTGACTGTCAAAATTCAAGCACCTCACCACATGCACACCCAAATGGTCCCAAGCCATAACCATGTGAACGTCCACAAAATATATGCACACCCAAATGGTCCCAAGCCATAACCATGTGAACGTCCACCAAATATATGCACAACCAAATGGTCCCAAGCCTTAACCATGTGAACGTCCACCAAATATAATTTATTTTGAAGACATCACATTTGATTTATCGATACATCATATATATATAGATATATATATATATATATATATATATATATATGTGTGTGTGTGTGTGTGTGTGTGTGTGTGTGTGTGTGTGTGTGTGTGTGTGTCTATATATATAATATATATGTAAATATGTGTGTATATATATGTAAATATGTATATATATATAAATATATATATAATTTGTATATATGTGTGTATATATATGTATATATGTATATATATATATTTATATATATACATATATATATACATATATATATATGTATATATATATATGCAAAATGGTATAATATAAAATTTGATCATATCAATTTAGATCATAATAAATTCTTAATCAATTTGGTTCTAGTATCACTATTGGATAACGTAGGCGACAAGTGCAACATAACAAAAAAAATTCATATTCTCACAATATGATCTTCTCAGCAATGATGTATCACAAGAAGGGAGCACAAGATATACCTTGATGTGGGGCAAGTGTAGGTAATTTATCACACAAGTATGTGCCTTGATGTTCTTCTAATATAGCCACAAGCTTCCCATATCTCTATATACTCCATGTAGAAGATGGTAACTTCACATCACATTGTTTCAACATGTAGGAAAAGATAAGCCTTTTGATTGGAAATGTGCTTGAGTCACACTCTTTCTTGTTTTTCTTTTCAAGGGTTCACATGTCAAATGAATGTAAGAAAACCATGTCCATCATGAACGTTTAAGTAGGGAGGTAGAGAGTAGGGTATGTAAAAAGAACCTAATAAATGAAAAAAAATAGAGGTTATTTTAAGTGATCGTTCACAAACATGCCACTCATTTGACTTTCTAATTTAGTTGATTGACTATATAGGTCTAAAGATTTTTTTAATTAATTAACTTATTAAGCGAATAAGTCCAATTGATTGACCAAAATTGCACTCGGTCATCGAGGTAGATCTTGTCCAGTCGATTGAATAGTCTTTCTAGTCAATCATCTAGGCCAAATTTAGGTGAGACGGTTGAGTCATCACATGAGTCAAATGTCTGACATACACTCAATTGTTTGGAACTTATAGATAATCATATGGACATCCATAGAGTCTATGATTGTTTAATTGATTACCTTTTCATTGTAGTGTCCAAGTTAAGTCTTATCAATGATTATTTTCCTCTTCCTTGTTCATCATATGGATCTGAGTCTATAGGCTCCACATTACATTGGTAGTATTGTTTGTAATCATATCTGACTCCGTAAGTAGTGTGTGATATTTAGAAACATGTAACACATCATTCCCACTTAATTAATTGAGGATGTAGGAGGACAACATCAACCTTATATTGTGGCAAGTGTCATAGTAATTTTATAATCCTATTGTCTCTGATATCTAGATTGCATCCATGATATGGAAACATCATCCTTTAAAAGTTCAATTTTTATTCCTAGATCAAGAGTATACTATTTGAGATACACATTAGCTCAATATCATATATTGACTCACATGATCATGGCTATGTATTTCATAGCCTCACTCAACAAGCAGTCAGTATATCAATCCAATAGGAGGGCTTCCATGTACATCACTCACAATAATATACATGAGTTACAAGGCAACAAAGCACTACATTGTTGGAAAACCTTATTCAAGATCATGTTGACTAGATTTGAAGTATAGTTAACAACATATGATCATTGTCGATGCTACATGTCTAAGTCCATAGTCACCACTATCACATTTAGATATCATCATGATTGCAATATATAAATTACATGCATCATACTCAAAGTGGGTAGGTCTAGTACATATATTCATTTACAAGTATCTATATGTGTACATTTGTTCGTTAACAAGTGCATATATGAGTACATTTGTTCATTAACAAGTACCTATATGTTTGACTTTATATTATATGTCATGACCAATGAAACATAGTCATCAGTTGACACATGTACCTATCTTGTGTATTGCCATCCAAATTTCCACAATAGCATTTGGCTAGGTTCTTATACAAGAATGAATACTAATAACATACACATGAACTCATCTTCATATCCTTAATCCAAAATCTCACATCATTGAGTAGCACAATATTAGGACGTTATTTTGTTCAATTATTAGTTCATACTAAAGTAAACGTAAAATCCATTTCCTTTATTATTAATAAAAATCAAATACAATTGTCCCACAAAAATTATTATATGACTTGTTACATGCAAAATATATAGTTTTTCCATCCCTACCTTAAGAAGAACTCCTATAATATCATCCATTGAAGGAATTCTAAAGTTGACTACTTTCACAACTTTTACTCCACATTTTGTATTCTAAACAAAAAGGATGATAGAGAAAAGCTTGATGCCAAATCCTCCCAATTATTATTTATAGGATACTCTCCAACAACTAAAGAATATATATGGATTTTATTTTAATATTCTAAAAAGGTTGAAGAATCAATTCATATTAAGTTCATTTAAAATCTATAAAAGCATAACATTGAAGACGTCATCCCTCTAACTGAGTATCTCACACTTCAATTGAATCCATTACTCATGGATAAAAGGATTGAGATCGATCGTGTAAGTGAGGTTACGCTCTAGATTTTGCATTAACTGAGAACTATTTATAAACTATATGAACTATTACCTTTTTAATATACTCCTAGTCTCATCTAGATTCAACCTATTCAGTTAATCATAGGAGATCCTAGAGATAAATCTAATATTAGGTCTTCATTTAGAGAACATTCTAACATGACCTTTGTATCTAAATTGGAACCAAACGCCATCTAAAATGCTCTTGGTGAAGACTATTGCATCATAAATATGTATGATGGACTACAATAATTTGTTAAAATTGTTGTTTGGGATCTAGTTCATGGAACACCAACATAACCATTATCAGAAGTAAAGCATATGTTAATAACAAGCTTAATGAACTTGACAATATAATTCATAATAGAGCACACCTTGCGTCTAAGATTATAATCAACAAGAATGAATTGATTTTGATGAAAATTCTACATTGGTATAAATATACACAATGAGGGAAAAATCCCATAAAATCACTCATACTCAATCCCCATGTATCACTGAGTACCCGAGCATCACCTTTATAGAAACCCTTGTTCAAGGTCATGTTGGATGATGTGAAAGTACTACGACTGACATGTGATGAGTGTAGTGGATTCAGGTCTATGAACTACAATCATTTCTATCACTGTGAGAGCTGATTTTGACAACCATTGCATGGCCTCCATGTATCACTCTAAAGGTGGGTTTGTCTGATACATTGTTCTCTAACATGTACCTATGTGCTTGACTTGATATCATATATCATGACTAATGAGATTTTGTCATTAGTCGACACACACTCTAGCCTTATGTACTATTGTTGTCTATTTTTCTTCCATATATATATATATATATATATATATATTACTAGGGACATAACAAGAATGTATGTACTCTTATAATACATATGATTTTATTGTTCAGGTCCTCAACCTAAAGATTGATGTCATTGAGTAACATCAATATTTAGACATCTATTATATTTATGTCATCATATCATGATTAAGACAAACATAATAGATAGAATTACCTTTATTATTATCAAATCAAGTATTCCAATCATTATAGATTGTCTCTCTAGGCATACATACCAACATACTCCCACTTGCACTTACAGACAATCACCCACAAATCTTGTTTCAATTGATCTTAACATGTCAATCATGTTTCTTATATGCAAGCGGTTATGTAGAGGGTTACCAACATTTTCTTTTAGTTAGTATTTTGCAAGTTTCACATCTCTTTGTTTTATGACATTTCGTATGAGATGTAAGTGTCATAGAATGCAATCTGAGATTCCTTGTCAATATAGTAGGTCCATTGTTATTATAGTATTTGTACTGTGTCATCAATAGTTGGAACCTCCCACAAGTTCATTGATCTAAACTTCTAGATCCATATAGTATCCTCTGATGTGTTCATAACACCAAGATACTTGGATTCTATTGTATAATTAAACAACTGTCTTTAGCTCGACGACATGCATTTCTCATTTTAAGGTCAAACACAAATTTAGATTGACATCATTTATTTTATTTTTCATTTTGGAAGCTTGTAACGGTGTAACCCTTTACACCAAACTCTTCCTTGCTACCATAACAATGGAACTGATCCTTTTAGTTCTTCTCAAGTACTAAAAGATGGTTTTTATGGTAGTTCAATGACTTTCACTAGGATTTGACAGATGTCCTATCGGAATGTCTAATACACACAATACAATGGGATGAGTACATAATATTGTGAATGCAATTTGGCATATTACTCATGTATTCTAGTTCTTCACAAGAACTGGGATACTAGGCTCTAGAGAGACCAATTTCACAAATTTTCTATCATTGAGTCTGATATGTTGAACTCTTTTAGCATTTTTCCAATGTGCACTTTCTTAGGTCAAGAATCTATCTATATCTAATTATATCGATCTTGATTCCTATCACTTAGGATGCTTTACCTAAACCCTTCATAGAGAAGGTACTTCCTAGGTTTTAACATTTGTTGTATAAGGATGTTATTCCCAATCATAATGTGGAATATAAATATGCTCCCACTAAATTCTTGTAATCATAGATTTTATTTCATTTTGACTCAGGTCAAACTCTTTGACTATCTTGTCAAACAGAATATTCCAGTTCTAAGATGCTTGCTTCAATCCACAAGTTTTCCTTTCTAGCTTATAGACTTTATTCGCAATGTTGGATTTATAAAACCTTCAGGTTGTATCACATACACATCTTCTCGGTTGTTCCTATTAAGGAATGTGATTTTAACATCCAATTTTCCAAATCTTATAGCCATATTGTAATTCAATGGCAAGCATGATCCTGGTGGATTCAAGAATGGCAACTGGTGAAAAGGTTTTGTCATGTTCAATGCATTGAAATTGCTTGAAACCTACCATTCATTTCAGTCGTTTTTAAAAGGCCATAAATGCATCCTTTCGGTCTTACCCCTTCACGTGCATTCACTAAGGCTCTACCTTCTTGGTTTAATCTTGGATCTCATGGCCTCAAGCCATTTCTTAGAGTGTGGTCCCTCAATAGCTTCTAGGTAGGTTGTTGAATCATCATCTCTGACAAATACATCACATTATTGAGTTATAAGATGTCATAATCTTTCAAACTTAGGGTGTGTCCCACTAGATCTATGAGGTTTTGTGTTATATAAGGAACTCAAGATTCCACAGTATCTTGTGATTCTCATTGTTCCTATTCTACTTCTTTAGGTTCAATGTTTTCTTTCTTGTCTCATACTTTTTGAGTTTTACATTTACTCCTACTAATTCCTTTAGAACTAAGTTCCCATTCAAGAATACAGCCATCATGGTCAACAAACAACTTTGTTTTTGTAATGAAATATAAAAGTAGTATTCATCAAAATAACATTTATGTTATTTGTGGATAAAGCTTTTAAAGAAACTATTTTCTTATGTAAGCTTTCAATCGTAATCCTTATGAAAAACTCATTGAAGCACTTCCCATATCATATTTCATATAGTTTCTTTTGAATCATTTAGACGATAAATTAATTAGTGTAAAGCATGTACCAAAAAGGAATTGCGAGATCAACTAGATTTATCGATGTTCATGTCATGACTAATAGGGTGTGATTCCTTCTTTCTGATACATTATCACTGTGTTTCAGGTGGAGTTCATCATGATAGACTATCATGATATTCCAGAAGGTCCTAAATCTCTTTATTATATATTTCCACATCGATCATATCGAAGTTTTTTAATATTTATACCAAGTGGGTTATGTACTTCATTCATAGTCTACTTTAACATTCATAGTCTATTTAAGGAGATAAAACCTTTGATCTGTATCATGTACAAATACTCTAGATTAATCCTATTATGAAAAGTAGTTTTGATATCTATTTTCCTAACCATGGAAACTGGTGAAAAAGTTCCATCTTATTCAACACCTTGAACATGTTTGAAATCTTTTGCAACCAATCTACCATTATATGTTTGTACATTACCATCTATTTCGGTCATCTTCTTGAAGACCTATTTGCACCCTATTGGTTTCACCCCTTTAGGTGGATCCAATAAGGTACATACCTTGTTGGTTTACATGGAGCCCATCCAAATGTCATGCCCTCAAGCAATTTCTTAGAATTTGGACCCTTAATAGCCTCTTTTTAGGTTGTTGGCCCATCATCCTCAATGACCAAAACATCATATTTTTGAGTCACAAGAAATCCATAGCTCTTTGTTCAAGATGTTCCCTACAAGACCTTCGAGGTTCTTGTTCTATGATTGGGACTTGAACTTCCACATCTATTTGTGGATTTGTTCCTTATCTACCTCCATAGGCTTAATGTTGTCTTGATGGTCTTGAACCTTTTTAACTTCTATCTTCCTCACATTGATTCCTCTATAAATAAATTCCTTTTCAAGGAATACAACATTCCTTTTTAAGGAATGCAACATCTCTAGAAACAAGCACTTTGTTATCATATGGAATATAGAAACGGTAACCCTTATTTACCTTAGTGTATCCAACAAAGATACATTTATCTATTTTTGGTCCAAGCATTTTTCCAAAGTTCTTCTTGGCATAAGCTTCGTATCCCCAAATTTCCATGGAAGACATATTGGAACACTACCCATTCCATATCTCATATGTTGTATTTTCAACGGATTTAGAAGGTACTTGGTTAAATATAAATACAGTGATTTAAAGATCATACCCCCTAAAAGAAATCAATAGATTGACTAGAATTATCATTGATTGTACCATGTACAATAAGGTGTGATTTCTTATTTATGAAGCATCACTATTTTTGTGGTGTTCTAGGTGGAGTTGAGTGCGATATAATACCACAATCCCTCAAAAGGACCTCAAACTCATGGAGAAGATATTCACCACCTTAATATGATCGAATTTCCAGTGAAAAGAGCTTTGTTGTCTTCTACAATAAACAAGATAACATGTCTTTATTGGTTCAAAATCAAAAGAGTCCCAATAACCATCTTTATGGAGTCTAGAAATGCGCTTCTCTTTTATGTGACCTACATGATAATGCCAACGATATATTTTTTTAGTCTTTTAGTTCTAACTTCTTAGTGTTTATGTACACATGCATCTCAAATTCTAAAATAAAGACCATAAGACATAGGGGCACTACCATAAAATATCTCATCTTTAGAAATATAAATACAACTATTCTTTATTAGGAATCAATACCATTCTTGTCCAAACAAGATACAGAAATAATATTTCTATTTACATAATATAAATTATTTATCTCTCTTACAAGATCATTGGGAAAAGATAAAGAATATGTGTCTATTGAAGTGCCAACAACTCTTACTCCATTTGCAATATGCAGTTCCACCTTCCCATTGTTCATATGTATACTTCTTTTCATATCATGCACATTTGAACATATGTGAGATCCACATTTAGTATACAATATCCATGATGAAGAAGAAAAAAAGTTTTTTTCAATAACATGTATACCTACAGTGGATATCTCTAACCCCTACTTCTTATTCTTTTGTTCATCGAGGTAGATACAAAAATTTCTCTTCCAATGTCAGTGACAAGGGTGAAGATTTCTTGCGTTACCACTCCGCCTTTTGTTTCAATTGCAAAAGACTTTTGGATTGATTTAGAACCCTTCTTAGCTTTGCATTTTCCTTGGATTTTCCTTTTCCATTGTTTATTAACACATATTTGGGCTTGTCTTTCATTTTCCCCTCAACAATTCTCAACATACCAAGTAGCTTAGTACATAACTTACTAAAATTTTACATGTTGTACTTCATTACAAATTGATTATATGATTTTGACTATGACTATAAGATTACATCTATGGAAAAATCTGGGTCCATCCTAGTCTTGCAATATTTTCCACATACCGAATTATCTTGAGTACATGGGGTCCAAACTGATCACCTTATGTCAATTTGCCCTTAAACAAGTCTTAGGAGACATCATACCTCTCTTGCCTTGCTTGTTCTTGATACATATCCCTGAGATATCATCACAATAACATCCATATTCTCATTTTACTTCTAAATCTATAACACCCAGGCTCACTACCCAAGGCTCAAGTAGAGTTTCAAGAAATTACAACTGGCCCCATAAACCACCCCTAGCCTTAAGTGCACGCTTTGTCCTAACTCACACGCAAGCTAGGATAAACTTCCTGACTGGTCACCCATACTAGTACTACTTTGGGCTCAACACACTTAACCAAAACGGTTTTTAGTGATGGGATCCCTGAAAAGGAGGTGCACCTTGGTGATATGGGTAGTCTAATCAATCCTTTTAAGATCATTTTATCTGAGGCCTCAAATCCAGGGATGTTACAAAAGCTCAAGATTTATGGAACAAAGCATTAGAAATTTGACATCCATAACATCATAAGAATGCTTCTTGTAATCACCCCTTTCCTCTCTAGGATAATTAGGAGTTGGTTCATTAGGTACGGGTGACATGATTTTACCGTGCATATAACGCAAGTGCACGCGTCAGAGTAATATAGGCCTTGTGAGGCCCGAGTCGAACACAGGGACATTGAATTATCGGTAGAATACTACTAACTATTTGCAATCATCTAGACCGGTTAAACAAGTTTTGAGAGTAGATTGAAAAATAAAAGAAAACAAAGCACTCGATTAAATGTTTAGTTTAATCAAATTATATGGAAGTCTTTAGGATTGTGGTTTCACCGAGAGTTCTCATTGTATTTATTCCTACATAGTTAATCAAACTCGTCTCTCATTCTGGGTAGTGTCCTGTAGTCAGAATTGTTCACTGTCATGATACAATTCACTACCTAAATCTAGGTCGGTTCCACTGTTGTAGTAACCTATACCCTAAAGTAGGTGCATTAGAAACAACCTCTGGGTTTCCACCATTAACCGTACATCACCTTGTTCAAGGGATTTATTAATTAATGTGAATTTCGTCTCTTTTCAACCTTTAATTCCCCTTTCAAAGTAATTAAATGTATTAGATTATCATTAGGGTGATCAATCATAATGCTATAATGGAGAAAATGAAATCATACCATGGATTTACGAGACAAAGTATGAATTACTATGGTAAAAAATGTCATACAATGATCACCTGGGCTACTCCCGGTCCTAAAGACAAAGGGGATTAGCCCCGCATGTTCATCTCAAAGAAAGACATGATGGAAGAAAGGGAAAACATGGAGAAAACGTGGATGAAGTGATGTAAACCCCTAAACGAAGAAGATCCAAGCGTTTCTTGACGTAGAGTACACAATCTACAGCCTTCCGGCGGTGGAAAATGACTTATGCGGCTCTCAGAACGATCGGGGTGTGCTTCTGGGCTCCGTTCTCCTCTCCAACTCTCCTTGGGATGTGTGTAGCGGCTAATGACGTGATAGATCGCTCCTGGCCGCCGTCATTAGGTATAAACACCAAATAGATCGTCGAAATATCACCACCGTTGGATTTGGGCCGATATGGAACAAAAACTAATCTGACGGCGTCGATACCATCAACGTGAGTCGATGGTATCGACTCGTTATGATATCGACAAGCTTTCTTTCTTCTCTGTCATTCTGCCTGATGTTGACTCGATACCATCGACGCGGGTCAATGGTATCGACACCCTTAGGCGTCGGTTTTATCACCTTTCTGACACTGAAGCTGTAGATCGTCGATAGCATCGACTTTTGTGTCGATAGTATCAACAGGGTGATTGTTGGCTCGCTGAAGGTATCTCGATACCATCGACTCCAGTGTCGATAGTATCGACTCATCTTGGCTCCTTGCGGCTGTCTCACTGTGACTGTGTCGATACCATCGACACAAGTCGATGGTATCGACAGCTGTGTATACTCATTTTTCCTGAAATTGCAAGATAAAACCAAATCAGCTAAGTTAAAACCCATTATCATAATCGTTTATACTCAAAATAATAAAATATGAGAGATTTGATACAGAATGAGATTATAGACTACAGTAAGTGAATCATGTGATATTAACCATCGAAATGACCAATAAAGACATAAAACGCATGTAAAACAAGTCTATAAATGCGACTCAAAATCCTCGCATCAAACTCCCTTAAGCTTAACTTTGCTCATACTTTAGCACAAAACTTTAGAATAGAGTTGCGAGGGTCAGCTAAAGAACAGATTATCACAAAGGACCTTACAATATGATCCCCACCAGACATTCACATTCTGGCCCTCACTAACCACAAAATGATAATTACCATCAAGGCGACAATGATCATCCATAAGAGATGTCTACCCCAAGATTGATGAACACTATCACACAAGGCAGTTAACATAATAAAATCTTCTAGTTCAGGCTTGGTGCATCTTTGTGATCTTCTATCTACATTGCTCGTTTCCCTAACTACCATCTAAATGGAAGCAACTCTCCTGATATTAATGAGTGAGGAGATAATCACGGTGGCCTACCAATTCGAGCAACGGGTGGATGGAATAGGTGGCTGTGGAAGAAATGGAAGCACAATATAGTTTTAACATGCACAACTAACAAGAATGATCTAAATGCTGCATACGCAAATGAAAATGCCCTAATGCCTACATTGTGGGTGGAATGATGCATGTTCCTACTATCCCATCTCATGTGAGATAGAATGTCTACAAACTACATAATGTGCTTATTCTTCCTATTATATGGGTGAGACAAGCTCTTTTCTCCCTCTAAAATCATCCTCTCTTTTTTCTGTTCTTTTTTTTTCAAGCCCTTCTTTCTCTCAAATTGGCTACTGCAAAATATACAATATTTTTCACAATTTGTTTTTATGTTCAGAGAGTATGAGCGAGTTACCTGCTTCTCTTATTTTTCAGAAGAAATAAGGCACATACTGCCCTATATGCACAAAGATATGTTAAAATGCAACTACATGAGATCAATTATGCATCTGTGATGACATGCACTCAAGAATGTATGCATGCATGATTCATCGACATTTTTTTCATTTTCCATTTCTTTATGCAAAATCTAACTAAAATGCAATCCTACCTAAATGCTATGCAATCAAAAGATGAAAACATGTAATGCGCTTCCAATTCTTATGGTGGAGTATGAAAACAATGGGGTGGATAGATCACAAGATTAATTGCCCAAACCATTATAAAATATTATATGTCCCTCCTTACTGACCTATGTAACAATTAAGAGGTTTCTCTCTCTTACTTCAGATTAAGGTCTCATTACCATTTGGTAAGTTTAGGCTCAAACAACCAATTCCGTCCACTTTTCGTGAATCATAGGCATTTACAATTGTGGTCTTCTGCTTTAAAGTTGACAAACCCAATTATTTTCATGAGTCGTATGCTCAAGTTTGAACAAAACAAGCTTGCAAATTCACTAAATTGTTTTTAAAATTGACCCATGATTCCCATGTGACAAAAAAAGAGATGAAACATTACATTAGACATCCACAGATACACTAGATAGAGTGTGGATCCTAAAAACTAAGAAATTAACTAGAATAAAAGAAAAAAAAACAATAAATGATAAAAACTAAGAAAAATAAAAGATAGAAAAGGATAGAAGTTGTTCCAACTCCTCCCCTAAGCTTGAATTTGACTATGGCCTCATAGTCGAATACAAACGTAAAAGGTGGAACAGTGATACTGATCATTGGTCAGGTGGTGGCGGGTACTACAGAGCGGAGGGATCCCATGATGGATATTGCCCCTGAAAATTTGGATCATACGGGGGCATGGGCGGAGGTTGAGTATATCCCCCAAAGTAGTTCTGGCTCCAATAGTTGTCGTAGAAAGGTTGTTGTTGCATCTCCATCCTATGCAACCTGTCATGAATATTTTGTTGGTTGGCGAGGAGGAGGCGGTCGTTCTCGTAGATGGCCTACTGGTTCACGAAAAGCCAATTCGTGGTATCCTGAATACCGGCGAAAGAAGAAGTGTGTTGCTGTTGGGTCTGCTGAATCTCCTACAACATCGAGTACATTCCCTGCATCGAATAGGCATCCTCTCCTTGCTGAGAGGGCTGAGGTGGCGGAGGCTGCGAAGATGATGACGCGCCCGGGTGGAAACAGGGACACTTTCGCGGTGCCACTCGTGAACGAAGGGGAGTGAAAGCCTCCTCTTCCTCTTCATGCTCGTCACTGTCATCATTGTTGTTGTCGTTACCTGCATCCTCTTCGTCAGAGTCGTCGATGGCGATGATGGGCCACCTAAAGTGTTGAGCTCCCTGGATGTTGAAGATGGGGTTTGGAAGTGCACATTCTTGATATTCGTGATTGACATGGAAATGTGCATAAGCCACGCCATCACGGAGCATAAGGACATTGGAGCGGTGTAGATGATGCATGTTGACCTTGTTCCTGTTGGAAAGCGGAGCGAGTTGGGAAAAGTCCAACCCAAGGTAGAGATCCAACGGTGTGATAAGACTGCCAAAGTGGATTGGAGCTTTTCTTGTACTCCTCTGCACAGCCAACACACGCGTCAAGAAAAACGCGCCCTAATTGCACTCTTCTTGCTTCAACAGTTTATACAAAAAGAACAAGTCTGTCTCTTGGAATTTACTAAGCAAGAGATCACCCCGAGCAAAAAGAGTAGTGCACAACATGCGGTGCAAAATCCTCACAAACGGATGTTCGAAGTCGGCGACGACTGCATTGTGGTAGCTAACAGACTTGCCTGGAGGTGCGGTCACCAGCTGAGAAAAGATCTCATTGTAGTCTGTCCGGTTGTCTGGCCTCCTGTGCTGAGTAGGAGAATGGTACCAGTTGTAGATGGAATTGAACTGTTTGAGGGTGAGAGTGTAGTTGTTGTTGTAGAGCCGGAAAGAAACTCACCCTTGTATCCACTCCCTATCGGTGGTGATAAGGTCATTCAGCACAACGCATATATCCACTGATGGCATGAACTCCGCCACTAACTCCTTGTAGGTCGGCCACTCACTGAAGAAAGGGTGGCCCTCTGCGTGGAACTGGACCTCATCAGACCTCTGGGTTGTATGGTACGCTTGCCCCTGGAGGACATAATCGAGGTTGTCCTCAAACCCAAGGTAACGAACCATGTCCCGATCAACATATCGGGTTGTCTCGATTTTCTGCTTGAGCAACTCCTCATATATCTTCCGTACTTCCGCCGAAGGATGAACAATCCTTGGACGAGGAATAGATCTGGGTGGTGGAGGAACAAACGTCGGAATCTCCATCGGAGTCGCCCTTGAAGAAGAAGCTCCTCCCGTCTGCACCATCGTTACAGAGAGAGAGGGGAATTAGAAATAGAGCTCGATGAAGGTCGGAGAGGATGATCTTCGCTCGGTGCAGAGCTCAGTGAAGATATCCCGATCCTTGGATGCTCGATGAAGGCCTTCGGTTGCACAGTGATGCTCAATGCACAAGTAGAGGGAAGAAACTCCAAGGGTGTGAAGAGATTGGAGAAACAACCCCTCCTTTTATAACTGAACCCCTCACTGTTGTCGCTCCGTCGATACCATCGACGGGGTGTCGATGGTATCGACACCTGTAGCACAATCCGTGTCTTCTCTAGTATCGACAGTTGTCGATTGCTTGATGTAGGGGCCCAGATCGATGACACGTCAATACTATCGACACAGGTCGATGGTATCGACCCATCCCACGGATCGACCTCCTTGATTTAACGGTCGTCGTTGATTTCTTCTCGTGGATCGCTGATGTGTCGCATTGTTACCATCGACGGGAGTCGATGGTATCGACTCTGCATGGATCAATTACCCTTGCGAGGCCCGGGCGCCACTTTCTTACTGTTGCCGGGTCGATACCATCAACAAGGCCGTTGATGGTATCGACTTCACTGAGACAATTTCTTCTATAAATCTTCAGGGATCTCACGAGTATCGACATCCTCGTCGATACTATCAATCCCGTGCTATCGTTTTCTTTGGCATTACTGATGGTAGGTCGATACCATCAACGAGGCTGTCGATGGTATCGACTCAGAAAAATGTCAACAGCCGGTTCCCTGTACCCATGTTGCTACCATCAAGACAATGGTCGATAGTATCGACTCTGCCTCAGACCTGCACAATTAACAAACGATCAAGGTATCATTTTTACACTAAAAAAAAATTAAACCAAACTAACTTGTAAATGCGAAGGAAAATGAAGAAACTACCAATGGTTGGGTTGCCTCCCAACAAGCGTCCTTATTTAACGTCTTAGGCTAGACAAAATCAAGCTTATCATGCATCCTTAAGTGCTATGAGTTTGACCTCATGCACTTTCCTCGTGTAGTCCTTACCAAAGTACAACTTCAACCTCTGTCCGTTGACTAGAAATGTCGTCTCTCCATCACGCACCAGGATGGCACCATGTGGCCGTACCTCCTCCACAATGAAAGGTCCACTCCACCGGGATTTCAATTTCCCAAAATGCAGCTTCAACCTCGAGTTGAGCAATAGCACACGGTCTCCCTTTTTGAAGACACGCAGTTGAATGTGTCGATCGTGAATGAGTTTTGTTCTCTCCTTGTAAATCTTGGAGTTTTCATAGGCGTTCATCCTCAACTCATCTAACTCATTGAGCTCCAGCATTTGCTTCTTCCCTGCCTCATCATAAGTCAAATTAAGCTTCCTTAGCACCCAGTGCCTTATGCTCCAACTCTACCGGCAAATGGCAGGCCAGCCCATAAGCCAACCTAAAAGGCATAGTGCCTATAGGTGTCTTAAATGCCATCCTATACGCCCATAAAGCATCTGGTAGCAAAGTACTCTAATTCTTTCTTGTCGAAGCCACTGTGCGCTCCAAAATTTTCTTAATTTCTCTATTGGACACTTCGACCTGCCCCTGTGTCTGTGGGTGGTACGGGGTACCAATATTGTGCTTTACCCAGTACTTCTTCAACAACACAACAAACTTTTGATTTTTGAAATGGGTGCCTCCATCGCTGATAATCATCCTTGGCACACCAAATCTGCAGAAATTGTGATCTTTTACAAACCTGCACACTACAGCAGCATCATTAGTCCTTGTGGGTATTGCCTCTACCCACTTCGATACATAATCAACAACCAGTCAAATGTACAAATTAGAGTTCGAGGACACAAAGGGTCCCATAAAATCAATGCCCCACAGATCAAATACCTCAACTTCTTATAACACGTTGAGGGGCATCTCCTGCCGCTTGGAAATATTATCTTCCCTTTGACAGGAATCACATCTTCACACATAGTCATAGGCATCCCGAAAGAGTGTAGGCCAATAAAGACCACTCTCTAGCACTTTGGCCGCCGTCCTGAAGCTCGCATGATGACCACCAGTTGGTAGTGTATGACAATGACTAAGTACACTGTCACATTCTATCTCTGGAACACACGTACGCAAAACGCTGTCCCTGCATTGCTTCAACAAAATGGGATCATCCCAGAAATAATATCTCAAAGAATGAAAATTTTTCTTTTTCTCTTAATAAGTCCAATCATCTGGGATTATTTTACAGGCGAGATAATTAACAATATATGAAAACCATGGATCCTTGGATTTTACATAAAGGATTTGCTCATCAGGGAATGTCTCGGTAATGGGTATATTAATGTCCTTCTCGTATACCCGTTCCAACCTAGACAAGTGGTTCGCAACCACATTCTCAATCCCCGCCTTATCTTTAATTTCAATGTCAAATTCTTGTAACAATAAGATCCACCTAATCAATCTAGGTTTGGCATCTTTCTTTTCCATCAAATATTTTATGGCGGCGTGGTCCGTCCATACCACAACTTTTGACCCTACTAGGTATTGCCAAAATGTTTCGAATGCAAACACGACGGCGAGCAGTTCCTTTTCAGTTTTGGTGTAGTTAAGTTGTGCTTCGTTTAAAGTCTTGGATGCATAAAAAATCACAGCGGGTTTGTTTTCAAAACGTTGTCCTAGAACAGCCCTACTGCAAAATCCAAAGCATCGCACATTAATTCAAAAGGTTTTATCCAATCCGGCATTTTAACAACCGGTGCAGAAATTAACTTCTCCTTGAGTACATTAAAAGCATGTAAACACTTCTCATTAAAGTCAAACATCGCATCTTTCTCAAGCAGTTTAGATAAAGGTTTAGAAATTTTTTAGAAATCTTTGATAAAGCGGCGATAAAATCCTACGTGACCGAGAAAACTTCTCACCTCTTTAACCGAATTAGGTGGGAGAAATTTTGAAATAACCTCAATCTTAACTGGATCCACCTTTATCCCCTTGCAAGACACTTTATGTCCAAGCACAATCCCTTCACTAACCATCATATGGCATTTTTCCAAGTTGAGAACTAAATGTGTGTCCTCACATCGTTGTAAAACTTTATCCAAATTATACAAGCACTCATCAAATGACGCACCATAGACGGAAAAATCGTCCATAAAGACCTCTAAACAGCTCTCAACCATATCAGAGAAAATGGCAAGCATGCAGCGCTGAAAGGTTGCTGGTGTGTTGCACAAACCAAAAGGCATACGGCGATATGCAAATGTTCCATAGGGAAAAGTGAAGGTAGACTTCTCTTGGTTCTTAGGATCAATGGAGATCTGATTGTAGCCGAAATAGCCGTCAAGAAAACAAAAATGTGATCGACCATCTAGTCGCTCTAAAATTTGATCGATGAATGGAAGGGGAAAATGATCTTTTAATGTGGCAGAGTTCAATCGACGGTAGCCAATGCACACACGCCACCCGATTACCAGTCGGGTCGTGACCAGCTCATTTGACAAGTTGTGAGTGACAGTGGTTTCCCCCTTTTTAGGGACTACCTGTGTGGGGCTTACCCACGTCGAATCGGAGATAGCATAAATGATGCCTGCAGAAAGGAGTTTGATCACCTCCTTCTTGACGACCTCCATCATGCTTGGATTGAGTCTGCGCTATGGCTGAATTATAGGTTTGGCTCCTTCCTCGAGCCGGATCTTGTGCTGGCAAAGTGTAGGGGAGATCCCCTTAATATCCGCAACTGACCACCCGAATGCGCCATGGTGGTTCTTTAGCACGATCATCAATTGATCCTCTTCCTCAGCACTCAGATATGCCGAGATAATCACCGGTAATCTTTCACCCATCGGCTAAGAATGTATACTTCAAATGGGGAGGCAGTGGCTTCAGTTCTAAATCTGGTGGACCGATCAAAGATGACTGAAGCGGTGGTGGGAGTGGCCCAAGATCTTCATAATACTTGGCATAATAGCACGGCAACACTTGAAGCATCTTGACACATTCTTGCAACGACTTGCTTCTCATCCAGCATGCATTATATTGACAAGGCAAGCTTCAAGAGGCATTATGGATATGCATCAAGGACAGAACTTGCTATTGCATCATCTTCAGTAGAAAGAGAAATTTCCTCCTCTTCATCATTTGGAAAACCCACAGCTCTGCAAAGAGAAACAACTTTGGTCTATTCCATAATGTCTACAACTACTGTCCCCTTATCTACCTTGGTCATTACATGAGCCATATCTAGAAATGGCTTCCCTAGACAAAGAGAAATGTTCTGATCAAAATGTTTCACCATGCGACATTGCTCCTTTGCTTTTGATTGTGTTGTGCTTGGGGGCATAACCATTTCAAATCGGTCATCCACAATTCCCAATGTCAAACGGCCTCGTCCTATCTCGAGTATCATATCTGCAGTAGCTTGGAAGGGTCTTCCGAGGAGTAACTCATTTCCTTGTTCATCTTGCATTTCCATTACCACAAAATCTGCTAGAAATACAAACCTATCAACTTTAACCAGAACATCCTCACAAATACCGTATGGCTTAACCACATAATTGTCCGCTAACCGAATCGTCATGTTGCTATGTCTCAATTCTTTAAGTCTCAGCTTCTTGAAAGTAGAAAGAGGCGTCAAATTGATACTTGCCCCGAAGTCACACAATGCTTCGCCGAATTTCACCTTACCAATGTAACATGAAATATTGAAGCAGCCTGAATCTTGTCTTTTAGGTGGCAATGTGCCCATAATGAAGGCACTCACTTGCTCTTTAAGAACCACCACTTCAGTGTCAGGAATCTTCCTCTTCTTTGTAATTATATCTTTCAGAAACTTGCCATAGGAGGGTATCTGCTCTATTGCTTCTAGTAGCGGAATGTTAATAGAAAGTTTCCTAAAGCTGTCTAGGAACTTCTTGAACCGAGCATCCACTTTCTTGGCCTCCAAACTATTTGGATATGGGACTGGGACAGTCTGTGCCCTCTGATGTGGCAACACATATGGTGTCCTCTTCTACGTCTCTTCCTCAGCAATGGGTTCTGGTGTGGCTTCCTCTACCACATCAGCTATCGGCTCTGTGATTGTAACCTCCTCTGTGGCCTCACCTGCGGTTTCTAGCTGGGGTGTGCTCGGTTCAACGGATCTGGGGTTTAAAATCTTCTTTCCACTCCGTAATAGATTTGCCTTGGCTTGCTGATTTCCTCCTAGAACATTTGTATTTCTGGGAAAACCTTGTTGTGTTGGATTTTTCAGATTTGCTATCTCAGCTGCCATATGTGCTAATGATGTCCTCTATAGTCCTCATCTGAGCCCCATGACTTTGTAAGGTCTGCCCAAATTGATTCATAGATTCTCCTTTTTGCTTAATCTGCTGACCAAACATGCTCATGATTTCTTGATTCTGCTTGATTACTTGATTGAGCAACTCATTGCTCTTGTCCTCTGTCGGCGGTTGTGGTTTTGCATCGGGGTCCTGCAGGAAATTGTTTGGGTCCTTCCATGAAAATTTCTTATCTTTCCTCCAAGAATAGTCCTTGTTTCTATACCCCTGTTGCTGGCGCATAAATTTCACATGTGCTTCATCATCAGATTCGGCATCTTCCTTTGCTAGCAATTTCTTGGCTAAGAGGTCCATCTTCTCATTCAGTTCCTTGATGGCCTTTGACTCACCTGCAAGTCGATCCTGTTCTGGCGCATCTCTATCACCCCAGGACTTCTTTTTGGCCATGTTCTTCAAAATCTCCCAACACCTTGTGCCTGTGTTGTTTAAGAAGAACCCCGAACCTGCTGAATCTAGGTTGTTTCTATCATGCTCAGAAAGAGCAAAATAGAAAATCTTGACTTGTTTCTCCTTGTCAATCCCATGATGTGGGCACCTCCTCAGCATTATTTGGAAGCGCTCCCACATCTTTGAATATGTCTCGCCAGCTCTTTGACAGAAATTGTGGATCTTCCGTACTATGTCATTGGTTTTCTCCGGTGGAAAGAATCTCTTGAAGAAGACCTCGATCATTTGATCCCAAGTCTCGACAGTCTCATCATCTAGGTTATGCAGCCATTCACGTGCATTACCTGCTAGAGAGCTGGGAAATAGCTTCAAATACAGTGTCTCTTGTGGAAACCTGTCTATCTTGATCATATCACAATTTTCCACAAATGTGCTGATGTGTGCAACTGGGTCCTCATTCTTCATCCCATGAAATGCCTGAGACTTGACCATGTTTATCAGTGCCGGATCAATCTTATAAGTGGGAATGTTGACTGCCAGTTTTTTTATTGGTCCCTTCGATGCTGACGAGGAAGAAGCTTTTATCTTCTCCCATATTGTCTGTTCTTCAGCCATGGCTTCCACTTCAAAGTCTGAATCTATATCCTCAGGCTGATCGTGAATATTGTTCTCTTCATTGTCTGGTCCCAATGGTGGAACCTCTGGTGATGGCTGTGTGTAGTCTGTGCTACGTGTCCTCACCATGCACTAGCACCTACAAGATAATAACTTTATTTCAATACAGTGCTAGACGATTGCTAAATATGAAAGATAAATGATGAATTTCAAAAATAATAATAAAATAAAATGTGGCCTAGAGTGGCAACTTGCAGTACTTGTAGTACCGACAATTGCCGTGTCCCCGGCAATGGCGCCAAAAACTTGACACGATTTTACCGTGTGTGTAACGCAAGTGCACGCGTCAGAGTAATATAGGCCTTGTGAGGCCCGAGTTGAACAAAGTGACACTGAACTATCAGTAGAATACTACTAATTGTTTGCAATCAGCTAGACTGGTTAAATAGGTTTTGAGAGTAGATTGAAAAATAAAAGAAAAATAAAAGAAAACAAAGAACTCGATTAAATGTTTAGTTTAATCAAATTAGATGGAAATCTTTAGGATTGCGGTTTCACCGTGAGTTCTCATTGTATTTATTCCTACATAGTTAATCAAACTCGTCTCTCATTCCAGGTAGTGGCCTATAGTCAGAATTGTTCACTGTTGTGATACAATTCACTACCTAAATCTAGGTCGGTTCCACTGTCGTAGTAACCTATACCCTAAACTAGGTGCATTAGAAACAACCTCTGCGTTTCCACCATTAACCGTACATCACCTTGTTCAAGGGATTTATTAATTAATGTGAATTTCGTCTCATTCTAACCGTTAATTCTCCTTTCAAATCAATGAAAGTTATTAGATTATGATTAGGGTGATTAATCATAATGATATAATGGAGAAAATGAAATCATACCACGGATTTAAGAGACAAAGTATGAATTACTATGGTAAAAAATGTCATACAACGATCACCCGGGCTACTCCCAGTCCTAAAGACAAGGGGATTAGCCCCGCATGTTCATCTCAAAGCAAGACATGATGGAAGAAAGGGAAAACATGGAGAAAATGTGGATGAAGTGATGTAAACCCCTAAACGGAGAAGATCCAAGCATTCCTTGATGTAGAGTACGCAATCTACAGCCTTCCAGCGGTGGAAAACGACTTCTGCAGCTCTTGGAATGATCGGGGCGTGCTTCTAGGCTCCGTTCTCATCTCCAACTCTCCTTGGGGATGTGGCAGCAGCTAATGACGTGATAGATCGCTCCTAGCCACCGTCATTAGGTATAAACACCAAATTAGATCGTCAAAATATCACCACCGTTGGATTTGGGCCGATCTGGAACAAAAATTGATATGACGGTGTCGATACCATCGACGCGAGTCGATGGTATCGACTCATCATGATATAGACAAGATTTCTTTCTTCTCTATCGTTCCGCCTGATGCAGACTCGATACCATCGACGTGGGTCGATGGTATCGACACCCTTAGGCATCCGTTTTATTACCTTTCCGACGATGAAGCTGTAGAACGTCGATAGTATTGACTTTTGTATCGATAGTATCGACAGGGTGATTACTGGCTCGCTGAAGGTATCTCGATACCATCGACTTCAGTGTAGATAGTATCGACTCATCTTGGCTCCTTGCGGCTATCTCACTGTGACTGTGTCGATACCATCGACACAAGTCGATGGTATCGACAGCTGTGTATACTCATTTTTCCTGAAATTGCAAGACAAAACCAAACCAGCTAAGCTAAAACCCATTATCATAATCATTTATACTCAAAAAGATAAAATAAGAGAGATTTGATACAGAATGAGATTATAGACTATAGTAAGTGAATCATGTGATATTAACCATTGCAATGACCAATAAACACATAAAACACATGTAAAACAAGCCTATAAATGCGACTCAAAATCCTCGCATCAAAAACTTGACATCCATAACATCATAAGAATGCTTCTTGTATGCACCCCTTTCCTCTCTAGGATAATTAGGAGTTGGTTCATTAGGTATGGGTCTATCTAGGACATAGAACTTATTTTCATTTGTGGTAACAATTCTTAGTATTGAATGAGATGGTAGTGAAGACACAGATACTAGCAAAGTGAATCATGTGATATTTACGGTCTATCCATTATCATAATCGTTTATACTCAAAAAGATAAAATATGAGAGATTTGATACAGAATGAGATTATAGACTACAGTAAGTGAATCATGTGATATTAACCATCGAAATGACCAATAAACACATAAAATGCATGTAAAACAAGTCTATAAATGCGACTCAAAATCCTCGCATCAAAAATTTGACATCCATAACATCATAAGAATGCTTCTTTTAAGCACCCCTTTCCTCTCTAGGATAATTAGGAGTTTGTTCATTAGGTATGGGTCTATCCTGGACATAGAACTTATTTTCATGTGTGGAAACAATTCTTAGTATTGAACTAGTCATTGAAGTTATCTCCGTTTAATTTCTTTTTCTTCAGGACTTATCATAGTGAAAACATGTTCTTGCTAGTATTTTCAATTGATATATGTAGAAAATATTTTGCACAAGTCAATAAATTGATTTGAAATCAATTTGATTTCAAAATTTTGATTTACATAATTTTCTTAGATTTCTATCAGCTAAGCTCCCACTACATTATTCAAAATAATAGCCCTCATTTATTAATTTGGAAGATTGCAATGAGTAATCTTTTAGTGAAATAAGATCCAAAAAACATTAAGTCATTACTTAGCCAACGACGACACCCATAACTCAATTATTAAGGTAGGTAATAACAACCAATTGCATCATATGCAATTTTTGGATCGATGATCACACAACTAATGTATAATTCATCATATGTATCAGATACCATATTTTGTGACTCTAGGTGCTAAATCCCATTCACCTAGTCTAGTCCAACAAGACCAATACAATAAGTTATGCAACTTGCTTGGTAGATCCAGGAAAGCTGAAAGCAAGAAATGGGAAAAAGTTTCAATGATCTCTCACTTTAGGGTTTCTTATTATCACACTTTCCCAAGGTAGATGGTGCACCATGCTTGGCCTTCCCACACTTGGTCAGACAAGGTTTTCATGTGTATCATACTTATAAGGCATCTTCAACATTTATATTTTATTGAGTTATTTATGAATATCCATATGTGTCCAATCACTGTGACATAAACATTATTATATGTATGGTATACTATAGCACTCATCACCTGCCATAAAATAGGATATGGGAATTTGTACTACAACTTGAGCCAACAAGTGTTGTAGAAAATAAACTAAGAGATTCACATGTATATGTAATCCCCAATCAACACTTTTTAAGGTTTCTATTCACCCAATCAAGAAAGCAGGTCGGCCAATCAGAGTCCCTGATTTGGGCAAAACTTGTGTTCTTGTTGATCCATCATCTTTTCTTGACCATGAACCCTCCAAGGACCATAGGCTTTGGTGTGGGCTTATCATCATCCCCTCTTCTCCACCATGGTCCTCTGGCGATGTTTTTAGATCATCCTATTTTAATTGCATAATTAAATTACATGTACAATGAATTGAGAGAGGCATGGCATGCAAGCTGCATATATGTTTTATATAGTGTTTGATCAAAATCAAAATGTTGATATTACATATTTTAGAAAACACCACAACGATGTAAATGACATATCCACTTCCATGAAACAAAATTGACTTTCAAGATGTCGTATAGGCATATCTGATACTCATCATATCATATATGATATTAGGTGATTATCATGGATAGAGGTTTGCTCAATATTTGTCTAACAATTTGTATGTGGTTCAAAAGCAAACATGCATTAGAAGTGTATGATATCGACTTTGATACTACTATTGGGTTTACAGGAAAGGGATATAATAACAAATATGTCTTCACTTTATAGCTAGCCATTGGATCCATCTTAGCTAGAAAATGTCAATGAATGAAATACATAATCATGGATAAAGGGGATACCTTTGTGCATAATATTTGTTTGACAACTAGACATATATTATGTTAACAAAGAACACGATATTTTGGATTGAGATACAAATGGTCACCAAGAAATTTGGATGGATAAGAAAGCTATTTGAATTGGCCACCAAGCTGCTTCATTGTTGTTTGCTTATGGAACAACTTCTCCAAGCCTTCGCATGTGTGCCTTGACCTCTAGTTCATCCACATGGATGAGGGATAACATGGAGTACCACCTTGGCTATGAAGTCAAAGAGGAACATGAGTTGTCATTGTGTTAGGAATCAAGTAACTTCATGTCTTCTCATATTTTGATCAACAATACTTAGGGTGACATCCTCTCTCCAAGATGGAAGTTTGGCAACCAACTTGTCTCACATGTTGTCTTAAAAGATATGTATCGTCCTTAGGGATGTTCCCCCTTTATATAGTAGATTCATGGGATTGAAAAATCCTAATTCCAATCGCTTTCCTATTTGCAATCCCAAAAAATAGTTCAATGCTAAAAACACTCAGACTGGATTATGATCGCCTGATCACATTTACTGATTGGCTGATCACAACCCCAACATTTATTGATCATCCGATCACAACCCTTGATCACTATAAAGAGTACGACCGGATAGCAGGCTCACTCAAATGGTATAATATAAGAGGTATGAAAGATCAAGCAATGGAAAGAATGACCATTTACAAAGTTACAAAATGTTCCATGTACATAAGCTCTCACACCAAAGGTGGTACATAAAACTAAAAATACTACATCTAATTTCACAAGAGCCACAGTTGCATAGGGCAACCTAGCCATTCCAAGCTGTCCTCAATTGTAGTTTCTTGTACATAATTTCTAGTATCAATGTCCTTCATAACACCTACACTTGGGTAGTTCTGGGAACAACCCAGAAAATAGATAAAAAGGGTATGCATCACTAACAACTTGTATATGTACAATGTAAAATAGTTTTGGCATTTTTAATAGTTTAAGTGCAAAGAAGGGTTTTCCATCAAGATGGGTCATTAAATATAGGTAAGTTTCAAATAATAAATTTTCAAGAGAATGAGGAATTTATATTTCAGAGCACAATTCCTGAGAAAAAGTCCTGTCACTATTAACGATATCAAAACAATCAAACACATTCACATGAAGATACATTTAGACTAAGTAGCTATAGTATGATAGAGACACTACTGGATCTTTGGTCTAACAAAAATGGGTGTAATAACACACCCTAGGCAGAGATAGTGCGGACCTGTATAAAAAGAGGTGGAATAGTGCACCCTAGGTAGAATAGCATACCCTAGTAGTTGTTCTCATGCAACATACAATAGATATCTAGCTAAATTATGAAACATAAATAAATAGAGTGGAAAGATATGGTATAAGTCATAAATCAAAATTTTAAAATCAAATAGAAATTCAGGTGGGGTCATATACCTGAGGCAATATGATATTTAATATTTTTAGAGAATAAGGTATTTTTTTCATGGAATAAATAAAAGGCCAATGAACAAGAATGCCTCATTATAGGAATATTTTAGTTGGGTTAATGCCCAAAATTAAATAGGGAAGAGCACATATCTTATCTTAAAGACTAGGAGTGAACTTCAAGTTCATCCTTATCAACCTAATGAACATTAGTTCATAATTACACATTTATTATTGAAAGTATATTAAACCTATTTTAGCCACCTAATTTTAAGTTAGGGTTTGGGGATTCTTGCATATGCCTGTCATCATTATGTAAGGTTATATATTCATAAGTCAAGTTATTCTTGATTAATATTCATAATTCACAATTGCGTTTCTTTCCCTAATAACCATATCTATCACAATGATAATCTTTCTCTACATTGGTTCAAGAATATGTGTTACATGAGATATTGTCGATCAATATACTATCATTAGAAGAGTCTATGGTTTAGATCCAATTTATGAGTAAGTTTGTCACAAATTAAAAACACCCATACATATATTTATCAAACTAGCTTATTACTCATTTTATTTGTTCCAAAATCTACATAAATCAAACATGAATAATCTATGTCCAAATGTTTAGTTGATTCATAATGATATTATCATATATATATATATATATATACACATGTATATGTCTATATGATTCTCTTTAATGGGCACGAATAAATCGGTATATCCATTATGCTTACTAAATTTGACTTGTGTTATTATGTCCATGCTAATATAGTTACCATACAAGAATACCATGCATATAATAATTAGATTCACAAGTTAGAAAGTAGTTTATCTTCATAAACTAGTTCAAATTTGGTGATCCTTATGTGCATGATGTATCTATTTTTTGATAAACTAGTTCAAATTTGGTGATCCTTATGTGCATGATGTATCTATTTCTTATACTAATACATTTGTATCTATATCCCATTAAAATACATAAGTATGTAGTATCTATGCTTAATATTACTTATGAAAATGACTAGGTTGTATTTTCCAATGTTATGATCATCATTAGCCCTTATGTGCGTAATATCATTATATATACTACTAGTTATTATTGAGGCTAGTAATCATTTGTCTCATGAACTATAGTCCTGAAAATAAAAGAGTAAGCTTACCAACAACAAATCTTGATGGCCTAAATACAGATCCGTTCCTAATGGTCCATGTAGTTAGATCTCTAGATGAACTCACTGTAGGTGCCAACTAACTCAGAGTTTATAGATGTTGAGGTCATAACTCACTTTCCTTCTACTTCTCTAAACCTTATGAACTTGGTCACAAATTAGACCAATATAAGGAGTTCCTAGAGAGTTTGCACATAGTAAAATCTTCATTGAGTTTTCTAAAGGTGGTTCATCAGGGAAAGTTGAGGAATGTCTTCTCTTTCATCTTCAGACTATGCGGGGGCATCTCATTACTAGAAGGAAATTTGTAGAACCCTAGTGATTGTGGAGAAACGAGGATGGGGTGGCAAGATCTCTGGAGTCATAACACCTGTTCATCGGGGAGGTGGTCTATTAGTGAGGGTGGAAATGCGACTGAGATGATGGCAGAGTTCGATGGTGGTTGAGGCCTCAAGTATGTGGATGGTGAGGTCTGTTGATGAGGATCTAGAGGAGGCTACAATAATTGTTGTGTTCGGGGAAAACCACATCGAAGAGGATCCCCCAGTATGTGATGGCACCATTGTTGGTGAGGAAGAAGGTAAACTATGGTGGTGTGGTGATTGTCGGTGATCTACATCTTTAGGCAGTGGGGATTCCCCTCGCAATGGTGGCTGGGTGCAAAGGGAGAGAAAGGCTAGTGGCAATAGGACAGGAGGTACAAAGAATGGTGGTCGTCTCTCAGCTTCCATGTCTTCCAACACAGAGAGATAAAGGAAGTGAGGAGGACAATGATACCATGGTTAGGGTGGTAGGTGGTCACAGAGGAGAAGAGAGGAGGAAGAAGAGAGGGCGATGATTATGCATAGGCATTGACCCGAAGGAGATGTGTGCATCTCTGGGAGGCGACACATGGAAGGAAGAAGGCATGGCAAACATGGTTCTAGGCTGGTCTATCTGGTGAGAGGTAAGGATGGGGAAGAAGAAATAGGAGGCAGGTAGGGAGGAAGATGAAGATGGGACAATGAGAAGAGAAGAAACAAAAGGTGAGATCAACATTCATTGCCAGCCGACACAACTACCGCACCCAACACAAGCATTGCGTGGGTGAAGGGTCGAGAGAAGGGGAGTAGGCATTATAGGAAAAAATATTGATCCTATAGCTTTTGACCTAATTAATAGCTTAGTAAATTAAAGCACGGTTAATTGATTTCCCTCCTCTCTAAATTAAATGGAGGGAGAAAATAACCTTGAATTCACATGAAAATTACTAGCTGTAATAATTAGGATGTAATGAATCCAAATTTTGAGCTACTTTTGAAATTTGAAAATATCTTTTACCACATTTCATTACTTGTGCATCAACACCTGACTTAGGGTATTTATCCTTCTTAGTTAATAATTATGACCCAAAATTTCATATCCATCAAGCATCATTCAGTTGTAATCCTAATTTGATTGTAGAATGTTAGATTAGGTTCAAGACTATTAATCTATATTTTATTATGGGTAACCCATTTGTGAAATAAAATAACATTATTTGAATGATCAATTGTTTTTACATGATATTATATCCAATCTGATTTTATTATATTCCAAATTAGGGGCAAAAATAAACTAATATTATGTTGGGAGGATTAATAGAGATATCTAAGTTCGGGTATATTACAACACTCTGCCCCTTAAAGAGGGTTTCGTCCCCGAAATCCAACTAGCTATAACTCGATATACCAAGTTATACCTGGTAATCAACTTATGGGTTTTTGGTTCACTTGATCTAGTATATCATAGTATGTACTTTCATGTCATCCTTATAGTCCAATTTTAAGGTGAAATTATGTTTCTCCTTACTATAGAGGTTTAGCTATGAAATTAACACCAAATCCTATTATTTGAATAACAAGGATGTATTAGTTATGGTTACATGCAATATTATTATGGTTTAACTGTCCACTTATTATTTCACATGAATATTGCACATGACCTCTAGGTTTTACTACCACTCCTAGTTTTCCATCATTTTTAGCATGCATGACCAGTTTTGCAAAACTAGGTTTTTCCTTGGGATCATCCAGATTACCACCACCAAGTTGGTAGACCAAGAAAGTCCATGGAAGATGGCCTCAACATATAACAGATCATGATTACTATCAACATCATTTGTTTAATTTAAGGTATAATATGGATACATGTGTTCTCTTCTCTCAATACCAAGGTTATGTCTTAGGGATATTATATTTATTGTTTCCATCATTGAATATTAATAATTTAATATCTAATGACCAACCACTTTATATAAATAGTTAAATAAATTAGGGTTAAAGTATAAGATAATGATTTTTTACTTGGATTCCTAATTACCATACATGTTGATCACTATAGGGTGTCTTTTGCATCTTATTGAATTAGTCATCCATGATTTAAGTGTGCACTTTACATGACAAATGTTTTGATACGTATGTAATATATTTTCACTTTTGTTTGTGCACAAATATGTGTTTTTAATAAATTTCCTTTTCATTCATGGTGTAGTCAACTTGATTTCTAGCATAGAATCATCCTTAACATTACATTCCTAGAAAATTATGGGTATTGACCAATTTCTTCCCTAATATAACATAGTACATTATCTTAATTAAGTTCATCCTTTAGGGATTAGTGAAGATTAAATTTTTTATTACTAAAATAACATTTATGATGGAAATGCGTACTCACCACCATGATTTTGTGGTACTTATAATGTTTGGCATTATTACCAGAAGTTACCCAAGAGTTTCCTATTTTAATAACTATTGATTTCAACAATTCATTAGATTAAGTTACAACCTAAGATTCCTCTCCTAAAAATCATTTCTCTATATCCTATTTAACAATATAAAACCCACAATGGTATAACAACTAGATCATAGCTATGTATACATTTGAACTTCTTCTTAAATGCTACATCAAACTTAGTATAGGGTCTCATGGTAGATCATGCCAGTCATGGTTTCATCACAATTTTTTTTTCTTTGACTCCAACTTACTTGTAGTTGTAACTTGGTTCCAAACACAATTGATAAAACTTGCAAGTTTTTCTTTTGTGTGCATATGATTTTAAAATGAAAATACATTTTTCGATGAAAAAATCACAATAGAAATCTAAAGATGGCGTCAAAATTGATCGGAGAACCAAGTTAACCACTTCCCTTACACTACACACATGTTATTATTCTAACATCATTGTGATCCATCTAAATGGTCTGATACCTCAAGAATCTAAAAGGTCATGCCAAAAACATCTCTAACATGTAGAATAGGAAAAGGGGATTAGGGTTAAGCCTAAATATATGTATTCAAGGATTCTTTCCTCCCATGTTAGTTGAATTGCATTCTCATAAAGGAGGAAATAGGAGTTATACACTAGAAGAGTCAACTCCAACATTGTGCAATTTCCACCTCCAAAGAGATGATATGAGAACTTAGGGTAACTCAAAAGTGGCGAGTGAAAGTGACCAATTTAAACTAGAATTGGAACCCTAATTGGTATTCCAAAACTTAGGATTAGGTATATACTCATCCCATAAGGGTTACCTAACTACCAAACTAAGTAACTAACCTAAAATTGTTAAGTCAATGACTGGTTAGACTCTGATACCATGTTGTAAAAAGTGGGACCTTATAATATGTCCACGAAAGATTAAGCAATAGAAAACATGATCATTTACAAATTTACAAAATGTTCCACGTACATAAGGTCTCACACTAAAGGTGGTACATAAAAGTAAAAATACTACATCTAGTTTCACAAGAGCCCCAGTTGTAGAGGGAAAGCTGGCCATTCGAAGCTATCCTCAACTGTAGTTTCTTGTACATGATCTCTAGTAACAATGTCCTCCTTAACACCTACACTTGGGTATTTTTGGGAACAACCATGGAAAATAAATAAAAAGGGTATGTGTCAGTAAAAACTGGTATACGTGCAATGTAAAATATTTTGATCATTTTAAATAGTTTAAGTGCAAATGAGGGTGTTCCATAAAGAGGAAAAAAAATTCAAGACAATGAGGCATTTAAATTTTAGAGCACAATTCTTGAGAAAAAGTCTTTCCATTATTCACAATATCAAAATAATCATATACATTCATAACATTTGGACTAAAAAACTATAGTACGAACAAGACAATACTGCATCTTTGGTCTTAAAAGAAATGGGTGGAATAGCACATCTTGGGTGGAGATAGCATACCCATGTATGAAAAGAGGTGGAATAGCACACCCCGGGCGGAATAGCATGCCCTAGTAGTTGTGTTCATGCACCATACAATAGATATCTAGATAAATTATCAAACATGCATAAATAGAGTGGCAAGATATGGTATAAGTCATCAGTCATATATTCAAGTTCAAAGAGCAATGCAGGTGGGGTCATAGACCTGAGGAAATAAGATATTGATTAATTTTAGAGAATAAGGAATTTTTTTCATGGAACAAATAAAAAGGGCAATGAATAAGAATGCCTCATTGTTGGAATATTTTAGTCAGGTTAATGCCCAAAATTATTAGGGAAGATCACATCCCTTATCTTCAAGACTAACCTTATTTCTAGGGGTGAATTTCAAGTTTTTCCTTCTCAACCTAAAAGTATTATATACACACATTAGTCCATAATTACCCATTTATCATTAAAAGTAAATTAAACCTAGTTCAATCACCTAATGTCAATCTAGGGTTTGGGGAAGCCTACATATGTGTGTCATTATTATGTAAGGTTATATATTCATAATTCAAGTTATTCCTTTTCTATATTCATAATTCACAATTGATTTTCTTTCCCTAATAACCAGATCTATCACAGTTGATCATTTTTCTCTACATTGGTTCAATAATATGTGTTGCCTGAGATACTTTTGATCAAAATACTATTATTATAAGATTTTATGGTTTAGATCCAATTTATAAGTAAGTTTGTCACAAATTTAAAACACCCATACATATATTTATCTAACTAGCATATTACTCATTTTATTTGTTCCTAAATCTACGTAAATCAAACATGATTGATATATGTCCAAATCTTTCATTGATATGTAATGATATTATCATATATACATGTATATGTCTACATGATTCTCTTTAATGGGAACAAACAAATCATTATATCCATTATTCTTACGACATTTGACTTGTGTTATTATGTTTGTGCTAATCTAGTTACCATGTAAGAATACAATGCATGTAATAATTAGATTCACAAGTTAGAAAGTAGTTTATCTACATAAACCAGTTCAAATTTGGTGATCCTTATGTGCATGATATTATCTATTTCTTATACTAATGCATTTGTATGTATATCCCATTAAACTACATACATATGAAGTAGCCATACTTAATATTACCTATGAATATGACAAGGTTGTATTTTCTAGTATTATGCTTATCATTAGTCCTTATGCATGGAATATCATTATATATACAATTAGTAATAATTGAGGCTAGTAATCATTTATCTCATGAACTATAATTCTGAAAATAGAATAGGAAGCTTACCATCAACAAATCTTGATGGCCAGAATGTAGATAGGTTCCTAATGATCCTTGTAATCAGATCTCTGGATCTAATCATCGTAGGTATCAACTACCTCAGAATCTGGAGAGCTTGAGGTGGTAACTCATTTCCCTTCTATTTCTCTAAAGCTTCTAAACTTCGTCACAAATCAGAACAATATAGGGAGTGCCTAGAAGGGTTGTACATAGTAGAACCTTGATTGAGCTTGTTGTGGGTGGTTCATCAGGGAAAAGTTGAGGATTGTCTTCTCTTTCATATTCTAACTGTGTAGGGACATCTCTTTACTGGAAGTCTATGTGTAGATCCATGTTGATTGTGGAGAAATGAGGATGGGGCAACAAGATATTTGGAGTTAGAACTCTAGTTCATGGTGGAAGTGGTCTATTATTGAGGTTTCAATGTGAATGAGATGAGGGGAGAGGTTGGCGGTGGCTGAGGTTTCATGTTTGTAGATGGTGAGGTTCGTTGATGAGGGCCTGGAGGAGGCACAACGACTACTGTGTTCTGGGTAAACCATGTCGATAACGATCCTCTAGTACATGATGGCACCATTTTTGGTGAGGAAGAAGGTAAACTATGGTAGTATGGTGATTGTCAGTGCACTACATCTTCTTGCAGTGGGGATTCCCTTCGCAATGGTGGCTAGGTGCAAAGGGAGAGAAAGGCCAGTGGAGACAGGACATGTGGTGTAGAGGGTTGTGGTCGTCTCTCAGCTTCCATGTCTGCAATGCAGAGAAAGAAAGGATGTGAGGAGGATGATGATGTAGTGGTTAGGGTGGTAGGTGACCACAGAGGAGAAAAAGGAGGAAGAAGAGAGGGTGACAATGATGTTGTGGCATTGACCTAGAAGATATGCTTGCATCTCTGGGTGGTGATAGATGGAAGGAAGAAGGCAGGGAGGCCATGGTTCTAGTCTTATCAATTTGGCAAGAGGGAAGAATGGGAAAGAAGAAATAGGAGGTGAACATGGAGGAAGAGGAAGATGGGATGGAGAGAAGAGAAGAAACGAAAGGCGAGACCGACAATTGTTGCCAAACGACATGACTGCCACACCCAACGTAAGCATTGTGCATGTGAAGGGTCGTGAGAGGGGAAGCAGACGTTACATGAAAATAAGTGGATCTTATATCTTTTGACCTAATTAATAGATTAGTCAATCAAAGCAAGGTTAATTTATTTTCCTCTTCTCTATATTAAATGGAGGGATCAAATAACCTCAAATTGAAATAAAAATTACTAGCTGGACAAATTAGGATGTAAAAAATCCAAATTTTGAGCTACTTTTGCATATTGAAAATATCTTCTACCACATTTGATTGCTTGTGCATCAATACCTGAATAAGGGTATTTATCGTTCTTAGTTAATAATTATGACCCAAATTTTCATATCCATCAAATGTTGTTCATGTTGTAATCCTAATATGATTATAGAATGTTAGATTAGGTTCAAACTATTAATTTGTATTTTAGTATGGGTAACACATTGTTGATATAAATTAACATTATTTGAAGAAGCAATTATTATTACATGAGATTTTATATAATTTGATTTTATTATATTCCAAATTAGGGATGAAAATAAACTAGTATTATTTTGTGAGGATTAAAATAGATACCTAAGTTTGGGTATGTTACAATCGCCCAATTATGTTACCTGATTATCGGATCACAGTGGTTCAAATCCAAATATGGAATTCTTTCCAATTTTAGACTTTCCCTGTAACATTGGGATAGCCCGATGAAGTTGTTTGATTGACTGATGACACCATTATAATGGAAAACTTAGTCGACCAAGTGACAATCAATTGGACCATTGACCAAATCATCTGTTTAGTCAATTAGACATTATGGTCAACCGATCAGAGGGTAAACCAACATCTTTGTGATTCAGATTCATTCTAATGATATATTTGATTGTGAGATTTAATACCCTTATGTATTCTTATGTGTGTGACCTAGTAGGTCCCTAATTATCTTGGTAGTGATGTTGAATAAACCACAAGTAAATATTTGTGTCTAGGCACACATCATTGTCTCGCAAGTAATGCGAATGAGTTAAATAACAATTACATCCTATAGTGATCAATGTTGCCATGATAGTATAATCCCTTTGTCATAGATATACGGATTGCAACTGAGGCATGAAATGTCATCCTCTTAACATTCGATCTTGTTCATTGAACTAGAGGAGACTATTTAAGATAATGTTAGCTTGATATCATAAATTGGCTCACATTAGCATGTCCACGTATTTCATAGTCTTGCTTATCAATTGGTCAAGAATATCACTCTAAAGTTAGATAAATTACATCTACATCACTTACAATATGCCTCATGTGTCATGGTGTACCCAATCACAACCTTTTGGGAAACTCATTTTTTAGATCACATTGGGCTAGTATCCAAGTACACTGAACAACATGTGCTACTGCTTTATCTTTAGGTCTAAGGATTGTAGTCACCACTGTCGCATGAATATGTGACTCTGACATATCAATACATGAGATTGTTACTTGTTTTTCTCCTTATTATCTCTTTTGATTCTTATGAGAAAATGTTCTTATTTTTTCAACTTTTTTATGGTTACATTGGATATGCATTAATTTGATAGTTTGTCACATGTTTGTACACTACTTTGTGTTTGGACATTTACACTAGTTTTTTTTAGAAGTATCAATAAATATTTTAGAGCTTAGGATTACAAAGGTTTGTATTGAAGTTTTCCTGATGGATTTCATTCCTTTTAGTAAGGAAAACTTTACATCAATGGTGGGATTATTAGGTTTCTTTGCTCTACCTACATTTGCTAATTATTTTGAAAATGGAGGAGAAGAAGAATAGAAAAATATAAAAGTGTGATGACCATGAGTTTTAATTTCATTTTGTGATCAATTTCAATTTTAGTTCAAAATATTAAGAAATGGCATTTTCCTTATCCTTTATCAAGAGATAATTTTTTGATCATTTTAAAAATACAAGTACACTATCCTTAGATATGAAAATACATTTCCTATCTCTATGCTGACATAATTACATATGTTGCATGCATAACTTTATTCACATTGCATTACTAAAGAATAATGTATGATCTCTACTTTGACTTCAAATCATTTATTGTTATAATTTTGTTTATAAAAAATATAATTGATGTCATAAAAATGGGGATATTGTTGGATCAATACAATTACATAGACCTATTTTGATAAATGACATATTTCATATTATTATTAGTTCTGACTATGTTATCAAGTGTTTTAGGAACATATTAGTTAGAGCAATTTAAAATGGACTCATATCATGCAAATTTGCATGAAAATTATTTCCAATGCATTACAAAACTTATATCTATCTTTGCTCTTATGGAAGAATAAACGTTGATTATCCAACAAGTTCATAGGTCTTAATAAGGACCCTAGGGATCCATGGAAATGTTAAATGATTATTACATTTATTTCTAGATACAAAAATCAATGTCATGTGACCTTTAGGTTACTAAAAGTTTTGGTATAACTTACAATTCAAACAAGATGGTGTCGTTTGAACTTTTAGTTCATTAGGATCCATTGTGATTTTAGACATCTCATTTAAAATCATAGTTTTGCTCACTAACATCTAGATAAAACTCTAGTTCATTTGGCGGGTAGTCAAACAACCTTTATATTTAATTCTTATCCGTGTTTGCATTCACAATGACATCTAATGCTCTTAGGACAATGTAACGACCCCGTCTTTTTGTAACCCCTACTTAAGGGAGACCAAGAGATCAGAGTCGTTACCTAATAACCCGGATCAACGGTTTGACAAATAATCAATAATAATTATGAAATTCTACTACTAAATTGAAAACTGGTACAAAATAAAAACTTTTCTTACCTTTTAAAAGCTGGGATTTCTAAACTTTTATCCCTGAAGATACTAATCTAACTAATCCTCCTGTGTACATTATTTCTCATTTAGTTCCACATATGCCACTTTACTGTTTGTTCTTTTCATTTGTACCTAAAACGCCGACAAACAAAATGTCGGTCAGCAAGAAGCTGGTATATGGGGGAAACAATAATTTTGCAACTATGTTAACAATGTAGTCAACCAAATATCATTTAACAGCCAAGCTTACATTTTAAGAAATACTACTCAATCCTTGCCTATCCCCTATCTATGTACCGTCCCTGCAGTGGACATGGATACTACCTCTCTCATATGGTAGATCCTTACCCCCATGGTCCTACCACACAGGTAGCCAATTCCTAGGGTTATGTAGTCGCATGGTCCTACCCAAAGGTAGCCCAATCCCTGACTCATGATGACTTCATGGTCCTACCCCATTGGTAGCCATGTACTAAGTCATTCAATGACCTGATGGGCCTACCCCATTGGTAGCCATGTACTAGGTCAATCCATTAGGCTACAGAGGGGACTAGGATCTGAGCTAGTAGGCACATCTCTTATGTGATAGTCATATTCACATTATAATTTGCATGAATTAAATGCAACCAATAGTTTAATTCAAGTCATCGATAAAACCTCAAAAATCCTTGAGAAACTAATTCGGGATATTCATAGGCGTAACCACATACCTGTCAAGTTGATGTGAGATAGAAATAATTCAATCAACCAATAGGCAAGCAAGCATTCAATAAGATTCTGAAACAATTATACAATTTCCTTTTATTACTCATGTCATTAAGATCTATTAAATCTAGCTCGCTTCCTAGGGTTTCTAGTTCACTTTTAGGGTTTCCATTAAAATTAGGGTTTCCCTTCATCTTTTACTATTTTAAACCATATTTTAACGCAATTGATCACAAACCCTAATTATTTCCACATCTAATCCTCAATTTCGGATTAAAGGCATAATTAACCATTAATTAAGTTCATTAAACCTCTTTTACATTAAAGCTACTATTTTTTATCCCTTTAATCCATGACAAGTATCATCAATTCATAGTTCATTATGGTCCAATTCACATATGAACTCGATTTGCCATTAATTCCACCTTTTATTCATGAGAAAACCCTAATTTACTCTCCTCAAAGACGAGAATGGTGTATGGTATGAAACTGCTTCCGAGCTCAAATCCCTCATTTTATCTTTCTTCTCTAACGTATATCAGGAGGTAGACGATGATCGTAGATGGTCTGCTAGCACTACCTTCCCGGGGGCCTTTACGCCTCTCTCATATGAGCAACACCAAAAGCTGGTCTCTATTCCCTCATCTAAGGAGATTTGGGACGCGCTGAACTCCGTGTCGCCAATCAAGGCCCCAGGGCCGGATGGAGTTGATGTAGGTTTTTTACCAGGAGAACTGGAATTCTCTAAGCAACCAACTCAGTCAGTTTATTCAAGCTCCTTTCACGGGCACCCCGATCCCCCCGTTTGCGACTGATTCTCTCATCATCCTCATCCCCAAGAGCAATCCGCCTGAGCAATGTTCCCAATTGAGACCTATCTCTCTCAATAACGTCTGCACGAAGCTCCTCTCGAAGGTCATCTCCATTAGGCTCAAACCTTACCTCAATGACTGGATTTCCCCATACCAGTCGAGTTTTGTCCCTGGAAGGAAGATTGGTGACAACATCGCGCTGGTGCAGGAGGTGGTACACTCGATGGAATCCAAATCCAGCAAGAAAAGAACAATGGCGTTGAAGCTGGATTTGATAAAAGCCTTTGACAAATTAAGTTGGCACTTCATCCGTGACACGCTTACTCGAACTACGCTGCCCAAGGAAATTATCGACATCATTATGCATATTATCTGCTGTGGAGATTCTTCTATCCTCTGGAATGGGGAGGATGCAGGTACCTTTCGACCTTCTTGCGGGGTCAAGCAAGGAGACCCCCTCTCCCCCTACATCTTCATTTTATGCCTAGAGCATTTTAGTCAATTGATAGCGGAGGAGATTGGCAAAGGCAACTGGAGACCCATCGTCATCACCAAAGACAGAATCCCTATCTCCCATGCAAGCTTCGTGGATGACATCATTCTTTTCGGGGAAGCCTCCACACACCAAGAAAGAGTGATCCTCCGCTGCCTCAAGCTTTTCAATCACGCCTCTGGGCTTGCTCTATCTCATGAGAAATCTACTGTCTTCTTCTCTCACAACACTCCCCGATCAATCAAAAATAGGATCTGCAATAGGTTGGGGATTGTGCAGATGAGCAATCTTGGTCATCACTTGGGCGTTCCCATCATTCATCGCAGGAAAGGCAAGGAACTTTTCTCATCTCTGCTGGAGAAATTTCAGAAGCACATAAAGCAATGGCAGAACAACCTCCACTCCCTTGCAGGTAGAATTACGCTAACTAAATCGGTTCATCAATCGCAAGCATGTTACATTATGCAAGCAGTCCAACTCCCTTTCTCTGTCTGTGATCGAATCGACCAAATTACAAGGAACTTCTTATGGAACGGTGGTTCCCACATACGGCTCAATCTGGTTGCTTGGAACATGGTTATGAACCCCAACTCTAATGGAGACCTGGGTCTGCAGAAGTCGAGGGATTTTAATTCCTGCTTACTGATGAAGATGGGATGGGACCTCTTTCAGAACAGGCGTATACCGTGGGTAAATGTCATGAGGTCTAAATACTTTATGAATGGACTTCCTAAATCAACTGGTTCCCACCTATGTAGAAGCTTGAGAACATTCCTCCCACTCCTCAAAGACAATGCGCGACGTCATGCTGTGTCCGGTCTGGACACTATGGTCTGGACGGATGATTGGATTGGGGATGGTGTGAAACCCGTTGTCAAAGAGGATATTACGGTCCCGGAGGATCTAGCAGATCTCAAGGTTTCGAGCCTCGTCCGAGATGACGGATCCTGGGATCTGGACTTTCTCAACCACTGGTGTGTACAAGAAACAGTCACAGCCATTAGTCATATGCCCACTCCTAGAATCCAGTATGGAGATGATACTTTCATCTGGAAGTTGGATAGCTATGGCGTCTTTACTGCACAGTCTGCTTATAAACTCCTCTGCCAGCCAACACCAGAAGCATCACGACCTTTGTTCACAGCAACATGGTCTCTTCCAGTTTTGCACCGATTTCGTGCTCATTTATGGTTGTCGTTGCATGATCGTTTGCTCACCAACGTCATGCGAGCAAAACGGAAGATGAATGATAACCTAACGTGTCTGCGATGCAACAACTCAGACAAAGATTGCCTGCACGCGTTGCGGGACTGCAGGTCGGATAGACAGATATGGTCGCTCATTCTGCCCAGGGAGGTGAATATGTTCTACGAAAGCCAGTCCATTCGGGGCTGGATGGCCTACAATATCAGAATTATCAAGGCGCCGACAACCTGGAGGATGCTTTTTGCCATCACATGCTGGAAGATATGGAAAAGCAGGAACTCGCAGATCTTCGAGGACACTATTATACCTCCGCGAATAGTGGTTGCACAATGCTATGCTGATGCCTGCTCTACCGACCTGGCCTTCTCTGGAAACTCATCTGATCATATGAAGAAATTCAGTCTGGAACATCCAATCTGCTTGCACAACACAAATTTCATCCTTCATGTGGATGTCGCCACTTCATCCAGGTCCAACATGTCCTACACATGTGCTATTATTTGTAGCATCACAGGAGAATGGATTAGGGGATCCTCTCGTCTGCATCCAGACACTGACACCATGGAGGGGGAGCTCAAGGCTATCCTTCACAGAGCAGAACTCGCAAGACAACTAAATCATTACCAAGGTACCTTCCTTTCAGATTCCTGGAATTCCGTTCATTGGGTGAAGGGCCTAGAAACGGTCCCAGGGAAATACCTCATGGCAGTCTGCAAAGTGCGAGAAGCTCTAGCTACCATAAACGTCATTGATCTCGTCCACATCAAGATAAATCAGAACAAACTCACAGACATTCTTGCTAAATCCTGCCTCAAGCAACCGGTGTCTGAAGGTGACTGGCAGTTCTGCCCAGCCCTAGGCAAAGCACTCTACCTAGAAGACAAAGCCTTTTTTTGTAATTTGATTAGTTCTCAGTCCTGATGTAACCGAGCTATTCGGTATTGCACAAAAAAAAGCCATTAATAGTCCTAATTACCAACATTAGGGTTTCAAGGCCCATTAAAGCCTATTTATACACATAAACTCTAAATTAAGCGAATTACATGCAAAGTTCATCCTTTTTGTTCCTAATGTCCCTTTTTATCATTAACAGGTTAATATCAACTTTAACCATCAATTAAACCCTACTAATCACATTAATCATATCCAAATAGGATTTCTTAATCACTATTACACTAAAGTGAACAACTTCCATTACTTTTCGAATTGCAAAAGGAATCAGGCTTCAATTATATTTTTATTAGATTCCTCTCATTTTTTTGAGCAAAATTCATGTATTATATGTCTCCAACCGAGCTACCGTTAAAAAGTTATGAATTTAATGAAATTCACTTACTCGGGACCAATCGGAGAGCGCCATGTGGCCGATCTCATGCAATGCGGCTGCTTTCTTTGGAAACATTACAAAATTACCACACTACCCTCATTAAGTTAGCCAGTGCTTCAGCCCGCGGAGGGGCATAACCGTCCAAAGGGCCCTGGTCGTCTTCTTCCTTGGGCCGGCGACCTGCTGCCACCCTAGCCACGATGGGCCGGCTCCTCCTCACCTTCCTATAGCCTGGTTCTTGTCGCCAACCCCCGCCCTGGCTCCGCCATGCCTCGACGCACGCAGGGAACCCTCCGATCATGGGTTGAGTGGTAGTATCGGGCCTACTAAGCTCCACCACTTGTGGCTGTCCTACACCATGCAGCTCCAGCTGCGCGAAGTTGAGGTCGTTGGAGCAGTAGCCAATCATTCCCGGGAGGTCGTGGAGGTTTCCCGCCTCGAGCAAAACCACAAAACACACCCATGGTGCTCCAGGGATAGATCTACACCCTCGACTAGGGTTTTCACTTAAGGAACAAGGAGGCGAACGTGAGATCTTTCTCTCTCTCTCTTGGGCTCGAACTAGGGCTTTACCCCTTTATATATGGTGGAGTATGAATCCCTAAGGCGTGCCTCATGAGGACTCAAGTCCCAAACTCGAAAGGAAACACACTTTCCTTGGTTGTGCAGCAACCATCTCTCTCTCCCTTCATTATCTCCTATTTCCTTGATATCCCTTGTTGCATGGATATTTAGGAATTTGAAATTCCTCTCCCTTATCCTCTTTAATCTTGTCTTTTAATTCATTGGTCTCCAAATTATATTCTCCTCAAGTAGAAAAATACTCCTTCTTAATAAAACCACATAATTCCATTAATTATGTATTCCCATTATCCTTAGTTTGCAATTTTTGGTATTTTCTCTTTCTTTCCTCTTCATTTGGACTCCTTGGATCCCAAGAAACTCTATTATTTCGAAATCCTTTTTTTTGGATACTCATTATCCTTCTAGATGCATCTAAATGCATTATTCTTCATTATCATGTGTATTTCTAATTAAAATATTTGTTTTTGAGGATTTCTCTTTTATTTTCCTCATTAGTATTCCTTTTATCATTAGGAATCCTTGGAATATGAAATTCCACTAAGGATAACTCAATTATACCTCTTTTCACTTGTTTTCCACCTCTTTCCATTGTTTTCAATTTCTTTCTTAATAAAGAAATACTTACTTAATCTTTTCTTTTCTTATTTCTTTTCTTTGCAACTTTGGACTCCTTGGAACCCAAGGAACCCATGTGGCACGAAATCCACCTTTGGATTAAGTTCTTTACCTTCTGGAGGTTTCTACATCTTTCTTTTCTCGATTTCTTAATTAATTGAATTTCCTTGTTATTGGGCCCAATAGCCAATAAAGCCCACAATACAATCATCAAGGCTATTGTAAATGAAATTACATCATTATTTGTCCCATATGAGAGATTACATTTCTCATCAGATGAACCCAAAAATTGGGGTTGTAACATCCTTCCCCTCTTATAGGAATTTTGCCCTCAAAATTCCACCAAGCAAACAAACAACTCAGGATAAGCCTTTCATATGTCCATCATGGCTCCCATGTGGTCTTACCCTTTCCATGGTGCTTCCCAAGAAACTTTATCATCTCATATTCTTCCATCTGAGTTCTTTCTTACCTAGGTATATCATACCCTCATAGGTAACTCAGGACATTTCAGCCTCTCATAAAGCTGAATAGGTTCAGGACTCAGCACATGGCTTCGGTACCTCACATAGTGTTCTAGATCGGACTCATGGAACACACTACAAATCATGTTATTCCTAAGGGGCAAGGCTAAACACAACCATCTCCACCAATCCATCTCAAATGGACCCATATATTGAGGACTCAGCTTTCTCAGCCGAAGCTTAGAGGGGTCGGATTTTCACATCACATATTTTCCCATAGTGAACTGCATGTCAGTCTGCTTTGCATCAGCTCGTGACTCATGTCACCACTGGGCTCTCTCTCTCAGCCATTGCATGATCAAAGTGACTTCATCTACACACACTATGGTTCTTTTCTGACCTTCATGAGGCCTCCTTCACCAACATCATCTTAATGAAGTGGTGACCGACACAACCTCTCTATAAGACTTCTTGCATCCTGATAAAGGCTATGGTGTTTAACATCACATCTTAAGAATTGTCTCTATGTATCACCCTGAATGAGCACACATGCTCTCATCAGACCCTCTAGTCTGGATCATACTGTCCATTAGTATGGGGTGATAAACTGTACTATCATTGAGTTCTTCATGTATCCACGTCCACCTCATGGAAGTGAACCTTGGTCATACCCAAGAACTTTCAAACTCGCATCATGGTGTAGTTGAACCATCTTTCTCTCTTAAGTAGTTCAACCGAATCTGTCTCGTGACAGTACTCTTCCTTTCTCATGTCATCTAGGTAAGGTGATCTACCACAACCCATATTGCATCTTGACCTTCTTGGTCTAGCGGAGACTCACAACATCCATAGTGATGAACTCCCATTCCCTCTCGGGAACTCTTTATACTTTATATCCATGGACTGGGTTAATGGTGATCGTCCTTCACCCCTGATTTGCATGGCCACATGCCACATGCAACTTCATATTAAGCATCCAAAGTGCTACTATCACTTACTAGCTTTGTATTATTACTGTGTATGGTGATCTTAAAACCATGATCTCCTGTATGTCATGATTCCTCAAGCTTGATACCTAAAAAAAAACTCTCATCAGGGTTTCATCGCTTTCCTTTTCCAAAGAAATACATCCGAGGTTCTACAACCATCCTTCCATTATATCGCAGACTAGGTTGGCTAACCAAACAACGATTAACTTGATCAACCGCCATTGGCACACGTGAGTGTTATCCAAACTTTTTCCCAACTTAAGGTTAGCCTAACAACCTCAACTTCTTCTAGCTTCCAGCTAAACTAGGCAACTATATCTCACTAGAGCATTCATGACCACTTCTTATCCTTAGGTGTTAGGTAATGTTGAATACATGCACCTCCATGTATTCCACTTATTATCTCATCTTATCTCTAAGTCTATCTTCATCGAGAAAACTCTTGCCCATCCTCTTTGTTTTTGAATTCAACCTGGTATGACTCATAGCTCATGATAAAAGCATCCTTATAAGATGACTACACTATTCCTCTTAGTGTTTGTAAACCATCCATGTACCATTCACTCCACCAAGGTATGTTATCATCTCTGTCCTCATACCTTGTAGCAACGTTCCAACTCGCGTCATCTTTATCCTTGGTGTATGGCATGCGTACTGTCCCATCTCTCCCTCTCATAACAAGAGGAAATAAGCATTTGGCGGCCGTCCAAACACAAAATTCTTAATGTTCCACGAGTAGAGATGATACATCCCACATCGCCTGTACACCTTCAATTCTAAGTTGAAACATGAAACTTATGTCTCCACATCACAAACATCATGATATCAAAGTTAGTTTCATGGAAAACTGGTCTCGAACCTACTTGGGTCACCACACAATCCTTTGTCATCTCCTCTAGGTCTATAGGGTGTCATCACTTTTGGGGTCATCCCTTTTCCCTTATGCATCCAGAGAGTTCCCTACTCATCTGCCCTTTGGGTCCCATGAGTTCATGAAGGTGATCAATCTCCTAACCCATGGCCCTCAGACAATGATAGTTGTTACCTCCCGACCCTATGGCCATGTGCAACTTGGGAATTAGGCAACTCCTTCTACCATCGGTCTTATCCCTACCTGACCCTAGGATAGACTTAGGATTCTATTATAGTACATGTCCAACTTAGAACCTTACCCAAGCATTCATCATCTCTCTTCCTGCATTCATGGGCTGACTTTCATCCTTTCATAGGGATCATGGCAACCTGCCTACCTTGGTCAAGCCCCATATCGGTTACCTCCATGGTAACACATCCACATGCACATAGAGATGGTTATCTATGGGTCTATAGGTTCATTCTCATGCCATGTACTCTTCACTTAGCTTCTCAAGATCCTATGAGACCTCTTTAGGTTTCCTCAAAACCCACAAAACTAGTATACACCCTACCAAAGGGTCCCTCTCCTAGGATGGGAGGAAACTACAACTCCTGACAACAAGGTCACAACCGTCCTTAGGGTTTACATCCATATGAGCATGATTAATCCAGCAACTACTAAGGCACAAGCATACCTACTAAACCATGCTAGGTCACACTTGTTCTCATCCTCAACATTAGACCAACTTAGTTGTGAGGAGTTCATCACACATACCTTTAACTTAAGGGGTTTCTTCTTCCTCTACACATGCTCGAAGCTATAGAGACTCAAATCTTATCATGAGCATCGGGTACACTGCTTCCCCTCTTAGGCCTAGAAACCCTAGGTCCACCTTTGGGTGTCCAACTGCATGCTCAACCTCTTAACAACGAATCAAGCATGTCCAAGGTCTATCAGCCTTTCATTCGAGCAACATCTCAGAGTTGAGTCCTCTTCCAGGACAACCAACTAGGTACAAGGCTTCACAACTTGCTACTTCATCCTCTTCAAGTCTAAGAAACCCTTCTCCTTATCTTAGGAGGTAAACACCTATACCATAGGCACAGAGATACCAATAGACTCATCCTTTATCTAGGGTTTGGATCCTCTCATGGCAACCAAGACATCATCAGCCTCCCAGGGTCAAGCATACGGCAACCACTATCATCCACTTAGGCCGCATCATCCTCAACTCCCATTGTTCCTCAAGTTTCGGGGTTTTAGGCTTCCAACCTTCTTGCCCAAGGTCTTCTCTCTATCTAGAGCTAATCCTACAACTAACCTCTCTATAAAAGGTCCTTTCTTCATGAAGGATCAAGCTCATAAGCATGCCCCTACTTGAGTGAAGCCTATGCTCGAACTTATGTTTACTCAATATTATCCATAACCCCTTATGCTTATCTCATAAGCCATCCATTATGATTCCTTGTCCAGGGATTCATCCTACTTTCTGCACTACTGATGTACTCTGGGTGCAAGCTATACCCTACTTGCACAAGCCAATAGGGTTCTATATGTTCTTCTCTAACCTCATCCATGAAGGAGCTATCCTTCGCTCAAACATGCACGACCCTTCTCAGGGTTGGGTTGCCAAAGGTGCTAGGTCATCCAACCTCTCATGGCTCACATGGCAATCCAGAGGCATGTCCATCCAAACACCTAGTAAACCAAGACATCTAACTCATCATGACATCTCTCTTTCTAACCTCCACTTAGGGTTAGGGTTAACATCATCCTCAGATGATGTCCTAGGTCTCTACTTGTAATGGAGGTCTCTACCTTCAAGACTAACTTTCTCTACTCATCCTCCTGACAAGAAGGTCTAGCCTCAGGTCTCTCCTGAGGGCAATGACAACTTATGTCATACGACCTAAGCATGTATCTATTCTTTTACGCTTACTCTATTAAGCTTATGTCCATGACATCTTATTTACATGCTTTTTATTAATTTGGTGGAGGATTCCTTAATCCTTATCAACCTTACCCATACCTCAAGAGGGTGAGGAGAAGAGAGGAAACCCTAATCCTTAAGGTCCTTATCAGAATTTGAGTTGCGAAGGGATGAACAAGATGAGAGAGTCCTAAAGGTATCTTATTTCGATTCATACCCTAAGACTTTGGACAGGCAGTCACACAGATCCGGGAGTCCTCATATTCTGACTAGCGGTGCGGAGGAAAATATTTCCAGCCCCCAGACGTGATCCTTTTCTAGACACCTCTACCTTTCGGATAATCCTCTAATAACTCCCTTGGGTTCTATATAATTTGTAAAATTTAATAATTATTAAATATTAATTGAGGAACCTATGCTCTGATACCAATTGTAACGACCCCGTCTCTCGGTAACCCCCACTTAAGGGAGACCAAGAGATCAGAGATGTTATCTAATAACCTGGATCAAAGGTTCGACAAATAATCAATAACAATTTTGAAATTCTACTACTAAACTGAAAACTGGTATAAAATAAAAACTTTACTTACCTTTTAAAAGCTAAGATTTCTAAACTTCTATCCATGAAGATACTAATCTAACTAATCCTCCTGTGTACATTATTTCTCATTTAGTTCCACATATGCCACTTTACTATTTGTTCTTTTCATTTGTACCTAAAACGCCGACAAACAAAACGTCGGACAGCAAGAAGTTGGTATGTGGGGGAAACAATAATTGTGCAACTATGTTAACAATGTAGTCAACCAAATATCATTTAACACCCAAGATTATGTTTTAAGCAATACTACTCAATCCTTGCCTATCCCCTATCTCTGTACCGTCCCTACAGTGGACATGGATACTACCTCTCTCATATGGTAGATCCTTACCCCCATGGTCCTACCACATAGGTAGCCAATTCCTAGGGTTATGGAGTCGCATGGCCCTACCCAAAGGTAGCCCAATCCTTGACTCATGATGACTTGATGGTCCTACCCCATTGGTAGCCATGTACTAAGTCATTCAATGACCTGATGGGCCTACCCCGTAGGTAGCCATGTACTAGGTCAATCCATTAGGCTACAGAGGGGACTAGGATCTGAGCTAGTAGGCACATCTCTTATGTGATAGTCATATTCACATTATAATTTGCATGAATTAAATGCAACCAACAGTTTAATTCAAGTCATCGATAAAACCTCGAAAATCCTTGAGAAACTAATTTGGGATATTCATAGGCGTAACCACATACCTGTCAAGTTGATGTGAGACAAAAATAATCCAATCAACCAATAGGCAAGCAAACATTCAATAAGATCCTGAAACAATTATACAATTTCCTTTTATTACTCATGTCATGAAGATCTATTAAATTTAGCTCGCTTCCTAGGGTTTCTAGTTCACTTTTAGGGTTTTCCATTGCAATTAGGGTTTCTCTTCATCTTTTACTATTTTAAACCCTATTTTAGCGCAATTGATCACAAACCCTAATTATTTCCACATCTAATCCTCAATTTTAGATTAAAGGCATAATTAACCATTAATTAAGTTCATTAAGCCTCTTTTACATTAAAGCTACTATTTTTATCCCTTTAATCCATGACAAGATCATTATATGCATTTATCATCAATTCATAGTTCATTATGGTCCAATTCACATATGAACTTGATTTGCCATTAATTCCACCTTTTATTCATGAGAAAACCCTAATTACTACATTTAGGGTATTTATCCACAAATTAGGAACTTTATTGCTCGAAATAGATTATAACCATGAAAACTCAGATTGATACATGAAATCGAATAATTAAAGCCATTAATAGTCATAATTACCAACATTAGGGTTTCAAGGTCCATTAAAGCCTATTTATGCACATAAACTCTAAATTAAGCGAATTACGTGCAAAGATCATCCTTTTTGTTCCTAATGTCCCTTTTTATCATTAACATGTTAATATCAACTTTAACCATCAATTAAACCTTACTAATCACATTAATCATATCCAAATAGGATTTCTTAATCACTATTACACTAAAGTTAACAACTTCCATTATTTTCGAATTGCAAAAGGAATCAGGCGTCAATTATATTTTTTATGGATTCCTCTCATTTTTCTGAGAAAAATTCATGTATTAAATGACTCCAACCAAGCTACCGTTAAAAAGTTATGAATTTAATGAAATTCACTTACTCGAGACCAATCGGAGAGCGCCACGTGGCCGATCTCATGCAATGCGGCTGCTTTCTTTGGAAACATTTCGAAATTATCACTCTACCCTCGTTAAGTTAGCCAGTGCTTCAGCCCGCGGATGGGCATAACCGTCCAAAGGGCCCTGGTCGTCTTCTTCCTTGGGCCGGCGGCCTGCTGCCACCCTAGCCACGATGGGGCGGCTCCTCCTCACCTTCCTATAGCCCGATTCTTGTCGCCAACCCCCGCCCTGGCTCCGCCATGCCTTGACGCACGTAGGGAACCCTCCGATCATGGGTTGAGTGGTAGTATCGGGCCTTCTAAGCTCCGCCACTTGTGGCTGTCCTACAGCCATGCAGCTGTAGCTGCGCGAAGTCGAGGTCGTTGGAGCGGTAGCCAATCGGTCTCGGGAGGTCGTGGAGGTTTCCCGCCTCGAGCAAAACCACAAAACACACCCATGTTGCTCCATGGATAGAGCTACACCCTCGACTAGGGTTTTCACATAAGGAACAAGGAGGCGAACGTGGGATTTTTCTCTCTCTCTCTTGGGTTCGAACTAGGGCTTTACCCCTTTATATAGGGTGGAGTATGAATCCCTAAGGCGTGCCTCATGAGGACTCAAGTCCCAAACTCGAAAGGAAACACACTTTCCTTGGTTGTGAAGCAACCATCTCTCTCTCTCTTCATTATCTCCTATTTCCTTGATATCCCTTGTTGCATGGATATTTAGGAATTTGAAATTCCTCTCCCTTATGCTCTTTAATCTTGTCTTTTAATTCATTGGTCTCCAAATTATATTCTCCTCAAGTAGGAAAATACTCCTTCTTAATAAAACCACATAATTCCATTAATTATGTATTCCCATTATCCTTAGTTTGCAATTTTGGTATTTTCTCTTTCTTTCCTCTTCATTGGGACTCCTTGGATCCCAAGAAACTCTAATATTTCGAAATCCTTTTTATTGGATACTCATTATCCTTCTAGATGCATCTAAATGCTTTATTCTTCATTATCATGTGTATTTCTAATTAAAATATTTATTTTTGAGGATTTCTCTTTATTTCTCTTTTATTTTCCTCATTAGTATTCCTTTTATCATTAGGAATCCTTGGAATATGAAATTCCACTAAGGATAACTCAATTATACCTCTTTTCACTTGTTTTCCACCTCTTACCATTGTTTTCAATTTCTTTCTTAATAAAGAAATACATAATTAATCTTTTCTTTTCTTATTGTTTTTCTTTGCAACTTTGGACTCCTTGGAACCCAAGGAACCCATGTGGCACGAAATCCACCTTTGGATTAAGTTCTTTACCTTCTAGAGGTTTCCACATCTTTCTTTTCTCGATTTCTTAATTAATTGAATTTCCTTGTTATTGGGCCCAATAGCCAATAAAGCCCACAATACAATCATCAAGGCTATTGTAAAGGAAATTACATCATTATTTGTCCCATATGAGAGTTTACATTTCTCATCAGATGAACCCAAAAATTGGGGTTTTAACATCCTTACCCTCTTATAGGAATTTTGCCCTCAAAATTCCACCAAGCAAACAAACAACTCAGGATAAGCCTTTCATATGTCCATCATGGCTCCCATGTGGTCTTAACCTTTCCATGGTGCTTCCCAAGAACCTTTATCATCTCATATTCTTCCATCTGAGTTCTTTCTTACCTTGGTATATCATACCCTCATAGGTAACTCAGGATATTTCAGGCTCTCATAAAGTTGAATAGGTTCAGGGCTCAGCACATGGCTTGGGTACCTCACATAGTGTTCTAGATCGGACTCATGGGACACATTACACATCATGTTATTCCTAAGGGGCAGGGCTAAACACAACCATCTCCACCAATCCATCTCAAAAGGACCCATATATCGGGGACTCAGCTTTCTTAGTTGAAGCTTAGACGGGTCGGATTTTCACATCACATATTTTCGCATAGTGAACTGCATGTCAGTCTGCTTTGCATCAGCTATTGACTCATGTCACCACTGGGCTCTCTCTCAGCCATTGCACGATCAAATCAACTTCATCTACACATACTATGGTTCTTTTCTGACCTTCGTGAGGCCTCCTTCACCGACATCATCTTAATGAAGTGGTGACCGAAACAACCTCTCTATAAGACTTCTTGCATCCCGATAAAGGCTATGGTGGTTAACATCACATCTTAAGAATTGTCTCTATGTATCACCCTGAATGAGCACAAATGCTCTCATCAGACCCTCTAGTCTGGATCATATTGTCCATTAGTATGGGGTGATAAACTGTACTATCATTGAGTTCTTCATGTATCCACTTCCACCTCATGGAAGTGAACCTTGGTCATACCCAAGAACTTTCGAACTCGCATCATGGTGTAGTTGAACCATCTTTCTCTCTTAAGTAGTTCAACTGAATCTGTTTCGTGACAATACTTTTCCTTTCTCATGTCATCTAGGTAAGGTGATCTACCATAACCCATATTGCATCTTGACCTTCTTGGTCTAGGGGAGACTCACAACATCCATAGTGATTAACTCCCACTCCCTCTCGATAACTCTTTATACTTTATATCCATGGACTGGGTTAATGGTGTTCGTCCTTCACCCCTGATTTGCATGGCCACATGCCACATGCAACTTCATATTAAGCATCCAAAGTGCTACTATCACTTACTAGCTTTGTAGTATTACTGTGTATGGTGATCTTAAAACCATGATCTCCTATATGTCATGATTCCTCAAGCTTGATACCTAAAAAAAACTCTCATCAGGGTTTCATCACTTTCCTTTTCCAAAGAAATACATCTGAGGTTCTACAACCATCCTTCCATTATATCACGAACTAGGCTGGCTAACCAAACAACGATTAACTTGATCAACCGCCATTGGCACACCTGAGTGTTATCCAAACTTTTTCCCAACTTAAGGTTAGCCTAACAACCTCAACTTATTCTAGCTTCCAGCTGAACTAGGCAACTATATCTCACTAGAGCATTCATTACCACTTCTTATCCTTAGGTGTTAGGTAATGTTGAAGACATGCACCTCCATGTATTCCACTTATTATCTCATCTCATCTCTAAGTCTATCTTCATCGAGAAAACTCTTGCCCATCCTCTTTGTTTTTGAATTCAACCTTGTATGACTCATAGCTCATGATAAAAGCATCCTTATAAGACGACTACACTATTCCTCTTAGTGTTTGTAAACCATCCATGTATCATTCACTCTACCAAGGTATGTTATCATCTCTATCCTCATACCTTGTAGCAACGTTCCAACTCGCATCATCTTTATCCTTGGTGTATGGCATGCGTACTGTCCCATCTCTCCCTCTCATAACAAGAGGAAATAAGCATTTGGCGGCCGTCCAAACACAAAATTCTTCCTATTCCATGAGTAGAGATGATACATCCCACATCACCAGTACACCTTCAATTCTAAGTTTAAACATGCAACTTATGTCTCCACATTACAAACATCATGATATCAAAGTTAGTTTCATGGAAAACTGGTCTCGAACCTACTTGGGTCACCACACAATCCTTTGTCATCTCCTCTAGGTCTATAGGGTGGCGTCACTTTTGGGGTCATCCCTTTTTCCCTTATGCATCCAGAGAGTGCCCTACTCATCTGCCCTTTGGGTCCCATGACATGAAGGTGATCAATCTCCTAACCCATGGCCCTCAGACAATGATAGTTGTTACCTCCCAACCCTATGGTCATGTGCAACTAGGGAATTAGGCAACTCCTTCTTCCATCGGTCTTATCCCTACCTGACCCTAGGATAGACTTAGGATTCTATTATAGTACATGTCCAACTTATAACCTTACCCAAGCATTCATCATCTCTCTTCCTGCATTCATGGGCTGACTTTCATCCTTTCATAGGGATCATGGCAACCTGCCTACCTTGGTCAAGCCCCATACCGGTTACCTCCATGGTAACACATCCACATGCACATAGAGATGGTTATCTATGGGTCTATAGGTTCATTATCATGCCATGTACTCTTCACTTAGCTTCTCAAGATCCTATGAGACCTCTTTAGGTTTCCTCAAAACCCACAAAACTAGTATACACCCTACCAAAGGGTCCCTCTCCCAGGATGGGAGGAAACTACAACTCCTGACAACAAGGTCACAACCGTCCTTAGGGTTTACATCCATATGAGCATGATTAATCCAACAACTACTAAGGCACAAGCGTACCTACTAAACCATGCTAGGTCACACTTGTTCTCATCCTCCACATTAGAACACCTTAGTTGTGAGGAGTTCATCACACATACCTTTAACTTAAGGGGTTTCTTTTTCCTCTACACATGCTCGAAGCTATAGAGACTCAAATCTTATCATGAGCATTGGGTACACTGCTTCCCCTCTTAGGCCTAGAAATCCTAGGTCCACCTTTGGGTGTCCACCTGCATGCTTAACTTCTTAACTACGAATTAAGCATGTCCAAAGGTATGTCATCCTTTCATTCGAGCAACACCTCAGAGTTGAGTCCTCTTCCATGACAACCAACTAGGTACAAGGCTTCACAACTTGCTACTTCATCCTGTTCAAGTCTAAGAAACTCTTCTCCCTATCTTAGGAGGTAAACACCTATACCATAGGCACAGAGATACCAACAGACTCATCCTTTCTCTAGGGTTTGGATCCTCTCATGGCAACCAAGACATCATCAGCCTCCCAGGGTCAAGCATACGGAAACCACTATCATCCACTTAGGCTGTATCATCCTCAACTCCCACTGTTCCTCAAGTTTCGGGATTTTAGGCTTCCAATCTTCTTGCCCATGGTCTTCTCTCTCTCTAGAGCTAATCCTACAACCAACCTCTCTATAAAAGGTCCTTTCTTCATGAAGGATCAAGCTCATAAGCATGCCCCTACTTGAGTGAAGCCTATGCTCGAACTTACGTTTACTCAAGATTATCCATAACCCCTTATGCTTATCTCATAAGCCATCCATTATGATTCCTTGTCCAGGGTTTCATCCTACTGTCAGCACTACTGATGTACTCTGGGTGCAAGATATACCATACTTGCACAATCCCATAGGGTTCTATAGGTTCTTCTCTAACCTCATCCATGAAGGAGATATCCTTCGCTCAAAAATGCACGACCCTTCTCAGGGTTGGGTTGCCAAAGGTGCTAGGTCATCCAACCTCTCATGGCTCATATGGCAATCCAGAGGCATGTCCATCCAAACACCTAGTAAACCAAGACATCTAACTCATCATGACATCTCTCTTTCTAACCTCCACTTAGGGTTAGGGTTAACATCATCCTCAGATGATGTGCTAGGTCTCTACTTGTAATGGAGGTCTCTACCTCCAAGACTAACTTTCTCTACTCATCCTCCTGACAAGAAGGTCTATCCTCAGGTCTCTCCTGAGGGCAATGACAACTAATGTCATACGACCTAAGCATATATCTATTCTTTTACGCTTACTCTATTAAGCTTATGTCCATGACATCTTATTTACATGCTTTTTATTAATTTGGTGGAGGATTCCTTAATCCTTATCAACCTTACCCATACCTCAAGAGGGTGAGGAGAAGAGAGGAAACCCTAATCCTTAAGGTCCTTATCAAAATTTGAGTTGCGAAGGGATGAACAAGATGAGAGAGTCCTAAAGGTATCTTATTTTGATTCATGCCCTAAGACTTTGGCCAGGAAGTCACACAGATCTGGGAGTCCTCATATTCCGACTAGCAGTACGGAGGAAAATATTTCCACCCCCCAGTCGTGATCCTTTTCTAGACACCTCAGCCTTTCGGATAATCCTCTAATAACTCCCTTGGGTTCTACAGAATTTGTAAAATTTTTATAAGTTTTAAAGATTAATTGAGGAACCTATGCTCTGATACCATTTGTAACGACCCCGTCTCTCGGTAACCCCCACTTAAGGGAGACCAAGAGATCAGAGATGTTATCTAATAACCTGGATCAAAGGTTCGACAAATAATCAATAATAATTATGAAATTCTACTACTAAACTGAAAACTGGTATAAAATAAAAACTTTACTTACCTTTTAAAAGTTGGGATTTCTAAACTTCTATCCATGAAGATACTAATCTAACTAATCCTCCTGTGTACATTATGTCTCATTTAGTTCCACATATGCCACTTTACTGTTTGTTCTTTTCATTTGTACCTAAAATGCCGACAAACAAAACGTCGGTCAGCAAGAAGTTGGTATGTGGGGGAAACAATAATTGTGCACCTATGTTAACAATGTAGTCAACCAAATATCATTTAACATCCAAGATTATGTTTTAAGCAATACTACTCAATACTTGCCTATCCCCTATCTCTATATTGTACCTACAGTGGACATGGATACTACCTCTCTCATATGGTAGATCCTTACCCCCATGGTCCTACCACACAGGTAGCCAATTCCTAGGGTTATGGAGTCACATGGCCCTACCCAAAGGTAGCCCAATCCCTGACCCATGATGACTTGATGGTCCTACCCCATTGGTAGCCATGTACTAAGTCATTCAATGACCTGATGGGCCTACCCCATTGGTAGACATGTACTAGGTCAATCCATTAGGCTACAGAGGGGACTAGATCTAGTAGGCACATCTCTTATGTGATAGTCATATTCACATTATAATTTGCATGAATTAAATGCAACCAACAGTTTAATTCAAGTCATCGATAAAACCTCAAAAATCCTCGAGAAACTAATTCGGGATATTCATAGGCGTAACCACATACATGTCAAGTTGATGTGAGACAGAAATAATCCAATCAACCAATAGGCAAGCAAGCATTCAATAAGATCCTGAAACAATTATACAATTTCCTTTTATTACTCATGTCATGAATATCTATTAAATCTAGCTCGCTTCCTAGGGTTTCTAGTTCACTTTTAGGGTTTTCCATTGCAATTAGGGTTTCCCTTCATCTTTTACTATTTTAAACCCTATTTTAACGCAATTGATCATAAACCCTAATTATTTCCACATCTAATCCTCAATTTCGGATTAAAGGCATAATTAACCATTAATTAAGTTCATTAAGCCTCTTTTACATTAAAGATACTATTCTTATCCCTTTAATCCATGACAAGATCATTATACGCATTTATCATCAATTCATAGTTCATTATGGTCCAATTCACATATGAACTTGATTTGCCATTAATTCCACCTTTTATTCATGAGAAAACCCTAATTACTACATTTAGGGTATTTATCCATAAATTAGGAACTTTACTGCTCGAAATTTCTTATAACCATGAAAACTCAGATTGATACATGAAATCAAATAATTAAAGCCATTAATAGTCCTAATTACCAACATTAGGGTTTCAAGGCCCATTAAAGCCTATTTATGCACATAAACTCTAAATTAAGCGAATTACGTGCAAAGTTCATCCTTTTTGTTCGTAATGTCCCTTTTTATCATTAACATGTTAACTTTAACCATCAATTAAACCCTACTAATCACATTAATCATATCCAAATAGGATTTCTTAATCACTATTACACTAAAGTTAACAAATTCCATTACTTTTCAAATCGCAAAAGGAATCAGGCTTCAATTATATTTTTAATGGATTCTCTCATTTTTCTGAGAAAAATTCATGTATTATATGTCCCCAACCGAGCTACCATTAAAAAGTTATGAATTTAATGAAATTCACTTACTCGGGACCAATCGGAGAGCGCCACGTGGCCGATCTCATGCAATGCGGCTTCTTTCTTTGGAAACATTTCGAAATTACCACGCTACCCTCATTAAGTTAGCTAGTGCTTCAGACCGGGGAGGGGCATAACCGTCCAAAGGGCCTTGGTCATCTTCTTCCTTGGGTAGCCGTGATGGGGCGGCTCCTCCTCACCTTCCTACAGCCTAGTTCTTGTTGCCAACCCCCGCCCTGGCTCTGCCATGCCTCGACGCACGCGGGGAACCCTCTGATCATGGGTTGAGTGGTAGTATCGGGCCTGCTAAGCTCCGCCACTTGTGGTCGACCTGCAGCCATGCAGCTGCAGCTATGCAATGTCGAGGTCGTTGGAGCGGTAACCAATTGGTCCTAGGAGGTCGTGGAGGTTTCCCGCCTCGAGCAAAACTACAAAACACACCCATGTTGCTCCAGGGATAGAGCTACACCCTCGACTACAGTTTTCACATAAGGAACAAGGAGGAGAACGTGGGATCTTTCTCTCTCTCTCTTGGGCTCTAACTAGGGCTTTACCCCTTTATATTGGGTGGAGTATGAAGCCCTAAGGCGTGCCTCATGAGGACTCAAGTCCCAAACTCGAAAGGAAACACACTTTCCTTGGTTGTGAAGCAACCATCTCTCTCTCTCTTCATTATCTCCTATTTCCTTGATATTCCTTATTGCATGGATATTTAGGAATTTGAAATTTCTCTCCCTTATCCTCTTTAATCTTGTCTTTTAATTCATTGGTCTCGAAATTATATTCTCCTCAAGTAGGAAAATACTCCTTCTTAATAAAACCACATAATTCCATTAATTATGTATTCCCATTATCCTTATTTTGCAATTTTGGTATTTTCTCTTTCTTTCCTCTTCATTGGGACTCTTTGGATCCCAAGAAATTCTATTATTTTGAAATCCTTTTTATTGGATACTCATTATCCTTCTAGATGCATCTAAATGCATTATTCTTCATTATCATGCGTATTTCTTATTAAAATATTTCTTTTTGAGGATTTCTCTTTATTTCTCTTTTATTTTCCTCTTTAGTATTCCTTTTATCATTAGGAATCCTTGGAATATGAAATTCCACTAAGGATAACTCAATTATACCTCTTTTCACTTGTTTTCCACCTTTTACCATTGTTTTCAATTTCTTTCTTAATAAAGAAATACTTAATTAATCTTTTCTTTTCTTATTGCTTTTCTTTGCAACTTTGGACTCCTTGGAACCCAACGAACCCATGTGGCACGAAATCCACCTTTGGATTAAGTTCTTTACCTTCTAGAGGTTTCCACATCTTTCTTTTCTCGATTTCTTAATTAATTGAATTTCCTTGTTATTGGGCCCAATAGCCAATAAAGCCCACAATACAATCATCAAGGCTATTGTAAATGAAATTACATCATTATTTGTCCCATATGAGAGTTTACATTTCTCATCAGATGAACCCTAAAATTGGGGTTGTAACAGACAATGTTACAGTTTGGTTGGAGCACACTTGGTTGCTAAACATTTTTAGTGAAGGTAGGAAACATTATTTTTCATTCCACACACTTTCAGTGGCTAAAATAACCAATACATTAACTACTACATTAAATTTTGCATGATTAAACAAGGTAGTACTACAACCCTTACACTTATTCTTATTATAATGGTCCTCTAAGATGTTTGGAGGTTTATTAAGATAAATAATACTCTTATCATTGTTGGATGTTTTATTACGTAGTTTAACTTGGTTGTCTTCAAGGACATTGACATATCTACCAATCTGTTAGATCTGATCTTCCCAATCTAGTTGAAGCATCCTCTTAATCTTACTCACACATAGTGTCAACACATGATGGTCTTCTTCCTTATCACATATAATCTTCACTGCCATTGAACTGAGACTCTCAACAATGCACCTTGTGTATTTCCCCTTCCTTGATTCCTATAAAACCAACTATACCACCTCTAGTTCAACTTGTGTCATAGATTTTGTATAGATAGTCCTTCTCTACCCCCTATCTAGTCCCCCATCATGCTTTCTAGCTATTTCTTCTATGCAACCCTCTATTTGGTCCAAGCTACATCAATGTTCCATTTGACTCACAACTTTTGGGTAAGTCCAATACTGCTAATCTACAAGTATTCTAGTTTTTCCTACTGTGGGCTCCTATCTTCAATATCTCCCTATCTTTTTAGTCATCATCTGGATGTTTTGCTTAATCCTCAGTTTGTTGTTATTTATTTCTCTAAAAAACACAAGTCTTTCTACTCTTCCAAATCTAGCAGCAGCTTACAAGGAATCTAGTGGAATTGGACGAAAGAGCTTTTGGGTTCTTGCTGAACTAGCTTGACAAATAGTTTCTGAAGATATTAGTAGTAGTATTATACTTCCTTCAATGTCTCCAAATAACTCTTCCTTCCTTACATCTCTAATGGCATGTAAAGTTTTTTCCTAGGCATCATCACATCTTACACATCTGTCATCATTGAAAAATTTGCGCTTCATCATCCTTGTGTTAGTCATGATAACCTCATGTGCAGCCATCCTTTGAAAGATCCTGGTCTTTCTAGGTACACCTGCTTGCCAAATGTGATTCCAGGGACTATTTTGAACCATATATTTTGAATTTCTAAGTATTTCATACGCTGATTTTTTTATTGAACTCACCACCATTAGAGCCACTCCAGCTCCATATGTCCTTTTTCCACTTTCCCTATGGTAGCTGGAATTGAATGTATAATCTTGCAAATCCTCTTTTGGATATGCTCGACTAAGAACTCATCATTCTGGTTTCCTTTTAAATCAACCCAACTATCATTGACATATCTTGAATACCATTAGGGATATGTTTATTAGGAACAATTTCTACAAGTTCCCCTGAAGAGAGCCATTTCTCTAGCCATGACTTTGTGTCATTCCCACCTCCACCTCTATACTCATATTCTCATCAAACCATGGTAGTATGTGGAAAACTCCTCCCTATAAATCATTGCTCAATTTCCAAGTTTATTTGATATGTTTTCATACTTTGTATCCATACCTTCCAACGAAAACACTCTACTCTTAGTCCTAAACTCCCATGCACTCCTCATCAGAAGTTCCTTGATTTAGTCCTGCATGGACTTAATCCCTAAACCTCCATGATGCATGCTCGTGATCACATGGTCCCATACAATTAAGTATATTGTCTTGTCTCTTTGTACTCTTCCTTTTATAAAGCTTCTAATAGACCGATCTATTTGCTTAAAAAGATTCACATGTAAGGAACATGTTTCCATCATGTAAGTAAGGATAGTATAGAACACCGGCTTAATGAGACGTACTCGTCCTGCCAAGCACAATGTTTTGGAATCCCAACTAATTACTCTTTTTTCCACTCTATCCAAAACATCAAATATCGTCAATCAACAACTTTAAGAGAGGTAATATGTCAAAATGCACCATTTCCCTCATAATTTTACTATTGATTTGACCCAACAAAAGAAGTGCTCAAGGACGCTCCCCTGAGGTTATGCAAACCCATTTTTATATGGGGTCCTAATTTATTCATTTTCATAGATAGTTGAGTCATATAAATATTGAGTTTATATTGGTGTAATTTGTGTTATAGTTATTCATTTTATGCTTTAGTAGAGGTTTTCCTATAGAAAAAAATTTCCTATTACCTAGAGAAGTTCATTAAAAAAATCCATCATAATTGAATTTCAACTTTGTTTATGCTTGACACAAAAATTGATTGCTCGAAGACGCTACCGAGAATCCCCCCATCCCAGGATAATCCTAGCACATTCCTATATATGTGGATCATATTCATCACTTTCACATACACTAAAACTAAAACTATACTAGTGTGTTTTTTGTTTTAGTTATCCATTCTACGCTAAATTAGAGATTCTCCTATAGCAAAATATTTTCTATTATGTAGTAATCTTGTAAACAAATCCTTCATGATTGAGTTGTAATTTTATAGCTCTAATACATTTCTTTGTTGAAGAGTCTTATAGAGGTTCTTCAAGTTGAGCAAAGTGGCAACTATTCTAGAAGAAACTTGGTGGTCATCCTCGGTCGGAGAACATTTGACAAACTTCTATTGAGCACATGCAATGAAGGTATTGAGTTTGTCTCACATTTTCTTGGAAAAGGAATCATTAAGTTCACCCACAACCAAGATCTAAATAAGAAAGAGCATATCTTGATCTTTATTTATATTTTTTGAGATAAAGTTCTATTTTATGATCCCACTAAACTCACTAAAAATTGTTTGCCCAAACCTAGTGGCCGAAAAGACAACTCGGTGCATATTAGAAGGCTTTTGTTGTTTCTGAACCATGTTAAATCATCTTTTACATGTCTCATACTTCTTATATATCCATCCTTTAGACTTTTTCTTATAACTATTGCCATTCACATTTTTTTATTGATATTTGCATTATTTTCATAGGCAAGCCATATACCCCCCTAGACTCTCCACTTAGTTTCTTGGAGGATTTTGATGATTCTCACACCTTTACCAGCCTTCAAAAGGTATAATTTCTTCATTTTAGCCTTTTATTTACAATTTTGGATGATTTATAGAAATTTAAGATTTTGGTTCTCCATTGTTTTTCGTGTTGTAGAGGTTGAAGATCAACACAATAATGTTCTGATCTATGATCTTTCCATTTTCTCTATTTTAATGTAATAGTGATGTCTGATGCCATATTTTGATAATTCAATTTTATTAGAAAAATTAATCTTGATGCAAATTTGATTTGTTGATTGCAAATATCAGATCTTAGTGACTGGAGCTAATGCGTCTAGATATGTGTAAGACCCTTGACCTTTCTTAGTTCTTGATCTTGCTTTCTTTTGCTTAATAAGATGCTTAGACCTTAATCTAATCATGTGATGTGTCTTAATAACATGTGACATGCTTATGCCTTTAGTTTGGTCCAGTTTGAAAGATATTTGAGCTAGTTATGCTATTTGTGTGCTTGTTTTGGTGTTAATTGCATTTTATGCATGTTGGGGATTTATCTTACAATTTCCCACATGTTTGATGTACATGTCATGTCTTTGCATCATGAGAAAGAGAATGATGGTTAGGGGTGCCTTGTTGTATCTTGGATGTTCAGGTGGCATCTTGTGTTGATGTTTCCAGGGTTTGCATGGATGCCCTAGTTTGGCGTTGACCATGTGTTGACCATTTGAATTGTGGTTTTCAATGACCCATCTTGTTGTGTCTTAGACCTTGGGGCCTTTGATCATTGAGGTTTTGATTGCACCTTGTGTTTCCTTTGATCGAAGAGTTTTTTTTCCCTCTCTTTGGTCAAAGAGGTTCTAGGGTTTTGAGTCCTATGTGATCGATGACCCTCTCTTATTGTCTTTGACCGATGGTCCTTCAGAACAAGTGATGTTGCTGATCTTCTTTGGTTTTAACGACCCTAATAGCATGTGCATGGTTAGTAGTTGCATGGGTGTTCCATTATGGACAAGTGGCATGTTTAGTTGGATACCTATCCTTCCTTATCTCTCTCCTACCATTGGATATATATACCCCTTCTTTTGCATGTGTATGATTATTTTGCATCCCCTCTCCCTATCTCTTCTTTGGATCTCATCCCTATTGGTGCTTGGAAGAGAAGGAGCTCAACCTTGGAGTAAGGAGGCCAACCCTTGCATGTGGTGTTCTAGGGTTGGAGCATCTCCCTTTGCTGATCATTTGGTGATCCTTGTGCTTGGTAAGTAGTTTATCCTTTTTGTTCTCATTTTTCTTGAACCTTGCCTTCTATTTTCTTCTCTTGCCTAAACCATAGCTCTCAATGGTTGTCTTTTTTAGGAACTTCTCTCCAATAGAGGTTGAATCCATGGTTTTCCATGGTAGTACGTATCTAATATTGAAATATTCTCCTTTCCCCTTTATTTTTGGTTTAGGGTTTGTACCCTTTCTTCGTTGAGCTTTCCTTTGACCTTGGTTTGTTCTTCTTCTCTTGACGTCATCTTGCTTGGCCGTGGAGTTGATCCAAGCTTTGCATTTCTTCTCTCTCATATATTTATTGTCTTTTAGAGTCGATCTTCACCTCGAGGCGGGCTATATAACTCTCTCCTCTACTATTGTTGCACCCAAATATTGCATACAAAGCTTATCTTATCTCTAAATCATGATTATATGTTGTTTGATGATGATACCTTGTTTTAGGGTTAATGATTATGTATTAATCTTGCATAGATTAGCTCTTTCTCTTGAATCCTAATTATTGTACCTGAGTTGTTATGAATGGTGGAAGTGTTAGTTCTTGCATGCATATGTTTAATGATGGTTCTTCTTCATGTGTTAGTTCTATTTTCTCTCTCTTAGTGATATAGGTTTTAGATTCAAGTGATGTTTTGGAACCTAGGTCTTCTCTCATGATCATGGTTTGGCTATCCTTGTGTTTTGGTGATTAGATTCTAGGGTTTTAGATGATATTTTTCTTGAAGTACCCACTCTTTGAGATGTTGGTTTCATGTTGATAATCCATTTGTTTTGATCATGTTTTAACAATTGGTTTTCTCTCCCTTAATTATCTTTGTGATGTGGTCGAAGTGGCTGAAGGTTTGGTGATGGTTCTTGGTCGATGAGATTGTTTCCATAGAGAGGTCGCATAGATGAACTCTTGTTCTTTGGTCGATGAGGTTGCTCTTTTGTTTTCCTTTAGTCATAGGAATTGTATTGATGTGTTTATGATAGTTGAGCTTCCCCTTTGCTTGATGTGGTGGTGAAATGATCTTCGGTCACTGAGGTTGTCTTCGGCCTAGGGTTTCCCTTCAATTGAAGGTGTGAATATGTTTCTCTTTTGGTTGTTTGGATTGATAGTCTTCGACCATAGTGGTTTGCATCTCTTTGGTCTCTTTAGACTGGTTTGGTTTGCCTTCGATCAATGGAGATTCTTGATCATGTGTTTGACTTGTATAGTTGATCTAGTGATAATGATTGACATTAATATGTGCTCCAAGAATGTGGGAAGTGCTGAATTAGGGTTGAGTATTAAGTGTTGTTATAAAAACCTTAATCGACCAACAATGAGAAACCCTAGCCCTAATTTTTTAGTACATGGTTTTTAATGTTTACTTTCTTGAATGATCATCATAAATTGAAGCATTTCTCTCTCCTACTTGTGTAAACCTTATGTTGTAGGTTGAATAAACATCATATCTTGTGAATGTTGTGATATTCTTATGTTGCAAAGGGTGATAATTATGAGCTTTGATGAGGCATGGTGAGTTAATGACATTCCTCATAAGACTAGGAACAATGTGAATGGTTTGGTGACTTTAATGATGGATTTGTGCCTAATGTGAGGTGATATCCTCTGATGACGTGATAAGGGATGGTTGACCCATAGTGATGTGGTGATGGTGATGGCCTTGTGTAAGGAAGTGAGTCGGTATCATGTGGTGATGTGATCAATTTCATGCTTAATACATTTTATATCTTTTGGAGTTGCAATCTACGCTTATCTTTGTATAATTTCTTTAGGGTTTATACATTGTAACTTAATTGATGCTTAAAAGTTACCCAATTGGCAATCATTAATCAAGTAAAACCCTAATCATGTAGCTGCACTAAACCATAGATCCATCTTCTAAGTCAGTACTTGATGGATGGTGAAACGCGTAATTCCTAAAGGAAACTCAGAGCACATATTGTTGAATATGCAGGGGTGCAAGTTGAGGGTATATCCTTGCATCCAAAATTATAGGTTATGGAGGATGACTGTGTTCATGCCTTGGTAGGAGATTGGTTGTGGTCATATCTAAATATATGATGTGATAGAGGATAGTTGTGGTTGTACCTCAGACGATTGGGTTTGTATACCCTATTTACTAGTGTCGTGCCTATATACCAAGGTAGATTAGATTGTTTTGCAATTGGACTCTATATGTCATTGTGGAGGACTCGGATTGACTAAGGGTGCAGAAGATCATAGGAGTCCATCTCTCCTAGATCTTGTATGGCACTAATTTTGACTTATTAGTGGTCATTTAGAGTATGAGTGGTATACCTCATCTCCACAGGGCATAATAAAAGACATAATAAAGTCGTGTAGTATGTTTACATAGGGCTAAATACGATTCACATTGGATGACTATTTGCCTTGTTTCTTATACTATTTAGTTGATAATGGTAATACATGTCCTTCATATTTCTTGTAAAAGCATATGATGCTCTATTGATCAGTTGTGGCTGCTTAATCTGCCTAACTTGTGTTATCAGATTTAATTATTCATTAGCTAAATCTTCTCATAATTCTTAATCTTCTATATAACCTTATGGGTTAATAATAGTTGTTGGTGAAGAGTTATATATCTGGATAGGACATTGGTCTCACCCTGTGGGTCTCCACATCTTTTAGATGGCCGTGCATGACGTGGTAGAGATCATTCAGTAGAGGAAGAACAGAAAGGAGATTAATAGTTGTTGAAGGTTGAATAGGTTGTTAGTGTTTTTTAGTAGAGTCCTATGTGTCATCCCTGCACTCTCATGTCCTTGGGGGATTTTTATACATGTTTGTACATCAATACAAAGTTTTTGGCAGTATGCCATGTTTGTACATGTATGACTTATAAATGTGAACATGTTATCCTTGTAACAGATTTAGGTTGTGGCATGATGGACATTGTATAGTGATGCATGTATCTTTATGGCATGATATGTGATACGTGTAATGGCAGGTTGTGAACCTTCATGTTTATGTTTCTGCTTGAGATGGTTATATCATATTGGTTTTGATTTACCCTATTTTGTCTGAATGTGGTTGTTAGTTGATGATTTTGTGCTTTGTTTTGAGTAATTTTACTTTGGTGTGATCGGTGTGTCACACTCGGTTGGTATCAAACCGCTAGGTTCGCTGAGTCTATAGGGACATAGGACTAGGTTTTGTGTCTATTCTTGCATTATCCAACATATTTGATTGCAGCTTCTGCTTATGCAAAAGTCGAAGAAGATATGTATGGAGAAAACAAAGAACATGTTGAGAGCAGTGTTGCTGCACCAAGAGGTGGTTCCAGGAGGTAGATGATAGTATATGGAGTGCTTGAAGTGCCTCAAATCGACCTAGAAACCATAGCCAACCCCACCTTTCTATCCATGTTCAGACAGTTTATGGCCATGATTTCTCATATGGCGGATAGGGTGCCCATACCTCAAGTAAGGGAACTTATTCCCAATGTGGAACGCCAGGGTTCTAGGAAGACCACTGAGAGGTTGCAACATGTTGGAGCATTGGAGTATGTGGGTACGAAAGACCCGAAAGATGTTGATATGTGGCTGACAGAGCTGGAGAAGGCCTTTAAGATCCTCAACATCTTGGAAGAGAATAAGGTGAAGCATGCGATGTACACGCTGAAGGGTGTTGGCCATTGATGGACCATCGAGGAGGAGAAGAGGCATGGAGTGACTATTAGTTGGGAGGAGTTTTGGTGGGCGTTTTTGAGTGGATACTTCCTAGATGCATACTTGGATGAGAAGATCTCACAGTTTGAGAAGATACAACAGAGATCTTTGACGATCAACGAGTATGAGGCCAAGTTCATGGAACTTTTGAGGTGTTTCTCGCACATGATTGCAACAGACAAGGAGATGATCTGACATTTTGAGAGGGATCTGAGCATAGAGTTGATGATGATGGTGTCATCTTTGGAGAATAGAGAGAAGTTTGTCGTGTTTGTGGAGTCTATGAGAAGAATAGAGCGGTTGGTGATAGAGAAGCGTGAAGCTAACACCAAGAAGAGACTGACATAGTTTTAGGGATAGTCTTCTAGAGGCTTTAAGAATCCTCAATTTTCTACACCTTAGTCACAACATAGGTTAGTGGTACAGTCTCAGTGGTCACCGAGCAAGTGTAGAGGTTGTACCTTTCCACTGGTAAGAGCACATAGTGGGGCGTCAATTTCAGTGACTGGGCTGTCTAGGCCACAATTTTACACATAGACTTGTTATAGGTGTGGATAGCAAGGACATCTGAGGATGTTTTTCCCAGTGAAGGATGAGGAGGTGACGCAAAAACCACATCAGAGTTAGAAAGGGTCGCAACAACGACAACAATTTAGCAGTGGTGGAGGCAGAGGACGTGGTCAGGCATCATAGGCAAGATCGTCTGGGCAAGCCAACAGAGGATGGGGGAAACCACATGCAATGGTTCGATTCTACACCATGAGCAGATGGAGGGAGTAGTCAATCAACGAGTCATGACAGATCAGATGGAGTTATTTCATTTTGATTTGTCTTCTTCCTACTTTATATGTATTTTTGTTGACCTAGGTGCGACACACTCTTTTATCACTAGGGGAGTGATAGCTAGTTGTTCTTTGCCTATTAGTCGTAGACCTGATAGTCTTTTCTTAGAAACCCCTTTGGTTGGTTCTATTGAGCCGTGGGAGGTGTGTCCATCATGTGTTCTTTCTTTCACATGACATTACATTGAAGTAGACCTTATACCACTTGACATGCGCAGATTCGATGTGGTCCTTGGAATGGACACTTTGGAGAAGTACTGAGTGGTCTTGGATAATATTTCTAAGATAGATACATTCTTTTAAGGTGATGTTTCATTGGTCTTTCAAGGACATAGGAAGATCCTTCTGACGTTCTTGGTGTCAGTGATGATGGCAAAGAGGCTGATGAGGCAGGGGTGTGAAGCTTTCTTAGCACATGTGGTGGATACTAAAGTGAGGAGTCCTAGTATCCAGGAGGTGCCCATTGTCTTAGAGTTTGAAGATGTTTTTCTCAACGAGTTTCCTGGTGTTCCCCCACCTCTAGAGATTGACTTTTAGATCAACCTAGTTCTTGATAAACAACTCATAGCACATACTCCATACAGGATGGCACTAGCTGAGATGCAAGAGTTGAAGAAGTAGTTGTAGGAGCTTCTAGGAAAGGCTTTATCAGATTGAGAACTTCCCCTTGGGGTGCTCCCTTGTTGTTCATCAAGAGTAAAGGTGAACCTATGAGGTTGTGCATCGATTATGGATAGTTGAACAAGGTGACAATCAAGAACAAGTACATGTTGCCAAGGATACATGTTATGTTCAATTAGTTGAGAGGATCTACAATGTTCTCTAAGATAGACCTAAGATTATGATACCATCAGTTGTAGATCAAGGCAGATGACATACCCAAGTCAGATTTTAGAACAGGGTATGGTCACTATGAGTTTGTGGCTATGCCATTTGGGCTAAGCAATGCACTGGTAGCGTTCATGTACTTGATAAATAGGACATTTTTTCTTTATGTTGATCACTTCATAGTTGTGTTCATCAACAACATACTGATATACTCCCAAGATAGACAACAACATGAGCAGCATCTTTAGAAGGCGTTGAGTTTGTGGAGACAACATAAGTTGTATGCCAAGTTCAGCAGTGTTTTTGGCTGAAAGAGGTGTCTTTTCTTGGGCATGTGATATTTGCTGAAGGTATTCATGTAGATCCCAAGAAGGTTCAATTGGTGTTAGAGTGGGATAAGCCAAAGACACTGACAAAGGTTCACAATTTCCTAGGTCAGGCAGGCTACTACATGAGGTTTATCAAGAACTTTAGCATTGTGGCATTACCCCTAACGAAGTTGATGAGGAAAGGTGTGTCATTTGTCTGGGATGATAAGTGTCAGCGTTCTTTCTAGCTTTTGAAGGAAAAGTTAACTAGTGCACCAATGTTGGTTCTTCTAGGACAAGGGAATGCCTATATCATCTTCTATGACGCGTTGAAGAATGGTTTGGGTTGTGCTCTGATGCAGGATAAAACATGATTTCTTTTGCTCTACGACAGGTTAAGAAACATGAGGAGAGCTACCCAATGCATGATTTGGAGCTTGCTTCTATGGTCCATGCTTTGAAGATTTGGAGACACTACCTTTATGGTGAGAATTTTTAGATCTTCACTGACCACAAGAACAAACAATACATCTTCTTAAAGCAAGAAATAAATATGTGGTAGCAAAGTTGGATGGAGTTGATCAAAGATTATAATTGCACGAGAGACTACCATCCAGGGAAGGAAAATGTGGTGTCAAATTCTTTGATTAGGAAGTCTTCTACGTCATCTAATAGATATGGTGTAGTTGTGTTTTTTGGTGTCCCATAAGCGAGACATGTTAGTGTATCTTTTCTATATGAATGTAAAGATAGATGTCTCCTTGGTTGCATGCTTGTTGGCTTAGTTACATGTGAAGCCTATGATGAGGCAATAGATCATAGATACACAACATGATGATAATGTGATATAGTAGATCTGAGCAGAGTTTGGTAGTGAGAAGCATGATGACTTCCATGAGTTAGAGGATGGGATAGTGTGTAATCACGATAGAGTAGTGGTTCCTGATGTTGATAATATGAAGAAGTTGGTTTCAGAGGAGGCTCACTCTTCAATGTACTCTATCCATCCAAGTAGTACCAAGATGTACCATATTCTAAAATATATGTAAGGTGGCCTGGCTTGAAGCCTAATGTGGCTGAGTTCATAGCAAACTGTCCTGTGTGTCAGTAGGTCAAGGCTAAGCATTAGAAATCTATAGGGACGTTACAATCGCTGCATATACTACAGTGGAAATGGGATCATATCACGATGGACTTTGTGGTTGGTCTCCCTAGGGTAACCAAAGGTCATGATTACATCTTGGTGATAGTAGACATGTTTACCAAGTCATCACACTTCCTCCCTGTGAAGATCAGCATATAGTAGAAAAACTTGCACAAATATATGTCAATGAGATAGTATGTCTTTACGGTATTCCAATGAGGATAGTATTCAACAGAGGTCCTTAGTTTACTAGTCATTTTTGGGAGCATTTGTACATAGCCATGGGTACACAGTTAAGATTTAGTACAACATTTTACCAATAGGCAGATGGATAGTTTGAGAGGACTGTTCATACCTTGGAAGATCTATTAAGAGCTTGTGTTTTATAGTTTTTGGGTAGTTGGGATGTTCACCTCAGTTTAACAGAGATTGCTTACAACAACAACTATCAGAGGAGTATAGATATGGCATCTTACTAGACTTTGTGTGGGAGACATTGTAGATCTCCATTGTGTTGGTATGAAATAGGTGAGTATCAATTTTTGGGGCTTGATCTTATACAACAGACAACAAAGAAGATCACGATGATACAACAATAGCTGAAGGCAGCCTAGGATAGACAAAAGTCTCCTGCTGATAATCGTCGTAGGTTGTTGGAGTTCCAAGTGGGAGACAAGGTGTACCTCAAAGTCTCTCCTTGGAAAGGCATTTTGAGGTTTGGGAAGAAGGGTAAGTTGGCTCTCGGGTATATGGGACCTTTCCCTATGGTGGAGTATGTTGGGAAGGTGGCTTATAAGTTGGAGTTGCCACCTGAGTAGCACAATTTGCATACGGTCTTCCATGTATTGATGTTGAGGAAGTGTCACCCTGACATAGAGTTGGCGCTGAAAGCCTGTGGAGGTTGAGTTGGAATAGGGTGTGTCCTATGTAGAAGGTCATGTTTTGATCTTAGATAGAAGGGTGACGAAGTTGAAGAAGAAGGATATTGTCTTGGTTAAGGTTTTTTTGCATCATTTTGGCATGGAGGAAGCCACATGGGAGTTGGAGGACGAGATGCGTAGGAAGTATCCATCTCTTTTCACGTAGGATTTTAGGGGTGAAATCCTTGTTAGGGGTTTATGGTTGTAAGACCCCGAACCTAGATTAATGCTTGATCTTGCTTGGTTTTGCTTAATAAGATGCTTAAACCTTAATATAATCATTTGATGTGTCTTAATAACATGTGATGTGATTATGCCTCCAGTTTCGTCCAATTTGCTTGATGTTTGAGCTAGTTATGCTATATGTGTTCTTATTTTGGACCTAATTGCTATTCACCCAAGTTGAGGGTTTATATTGCAATTTGTCACATGTTTGATGTACCTGTTATGTCTGGGAATCATGAGAGAGAGATAGAGAATGATGCTTAGGGGTTCCTTATTGTATCTTAGATGTTGAGGTGGCATCTTGTGTTTATATTTCTAGGGTTTGCTTGGATACCCTTGTTTGATGTGGACCATTTGTTGACAATTCGAGTTGTGGTTGTCAAAGACCCATCTTGTTGTATCATAGACCTTGGTGCATTACGTCATTGAGGTTTTGAGTGCACCTTGTTTTCCCTTAGATCGAAGAGTTTTCCCCCTCTTTTTGGTCAAAGAGGTTCTAGAGTTTTTAGTCCTATGTGATCGATGACCCTCTCTTGTTGTCTTTGACCGATGGTCCTTTAGACCAAGTGAGGTCACTAATCCACTTTGGTTTTAATGATACTAGTTGCATGTGCATGGTTAGTGTTTGCATGGGTGTTCCATTATAGACAAGTGGCATGTTTAGTTGGACACCTATCCTTCCTTATCTATCTCCTACTCTTTGATATATATACCCCTTCTTTTGCATGCATATGATCCTTTTACATCTTCTTTCCCTCTCTCTTCTTTAGATATAGTCCCCTTTGGTTCTTGGAGGATAAGGATCTAAACCTAGGAGCAAGGAGGCTGGCCCTTGCATGTGGTGTTCTAGGGTTGGAGCATCTCCCTTTGTTAATTGTTTGTTGATCCTTGTGCTTGGTATGTGGTTTATCCTTCTTGATCTCATTTTTCTTGAACCTTACCTTCTCTTTTCTTTTTTTGACCAAATCACGGTTCTCCATGATGGCCTTTTTGAAGAACTTCTCTCCAATATAGGTCAAATCTATGGTTTTCCATGGTACACCTATGTGAGATGGAGATCTTATCCTTTCCCCTTTTTTCGGTTTAGGATTTGTACCCTTTCTTATTTGAACTTTCCTTTTACCTTGGTTTGTTCTTCTTCTCTTGAGGTGATCTTTCTTGGCCATGGAGTTGATTCAAACATGGCGTTTCTTCTCTCTCTTGGATCTTCTTGGCTTTTGGAGTTGATTTTCACCTCAAGGGGGGTTATATAACTCTCTCATATACTATTGTTGCACCCAAATCTTTCATACAAAGCTTATATTATCTGTAAATCGTGATTATATGTTATTTGATGATACCTAGTTTTATGGTTTATGATTTTATAGTAATTTTTCATATATTAGCTCTTTCTCTTGAATCCTAATTCTTATACCCTAGATGTTATGGATGGTGGAAGTGTTAGTTCTTACATGCATATGTTTAATGATGGTTCTTCTCCACATATTTGTTCTATTTTCTCTCTCTTAGTGATAGATGTTTTGGATGCATGTGATGTTTTGGAACGTTTGGTCTTCTCTCATTATCATGGTCTAGTTATCCCAATGTTTCAGTGATTAGATTCTAGGGTTTTTGATGATATTTTTATTGAAGTACCTCACTCTTTGAGGTTTCTATTTCATGCTAATAATCCATCTGTTTCCATCAAGTTTTGGAAAGTGGTTTTCTCTCCCTTGATGATCTTTGTGATGTGGTCCATGTGGTTGAAGGTTTGGTGATGATTCTTGGTCAATGAGATGGTTTCTTTAGAGAAGTCAGATACATGACCTCTTGTTCTTCAGTCGATGAGATTGCTCTTTTGTTTTCCTTTGGTCGTAGGGTTTGGATTCATATGTTGATGATAGTTGAGCTTCCCCTTCAGTCGATGAGGTGTTAAAGTGATCTTTGGTCACTTAGGTTGTCTTTGACTTGGGGTTTCACTTTGGTCGAAGGTGTGAAGATGTTTCTCTTTGATAGTTTGGGTTGTTGTTCTTTGACCATAGTGGTTTTCTTCTCTTCGGTAGATGAAGACTTGTGGTTTGGTTTACCTTTGGTCGATGGAGATTCCTGATCATGTGTTTAGCTTGTATAGTTGATCTAGTGATGATGGTTGACGTGAATATGTTCTCAAATAATGTGGGAAGTGTTGAATTAGTGTTGAATGTTAAATGTAGTTATGAAAACCCTAATAGGCCAACGATGAGAAATCGTAACCCTTATTTTTGAGTACATGGTGTTTAATGTTTTCTTTCTTGAATGATTAGCATATATTGAAGCATTTCTATCTCCTACTTGTGTAAACTTTATGTTGTAGGTTGAATAAACATCACAACTTGTGAATGTTGTGATATCCTTATGTTGCACAAGGTGATAATTATGAGCTTTGATGAGGCATGGTGAGATAATGATGTTCTCTGTAAGAACATAAATAATGTGAATGGTCTGATGACCTTAATGATGGCATTGTTCCTAATTTGAGGTGATATCCTCTAATGGTGTGATGAGGGATGGTTTACCCATAGTGATGTGATCATAATGATGGCCTTGTGTAAGGAAGTGAGTCTGTATCATGTGGTGATGTGATTAGTTTTATGATTAATGTCTTATATCTTCCAGAGTGGTAATAAACCCTTATATTTGTAGAATTTGTTTAGGGTTTATAAATTGTAACTTGATTGATGCTTAAAAGATACCCAATTGGCAATAATTAAACAAGTGAAACCCTAATCATGTTGTTTCCCTAAGGTATATATCCATCTTTAGCGTCAATACTTACTGGATGGCAAAACGAGTAATTCCTAAGGGAAACTAGGAGCACATATTGTTGAATATGTGGGGTTGCAACTTGAGGGTATATACTTGCAATCACAATTATAGGTTATGGAGGATTGAAATATCTAGAGAGGGTGGTAAATAGAGTTTATAAAATATTTAAACAAATTTAAAGTGTAATGGAAATAAAAGACACAACCAAAAGAGAGAGATGGGATTTAGAGTGGTTCCGTCTATGATGTCAGTCCACTACCTAGTTGTTTCCAACTAGGATTTGCAACAAACACATTTATTAATTTATCAGTGAGGACAAATTACAAGATGATTGCTACAAATAAATCCCTCTTCTATATCGACCACGAAAGAGCACCACCAAACCTCTTCTTTTACAGATGCACTGACGAACGAGGAAGAGCACCACCACACCTCTTCTTTTACAGAGTCACCGAGTGCCAAGGAAGAGAACTGCCTCACCTCTTCTTTTACGGATGAACTGAGGGTCAAGGAAGAGAACCGCGACACCTCTTCTTTTAGGGATGAATCAAGGGTCAAGGAAGAGAACCACATAGTTATAGAAATAAGGAAGGAATAACAAATACACCAAATAAGTTCTTCTATGTTCTTATGAATCAAGCTTTTTAACCAAACCACTTGAGGATGTATCAATGTTGTAGAATGGTGGTAGGCTAAGCGAATGGCAAGGACACGAAAGGATTTTGCTATGAATGATTTGCAAAAGGACAACTGCAATTCTTATTGCTCAAGATGTAATGTATGCAAGTGTGAGTTAAGATGCTTCTAGACCACTACTATTTATAGGAATGGAGTATGTGTGGCTAGGGCATCTTTGGGGAGAGTCAAGAGGGTTCTACAGGGTCAAATAGCCATTTGAAAGAACATAATTTAGTTACAAAAACTAGTTTGAACAAATTAAATTGTTTGTTCCAGAACCTTCCTCATTCAACTAATTTCTCGACCGGACTAGAACTCGGTCGATAATTTTCTCAATTGGGCCAAGGATGGATGCACCACAAGTCCATCAATTATAAGTTTGTCTAAAAGATCTTAGTTTGAGTCAAATTTCTTAGTCAAATATTGCAACGGGTATATCTCGGTCAACAAAGTATTTGACCAAATATGTGTTGGTCAATAATTTGTTTGACTCACAAAAATATGAATTTGATTTCTTGAGTTATCGACCGGGCACTGTCTTGGTCGACAAAGTCTTCGATTGACTTAAGGCTCAGTCCACAAAGAATTTGACTGAAAAGCTGTAAAAGATGGATAACCTTTGGGAACACTTATCTAGTGATTTATCTAGTGTGACCTACCTATCCTAGACATTTGATATTGACATGTGAAAGGTTTTAGGATAGGTGGGCTTGGTCCAAATATGGATTTTATATGAGTTCTAAGCATGAAATAAAAATAAGCACATATAATTACATTATTTGAAAAATTAATATTCCAATCTTGAGTGTGCTAAGAGGTTCCTAAAACACTTAAATTAGCATGTCAGATCCACAAGTAAAAAAATTGTCATCATCAAAAGAGAAGATAAGATAATGTCCAATTTAGTTAAAATCTCCCCCTTTTTGAAGATGACAAACATTTAAAATTATAAGCAAAAACTAAAAAATAAAAATCCATACCTTAGTGAATTTTTCCTTGAGTATCTTCAAAATTTGTGCGTATTCACATTTGAGAAGTATGAAACATATCATCCAACTCTCAAAGTGAAGTGCAATCATTAATATATGGTAGTGTTTCATAAAAATGTGAAAGCTCAAATGACATGCCCAAGGATATAAGTTTTTGCGTACAAAATATTTCTACCCCATTGTCATCTAAAAAGGTAAACCATGTGATGAGAGGATGACTTCCCCTGAGTGAGATACTCCCCCTAAAAATGATCTGCATGAAACAAATATCAAATTTAGGTGTATGATCATGAGATAAGATTTTCTATTTGCCAATGAAAGGAATGTTAAGTCCTTCATGAGAAAAAGAATCCCATAAAGCAAAAGAAAATAAATCGTGTAAAGAAAATACTCTAAACCAATGGTCAGGAATGTTAAGTCTGCCATGATGTAGAGATGCTAAAAGGTACAGAGAGAATCTCGATAAAATCATCAATTTGCTAAGAGATCAAAATAAACATCCTCAAGATGAACAATGTATAATTTATCTCGCATAACTCAAAATTATTACAAAGCAAGAGGTTTTGTGAAAATATCGGCCAATTGATTTTCGGTACCACATGATGAAGACAAATGCTATTTTTAGCAATGTGACCGCGGAGAAAATGATGATGAATTTCAATGTGTTTTTCTTGACTATGCAAAATCAGACTATGTGCTAAATTTATGGCACTAGTATTATCGCAAAAAATTGGAGTTGATGATAGAGAAAAACCATAGTAGTTTAGTACTTGTTGCATCCATAATACTTGTGCAAAACAAGAACCAACTGCCATGTATTCATCCTCGATGGTGGATAAAGTAACGATATTTTGTTTCTTACTAAACCAAGATACACATGATTTCTTGAGCAAGAAACAACCACCACTCATACTTTTGTGATCAAGACGACAACCAGTGTAATCAACGTCAGAATAGGCTTTAAGGTCAAAAGGTTAATCTCTTGGGTACCAGTTTCCATAGTCAATTGTACTAGCTAGATATCTCAAAATTCATTTAACAACAACTATATGAGAGTTCATAAGATTGGATTGAAAATGAGGACATAAACCAACAACAAATATAATATCAGATCTAGAAGCAGTTAGAAATAACAAGCTACCAATCATGTCTCTATATAAAGAATTGTTAGTCGGTTCACCATTTTCATTCTTATCTATTTTAGATGAAGTACCCATAGGAGTAGATTCATGTTTACAATTTTCCATGTTAAAGTGTTTGAGAAGTTCTTTTGTATATTTTTCTTGTTTAAGAAAGATACCACGAGGAGTTTGTTTTATTTGAAAACCCAAGAAAAATGTTAATTCCCCCATGAGATTTATTTCAAATTTCTTTTGCATGATATCACTACATTGTGTACATAGATATTAATTTGAAGCACCAAAAATGATATCATCGACATAAATTTGAATGAAAAGAAAATCCGAGTCATTTTTTAATGAATAAAGTAGGATCTGATTTGCCCATGGAAAAGACATTTTCAAACATATAATTTTTAAGTCATTCATACCAATTTCTAGAGGCTTGTTTTAATCCATATAAAGCTTTCTTTAACTTGTAGACATGACCAATATGTTTTGGATCATCAAAACGTGGAGGTTGAGCAACATAAACTTCCTCTTGAATTATTCCATTTAGAAATGCACTTTCAACATCCACCTGAAAGAGTTTAATGTTTTTATGTGCAGCTAGAGCTAATAGCATTTGAATGCATTCAAGTCTAGCTACATGAGCATATGTTACATCAAAATCAATTCCGTCTTGTTGATTATAGCCTTGGGCAACTAATATAGCTTTGTTTCTTACTACTTCTCCGACTTCATTTAACTTGTTACAAAAAACCCATTTAGTTCCAATAATGGATTTATCTTTAAGTCTAGGAACTAAATCACATACATTATTTTTAGTGAATTGATTTAATTCTTCTTGCATGGAAATTATCCAGTAATAATCTTTCATAGCTTCATCAACCTTTTTGGGTTCAATCATGGATACAAAGGCGATGTTAGTCGTATCTTTGAAAGATGATCTAGTTTTCATTTTATCAAAAGGATTTCCAATAATAAGATCTCATGGATGGTATTTGATTATTCGTGGAATAGGTTCATGTAAATCTTCATTTTGATCTTTACTTGACTCATTTTCATCATTTTTGACATCTTTAGGTGATATAGTTAAATCTCCAATTACTAGAGTAAGATCATTTTCTATTTCATTGCTTGTTGGATTTTCATGAAAGGTTACATGTATTGACTCTTTCACTTTCTTAGAGATTGTATTATAGATTCTATAGTCCTTACTCGAGCTTGAGTATCTTAAGAAGAATCCTTTTTGTGATTTAGGATCAAATTTGTCTCTATCTTCTTTGGTGTTTAAAATATAGCAAGGTGTTCCAAAGATATGAAAATAATCAACTCTTGGTTTCTTAGAAAAAGAATTTCATATGGAGTCTTTTTAAGTTGAGGGTGGATTGATATTCTATTTTGAACATAACATGCAGAATTAACAACTTCAGCCCAAAAGGTCTTAGGTGTATTATGTTCTAAAAACATAGTTATTGCCATTTCTTGTAAAGAATGATTTTTCCTTTCAATTAAACCATTTTGTTGTGAGTGCAAGGAGTAGAAAAATTATTAGCATATCTCTTAGATGAGAAGAATTCTTCAAAAACAAGATTTTCAAATCCCCCCATGTGATCACTCCTATTGTTGCAAATTTTTTTTTGAATTTGATTTTCAATTTTTGAGCAGAACTTAATTAATATTTCAATAGTATCATTTTTACCAAAGATAAAATGTACCCAAGAAAATATACTATAGTCATCGATAATGACAAAGCAATACTTCATTCCACCTATGGATTGTGTTCTCATAGGTCCAAACAAATCCATATGTATAAGTTCAAGAGGTCCGGAAGTACTAAGGTTTTGTTTTGCTTTAAAAGAAGTTTTAGCTTCTTTTCCAAGGAGCAAGGTTCACAATTTTCAAAAGAGATTTTAGGCAAACCACGAACAAGATCATGTTTAATTAGCTTCTTAATAATACGAGTGCTAGCATGTCCTAATTTTCTATGCCATAAATTTTGATCATCATTTGCTATATGACATTTTCCAATGATTGATTTCATAGAGTTAGGTCTAAGAAGATATAGGTTTCCTATCCTTTTCCTTCATATACTACCTTATTAGTGTCTTCTTAAAGAAATTTGCAATAAGTTTTCTTAAAGAACACATCATACCCACTATCACATAATTGACTGACACTTATCTGGTTATGGTGCAATTCATCTACTAATAATACATTTTTAATTCTAAGATTATTTCCAATATTACCTATTCCAGTGATAGTTCCTTTGCCATTGTCTCCAAATGTGACTGATCCTCGCTTTTTCTTTTGAAGTGTTTTGAAATCATGCTTGTTTCCAGTCATATGTTTGGAATATCCACTATCAACTACCCAATCCTGCAATAACAGATTTTTGGTACCCAAATGGAGTCCATGATGGTTAGAGTAAATATGCATATAACTTGTATTTATTGAGCCATACATAGGAATTTTTTTGCAAATGAGTATCACATTAGTGTTGAGATAAGACAAAAAGTATTTATCATATTTGGAATAGGTAAAATCTCAACATGTTCTTTTAATTCTAAGTTGGGTTTTTAGGAACCCAAACCATGCCAGTTGTTCCCTTCTTCCTATATTCACATGCAAAGAGTAATGACAAAAACATTGGAATTAATGTCATGATGTACAAGAAATTTTATTTCTCTTTTCCACAATATTATTTTTAGGCACATATATAGTTCTTTTCACCATAATTCATTTTTGATCTAGGCATATGTGAGTGTTGATTTTTAGGAACATATCCTAAACCTCTTCTTCCTATTTTCTTGGAAGTATTCACTAAGATATTATCAAGATTTCTATTTCCTTGCAATAATCTAGAAACTCATTTTTGCAAATCAACATTTTTGGCAATCTTCTCATTTAGATATGAGTTCAACACAATAAGATTTGAAAGTAAAGCATCTTTTTCTTTTACTAAAGAATCGTAGTCTACATGATTGCACATAATAGGTTGAGTTTGATAATCATTAAGTTTAGCAATCACGTCAACTTTTTATTGAGATAAAAAACTATTGTTATTCTCAAAAGCAAGCAATTTTGCCTTATAAATTTCAATAGATTATTTTAATGCATTATTTGAGTACCATAAGAGTATCATTTGCAAAACTAATATTATCCAAATTAGCATAAAGTTCATCAATAATTTTTGAAAGTTTCTTCTTTTGTTTATTTCAATCAATGTACTTAGCATGAATTTCTTCAAGACTATTTACTAATTCATCCTTACATAACTCAAAAATATCTACCTCATTTGTTGCTTCTTCATCTTCTTTTTCTATGAGACATTCTATCTCTTCTTCTTCACTGCTCCCGTTTTCATCACTTGATTGGTCCCAAGCGGTCTTGTAGGATTTCTCTCCCTTGTCCTTCTTCTTTGATGAGGACTTCTTCTTCTCATGTTTTGGACACCCAATCTTTAGGTGACCCTTCTTTCCGCACTCAAAACACCTGCTAGAACGAATACATTTATATTTCTTACCATTTACAATTAAGGCATCTTCCTCATTTTCGTTGCTTGTATTGCCATTTTCTTGAGTGATTTTAATGATGACTTGGAGGTGGCTTTGAGAGCAATATCTTTCTTCTTCTCCTTTTGTTGTTCATCCTCGATCTTTTCTTCATCTTCTACAGTCACTTTATGTGTTTCTAGATTTCCAATGAGCTGCTCCATTTTGAGTTTTGTAAGATCAATGGCTTCTTCGATGGAAGTGACCTTGGATTTGTACTTTATGGGGAGTGATCTAATTATCTTTGATACTTGATATTATTCACTTATGTTCTTTACCAAGGCACTTAGGCTGTTTACAATGTTAGAAATCTATCATACATATCTGCAATACTTTTGTTAGGTTGCATACGAAATAATTCAAATTTATGTTTTAGCATACCGATCTTAGTGCTTTTCACTTGTGTGGTACCCTCATAAGTTATGGAGAGCTTGTTCCATATTTCATAAGCGGTATCACAAGTGGATATATGATTAAATTCACTTGCAGATAATGAACAATAGAGTATGCTTATAGCCTTTGCAGTAAATGTAGCTTATTTTATCGTTACTACATGCCATTGCTCTAGTTCAGTTGTTGGAAGCTTGTAAGATCTGGAAATCATTTTCCATAAGTCAAAGCTCAATCCTTAGAAATATAATTGCATCCTCCTCTTCCAATAAATGTAGTTTGTTCCATCAAACATTGGTGGTTTGTTCATGTGTGTGCCTTCCAAGTTGAGGTTTCCAAGTATGCCCTCCCCCATTCTTCAAGACTAGTGATGACTCCTTGAAGACCTACTCTGATACCAAATAAAAGATCTGGGGGGGTGAATAGAGTTTATAAAATATTTAAAGAAATTTAAAGAGAAATGGAAATAAAAGAGGAAACCAAAAGAGAGAGACAGGATTTAATGTGGTCCTGACTATGACATCAATACACTACCTAGTTGTTGACAACTAGGATTTGCAACAAACACTTTTATTAATTTATCGATGAGGACGAATTACAAGATGATTGATGCAATAAATCCCTCTTCTTTATCGGTCACGGAAGAGTACCACCAAACCTCTTCTTTTATAGATGCACTGGCTGACGAGGGAGAGAACCATCACACCTATTCTTTTATGAAGTTACTGAGGGCCAAGGAAGAGAACCACCACATCTTTTATTTTATAGATGAACCGAGGGCCAAGGAAGAGAACCACACTGTTATAGAAATAAGAAAGGAAGAATAAATATACCAAATAAGTTCTGTAATGTCCTTATGAAAGCTTTTGAACCAAACCACTTAAGGATGTATCAAGGTTGTAGAATGGTGGTAGGCTAAGTTAATGGCAAGGACACGAAAGGATTTTTCTGTGAATGATTTGCAAAAGGATAGCTACAACTCTATTTTCTCAAGATGTAATGTATGCAAGTGTGTGTTAAGATGCCTCTAGACCACTACTATATATAGGAATGGAGTATGGGTGGGTGGGGCATCTTTGGGGAGAGTCTAGAGGGTCCTAGAGGGTCAAATAACCCTTTGAACAAAATTAATTTAGTTACAATGATTAGTTTGAACGAATCAAAATGTATGTTCTAGAACCTTCCTCAATCGACTAATTTCTCAACCGGACTGGAACTCGGTCGATGATTTTCTCAACCAAGCTGAGGCTGGACACGACACAACTCCAAATACTATAAGTTAGTTAAAAATATCTTAGTTGGAGTCATTTTTCTTAGTCAAAGATTGCAATGAGTATATCTTGGTTGACAATGTTTTCAACTGAATATGTGTTGGTCAATAATTTGTTTTTACTCACAAAAATATGAAGTTTGATTTCTTGAGTCCTCTACTGGGCATTGTCTTAGTCGACAAAATCTTCAACTGACTTAAGGCTCGGTTAACAAAGACTTCGACTGAAAAGTTGTAAAAGATGGATAACCTTTGGGAACACTTATCTAATGATTTATCTAGTGTGACCTACCTATCCAAGGCAATTGATATTGACATGTGAAAGGTTTTGGGATAGGTGGGCTTAGTTCAAAGCTTGATTTTACATGAGTTCTAAGCATGAAATACAAATAAGCGCATATAAATACTTTATTCAAAAAATTGATATTCCAATCTTGAGTTTGCGAAGAGGTTCCTGAAACACTTAAAGTAGCATGTTTGATCCATAAGTAAGAAATGTTTGTCATCATCAAAAGAGAAGATAAGATAATGTCCAATTTATTCAACAAGGATGACTATGGTAATGCCTTGAAAGGAGAATGGATGCGGTCGTATCTCAGTATATGATGTGATAGAGGACATCTGCGATTGTACCTCAGATGATTTGGTTTGTATACCCTATTTACTAATATTGTACCTATATACCAAGGCATACTAGGCTGTTTTGTAGTTGGACTCTATATGTCACTACAGAAGACTCGAACTGACCAAGGGTGTGAGACATCATAGGAGTCTGATTCTCCCAGATCTTGTATGGAACTGACTTCAACTTAGCAGTGGTCAATTGGAGTATGAATGGTATACCTCATCTTCATGAGGCATAATAAAATACATAATACAACCGTGCAATATGTTTTCATAGGGTTAAATATGATTCATAATGGATGACCATTTGCCTTGTTTCTTATATTGTTTAGTTGATAATGGTTATACATGTTCTTCATATTTCTTCTACAAGCATATGATGTTCTACTAATCAGTTGTAGCTACTTAATTTGCCTAACTTGTGTTATCCATTTTAATTATTCATTTACTTGTATCTGCTCATATTGTGTAGTCTGCTATAGAACATTTTGGGTCAAGAACAGTTGTTGGTGGAGAGTTATATCTCTCGCTGGGACGTTGGTCTCACCCTGTGGGTTTCCACATCTTTTAGGTATTCTTGCATGACGTGGTAGAGACTGTGCGGTTGAGCAAGAGCAGTAAAGAGATCAATAGTTGTTGAAGGTTGGATATGATGTTAGTGTTTTGTAGTAGAGTCCTACGTGTCATTCCTGTACTCTTAGGTCCTTGGGGGAAATTTTGTAGATGTTTGTACATCGATACGAGGTTTTTGGCAGTGTGCCATGGTTGTACATGTATGGCTTATATATGTGAACATGTAATCCTTGAAACATGTTTTAGGTTGTGTCATGATGGCCACTTTACAATGATGTATGTACCTTTATGGCAATATATGTGATACATGTGATGCTAGGTTGTGAACTTTGATGTTTATATTTCCACTTGAGATGGTTATATCAGATCAATTTTAATTTTACACTATTTTGTGGTGATGTGGTTGTTAGTCGATAATTCCGAGCTTTGTTTTGAGTAATTTTGCTTTGGTGTGATTGTTGTGTCACAACATGGGTCCCTTATAAGAACCTACTACTTAGCATAAGTCAACAGAAGATATGGGGTCAGGGTGCTAAGGTCTATTGTAGGTAACCATTACTTTCTATTATTGGTTGTAATTTCCACCATACTAGGAAATTTTAGTTTTTTCTTATTCTATTGATGCAATTATTATGCAAGCAAAAAGTAGATCTAAGGAGAGATCCTTATAGATAAGGAATTTTTTCTTGTGTTTTATCCCATTATGGTTGAGATACCACCATCAGAGAAGTCATGAACGTAATGAGGCATAACCTTGAAACTTTATTCTATATAATAAATTTCCTATGATTTAAGATATGATATTTTACTAACAATATTCAATTCTCTAATGCTTCACAGTTCCATTTTGACTTTCAATTTTTTTACCTTTGTTTAGGGACCTGAGACCCAGTCATATTTTACACATGCTTGTTGGGAGGAGTCGAGGCCATTGCATTTTCTCTTTGTCTTCAATGATTTTGTCTTTTTGGTTGTGTATCACTATCATATTATACACTGAAAATACATCATCCCTCTGACTGAACATTGGCACACTAATAATAAGACTCTTCATTTCCCATTAAGTGAGTTGACCATATCCTCTAGTGAATTCATTGGGATCACATGCTTGATCTTTGAGGGGATTCCAATTAGGTGAATTTTTGACATGATTTTTTAAATATATGAGAAGGTCTACCTTCCTTTTTAGGAGGACATGGACTAAAATTATGAGCTCAAGTTTACATAATTTCTCCATGTTTATTTTAGAAGTGAGAGGTTAGGGGCATGCAAAACCAAAACCTTATTTCTTAACATGTTATGGTAGTCCTACTTCCTAGGTCACAATTTTCTATTTGACAACAACCCCAGTAACAAAGTCATGGAGGGGTTATATTGTTATCTTTAAAATAGTAATAATGTCTACTCATATGATTGGTGATAAGGAACATATGCCCATCAATCGACATGATTGAGAAGATGCATTGTTGGCAACTTCGTCATAGATGGCCTCAGCTAGTTCCTAAAGAGAAATGTCAACTTTGTTTACTTATACTTCATGTATTTATGCTTTGTGACTCATTAACCAATTTGACCTTACAACTATGGGGATATGGACATTTTTAGCATGGATGACCTCAGACATTGGTTGCTTCTCGATGTCACTTGACTTCTACTTTTTGGGTGTGCTATCACTCATTGAGGTATAACAAACATCCTTCCTACTTATAATGGGAAGAGATGATTTGGACAATATCATGATTATAGAGGTAGGCATTGGATTTCACAAAGTTGGTTGTATACTTTGAAATACTGACCCTTTAGGTGTTTGTTACATGTCTTCCTTTTAGATCTTTTCCAAGTACTAGTGTGGTACTACTACCAAATCCATACTGGAACTATTATTCTTGATGACATGGATTCAAGGTAGATATAATTTGATTCCCCCTATTGATGGTTCTCTATAAGGGTGAGTGTGTCATGTTGTAATGGACATGAGACATGCACATCATGTGTGATCCTCCCGAGGGATTGATTTAGCATGGGATCAATATTGGACAAGAAGCACAGATTGTAATGGGAAATCAGGTGAGTCATGCTATATATACTTTGTGGGTTTATAAACATGCTTGTCCACTATTGTTCTCTAAGAAAGTCATCAACACTAGTCTCATCCTCCTTTGGTAAGTTGACATATTTGTCAACACTTTCACTTTTTTACTTTGTAAAGCATCGTCGTGAGTGTTGTTTATTGTCTGTATGTGGTTGGCGTTGATACTACTAAGTACATATATGATAATGAGTATGATTTATGTTCCCTCATCCCTCAGCCAAAAATCAACATCATGAGCAACTTCTTCTCTTGATAAGCTTGAAACAGAGGTGCCTCAGGTCTTCTACGACTTTGTTGAGTTGTATCCCTGTCATGTTCATGGAATCAAAGCTTTAAGCCACTACCCCTTTAAAGGGAAACTTTAAAGGGGCACCATTTCACGAAAAGGCTTATTATGGTGTCGGCACATTCCTTGTTGGTGACCTATTGATCTCGATCATCTCAACATCATGGAATTTGAGTGTGCATATGGTCATCATGTCTACAACACTAGCCTGGATGACATGTATTGAGGATCCATCTTTGTAGGGTACCTACATAGTTTTATGGTCATCGTGGAGATACCTCTATGGAATTTCTAGGTAGATCCTTCTCATTGGACTGGCACATCTTTAGGCATTGAGGATCACAATTATGTCTAGATTCAGATTAGTGTTGACTACTAGTTCAATGTGTCATGACTTGATCAAGGAGCATCAATATTTAGGCACTTATTCTAATTGATCACTCTTGTTTAGGTGTCTCAAGGGATGGCTAAAGAAAACAACTAAAAAAAATGAAGTAATATATTTGCTTGTATTTCTATTTCCTTTATGAGATGTATTTAATTTATTCATTTATGTGCAAGCTTTCGAACATATAAGTAAATCATGTGTTAAAGTAATTTTAGAGTTTTTGACTTCCGTAGGTATATTATTGCCATTCACATTCCTTTTCTTTGCAGTTTTTCTATGAGCATGCACTAGTACATAGGTGGCCTTAAACATCAGTTACTTAAGGCCTTAATGGTGGTTTGTAGATAACACTTAGGTGGCCTATGTCATGAATTGATGGATACAATGTTGGTTTATGGAGGAAGGAAACACCTACATATTACCATAATGGTGGTTCCCAAAACCTACGTGTAGGATACCAAAATATGATATAAAAAACTTTCATTTTAGCAAATTTTTGAATAGGTGGTGTGTCACATTGGTTTCATATGAAAAACCAACATGACAAAGTTGTTATAACATCAACTGTTTTTTAAACTGGCATAGTAAACTGTTGAATGTTAGATTGTTAAAATTGACCAGTGTCCTTGATTTTCCAAATTATACGACGTCACATATGCCCAACTTCAATTTTTAGCCACAAACATGATGTAAAAGGGTGGGACATTAGTTTAAAAATTAATTGAACAAAGATTGTTTAGTAACACTTCTTTGTTGTCACAAAGCCTACGTCCCAATATTTCAATGTCGATTTTTGGCAAATAACCAATGTCAAAATATGTGATTGTTTATAGTAGGTCTATAGACCCATTGTCTGGCTATTCAATAGAATGAAAAACCTACTATTATAACAAATAATAGGTTCCATCATGTGTTAAACTTAACAAGGCAATTCAAACTTGCAAAACCTGCAATAACAACACATATATACGCACACATTCACATTCAAATCTACATCTTCAATCGCCCCATTGCATTCATATACATATCTTAGAAATGCACTTATTCCTACACACACATTCATATTTCACACATACATTCATTCACATTCATAAGTTCAGTTTCCCAGTTGAATCAAAATCTAAATTCACTTGCATTTATTATAATCTAAACAGAAATACAAGTTTTTAGTTATGGACACATATATAATCGTACAAACAATTAGATTCAAAGTCTCATATAATATTTCCCAGACAAACTTAAAATTAACATCAAGTATAAAGTTCTTTGTCTACAGTTATCCTAACTTATCTATGGTGTCTCATGTATAAAGTTGTTGAGTGTTAAATACTTGCAAAAAAGAATGATGTAAATTGTATCATAATATCATATAAAATAATTTATAATTCAACTTAGATTGTACACTTGCGATTGAAGTCTATATTACCTATTTTATATTCTGGATAACATGTAATGTTATCCTAACAATTACATCTGTATACTTCATGGCATAGTACATGCACACCCAACAATTATCCTGTGTAGGGCACTACGAATTCATACTTATGCAAGACATTAACAAATAAAAAATAACTGGATATGGCATCAAATTTGGACACATAGAACCATCTTAACACTCCTCTAGGATGTTAATTTCTTTTGTATATTAATAGATCTTCTAGCCTGAGGGAATGATTTTATCCTCCTATAAGTTTAAGTAATACATATTGCATGATTAGGTTGTTATTGATATAGTAATTGATAAATACATTGATGGATAATTATTTAGACTTACCCTACAATTGAAAATTTAGCTAGTGTCCCTTTCCCGTCAATTTATTTTTCAAGAGGTGAAGATAATACACAATTACTATGTTTGGGAAAATTATCAATGATCCCCAATGTCTATTATTCAATAAATAACAAGGCAAAAAAAATCAGTTCTGGGTGAATAAAGGTAATACATAGGTTAAAATTACAAGCAAAGTAACATAAACTTACCTAATATTGAAAGGATCCAAAACCACATCCTTTCCCATAGTAGCAAAAGACTTGAATGCAATAGAGAAATAATCAAAGTTATATGTTTGTTCTATATCTATGCTAATAATTAGTGATAGATCAAGAATGCCACATTGACTAATTCAAATGTTCTAGTCTTGGCATATAAGTAGTTGTAGGAACATATGTAATAGTTTAATATAGAGAAAATAATTCAAAATATACATTCGTGTAAATAAATTATTTAGACATAAAATCTCATTAGAGCTAAACTTATATTATGAAGGTATTTAGCCATTCATACTCAAATAGTCCCTTAATATCTGGAATGAAGGCTAGTGACACGACCCTATTCTGTGGAATCTTCTAACAAATGGATCAGCACATTGACCCTTTTCAAATACTCTCTAACCATTAACATAAGCCCTGACACTAAGGACCTAGAGAGTCCAATAGTTTCTGTAGAATTAGAGTAGTTGCACACATCATTGGAGGAGGAATCATAGGGGGGTTGTTAGGTATTGGGGTTTATCAACATTCTCATAACAATTCAAAGCATATATAAAAAAATAAAAGATACTGACAAACAAATGCAGCGTATACCTTCCCATAGACAATCCAGTCTCTAGGCCACCCAATATAGCCTTCTTCTTTTCCGAATGTACTATATTCTCCCCAACGTATCTATAGTGGTGTGCCTTTCATACAGACAAGTTGGAGAGTTACATGGACCAAATTATCTTCCATTGGAGTACTATATAGCATCCCATCACCGCATGGATAAACCTCGATGTCAGCCATGACCATGAATGTAGGATCAAAAAATGTAATATGACACTTTTTATCCACCTATAATTTTGTCTACTATTATATATACTAGGAAAAAAATTTAAATGTATTGAATTTTAAATTGTGTTAGAAATAATTTACATTATTGAATGGGCCCGGTAGGCCCATGGGAGTACTTCTAATAACCTCTTGTACCTCGTTAGAAGAGTGACATACAATATAAGTAGTTAATTGGGATTGAGATGGTTGAAAGGTTCTCATTGCTTCTTGTATTATCTATTATAATAACTCATATATAATGTCCTAAAACATAATGTCATTCTTGGCTGATATAAGTGGTTGTTCTGATGAGCTAAAATATGCCTCATCCTGACACAAATAGTAAGCCTCTAACACTACTAGGATTCTCTTGAATACTAAGAGAAATTGTCAACTCATCGTTTTGACCCTCGGGGACAAATTTGCCTTCTTTTCTTTTCTCATAAATGTCTCACAAATCATCATCAATGCAACTAGTTAGAAAAACCTAACTATAAAAATAAAAATAAAAATAAATATTAATTGTGAGAGATAAATTTCACCATTTTTTGAGTCACCTAAATAGTTGTGGGGTTAGAATTTTCTCCTAAGTTGTTTGTTCTAGCATTTATCCACTCCTCATGTTAGAATAGTAGATGGGAACTTGGATCTGTACTTGACTCTTCCCCAGACGATTGTACTTTTTCCATGTATTTGTAGTGGAAGGCATAACCATCCGGTCCCAACTAATGGTTGTGTACATTCTTTACACTCCTTTCTTTATGTGCCTCATGTGTAATCTGGTTAATCTAAAAGATATATTAATTACTTAATACCTTAAATTCATATGATTAATCATAAACGTATACTAAATTACCTAATACCTTGAATTCACCTGATTAATCATAAGTGTACATTAAATTATTTAATATCTTGAACTCATCAATATGATTTACCCCATAACTATATAGCATGGAATCAACCATATCATTCAGAATTGGCTTATTCACATTAACATCATTGGCCATTTATTCTTCCACACAAGTTCCATTATCAATATCTACTAATCTCATATTAGAAATCTCTCAGTGCCAGTTCTGTGTAGTCCTGCATAATCCCATTTCACATACATGACTATTGATGTCATCAACAATGTCGTCAAGTTATTATTACAACTCCTACAAGGGCAATGGAACTAACTTCCATGTTATCTCCTATGTTGCTCCCCAAATATTCTAAACTCATCAAGACTGCTTCTAAAGTGTTTTCTTCATTGATTATTAATGGACATCCAACACTGATCCATTTCGGCCCTAAGTCGATGATGTATGGAATATTCTAAATAAAATATGTTTGGATTGAGAGCAAATTAGCTTTTACAATAGTATTTATCATTCATATTGATGAATGTGTACCACCTATCCCATCTTAAATACTTAATATAGCTCGTAAGTATATAATGTATGTTTGTCTTTCAAGAATATTTTAACAACATTTCCCTACAGCTCTCCAAATACATTAATGTAGACGGAAAAATACCCACCTACAATTATACGTAGAGGAAAAATGTGAAAATGATTGTCAAAATGTTCTTAACAAACAAACATGTAGTATACAATTACACCCCAAGTGAGATGAAGTGTTCAAGAAAAATTCCAAATGGGGACTATCTAAGGTTTACTCCGAATAAGTAAAATTTTAGTGTATATTTAGGCTAACATGATATATATCTTTAACATTCATGTTGATGAAGATACATATCTCTCTCTATCTTGAACATTTAATCTAACTAGTAAGAGTATAATATGTGTTTTCTATAAAAAAAATATTATAGCAACATTTCTCCGCATTTATTCAAGTACAATGATGTAGATGGGTAAATATTCACCTATAAATATATTCTGATAACAAACAAAAACCTAATTGTTAAAATATTCTTGAAAACCAAACATGTATTATACAGTCACATTCTATGTGTGACTAAGTGTTCCTAATGAGTAAATCTTAGACGTTTTTTCAGGCCAACAAAATATTTCTAATTAAGTATTATAACTTAGCATTCTAGAATTTGAGGTTTATTGATTTAGAGTTTAGGTAGATGCATGCAAAATCAATTTAGGTCTAAAATAACTTAATATAATTTTGGTTAACACATGTCAATTTAGTGTATAAATTCTTAGGTACGATTAGTTATCCAATTCAAATAGTTCATACACCCAACAAGCACAATGCATCCAACATGGACAATAAAGGAGCATTTCATAATATATTATACAATCTAGACAAATAAACAAGTATTTGTACATAAATTTTCAATTCTAATTTTATAAAAAAGGACTTTCTACATGAATTCTAACTGTACAAAAATTAAATACTAAAATAAAATTAAAAAACAAATAAATAATAATACAAAGAATAGGATGTGACTAAAAAGCAAAAAGAGAGAAAACTCTAAAAAAGCAAAAAAGAAAAAAAGAGAGACCCCTAAACAAAAAAATAAAAATAAAAATAAAACAACCTTAGGACGTAGTAGAGAAGACTTTAGCGGTGGTGGGTGGTCGATAATAGAGAAGGAAGCAATAGCAGTAATAGAGGACGACGACGGTGGCGACCAACAGCAACAACAACAACGAGCAGTGTCGACGACGAGAACATCGACGTTGGCAGGGAACAAAGGGTCAGTGGTGTCGACGAGGGACGAAGCTCAACAAAGGAGGAATCGTTGGAGGGGAAAAAAGAAATTTGTGAATTGTGAAGACATAGAAAATTGGGAAGAAAGAAATTTGTAGGTGTTATTAGTAGACCTACATCATCGATTTCAAGGCAGTAACACGACATAGACAAAGTGCCACCCGAGTTTTTGGCCTGATGTCGATTTTCTTTGATAATCGACATAACAATAAAGGTTTATGTTGTTGGTTTTGGTCCTAAACTTGACATAATAGTGAATCTTTATCTTATGAAAGAACATAGACTTGCGATGACGATTTACCTATAGAAATCGACGTACAAAGAATTATTATAATTAAATAACTCAGATATTTTGTGTTGATTTTAGATATGAAACCGACTTAGAAGGTATTTTGAGGGAGTAATTATATTTTTAAAACACAAACACTTCGATTTAACCTTAGAAACTGACGTCATAGGCTAGTTTGGAAGGCTCAAATTATCTCGTGGGGAACATCAAAACCGACGCGATATGTTAGTCTCAATTTTATATCAAAATAAACTTTGCGGGCTATATGTTATGCCAGTATCCCCCTTTTAAAACCAATGCATCAACATAAGCGTTACCCAAATTTTTCTTGCAAATACCTACCTATTTTTTGCGAGGTTTATCTCTTAAGCCGACATCGGTGAAGTATTGTATTAATTTTATAGAAAACCAATGTCACAACTACGGACGCCACATGTAAAAGATACACTAGTGATGTTGGTATGGAAGTAGATCACTAGCATGTCGGACACGTAGGAGGTGGAGCTGTCTAAGTATGAAATGACACCTCGTGTATGTTCCAGTAGATTAGGAGCTGATGTCGGTGGCAGCTCGCATACGGGACGGACAAAAGTCACACATTCTCATAGGAATATCTAATTATATTAGGAAAGTGTAAATTAATATTATTTTCTTTTTTTTATTGTCATTTTCTAATTCTTATAGAATAGATGTATCCAGTTATCGGGAGTTCCATGTCTATATAAATAGAGGGGTAGACACCATTACAATATGGTGTGCTAATGTGTGAGTTCTAGCACGTGGTGACTTTGGGTGTGTCAACGTGGGACAATATTGTACGCCACAGACGGGAAGTCACAAAAATAATCAAAGAGGGGAGAAAATGAGAGTGGGTTACGAGATTCTATTGCGGACACAAGATTGTCAGGAGCGACGATCATTGTAATCTTTTGAGGTTGCTTAATAGAATTCTATTATTTTCTTTGTCAATCATGTTCTCTGCTTAGTTATTTTTTTGATGGTTATTGGCTTTGTTGAGATGGGGCGGTCGTAACTTTTATTATGCATACTTGGGATGTATCTCATGTGATATTTTTCTTGGGTTTGAAGCTTCTGTAAATCTTTTCAAATGGTATCAGAGCAGGTTTCATGTGAGATGATCAGAAAGCATCATGTGTACAAAAAAAGCATGACAAAGTCGATATGAAAATTATCGATGGAGGTCATCCGATAGGAAATCTTGATGCAACATATCATGGAATTAGGAATGCATAAATCTACTATTTGTGAAATATCAACACAAGGTAGAGTCATGCTATTCACTTGTAAGGGGCTAGTGGCCACAGAGGCTACCTGGTTCTGTCGAATTGTTAGATTTTTTTCTAACCAAAAGAGAAGTGGTTGACGAGAGGTTTACTAACACAGAAGGCGTATATGAAGCAGTAGCATGGGTGGCGATCGTCATGTACTCGAATAGTGCTATGTGTATTCAACTCTCAGGGATAGTCTGGTGCGAGACTGCAAACTCAGATGCAAATTTCAACAGGTTCAGAGGCCAATCTATCAATTATTGGAAGGAGGAAGATGTGGTATAGGACCAACCACATGGTGCCATCATACGGGCGCGGCTAAGAGAAGGCACAACCCTATGGCATGGGGGCTAAATGTGTGATGAATGTGGTTCTTTCAACGTACCACAAGCGAAAGTTGTGTAATTTCTCAAACTGTACATCTTGAGGAACTCTCACATGAAGGGTTCCGGCAGCCATGTTTGGACACATGCTCCGTGTAAGGGTGCATGGTGATACACTTTTGGAAACGGAAACAACTTCTGAGGGCGGAAGCATAGAAGAAGAACTGGAGCATACTTCTTAGAGGAGCAATTTCAGCGGATAAAATACAAGGTGGAGATCGTAGGATTTTGTCTCTTATCCTAATTGGATAAGAAATAATATCTAACAACATTAGGAAATTGTAAAACTAATATTAGACTTGGAGTCCAAGACATTATTTTCTTATCCGTTTTGTATTGTCGTTTCCTAATCCCTATAGAATAGATGTATCCTCTTGTAATCTCTTAGTGAAAGTTCCCTATCTTTATAAATAGAGGGGTATACACCGTTAGAATATGATGCGCTAATGTGTGGGTTCCAACGTGTGGTAACTTTGGGTGTGTCAACATGAGACAATATTATGAGCTAAAGACGGGAAGTCATAAAAGATAGCCAAAGATGTCAGAGAACGAGAGTGGTTATGAGATTCTATTGTGGGCACGAGATTGTGATGGAGCGACAATCTTTGTAATCTTTTGAAGTTTCTTAATAGAATTTTACGGTCTTCTTCGTTAATCATGTTCTCTATTTGATTATTTATTTGGTGGTTATTGATTTATCGATGTAGGGTGTCGTAGCTTTTATTGTACATGCTTGGACTGTATCTCGTGTGGCGTTTTTCTTGAGCTTGAAGCTTCCGTAAATCTCTTCTAAGTATGAAACGACATCTCGTTTGGTATGGAAGTAGATCACTAGCATGTCGGATAAGTAGGAGGTGGAGCTGTCTAAGTGTGCAACGACACCTCGTGTACATTCCAGTATATTAGGAGCTGATGTCGGTGGCAGCTCGCATGCGTGACGAACAAAAGTCACACATTCTTCATCGAGCAAGTAGTGGTGACGGGAGGATGTGGATGAGAGTACGCGTCTGACCATGCATGATAGCAGAATAATTATTTTGACGAGTTGGACTGTTGAACTTGCTGATCTACTGGGCATCAAGAACATAGAGCTGATATGTACCTTACTAAGCTTTGATACTAAACTATATTCAAACCGTAAATCATATCTTCATTTTCTTATAAACTTTATTTTGCCGATAAGCTTCATTAACTTCCTAGTGAGAATCAGGCAATGCCGGCTTCTGTGTTATCTCTAGAATCTACAAAGCGGTCAACTAAAAAGGAAGAGCTTGAAATGTCCTGCAATCATGGATTCAAAGTAAACAATATCAAACTTAATGGAACTATGGTCATGGATTCACAGTAAACGATATCAAACTTAACAGAACAATGGTGGCGGACCACGAAGTTTCATTTTATAAAACTGTAAAAACTATATTTACTTCACGTGCGGGGAGCGCATACGCGCGTTTCACACAATGCTGAAACTGGCCCCTTGTCAGCCATGGTCTCCCCCCTCTTTTCCTCCCCCACACTCTCTCTCTCCTTCTTAAACAATATTTTTATATATTTTTTTGTTTGCTTTTAACTTTTGATCTATAATGAGTTTTTTTTTACAAAATAAAAATTATCAAAATCTTTTCAAAAAGTACTTTCCAACAAGATCAATATTAACATAATAAAAAAAATTAAAATAGAGGAAAATAAAAGGGGTATAAAAGGAGAGAATGGAAAGTAAAAATAGAATAAAAAGAGTAAGGATGGAAGATAATAAAGGAGACGGGGAGTGCATGTATTGCATTCAGTTTGACATGTATTGCGTCCTCAAACAATCTAATATGTCCAATTTGGACATGAACGCGCCCAATTCAGACATGAATGCGCCCAATTAGGACATGATTGCACCTAGTTAGTATTGTAGTGCGCCTATCATCATCATCATCTTTTTCTTCTTCTTCTTCTTGTTCTTGTTCTTGTTCTTGTTCTTCTTGTTCTTGTTCTTCTTCTTATTGATTTCACCCAGTTGTACATGTATTGTATCCAATTTGATATGTAAAGCATCCATAATCAATCTAATGTGTCCAGTTTGGACTTGAATGCACCCAGTTCAGATTTGATTGCACATGACTTGAACTTGATTACGTCCAATTTGGACTCGAAGGGCCAATTTGGACTTGACTGAGCTCAATTTAGACTTGATTGTGCCTAGTTAGTATTGTAATGTGCCAAATTCTTCTTCTTGATTGCGCGCACCCACTTCACTCGAGTCCATTTTAGACTTGATTGTGCCCAATTTGGAGTTGAATGTGTCCAATTCATACTTGATTGTAACCAGTTAGTATTGAAATGTGACTATTTGTTAGTGCATCATCATCATCATCATCTTCTTCCTCTTCTTCTTCTTCTTCATGACGATGATGATCATCATCATCATAATCATAATCATCATCATCATCGCCAGCATCTTCTTCTTCATCATGATCATCATGATCATGATAATCGTCATCATCATCATTATCATCATTAATATCATGATCATCATCATCATCATCATTATCATCATCATCATCATCACCATCTTATTATTATTATTATTATTATTATTATTATTATTATTATTATTGTTCTTTTTCTTCTTCTTGATTGCGCCCAGTTTCACATGTGTTGTACTCAATTTGACATGTATTGTACCCACAATAAATCCAAAGTACCCAATTTCAATTTGAATGTGGCCAGTTCGGCCTTGAGCTATGTTTTGGACTTGATTGCACCTAATTTTTTGTATTTGGATGTGATCGCGCTCAATTAGTGTCATATCAATGCACCCTGTTTCATATCTATTGCACCTGATTTGTGATGGAACGTGTCTAGTATGTAATGTAGTGTGCCTACTTCATAGTGTAATGAACATCATCATCATCATCATCATCATCATCATCATCATCATAACACACACATATTTAATGCACCATATTGTTTCTCTTAAAATATATCGACATTTATGTTGTTGGATTGTATTTTTCATGAGGATTCTAACCGTTTTTATTTCATCAAAAAATATACCATAGTTTGAAAGATATATATAATAACAAATTTTTCTCTCTTCCTTTTTCTTTTTTCTCTCCTTATTTTCCTCCCCTGCCACATATTTAATGTGCCAACTAACCCCAACCTAGGTGGCATGCAAAACCACCTATGTTGTTCCTTCCACCACTGTTGTTCCTGTCTGGTTGCTTCAGGCCGCATTTGAAACGCTTGTGACGCCCCGCTGCACGTCAAACACTAATTAAATACTGGTTTGTCCTTAAATAGGTAAAAGTGCCAAAGTCCGACATCATTTCAGGGAGGTTTCACTTTCAGAGTGCAGCAACCAGCAGGGTTGACAATGAGGGTCAGATCATGAAAGGACCGATCGAGCACCAGTCAAAGCAGATATGGCTAAAGTCATGATCCAAGTTGTATGTACGACCTCTCATCTCGACGCGCTCAACCATATCTCCGTTTCAATCAGCTACAGGGGTGTGAGTCCCGTCCTATTGACAACGCCGAAGACGACAGAGAAACGAGCTTGGGATGACAATGTGTCATGGTCAAGGTCCTCTAGGGTGTCGCAAGACTTGCAATGGTTATCCCCGAGCCCGATCAGGAAACTCAGCACATCCTTAATTTTCCTTTCAATTAATGCCCCATTCCAGGAGTCTATATGAGCCGTGAATGATACGAGGCCGTGGAAGTTTTGTCTCTGCCGGAACCCCAATAATGAACACCAACCAGAGAAGCAGACAACTCCGGAAAAGTTGGGAGGATTGTGACTCTGCCCCCATGGCCAACCATAAGCCTACATCTTCTCAATCCTAAGAGGTTATTGGGACCCCAGAACGCCTCGTTCCCGTCTGAAGGGGGCACCTAGCAGTTTCGCAGTCAACCTCCGCCCATTTCGTTGTTGGTTCGCAGTGTGCAGATATAGCATGGTATGGGTCTGCCTCGATTGCGATGTTTGTTGGCGGTAGTTTTCAGATGTCCTGTGTTTGACTTAGTGTTTGTGGCTGGAAGAAGTGTGTCAATCATTAATGAAAGGATAACCTAACAAGCTGCATGCCACAGATCGATGCTAGGAGTGGGAGTTGAACTCGTGGGTTGAGACCTCTTCATTGCCAGTTGTTTTCAGTCTTGAAATTTTGGATCCGGACAGAGTGGGTAGAGACACGCAGGAGTAATGGAAGGAGACACCGCCATAAATTTTGGATAGAAATGCCATAGCCGACATGTCCTCCAGCTACAATGCCCGTTGTGTATCGACCTTCTAGCTAGCATTCGGCTGACGGACAGCGCCTCTGTAACGCAGTCACGTCGAAAGTTTTGATTAGAATAGGAAAAAACAAGACGCATGCTTGTCACTAATATAGGTAGGATAGTTTCTTCCCTACTATGTCAAACCTATGGCCTCACATAATCCTGTTTATACCCATGGCCGCCTCCCAGAAGTAAACGCCTAATTATTACGAGCTCTCCAGATATCGAACAAAAGTAAACGCCACAGTTTAGTACCGTGCTGCACATATATATGATTCGACCTCTTGAGTTGACAAACTGTTATCTATTAGTAAGAAGGCTGCACTATGTCTTATTGTAATAGTCTGTCCAGTGATGTTAAGACAACGATCCCAAGGCATTAAGACGTGTCACAAAAGGAAACAATCGACAGCGCGCCTGTCTGTTTGTTGTTATCTATGCTGCAAATTCGTTTTGACTTTCGGAGCGATATATGTATGCAGACAACATCTAATGGTCCACATCTTTATACGAGAAGTCAAACTCTTCCGTTTCCATCATTTCAAATATCTTATGCTGGTCAACACGTTTACTTGTACTAGTTGTAATCAATTTAGAGCCCTATAGATTTTGGCTGCTGTGTGGCGAAAACCAAGTAGAACTCCATGCTGACTGTGGCGAAAACTTATAGATTATGGCTGCTTTGGTCTCCAGAAACCAATTTGGAGCCCTATAGATTTGGAATCTTCTCAATCCTAAGCGGTCATTGGGAAACCAGAAATAACACCTTGTCCAATATATTTCCCGACCTAGCACACTTTCTGTCAAAAGCGCCATATAAGTTGGCGTGTCCACGGTATTGGGACCAAAAACGCCAAATGACTTAACGCTTTAGGTGAAATGTCAGAATGACTGACGTCTTTGGCTGAGTTAGACAATTAAGGCACCAAATTGACTGTCGTTTACAATATGGCTGCTTCTAAATGGAAAATGCAATTCCAAGTGGTGTAAGTTGTTAGGTGTATATGTCAAATCATATGGCTTTTACAACATGCTCTTCTTCAAAATCAACGTAACCACCACCAACTACTAAATGCAATTCAGTTATAATTATATGATTCATTTATAACTGAAAATTTATCATACAAATTGAAGAATTATATGCAAAAGTTGTTATGCTAAATGGTGAATACAAAATAATCAGACATAGAACAGTCATAAAGAAATATTAGTCTGAATGCAATTAAGGAAAGATACATGATTCAACAGTAGATCTAAAATATTTGAAAACAACAATTGATCTTCAGTTTCTGCAATAAAAATAGGATAATAATTTTCTCAAATTATGACAATATAATTATAATAAATTATGTTATTAAGAAAATAAAAGTATCTAAAAGAGATAATACCTTTTATTGTTGATTACCTCGACCTTGAGTTTGGTCACCAGTTTGTCACTCGGTCTTGAGAATTGTGGATTGGACTCAACTGTGTATGTTGAGCTCCATGTGTAGGCCTACTCATAGGAAGTGGTGGTGTAAGAGGTCGAGCGGAAGGCATGTTCCAAGATTGTGGAGGTGATCCCTACGTGGTTGTGTGGAGGCCTTGCGACTAGCTAGATAGCGATCCTTGTGGCGAAAACAGATAGAAAGGTCTGTGTTGGTAAAAAAACATGTGATGGTCTAAAACCTTGTTGAGACCATGATAAAGTAGAAGGAACTCCAAAATGGTTAGATGGTGGAAACAAATCAGAGTAGAACATTCCTAGAAACGAAGGAGTATCAATATAAAATTGTCTTGCAGATATAGAATCTCCTAATGGCATGGAGTTTCTTGTTATTATAGAACAACTTGGTGTAGTAGAATACCCTAGTGGTGTAAAGTGTCCAGTTGTTATAGAGCAACTTGGTGTAGTAGAATGTCTTGGTGATGTAAAGTGTCAAGCTGTTGTAGAAGCTACAACAAGAGTGACATCAACTGATGTCATCATAGGAGGAGCCATTCTTTGATTTGGATGCATGTGGCTAGGCATCTATTGAAGCAACACATTCTGTATATGTTGTCATGTGCTCTCAACCAGTCCCTAACATGTATCTCTTGTGTGAATGCTTGTAGTGTCTCTTAGATTTGCACATGAGTTTGGACCTATCAGAATGTATCTTGATTAACACTAATTCCATGTCTATATATATATATATATATAGGAAAATGATCCAGTGAGAAACATATCTCGGTGAGAGCATGAGAGGCATTTCAATAACTTTTCACAATGATCAAATTTTCATAATCTAACCATATGGAATGGAAATATACCATATTAGTCATGTTCCCACAAAATCTCATCATCATAGGACTTGTATTGCACGCACAACAAGCAAATACTTTTCAACGCTCAATATTGAGTTTTAGGTTGATCGTTGGATGTAAAATGTGTGTATTGTATATATGGAGATGTAAACGATATCTGATTGTGATGATTTTTGGTGTGAAGGTAAATGTAATGATGTTCTTTCCATCTATAAGGTTGGATATTGAAAATAAGCTACAAATTTATAGCTATTCAAATGCCTCTCATGCTCTCACTGTAGAATGTTTCTCACTAGATTGCTACCATATATATATATATATATATATATATATATATATATATATATATATATATATATATATATATATATATATATTCACATATTCTTTCTTTATGTATCCATGAGGATAATACAAAGTAGGTGGATCAAATGGTCGTTAAATATGATACTCAGGTTGGAACCATCTAGGGAGCTGCTCAACAATCAAGGGATCAGGAAGTTGAACTTTACTATTACGTCTGTCATTCTAAATATTTAGATTTGTGCTATACTGGACCAGCCAATCATTGCTACTATGCCCTCTACCATCAATCCTATGATATATAGCGAAGTATTGGGGTTGTAGTTGATAGTGAGCGCCAAATTGTCATAGTACTCTATCAAAAGCATGCCACTCATTACAGTAGAAGAGATAATTAGAACACGTGTCGTCCAAATGTCACTACCTTATTGAGAGAATGACGGTAATTTAACCATCAATTCAGGATTGTAAGGTGTCCAAACTGATTGCAAATTTAGATATTTGTAACAATTGAAATGTCGATAATGGTAAGACAGAACAAATGAATTGGAAAAAAAGTTATGTAAAAAGGTAAAAAAAAGTTAACTCATTAAGGTAGAATATCACCTAGATTGACTGATGGGTATCAAACTCATTAATCTAGATTGTCATAGTTCCTCATGGTACACGTACATGCTCTATAAGATGGTTCCATATGTTTCACATAAGTTATCAACATTAACTATCGTAATATAAGTATTTAAACAACTACTTTCATACATGTAATTGTCTAGAAAACCATTAAACCAAACTATCATTCACAAAATACCGATCATGAGTATGAAAGAATAAATGTAAAACAAACCATGTGATAGTTAGACAAATGTCTAAATAGTAAAATTCCATGTAGGATAGAATCCATTTGAATACAATCCAATTAATTACAGTCCAACAAAATTACATTCCACAAATAAATACATCATAACTCACACATTCCAAACTAAAATACACATAAGTAACCCTATCTTGCTCCCAATGAAATCTCACCTCAATGTGTCTCAACCCTATCTTTCTTGTAGTCTCTCAATGCAACAATGCCCAAGTATGCACCATGCTCATGAGGTTGTGCTCCTGTCTCTGCCAACATCTGGAAAGTCTAGAAGAAAATAGAAGAGAAGGGGTCAAGTACAAAAAAATACCAAAACATCAGAGGAATATCATAGAAGAATAAGGGAAAAATATAAGAACTCATATGAGATATCTAAAAACTATAAAAAAGATGAAGTTGGAAGAAGAAGAGGGAACTAGAATGTGGGTTGTAGTGGAAGAAAAAGAGGGAAGATGAACTGCAGCCCTTCCGTCTCTCAGTTCATCATCACCACGATCCATCCCTATCTCCCTTTCAACCCTGAGTGAGCGTAAGAGGCAACAACTACAGTAGTTATGATCAACGACCAATGATAGCAAGAACCCAAAGAAAGCAGTCGTCGTCCTTCATTCAGTAATCAACCCTCTTCTTCCTTCAGCCTCCATCCAGCACCATAGAGTATGTCGTCTTCCTATTATAGCCATGCGTCGGTGCCTCCACAGATCCCACCTTCATCGTTGTGGTGGAGACCAGGCCGCCGATGGTCGTTAGTAGACTGGTTGTGGCGGGAGAAGCGACTCAAAAAAGCAAATGAGGGGAGGAAGGGGATGAGACACCGATGGAAACAGGTGAGTAGACGACTCTAGTGGAGGATGGTTCAAGGTGCTGGAGAAGGAAAAGAAGGTAGCAAATTGAGAAACAACCACGAAGGGCGACAACAGTGAACATAAAAGTAGAAAAATGAGGCTGGGATGCTTATGGAAGCCTTTGAGCTCAGAATAAGGATGGTCGTCACTGGCGGACACAAGAGATCTGAAGAAGGATAGTCGTCGCTACTTGTGCAATCCGCTAGCATGGATGTGCATCATGGGAGGAGAATAGAATGGATAACAAAAGGAGAAGACGAGAGCACCACTAGAGGAGAAAAGGAGAGAACTGAGGTGGGTGAAGAAGAGAGGAGGCTGAGAAGAAAGAAAGAAGGAGAGAAAAGGAGAACTGAACTCGCTGAGGCAAAGAATAGTATCAAAGTAGTAAAGGAAAACATCAGAGGAGTAAAAGTTGGTGATGCGCGTGTGTCACACCCCACTTTTCACATCATGTAAATATCACTAAGAGGAAGCATTATTACTCAAGGGGGTGTCACAATATGTTGATATTAGCAATTAAAGTAAATGAAACACTTTAAATTGAATGAAATCATATTAATACATAGTTCTTGGAGAAAGAAAACTACACTGTATTCATCTATTAAATCTAATCTATTTGGAGCATGACTAAGCATAATGTAAATGATATCTAAATCTATGGATCAGATTGGTAAATAGCACCCCACTAGGCTAAGTTTGAGAATCTCCTAGTCCTTGATTGTCCTTTTTATCCTTCACTTGCTCCATGTCCTGTAGACAGTGTGTTCCCAACCATGAAAAACAAACATCACATCAGCAAGCAAAATTTGGCACTTTATATGACAAAAAAATAATAATTTGACATGAGTGAAAATGACATGAAATAATTTGACATAAGCTTGAACATTGATTATCTTAAGCATTCATGAGTCATTAATAACATGAAGAATTGAACAATAAATATATGCATCTCTTTATGATGCCCACTTAAGAGAACATGATTGCTAGGAAAGCCCCTAATGCTATGAAAGACCTTTACGACCTCTTGAGGTTCATGATTCGAGAAGCTTATTCAAACTAGTTTGATTAAAATTATCTTAACATTAACTTTACCATGATATTTGAGCTTTAACATGATGGGAATTCTCCCTCTTAATGCCATGATGGGATTTTTCCATCTTATATCAATCAAGCAAACGATGATAGATATTCACGATGTCTTCTTGGTAAAACATTCATAATTCATGAAATCAACCAATGTGGATAATCATAAATAAATATGCATTAAACCAAAATTAATTGTACAAAATATGCATGGCTTGCTTACCTAGAATAAGCCTCTTTAGGTCAAGTCCTATGACATGATTGAGTCCTTAATCACCTAATTTGATTGAAATCATAATATGTTCATGGGTTCATGATCATAAAAACCCTAATCTTGGTCTTGAATTATTGAAGTGACTGAATGTGTAAAACAACGATTGAAAATAGGCAAGATCGATAGAGAATCAAAAGATCATTCCAACGAATATTTTTCCATCATTTTCTAAGTCAACCAATTAGAATTTAGTAAATCTTAGCATGACATCTATTTAAATAAAAATTAAATCCAACTTAAATAAAAGGCAAAAAATATGTAAAGGCCATGGTGTGCATGACGCGTATATTGAAATTGTGGGGTTAATATCATCATTTGATGATCTAAAATATGTCACGACTGAGGAAGAATGGAGAGAAGGAAAACCAAAAATTACCCTTGCACATTAAAGTAGATGATTAACATCGTGGGGCTACCTAGGTCAATATATGACTAGGGTTCTTTACCCCATGGCCAAGGAGTGAGCATCTTGATAGGGCTCCATGGTTCTGATCCAGGGTCATGGTTGCTACCCTTAAGGGAAACAAATCCTTTCAATCGCGTTTTGAGTATGTGATAAGAACAAAGAGTATAAGATCAGGGCCACAAAATCACATGAGCTCCAAGGATTCCCCGGCCTTAGCCAAGCATGGCAGACAGAAATGAATCCAACAAAAACTTAAAAATTAAAGTATGAAGGTATGTTGGAGAGCTTCCTGAGGTCAAACCAAAGTCGATGAGGGAGAGTCACAAAGAAAAATTAATGATGCGTCTGTAATTTGTCAGAAACTACCGTGCAATAAAGAAAAAGGTTGGAAAAGAGAAACCATACAAACTAGGTAGAAACACAACAACTAAGATCGGGAAACAATCTTAGAGTGAAAGGAAACACATTTGAGGTGTTCTCGTGATCAAGCGACCACGAAGAAGGCATGGCAATGAGCACCGACGAGCTCTGTTGAGTTTTATGGCCTCAGAGTAGGCAGTGTAAACAAAAAAATTTATTGGCCGTTAACCCATAACAGGAGATCACATCAATGGCTATGTAATGGGAAGGATGGTTTTGGCGAGATATACCTGGTCCTGGGGCTTGCCCAGTGAATATACCTCGCATCCATGTGCGGTCTTCAACACTATGTCTTGGATGGTATATGTGCAGCTCCTGGTCTTTGCCATGGACTCTGACCTCCACCACGGACTGCAGCTGATGTATCCTCCTGAGCGGAAGACATCTCTCGACTCTGCAGATAGTCCACACGGGCCACCTAGAACTCATGCCATTCTAGAAGAGCTGGCAGGAAGGAGACGACCCTCCTATTGGTGTACTAGCACCAACCTTCTCTCCCGAACTCAGACTGCTTTTCTACAGTTGTCGTTCCCTCGTTGCGCCTCCCTAGTCAGGTAGCACTTGCCCGGGCTCTCTTGGTTACCAGAACCAGAGAGGGCAACAACTTTGTAGAGCAACTGATGTTTTGAGTTGTGTGTTCTGAGAAGCCCCCAGTACCCCACTATTTATAGTAGAGGGAAGGGTCAGAGTTCCCAGTCTATTCGGGAGTATTTGTACTACGGTAGGCGAATCGATCGCTTCATAAATGAAATGGCCATTTGGCAAGGTGAGCCAATCGGTTCACTAGTGAACTAGTCAGTTGGGAGTGTGAGTCAATCGGTTCACCCAGTAAAACAGTTGTTTCACTTCCTAGACTTGCCCATAATTGACTTTCCTTATTCGTTTCCAATTAATTCAAAGATTAATCCTTATTCTAATCGAATTGAACAAGGGAAACATAAAGTTTTCCTCCAACCGGGAAAATCCCAATTTCCTCAGTTGACAGGACAGTGTGCCACCCATTTCATCAAGTGAACCAGAAAGTTGGCTCACACCATCTAATCAGCTCACCCGGGTGAACCAGTCGGTTGGCAGTCCTGACATTGCCAATGCAGTCTCCAATCGACCTGACACTCTAACCAGCTAGTTCAACGAGTCTGGTCAGTCAATTGTATGTTTAATTGAGTACCTAAACACCTTTAGTCTCAATCTAAACATCATTCATGGATAATCTCCTCTTCCAGCGGTATCCTATGTGTGTGACCCTACAGGTTCCAATTTACGTTGGCAGTGAATTTTCATAACAACTTATGACATCACAAGCAATGAGTGGAATCTAGTAACTCATCATTGCTACCCAAGTAACTCAGAAAGTTGGAGAAAAACTTCAACCTACAATTTGTGATTAGTGTTACAGTGATCATATAATTCCTTTGTCACTGACATCCGGATTGAACTCGAGGCATGGAACATCATCCTCTTCAACATTCAATCCATGTTCCTTGACCTAGAGCAGACTGTTTGAGATGCATGTGAATTCACATATCATATAATCACATGATTATGGCCATACAATTCTCAGTCTCACTTATCAAGGGGCCCTGGATATCATACTCCTTGTAGGAAGGAAAAATCCCATATCTATCACTCACAGTCAAGTCCCCATATGTCTAAGTCACCCAATCATCACCGTTATAACAACCCATGTTTCATGACTGCATTTTATGATGTCAAAGTGTACCCAATCACATGTAATGAGTGTAGTGATTTCAGGTCTAAGAACCACAATCACCACCATGACTATGTGAGATGATTGTGACTACCATTCCATGGTATCCATGTATCACTCTCACGGTGGGTCTATCCGATATACTATTATTTAACATATATCTGTGTGTTTTGCTTGATATCATATCATGACTAATGAGACTCTGTCATCAGTCAACACATACTCTAGTTTTAGGTATTACTGTTGTCTATTTTTCTTCCACAGTAATATCTGACTAGGGACATAACAAGAATGTATGTACTCTAATCATACATATGATCTCATCGTTCAAGTCACGTACTTGAAAGCATATGTCATCAAGTCTCATCATTCTTTAGACATCTATCGTGTATGTGTCATCATCTCATGACTGAGACAAATATAATAGACAGAATTACCTTTATCATTATCAAATCAAGTATCATATGCCTCATTGCAATCATCATATGATTGGCTCTCTGGGCATACTATACAAACATACTCCCACTTGCACTTAGAGCCAATCACCTGTGAATCATATTCCAAGTGATCTTAACATGACCATCATGTTTATGCTCCACAAGTGATGTTATAGTGGGTAAGCAACATTTCCTTCAAGTTGGTATATTGCATGTTTCACATCCCCTCGTTGTACGACAACTCGTATGAGATGGAAGTGTCGTAGTATGATATTTAAAATTCCTTTGCCTAACCATTAGCTCCATTATTGTCACAATATTACTACTGAGTCACCAATGGTCGAAACCTCATAATTTCATCCATATGAACTTCTAGATGCAAACAATATCCTTTACAGTGTTCGTAACACTAAGGCACTCAACTTCTTATTGTAGAATTAATCAATCATTTTATTTTGGAACATTTCCAACTAACAATTCTTATTCCAAGGTCAAACACAATTTTATCATTTTGGAATCTTTCATCGGTGTAACTCTTTACACCCAACTCTTCCTTATTACCATAACTAAAGAACTAATTCTTTTAGTACTTCACAAGTACATAAATATGTCCTTCATGGTATTCCAGTAACTCTTACTGGAGTTTAATAGATATCCATTCATCATGTCCAATACATATGAGGTAACTTGATATTTATATCATCATGTCATACAAGATGATGATTTCATATCTTCTTGTCATGTCCAATACATATAAGATGATGGGTTTGTATATTCTTGTCATGTCCAATACATACAAGATAACGAGATGAGTTCATATGTGATAGATCCAATTGCAAATGCATATGGCATCTATCCATGTGTTCCTTATTCTTCATCAGAGTTGGGACACTTGTCTCTTGAGAGACTAACTCCATGGAACATGGACAAGTTTTCTCTCACCATGCTAAACTAATTCAACATCTAGCCAAAGTATGTTCTCTTTCCTAGGATAAGAAGCCCTCTTGCTCTATCTCTATAGATCTTGATTCCTATCACATAGGATGCTTCTCTAAAAGTCTTTTAGAATGCACTTTGTTTCCAGATTTTTTAGTATTAGGATGATACTCCCCATCAATATATGGAATATATATATATATATATATATGCTCCCACTAAATTCTTATAATTACACATTACATCTTCATTCTGACTCAAGTCAAACTCTTTGACTATCTTGTCAAATTGGAGATCTAGTTCTGAGGAGCTTGCTTAAATCCAAAGATTGATCTATGAAACTTTATAGACTTTATTTGCTTTATTGGATTTATAAAACCTTTAGGATGTATTACATACACATCCTGCACAATATTCCATTTAAGGAATACAGTTTTAACATCCATATGCCAAATGTCATAGTCATATTAAGCTACACTGGCAAGCATTATCCTGATGGATTTACCCTTGGTAACTGCTGAAAAGATTTCATCAAGTTCAACACTTTGAACTTGTTAGAAATTCTTTGCAACCAAATTACCCTCCATGTCAGTCTTCTTCTGGAAGACCCAAAAGTACCCTATGGTTTCTACACCTTCAGGTGGATCAACAAAAGTCATACTTTATTGATGTACATGGAGTCCATCTTAGATTTCATGGCTTCAAGCCATATCTTAGTTTCTGGCTCTCATTAGCTTCTAGGTAGATTGTTGACTCATCATATGATCAACTCACCGCCTTGTTGTCCATAATATATCATATATCATTCAAGCTCTAGGCGTGTTCTACCAGAAACATGAGTTTTGTGTGTTACTTAAGGAACTTTGAGATTCCACAACATTTTATGATTCTCTTTATTCTCAGTGTAAAGCATGCGCCCAAAAGGAAATTTGAAGTTTTAGCTAGTGATCACACTCTGACTTTTCAAGGTGTGATTCCTTCTTTCTGATACACTTCTCATGATACACTATCATTGTGTTTTAGATGGAGTCCATCAAGATACATTATCATGATCTTAAACTCTTGGTTCAGAGTATTTTCATATCAATCATATCAAAATTTAATACTTATACCAAGTTTGTTATGTACTTCATTTATGATCTCCTTGAACACTTCAAGAGATTCATGTTTGTATTTTATTAAATACAAAATACCATGTCTACTGAGGTCATCAGTAAATACATTGAAGTACTTTTGATTACCTTTAGCATTTATTCTGAAAGGTCTATATACAACAATATGTATAATCCTTAATAGAATAATTGTTCTCCCACTACATCTAGTGAAAAACCTTTGTCATATTGCATAATGAATGAGATTAACATGCCTTATTGGTTACATAACCAAAATGTGTCTAGATAACCATCATATGGATTTCTAGAAATGTAATTCTCATTTATGAACTATTGATGACTATGCTATAGGCATTCAAGTTTGAGTTATCATGTCATTCATTACATGTGTCACACACATTTGTCTCTTTAACTATCAACTATAGTTGATGAGACATATGCATTTCCATCAAAGATCATATCTTTAAAATGAAACATCGATCCATAACACTCTTTCCCATACAAGATGTATGATGTTTTCATTGATGGTAGGTATATAATAGAAATTCACTCATTCTATTACATGCCCATGAGTGTCATAATGTAACTATAATGGTAGCAACTCTTGCTCCGCATAGTTTCTAGCTTACTTCTTCTTAGGTCCTGAAGTAGAGATCTCTATCTCTTTCATCTTCCCGAGATCCTCTATAAAGAGGTTATTTCCCTTTCCTACTTACCCCTCTCCATATCTTGAGTGATGAAGACTTGGACATAAGCTTGGCTTTAGAACACTTCTTTACCTTGATTTAGTCTATGGACTTCACTATGTTGATCATTATCATAGGTTTTGTCCTTTCTTCATTCATGCTTTGGCATCAACATGCCAAGCAATTCAGACAGTGGTTTGGCCAAGTTTCTCAACATTTGATAAACTGACTATATGATTCACACAAAGATTTGTAGAATCATATGTTTGGTCAACTCTTGACGTATAAGAAATCACACTTAATCTATATGCACAATCATATTGAGCATATGAGATTATACTTGATCTCCATCTGTCTGATTATACTCAAACATCGCTTTGAAGACATTATACCTTTCATTCTTTACATGATTCTTAAGATGTATAACTATCTCAAGAATGTCCATGCTTCAAGCTATTTATGAAACTCATAGTTCATATAGCTTAGCATAAGGTTCTTGATGTCTTAGGCATCATTGGCATACTCCTAGTAAGCATTCAATTTTGGCCTTAGGTGCATTTGGATTGGTTACACTAGCTCTGGTCTTTCAAGGACTTTAGAGTTTACACTCACCATTAAGACCACTTCTCAAAGGTCCCAAACCAGATTTGAAGTTAGTCCCATTTATGAATTGATCGCAACGATAATTTATTTGTGTCATTTCGATTCTACAAAATAATTTTGCAAGTTTTCAAAACAATTTTTGATTTGTTTGATTTGATAAATTTGACCATATTAATTAGGACTTCAATAATTATCACTCCCACTATTTTGTTCAAATTGATAACCCTCATGTATCATTTTGAAAGATTGCAGCATACAATCTTGTAGTGGCCAAGATCCATATTTCATCAAATTATGAGTCAGCTTTGGTTGATCGCCCACAACTTGACTATTTAGGTAGGCCATCATGCCAATTGCATCATATGCAACACTTGGATAGATGATATGCACAACTCTTTGCCATAATCATCTTCATGTTTTTAGGCTTGGGCTCTCCAAGTCACCAGTTAAGTCTGACCCAAAAGCTGACACGATAGATATGCACCATGGTTTGTACAAATCTACATATCTACCGTCACAATTCCATGATATGGACGGTGTACTATGCTTTGTGCAAATCTACGTTGGGACGATCAAGCTTTTTATGTGTGCCACTTATGGAAGGCATTTAAGACTTTAATATTGTATTTGAGGGATTTTATATAAGTACATATACATATACAATCACCACATTATGATAGTACATATCATATACATGTTAAAACCACAATGAGAAACATGCAATATTGATAAAAGTGATGATTATGACCATCCTATTTTAATTCCTTGGAGCCGCACGGAATTACGGTCATCTAAGGTCTACATCATATGAAACCTGTTGTTGATGAAGTTTTTTGTGCTTGAACCATTCTGGGTTGATCGACTCATCCTATGACATGATCGACTTGCCTCCTGGCTGGTTTCTTGGTCGGTCTGGACTCCGATGTCTGGACACCTCCAACTAACGGTTGGGCCATCAGCCGATTAGTTTGTCTCCTTCATAATCCTCCTCGGTACTGCAGGCGGTTGGCCCATCTGGTGTTGAGCGTCTTCTTCTTTGATGTAACAGAAAATAAAGTATCCTACTTTTACATAATCTTAGGAAACCTTGTGTTACATTCGAGGGAAGCAAAGGTAGAGGAGAAAGGATCTCAAGTTATCCCGAGTTAGATGTGGAATATAAGGTAGAGGCTCGGTATGCAAACCGAGATGCAAACAACCATAACCAACCAAGCAAACGTAGGGTTTATAGGCCATAACTATGCTACACATCCACCATCAAAACCATTTTTGGGCAACACGTATCAATTGCATCTATACCATATCATATATGTATATTAGTTTGTGGTCACATGTGGTATTTAGTCGGATATGCACATTAGTCATTCTAAATTATCGCACCATATGCAATAAATAAATGATGATAAAACCAAAGCCCAATCATATCAATTTATCCCAAAACAAAGTACGTTGACGTGACTTTGAAACCACTGTTGGGTTTTATGGCCTCAGAGTAGGCAGCGGAAATAAAAAAAAATTATTGGCCATTAACCCATAACAGGAGATCACATCAACAACTATGTAATGGGAAGGATATTTTGAGCAAGATATACCTAATCCTAGGGATTTCCCAGTGACAATACCTCACATCCATGTGCGGTCTTCAACGCCATGTCTTGGACGGTGTCTTTGCTACTCCTGGTCTTTGCCATGGACTCTGGCCTCTACCACGGAGTGTGGCTGACATGTCCTCCTGAGCGGAAGACATCTCCCACCTCTGCAGATTGTCCATACATACCACTTGGAACTCCTGCCATTTTAGAATAACTGGTAGGAAGGAGATGACCCTCCTGTTGGAGTACTAGCACCAACCTACTCTCCCAAACTCAGAATACTTTTCTACAGTTGTCTTTCCCTCATTGTGCCTCCCTAGTCAGGTAGCAGTTGCTCGGGCTCTCTCGATTACCAGAACTAGAGAGGACAACAACTCTGTAGAGAAACTGATGTTTTGAGTTGTGTATTCTGAGAAGCCCCCAGTACCCCTCTATTTATAGTAGAGGGTAGGGTCAGGGTTCCCAGTCTGTTTGGGAGTAGAAGGATACAAAAATTCAATGAATAGTTGGTGTTGCGGCAAGCAAACTGATCATTACATAACTGAAATGGTCGTTTAGCAAGGTGATCCAACCGGTTTACTAGGTCGGTTGGGGGTGTGAGCCGATCAGTTTGCCCAGTGAGCCGGTTGTTTCACTTCCCAAAATTGCCCACAATTGACTTTCCTTATTCATTTCCAATTAATTCAAAGATTAATCCTTATTCCAACCGAATTGAACAAGTGAAACGTGAAAGTTTTCCTCCAACTGGGAAAATCCCAATTTCCTCAGTTGGTAGGATTGTGAGCTGCCTGTATCACTAAGTGAACCGATCGGTTTTCTCACACCAGTCGATCGACTCACCTGGGTGAACTAGTCAGTTGGCAGTCCTGACATTGCCAATGTAGTCTATAATCGACCTGACACTCTAACCAGCTAGTTCAACACTTGAACTTGATAGTTCTGAGTCTAGTCAGTCAATTGTATGTTTAATTGAGTACATAAACACCTTTAATCTCAATCTAAACATGACTTTACACGATGTCTGAGGGAGCGAGCGAGGGGGTGAAGGCGACGGCAGAAGAGTCGACGGCGTCTGACCCTCCGGATCTAGGTATAGAGGAGAACGTATTAAGGAAGAAAGCAGGGAGAGTGAACTCTTCTGTGGTAGTGACGAGGGAGGCTCTGGACTGGTCGGGGCTATTTAAAGAGAAGAGTGTATCGGGGCCAGTTCATCTGAAGAAGACAAACGTGCAACTAGTGGATGGAAATCTCGTTTACTCAAAGTCTATTGCAGAAAGAAACCTAGCTAGATGGAGTATAATGGCTTCCAGATATGTGGTGGGGCTTAATCCACATTGGCCGGCTCTGGTAAACCACTTGGCCATGATTTGGAAGACTAAAGGGTCCATTGAAGTCAGATCTAGAGGTAAGGGGTTCTTCATTGTCATGTTTGAGAAGGAGGAAGACCTTTGCACAGCTGTTGATGAAGGGCCTTGGTTCGTGGCGGGTAAGCCACTGATTATGAAGAAATGGGAAAGGGGAGAGCCGTTGGAAAAGATGAAATTAACCGATATACCGATCTGGTTGAAGATCTACAACCTGCCTCTTGAGCTCTGGGATGCGGAAATGTTTAGCAGTATTGGTTATGTATTGGGTCGTCGTCTGCGGCCTGATAAGCTGACTTCAGAATTCAGGAGGCTGGAGTATGCGAGGATACAGGTGGTCATCTCGGTGGATTTCACTTACCCAAAAGAATTGCAGATCGCAAGTGATGATGGGCAAGTTGATGTTATTCAGTTTGAGTATGAGTGGGAGCCCAGCAAGTGCTCGACATGTGGTCTCTACGGCCATGAGTCTTCTCTGTGTGATGACTCGAACAAGCGTGAAGATACTGGGATGATGAGGAAGAAAAGCAAAAAACAATGGGTTCAGAAGAAAGTTGCTGAAGAGAAAGAGCCGGAAGTGTTTATAGATGCTGAAGAAAAGATTACTGAAGGGGATGCAGAAAGTGTTACAGATGTTGGTACTACTTCTGCTGTTCAAATTACTTCTTCTCAGAGTTCTACGGAGATGATTACTCCTATAATTACTCCGGAAGCAGGGTGGGAGACTACAAAAAAGAAGAAAAGCAAGTCGATGCCAAGAGGAAATGCGAAGAATTCAGCAAGATCTATTCCTAAATCCTTGAATAAGTTTTCACCTCTATCTAACTTTGACAAGGAGGAGTGTTTAAATGAGAAAGTCGATACATCTGTGGCTGTGGCTGCGATGGTGGATGAGTCCCCTACCATTCTTCCTAATGGTTGATTCCTTCAGTGTTATGTCCTAGAATGTGAGGGGTGGAGGTAATAAAGTACCCCACATTCGGGATGAAATAAGGAGGAATAAGGCAGATGTTTATGTGATCTTGGAGTCCATACTTCAAAAAGATGATGTGGACGATTTTGTTTATAGGATCTGGTCTAATGCTAAGTACATTGAGAATTCTGAGTTTTACTCATATACTCGTATTCTGATTGTCTGGGAGGATTCTGAGTTGGATGTTAAGGTGTCTTTGAAGAATGATCAATGTATTCACTGCAATATAGTTAAAGATATGATGAAGATAGATCTGACGGCTGTTTATGGTGCCAATCCGGATAAAGATAGAGTTCTTCTGTGGGATTCTCTAACCAATATTAAGAATCTTAATCATGTTAACCGGTGTGTTATTGGGGATTTTAATGCAGTGAGGTTGTTGAATGAGAAATCGGGTAAACAACCTCCTTCTTCTCGTAGTATGACTGATTTCAATAAGGCCATAGTTGATGTGAATTTGATTGAATTACAAACCAAGGGTTTCTTCTTTACGTGGGACAGTCACAGTAGAAGAGGAATCAGTACTTTCTCGAAAATCGATCGTATCTTCACGAATGTTAACTTCCTTTCTGCTTTCCCTTGTTGTTGGGGCGAAGTGGTACCTATTGTAGTAAGTGATCACAAGATCCTTATGCTCAGATTGGGGTCGAATAAGCAAGGTGGGTCCATGTTTCAGTTTATTAATGCTTGGACTAATCACGATTCTTTTAAGAATGTGGCTTCTGATGCTTGGCGAAATACTGAGGTGGTTGGCACTCCTATGTTTATTGTCTATAGAAAACTTTCTGTTGTAGCTTGTGCCTTGAGGAAGTGGAACAAGGAGGTGGTAGGTAATCTGTTTTCTAAAGCAAGGGAGTTGGAAAGTGAGCTGTTCTGTTTGCAGAGGGAAGTAGATGCTGATCCTACTAATGAGGACAAACAGATGAGGTTATCTCAGGTAAGGAGTGAGACTATCAAAGCTTTGAATAATGAGGAGTGCTTGCTTCGAAAGAAAAGTAGAATTCAGTGGTTAAAGAAGGGTGATAGTAACTCTGCTTTTTTCTACGCTTCGCTGAATACTAGAAGAATTAGAAACAATTTAAATGTGTTAGAAGATGATTTTGGAAATAAGACATATGATCCTGATTCTATTAGGAACAATATCAAAAACTTCTACTCTACATTGTTCAGTAACACTTTGATGGATGAAGTAGTCTGGAAGGAGGATTGGATTCTGCCAAAAATTGATGGTGCATGTTATGAGCTTCTAAGCATGGAGGTCTCTTTTAAAGAAGTTGAGGAGGTGTTTATGAATCTAAATAATGATAAGGCTCCTGGGCCGGATGGCTTTAATGCTGTTTTCTTCAAGGATGTTTGGAGTATAGTTGGTGATGATATTGTCTCTGCGATTCTTTATTTCTTTAAAACGGGCAGGTTGCTAAAGGAATGCAATAGTACGATGATCACTTTGATTCCTAAGATTCATGGGGCTACCAATCTCAAAGATTTTAGGCCGATTTCTTTGTGCAATATGATATATAAAGTGATTGCTAAAGTGATGGCTAACCGGCTTGCAAAGGTGCTTCCTAGTATTATTGATGCGAATCAGGTTGCTTTTGTGAAAGGGAGGAAGATTGGTGATGCTATTTTGTTGGCTAACGAGGTGCTAAGTACTTTTGGTGGCTCTCAACACTATATGTGTGTTAAAGCTGATCTAGCTAAAGCCTACGATTCGGTTAGAAGAGATTACATCTTGTTTCTGATGAGTAAGATGGGTTTCCTTTTGTTTTGGTTAAACTGGGTTCATGAATCTTTCACTTCAGCTACCTATAAGGTTATTGTAAATGGAACCCCTACTGATGAATTCATTGCTTTGAATGGGGTTAGGCAGGGTGACCCCCTATCCCCCCTCTTATTTGTTATTGCTATGCAGGGTCTGACTTCAGTAATTAATTCTGAGATGAGGAAGGGAAGATTGATTCCTATTTCGGCTGGAAATGTGAATATTTCTCATATCATCTTTGCAGACGACCTTCTTATGTTCTCCAGGGATGAAAAAAACAATGCTCTTTGTATTAAAGATGTTCTGGATACTTTCCACCTTATATCAAGTCTGCGGCTCAACAATAGTAAAAGCCATGTTTTCTTGAGTAAGAGTGCTAGGGATTCTGATATGGGAATTATTCTAAATATTGAGGTTGGTGAGTTACCTATTCGTTATCTTGGTGTTCCCCTTTTCACTGGTAGGTTGACTAAAGAGATGTGTAACCCCATTGTGGATAAATTCAACTCGAGGCTTGACTCTTGGAAGGGGAATCTTCTTTCTCAAGCTGGTAGGGTGGAGCTGATTATATCTACTTTATCTGCTTATAGTATTTTTTGGACTTCTGCTTTCCCTTTGCCGAGTTCTGTTATTAAGGAGCTTGAGAAAATTGTGCGAGATTTCCTTTGGAAGGATTCTGATGATAAGAAGCACTTGCATATGGTTTCCTGGGATATCATTTGTAGGCCTAAAACTGAAGGAGGTTTGGGTATTAGGCGTATTGAGGATTGGTCTAAAGCTGGAGTCATTAAGAATTTATGGGATATTGCTGCTGAGAAGGAAAGCCTCTGGGTGAGATGGATAAATGGAAGATACATTAAAAAAGAGTCGATTTGGTCGGTTAGCCCCAGAGCTAATAACTCTTGGCTTTGGAGGAGGATACTCGAGCAAAGGAAAACTCTATTAGATGGTATTGAGTTCAGCTTGGGTAATGGTAGTAAATTCTTGTTTTGGAGAGACCCTTGGCTTTAGGGTAAAAAGAGGCTGATAGACCTTGTTCATGTGGATATTGTGCTTAGAATGGGGTATGGTGTTAATTGCAAGGTGGGCTCTTGTTTGAAGAATGGCAAATGGAGCATTCCCCCCTTTAGAGGATCTCACCAGGTGGAGAGTTTGGTAAGCAGTGTCTATATTCAGGCTGCTAGGGGAGATCGAGTCCTGTTTGGTCTGAAGGATAAATGCAAGCTTAAAGACTGCTGGAATTTAGTTAGGAGAAAGCATCAAAACGTTCCTTGGGGTACATGGGTTTGGAAGAATGTGCCAAGGAGATTTTCTGTGCTGCTGTGGAAATGTTTCCTTGGGAAGATTCCTACAGTAGATTATTTGAAGAGAATTGGCTTTTAGCTAGCTTCTAGATGTGCTATGTGCTCGGTACATGAGGAAGATGCATGCCATTTATTTTTCAATTTCTGCTTTGATGTTGATCTTTGGGATAATTAGAGGACATTTTGCAGCTGTTCTGTGATCTGTTCATCCTTTGAAGACCTGCTGGTGCTGAAAGGCAAGGATAAAATTGCAGCTTGTTTCATTATCTATATGATTTGGAGAGAAAGGAATGCAAGGATCTTCAGGAATAAATGCACAGTTACAAAAAAGCTCTGGGAGATGCATATGAAGGACATTGAAGTTTTTTGTAATTAGTTTTGTTTCTGTTTTGTACAGCCCTTTATTTCATCAAGTGGCTACACTTTGTAACCACATTAGTTTGAAAATAGTAAAAAGGAAACACCCTACGCTCACCAAAAAAAAATCTCAATCTAAACATCATTCATGGACAATCTCCTCTTTCAGGGGTATCCTATGTATGTGACCCTGCATGTTCCAATTTACATTGGCAAGGAATATTCATAACAACTTATGACATCATAAGCAATGAGAGGAATCTAGAAACTCATCATTGCTACCCAAGTAAATTAGAAAGTTGGAGAAAAACTTCAATCTACAATCTATGATTAGTGTTACAATGATCGTATAGTTCCTTTGTCACTGACAACCAGATTGAACTCAAGGCATAGAACGCCATCCTCTTCAACATTCAATCCATGTTCCTTGACCTAGAGTAGACCGTTTGAGATGCATGTGAATTCACATATCATATATTTATGTCACATGAGTATGGACATACAGTTCTAAGTCTCACTTATCATGGGACCCTAGATATCCTACTCCTTGTAGGAGGGACAAATCTCATATCTATCACTTACACTCAAGTCCCCATGTGTCAAAGTCACCCAATCATCACTGTTATAACAACCCATGTTTTAGGACTGTGTTTGATGATGTCAAAGTGTACCCAATCACATGTGATGAGTGTAGTGATTTCTGGTCTAAGAACCACAATCACCACCATCACTATGAGAGACGATTGTGACTACCATTCCATGGTATCCATGTATCACTCTCATGGTGGGTCTGTCTGATATATTGTTCTCTAACATATATCTGTGTGCTTAACTTGATATCATATATCATGACTAATGAGACTCTATCATCATTCAACACACACTCTAGTATTATATGTTAATGTTGTCTATTTTTCTTCCAAAGTAATATCTGACTGGAGACATAACAAGAATGTATGTACTCTTATCATACATATGATCTCATCGTTCAAGTCACGTACTTGAAAGAATATGTCATCAAGTCTCATCATTCTTTAGACATCTATCATGTATGTGTCATCATCTCATTACTGAGAAATACATAATAGACAAAATTACCTTTATCATAATCAAATCAAGTATTATATGCCTCATTGCAATCATTATATGATTGGCTCTCTGGGCATACGATACCAACAAGCTCCTCATCCGAGGTTACAAGGAATGGAAGATCGGGTCAAACCAGAGTGCTTAATTGAGTTGAAGGGGTAGAGATGGCTGAGACAAGTTGTTAATTACCAGAGAAGGAAGAGGAGTAGGTGGTGGGGTATCAAGGCTCTACTGATTCAATTGAGGGTTGAGGAACTTCCCAGAGGCGGAGATGTTTTTGAAACCCTTATATAGGTGGTTGAGGTGTTGTAAGGGCGATGGTAAATAATGGCAGTGAGAGTTATGAAAGCTAGATTTGGGCATTTTATCCACAAGACAAGAGGGAAGGAAAACTAGGGCTCCTTAGATCCGCGGTGGCGAGTGGAAAAAGAGGGCGAAGAAATCTCGTGGTGAGATGCAGAGACTAGAGAGAATGAGACTAAAGAAGGAAAGTATGAAAATTGGGTACCAACCCACAAAGATGTTTAGGGTAGGTGATGAATTCAATGTTGCTCGATCATGCAAGTTAAAAGTGTTGGTATGTATGCCGAAAGATCTAATCATGTGATGATTGTAATGGCATTACTTGTAAAAAATGATTTGATTATTAGTAAAAGGAAATCTTCTAATTTATTATGTTTAATTCAGTTATGAGATAATGATGTGACATTATAAATGTCTAGAGAATAATATTACTCGATGACGTATGTCTTCAAGTACGTGACTTGGAAGAAATGAGATCATACATATGTTAAGAATACATATATATATTCTCATTATGTCCCTGATTGGTTGTTATCGTAGAAGGTGATAGACAACAATAACACATAAGATCAAAGTGTGAGTTGGTTGGTGACAAAATCTCATTATTCATGATGAGGTAATATCAAACCAATCACACATATACATGTTAGAGAATAGTGTATCAGACAGACCCACTGTGAGACTAACACACGGAAGCCATCATCATGGAAGTCATAGTCTGCTCTCGCAGTGATGGTGGTGGTTGTGGTTCTTAGACTTGAAATCATTACACTTATCACATGTCATTGGGTGCAGTTTGACATCATCAAACGTAGTCCTGAAACATTGGTTGTTATTGTTGCATTTTAGGGGAGACAGAGAATGACAGCGGAAATAAAAAATTTCTTCTCCCAAACCCAGAACAAAAGAATCACATCAACGTCTATACAATAGGAAGGATGGTTTGTAGAGGCATACCTTGTCCCAAGGCTTGCTCGGCGACGTTATCTCGCGGCTTGCGCGGTCTTCACCTCTGGTCTTGGACGGTGTCTGTGCAGCTCCTGGTCTCACCGAGACTGTCGGGATTGACAACTGTCCTCCGAGCGGCAGAAGTCTCCCGCCTCTGTAGTAGTCCACACAGACCACCTGGAACTCCGATCTCCTTGTCCCATAAGGAATCAGAAGGATTTGTACCCTCCTGTCGGCATACTAGTCACCAACACACTCTCCGGAAACCAGTTGCCTTTCTATAGTTGTCTTTCCCTTGTTGTGCCTCCCTTATGGGGTAGCACTTGCTCAGGCTCTCTTGGTTACCACAATAAGAGAGAACGAAAACTTTATAGAGCAACTGGTGTTTTGAGTTGTTGTTTCTGAGAAGCCCCTAATACCCCTATATATATAGGAGGGTCATGGGACAGGGTTCTCTACCCCAGGCAATGCGGGGTTAAAGCAGGAGTAGAAGGGTTTGAAATTTTCCACAAAACAACCAACTGCGCCAGCCGATCATTTCAAGCATGAACCGATCGGTTGGGGACCTGAGCTGACCGGTTCACACCTGAATCGATCGGTTGGGACACCTGAGCCAATCGGTTCAAGCATGAGACAATCGGTTCGTGGTTCTGGTCCAACTCGTATTGACTTTCATGTTTGTTTCCAACTAATCAAATATTAGTCCTTGTCCAAATCAAATTTGTACAAGTGAAACACATATGTATTTGCAAAAAGTGTCTTCTGTCTTTCCAAACGATCTCAGTTGGTCACACGAATTGACCGGTTCAACAATTGAGTTGATCGTTTCATTGACACATGAGCCAATCGACTCACCACTTGATCCGATCGGTTCATCAACTTGACCGATCGGTTCAACCCTATGAGTCGATCGATTGGGGCAGTAGACTATGTAAATCAGTCCATTGCAGTTCCAATCAATCCGATACTCTTAATCATCTGGTCCAACATCTTGAACACTATGATTTTGAGCTATCAATTGATTAAGTGTTTGATTGAACTACTAAACTCCTTTAGTAACCAATCTAAACATCATTTGTGGATAAACTCCTCTTCTAGGTTAAATCGTATGTGTGTGACTCTATAGGTCCATTTCACATTGGCAGTTAAAGTCCATAACACTTATGACTTCACAAGCAAAGAGCGGTGCCTTGTCGCACATCAGTGCTACCCAAGTGAAAAGGAAAGTTGGAGAACAACTTTCAATCCTACAATCCGTGAATGGTGTTATAGAGAATGTATAATTCCTTTGTCTCTGTTATCCCTAATGAACTCAAGGCATGGAACAGTCATCCTGTCAACGTTCATTCACTTTCTTGATCTCAGAGTAGATTGGAGGAGATATGTATGACATCAATATCACATAGTGATTCACACATGCGTGCATGCCTATCTCAATCCTACTCATCAAGTGGCCATGGATATCAAACTCCCTCAGGAGGGACAAATCCCATATCTATCACTCACCCCTCAAAAGCCCTATGTTTTAAAACCACCCAATCATCACCTTTATAACAACCCATGTTTCAAGACTACGTTTGATGATGTCAAAGTGTACCTAATGACATGTGTTGAGTGTAGTGATTTCAGGTCAATGTATCATATTCACCACCATCACTTTGAGAACTGACTGTGACTACCATGTCATGGTTCCATGTGTCAAACTCACAGTGGGTCTGTCCGGTATACTTGTTCTCCAACAAGTACCTATGTGTTTGGTTTGATATCTCCATATCATGACTAACGAGATTTTGTCATCAACCAACACCACATCTAGTCTTGTGTGTCATTGTTGTCTATCTACCTTCCACAATGACATCCGACTAGGGACATAATAAGAATGTACAAACTCTTAGCATTTGTATGATCTCATCATTTAGGTCTTAAACCTGAAAGCATATGTCATTGAGTACTGTCATTCTCTAGACATTCAATCTGTTATATCACTATCTCATATGACTGAACCAGAAAGAATTGGAAGCTTGCCTTTGATGTTTATCAAATCAATCTTAATGTATCCCATCAATCATCCCATGATTGGCTCTCAGGACATACATACCAACAGACTCCCACTTGCACTGCGAGCCAATCACCCTTGAATCATATTCATAGTGATCTTCAAACACGTCCCACATGTTACTATGCACTAGTGCTTATGCAGTGAGTTATAGAAACACCTTGCCAAAGTCGGTATTAACTACATGTCTCTCATCTCTTCATTGTACGTCACACGTATGAGATGGAGTTGTCGTAATATGTGATCTAGTATTCCTTTGCTAATCTTTAGCCACATTGCATGACCAAGCACTCCTAACTTGTCATTAATGACTGGAATAACTATAAGTTCATCTCATGAACTTCCAGATCCATATAGTATCCACTATTGTTCTCTAACACATGGATACTTGACTTTTCCTTTTAAACGACTTTATTGGAACGTTTCCATTTATCAACAAACATTCAATTTTGTATATATCTCATATATATATTTTGCGATTGAGTTTTTGTCCTTTTCGGAAGTTTGCATCAGTGTAACTCTTAACAGTGAACCCTTCCTTATTTCCATAGAACTAGTAATTCTCAAGTACTTATCAAGTTCTTATGGTATTCCAGTAACCCTTACTGGAACTAGAGAGACATACACTCGTCATGTCCCACATACGAGCATATCATATTGTCATGTCCTACATACAAGATGATAAATGCATTTTGTTCTTGCCATGTCTATACATGCAAGATGATGGAATGATTACATACATGATAGATCCATATCTATTCTTAGTGCTCCCATTCTTCATACGAATTGGACATTTGGCCTTGGGATACTAATTCCATGTAACATGGACAAGTTTTCTCCCACTGAATCTGTGAATACTGAACCCTTCAATACAAATATCCAATGTATGCTTTATCTTTTCAGGTTAAGAGGTTTTTTCGAGAACTGTCTCTATAGATCTCTATTCCTATCATAGGAAACTTCTCTATCTTTCCTAAAGATAATTTCCACAAAGGATTCCATTCTAGAACATATCATTCCTCATCCACATGTGGAATGCAAATACGCTCCCACTAAATCACAGATCCCTTCTTTATCTTTGTCATATCAGTCAAATCCTTTGACTATATTATCAAAGTAAAGATCCCAGCTCTGAGTTGCTTGTACTCAATCAATCATATTGATTAGTCCATTGTAACTTATAGACTTCATTTGCATTAATGGATTCATAAACCTTATAGGTTGTGTCACATACACATCCTTGTTTTATTTCTTATAGGAATGCGGTTTCAGTATCCGTATGCCAAATCTCATAGTCATTAAGTTTCAATCAACAAGCATCATCCTTCTCAAAATGTCATCCATGTGTCTTAACGCTTAAGACTCATTTGCACTTATGGATTTCATCCCAATGGGTTCTACCATCAAGGTCATACCTTATGGTTCACATGGAAGTCATTTAGGATGTAATGGTCATAAACCATAACTCAAAATCCGGTTCCTCATATTCATGTAGATAGTTGACTCATCACATGATCAACTCATCACATAGATATTTTAGGTGTATCTGTCAAGGATATAAGAACTCATAACTCCTTGTGATTCTTATTGTCCTTTATTAGTGTGGGGTATTCTTTAAGAAGAATTTAGTTATTCGATAATCATCCTCTAACTTCTTAGAGTATGACTCTTTGTTGATACGAGCTCACTATGATACACTACCATAATCACTCACAAGGTTCTCAAACATTTGGTCTAAGTATTTCATTCATTGATCTCATCAAGAATTAACACTTTACCAAATCCGTACTTCATCTATGATATTCTTGAACACTTCAAGATATTCATATTTGTATTTCTCTAAACACCGCTTGAAGTATTAGCATTTGCTCTAATAGGTATGTAAATACATCACATGTATTATACCCAATAGGATAATCATTCTCTCACTATCACTAGTGAAGATTGATGTCTAAGAGATTCATGTCTCTTACTGGTTCTCTAACCAAAAGAGTATAGATTTATCCATCATATGGAAACTAGAAATGAGTTTCTCAGGATTTATGCTAATTTCATTGTTTGAGTTATCAATAACTTTTAGGTATCATTTTATCTTATGCATACCAAGTATCACAAGATAAACAAAGCATTGCCACAAAGATTGAAACATCAACTTTATTAATTGCTATCATTGTCATACAATATGCAAAAATATTGTGTTTCTATCTATTAGCAAATATGAAATAGCAGCTCATAACTCTATTACATGCCTTCAAGGCTGAAAATAAACTAAAGTACTCCTATCTATGGCAGCAACACTTGTCCCATGTATTGGGTGCTTTACACTTTATATCTTGGTATCGTAAACCTTAAAAGTGTTATCGGTTTATTTCATGAAACCTTTAGGTGGAGACGTCTGTCGCCTCCTTCTTCTTTAGTTCTTCCAGATAGATAGGACAATTCCTTTTCTAATGTCTTGGCTTTTGACAATGGTGGCAATTGCCTCTCTTGGTCACGCCTCCCTTGGCCTTGAGAGTTGAAGACGACTTGGGCTGCTGGATAGCATCAAAACCTTTCTTAGCCTTGCCTTAGCCCTTGTGCTTGGACTTGCCTTTCTGGTTGCTGATCATCATCATAGACTTAGGCTTGTCCTTCTTCATCTGTGTCTCGGCTGTCCTCAACATGCCTAACAACTCTTTCAACGGCTTGTCAAAGTTGTTCATGTTGTAGTTCATCACAAACTGACTGTAGGATTCTAGCAACAATCACAGTATCACATTAGTAGCCAACTCTTGGCTCAGGGGTAATCCCAGTCTCGTCAGGTTCTCTACATACCCAATCATCTTAAGCGTGTGAGGACCAACTAGATCTCCTTCTGTCATGACACACTTGAACAACACTCTGGAGACATCATATCTCTCTTGCCATGCTTGATCTTCATACATGTTCTTGATATGTTGAATCATCTCAATGACACCCATGTTCTCATGTTGTCTTTGCAACTCATGGCTCATGGAGCACAACATCAAGCACTTTACATCAATGGCATCATCAGAATGCTTCTTATAAGTATCCCTTTTTGCCTTTGGTGCGGTAGGAGCAGGTTCCTCTGGAATTGGAGTATCCAGGACATAGAGCTTTCTCTCTTGAGTGAGAACAATTCTCAATGTCCTAAACCAGTCATAGAAGTTAGTCTCATTCAGATTGTCCTTTTCAAGAACCGATCGCAACGAAAAGTGATTGTTGTTTGTTGTCATTTGTACTACAAAAGGAAATATATGCAATTTAGTCCAAAACTCAATTTTGACTTATTTGATTGATTTGAAAGGTTGACGATATAATTAGGACTTTACTTAATTATCGATCCCACTATTTTTGTTCAAATTGATAGCCCTCATCATCAATTGGGAAGATTGCAGCGTACAATCTTCTAGTGGGTCAAGATCCATATTTCATCAAGTCATGAGTCAGCTTTGGCTGATCACCCACAATCTTGATTATTTAGGTAGGCCATCATGCCAATTGCATCATATGAAACTCTTGATGAATGAACATGTGCAACACCTTGCCATGAACATTCCGTGCCTCTGTCCTTAGACGCTCTAAGAATCACCAGTTAAGTCTAACCCAAAAGCCGACACGGTAAACATGCACCATGTTTTGGCAGAACCTACATGTTTACCCTTCACACTTCCACGAGATAGACGGAGCACCACGCTTTGGCGTAACCTACGCTTGGTCGATCAAGTTTTTCATGTTTGATGCTAATGGAAGGCGTAAAAGAGTTAATATTTAGATGAGGGATCTGGTTTTTATAGGTACATATACATATCTAATCACCACAATATATAGTACGTATCATATACATGCTATATCCCACAAAAAACATGAGAAACAATAAAAGCGATGATTATGGCCATCCTAATGTGATTCCTCGAGCCAAGAGGAATCACAGTCATCTAGGTCTACATCACATGCAACCTTTCCATGATGAAGTGTTGTAGCCGTCCGTGTTGATCAACTCATCACATGAATGACCTGCTCGCCCTGGCCGATCGTCTGGGTGCCACCAGCCGATCAGTTGGCTCCTTCAACTGATCGATTTTCCTGGTCGTCGTGCATCTCCTCAGGTCACCACCCACTCATCTTGATCCTCGAGTTGATCATCTGGATCGCCAACCGATCAGTTCAAGCCTTGAATCGATCGTCTCTGTCATCATCAGGTTGTCTGTCGTTCTTTGACATAATAGGAAATAAAAAGATCTATCCTATTTTACATTTGTATTGAGAAACCCCGAGCTTCATTCAGGGGAAGCAAAGGTAGGAAAGAAATCTCAAGTTATCTCGAGTTACATCAGGAATAAGAGATAGGGAATCAGTGCGCAAACTGAGATGCAAGCAACCACATTCAACCAAGCACACATACATAGGGTTTATTGGCCATAACCACGCTATACATCCCCCACAAAACTCGTTTAAGGGCAATGCACATCGAGTGAATTCATATTACATATCATATATGTATATTGGGATTTTTGGATTTAGGATTGGACATGCATAAAGCCAATTTTATTCGCATCATATGCAATAAATAAAGGCGAAAAATAAAAAATCAATCACATCGATAATACTAAAGTATAGAGAAGTTGACGTGGCTCTGATACCACTGTTGGGTTTTAGGGGAAATAGAGAAAGGCAGTGGAAACAAAAATTTTCTTCTCCCAAACCCAGAACAAAGGAATCATGTCAACATCTATACAATAGGAAGGATGGTTTGTAGAGGCGTACCTTGTCCCGAGGCTTGCTCGGCGACGTTTACCTCGCGGCTTGTGCAGTCTTCACCTCCAGTCTTGGATGGTGTATGTGCAGCTCCTGGTCTCACCGGGACTTTCGGGATTGACAACTATCCTCCGAGCGGCAGAAGTCTCCCGCCTTAGTAGTAGTCCACGCGGACCACCTAGAACTCCGTTCTCCTTGTCCCACAAGGAATCAAAAGGAGTCGTACCCTCCTGTCGGCGTACTAGTCACCGACACACTCTCCTACAACTAGTTGCCTTTCTGCAGTTGTCTTTCCCTTGCTGTGCCTCCCTTATTGGGTAGCACTTGCTCGGACTCTCTCGGTTACCACAACCAGAGAGAACGACAACTTTGCAGAGAAACTAGTGTTTTGAGTTGTTGTTTCTGAGAAGCCCCCAATACCCCTATATATATAGGAGGGTCATGGGATAGGGTTCTCTAGCCCAGGCAATGCAGGATTAAAGCAGGAGTAGAAGGGTTCGAAATTTTCCACAAAACAACCAATTGCGCCAGCTGAATCGATCGTTTCAAGCATGAACTGATCGGTTGGGGACCTGAGTCGATCGGTTCACACCTAAACCGATCGGTTGGGACACCTGAGTCGATCAGTTCAAGCATGAGCCGATCGGTTCTTGGCTCTGGTCCAACTCGAATTGACTTTCATGTTTCTTTCCAACTAATCAAATATTAGTCCTTGTCCAAATAAAATTTTTGCAAGTGAAACAAATATGTATTTGCAAAAAGTGTCTTCTGTCTTTCCAAACGATCTTGGTTGGTAACACGAATCGACCGGTTCAACAATTGAGCCGATCATTTCATTGACACATGAGTCGGTCGACTCACCACTTGAGCCGATCGGTTCATCAACCTGAGCCGATCGGTTCAACCCTATGAGCCGATTGGTTGGGGCAGTAGACTATGCAAATCAGTCAATTGCAGTTCCAATCAATCTGATACTCTTAGTCATCTGGTCCGACACCTTCAACACTATGATTTTGAGATATCAATTTTTTAAGTGTTTAATTGAGCTACTAAATTCCTTTAGTAATCAATCTAAACATCATTTGTGGATAAACTCCTCTTCCAAGTTAAATCCTATGTGTGTGACCCTGCAAGTCCATTTCACGTTGGCAGTTAAAGTCCATAACACTTATGACTTCACAAGCAAAGAGCGGTGCCTTGTAGAACATCAGTGCTACCCAAGTGAAAAGGAAAGTTGGAGAACAACTTTCAATCATACAATTCGTGAATGGTGTTACAGAAAATGTATAATTCCTTTGTCTCTGTTATCCTGAATGAACTTAAGGCCTGCAACAGTCATCCTATCAATGTTCATTCACTTTCTTGATCTAAGAGTAGATTGGAGGAGATATGTATGACATCAATATCACATACTGATTCACACATGCATGCACGCCTATCTCAATGCTATTGTTACAACCCCAATTTTTAGGTTCATTTGGTGAGAAATGTAATTTATCATATTAAAGATATTTGAAAAAATAATGATATAATTTGTTTGTAATCAATGGATTTTGTTTACAATGGCCTTGATGATTTGTGTTGTGGGCTTTGTTGGCTATTGGGCCCAAATAACAAGAAAATTCAATTAGTGAATGAGTAACTGAATATTTGAGAAAAGAAAAATGTGGAAACCTCTAGAAGGCAAATCCAAAGAGGGATTTCGTTCCTCTTGGGTTCCTTGGGTTCCAAGGAGTCCAAAGTTGCATAAAGAGTGCAATAAGCAAAGAAAAATCAATTAAATATTTCTTTATTAAGAAAGAAGTTGAAAATAATGATAAAATGTGGAAAATAAGGGAAAAGAAGTATAATTGAGTTATCCTTGGTGGAATTTTGGATCCCAAGGATTCCTAATGATAAAAGGAATATTAATGAGGAAAATAAAAGAGAAATAAAGAGAAATCCTCAAAAAGAGATATTTTAAAGAGAAATAAACAAGATAATGTGAAATAATGCATTTATATGCATCTAGAAGGATAATAAGTATCCTTAATGAGGAATCTCAAAATATTTGAGTTGTTTGGGATCCAAGGAGTCCCAATAAATAGGAAAGAAAGAGAAAATACCAAAATTTCAAAATAAGAGGATAATGTGATACATTATTAATGGATTTTGTGATATTGATATAAAGGAAGTATTTTCTATTAAAAGAGAATATAATTTCGTGCCAATAAATTAAAAGGCAAGTACAAAGAAGATAAAAGAACTAAATTTTGAAATCCTAATATTTAAAGAAAAAGGATTATCAAAGGAATTAAGAAAGAGAGAGAAACTTGCTTCTTATAGAAGGAATTGAATTCCTATTGGAAGTGGGTTTGGTTGCTTCATGGGCAAGCACCCCAGGGCGTTGCTACACTCCCCTATATAAGGGGTAAGACCCTGGACCGTGTCTAGAAGATCCCACACATCATCTTTTTCTCTTCTTCCACGGTTCCATCCATAAACCCTAACCGTTGAGAATCACTCTATCTATAGAGAAGTAAGGGACCGAGATGAAGTTGAGATGAACGTAGGTTTCCCCACGACACTGGAGAGAGGTTTTTCCGTCGTGGTCGTGCCCTAACCTAGGCGCAGCTGCAGCCGCACGGCTACAACGCTGGCCGTGGGTTGCAGGCTTGGCCGGCCATTTCCAGCCGCCTCGACCACCCCTTAGGGCCCACACGGATGCTGCAGAGGGCGGCTGGGGTAGGGCTCTGGTCGGCAGTGCCCTTTGGACCTTGAAAGAGGGAGGAGAAACCCCCAAGAGTAGCATAGGTCGACGGCAGCTAGGTCTCGTGAGGTTGAAGACGACCAAAAGGAGTTCAGACAGAAATGCCCCTCCTGGACGTGAAGAAGCGACCAGCGGCCCTGGGGTATATTCGATAATTCGTTATAACTGACGTCGGGCCACTTTGCATGGAATTGGCGACATGGTGCGTTCTAATTGGCCAAGTAAGTGAAATGTTTCTAAATTCGTAATTTAATATTGGTAACTCCGATTAGGACAAGTAATATATGAATTTTGATCAGGACAATGAGAGGAATCCAATAAAAATAATATTAAAGATTGATACCGTTCCTAATTGGAAAAGTATAATAAGTTGATGAAAAGTGCATTAAAGTTAGTTTAAAAATCCTATTTGTGATTAAAGGTTGAATCTAGTAAGCTTAATTGGTTATTTGAAGTATTAATAACATGTTGAATGATAATGTTAGATTCAAACCTCATCTAGATGTAAAATTGCATAATTTAGGGTTTTTACCCCATATGAGAATGATTAAGTATTTAGAAACCCTAATTTAGGGTCAAAGAGGATAAGATCATATTTAATTTGAAAATGGCCAAAATATGTTGTTATATGATGGTTCTAATCTATTTTGAGCATTAAAGTCCTTAATTATGGATAAATAGCCTAAATATAGTAATTAGGGTATTTTCATGAATAAAAGGTAGAATTGATGGCAACATGAGTTCATATGTTAATTAGACCCTAATGAACTTTGAATTGATGATAGAGGCGTATAATGATCTTGTCATGGATTAAAAGGATAAAAATACTAGCTTTAATGTAAAAGAAGCTTAATGAACTTAATTAATGGTTAATGGTGCCTTTCATCCAAAGATAAGGTTATATGTTGTTAAGATAACCTTAATATTGAAGAATAGATGAGAAACTTAGGGTTTATGAGTAATGGTATGAAATTAGGGTTTAGAATAATAAAAGATGAAGTGAAACCCTAATTTCCAAGGAAACCCTAAAATTGGAATAGAAATCCTAAGGAATATGATGATATTGGATAAATATCAATAAAAGGATATTGGTATATTTATTTCAGGATTCTGTGCATAATCAGTTTCTTGATTGGGATTTCTCTATTCTGATTAATTCTGTCTCAAATCTACTGAGCAGGTATGTGGTTACGCTTATGAATAATCGCTTTAGTTTCACGGCGATTTCCGAATGTTTTTATCGGTTGCTTGAAAATAACTGTTGGATGCCTTTTATTTCATGCAACTATAAAGTGACTATGATTATCACCATGAATGTATATATATATAACTGGCTTAGATCTGAGTCCACCTCTATGGCTTGTAAAGGCTAAAAATGGGTAACCTAGAGTAAGGTCTAGGTTATCATGGGTTAGAAACTAGGCTACCAAGTGTAGTGCCATGAGACCCTTTAGCATGCCATGAGTTAAGGAGTGGGATACTTACGGGTAGTGCCATGTGACTCAAACCTAGAAAATTGGTTCACCTATAGGTGGGACCATTAGGGTTTAATGGGGAGCTACTATAAGGAAAGTAGTATCCACAACATAGAGGATAGGGAATGCATGGATCACACAGTTATATTTAAGACGTAAAATTGTTTGTTATATGGTAATTGGTTGCAATACATTGTTATCATAGTTGCACGATTATTGTTTCCCCCACATACCAACTTCGGCTGACCGACGTGTTTGTCGACATTTTAGGTACAAGCCAAAAGGACAAACAGTAAATCTTCATATTATGAAATACTTGAAGTAAAATGCAAGGAGGATTAGTTAGAGTAGAATTCATATGTGGATAGAAGTTTAGAGATCAAAATTTTCAAAAGGTATGCAAAACTTTATTTTCTTACAACTTTCCAGTATAGTCTGTTAAAATTTAGTAATTATTCTTGGTTAAATGTCAAACCTTTGATCTGGAAATTATGGGTGCAACTTTGACCTCTCGGTCTCCCTTAATTGGGGTTACCGGAAGGTGGGGTGGTAACATTTGGTATCAGAGTGTAGGTTCCTCACTTAACCATTAATAATTATTAAATTTTACAAACTCCATAGAACCCAAGGGAGTTATTAGAGGATTATCTGAAAGACCGAGGTGTCTAGAAAAGGATCACGACCGGGGGCTGGCAATATTTTCCTCTGCACTGCTAGTCGAAATACGAGGACTCCCAGATCCGTGTGACTGCCTGGCCAAGGTCTTAGGGTATGAATCGAAATAAGATACCTTTAGGACTTTCTCATCTTATTCATCCCTTCTCATCATAAATTCTTTTAAGGAACTTAAGGATTAGGGTTTTCTCTCTTCTCCTCGCCCTCTTGAGGTATGGATAAGGTTAATAAGGTCTAAGGAATCCTCCATCAAATTAATGAAAAGCATGTAAATAAGATATCATGGACATAAGCTTAATAGATTAAGCATAAACTAAAGGATAGATACATGCTTAGGTCGTATGACATAAGTTGTCATGCTCTCAGAAGAGACCTGAGGCTAGACCTTCTTATCAGGAGGATAGATAAAGAGAGTTAGTCTTGGAGATAGAGATCTCCATTGCATGTAGAGACCTGGCACATCCTCTGAGGATGATGTTAACCCTAACCCTAAGTGAAGGCTAGAGAGAGAGACAACATGATGGGTTAGATATCATGGTAGACCAGGTGGTTGGATGGGCATGCCTTGGATGATGTATGAGCCATGAGAGGTTGGATGATCGAGTACCTTTGGCATTCCAACCCTGGGAAGGGTTGAGAAGTGGAGAGTGAAGGATAGCTCCTTCATTAATGAGGTTAGAGAAGAACCTATGGAAACCCCCATGAGCTTATATGAACATGGCATAGTAGGCACCTAGAGTACATCAGTAGTACGAGCAAAAGGTTAAAACCCTGGCCAAGGAAGTATGTTGGATAGCTGATGAGATAAGCATAAAGGGCTAGGGATAACCTTGAGCGAACATAAGTTGAACATAGGCTTCACCCAGGTAGAGGCATGCTTTTGAGGTTGATCCTTTGTGAAGAGAGGATGGGGCTTCTGGAACCTATGCGCCTGCGGTATAAGAGCTTACCTACCGAGATGAGACAAAGTGTGCCTTAGACCCAGAGGAGGTTTAAGTAGCAAGATTGTGAGGCCTTGTACCTTGTTGGAGGACTCGACCCTGATGTGTTGCTCGAGTAGAAGGATGAGAGGGAGTGCATGTCATGCCTTATACATGTTTGAGAGAGCGAGCATGCAGTTGGACACCTAAAAGTGATTCTAGGGTTCCTAGGCCTAAGAGGGGAAGTGGTGTACCTAATGCTCATGATGAGAGTTGAGTTTCTATAAATACGAGCATGGTACTTCTCATGTCACAAAGAAAGGAAAACCCCTTAAGTTTAGGGTATGTTTGATGAACCCCTCACAGATAAGTTGATGACATAGGAAGGTATGATCTTGATCTAGTGTTGAGGAAATAGAACAAGTATGACCTAACATGGTTTGGTGGATGGTCTATTGGTGCGTTAGTAGCTTGCTAGGGTTAAGCATGCTAGACCCAAGGATGTTGGTGACCTTTGTTATCGAGGTGAAGTTTTCCTCCCATCCTAGGAGAGGGACCCTTTTGTAGGGTGCATACCAGTCTTGTTGGTTTAAGATTAACCTAAAGAGGTCTCATAGGATCTTGAGAAGCTAAGTGAAAAGTACACGGTATGAATATGAACCTGTAGACCCATAGATATCCATCTCTAAGTGCATGTGGATGTGTTACCATGGAGGTAACCAGTATGGGGCCTGACCAAGGAAGGCAGGTCACCATGACCCCTATGAAAGAATGAAAGTCAGCCCATGAATGCAGAGAGAGAGGTGATGAAGGCTTGGGTAAGGTTCTAAGTTAAACATGTACTATAAGAGAATCCTAAGTCTATCCTAGGGTCAGGTAGGGATAAGACCGATGGAAGTAGGAGTTGCCTAATTCCCTAGTTGCACATGACCATAGGGTTGGGAGGTAACAACTATCATTGTCTGAGGGCCATGGGTTAGGAGATTGATCACCTTTATGAAGTCATAGGACCCAAAGGGCAGATGAGTAGGGCACTCTCTGGATGCATAAGGGAAGAGGGATGACCCCAAAAGTGTCGGCACCCTGTAGACCTAGAGGAGATGACCAAGAGTAGGTTCAAGACTAGTTTTCCATGGAAGTAACCCTGATATCGAGATGATTGTGATATAGAGACATAGGTGGCACGTCTCAACTTGGATTTAAAGGTGTACTGGCAAGGTGGGATGTACCATCTCTACTCTTGGAATAGGAAGAACTCTGTATTTGTACTGCAGCCAAATGCTTATTTCCTCTTGTTATGGGGGTGAGAGATAGGATAGTATGCATGCCATACACCAAGGATAAAGATGATGTGGGTTGGAACGTTGCCACAAAGTATGGGATAGATAAGATAACATACACTGGTAAAGTGAATGATACACGAATGGTTTGCAACCACTAAGAGGAATGAGGTGGTCACCTTATGAGGATGTTTTTATCATGGGATATGAGTCATACAAGGTCGAGTTTGATCACCAAGAAGAATGAGCTCAGAGTGTTCTCAATAAAGATAGACTTAGAGTTCGAGTTTGAGATGATAAGTGCAATACATGGAAGTGTATGTCTTCAATGTTACCTAATACCTAAAGATGTGAAGTGGTAATGGATGCTCCGATTGAGATATAGATGCCTAGTTTGGCTAGAAGAGGTTGTTAGGCTAACCCTAAGTTTGGAAAGGAGATGTTTTTGGCTAACACTAAGATATAACGAGATATGTTGAAAAGTTAATGATGGTTTGGTTAGCCAGTTTAGTTCTAGATATAATGAAGGGATGGTTGTAGAACCTCAAAAGCACTTCTTTGGAAAGGAAGATGATGAAACCTCCACTAGAGTGGTTTAGGGTTTTTGAGGAATCGATCTTGAGGAATTATGACATACTGGAAATCATGATTGAAGATCACCATACACCATGGTACTACCAAGATAATAAGTGACAGTAGTACTATAGATACCTAAGATAAAGTTGCATGGGGTTTATGGCCATGCCAGCCGAGGGTGAAGGACGAACACCAGTAACCCAGTGCATTGATATAAGGGATAAAGAGTCCCCGAAAGAGAAAAGGGAGTTCATCACTATGGAGGTTGGAAGTCTTCTCTAGACCAAGGAAGGTCAAGATGCAATGTGGGATATGGTAGATCGCCTTACCTGGATGACATGAGAAAGAAAGAGTTCTGTCAAGGGACATATCTAGTTGAACTACACATGAGAGAGATGGTTCAACTACACCATGAAGTGAGTTCAAAGGTTCTTGAGTTTGACCTAAAGGTTCCCTTCCAAAAGGTGGAAATAGATACATGAAGGACTCGATGTTAGCATAGTTCATCACCCCTAACTAATGGTTAGTATAATCCAGACAAAAGGGTATGATGAGAGCATGTGTGCTCATTCAGGGTGATACATAGAGACAATCCTTGTCCTAAGAAAGACGTGATGATGACCACCATAGCCAATATCGGGATTTAAAGAAGCTCTATAAGGGAGGTTGTGTCGGTCACCACTTCAGTAAGGTGATGTTGGTGAAAGGACCACATGATGGTTAGAAAAGGACCACAATGCGTATAGATGAAGTTGCTTTGATCGTGTAATGGATGAAAGGAGCCTAGAGACGACGAGAGTCATGAGCATATGCAAAGTATACTGACATGCAGTTCACTGTGGGAGAATATGTGACATGAAAATCTGACCCCTATAAGAGAGCTGAGTCCCCGATGCATGGGTTCTTTTGGCATGGTTTGGTGGATAAGGTTAAGTTTGATCTTACCCCTCAGGATAAAGTAATGTGTGATGAGTTCCATGTGTTCAAGTTAGAGTACTATGTGAGGTACCCTGACCAGGTGCTGAGCAATGAACCTAGTGAGCCCCAACGGAGGCTGAAATGGCCTGAGTTACCTATGCAGCTTATAGACACCAGGATGGAAGAACTCAAAGAAAAGGATATGTGATGATAAAGGTTCTTTGGAAGCATCATGAGTACGGTAAAGCCACATAGGGGCCAACGATGAACATGGAAAAGTCTTATCCTGAATTGTTTACTTGTTTGATAGAATTTTGAGGACAAAATTCCTATAAGTGGGGAAGGATGTTACAACCCCAATTTTTGGGTTCATTTGGTGAGAAATGTAATTTCTCATATTAAATATATTTGAACAAATAATGATATAATTTGTTTGGAATCAATGGATTTCGTTTACAATAGCCTTGATGATTTGTGTTGTGGGCTTTATTGGCTATTGGGCCCAAATAAAAAGAAAATTCAATTAGTGAATGAATAATTGAATATTTGAGAAAAGAAAAATGTGGAAACTTCTAGAAGGAAAATCCAAAGAGGGATTTCGTGCCTCTTGGGTTCCTTGGGTTCCAAGGAGTCCAAAGTTGCATAAAGAGTGCAATAAGAAAAGAAAAGATCAATTAAATATTTCTTTATTAAGAAAGAAATTGAAAATAATGATAAAATGTGGAAAATAAGGGAAAAGAAGTATAATTGAGTTATCCTTGGTGGAATTTCGGATCCCAAGGATTCCTAATGATAAAAGGAATATTAATGAGGAAAATAAAAGAGAAATAAAGAGAAATCCTCAAAAAGAGATATTTTAAAGAGAAATAAACAAGATAATGTGAAATAATGCATTTAGATGCATCTAGAAGGATAATAAGTATCCTTAATGAGGAATTTCGAAATATTTGAGTTGTTTGGGATCCAAGGAGTCCCAATAAAGAGGAAAGAAAGAGAAAATACCAAAATTGAAAAATAAGAGGATAATGTGATACATTATTAATGGATTTTGTGATACTGATAGAAAGGAAGTATTTTCTATTAAAAGAGAATATAATTTCATGCCAATAAATTAAAAGGCAAGTACAAAGAAGACAAAAGAAGTAAATTTCGAAATCCTAATATTTAAAGAAAAAGGATTATCAAAAGAATTAGGAAAGAGAGAGGAACTTGCTTCTTATAGATGGAATTGAATTCCTATTGGAAGTGGGATTGGTTGCTTCATGGGCAAGCACCCCAGGGCGTTGCTACACTCCCCTATATAAGGGGTAAGACCCTGGACCAAGTCCAGAAGATCCCACACATCATCTTTTTCTCTTCTTCCACAGTTCCATCCATAGACCCTAACTGTTTAGAATTACTCTATCTATAGAGCAGCGAGGGACCGAGATGAACGTAGGTTTCCCCACGATGCTGGGGAGAGGTTTTTCCGTCATGGTCGTGCCCTAACCTAGGCACAGCAGCAGCTGCACGACTGCAACGCTGGTCATGGGTTGTAGGCTTGGTCGGCCATTTCCAGCCACCTCGACCACCCCTTAGGGCCTACACGGATGCAGTGGAGGGCGGATAGGGCAGGACTCTGGTCGGAAGTGCCCTTCGGACCTTAAAAGAGGGAGGAGAAACCCCCACGAGTAGCTTAGGTCGACGACATCTAGGTCTCGTGAGGTTGAAGACGACCAAAAGGAGTTCGGACGGAAGTGCCCCTCCTAGACGTGAAGAAGCGACCAGCGGCCCGGGGGTATATTTGACAATTCATTATAACTGAAGTTGGGCCGCTTTGCATGGATTTGGCGACGTGGCACGTTCTAATTGGCCAAGTAAGTGAAATCTTGCTAAATTTGTAATTAAATATTGGTAACACCGATTAGGACAAGTAATATATGAATTTTGATTAGGAGAACGAGAGGAATCTAATAAAAATGATATTAAATATTGATTCCGTTCCTAATTGAAAATGTACAATAAGTTGATGAAAAGTGCATTAAAGTTAGGTTAAAAACCCTATTTGTGATTAAAGGTTGAATCTAGTAATCTTAATGGGTTAATTGAATTATTAATAACATGTTGAATGATAATGTTAGATTCGAACATGATCTAGATGTAAAATTGCATAATTTATGGTTTTTACACCATATGAGAATGATTAAGTATTTAGAAACCCTAATTTAGGGTCAAAGAGGATAAGATCATATTTAATTTGAAAAATGTGAAAATATGTTGTTATATGATGGTTTTAATCTATTTCGAGCATTAAGTCCTTAATTATGGATAAATACCCTAAATGTAGTAATTAGGGTCTTTTCATAAATAAAAGGTAGAATTGATGGCAACAGGAGTTCATATGTTAATTAGACCCTAATGAACTTTGAATTGATGATAGAGGCATATAATGATCTTGTCATGGATTAAAAGGATAAAAATAGTAGCTTTAATGTAAAAGTAGCTTAATGAACTTAATTAATGATTAATGGTGCCTTTAATCTAAAGATAGGGTTGTATGTTGTTAAGATAACCTTAATAATGAAGAATAGATGAGATAATTAGGGTTTATGAGTAATGGTATGAAATTAGGGTTTAGAATAATAAAAGATGAAGTGAAACACTAATTTCCAAAGAAACCCTACAATTGGAATAGAAATCCTAAGGAATATGATGATATTAGATAAATATTAATAAAAGGAAATTGGTATATTTATTTCAAGATTTTGTGCATAATCGGTTGCTTGATTGGGATTTCTCTATTCTGATTAATTCTGTCTCAAATCTACTGAGCAGGTACGTGGTTACGCTTATGAATAATCGCTTTAGTTTCACGGCGATTTCCGAATGTTTTTATCGGTTGCATGAAAATAACTGTTGGATGCCTTTTATTTCATGCAAATATAAAGTGACTATGATTATCACCATGAATGTATATATATATATCTATATAACTGGCTTAAATCTGAATCCACCTCTATGGCTTGTTAAGGCTAAAAAGGGGTAACCTAGAGTAAGGTCTAGGTTATCGTGGGTTAGAAACTGGGCTACCAAGTGTAGTGCCATGAGACCCTTTAGCATGCCATGAGTTAAGGAGTGGGCTACTTATGAGTAGTGCCATGTGACTCAACCCTAGAAAGTGGTTCACCTATAGGTGGGACCATGAGTGGTTTAATGGGGAGGTACTATAAGGAAAGTAGTATCCAAAGCACAGAGGATAGGGAATGAATGGATCACGCAGTTATATTTAAGACGTAAAATTGTTTGTTAAATGGTAATTGGCTATAATACATTATTATCATAGTTGCACGATTATCGTCTCCCCCACATACCAGCTTCGGCTGATCGACATTTTGTTTGTCGGCATTTTAGGTACAAGCCAAAAGGACAAACAGTAAATCGTCATATTGTGAAATACTTGAAGTAAAATGCAGGGAGGATTAGTTAGAGTAGAATTCATATGTGGATAGAAGTTTAGAGATCCAAAATTTCAAAAGGTATGAAAAACTTTATTTTCTTACAGCTTTCCAGTATAGTCTGTTAAAATTTAGTAATTGTTCTTGGTTAAATGTTGAACCTTTGATCTAGAAATTATGGGTGCGACTTTGACCTCTCGGTCTCCCTTAATTGGGGGTTACCGGAAGGTGGGGTCATAACACCTACTAATCAAGTGGCCATGGATATCAAACTCCCTCAGGAGGGACAAATCCCATATCTATCACTCACCCCTCAAAAGCCCCATTTGTCAAAGCCACCCAATCATCACCTTTATAACAACCCATGTTTCAGGACTGCGTTTGATGATGTCAAAGTGTACCCAACGACATGTGTTGAGTGTAGTGATTTTAGGTCAAAGAATCACATTCACCACCATCACTGTGAGAACTGACTGTGACTACCATGTCATGGTTCCATGTGTTAAACTCACGGTGGGTCTGTTCGGTATACTTGTTCTCTAACAAGTACCTATGTGTTTGGTTTGATATCTCCATATCATGACTAACGAGATTCTGTCATCAACCAACACCACAATCTAGTCTTGTGTGTCATTGTTGTCTATCTACCTTCCATAATGACATCTGACTAGGGACATAATAAGAATGTACAAACTCTTAGCATCCGTATGATCTCATCTTTCAGGTCCTGAACCTAAAAGCATACGTCATTGAGTATTGTCATTCTCTAGACATTCAATATGTTCTATCACTATCTCATATGACTGAACCAGAAAGAATTGGAAGCTTGCCTTTGATGTTTATCAAATCAATCTTAATGTATCCCATCAATCATCCCATGATTGACTCTCAGGGCATACATACCAATAGTTATAAAGGTGATGATTGGGTAACTTTGACACATGGGAATAGACTTTGAATGATAGAAATGGGTTTCATCCCTCCTATAAGAGTTTGATGTTGTCGACCTCCTGATAAGTGAGACTAAGAAATGCATGGCCATGAACATGTGAGTTAATATGTGATATTGAGCTTATATATATATCAAATAGTCTGCTCTTGGTTCAAGAAACAAGATTGAATGATGAATAGGGTGACTGCTCCATGCTTTGAATTCAATATGGACATCAGTGACAAAGAAACTATACAAATACTACAACACCATACATAGATTGTAGGTTGAAGTTGTTCTCAAACTTTCCATTTACTTGGATAGTATTGATGCGCGACTAGGAACAGCTCATTGCTTATGATCTCATAAGTTGTTATCGATATTCACTCTCAACATAATATGGGACCTATAGGGTCACACACATAGGTCTCGAGCTAGAAGAGGAGTTTGGTCTTGAATGAAAGTTAAATTAATTACTAAAATGTTCAGGTAATTCACACAACAACCTGCTTGACTGCACTGTCAAACGCCCATCTCATGGCAGGTGACGGCCATATAGAGTGCCAAATGATCGTCTCAAGGGGTGAGATGGGCGTTTAGAGTGTCAGACTGATTCAAGTTGAAATTGGCTATGGATTAAACTGACCAGCCCAACTCGGCTCACCAAATGATTGACTGGGTGAGTGAGACATCCGTAATGCATGGAAGAGATGGATGAGTTCATCTAAGGGAAGGTTCTAGATATTTACAAGTTCATTTTGGTTGCACATTACTTGTTGTGCAAGGAATTAATATGTAATATTAATTGAACACGAATTGCCATTTTCATTTGCGACTGGGAAAGTGCCCCACGACCGTCTGGACTGAGCCATATGACCGTTTGGCATGCGAGCTTACCATCTAGCATGCCAGAAGATCAATTTGAATGCCTCCAGCTATGAAAGTTCTAGAATTGTTACAAAAATTTGAGATCTTCTGGTCCCTTTCACTTCCGCATAGACTAGGAACCCTGGCCCAAACCCCACCTTTAAATAGAGGGTATTGGGGGCTTCCTAGAATACAACACAGATAATTGAGAGTCAGTTGCTTTGAAAATTGTTGTCCTCTCTGGTTGTGGTAACTAAGAGAGCCCAAGCAAGTCCTACCCGACTAGGGAGGGATAGCAAGTGAGAGAAGAACTGTGATCATTATTGTGGGAAAGTGAGATGGTGACTAGTACGCCAATATGAGGGACAAATCCTTCCTATAAATTTTAGAAAGAATACATGAGTTCTAGACAATTTGTGTGGACTTCTGTAGAGGAGGGAGGTCGTTGTCTGTCAGTAAGGAGGACATTGTCAACCAACAGTCTGTGACAAGAGGGGTTGTTGCAGAAGACGATGCTCGCGTCTCCTATCCGTGAAGGAGAAGCAAGAAGAGTCCTAGTGCAACTAGGAGTCAGAGTTGTGCATCTACAACAATGAGGATTGTCACTAGACTTGCTCTAGGATCATGTATATCATTTAAACCATCCTTTCCATCTTATAGTTATTGATGCAATCTGCTGGTTATGGGAATATGGTAGATAAAAAAATTATTTTCGCTGCCCGCTTTGTAGCCATATTTCCCTACAAAAAGCTCAACCATTATATGGTGTGTGAAAAAATGAAATTAAAGGTAACACGTGACCACGAGGAAATCTTAGAATCTAGGTTAATTTGGCACGTTAAATAAATTCGTAATTAATCCTTAATCAAACTATATGGAAAACTTCCCAAATTCATTTAGAGGGTCAAACAAAGTCATAATGACTTGAAATTTTTGAACACCTACTAATTAGGTATTCTAGATCTTTTCTATCCACTTAGATCATCTTTTTTATTATGGTATGTACATTAATTTATAAAAAGATATTATCTTGAATTATGCACATAAAAGATATAATAATATAATATCTTTTAATAATTATTTTCTTTGACTCCAAAAATGAGATCACTAATGAATATCCTTTTAAGATTTAATTTATATCCCTCTTTATGCCTGTATGAGAATACTATCTTGGTGGAGAGAGAGAAAATAGATTAATGATTTATTTCTTATTAAAAGCAATAAAATGGAAAAAGGAAAAACTTTTTGCCCAAGTATCTTATTTCATATGTATATTTTCGAATTCTATGTCTTTTCTCTCTCTTTTATTTCGTTTAACCATGATAAATGGTAGGACAAAGAAAAGTCAAAGGTTGAATGTTTATTCAACATTTTGAGTTAATAGCAACACATTACACACACGCACGCACACACACACGCACGCACACACATATATATATATATATATATATATATATATATATATATATATATATAAAGAGAAAAAACTATTTTGAGCCTTATTTTGTTTTCTCACTTTATTATCCTTTAAGAAGTTCCATTCCATGGTCTTTTTATGTGAAGTCCCTTAGTTATTAGTATTTAAGAAAAACTACATTCTCAGGCTTAAATAAATTTTAGAATTTTTGGATGTCATAGTGTGCTATCAAATCAAAGCAAAAAACACCACTTAGTGTGGCACTTTCCATAAAGTGAGGTAGGTGGGCATTGACTAGCTCGTGAATTGATAACAAATGTTAATCAATGTGGTGTTTTTGCTAGACTAGCTACTTTATCCCAAAAGATGCCACATTATATGGTGCTTTAGCTTCAAAAAATTATAAAACGCCAACTTATTTGGTACTTTATCTTCACAAAACCATAAAATTCCAACTTATGTGACACTTTTATCTGAAAGTGTACTAGTTTGGGAAATAATTTAGGAAGAGTGCTATTTAGGTAAATATTTTTGTAGAAGTGTGCTATTTGGGTTTTTCCTAATTTCTTTTGGGTTTTAAGTATGTGTGCCATATTTGTATGACAGTTTGGGATGATGTCTGTATTTTTTATATGATGGTCATAATGTCGTATCCAGAGGGTAAGTGTGGATTCTTTATGTGTTGAGCATAATAAACATATGGAAGGGTTTGGAATACCTCTCTTTCTCATATCGAGGTCTGTATTTACTTTGTCGTGCCATATGAGGCAAATAATAATGGGGATCTTTTGTGGACATTTGATATTTCAAATGCATGTTACGGAGAAAATATATCATCGGTAAGTAAAGTGTAGATATGTATTTCTAGAGGTGTATGTTTTCCCCATTTCCATGATATATGATTAAGAATGTTTGTTTCCAATTGATGTATTATCTCTTATTTAATGTGTGGAAAAAATATTGATGAATATTATGAGTTTATTTAATCTATTAGTTCTCAAAAGTTGTAGGGCCCGGTCTATTGTCATTAGGGGCGTATCCAGGGGGATACCGGGGCTCTATCCCCCACTCTAAAAATTAAAATCATATAACCAGATATGTATACATTTAGAGTAAAAACAAATAATAATAACAGTTGTGTTTGCAAATTTATAGCACAAGTCCATGTTGCGCAATTGGTTTGTCTCTCTAATCACCTATCAACTGACATAGGTTCCATTCTTAGGCATCTTATTTTTAATTCTACTGGGATCAAGATGTATTATATTTAGTTCTAATGTGCGACGAGCTCATGTGTTAGTTGTTAGGATAATTGATTCATTTGTGGTAATATGTATATGATGACCCAGGTTCGATTTCATGAAACCACACATTTTATACTAAAAAAATATAAACTGCATCAACTAGATTTGGTTACTAATTAAACATTTTGTAATAAATAGAAAAAAGAGATGATGAAAAAGAAAACATTTTCAAAGATTTTATATATTGTTTGTTGTTTCAACATGTTAGCTTAGAGGTCTTTTTAGTGAGAAATGTTGGTGTGGTGTATGAAGATCTCTCATTATCTTGGTATTCTCATTTTACTTGTTACTTACTCAAATTTTGATTTATGAGTTCGAGAAGAACTTATGTATTATAATTACTATATAGTCTCTTTTTTGTTTACCAGTCAAATGGTTTTTTCTCTAAAAAATGTTAGGGAGCCAAACTTTGGTCCTGAAGCACTTAATTTTTCTCGGAATAAGTAAAGAAATAAAATAACATGAATAAGTCATCTTATTTTTAAATTCTATTGGGTTCAAGATGTATTATATTTAGTTCTGATGTGCGATGGGCTCATGCGTAATTATTTAGGGTAATTGATTCATTTGTGGTAATATGTACATGATGACCCATGTTAGATTTTCATACAACCACACATTTTTTTAACAAAATCTAAGCTACATCAACTAGATTTGTTCGTTAATTAAAATATTTTGTTATAAGTTGAAAAAGAGTTAATGAAAAGAAGACATTTTTAAAGTTTTTGTATATTGTTTGTGGTTTCCACATGTTAGCTTAGAGGACTTTTTGATGAGAAATGTTGGTGTGGTTTTTGAAGATCTCTCATTATCTTGGTGTTTTAATTTTACTTATTACTTACTCAGATTTTGATTGAGAAGAACATATGACTCAGATTTTGATTGAGAAGAACATATGCATTATTCTTTCTATATAGTCTCTTTTTTATTTACTGGTCAAATGTTTTTTTCTCAACAAATGTTAGCGATCCTAAGTTTGGTCCTAAAGCATTTAATTTTCTCTAAATAAGTAAAGAGATAAGATAACATAAATGGAAGGTGTTCTTATTTTTTCATGTATTTTATGTTGTTTTAATGCATCAACATAGAGGTTTTTCTGGGAAAAATATTGATGATGTGGTTTATGGGGGGTTCACGCTATCCTGATATTCTCTTTCTTTCTTTGTAATAACTACATATCTAGATTTTTATTCAAATTTTTAGAAGAACGTATGTATTTTTTCCTATATAGCTTACCTTTTGTTGATTGGTAAAAGATTTTTTTAATAAATATCAACATTGATGATGACTCATCTAGCTCATTCCCCCCTAGGGGAGGAACCAAGATTTTATAGTTTGTGGGGGGGGCAAACTTACATTAAGGTCATGTCTACATATACACTAGGGAGAATGTTGATATGTGATCCAATGCATAATAGTTCTGTATACATTACAAAACCATCATTAGCACGATTTGGTAATATTACTCCCTCCATAACACTTCAAATGAAATAATTTCTAATATAACACACTTTATGTTGGACATGCTACAAAAACTGGAACTTTACAAGTGTAGAGTCAAAATCCACCACAATGATTGGCATTTTATTGAAAAAAAATAACAACTAAAAATCCATTGACCATGACATTTTCAACCTCACATTTTGATGTTGACAACTCCACATAAAGTGGTGTTTTTCTTAATATTTTTATATTCTTTATATTTTATTTTTTTTATCAAGTAAATGTTGATCAATATGGCATGGTTTGGACTATGCATTTGTTAAGCACTACAATCAATGTGAATGCTACCAAAAACATGAGTCATATTTTATAAAAACTAATGCCCACTAAAAGAAACATAACCATTATGAAATACCCACTATTAGATTCAAGAACATACCGAAGTATCTCAACAAATGTGTATCAATGATAGAAGAATCAAAAATTTAAATGAGATGACACAATATCTAGATCTTCATATTATAAGGCACATAATCCTACTTTCTACTAGAATTATCTCATGGAAAAAATTCTATGAAATATCTTAGTGTTGATCACTGAAAAAAAAGCCTTGTATGGATTACTGAATTATAATTAGAGAGTCACTATTCTACATAAAAAAGAAAATGGTCTCAAAAATATTCTCCTTTGTGTACTACAATTTCTTATACCATGTCATTTAGTTAAGTATCTCATCTTAATGTTTCATTCTAAATGCTTATAAAGTATAAAAAATGCACTAATGATATCTAGAGATGAGTATGAAGTAGGTGGAAATGAATGTAGGGAAGAAATAACACAATGTAAGGTAATGTTGATTCTCATAACTTCGAATTTCATTGGTTTATATATATATATATATATATATATATATATATATATATATATATATATATTCATTTTGAAAAATAAAACACATATGGTAGTTTTATTAATATATTAAACACCCTGACTCCAACTATCTAATGTGCATACATTAAGATTACATGTGCTTTGAAACGTGGTATTTGAGATCTAAGTGGCTATTTAGACTTTTTTGGTGAACTTTTGGTGAGCATATACCTTTAATTTATTTTTGATGATATAACAAAATTATTCAATTGTTTGTAATGATTCTTCATGTTTTGAGGCAATGTTGTAGGTAAATATATAACTCATGATAAATCAAAAGGAGGGTTGTTGACTATATCAAAGTATTGCAATTTCCATAAGGTATTTGAGTCAACTAAATATATATAATTGAAATGCAAGTTTGCTACATCTTTGAAAAAATAGTAGTATTGATTGTATAATTTATTTTGATATGATTTCGTACCTAAGAATTTTGATAAGATTTAAAATTTGACTAGACTGGAGAGTTTAATTTTATGAACTTTCTTCTATACACAACAAGAACTGAACAGTATAATCGTGTACTATAATGAAGAGATTGACACTCATATTGTGATTAGAAAAAAAAAAAGGAGACAAAAGGAGCGAGCGAGGACCACATGGTTGTACATCCAGGAGTAGATGAGGTGATCATCATGGAGAACATCAAGGAGGGTGAGGAGGTACAAATGAAAGAAATGGACGCTGAAGGAGCTATTATGGAAAGCAAAGTTACATAAAACCCAACATCAAGCCTTGAAGAAAAGGATGAGCTGCTAGCTGCAGTGGCATCACAAAAGGGTAGAAGGAGCAAGATAGATGGAACGAAAATGAAATGAGTTAGAAAGGCAAGTACACCACAACTAGTTCAGGATGGCAGACGGAGAAGCCCAAGGAGATCGCTGGATAAGGAGGAATAAGCTATCCACGGGAGGACATATGTCGAAGTCAACAAGGAGGTTGCGCAAGCTACCTGTGAGGAGGGAGGGGAAGAACATAGAAGCATGGAGAAGGGAATATCGGCTCAGCTGAACATTCAAGAAGGCTAGGATAGCCAATAACACCATAAACTCACATCATCTTATTGGTAGACATCCTCTGTTGGAATACTTAGGGAATCGATAACGACGATACCCGAAACACGTTGAAGGAGTTCATGAGTATAAAGAAACCAAAGATTGTAGCATTGTTGGAGCCATGCATCAGTGGACAACAAGCAAAAGGGGTGATTAAGAAGCTTGGGATGCAGAAGTCCTATAGGGTGGAGGCTAGAGGTTTTGCAGGAGGCATTTGGGTGGGTTGGGACCCTGCTCACTACACCTTGGAGGTGACATACAGTTACTGGCAATTCATCCATTGCAAAGTAAACAACCAGTTACTGGTCACCATTGTGTATGAGAACCCTCATCGAGCTATTTGGAAACTCCTGTGGAATCATCTCACTGAGATTGCACAATCTGTTAACATGCCATGGGTAGTTTTGGGTGAATTCAACACCGTGGTATACCCCAATGAAAGTTCGAAAGTGATCATTTCTATAGTAATGAAGCTAGAGAGTTCAATGATACGTTGATGGAAGCTGGACTAGTAGACATCGGTTTCCCTAGAATGCAATACATTTACAAGCAAGACATCCTTCAAGAAATGTTGGATAGGGCAGTGGCAAACAACGACTTCATTCAACAGTTCCCCCACATGTATCTAGAACACCTATCCCGAATAAACTTTGATCATTGTCCTATACTCATGTGCTCAAGAGATCGACCGGCTATGAATGGTGGGAGAAAGTTCAGTACTAAGGCATCTTGGCACAAGGAGGCCCACTTTTCAAATGTGTTGAGTGAGGTCTGGAACAAAAATGAGTCTTTTGAAGAGGCGTTGAAAGTAGCACAAGGGCAACTGAACGACTGGGACCAACATTTGCTGAAGGACAGAAGAAAGCACAAAGACATGCTGATAAATAATATCAACTCTTTGCAAACAAACTTGGCAATCAGATATGACACTAATATAGATGACTTGTGCAACCAAATGCACGTTGAGCTAGACGAAATTCTAAGGAAAGAGGAAGAGGATTGGAAATAGAAAGCCCACTTGGAATGGATAAAGGACGAAGAGAATAATTTAAGATTCTACCATTAGTGGGTGAACCAAAGAAGAAGGGGAAACATCATCACTATGTTGAAAAACAATCAGGGTGATTGGATAACTGACAAGGAAGAACTGATGACCATGGTGATCACACATATGAAGAAGGTTCTAACTGACTCAGGGGAAAGAAGAAAGGAGCATATACAGAACACTCCAAGAACATTTAAACTGATGCAGACAAACCAGAAAGAAGAGCTTTCCAGGGTACCTATTGAAGAAGAAATACATAAGATCCTAAAAGGTCTAAACCACAACAAAGTAGATGGGCCCGATGGAGTTACCACCCTCTTTATTAAGAAAGAATGGAATCATGTGGGTATGTCAGTCTGTAAGACGGTTATGAATGCCTTGAAAGGTCATCCACTGAAGTAGGAGTTATGCAATGCGAAGGTTGTACTGATCCCTAAAGTCCCTAAGACCGAAAAATGTGAGCAACTAAGGCCCATCTCCCTAAACAATATAGTATTGAAACTTGCCTCCAAAGTGGTTGTCAAAAGGTTTAAGAGATTCATGCCTACCTGGATATCTAAGGAACAAAGTAGTTTCATTCTAGAGAGATGCATCCATGACAACATAGCACTCATTCAAGAGCTTGTCTACAATATGAGAAGGAAGACGGGAAGGAAAATGATGGCGATCAAGGTTGATTTAACCAAAGCATACGACATGATGTCGTGGCAATTTGTAGAAGACACATTGCACAAAATCGAACTACCAAGCAATATTAGGAGGTATATAATGAACTCAATTATTGGGGCGAACATCTCTGTCATATGGAATGGGGAACACTCAAATGAATTCAAAGCCTCTAGAGGGCTTAGGCAGGGCGACCCATTATCACCTTACCTTTTCATTTTGTGCCTAGAAAGACTAACTCAGCTCATAAGTCAGTTTGTGCAAGACGGGCGGTGGAAGCCGATGAACATGAGTAGAAGCGGACCTGTAGTGTCACATGTTTGTTTTGCTAATGATCTCATTCTATTTGCTGAAGCCAGTACTATACAAATGAAAAACATCATCTCTTTCTTTGATTTGTTCGGGAAAACATCATGTCAGTCTATCTCTGCAGCAAAAACCAGGATATACTTCTCACACAATGTTGACAGAATAGAAAGAAGAAGGATTGAGTGAATTTATGGATTCCAGATTACTGAGGACTTGGGGAGGTACCTAGGCGTACCCATTCTTCACTAGAGGGTCAACCACAACACTTATGTTGATGTCCTTGCAAAGCTCGACACTCACATTAACGCTTGGTCCGCTCGCTATCTATCCATGGGAGGTAGAGTGTGTATTGCTAAGAGCTCCTTGACCGCAGTTCCCACTTATGTCATGCAATCTGCCCGACTACCGGTCAGTCTATGTGATAGAGTTGATGGCATGATGAGGCATTTTATCCCGGGGAGGACGTAAGGATCACCCGATGTCACTTGTTGAATGGAACAAGGTTACAAGTCTGAAATAGGAAGGAGGACTCAGCATCAAAGCCATGAGGGAGTGGAATGAAGCTCTCCTGCTCCACAATGCCTGGAACACCCTGTGTGAGTTGAAGATTGTATGGTGCAGAGGGATGCATAGGCAGTTCATAAAGATTGAAGGAAACCGATCACAAACAAGTTCTCGATTGAAGAAAGTAGTATTCAAAGGTAAGGAGTTCATAATGAAGAATGCGAGGATCCAACCGATGTGGCAACTCCACGAGATTCTGGACCAACTGCTGGGTGAAACCTGAGTTCAGGTTAGAAGATCACGCTTCCAAGCCAATCCCAGAAGATCTAAAAGACTTACTAGTAGCTAGTGTTGCAAATGAGGAGGTAGTGTGGGATACATATGTGATAACCCGGATTTTAGGGTTCCAATACCACATATAGAATCTGAAGACCTTGAATGATTTTTAGATATAATTTAGTCCAATTACAATGAATAGCTTTTTATTCACCGACTTGGGTACTTAGGAGACCAAGAGGTCCATTTAGTAGTCATAATGAACACAAGTGGCAAATTGATGCGACTTGATGTATGCTATGACTATAATGTGCATTTAGGACTTATAGGGTCAAGATTCAATTCTCATTTGATTTGAGATCAAGGTTTATACACATTATTTAAGTTAGACGGTCGAATTTTGGATTTCTGGAATAAATTTGTGGATAAGAGGGTTTGGGTGATGAAGAACTTATGTCACAACTTTTCATCCTATTTGAAAGTTTATACTAGATTGCATAAATTTTGGAAGATATGCTTAGTTTATTTATATGATGACTAGAACTTTGGCCATTCAGTACCTAGGTGTGACATTTCTGTGTCACACAGGAATGTGCCTTTTTCTTAGGCGTGGCCGATTCAGCTGGGGCAAGGGCTTGATCTCAATCCTTAGTAGAGAGGACCTGACGATGCCCGTGATTCTTCTACCTCCGTCTTTCATGGAGAAGTAGGTACCTTTGAGACCAAGTCCCCTTGGTGCCACGTATCCGAGACAATAGGATGGTGATCAGGGTATATAGTGATCCATTAGCTCCGGCATACTGGGATCTCTTTAGAGGCCCCTCATTTGGAACAAACCACCACCGACACAGAGAGAAGGAAATGTTGCTTCTTTTCCACTCTCTATTGGGTTGATGTAGGCAGTGAGAAGGAGACTGACGAAGATAAGGGTGTCAATGAAAATGATCGTTGAGATCTCGAGATGCTATGGAGAGGTTCAGTCGCTGCTGGGTGAAGCTATACATGGTTGCTCCACCTGCTCATCGTCAAAGGCAAGAGTTGACTAGTTGGGGGAAGATCCAGGTTGTCTGTGATATTTGATAGATCTGTGCAAGTTATCTAGGTCATAGTGGCACATTGATAACCTTTATCACCAAGACAACCATGTACAGATCTCTGCCCCTTCCTCGCCATTCACTCTGTTGTTGTAATCGGATTAGAGGGTGGGGGCATGGGGGTGGATCCCCATCACACCACCAATAACGACCAAGCAAATCTCTGTTTAGAGGTGAATCCAGAGAGCACATCATCCTCGACCATGGAGCCTGTAGCTTGATGGAGGTTTCGCCGGATCTAGACCTCGAGGAGGCGCTAAGGGTAGATACCACGTTCTTGTCTGGAAGCTCGGTTTGAGCCTTTGAGGAGGAGAAGCCAGGAGCCCTTTTGGCACCACCTTTAGGCAGAGAGCAGAGCCCACGGAGTCACAGACACATCCCTGCAAAGGATCTCCAGGAGCTGAACGTTGCTAGAGGAAGTTGGTTTGCTCACCGGAGGCCACCACGCACGGCGGTGCCCTGCGGAACAGTGAGCGCATGGATCTGATGCGAGAGGAGGAGCTGGCATTTCTCACAGAGCATAGCAGCGCGGTTGGCAACTTTCCCTGCAGAGCCTAGCTCCAGCAGTTCCTTGAGCAGCCACGGCGGCACTTGAGCGAGAGGCTGTGGGCGGCAGTCGTGTTACGGACTAACACGGAGTCTGTGTCACGCAAGGAGAAGGAAGAAAGGAGAGGGTCGACCCGGTCCAGTAGCAGTGAACCAGGCACAATCGGCCGGGTTGAAGCCGAACCAGGAAGGCCCATGAGAAGGATTCGTTGCCCTGACAGCCATGGGGCATCGCCCCATTGGCCAGAAGAGGTAAATACCCAATGAACTCATATATCTTAGATAATTCTCATAAAAATGCGTAGAACAACCTGAAACCTTTAGATCAGTCTTTTGATGCTTAAATATTAGTGATATTATGTAATATATGTAATGCTTAGTTCTTGAGTAATAAATATCAAACGATGTTCTAAAATTATGGAAAAATGTCAGTAACTCCATAATAACGTTTATAATGCATGTGATGTCAGATATGGCCATGGTGATGTACGAAATCATGTAATTTTCTTAATATGTCTAATTAGGGCTAATAACCCTATAAAAATGCAATAAACACATACGTGCTCTATAAATGCTAAAATTCACAGAGTAAGCTCATATCAGTATAGGAACTTCAGTTTTAATTATGAGAATCATAATGATGAACAGAACCCATGCTATATGAAGATGAATCTTAATACATGTTATAAAACCCTAATTTAGGATAATGTATATAAACTAGGGTTAATATGTGCACCAAAAAGGATATGGGGCCTAATATTCAGATAATGAATCATAATCTGGAAAATGACATCAGTAAGATAAATATAAGGCAATAATGCAAGTAAACGTTGGAATATCCTAATGAGATAATATAAACCCTACTAAACACGACTAGGGTTAAGATGATGAGAATCTGATGATAGTATGTGGTCTTGTCTTAATCAGGTGATGACCAGACTTCTAGATGATCAAGGATAAGTTAGAAATCTCTGAACTCAGGTACGTAGGTTTTTTTATTTAAGTATATGACTATGGTTTTCTTGGTTGCAATCATGATATGTATGTATTCTCTCTTCTATTTGTAAATATTGGATGTAGTAGCACTATATAGTACTCGATGTTTTATCACTTGTAAACATAAATGATAAGTAGATGCTTTGTAGTTATTTAAGGTGCTCATTATCCCCCTTACGAGGGAATGGATTAATGTTGGCTAGTACACCTCCCTAGAGCACACGGTGTACGGGGAGTTTCCCTAGAGTACTTGGTACACGGGGATGGGCCCAATATTTATGTTTTGGTACTAGTCCACCTTGATAATGCAATTCATCTAGGAAAATGACTTAAATTGGCGTATTTCGCTTAATAAAGAAGTGTTTTCTATTATTTTATTTCCTTCTGCAAATCTTTTTCAAAATTATGAAAGCCATAAATACATGTATCTTTCTGCCCATGTACACAACACCTTGTGTGTTGATTTGTTGTTTCACATATGTTTTAGGTTCAGAGATAGCATGGGAGAAAAGTAACCGATGTGAGCAAGTTGTACAGGTTGTACCTATTATGTAGATCCTAGTTTAGCATACATGTTCTTAGACTGTAGAATCTTCATTCAATATGTAATTGTAAATCATTGTGTAATAATTCTTGTTGTATTAATATACATGTTGAATGTTGAGAAATGTTATGGTTGTATGTTCATGTATGCGTATTATGCTTCTGCATCAGTTTCTGATATGATTGGATGATGTTTTCAGATTCTGACATCTCATTCCCAATAGGGTTTGGAGAAGGTGAAAATATGGGGACGTTACAGTTGGTATCAGAGCATGAATAATAGCTACACCTAGCAATTGCTCACCATGAAACATTAAACCTAAATTTCACCTCTCACATTAAATCTTAGAAACTTAGTAAGTTTTTCTATAGGAATAAGGTTTGACTTAGCCTCTAAGTTAGAACCTAGATGTTCGAGAACTAGGTTTAGACAAGTGTGTGAGACCCTTTCCATATAGAGCTCATATGTATGGGGTAGCTACACTAGTCTACATCTCGTTCTCACCATTTCACTAGGTGACATAGCACTAGACTATCTACTGTGTGTGGGACACTCGATTTTGCTGATTTGGTTTTGTTCTCCAATCGGCTCGAGCCTCGACAGTTTTCTCTGACGTCTTCTTTCTCGGAGGAAAACTATATAATATATTATTACCTATATGTAAATATAAAAATGTATCCCTCACACTGTAGAGTAGTTAGTGTTCATGCAATCTAAGTGAAAGGGAGTGACATCAGTCTAGAAGAGAGAATAGATCTAGATTAGACATCTAGAGCCTCATAAGGTTATGTGATACATAGATAGACAAAAGAAAGATGAAGGAAATAAGCATATAGAATCGTATCTAACTTTAATCCATGATGGTATAAGTTTCTTATTAAGATTTGAGTTGTATATGAGTCGAATTCACTCTTAGAGGATCTATGCTAAGTTGTAATGATGAAAGTGCATTCCCTTTGCCTACTTAAGATAAGTTAAGATAGAGATGAGTATGCATGAGCCTCAAGCTCTTATACAAGGAGGATGTCTAGTGGTAGGATGAGATATGTGGTGAACTCTAGAGAGAGTAAGACCTACATGGAGAAGGTCATAGGACCTAGCCTCCAATATATGAGATATGTGTTAAAAAAAGTCCTACACTAGATTACTCTCGAGTATTGAGTTGAGTCCTTATGCATGATTCAAATCTATATGTGAGAATTGGGTAAAAGAAAAGGATGGGTAGATGACCCATATGATACAGTCAATCCTTTGGCTGAGTTAGGTCCTAGCTGGAGTGACATATTTTGTGAATCTCATCATTAGTTGCAAGTGAGGTAATATATGAACTCTAGTTATGAGAGTATGATGTTTTGTGCAAAAGATACTCAATATACAAGTTCTCCCTTCTTCTTCTCTTTCTTAATATATATGATTATAGAAACCTCACTTGAGCTATATAGATGATTTATATATGAGGAGTCACTCGTATAAGCTTGACCTATTCTCCATTTTCCCCCCTATATCATACATGTAGCACCCAAGATCGAAATCATGATAAGTTTGACTTTCAAATATTCTCTTCCCCTTCATATGAAACATGAAAGATATGATGCTGAGATCATGGGATAAACTTAGTATATTCTCTCTTTCCCTTCACATAATACATGCAAGACACAAAAATTTGAACTCATGAACTTGATATAAAGATATTTTGGATCATAGGATATATGATCAGAAATATAGTTCATAATTTTGATCCTTCTCAATGTATGCTTCTAAGTTGAGTATGAATATTACACCATAGGGTGAAACCCTAATGGTCAAACATGTTATGTAAGCCCATCTTAAGTAGAAAAAAAATTCTAATCTGAAGGATGAAGATAAATCTCCTCTAATGCTGAAATCATTGTAAGATGTTAATGATGTTAGATTTGAATGATCTAAATACCATGGCAAATAAATGAATTCCTCTTAAACTTTAAAAGCATGAACAAAACTTGTACCCTTAGGGGTGATGTAATCCTAAAATATCATAATGTCATGTTATGGCTAAGACATTAAGTGATGCTTCCACCTATATAAGGTGGGGTGGGCACACCCTATCTGATTGAGAACCTAAGATGTCGACTTGGGATACATCTAGGAGTATGAGAACTTTGGAATCTAGAAATGGTGATCAATACAAAGTTGAAACTAGCTATATCACCTTAAGTATGACATTAGCTGAATTTCGAGGACGAAATTCCTTTTTAAGGTGGGGTGAATGTGATAACCCGGATTCTAGGGTTCCAATACCACATATAGAATCTGAAGACCTTGAATGATTTTTAGATATAATTTAGTCCAATTACAATGAATAGCTTTTTATTCACCGACTTGGGTACTTAGGAGACCAAGAGGTCCATTTAGTAGTCATAATGAACACAAGTGACAAATTGAGGAGACTTGATGTATGCTATGACTATAATGTGCATTTAGGACTTGTAGGGTCAAGATTCAATTCTCATTTGATTTGAGATTAAGGTTTATACACATTATTTAAGTTAGACGGTCGAATTTTGGATTTCTGGAATAAATTTGTGGATAAGAGGGTTTGGGTGATGAAGAACTTATGTTAAAACTTTTCATCCTATTTGAAAGTTTATACTAGATTGCATAAATTTTGGAAGATATGCTTAGTTTATTTATATGATGACTAGAACTTTGGCCATTCAGTACCTAGGTGTGACATTTTTGTGTCACACAGGAATGTGCCTTTTTCTTAGGCGTGGCCGATTCAGCTGGGGCAAGGGCTTGATCTCAATCCTTAGTAGAGAGGACCTGATGATGCCCGTGATTCTTCTACCTCCGTCTTTCATGGAGAAGTAGGTACCTTTGAGACCAAGTCCCCTTGGTGCCACGTATTCGAGACAATAGGATGGTGATCAGGGTATATAGTGATCCATTAGCTCCGGCATACTGGGATCTCTTTAGAGGCCCCTCATTTGGAACAAACCACCACCGACACAGAGAGAAGGAAATGTTGCTTCTTTTCCACTCTCTATTGGGTTGATGTAGGCAGTGAGAAGGAGACTGACGAAGATAAGGGTGTCAATGAAAATGATCGTTGAGATCTCGAGATGCTATGGAGAGGTTCAGTCACTGCTGGGTGAAGCTATATGTGGTTGCTCCACCTGCTCATCGTCAAAGGCAAGAGTTGACTAGTTGGGGGAAGTTCCAGGTTGTCTGTGATATTTGATAGATTTGTGCAAGTTATCTAGGTCATAGTGGCACATTGATAACCTTTATCACCAAGACAACCATGTACATATCTCTGCCCCTTCCTCGCCATTCACTCTGTTGTTGTAATCAGATTAGAGGGTGGGGGCATGGGGGTGGATCCCCATCACACCACCAATAATGGCCAAGCAAATCTCTATTTAGAGGTGAATCCAGAGAGCACCTCATCCTCGACCATGGAGCTTGTAGCTTGATGGAGGGTTCGCCGGATCTAGACCTTGAGGAGGCGCTAGGGGTAGATACCACATTCTTGTCTGGAAGCTCGGTTTGAGCCTTTGAGGAGAAGAAGCCAGGAGCCCTTTTGGCACCACCATCAGGCAGAGAGCAAAGCCCACGGAGTCACGGACACATCCCTACAAAGGATCTCCAGGAGCTGAACGTTGCTTGAGGAAGCTGGTTTGCTCACTGGAGGCCTCCACGCATGGCGGCGCCCGGCAAAACAGTGAGCACATGGATCTGATGCGAGAGGAGGAGCTGGCATTTCTCACAGAGAACAGCAGCGTGGTCGACAACTTTCCCTACAGAGCCTAGCTCCAGTCGTTCCTTGAGCAGCCACGGCGGCGCTTGAGCGAGAGGTTGCGGGCGACAGCCCTGTTCCGGACTAACACGGAGTCTGTGTCACGCAAGGAGAAGGCAGAAAGGAGAGGGCCGACCCGGTCCAGTAGCAGTGAACCAGGCACAATCGGCCGGGTTCAAGCTGAACCAGGTTGGCCCATGAGAAGGATTCATTGCCCTGACAGCCATGTGGCATCGCCCCATTGGCCAGAAGAGGTAAATACCCAATGAACTCATAGATCTTAGATAATTCATATAAAATAGCTTGTTGATCAAAAAATTACAAATAACATACTGAAATTGTCATAAAAATGCGTAGAACAACCTGAAACCTTTAGATCAGTCTTTTGATGCTTAAATATTAGTGATATTATGTAATATGTGTAATGCTTAGTTCTTGAGTAATAAATATCAAACGATGTTCTAAAATTATGGAAAAATGTCAATAACTCCATAATAACGTTTATAATGCATGTGATGTCAGATATGGCCATGGTGATGTACGAAATCATGTAATTTGCTTAATATGTCTAATTAGGGCTAATAACCCTAATAAAATGCAATAAACACATACATGCTCTATAAATGCTGAAATTCACAGAGTAAGCTCATATCAGTATACAGAACTTCTCTTTTAATTATGAGAATCATAATTATGAACAGAACCCATGCTATATGAAGATGAATCTTAATACATGTTATAAAACCCTAATTTAGGATAATGTATATAAACTAGGGTTAATATGTGCACCAAAAAGGATATGGGACCTAATATTCATATAATGAATCATAATCTGGAAAATGACATCAGTAAGATAAATATAAGGCAATAATGCAAGTAAACGTTAGAATATCCTAATGAGATAATTTAAAACCTACTGCATACGACTAGGGTTAAGATGATGAGAATCTGATGATAGTATGTGGTCTTGTCTTAATCAGGTGATGACCAGACTTCTAGATGATCAAGGATAAGTTAGAAATCTCTAAACTCAGGTACGTGGGTTTTTTTATTTAAGTATATGACTATGGTTTTCTTGGTTGCAATCATGATATGTATGTATGTTCTCTTCTATTTGTAAATATTGGATGTAGTAGCACTATATAGTACTCGATGTTTTATCACTTGTAAACATAAATGATAAGTAGATGCTTTGTAGTTATTTAAGGTGCTCATTATCCCCCTTATGAGGGAATGGATTAATGTTGGCTAGTACACCTCCCTAGAGAACACGGTGTACGGGGAGTTTCCCTAGAGTACTTGGTACACGGGGATGGGCCCAATATTTATGTTTTGGTACTAGTCCACCTTGATAATGCAATTCATTTAGGAAAATGACTTAAATTGGCGTATTTCGCTTAATAAAGAAGTGTTTTCTATGATTTTATTTCCTTCTGCAAATCTTTTTCAAAATTATGAAAGCCATAAATATATGTATCTTTCTGCCCATGTACACAACACCTTGTGTGTTGATTTGTTGTTTCACATATGTTTTAGGTTCAGAGATAGCATGGGAGAAAAGTACACGATGTGAGCAAGTTGTACAGGTTGTACCTATTGTGTAGATCCTAGTTTAGCATACATGTTCTTCATTCAATATGTAATTGTAAATCATTGTGTAATAATTCTTGTTGTATTAATATACATGTTGAATGTTGAGAAATGTTATGGTTGTATGTTCATGTATGCGTATTATGCTTCCGCATCGCTTTCTGATATGATTGGATGATGTTTTAGGATTCTGACATCTCATTCCCAATAGGGTTTGGAGAAATTAAAATCCGGGGACGTCATAACATATTTCTTGAATGATTGGCTCCCTGCAAAGGTGAATAGAAGTATATGAGGCATTCAACCTCCAATTCAAGTGGACCACAAATATGTTTGGGTTTGGTGCCCTACTAAAGATGGACAGTATATGACGTCTTCTGCCTACAACATCTTGAGGAGAGATAAGAACATAGAGGTGACATGGGAATGGAATAGGATATGGGATTTGAAGGTACCCAGTAGAATAAAGATGTTCCAATGGATAGCTGTGCATGAAGAATTGTTGACAAACACCAAAAGGAAGGCTAGAAAACTTACTGAAGATGACAAGTGCAGCCGGTGTCAGGAACAAGCAGAAACTAGTACCCATGCTTTGAGGGATTGCACCCATGCCCAACAGGTATGGGAGAGACTACTGACACAAGGAGAACTGACGGACCTGCTAGCTCCAGGAGAAATAAGGGATTGGTTGAAAATGGGTTTGGGGAAAGGATACAAAGTGCAGGTGACATTCAGTGTTATCTACTGGCATATATGGAAGAACAGATGTCGTGAAGTGATGGAAGGTGTGCAATGGCCAGTGGATCGTCAGGTAGGATAGATCACCAAGGATATATCATTAGCCATGAAAGTGTGGGAGGCTGAGCAGGGGAACACAATTGTTAAAAAGACCAAGACATGGAGCAAGCCTGAACCGAGATACATCAAATTCAATACAGATGCGGCTACAGGAAAGCACAAAGAAACATCAGTATTTATAGGAAGGGACAGTGAGGGCAAGTGGATTTGTGGTAATGGACGAATGTTGAACACATCCAGTGTCTTAGAAGAAGAATTGGAGGGGATACTAGATGCTATGCAGTATGCGAATGAACATAAAATTGAGAAAGAATGCTTTAAGTCTGATAGTAAGAATGCCATGACAAGTATAGACAAGGATATCAGTTGCAACCCAAGGCTGGCTACCTGGATCCTAAGGATTATAAAGCTTTGGCGAAGAGGGTGGAAGATACAACATGGGCACCGTGAAAGGAATCAGGCAGCAGACACCCTAACTAAACACCATCTCAAAACTAAGAGGCACCTATATCATTATATTATTCCCCCACCTAGTGTGGATGGAATCATCCACTTAGAGTCTAGTAATGGTAGTAGTAATACCATGTTTAATTATGGTTCTAGTAGTGTGGCATGTAATAGTTTTCCAAATTGGTTGCACAAGGAAGGCAAGATGAATAAAATAGCTTCTTGACTTCCCCAAAAAAAGAAAAAAGAAAAAAATACTTATATAATTCATAATTTACTAAATGATGTTTAGTTTAGGATGAGTCTACTATAAACGAACAAGTTGATTTACTTAGTAAGTTACTAATCAACACATTTCAAACAAATTAAATTGCATTCTTTAAACCAGTGGGTATGAAGGACATAACAACTTTGTAGGTAAAATTAATAAAATGGAGACTAGAACCTGGGTCATAAGACAACCCCAACGTCAATTCGACCACTGCAACAATTCATCATCACAATGATATTCGCAAATGATGTACATTTTATATAATGGTGTCCCACTGTGTCAAGTTTCTGAGATAAAAACATGTGCTTCAACCAAGATTTGAACTTGGGTGAGAAGACAACAACTTCTAAAAACAAACTATTGTTCTATTGAGACCCAGGTGATCGTTACTCACTACAGAATGTATATAACGTAAATTTAATATAATAAACATAAACACATACATATCCATATTAAAAGATGCTAAATAATTGGGGGGGGGCATGGTTCCTGCTGCCCCCCTAGTTCCACCAGTCTCCCCCCTACTCTGATTTTCTAGATCCGTCACTAGTTGTGATGTGTGTCAACTTAGGGAATATTAATGTTGGTGGCTTGATTGATAATCTATTTTCCATGAAACCAAGAGTTAAACCAATATTTGATGCTATTAGAGTAGTGTGGTGGGGTTATGATGTTGTGTTGGATTATATATAAGTTGTTATTGATGAGTGCCACAAATGAGAATCTTGGTTATTGTCCGTATGTTGCCATATTTGTGTTACTTGTAGTATCTACTAGTTTTGTGTTCTTTCCATAAAATGGGGTTTCAAAGTATAATGAACTTGTTGTTTTATATATTAAACATTGAGCGTGTATCTAGATATTGTTAATTTTCCCCTTAAGATTTTGAGGGATCGTATGGTATGCAAAATGTACAAAGTACAATTTTTGCCATATGTTCCCATAGGAATGACCACTTAATATGATAAATGATTAGTTGAATTGTGGTAGGTAGTGGGATACAATAGTGGGAATGAGTGGTGAGAGAAGTAATTGATCAAGTAAGGAGTGTGAGCTGTCTGAGTAGAATGAGAAATTATATTTTCCATTAGTGTTTTCAAGGAATTGATGACTAGGTTCAAGTAGGTGCTAAGAAGTTTCTTTGTGGATATAGGCAGACCCAGATAACCGAATGGAAATTGTTGTCTATTTCAATTAAGTAGTGAGTGATATTTATACATCTCTTATTGGTTTATATGGGTTCCAAGTATATGTGAGGGGGACTTTTGATCCCCCCTCCTCAGACATAGGAAGACAAAGTAGTTGTCCTTCCTTTTACATGGGAAGGTAGGTATGATTTGGCTGGACAATCTTCTTGAGTTAAGTAGCTTGTTTTCGATCACTATCCTTACAACCAAAAAACTACAATAATTGATCATCCTCATTTGTTAATTAATGTCGCTTTCCAGCCATAACGTTCAAAATGTTGAATGTTTCTTTTGTGCTGGTATGAGGCAAAACGATTGGAGTTAGTCTCTTTTATGTCTTTTGTTAACGCTAACCACACAACCTTTTTATTGCTACTTACTGAAAAGAAATTCTCTTGACTTTTGCATGTCAAGATGAAGCTTCCATGGTTTCTTCTTAGTAATGCCACAGTTGTTCCTCATGTTGCCAATGTCAACCACATGGTGCACCACCTTTGGTTCCGTGGGTGGTGGTGTTGTTTTCCTGTACTAAAATTACATGTCATATACTTATCTGAGAGTTGAGGCTTGGTCAAACACAACTAATATTCAAAAGCTTATCTAAGGTATTGATAGAAATATCCTAAAAGAGAGTCTTTTCCAACCTACACATATCATGTAGATATGCATTGATTTGTGTAACACAAACCTCTTAAGGATGACAAATAAAATAAGTATATATTCATGCTTTTGTTTGAGCTCATGGTTTCTAACTAATCTACATGTCTAGTTGAGTTTTTTCATAAGAAATTATTGGATTACATCGCTTGATGCATGTCATATGAGAATTATTTTACAACATTATTAGATAATTTTTATTCAATGAGAACATGTTTTGTTATTTGTGATTAAGGCCAAGATGGATAAGATTTTGAAAACAATTATTGTATCCCATTTTCAATGTTAGAAAAGCAACACAAAAATCTAGTTAACGATGAATACATATTGAATTCAAGTGATTTAGATACCACACAACTAGAATAGATTGATCTCAAATGCTACCGAGAACTAGGTGACCTAAACGAGAATGACTATTTGAACCATGTATGAAACAACAAGGAACTTTTATAATATTATTCAATGTTTTATTCCAAATTGGTAAGGACCTACGAGATGCACTGCACCAGAAGTATTATAAGGAAGATCAAGATCTTAAGAAACATTGTTATTTACAAATCATTTATTAGATGGATGACAAAAATTTAGAAATCAACAGTTACATTAGGTTTAATTATGTGGCTTTCTTAAAAGCTAATATTAATCTCATAATTTTATTTAGTGTTGATAATAAAAGACTTCGAAATTGGAGGTCTTTTGTCTTAAAGTAATGTAAGACAATGATAGCATGCTACCACCGTGCATGTTGATTGTTATCCCCAGGTAGACAAATAATGGATATCCAGAATCTACACATTCGACCTATATTTTAGTCCCTTTTTTAAGAATCCGGCATTCACAAAATTTAGATGAGATTTTAGATATCAAACTTTACATCTGAAAATTCAGGATTAGATATCGGATTTTGTTGTATCTACTTCAAAAAAATCCAAACTTGACAAATGTATACATATATTATTAAATATACATGATTTATATATAAATATGGAAATATATACATTTCTCATATGTGCTTAATATAATATCATTATTTATATATAATATATGAATTAACAATTAATGTATAACTTTTGGTTTGAATCAGATATTTATCTAAATTTAGATATTGAACATTTGGATCAGATTCATATGTTATCATACAATATCTATCAAATAGAAGAACAATTTTTTTCATTTATTTGAATATCGAGTATAGTAGTTTCTACCCATGTATGATCCATATACAGGTATATCCCCAGGCCAATCTTACGGTCCCATAAAATAAATTCCATAAACAAAAAGTGATATCATAAGAATAATGATAGACCAAAAATAATATCAAAATTAACCCTAGAGAAACTTAGTTGAAGTTTTGGATAGGTTTGACTCCAGACTAGTGTATTTATGTAGATGAAGTCCAAGAAATATTATTCCACAACTAATAATGTTAGTGTCAACATGATGACCAAATCATTGAACAAAATTTATTGTATCTAATTATCAATATGAAAATATTTTCTTTCATTAACAACTATATTAAATTGCATGCATTGTGGCAAATGTGCATGCATGTGCATGTAGTTTTCTATATGTTCCCTACTAAGACAAATTCATGTTTGTGATAGTGGCGATCATTGAACTACTGAGTAAAGAACCAAGAATGCATTTACTTGAGGTTTCCATAAAAAATGTTATTAAACTCCTTATAACCATTTATTATTCTATAATCTAGTGTAATATCATTGGTGGGGACACATTACTTAAAGAAGATATGCTATAAAAAATATGTATAACAAGGTTGTAGTTACTCATGTTCTTTATGGGTGTTTTTCAAGTGAATGGAATCCTTCAGATGATGAACACATATTTATGATTGCTTTCGTACCTATATATGTTTCTTTTTTTAATGTTAATTCTAACTTTATTTTATGGAGTTTTGAATTATATGATATTTAGCATGATTTTCTAGATCATATTACTTTTTATTCAATGAAACTTGTGATAAGTAAAATTGGGTGCATTTATCAAAAACAAACTAATTGTATATATGCAAGACAAATACATAGGAATCATTTCCATCTGCATGATAGAAACATTCATACATTAGTGGAGCTAAATTTGAGATGAAATATATGGATCTCAATGATGTGATTTTAAAGCATAATATCATGGGATGTTGATACCACATTTCTAGTTCCCAAATTCATCATGTTGAGAAGATCATGAAGATATTTGATAACACATCATGTGAAACTATCAAGGAACCAAGGAATCAATCTCATATACTATATAAGAATCAAAGTTACTTTCTTATGTCTCAAATAAAGTACATGTCATGTTATTTCAATTTGGAAGTATAGCGTTAATTTCTTGACTTTTGTGTGTCTTATGTTTATGTTAAGTAGATACAAACCTTTCCCTTGTAGGTACTACTTAAAATACCTCAAATAAGATCTTATAAATCTTAAGGGTAATTCAATCTAGATTCATTATGTTATATATGTATTCTTTATGGGAGTAATTATAAAATCTATATAATCATGAATTGTTGGATTTATAGGGTCATATGATACAAATTCCTATTGTGATAATGTAGTATCACTAGGTCTAAAATATATATTATTCTTGTGGTATACCTTAGGTAAATCTACCTTTTTAACTAAACTAAAGATTGAAGTAGGGTAGCTACTTGGAACTATGTCAAATTACCTGTCTTACATTATAGGTTCTTGCAATGTCTTTTTCATTGTGACATCACAATAATTATTTTCAAAAAAATATTTTAAGTGTAATAATAAAATCAAAGACACATCCAAGTAAGTAAAGATTGTAAGGGAATAAGTTTCTATGAAGTCATAGATGGTGACTATGTTCAATCCCAAGCTTAACATAAGAAATCTTCTTTCTTGGACCTAGAATCAATATGTATTGAAAAATCCAGACTGGGAAATAGAGTAAAAATTGGTGAAGTATTTATAGGAAAGTGAAATCCAACCTAAATGAGTAATGTTCCAAGAATTTTAGTTCAATATTTGGATGCATATAGAATAAATTCTTTGTCCCCTATAAGCCTGTTAGTATTATGACCACAATTAAGTGGACTTTATACGAATTATATCACCTCTTATATAAGGATACTACATCCTATGCGATTCCACTCTAAATGAATTATAGATTATGACATAGGATATGAACATATGTGTTCTAGTTCATAAATAATAAATATCAAGCAATATCCTTTATTGTGATGTTACCAATTAAAACTTACGTTGAGGATTTTTTTAAGACATAAGTTCACCTAGTTATATCTATAGCAGAATTTGATAACTTAAGTGACAATTCATGTAATGTAAAATTATTGATTGCAGAACAAGATAGTTTTCAAATTGAACATTTTGTTTATTTGTAGGACATGTATTTTTTTAGGATCAATATGGATTTTTCAAAAAGTGTGAAACCAAATTTGCATCAAGAAACACAAAATGACATCCTTTATACATGTGAAAGGAGTCTCAGTCTTGCATATAATTCATTTTTCACACTTCCATTATATGGAATGTAATGTCATCTTGTGTTTCAAATAAATCAACGTGGATATTGATAACATGAATAGAAACAATCAAGTTCAAAATAAAATCTAGAGACTATTCTTTGGTCTTTCTTTTTTTGGAAAATCAGGAGCTACTTCTACTCATGTTGTCCATCATTTGAAATGTCAATACGTCTTTGATGTTGCAATCAATAATGTAGTGGACATTCATGATACAATAAGGAATGTGATTGTGTTTGCATAGATCTGTTGGTATGTATGCCCTAAGAGCCAATCATGGGATGATTGGTGGGATACATTAAGATTGATTTGATAAACATCAAAGGCAAGCTTCCAATTCTTTCTAGTTAATTCATATGAGATAATGATAGAACAGATTGAATGTCTAAAGAATGACAATACTCAATGATGTATGCTTTCAGGTTCAGGACCTGAACGATGAGATCATAGGGATGCTAAGAGTTTGTACATTCTTATTATGTCCCTAGTCGGATGTCATTGTGGAAGGTAGATAGACAACAATGACACACAAGACTAGATTGTGGTGTTGGTTGATGACAGAATCCCGTTAGTCATGAAATGGAGATATCAAACCAAACACATAGGTACTTGTTAGAGAACAAGTGTAACGGACAGACCCACTATGAGTTTGACACATGGAACCATGACATGGTAGTCACAGTCAATTCTCACAATGATGGTGGTGAGTGTGATTCTTTGACCTGAAATCACTACACTCAACACATATCGTTGGGTACACTTTGACATCATCAAACGCAGTCCTGAAACATGGGTTGTTATAAAGGTGATGTTTGGGTGGCTTTGATACATGGGGCTTTTGAGGGGTGAGTGATAGATATGGGATTTGTCTCTCCTGAGGGAGTTTGATATCCATGGCCGCTTGATGAGTAGGATTGAGATAGGTGTGCACACATGTGTGAATCAGTATGTGATATTGATGTCATACATATCTCCTTCAATCTACTCTGAGATCAAGAAAGTGAATGAATGTTGATAGGATGACTATTCCATGCCTCGAGTTCATTCGGGATATCAGTGAAAAAGGAATTATACATTCTTTGTAACACCATTCATGGATTGTAGGATTGAAAGTTGTTCTCCAACTTTCCTTTTCACTTGGGTAGCACTCATGTGCGACCAGGCACCGCTCTTTGCTTGTGAAGTCATAAGTGTTATGGACTTTCACTGCCAACATGAAATGGACCTACAGGGTCACACACATAGGATTTAACCTGGAAGAGGAGTTTATCCACAAATGATGTTTAGATTGATTACTAAAGGAGTTTAGTAGTTCAATTAAACACTCAGTTGATTGATAGCTCAAAATCATAGTCTTCAAGGTGTTAGACCAATTGATTAGAGTATCAGATTGATTGAAACTGCAATTGACTGATTTTGCACAATCTGCACTTCTAACCGATCTGCTCATGTGATGAACGATTGACTCAGGTAGTTGAACCGATCGGCTGAAGTGGTGAGATGATTGGCTCATGTCTCATGAAATGATCAGCTCAATTGTTGAACCGGTCGATTCGTGTGACCAACCGAGATCGTTTGGAAAGTCAGAAGACTATTTTGCAAATACAATTTGTTTCACTTGTACAAATTTGATTTGGACAAGGATTAATATTTGATTAATCGGAAACAAATATGAAAGTCAATTTGAGTTGGATCAGAACCATGAACCGATTGGATCAGGCATGAACCGATCAACTCAGAGCCCCAGACGATCGGCTCAGGTCCCAAATGATCAGTCAGGGCCCGAAATGATCGTTTCAGGGTGTGAAACGATCGGTTCAGGTGGCGCAGTTGGTTGTTTTGTGGAAAATCTCGAATCCTTCTACTCCTACTTTAATCTCACATTGCCCGGGGTAGAGAACCCTATCCCATGACCCTCCTATATATATAGGGGTGTTGGGGGCTTCTCAGGAACAACAACTCAGAACACCAGTTGCTCTACAAAGTTGTCATTCTCTCTGGTTTTGGTAACCGAGAGAGACCGAGCAAGTGCTATCCGATAAGGAAGGCACAACATGGGAAAGACAACTACAGAAAGGCAATCGGTGGTAGGAGAGTGTGTTAGTGACTAGTACACTGACAGGAGGGTGTGACTCCTTTCGATTCCTTGTGGGAAACGGAGATCGGAGTTCCAGGTGGTCCATGTGGACTACTTCAGAGGCGGGAGACTTCTGCTGTTCGGAGGATAGTTGTCAATCCTGACAATCCCTGTGAGACCAGGAGCTGCACAGACACCATCCAAGACCGGAGGTGAAGACCGCACAAGCCACGAGGTATCTTCGTCGAGCAAGCCTCGGGACAAGGTAAGTCTCTACAAACCATGCTTCCTACTATATAGATGTTGACATGATTCCTTTATTTTGGGTTTGGGAGAAGAATTTTTTTTTGTTTCCGATGCCTTCTTTGTCTCCCCTAAAACCCAACAGTGGTATCAGAGGCACGTCAACTGCTCTATACTTTAGGATTATCGATGTAATCGATTTTGGTTTGTCGCCTTTATTTATTGCATACGATTTGAATAAAATTGGCTTTATGCATGTCCAATCTTGAATCCACAAATCCCAATATACATATATGATATGTAATATGAATGCACTCGATACGCGTCACCCTTAAACGAGTTTTGTGGTGGATTTATAGTGTGGTTATGGCCAATAAACCATATGTGTGCTTGGTTGAATGTGGTTGCTTGCATCTCGGTCTGGGCACCGATTCCCTACCTCATTTTTTTGATGTAACTCAAGATAACTTGGGATTTCTTTCCTACCTTTTCTCCCCCCCCGAATGTAACTTGGGGTTTCCCAATTTAAATGTTAATAGGATAGATCTTTTATATTTCCTGTTATGTCAAAGAATGGAGGACAATGTGACGATGACTGAGATGATCGGTTCAAGGCGTGAACCGATCAGTTGGCAATCCAGACGATCAGCTCAAGGAGCGAGACAAGAGGGTGGCAACCTGAGGAGATGCATGATGACCAGGAAAACCAATCGGTTGGAGGAGCCAACCGATCGGCTGGTGGCATCCAGATGACTGGCCAGGGCGGGCAGGTCATTCATGTAATGAGTTGATCAACTCGGATGGCTACATCACTTCATCATGGACAGGTTGCATGTGATGTAGACCTAGATGACCGTGATCCCTCTTGGCTCGAGGAATCACATTAGGATGGCCATAATTATCACTTTTATCATTTCACATATTTTCTATGGGATATAGCATGTATATGATACCTACTATGTATTGTGGTGATTGGATATGTATAAGTACCTGTAAAACCAAATCCCTCATTAAATATTAAAGTTTTAGATGCCTTCCAAATGTGACACACATGAAAAACTTGATCGACCAAGCGTAGGTTATGCCAAAGCGTGGTGCACCGTCTATCTCGTGGAAGTGTGAAGGGTAAACATGAAGCATCTGCCAAAGCAGGGTGCATGTTTACCGTGTCGGCTTTTGGATTAGACTTAACTAGTTATTCTTAGAGCATCTAAGCCCATAGGCAAGGAATGTTCATGGCAAGGTGTGGCGCATGTTCATTCATCAAGAGTTGCATATGATGCAATTGGCATGATGGCCTACCTAAATAGTCAAGATTGTGGGCGATCAACCAAAGCTGACTCATGACTTGATGAAATACAGATCTTGACCCACTAGAAGATTGTACGATGCAATCTTCCGAATTGATGGTGAGGGTATCAATTTGAACAAAAATAGTGGGAGCGATAATTAATTAAAGTCCTAATTATATCGTCAACCTTTCAAATCAATCAAATAAGTCAAAATTGAGTTTTGTACTAAATTGCATATATTTCCTTTTGTAGTACAAATGAAAACAAACAACAATCACTTTTTATTGTGATCGGTCCTTGAAAAGGACAAGATAAATGGGACTAACTTCCATGACTGGTTTAGGACATTGAAAATTGTTCTCACTCAAGAGTGAAATCTCTATGTCTTGGAAACTCCAGTTCCAGAGGAACCTGCTCCTACCGCACCAAAGGCAAAAAGGGATGCTTATAAGAAGCATTATGATGATGCCATTGATGCAAAGTGCTTGATGTTGTGCTCCATGAACCATGAGTTACAGAGACAACATGAGAACATGGGTGTCATTGAGATGATTCAGTATCTCAAGAACATGTATGAAGATCAAGCACGATAAGAGAGATATGATGTCTCCAGAGCACTGTTCAAGTGTGTCATGACAGAAGGAGATCCAGTTGGTCCTCACATGCTCAAGATGATTGGGAATGTGGAGAACCTGACGAGACTGGGATTCCCCATGACCCAAGAGTTGGCTACTGACGTGATACTACAATTGTTGCCAGAATCCTACAGTCAGTTTGTGATGAACTACAACATGATCAACTTTGACAAGTCGTTGACAGAGTTGTTGGGCATGTTGAGGACAGCCGAGACACAGATGAAGAAGGACAAGCCTAAGTCTATGATGATGATCAGCAACAAGAAAGGCAAGTCCAAGCGCAAGGGCAAAGGTAAGGCTTAGAAATGTTCTGATGCTAGCCAGCAGCCCAAGTCATCTTCAACTCTTAACGCCAAGGGAGGTGTGACCAAGAGAGGCAATTGCCACCATTGTCAAAAGCCAGGACATTGGAAAAGGAATTATCCACTCTATCTGGAAGAACTAAAGAAGAAGGATGCGACAGATGTCTCCACCTGAAGGTGTCATGAAATAAACTTGTAACACTTTTTGAGGTATATGATACCAAGATATAAAATGTAAAGCACTCAATAAATGGGGCAAGTGTTGCCTCCAGAGATAGGAGTACTTTAGTTTATTTTTGGCCTTGAAGGCATGTAATAGAGTTATGAACTGCTATTTCATATTTGCCAATAGATAGAAACACAGTATTTCATAAAATGATACCTAAAAATTATTGATAACTCAAACAATCAAATGAAAGTCTAGACTCTTTTGGTTAGAGAACCAGTAAGAGACATGAATCTCTTTGTAACATATTGAAAGCCAGGGTCTTTCCTACAATTTAACCACTTTTGAGCTTTTCTTTGCCTTCTAGTCCATTTGGACCTTTTTCATAAATTTCCCATCCTTTTGAAGCATTCTTGGACTCAATGTGCAATTTGAGCATTAATGATGGTGAAATTCCATTCTTCTCCCATTTATGATAATAAAGGGGTGTTTGCATAAATAACCCACTTAAGGTAATAATTAAGGACTAATAATGCAAAATGGAGTCTTATGAGAGAATATAAGTAGATAATGTTAATTTGGAGCTCTTCGGATAAATATATTAGTAATAATGTGTATTTGAATGTTTAATGAGAGTATTACTCCTTTTACCTTCTCTCTCCTCCAATTTGAAGATAAATGTGTGAAAACATATTTTATTGTTGATATTTTTCTCTTAATACTCATATATATCTATCACCTCAAATTTGACTCACTAATTGCATTAATATAGTTATTTCGTATTAATTCACACCTTTTCATATGTTAATATACACTTAATGAGCAATGATTTATTAAGGGCCAAATAATGAGTAAAATGAGAATAAAATTGCATAGCATTGAAATATGCATCATTATCAGCCTATGGTTAAAATTTGGAATTAATTGGAGTTGATTTGACCCCTCTAATGCATTTTATAAACTTTTAATATTGTGTGGTCATAGCATTAAATCGATTTCATTTATTAAGTCATTTAACACTACAGTTTTGCTTTATTTGATGTGTCATGCGCACCGCTGAGATGGAGCGTCATCAGACGGCCATGATCCGATCATCGCGGACCCAAGCGTGATCTGACGTCCGCTAAGTCTCCTTCAACCTCCGACCAGCTGAACAGCTTCGGCCGTCGAGCTCCCCAGCCACGTTCTCTCTCTGTGGTTAACCGTTTCGCACGATTTCAAATCCGTTGGCTTTGCCTCAAAGAGCCGATTCGAATGAACCCTAACTCATCGCCTACCTCGCTGATTTGGCAAAATGCCCAACCTGGGCCGCCTCCTCCTCTCCGCCAAGGAGTTGCAGAGCAAGCTCCGACCTTCCCCACGCCTATTTAAGGGCGTCTAAAGCTTCCTAAGGCTTCGATCCTTCCACCTCCTCAACCAATTTCTTCCCAACGTCCCCCTAAGATCCCTACATACTCGGTCTTCTCCCCCGGCAACGACGACCTCACCTTGACTCATGAAGCCATCTCGGTTCAATTGCCCGTGTAGCAAGCATCCTTGACCCTCGTTCTTTCATTCTGTTTGATCACCTTGCCTCGCGACACCCCCATTTGCCCGGTCCTATAGGGCCACCATAGAGTCGCCGTCGGCGCCAAGCTTTTCCTGGCCCTAGTGCTCCTCCGCCCGCGGCGATGCATTCTTTCGACTTGCCTTGGCCCCACGAAGGTAATGACAACCTTAATTTCTTGTTGCCTTGTGTTTTCAGTGATTTGTTTCCCCGTTTCTTCTTCCTCTGCTCCAGCCATATCTGGTCCAGTCTCCACTCTTTTGAGCACGAAGGTCTAGATCTAGTGATCCTCGTATTCGAAGGAAACTAGGGAATTCATTCCCATTCTCCGTTCTCAGTGACGCGCCCTAATGGAGATTAGAGGCAAAGGAACCGAGAGCCTGTGAGAACCTGCTCGCGCCATGACCATGGCTGGAAGAAGCCACGTCGAGAAATGACCAAAATGGTCATGCGCAGCCAATGTAATGATTTATAGAGGATGGGCAATCTTGTAATTGCACTTTGAGTTTTGTTTCTCGCTTGCAAGGTTTGTTACATACGAATGACAATACTACCCTTGGTGTTTCAATCGATTTCATTTTATACGCAAGGGCATTTTGGTCATTTCACCTATTATTTACATCGATTTACATTTTCATTTAAATTACTGTCACGTTATGGTTTTCTTGCATTCTGATTGGTTGATTTTACTTAATTCATAGTAAATCGATCCATGGTCAGAAAAATGCAAATAAATAGTTGTTAGAAAGGATTTTTCATGTAGAATCTGATTTTATTGTTCTTGAGTCCCAGTTATGATTCCTTTTTCGAAGTTTTCATTGGATACTTATCTGATTATATTAAATGATATAAAATATGTAATCAATCTATTTTAACTCCAAATTGGGTAATAAAATATGTTTTCTTATTCAGGAGAATATGACTAATCTATTGGACTAGGTTTTAAACCTTAAATCGTGGTTTTGAATAAAAATTCCAAAATTAGGGTTTTCCTATGCTTTAAGCCTTATAAATACTAATACATGATAATGTTTGCAACTAGGGGAAAATGGAATGGTGATACAATCAACTTGGTAAAGTTTGTGTTAATGAATCAAACTAAGGTATGTGGATCCTATTTTTGTATGTGACACTTATTTGTGTATGTGATTCCTATTATATGTGTGGAATGTATGAATGTGAAATCTATGTGGAATGTATATGTGCAAATTACCTATTCTTCAGTTGGGCTCTTATCCAACCCTACCTTAAAGATGTGCTAGCCTTGTTATCCTTCTACATGCCTTTATTTGGCTCTTTACTATGTGATGCTTCTATTTCCATTGTGGCTCATTCATTTGAATCATGTGAATCTTGCTACTACATATGTTATCTCATTTACTTGGAAATGCTTAAATCTTGCTATAGCCTATGTTGGATCCTCTATGTGGTTTATTGCATGGGTTTTATTCCCAAATGCTATGATGCAAATGTTACTTTTATATTTCTCACTACTTCCAAGTAAACTATTAAGCATGATGTATTTCAGGCCAAATGACAATGTAGTGTACATGAGTACAAACCACCCATAGGGCACTGAGGTTTTAGTCCTCCTGTCGGGCACTGGGGTTTTAGTCCCCCTGCCACTTTATATTAGGCACTGGGGTTTTAGTCCCTCTGTCACTTTATATTAGGCACTGGGATTTTAGTTCCCCTACCACTTTATAGGCACTGGGGTTGTAGTCCCCCTGCCACTGGTGAGGTCCGGTAGGTGCCTCACCCTACATTGAGATTACTTTGTGTCTTAATATATTCATGCTATGTGATTGTTATTGTGGTGATTGTTTATGGCAGTTCTCTATTTCTTATTTGAATATTTGTCTCATTCTCTTAAAATCTTGTAGCATAGAGAATCTTTTATTATGCAATGTTGTTGATTATTACTTGTCCTATTCCTTTTGATTGACACATACTTTTATCTTTCTCTTGCTGGATGACCCCGACCATCCAGACTAGGATCAAAGTGTGCATGGAAGCTTGGTGAGCTTGCCTAAGGTTAAGGAGAGAGAACAGCTAGCATGGACTTAACTATACTTTATTTATGAGTTGTAGTGTGGAGACAAGTTGTATTAGTTTAAGTCTTCCTCTACCTAGATCCTATGCTTGTATAAAGTTGTACTCCCATTTAGGAAATTTTTATAATGTACTCTTTATACATTTTGAATAAAGTCGAGTTTTTATTACTTCCACTGCCACACATTTGATATATTTGTATATCATGTTTAATAGTAGAGACTTGGTCTTTACATCATGGTATCAGAGCATCAAGGTAGTCGGATTCTTGACTAATTCAAAATTGTCTCCTAGATAGAACCCTTATCCTATATAGTTTCTTTAGTACGTTTTTCACCTTAGAGTTGATCTATAATGAAAGTTTAATTTAAGATTATAATAACTTCATAATTAGAAATAAAATTTGTCAACTTTTTGGTGAATTGTCTATTGAGAAGCTACTAGAGAAAGAAGTTGAAGTGATGGTGTCTAGAAAGGGTCAGAGCTTGGGGGCTGGAAATATTTTCCTCCGCCCCACTAGCTTGGTAACGAGGACTCCTGAGCTCATATGACCTGGCCTGGCCTGATCTGATATAGACAGCTCGAAATAGTCTATCTTTGGGCATGTTGCCTAATTGTTGAAAACCATAAGTGATGATTTGATCTCTTACCCAAAAAAATTCATCCTTAAATACCTTATACACCTATGTTAAGGGTTTAGTGTACCCTATGTTACGCCTTGAAGCTTGGTTAGTAAATCCTTTTAGTGTTGAGTTTTATGTACCCTTTTACCCTTAGCTTAGTTTGACTTAGTTGACCCTTTTAAGGGGTGGAGTGAGGGTAATGGTGTTGGTACCCTATTGGTTTTGCAAATCTGATTTTGAGGACGAAATCCCTTTTTAGGGGGATGGAATCCCAATTAAAAGAAAAATCAAATACCTTTGGAGTTAGAAGCCCTGTCTATGTGGACATATGAACATAATAACTTATGTGAACAAGAATTTACCAAACACGTTATACTTGTAATTCAACTTGTTTGTTTATACACACATGAATATGTAGTAAGTCATATAGAGATAGTTCATATGCTTGAACATTCACATATTATTTATGCACATAATAATGAGTTACTCATTACTAATGGTGAATATACATAACGTTGACTATGACACCCTAATGGTAAAATGTGTATGGATAATGCACCCTAAGGATGCTTTAACATGTAATGATCATGTTGACCTAAACCCTAATATGTAATCATCTAGCTTTGACAACATATACATATGAATATATATATATATATATATATATATATATATATATATATATATATATATATATATATATATCCTTAATGCCTTTCATGATAAATTAGTGACATTAGGTGTCATCATCACATAATACACCTTGATACATATAAATGGATTATATTCACAAAGTTATCAATATATGTAAGGTATATCACCTTGTTCTCTAATGAACACCTCATCATAACTTGATATATGAATTAATTCATTAATAATTAATGTGTTACATCCTATTCACTAAAATGAACAATTGGATTCACATAAATATTCGTAAATGCCTAATGTGATGTAAAACATGTATAATTTATAATATGAAGTGTAATGGACGAAAATGATTAATGATGTCATTAATATGAGTATGAAAGATTATATGACAATGTGCAATATGGACATTATTTGGAATTATTATAGGCTTAATAACTTGTTGGATAATATTAACTTTTTCTACAAAATAATTTTTGATAATTCTACTTGATAGTTTTCAGAGGATAATGGAAAATGAATTCATGTTATTAAGGTTTTTGACCTATAACATTAATTAATGTTGAAATGGCTTAGTAAACCCTAATAGTGCTTCAAACCCTTGATGAGGGAAATACACATGATATAATATTGAGATGTAATTGTTTTGAATAAAATGTGGCACAAGTGATAGTATAATAAATATGATACCTCTTCATGATGGAGATTATGCTAATAAGACAAAAATGTTAATTATATTATGTGGGATAAAAGTTTATAGGTTTTGTGGAAACCTTAGTAACACCTGACTTATGTAGATTTTGTGTGGTACCCTAGATTAAGGGTTATAACCTAGTGTTTAAGGTTGGGAAGTTGCACACTCACCCTCTCTTTCCTCTTGTTGTGATTTCAGGGACGAAATCCTCTTTAAGGGGTGGAGTGTTGTAACATACTGAAATCTAGGGTCTTTCCTACAATTTACCCACTTTTGAGCTTTTCTTTGCCTTCTAGTCCATTTGGACCTTTTTCATAAATTTCCCATCCTTTTGAAGCATTGTTGGACTCAATGTGCAATTTGAGCATTAATGATGGTGAAATTCCATTCTTCCCCCATTTATGATAATAAAGGGGTGTTTGCACAAATAACCCACTTAAGGTAATAATTAAGTACTAATAATGCAAAATGGAGTCTTGTGAGAGAATATAAGTAGATAATGTTAATTTGGAGCTTTTTGGATAAATATATTAGTAATAATGTGTATTTGAATGTTTAATGAGAGTATTACTCCTTTTACCTTCTCTCTCCTCCAATTTGAAGATAAATGTGTGAACACATATTTTATTGTTGATATTTTGTTTTTAATACTCATATATATCTATCACCTCAAATTTGACTCACTGATTGCATTTATATAGTCATTTCGTATTAATTCACACCTTTTCATATGTTAATATACACTTAATGAGCAAAGATTTATTAAGGGCCAAATAATGAGTAAAACGAGAATATAATTGCATAGCATTGAAATATGCATCATTATCAGCCTATGGTTAAATACTGAAATTAATTGGAGTTGATTTGACCCCTCTAATGCATTTTATAAACTTTTAATATGGTGTGGTCATAGCATTCAATCGATTTCATTTATTAAGTCATTTAACGCTACAGTTTTGCTTTATTTGATGTATCACGCGCACCCCTTAGCTGGAGCGCCATCGGACGGCCATGATCTGATCATCGTGGACCCATGCGCGATCTAACGTCCACTAAGTCTCCTTCAACCTCCGGTCAGCTGAACAGCTTCGGCCGCCGAGCTCCCCAACCACGTTCTCTCTCTGTGGTTAACCATTTCGCACGATTTCAAGTATGTTGGCTTCGCCTCGACGAGCCGGTTCAAATGAACCCTAACTCATCGCCTACCTTGTTGATTTGGAAAAATGCCCAACCTGGGCCACCTCCTCCTCTCCGCCAAGGAGTTGCAGAGCAAGCTCTGACCTCTCCTTAGTTATGTATCACTCACTGCCCGGTCCTATAGGGACACCGTAGAGTCGCCGCCGGTGCCATGCTTTTCCTGGCCCTGGTGCTCCTCCGCCCGCGGCGATGCATTCTTTTGAGTTTCCTTGGCCCCACGAAGATAATCACGACCCTAGTTTCTTGTTGCCTTGTGTTTTCAGTGATTTGTTTCCCCGTTTCTTCTTCCTCTGCTCCATCCATGTCTGGTCCAGTCTCCACTCTTTTGAGCACGCAAGGTCTAGATCTAGTGATCCTCATATTTGAAGGAAACTAGGGAATTCATTCTCATTCTCCATTCTCAGTGACGCGCCCTGATGGAGATTAGAGGCAAAGGAACTAAGAGCCTGTGAGAACCTGCTCGCACCATGACCATGGCTGGAAGAAGCCAGGTTAAAAAATCACCAAAATGGTCATGCGCAGCCAATGTAACGATTTACAGAGGATGGGCAATCTCGTAATTGCACTTTGAGTTTCATTTCTCACTTGCAAGGTTTGTTACATACGAATGACAGTACCACCCTCGGTGTTCCACTCGATTTCATTTTATACACAAGGGCATTTTGGTCATTTCACCTATTATTTACATCGATTTACATTTTCATTTAAATTACTGTCACGTTATGGTTTTCTTGCATTCTGATTGGTTGATTTTACTTAATTCATAGTAAATCGATCCATGGTCAGAAAAATGCAAATAAATAGTCGTTAGAAAGGATTTTTCATGTAGAATCTGATTTTATTGTTCTTGAGTCCCATTTATGATTCCTTTTCCGAAGTTTTCTTTGGATACCTGTTTTATTATATTAAATGATCTAAAATGTGTAATTAATCTATTTTAACTCCAAATTGGGTAATAAAATATGTTTTCTTATTCAGGAGAATATGACTAATCTATTGGACTAGGTTTTAAACCTTAAATCGTGGTTTTGAATAAAAGTTCCAAAATTAGGGTTTTCCTATGCTTTAAGCCTTATAAATACTAATACATGATAATGTTTGCAACTAGGGGAAAATGGAATGGTGATACAATCAACTTGGTAAAGTTTGTGTTAATGAATCAAACTAAGGTATGTGGATCATATTTTGGTATGTGACACTTATTTGTGTATGTGATTCCTATTATATGTGTGGAATGTATGAATGTGAAATCTATGTGGAATGTATATGTGCAAATTACCTATTCTTCAGTTGGGCTCTTATCCAACCCTACCTTAAAGATGTGCTAGCCTTGTTATCCTTCTAAATGCCTTTATTTGGCTCTTTACTATGTGATGATTCTATTGCCATTTTGGCTCATTCATTTGAATCATGTGAATCTTGCTACTACATATGTTATCTCATTTACTTGGAAATGCTTAAATCTTGCTATAGCCTATGTTGGATCCTCTATGTGGTTTATTTCATGGGTTTTATTCCCAAATGCTATGATGCAAATGTTACTTTTATATTTCTCACTACTACCAAGTGAACTACTAAGCATGATGTATTTTAGGCCAAATGACAATGTAGTGTACATGAGTACAAACCACCCAGAGGGCACTGAGGTTTTAGTCCTCCTATCGGGAACTGGGGTTTTAGTCCCCCTGCCACTTTATATTAGGCACTGGGGTTTTAGTCTTCTTGCTACTTTATATTAGGCACTGGGGTTTTAGTCCCCTTGCCACTTTATAGGCACTGGGGTTTTAGTCCCCCTGCCACTGGTGAGGTCTGGTAGGTGCCTCACCCTACATTGAGATGACTTTGTGTCTTAATATATTCATGCTATGTGATTGTTATTGTGGTGATTGTTTATGGCAGTTCTCTATTTCTTATTTGAATATTTGTCTCATTCTCTTAAAATCTTGTAGCATAGAGAATCTTTTATTATGCAATGTTGTTGACTATTACTTGTCCTATTCCTTTTGATTGACACATACTTTTACCTTTCTCTTGTTGGATGACCCCGACCATCTAGACTAGGATCATAGTGTGCATGGAAGCTTGGTGAGCTTTCCTAAGGCTAAGGAGAGAGAGCAGCTAGCATGGACTTAACTATACCTTTATATATGAGTTGTAGTGTGGAGACAAGTTATATTAGTTTAAGTCTTCCTCTACCCAGATCCTATGCTTGTATAAAGTTGTACTCCCATTTGGGAAATTTTTATAATGTACTCTTTATAAATTTTTAATAAAGTCAAGTTTTTATTTCTTCTGCTGTCACACATTTGATGAATTTGTTTATCATGTTTAATAGTAGAGACTTGGTCTTTACACTCTTAGACATCAATATTCACTAGTGGTAGTGAGAGAATGATTATCCTATTAGGTATAATACATGTGATGTATTTACATACCTATTCAAGCAAATGCTAATACTTGAAGTAGTGTTTAGAGAAATACCAATATGAAGATCTTGAAGTGTTCAAGAATATCATAGATGAAGTACAATTTTGGTAAAGTGTTAATTCTTGATGAGATCAATGAATGAAATACTTAGACCAAATGTTTGAGAACCTTGTGAGTGACTACGATAGTGTATCATAGTGAGCTTGTGATTAAGGCATGGTGATGTCTAAATAAAAAAAGAGTCATACTCTAAGGAGTTAGAGGATGATTATCAAATAACTAATTTCTTCTTAAATAAAGAATACAACACACTAATAAATGACACTAAGAATCACATAGGAGTTGTGAGTTCTTATATCCTTGACAGATACACCTCGATTATCTATCTGATGAGTTGATCATGTGATGAATCAACTATCTAGATGAATATGAGAAACATGATTTTGAGTTATGGTTTATGACCATTACATCCTAAATGACTTCCATGTGAACCATAAGGTATGACCTTGATGGTATCACCCATTAGGATGAAATCCATAAGTGCAAGTGAGTCACACATGTATAACATTTTGAGAAGGATGATGCTTGTTGATTGCAACTTAATGACTAACAGATTTGGCATACGGATACTAAAACTGCATTCCTATGAGGAATAAAACAATGATGTGTGTGTGACACAACCTATAAGGTTTATGAATCCATTAATACAAATGAAGTTCATAAGTTACAATGGACTAATCAATGATATTGATTAAGTACAAGCAACTCAGAGTTGGATCTTTACTTTGATGATATAGTCAAAGGGTTTAACTGATATGTCAAAGATAAAGAAGGGATCTGTGATTTAGTGGGAGCATATTCACATTCCACATGTTGATGTGAAATGGAAATATTCTAGAATGGAAATCCAAATTGGAAATTATCTTCAAGGAAGATAGAGACGTTTCCTATGTAATAGGAATAGAGATCTATAGAGATAGTTCTCCAAAACCTCTTGACCTAAAAGGAGATAATATACATTGGCAATCTGTACTAAAGGGTTTTGTATACACAGATCAAGTGGGAGAAAACTTGCCCATGGACATGGAGTTAGTATCCTAAGACCAAATGTACAATTCTTATGAAGAATGGGAACACTAAGAATAGATTAGGATCTATCAAGTATGTAATCATCCCATCATCTTGCATGTATGGACATGGCAAGAACGAAATGCATTTATCATCTTGTATGTAGGACATGACATTATGATGTGCTCATCCTGATAACTCGTATGTGGGACATGACGAGTGGATGTCTGTCTAGTTCCAGTAAGGGTTACAGGAATACCATAAGAACTTGATGAGTACTTGAGAAGTACTTGTTCTATGGAAATGAGGACGGATTCACTGTAAAGAGTTACACTGATGCGAACTTCTAAAAAGGACAGAAGTTAATCGCAATATATATGGGATATATAAAAGTGAATGATTGTTGATAATTGGAAACATTCCAATAAAGCCATTTTAAGAGAAAATGTCGAGTATCCGTGTGTTAGAGAACAACAGTTAATACTATATGGATCTAGAAGTTCATGAGATGAACTTATAGATATTCCGTTCACTGATGACAAGTTAGGAGTGCTTGGTCATCCAATGTGGCTAAAGGTTAGCAAAGGAATACTAGATTGCATATTACGACAACTCCATCTCATAAGTGTGACATACAACGAAGAAGATGAGAGACATGCAGTTAATACCGAACTTGGCAAGGTGTTGCCATAACTCACTATATTAGCACTAGAGTACAATAACATGTGGGACATGTTTGAAGATCACTAAGAATATGATTCAAGGGTGATTGGCTCGTAGTGCAAGTGGGAGTTTGTTGGTATGTATGCCCTTAGAGCCAATCATGGGATGATTGGTGGGATACATTAAGATTGATTTGATAAACATCAAAGGCAAGCTTCCAATTCTTTCTGGTTCAGTCATATGAGATAATGATAGAACAAGTTGAATGTCTAAAGAATGACAATACTCAATGATGTATGCTTTCAGGTTCAGGACCTGAATGATGAGATCATACGGATGCTAAGAGTTTGTATATTCTTATTATGTCCCTAGTCGGATGTCATTGTGGAAGGTGGATAGACAACAATGATACACTAGACTAGATTGTGGTGTTGGTTGATGATAGAATCTCGTTAGTCATGATATGGAGATATCAAATCAAACACATAGGTACTTGTTAGAGAACAAGTGTACCAGACAGACCCACCATGAGTTTGACACATGAAGCAATGACATGGTAGTCACAGTCAGTTCTCACAGTGATGGTGGTGAGTGTGATTCTTTGACCTGAAATCACGACACTCAACACATGTCGTTGGGTACACTTTGACATCATTAAACGTAGTCCTGAAACATGGGTTGTAATAAAGGTGATGATTGGGTGGCTTTGACACATGGGGCTTTTGAGGGGTGAGTGATAGATATGGGGTTTGTCTCTCCTGAGGGAGTTTGATATCCATGGCCACTTGATGAGTAGGATTGAGATAGGCGTGCACGCATGTGTGAATCAATATGTGATATTGATGTCATACATATCTCCTCCAATCTACTATGAGATCAAGAAAGTGACTCAACGTTGACAGGATGACTGTTCGATGCCTCGAGTTCATTCAGAATATCAGTTTCAAAGGAATTATACATTCGCTGTAACACCATTCACGGATTGTAGGATTGAAAGTTGTTCTCTAACTTTCCTTTTCACTTGGGTAGCACTGATGTCCGACTAGGCACCGCTCTTTGCTTGTGAAGTCATAAGTGTTATGGACTTTCACTGCCAACGTGAAATGGACTTGCAGGGTCACACACATAGGATTTAACCTGGAAGACGAGTTTATCCACAAATGATGTTTAAATTGATTACTAAAGGAGTTTAGTAGTTCAATTAAACACTCAGTTGATTGATAGCTCAAAATCATAGTCTTCAAGGTGTTGGACCAATTGATTAGAGTATTAGATTGATTGAAACTGCAATTGACTGATTTTGCACAGTCTGCACTTCCAACCGATCAGCTCATGTGATGAACTGATTGACTCAGGTTGTTGAACCGATCGGCTCAAGTGGTGAGATGATCGGCTCATGTGTAATGAAACGATCGACTCAATTGTTGAACCGGTCAATTCATGTGACCAACCAAGATCGTTTGGAAAGTCAGAAAACTATTTTGCAAATACAATTTGTTTCACTTGTACAAATTCGATTTGGACAAGGATTAATATTTGATTTATTGGAAACAAATATGAAAGTCAATTTGAGTTGGATCAGGACCATGAACCAATCGTCTCAGAGCCCCAGACGATCAGCTCAGGTCCCAAATGATCGGCTCAGGGCCCGAATGATCGTTTCAGGGTGTGAAACGATCGGTTCAGGTGGTGCAGTTGGTTGTTTTGTGGAAATTCTTGAATCCTTCTACTCCTGCTTTAATCCCACATAGCCCGAGGTAGAGAACCCTATCCCATAACCCTCCTATATATAGGGGTATTGGGGGCTTCTCAAGAACAGCAACTCAGAATACTAGTTGCTCTGCAAAGTTGTCGTTCTCTCTGGTTTTGGTATCCGAGAGAGCCCGAGCAAGTCCTACCCGATAAGGGAGGCACATCATGGGAAAAACAACTGTAGAAAGGCAACTGGTGGCAGGAGAGTGTGTCGGTGACTAATATGCCGACAGGAGGGTGCGACTCCTTCTGATTCCTTGTGGGACAAGGAGATCAGAGTTCTAGGTGGTCCGTGTGGACTACTTCAGAGGCGGGAGACTTCTGCCGCTCGGAGGATAGTTTTCAATCCTGACAGTCCCGGTGAGACCAGGAGCTGCACAGACACCGTCCAAGACCGGAGGTGAAGACCACACAAGCCGTGAGGTATCGTCGCCGAGCAAGCCTCAGGACAAGGTATGTCTCTACAAACCATCCTTCCTACTGTATAGACGTTGACGCAATTCCTTTATTCTGGGTTTGGGAGAAGAATTTTTTTTGTTTCTGTTGCCTTCTCTGTCTCCCCTCAAACCCAACAAGATCTATGTAGCATTCCATGACATTAGAGTCAAAGAAACTCCCTTCAAAAAAATTCATATAGGTGGGAAAAAAATATTTCCATGATGTCTCTTCTCAGTGGGGTGAGAATAAGATGAGTCCCTTACATCTCTCAAGATATTTGTAAGATAAATGGAGAAATGGGTGATGTTCCTTTCCACAACCCTAAGTAAACTACAAGAGTAGGAGCATTATGAGGAAGCAAAGTTTAACTTCCTAGTATTAGAAACCTCTAATAAAATGATCTTAAAAGGAGCAATTGGAGTACCCATATTATCAAGGTGCACCTCCTTTTTAGGTATCCAATCAGTAAGAACTTCATAATTAAGTGTGCTCAATTTGGAGTAGTACTAGGACGGGTGACCAATCTGGAAGTTCATCCTAGCTTGTGCATGAGTCAGGACAAAGAACACAATAAAGGCTAGTGGTGGTTTATGAGGTCAGTCATCATTACTAAAACTCTACTAGAGTCTTGGGTAGTGGGACTAGGAAATATAAATGCTATCAGAGTCATAACACCTTGAGTAGGTGGGGCAACATGGGCATGTGGCATGCCAAACTTGAGTCGTGCGGTCCAGACATATTGTAAAGGATTTTCCATGGTGATGTATCCATCCTTACACTGGTAGTGATGATTAGGAGCTCAGTGTTCATCGGTCATTATGGGTCTGCAATGAAATGGGGAAATATTATTTCCCTATATAGTTGATCCTTGATGAGGATGTTAAGAGTCAGAGTAAGGGAAACTATAAAATGTTTTGAGGCTAATAATTAAATGATACTATAAGGAATGATTGGACTGTCCATATCACCAAGGTACACCTCCTTTTCAGGGAGTCCATCACTAAGAATGTGATGACCTGATTTTCAAGATTTCTAAAACCAATATAGTATTTGAGGTCCAAGGATATTCCTGGTTGGTTAATTCTAGGGCAGGGTGACTCTTATTCAAAAATGGTTTTGTTTGACCCACAAGTATGACCCATATTCCATTAGAGGTTCAATAGTAGCTATCGAAAGCCTTTCATGTACACGGAGATGATTAATACTAATTATTAGTCGATTTGAGGACATTTGGAGTTAAGTACCAAATTAAGCATACATGGATTTCAATGGATGAATAAGGAACCTTGGGATGCATCACAAACATTTTAAGTGGATAGAACTTGTTTGACCAATGTTAAATTATTTGTTTAGTTATATTCAATGTTTACACATTGATTTCAAAAGATGTGTGATGAGCTGGGTTTAGTGAACAAATGTTAGACCATTTATATGAGACTTAGCCACGAGAGAACCGTTGGTTGTTAGGGTTTTGTTAAAGTCTCATAGCATTCAAATTATGGTTGTTGGAGGTAATGATGTGTGTATCATTGACATGTCACGTGGCCCATGGTAGCAAGTCTGGCCCAATCCAAACCGTGACTATTGTTGACTCAGCAATGGAGACTTCATTTCTAAACTCCAGATCTTGCGGGGTTGAGGGAAGCAACCCAACTCATCACCTGTCATCTTCCCGAAATTGAAGGCATGCTTAACAACCTTTTTGTCGTGGCCAACCCAGAAGTGTTGAGAGAAATCCACCCATATCTATGTTGCGTCTCACCACTACGGAGAGAAAAAGGAAAGATCAGGAAGTCAGGAGGCAAATCGACCCCATCCATCTCTCTCCCTTCGTCGTCATTCACCTTGGCCAACTAGGTTTCTGTAGATCATCAAAGGATTGGAGCTGTGGTGCTTCTTCCTATCTTTGGATGCAACGGCGGGTGAGTTGCATACCTATTGGTCATATGACCTATTATTGAAGTTGCATTGGCCATTCAGGAGCCTTCCCTGTGGCTGATGATCAGTGTCATGGCGGGGAGGCATGGTAGAGCTGGGCGTAGCAGCAACACCGAGAACTGACCATGAAGGCATGTTGATAGAAGAAGAAGGGAGGAGACCATGGATGACTCGCTCATAGACCGATCTAGGTGGAGGTGTGAAGTCTGACAAAGATGCACAACCAATCTCCTCCTACATCCCACTGGCTATGTGCCGCCAGGTGCCTTTGCCACCACACTGGTGATGTTTTGTGTGGGGAACCAAGTCCCCGAGGATAACCACAGCACCCCAAAAACCCATGCCATCTGCTCCGCCACCACCTAAACCACCCGTCAGCTTGGAGGTCGGGACTGTCGAGAAGATCCAGAAGGTGAGGAGATCTGAGGAGGTCCAGGTTGCTCCCCTTTTCTCCTATGTACAGAAGAGCAGGGCCGACGATCTCATGGACTCTCCGCTCTAGGCCTCCTCAACTAAGATCGAGAGGATGACGATGAGGAGAAGGCATGGCCCCATCTCACCAGAGATCGAGATACAGCGGTGCTGTGTAGAAGAGAAGCTCGACGTTGGGCTTGAGGCAGTTTTGAAGAATGATAGGAGGGCTTCGTGATGATGGGCACAGGCGGGCGTCGTGCGGAGAGAAAGCAAGAAAGAGAGGAATAGACTGGGTCAGATCGAACCCAGGTGGTCTAGAAAACAAACCAACCCAACAGCCTGAACTAGACCATCTCAGATGAGGAGCAGCGTCCCTCTAGTATACATGTGGTGAATGGTGATTGGCCAATATAGGTAAATACCATCTAAAATCCCAGGATTTGTCTATATCTTGTATAATACATTGATATAGAACATACTTTTAAGACATATTTGTTGGTGATATTTAATTTAGTTTATAATGCTCCTTTTAACAGTTTATTGAATGAAATAAATAATATCTAGTTGAGATTAAGTCTCATAAAATTGTCCTAGAACCCTAATGATGATATACATCCATATTTAGGCTCTGATCTGAGTAATATTTCTCAATAATAGGTCTTTTTCTATGAAAGACTATTTAGATGCTTCCAATCCCATTTTAATTCTAGAAAATAAACCAGCCATCAGAAAATTACAAAAATTGGACTAGACCTCTAAAATGACACCCTAGTCAGTAGAAAAATATCAAACACAAGTTTAGATCAGTTTGAACCAAGGTTTGGCCTAAACCCGAATTTGGACCTAAAATACCAAGAATATGGTGTACCTATATTAATGATGATTAATTTCTTTAAATCAGGTGCTGACCAGTTTATCTAGATGATCATGGATATGTGAGGAATATCTGAACTCAGGTACATGGATATAATTATATGACTAGATTTGCTGGATGTTGAATATATATATGTGCTTGCTTGTATTTGAAATACATTGTTGGATGGAGATGTATGTATATTGCCAATTTTCTGCCTTGAACATAAAGGAACATAAATGAGGATAAATGAAATGTAGTTACTAGTGGTTCTCATTAAACTCCCTATTAGAGAGGGAAAGCTTTAATGTTGACTAGAACCTCCCTAGAGTACATGGTATACGGGGAGATCCCTAGATTACAACGTACACGGGGAAGGGCCCACCATTTATGTGATTATGTGCTTAGTCCACCATAGTAATGCATATTCATTCTAAATGTGGCTAATAACTTGGGATTACCTAATTTTCTGCCTTTAAATAATGTTTCCTTTCTCTTCCATCAATTTCGAGTATTTTATATGCCATCATAGTATAGCTTTTAATTCCATGTACCAACTTTTGTTGATGATTTTGTTTATCATATTTTCTAGGTCTAGAGCTAGAATGGGATAAAAGAATAGGATGTGAGCAAGTTGTATAGGTTGTACCTATTGTCTAAGATCCTGCTAGCATACATGTTTAGACTTGTGTAAAAAAAATTCTCTTTCAATATACAATTGTAGTTCATGTTGTAGTAATGTACATGTTGAATGCTGAGATGTGTTATGGTGTATGTTATGTTGAAAGTTCATGTATGCACAAATTGCTTCCGCAACACACTCTGATACAATTGCCTAACGTTTTCAGATGTGAAATCTGGGGATGTTACAGTTGGTATCAGAGCATGAACAATAGCTACACCTAACAATTGATCACCATGAAACATAAAACTATTTTACCTTTCACTTTAAAACCTAGAAATATAGCAAGTTGTTCTATAGGAACTAGGTTTGACTTAGCCTCTAGGTTAGAACCTAGATGTTTGAGAACTAGGTTTAGACAAGTGTCTGAAACCCTTTGCATATAGAGCTCATATGTATTGGGTAGCTACACTAGTCTACATCTCGTTCTCACCATTTCACTAGGTTATAGGGCACTAGACTATCTACGATGTGTGGGATACTCAGTTTTGCTGATTTGGTTTTGTTTTCCAATCGGATCGAGCCTCGAGTGTTTTCTCTGACGTCTTCTATCCCGGAGAAAAACTATATAGTATTTTATTATATATATGTAAATATAAAAATGTGTCCCTCACACTGTAGAGTAGTTAGTGTTCATGCAACCTAAGTGAAAGGGAGTGACATCAGTCTAGAAGAGAGAGTAGTCTAGATTAGATGTCTAAAGCCTTATCAAGATATGTGATGCATAGAGTAGATGATAAAATGATAGTTGAAATGAGCATGTGAAACTTATCTAAGTTTGATCTCTGATGGTATAAGTTTCCTTATAAAGATTTAAGTTGTATACTTGTTAAATCCAATTTTTTAGAATTTATGCAAAATCTTGATGATGAAAGTGCATTCCTTTTTCTTAATTAAGATGAGCTAAGTTAAGATACAGTTGAATACACATGTGCCTCAAGCCCTTTTACAAAGGAGGACCTCCAGTGTTAGGACAAGATACGTGGTGAACTCTAGAGAGAGTGAGACCGACAAGGAGAGGGTCATATGACCTACCCTACAATATATGAAATATGAGATATATGTGAAATGATGTGTCCTAAGCTAGGTTACTCCTGAGTAGATGAGTTGAGTCCTTATGCATGATTCAAATCTATATGTGAGTATTGGGTGAAAGAAAAGGATGGGTAGATGACCCATATGATAAAGTCAATCCTTTGGCTGAACTAGGTCCTAGCTGCAGTGACATATTTTGTGAATCTCATCATTAGTTGCAAGTGAGGTAATAAATGAACTCTAGTTATGAGAGTATGATGCTTTGTGCAAAAGATACTCAAAATACATGTTCTCCCTTCTTCTTCTCCTTCTTAATATACGATGATAGAAACCTCACTTGAGCTATATAGATGATTTATATATGAGGAGTCACTCGTATAAGCTTGATCTATTCTATATTTCCCCTCTATATCATACATGTTGTACCCAAGATTGAAATCATGATAAGTTTGACTTTAAAATATTCTCTTCCCCTTTCATATGAAACATGAAATATATGAGGTTGAGATCATGGGATAGACTTAGTATATTCTCTTTTTCCCTTCACATAATACATGTAAGACCTAAACATTTGAACTCATGAACTTGATATGAAGATATTTTTGGATCATAGGATACATGATCGGAAATATAGTTCATAACTTTGATCCTTCTCAATGTATGCTTCTAAGTTGAGTATGAATATGACACCATAGGGTGAAACCCTAATGGTCAAGCATGTTACGTAAGCCCTTCTTAAGTAGAAAAATTCTAATATCAAGGATGAAGATAAATTTCCTCTAATGCTGAAATCATTATAAGATGTTAATGATGTTAGATTTGAATGATCTGATTATCATGGAATATAAACGAATTCCTCTTGAACTTTAAAAGTATGAACAAAACCTGTATCCTTAGGGGTGATGTAATCCTAAGATATCATAATGTCATGTTATGGATAAGACTTTAAGTGATGCTTCCACATATATATGGTGGGGTGGACACACCCAAGAATCTCTAGACCCTAAGCTAACAACTTAGAGTACATGCAACTATGATGGTCTTAGAATCTAAGCAATGATGAAGTATATGAAGTTGTACTCCTAAATAGCCTCTTAAGGATGAGATTAGTTGAATTTTGAGGACAAAATTCCAAATAAGGTGGGGTGAATGTGATGACCTTATTTTCAAGATTTCTAAAACCAGTATAGTATTTAAGGTCCAAGGATATTCCTAGTTGGTTAATTCTAGGGCAGGGTGACTCTTATTCAAAAATGGTTTTGTTTGACCCACAAGTATGACCCAAATTCCATTAGAGGTTCAATAGTAGCTATCGAAGGGCTTTCATGTACACAGAGATGATTAATACTAATTATTAGTCGATTTGAGGACATTTGGAGTTAAGTACCAAATTAAGCATACATGGATTTAAATGGTTGAATAAGGAACCTTAGGATGTATCACGATCATTTTAAGTGGATAGAACTTGTTTGATCAATGTTAAATGATTTGTTTAGTTATATTCAATGTTTACACATTGATTTCAAAAGATGTGTGATGAGCTGGGTTTAGTGAACAAATGTTAGACCATTTATATGAGACTTATCTGAGAGAGAACAGTTGGTTGTTAGGGTTTTGTTAAAGTCTCATGGCATTCAAATTATGGTTGTTGGAGATAATGATGGGTGTATCATTGACATGTCATGTGGCCCATGGTAGCAAGCCTGGCCCAATCCAAACTGTGACTATTGTTGACTCGACAATGGAGACTTTGTTTCTAAACTCCAGATCTTGCGGGGTTGAGGGAAGCAACCCAACTCGTCACCCGTCATCTTCTCAAAATTGAAGGTCTGCTTAACAACCTTTTTGTCGTGGACAACCCTGAAGTGTTGAGAGAAATCCACCCATATCTATGTTGCATCTCACCACTATGGCGAGAAAAAGGAAAGATTAGGAAGTCAGGAGGCAGATCGACCCCTTCCATCCCTCTGCCTTTGTCGTCATTCACCTTGGCCAACTAGGCTTCTATAGATCATCAAAGGATTGGAGATGTGGTGCTTCTTCCTCTCTTTAGATGCAACGGCGGGTGAGTTGCATACCTTGTGGTCATATGACCTGTTCTTGAAGTTGCATTGGCCGTTCAAGTGCCTTCCCTATGTCTGATGATCACTGTCATGGTGGTGAGGCATGGTAGAGCTGGGCGTAGCAGTAACACTGAGAACTGACCATGGAGGCATGTTTATAGAAGAAGAAGGGAGGAGACCATGGATGACTCACTGATAGACCGATCTGGGTGGAGGTGTGAAGTCTAAAAAAGATGCACAACTGACCTCCTCCTACAACCCACTAGCTATGCGTCGCTGGGCTCCTACGCCACCACACTGGTGATGTTTTGTGTGGGGGAACCAAGTCACCGAGGATGACCACAGCACCCCAAAAACCCACGCCATCTGCTCTGCCACCACCTAAACCACCCGTCAGCTTGGAGGTCGGGACCATAGAGAAGATCCAGAAGGTGAGGAGATCTGAGGAGGTCCAGGTTGCTCCCCGTTTCTCCAATGAACAGAAGAGCAGGGCCGACGATATCATGGACTCGCCGCTCTAGGTCTCCTCAACCAAGATTGAGAGGACGACGATGAGGAGAAGGTATGGCGCCATCTCGCCAGTGTATCGGGATATAACAGTGTTGGGTAGAAGAGAAGATCGACGTCGGGCATGAGGTAGTGTTCAAGAACAATAGGAGGGCCTCGCAACGATGGGCGCAGGTGGGCGTCGTGCGGTGAGAAAGCAAGAAAGGAGCAGTCTGGGTCATATCGTACCCAGGTGGTCTAGAAAACAAACCAACCCAACATCCTGAACCAAACCATCTCAGATGAGGAACAGCATCCCTCTAGTATACACGTGGCGAATGGTGATTGGCCAATACAGGTAAATACCATCTAAAATCCTAGGATTTGTCTATATCTTGTATAATACATAGCAAATAGCCCATTTGCCCTAAAAATACCCAAAAAATATCCCCAGACTCAAAAAAATGTCCTCTTTCTTATGAAACCTCTAGAACATAATTTTAAGACATATTTGTTGGTGATATTTAATTTAGTTTATAATGCTCCTTTTAACAGTTTATTGAATGAAATAAATAATATCCAATTGAGATTAAGTCTCATAAAATTGTCCTAGAACCCTAATGATTATATAAATCCATATTTAGACTCTTCTCCCAGTAATATATCTAAATAATAGGTCTTTTTCTATTAAAGACTATTTAGATGCTTCCAATCCCATTTTAATTCTAGAAAATAGACCAGTCATCAAAAAATTACAAAAATTGGACCAGACCTCTAAAATGACACCCTAGTCAGTAGAAAAATATCAAACACAAGTTTAGATCAGTTTGAACCAAGGTTTGTCCTAAACCCTAATTTGGACCTAAAATACCAAGAATATGGTGTACCTATATTAATGATGATTAGTTTCTTTAAATCAGGTGCTGACCAGTTTATCTAGATGATCATGGATATGTGAGGAATATTGGAACTCGGGTATGTGGATATAATTATATGACTAGATTTGCTGGATGTTAAGAATATGTACTTGCTTGCTTGTATTTGAAATACATTGTTGGATGTAGATGCATGTATATTGCCAATTTTCCGCCTTGAACATAAATGAGGATAACTGAAATGTAGTTACTAGTGGTTCTCATTAAACTCCCTATTAGAGAGGGAAAGCTTTAATGTTGACTAGCACCTCCCTAGAGTACACGGTATATGGGGAGATCCCTAGAGTACAAGGTACACGGGGAAGGGCCCACCATTTATGTGATTATGTGCTAAGTCCACCATAGTAATGCATATTCATTCTAAATGTGGCTAGTAACTTGGGATTACCTGATTTTCCGCCTTTAAAGAATGTTTCCTTTATCTTCCTTCAATTTCGAGTATTTTATATGCCAGCATAGTATAACTTTTAATTCCATGTACCAACTTTTGTTGATGATTTTGTTTCTCGTATTTTCTAGGTCCAGAGATAGAATTGGATAAAAGAATAGGATGTGAGCAAGTTGTATAGGTTGTACCTATTGTCTAAGATACTGCTAGCATACATGTTTAGACTTGTGTATAAAAAAATCTCTTTCAATATACAATTGTAATTCATGTTGTAGTAATGTACATGTTGAATGTTGAGATGTGTTATGGTGTATGTTATGTTGAAAGTTCATGTATGCACAAATTGCTTCCGCAACGCCTCTGATACAATTGCCTAACATTTTCGGATGTGAAATCTGGGGACATTTCAAAGAACTCCATAGTTAATCGTGTTAAGCTTAGAGTAGTACTAGGATGTGTGACCAGTAGGGAATCCTGACTTGTCTGTGAGTGAGGACAAATCACACAATTAAGGCTAGTGATGGTTTATGGGACCAATCATCATCCCTAAATCTATACTACAACCTTAGGCAGTGGGACCAGGCATTACACAAGATAAAAAGTGAAGGGTAAGAGACATGATATCATTTGTATCCTAATTTTTAAAAAATTACAATGCCTCGATCAAACTACAAGTTTGATCAACATTCATAATGGAAAAAAATGTGACCCTCATTAGTTAAAGTGTCCATTTATTTACACTACCTAGTTCTCCCTCATTCAAATTGAGAGTTCCGCTAACACCCTTCTCGGATGAACTGTAGATCGACCATAAATGAAATGATTCCCCAAAATTTTAAATTTGTTGATACACTTTTAGAATAAAAAATAATGTTTAAAAGTATTTACAGGAGGATATAATTTTTTAGAAAAATCTCAAATATAATTTTATAAAAAAGTTATTTATAAAAATTCTTATAGAATGTTACATTTGCTGATTAATTTCGAACTTATTATATGTAAGAAGGTGAAGGCTTTTGGGAATATCCTAGAGCTTTGTCCATATGGGAATTATTAATGATACATGATTCTTTGTAAACTATTATGGTAGTGTAAAGGAAAGTATTGGGATCCCCACATTTTGTGATCCAAACATAGACATCATTACTTTTTAGAAATCCTTAATTATGATCCATATTTCTAATAATTGATAAGTAAAGTATAACATTGGTTTCGGGATAAATATGTAAATCTTACAGATGGCATACATGTAATTTAAAAAGAATAAATGTGCTATGAAAGCATGCAGACATATAAAATGATACAACACATATATATTACTAATCTATAAATATGATGATAATGGATAAATAAGAAATCTATATCTAGAAGAATTTAATTTTTGTAGAGGTAGTGGTCTAGTTAATATATTCATCAATTGATTTTCAATATCCACATGATCAATATGAACTATATCCTTCTCACGTGTTCAAATTTAAAATTATGTTTGGCATCACAATATAATTTTTGATAAGTTTATTGAACTATTTTTATTTATATATATAAGTGGGTGTTGTATCAATAAGAAAATCTATCAATACATGCTTCATCTAAAGCATTTAAGAACATCAATTTTTGACGTCCTTGTATTCAACTTTGGTTGTTGCTACTATAATTTGCTTCTTGTTGAAACAATTTACAATGAGTTTGAGGAAAGAAAGTATGCAAGACTAGTGCATTCTTCTCAATTGTACATCCATAATTACTTGTGTCGGTATAGACTACAAATTCTATGTATTCATCGTGTGGATACCAAATACCAAAATCAAGAGTTGTATTTAAAAATCTTGGAATTCTTTTAACTATGGAGAGAAGGGATTTCCTTGGATTTGCTTAAAAGTTTGCACAAATAAGTAGTAGAAAGGATATGTTATGTCTCGAGGTTGAAAGATAAAGTAAGTTACCAATGATTAATCTATATAGTTGACTATCTATAGACTCTACGCTTTCATATTATTCAATTTCAATATATGTATCTATATGAGAGGTATATAACTAGTCATTTTTTATGTTAAATATTTTAATTAATTCATTAGTGTAATGTTCTTGGAAAATAATATTACCTTTTCACAATTTTATTTAGAAATTGAGAACGAAGGCAATTTATACCATTAACTATTTTCAAATTCATTCTTCATTAATTTAATAAAATCATCATGAAATGTATCATCATTGAATAAAAAAATACCACCAACACTAATTTGTACACGTATGAAGGATACACTGAAAATCTTAATAGTGTATAACTATGGTATGTATGGCCATAGAGAAACCATATGATGATTAGAATACTTGGTATGATAATTATAAAGGTAATTATGTCTATTATGTTTGTCTCAATCATGAGATTATGACACAGATATAATAGATGTCTAAATAATGATGTTACTCAATGCCATATGTCTTCATGTTGAGGACCTGGCAATGAGATCATATGTATGATATGAGTACATAAATTATTCTTATATCCCTAATCAGATATTAATATGGAAGAAAAATAGATAACAATTATACATAAGACTAGAGTGTGTGTTGACTGATGATAGAATTTCATTAGTCATGATATATGATATCAATTCAAGCTCACGGGTACATGTTAGAGAACAATGTATCATATAGACTCACCTTGAGAGTGATACATGAAGACCATGGAATGGTAGTTAGAATCATCTCTCCCAATGATATTGATGATTGTGGTGCTTATACCTAAACTCACAACACTCATCACATGTCACTCATTGTACTTTTATGTCATCCAACATGACCTCGAATAAGAATTTATATAAAGGTGATGCTCGAGTACTCTGTGACACATAAGGATTGAGTGTGAGTGATGTAGATGGGATTTGGCCCTCCTATAGGAGTTTGATATCCAGTCCACTTGATAAGAGAGATTGAAAAATGTATGTCCATGCCTATGTTACACAATATGTGATATGTGAGCTCACTTGCATCTCAGATAGTCTTCTCTAGTTCAAGAAACATGGATTGAATGTTGAGAGAATGATGAGTCGATGCCCTAAGTTCAATACGGATATTAGAGACAAAGGAACTATACGATCACGATAACATTGATCATAGATTTTAGGTTGAAGTTATTATCCAACTTTCTGAATTAATTGGGTAGCAATGATATGTTCCTAGATACGCCTCATTGCTTGTGATGTCATAAATTTGTTATGGAATTTCATTGGCATTGTAATTTGGGACCTATAGGGTCACACACATAGGATGCTCTTAGAATAGGAGTCTATTCATGAATGATGTTTAACTTGATTACTAAAAGTGTTTAGGTATTTAATTAAACAATTGAGGTTCAAAATTAAATGAATGGACTCTAAACCGATCGATTCAAGTGTTGAACTGATCGGTTGGAATGCCAGATCAATTGGAAATAAGATTGGTTGAATAATGTCTAAACTAGGTCATGAACCGACCAATTCACTAAGTAAAACGACCAGTTAATGGTCCCAAATGAACAATTTATGTGATGGACTACCTGGTTCAATGGTCAATTCAATTAGATCAAGGATTGATGTTAATATCATGCTTTGCATTAATCGTGCATTGAATACCAATGTGATTTAGCATATGAAAACTACTGAACTGACCAATTCAATGGATGAGCTAACTGATTCACCCTGTCAACCTACTGGTTGGATAGTGAACTGATCAGTTCATCCTTCATAGTTTCTAGAAAATTCATGAACTCTGTATCTTCGACTTGCATACCAACTGGAAAACCTTGAACCTGGCCTCTCTTATAAATAGAGTGGTATTGGGGTCTTCCCAGACATAACAATAAGCTCTAGAAATTGTTGTCCTCTCTAGTTGTGGTATCCAAGAAAGCCTGAGCAATTCCTACCCATAAAAGGGAGGGATAGGAACGGAGAGACAACTGTGGGAGAGAGAATCAATCCTAGCATATAGACATTCAAAGAGACAACTCCTTCTCATTGGCTCTTGTAGCGTAATGTTGAGTGCCCAGTGGTCCACGTGGGGTACTCTATATGTGAGGAGGCTTTTGTTTGCCTCTAGGAGGATGTCATCAACTACTGCCCATGGTGCTAGACCCGGAGGCCATTATTGATGACTGATCAAGTGCTGCTTGGAGAAGAAGCACGCTATTGCAACAAGAGTTGTCGCTAGACTTGCTCCAGGATCATGTATAACTTTTGTTATGTTCCCTTCAAGATACATCATTGTTGACACGATCTTCCAGTTAGGGAATCAAATATCAAATTTTTTGTTTCTTCTATATTATCTAACGCCCTGATTTCCCAACTGTGGTATCAGAGCCACGTCGATTTACAATGTATCAGGGGTTTAAATCAATGTGATTGGATTTATTTTTATTGTATATGATGTGAAAATTAAATTGGTTGATGTGTATATCCAATTAATACCACATACAACCCCAAATATATATATATATATATATATATATATATATATGTGTGTGTGTGTGTGTGTGTGTGTGTGTGTGTGTGTGTGTGCTATTATATATAAATGCAATCAATACACGTCGCCCTAAAAGTGTGTTGATGGTGCATGTGAGCATGGTTATGGCAAAAAATCTTGTGGATTGTGTTCTTGGTTGTTTGGTTTATTTCATGTCGCTACTCAGTTTGCATACAAAGGCTCTCTTATCCATTCCAAATGTAAATGAATGACCTTCTTCCTATTTCCCCTTGAATGTAGCTCGAGGTTTCCCCTTTTAGAATGAAATATGAAATAGTATAATTTTAATTTATGTTTCATCATTAGAAAATGTTATGAACTTGAAGAACCAACTATCTTATGAGATGAACCGATCGACTAGAGGATCGAGGAGGCCAAGTGATAAGAGGAGACAAACAGATTGACTATTGGTCAAATCGATCAACTGGAGGAATGCAGACGTCACTTGAACTATAAAACCAAAAGATCATTTCAAGAGACCAAATGATCGACCCAGATGCGAGCTAATCAGTTCAAGTGTTGAATCGATCAACTCTGATTGGTTCTAGCACAAATTTTCATCAAGGACAGGTTGCTACATGTGATGTACACCTTAGGTGGTAGTTTTTTGTGGTTCCAAGGAATTACAATAGTATGGCCATAACCATCACTTGTGTTTATAATTGCATGTTTTCATTTGTGGTTAGAGCATGTATATGATATATAGGTACGTACTTATTGGATATGTATATGTAATTATACAAAATCCCTCAATAAATATTAAGTAGATGCTTTCCATAAGAAGCACACATGAAAAGCTTGATCCACCAAGCAAGGGAACACCCTAGTGTGGTGTGTCGTCTATATCATGGAAGTGTGATGGTAGATATGTGGGTCTACTCTAGCAGGGTGCATATTCTATCATGTTGGATTATGGGTTAGGCTTAACTAGGAGACTTTAATTGGATTAAGTGCCTAGAAGCATGCAAACAAGACTATGGCAAGGAGTTGTGCAAACCATCTATCCAAGAATTGTATGAGATTCAATTGGCAAATGTTGCCTACCTAATAATTGGTTATGAGCATCACTGTTGGTTGGGTATTGAATTAATTATTTTCCATGTTGGCCCACTAGAAGGTTGTATAATGTAATCTTTATAATTGATAGTGAGGTCTATCAATTTGAACAAAATAGTGGGAGTGATAATTAATTAAAAGCCTAATTAATATTGTGAACCTTAAAATATCAAAATAGTGGGAGTGATAATTAATTAAAAGTCTATTAATTATTTTCCATGTTGGCCCACTATGTGATGATGAATAGTAGAGGGAAGTCCAAGGGAAAAAGCAAAGCTAAGAAGAGTTCTAAAGATAGATAGAAGAGAAAGTCTTTCATATTGAAAGTGAAGGGAGGAGTGAATAAGGAAGGAAAGTGCAACCATTATCACCAACCTAGACACTGGAAAAGGGATTTTCATATTTATGTAGAGGAACTTAGGAAGAAAAAAGAGATAGAGATCTCCACTTCACGACCTGAGAAAAAGTAAGCTAGAACTGTGGAGAGCAAGAGTTGCTTCCACCATAATTGGAATCTGTCATTCATGTAAGGGGCATGCTATAGAATTAGTGAATTGTGATTATGTACTTGCCACTTAAACATCATGTATCTTCTATGGACAAGAATATTATGAATATATTTGATTTTTTTCTTTCAAAAATAAGATATTTTGTTATAGTGGCTAAATGTCTCATAGTTTATATTTGATAGTTCTAGAGACAATGATATATATTGAATGAGTCAATGACACAAACTATGTATACCTATAGCATTGTTATCTAAAGCAGATAAATGAGATATGCATTTCTAGAATCCATAATGATGATTATATGGACTCTTTTAGTTATTGAAACAATACAGACATTCAAGTCTTATTTATTGGGAAAGATGATAAAAGAACCTTTCACTAGAAGTAGTGGATGAGAGATTATTCTATTAGGACTTGTATATACTGATGTATATAAAACATTTAGAATAAATTCTAAAGGTAGTTAACAATACCTCATTATATTTGTTGATGATCTCAGTGAATATGGTAGATTGTATTTGATAGAATACAAGTCAAAATCTCTTGAAGTGTTCAAGTAGACTATGAATGAAGTACATAACCCACTTGGTATAAATATTAAAAAACTTCGATATGATCGATGTGGAAATATATAACAAAGAGATTTAGGACCTTCTGGAATATCATGATAGTCTATCAGGATGAACTCCACCTGAAACACGGTGATAATGTATCAGAAAGAAGGAATCACACCCTATTAGTCATGACATGAACATCGATAAATCTAGTTGATCTCCCAATTCCTTTTTGGTACATGCTTTACACTAATTAATTTATCGTCTAAATGATTCAAAAGTAACCATATGAAATATGATATGGGAAGTGCTTCAATGAGTTTTTCATAAGGATTAGGATTGAAATCTTACATAAGAAAATAGTTCTTTAAAATCTTTATCCACAAATAACATAAATGTTATTTTGATGAATACTACTTTTATATTTCATTACAAAAACAAATTTGTTTGTTGACCATGATGGTTGTATTCTTGAATGGGGACTTGGTTCTAAAGGAATTAGTAGGAGTAAATGTAAAACTCAAAAAGTATGAGACAAGAAAGAAAACTTTGAACCTAAAGAAGTACAATAGGAACAATGAGAATCACAAGATACTATGGAATCTTGAGTTCCTTATCTAACACAAAACCTCATAGATCTAGTGGGACACACCCTGAGTTTGAAAGATTATGACATCTTATAACTCAATAATGTGATGTATTTGTCAGAGATGATGATTCAAAAACCTACCTAGAAGCTATTGAGGGACCACACTCTAAGAAATGGCTTGAGGCCATGATATCCAAGATTAAACCAACAAGGTAGAGCCTTAGTGAATGCACGTGAAGGGGTAAGACCGAAAGGGTGCATTTAGGGCCTTTCAAAAAAGACTAAAATGAATGGTATGTTTCAAGCAATTTCAATGCATTGAACATGACAAAACCTTTTCACCAGTTGCCATTCTTGAATCCACCAGGATCATGCTCGCCATTGAATTACAATATGGCTATAAGATTTGGAAAATTGGATGTTAAAATCACATTCCTTAATAGGAACAATCGAGAAGATGTGTATGTGATACAACCTGAAGGTTTCATAAATCCAACATTGTGAATAAAGTCTGTAAGCTAGAAAGGAAAACTTGTGGATTGAGGCAAGCATCTTAGAACTGGAATATTCTATTTGACAAGATAGTCAAAGAGTTTGACCTGAGTCAAAATGAAATGGAATCTATGATTAAAAGAATTTAGTGGGAGCATATTTATATTCCACATTATGATTGGGAATAACATCCTTATACAACAAATGTTAAAACCTGGGAAGTACCTTCTCTATGAAGGGTTTAGGTAAAGCATCCTAAGTGATAGGAATCAAGATCTATATAAATAGATATAGATATCTTCTTGACCTAAGAAAGTGCACATTGGAAAAATGCTAAAAGAGTTAAACATATAAGACTCAATGATAGAAAATTTGTGAAATTGTTCTCTCTAGAGCCTAGTATCCCAGTTCTTGTGAAATACTAGAATACACGAGTAATATGCCAAATTGCATTCACAATATTATGTACTCATCCCATTGGATTGTGTGTATTAGACATGACGAGAGGACATCTATCAAATCCTAGTGAAAGTCATTGAACTACCATAAAAAACATCTTTTAGTACTTGAGAAGAACTAAAAGGATTAGTTCCATTGTTATGGTAGCAAGGAAGAGTTGGGTGTAAAGGGTTATACCGTTACAAGCTTCCAAAATGACAAATAAAATAAATGATGTCAATCTAAATTTATGTTTGACCTTAAAATGAGAAATGCATGTCATCGAGCTAAAGACGGTTGTTTAATTATACAATAGAATCCAAGTATCTTGGTGTTATGAACACATCAGAGGATACTATATGGATCTTGAAGTTTAGATCAATGAACTTGTGGGAGGTTCCAACTATTGATGACACAGTACAAATACTATAATAACAATGGACCTACTATATTGACAAGTAATCTCAGATAGCATACTATGACACTTACACCTCATATGAAATGTCATACAACGAAGAGATGTGAAACTTGCAAAATACTAACTAAAAGCAAATGTTGGTAACCCTCTACATAACCGCTTGCATATAAGAAACATGATTGACATGTTAAGATCACTTGAAACAAGATTCGTGGGTGATTGTCTCTAAGTGCAAGTGGGAGTATGTTGGTATGTATGCCCAGAGAGACAATCTATAATGATTGGAATACTTGATTTGATAATAATAAAGGTAATTATGTCTATTATGTTTGTCTTAATTATGATATGATGACATAAATATAATAGATGTCTAAATATTGATGTTACTCAATGACATCAGTCTTTAGGTTGAGGACCTGAACAATAAGATCATATGTATTATAAGAGTACATACATTCTTGTTATGTCCCTAGTCATATATTTATATGGAAGCAAAATAGACAACAATAGTACATAAGGCTAGAGTGTGTGTCGACTAATGACAAAATCTCATTAGTCATGATATATGATATCAAGTCAAGCACATAGGTACATGTTAGAGAACAATGTATCAGACAAACCCACCTTGAGAGTGATACATGGAGGCCATGCAATGGTTGTCAAAATCAGCTCTCACAGTGATAGCAATGATTGTAGTTCATAGACCTGAATCCACTACACTCATCACATGTCAGTCATAGTACTTTCACATCATCCAACATGACCTTGATCAAGGGTTTCTATAAAGGTGATGATCGGGTACTTAGTGATACATGGGGATTGAGTATGAGTGATATATATGGGATTTGTCCCTCATTGTGTATATTTATACCAATGTAGAATTTTCATCAAAATCAATTCATTCTTGTTGATTATAATCTTAGACGCAAGGTGTGCTCTATTATGAATTATATTGTCAAGTTCATTAAGCTTGTTATTAACATATGCTTTACTTCTGATAATGGTTATGTTGGTGTTCCATGAACTAGATCCCAAACAACAATTTTAACAAATTAATGTAGTCCATCATACATATTTATGATGCAATAGTCTTCACCAAGAGCATTGTAGATGGCGTTTGGTTCCAATTTAGATACAAAGGTCATGTTAGAATGTTCTCCAAATGAAGACCTAGTATTAGATTTATCTCTAGGATCTCCTATGATTAACTGAATAGGCTGAATCTAGATGAGACTAGGAGTATATTAAAAAGGTAATAGTTCATATAGTTTATAAATAGTTCTCAGTTAATGCAAAATCTAGAGCGTAATCTCACTTACACGATCGATCTCAATCCTTTTATCCATGAGTAATGGATTCAATTGAAGTGTGAGATACTCAGTTACAGTGATGACATCTTCAATGTTATGCTTTTATAGAATTTAAATGAACTTAATATGAATTGATTCTTCAACCTTTTTAGAATATTAAAATAAAATCCATATATTGTTTAGTTGTTGGGGAGTATCCTATAAATAATAATTGGGAGGATTTGGCATCAAGCTTTTCTCTATCATCCTTTTTGTTTAGAATACAAAATGTGGAGTAAAAGTTGTGAAAGTAGTCAACTTTAGGATTCCTTCTATGGATGATCTTATAGGAGTTCTTCTTAAGGTAGGGATGGAAAAACTATATATTTTGCATGTAACAAGTCATATAATAATTTTTGTGGGACAATTGTATTTGATTTTTATTAATAATAAAGAAAATGGATTTTACGTTTACTTTAGTATGAACTAATAATTGAACAAAATAACGTCCTAATATTGTGCTACTCAATGATGTGAGATTTTGGATTAAGGATTTAAAGATGAGTTCATGTGTATGTTATTAGTATTCATTCTTGTATAAGAACCTAGCCAAATGCTATTGTGGAAATTTGGATGGCAATACACAAGATAGGTACATGTGTCAACTGATGACTATGTTTCACTGGTCATGACATATAATATAAAGTCAAACATATAGGTACTTGTTAATGAACAAATGTACTCATATATGCACTTGTTAATGAAAAAATGTACACATATAGATACTTGTAAATGAATGTATGTACTAGACCTACCCACTTTGAGTATGATGCATGTAATTTATATATTGCAATCATGATGATATGTAAATGTGATAGTGGTGACTATGGACTTAGACATGTAGCACCGACAATGATCATATGTTGTTAACTATACTTCAAATCTAGTCAACATGATCTTGAATAAGGTTTTCCAACAATGTAGTGCTTGGTTGCCTTGTAACTCATGTATATTATTGTGAGTGATGTACATGGAAACCCTCCTATTGGATTGATATACTGACTGCTTGTTGAGTGAGGCTATGAAATACATAGCCATGATCATGTGAGTCAATATATGATATTGAGCTAATGTGTATCTCAAATAGTATACTCTTGATCTAGGAATAAAAATTGAACTTTTAAAGGATGATGTTTCCATGTCATGGATGCAATCTAGATATCAGAGACAATAGGATTATAAAATTACTATAACAATTGCCACAATATAAGGTTGATGTTGTCCTCCTACATCCTCAATTAATTATGTGGGAAGGATTTGCTACATGTTTATATATATCACACACTACGTATGGAGTCAGATATGATTACAAACAATACTACCAATGTAATGTGGAGCCTATAGACTCAGATGCATATGATGAACAAGGAAGAGGAAAATAATCATTGATAAGACTTAACTTGGACACTAAAATGAAAAGGTAATCAATTAAACAATCATAGACTCTCTAGATGTCAATATTATTATCTATAAGTTCCAAACAATTGACTGTATGTGAGACATTTGACTCATGTGATGACTCAACCGTCTCACCTAAATTTGGCCTATATGATTGACTAGAAAGTCTATTCAATCGACTGGACAAGATCTACCTCGATGACCGAGTGAAATTTTAGTCAATCAATTAGACACAATCTCTTAATAAGTTAATTAATTAAAAAAATATTTAGACCTATATAGTCGATCAACTAAATTAGAAAGTCAAATGAGTGGCATGTTTGTGAACGATCACTTAAAATAACCTCTGGTTTTTTTTTCATTTATTAGTTTCTTTTTACAAACCCTACTCTCTACCTCCCTACTTAAACGTTCATGATGGACATGGTTTTCTTACATTCATTTGACATGTGAACCCTTGAAAAGAAAAATAAGAAAGAGTGTGACTCAAGCACATTTCCAATCAAAAGGCTTATCTTTTCCTACATGTTGAAACAATGTGATGTGAAGTTACCATCTTCTACATGGAGTATATAGAGATATGGGAAGCTTGTGGCTATATTAGAAGAACATAAAGGCACATACTTGTTTGAGAACTTCACTACACTTTCCCCACATCAAGGTATATCTTATGCTCCCTTCTTGTGATACATCATTGCTGAAAAGACCATATTGTGAGAATATGAATTTTTTTTGTTATGTTGCACTTGTCACCTACGTTACCCAATAGTGATACTAGAACCAAATTGATTAAGAATTTATTATGATCTAAATTGATATGATAAAATTTCATATTATACCATTTGCATATATATATACATATATATATATATATACATATATACATATATATACACATATGTATACATATATATATACATATATACATATATACACACACATATTTACATATATATATTATATATATAGACACACACACACACACACACACACACACACACACACATATATATATATATATGATGTATCGATAAATCAAATATGATGTCTTCAAAATAAATTATATTTGGTGGACGTTCACATGGTTATGGCTCGGGACCATTTGGGTGTGCATATATTTGGTGGACGTTCACATGGTTAAGGCTTGGGACCATTTGGGTGTGCATATATTTTGTGGACGTTCACATGGTTATGGCTTGGGACCATTTGGGTGTGCATGTGGTAAAGTGATTGAATTTTGACAGACAATGTATTTATCTTGCATGTCAAGCCTCATCTTTTATGTATCCTCATAAATATTGATTATAAATAAACTTCCAATCAGTAATATAGATCAACACATCATCCAACTAATATGTGACCCCCAAACAGAGGTGCATTTCCTATAGTAGTGAGGTGTGAGCCAAATGTGTGGGACTACCGAAGAAAGGTGTACTATTTACCGATATCATTTATTGGGTTTTTCTTGGCTAGGTAAACTTACCCAAATTAAAAACCTAGAGATATGTGGATGAGTGTACATCTGTCAAAATTTAGCATGGTTGTTCCACATCGATCCCTTGGGTTGCATGCAATACAACCCAAAACCTATGTCTACCAACATAATAGGTTTTCGGCTAAACAACAGAAGTTGATTCATGATGAAATAAAATATGGACCTTGGTCCATTAGAGTATTATCAATAACTTTCTAGACTAATAATGAGGAGTATTAACTAATAGAAAATTTTATGAGTGATGTTTAATTAAAGGATATCTAGATGTAAAAGGTTTCTCAAATAAATGCTTAATTTGTACTGATTTATCTTTTATAGATCTCATGGAAAATACTAATAGAATTTTGTCACAATCGGTCACTGAGAAGGAAATGATCAACATGAAAAATGATTTGGACTAAGAAATTGTTCTCAAGCATGAATATAAGCTCAGTATACTAGAACATGATTTCCAAATGGATCCCAATTCCATTGTTCCATATGATGAATGGGATGCACACGAGATGCATATTAATTTATGTGGTAGGCATCATGCTAGTATCCATGGTGCTTGCTAAAAATATAAAAGAAGACCATGGATGTTTCAAAATGGTTGAGCTTTCAAGAAACTTTTGGTGGGACTTTGAAATCATAATTAAGAAGTTATAATTAATTATATTAACATTTGGACTTTAGCAATGTCACAATTCTACCAATCTAATATAAATATTATCCAAAAAGTTTTAATGCTAGTCTGAGGAATTTGTTTACTCCAAGTATGCAACCTCTACTACATAAGTTTTTCATGAATGCTTATATTGCAAGATAGGATCTAGATTTAAAGACAAATATAGGGTTTACAAAAGAATGATAAAAATAACTTAACACTTACCTTGGTCATCTTGTTGTTCTTCCACATTTGTGGCAAATATCCTAGCTTGTATTTGGAGTGGATGTTGAATCTTCTTTTCTTCCTAAAACTATTGGAAATTTTAAAGTAAAGATATTGATGTGGGTTTGGTCAAAATAATATTGATTTGAACCGAAACAAAATCTAGATGGCCCTATATGAACTTATTTTCAAGTTGATCACTAAGGTCTTGTTGGATCTTTAGGAGCCTCTATTTTACATGGTTTTATCTTCTTTTGATACAGGTAGTTGGGAGGAGGATGGTGGTGATGATGGTTGTTTTAATGGTTGTTTCTCAAGGTAAATTCCTTCCTTTCTACCATTCCATGGTGATCTTCTATGTCTAGGGATGTTTCTAGTACCACCAGAAGAGTTGTGTTGCCTGTTATCAACAAGGAAAGTATCAACTTAGACTTCAAGCCTCAGATAAACTTATTAAGTTCATTATTCAATGAAACACATCAACATGTTTATGAGGATACTAGAATCTAATAGAAAATTCCATGACATTCATATCATTGGTGTTCACAGGATGTAGGAATTCCTCTTCATTCTTGTATACAATAACTTCAAACAAAATAATTGATTATAAAATCCATAAAAAATGATCTCTTGCGAAGGTAAGGGCTTGGGTTCCTCTGGAGTTAATTAGGATTTCCCGTATAATATGAGACACCACCTTTAGTTTATTGGTTACAAAACAAACCCCATATTTATAAGATGAAACTATAACAAGGAAGAAATGATCCATGTTCCTGATTCTATCTTCATCCATACCAACCACGCCTACGTCTTCTTCATTTAAAAGAATTAATATTGATTTTTAGTAATTTATCTTGAAGTGAGTCCTAGCATAATCTACCCGATTACCATTGTTTATATTGCTCATAGCTATGGAAAGTGACCTCACCAACACATCTAATGGAACTAGATTTGGGCCTCAATTGTAGTTGTGGTGGTGAAAGGAATATTCTCCCAATGGTTTTTTGTACTTCCCTTTATCTTCAAATGTAGTGTTAGGGGGCATCTAAAAACATAATATGTACTTAGGGTTAGAAAATGGAAATCACTTTAGAAATTTGACCATCTACTCTGTTGATGTATATCAATAATGTAACACTTTTTGAAGATAATTCAAACTAAAGGAATAGAAAACAAAATATTATCCACAACATCGGTCCTCATTCAATGATAAAAAGATAAACACCATATAATTAAATACACGACATCAATACATTGTAAACAAAACAAAACCTAGTACAAAAATCTTTTAAAATAGGAAAACCTAATATTGAATACATAATTTAAATAAAAACCAAACTACAACCAATCTGCTATTTATAGGTAACATGTTTCTTCATAAGGTCGATGTCACCCTACCAGGCTCATATCTTGAATCTGAATGCTCCTCAAAGTTAGAACTTCAAAGATGCTATGATCTAGAGACATATCATTACAAATTCATGCAAAAAAGACAAGCAATTTCAGTTATATGCATTCACCTCATGATAGAAACATAACATATACCTGAAAGGATGAACTTTTCATGATTTTTTTCTTTGCTTTGTTGGAAAAATAACTAGATAAACATAAATGATTTGAAACTCTTGTCATATGAACCTATCAATATGATTTCCCACTTAATAGAATACTTCACTAGGATGATTCATTATTGATAGGATAGACTTGGATTGATGTGATCAAGAAGCGTATGAAACTACTCAATCATATTCTTATTGACATGAATTCACTTTATCTTTTAGCATTATGCGATTTCTCCCACTCAAAAGTGTTTTTGATCTTAGCATTATGGGAATATCAAACATGAGGTGTGACCAATGAGTTCCCTTGTATGACCATGAGTTTTAAACTTACTGTAATGACATATCTCTTATCCCTTTTACGTAGGAGTAGTACTGGTGGCTATAGTCAACATCTCTTTTAAAGTCTGGAAACTTCACTAATATGCTTATGAGAAAACACAAGGTACAGTCTTGTAATAGTGTAGGGGTGCAACTAATGAATTGAAGTTACTTATGAAGTTCCTATAGTACATGAAGAACCATAGAAAACTTTTAATTTTATTATGAGATTTATGATTCTCTTGATAAAGAACAAATTGATCTTTTGTAGGGTTTACACTAATACCTTCTTGTGATATGAGATGCTCAAGAAATGAAACGTTTGCAAATCAGAACTCACACTTGCAAAATAGATGTTGTGTAAAAACTTGAAAGGTTGTCCTCTAGTGTAGCTCCAGTTGTTATGCTTTCGTAGAGTATATTGAGATATCCTAAATAAAGAATGTTGAAAACCAATCTAGTTAAAATAAAAATTGTGTTCATTGTGTCCATAAAAGTTATAGGGGCATTTGCAACTCAGACGACATGAACACAAACTAATAATGGATGTATCTTTTTTGAGGTGGACTTTGGTATTTTGATGCCCTCAACCAATAGCAAGGTGAACTAGGATCAATTTAAAAAAACACCTTTCCCACACAAATGATAAAATTGATCATCAATCCCAGGAAAAGGAAACATATTCTAGATGGTGATCTTGTTAACTATCTATAGTCTATGCTCAGGTGCATAGTTGCATCCTTCTTCTTCACAAGTAGAATTGGAGCTCCATAAGTCGATGTAGTGGTTTCCCTAATTCAATAACTCATGTTACATAGGTTTTAATTATGTAAACCCTATAATTGTCATTTTATAAGCCAACAAAACTATTGGGTGACTATTTGGTAAAAGTTATATTCGAGAGTCAACTTCTCTCTCTTGGGGGAAACCTCAAAACTCATTAGGGAAGACATGTTGAAAGTTCAAACAGTACTGAAATATCCTTATATTGTTTTCTATTTTTCTTGGCACATATCACACGTGTTAAAAAGGCATCACACGCTTTCCTCATCAATTTATCATCTTCATGAGTGAATACTAAGCATGTAGGCAAGACATTGTATCTCTATTAAAGACACAAGAAAATCTATCTTACTAAAAGATAGCCTCTTTCTTTGTACAATACAACTAGAAATGGTACGCCTTAAGGAAATCCATACCCACAATAAATTGAAAGGAGTTAACAACAAAGGTATGAAATTAAACACAATAATCTAACCTCAGATTCTTAGGAGAGATATGTAACACATTTTGTGCAAATTGTAAAGTATCCTAATGGCGCTCTTATCATGAATTCAGAAGAAAAATCTTGAGTTAGATTTTTAACCCCCTAAGTAGAATTTTCTACATAAAGAATGTTTAGCACTAAGATCTATCAAAATTATTACTAAAATGTTGTATAAGAGAAGCATCTAACGTAGAAAATTCTAGTGAGATTATTTTTTTTGATTGAGTAATAGAGAAAAAACATGATGTATCTATACCTCTTTGATGTTTTTTGTTTGTCCAATTATGTTACTAGGTGCTCTCCCTCTAGATCTAAAAGCCACCCAATAACTTTCTCCTAAGGAAAGAGCTTGCCTTTACAAAGTATGAAATTGTGACTGTGAACTCTTTGCCATCATATTCTAAGCTTACGGTAGCCTATCTTGAAATTTGACATTAGTCATTGGTGTGTCTCCTATCAAAAGCAACCAAACAAATTGGAAAAAGATGGTGCCAAAGGGGAGAGTCAACGCCACAACTACTAGGTAGCTATGGTGCTTTCTATCCCCAGCAACGACGCCAGAAAGGTTGGTGGATTTCCCACCAAGGCTACACACTATCCAACTAGAGGTGGCTTGATGCAACCCTAAGGGAGGACACACGTGAGGAACTTTTGAAATTTTTATTGGCCCTAACCAAGTCGATCACAAAACCAAATAGGTTGCCCGTAAGCGCACAAGGTACTATTATAGTATAGGTGATTGGCATGAATAGGGGTCGGTCCTCAGGGATAGAGGGGGCACTAGAGCTATATTAGTCTTGGCTATGTTCCTAATGCGGAGTCTAGGGTTGAAGGGTTTGAAAGGGTTTGTTTGGTAATTAACCTAAGTGGACAAGCAAGAAAGGAAGAAATAAACCTAAGTTATCTTAAACAAGCACATTTAGCAATCTAGGTTGACCAACTAACTAAGCAAGAGCAAGGGTAAGTTACACTACACTAGAGTATCAAGAAGGAATTTAGAGACTAATTTAACCACTAAAGCAAGAAACGATCCAAATTAACCCTAACTATCAAAACTAAGCAAAAGACTATGTTAAGTAAGAACAACTAAGCTATACTAGCATACGCAAGCAAACAAAGCAAGTTGACTTTTAAACAAGATGATTAAGGTAGGTGGGCCGTTGGGGATGTAACTTTAATATTAGTTGGGGAGGTAATTGGAAAAGCATGGTTCTCATCTTTCATCAAGATTACCAAACCAATCAATAAGGCAAATGCTATTAGAATGTACCCTATACTACTAGTGGAAGACTAGGGTTACGTGTAATTCTATTAGGATTAGCCAAATCTAGGTCTGTAGGATAAGTGGTATTGAGAAAATGAGGGCAAAGGGTAGAGATGGGTGTAGAGATGAGGGTATTTGACCTCATGCCACTTGCCATTCTAGCCTTTAGAAAACCCTAGGCAATCACATCAATCCCACTTATACTAGTAACTTAGGCCTCATACCATGTAGTAGGAGAGGGGTTAGGCATGTAGGAATAAAGGGGACTATCTAGGGATCCCCTATTGGGACCTAGGAGTCATGCCTAAGATTTCCACATGCATCCCAATTCTCTTAGAAACATGTTATCATCAAGCACTATCAAACAAGAAATTCATAGCAAAAAGCATAAATCACAAGCATGGCAATGTGATAAGAGACAAAAGCATGGAGCAATCATCATAGATAAAAATAAGTTCATTACAAGCCAAAATTCCCCCAAATGGTATCAAAGTCACATTTCATCCCCAAACAGCCCACCACTAGGGGCTTAGCTACACATAATCAAAGAAATGGTAAAAGAATGGAGAAGAAGGGGAAGAAACTCCATGGAGCTCAGGGAAGTAGCCTTCTTCTTCACCTCCTTGCTACTACGAACATCCTCTCTCCTCCAAGGGTGCAGATGAGCATATAGATATGGGGATTATGGAGGAAAACCTAGAAAACTAGGTTTCCACGGTGAAACGGAGATGGAAATGGTGGGTGTAGAGCATAAATGCAAGGGAAATGCACTAAATGCTCAAGGAGTAGGTGGAGAGGAGTAATGGAGGCTAGGAGCAGCTAGGGGAAGCTAACCTTCGTGACCCAGCTACCACCTATGTATATATAGGTGGTGGGGAAGCACTAGGGTAAGTAGGGGTAGGATAGGAAAAATAGTGTAAAAATCAGTTAGGGTTGGTCGGTCACCACAGCCATGTTGATGGGCCACAGCCGTGGTGAGGGTGGTATGGGACGGTCGTGGAGAGAGAACACAGGCATGGTGTGGAAAGGGTGGTGGATATGCAAGTATAGGAGGTGGCCACGGCCGTGGCGAAGTGCCACGGTTGTGGTGGGTGAGTAGCACCATAGTCGTGTTTGAGTAACATGTCCATTTTAGAGGAGGAGGACTTGGTCGTAGGGCAGCAACACAGGTGATTGGTCTTCAAAGGCCACGGTCATGGCAGATGGCCATGGTCGTGGGTTTTCAAGTGCAACTCCCTGTTGATTCTATTGATTTTTCACAATAAATGACACAACTGTGGAGGTATGTCCATGACCATCTTCTGCTCTGCTGGCCACGACTGTGTTGGTGGCCATGGCCATGGTATCTTCAATGGGCCATGGCCATGCTGATGGCCACAACCGTGGCCAGTTGGGTGCCAATTCCTATTGACTATGTTGATTTTTCACAGTAAATTGCAAGACAATGGGGGTATGCCCACGGCCGTGTTGGGGTCGTAGTAGGCAATTTAACTTCAAACTTCATGGATTTCTTTGGTTTATGTCGATCCTTGGCCATTAAAGGTAGTTTGAGGGAGCTTTGGGGACTTCTTTGGACCCCTCCATGAGTGGAGGAACCCTAGGACTCCTTCCTTCTCTCTCATTCACCCTAATCATGGTCCAAGTACCTGAAAATGATGCAAAGACCATCCATAAGCGCATTTGGCAATGATAAACATATTAGGGGAAATTGCTTGTAATCTAAAATGTTTAGATGTGATTTAAGTACAAAATAGCACAAGATGGAGCCCTAAAATAGGGCTACATCAGTCCTTAGTAGTGAAATCCTTGGAAATGTTTTCCCTATAACTGGCGAGAGTTTATTCTACCATATGCATAATCTAAAATGTCTCTTGTCTCTACAGACATGTAACGAATCCTAATGACCTTGAAATTCATGATGAAGGTTCCCATCTTGGTGGTGAATTCGATTTGCAATGGATAAATCTACCACTAACGAAGGAAGATACACAATCACTTGAGTCGGGTCCTTGTTCTAGAATATGAAAGTCCTCTTCCTATATCTAAAATAATCCACCACCTCCATTTGATCCACTAATGAGACTCCTCTACCAAACTCTTCAAATATATTTCTACAATCATTGTGTCTAGTATAATTAATTGACTCTTAAATACATCTTGATGTTGGTATGTATGCCCAGAAAGTCAATCATAGGATGATTGGAATGTGGCATTAAGTACATAATTTGATAATAATAAAAGTAATTCCTTCTAATATGTTTGTCTCAACATGAGATGATGACACAAAATAGTAGATGTCTAAGGAACGATTTTACTCAATGACATATGTGTTCAAGTACGTGACTTAAATAATGAGATCATACAAATGTTAAGAGTATGCACATTCTTGTTATGTCCCTAGTCAGATATTAATGTGGAAGTAAAATAGACAACAATAATACATAAGACCAGAGTGTGTGTTGATTGATGACAGAGTCTCATTAGTCATGATACGTGGTATCAAATCAAGCACACAAGTATATGTTGGAGATTTTAGTATATCAGATAGACCCACCATGAGAGTCATACATGGATACCATGGAATGGTAGTCAGAATCAATTCTCATAGTGATAGTGGTGATTGTGGTTCTTAGATCTGAAATCACTACATTCATCACATGTCGTTCATGTACTTTGACATCATCCACTGTCATCTTGAATAAGGGTTGCCAGAAAGGTGATGCTCGAGTGCATTGTGACACATGGGGATTGAGTGTGAGTGATGTAGATGGGATTTATCCCCCCTATAGGAGATTGATATCTAGGTAATATTGATAAGCAAGATTGATAAATGTATGGCCATACTGATGTAACTCAATATGTGATATGTGAGTTCACGTGCATCTCATACAATTTGCTCTAGTTCAAGGAACATGGATTGAACACTGAGAGGATGATGATTCCATGTGTAACGTTCAATCCATAAATTAGAGAAAAAGGAACTATATGATCATGGTAACACTAATCACATATTATAGGTTGAATTTGTTCTACAACTTTCTAAATTACTTGGGTAGCAATTATGTGTTGCCAAATACCTCTCATTGCTTGTGATGCCATAAGTTGGTTATGGACATTAACTACCCAATGTAATTTTAGTCCTATAGGGTCACACATAAGATACACTTGGAATAGGTGTATATTCATGAATGGTGTTTGCTTGATTATCTAAAAGTGTTTAGGTGTTCAACTAAACAAGTGAGGTTCAAAATTTAATGATTGGACTCTGAGCCGACCGATTCAAGTATTGAACTGATCAGTTGGAGTTTTAGGTCAATTGGAATCATCATTGATTGATTAATGGCTGAACTAGGGTGTGAAACAAACAATTACTGGTCCCAACCAATTGGTTAATGGGATGAACCACCCAGTTCAATGGTCAATTCGATTGGATCAAGGATTGATGTTGACGTCATGTTGTGCGTTAATCGTACATTGAATACCAATGTGATTTAGAATAGAAAATTGCACAAACTGACTAATTCATGGAACGAACTGAACAGTTCACGCATGAACTGACCGGTTGAGCATACAAACTGAATGGTTTGCCGTGTGAAAGTTCTAGAAAAATTGTGAATTTGACCCTTTTGACTCCCACACAGACTGGGAACCCTGACCCTAGCCTCTCCTATAAATAGACGGGTATTGGGGGCTTCTCAGGACACAACAGTTTCTCTAAAAATTGTTGTCCTCTTTGGTTATAGGAACCAATAGAGAGCCTGAGCAGATCCTATTTGATAAAGGGAGGGATAACAAGTGAGACAATTGTGGGTGAGCATAATAAATCTAGCAAGTTGACGTTTGAAATGGAAAACTCCTTCTTGTTGTCTCTGGTAGCACAACATGGAGTTCCTGGTGGTACGCATGTATGTATGTAGAGGGGGGAGGCTTCTACCACAAGGGAAATTGTGTCAACCTCCATTTGTGGTGGCTAGACCAGGAGGTTGTTGCTGACAATTGTTTGAGTGTTGCTAAAGGAGCATGTTGCTTCCTAAAGAAGAAGCTCATTGGTGCTTGGAGAAGAAGCATGGTGCAACATCAAGAGTTGTCACCGGACATGCTTTAGGACTAAGTATAACTCTTGTTACTTTCCTTCTTAGATATGTTGTTGTTGATGTGATCTTATTGTTAAGGCAAATTGGGCTTTAAATTTTTGTTTCTGCTGCCTTATCTATCACCTAGATTTCCCTACACTTGATGCCTCCAAAAACTATGTAAAGTTCTCTATGTCCCTTTCCCTAACCACTAACAAACTATTCCAGATCTTTGGCTTCAGTCTTACCTCAAATCATTTAGTTACATATATCTCATCTAGTAAAAGTTATGGATAGAAGTTAATTAAACCATCATGCTCTCCTGTTAGATGCTCTCTATCTATTAGATATTGATTTGGAAGAAGGTAGGAGGGATATACATGACGTGTAACTCATCCATAAAAACATTCCAATTCATAACCTTATACTCCTCTTATTATCCACTAAACATCACCACAACTCATGATCTGCGTTAAGGAGATAGATGACATGATTGATCTTTTTGGCCTATGAAAACATCATCAGGCTGAAAACATGTTCTATTTGTCAAATGCACTCATTCACCACAATTAGTGTTATTGTCCTAAAAAAATAACTCCCATCAAAGTTCTTCACCTATTCATAGTATCTCATCAAGTCATTGTTAAAATATGGTGACTTATGGTCATCTAGTGCATCACTTTCGTATCCAAAAAGATGTAGTACATACTATCTGATTGTATGTATGCTATCTACCTTGATCTATTGTATGAGAGTTGGGTCCATAATGTCTCTGATCCTACTCTTCACCATGAATACATTGTCTTCCTTCCATCTACACATCTGATGTTTTCAAATTTTGTTGGATAGTTTAGATAAAAATTTAAATATATTTGCATATATGAAAAGACAAGAATAATATTTGAAATTTATAAATCATGCAACATGGTATGTGTATTGACAATATAAGTAGTGAATGTTGTATTTTTTAGTCTCTTATTTCTTTTATCACACACCAAACCCACATGAATAATGCCATAATATGTGGATGTGTCAAAGTCAGCAGTGATCTCACCATATGAGACTTATAAGACTTGAAAATCTAGGTATGCTAACTAGCACCGCACCCTATAAAAGGACACAACACGTCTGGTCTTGAAGGCTATATCAATTGACCATTGAAAGTGAATTCCTTTAAATATAGACACTCAAGAGGAGAGTCAAAATATTAATCCCTACTTCTTTCATAAGTGGTTTCACAATGATTGTCTCACGATAATTGAAAACTTAGAACTATATTGGTTACCACTAGAATCTTCAATTGATGTTGTTGAACTTACTAATTGGAGAATATTTTCCTTGATATTCTTAATCCCATGTATCCTATAGGTACAATGTGTTACATCATAATGGCTCATCCATTCAATATATGTGCTTGCTCCTTCATAGCACTAGCCTCCATGATAGATTGTATGGTATTTAGGACATATAGAATGTATTTAACTACTAAATATCACTAACCTTTTGGTTATTGTATGTTTTCATCTTCATTCTATCTTTATGATGTTCATTCTCATTTTCTTGGAAATGATCTATACCCTAGTTGTTGGAAATATGCACTATGTATTTCCTGCACTGATCATGCGATGATTTTGAGTCGCATTTATAGACTTGTTTTATATGTGTTTTATGCATTTATTAGTCATTTCTGTGGTTAATGTTGCATAATTCATCTACTTTGGTCTATGCTACTTCTCTATGTCAAATCTCCCTTATTTCGGTATTTTGAGTATAATTTATCAAAAGAATACGTTTTGTGTAGACTTATGTGGTTTCGTGTTGAAATTTCAGGAAAAACAAGTATCTGCTACTGTCGATACCATCGACAGTGGTCGATACCATCAACTGGACCACAGGTTGCCAGCCGCAAGGACCAGAAGAAAGTCGATACTATCGACAGGGATGTCGATGGTATCGAGATACCATTAGGTTGCTGGCGAGGAATGAGTCGATACTATCGACACAAAAGTCGATACTATCGACTGTTGGAGCTGCAGCGACACAAAAAGACAAAGCCGTCGCTACAGGTTCGTCGATACCATCGACCCGCGTCGATGGTATCGAGATAGCATCAGACGCAAAGACAAAAGAAAAGAAGAACAACCGATACCGCGCAAGGTCGATACCATCGACCCGCGTCGATGGTATCGACACCGTCAGATATGAGTTTACTTTAGATTGATCTAAATCTGACGACTGTGATTAATTGGCAACTTAACTCGGGAATTAAACCTAATGACGGCGCCCAAGAGGGAATCATCACGTCATTAGCCACTACACACGTCCTGAGGAGAGGTAGAGAGAAGAACGGAGCCCAGAAGCATGCCCCAGCCGATCCGGACGCCGAAGAAGACGATTTCCACCACCGAAAGGCGGGAGAACGCGTATTCTACGCTAAGGATCATTTGGATCTTCTCCGTTCAGGGGTTTCACCACTCAATCACGTTTTTCTCATGTTTCCCCTGTTCTCTACCATGCTTTGCTTTGAGATAAACATGCGGGGCTAATCCCCTTTGTCTTTAGGACCGGGAGTAGCCCGGGAATTCATTGTATGACACTTTTATCATAGAAATTCATATCTTATCTCTTAAATCCATGGTATAATTTCATTTTCTCAAATATATTGTTATGCTTGATCACCATAATAATAATCTAATGCCCTTAATTTCATTGAAAGAAGAATCAATGGTTGAAAAGAGACGAAATTCACATTAATTGACAAATCCCTTGAACAAGGTGGTGTAAGGTTAATGGTGGATACCGAGAGATCATTTTTAATGCACCTAGTTTAGGGTATAGGTTACTACGACGGTGGAACCGACCTAGACGTAGGTAGTGAATTGCACAACGATAGTAGGCAATTCTGATTTCAGGCCACTACCCGGATAGAGAGATAAATTTGAATGACCAAATAGAATTTAATACAATGAAAACCCATGGTGAAACCGCAATCCTAAAGATCTCATTTTGAATTGATTAAACCAAACATTTAATTGATTGCTTTGTTTTGTTTTGTTTTTATTTTCTTTTAATTTTAACAACAACTCTCAATTATTTAATCGGTCTAGCTGATCGCGAGTAGTTAGTAGGAGTCTCCGACAATTTATGTATCCCTGAGTTCGACTCGGGCCTCACAAAGGCCTATATTACATTGACGCGTACACTTGCGTTTCCACGCACGGTAAATTCGTGTCAAGTTTTTAGTTGGAACAACTCTGATTTTATTTTCTCAGTTTTTAGTTTTATTGCTTTTGTTATTGTCATTTATTTCTTGCAATCTTAGTTGTTTGTAGGATCCACATTCTATCTAGTGTAATCGTGGATGTCTTAAGTTTTGTATCATCTCAGTTGCATGTACATGGGAATCAAGGGGAAATAAAAAAAATTTTGAGTGTTCGCAAGCTTGAGTGTTGTTCAACTTTGATCACCTAACTTAAGAAAATGATTGGTTTTGTCAATTTTAAAACAAAAAATCACAACTGTACATTCCTAATGATTCATGAAAGTGGACGGATTTGGTTGTTTGAGCCTTAACTGACCAAATGATAATGAGACTCTAATTTGAAGTAAGAGAGAGAAACCTCTTAACTACTACACAGGTCAGTAAGGAGGGACACATAATACTTTTCAAATGTTCAGTCAGTTAGTCTTGTGATCTTTCCACCTCATTGCTTTTCACAATCCATCATAAGAATTGGAAGTATTTTACGGTTTTAACCTTTTTGATTGCATGTCATGTAGATAGGACTTGCATTGCAACCACTTTCAATTGTTTTGCATGAAAAATAAAAAAATAGAACAGTTATACATGCACATTACCCTTAGGTGCATGGCATTTAGTTGCATTCATAACTTTTATGCATTGAGTATATCATGTACCTCATTTCTTCTTTAACGGTGAACTAAATTGTTCCATACCTTCTAAAGAGTTCAAATATTTGAGTTATGTAGAAAAAGTAAGCTCATAAATTATTCATTGTCAATTGTGGATATAAGGGCTTGAAAAAAAATCTGAACAAAAATTGAAAAAAAAAAGAGAAAGTCATTAAGAAGCAAGTGGAATAAGAGGGAGAAAGGAACATAATCTCACCTGCATTATAAGATGAGTAAGTACATGATGTAGCTCAATTAGATATCCATTTCATTTTGAGATGGGATGTTAGTGCATGCATCATTCCACCCAATCATAGGCATTAGGGCATTTTTCATGTGCATTTGCATCATTTAGGGCATTTTTGTTTTATGCATGTTAAAATCGTATAATGCTTCCACTTCTTCCATTAGCCACCCATTTCATCCACCCATTACTCGAATTGGTAGGCCACCATGATTTTCTCCTCACTTGTGAATATCAGGAGAACTGCTTCCATGTAGATGGTAGTTAGGGCGAGCAACGTAGTATAGGAGATCACAAGATGCACCGAGTCTGGACTGGCGAATTTTATTATGTTAACTGCCTTATGTGATAGTGTTCATCAGTTTTGAGGTGGGTATCTTTTATGGATGATTACTGTCGCCTTCAGGGTAATTATCATTTTGTGGTTAGTGAGGGCCGGTATGTGAATGTTCAGTGGGGATCATATGGGATGTTTGTTGTGATGCTTTGTTCTTTAGTTGACTTTGGCAATTCTATTCTAAGGTTTAGTTGCTCGAGGGCAAGCAATTTTCAAGCTTAGGAGAGTTTGATGTGATGATTTTGAGTCGCATTTATAGACTTGTTTTCTATGTGTTTTATGCATTTATTAGTCATTTTTGTGGTTAATGTTGCATAATTCATCTACTTTGGTCTATGCTACTTCTCTATGTCAAATCTCCCTTATTTTGGCATTTTGAGTATAGTTTATTAAAAGAATACGTTTTGTGTAGACTTATGTGGTTTCGTGTTGAAATTTCAGGAAAAACAAGTATCAACCACTGTCGATACAAAAACTTGACACGAATTTTACGTGCGTGGAAACGCAAGTGTACGCGTCAATGTAATATAGGCCTTTGTGAGGCCCAAGTCGAACTCAGGGATACGTAAATTGTCAGAGACATCTACTAACTACTCGCGATCAGCTAGATTGATTAAATAATTGAGAGTTGTTGTTAAAATTAAAAGAAAATAAAAATAAAACAAAACAAAGTAATCAATTAAATGTTTGGTTTAATCAATTCAAAATGAGATCTTTAGGATTGTGGTTTCACAGCGGGTTTTCATTGTATTAAATTCTATTTGGTCATTCAAATTTATCTCTCTATCCAGGTAGTGGCCTGAAATCATAATTTCTCACTGTCATGGTGCAATTCACTACCTATGTCTAGGTCGGTTCCACCGTCGTAGTAACCTATACCCTAAACTAGGTGCATTAAAAACGATCTCCCGGTATCCACCATTAACCTTACACCACCTTGTTCAAGGGATTTGTCAATTAACGTGAATTTCATCTCTTTTCAACCATTAATTCTTCTTTCAAAGTAATTAAGGGCATTAGATTATTATTATGGTGATCAAGCATAACAATATATTTGAGAAAACGAAATTATACCACAGATTTAAGAGATAAGATATGAATTTCTATGATAACATTGGCATACAATGAATTCCCGGGCTACTCCCGGTCCTAAAGACAAAGGGGATTAGCCCCGCATGTTCATCTCAAAGCAAAGCATGGTAGAGAAAAGGGGAAACATGAGAAAAACGTGATTGAGTGGTGAAACCCCTGAACGGAGAAGATCCAAACGATCCTTGGCGTAGAATACAAGTTCTCCTGCCTTTCGGTGGTGGAAATCGTCTTCTTCGGCATCCGGATAGGCTGGGGCGTGCTTCTGGTCTCTTTTCTTCTCTCTACCTCTCCTCGGGACGTGTGCAGTGGCTAATGACGTGATGATTCCCTCTTGGGTGCTGTCATTAGGTTTAAGTCCCGAGTTAAGTCGCCAATTAATCACAGTCGTCGGATTTAGATCAATCTAAAGCAAACTCATATTTGACGGTGTCGATACCATCGATGCGGGTCGATGGTATCGACCTTGCGCGGTATCGATTGTTCTTCTTTTCTTTTGTCTTTGCGCCTGATGCTATCTCGATACCATCGACGCGGGTCGATGGTATCGACGAACCTGTAGCGACGGCTTTGTCTTTTTGTGTCGCTGCAACTCCAACAGTCGATAGTATCGACTTTTGTGTCGATAGTATCGACTCATTCCTCGCCAGCAACCTGATGGTATCTCGATACCATCGACATCCCTATCGATAGTATCGACTTTCTTCTGGTCCTTGCGGCTGGCAACCTGTGGTCCGGTCGATGGTATCGACAGTAGCAGATACTTGTTTTTCCTGAAATTTCAACACAAAACCACATAAGTCTACACAAAACGTATTCTTTTGATAAATTATACTCAAAATTCCGAAATAAGGGAGATTTGACATAGAGAAGTAGCATAGACCAAAGTAGATGAATTATGCAGCATTAACCACAGAAATGACTAATAAATGCATAAAACACATATAAAACAAGTCTATAAATGTGAATCAAAATCATCGCATCAAACTCCCCTAAGCTTGAACATTGCTCACCCTCGGGCAACTAAACCTTAGAATAGAATTGCCAAAGTCAACTAAAGAACAAAGCATCACAACAAACATCCCATATGATCCCCACTGAACATTCGCATACCGGCCCTCACTAACCACAGAATGATAATTACCCTGAACGCGACAGTAATCATCCATAAAAGATACCCACCTCAAAACTGATGAACACTATCACATAAGGAAGTTAACATAATAAAATTTGCTGGTCCAGACTCGGTGCATCTTGTGATCTCCTATACTACGTTGCTCGCCTTAACTACCATCTACATGGAAGCAGTTCTCCTGATATTCACAAGTGAGGAGAAAATCACGGTGGCCTACCAATTCGAGCAACGGGTGGATGAAATGGGTGGCTAATGGAAGAAGTGGAAGCATTATACAATTTTAACATGCATAAAACAAAAATGCCCTAAATGATGCAAATGTACATGAAAAATGCCCTAATGCCTACGATTGGGTGGAATGATGCATGCACTAACATCCCATCTCAAAATGAAATGGATATCTAATTGAGCTACATCATGTACTTACTCATCTTATAATGCAGGTGAGATTATGTTCCTTTCTCCCTCTTATTCCACTTGCTTCTTATTGACTTTCTCTTTTTTTTCAATTTTTTTTCAGATTTTTTTCTTTTTTTTTTCAAGCCCTTATATCCACAATTGACAATGAATAATTTATGAGCTTACTTTTTTTGCATAATTCAAATATTTGAACTCTTTAGAAGGTATGGAACAATTTAATTCACCATTAAAGAAGAAATGAGGTACATGATATACTTGATGCATAAAAGTTATGAATGCAACTAAATGCCATGCACCTAAGGGTAATGTGCATGTATAACTGTTCTATTTTTTTATTTTTCATGCAAAACAATTGAAAGTGGTTGCAATGCAAGTCCTATCTACATGACATGCAATCAAAAAGGTTAAAACTGTAAAATACTTCCAATTCTTATGGTGGATTGTGAAAAGCAATGAGGTGGAAAGATCACAAGACTAACTGACTGAACCTTTTGAAAAGTATTATGTGTCCCTCCTTACTGACCTGTGTAGTAGTTAAGAGGTTTCTCTCTCTTACTTCAAATTAGAGTCTCATTATCATTTGGTCAGTTACGGTTCAAACAACCAAATCCGTCCACTTTCATGAATCATTAGGAATGTACAGTTGTGATTTTCTGTTTTAAAATTGATAAAACCAATCATTTTCTTAAGTTAGGTGATCAAAGTTGAACAACACTCAAGCTTGCGAACACTCAAAATTTTTTAATTTCCCCTTGATTCCCATGTACATGCAACTGAGATGATACAAAACTTAAGACATCCACGATTACGCTAGATAGAATGTGGATCCTACAAACAACTAAGATTGCAAGAAATAAATGACAATAACAAAAGCAATAAAACTAAAAACTGAGAAAATAAAAGATAGAGCTATTCCAACTACCCCCCCTAAGCTTGAATTCGACTATGGCCTCATAGTCAAAAACAATCTTAAAGGTTGGAACAGAGATACCGATTTACTCTTGTGGCGGAGGCTCTGAAGATGAAGATGCACCCGGATGCATGTGAGGACGCTTCCGTGGTGCCACTCGTGCCCAAAGAGGAGTGTAGGCCTCCACTTCCTCTGCAGCCTCGTCGTCATTGTTGTTGTCGTCGTTGTTACCGCCGTCTTCATCGGAGTCAGCAATGGCTATGATAGGCCATTGGAAATGTTGCGCCCCTTCAATATTGAAGATTGGATCGGGAAGCGAGCACTCTTGGTAAGCATGGTTGATGTGGCAGTGTGCATATGCCAAGCCATCTCGAAGAAGGGGGAGGTTGGAGCGGTGCAAATGTTGCAAGTTCACCTTGCTCCTGTTGGAGAAAGGAGTCAGAGTTGAGAAATTCAGCCCAAGGTAGGAGGCCAGCTTGGTGATAAGCCCGCCAAAGTAAATTGGGGCTTTCCGTGTACTCCTCTTCACCGCCAAAACCCGCTGCAAAAAGAAATCTCCCCAGTTGCATTCTTGGCACTTCAGGAATTTATACAAGAAAAATAGATTTGTCTCCTGAAACTTGCTGAGGGCCAGATCACTCCTAGCAAACAAAGTAGAACTCAGCATCCGGTGGAGAATCCGTACAAACGGATGCTCGAAGTCGGCTACCGCGGCATTGTGGTAGCTCACTGATTTTCCTGGCGGCACCGTCACCAGCTCGGCGAAGATCATGTCGTAGTCAGTACGGTTGTTCGGCCGCCGGTAGTCACTCCGCGAATGGTTCCAGTTATAAATCCCATTGAACTGCCGGAGTGTAAGGTTGTAGTCATTGTTGTACAGCCGGAAAGACACCCGACCCTTGATCCACTCATGGTCGGTGGCTATGACGTCGTTGGGTACGACGTAGACGTCCAGCGACGCCATAAACTCAGCCACCATCTCCTTGTACGTAGGCCAGTTGCCGAAGAATGGCTGACCATCAGCGTGGTACTCCAGCTCATCAGGCCTTCTTCCCGTGTGCCGGGCCTGCCCCTTCAGAACGTAGTCGAGGTTGGCTTCAAACCCCAAGTTGCGGATTGTTTCCCATTCAACATAATGGGTCTTCTCGATCTTTCTCTTCAAGATCTCCTCGTAGATCTTCTTGACCTCCGTGGATGGATGAATCAGCCGTGGGCGTGAAATTGACGCGGTAGGTGGTGGCATGAATTCAGGGATTTCCATCGTGTTGGCGCGTGACGAAGAAGCACCAACCACATGCACCATGATCGCGACAGAAATAGGAATAGAGAGAGAGCTCGGTGAAGATCGGAGAAAGAAATCTTCGCTCGATGAAGAACGTGCTCGGTGTTGCTCATCGTCGGGCTCAGATCGCTCTGGAATACGCTTGGCACAGGTGGAGGAGGATTGCTCTGGAGTTGTGACGTCATATGACGACAATCCTCCTCATATATAGCCGTGGCTGGCGCTGTTGTATGCCCGTCGATACCATCGACGCGGGTCGATGGTATCGACCCGGGTAGCACAATCCCTCTGCTGCTAGTATCGACGGTCGTCGATGGCTGGATCTGTGGGTCCCGGATCGCTGACATGTCGATACTATCGACGTGGGTCGATGGTATCGACCCGTCCCCCGGATGGACTTCCTGGTTGTTGCGATCGCCATAGATCTTTCCTCACGGATTGTTGACGTGGCGCGTCGATATATCGACGCATGTCGATAGTATCGACTCTCTGATTAGGGAAAACCCTCGCGAGGCCCGGCCTCCGCCTTTTGTGTGTGAATGTGTCGATACCATCGACACGCTCGTCGATGGTATCGACTTTACTGAGCCGATTCTTTCTTAAAATCTCCAGAGATCTCGTGAGTATCGACACCCATGTCGATACCATTGTCGATACCATTGACCTCTGCTTGCGATCTGCCTGTTGGTATGTCGATACCATTGACGAGGTCGTCGATAGTATTGACGCAGTGTGATTTCTGCAGTCGCCAACCTGTACCATGGTCGATACCATCGACACAAGGGTCGATGGTATCGACTCTGCCTCAGTCCTGCACATGTAGCAAACGATCACGCTATCTTCTTTACACTAAAAACTAAGTTAAAACAAATCAAACTACGAATGTAGAAGAACTAAACTAAAGTACCGATGGTTGGGTTGCCTCCCAACAAGCGCCCTTATTTAACATCTTAGGCTAGACGACTTGAAGCTCCTCATCAACTTGGTACTTTGGAGAAGGTGCCCAAAGGATCGTGTGGCAGCTTGAACTCCACTCGATCTTGACCAATCCCCAATGTCATCATACTTCTCTCAATTGCAGTGACTACATTAGTCGTTGCTTGAAACGGCCTACCCAATAGCATCTCACAACTTTGAAGCTGTGGCATATCCATGATGACGAAATCTACCGGAAAGATGAACTTGTCCACCTTGACGAGTACATCTTCGCAAACTCCATATGGCCTGACAATGGACCCATCCTCCAACTCAATAGTTGCCGTTGATTTCTTCATTTCCTTCAACCCAAGCTTTTTAAATGTGGACAGTGGCATAAGGTTAATGCTCGCGCCCGAATCACATTGAGCTCGTAGAAAGTGTCGATCGCCTATCGAACATGGAATATAAAAGCTTCCTGGGTCTTTCTTGTTCTGCGACAAACTCCCATGGATGATTGAGCTCACCATTTCATTCATCCAGCAAACATCTGTGTCTTTAATCCGCCTCTTCTTGTTGATGATTTCTTTGATAAATCTCCCGTAGGCGAGAATCTTCTCAATCATTTCCACTAACGGAATATTGATATGAAGTTTCCTGAACATCTCCAAGAATTTTCTGTAATGCCGATGCTCTTTCTTCGGCCTAGGGTTGTCCGGACTAGACACAACTACATCCTTTGAACGCTTATGAGGTGGCACATATGAGCTTTTCGGGGCAAGCTCCCCTAAGCTTGCTTCAATGACTCCCTCTGGCGTAGACTTTGTCGGATCAACATCAACAGGTATAACTTGCGGTGGCTCCTCTCGCGCAGCGGATGTATTTTTACCTTGAAAAATGGCCTTCACCTGCTCCTCTTGCCTAGGCGGGGGCACGACCATCATGGGCTCTTGGCGAGATTTCCTGAAAGGAGTGTATCTGCCAGGTAGTCCATAATGACTGTGAGGATACAGTATTGCTGGTGTAGCCTCCTTATCAAACATCATTTTTTCTTGGTCCTTGATCTCTGCCACCGGGGGTTCTTCCCCATTAATCACAGACATGTATTTAACTTGATGATGTGCTTGAACCACATCTGCATTCCCAGCCTGTCTCTACTGATTGGCATGATTGATGGCCGCCACTTCATTTGAAATTTGAGTCACGGTGGTTTCTAACGCCCGCATTTGTGCTCCATGACTTTGCATTGTTTGCCCAAATTTGGTCAAGATGTCACCCTGGGACTGCAGTTGTTTACTGAACATACTCATCATCTCTTGATTCTGCTACACCATTTGACTAAGCAACTCGGTGCTTTTATCTTCAGCTCTAGGTTGTGGCTTTGCATCAGGATCTTGTAGGAAGTTGTTAGGATCCTTCCATGAGAACTTCTTGTCCCTCCTCCAAGCATAATCATTGTTCCTATAGCCCTGTTGTTCCATGAATTTGGCTTGGGCTTCCTCATCATATGATGCCTCTTCCTTGGCAAGCAATTTCTTGGCTAGCAGATCTAGCTTGTCATCCAGCTCCTTGATAGCCTTGGACTCACCTACAACTTTAACTTGTTTCGGTGCATCCCTATTACCCCAAGATTGTTTTTTTGCCATATTCTTCAGAATCTCCTAGCACCTGGTATCTGTGTTGTTCAAGAAAAATCTCGAACCTGCTGAATCGAGGTTCCTTCTATCATGCTCGGAGAGAGCAAAATAGAAAATTTTAACCTACTTATCCTTATCCAGACCATGGTGTGGGCACCTCCTTAACATAATCTGAAAACGTTCCCACGTCTTCGAGTAGGTCTCACCTGCCTTTTGAGTGAAATTGTGAATTTTCCTAATCAAATCGTTGGTCTTCTCGGGCGGGAAGAACATTTCAAAGAACACCTCGACCATGTGGTTCCATGATTCCACATATTCGTCATCAAGATTGTGCAACCACTCTCGTGCAGTTCCCGCCAGAGAACTTGGGAACAACTTTAGGTAGAGTACATCCTGCGGGAACCTATCAATTTTGACCATGTCGCAAGTTTCCAGAAATTGGATGATATGCGTAACTGGGTCTTCATTCTTAAGCCCATGGACTTCACCAAATTTATTAATGCAGGATCAATTTTGTATGTTGGAATATTAACCACCTGCTTCTTGATCGGCCCCTTCGACGCAGATGACGAAGAAGCCTTGATCTTCTCCCATATCGTCTGTTCCTCCATTTGTTCTTGTTCGGGTTCAGAATCTATATCCTCCAAATTATCTTGATTATAGTCCTCCTCGTCTTCCGGTCCCGGCAATGGAACCTCTGGTGTGTGCCGCGCGTAGTCATTGTTGCACGTCTGCACCATGCACAGTACCTGCAAAGTGAAAATTTGAGTTCAGTACAGTGCTTGACGAGTACAAATTTTAGAAAATAGATTATGAATTTTTAAAATGATAAAAAAAATAAAAATGTGGCCTAGAGTGGCCGCTTGCAGCACTCGTAGTGCCGACAATTTGCCATATCCCCGGCAACGGCGCAAAAAACTTGACACAAATTTTACGTGCGTGGAAACGCAAGTGTACGCGTCAATGTAATATAGGCCTTTGTGAGGCCCGAGTCGAACTCAGTGATACGTAAATTGTCAGAGACTCCTACTAACTACTCGCGATCAGCTAGACCAATTAAATAATTGAGAGTTGTTGCTAAAATTAAAAGAAAATAAAAATAAAACAAAACAAAGCAATCGATCAAATGTTTGGTTTAATCAATTCAAAATGAGATCTTTAGGATTGCGGTTTCACCGCAGGTTTTCATTGTATTAAATTCTATTTGGTCATTCAAATTTATCTCTCTATCCGGGTAGTGGCCTGAAATCAGAATTGCCCACTGTCGTGGTGCAATTCACTACCTACGTCTAGGTCAGTTCCACCGTCCTAGTAACCTATACCCTAAACTAGGTGCATTAAAAATGATCTCTCGATATCCACCATTAACCTTACACCACCTTATTCAAGGGATTTGTCAATTAACGTGAATTTCGTCTCTTTTCTACCATTAATTCTTCTTTCAAAGTAATTAAGAGCATTAGATTAATATTATGGTGATCAAGCATAACAATATATTTGAGAAAACAAAATTATACCATGGATTTAAGAGATAAGATATGAATTTCTATGATAAAATTGGCATACAATGAATTCCCGGGATACTCCCGGTCCTAAAGACAAAGGGGATTAGCCCCGCATGTTCATCTCAAAGCAAAGCATGGTAGAGAAAAGGGGAAACATGAGAAAAACGTGATTGAGTGGTGAAACCCCTGAACGGAGAAGATCCAAATGATCCTTGGCGTAGAATATGCGTTCTCCCGCCTTTCGGTGGTGGAAATCGTCTTCTTCGGCGTTCGGATCGGCTGGGGCGTGCTTCTGGGCTCCGTTCTTCTCTCTACCTCTCCTCGGGACGTGTGCAGTGGCTAATGACGTGATGATTCCCTCTTGGGCGCCGTCATTAGGTTTAATTCCCGAGTTAAGTCGCCAATTAATCACAGCCATCAGATTTAGATCAATCTAAAGCAAACTCATATCTGACGGTGTCGATACCATCGATGCGGGTCAATGGTATCGACCTTGCGCGGTAAAGATTGTTCTGATTTTCTTTTGTCTTTGCGCCTGATGCTATCTCGATACCATCGACGCGGGTCGATGGTATCGACGAACCTATAGCGACGGCTTTGTCTTTTTGTGTCGCTGCAGCTCCAACAGTCGATAGTATCGACTTTTGTGTCGATAGTATCGACTCATTCCTTGCCAGCAACCTGATGGTATCTCGATACCATCGACATCCCTGTCGATAGTATCGACTTTCTTTTGGTCCTTGCGGCTGGAAACCTGTGGTCCGGTCGATGGTATCGACCTCTGTCGATGGTATCGACGGTAGCAGATACTTGTTTTTCCTGAAATTTCAACACGAAACCACATAAGTCTACACAAAACGTATTATTTTGATAAATTATACTCAAAATGCCGAAATAAGGGAGATTTGACATAGAGAAGTAGCATAGACCAAAGTAGATGAATTATGCAACATTAACCATAAAATGGCTAATAAATGCATAAAACACATATAAAAAAAGTCTATAAATGCGACTCAAAATCATCGCATCAACTGACTAAATGAAGCATTCATGGATAATATTGAAATGAACAATGAACTTAAAATTCGATGCCCCTAACTCAAAATAATTAAACTATTTAATATAATTATCTTAAATTCGTTTTACTATCAATATTTTAGGAAAACCTAAGTATATCTATGACACTAAATTCTATTATCTCATATTATCACTAGACATTGCATATAAGAAGATCTAAGGCTAATTGCAATGATAAATGTTTAGAAATATTCTAAGTTGATCAATTACACATTTGATATCTTGGATTTAGGTCAAACTACTCCAAAGGTAATAAAATAATAAATAGGTTAGTACATTAAAACTATGTTTAGGATTAGATTGTGTAAAATCAAGGCTAGAGGATGATTGTCCACTCACCTTTGTTTTTTATTCATGATGTTATACTTGAATCTAAGCTATCTTGACCTAGATTTGGGTGGAAACATTCAAATTTAAATCTAATAGACCTCATATCTATTCTTCACACACAAATATAGCCTAATGTAGAAATCAGAAGAAGAATATGAATAAGGAAGTACAAAATCCTATGTCCAACCTTATTCCCTAAAGGAAAAAGGTAAAGATCAAGGAAAAATACATCAAAAGTGAGTTACATTGATTATTCTTGTCTGGTTTCCTTTTATTCCTCAGTTCATCACATTCTTTTCCAAAATCACCCTAGGAATCACCCTTAATATAGTCTTTATTTTGTTTTAGGGCCTTGGTAGGGTATCTTCTTAAATACAAAGCAAGGGCATCGATTTCATCTTTATTTCATTGAGTACATGAAGTTATGAGTATAAGACCCCTGACGTGGCTTTTTGGTTGATCTTTCTTACTTAGCATAATTGGATGCATAAAACCTTAATCTAATATCTTGATGTGATTTAATAACAAATGACATGCTTATGTTACATGTTGGGTCCAGTTTGGATGTTGATTGAGTTAGCTTTACATATATGTGCTTATTTTGGACCTTTGTTGCAATTTACCCATGTTTAGGGTTTTTATTACATTTTGTCACATGCTTGTTGTGCCTCACATGTTTTGACATCATGTTGGAGAAATTTGTTCCTTGGGGCATCATGTTGTACCTTGGTTTGATGTGGTGACATGTTATGTTAAGTTTTAGGGTTTGCTTGGATTCCCTAGTTTGATGGTTGACCTTGAGGTGTGTTGACCATTGAGCCGTAGTTAATAGCGATCGCCAATTTATTCCTTGGGCCTTGTTTTCTGCGATCGATGATGTTTGATGTGTACCTTGTGGTCTTGGCAGTCGATGAGCCAAGAAACACTCGATTGAGTTCTATGCGACCGGTGGATTTTCTTTTTCTATGATCATTGAGCTTTTGGACCTTGTGGTCGTAGAGAATTCCACTCGAGAAATGACCAAAATGGTCATGCGCAGCCAATGTAACGATTTACAGAGGATGGGCAATCTCGTAATTGCACTTTGAGTTTTGTTTCTCGCTTGCAAGGTTTGTTACATACGAATGACAATACTACCCTCGGTGTTTCAATCGATTTCATTTTATACTCAAGGGCATTTTGGTCATTTCACCTATTATTTACATCGATTTACATTTTCATTTAAATTACTGTCACGCTATGGTTTTCTTGCATTCTGATTAGTTGATTTTACTTAATTCATAGTAAATAGATCCATGGTCAGAAAAATGCAAATAAATAGTCGTTAGAAAGGATTTTTAATTAGAATCTGATTTTATTGTTCTTGAGTCCTAGTTATGATTCCTTTTTCGAAGTTTTCTTTGGATACCTATTTGATTATATTAAGTGATCTAAAATGTGTAATTAATCTATTTTAACTCCAAATTGGGTAATAAACTATGTTTTCTTATTCAGGAGAATATGACTAATCTATTGGACTAGGTTTTAAACCTTAAATCGTGGTTTTGAATAAAGTTCCAAAATTAGGGTTTTCCTATGCTTTAAGCCTTATAAATACTAATACATGATAATGTTTGCAACTAGGGGAAAATGGAATGGTGATACAATCAACTTGGTAAAGTTTGTGTTAATGAATCAAACTAAGGTATGTGGATCCTATTTTGGTATGTGACACTTATTTGTGTATGTGATTCCTATTATATGTGTGGAATGTATGAATGTGAAATCTATGCGTATTGTATATGTGCAAATTACCTATCCTTCAGTTGGGCTCTTATCCAACCCTACTTTGAAGATGTGCTAGCCTTGTTATCCTTCTACATGCCTTTATTTGGCTCTTTACTATGTGATGCTTCTATTGCCATTGTGGCTCATTCATTTGAATCATGTGAATCTTGCTACTACATATGTTATCTCATTTACTTGGAAATGCTTAAATCTTGCTATAGCCTATGTTGGATCCTCTTTGTGGTTTATTTCATGGGTTTTATTCCCAAATTCTATGATGCAAATGTTACTTTTATATTTCTCACTACTACCAAGTGAACTATTAAGCAGGATGTATTTTAGGCCAAATGACAATATAGTGTACATGAGTACAAACCACCCATAGGGCACTGAGGTTTTAGTCCTCCTGTCGGGCACTGGGGTTTTAGTCCCCCTGCCACTTTATATTAGGCACTGGGGTTTTAGTCCCCCTTCCACTTTATAGGCATTGGGGTTTTAGTCCCCCTGCCACTGGTGAGGTCCGGTAGGTGCCTCACTCTACATTGAGATGACTTTGTGTCTTAATATATTCATGCGATGTGATTGTTATTGTGGTGATTGTTTATGGCAGTTCTCTATTTCTTATTTGAATATTTGTCTCATTCTCTTAAAATCTTGTAGCATAGAGAATAATTTATTATGCAATGTTGTTGACTATTACTTGTCCTATTCCTTTTGATTGACACATACTTTTATCTTTCTCTTGCTGGATGACCCCGACCATCCAGACTAGGATCAGAGTGTGCATGGAAGCTTGGTGAGCTTTCCTAAGGCTAAGGAGAGAAAACAGCTAGCATGGACTTAACTATACCTTTATGTATGAGTTGTAGTGTGGAGACAAGTTGTATTAGTTTAAGTCTTCCTCTACCTAGATCCTATGCTTGTATAAAGTTGTAATCCCATTTGGGAAATTTTTATAATGTACACTTATACATTTTGAATAAAGTCAAGTTTTTATTTCTTCTGCTGCCACACATTTGATGAATTTGTTTATCATGTTTAATAGTAGAGACTTGGTCTTTACACTCTTAGACATCAATCTTCACTAGTGGTAGTGAGAGAATGATTATCCTATTAGGTATAATACATGTGATGTATTTACATACCTATTCGAGAAAATGCTAATACTTCAAGCAGTGTTTAGAGGAATACCAATATGAATATCTTGAAGTGTTCAAGAATATCATAGATGAAGTACGATTTTGGTAAAGTGTTAATTCTTGATGAGATCAATGAATGAAATACTTAGACCAAATGTTTGAGAACCTTGTGAGTGACTATGATAGTGTATCATAGTGAGCTCGTGATTAAGGCATGGTGATGTCTAAATAAAAAAGGAGTCATACTCTAAGGAGTTAGAGGATGATTATCAAATAACTAATTTCTTCTTAAATAAAGAATACAACACACTAATAAAGGACACTAAGAATCACATAGGAGTTGTGAGTTCTTATATCCTTGACAGATACACCTCGATTATCTATCTGATGAGTTGATCATGTGATGAATCAACTATCTAGATGAATATGAGAAACATGATTTTGAGTTATGGTTTATGACCATTACATCCTAAATGACTTCCATGTGAACCATAAGGTATGACCTTGATGGTAGCACCCATTGGGATGAAATCCATAATTGCAAGTGAGTCTTAAGCATTAAGACACATGGATAACATTTTGAGAAGGATGATGCTTGTTGATTGCAACTTAATGACTAAGAGATTTGGCATACAGATACTAAAACTGCATTCCTATGAGGAATAAAACAATGATGTGTGCGTGACACAACCTATAAGGTATATGAATCCATTAATACAAATGAAGTCTATAAGTTACAATGGACTAATCATTGAGATTGATTAAGTACAAGCAACTCAGAGTTGGATCTTTACTTTGATGATATAGTCAAAGGGTTTAACTGATATGGCAAAGATAAAGAAGGGATCTGTGATTTAGTGGGAGCGTATTCACGTTCCACATGTTGATGTGAAATGGAAATGTTCTAGAATGGAAATCCAAATTAGAAATTATCTTAATGGAAGATAGAGACGTTTCCTATGTAATAGGAATATAGATCTATAGAGATAGTTCTCGAAAACCACTTGACCTAAAAGGAGATAGCATACATTGGCAATCTGTACTGAAGGGTTCAGTATACACAGATCAAGTGGGAGGAAACTTTCCCATGGACATGGAGTTAGTATCCTAAGGCCAAATGTCCCATTCTTATGAAGAATGGGAACACTAAGAATAGATAAGGATCTATCAAGTATGTAATCATCCCATCATCTTGCATGTATGGACATGGAAAGAACGAAATGCATTTATCATCTTGTATGTAGGACATGACATTATGATGTGCTCATCCTGATAACTCGTATGTTGGACATGACGAGTGGATGTCTGTCTAGTTCCAGTAAGGGTTACTGGAATACCATAAGAACTTGATGAGTACTTGAGAAGTACTTGTTCTATGGAAATAAGGAAGGATTCACTGTAAAGAGTTACACTGATGTGAACTTCTAAAAAGGACAGAAAATTAATCGCAATATATATATGGGATATATAAAAGTGGATGATTGTTGATAATTGGAAACGTTCCAATAAAGCCATTTTAAGAGGAAATGCTAAGTATCTCTATGTTAGAGAACAACAGTTAATACCATATGGATCTGGAAGTTCATGAGATGAACTTATAGATATTCCATTCATTGATGACAAGTTAGGAGTGCTTGGTCATCCAATGTGGCTAAAGGTTAGCAAAGGAATACTAGATTGCATATTACAGCAACTCCATCTCATGCGTGTGACATACAACGAAGAGATGAGAGACATGCAGTTAATACCGAACTTGGCAAGGTGTTGCCATAACTCACTATATTATCACCAGAGTACAATAACATGTGGGACATGTTTGAAGATCACTAAGAATATGATTCAAGGGTGATTGGCTCGCAGTGCAATCATGGGATGATTGGTGGGATACATTAAGATTGATTTGATAAACATCAAAGGCAAGCTTCCAATTCTTTCTGGTTCTGTCATATGAGATAATGATAGAACATATTGAATGTCTAAAGAATGACAATACTCAATGACGTATGCTTTCAGGTTCAGGACCTGAACGATGAGATCATACGGATGCTAAGAGTTTGTATATTCTTATTATGTCCCTAGTCGGATGTCATTGTGGAAGGTGGATAGACAACAATGACACATAAGACTAGATTGTGGTGTTGGTTGATGATAGAATCTTGTTAGTCATGATATGGAGATATCAAACCAAACACATAGGTACTTGTTAGAGAACAAGTGTACCAGAGAGACCCACCGTGAGTTTGACACATGGAGCCATGACATGGTAGTCACAGTCAGTTCTCACAGTGATGGTGGCGAGTGTGATTCTTTGACCTGAAATCACTACACTCAACACATGTCATTGGGTACACTTTGACATCATTAAACGTAGTCCTGAAACATGGGTTGTTATAAAGGTGATGATTGGGTGGCTTTGACACATGGGGCTTTTGAGGGGTGAGTGATAGATATGGGATTTGTCTCTCCTGAGGGAGTTTGATATCCATGGCCACTTGATGAGTAGGATTGAGATAGACGTGCACGCATGTGTGAATCAATATGTGATATTGATGTCATACATATCTCCTCCAATCTACTCTGAGATCAAGAAAGTGAATCACCGTTGACAGGATGACTATCCGATGCCTCGAGTTCATTCAGAATATCAGTGACAAAGGAATTATACATTCTCGGTAACACCAATCACGGATTGTAGGATTGAAAGTTGTTCTCTAACTTTCCTTTTCACTTGGGTAGCACTGATGTCCGACTAGGCACAGCTCTTTGCTTGTGAAGTCAAAAGTGTTATGGACTTTCACTGCCAATGTGAAATGGACTTGCAGGGTCACACACATAGGATTTAACCTAGAAAATGAGTTTATCCACAAATGATATTTAAATTGATTACTAAAGGAGTTTAGTAGTTCAATGAAACACTCAGTTTATTGATAGCTCAAAATCATAGTGTTGAAGGTGTTGGACCAATTGATTAGAGTATCGAATTGATTGAAATTGCAATTGACTCATTTTGCACAGTCTGCACTTCCAACTGATCGACTCATGTGATGAACTGATTGACTCAGGTTGTTGAACCGATCGGCTCAAGTGGTGAGATGATCAGCTCATGTGTCATGAAACGATTGACTCAATTGTTGAACCGGTCAATTCGTGTGACCAACCGAGATCGTTTGGAAAGTCAAAAGACTATTTTGCAAATACAAATTGTTTCACTTGTACAAATTCGATTTGGACAAGGATTAATATTTGATTAATTGGAAACAAATATGAAAGTCAATTTGAGTTGGATCAGGACCATGAACCAATCGGCTCAGAGCCCCAGACGATCAGCTCAGGTCCCAAATGATCGGCTCAGGGCCCGAATGATCGTTTCAGGGTGTGAAACGATCAGTTTAGGTGGCGCAATTGGTTGTATTGTGGAAAATCTCGAATCCTTCTACTTCTTCTTTAATCCCACATTGCCCGAGGTAGAGAACCCTATCCCATAACCCTCCTATATATATAGGGGTATTGGGGGCTTCTCAGGAACAACAACTCAGAACACCAGTTGCTCTGCAAAGTTGTCGTTCTCTCTAGTTTTGGTAACCGAGAGAGCCCGAGCAAGTGCTACCCGATAAGGGAGGCACATAAAGGGAAAAACAACTGTAGAAAGGCAACTGGTGGCAGGAGAGTGTGTCGGTGACTAATATGCTGACAGTAGGGTGCGACTCCTTCTGATTCCTTGTGGGACAAGGAGATCGGAGTTCCAGGTGGTCTGTGTGGACTACTTCAGAGGCGGGAGACTTCTGCCGCTCAGAGGATAGCTGTCAATCCCGACAGTCCCGGTGAGACCAGGAGCTACACAGACACCATCCAAGACCAGAGGTGAAGACCACACAAGCCGCAAGGTATCGTCACCGAGCAAGCCTCAGGACAAGGTATGTCTCTACAAACCATCCTTCTTACTGTATAGATGTTGACGTGATTCCTTTATCCTGGGTTTGGGAGAAGAACTTTTTTTATTTCTATTGCCTTCTCTGTCTCCCCTCAAACCCAACAATATATATGTAGCATATTATGACATTAGAGTCAAAGAAAATCCCTTCAAAAAAATTCATATAGGTGGGAAAAAAATATTTCCATGACATTTCTTCTCAGTGGGGTGAGAATAAGATGCGTCCCTTGCATCTCTCAAGATATTCGTAAGAGAAATGGAGAAATGGGTGATGTTCCTTTCCACAACCCTAAGTAGACCACAAGAGTAGGAGCATTATGAGGAAGAAAAGTTTAACTTCCTAGTATTTGAAACCTCTAATAAAATGATCTTAAAAGGAGCAATTAGAGTACCCATATTATCAAGGTGCACCTCCTTTTCAGGTATCCAATCAGTAAGAACTTCATAATTAAGTGTGCTCAATTTGGAGTAGTACTAGGATGGGTGACCAATCTAGAAGTTCATCCTAGCTTGTGCATGAGTCAGGACAAAGCACACAATAAAGGCTAGTGGTGGTTTATGAGGTCAGTCATCATTACTAAAACTCTACTAGAGTCTTGGGTAGTGGGACTAGGAAATATAAATGCTATCAGAGTCATAACACCTTGAGTAGGTGGGGCGACATGGGCATGTGGCATGCCAAACTTGAGTCGTGCAGTACAGACATATTGTAAAGGATTTTCCATGGTGATTTATCCATCCTTACACTGGTAGTGATGATTAGGAGATCAGTGTTCATCGGTCATTATGGGTCTGCAATGAAATGGGGAAATATTATTTCCCTATATAGTTGAGCCTTGACGAGGATGTTAAGAGTTAAGTAAGGGAAACTATAAATTCCCATGTTTTGATGCTAATAATTAAATGATACTATAAGGAATGATTGGACTATCCATATCACCAAGGTACACCTCCTTTTCAGGGAGTCCATCACTAAGAATGTGATGACCTGATTTTCAAGATTTCTAAAACCAATATAGTATTTAAGGTCCAATGATATTCCTGGTTGGTTAATTCTAGGGCAGGGTGACTCTTATTCAAAAATGGTTTTGTTTGACCCACAAGTATGACCCATATTCCATTAGAGGTTCAATAGTAGCTATCGAAGGCCTTCCATGTACACGGAGATGATCAATACTAATTATTAGTCGATTTGAGGACATTTGGAGTTAAGTACCAAATTAAGCATACAGGGATTTAAATGGATGAATAAGGAACCTTGGGATGCATCACGACCATTTTAAGTGGATAGAACTTGTTTGATCAATGTTGAATTATATTTTTAGTTATATTCAATCTTTACACATTGATTTCAAAAGATGTGTGATGAGTTGGGTTTAGTAAACACATGTTAGGCCATTTATTTGAGACTTAGCCGAGAGAGAACAGTTGGTTGTTAGGGTTTTGTTAAAGTCTCATGGCATTCAAATTATGGTTGTTGGAGATAATAATGGGTGTATCATTGACATGTCATGTGGCCCATGGTAGCAAGCCTGGCCCAATCCAAACTGTGACTATTGTTGACTCGGCAATGGAGACTTCATTTCTAAACTCTAGATCTTGCGGGGTTGAGGGAAGAAACCCAACTCGTCACCCGTCATCTTCCTGAAATTGAAGGCCTGCTTAACAACCTTTTTGTCGTGGCCAACCCAGAAGTGTTGAGAGAAATCCACCCATATCTATGTTGCGTCTCACCACTACGGTGAGAAAAAGGAAAGATCAGGAAGTCAGGAGGCAGATCGAACCCATCCATCCCTCTCCCTTTTTCTTCATTCACCTTGGCCAACTAGGTTTTTATAGATCATCAAAGGATGTGAGTTGCGGTGCTTCTTCCTCTCTTTGGATGCAACAGCGGGTGAGTTGCATACCTAGTGGTCATACGACCTATTCTTGAAGTTGCATAGTCCTTTCAGGAGCCTTCCCTGTGGCTGATGATCACTGTCATGACGGGGAGGCATGGTAGAGTTGGGCGTAGCAGCAACATCGAGAATTGAACATGGAGGCCTGTTGATAGAAGAAGAAGGGAGGAGACCATGGACAACTCGCTGATAGACCAATCTGGGTGGAGGTGTGAAGTCTGACAAAGATGCACAACCGACCTCCTCCTACAGCCCACTGGCTATGCGCCGTCGGGCTCCTCCACCACCACACTGGTGATGTTTTGTGTGGGGATCCAAGTCACCGAGGATGACCATAGCACCCCTAAAACCCATGCCATCTACTCTGCCACCACCTAAACCACTCGTCATCTTGGAGGTCAGGACTGTCAAGAAGATCCAGAAGGTGAGGAGATCTGAGAAGGTCCAGGTTGCTCCCCTTTTCTCCTGTGTACGAAAGAGCAGGGCCGACAATCTCATGGACTCGCCGCTCCAGGTCTCCTCAACTATGATCGAGAGGATGACGATGAGGAGAAGGCATGGCGCCATCTCACCAGAGTATCGGGATACAGTGGTGCTGTGTAGAAGAGAAGCTCGACACTGGGCTTGAGGCAGTGTTGAAGAATGATAGGAGGGCTTTGTGACAATGGGCACAGGCGGCCGTCGTGTGGCGAGAAAGTAAGAAGGAGAGGAGCAGACTGGGTCAGATCGAACCCAGGTGGTCCAGAAAACAAACCAACCCAACAGCATGAACCAGACCATCTCGGATGAGGAGTAGCGTCCCTCTAGTATACACGTGGCGAATGGTGATTGGCCAATACAGGTAAATACCATCTAAAATCCCCAGATTTGTCTATATCTTGTATAATACATAGAAAATAGCCCCCTTGCCCTAAAAATACCCGAAAAATATCCCTAGACTCAGAAAAATGTCCTCTTTCTTATGAAACCTATAGAACATACTTTTAAGACATATTTGTTGGTGATATTTAATTTAGTTTATAATGCTCCTTTTAACAGTTTATTGAATGAAATAAATAATATCTATTTGAGATTAAGTCTCATAAAATTTTCCTAGAACCCTAATGATGATATACATCCATATTTAGACTCTGATCTGAGTAATATTTCTAAATAATAGGTATTTTTCTATTAAAGACTATTTAGATGCTTTCAATCCCATTTTAATTCTAGAAAATAGACCAGTCATCAGAAAATTACAAAAATTGGACCAGACCTCTAAAATGACACCCTAGTCAGTAGAAAAATTTAGACACAAGTTTAGATCAGTTTGAACCAAGGTTTGGCCTAAACCCTAATTTGGACCTAAAATACCAAGAATATGGTGTACCTACATTAATGATGATTAATTTCTTTAAATCAGGTGTTGACCAATTTATCTAGATGATCATGGATATGTGAGGAATATCTGAACTCAGGTACATGGATATAATTATATGACTAGATTTGTTAGATGTTAAATATATGTACTTGCTTGCTTGTATTTGAAATACATTGTTGGATGTAGATGTATGTATATTTTCAATTTTCTGCCTTGAACATAAAAGAACATAAATGAGGATAAATGAAATGTAGTTACTAGTGGTTCTAATTAAACTCCCTAACAGAGAGCAAAAGCTTTAATGTTGACTAGCACCTCCCTAGAGTACATGGTATAGGGGGAGATCCCTAGAGTACAACGTACACGGGGAAGTGCCCACCATTTATGTGATTATGTTCTAAGTCCACCATAGTAATGCATATTCATTCTAAATGTGGCTAACAACTTGGGATTACCTAATTTTCCGCCTTTGAATAATGTTTCCTTTCTCTTCCTTCAATTTGGAGTATTTTATATGCCAGCATAGTATAGCTTTTAATTCCATGTACCAACTTTTGTTGATGATTTTGTTTCTCATATTTTCTAGGTCTAGAGCTAGAATGGGATAAAAGAATAGGATGTGAGCAAGTTGTATAGGCTGTAACTATTGTCTAAGATCCTGCTAGCATACATGTTTAGACTTGTGTAAGAAAAAATTCTCTTTCAATATACAATTGTAATTCATGTTGTAGTAATGTACATGTTGAATGTTGAGATGTGTTATGGTGTATGTTATGTTGAAAGTTCATGTATGCACAAATTGCTTCCGCAACACACTCTGATATAATTGCCTAACGTTTTCATATGTGAAATATGGGGATGTTACAGTTGTCATCAGAGCATGAACAATAGCTACACCTAACAATTGATCACCATGAAACATAAAACTATTTTACCTTTCACTTTAAAACCTAGAAATATGGCAAGTTGTTCTATAGGAACTAGGTTTGACTTAGCCTCTAGGTTAGAACCTAGATGTTTGAGAACTAGGTTTAGACAAGTGTCTGAAACCCTTTGCATATAGATCTCATATGTATTGGGTAGCTACACTAGTCTACATCTTGTTCTCACCATTTCACTAGGTTATAGGGCACTAGACTATCTACGGTGTGTGGGACACTCGGTTTTGCTGATTTGGTTTTGTTTTCCAATCGGCTTGAGCCTCGAGTGTTTTCTCTGACGTCTTCTTTCCCGGAGAAAAAATATATAGTATTTTATTATATATATGTAAATATAAAAATGTGTCCCTCACACTGTAGAGTAGTTAGTGTTCATGCAACCTAAGTGAAAGGGAGTGACATCAGTCTAGAAGAGAGAGTAGTCTAGATTAGATGTCTACAGCCTTATCAAGATATGTGATACATAGAGTAGATGATAAAACGATAGTTGAAATGAGCATGTGAAATCTTATCTAAGTTTGATCTTTGATGGTATAAGTTTCCTTATAAAGGTTTAAGTTGTATACTTGTTAAATCCAATTTTGTAGAATTTATGCAAAATCTTGATGATGAAAGTGCATTCCTTTTTCTTACTTAAGATGAGATAAGTTAAGATACAGTTGAATACACATGTGCCTCAAGCTCTTTTACAAAGGAGGACCTCCAGTGTTAGGACAAGATACGTGGTGAACTCCAGAGAGAGTAAGACCCACAAGGAGAGGGTCATATGACCTACCCTACAATATATGAAATATGAGATATATGTGAAATGATATGTCCTAATCTAGGTTACTCCTGAGTAGATGAGTTGAGTCCTTATGCATGATTCAAATCTATATGTGAGTATTGGATGAAAGAAAAGGATGGGTAGATGACCCATATGATAAAGTCAATCCTTTGGTTGAACTAGGTCCTAGTTGGAGTGACATATTTTGGGAATCTCATCATTAGTTGCAAGTGAGGTAATAAATGAACTCTAGTTATGAGAGTATGATGCTTTGTGCAAAAGATACTCAAAATACATATTCTCCCTTCTTCTTCTCCTTCTTAATATACGATGATAGAAACCTCACTTGAGCTATATAGATGATTTATATATGAGGAGTCACTCTTATAAGCTTGATCTATTCTATATTTCCCCCATATATCATACATGTTGTACCCAAGATTGAAATCATGATAAGTTTGACTTTAAAATATTCTTGTCCCCCTTTATATGAAACATGAAATATATGAGGTTGAGATCATGGGATAGACATAGTATATTCTCTCTTTCCCTTCACATAATACATGCAAGACCTAAACATTTGAACTCATGAACTTGATATGAAGATATTTTTGGATCATAGGATACATGATCGGAAATATAGTTCGTAACTTTGATCCTTCTCAATGTATGCTTCTAAGTTGAGTATGAATATGACACCATAGGGTGAAACCCTAATGGTCAAGCATGTTACGTAAGCCCTTCTTAAGTAGAAAAATTCTAAAATCAAGGATGAAGATAAATTTCCTCTAATGTTGAAATCATTATAAGATGTTAATGATGTTAGATTTGAATGATCTGAATATCATGGCATATAAACGAATTCCTCTTGAACTTTAAAAGTATGAACAAAACTCGTATCCTTAGGGGTGATGTAATCCTAAGATATCATAATGTCATGTTATGGCTAAGACTTTAAGTGATGCTTCCACATTTATATGGTGGGGTGGACACACCCAAGAATCTCTAGATCCTAAGCTAACAACTTAGAGTACATGCAACTATGATGGTCTTAGAATCTAAGCAATGATGAAGTAATAAGGTGGGGTGAATGTGATGACCTGATTTTCAAGATTTCTAAAACCAATATAGTATTTAAAGTCCAAGGATATTCCTGGTTGGTTAATTCTAGGGCAGGGTGACTCTTATTCAAAAATGGTTTTGTTTGACCCACAAGTATGACCCAGATTCCATTAGAGGTACAATAGTAGCTATCAAAGGGCTTTCATGTACACAGAGATGATTAATACTAATTTTTAGTCGATTTGAGGACATTTGGAGTTAAGTACCGAATTCAGTATACATGGATTTAAATGGATGAATAAGGAACCTTGGGATGTATCACGATTTAAGTGGATAGAACTTGTTTAATCAATGTTAAATGATTTGTTTAGTTATATTCAATGTTTACACATTGATTTCAAAAGATGTGTGATGAGCTGGGTTTAGTGAACAAATGTTAGACCATTTATATGAGACTTATCTGAGAGAGAACAGTTGGTTGTTAGGGTTTTGTTAAAGTCTCATGGCATTCAAATTATGGTTGTTGGAGATAATGATGGGTGTATCATTGACATGTCACGTGGCCCATTGTAGCAAGCCTGGCCTAATCCAAACTGTGACTATTGTTGACTCGACAATGGAGACTTCGTTTCTAAACTCCAGATCTTGCGGGGTTGAGGGAAGCAACCCAACTCGTCACCCATCATCTTCTCAAAATTGAAGGTCTGCTTAACAACCTTTTTGTCGTGGACAACCCATAAGTGTTGAAAGAAATCCACCCATATCTATGTTGCATCTCACCACTACGGTGAGAAAAAGGAAAGATTAGGAAGTCAGGAGGCAGATCGACCCCATCCATCCCTCTCCCTTCATCATCATTCACCTTAACCAACTAGGTTTCTATAGATCATCAAAGGATTGGAGCTGCGGTGCTTCTTCCTCTCTTTGGATGCAACGGTGGGTGAGTTGCATACCTTGTGGTCATACGACCTATTCTTGAAGTTGCATTGTCCGTTCAAGTGCCTTCCCTATGGCTGATGATCACTGTCATGGTGGGGAGGCATGGTAGAGCTAGGCGTAGCAGTAACACCGAGAACTGACCATGGAGGCATGTTGATAGAAGAAGGGAGGAGAGACCATGGATGACTCACTGATAGACCGATCTGGGTGTAGGTGTGAAGTCTAACAAAGATGCACAACCGACCTCCTCCTACAACCCACTGGCTATGCGCCGCCGGGCTCCCCCGCCACTACACTGGTGATGTTTTGTGTGGGGGAACCAAGTCACCGATGATGACCACAACACCCCAAAAACCCACGCCATCTGCTCCGCCACCACCTAAACCACCTGTCAGCTTGGAGGTCGGGACCATAGAGAAGATCCAGAAGGTGAGATAATCTGAGGAGGTCCAGGTTGCTCCCTGTTTCTCCTGTGAACGGAAGAGTAGGGCCGAAGATCTCATGGACTCGCCGCTCTAGGTCTCCTCAACCAAGATCGAGAGGACGACGATGAGGAGAAGGTATGGTGCCATCTCACTAGAGTATCGGGATACAACATTGTTGTGTAGAAGAGAAGCTTGACGTCGGGCATGAGGCAGTGTTGAAGAACGATAGGAGGGCCTCGTCACGATGGGCGCAGGCGGGCGTCGTGCGGCGAGAAAGCAAGAAGGAGAGGAGCAGACTGGGTCAAATCGAACCCAGGTGGTCTAGAAAACAAACCAACCCAACATCCTAAACCAGACCGTCTCAAATGAGGAGCAGCGTCCCTCTAGTATACACGTGGCGAATGGTGATTGGCCAATACAGGTAAATACCATCTAAAATCCTAGGATTTGTCTATAGCTTGTATAATACATAGAAAATAGCCCCCTTGACCTAAAAATACCCAAAAAATATCCCCAGACTCAGAAACATGTCCTCTTTCTTATGAAACCTCTAGAACATACTTTTAAGACATATTTGTTGGTGATATTTAATTTAGTTTATAATGCTCCTTTTAATAGTTTATTGAATGAAATAAATAATATCTAGTTGAGATTAAGTCTCATAAAATTGTCCTAGAACCCTAATGATGATATACATCCATATTTAGACTCTTCTCCCAGTAATATATCTAAATAATAGGTATTTTTCTATTAAAGACTATTTAGATGCTTCCAATCCCATTTTAATTCTAGAAAATAGACCAGTCATCAGAAAATTACAAAAATTGGACCAGACCTCTAAAATGACACCCTAATCAGTAGAAAAATATCAAACACAAGTTTAGATCAGTTTGAACCAAGGTTTGGCCTAAACCCTAATTTGGACCTAAAATACCAAGAATATGGTGTACCTATATTAATGATGATTAATATCTTTAAATCAGGTGCTGACTAGTTTATCTAGATGATCATGGATATGTGAGGAATATCTGAACTCAGGTACGTGGATATAAATATATGACTAGATTTGTTGGATGTTAAATATATGTACTTGCTTTCTTGTATTTGAAATACATTGTTGGATGTAGATGTATGTATATTACCAATTTTCCGTCTTGAACATAAAAGAACATAAATGAGGATAAATGAAATGTAGTTACTAGTGGTTCTCATTAAACTCCCTATTAGAGAGGGAAAGCTTTAATGTTGACTAGCACCTCCCTAGAGTACACGGTATATGGGGAGATCCCTAGAGTACAAGGTACATGGGGAAGAGCCCACCATTTATGTGATTATGTGCTAAGTCCACTATAGTAATGTATATTCATTCTAAATGTGGCTAATAACTTGGGATTACCTGATTTTCTGCCTTTAAATAATGTTTCCTTTCTCTTCCTTCAATTTCGAGTATTTTATATGCCAGCATAGAATAACTTTTAATTCCATGTACCAACTTTTATTGATGATTTTGTTTCTCGTATTTTCTAGGTCCAGAGCTAGAATGGGATAAAAGAATAGGATGTGAGCAAGTTGTATAGGTTGTACCTATTGTCTAAGATCCTGCTAGCATACATGTTTAGACTTGTGTAAAAAAAATCTCTTTCAATATACAATTGCAATTCAGGTTGTAGTAATGTACATGTTGAATGATGAGATGTGTTATGGTGTATGTTATGTTGAAAGTTCATGTATGCAAAAATTGCTTCTGCGACGCACTCTGATACAATTGCCTAACGTTTTTGGATGTGAAATCTGGGGACGTTTCAAAGAACTCCATAGTTAATCGTGTTAAGCTTAGAGTAGTACTAGGATGTGTGACCAATAGGGAATCCCGACTTGTGCGTGAGTGAGGACAAATCACACAATTAAGGCTAGTGATGGTTTATGGGACCAATCATCATCCCTAAATCTATACTACAACCTTAGGCAGTGGGACCAGGCATTACATAAAGATAAAAAGTGAAGGGTAAGAGACATGATATCATTTGTATCCTAATTTTTAAAAAATTACAATGCCTCGATCAAACTACAAGTTTGATCAACATCATAATGGAAAAAAATGTGACCCTCATTAGTTAAAGTGTCCATTTATTTACTCTACCTAGTTCTCCCTCATTCAAATTGAGAGTTCTACTAGCACCCTTCTCAGATGAACTGTAGATCGACCATAAATGAAATGATTCCCCAAAATTTTAAATTTGTTGATACACTTTTTAGAATAGAAAATAATGTTTAAAAGTATTTATAGGAGGATATAATTTTTTTAGAAAAATCTCCAATATAATTTTATAAAAAAGTAATATATAAAAATTCTTAGAGAATGTTACATTTGCTGATTAATTTCGAACTTATTATATGTAAGAAGGTGAAGGCTTTTGGGAATATCCTAGAGCTTTGTCCAGGTGGGAATTATTAATGATACATGATTCTTTGTAAACTATTATGGCAGTGTAAAGGAAAGTATTGGGATCCCCACATTTTGTGATCCAAACTTAGACATCATTACTTTTTAGAAATCCTTAATTATGATCCATATTTCTAATAATTGATAAGTAAAGTATAGCATTGGTTTCGGGATAAATATGTAAATCTTACAAATGGCATACATGTAATTCAAAAAGAATAAATGTGCTATGAAAGCATGCAGACATATAAAATTATACAACACATATATATTACTAATCTATAAATATGATGATAATGGATAAATAAGCAATCTATATCTAGAAGAATTTAATTTTTGTAGAGGTAGTGGTCTAGTTAACATATTCATCAATTGATTTTCAATATCCACATGATCAGTATGAACTATATCCTTCTCACGTGTTCAAATTTAAAATTATGTTTGGCAACACAATATAATTTTTGATAAGTTTATTGAACTATTTTTATTTATATATATAAGTGGGTGTTGTATCAATAAGAAAATCTTTCAATACATGCTTCATCTAAAGCATTTAAGCACATCAATTTTTGACATCCTTGTAGTCAGCTTTGGTTGTTGCTACTATAATTTGCTTCTTTTTGACACAATTTACTATGAGTTTGAGGAAAGAAAGTATGCAAGACTAGTGCATTCTTCTCGATTGTACATCCATAATTACTTGTGTCGGTATAGACTATAAATTCTATGTATTCATCGTGTGGATACCAAATACCAAAATCAAGAGTTGTATTTAAATATTTTAGAATTCTATTAACTATGGAGAGAAGGGATTTCCTTGGATTAGCTTAAAAGTTTGCACAAATAAGTAGTAGAAAGGATATGTTATGTCTTGAAGTTGAAAGATAAAGTAAGTTACCAATGATTAATCTATATAGTTGACTATCTATAGACTCTACTCTTTCATATTATTCAATTTCAATATATGTATCTATATGAGAGGTATATAACTAGTCATTTTTTATGTTAAATATTTTAAATAATTCATTAGTGTAATGTTCTTGGCAAATGATATTACCTTCTGACAATTTTATTTAGAACGAGAACGAAGGCCAGTTATACCATTAGCTATTTTCAAATACATTCTTCATTAATTTTATAGAATCATCATGAAGTGTATCATCATTGAATAAAAAAATAAAAAAATAGCACCAACACTAATTTGTACACGTATGAAGGATACACTGAAAATCTTAATAGTATATAACTATGGTATGTATGGCCATAGAGAAAACCATTTGATGATTGGAATACTTGGTATGATAATTATAAAGGTAATTATGTCTATTATGTTTGTCTTAATCATGAGATGATGACACAAATATAATAGATGTCTAAATAATGATGTTACTCAATGCCATATGTCTTCATGTTGAGGACCTGGCAATGAGATCATATGTACGATATGAGTACATACATTATTCTTATATCCCTAATAAGATATTACTATGGAAGAAAAATAGATAACAATTATACATAAGACTAGATTGTGTGTTGACTGATGATAGAATCTCATTAGTCATGATATATGATATCAAGTCAAGCTCACGGATACATGTTAGAGAACAATGTATCATATAGACTCACCTTGAGAGTGATACATGAAGACCATGGAATGGTAGTTAGAATCATCTCTCATAATGATATTAATGATTTTGGTGCTTAGACCTAAACTCACAACACTCATCACATGTCACTCATTGTAATTTTATGTCATCCAACATGACCTCAAATAAGAATTGATATGAAGGTGATGCTCAGGTACTCTGTGACACATAGGGATTGAGTGTGAGTGATGTAGATGGGATTTGGCCCTCCTATAGGAGTTTTATATCCAGTCCACTTGATAAGAGAGATTGAAAAATGTATGTCCATACCTATGTTACTCAATATGTGATATGTGAGCTCACATGCATCTCAGATAGTGTTCTCTAGTTCAAGAAACATGGATTGAACATTGAGAGAATGATGAGTCCATGCCCTGAGTTCAATACCGATATTAGAGACAAAGGAACTATATGATCACGATAACATTGATAATAGATTTTAGGTTGAAGTTATTCTCCAACTTTTTGAATTAATTGGGTAGCAATGATATGTTCCTAGATACGCCTCATTGCTTGTGATGTCATAAATTTGTTATGAAAATTCATTGGCATTGTAATTTGGGACCTATAGGGTCACACATATAGGATGCACTTGGAATAGGAGTCTATTCATGAATGATGTTTAACTTGATTACTAAAAGTGTTTAGGTATTTAATTCAAAAATTGAGGTTCAAAATTAAATGAATGGACTCTAAACCGATCGATTCAAGTGTTGAACTGATCGGTTGAAATGCCACATCAATTGAAAATAAGATTGGTTGAATAATGTCTAAACTAGGTCATGAACCGATCGATTCACTAATTAAAATGACCGATTAATGGTCCCAAATGAACAATTTATGTGATGAAATACCTGGTTCAATGGTCAATTCAATTAGATCAAGGATCGATGTTGATATCATGCTTTGCATTAATCGTGCATTGAATACCAATGTGATTTAGCATATGAAAACTACTGAACTGACTGATTCAATGGATGAGCTAACTGATTCACCCTGTCAACCTACTGGTTGAATAGTGAACTGATCAGTTCAACCTTCATAGTTTCTAGAAAATTCATGAACTCTGTATCTTCGACTTGCATACCAACTGGAAAACCCTGAACCTGGCCTCTCCTTTAAATAGAGTGGTATTGGGGTCTTCCCAGACATAACAATAAGCTCTAGAAATTGTTGTCCTCTCTAGTTGTGGTAACCAAGAGAGCCTGAGCAATTCCTACCCATAAAAGGGAGGGATAGGAAGGGAGAGACAATTGTGGGAGAGAGAATCAATCCTAGCATATTGACATTCAAAGAGACAACTCCTTCTCGTTGGCTCTTGTAGCGTAATGTTGAGTTCCCGGTGGTCCACGTGGGGTACTCTATATGTGAGGAGGCTTTTGTTTGCCTCTAGGAGGATGTCATCAACTACTGCCCAAGGTGCTAGACCCGGAGGCCATTATTGACGACTGATCAAGTGCTGCTTGGAGAAGAAGCACGCTATTGCAACAAGAGTTGTCGCTGGACTTGCTCCAAGATCATGTATAACTTTTGTTACGTTCCTTTCAAGATACATCATTGTTGACACGATCTTCTAGTTAGGGAATCAAGTATCAAATTTTTTGTTTCTGTTATCTTATCTAACGCCCTGATTTCCCAACTGTGGTATCAAAGCCACGTTGATTTACAATGTATTAGGGGTTTAAATCAATGTGATTGGATTTATTTTTATTGTATATGATGTGAAAATTAAATTGGTTGATGTGTATATCCAATTAATACCACATACAACCCCAATATATATATATATATATATATATATATATATATATATATATATGCGCTATTATATATAAATGCAATCAATACGCGTTGCCCTAAAAGTGTGTTGATGGTACATGTGAGCATGGTTATGGCCAAAAATCTTGTGGATTGTGTTCTTAGTTGTTTGGTTTATTTCATGTCGCTACTCAGTTTGCATACAAAGGCTCTCTTATCCATTCCAAATGTAAATGAATGGTCTTCTTCCTATTTCCCCTTGAATGTAGCTCGAGGTTTCCCCTTTTAGAATGTAATATGAAATAGTATAATTTTAATTTATGTTTCATCATTAGAAAATGTTCTGCACTTGAAGAACCAACTAGCTTATGAGATGAACCGATCGACTATAGGATCAAGGAGGCCAAGCAACAAGAGGAGACAAACAGATCGACTAATGGTCAAACCGATCAACTGGAGGAATGCAGACGTCGCTTGAACTAGAAAACCAAAAGACCATTTCAAGAGACCAAATGATCGACCCAGATGCGAGCTAATCAGTTCAAGTGTTGAATCGATCAACTCTGATTGGTTCTAGCACAAATTTTCATCAAGGACAGGTTGCTACATGTGATGTACACCTTAGGTGGTAGTTTGTTGTGGTTCTAAGGAATTACAATAGTATGGCCATAACCATCACTTGTGTTTATGATTGCATGTTTTCATTTGTGGTTTGAGCGTGTATATGATACATAGGTACATACTTATTGGATATGTATATGTACTTATACAAAATCCCTCAATAAATATTAAGTAGATGCTTTCCATAAGAAGCACACATGAAAAGCTTGATCCACCAAGCAAGGGAACACCCTAGTGTGGTGTGTCGTCTATATCGTGGAAGTGTGATGGTAGATATGTGGGTCTACTCTTGCAGGGTGCATATTCTATCATGTTGGATTATGGGTTAGGCTTAACTAGGCGACTTTAATTGGATTAAGTGCCTAGAAGCATGCAAACAAGACTATGGCAAGGAGTTGTGCAAACCAACTATCCAAGAATTGTATGAGATTCAATTGGCAAATGTTGCCTACCTAATAATTGGTTATGAGCATCATCGTTGGTTGGGTATTGAATTAATTATTTTGCATGTTGGCCCACTAGAAGGTTGTATAATGTAATCTTTATAATTGATAGTGAGGGCCAAAATTTTGAACAAAATAGTGGGAGTGATAATTAATTAAAAGCCTAATTAATATTATGAACCTTAAAATATCAAATTAATAAAAAATGTTTTGATTAAAGTAGCAATATCTTTTGTAGAATATAATGGAAAACACACATATGTTTTCTTTGTGATCGGTCCTTGAGAGTGACAAGATAAAAGGAAGCAACTTTCATGTATGGTTCAGGACGTTGAGAATAAATCTTACTCAAGAGTGAAAGATCTATGTTCTAGAGACACCAAACCAAGATGAACCTCCTCCCACTGTGCCAAAAGTTGACATGAATGCTTACAAGAAGCACTCTGAAGATGTTATGGATGTCAAGTTATAGATGCTATGCTCAATGAACTATGACTTGTAGAGATAACATGAGAATATGGATATTATTGAGATGGTTACATATCTTTAAAATATGTACCAGATCAGGAAAGACATGAGAGATATGATGTCTCTCAAGCATCGTTCAATTATGGTAGATGGAGATCCAGTAGGTCCTCATGTACTCAAGTTTATTGGGTCTGTGGAGAACCTCACTAGATTGGGATTTCCCTTAGGTCAAGAGTTAGCCATATATGTGATTCTGCAGTCAATGTCAGAATCATACAACCAGTTTGTCATGACTACAACATGAATGATTTTGACAAGCCACTATCAAATATATTGGCATGTTTAGAAAAGTTGAAGCATAGATGAAGAAGGACAAACCCTCAAATATGTGATGATGAATAGTAGAGGGAAGTCCAAGGGAAAAAGCAAAGCTAAGAAGAGTTCTAAAGATAGATAGAAGAGAAAGTCTTTCATATTGAAAGCGAAGGGAGGAGTGAATAAGGAAGGAAAGTGCAACCATTTTCACCAACCTATACAGTGGAAAAGGGATTGTCATATTTATGTAGAGGAACTTAGGAAGAAAAAAGAGATAGAGATCTCCACTTCAGGACCTGAGAAAAAGTAAGCTAGAACTGTGGAGAGCAAGAGTTGCTTCCACCATAATTGGAATTTGTCATTCATGTAAGGGGCATGCTATAGAATTAGTGAATTGTGATTATGTACTTGCCACTTAAACATCATGTATCTTGTATGGACAAGAATATTATGAATATATTTGATTTTTTTCTTTCAAAAATAAGATATTTTTTTATAGTGGATAAATGTCTCATAGTTTATATTTGATAGTTCTAGAGACAATGATATATATTGAATGAGTCGATGACACAAACTATGTATACCTATAGCATTGTTATCTAAAGCAGATAAATGAGATATGCATTTATAGAATCCATAATGATGGTTATATGGACTCTTTTAGTTATTGAAACAATAGAGACATTCAAGTCTTATTTATTAGGAAAGATGACAAAAGAACCTTTCACTAGAAGTAGTGGATGAGAGATTATTGTATTAGGACTTGTATATACTAATGTATAGAAACCTTTTAGAATAAATGCTAAAGGTAGTTAACAATACCTCATTATATTTGTTGATGATCTCAGTGAATATGGTAGATTGTATTTAATTGAAACCCTTCCAATCAGCCCAGTAGTTTAAGAATCTAAATGGTTTCCTTTTCTATATCTTCTCTGTAATCTACACTGATACAGCAGCATGATCACTTATTTTAGAACCACCTACTTTTACCTACACATTAGGAAAACTTTACAGCCACTCATCATTCACTAGTGCCCTGTCCCCCTTGCTTGATATTTTGTATGTATGTATGTATGTATCGGAATTAGGTAAATATATTCTGACTTCCTCCTAAAAATATAGGTGGTGAAGAGTTGCATGTAGGCCCAACGCCATACATCAGAGAACCTGAGTTACAACTCACTCAACTAACTATTGAGCAGCTTACGTCGAACACATTTACAATTTTTAAGGGAATAGTCACAGTGTTTGTAGAAACACCTCGATATTTTTTGGCATTTATTTCCTCCCATACATGGTAGCATAGGGCAGCAAATAAGAGCTTCTTTCTATCATCATTCACGTATTTTGTCAACATCCTTTTTGGGTCTCCCACTAGCTGAATTTGTACCTTAAATTCCTTGCACAACATGCTCCATATATCTCTTGTGAACTTACATTCACCCACCAGATGATTATGAGATTCTTCAGCGTCTTTGCACAACAAGCACAATGTGTAAATATCATAATTCCACCCCTTTATCCTATAAAGAGTGGCTAGGACACTATGCTAAATTTTGTATACGCACATACTCCATTTTTATACATACATACCTATCCAGATATGCTCTCCATATTTACCCTTTGCATTCCTTGAGCGTGTCACCTCCCATAAAAATGTCTTTGGATTTTTGAATCTCCATATCCCCATGTCCTGCATCTCAAGCAAATGTCTAACATGGTGCTAAGCCTCTGTCATTACATTTATATTGCATGAGTATCCTTCCCTTATCTTTGGCTTATAGCCTAATCCTTTTGGATATCTCTCCCTCATTCATTTCCCCCAAGTAGAGGTTCCTTCCTGATAGGTGATTATTCTTCACATTGTTCCCCATTTTTCTATGTCTTTGGTTTCTTTTAAATTTAGCCCACCGTCTCTGGGGAGTGCCACTCTTGTATATTTAATAGGATGATGTTCACTAGCCCACAAGAAATTTGTCATATTCATCTCCATTCTATCTAGGATAGGTCCAGGAACCTCCCCTTTCTGCACCCAGAAAACAAGAAGTCCTTCAATGGCAGCCTTTATTAGTGTAGCATGCCCCGCCATAGATGTCTTTTGTGTTGGCCATCTTTTAATCATTTCCTCCATTCTATCTATGCAATCACCAAAGTCATTGACATGTAGATTACCCCCGACTAGGGGAAACCCAAGATATTTTGGTGGGAAGCTTCCTCTCTCCACACCCATCACATTTACCAACCTGTCTTCCATCTGAGAAAAAATTTTAGATAGGAAGATGTGTGTTTTGCTAGCGTTCATGCACAGCCAACTTTGCTCTCCGAACTTGTCAAGCAGATTTTTGATGTTTTCTAGAGATACTACTTAGCTTCTACAAAAACTAACACATCATCCGCAAAAATTAGATGGGTCATTACCTTCACGCCATGAACTGTGTAAGGCTTGATCTCCTTCTTCATCTAGGCTTGTTGCATCTTTTGTGTGAAATACTCCATGGAAATCACAAAGAGGAGAGGTGATAGGGTGTCTCCTTGGCATAGCCCATTGCCTCCCATAAACATACTTTCATATGTGTCATTAACCAGGATGGAAAAGCTAGTAGTTTCCACACATTGCTTCATCCAGCTAATCCATTATTCATTGAAACCCATTTGTTCCATAATCCACCATAGTTTCTCCCACCTCACACTATCAAGGGATTTGGAAACATCTAATTTTAGGTAGGCTTTTCTACTCCCTCTCATGACATTGTAGTCCAGCAAAAACTCCCTAGCCAATAGAGCGCAATCACTAATACTTCTCCCCGTCACAAAGGCTCCTTGATTTGTAGAGATAAGATAGGGAAGGACCATCTTCAATCTGGCTGCCAGGATTTCATCTATTATTTTATATTGTACCAAGCAACATGCATTAGGTCTAAAATTAGCAAGAGAGGAGGTAAAATTCTTATTTGAAATGAGAACCAAAAAAGAATGATTAACCTATCTCACCATATTTCCTCCTTCCAGAAATCAGCTAACATATGCAATCAAATCCTCCTTGATGATATCCCATGTCTTCTTGTAGAAGAAAGTATTAAATCCATCTGACATGGGACTTGTTGTTATCAATGCTCCATAATTCTTCTTTGACCTCTGGTTTGTTAGTTCTTTTTGTGAGGATATTATTATGTGTACTTGTAATCTTGAACCTCCACTCCAGCTCCTCCTCCTCTATGTCATTATCAAACCTTTTGTTGTATAATGAAGTATAGAAGTTTATGGACACTCTATGTCATTCTCAAACCTTTTGTATATATGTATGTATGTATATGTATCATAATCAGGTAAATATATTCTGACTTCCCCCTAAAAATATAGGAGGTTAAAAGTTACATGTAGATCCAACGCCATACACCACAAAATAGAACAACATCTCATGCATTTAACTAATGTGCGACTTACGCTTAACACATTTACAATTTTTACATCAACACTCATTGCATTTGCAGCAACATGGCGATGTCTTCTGGCATTCCGTTCATCCCAAAATATTGTAGCATAGAGCAGCAAATAGAAACTTCTTCCTATCATCATTCCCACACTTTGTTAGCATCCTTCTCGGATCACCTGTTAGCTGGAGTTGTACTTTAAAATCCTTGCACAACGTATCCCACACCTCCCTTGTGAATATGCCACCCACAAGGTGGTTGAAGGATTCTTGAGCACCTTTGCATAGCAAGCACAAAGTAGATACATCATATTTCCACCCATTTATCTTGTCAAGAGTAGTAAGAACACTATGTAGAATTTTTTATACACACATGCTCCATTTCAGCACATACACACCAGTCCAGATCTACTCCCCATGCATGTCTTTTACTTACCTTGAGTGTGTCACCTCCCATAAGCACGTCTTCGGATCTCTAAGACTCCATATCCCCATATCCTAGGCCACGAACAGGTGTCTACCATGCTGTCATGCTTCTATCATAACATTAATAGTGTATGAGTATCCGTCCCTTGTCTTCGGATCGAATTCCAGTGCCCTTGGATATCTCTCCCTCATCCGTTTCCTCCAAATTGAGGATCCTTTTTTATAAGTAATTATTCTTCACATTGTCCCCCACTTTGCTATGTCTTTTGGAGATTTTAAGTTCACCCTCCTTCATCTTTTGGCAGAGCCACTCTTGCATATGATTCTCACTTGCCCACAAGAAATTTGCCATCTTCATCTCCATTCTGTCTAGAACAGACCCGGGGATCTCCTCTTGTTGTACCCAAAAAATGAGAAAACCTTCTATAGTAGCCTTTATCAGTGTTGCTCTTCCTACCATGGATGTCTTTTGCGCTGGCCATCTGTTAATCATTTCCTCCGTTTTGTCCATGCATTTAGTAAAGTCTTTGACTTGTAGGTTTCCTCCACCTAAAGGAAAACCAAGGTATTTTGTTGGGAAGTTTCCCCTTTCCACACCCATTGCATCTACCAACCTGTCTTCTATCTGGTAGCAGTTTTTTGATAGAAAAATATGTGTCTTGTTTTGATTTAAATAAAATCCCATATGCTCTCTGGACTTCCCTAGAAGATTTTTAAGATTTTCTAGAGAATACTACTTGTCTTCAATAAACACTAACACATCATCTGCAAAAATCAATTGGGTATTCACATTTGTACCATGGACTGTGTAGGGCTTGATCTCCTTTTTAATTTTAGCTTGTTGTATCTTCTGTGTAAAGTACTCCATAATAATCACAAAGAGGAGAGGTGAAAGGGGGTCTCCTTGGCACAAACCATTACCTCCTCTAAACATACTTTCATATGTGCCATTAACTAGAATAGAAAAGCTTGCAGTGCTAACACATTACTTCATTCAGTAGATCTGTTGATCATTGAACCCCATTTGTTTCATAATCCACCACAACTTCTCCAATCTGACACTATCGTTGGCTTTAGAAACATCCAGCTTTAAGCAAGCTTTCCTACTTTCTCTCATGACATTATAGTCTAGTAGGAATTCTCCTGCCAGTAGTGTACAGTCACTAATACTTCTCCCTGACACAAAGGCTCCTTGATTTGCAAAAATGAGATAGAGAGGTACCATCTTCAATCTAGTAGCCAGAATATTAGTAATGATTTTATATTATATTGAGAAACATGCACTAAGTCTAAAATCAGCAAGAGAGGAAGTAACATTCTTCTTAGGAATGAGTACCAAAAAAGAATGATTAACCTGTCTCATCATATTTCCTCCTTCTTGGAACCAGCTAACATATGCAACCAAATCATCCTTGATGATATCCCATGTCTTCTTGTAGAAAAAAGCATTGAAACCATCTGACCCTAGAGACTTGTTTTTGTCGATGCTCCATACTGCTTCCTTGACTTCTTGTTCATTAGTTCTTCTTATAAGAATATTATTATGTGTGCTTGTAAGTCTGAACCTCCATTCCAACTCCTCCTCTATGTCATTTTTGAAATTCTTATTGTATCATGACGTATAGAATTGTGTGGCATGATCCTCTAGATCCTCATGTTTGTTGACCACTCTCCCTTCACCGTCAACTAGCTCAAAAATAATATTATCAACATCTCTTCTTTTAATAGCGGTACGGTAGAGTTTAGTGTTTTTGTCCCTATCCTCCATCCATTTTTCCCTTCTCCTTTGCTAGTAGAATTTTTCCTCCGCTTTCTTTAGATCCTCAAGAATCTTTTTCAGTTCTCTATCCTTCTCTATCAGTTCAGGATTATGACGGTCAGCCCCCAATTTTTCCCTAATCTCCTTACATTCTTCTTTTATTTCCTTAATCAGACTTGGAATCTTCACTTCAGCCTCGACCCATCTCTTGAGTGCAGTCTTGGTACTTTCCAGCATTTTTGCAAACACATACATCAGATTTCCTATCACCTGTGGACTCCATCCTTCTTTTATGACATCTTCAAAACCTTTCCATTCAACTCAGTAATTTAGGAATCAGATAGGTTTTCTCTTTTGTTTCTTTTCTATGATTTGAACTGAGATAGGCGCATGATCACTTAGCTCAGATCCACCTGCCTTCACCTGCACATTAGGAAGGATTCACATCCATTCATCATTCACTAAATCTCTGTCCAGTTTACTTGCTATCCTATTCTTTGGCCCTCTCTCATTGTTCCATGTAAAGATATCACACCCACCATTGGTAGTTTAAAAAGACAGATTTATCAATAGCTTGGTTGAAAGCATCTATCTCTTCATTCAATGCTAATATTTTTCCCCTCTTTTCAGCCTATAAATGAATAGTATTAAAGTCCCCAATCACCAACTATTGTATAGTTACTTGTTTGGATAGAGAAACCAAATCCTTCCACAAATCTAGTTTGGCCTTGGCATCATTATGATCGTATACAACTGTCACCCAGATGTGTAAACCTCTATTATTTCTACAATCAACTGTAACCTACTGGTCTGACATATGTGTCACTGACACCTACCATGCACTCGACTTCCATGCCATGCAGACTATGGCTACCTCAGCACAATCTATGTTAGATATCTACTCCTATCCCTATTGAAATAAATATTTGATATTATTTTTATTTTGCACCTTTATTTTTGTTTCTACCAAAGCAATCAATGAGTGCCCACTAGCAGCAATCCACTCTCAGATTTCCTTCTTGTTCATGTCGCACCCACCCTTAATATTCCATAAGAGCATGGACATATCAAAGGTTTTTGTGTGACATGGTACGCCTGACCAGCTCATTCTTGTTTTCCTTCCTTCACACCTCCTGCTCCTTTTGTTCCACAACATCTCCACCTCCTTATCCGAGTCGGAGAGAGATTCAAAACTATTTGTGGTGTCTAGGATGGTACCCATACCCACACTCTTTGGTATACCTGTCGCCTTAGGCCCTTTCCTACTTGTTGAGGAGATGAATTTTCCTTCTTCATGTCCAGTGTCTTTAGGAGTCCATTTGCCTTTTGTTGGTGTTTCTCTTCCTTCATCACCTACTCGTGAGCTTGAAGCCTTCTTGCCATCTCCTGGTTGCATATGGTTCGTCATCTCAGTTAATGGCTTTTCCACAACATGAGTCCCTTCATATACCTTCTTCTAGATCTTCTTCATGGAAACATCCTCAAACACTTTCTTTGTTTCATTGTTGTGTGCCATGCCTGAAGGTGTGCCGCTATAAGAAATAGGGACGTGATCATATTCGATCGTCATCAGGAATGGGTCTCTTCCCTTCACATTGATTCATACCACCTTTGGCTTAGGTCCATCGACCTCCAGCTCCACCAGGATTCTTGGTTCATCACCCTCCAAGGAATGTTCATCAATATGTAGCACTATCCCAACTCCTGCCGCAATGGTGTTGGTAGCATTCCTAGTCCATGTCTGCCCAAAAGAATTCAATGTTGACCAAGTTGGGATTATAAGAAAAACATCCTTGCGAAGCTCGTCACCATGTTGATAGTGTTTGGCGATCACCAACTGTTGGTCAAACCACTGAGGGGCCATGGCTAGTGTTGCTTCCTTGTCCGCCACCATAGAGAACCAGACAAGAAAGATGCCATGATCTCGTGATAGCATCTCAAACTCCCCTTTAGGATTCAATGTCCTCTTCACCCAGGCATGCAAGTGAGGGTAGAATGGATGCTTCCCCAAGGTGTACACCATTATGGTGAACTCCCATACGTTCTTCATCTTGTCGAACTCCTCATCCAATTCAACATGGACTTCTCCATCTGCAACCCTAGGTTTTAGGAATTCCAACTCCTTTTTATTCTTGTTCACAGGATTCTTAAGAATTTGATTCCAAGCAACTCCTCATTGTCACAAACTGACACCCTCCTTCTATTATGCAGCAGCATCGTCTACCATCTTCTGCGATGACTCTGCGTCAATGCCCAACTTCTGTGACGTGTCGGCGTCGACGCTCTCCTTCTATGACGTGTCAGCATTGATGCACTATTGTGATGCGTAGTCATCAAAATCTTGCTCCCGTGACACAGCGTCGGCTCCCCCCTATGATGCAGTCTCGCCTCCCTTCTTCTGTGATGTGTCAACGACGCTCACTTTCTTTGACACGTAGTTAGAATTCTTTCTTTGTGACGTGTCAACGTCAGCGTCTCTCCTTTGCACCCCACAATCAGGGCTCCTCTTAGATATGTTCTTCTCTCCTCTCTCAAGGTTGGATGGATTAGAGGAAGAGGTAGGGTTGGATGAAGTTGGGTAGATGTTGGTGGAGGTGGATGTGGGTTGGACAACAGCAGTTTGATGCCCCATCATTTGAATCGTCGGATGGGCAGACACCTGGCATTTCTGTATGTATGTATGTATGTATATGGGATTAAGAGAGAAAGATTTCTCCCCCCCCCTCTCACATGCCCATGGCAGAGGTCGAATGCCTGGAAGGGTGGTAAATCAAGGTGGCATCTGGGATTCAAACCTTGGTCCCTTCATTAGGGGACATCGTGCTTGACCACTTGAGCCACTCCTTATCGACGTATGTTTGTATGTATGTATGTATGTATGTATGTATGTATGTATGTATGTATGTATGTATGTATGTATGTACGTACGTATGTACGTATGTACATATGTACGCACATACGTACATATGTATGGGATTTAGAGAGGCATTCTCTCCCCCTGTCCCATGCCCGTGGCGGAGGCCGAACACCCGGGAGGGGGGTAAATTAAGGCTGCAGTTGGGATTCAAACATGGGTCCCTTTGTTAGGGGACATTGTGCTTGACCACTTGAGCCACTCCTTGTCGGCGTACGTACGTATGTATGTATGTATGTATGTATGTATGTATGTATGTATGTATGTATGTATGTATCGGAATGTGGTAATTTTATTCCGAAAGTCCCCTCTTACCAAAATAGAAAGAGGGTCAAAATACAATGTAGTCCTCAAACACTACATAACTCACTCAAAAAAGGGAAAGAGACTAACTATGTAGTCTGCCTAAGACAGCTTTACATATTTTCTTTACAATGCTTTGTATATCTCTTTTTCAGTCACTATGTCTTCTTTGATTTCTTTTTTTCCAAATGTAGAAATATATAGCGGAAAGGATGAGGAGCATTTTCTTCTTTTGAGTACCAGAATTCCTTCCTAATCTCGAGATCATGTCCTTTGTATCAGTGAGCTTGCAGGGTTTGAAATGAAGTTCCTCACACACCTTCTTCCAAATGCTTGATGTGAAGCTACAAATCTGAAAGAGATGGCTCTATGTTTCATTCTGATCCTCGCACAGATAACATGCAGTTGGTGAGTCCGGATACCACTCATGGATCTTGTCCATAGTGGATAGTGAGTTGTTAGCTGCCCTATATAGACAAAGGGACCATTTTGGAACTTCATACCTTTTCCATAGGAATCTAGTGCCATTGTGATCTATGGTGTGAGGTCTAACTAGGTCCCCTATGATGCAGTCTCGCCTCCCTATGCGGAGAGAAAGCATGCTTGATGCTCTTCCAAATAGTTGTCATTCTGTTTATGATTCTTGAGTAGCCTTCTCGAGTGTTGGGTTCAAAATCGAGGCTGTTTGGATATCGCCTCCACATCCATTTACTCCAGACTAATTTCTTGGCTAGGAAATTGATAATCCTTCTGGTCGTGCCCCCAATCAGCTATGGTGCTAGGAAGCTTGAGACCAAGATCCCCTTCTTCTTTGGGTATGGCAAGTCTCGAATATTTCATCGAATGTGTCCTACCTGCCCATAGGAAATTTGACAGCGTCATCTCTATCTTTTCGAGGACTGCTGTCAGCATTTCCCCTTACATAGCCCAGAATTGCAGCAGGCCCTCCATGGCTGATGAGATCAAAGTGGCTCGACCAGCCATAGAGGTCTTCGTGATAGGACATTTGGTTATCATCTCTTCAAGTCTGTCCATACATCCAGTGAAGCCTGTAACTTGTAGCTTGCCTCCGGTCAGTGGAAAACCGAGGTATTTGGTTGGAAGTTGACTGATTGTGATCCCTGAGATTTCCATAATTGAGGCGTTAAGTGCAGTGCAGTTTGAAGAAGTGAACTGTTGTGTCTTATCCTCGTTGATATGAAGACCTGTTTGATTGCTGAAGTGTTTCAATAGAATTCTTAGATTGTTGATGTATTTTGGTTTTGCTTCCATGAATACTAGGACATCATCTGCAAAGATGAGATGACTAAGAACTTTAGTTCCATGGATAGAGTAGTTGGCTATGTTCTTCAACTCTTCTTCCCTGTGCATGAGCCTGGAGAAGTATTCCATAAGGATAGTGAAGAGCAAGGGGGAAAGAGGATCCCCCTGCCTCAAACCATTTGAGCTTTGGAAAATCCCATCGGTTGTGCCGTTCACCAGGACTGAATAGCTGGGGGTGCATACGCACTGCTTCATGAGAGAGATCCATTTAGATGAGAAACCCATTTTTTCCATAATCCACTAGAGCTTAGGCCAATGTACACTATCAAAGGCCTTTGAGACATCTAGCTTCATGCATAATTTTTTATAGCCTATGTTCACGTTGAACTCAAGAAGGAATTCACTGGCAAGTAGGGCACAGTCTGAGATACTCCTTCCCTCAATGAAAGCTCCTTGATTGTCTGAGATGAGGTGCGGTAGGACAAGCTTTAATCTTTCAGCTAAGATTTTTGCGATGATCTTGTATTGGACGTTGCAGCAAGCTATCGGTCTGAAGTCGTATAGTGAGGTCGTCGTCTTCTTCTTCAGGATTAGGACAAGAAAGGAGTGGTTGATTTTCCTAAGCATACAGCCACCTTCCATGAACCATGTAATACTTTGACATAGGTCATTTTTAATAGTATTCCAAGCATAACGATAGAAGTGGGAGTTGAATCCGTCCGGGCCAGGTGACTTGTTCACCCCTATGCTCCAGAGAGCACTTTTGATTTCGTCCTCAGTAACCTGTCTACATAAGATGTTATTATGAGTAGAAGTAAGTTTGTACCTCCATGTTAGATTCTCATCAGTGGGATCATGATCTTCTGTGCTCGATTTGTTGTATAGCCTTTTATAGAAATCGTTGGCTTGGGCAGCAAGAACTTCTTGTTTGTTGATAACAGTACCTTCTTCATTGATGAGTTCTGAAATGCAATTAAGGGCTTCTCTTTTCCAAATGGCATTGTGATACATTTTGGTGTTCTTATCACCGTCAGCGATCCACTTTTGTCTGCTTCGTTGCCATGCGAAACTTTCTTCGGCTGCTTTGAGGTCCTTTATCATACTGCTTAGTTCCTCTTCTTTGGTAATCAAGGAAGCGTTGAGCGGGTCAGTCATGAGGTTGTCTTTGACAGCTATGAGTTCACTTTTTGTCTCCTGTAGAAGCTTCAGGATGTTAACCTGTTCCCTGGACCAGGTTTTGATCATGCACTTTAGACGCATGAGCTTCCTTGCAAAGATAAACATGGGGTTGCCTTCAATCGTGATCTTCCAGGAGGTTTTGAGAATGTCTTCGAAACCTTTCCAGTTCGTCCAGAAGATGACAAACCGAAAAGGTCTAGGTTTGTGTTTCTTCTCTAAGACCTGCATGACGAGAGGGGCGTGATCACTGATGTCCGCACCTCCTGCTCTAACATGGGCTTGAGGGAGGGACTGAAGCCAGAGGCTGTTGACGAGGGCACGATCAAGCTTGCTCGCTATCCGTTTATCAGCATCCTTGCCTTCATTATTCCAAGTGAAAAGTTCTGCACCATTCATTAGGATCTCGCACAGGTCAGCAGTATTGATCATGTGATTAAAAGACTTAATCACGGCTTCAGGGACAATTCTGCCTCCGCGCTTTTCCTCTTGTAGTCTAACGTTGTTGAAATCACCCATTAAAAGCCAAGGGTTATTGATTATTCTGCTGAGTGTCATTAGGTCATTCCAAAGTTCTTGTCGTTGAGAATGAAGATTGAAAGCATATATGGCAGAGAACCTTATGGTTAATCCTCGTCTATTAGTACAGATTGAGTTTATCATTTGCTCTGATTTGTTATAGATTTGAATTTCCCAGACATTGGGATTCCATCCCAGACAAATTCTTCCTAATTCAACCTCCTCATGGTTGGAAGTAGACGACCAACCATTAGGAAAGATGGAGCTAATACAAGTTTTATTACATCTTCTGATTTTGGTTTCGATGATAGAAGCTAGAGAAACTTTGCTAGTTTTGATCTAGCCTCTCACTTCTCTTCTCTTTGCAGGATTGCAAATTCCTTTCACATTCCAAACAAAGATGGACATGGATACTTATTTCTTGGATCTTGTGCTCCGCTGGGGAGCCTTCTCCTTCTCCTTGCCCTTGCGACTTTTATCTGGGTTTTTGGTTTTCTCACCTTCCAGAATCTCTTCAACCTCTTTGTCAGATTCACTCAAGACACCAAAGGAGTTGGAGTCCGGTATTTCACCCTCCTCCTTATCCTTTAAATGTCCCAAGTTATTGGAGTTCGGTTTTGCACCTACCTCCTTATCCTTTGGAGTCAAGACTTCTGTAGGTTTGTGAACCTGCTTCGGTTTCCATGTTTTCTTTGGTTTTTCAAAACCATCCGCATCATCAGTCAGATTGGTGGGAGGTTTGTCGATGGGGCAATCCTCTTTGTCGTGTCCAAAGACACAGCAGGTATGGCACTTCTTCGGAAGATAATCATATTTGATGTCAAATGAGATGTCATCCTTCTTTCCTGGAATATCTACCCAAATCTTGTCAGGCATGTCTTCAAATGCACCGACGTCCACCAAAACCCTGGCCTCATTAGTACCAGTAGTTTTGATTGATCTGGTCTCCACATGAAGAACTTTTCCTACTCCAGAGGCGATCGTTCCCGCTGCTTTGGTAATCCAGGTTTTGCCTTTTGAGGGGACACGGATCCAGATTGGAAGAGATGAGAAGTCATCCTTCACCAATGTATCACCAAACTGATATTGTTTAGCGATCACCAGATGCTCGTCGAACCGTCTTGGGCCGATGTTCAAGCAGGCTTTTTTATCCATCTCATTGGAGAATCGTATGATAAAGAAGCCTTGTTCCTTGGAGACGACGTCAAAGTCACCTCTCGGCTTCCATACCCTCGCGATGCATGCCATCAGGTGTGGATAAAAGGGACGTTTACCCATCACATAGATAGATACAGAGTACTACCAGACATCTTTCATATGACCATACTCTTCTGCTTCTAGGTTGATGATGACTTTGCCATCCCGTCGTGTAGGTTTAGGAAAAGCGAAGGCAGTGCATTCCTTCTCCTGCGCAGGAGTCCTCTTAACGACCTGAGTCCAAGGGTTCTTGCTTTTCTGTGGTGCCGGTGAAGAGCTTGAACCTTCTCCACTGTTAGGGCTGGCAGTAGTGGGTGGGGTGGTGTTGGTGGCTTGGTGGTAGGGTCGATGGGGGTGGCCTAGCTAGGGGTAGCCGCCATAGCCGCCGGTCCTCTCTGGTCGCCTGGCTGATCGCCAGGAAACCCTAGGAGACAGAGGGGGTGGGGGTGTATGTATGTATGTATGTAGAATGTATGTATGTATGTATGTATGTATGTATGTATGTATGTATGTATGTATGTATGTATGTATGTATGTATGTATGTATCAGAATCAAGTAAATACATTCTGACTACCTCCTAAAATTATAGGAGGTCAAGAGTACATGTAGGCCCAACACCATACATCCAGAATAGAAATGCAACTCACTCTTCTATCTAATGTGTAATTTATGTCTTAACACATTTACATATTTTTACAGCAATCCTCGTAGAATTTGTAGAAAGCACCTTCGTGTATTCTGGCATTCCTTTTTTCCCATATCTGATAGCATAGATTAGCAAACATAAGTTTCTTCCTATCATCATCCCCGCACCTGGATAGCATTCTTTTTGGATCATCAGACAGCTGAATTTGTAATCTGAATTCCTTACATAAAGTCTCCCATATCTCTTTTATAAACTTGCACTCTCCCACAAGGTGGTTGTGGGATTCCTCCCTCTCCTGGCATAGGAGGCATAAAGTAGAAACATTGTAGTTCCAGCTCTTTATCCTATCCAGAGTTGCAAGAATAGTGTGCAGAATTTTATATACACACATACTCCATTTCAGTACATACCTTCCAGTCTAGATTTGTTCTCCGTGTGGATTCTTTATACCTCTTTAGTGAGTTACCTCCTAGATGCACATCTTCTGGTTCACGAGTCTCCATCCACATGTGCCATTTGTAGCCACAAACAAGTGCTTGACTTGTTGCCAGGTCTCCGTCATGACATTGATGGTGTGTGAGTATCCCTCCCTTGTCTTCGATGTGAAATCTAGCCCTCTTGGATATCTTTCTCTCATCCACTTTCTCCATGTAGAAGTGCCTTCTTGGAAGGTGATGATTCTCCTCATAGTCCCCCACTTAGCAATGTCCCTAGGAGTTTTCAAATTCAGCCCTCCTTCATCCCTTGGAAGCGCTAGTCTAGCATATTTCATAGGATGATGTTCACTTCCCCATAAAAAGTTTATCATCTTCATTTCTATTCTATCCAGGACAGAAATTGGGATCTCTCCTTGTTATACCCAAAAGACAAGAAGTCCTTCTATAGAAGCCTTTTCCAGAATCATACGTCCCGCCATGGATGTCTTTTGCGTCAGACATCTATTAATCATTTCTTCCACCTTATCAATGCATTCAGCAAAATCTTTGACGTGCAGATTACCTCCGGCTAAAGGGAATCCCAAATATTTTGTTAGAAAACTTCCTCTCTCCGCACCCATAGCCTGTATAAGCCTATCCTCCATCTGATAGCAGTTCTTAGACAAGAAGATGTGTGTTTTGTTTGCATTTACACACAACCCCATTTGCTTTCTGAACTCTCCCAGAAGGTTTTTAAGATTTTCTATATAGTGTTGTTTAGCTTCTACAAAAACCAAAACATCATCTACAAATATCAAATGTGTCATTACCTTCGTCCCTTGAACTGTATAAGGCTTGAGTTCCTTCTGTTCTTTAGTTTGTTGCATCTTCCTTGTAAAGTACTTCATGACAATCACAAAAAGAAGAGGTGATAAGGGATCACTGTCGCACAGCCCATTACCCCCTCTAAACAGACTTGCAGATGTGCTGTTAACCAAGACAGAGTTGCTTGTGGTCCCAACACATTGTTTCATCCAGCCAATCCATTGCTCATTAAATCCCATCTACTGCATGATCCACCATAGTTTCTCCCATATGACGCTATCATAAGCTTTGGAAACATCCAGTTTTAAGCAGACTTTCCTACTCCCTCTCATGACATTATAATACAAAAGAAATTCCCCCGCTAGAAGGGCATAGTCACTGATGCTTCTACCTGTCACAAAGGCCCCTTGGTTTGCATAAATAAGATAAGGGAGAACCATCTTCAATCTAGCAGTAAATATTTTTATAATAATTTTATATTGTACCGAGCAGCATATTATGGGTCTAAAATCAGAAAGAGAGGAGGTGACTTTCTTTTTCAGAATAAGAACAAGAAAATAATGATTGACCTGTCTCACCATATTTCCCCCTTCTAGGAACCAGCTCATGTAAGCAACCAAGTCGTCTTTGATAATATCCCAAGTCTTCTTGTAAAAGAAAGCATTGAAACTGTCTGACCCGGGTGATTTGTTGTTGCCTATGCTCCACACCGCTTCCTTAACCTCTTGCTCATTGGTTCTTCTCGTGAGGATATTATTATGTGTGCTTAAAAGCCTGAACTTTCATTCCACTTCCTCCTATTCTTCTATGTCACTGGTGAAGGTCTTGTTATATAGTGACATATAGAAATTTATGGCATGTTCTTCTGAGTCCTCTTGTTTGTTGACCATCCTCCCTTCAATATCAACCAATTCAAAAATAATATTACATGCCTCTCTCCTTCTCACTATAGTATGGTAAAGTTTGGTGTTTCGGTCTCCATCTTCCATACACTTCTCCTTACTTCTTTGGCAGTAGAATTTTTTCTCTACCCTTTTCAGCTCCTCAAGCATCTTTTTTGGGTCCCTATCTTTCTCAATCAACATAGGATTTAACGGATCAGCCAAAAGATTTTCTCTAACTTCTTTGCATTCATTTTTTGTCTCCTTTATCATATTTGGAATGTTCACCTCCTCCTTTGCCCACCTTTTAAGTGCAATCTTGGTGTTCGCCAGCTTTTTTACAAAGACATACATTGGATTACCTATCATTTGAGTGCCCCGATTGTTCTTTATGACTTCATCAAATCCTCTCCAGTCAGCCCAGTAATTTAGGAATCTGAAAGGCCTCCTTTTCTGTATCTTTTCTGTGATTTGAACTGAGATTGGTGCATGGTCACTTAGTTCAGAACCTCCTACCTTCACCTGAACATTAGGAAGTATTTTCAGCCATTCATCATTCACTATATATAGCTCTATCAAGTTTGCTTGCTATCTGGTGTTCCAGTCCCCTTTCATTATTCCATGTGAACAAATCCCCACCCACCATGGGCAGTTCATAAAGACCCACTTTATCAATACCTTGATTAAAAGCATCCACCTCTGTAGTCAAAGCAAGTCTTTTCCTTATTTTTTCAGACTGTAGTCGAACCGTATTAAAATCACCAATTACCAACCATGGTAATTTTACCTGCTTAGATAGGGAAACCAAGTCTCCCCATAAATCCAGTCTAGATCTATCATCATTGTGACCATATGCAGCTGTCATCCATATTTGTAGTCCTCCATTATTCTTGCAATCAACCGTGACATGTTGATCTGACATATGTATCACTAACATCTGACCGGCATTAGGCTTCCATGCCACACAGACTCTAGCAACTCCACCACACTCCACATTAGACACATGGTTTCATCCTTGTGGAAAAAGGTATTTAATACTATTATTGTTTTGTACCTTTATTTTTGTTTCTACCAAGGAAACTAATGAGTGACCACTAGCAGCAATCCAATCGCAGATTTCCCTCTTCTTATTCCTATCACACCCACCCTTAATATTCCAAAGGAGCATGGACATATTAAGGGTTTTTTGTAGACCTGGTTCACTTGCTCGACTCCTTCTTGTTGTCCTTCTTCTTTGCCCTTTTTCCTTCACTACCACTCCCTCTTCTTTGTCTGAGTCAGTAAGTGCCTCAAAGCTATTTGTAGTGTCAAGGATTGACCCTACACATTGTGATTTTGGAATACATGTGCTCCTTGGCCCATTCTTCCGTGACACTATTGTAAACTCACATTCATCATTTTGTAGTTCCTTCCCCGAGATAGCCTCCTTCTCAGCCTCTACTGCCTCAGTAACAGTCTACTCATCAACCTGTGGATTTTTGGGCACCTTATCATCCTGTTCTCCAGAGCTCTCATTGCTTCTCTTCAGAACAGCCCTCGACTTCCAAACCTTCTTCATCTTTAGGTCCTCTATAGTTGTAGCTGCCTCAACCACTTCCTTATCCTCCTCGCACTCGCCATCCTTGTGACCAAATGCTCAGCACCGTAAGCACTTGGCCGGGAGATAGTCGAATACGATTAGAAAAGGGATGGGTTCTTGACCCTTCATGTTTAGCCAGATGACCTCAGGTGTCTCCACCTCAGCATTCAACTCGACAAGCACTCTTGCTTCCTCTGCCTCTAGCAATTTCTCATCAATGTGGAGCACCCTTCCAGCACCTACAGCAATCATACCTGTTGAACATTTCGTCCATGATCGTCCAGAGGATTTTATTGAAACCCAGGCAAGGATAGTGAAAACTTCCTTCTTCAGTTCATTGCCATGGTTGTAGTCCTTTGCTACCACCAACTGGGAGTCAAACCACCTTGGGTCGAGGTCCAAGACAGCCTCCTTGTCTGCCTAGTTGGTGAATCTCACAAGGAAGACACCATTGTCCCTTGTGAGCAGATCAAAACTACCCTTTGGCCTCCATGTTCTCATAATCTAGGCCTTAAAGTGGGGGTAGAACGACCACTTTCCCACCACATATGCCATGACTATGAACTCCCAGATATTACACATATGTTCGAACTCCTTGGCTCCCATCTCAACTAGCACCTTGCCTCCTTCACGTCTCAGCTCTGGGAACTCTTATTTGCCTTCGTTCGGCACTGGTTTCCTGTGATCACTCATGCCTCCTTGCCATGAGGGGCATCTCGTCCACTCCAAGTGCAATCCGCATAGGGTTCGACTCTCCGTCCTTGATCGCAGCGGTTGATAAAACAGTTTCCACTATGCTTGTGTTGTTGTAGGAATCGACCCCTTCACTTGCATTGATGATGGAGTTTTCCGCTTCAATTGAAGCCCCATTAGGGTTAGGTCATCTGTCCTTGACCATAGCAACTGCCGAGGTAGCAGCGTCGGCACATGCTTTGCCTTGAGCCATCGGGCCAGGCACTAGGGTATTGAAGTGGATATGGATTAGGGTGGGGGTGATGGTGGTGGGGTGGACGACGGGAGAGGGGATCCCCCCCCCTTGTGGTCTCTGTTCCATGACCTATCGCACGGTGGGTCACTAGAGTGCGCGCCTAGGAGGGAGACGGGTGTGTATGTATGTATGTATGTATGTATGTATGTATGTATGTATGTATGTATGTATGTATGTATGTATGTATGTATGTATGTATGTATGTATGTATGTATGTATGTATGTATGTATGTATGTATGTATGTATGTATGTATGTATGGGACTAAGAGAGTCACTCTCCGCCCCCTCTCCCATGCGTGTGACGGAGATCAAACGTCCAGGAAGGTGGTAAACCAAGGAGGCAGCTTGTAGGTATGTATGTATGTATGTATGTATGTATGTATGTATGGGATTAAGAGAAATATTTCTCCCCCTCTCCCATGCACGGGAGGGTGCTAAATCAGGGCGGCAACTAGGATTTGTACATGGGTCCCTTTGTTAGAGGACATCGTGCTTGACCACTTGAACAACTCCTTGTCGGTTGTATGCATACATGTATGTATGTATGTATGTATTTATGTATGTATAGGATTAAGAGATAAAGATTTCCCCCCCCCTCCCATGCCCGTGGCAGAGGCCGAACGCCTAGGTGGGTGGTAAATCAAGGCGGAAACTAGTATTCAAAGATGGGTCCCTTCATGAGGAGACATTGTGCTTGACCACTTGAGCCACTCCTTATCGGCTACATGTATGTATGTATGTATGTATGTATGTATGTATGTATCAGAATTAGACAAATATATTCCGACCTCCTTGTAAAATTATAAGAGTTTAAGAGTACATGTAGGCCCAACGCCATACATCCAGAACAAAGTTACAACACACTCTTCTATCTAATATGCAATTTACGTCTAACATGTTTACATATTTTTACAGCAATAATTTTGGCATTTGTAGCAGCTCTTCGATGTCTTCTGGCATTCCGCTCTTCCCATATATGATATTATATATCAGTAAATAGAAGTTTCTTTCTCTCATCATTGTTGCACCTAGACAGCATTCTTTTTGGGTCCCCGAATAACTGGATTTGTAATCTGAATTCCTTGCAAAGAACTCTCATATCTATTTTGTAAAATTACATTCACCCACAAGGTGGCTATGGGATTCCTCCATCTCATGACATAGCAAGCATAGAGTATAAATATCATAGTTCCAACTCTTTATCCTATCCAGAATAGTGAGAACATTGTGCAGAATTTTATATACACACATACTCCACTTCGACACATACCTACCGGTCCAGATCTATTCTCTGAGCAGGTCCTTTATACCTTTTGAATGAGTCACCTCCCAAGTGCACAACTTCTGATCTCTGAGCCTCCATCCACCTGTGTCGTTTGAAGCAAATAGGTGTCTGATTTGTTACCATGTCTTAGTCATGACATTAACGGTGCAAGAGTAACCTTCCCTTGTTTTCAACGTGAAATCTAATCCTTTTGGGTATCTTTCTCTCATCCACTTTTTCCATGTAGAGGTGCCTTCCTGGAAAGTGATGATTCTTCGCATAGTCCCTCATTTTGCTATGTCCCTAGGGGTTTTCAGATTCATCCTTCCTTCATCACTTGGGAACGCCAGTCTAGCATATTTCACAGGATGGTATTCGCTTCCCCATAAAAACTTTGCCATCTTCATTTCTATCCTATCCAAGACAGAACCCGAGATCTCACCTTGTTGGACCCAGAAATAAGAAATACTTCTATGGAAGCCTTTATGAGAATCTTTCATCATGCCATAGATGTCTTTTGCGTCGGCCACCTGTTAATCATTTCCTCCACTTTATCAATGCAATCAGCAAAATCTTTGACGTGCTAATTACCTCCAGCTAAGGGAAATCCCAAATATTTTGTTTGAAAGTTGCCTCTCTCCACACCCATAGCCTGCACTAGCCTATCCTTCATCTGGTAGTAGTTCTTAGATAATAATATATGTGTTTTGTTTGTATTTACACATAGCCACGTTTGTTTTCCGAACTCACTAAGCAGATTTTTAAGATTTTCCAGATAGTGTTGTTTGGCTTCTACAAATACCAGAACATCATCTGCAAAAATCAAATGTTTCATTACCTTCATCCCATGAACTGTATATGGCTTGATTTCCTTCTTTTCCTCAGCTTGTTGCATCTTCCATGTAAAACACTCTAGGACGATCACAAAAAGAAGAGGTGATAGGGTATCACCTTGGTGTAGCCCGTTGCCCCCTCTAAAAAGACATGTAGATGTGCCATTAACTAGAATAGAGAAGCTTATGGTCCCAACACATTGTTTCATCCAACCAATCCATTGTTCATTAAACCCGATCTGGTGCATAATCCACCATAGTTTTCTCATCTGACACTATCATAGGCTTTGGAAACATTTAGTTTTAAGCAAGCTTTTTGACTTTGTCTCATGACGTTATAGTCCAATAGGAATTCCCCTACCAAAAGAGCACAATCCACCATAGTTTTCTCATCTGACACTATCATAGGCTTTGGAATCATTTAGTTTTAAGCAAGCTTTCCGACTTCGTCTCATGACGTTATAGTCCAATAGGAATTCCCCTACCAAAAGAGCACAATCACTTATGCTTCTACCTACCACAAGGCCCCTTGATTTGCAAAAATGAGGTAGAGAAGGACCATCTTCAATCTAGCAGTCGGTATTTTTGTAATAATTTTATATTGTACCAAACAGCATGCTATGGGTCTAAAATCAGCAAGAGAGGAGGTAACCTTCTTTTTCGGAATAAGAACAAGGAAAGAATGATTTACCTGTATTACCATGTTTCCCCCTTCTAGGAACCAGCTCACATAAGCAATCAAGTCATCTTTAATAATATCCCAAGTCTTCTTGTAAAAGAAAGTGTTGAAGCCATCAGACCCGGGTGATTTGTTGTTGCCTATGCTCCAAACCGCTTCCTTTACCTCTTTTTCATTAGTACTTCTTGTGAGGATATTGTTGTGTGTGCTCGTAAGCTTGAACTTCCATTCCACTTCCTCTCCTTCTACATCACTGCTGAAATTTTTGTTATATAGTGACGTATAGAAATTTATGGCTTGTTCTTCTAAGTCCTCTTGGTTGTTGACCACCCTCCCATTAGCATCAATCAGTTCATAAATAATATAACTACCTCTCTCCTTTTCACTATAGTGTGATAGAGTTTGTCTTTTGGTCCCCATCGTCCATCCACTTCTCCTTATTTCTTTACCAGTAGAATTTTTCCTCTGCCTTTTTCAATTCCTCTAGAATCTTTTTCAATTCCCTATCTTTCTCAATCAAGGTTTGATTCAGTGGGTCATCCAATAATCTTTCTCTGACTTTTATGCATTCACCTTTTGTCTCCTTTATCAGGTTTGGAATATTCACCTCTTCCTTGGCCCACTTCTTAAGTGCAGTCTTAATGTTCGCTAGCTTTTTAGCAAAGACATACATTGGATTATCTATCACCTGTGCACCCCAGTTATTTTTTATGACATCATCAAATCCTTTCCAATCAGTCTAGTAGTTTAGAAATCTGAACGCTTCCTCTTCTATTTCTTTTCTATGATCTGAATTGAGATTGGTGCATGGTCACTTAATTCAGAACCTCATGCCTTCACTTGTACATTAGGGAGAATTTTTAACCATTCATCATTCACCAGAGCTCTATCAAGCTTACTTGCTATTCTGTGTTTAGGTCCCCTTTCATTATTCCACGTGAACAAGTCACCTCCTACCATTGGTAGTTCATAGAGACCTGCTTTATCAATAGCCTGATTGAAAGCATCAACCTCTGTAGTTAGTGCAAGTCTTTTTCCTTTTTTCTCAGCCTGTAGACGAACCGTATTGAAGTCCCCCATCACCAGCCATGGTGCATTAACCTACTTGGATAAGGAAACCAGATCTCTCCAAATGTCCATCCTGGCTTTGAAATCATTATGGCCATAAATAGTAGACAACCATATTTGTAATCCTCCATTGTTCCTGCACTCCACCGTAACATGCCGATCTGACATCTGTATAACGGTCACCTATCAAGCATTGGGCTTCCACGCCACACATACTCTAGCAACCTCATTACATTCCATGTTAGACACATGGTTCCATCCCTGGGGGAAAAGGTATTTAATACTATTGATGTTATGTACCTTTATTATCATCTCTACCAAGGCAACTAATGAATGCCCACTAGCTACAATCCACTCACGGATTTCCTTCTTCTTATTGCTGTCACATCCTCCCTTAATATTCCAAAGGAGCATGAACATATCAAGGATTTTTAGTTGACCTGGTTCGCCTGCTCGGCTCCTTCTTGTTGTCTTTCTTTTTTCCCCTTTTTCCTTTACAACCTCTCCCTTTTCTCTGTAAGAATCTGTAAGTGCTTCAAAGTTGTTTGTAGTGTCGAGGATGGTACCTACGCCCATCTTCACTGGAATTTATGTCTTCCTTGCACCCTTCTTCTTTGTATTTGAGACAAACATATCTTCATCTGCCTTGTTTCCCGGTGTCGTGCTACTTTCTTCTCCAGAGACCTGTTGTTCATTCACTGTTGTTTCAGTTGGTAACATCTCTGGTTTCTTTTCCTTGTTGTTGGTTTCAGTTTGCTTTGTTTGGACTTTCTTTCTCCACACATTTGTTGGTTCCTCCTTAGACGTCACCTTGATGATTTGTTTATCTTCCTTGCACTCTCCCTCACCATGACCAAAGGCATGGCACTGGCTGCATCGTGGAGGTACATGATCATAGGGCACCTTGACTGGTATAGGCCCGTGCCCTTTTACGGTGATCCAGACCTTCTCTGGTTCCTTCTTGTCTGCTTGGATTCAACTATTATCCTCGCCACGTCACTTTCCAGAAATCTGTCATCCACATGGAGTACTCGTCCAACACCGAAAGCCACCGTTCCAGCCGCCTTCCTTATGCCGCCTTCCTTATACACGATCTTACAATAGACTGCGGTGTAATCCATGTCGAAATCGTGTTGAACAGATCCTTATTAAACTCATCTCCATACTTATGCTCCTTGGCAACAACCAGTTGTCCATCAAACCATATAGGTCCCAGGACAAGGATTACCTCCTTATCAGCCGCCATCGAGAACTGAATCAAGAATGATGCTATATTCGTGAGACAGTAGTTCAAAGGAACCCTTCAGTTTCCAGGTTCTATTGAATAATGCTAGAAGATGGGGATAGTATGGCCTTTTGCCCAGGACATACATCAGACATGTGTGTTCCAAGACATTTTTCATTCGATTGAATTCATCTTCCTCCAGTTCAATGTGAACTTCACCCTCTACTTCTCGCGGTTCTGGAAACCTGAGATCCTTCGATTGAATTCATCTTCCTCCAGTTCAATGTGAACTTCACCCTCTACTTCTCGCGGTTCCGGAAACCTGAGATCCTCCTTGCGTCTTGATGTGGGTTGTTTCAAAATTCTCATCCAATCCATCCCTCCCTTACTAGAATTCAACTGCTTGGCCATCACCTGTTCGTTTGCCTTACTGGAATTTAATTGCTCGATCGTCATCTGTTCATTTTTCCTCCTAAGGCTTCTGCCTTGTTCTCCGTTGGGCCTCGTCTCGCAACTTGTGCCTCTGCCATTTATGTGATCGTCTTCCAGCTCATGGCCTACATGTGCATGGGATTAGGTTGTCGGTGGTTTGGGTGGTGGCGGAAAAGTGGACGATGGGAGAGGGGGTCGGCTGGATGCCTAGGAGGGTGATAAATCAAGAGATGTGTCTCCATGTAGTTTCGAACCCGGGTCCCTTCAATGGGGACCAGCGGAATTCGCCAACCGGGCTATTCCCTTGTCGACTGTATGTATGTATGTATGTATGTATGTATGTATCGAAATCAAGTAAATATATATTCCAACTTACTCCTAAAAATATAGGAGGTCAAGAGTTACTTATAGCCCCAACGCCATACAACCAATACATAAGAACTCACTCAACTAGATAATGTGTAACTTACGTTTAACACATTTACAAATTTTTACAGCAATACTCCTTGTATTAGTGGTCATACCTCTGTGTTTACGTGCATTCCTTTCCACCTAGATGTGGTCTCATAGAGCATCAAACAAGATTCTCTTTTTGTCACTTCCTCTACATCTTGCCATCATACATATATGTATGTATGTATGTATGTATCGGAATCAGGTAAATATATTCCGACGATCCCCCTAAAACTTATTAGGGGTCAAGATTACATGTAGGCTCAACGCCATACACCCAAAAATAAAGTACAACTCAGACATCTAGACAATATGTAGTCTATGTCTAATGCATTTATAAATTTTTACAGCAATGTTGGTGGCATTCGTAGATTTCCCTTGATGTCTTCTAGCATTTCTCTCCCCCCAAATATGGTAGTATAGACCAGCAAAAAGTAGGTTCTTCTTCACCTCTTTCCCGCATTTTTCCAACATCCTTCTAGTATCCGCAGTGAGTAGAATTTGAAGGCTGAAATCTTTGCATAAGTGCTCCCATACCTCCTTAGTGAACTTGCATTCCCCAACGAGATGGTTATGGCTCTCATCCACCTCCCCACAAAGTAAGCAAGTAGTAGATATATAATAATTCCAGCCTTTAATTCTGTCAAAGGTAGTAAGAATATGGTGCAGAAATTTATATACGCACATACTCCATTTTGGTATATGCCTATCCATCCATATTTGATCTCCCACAAGATCCTTCACACCTCTAGCCTGGGACATCTTCCACACACTTATCTTCTTGTCTATGAGCTGCCATCCTCCATCATTGTTTGTAGCAAACAAGTGTTTTATTTGTGGCCATATCTCTCTCATCACGTTGACAATTCTTGAATAACCTTCTCTTGTTTTTGGGATGAAATCCAGCCCTCTAGGATATATGTCTCTCATCCACTTCCCCCGTGTAGAAGTGCCTTCTTGAAAAGCAATAATCCTTCTCATAGATCCCCATCTAGCAATATCTCTAGGGGTCTTCAAATCCAGCCCTCCTTCATCTGTGGGAATCGCCAGTCTAGAGTACTTCATGGGATGGTGCTCGCTCTCCCAAAGAAAGTTAGCAATCTTCATTTCCATTCTATCAAGAACAGATAAGGGAACTTCCCCTTGTTGTACCCAGAAAATGAGAAGACCTTCTAAAGAAGCTTTAATCAAGGTCTTGCGTCCCGCCATGAAAGTCTTTTGAGTAGGCCATCTATTAATCATCTCCTCCACTTTATCAATGCAGTCCGTGAAGTCTTTAACATGAAGATTGCCTCCTGCAAGGGGAAATCCCAGATATTTGGTTGGGAAAACACCCCTCTCCACCCCCATAGCCCTGTTTGCTTTCCGAACTCCTCCAACAGATTTTTAAGATTTTCCAGATATTGTTGTTTGTCTTCAATGAACACCAAGACATCATCTGCAAAAATTAAGTGTGTCATTACCTTTGTACCGTGGATAGTGTAGGGCTTGAGATCTTTTCTATCTTCAGCTTGTTGCATCCTCCTTATGAAATACTCCATGACAATCACAAACAGAAGAGGAGAAAGGGGGTCCCCCTGGCGTAGCCCATTACCCCCTCTAAATAGACCTACAGAAGTACCATTTACCAGAACATAGTAGCTAGTGGTCCCCACACATTGTTTCATCCAACCAATCCATTGTTCATTAAACCCCATCTGTTGCATGACCCACCACAGCTTGTCCCACCGTACACTGTCATAAGCTTTAGAGACATCAAGTTTCAGGTAGGCCTTCCTACTACCTCTCATGACGTTGTAGTCTAGAAGAAACTCCCCCACCAATAGAGCACAATCACTAATGCTCCTTCCTGTAACAAATGCTCCTTGATTTGCAGAATTAATAAAAGGGAGGATCATCTTCAGATGGGCAGCCAGGATCTTTGCTATAATTTTATATTGTACCGAACAATAGGCAATGGGCCGAAAATCAGCAAGAGAAGATGTAACTTTCTTCTTTGGAATAAGCACAAGAAACGAGTGATTAACTTGTCTCACCATGTTCCCACATTGTAGAAACCAGTCCACATAAGCCAGCAAGTCATCTTTTATAATGTTCCAAGTCTTTTTATAAAAGAAAGCATTGAATCCGTCCGACATCGGTGACTTGTTGTTACCAATACTCCACACAGCCTCCTTAACCTCCTCTTCATTGGTTCTTTTGGTAAGAATATTTTTGTGTGTGCTAGTGAGTTTGAACTTCCATTCCACCTCCTCATGCTCATCAAGATTATCAGAAAAGTTCTTGTTGTATAGAGACTCATAGAAACTGATGGCCTGATCTTCAAGATCCACCTGCTTGTTGACTATTATACCCTCAGCATTAATGAGTTCAGAAATAATATTACCTGCCTCCCTTCTTCTAACCGCAGAATGATATAACTTTGTGTTTCTGTCTCCATCCTCCATCCACTTTTCCTTGCTTCTCTGCCAGTAAAATCTCTCTTCTGCTTTCTTTAGATCTTCAAGCATCCTTTTCAAATCCCTGTCTTTCTCTATCAGCTCTGGATTTATCAGATCAGCCAACAATCTTTCTCTAATATCCTTGCACTCCTGTTTGGTGTCTTTCAGCAGCTTTGGGATGTTCACCTCATCTTTGACCTATTTTTTAATTGCCATCTTGGTATTCTACAACTTTTTAGCAAAGACAAACATAGGATTTCCCGTCACCTGCGTGCTCTAGCTTTGCCTTATGACTTCATCAAAACCTTTCCAATCAGCCCAATAGTTAAGAAATCTAAACGGTCTCCTTTTCTGCTTTTTTCCATAATCTATACAGCAATAGGAGCATGGTCACTTATATCAGAACCTTCTGCCTTCACCTGTACATTTGGAAAAATTTTCAGCCATTCATCATTTACCAAAGCTCTATCCAGCTTGCTAGCAATCCTATCACCAGGGCCCCTATCATTATTCCAAGTGAAGATATCCCCACCAACCATTGGTAGTTCAAACAAACATGATTTGTCAATGGCACGGTTGAAAGCATCCATCTCAGCATTTATAGCAAGTCTTCTACCTTTTTTCTCAGCCTGCAAACGCACTGTATTAAAATCCCCAATGACCATCCTGGGAATCTTCACGTGTTTAGAGATAGAGACCATATCATCCCACAATTTCATTCTTGCCTTTCCATCATTATGACCATAGATAGCTGTCAACCACAAATGCAAACCTCCATGATTGACGCAGTTCACTATAACCTACTGATCTGACATATGTATCACTGAAACCTACCATGCATTTGGCTTCCATGCCACACATACTCTAGCAATCTCTCCATAATCAACATTGGATACATGCTCCCAACCATGTGGAAACATATATTTAATACTATTTTTATTCTGTACCTTTATCTTCGTCTCCAGCAAAGCAACCAGAGAATGGCCACTAGCAGCAATCCATTCTCTAGTTTCCTTCTTCTTATTTCTGTCGCACCCTCCCTTGATATTCCAAATCAGCATGGACATATCAACGGTTTTTGTTTGTTCTGGTACGCCTGGGAGGCTCCTTTACGGCATTCTTGCCCTTCCCTTTCCGCTGCTGTTGTTTAGTTGCATTTCCCTCTTCATCATCTGATTTGGAAAGTGCCTCAAAACTGTTCGTTGTGTCCAGAATAGAGCTAACTCCTTGGTTCTTGGGAATACCTACTTTCCTAACTCCTTTCTTTTGTGCGCTAGATACAAACTCACCCTCCTCCCTATTACCTGTTCTCTCCACCGCAGACCCGGCCTGCACCTCATCTACAACTACTTTAATGCTGCTAGTTTCTTTCCCTTTGGGTATTTGCTGCTCCTCCTTGCTTTCTTCACCCTTGGTCTTCTCAGTCTCATCTTCATGGACGGAAGCAATAGGTTTTGCCCGCCATATCTTCTTCTCCACCACCTGCACCTGTGGTTCCTTTCTGCATCACCCCTCACCATGGCCAAAGACGCAGCACCTAGAGCACCTGGGTGGGATGAAGTCATAGCTTATCTTCACCTGGATTGGGTCCTTCTCGCAGACATTCAGCCAAACAGACTTAGGTTCGCAACCATCCGCCTGGAGTTCAACAATCACCCTGGCATTATCGCTTTCCAACGAAAGACTGTCAATATGCAGAACCTTCCCTACGTCGGCCGCTATGGTGCCAGCAGCCTTCCTCATCCAGGATCTCCCGATTGATTGGAGTGTGATCCACGTTGGCACCGAAGTGAACAGATCTTTCTTCAACTCATCGCCAAAGGAGTAGTCCTTCACAACTATCAGTTGCCCGTCAAAAAAACTGGGACTGAGGTCCAGCGTGGTCTTCTTATCTGCCGCCGTCGCAAACCTCACGAGGAAGATGTTGTCCTCCTTTGATATTAGATCAAACATCCCCTTCGGTTGCCACGTACGTCGGATCCAAGCCTGGAGGTGGGGAAAGAAGGGTCTCTTGCCGAGTGTGTACAGGAGAACAGTATGCTCCCATACATTCTGCATACGATCAAATTCCTCCTCTTCTAGGTCGACGTGAAACTCTCCATCCACGACCCTCGGACTGGAGAATGACAGGTCCCTCCACAGCCGCCGGATTCGGTTTCTTCAGGACCTGCGTCCACGGAATCCTTGGGTCACGCACAGCGGCGGCGCCGCTGCCGCCCTGGGGTCCCTGCTACGCACCAGTCGGGGCGGACGTCTGGTGTTCGTGTGCGGATAGGTGGGGGGGGGTTGTTGCGGTGGTAGGAGAGGGATGTGCGGAGGGGTGGACGTCATCGATCGAGGTGGTGGATGGCGTGGGTATCGCGGTCGCCATGGGATCACCTGGGCAATCGCCCGGAGCCCTAGAAGAAGAACCGGACACGCAAGTTGTTTGTTTGTATATGTATATGTATGTATGTATGTATCGGAATCAGGTAAATATATTATGACATCCCCCCTAAAAAATATTAGAGGGGTCAATATTACATGTAGGCCCAACGCCATACACCCAAAATAGCATTACAACTCATGCATTTAATCTATACATAGTCTACGTCTAATGCATTTACATATTTTTATAGCAATATTAGAGGCATTCATAGACTTCCCTTGGTGTCTTCTAGCATTTCTCTCCTCCCAGATATGGTAGCATAGGGCAGCAAACAAAAGATTTTTCTTCACATCTCTTCTGCACCTAGCAAGCATTCTTCTCGGTTCAGCAATGAGTTGAAGATGAACTCTAAACTCCTTGCATAGATGGTCACAAACATCCTTTGTGAAATTACATTCCCCCACAAGGTGATTGTGGCTTTCTTCCTTATCCTCACATAGCAGGCATAGAGTAGATATATCATAATTCCAGCTCTTTATTCTATCAAGAGTAGAGAGAATATGGTGCAAAAATTTATATACACACATGCTCTATTTAGGCACATACCTATCCATCCATATTTGTTCTCCCACGATATCCTTTGCTCTCCTGTTACGGGACATTTCCCATAAGCCTATCTTCTTGTCTATGAGCTGCCATCCACCAGAATTATTAACAATAAACATGTGCTTAATTTGCGGCCATATTTCCCTCATGACATTGATGGATCTTGAATACCCTTCTCTTGTTTTCGGAATAAAGTCCAAACCTCTAGGATATCTATCTCTCATCCATTTGCCCCATGTAGATGTGCCTTCTTGATATGCAATCAGCCTTCTCATGGAACCCCATCAAGCAATATCTCTGGGAGTCTTTAAATTCAGTCCTCCTTCATCCTTAGGAAAAGCTAGCCTGGAATACTTCATAGGGTGGTGCTCGCTTCCCCACAGAAAATTAGCAATCTTCATTTCAATTCTATCCAGAACAGAGACAGGAATTTCACCTTGTTGTGCCCAAAAAATGAGGAGACCTTCAATAGAAGCTTTGATCAAGGTACTGCGCCCAGCCATAGAAGTCATTTGTGTAGGCCATCTATTTATCATCTCCTCCACTTTATCAATGCAGTCTGTAAAGTCCTTGACTTGAAGGTTGCCACCTGCAAGCGGAAATCCCAAGTATTTGGTTGGGAATATTCCTTTTTCAACCCCCATTGCCTGCGTAAGTCTGGCTTCCACCTGATGGCAATTCTTTGACAAGAAGATGTGTGTTTTACTTGCATTTATGCACAACCTTGTTTGCTTCCTGAAGTACCTCAGTAAGCCTCTTAGATTTTCCAGGTATGTATGTATGTATGTATGTATGTATGTATGTATGTATGTATGTATGTATGTATGTATGTATGTATGTATGTATGTATGTATGTATGTATGTATGTATGTATGTATGTATGTATGTATGTATGTATGTGTGTCTGTATGTATGTATGTATGTATGTATATATCGGAATCAGGTAAATATATTCCGACATCCCCTCTACAATTGTAGGGGGGTCAAGAGTTACATATATCCCTATGCTCGCTATACAACGTAGACGTGAGCAACTCACACAGCTAGCTGAGACGTAATCTCTTTTTTACATTTTTACATATTTTTGCAACAATAGTACTCTCACTACTATCTAATCCCCCATGCTTGCGAGCATTCCTTTCATTCCAAATGTAGAAGCACATGGCAGAAAATAGCAGCATCTTCTTCTCCACATTAGCACAGCGCATGATCATCTTCTTTATGTCTTCCTTCAGCTCTATTTGCAGATGGAATTCCTTACAAATTTTTCCCCATATGGTCTTCATAAAGCAACAACTATGGAACAGGTGGCTGTGTGATTCCTCCTCCTCTTTGCATAGGTAGCAAGTGACAGAAACGTTTTTATTCCATTCTCGTATTTTGTCTAGAGTCGCTAGTGCACCATGCAAGATTTTGAATACACAAGTAGACCATTTAGGAATATATTTACCATCCCAAATCAGTTCCATAATCCTGTCCTTTAGAGCCCTTGTCCTAGTGATCTCCCACAAGTCTTCTTTCAGATTTAACATGTGCCATTTGCCAACATGATTCACACAGAAGAGATGTTTTACCTGTGGCCATAGGCTCCTCATCATATGAATGGTGTGTGAGATGCCTTCTCTGGTTCTTGGCTGGAAATCCAGTCCTTGTGGCTATCTTTCTCTCATCCATCTCCCCCAAACTGAGCCACCAAATTGGTAAGAGATAATTCTCCTTAGCATCCCCCATTTTGCAATATCTCTTGGAGTTTTCATTTGTAAACCCCCCTCATCTTTAGGCAAAGCTAGCCTAGTGTAGCGCATCGGGTGGTACTCACTTTCCCATATAAAGTTTGAGATTTTCATCTCCATCCTGTCAAGTACAGCTTCCGGTATCTCTCCCTGTTGTACCCAGAAGATAAGAAGACCCTCTATAGCTGCTCGTATGAGTGTGGCACGTCCCGCCATGGATGTCTTGTGTGTAGGCCATCTCACTATCATCTCGTCCAATCTATCGATACATTCAGTAAAGTCTTTGACCTGTAGATTGCCCCCGACAAGAGGAAATCCCAGGTATTTAGTCAGAAATCTACCCAACTCCACATCCATAACTTCCTACAGTCTGGCTTCCATGTGATGACAGTTTTTTGAGAGAAAGAGTTGTGTCTTGCTGGCATTAATCCGCAGCCCCGTCTTTTCACCAAACATATCCAGAAAAAATTTTAGTTCCCGTAGCATATCCGCCTTTGCCTCTATGAACAATAAGACATCATCTGCAAATATAAGATGGCTCATAATCTTTTTGCCATGGACTGTGAAGGCTTTGATTAGTTTTGAATCTTCCACTTATATGTATGTATGTATGTATGTATGTATGTATGTATGTATGTATGTATCAAAATCAGGTAAATATATTTAGACTCCCTCCTACCAAAAAGTAAGAGGTTAATAGTTACATGTAGGCCCAACACCATACACCTATAAAAGAGCAACAACTCACTTGCCTAACTAATGTGTAACTTATATTTAACACATTTACAAATTTTTACAGCAATACTCTTTACATTAGCAGCTGCACCTTGGTGTCTTCTGGCATTCCGTTCCTCACAAATATGATAGAAAAAAGCAATGAATAAAATCTTCTTTTTGTCTTCGCTTCCACAGCTTGTTACCATTTTCCTCAGGTCTGATTCTAGCATGATTTGTAGCTGAAATTCTTCACATTCAAATCTCCAAACCTCCTTTGTAAAGTTACATCCTCCCATCAGGTGATCATGGGACTCTTCCTCCTTCTTGCACAGCAAACATTGCACTGAGACATCATAGTTCCATCCACGAAGCTTGTCTAGGTGGCCAATGCACTATGCAGAATTTTGTAGACACACATGCTCCATTCCAGAACATGAGTACCCGTCCAAATCTGTTGTACACATGTGTCTTTTGCTTCCCTTGACCATGTTACTTCCCAGATGTTTGTCTTTGTATCTTTAAGCATCTAGTTCCCTAGAGCGTGTGACTCAAAGAGATGTCTAATCTGCTGACATACCTATGTCATGACATTGATGGTACGTGAGTACCCCTCCCTTGTTCTTGGCTTAAAATCCAACCCTTTAGGATATCTCTCTCTCTCATCCATCTCCCCCATTTTGAGGAACCTTCCTGGTCGATGATGATTCTCCCTATCGTCTCCCACTTTTCTATATCTCTGGGTGTTTTGAAATTCAAACCACCTTCTTCTTTAGGAAGAGCCAGTCTTGTGTATCTCATTGGGTGATGGTCGCTTGCCTAAAGAAAATTTGCCATCTTCATTTCTATTCTGTCCAGAAATGGATTAGGAATCTCTCCTTGCTAAACCCTAAAATAAGAAGCCCCTCAATATCTGCTCGCATAAGAGTTGCTCTCCCCACCATGTAAGTCTTCTGTGACGGCCATCTATTAATCATTTTTTCTAATATGTCCATACAAATAGCAAAGTCCTTAACTTGTAGGTTAACCCCAGCAAGAGGGAAACCAAGATATTTTGTAGGGAACTTTCCTTTATCTACACCCACAGCCTTCAGTAATCTATCTTCCACTTGGCTGCAATTCTTGGAGAAAAAGAGATGTATTTTATTTGCATTCACACACAGGCATGTCTGTCTCCCAAAAATTTTGAGCAGATTTTGTAGACATCCTAGTGTATTTTGTTTTGCTTCCACAAATATCAACACATCATCCACAAAAATAAGATGGGTCAACACTTTTGTTCCATGTACTATATAAGGCTTTATATCCTTCCCTTTTGCTGCCATATGCATCTTCTGCATGAAGTACTCCATAACAATCAAAAAAAGAAGAGGAGACAAGGGATCCCCTTGGCATAGCCCATTACCACCCCTGAACAATCCTGTAGATGTGCCATTGACCAGAATAGAGAAACTTGTAGTCCTAAAACATTGCTTCATCCAGCTGATCCATTGCTCACTAAACCCCATTTACCGCATGATCCACCATAGCTTTTCCCACCTGACACTATGATATGCTTTGGACACATCTAGTTTGAGGCATGCCTTTCTTCTTCCTCTCATGACATTATAGTCTAATAAGAATTCTCTTGCCAAGAGGGCACAGTCACTAATTCTTCTTCCTGTCACAAAGGATCCTTGATTTACATATATCAGATAAGGGAGGACCATCTTTAGTCTAGCAGCCAGAATTTTTGTAATGATTTTATATTATACCGAGCAGCATGCAATGGGTCTAAAATCAATAAAAGAAGATGTCACCTTTTTCTTGAGAATGAGTACCAAAAAAGAATGATTGACCTGTCTCACCTTATTGCCGCCCTCCATGAACCAGTTGACATAAGCCATCTGGTCCTCCTTGATGATGTCCCATGTCTTCTTATAAAAGTAGGCATTAAAACCATATGAGTCTGGAGACTTATTGCTGCCAATACTCCATACTAATTCTTTGACTTCCTGCTCATTGGTCTTTCTTGTAAGTATATTGTTGTGCGTGCTAGTGAGTTTGAATTTGAATTCCATTTCCTCCTCTTCTATTTCTTCCTCAAAAAAAAATTATGTAGAGAAGAATAGAATTTAACAGCTTGTTCTTCTAGATCCTCCTACTTATTGACCACTCTTCCCTCCGTATCAATTAGATCAGAGATAATATTGTCTGCCTCCCTTCTCCTAACAGCGGTGTGGTAGAGTTTGGTATTTTTGTCCCTATCTGCAATCCACTTCTCTTTGCTCCTCTTCCAGTAAAATTTTTCCTCTATTTTCTTTAGGTCCTCTAGCATCATCTTCAGCTCACCATCCTTCTTTATTAGATCAGTATTGAGTGGGTCATATAGTAATTTTACTCTGACCTCTCTACATTCTCTTTTTGTTTCCGCCAATAAATTTAGAATATTCACTTCATTCTTGGCCCATCTTTTAAGAGCTTCTTTGGTATTTTCCAACTTCTTTGCAAAGACAAACATTGGGTTCCCTGTCACCTTTACACCCCAAGCCTCTTTTATGATGTCATTAAAGCCTTTCCAATCAGCCCAATAATTTAGAAACTGAAACGGTCTTCTTTTCTGTTTCTTTTCTATAATCTGGACAGAAATAGGAGCATGATCACTTGATTCAGACCCAACTGCCTTCACATGTACCTTAGGAAAAATATATAGCCATTCATCATTCACCAGTTCTCTATCTAGCTTTCTTGCAATTCTGTCTTCTGGGCTTCTTTCATTGTTTCATGTGAAGATATCACCACCATTCATTGGTAGCTCAAGCAAACCAGATTTATCTATAGTGTGATTGAAAGTGTCAATCTCCACATTTAATTCTAGTCTCCTACCTCTTTTCTCTGCCTACATCCAGATGCTATTGAAGTCTCCAATCACCAGACACAGTAGCATTACCTGTATGGAAATAGAGATCAACTCCTTCCATAGGTCCAATCTGACTTTTGCATCATTATGAGCATACACATATGTCACCCACATCTGAAATCCCCCATTATTTCTACAGTCCACTGAAATATGCTGGCCTGACATCTGTATCACTGTCACCTGTCAAGAATTCGATTTCCAAGCCACACAAACTCTAGCCACCTCAGCACATGATACATTAGATACATGCTCTAAACCTTGCGGAAACAAATAGTTAATGTTGTTTTTGTTCTTTTCTTTTATTTTTGTTTCCACCAATGCAGTCAATGAGTGTCTACTAGTAGCGATCCACTCTCAGATCTCCTTCTTCTTATTCCTGTCACACCCCCTTTAATATTACATAGTAGCATGAACATATCAACGGGTTGTTTGTGCCTTGGTTCACCTTGTCGGCTCCTTCTTGTTGGTTTTCTTTGGTTGTCCCTTCTTTTCCATCTTGTCATCCTCCTTATCTAACTCACTCAAAGTTGTTGGCGGTGTCCAGGATGGCGCCTACTCCTTGGGTCTTAGGAATACCCATCTTCTTATACCCCTTCCTCTTGCTTGTGGAAGAGGTAAACTCTCCCTCCTCGTATTCATAGTCTACTTGAGAGTCATGTTGCTCCTTTGTCACATCTTCATTCCTCCTTTTCATGTGACCATCAGGTGTGCCTATAGGTTCAGCTGTTGCATCATCACCAGTGACTGCAATCTCAGTTTGTGCTTGTTGGGATCTTGTCTCCGTATGTGACCCCTTTTGTTGTTGGATTGCTCCTCTCTCGCTGTTGGGGCCTTCCATGCCCTCTATCCCTTCTCATATCCTTCTATTCTTGTCAACAGGATTGACTGGCTTCTAGACCTTAGTTTGTTCTTTCCTTTGTTCTGTCGTCGTCGTCTTTGTTATCTTCTTTTCCTCCTCATAGCTATATGTGTCACGACCAAAGGTAAAGCAATGTATGCACTTCTTAGGGATGTAATCTACACGATCAGCATCGGGATGGGTTCCCATCCCTTCACGTCTAGCCACACCATGGGCGAGGCATCAGTAGACGCATCCAATTCAATCAAAGCCCAAGCTTCTTCACCTTTCAAGGATCGCTCGTCAATGTGCAGCATGGTACCCGCCTCCGAAGCAATCGTACCCACCGATTTCCTCGTCCATGACTTTTTGAATGACCATAGTGTGATCCACGTCAGAATCGACGAGAAGACATCCTTCTTCAGTTCATCCCCATGTTTGTAGCTTTTTACAATTACCAATTGTGTGTCGAACCATCGAGGTCCTAGGGCTAGGACGTCTTCCTTATCTGTCGCAATAGAGAACCAAACTAGGAATATCTTGTTGCTCCTCGACAACAATTAGAATGATCCTTTTGGTTTCCATATTCATCAGATCCAGTCCTGAAGGTGGGGAAAGAATGGTCATTTACCTAGTACGTACACCATAATGGTGAACTCCCAAATGTCCTTCATCTGATCTAACTCATCTTCCTCCAATTCAACATGCAACTCACCCTCCACCAGTTTTGGTTTCGGGTATGCCGCCTCCTTTCCCTTGTTCTCAGTCGGCTTCTTCAAGACTTGATTTCATGCCAGATGTCAGTGGCCAACATCTTCCTTCTTCTCCTCCACTTCTTGTCTAGGGTTCGAATCGTCCTTTTCTTTCGGTTGGGTGTGGGTGCTAGGTGGGGTAGGGTTCGCTGGCTTGGTCTATGTCATGGCGTGGAAGGGTGGGCACCGAGGGTCAAGGAGCCCCCGACGTTGCCATCGTCGTTCACCTGGTCACCTGGCGGATCGCCAGAGCGAGACCTAGGGATGGAAAGTGTTGTGTGTTGTATGTATGTATGTATGTATGTATGTATGTATGTATGTATGTATGTATGTATGTATGTATGTATGTATGTATGTATGTATGTATGTATGTATGTATGTATGTATGTATGTATGTATGTATGTATGTATGTATGTATGTATGTATGTGTGTGTGTGTTTATATAAGTGTGTATATATATATGAGAAGATATTTTATCACAAGTTGTGATCAGTATATGAGTCCATTCATCCATATTGTCAGTCCTTCCTCCTAATATCTCGACCAACATAAAAATCAAATCACCCCCACCTCATTCTCAGAACTAATACTTAGGATGATTTGAAATGCTTTTGTTTATGGGTATTCGGGTATACTTCTACCGAATTTATACCTAACTACACGGATAGTTAAATGGGTAGGGATTTTGGTATACAAGTGGTGTGGCGAGGTAAAACCCAATGAAGGATCATGCCTCAACCCTAGGTGAGATTTATCACTCAAACAATTGTCCTTTATATTGACTGATCAACCATGCACATTAAATTGGTGATGCTCGAGGCCTTAGGATTTCACTCTATTAAGTGGCCAAAAACTGGTGCTACATGAGGTTCTCTCAGTTTGAAAAAAAGAGCTAAGTTTTTCATTGTAACTTGATTATAAGTAAGTACTCGATTGGTGAGACAAATTACACACCTTAATGGAGCAACTACTTCACACACATGATTTAAACTTTTTGTTTCTTGGGTTAAATAGAATCAAATGGTGCAAAAGAAGGAAATCAACTAAATATAGTGAAAGAAAAGGAGGAAAAGGATGTAAACAAGTTGACCGATTTCAACTAAAAGCAAAAGAGGGGAGGTAAGAGCACTAGAAGGAGGAACAGAGTTGGGTCATGATTTTTAATTTTTAGATAAATGAAACTAATTACATGGAGATGATTTGATTATATATTGGCAAAGATGTTATGAACAAGGACTGACATTATGGGTGAAGTGATTAATGTACATATCACAGCTTGTGTTTTTAAAAAATGTCTTTTCATGAGTAGAGAACATGGAAAACAGTACCAGTTGAAGTCAAATTAAATGAGTTGTTGAATCATGTCTTGAATGCTCATATTTTGGATTCTCTCCTATCGGATTATATATATATATATATATATATATATATATATATATATATATATATATATATATATATATATATATAATCTACCAAGAGGTCAATACCCCAGCTTGAAGAGAGGGAGAAGGAACCTTCTCTTAGATCTGATATATATATAATGAACTTTAAGTTATTATATCCATAAGGGGTTGAATGAGTTCAAACTTGTTATCTTTTCACCAAATAAATAAAAATAGAGGCCCCCAATTTGCTTCTCATCCATGTTCAAATGATTCTCTATAGGCCCTATTTGCAGAGTAGTGTATGTGAATTAGAGTTTGGGTGGAACTCGGCCTTGTTTTGTTTGTGGTTTGATTACCCATAAATATATGGGTCTACAAACATTTTGCACTCATGTTAGGAATATTATTGAACGCATCATGCTCAAGATACCTATGAGGATAAGCCTTATCGTAATATCCAATAATTGTTGCATGCTTGTATATGATCTATGCTAATGGTTGGAAAATTATTGGAATGAAATTGATTACAGTCCTATCCAGGTTGAGAAGACAATAGACTTAAAAGGGGTTTTACATGTGAGTAAATTTTGAACACATGTAAGCAAGATATTCTATGCATGGAATCATTCTGGGAGGTTAGGTTATTTAATTTACAATATTTCATAATAAAAACCATACATGTGAATAATAGTAAGTAACCAAACAAACATGAGGCGTTTTCATTTTTGTTTTGATTATCTTTGTCGTGAAGTTTGGGTATATGATGAGTCATATGTGAATATTAGCATGTTAAATAAAATTGGGATAAGTATATCCAAATTTGGGTACTTTTTCTAGGTTTTTGGAACATTATTTGGTGGAGTTGGTTTTTTACCATAAGTTAAGATCATGTGTGATTTCCTTGGCCATTCTTAAGCTAGGCGGTCTAAGATATAGTGTTTATTGATGAAATTTGTATTGTGGATTAATTTTTTTCTTATTTTAAGTTATGCTTCTTGTACTTGAGTGTAATCTAATCATTCTAGAATTGGAATTGTTATTATGAGAATATGGAAGATAAAGATTTTTTTTGTCATCATTTGGAACCATATCTGATGTTCAATTATATGTTTAATAAAAAGTCTTGTGGTCTATTGCATAATGAGTAATGCATAAAATTCCTCAGGATGAATGTTGTTGACCCAAGGTTCTCTGTGTGATTTCATTCATACGTGACCTTTAGTGCCCTTTCTACATATTCATGTAACTTAATAGTGCACCTATGAATCTATTTTGTTTATCATGGCTGGATGTCGGATCATATTATTTGTCATCTTTGCTATGTTTAGTGAGTTGTGTGAATCAAATGGTTTTAGTAGATATTTGAATTCAACGAATTACTCATATTTGTGATGACCAAAAATGGAGTGTCAACATGTGTAAATATTAGGTGGTGAAGAAACAAGGTCTCAACAAGATGAATGTGAAAAAACATACATGTTCAGATGGATGTGTGGGTTGATGAGGAAACATTGCATGGAAAATGATTACATAAGGATCAAAGTTAGGGTGGTGTGTCTGTAGGAGAACTTACACTATACTCACTTCAGATTGTATTAGTATGCAAAATTCTAACGAACAAATGCACCAATTTAAAGCAATGTTATCGAGTCAAGATGGTAAAAATAAAATATTGTCTTAAATCAACTTGGGAAGACAAGAGATAATGAATCATTACTATTTGATGCAATATAATCCATAATATACCAGATCATAAAATAAGGATTCATGTAGCTAACCCCAACATATTTTTTAATGATACTTAGGTGGTTGTGGTTGTGGTATTGCAATGGTGGTGGTAGTACGGTGATGGTTGTGGTGACTCATTCTTTGTTTTGTGTCTTGAATTGGCCCAAAGTCACACAACATAGATCTTTGTCAAGTGATGCCCATTGGAATAGTAGATATGAAGGTATCTATAATTTTCATTGGTGTGACTAGATAAATTGGAAGTTGAGATCGCATAGTTAAAACGACATAGTTCTAGTTCCCACCTAATATGAATCTAAATTACCACTTTTACATATTGCTTCTTAGTGTGCATTCATTCAATGTTCATTAATATGTGTTGATTTGTTCAGTGTGCACCAAGGGAAGTAGAGTTACTTTTATATCTCTTTACATGGAAGGAAATTGGATAGACATATTTAACCCTTGGGTCCAAAGTGGGCATGCTAAGTACAAGTATTTTGGACAAAATACAAAATGAAATCATTTCAATGTTTTTGGCCCTATACAAGGATGGAAATAGGTGGCCTAGGTGATGTATGTGGAAAGTGATTTATTTTATTATTGATGTGCTACATTAGTTCGTGATTATAGAAATAGAGTCAACACTAACCCGCCCAAATTTAGACCAAACAAAGTAGAAATCAATGGAAAATCATATGAAATATGATAGATATGCTACCAAGTCTCTCACTACATCATATCTATTAAGTAAGAGAGAGGGGGGACAGAGAGTCAACTACTTTGGACATGAGGCAAAGAAGTAGTCAATGACTACCAAAAGGATCAATTTTTTGTTTTGATATCACAAATATCACAAAGGCGAACAACATTCACCACAAGAATCAAGAACACAACTTCACCTGCAATTGGCTACATAGATGATGAAGCATTGTGGGGCATAAGGACAAAATTAGGACATAAAAACACACCCAAAAGGGTCTAGGTTGGACAAGTCCGTAAGTCACAAATAATAAGGGGATAAATATGCAATATGACATAACCCTTCATCTTGAAGTCATTGTAACTACACCACCATGATTTTGAGCAAAGGTTGTCTTTGCACGGTGATATTGTCAAAAAATGTGCTTCTTGTCTACAAAAACGACTAAAGAAAGTGCATGGCAAGTTCTTATAAAGTCTACATTGGATTTTTATAAAATAAAATCTTTTTGAGATCACTATATATGAATGAGTTACTTAGATTTTTAAATGAAACTTAGAAGACAAGTATATTCTATTATACATTTTTTGCGATGAGTATACCCCTTTATATAGGATAGGAGACCTTTACAATAGATATGAGAAGGGATGAAGAAGTCTACAATACATAAAAGAGATAACAAATACAATGAATGTGTGATGGAAGTTAATAGGCTATCAATTAAAGTACAATCAGTGTTGACATTAATTGATAATCAATAAATAGATTAATTGATAATTAATTAATATTGACATTCTATATAAACAAAAAATGAGCATGCCCCCACAATCTCAAGATGGATCAAACACTTTGAGTTTGAAAATGAGAATTTTATGTCCAGGTGATGGAAGAGACTATGTAAAGACATCAGCAATTTGATTTGTCAAAGACATGTGGGGTAAAGGTATGAAGCCAACCTGCAACTTTTCTCTTATGAAGTGACAATGAACTTCAATGTGCTTTGTTCTATCATGAAACACTAGATTTATAGCAATGTGAATATCACTCTTATTATCACAAAAGAATGGAGTACTATTATTCAAACAAAAGACATCACCAAGAAGCCATCTCAAGTGCATGATGTCAACTGTTGTTTTAGATATAGCTCTATATTTTACCTCATAACTAGATCTTGTAGTGACAATTTTTCTTTCTAGTATGCCAGGAAAATGGAGATGGTTCCAAAAATAAATAGAAACTCATCCTAGGGTGTCTAGTAGTTGGGAATCCAGCTTAATATGCATATGAATATGCTCTAAAAGTGATATCTGAAGTTCACAGATCATAAATGATTTTCATATCGTCCCTTTGACATAAAGATGAATTGCAAAATAGTTTAATAATGAGATTGACAAGGAGTATTAATGAATTGACTAACAATGCTCATTGCATAAGAAATATCAGGTCCAGTGATTGTCAAGTGGAGGATTTGACCAACAAATTTCCTACATCGGGTACCATCCACTAAAGGTGTCCCATCATTAGGAGTGATCTTACCATGCATTCATCTCTAGTGGTGTCTCAACTACCCTATTATCTAAAATAGTGGTCCTCAAAATAATTTCAAATGCAAACTTTTGGTGAGATATAAAAATACCAGAATGATTTTCTTGAATATCAACACACAATAAATAACGAAGACCTCCCACATCATTCGCCCGCTAACAACATTTGTATCTTATTGATACCAACAATGTGATCTCTAGTGTTGATCATGTTATTGACATAGGAAAGAAGACTGAAACGCCCTTCTGTCGATGTCATAACAAACATTGAGTGGCACAATTACTCTATATATAACTTGTTTGTTTTATATCTTAATAAAATCACTATACCCATGCTCTAGGAGCATGCTTAAGCCCATAAATTACTTTGAAGATGTCAAACATGTCCTAGAGGAATTTGTTAAATATGGTGGAGGTTGCATGTATATTGTCTTTGCAAGCTTACCATATATAAAGAAAGTATTTTTTGCATCCATATGAAAAAGAGAATACATGTGAGAAGTTCTTACAGCTAAAAGAGAATGAATTATATTCATATAAGCAATATCAGAAAAAATTTCTTCATTATCTATATCATTCTCTTGTGAAAATCGCTTAGAAACAAGATAAGTATTGTATATGTCTACTGATCCATGTGGTCGTTGCTTCATTTTATATATCCATTTACAACAAACATATTTTATTGAGGAGGAAAAAGAAACAACCTCCCATGTACATGTTGCCATTTTCACTAACTTGTTGCCTGTACTTGCTGCTTGTATATAGGTATATGGCTCACTATCTTCATATAAAGTAGTTATTAAAGCTGCAATACCACCACTAATATGACTTGAAGTCTCACTATCATTGCCATATACATACCATTGTGTGGTTCATCTACTGTGTGTAGAGAGCCTAGGACGCAAAGTATCTATAGGAGTGGGAGTGAGAGGGAGATCTATATGGCTGGTATCACAACATGAATATCACTATATAAAATTAACTCAGAAGAGTAGATGCCTATAGGTGGGAACACCTCTGCATGTCTCAATACAGAATTCAAACTTGTGGTTTTGAGCTTTTCATGTGTGTAATGATCAGTACACGTCACACCAACTCATTCGAACTAACTAACAAGGGAATGCCATTTGAAGGTATTTGAAGAAGACCATTCATGGATAATAATTGTAAATTATGAGACTTTGGAGAAAAATATGGAGAGTCTCTAGTGATTGAAACATGTCTAAATATAAACATATGTCTACTAGGAGGGTAATAACATAATATCCCTTGTGCTCTGGAGTATATTCAACAAAAACCAATGAACAGACTTGGGTGATAGTTTGTCTCTCTCGTGTCTAGGTTGAAGGGTGGAAAGTGTGGATCCAAAAACTTTGAAAATTGAGTAATCTAGAGTTAGAGCAAAAAAGGGAGAAATTCAATCAAAACAAAAGTAGGTATGATTTTGATGACATGGATAGATGCATCAATAACCTCTGCCCAATATGATTGAGGAGAAGAAGTATCAAAAATAAAGGATCTAACAGTCTCAAGAGTGTGATGATGATTCCTCTCTATCACACCATTTTGTGATGAGTGTTGACAAGAGGCCTTCCATTGAGTGTCATGGTCATGTAACATGGAGCGCATGTCTGAAGAAGTATATTAACGGGCATTCTCATATCTAAAAATCTTGATACACTCATTCTAACGGGTATAGATGCAATTGGTAAAATTGGAGTATACTGAAGGCACCTCTGAGCGATTCTTCATTAAGTATATAAAGGTATACCTTGAACAGTCATCAACAAAAATTACATAGTATCAAAACCACTAAGAGAATTGATTGGTGTTGTATCCCAAATATCAACATGAACAAGATCAAATATGAAATTTTATTTACTTAATAATTTTAAAAAGGGTGGTACAATTATTTTACTAGTTTGCAACCAATACAAAGACTTAATTTAAAATTTGAAATTTGGCCTAAGACTCATGACTCGAGGAAAACTTTAAGACATGACTCTAACATTTGGCCCAGACATAAATGTCAAAGGAAAACTAGAGATAAATTGGAAGTAGTGTTTTCAATACTTGAAGGAGATATTGTATTCGAAAATGGATCAAGATAATATAAATCTCTCATTTGATGTGCTTGATGAATGACCTTCTTAGTACATGGATCCTTCACAATACATAAAGAGGAATCAAACTCCACTTTGTAACCCAAATCACATATTAATGATACATAAAATAAATTCATTGTGGAATCTGGTATGGGTAGAACAAAAGCTACAATGATTTTTTTTGTTTTATTGTTAAGTGTCCCAACCTTCTTAATCGGCAAAGATGCCCCACTTGTAATGTGACAAGGGACCATATGAGTAGATGGAGAGCATAATGTAAGGAATGTATCATCATGAGTCATATGTCTAGACGTCCTCGAATCCATATATTAAATAACAAAATATTTATTGTTTTCATTTAAAAGATTCGATGATGCTACATCAGCTTGATCAGAAGACTGTATGTGTTGGGCATATTCAATATGTATTAAAATTTAGGTGAAAATACAGCTGATCTAGATGTTGTAGCCGCCATTTGAGGAGCACACTTCTTTAAATAATATGTCCTTTTCTCAGAATGTAGAATCCAATAAGTTGTTTTGTCGTGACATATTTCCTTATAATACACATAGTCTTTTAATCAACCCCTTAGAGAAGATACTTGATGTAAGACCCTTAACCTATCTTGCTGGTCTTTCTTGGTTAGAATAATTAGATGATTAAATCCTTAATTTATTCCATTAAGGTTCTTTAATAACATGTGACATGCTTATGCTTTCAGTTTGGTCCAGTTTGCATGATGTTTGAGCTAGTTATGCTATATGTGTGCTTGTTTTGGACCAAGTTGCAATTTAACCATTTTGAGGGTTTATCTTGCAATTTGTCACATGTTGGTCGTGCCTTCTATGTTTCGGAATCATGAGAGAGAGAATGATGCATAGTGGTTCCTTGTTGGTCCTTGGTTGATGAGGTGGCATCATGTGTTGATGCTAGGGTTTGCATGGATGCTTGAGTTGATGATTTGTTTGTTGATCCTTTGAAGTGTTGTGACCAAAGTGCTTTCTTGGTTGTGTTTGTAGAGACTCAGTATTCTTTATCCTTGATCTTGGTCTCTATGTTTTGACTTGTGTTTATGTTGTAGCAACCGTTTGCTTTTGGTTAACATGGTGTTGCGATTTCTACCATGTTGGATGCCCTAGATTTTCTTCGACCGAAGTTTTTTGGATTTAGTGGGCATAGTGGTTGCTTCTTCACCTCGGTTTTAATGATATTAGGTGCATTCTTATCTTTAGTACTTGCATGGCCAAGCTTTGGAGGGACAAGTGTCACTAGTGGCTCTAGTATCTTGACACCTCACCTCTCTCCTACCCTTGGGTATTTATACCCCTTCTTTTACATGCAAGTGACCCCTTTAGCTCTCTCTTCCTTCTTCCTTCTTCCTTCTTCCTTCTTCCTTCTTGCTTGGATTCGACCCTTGTTCTTGGTGGTGCAAGTAGAGGTTCTTGGTCTTGAAGAAGGAGGTTGAACCCTTGCATGTGGTGATCTAGGGTTGGAGCATCTCTCTGTTGATCCTTTGGTGATTCTTGTGCTTGGTAAGTGGTTTATCCTTCTTAATTTCATTTTTCTTGAATCCTACTCCTCTTTTTCTTCTCTTCGCCAATCTTCTTTCTTGAGGAACTTATCTCCAGTAGAGGTTGAATCCATGATTCTCCCATGGTAGTACCTAAGTGAGATGAAGATCTCCTCTTTCCCCTTTCTTTTTTAGTCTAGGGTTTTACCCTCTTCTCTTTGAGCTTCCTTTGACCTAGGTTTGATCTTTTTCTTCTATTGAGGTGATCTTGATTGGTCATGGATTTGATCTAAGTTGTGGTTTTCTTCTCTCTCTTGGAGCTTCTTGGTTTGGGAGTTGATCTTCACCTCAAGGTGGGTTGTAGAACTCCCTCCCCTACATTTTTGCACATAATCTTACATGCAAGTTAATCTTATCACTAAATGTGATGCTAAGTTGCTTGATGATGATATCTTGATTTAGGTTTTATGATTATGTGGCGGTCTTTGCATAGACTAACTCTTTTTCCTAAACCCTAATTCTTGTACCCGAGATGGTATGGATAGTGGAGTTGTTGGTTCTTACATGCACTCTTTGAATGTTTGTTTTAATCCCTATGATCTTGGTTCGGTTATCTTATTGAAAGATGGAGGCTTGATTCCCGCATGCATGTTCTTAATGATTGTTTTTATCTCTCATGTCATGGGTTTATCTTGATCCTGGTGATGATCGAATTCTAGGCTTTTGATGATTATCATCTTCACGAGGTTTTTACCTTAGTGACGCTCGGGATTCCTAATGTTATACATTTTTTCAGTCAACATGTATTGGTTCCATGTGGTCTCTATGACCATGTTGGTGGTGAGCTTGGGTTTTGGTTGGGTCACCATAACCCTAACCCTAACCCAACACCCTTGGAAGCTATGCTTTCATGACGATCATTGTGTTTTCTTGACCTTGATGGTCATGGTGCTTTCCCTATTTTGATGGCCATTTTGTGATGACCCCTATAGTTGATGAGTTATGATGGTCGAACTGATGTGTTGTGGTCACTATACATGAAGTTGTTGTTGTGGTCGCTACACTTAATGCACTACCTTGAGATCGCTACATTGATGTTGGTGATGGTCACTACATGTATGTTGGTCACTAGATTTCTTGTGGTCGCTACATTTTGAGGGGCCATGTGGTTGTTATGTTTAGCATGTGTTGAGGATGCTATACCTTGAAATTGTGTTGGTCTCTAGAGGTGTTATACCTAGTATGGTTTTTATACCTTGTTGGTTACATGATTGTTTGGTTATAATAGAAATTCTTGGTCTAATAGCTTCCAAGAATGTGGGAAGTGGTGTACTATAGGGTATGATGTTAAGTGTTGTCATGACACCCCTAATTGGTTAGCTTCGAAGAACCCTAACCCTAAGTTTGAGTACACAACGTAATTCTTATCTTGTTTGAATGATTAGCATGTAGTGAAGTATTTTCTGTCTCCTACTTGTTGTAACCTAACTTGCAGGTTGAATGAACATCATAGCCAAATGATTTGTGTGGTATCACATGTGTGACACATGCATGGTTATTATGAGCCTTTATGAGGCATGATGAGATAATGATGTATGCAGGACTTATGTGATTAGGTCTTATGACCTTGGCAGAGTCTTAGTGCCGAATTTGAGGTTATTTCCTCTAGTGATGTGATGAGGGATTTGTTATCCCATAGTGATGAGATAATGGTGATAGCCCTGTGTATGGAAGTGAGACAGTATCATGTGGAGATGTGATCAGGTTTATGCTTAATACGTTTTATAGCTTCTGACGTCACAATCTACCCTTATCTTTGTAGTATATGTTTAAAGTTTGTACATTGTAACTTGATTGATGCATTTAAAGATACCCAATCAGCAATAATTAATCAAGTGAAACCCTAATCATGTAGATGTCCTATGCCATAGATCCATTCCAGTGTCAAAACTTGTTGGATGGTGAAACGGGTATTCCTAAGGGAAACTCGAAGAGCATATTGTTGAGTATGTGAGGTGCAAGTGACCAAGTGTCCTTGACATCTTGATACCATGATTTAGAGGATGGTTGTGGTCATGCCTTGGAAGGAGAATGGATGCGGACTCTTACTGTCTACTCTTGCTTCAACACACTTTTGATGTATTGTTCGAGCGGATTCTGCTACTTCCTCTCAAACCATTCTAATATATTATGATATGATTGGTAAATCATTTATTTCTCTTGAAATCCATTTAATTCTTATTTTATGCATGCCTATTTAGGGGGTATCTCAGTATATATGATGTTATAGAGGACATCTATGGTTATACCTCAAATGTTTGGGTTGTATACCATGTTCACTAGTGGCATGACCTACATACCAAGGAGGACTAGGTTGTTATGTAGTTGGACTCTATATGTCACTACGGAGGACTTGTACTGGCTGTTGGTGGAGGATATCATAGGAGTCTGGCTCTCCTAGATCTTGTATGGCACTGATTTTGACTTAGCAGTGGTTAGTTGAAGTATGAGTGGTATACCTCATCTTCATGGGGCTTAAAAGACGTAATACAGCCGTATAGTATATCCGATTATGGTTTAACATGATTCATATTATTTGTTGCCCTTGCCTTATTTCTTGTACTGTTTAGTTGTACTATAATGTGGTAAGAGAAATCAACTGTTATACATGTTCTTCATATTCCTTATAAAAGTATATGGTGTTCTACTTATCATTTGTATCTGCTTAATCTACTTAACTTGTGTAAATAGTTTTAATTATTCATTTAGCTAAATCTTCTCATCATGTTAATAATGTTACTTTCTTATTCATGTATAATCTTTGTTAACAATAGTTGTTGGTAGAGAGTTATATCTCTCACTAGGACATTGGTCTCACCCCGTGGGTTTCCACATATTTTAGGTGGTTTTTGGTAATGTGTTAGAGACCGTGTTGTTGAGGAAGAGAAGTAAGGAGATTAATTAGCGTAGAAGTTTGGATAAGTTGTTATTGTTTTGTAGTAGAGTCATATTTGTCGTCTTTGTACTCTCAGGTCCTGGAAGGGGTGTTATGTAGATGTTGTATACCGGTATAAGATTTTTGGCAGTAGACCTCGGTGGTACATGTATGACTTGTATGTGTGGACAAGATATATTTTGTATAGTTTTGTGGCATGATGGCCATTGTATAGTGATTCAATACCTTTATGGTATGGTATGTGATGTATGTGGTGACAAGTTGTGAACCTTGATATATATATATATATATATGTTTCCACTCGAGATGGTTATATAAGATCGGTTTTAATTTACCCTATTTTGTGGTAATGTACTTGTTTAGTAGTTGATTTCACACTTTTGTTTTGAGTTATCTTGGTTGGTGTGATTGGTGTGTCACAACTTGGTTGGTATTAGAGCTCTAGGTTTGTTGAGTCTATAGGGACATAGGACTAAGATTGTGTCTATTCTTGTGTTACTCAGTATATCTGATTGCACCTTCAGCTTATGCAGAAGAAGAAGAAGATATGTCTGGAGAACATGAAGAACATGCTAAGAGTAGTGTTGTTGCACAAGGAGGTGGTGCGAGGAGGCAGGCAAGAGTAGATGGAGTGTCTGAAATCCCTTAGTTTGACCTAGAAACCATGACCAATCCTACCTTTCAGTCCATGTTTGGATAGTTTATGGCCACAATTTTGCATATGAAGGATAGAGAGACCGCATCACAACCAAGGGTTGTTGTTCCCAATGCAAAATCCCAAGGTTTTGGGAAGACTTTTGAGAGATTGTGAAGTGTTGGAGCATTACAGTACATGGGTGCGGAGGACCCAGCAGATGCAGATATGTGGCTGATAGAGCTAGAGAAGACCTTTAAGATCCTCAATATCCCTTAGGAGGATAAGGTGAAGCATGTGGTGTACATGTTGAAGGGTAGTGCTGGCCATTGGTGGCCCATTGAGGAAAAGAAGAGACCTAGTGTAGCAATTAGTTGGGAGGAATTTTTGAGGGAGTTTGTGAGCTGATACTTCCCAGAGACATACATGAATGAGAAGATCTCACAATTTGAGAACATTCAGTAGGGATCTATGACGATCAATGAGTAGGAGGCAAAGTTTATGGAGTTGTCGAGGCTTTGTCCTCACATGGTTGTGATGGATAAGGAAAGGATCCATCATTTTGAGAAGGGTTTCATCAAAGAGTTGATGACAATGATGTCAGCTTTAGAGAATAGGGAGAAGTTTGAGACATTTTTGGAGTTTGTCGGTCAGCGATAGAGAAGCGTGAGGCTAATGCTAAGAAGAGACTGGCTCAGTTTTAGTGGTATTATTCTAGAGGTTGCAAGAAGCCTATGTTCTCATCACCTCAATGACAGTAGAGATCAGTGGTTCAGTCTCAATGGTCATCGAGAAAAGGCAGAGGTCATAGATTTCCACTGGTAGGAGCTCATAGTGCGACATCAGTATCAGTGACAGGGTCGTCTAGGCCACAATATAACTTAAGACATTTCCATAAGTGTGGAACAGGTAGGGCACATCATATGGTCTTTTCCTATGAAGGATGAGGAGGTGATGCAATAGATGGGACAGAGCCAGAAAGGGTCACAACAGCCAAAATAGTTCAGCAGTGGTGGAGGTAGAGGACGTTGTCAGACGTTACAGGTAGGATCTTCTGGGCAGGCCAGCAGAGGATGGGGGTGACAGTAGGAAACGGGTCGATTCTACACAATGAGTCAGCCAGAGGGAGTGGTCAATACATGGGTCGTGACAGGTTAGATGGAGTTATTTCATTCTGTTATCTTCTTCCTACTTTATATATATTTGGTTGACCCAGGTGTGACTCACTCTTTTATCACTAGAGAGGTGATAGATAGTTGTTCCTTGCTTGTTAGTTGTAGATTTGATAGTATTCTCTTATAAACCCCTTTGTTTGGTTCCGCTGAGTTGTGAGAGGTGTGTCCATCCTACGTTCTTTCTTTCTCAGGACACAACATTCAAGTGAACCTTATACCACTCGACATGCATAAATTCAATGTGGTCCTTGGGACGGATACTTTGGAGAAGTATTGGGTGGTCTTGGACTGTAGCTTCAAGGTAGCGATGTTCATTGACGGTGATGTTTTGTGAGTCTTCCAAGGAGATAGGGAGATTCTCCCGACGTGCTTGGTATCAAAGATGATGGTAGAGAGGTTGATGAGGTAGGGGTGTGAGGCCTTCTTAGTGCATGTGGTCGATACCAAGGTGAGGATTCCTACTATCCGGGAAGTGCCAATGGTATGTGAGGTTGAGGACATATTTCCTGATGAGTTTCTTAGTATTCCCCTACCTCAAGAGATTGACTTTGAGATCAATTTGGTTCCTCATATACAATCGATAGCGTAGTCACAGTACCAGATGGCACCAGCTAAGATGAAGGAGTTGAAGAAGTAGGTGCAAGAGCTATTGGAGAAGGGCTTTATCATACCAAGCACTTCCCCTTCAGGTTCTCTTGTGTTGTTTGTTACCAAGAAGGATAGATCTATGAGGTTGTGCGTTGACTACCAAAAGTTGAACAAAGTGATGATTAATAAAAAGTACCTTATCTGCAGATAAATGATCGGTTTGATCAACTGAGAGGTGATGCAATGTTCTCTAAGATAGATCTAAGGCCAAGATATCATCAGTTGTGGATCTAGGTGGATTACATACCCAAGTCAGCCTTTAGGACAAGGTATGGTCATTACGAGTTTATGGTTATGTCGTTTGGGCTAACCAATGCACCAACAGCTTTCATGGACCTAATGAACAAGTTGTTCCGACCTTATCTTGATCAGTTCATGGTTGAGCTCAATGATGACATCTTGATATACTCCAGAGACAGACAGTAACATGAGCAGCATCTACGATAGGCTTTGACATTGTTGAGACGGCATGAGTTGTATGCCAAGTTCAGCAAGTGTGAGTTTTGGCTAAAGGAGGTGTCTTTTCTTGGGTACATGATATCCTCTAGAGAAGTCTGTGTGGATTTAAAGAAGGTTCATTTTGTGTTAGAATGGAAGCAGCCAAAGACACTGACGGAGGTTTGCAGTTTCCTAGGTTTGGCAGGATACTACATCAAGTTTATTAAGAACTTCAGTGTCATAGCATTACCCCTAATGACTTTGACAAGGAAAGGTGTGTTGTTTGTCTAGGATGACAATTGTCAACATTCTTTCCAGCTTTTAAAGGAGAAGTTGACAAGTGCATGAGTGTTGGTTCTACCTAAGAAAGGAAAGGGTTATATTGTCTTTTGTGATGTGTTGAAGAATGGTTTGGAGTGTGTGTTGATGCAAGATAAGAACATGATTTCTTTCATTTTGCAACAGCTTAAGAAACACGAGGAGAGCTACCCGACACATGATTTGGAGCTTACGGTTGTGGTCCATGCTTTGAAGATTTGGAGACACTACCTTTATATCAAGAAGTATCAAATCCTCACCGACCCCAAGAACCTTTAGTACATCTTCTCAAAGCAGGAGTTGAATATGCGGCAATGACGCTGGATGGAGTTGATCAAAAACTATGATTGTACTATAGACTACCATCTAAGAAAGGTGAATGTGGTGGAAGATGTGCTTGGTTGGAAGTTTTCTTCTTCATAATCTGTTGATAAGGTGCAATTGTGTTCCTTGGTGTGACATTAGAGATATATGTTGGTGATGTTACATCAGATGAATGTAAAGTTGGAGGTCTTCTTGTTGGCAGGCTTGTTGGCATAGTTATAGGTGAAGCCCACATTGAGATAGCAGATTAGAGATGCATAGAAGGATGATATTGTGATACAACATATCCGAGCAGAGTTTGGTAGCAAGAAGTGTGATGGCTTCCATGAGATAGAGGATGGGACAGTGTGTTACTGTGGTAGAGCAGTGGTTCCTGATGTTGATGGTCTGAGGAAGATGGTTTTAGGGGAGGCTCACTCCTCAATGTACACTATGCATCCAGGTAGCACTAATATGTACCATAACTTGAAGGATTTGTATTGGTGGTCTGGTTTGAAGCGTGACGTGGCTGAGTTCATGGCAAGGGGTCATGTATGTCATCAGGTTAAGGTTGAGCATTAGAAACATGTAGGAATGTTACAACTGTTGCCTATATCGCAATGGAAATGGGATCATATTACTATGAACTTTGTGGTTGGTCTCCCTCAGACAACCAAAGGTCATGATTCCATCTGGGTGATAGTGGACATGTTGACCATGTCAGTGCACTTCCTTCCTATTAAGACAATGTATACGACTGAGAAGTTGGCTCAGGTGTATGTGGATGAGATAGTCTGTTTGCACGGTATCCCAGTAACAATAGTATTTGATAGAGGTCTTCACTTTACTAGTCATTTTTAGGAGCATCTGTGCATAATGATGGGTACAAAGTTGAGATTCAGTACATTTCACCCACGAACAGATAGTCAGTCTGAGAGGACTATATAGATGTTGGAGTATCTGTTGAGAGATTTTGTTCTAAAGTTTTTGGGGGGATGTGCACCTCAGTTTGATAGAGTTTTCTTATAACAACAGCTATTGGAGGAGTATCAATATGGCACCTTACGAGGCTTTGTATGGGAGGCGTTGTCGGTCTCCATTGCGTTGGTATGAAATGGGCAAGTATCAGCTTTTGGGGCCTGATCTTGTACAGTAGACAATAGAGAAGATTAAGATGATACAACAACATCTGAAGCCAGTCCAGGACAGGTAGAAGTCTTACACTGATAATCATCATAGGCCTTTAGAGTTCCAAGTGGGGGACAAGGTGTACCTCAAAATCTCTCCTTCAAAAGGCATGTTGAGATTTGGGAAGAAGGGTAAGCTGGCTCCCAGGTTTATGGGACCATACCCTATGGTGGCACATGTTGGGAAGGTGGCTTACAGGTTGGACTTACTGTCCGAGTTGCATAGGTTGCATTCAATCTTTCATATTTCTATGTTGAGGAAGTGTCACCCTGACAAAGAGTTGGTGCTACAACCTATTGAGGTTGAGTTGGAGGAGGACGTGTCGTATGTGGAAGCTCCTATTTTGATCCTTGGTAGAAGGGTGAATAACTTGAAGAAGAATGATATAGTGTTCGTTAAGGTTTTATGGAATCATCATGGCGTGGGAGTTGGAGAACAAGACATGCAGGAAGTATCTGTCTCTTTTCGCATAGGATTTTAAGGTGAAATCCTTGTTAGAGGTTTATGGTTGTAAGACCCCTGACCTAGATTTCTTGTTGATCTTTCTTGCTTAGCATAATTAGATGCTTAAAACCTGAATCAAATCCCTTAACGTGCTTTAACAACATGTGACGTGCTTATGCTTTCATTTTGTCCTAGTTTTTATGATGTTTTAGCTAGTTATGCTATATGTGTACTTATTTTGGACCAAGTTAAAATTTACCTGTGTTGAGGGTTTTTCTTAGAATTTGTCACATGGTGGTTGTGCCTCCTATATGTTGGCAACATGATAGAGAGAATGATACATAGTGGAACCTTGTTGGACCTTGGATGATGAGGTGGCATCATGTGTTGATGCTAGGGTTTGCATGGATGCTTGAGTTGATGATGATGTCAACCATGTTTGTTGATCCTTTGAAGTGTTGCAGCCAAAGTGCTTTCTTGGTTGTATTTGTAGTGATGGATATGCTTTGTCCTTGATCTTGGTCATTATGTTTTGACTTGTGTTGATGTTGTGGCAACCGTTTACTTTTGGTTAACATAGTGTAGTGGTCGCTACCATGTTGGATGCCCTAGTTTTGCATCGACCGAAGTGTTTTGGGTTTAGTGGACCTAGTCGTTGCTATCCCACCTTGGTTTAAATGATCTTAGGTGCATGCTTATCTTGAGTGCTTGCATGGATGAGCTTTGGAGAGACGAGTGTCACTAGTGGCTCTAGTATCTTGACACCTCATCTCCCTCACCTCTCTCCTACCCTTGGGTATGTATACCCCTTCTTTGACATGCAAGTGATCCCTTTATCTCTCTCTTCCTTCTCCCTTCTTGCTTGGATTCGGCCCTTGTTCTTAGTGGTGCAAGTAGGGGTGCTTGAGATTGAAGAAGGAGGTTGAACCCTTGCATATGTTGATCTAGGGTTGGTACATCTCTCTTTGTTGATCCTTTGGTGATCCTTGTGCTTGGTAAGTGGTTTATCCTTCTTGATTTTGTTTTTCTTGAATCACACCCCTCTTTTTCTTCTCTTGGCTGATCTATGGTTCTCCATGGTGTCTTTCTTGAGGAACTTCTCTCAAATTGAGGTTGAATACATGGTTCTCCTATGGTAGTACTTGAGTGAGATGAAGATATCCTCTTTCCCCTTTCCTTTTCGGCCTAGGGTTGTACCCTCTTCTCTTTGATCTTTCTTTGACCTAGGTTTTATTTTTTTATTCTCTTGAGGTGATTTTGCTTAGGCATGGAGTTGATCCAAGTTGTGGTCTTCTTCTCTCTCTCTCTCTCTCTCTCTCTTAGAGCTTTGTGGCTTGGGAGTTGATCTTCACCTCAAGGTGTGTTATACAACTCTCTCCCCTACTATTGTTGCTCATAATCTTACATGCAAGTTAATCTTATCTCTCAAACATGATCATAAGTTGCTTGATGATGATATCTTGATTTAGAGTTTATGATTATGTGGTGTTTTTTTGCATAGACTAACTCTTTCTCCTAAACCCTAATTCTTGTACCCGAGATGGTATGGATAGTGGAGTTGTTGGTTCTCACATACACAGTTTGAACATTTGGTTTTATCCTTAAGATCTTGGTTTGGTTATCTTGTTGAAAGATAGAGGCTTGATTCCTGCATGCATGTGCTTAATGCTTGGTTTTCTCTCACATTTCATGAGTTTATTTTGATCTTAGTAAGGATTGGATTCTAGGGTTTTGATGATTATCATCTTCATGAGGTTTTTACCTTGGGATTTCTAATGTTATACATATTTTTGGTTGACATGTATCCTTAGTTCCATGTGATCACTATGACCATGTCGGTGGTGAGCTTGGGGTTTGGTTAGGTCACCATAACACTAACCCTAACACCCTTGGACGTTGTGCTTACCATGACGGTCGTTGTGTTTTCCCAGTCTTGATGGTCGTGGTGCTTTCCCTATTTTGATGGCCATTTTGTGATGACTTCTATAGTTGATGTGTTACGATGGTCAAAGTGATGTGTTGTGGTCGCTATGCATGAAGTTGATGTTGTAGACACTACACTTGATGCACTACCTTGTGATCATTACATTGTTGTTGGTGATGGTCGCTACATGTGTGTTGGTCACTACATGTTTTGTGGTCACTACGTTTTGAGGGGCCATGTGGTCACTATGTTTAGCATGTGTTGCGGTTGCTATACCTTGATGTTGTGTTGGTTGCTAGAGGTGTTATACCTATAATGGTCACTACACCTTGTTGGTTACATTATCATTTGGTTATAATAGCAATTCTTGATCTAATAGCTTCTAAGAATGTGGGAAGTGGTGTACTATAGGGTATGATGTTAAGTGTTGCCATGACAACCCTAATTGGTTAGTTGTAAAGAACCCTAACCTTATATTTGAGTACATGACGTAATGCTTATCTTGTTTGAATGATTAGCATGTAATGAAGTATTTTCTCTCTCCTACTTATTGTGACCTAACTTATAGGTTGAATGAACATCATAGACAAATGATTGATGTGGTATCACATGTGTGACACGTGCATGGTGAATATGAGCCTTTATGAGGCATTATGTGATAAAGATGTATGCAGGAACTATGTGATTAGGTTTTATGACCTTGGTAGAGGCTTAGTGCCTAATTTGAGGTGATTTCTTCTAGTGATGTGATGAGGGATTTGTTATCCCATAGTGATGAGATAATGGTGATAGCCTTGTATATGGAAGTGAGACACTATCATGTGGAGATGTGATCAGCTTTATGCTTAATATGTTATATATCTTTTGATGTTATAATCTACCCTTATCTTTGTAGCATTTGTTTAAAGTTTGTACATTGTAACTTGATTGGTGCATTAAAAGATATCCAATCGGCAATAATTAATCAAGTGAAATCCTAATTTTGTAGATCCCTATTCCATAGATCTATTCCAATGTTAGAACTTACTGGATGGTGAAATAGGTAATCCTAAGAAAAACTTAGAGCGCATATTGTTGAGTATGTGAGGTTCAAGTGACCAAGTGTACTTGATATCTTGATACCATAATATATAGGATGGTTGCGGTCATGCCTTGGCAAGAGAACAGTTGCGGTCTTATCTCATTATATATGATGTGATAGAGGACAACTATGGTTGTACCTCAAATGTTTGGATTGTATACCTTGTTCACTAGTGTGGTGACCTATATACCAAGGCGGACTAGGCAGTTATGCAGTTGGACTCTATATGTCACTACAGCGAACTTGTACTAATAGAGGGCGGAGGAGATCATAGGAGTCAGCTCTCCTAGATATTATATGGCACAGATTTTGACTTAGTAATGGTCAGTTGGAGTATGAGTGGTATACCTCATCTCCACGGTGCTTAAAAGACGTAATACAGGCGTATAGTACATTTGCTTAGGGTTTAACACAATTCATATTAGTTGTTGCCCTTGCCTTGTTTCTTGTACTGTTCAGTTGTATTATAATGCGGTAAGAGAAATCAACTGTTATACATGTTCTTCATATTCCTTCTAAAAGTATATGATGTTCTACTTATCAGTTGTATATGCTTAATCTGCTTAACTTGTGTAAATAGTTTTAATTAATAATTTAGTTGAATCTTCTCATCGTGTTAACAATGTTACTTTCCTGTTCATGTATAATATTTGTTAACAATAGTTGTTGGCAGAGAGTTATATCTCTCACTGGGACGTTAGCTTCACCCTGTGGGTTTTCACATATTTTTAGGCGGTCATCAGCGACGTGGTAGAGACTGTACTGTTGAGGAAAAAAGAAAGGAGATCAGTGAAGGCAGAAGGTTGGATATGTTGCTAGTATTTTGTACTAGAGTCATATGTGTCATCCTTGTACTCTCATATCCTGGAATGGGTGTTTTGTAGATTTTTTATATCAGTATGTGGTTTTTGGAAGAAGACCTCAATGATACATGTATGGCTTGTATGTATGGAGAAGATATCTTTTGTGATAGGTTTGTGGCAAGACAGCCATTGTACAATGATGTAATACATATATGGTATGATGTGTGATATATGTGGTGACAAGTTGTGAACCTTGATATATATATATATATATATATATATATATATATATATATATATATATATATTTGTGTGTGTGTAAGTGTGGTGTTTCCGTTCGAGATGGTTATATAAGATCGGTTTTAATTTACCCTATTTTGTGGTATTGTACTTATTTAGTAGTGGATCACACGCTTTTGTTTTGAGTTATCTAGGTTGGTATGATCGGTGTGTCACACTTGACCAGAAATAATTGAGATAGCCTTCTTAGTGGTAGAGACAAGAGCACTATGGATCAAAGGGAATCCACCATCAAAAGAGGATAACGCCATCATGTGTGCCTCAACATCTATGATCTCCACTAATGTGTCCTCAAGACATGGAATTGGATCACAGACAATAAGTTGTTCTCCTAATGTTTGGAACTCTAAGTAAACATCATCATCATCATCATCAACTAAGACTCAATCCCAACCATGTTGGGGTTGGCTACATGGATCTCTTTTTTCCAATCAACATTATTATGGGTCATACTCTGATCACGATGTTAAGATTCAAAATCTCTCTTTATAAGCTCTTTCCAAGTTAATCTAGGTCTGCCTCTACTTCTTTTAGTTGTTCTTGATTCAATAACCTTGGAACTCTAAATAAACATCAATGATAAATTCATATAAATGTCTACAATCAAAACAACCATGTTGTTTAACTGTGCACATAGTGCAACTTTTGCATGTAAGCAAAGAGAAGGATGCATGGACTTCATTGCCCTCCAAAATTTTGTCATTGCTATGTGAAATGATGTATTGTCGTTCTCTTTGAAATGTGACCACAAGATCACAACATAGTTGAAATTCATGAGAACTTTTCTCAAAAAGACCTGTTAAAAATGTTGCTCCAAACCTGAGCAGGGGAGGCTTCTCTATCCCAATAATTGTGTCAGATGGCATGCAAATTAAGTTCACAATATAAGATCTAGCATGTCAATAACAAAGTTGACATATTATATATATTGTATTGGCTTTCTTCATTTGACGTGTCAGTGTCACCTCCTAGTATCACCTCCGTTCCTACTACATCAAATATAGCCAGTACAATTTCCACAATGGTGACACTGGGAGGCAATGTTTAACCAAAAAAGATGGCCCCTAAGTTGAGGACAGATAGATTTGTCTCAATTGTCGAAGACCACGCAGTACATTGGAACAATCTAAAATTAACGTCGCATGAATGGATAATATCTCTCTCTCTCTTTCCATCTCAATTTTCATAAAATTGAGTTTTAAAACGGAGAAAAATAAAGAAAAAATAAGATGGATGGGTGTATAAAAAAATAAGGACAACAAAAGTATAGTTGTCTCTACTTTTAAAGCTCTTATACTATAAAACTTAAAAGACAAATATATTGCATAGTATATTTGTTACAAGGAGTATGTCCCTCTATATAGGAGAGGAGACTCTCTTTATAATATGATGTCAGAGGGGCTGAAAAAGTCCAAGTGACATGAGAAATAAAGTAAATACAATAAATGTGATAGAAACTAACAATCCATCAATATAAATACAATAAATGTTGACATCATTTAACAATCAATCAATAATTAATTGATGATCAATTAATATGACATTCTACAAAAATGTAGACTGGTGATGAATAAATAAAGTGGGATATGTGTGCAAATCCAATTTTAATAGTTTTTTGTCAAATGATCATATTTTTTTGTTCTATTTAATTTTATTATTGGGCTATCTTTAGCTTCCTTTATACATCATCATTTGCATTCATCAGTTGCCCCCATAAAATATAACAAAAATGGTCTGCAAAATTTCCAAAAGTAGCTCCGATGGTGCAGCTCGATAATTCCCAAGAACAAGACATGGGTTCAATTCTCCTCTAAGAAAATATACCAGTATTATTGCAGGCCGTTGTGCAATTAATTGTTTGTTTGTATCTTGTGAGCTGTGTAGTTACCCCAAGTTTATCTTACTAGGGTCAATCCAAAGTGGCCCTATTTGGGGAAGGTTCTCAATCATCAAAAAAATAACAAAATCATGAATGGCCGACACCTTAATCAGGAGTCATTTTGATGGATACATTTCCACCTGATTAAAAAATATCCCATCACTACCATCCAATCAGGCATTGCATTTACGGTTCTATCAGCTCAAGTGATGGTTGTTTATGTGTAGGCACCTCAACTTAATATTCTTAACACTTGGTGCAGCTTGAGTTTTGCAAAATGGAGAACTAAACGACAGAAGTTGTTTGTGCTTGGCCTTCAGAAAGTCTCTCTTACTGAGCTGTAAAATATTGCTGTGATCCATCTTTGCAACTTAAAGCTTATTACCTCTGTGGGTGTTTCCTTCAAAAAAAAAGACTAGCTACAGATCGCTTTAACTATAATTTCTATTTCCACCTAAATCTATTTGGTTTGACTGTATATATCAAAGAAAGTAGTGAATCGGGACCCACACGCAGCTGCCTGGGCTGTCCTGATGCCGGAGTCATTGTATCCAAATTTCTGATTATATGAAATTATACCTCAGGAGGAGTTGGTGACGTAACGTGAAACGCTTATTACACACGGCCTGTAAATTAGATTTCGTTAACTGTATTCTTTGAATAATAACAATGACATATAGTTAACTAACAGTTGATTACATAAAACATTAAAGAAAAGGCAAAGAGGATTTTGATTTTGACTGGTGTTTGTTAGTCCTATATTAATATGACTTTAGGTGAAACACTTGGCAGCTCGTCTTGTATCCAGGCGACAAAGCCTGGTTGAACTTCTTCGTAGCATCGTCGTTCTCCTCCAGTCCGTTTTGGAGAAAGAATTCAATCCACCAAGTTGGGCTCCGCAATTTTGCCTTCAGATGTATACACAGAATAAATTTCAGTTATAAAAAAAATGTAAAAATGAATACAGATTCAAAATTACTGCTAGTATGACAAGGCATTTAACATGGAATGCTTCTGACTCCATTATGTTACCTAATTAGTGGTCAAGCATTGCTTGCATACAGTAAGAGTTTTTATAAATAATCATGTTCTCCACTCAGCACCTTTCAAAAGAGGTGCCATTCCGTGGAGTAGATAGCTTCATTAATGATTAGGAAACCTCAGTCCTCAATCTGATCATCTCGGTTATGTTCTTAATACCAGAATCGAACCATCTTCATTATGTTGTTAATTTGCAGGGAGCAATGGACATGCAAAAGTGAAATTTTAAAAACGGGGTCTTATCAACCACTAGCATCTTGTGTCAGGTGGTCTGTCATTTACGATCTCATACCTAGTCACTTACATTTATCATTCCATTCAATTGACTGACGTTACTATATTATTAATTATAGCTATTGATAATATGTCAATCTTACATGGTGCTGTTTACTCTAGTAGTTCTGAACTCAAAATTCGGCGGTGATATATGCCCAATAAGTTGTCCAATTATTTGTATCCATTCTGTAGTGATGTTCAAAAGGATAGAAAGCAGACTTGAAAACACATACCGGTCTTCCAAATTTGGGAAGGTCTGCAACTACAGACTTCTTCTGGGCTGGATGGCCTATAATGAGAAACAATAACTCAGGATCCAAGCAAAGAACTATAAACATCACCAGAGAAGGTAATTTTCACTTAATACTGCATTTCTAGCATGAGATACGAAGATATGCAAGAAAGAAAATCTTCAACAAGGATACAGCACGTAGTGAAATTTAGTAACTTGACATCTAAATAGAAATCTCTCAAGAAGTTTACTAAAAACGCTAGTGAAATAGCAACGCAACATAAGCAAGTATGCTTGTTATTACCGAAAAGCAGATGCGTACATTTATGAAGAAATCAAATGAATGGAGGTTCATGAGGTCTCAAAACATTTCCATAAGCTAGTGTTACCAGATGTTCCATCTTCCTAAGTTTCTTTAATATAGGTATAATTAGGAAGGCTTCGCACTAGACAATTGTAAGAACGGTATAGAAACATGACATGCATTTTACCTTGATCCAAAATTCCAAACAAGTTCCTAAGTTTTATTTAGAACGGAAGCTGTTACCAGTTGGAAAATTATTAAAGCAGAAGGTTACTAGAAAAAAAATTAACAGAGGTGAATTTTTTCCCATGCATGTCCTGCAAAACATTCCAGATTTTAAGGCGAGACAATTTTGCAACAATGGAACACCAAAGGTGGCTATTATCTTGTTCTATAGCAAAAGAAGTGCAACTCGTACACAAGCAGAATACCAAATTCATATAGGTAATCTGAAAATTCAATTAAAAAAAGACATTTACCAGAAAATATGACTACACCATCCATGGAAACTCTAGCTAGTTCTGGAATTGTTTTGTTAAGGTACTTTGGTGTTAGATAGTCCAGGGAGTCTGATACGATCACAAGAGGAAACGATCTCGATTTGTAAGGTAGAGGAAATTTAATATCAGCCACCCGCACACGGCCTTTCTGTACAAGCCGTTTGCAGCTACTGCTAGCATCCTCCAAGTCATAAGGTTCAATTCCCCATGCCTCAATCCTCTCTTCTTTTACCAATTTTGAAACAACAGAGCATGTATCAACACCCACATGCAATATGTTATTCATACTGTCACCGTATGTACTCCTAAGAATCGGTATCACTTTCTGCACTTCTGCTGTACAAGAAATCCCTGTAATAAAACAATATACGAAATATTTTGCATGTTAGCTCTGAATGAATTTCTCAACAACATGCACAAGAATCACCAGAACTAGTTTAACCTTATCAGACATAATATAAAAGTATACAGGCCATTCCGGTTAAGTAGGACAGACGCATCAATGCAAAGATTTTCAGTATACTTAGAATAACACATTCAATGAACTCAAACAACTGAATCAACATCCCCTCATATTATTACAAAAAAAAAACTCAAACAATTCATAAAACCAATATTATGATAACACGAGATCTCTGGCAATGAAACAATGTGGGTGCAGGTAAGCAACAAGATTCTGACTTAAATCTTAAACAGAGGAATAAGGACAAGGGTAACTGCATTAAATCTTAGAAATGTAATGAAAAAATATTAATACAATAGTTGAAAAAGGGAAAAAATTGAATAACCCAGGAAAGCAACTTTATTAGATAGCAAAATCTTGAAGACCAAACGTTTTCCAAATCCATACGTAAGGCATCATTTGTTTATTTAGTCATACATGTTTGTCCTAATCAAATGAGTAATATGTTCCAACTATTTCTTTATTTGAAAAAAAGAAGGAAAAAAAGAAAGTAGATGGTTGAGACGCCTGGTTTGTTGGAAAAGAAAGTAAACTTTAAACACATTACGATACATATCTTTTGGATGCCACTTTTCTATCTTCTTTGCTTTATAAAGCTACCAAGCATGAAACTGCCTGAATCAAAAGGAGTTCACACTTTTGTTGCAAGTTCTCAAGGCAGACCTTTTTCATAAGCCTGCTGTGTAACTGCATAAATTTTAATACTATTTCTTGCCTGTCTGGAGGAGGCAAAGACATATAAAACGGCCCGTATAGGAGAAACGAAAGAAACAGGTGAAGTAAAATGCATCAAAAATTATAATAGATTGTTGATATAGGATGACGATATCAAGAACCAATGGAAGTACTTTCATAAGCATGTCAATAGTGATACCTTTAGTAATGTAAAATACTCATCTGAATGAAAATAAGAGATAGCACTTACACACGGCGGGTTGCACAATCAGAGGTAAAAAATGATTTAAATAAAAGATGAAAACGGAAAAGGTATGTGTGCCAGAGGGTATCTCCATTGATGTATGGAAGAGTATGGGAATGAAGGATCTATATAGTTAACGCCTTTCATCAATAAGATTATCAATACCAAGAAAATGCCAGATGAGCGGAGAAACAAACCATAGTCCCCATCTACAAGAACAATGGAGATGTTCAAAGCTGCACAATCTAGAGTATCAAGTTGATGACTCAGATTTTGAAACTTTGGGAGAAGATTATTGAGCAAAGGTAAGATGTATAACACAGACTTCAAACAACCAGTTTGGTTTCATGCCTGGTCGATCCACTATTGATGGTATTTTTCTAATAAGGAGGCTTATTAAGAGGTATTGGGAAATAATATAATGAGCTTAGATGCACTAGTATCATCTAAATTCAGCTAGTGCAGGTTACATCCGACCGCCGTCCCAAAGGGAAATCATCACAGGTCTTAACTTCGTAATACAATGATACATTAATTGGCAGTTTCTTATCTTTGTATAAAATGTTATAAATTTCCGGTTAAGTGGATTAATTGCATAAAAATGCATAAGCAGATGCAATTCTTTTATGCTTATTAACGGCTGGCCTTTTGGCTACTTTAGAAGCACAAATGGCACGATGTTAGGTGATCAATTATCACCATATTTGTTTGGGGTTGTCACATCCACTCTAGCCTCTATGTTCCGATTAGGCAATGTGAAAGGATTTTAACAAAGATTAACAATCTGTGTGATAGGCACGTCATCCAATTTGTTGCTGATACTGTCATCTTCATCAAATCGGATGAATATAATGTTGTCAACATCCTATGTATCCTAGGTATATTTCAACACCTATATGGACTCAAGAGAATTTTTCATCAATCTTCTTTGGTTGGCATTCATATATCAAATAATATCATGCTGAAATGGTAGCATGATACAATGTCATCTAGCACAACTTCCTATGATGTACCTAGGTGATGTAGCCATGCTACGGAGAAGAAGAACGAGAAAGATAAATTTGCAACAAGCAAATCAAATTCTAACTCATATTCAACTGTCTGGGCAAAGGCCCCAAGGCTGGCTTATATAAAACTCCACGACTTGTCGTACAAGTTAACAAAATGGGAAACTAAAATCCTAATGCAAGCAAATAAAACAAGAAACTGTAATCCTAATAAAGGAAATCAGAATTAAATAACATAAATTTCCTAAGTGAATAAAGAACTAAATAAAAACCCAACTTGAACCCAATAATCTCTAAACAGGGTTGTCTTGGATTTGGGTTTGCTTCCTATGCAAATTCCCTTTCACGGATTGCATCAATCTCCTCCCCTTAAAACTACAAATTTCCAGTGAAGCAAGGGCAGGACCAATGATTCCTTACCATCAGCTGACTGGAGGCATCTCTCGAAGGACACGACCTAGCTGCCTGGAACTATAAGATGTCCATCAGAAGAGTTTGCGGGCGTTGCCAAGTCGGAAGGAGTATGTGTTGTAGAAACCATCATGCCACACGTGACGATCATATTGACATGGACAACCAAGCAGTATACGGGAACTTGTCATAGTGAGCACATCGCATAGGAAAGTATCTTTGTAGAAAACATGAAATGAAAATGGAATTTTGCAGCACTGGCTCATAGTCTAATAAGTGTCATCAACCCACCCTATGCGATATGGCTCAGGGTGAGGCTCCAGTTGCAATCCTAAATCCTGAGAAACAAAAAAGGACAGTACGTTGGTTGAAGATCCTCCATCAACTATCATAACACATTCGACCTTGAAACCTCCATAACTAAATAAAACAATAACGTACGGCACCAGTCATATATGAGGTGGACTCTGTATAGCCATTAGGACCCGATTTTGCAGAGCAGGGTCACCTGTTTCTTCCTCTACTTCCTCATCACTAGGTTCTGAAGCCGGAAAGACATCTTCAAATTCTATGTCATCATCGTCTGTGTCGTTGTAGTCATCACACGGCGTGGACACTCGTTGGAGCGATGACTATATGCATGGCAGGAAAACATTGATAAGGCTTGGTGACAATTGGTTTGGATGGTTCGCCTTCAGTAGTCGGTGTTGTTGTAGTAGTCGCCCTTGACATGGTTTCCACCCAGTTGACCACACTCGGGGACGGTGTTGGATCTCCTCTGCAATTCTTTCAGCACTTTGAATAGCATCATCTGAAGATGTGGAAAGCATTATTGTTAGATGATCAGCTATATTATTGTGAAGTCCCCAGCAAAAATTTGTGATTATGACAGTGGCATCCATTTGAACTTCGGATCGGTTGCACAATGCTTGAGATTTGCTAGTGTAGTTGGCGATGATGTCGTCACTACCTGAAATCTTGACACGCCAAGTATGCTTGTTGCTTGTAATCCTCAGGTAAGAATCATTGCACGATTAAAGGACACAGTTCCACCCAAGTGTCGACGGAGTCATCTCACGATTGGTTTCACCATGCTAAAGCAGATCCTCGGCACTTAGAGGTGACGATCAGGACTTTAGTTGCCTCACCAAAGGTTCTATATAATTAGATATACTTGTCGGCATAAGGCGACCATTCAAGCACAATCTTGGCATCACACCCGCCATGGAACTCAGGTAGATTTATTTTAACAATGCCTCGACTTGTATGGGTGAGGAGCGGGCTGACATAGATTGTTTTTGTGGTTGGCCTCCAGAGTATTTAAGCATTGTTCAAACATTGTAACACGGCCGAGAAGAATTTCAAAAGCTTCATCGAGTTAGGCTTGATGTTGAATTATTTCATCATGTCGTTGCATCAAGGTGTCCAGTGGACGTTGATGTTGAACTATATCATCTTGGCATTGCATTAGGTTGTCTAGTTGACGTCAAATGTCCTCTAAAGTTGTATTAATCGCATACACTTTGTCCTTGACTTATAGTACAGTCACCATGATTTTTTGGATGAAGAAAACCCTCTTGACTTTAGGGGCTGCTTACTAGCAGCTTGAAGGCAGGAAGACCGGCAGAAGAAGTCGTCTACCTCTGGCTGGCTGTAGAAGGTTGTCCCTCACGGGGTCTGCTTGGACGCTGGCGGGGAAGCTATGCACACAAGTTGATCCTTTCACGAGTATGGCTTGTAGGATGTGGCGGCTAGTTTGGTTGGACAATGGCGGAAGCAGGCCTGGTGAAGCACCGGTTGAAGCAGCAGTAAGAAGTCTGGTGGGATTTGTTGCACAAGGGCGACACAAAGAAGAGAAGGGCAGTTGATGGGTGAGTGTTGCACAGCTGGGAAAATGAATACGCAGGAGAAGGGGCATATGGCGGGTGGAGGAGTTGGCGCTGGTAGGATTTGGGTTTCGTTTGTGGCCTGAGACTTGCAGATTTCACACAGCGGATTTCATGTGGAAGTAGGGAAAAAAGGGGTTAGCAAGGGTGGCGTGACGCTGACGGAAATAGCAGTTGCCTATTTGACCGAGGCTGGGTTACGACATTCTGGTGAGCAGAAGACGACAGGTGTTGTTCTTCAGAACAGAGATGACGTGAGGGGGGAACGACAAGGTGAAGAAGGTGGCGGGAGAGAAAAGGGAAGGGGTCGTACCCTAGGAATTAGGGTTTGGCTCTGATACCACTTGATTGATCAATGTTACAGAGAAGAAGAATGAGAGAGATAAATTTGCAACAAGCAAATCAAATTCTAACTCATCAATTTTCGGGACAAAGGCCCCAAGGTTGGCTTATATAAGACTCCATGACTTGACGTACAAGTCGACAAATAGGAAACTAAAATCCTAATGCGAGCAAATAAAACAAGAAACTAAAATCCTAATTCTTAATAGAACATAGATTTCCTAAATGAATACAGAACAAAATAAAAGCCCAACTTGAGCCCAATAAGCTCTAATCGGGGTTGTCTTAGATCTGCGCATGCTTCCTATGCAAATCTCCTTTCACGGATTGCATCACTAGGTCTACCCTTATTACCACACAAATTACCAGTTTGAGTTTGAAAACCCATTTTAGATAAGATGACTACGAGATTAGCATCATGACGTATGAAATGTGTTGACAAAGATGGGATACTAACACTCATCAATGCCTCTCTTTTGGGCATTCCTTTTCGGGAGACAAATACAAGATCAAGGATGCTTACAGTTTTTACGTCCATTCTGGACAATACGCTTTATGGGCAATTGGGAATGGGAGTTATTATTGGGGTATTAAATGTCCATCAAAAGTACACAGCCTTCTTTCATTGATAGAAGATAATAAGATTTTCTTGGTCAAAAGTGCTATAAAAGGGGGTTCCTTGAGCCTCATGTCTCACTCCTCTATCGACAATCTTCAGAGGAGATTAACCATATCTTCACTATTGTCCTTCACAAAACTCAGTTGGTCTCACTTATTTATTGAGACCCTTGTCAATGATAGAGGCTTTGATTAAACTCTTAATATGTTGCTCAATAAAGAAGCGTGTCTTGATGTTGCAGTCCATGACAACTTTAGCGATTTCATGGGTTGTATTTTTGGACATATCTGCCTACAGCAAAATTTACGTTTCTTGGAAAACAATTCTAACCAAAAGAACAATATTATAGCCGATATGTGTAGTACTTTTTCTTCTAGGATAATATTTTTTACTTAGTGGTGCATCTTCGGGCTACAAGGTGAAGATTGCTCCTCGAGCCTTCTCCATTGCAAAAGAAGATGATGAATTCACTCTGGTGGGTTTAATTAATTTTGAGGTTGATGAGAAGCATATCTCTCCCCGAGATGACCACATGGCACCCCTAGCCGTTCGAAGCTTGTTCAGGTTGAAGGTTTTTTTGTGACTCCCTCAGTTATGTTAGTCTGGACTTATTTCATCCTAGTGAGATGTTTGAAGGGGATCCCACCCTTGTTTACTATAAAATCTTCTGATTTTTGTTCTGGTTGTTGCTAATCTGGGTGCCCATTCCCTGATTAGTGGGTTAGTTATCGGGGAGCCCACCCCCTTGTTGGCGTAATTGGGCACGTCTAGTGCTCTTTTTTCTTTTCCTCCTATGCTTCCTATGTGTGACTATCATCAGAGTATGTGTCTGCATTCACTGACTTGTCTAGTAATTTATCTGAACAGATTATTGAGAAAAAATGAATAAGAAAACAAATGAAAAGGCTTACAATCACAAATTCAATACATTGAATTGTACAGAGACGTGTATGATTCCTCAAATTCATGTGTTAGGATTCCTGGAGGAGAAATACCAAATATCCTATTCTAGTAGGGTTACATCAAGGTTCAAAATTAAGCACATATTTATTCAAACTTTTTATGGCTAAGTTGAAAAAACATGTTGTGGATGATATTGATGGATGAAACTAAACAAAGATTGAATGATAAAGGTGAACTTTGAAGAAATATGTTGGAATGTAATGAATTTAAGATGAATATAAAGAGTATATGCACATATTTATTAAGTGCCAAAAATTTGATGGAGTGGATATTACTTAAATATGGTAATTTTGTTATTTGAGTTCTATTATTCAAATATATGGCAATGTTTGAAATTATTGTCACAAGATCACAGTATGCTGGATGAGATGGAGGAGTACAACTGTAATGCATCACCTAAAAATCCCACTCATATTACAATGTAAGTTTGTGGAACATTTATACGACCAGCCATGCTATATGGGAGTGATGTTAGGCAGTGAAAAATAAGGGTTCAAGAAGATGAATGAGTCAGAAATGTCTATGCTGAGATGTATGTGTAGGAAAACAAGGAAAGATCATTTCAGAATTGATGGTATAAGGAACAAGTAGGGTAGCAAATATTGGTGCAATTTAAGGTTGTCTGGAATGGTATACTGAATATGAGCAACGCAGACCGATAAGTGCACAATTTACAGGCAATGCTATTGAGTTGAGTACAGTAGATATAAGGAGAGATTTTGAATCTTACATCTTGACCCATAACATAGATCAATGGAAAAGAAAGATTCATGTATTAGGTGGTGGTGATGCTGGTGCTGGTGGCGGTGGCAGCGGCGACGATGACAACAAGGACGACGATGGTGACGATGATGAGGATGACGACGACGTTGAGGATGATGACAATGACGACAACGGTGATGATGATGATGTCCTTATAGTTATCTTGAAGAAATGTAGTTTTTATAAGAGTATATTGTGGACTGTTCTCATTGAACTTCGCGCAATTAAAGTCGCCAATTGAACTTTGATTTAGTGACCAAGATAGACAAAACATGAAATTAGTGTCATGTATATAGCATTGATATAATGTTTTGCTTTACATCAAATCAAGTGGGTGCCAGCTATTACAGTGCCATCATAGACAGAACATCATATCCGTGGCATGATATGCGATTGGCGACTCAGAATTATATATCAGAGGGGTGGCCATGTGAGCAAGCATAAATATCAAACATGTTGCTAAACAAAACCTGACTGGTATGACTCAGCTAAATCCTGCCGTCCTTGGGAGTCTGCCTTGATTCAGGTTTGACATTGGTTACGAGATTGGCTTGAAAAAGACAAACCAAACGACTGTATGTTTATGCAGGACAGGCACAGGTCTAACAAAAAAGGAACCAAAACTGAGTCTACCTTTGAAGTTGCATGAACCATAGACCACACAAGCTGTTTATAAAGCTGCATGGTAATTCTAATCTCACGATTTAAGCACCTAAACACTTTATTAAGTCAAATCATACCAAACAACAAAATTGTTGATTTGGTTTGACGTTTTCTAAAAACTAATAGGACATATTGGTATATGGTTTTAAGGACTAAACTAAACCAAACAAACCATTACCTCCAGAGACGTATATACATCTAATTCAAAAAATGTATAATAATAAGATTGACCGTCATAAATATGAGAAACAATCGGGAGATCATTTGTAGGCTCTTTAACACAGGTTATATAACATACTGTGAAGGAAAAAATCGATGGATTCTCCAACATAAGAATTGCACATGGAGAGAATTTGAATTGCTAACAAGATCTGCAATTCGCCTATTTGACAGCTATAGAGCCATTGCCATGAATATTCAATGTTGCCCATTGCCAAAGAGTGCCCTTCAATTGATAAGAAACCTGCTTTTAGTCCTAAAAAAAACTTGATATATTGTGAAATAAATGTCTGTGCTTGAAGCAGAAGAATTTTAACAAGTGGTTCGACGTTGCTGAGTCATGTCATTAGGAAAGCTGTCATGCTTATTCATATAAACATTGTTTAAAGGTCCAAAAAATTAGAAATCGAGGCAAGAGTAAGTTTGTAATGCTAATTCTTATTATCTAAGCCTTCTAACCATGTTAGTATCATCTAGATCTATGCCTCTTAACCATTCAGCATTTTTCTGCTTCAGATTTTCCCTGAGATGTAATGAATCCAGATCCATCCCGAGTAGTTTTCCACAAGATATATTAGGCTATCCCTCCTTCACTTTTGATTTGGTATGATTGGTTAACTTGCTACACTACCATCTAAAGAAACCCTCTGGTAGTTTTTCCTAAATATTTTCATTCCCATTTTATTTCTTATTCAATCATATCTGTAATGTGATCTCTTGTTGTGATCCGGTAAATCTATCTGGAAATTCTCACTTTTAGTACATTTAAGACCATACAATATGCTAGGATGGATATTTGTTCCAGAAAACTTATCTTTCAGATCTACTAAATTAATTTATAGCGTGGTATTTCACATTATTCCATCTCTTCCACCTTGTTCTGAATCTGTGTGAGAAAGATGATCTTGCTTTCTGATTCCATAAAAATAGTGGACCTCAGTAACCGAAATTATCACATTTAAGGACATCCAGTCCATCCAATTTGGATCCACTGCCTTCTAAACTTAAAGAACAGACAAAATTGCATTGCATATAGTCTTGTTTCTACTAATCATTGATAGTTTCCATTCGAAGTATTTTTCCCTAATCTGATTAATGATTCTCTCCATCTTTTGTTTCATTACTTGGAAAAATATCATCAAAAATATAGAATACACCAAGGAGTATCATCTATGAGCTCATCCATAACTAAGATGAATGGATATCGGTGTGTACCTTACCAACAAAATATTAAGTTGAATAAAAATGAGAACTCTTCTTTTATCACAATGCAACCAAAAAGTCTTCTTTAGTACTCAAATATAATCCTTTGGAAGATGTTGAGAGTGTTTTAAACTCACAAAAAAAGCTTTGCTTCATGATCCAAGCATCTACACCAAGTCTTGCCATCTTCAAGATGCATATTGGCATCTCCAGGAAGAATTGCGGTCAGCCATCCGAGTATCCGACTATACAGTCCCCCCCCCACCTGTATTTGGGCAGCATACATCCTGATCAGGAGTTTATGCGGTCCACCAAGACTATACTTTCGGTTGCAGCCACTTTTTCTGTAGGCACTTGATATTATATGGTCTACCCAGACTGTGTCACAGTCGCAGCCCTCGATGAGTCCCACACCTATTTGAACATGAGTTACGGGTCCCATTCTTATAAATAGACCATAACTTGGTAATGTAAAACTACATACTAACTATTAAAAAAGATGAAGCAATGGCTAAAAGATAATTCTTATTCATCAACTGTCTCTACATGGACGCAGATAGAGTCTTTATATAGGCTTCTAAAAGAAAGACTAAACGGGCGGTGGCCAATGTGGGACTAAACCACTTGACTTTACAAGAGCCTAAAAATGAGAAAAAGGCCATAAAATAAAGCATGCTAATAAAGCCTAACTAATAACACTATGACGTCTACGCTCATAAGTGGGTAAAGGTGGGGCTTGTCCTACATCAACTCCCCTCAGCTGCAAAAGACTCGACTCTATTGAGTCAGTACTGAGGTAGAGCTCAAGAAGATTTGCATCAATCCGACGGAACTCCTCAATGATCCAGCTGACCTCTGCTGAAGAACGACCTCTCCAGCAGACCAAGAAACGATGTACGATGCCTTGGCTGGTGAGGACAGTCTGGTCGTCCAAGACAGTGTTGACGCGTTCAGGCAGCTGCTGAGGAAGTCGAGGCAGGGGCGGTAATGCTACTGAAGACAGTGGAGCACAGTGACGATCTAAAGAAGTTGTTGTTGGTAGTAGAGGGGGGTCGAATGTACCACGATAAGGAAAAAGATCCTCCACATTGAATATTGTACTAATGCTCCAATCTGCTGGTAAATCCTATACATAGGCATTAGGTCCCTATCGATTAAGTGTTTGGAAAGGTCATAACGCTCTGGCATGAAGTTTCTTGAAGGAATTTTTGGGGTAGCGTTTAGGACACACACGTACTAACACATAATCTCCCACATTTAATTCTTGAAACCTGTGGTGTGCATCTGCAGAAAGTTTATAGTTTTCATAAGACAAAGTAAGTTTTCGGCGAATCTCAACACGCAAATCATGAAAGTGTTGGGCAAAGGTCTTAGCAGCATGGGAAGTACGATCATTAGTAGACAGAGGTAAAAAATCTATAGGCTGGTGAGGTTTGTATCCATTAACTTCAGAAGGACTCTTTCATGTGGATCGATTAATAGAACTGTTGTAAGCAAATTCAGCATTAGGTAGCAATAAGTCCCAATTGCCTAAAGCTCACCAACAAGACACTGCAGGAGGAGACCCAAACTCCTGTTAACCACCCCAGGTTGACCATCAGTTTGAGGGTGAAAGGAAGAAGAGAATTTGAGGTTGGTACCAAAGGTCTTCCAACAGTAGCTAACAAACTTAACATCACGGTCAGAGACTATGGTGGTAGGGAGTCCATGTAGCTTGACTACCTCATTGAAGAAAAGGCGGGCGATATGAGAGGCGTCAGAAGTCTTACTACAGGCAATCAAGTGGGCCATATTTGAAAAACGATCAACAACCACGAACACAGAGTCATGGCCACGGGAAGTGCGGGGAAGACCTAAAATAAAATCCATAGCTAGATCCTGTCAAGGCTCATGGGGAATAGGGAGGGGAGTGTAAAGACCTGTATTTTGTCTTTTGGTTTAGGCCAATTGACAAGTATGACACTAAGACATGATGCGAGCTACATCACGCCGTAAGGAAGGCCAATAAAATATGTTTGTCACTAGAGTGGTGATCTTATCCCTACTAAAATGGCCAACGAGGCCACCAGTATGTAATTCCCAAATGAGAAAATCTTGAACTGACGTAGAAGGGATACATAACTGCGTGTTGCGAAAAAGAAATCCATCTCGTAGAATAAAATCAGAAGCATGGCCAGGTGTACTACTGAGACGGTCAGAATGAATAGTCGCAAAGTCAGGACATGTGGAATATTGCTCTTTCAGACGGTCGAAGCCCACAACTTCAACGCTCAGACTCTAGGGTGGTCAACCAACGACTGAGAGTGTCTGCGGCCTTGTTCTCAACACCTGAGCGATGTTTGAGAACAAAAGTGTACTCCTCAAGAAACTCACACTACTTGGTGTGACGCACACTTAAATTCTTTTGGGAATTTTTAAAGTGAAGGGTCTGATGGTCAAACCAAAGGATGAACTCCTGATGGAGAAGGTAGTGCCTCCAATGACGCAGGGACTGCGCAACATCATAGAGTTAATTATCGTAAGTGGAATATTTACACTTTGCGTCATTGAGTTTCTCACTGAAAAAGGCAATGGGTTGCCCTTCTTGACTAAGAACCCCTTCAATGCCAACACTAGAAGCGTCACAAGATACTTTAAAAGGAAGTGAGAAATTACGGAGGCAAAGAATCGGGGCTTCGGTCAACTTAGTTTTGACATCCTCAAAAGCACGTCTTACGGGTGGTGTCCAGTAACATACCAGGATTTGAGGCCTTGGATTATTTATCTTAAAAGGAATGATTGGACTACCCATATCACCAAGGTACACCTCCTTTTCTAGGAGCCTATCACTAAAGAACTCCACGGTTAAGCGTGCTCAGCTTGGAGTAGTACTAGGATGGGTGACCAGTCGGAAAGTTGGCCTCGGCTTGCGCGTGAGTGAGGATAAAGCGCGCAATTAAGGCTAGTGGTGGTCTGTGGGGCCAGTCGTCATTCCTGAAACTCTACTAGGCCTAGGGAAGTGAGCCCAGGCATTACAAATGGTATCAGAGTCAATTCCCCTCCAGTAGGTGGGGCCCACATGGGCCTATAGCATGCCAGTCTTTGAGCCGTGCGGTCCACGCATGTTGGAAAGGGCTATCCGATTTGATGGAGTCGCCCATGCGTTGTTCATGTCCAGGCATGTTGGAAAGGGCTATCCGAGTTGGTAGCCGTAATCGGGAGCTGGGTGTACATGGGACATTTGGGTCTACACTGAATTGGGGAAAGATAATGAGGCCATATAGTTGAGCCTTGACGAGGACGTCAAGAGTCTGAGTGAGGGAGATTGTAACATACCAGGATTTGAGGCCTTAGATAAATGATCTTAAAAGGAATGATTGGACTACTCATATCACCAAGGTACGCCTCCTTTTCCGAGAGCCCATCATCAAAGAACTCTATAGTTAAGCGCGCTCAGCTTGGAGTAGTACTAGGATGGGTCACCAATCGGGAAGTTGACCTCGGCTTGTGCGTGAGTGAGGATAAAGCGCGCAGTTAAGGCTAGTAGTGGTTTGTGAGGCCAGTCATCATTCCTGAAACTCTACTAGGCCTAGGGCAGTGGCCCAGGCGTTACATGTCCACTCTAATTTGTCACACTTCATTAACTCGGTAAGAGGAGCCATAATGGTGCTAAATCCCCAAACAAAACGACGATAAAAAGTAGCCAGCCCATGAAAGCTACGAAGCTTAGAAATCGAAGTGGGTTGGGGCCAATCAGTGACGGCTTTGACTTTGGCCGGGTCAGCCTCAATGCCGGTAGCGGATACAAAGTAGCCAAAGAATAAGACTTCATCTTAAAGGAACTAGCACTTCTTTAAATTGGCATACAATTTCTCAATTCGAAGTGTGTCGAAGATAAGCCAGAGATGAGTTAGGTGTTCGTCCTTGGTCTTACTAAAAATCAGAATGTCATCAAAGTTCCAATGAATGGTTATAACACATGGTTCATGACTCGCATGAAGGTGTTGAGTGCGTTGGACAAACCAAAAGGCATGACTAGCCACTTATATATTCCGTATGGGGTTTTGAAGGCAGTCTTCCATTCACGAGACTCCTTACACGGATCTGGTGATAACCGCTACGGAGGTCAATCTTGGGAGAAATAGCGGGATCCCGTCAATTGATCAAGCATGTCGTCAAGGCTTGGAATAGGAAATCGATATCTGATAGTGATTTTATTGATGGGTTGACAATCTAAACACATTCGCCAACTACCATCCTTCTTGGGAGAAAAGAGTACAGGAACCACAAGGACTCTTGCTCTCTTAAATGAATCCTTTGAGAAGGACAACTTGACGTTTCAATTCAACATCCTCAGTCGGGTTCACACAGTAATGCGGTCGGTTAGGGAGCGAAGACCCTGGTATCAAATCAATCTCATGTTGAATATCACGCAAAGGGGGAAGCTCATCAGAAAGGTCAGTGGGTGTCATGTCCTTGAACTCGTCGAGAAGGGAGACAACATCTGGTGGGGGCTGAAAATCGGACACGGGAGTGGATTCTTTGATGTACATCATATACATGGATCCTGATTCTCGACTGGCTTCTTCAAGCTCTCATCGAGTGACAAGGTGTAGAGAGTGATGGGATTTGGAGGATTGGGGGTATGGTGATGGATTCTTTTTTATAAGGGAGAAGAATCGAGTAGGTGCTAATCGTATGTGTTTGCCTTTGTGCTTAAAGGTATAAATGTTGGAGCGTCCCTCATTGTGGGCATCTAAGTCATAAATCGAAGGATGGCCAAGAATGACGTGACCAACATCCATAGGCAACACGTCACACCAAATGTGGTCTGAATAAGCACCTAGAGTGAGGGGAACAAGGCTTCGTTGGGTGATGGGCAAGCTAATTTGGTTTACCCAATGGACTTTATGTGGTTGAGGATGGGGCTCTGGGTGCGAGTCCATGCAATAATCCATAGGGTGAAATGATGTTCTGAGAACTGCCACCATCAATGAGTAGTTTGCAGCCTTTACCAGCGTGATTGAAGAAGGTATGGAAGGGGTGGTGTGTTTGCATTCTTCCCCTTCCAAAGGGGCAGCTAAAACACGCATGGCCTGGAGATATGACGGATCATAAACATAGTTGTAATCAACATCATCATTAGAAGGTTCAGAGGCAGGAAAAACATCTTCATATTCAATGTCATCCTCAGGGTGGTATCAGAAGAATCAGACAAAAAAGTGCACGACAAGGGCATTGCGAAGCTAGGTGAGTCGTGTTGTGACAATGAAAGCATTTACGACCTTTTTTGAGGAGGTCGGACTGAAGTCGTGACTACCTCCTTGCCTTTAGTGGAGGAATGGGCTGAAGAACTCTAGGGAGGTGGTTGGGGTAGGGGATAGGCAGAACGATTTGGGGTAATGGAAGGAGTATTGGTTGAGCGAGTACGTCGTCCAAAACATGAAAAGGAAGGACCACGAGAAGCAAGTTGTAGGTAACTCTCTACCTTTTGGGCACGGTGGAAAGCATCATCTAAGGAGTCATACTGTTGTAACTCCATTTCTCGTTTAATGTCAGGGTGTAAATGGTGCATGAAACGAGCGGCCAGTAGCCAATCAGAATCATTGTGAATACAACGGTTCTTAACATCCTCAAATCGTTCCATGTACTCTTGAACATGTGATGACCCTTGGCTAAGGGCCATCCAATCAGAAAGTTGTCTTTGGTATTGGACGGGAACATAGCACTCGCGGAGCCCATGGTCAGTGATGAGGTGCAAAAACAAATGGTGGAGCACAAGGATCATGTAGAGGGAGATGTGACGGCGGATGTATGATGGTAGGGTGGTTGATAAGGGTGGGGTTCCACACATGGGTGTCGTGAATAAGGATCGAGTTCGGCAAAAGGATCAACTTCTCCATAAGGGTGGTAAGCAAGGGGCTCATGGAGTTGTGGTGGACAGAATTGCAGAGGAGTAGGGTTCAGGCGGCTTTGTGGTGCATTTCCATGATTTGTTAGCATCCCATACCCCATAAAAGGTGTTGAATTCCAACCGGTTGGTGAATAGTGTGAAGCTCAACCGTGATGGAATTGATTGACTGACCTAGAGTCTCAAGGGTAAACGGGGGTTGGGAAGACGTAGGGGCTGCTTCCGACGTGGGTTCTAAAACCAGGCTATTAGACCTATGGCGAGACATAATGATTTGCAACGAAATAGCCAAAAATTTATTGTGCCAAATAAAAAGTTAGTTCTATAATGGACAACGCGAAACAATTCAAGAAAACAATGCGGACAGGTGTATGATAGTAAATTAGTGCACCGAATAAGGGAAAACCTTTCCAGAATTAGAACTTGACAATTTTTCGATGGAGGAATTAAAACTCCCTATGGACCGGTTTGTGAATGTACTAAAAATGCAGAAGAAGAGCAAAAAGTACAATAACAATGTAAGACCTTACCCAAAGTGATGACAATCGTTGCTTCCTTGCCTTTGATATGGATGGAGAGAATTACCTCGCGAGGAAGTAAGATATTTGCCCCTGACTCCGTGGTGAGTTGGTTGGGGGTTGCAGGGGGCTAGCGGCCCCTTGCTTGGGGGTTCGAGGGCGAGAGCCCCTGGGAAAAAGTTTGGGGTTGCTTACTAGCGGCCTAGGGGGGCGGTTGTCGGTGGGGTAGTGGTTGGCTGACCAAAGGGCGGCGACAACGGCGGCGATGGCAACGACGACAGCAGGTAAGACGGCGGCGGTAGTAGGCAGAGGTGACGGCGACAACAGCGGACAACGGCGATGGTAACAGGGTAGCAGCGGTGGCAGCAACAGGCGGCGACGGGTGTGGTTGGAGATGGCAACGGATGAGAGGGGTGACGGGTTGGGACGGGTTGGTGGAGAACGGCGGCCATTACAGGAAGGACCTAACCCTAATGTTGTTAGGGTTAGGCTCTGATACCACTAAATGTAAAACTACAGACTCACTATTAAAAAAGACGAAGCAATGGCTAAAAGATAATTCTTATTCATCAACAATGTCGCTACATGGACGGAGATAGAGCCTTTATATAGGCTTCTAAAAGAAAGACTAAACGGGCGGTAGCCAATGTGGGACTAAACTGCTTGACTTTACAAGAACCCAAAAATGAGAAAAAGGTCATAATAAAATAAAGCATGCTAATAAAGCCTAACTAATGACACGGAGACACCTACGCTCATAAGTGCGCAAAGGTGGGGCCTGTCCTACATCACCTAGTCTTACACATGAAGAGACACAGAGACTTCAAGAGATGTCAGAATATGAGGGCCTAAAGACAAGCTCCTCTTCAAGCAACCATCCTCTTCTATGGCTGGCTTTTGAGTGGAACTAGGATCGAGTTCTTCTTTGTCTTATGTAGTCATCCTCTATGTAAATTTCTTCATCAATAATATCATCTCCGCCAATTGATATAGGGTCCAGCATTTGGAATCGGCTGAACCACTGTAAATATGATTTTGTAGTTGCTTGCTTGCTTGGTTGGTTGAAACTCGTCGTATGTATCTAGTTAAATCGATCAATCTCGCTCTTTTGCATCTCCGCAACAAGTTTTTGGGGCTTATTGGTTGGGTCTTTCATCACCTTCGTCCCCAACAAGAGGTATTAAAGCAATTTTTATCACCAGATTTCCACCATGACGTCCAAATACAACATCGAGAAGGTTAATCAGTTGAAGATTCTATCTTTGGCAAATCGTGTGAATCTTGCCTTACAGAGGAAGTTTTCCACAAAACTATTCACCAAAAGGAGAAGAAACGGTCATCCATGACGGACTATCAAGCACGGATACTCCAAAACAGGTATCGTACCCGTATCCAATACGTATCTGATACCAATACTCCTGGATACTCCTGGATATGTATCAAATACTCCTAATACGTATACATGCCGTATCCCGGCCATATCCAGTTGGTAAAAGCTAGAAAAAAAATCTGGGCATGACATTGCTTGATTAGCGTTTGACACTAGCTCCTGTCTCAACCCTCTATGCTAAGTAGTAGCTTGCAGCAAGGCTGTTAGAGTTGCTTCCTTGAAGTAGTTCAAGGTTAGTCACCATTCCTCTTACTAAATGTCAATCTTCCTTCTTCTCTTTATTGTTTGTACCTCCTTTGTTTTTGGGATTTTACTTTTTAAAGAACTTCCATATGTAATCTGGATTTTTGTTTGTTCTTTATTGCAAACGAATTCATTCACCTTTGCATGGTACTTGTGGAAGCTTTCCCTGCTAAGGTGCAAGTTTTATGCGCGTTGATGTCCTCCATATTCTATGAAAGGCTTCAATTTAGTATCGTTGGTTAACATGCCTCTTGTTTTGGTGACTAAATCCATTGTGATTTATTATGGGTTTCTGTCTGACAATATCTATTTCATCTCCTTTGAGGATAATCGTTGCATCCCCATCCTTCTGTCTCCCCCTGTGAAGCATTGATACTCCAAAATCGGTGTCCTACCAGTACTGAATACAAATCTGATACTAATACTCCCTAGATACTCTCTAATACATTCCAGATACTTTTGAAGCAGTATTCCTCTTTTTATTGGCAGGATATGACCTCAATACAGCCATGACAAAACCAGACCAAGGGAGCACCTCACTCATGTGATCCCTCAAAATCCCAAAACCATGTGACATCCCAACTCTAGACTCCTATTATATTGTGATTTGAGAATGAAATTGGTATTTTCTGTTAAAATTTAAAAATAAACATTAAAAAAAGGTTGTATCCACGTCGTACCCGTATCTTATATTTTCAAAAATTGTCGTATCCCCGTACCGTACTACCTGTATCCATTTATGTATTTGTATCTGTGCTTCATAGTAGCTAGTAGAGATGGTAAATATCCCCATAAACCCATAACCCAACATACCCAATGCATCCGGAATCAATTTAAAGTGGGTATGATGGGTCCCGACTCGCATGCTGGGTCTAAATGGGGAGGGAGAATCTAGGTTTGGTGACACACGTTCCCCCATTTGTCCCCACGATTCCTCCATTAGTTAGGTCAAGACTCAAAACGCGCCTCTCGTCTTGCGAGTCCCGATTCCCGACTCTCACCTCCCCCAATCCCCCCTGAGGCGGCGGCTCTTCTATCTGTGCAACTCTCACCATCCCTAAACCTCGAGGAGGTGCACTCTAGGATCGGAGACGCCAGTCACATCACGTTGATGCGCGGAGGTGTTGTGCTTTTCGCGCATAAGGCTGATGTTGTGCTTGGCGATGAGCTCTCTCGTCGGTGGCTACGACACTATCGCGATGCCGTCGACGTGCGCTGTGGAGATGATCCACACCATGTTCCTCATCCACGACGACCTCCCTTGCATGGACAACGACGACCTTCGGCGCGGGGTGCCGATGAATCACAAGGTTTTTTGGGAGGCAGTAGTCGTCCTCGTCAGCGACGCCCTCCTGGCCCTGGCCTTCCGCCACGTCGCCGCCTGTCACCGGATCCCGTGAGCCCCGACCGAGTCGTCCGGGCTATCGGCGAGCTCGCACGGTGTAGGCTCGTCGTTGAACAGGTGGTGGACATGGAGCTCACAGGCTCTGGTGAAAAGGTCGGGCTGGAGTGATTGTAATACATACACCTCCACAAGACGGCGACGCTACTAGAGGGTGCGGTGGTGATGGGAGCCATTGTCGGTGGTGGGAACGATGTTCAGGTCGAGCGGCTCATGCAAGGTGCGGGCTTCTGTTCCAGGTGGTGGACGACATCATGGGCGTGACTAAATCATCTGAGGAGCTTGGGAAGACGACTAGTAAAGATCTTACCACGGACAAGACGACGTATCCTATGATGCTCAGGCTCGACAAGTCTAGGGAGTTTGCGGCACAGCTCAACAAGGATGCCAAGGAGCAGCTTGCTAATTTCGACTAAGTCAAGGCCTTGCCACTGTATTACTTGGCCGACTACATAGCTCACACATAGAATTGACGAAAGCTTGTTGTTGCTTATTAGAATTGAGGTCATTCCTTCTGTAATCATAATACCCAATTGTATGTCCAATAGAGATCATTGAAAGCCATCTAAATGGCGCATGAATACTTCATTTCAAATGAATGCTGCAGAAATTCTAGAGCATGGTCCAGAATTCGAAATTGAAACCTCTGTTATATCATTTGCTTGACAGCAACCAAATCGTAGGCAGTAAAATTACAGACCAGAGAGAGATTTATGGACGTCCTTCGCAGTTATTACATATACATGGATCATATTACAAATTGTGTTTTTCTATAGAATTCTTTAATTGCAGATTCCATTAAAACTGTGGACATGATTGTAATTATTACATACGCAGGGGTCAGGCTGCAAATATTAAAATTTGTGGTCATGATTGCAATTATTACATATGCAGCTGAAAATATTAAAAATGTGGATACTATTGCAAATATTACATACGCAGGGGTTAGGCTGCAAAAAATAATTAATGGGTTGTAATAGGTACCCATTACCTATTGGGTTGGGTATGGGTATGTACTATTATGTATTTTCTTCAAATGGGGTGGGTATGGGTCAAGTAAAAATCTAATTGGGTATAATGGGTATGGGTATGGGTTCCTCATACCCGCCCATTTGCCATCCCTAGTAGCTAGCCATACATGAGAGAAGATAGTTTGGTATCACAGATGACACAACTTACTTTACAACACAACATTACATGACACATGAAATGTGAAAGGTTTAGAATATGATATTATCATGTCTTTTTGTAACTTTTGTCTCACATTAATGTGAATGAAAGACCCCTTTTTATATCATTGTTTGATATTATGGAATTGGTTTACATTTTCTTTAGACATATTGTGATTTTTGAATGAAATTTGATTGTCTTCATCTATTTTTAAAATAAATATATTGGTTATTTTTAAAAATATTAAAATAAATATTAAAAAATTGTCGTATCCATGACGTACCTGTATCCTATATTTTCAAAAATTGTTGTATCCCCGTACCCGTACCCGTACCCGTATCTGATACGTATATGTATCTGTGCTTCCAAGAAGACGGATGAATCGAAGGAGATTGATCAAAAGGCTCATATAGGTATCTTCCTTTGTTGGAGGATGAACTCCATTACGTCCATCTGAAGATTGTCAAAGAAGGGATGAACTGGAAGCAATCTACATGAAGATGTCTATTACCAATGAGTTTAGATTAAAGAAGCGCCTCTTCATGCTTTTCATGTTAATGGCGGTTCTTCTTGTAGAGTTCAATGAAATCATCCCTAACCTCAGGTAAATTGTATGTAGATAGAGGAAAAGGATCAAGCAATTTGTTGTTTTTAACTCTTCCATCATCCTATATGAATTTTACACAATGATTTTCCGAGAGTCAAAGACTATCTCACACCATGAAGCGAAAATAGTCTTAACATCTCATGTGATGTTAGAGAGGTCTCACTTCATCAAAAGTAGCAGGTGAAGCTTTGACGGCTAGAGGATGGGAGTCCGCATAAGAAGGACCCTAAAGTTCAAAGAAAAAGAAGAACAAGTCAAAGCCATGTCAATCAAAGATGTACAACTAGTATAAGAAGACAAGTTCTACTCGGGATGAATGCTACAAGTTGTCATTCAAGAAAAGACATGATAATTCCAATTATAGTATAACACGCAAATATGGCTCATAGAGGTTCTAAAGATGACAACTCTATGCTAGCTTCATCGCTGTCCTTCAACTACAAGGAGCTTGTTCTTGATCTAGATTTGGCATGCACTTACCATATAGCGGAGCTTACGTATTATTTTCATATCTATCAATCTCATCGGGTATATCCTTATGGTTGATGACCATCCTTTCAAGACGATCAATATTGGTACAACAAAGATCAAGATTTTCTATGATGAAGTCAGGATATTGACAAGCATGTAGCATGTTTCTAGGTTGAAGAATAATCCCATTTCATAGGCACACTTGAAGACAAGGGTTGCAAGTTGTTTGTTACCCTCGGCAAGAGTCAAGGGGAGTCCGCCCCTCATGGTGGCTCGAGGGTGGAGCCCCCGAATAAATGCCTACAATGATTTCAAGGTTAGATCAAGCATAAATCACCATAGTTGATATGGTCAAGTGACAAATAGACTAGATTTGATGTTCCCAAAAAGCCCGATATGTGGAGAGTCGTTGGATGGTGAGTTGTTGGATTGCCACGGCCTGGCTGATCTTACGTATTGTCTTGTCCAGGCTGAGGGGTTAGAGACCACAGATTGTCGCTCAACTTTTGTTGGGCAGATGGTTTGGGTCCTTTGGGAGCCTTCCTAGGGGCAACTGGTGTTGAGGACATCATCCTACTGAGGGTTCTTACACTACCGAATGTTGTCCCATGTAAAAAGTAGGGGCTTGTCCGGGTTCTTGAGCATGTTGGTGACAACATGTAGCATTGATGATGGGGCCAAGGAAGTGCTTGTTGCTGACCTTTTGTCTCTTAACCCCTATCACAAATGATATGACATGTGGTCTTTTGGCAGCAATGAATGCACAAGAATTTCATACTTGTTTTGCTTTTTATGACATTTAAACGACAGCCATGACGTTATGCAGCACATGAGGATAGCTACTGGGGCGACCAGGGAAATGCATCTAGATCTTTAGCTTTCCTTTGGTTTGCCAATAGTTTATGCAGTTCCTACTAGTTCGACTTTGGTGGATTAGGGATTAGGAGGACAACAAGGAGGGGAGGTCAATGACAACATCAGTAGATAGCTAAGGAACTAGATCGACAACGGCCTAGAGAGGGAAAGTAAAAAGAAGTAGACATACGAGAAAGGCATGCATGCAAAAACTATCATGGAGGAGAAGTGGGCAGCATAAGAGATAACAGTGAATACAAAATATGTCGAAGGGCCTACGGAGCATTAGGAGATGCTAGTAGCCGCAAGAGGCAACTGGGAGGCACACCAAGGAATAAGGGGTGGCCACTCTCCGGCTACGACTCTTTCCTCTTTTCTTCATTTTACGTGACAAGTAGGATTTTAGATTGTTTGTTGTGATACCATGTTATTTGTTCATATATATTAGGCAAAACCTTGCTCATATATATTGGAGAGGGGACGAGTACAAGCATTTTGCCAAACTTAATGGGCCAAACATACTTAGGCCCATATATATAAATAACTAAATAATTACTAACACAAACATACTTAGGCATGTATATATAAATAACTAAATTACTAACACTAATAGAACCTTTATCGGAGGTAACTCAGTTACTTGGTAGAGTAATAAACAAGTTGTTATCGCCATGTCTAGTGTTGAGGCTGAATACCAGGCGATGGCTCACACGTGCATAGGATGATATGGTCAAGACTCTTTGGGAACTTGTCTTTACTCCCTCTATGCCAATGGCAATGTTTAGTGACAATGTTGTTGCTATATTTATCGCCAACAATTGGGCATTTCAAGAAAGAACCAAACATATTCAAGTCGGTTGCCATTTCGTCAGAGAAGTGGTTAAATCAAAAACCATTTGTATCCTTTCACCTGATTTAGAGAACAATTTGATGAGCTCTTCACTAAACCTCTAGGAAAGAAGACTTTCACTACTCCTTGGAAAATATAACTCCTATATAAGCATGTACGGTGTACACGACTCACTCATTAAATAGTATTCTTTATTTCCCTTGTGGTAGAGCTCATAACCAACTTTCAATGTAGCAGAAATCAAGAACTTTTCTAATCAACCTAATTGAGGCCTTACAAAAAACCAGGCACTTTTTGAACATAACTGTGGGCACTGAGAACTATCACCCTCTCCTTTCCCATCCCTTCTTTTTTTCACATAAAGCAATTTGCTCACCCTGACATGAAATTGAGAAAGCAGTCGTACAGAATATTGGGATTAGCAAGCCATCGCCCAAATGAGATCTTATAGACTTGCAGATTTAGCTAATGAAACATTTAGATGCAGCTGCATTTAGATGGACTTTTATGGTTATAATATAGCTCGTATGTTGCTAAAAGAATCTTCAATATAGAAACAAAGGGAAGGGTCTATCATCAATCTTATTCAAAAAACAGTTGACTACGTACATTAATCAGGAATTTGGTGGATTAAATTGAATCATCTAAAAAAAAATGATAAGGTTCATAGAGGGATTTTTTATTTTGTCTAGAACGCTCCATCCATGTTTTAAAACAGCGACAATTTTTTTTTTATTGACTGTCAACTTACCACCAACCCTCCTCTAACCAGGCTTGAACCGGCTACATTTGCACAAAAAGTATGGTAGATAAGCTAAGAGACTTGGTGGTGCAATGATGAAGTAAAAATGGCTATTAAACTCAAAAGGGAGATTTATATGATCTTTGCTCAAATCTTGAGATAATGCAACTTTTCAGAGCCACAAGCAAGCAAAGAAAGTAGTTCAAGATGCCATATCTAGATACTTTGAGAATTTGCATAAGAAGCTGGACACTAAAGAAGATGAAAAAGATAAATATAAAATGACTCGTACAAGAGAAACGAAAGGAAGAGACTGGAGTCAAGTAAAATGCATCAAGAATGAAGATGGTAGTGTTGGTGAAAGATGATGACATCATGAACCGATGGAAACCATATTTTCACAAATTTTCAATGGAGATGTTTTGAATAATTTAGGAGACCTAAATGCAAGAGATATCACTTACACATAGCGAGTTTCACTATTTGAGATCAAGAATGCTTTGAAAAGGATGAAAACAGGAGAGGCATGCGGGCCCCACGGTGTTCCTATCGATGTATGAAAGTGAATGGGGGATGAAAAAGCTATGTGGTTAATGAATTCCTTTAATAAGATTATAAAGACTAAGAAAATATTGTATGAGTGCAGAAACAGTTCCATAATCCCCATCTACATGAACAAAGGAGATACTCATAGATGCACTAACTACAGACCTATCAAATTGACGAGTCACACTATGAAGCTTTGGGAGTGGATTATTGAGCAAGGGCTATGATCTATAACGCATATATCAGACACTCAATTTGATTTTATGTCGGGAAGATCCACAACATAAGATTTTTTTCTGTTAAGGGAGCCCATGGAGAAGTACATAGAATATAATAGAGATTTTCACATAGTCATTATTGATAAGGAGGGGCTTATGATCGAGTACCCATGTTAGGTGTTATGGAATATTTTGAGGAAAAGGGTTCGCCAATCCAATACATTGATTTGACTAAAGATATGTATGATAGCTCAACTACAGATGTTAGAATTTGGGAGGAGAGACACTAAGATTTCCTGTCACAGTTCGTGTATATCATCGGCACTTCACCGATACCTATTTATTCGTGTTATGGGTGAGTTAACTAAGCATGTTTGAATGATATTCCTTGGTGCATGTTATTTTTTGATGATATTTTTTTGTTTGATGATGAAACAAAAGAATGTTTGAATGATAAAATTGAACTTTGGAGAAATGTGTTGGAATCTACTCCATTTAAGATCAATTGAAGCAAATTGGGTAGATACATTCAATTTCAGTCGAATTGTGAATGTTAGGCCAAGTTGGATGGAGTGCATGTACCAAAACATGATAAGGTGTGTTACTTGGATTATATTATTCAAATGGATGAAAACGTTCAAGATGATGTTTGTCATTGGTTCATGGCATGATGGATGAAATGGAGGGGTGTAACAGAAGTAGTATGTGGGTAGAGGTCCCTCCCGAATTACAACCAATTATGCTATATGGCAGTGAATGTTGGGTGGTGAAAAACAAAGTCTCAACAAGATGAGTGTAGCTAATATGCATATGTTGAGATAGATATGTGAGAATACAAGGAAAATTTGCTTGAGAAATGACTAAATAAGGAACAAACTGGGGGTGGCAAGTATAGATGACAAGTTGCATGAGGGTCGCCTGAGATGGCGATGAGTATAGTTCATACCACTTTTTATGTCCTGATTCAAAGCATTTAACAATCTAAATTTCATGCTCTAGCTACAATTTTAAGCTTGCAATTGCACAATTAGAGAAACTAGTCATCTTATTGGCATTTAGAATAATCGAGGGTATTTTCGTGCAAAGACTATGAAGATTAGTTTGTCTAGAACCAAAGTCTCCTTTGCCACCAACAACGAGACTCCATAAATCAAGAGTATGTCTTTTTTCACTCAGGCACAACGTGCACCCATACATGTACCACATGCTCACATCTAGATGCACACTCAAAGCCCCCGGTTGTATGCATGATGTGCCACATCATTTGCACCCATACCTGACCCCAGAAGTTGCTAGTGTTCTCAACTCCCATATGCATCCCGTGCTCCACATGAGCATGTTGTACCATTTATCAGTGGCCACAGCCAAATCAATCATAAGCATACACGCCATGCCCAGCCAGCAACTCGACACGCAACCTCATCAGTCACCGCTCAGCAAGATCGCCGACACGTCATGCCATTCCTTGGAGACGTCGTGCCAAACGATTTTCGAGCCAGACCCTTTGGAACTGTTGTTCACGACGTGCACCCTCACATATACTACAAAGAGTGTGAGAGAAGTTATGAAGGGGGAGCTCTCATTTGTTTGTTCTAACTTGAAGAAAATGAGAGGAGGGTGACTCTACTCCATAAGAGGCTGGAAGGAAGAATAAGGTTCTAGAGGCGGATTTCTCTCTCCCCAAACATAGGAAGATTCAAGTGAAGCTTCATTGTAGAGGATCCTCATCTACAAGTGTTGTATTCCGTTCCTCCTCTCTTGCTCTATTTTCTTCTTTTTGCTCCACAGAACTTGTTGGATTCATGATATACAACCTTGCTTGTATATCACCCACCAATATGAAGCAGTTTCCCTTGTATACGGTGCATAATCAACACCTATTAGTCATGCGACAAATAACTTATTTTAGTATGACGAATTTCCTTCTCAATTCTCTAATGTTCATGAGAATCAATGGACAAGGTTCTCTATGTCCTCAAATTCAACATCCTGAAAGGGATACAAATTTAGTGGAGGGAAATTAGAACTCTAATTCCTATGCCAAGAGAGTGAATAGAAATTCTTGAATGCCAAATTTCCTTAAACATGTAATGAATGTGGATATATAATTTTCTCTGGGATGATCTAAGAGAACTTACAATCTTGTGTTAAATTATTAGTTGAGAGATAGTATTCAGCGACTTCGGCAATTAATAAGTGAAAGCCTTTAATCGTAATGTAGTGTGAGATGTGGACAAAAGGAAATTAAATCTATTGTGCATGAATGTTCATCGCCTGATTGATAGGTACTAAGGCACGCAATGCATTTGTTTGAATTAATCATTTAATTTAGAAAAATTTTGTGACAACCATATTTTATTTTAAGATTTCATCAACCAATCTTGTTCGAAATTTGTGCTTAATCTGGACTGTTTTGCATTGAATTGCATTGGCATCCTATGGAGACGACCTTAATCTACACTACTTTTGATATGTCTTATAGTTGGCATCCTGTGCATAATTTAGGTTTTTATTATTGATGGCGTGCACACTTTTGTGAGGCGACATCATATGGTATGAACATATGCAACACCGACAGACTAATGCACCCATCCGAAGTAATGCTATTGAGTCCAGCACAATTCAAAGAAGAAGAGGCAGACCTAAATTAACATGGGAAGCGTTTATAAGGAAAGATGTTGAATATTTACATCCCGATCAAAATATGACTCTTAAAAGAGCTTATTGGAAAAGAAGGATCCATGTAGTTGATCCTGATATGGTTGGAATTGAGGCATCAATGATGATGATGATCGCAAGAAAGCTCCAACCTTGCTTTAGGCATGTGATCAAAATCCGTTGGCTTGCAATTCACGAACAATTCGTAGTAGTGACCTAGGAAGCATGGACACGGATACGGACACCAGCACAGGACACGAAAATTTTAAAAAATATAGGACTCGGACATGGCGATGGACACGGAAAAAAAGTATACATATGTGTATATCATTTTTATGTATAAACACAAAAAAGAACAAGCCCATTCAAACATAAAGATTATTTCATCCAAGCTATAGTTAATTTCATATCTTCATCAAATAGACATTGCACTGATCATGAAATTAAGCCATCAAAGGCATACTATCAAACAAGCCCACATTGTAAACACAATAATAGTCAAAATGAGAGAAATTTTATCAACAAATAAGAATGAGTTAAACACTACAAGTATGAGCTGACAATAAAATATTTGCACATATAAGTTTGGATTGTAAAAACAGAGTGATGGTGGTTGACAACAAAGAAGAAAGAGGAGGTATGTTGTTATTTGTAGAAAAGAGTGAAACATTATTGTACATTCAGGATTAGGAAGAAGAGGGAAGAGGAGGTTGTTGTTGATGGTGGTGGACAAATAGACCATACGTATTGGAGGTGGAGGAAGAAGAGGAGACCGAGGAAGAGGAAGAGGAAAGGTTGGCAACAAGTGGAGAGAGAGGAGAGGTCGGAGTCTATAGGTGGAGAAGAGTAGTAGTTACGTAGGTGGCGATGTGATTAGGAGAGGGAGACATGCTTATCAGGAGTGAAGAGGAAGTTTATGTGCAACATGATGTTTCCCCTTCTTAATTAGTGATGGGTTGTGTAGTGTGTCCAAGCCGTGTATGGGATCTGTCCAACTCTTAATAAAAAAACTGGAGGACTTGGACATGTCTGGGCCATGTCCAAGGTGTGTCCATATTGGACACGTGTCGGACACCGACACGGCAGCCTCCGAGAAGTGTTCATGCTTCCTAGGTAGTGACTAAACCTTGTAATAGTACACAGAGTTCCCAAAAGTCCCCAATGATCTTGCGTAAAGTAAAACCTTGGGCATTTCAGCAGACAGGGCAGAGATTCCAATGCCAGGATGTACAATGCACAAGCATGGGCATTCTAATAAGTTAATCATTCTCTGAACAACAACATTACTAGGTTAAAAATAGCTTCAGTCCAGCATTAGTTGTGCGCATGAAACTGGTGGAAGCATGAATCCAGAAACCATAAAATAAAGTTGTAGAAAGCATTGAACCTTCATTTGCCAAAGCTTCTTTCTTGGAGGTAGATACACCTAGTAAAATGAGAGGTAGAACGTCAGTAGCCAGCCATCAGGAATTAACCAAACATGAGCTATTATTAATCCCATATATCACTGATCGCGTCCATATAAGAATCAGAGATCTCAGAATGAAGGGAACAAAAGGGGCCAAGAAGTTTGATGGATTAATTTTCTGGTTCTTTCAAGCTTCTATATAACGTGAACAGAGTTAGCAACAGAGAAGAAAGAGTACAACCAAGGTAATGCATACTAACCTGATCCACTATACGAATAAGAAATAAGAAGAAAGCCACCCTGATAATTTGGAAATGAAAACATGTCATATCAAAACAACGGAGTAAGTCTATCTAGCCATTAAGAAATTGTTAATACAAGCAGCAAAGAGAATCGTACCACAATTACCAGCCCAAGAGACAGTAAAGGGGAGGTCTGCGACTTGTGATGAGAGGATCCGGCAAAAGGGTTGCCACCTCCATCACCACTACGTCTAGAAGGGAGCACAGGCCGCCTAGACATGGCTGCCGAGTAGTGGGGCGACAATCCGTGGAGCTGATCACAGGATGATTGGCAACATGCAAGGAATGCAGTCAGCTGGTATAATGGGCATCAAAACGTGCTACGTCTTCAGCATTTCCAAGATGATACCTGAAAAGGGGATCAGAGGCAAGAGCATTTTAGATTGTCAAAGAAAAAAGGGGTGAACCAATCTGTGTCGTAGGGCTCTTCCATACATTCGTGTTAAGGATGCAACACAATGCAGATACATCAATCACGTTCCTAAATTCCAATCGACAATTCCAAATAAAGATCGAACACCTTGTGCTCATAGAATCCCAAGCACGGCAAAGCACTCAAGCTCAGATAACTGTCGGAAGAAGTGGATGAGTCGTTGGCAACATGGCCAAGATCCAGATGCATACGACTCTTAACGTATCTAACGATCGGAAAAGTAATTTCTAACAAGTTTACGATCTAGCACACTTTGGGGGATCACAAAAAAAAAGTTTATGATCTAGATCATCGTCTGATAAATATGGGATTCTATTCTACCCCAAATAACCGCAAAGGAGACCTTAGGATCAGATCTTACATGATACCCGACTGAGACTGAGTGATGGGAGAGCTCCACCCGAGATCGAGATGGTTTGACTCGTTCCTGGCGTTGATCCGTGGCAGGTTTGCAAATTTTACTTTGCCAGAAAGAAAAACAATGGAAGGGTGGTGGTGGTGGAACCATGCTTGGAGCACGTCCTGTTCAAGGCCGCGGTACTGGCGCGCGACAAGTGGCGCGGGAGCGGGGGAGGGTCCCGCGCGCGTCGGCCGCATTCTTTGTCGGCAGCAGATCAGATCGGATCAATCCTGACCGCGGGGAAAGCCTACAATTGGGTCTGGGGGATGCAGATCAACAGGCCCAGCCCAGGACAGGAAGTCACTCACGTTTCCGGGAAACAGATGAGGGCGCGGGCCTGCCTGTCTTGATCCGGCAATTGCTGCTCGGCAACCCGATGGATCCTTTAGGATAGGAATAAAAAACCTGAACTGCTAGTCTATGTAGCGCCAGCGCATCCATTATTTATCCTCACGTAAACTTAAAAACCCGAACCGCTAGTCTATGTAGCGCTAGCGCATCCATTATTTCTCCTCGCATGAACTTAACCGCCAGCTTAACCGGCAAAGCATGTTGGGAGTGTTACTGTAGGTTGCAAGGACCGACTCCTGTCAAGTCACTACCGGATGATCTTTAAAAATATATTTGTGTACTCACAGTAGGTCCTTGGCACCTCTTAGAGAATAACCTTATTCAGAATAAATATCCTTGTTATCTAATGGAATTGAACATCCCTAAAACAAGATCGTCATTTGGCAGGTGTCTTGCTAACATCAGTAATAATGTTGTTTGCCTAGGCACATATAGTATGTAAGATATGTACCAAGACTAGGAATCTGACTACTGCTTGCATCAGCAGTGTCTCGTTTCTTTTCTTTATAATCATTGTTGTTCTCCCCCATGACTAGAGGTATCATGGTGAATGGAGTGCTTCGCCGATGTCACAAAAGTGTGGTAAATGATCAACCATATCATGATCTAAACCCTAAAGTATAATTGGAGTGATGGAACTTCTCATTATAATAAGAATTCACGATGTGCATGTCCATGAAGTAAAACAAATAGATAGTTGTGGAAATATATAATAGTAAGTGGAAGAAAAGTAAGAGCAAAAAGGGAAATGGTTGGAGTAGGCTAGAAAAACTAATAGTGTCGACCATTCACCATGCTCTCGGGCAGTGACGCTAGAAACATGTTGGTGCACCTAAAGTGAATAGTCAATTGTTATCCAAACAAAAAATGATTTCTTGAATACTAGTGTCAATTTCTACATGAGTTGGACTTTTTATTAAATACCAAGTTCTCAAACTACTTGCAAGTGTACGAGGTCAATTGTATAGAATCAAGATCATTCCGAAGAAGCATGAAAATGAAGTGATAGAAACACTAGTTTTCATTATCTAATTCATAGTATAAGGTAATCTCACAAACTAAGGAAAAATCAAAGTAGGAAGAACAACAAATATGTCTTCATTGAGGAAATGAGATCGGAGTTTAAAATGTCTAGACATGACTACCATTCTAACTACAACAGTTCCATACAAGAGATCAGTTAAATATATGATTGATGATCATAGATCTAGACCTCCTACTCCTAAATACAGGTAGAACTTGCATATATAGTGGTCACCAAATCTACTGAAGTCAACCGTCAATACATGCTTGTTAAAGACTCAAATTCAAAACACCCAACCTAATTTACTTCTCTCAAACATTGGTCAAGTGTCCCCTCTTCTTAGGGTACAACTAGACATGTTGAATGGGTGGGTGGGTTGGGTCAATGCGAGTTTGGTTCTCACGGGTGCATGTCAAAAAGACTCAATTCTAAATGGGTGGACCAAACCCAAACCCAAACCCAACCCATCGGGTTGCGGGTTGATCGACGAGTGCCCACATAAAAAGTGTCAAATAAAAAATATCTAGGATATGCTATTCTAAAGGTAAATTAGAATGGTGCTCTAGTGTTTTACATGAAATATAGCACAAAAATTTAACTATTAACATATTGCTATCAAAAAATAGTTTGTTATTGATTTCTTACAACTATTGAACCACGTACCTTTTTTTGGTATGAATATCAGTTAACATATTATTTGCTCGACATACTACAATTAGTAACGTGTACAAGTTTGTGTTAAGTTTGATATAACAATTAGAAAATGTAGTATATGTGGATTCATTTTCTCACATTTCTCTCGCTAATATATTAGATCTTGTTAGGCAATTTTGAGTTCAAACTGAAACTCCTTAATAATTAATGGATAGTTGTAGATCATGTTGGTATGTATGCCCAGAGAGCCAATCATATGATGATTGGAATGTGGCATAAGATACATGATTTGATAATAATAAAGGTAATTCTGTCTATTATGTTTGTCTCGATCATGAGATGATGACACAGACATAAGTATATGTCTAGAGAATGATGTTACTCAATGACATATGTCTTCAGGTTGAGGACCTGAACAATGAGATCATATGTATGATAAGAGTGCATACATTCTTGTTATGTCCCTAGTCGAATATTACTGGGGAAGCAAAATAGATAACAGTAATGCATAAGACTCGAGTGTGTTTTGATTGATGATATAGTCTCATTACTCATGATATATGATATAAAGTCACTCACACAGGTACATGATATAGAACAGTGTATCAGACAAGCCCACCATGAGAGTGATACATGGAGACCATGGAACGGTAGTCAGAAACATCTCTCATAGTGATAGTAGTGATTGTGGTTCTTAAACCTAAAGTCACTACATTCATCACATGTCGTTGGGTATACTTTGACATCATCAAACGTAATCCTAAAATATTGGTTGCCATAAAGGTAATGATTGGGTAGCTTTGACACATGGGGACTGAGTGTGAGTGATGTAGATGGGACTTGTCCCTCCTATATGAGTTTGATATCCAAGGCCTGTTAATAAGAGAGACTAAGAAATACACGATCATACTCATGTGATTCAATATATGATATGTGAACTCACACTCATCTTAGACAGTCTGCTCTAGTTCATGGAACATGGATTGAACATTGAAAGGGCGACGATTCCATGCCTTGAGTTCAATGCGGATATCAGAGACAAATGAACTATACGATCACGATAACACTGATCACGGATTGTAGGTTGAAGTTGTTCTCCAACTTTTCAAATTACTTGGGTAGCAATGATGTGTGACTATGCAATGCTCTTTGCTTGTGATATCATAAGTTGTTATGAACATTCACTGCCAGTGTAATTCTAGACCTGTAGGGTCGCACACATAGGATACACTTGGATTAAAGGAGTATATTCGTGAATGATGCTTATATTGAATGCTAAAGGTGTTTAGGCATTCAATTAAATAATAGATCAACTGATTGGACTCAGAATCATCAAGTTCAAGTATTGGAATGACTATTTGGAGTGTCAGGTTGATTTACAAACTAAATTGGTTGAGTTCCTGCCTGAGCTGGGGCACAAGACGACCGTCTCACCGAGCGAGATAACTATCTTGCATGATGGTCATGAGACAATTGTCTCGCGTGAGAGAGATGACCGATTTGTGGTTGTGGGATGACAAGATCGTGTGAACGAGATGTCTTACTCGTGGGGAAATTCGATTGCATCAAGGATTACTGCTGACTTTATGTTGTGCATTAATTGGATTCGAATTGTTAATTTGGTTTAAAATAGGAAATTGTGTGAGACAACCGTCTCGCGCATAAGAACCATTTTGCTATGTGAGACGAACGTCTTACAGTTCGTAGGTTCTAAAACATTCATGATTCTAGACCCTTCTGCTCCCACACTGATTGAGAACCCTGACCTTGGCTTCTACAATAAATAGAAGGGTATTGGAGGCTTCCAAAGACACACAATAGAGAATCAACTGCTCTAACAATTGTTGTCCTCTCTAGTTGTGGTTACCAATAGAGAGCCCAAGCAAGTCCTATCTGTTAAAGGGAGGGACAGTGAGGGAGAGAACAATTGATATTAGTTGTTGTGGGAGACATGTCGGCAAGTAATATGCTGACAGAAGGGAACAAATCCTTCCTGTTGGCTCTGCTAGGGCAATGTGGAGTTCTCGATGGTCCACGTGGACTACTCTAGAGGCGGGAGACCGTTGTCTTTGGAGGATAATGTCAACCACTAGTCCGTGGCAAAACCGCAGGAGCCGTTGTAGACATTGTTCCAGTCTACTATCCATGGTGAAGACCATGAGCTGCACAAACACCATCCAAGAGCAACTAGATGACAGTTGTGCATCTACAACAACAAAGAATATATGATAGACTTGCTCTAGTACCAGGTATATCCTCGACACCATCCTTTCCATTATATAGTTGTTGACGCGATCTGTTGGTTTATGGGAAATATGGTTGTAAATTTTTTGTTTCCACTGGCTATATGTGCGCCCTATTTCCCAACAATGGTATCAAAGCCACGTCAATCTACTATATTTTGGGATAATCAATATGATAGATTTTGGTTTCATAGTTTAATATTTCATGAAATGCGAATAATTTTTTATCCAATCAAATACCATGTAACCCAAACTAATATATATATATATATATATATATATATATATATATATATATAATTTACACATGTCACCCTAAAAGAGGTTTTGATGGTGGATGTGTAGCATGGTTATGGTCAATAACCCTAGATCTTTGTGTGCATAGTTGTGGTTGTTTATTCATGTTGTTACTCATTTTGTGTATCGAGTCTCTCTCTTACTTCCAAATACATATAGATATCCAATCACCACATGCTTATAGTACATATCATATACATGTTATATCCACAAACAAATAGCATACAATCAGAAATATACTAGTATGCTTATGGCTAGCCTAGTGCAATTCTTTGGAGCCACAATAAATTGTTACCACCTAAGGTCAACAACACATGTAGCAACCTATAGTGGATTAGACATGCATGCCTGGTTAGTCATCTAAACCCTTCAGTCGATTAGTTGGCCTTCATGTTGGTCCATTGTCTCATGACTCAGGCGATTGATTGGACTCCTCCAGTCTATCAGTTGGGCCTCCAATCAACCAGGAGGATCCTCCTATTGTTGGCCCCTCGGTCCTCCAACCATTCGGCTTGATTTTTACTCGATTGACTCATCTAGTGCAAAGCATCTTCTCACAATGAACATAAAAAAATCATCTTATTCCATATTACATTATGAAAGGATAAACCTCTAGTTACACTCTAGGAAAATATAGGAAGAAGAGCATTAATTTACATTTGAAAAGGAGGGGAGAGGCTTGATATGCAAACCAAGTAACAATAGGAAATAAACCAAACAACCAAGCACACAATCCATAGGGGTTTTTGCCATTACGACGCATATATCCACCATCAAAATGCTTTTAGGTCGACACATATAGATTGCATATATATATATATATATATATATATATATATATATATATATATATATATATATATATATATATATATATATATATATATATATATGTGTGTGTGTGTGTGTGTGTGTGTGTGTGTGTGTATGTATATATATATACAAATATATGCACACACACATATATACACATATATATACACACATACATATATATATATATGTGTGTGTGTGTGTGTGTGTAGTATTCATGATATACACATTAATCAGATTAATATTCACATTGCAAATAATAAAATAAATTCAATCATATCAATTTAAATCTAGATACATTGTAAATTGACATGGCTCTAATACCACTATCGGGAAATTGGGGCAACAGATAAGGCAGTAAGAAAAAAATTCCCAATTCCCAAACCATCAGATCGTATCAACAATAATCTATCTAGGATAAGGGTGTGCAAGAGATATACCTGGTCTTGGATAAAGTCCAACGACAACTCTTACACATTGATGTGCACTCTTACTTGACACACACAGACAACTAGTGATGCCCTCCTGGTGCGGCACCATGAACTGTTGGAGTTGATGTCCTCCTAGCATGGTGGCAATAGCCTCCACGTCTCTACGTAGTCCATGTAGACCGCTAGAAACTCCACATTTTGGTACCAGAGACAAAGGGAAAGAGGTATCCCTTCAAACGTCAGCCTGCTACGGTTGATTTGTTCTCCCCTGTTGTCTCTCCCTTATCCTCCCTCCCTTTTATGAGTAGGACTTTCTAGGGCTCTCTAGTTACCACAAATAGAGATGACAATACTTATCAGAGAATGTCATGTCTTCTAAAATTCTTGACTACCCCTCTATTTATAGGATAGTCAGATTTAGGGTTTCTAGATCAACTGGGAGTCAAAGAGATGGAATTTCATGAATTTTCTGGCAGCTGTGAACCATGAAATGATCAATTCATACCGGAACTGATTGGTTTACCTTTGGAATGATTGATTTAACACTTGAACCGTTCAGTTCACTTGCTTTCCTATATTCAATCACATTGGATTTCAATATTTAATTAATGCACAATATGAAGTCATCATAAATCCTTAGTTCAATCATATTAATCATTAAATTGAGCGATTCATAAGTTGAACTGGTCATTTCAAAACTTGAACTGATCAATTCACTAACTGAATTGGTCGATCCATGCTCCAGTTTAGGCAATGCTCAACCAATGTAGTTCTAATTGACCTAACACTTAAATCGACCAGTTCAACACTTGAACTGGTCGATCCATAGTCCTATCAATCAATTGTTGCTTAAATTGAATACCTAAAAACTTTAGTATTCAAGTTAAATATCATTCATGAATAAACTCCTAGTGCAGATGCATCCTATGTGTGTGACCCTATAGGTCCCAAGTTACGTTGGCAGTGTATGTCTATAACCATTTTATGCTCTAGTACCAGGTATATCCTCGACACCATCCTTTCCATTATATAGTTGTTGACGCGATCTGTTGGTTTATGGGAAATATGGTTGTAATTTTTTTGTTTCCACTGGCTATATGTGCGCCCTATTTCCCAACAATGGTATCAAAGCCACGTCAATCTACTATATTTTGGGATAATCAATATGATAGATTTTGGTTTCATAGTTTAATATTTCATGAAATGCGAATAATTTTTTATCCAATCAAATACCATGTAACCCAAACTAATATATATATATATATATAATTTACACGTGTCACCCTAAAAGAGGTTTTGATGGTGGATGTGTAGCATGGTTATGGTCAATAACCCTAGATCTTTGTGTGCATAGTTGTGGTTGTTTATTCATGTTGTTACTCATTTTGTGTATCGAGCCTCTCTCTTACTTCCAAATACATATAGATATCCAATCACCACATGCTTATAGTACGTATCATATACATGTTATATCCACAAAAAAATAGCATACAATCAGAAATATACTAGTATGCTTATGGCTAGCCTAGTGCAATTCTTTGGAGCCACAATAAATTGTTACCACCTAAGGTCAACAACACATGTAGCAACCTATAGTGGATTAGACATGCATGCCTGGTTAGTCATCTAAACCCTTCCGTCGATTAGTTGGCCTTCATGTTGGTCCATTGGCTCATGACTCAGGCGATTGATTGGACTCCTCCAGTCTATCAGTTGGGCCTCCAATCAACCAGGAGGATCCTCCTATTGTTGACCCCTCGGTCCTCCAACCATTCGGCTTGATTTTTACTCGATTGACTCATCTAGTGAAAAGCATCTTCTCACAATGAACATAAAAAAATCATCTTATTCCATATTACATTATGAAAGGATAAACCTCTAGTTACACTCTAGGAAAATATAGGAAGAAGAGCATTAATTTACATTTGAAAAGGAGGGGAGAGGCTTGATATGCAAACCAAGTAACAATAGGAAATAAACCAAAAAACCAAGCACACAATCCATATGGGTTTTTGCCATTACGACGCATATATATATATATATATATATATATATATATATATATATATATATATATATATATATATATATATATATATATATATATATATATATATATATATATACAAATATATGCACACACACATATATACACATATATATACATATATATATGTGTGTGTGTGTGTGTGTGGATTGTATGTAGTATTCAAGATATACACATTAATCAGATTAATATTCACATTGCAAATAATAAAATAAATTCAATCATATCAATTTAAATCTAGATACATTGTAAATTGACATGGCTCTAATACCACTATCGGGAAATTGGGGCAATAGATAAGGCAGTAAGAAAAAAATTCCCAATTCCCAAACCATCAGATCATATCAACAATAATCTATCTAGGATAAGGGTGTGCAAGAGATATACCTGGTCTTGGATAAAGTCCAACGACAACTCTTACACATTGATGTGCACTCTTACTTGACACACACATACAACTAGTGATGCCCTCCTGGTGCGGCACCATGAACTGTTGGAGTTGATGTCCTCCTAGCATGGTGGCAATAACCTCCACGTCTCTACGTAGTCCATGTAGACCGCTAGAAACTCCACATTTTGGTACCAGAGACAAAGGGAAAGAGGTATCCCTTCAAACGTCAACCTGCTACGGTTGATTTGTTCTCCCCTGTTGTCTCTCCCTTATCCTCCCTCCCTTTTATGAGTAGGACTTTCTAGGGCTCTCTAGTTACCACAAATAGAGATGACAATACTTATCAGAGAATGTCATGTCTTCTAAAATTCTTGACTACCCCTCTATTTATAGGATAGTCAGATTTAGGGTTTCTAGATCAACTGGGAGTCAAAGAGATGGAATTTCATGAATTTTCTGGCAGCTGTGAACCATGAAATGATCAATTCACACCGGAACTGATTGGTTTACCTTTGGAATGATTGATTTAACACTTGAACTGTTCGGTTCACTTGCTTTCCTATATTCAATCACATTGGATTTCAATATTTAATTAATGCACAATATGAAGTCGTCATAAATCCTTAGTTCAATCATATTAATCATTAAATTGAGCGATTCATAAGCATAGTCCTACCAATCAATTGTTGCTTAAATTGAATACCTAAATACTTTAGTATTCAAGTTAAATATCATTCATGAATAAACTCCTAGTGCAGATGCATCCTATGTGTGTGACCCTATAGGTCCCAAGTTACGTTGGCAGTGTATGTCTATAACCATTTTATGACATCACATGCAATACGTGGTATCTAGAAACACATCATTTCTACCTAATTAATTGGAAAGTTGGAGAACAAATGCAACCTACAATCTGTGATCAGTGTTACCGTGAGCATATAGTTCCTTTGTCTATGATATCTAGATTGAACTCGAGGCATCAAATCATCATCCTCTCAACATTCAATACATGTTCCTTAAACTAGATTAAAGTGTATGAGATGCATATGAGCTCACATATTATATATTGAATCACACTAGTATGGCCATACGTTAATCTGTCCCGCTTATCAAGTGGCTTTGATATCAATCTCTAGTAGGAGGGACAAATCCCATCTACATCACTCACATTAAATCCCCATGTGTCACAATGCACCCAAGCACCATCTTTATGGCAACCCTTATTCAAGGTCACATTTAATGATATCAAATTACATTGAATAACATGTAATGACTTTAGGTTTAAGAACCAAAATCACCACTACCACTCTGAGAGCTGATTCAGACTACCATTCCATGGTCTCCATGTATCACTTTCAAAGTGGGTCTATTTGGTACATTGTTCTCTAGCAAGTACCTATGTGTTTGGTTTTATATCACATATCATTATTGATGGGAATATGTCATCAACCAACACACACACTAGTCTTATGTATTACCATTGTCTGTTTTGCTTCCAAAGTAATATCCGACTAGGCAAATAACAAGAATGCATGCACTCTTATCATTAATATGATCTCATTGTCCACGTCCTAAACATGAAGACATATGTCATCCATTAATATCATTCTTTAGACATGTACTATGTTTGGGTCATCATCTCATGATTGAAACAAACATAATAGACAAAATTACCTTTATTATTATCATCGAATCAAGTATATAATGCCCCATTACAATCATCAGATATTGGCTCTCTGGGCATACATACCAACAAATGCCTCTTTCATAAAATAGGAGTGTGGGACTGGTGATTGGTAGGGAGACTAGCAATCAATCAAGAATATGATCCAAGGTAATCCATCACAGATCCTAGAGCCTCAATTCCAAGGGGTTGAATTAGAAGAATAGGTCATCTTCCCCCATCTTGATGTCGTAGAAAGTTAGAATGGGCTGCAAAAGACTTAGGTTGAGTTGGTCAATGAGAAACTTATCTACCCAAATTGGATTGTTGAAAGGAATCTAGAGTAATGAAGTCGATTTGTAGTGGGATACATCATAGGTTTAAACATCATTGGAAAAATATGTTGACACACCTCACTCAAATTTGGAAATTCAAGGGTTTGATTGAGATAAGGTCACAAGGTAAGGGCTTCTTCCTTATATTATTCTCTAATGATCAATATATGACAACTACCTTGGACAGAGGTTCCTGGCTCATCACAAAGAATCCAATCATAATACAAAATGGTAAACATGTGATCTAATGGATAAACTAGAGTTAATTGAGATTCCAATTTGAATCAAACTACATGATCGTCCATTAGAGATATGTGATAATGAGATATTTAGTTCTATTGTCGCCTTCCTTGAGAAGCATGTTTGCACAAGCAACCTTATCCTAAATTTTTAGCGATTAGATTTTATATGCCTTCAAGTAATGGTACCAGTGGAATTGTATCCTAAAGATCTAGATATTCAAAGTGAGGATGGACTGACTTTATATCAAATTTGATTAAGAATGAAAGCCTACAAAATGCTTGGAATGCGGGAATTTCAGGCATGAAACTTATATTAATACTACTTATACTAATGATTTTCATAATAAGAAAGACAAGAATGTTGAAAGTCATATTTAGACTCCAGAAAGAACTCAAGTTGATCATGGGAGTGATAAATATGAGTTCTATGATGTTGGGCTAGAAATTGCTACTAGCAAGTTTTCACATTTGGCCTCTTGTTTGGTAATGGACTCTTCTCATGCTCAAAATTATTTTTATATCATGTCAACTAGTTGCACATCTCCATGTTACTCGAGAAGATCATAAATGTTGAGAAAGAAGAAAATATCCAAGTTCCCATAAGTGCCTAACAAAAAGTGTTAATATCTCTATAAGACACATCAAAATATCCCGAAATAAGTTTTCACTCATTGATTCAAAAGATGTATGGGGGCATAAAATTTTGTGTGGTAGGAAGGAAAGAAAGGTGTTATTCCAAGTGGATATACCCTTTTCCATTTCTTCCTCGAACATGAGAGGTGCTCACTTAAAAATCTCTCGACTTTAAGTGGTTAAATGTTTATATTCTTATTCTTCTTGAATTTAGATTTATAATTAACATTCTAAAGGTTGGTCTTTATTTATTATGGAAGGATGCTAAATATATTGATATTTCCAATTTTCACTCTTACACTAAGTTTGTTATTCTATGGAACAATCCTATAATTCATATTAACATATTTTTGGAGAACAATCAATATGTCCACTGTGATATCTGTTATGGCAAATATAATCTACACCTTACATATTGTATATGGCAAAAAATGGAGATCGTGATAGAGATTTTTTTGGGAAGGCTGAATAACTTTTTTGAATTATATTACTCACTAGTGGTGTGGTATAGGGAATTTAAAATTATTCTCCTTTCAAGTGAGACATTAGGTTAGAAGACTCCTTATATTTCTCGCATGATGGTTTTACTAAATCTCTTAGTGGCATTGATTTTTTGTAAATCCTCACAAAAGGGCCATACTTCGCATGGGGTAGTAAGAACATGAATGGTAATATTACCTTTTCTAAAGTTTATCATATGTTTTAAAACATTGATGTGTTGAATAAATTCACCAATACATTAGGTGAGGTGATTTCTAATATTGTAATTGACCAAAAACATCCTTATACTTCATCTTTTTAGCAATAAGAATAGTATCTTTCCATTTATATTCATAAGTGTTGGATCAATCAATTGGTTTTATGGATATTGTTAAAGAGGTTTGGAATACTAGATTGGTTGCCTATCCTATGTACAAACTTTATAGAAAAGTTCATTCCACTAAGTTTGATTTTATTAAGTTTAAAAAGGATTAGTTTAAAAATTATGTTCCAATGCTAAAGAATTGGAAGCTTGTGGAAATTACCTTCAATACATTGCTAATAAGAATTCTGATGATAGATATCTTTACTCTAAACTTATCTCTCTAATATTGAAGGATATCTTTATTAAATATGAGGAAATATTTCTAAAATCTTGTATATAATTGCTTAAAGATGATGACACGAATTCAAGGTTTTCTATACCTCTCTTAAAACTAGGAGTTTGAAAAACAATATTTACAATTTGGATATTATGGTGATTTCTTCTCTGACCCTAATGCCATTATTGAGCATATTATCTCTTATTACAGAGGTATTTTCAACTTTTGTTGGTCTTAATATTAGTTGGAGTAGTAAGTGGATTCTTCCTACTATTTCTAAATACCAAGTTGATGGATTGAGATTGTGGGTTACTAAAAAAAGAGGTACAAGAGGTTTTCAAAAGATTAAATGGGGATATGGGTTTAATGTCAACTTCTATAAAGAATGATGAAGCATAGTGGGTGAGGATGTCACTAAGGTTGTCCTTAATTTCTATGACAATTCTAAAATGTTAAAGGAATGTAAAGAAACATACATCACTCTCATTCTGAAGATGAATGAGGATACATCTATCAAATATTTTCATGTTATTTCACTCTATCACATCATTTAGAAAGCTATTACAATTTCGTACTAATATATTTAAGAACATGATGATCGGTGTGTTAAATCAAGGGCTCTAGAGGGGGTGGTGAATAGAGCTTCACAAATCTTACAAAATGAATTAAACCTTCAAATTATATTACATGCAAAAGCTTAAGCATACAGCCAATTTGAAGTCCTAACTAAAAAGTGGTTTAGAGTGGTTCCACACTTCAAACTAGAAGTGAGTCAGTCTACTACCTAGAGGTGGTTAGTCTCTAGGACTTTGCAGTCTTGATGCTCTTATATTCATTCATAAGATTACAAGATAAAACCACATTCATCCAAGGACTTAATACCTCAAGAAAAGATCTTCAACCTACTTAAGGAACTTACCCACTTTAACCAATGAGTCTTTAGCCTTCAACAATGTTCTCATAAAAGCAGCTACAAGCAAGAAGCGATGAAAATTGAACATAAAATAGTACATCTCATATAATGTTCCCAGATGTTTCTAATACAAAATATCCTAGAAAGATATATATGATCAGAAAACTAGACTAAAAACTAAGAAACAACTAGACATCTAGACTATCTATGTCCACAACATCATCATCATCAGCTCCAGGATCGTAGTCCTCGTCTCCATCTTAAGGTGCAGCAGCAGTGCCTTCATCACCGAAATCAGCAGCAATGCCTTCATCACCGAAATCAGCACCAGAGCCATCACCATCATCAGAAGCATCCTCACCATCGCCATCATCGTCATCAACAACAATAGTCTCAACATCAGCCTGGTCAGGAATCTCCTCATCCATAGAAGGACCAAAACCATGACCGGGCCAACAAGCATTCTGCTCATCCCAAGTAATACCAAGAGCATAGAGCTCATTAGCTTAAGGGAAGGAAGGAGCAAAATTTCCAAGACTGGCAAGCAGAGTGGCCAAGGGGCCAGCAGGCAATGGCAGGTAGACGGGAGCAGAACCACCAACAATAGAGGGTGTGGGAGCAGCAACGGAAGGCTCGGGGGTAGGGTAGTAATGATGGTATGCATAGGAAATATAATCACTACCAGGGAAAGGCTGGTAGGTGGGGTATGGGTGTGCTCAGGATAAATTCATGTTTGACATGATTGAACATAAATCATGTTGTAGGTGCTCCTGAACCTGGAGGTTGTATTCTTGTTGGTGCATCATGTATCCCATGAGGGTTTCATTAGACACATGCAACGAGGCACGACTAGGTCGGGGTGGCTGAGGAGGTGGAGCTCGGGTAGAGGTAGAGGCAGGGGCAGCAGAGGTAGAGGTTGAGGGTGAAGCACCAGGTGTGGTGGAGGAAAAGACAGGCACATATTTCTGAATTGTGGTCTCGCTGATACACGCTCCCTTCCAGGCAAGCTTGTAGTGGAAGTCAGAGAAGAGTGATTTCTCAGTGGTGAATTGAAACATATCACGTATCAGGGCTGGATAAGGTAGATGGGTGTCGCAGGTGTTCTTACCAGAGTCAAAATAGGTCATATGGTGGAGAATGTATCTTGACCATTTGACTCTGACATTCTCTAGAATGCAATACATTTTGACTGCAATGTTCTCTGCAATATCCATTTGATTTCTCTGTGGATGGATGTTGCAGTTGACCTCTAGAGCTAATATACACTTTTTGAGATCAAGGGAGGAGGAGGGTAGGGTGTTCTTCTTCTTGTAAGGAATATTGGGTTTCTTCAGGTAACGATGGATATCAGGAAGAGTGATCTCATTCTTCTTGTAGAAACCCTCAGGATCCAAAAGGTCAAAATACTCCCCGTAATCCTTACGCTAGGTGTCATTCTCATCGTCTCCTGAAAAGAAAACGGTAACATCCCTGGCCTAGGTTATGCTTTAACCCTAGGTGTTTTGATTAAGAAAGATGATTATATGCTTAATCTCATCTTTTGAAAAGTAATTAAGGCTCAAAAGGAACCTATGTTTCAATTTTGGTCCTGTTTGAACAATGTTGAAGCAATATTTGCTTATTTTGGACTAAAGTGCAAATTACCCAAGTTGAGGGGTTAAATTACAAATTTTGCATGATAAGATGTTCCTATGATGTTGAGACATCATAATAAGGAATATGATGTAGTGGTATGGTTTCCACAAGCTTGGACACCAAGATTAAGCTTGTAAAGCAATCCTTGTGCATTAAAACCTAGTTTTGGTGTAATGTGCAATTTACCCAAAATCTAGGGTTCAATATGTAAATTACCACTTCAACAAGGTCCCTAATGTTTCTTATCATCATTTAGAGCAAAGAAAATTAGAGGGACTCCTCATTTGAATTAAGTTGTAGGAGAGAGAATCTTGACATTAAAATAATCAAGAATAATGCCTAATTGAAACCCTAATTCGATTTAGGGCAAAAATGAATAAAAATAATTGAAGGGCTTTCAACCAAAATGTTTTGGGTTGATTTTGAATAAGGATGGACGTTCCTTTAACAAGATAAGGAACGAAAATATCTTAAGTAGGTGAAATTCCACTCACCTTTTTATAAAGAAAAGTAATATCCACTCACATGTGGGATATTATATTATAAGCATTAAGGTGCTTAATTTGCTTTTCTTTAAATTGAGGATAATGAAGGAGAATTAAAGGCAAGGAAGGTGCCTCGTACCCAAGGTATTTTAGGGGTAAGAGGCGGCCACTTTATTGGGATTAATTGGATTTTTATAAGGCATTTTCTCTCTCATCAATTTCCTTATAAAAGTGCCATTTCCAAGCCCAAACCAAGGCCTTTTCGGATTTCTTTCTTCACCTTGCTTGAAAAACCGACCAAGGAGCTAGGGAGGAGCAGGGAGAACGTCCCCAACCTGTGGGTAAGCCCTTGACCTTTGTTCTCCATGATTTCATGGTGGAAATCGAAAATAAATTATGGATTCCTTCTTATTTCAATCTCCTCTTCAACCCTAGCCAACTTTTACAATCAAAAGCTTGAGGACGAGCCTAGGGGGAGTTACAAGAGCTTCATCCACCATTAATGGCGTGAGCTTGGAGCTTTGGATCTCAATTGGAGGCGGGTTTTATAACTTAAACCCTCAAACATTGCTATTGCATCAATCTTCTATGCTTTGTTGATTGATTTCTTCAATTTTATACACTTTTATTTCTTTGCTACAAATTCCATCAAGAACGGTTGCTGTTCTTGGGTGCACGAAGGAATCTGATGATGAAATCATCATAAGCAAGCACCTCACCAAATATCTTGGGAGCAAACGATCTCAAAAGTTGGGACCAAACGGTTTCACCAAAACCATTTGGTGACCAAACGGGTTGCAAACCGTTTGGTGGAAAACGGGTTCAAACCCGTTTGAAGGAGTTGACCAAGCATTGACCGTTAGGGAATCTCGTTCCTAATTATGTAGGATGATGACCCTCCAAATTTGAGGGGTTAACTCCAAAGGAATCATAGGTTGAAGGCCAATCAATTAGACACATCGAATTGAATTAAGTGCTGATTTTCAACCTGAATAACTTGACCTGCTTGGGCAAACGGGTTCAAGACCGTTTGAGATGGTTGACCAAGCGTTGTCCGTTTAGGATTCCTGTTCATAATGATGTTGGTTAATGACCCTCCAAATTTGAGGGGTTAACTCCAAAGGAATCATATGTTGAAGGCTAATCAATTAGGAAAACCTAATTGGATTAAGTGCTGATTTTCAACCTGATTAACTTAACCTGCTTGGGCAAACAGGTTCAAGACCGTTTGAGTGAGTTGACCAAGCGTTGACCGTTTGGGATTACTGTTCATACTTATGTTGGTTAATGACTCTCCAAATTTGAGGGGTTAACTCCCAAGGAATCGTGAGTTGAAGGCTATTCAATTAGGCAAACCCTAATTGAAAATAGTGCTGCAATTCCAATGAGTTAAGTTGAGATTTTGGGTTGATTAGCCCAAACGGGTTCCAGACCGTTTGGGGATCATCCAAAAGGGTTCAAGACCGTTTGAGGATCACCCCAAGACCGTTTGGAGGTCTGGGGTCAAGTATAGTTGATCAATTGAAGGTCCAAAGGTACCAAATCATACTGCAACTCAATGCTGATTTGTTGATCAACTCGATAGACCAATCCATGATGATTTTTCACTAAAGTCCAAAGGTTGGATGAGCCAAACGGTCTCAAGACCGTTTGGAGCTCATCCAAACGGTCTCAAGACCGTTTGGTGGTCACCCAAGACCGTTTGGAGGTCTAGGGTTGAGTATGGTTAGGTGTTTGAAGGTCTAAAGGTACTAAGCTGATATACAATGCAATGTTGATTTGGTGATCAATCCAATGAACCAAACCCCAATTGGATTGCTTAGATTTGAGTGATATGATGGGCAAAAGGTCTCAAGACCGTTTGTAGGTCATCTAAACGACCTCAAGACCGTTTGGGTCAGGTCATACCCAATTTGGATGATGGTTCAATGGTTTCAAAGCAACTAGTCTTACATTGATTAGTGTTGTTGAATCATCGATTCCAAACCCTAATTCAATTGAATCAAACCCTAATTGATGATCAATTGAGGGTCAATTGAGAGTCAAATCAGTTGAAGGTTGACCTATTAAACTCAATTGAAGTATGAGGGTAGGTCCAATTGATGACTGGTTCCATGAATTCAATGATTGAAGGAATCAACATTGAAAACCCTAATTCAATTGGATACCTTATGTAATGGAGGTCCAATGTGATTGAATCTCTTGAGAATCAAGATGATGAATGATCCATTGATCCAATGTTTATTAGTAATGATAATCAAAGAAGGTACAAAGGTTGAAACCCGAATAGTACCTAAGCGATTAGTGCCAATTAAGGGATGAATTCCTAATTGCTTATAGGGTCAATGACTTGATACACTATGTTAATCATAGTTGTATGTACTCAACTAAAGGGTGATATGACCTATTCAAGTTGAGAAGTTGATAGCATGAATACATACATGAATATGATTCATGTGGTGGTTAAGAGTTATGATCCTTAAGTAAAGAGATCATGAAACCCTAAATATGAACATAAACCCTAATTGACAGGGTTATTGAACTCAAACCCTAGTTGAGGGTGTATCCATGTGAAGCCCTAGTTAAGGGTGTATCCATGTGAAACCCTAATTGAGGGTGATTTCATGAGAAACCCTAATTGGGAATGATTAGCAAACCTTGAATATGGGAAACGTGATATGAAACCCTAATGAAGGGTGATGCTATATGTAATCCCTATTCTAAAGAAGGGAGATGGTATGTGAAACCCTAATCCCTAATGAAAGAATAGAATTCATACTTGAATATGATTCATGAGGGGAATTTCTGTAGAACGACCGTGGTAGCTTCACTTTGCACGACCGTGCAAGGTAGCACGGCTGTGGTGGCTTCCCTTTGCACGGCCGTTCTTGGTTGCACGGTCGTGGTTCTCTATGCTTGATTTAGATGTGATTTGAAAGTGACCTCATATGATCGTATACCTTGATATGATTATAAGTACAATATAATTGGATGAAGGATACATAAGATATGTGATGAGAAACCCTAGTTGAGGGTGTATCATTGTGATTGTTTATAAGTAACTTTATAATAAAGTCATGCCTTAAACTAAGATAAGTCCATATCATTGTGAGATAGTTGTACAATTCTAATGTGTGGCCTTTGCATTATATGCTAAAGGTAAGAGATTAGTGATGGAATGTATTAAGAGGGAAATACCTTAATACAAGATAAGATGGATAACTCAACAGAGTTTGAAATGATGAGAAAGTGATACATCAAGATATGATAGTTATCACATTCAACATTTCAGGGTTTATATGCCTTAATGTACTTCAAATCCAATATAATTGGGTAAGAAACATATGAAGTGTGTTATGCAACTATTACAATGAAATGTAATGAGTTGTTACACCTTGATGAGTGTTAATTAATGTACCTTGAGAATGGGGTTAAGCCCAAATGATGTGTATGATATAATCATACCATGATAAGGATGAGAAATGAACTCATACCTTGAATTGGTGATCATTAATGCTATATGATGAAAGTAGTGTTCTAGAATAATCAAATATGATATCCTTGAATGCCCCAGAGGTATGGAATAATGTATTAAGGGTTGGACAGATAATGAGATCATGAACTCTTTATTAATGAGAAATGGGGAACCCTAACCCTAATTTGGGTAAAGGGAATGAAAAGCCCTATTTGATAGTAAACCCTAATTCCTGGTAGAGGAATAATGGTGTTACTATCACATCACATGATGTGATGAATATCTTGTATGACTGTTATCATGCCTAATAACCATACAAATATTATGAGATGATGTATATAACTAGTGTGAGTTGTGATATTTATATAATAAATGTTGATTGGCATTATGTACCTTAATGTTGATTGTTGCTTAGTAAAAGAAGCAATATGCATGGACTTTTATGAGTCACATGAGTAAGTTGTTACCTAGTGAGAGGTGACAAGATATTTCATGGCCTTGTGAGCCAGGTGTGATGCTTGTGTAACAAGTATCATGAATGACTTGGTCAGATGACCTGAAGGTGATAGTTACCTGAAAAAGTTATAATAATGCTCAATGATGAGTTAAGGGTTTGAATACCCAGAACCATATGATTATGGTGATGAGAAAGTGAAGGGATGATAATTCCCAGTATTGAAATGAGGGACTGAGTTCCCAGGGTCTTTGAAAGACTGATAAATATCTGATAAAAGTAGTACATGTCTCTTTATAGCATTGTTGTAATAAGTTATGTTTGAGAACTTGGCTGATGCTAAAAGAATATGAGAATGTACTTAATAAATCAAGTGAAATCTATTCATGTAGTGCTCTGACCATAGATCCATCATCGTCAGGAATAGGTGATGGTGAAACGGGTGCCCGTGGCAAAACCCGGAGCACATATTTTGAATATGTGGGGGTAAATGGGTGAAAATATCCTTACGTCCTCTTGAAGAGATTGTTGGAAGGTAAACAAGAAACCTCTCAATCCTTCATGAATATGTCGGGATGGATGTATCATGAATCTCCCAATGATACTTAATGTCGGATCGAGGAGATAAACAAGAAATCTCTCGATTGGCGATGAGAGTGCAGTTGACGCTGTAACTCTGTAGTGAAGGTGCTAGAATACCCTGGCTAGCTAGTTAGGAGAGACACGAGATGTCCTGCATGTGGTCTCGTACTGACCGAGACAGATGAGGTCATAAGAATCCGGCTCTTTTGATGACCTATGTATGGTATCGAGGCGGTTTCGTAATGGTCGGTTGGAGTATGAGCGGTATATCTCATCTCCTCAGAGCATAAGTGTGATTGTAAAATGTAATCAGCCGTATAGCATGTTTTCTTAAGGATTGAATACGGAGATTCATTGGCTGATGTTGCATTTCTTTGTGTATTCCTTAGTAGATAAATGTTAATTATGTTTCTTTATATTACCTGCAAAGTAGACAGATGAATTACTTATCTACCATGGGTAGATGCAATGACCTCCTTGAGAATGGAGATTATCTTATTCTGTTCTATGATGAATAATTCTGCCTGATAATGTAAAAGTAACCCCTACTCAATTTTAATTTGATAAACTGCAATAACAATGTTTTTGGCGGAGAGTTATATCTCTCGCTGGGGCAATTTTCAATTGTCTCACCCCCGTGGGAAACATTTTTAGGTATGCATGGAAGGCAGAGCAGAAACCCTAGAACAGGGAAAGAGCAGCAGCAACAGCAGGGACAACAATAAGATCTCAGGTGGAAATATTGTCTGTCTAGTCATATAGATAGTAGTCCTATGTGTCGTCTCTGTACTCTCAGGTCCTCGGAGTTTTAAATGATTCAATCGGAGTTTTGGCATAGTGCCTCAAAGTTTTTATACCGCCTGTGTATATTTTTAACAGGGCAGTCAATGTTGTAATCCTTAAAAAGGAATTGTACAAGCTGTATACTTGTGAACCAGGATGAAATGGAAACACTTTGGTTCTTGGTTAAAGAGTTTTCCTGTGAATGGATCTCTTTGAAAAAGTTTTAAATTTTTAGTGATTTTCAGTAATTCCGCTGCAAATAATTCGCTTCCGCATTATTAATCCTGTTTTCGCGAGACGGTCGTTTCAATTAGTGGTATCAGAGCTCTAGGTTCGCTGAGTCTAAAGAGACATAGGACTAAGGTATTGAGTCTGTGTTAGTGTCCTCCAGTATACCCTATAATGATTTCTGCTTGTGTAGAGAAAGGGTAAAGTTTAAAATGACTGGAGAGCACAACGAACACATTGCTTAGGGCAATGTTGTTGCACCAAGAAGAGGTGCAAGGGATCATGCAAGAATAGAATGAGTGCCTGAGAATCCCCATTAAGACCTGATCAGGATAGAGAATCCTATGATCATGCTCTTGTTGGTAAGATTAGGGCAACAATAATGCATATGAGTGGACTGGATGCTAGGCTTACAACCTAGGTTATCAGTCCTTAATACAGAAAGCTTGAGCTTTAAATGAGTTCCTAAATGACTTAGTCATGTTGGAACAAGGGAAAATATGGAAAAGATTAACTTATAGCAAGAAAGTGGACTCTTCCATGAGTTCAGACAGATAATAAATATGTGATGGTAGTGCCCAAGAAGGGGTAATAAGCTGAGAAGTAGGGAATGGTCTCTATAATTCTAGAGACATTTGCCTAATGGTTTTAAACAGCCAAGTTTTTGGTACTAATAGTGCAATAAATGCCTAGTGTACCAGGGAAGTAGCCACTAAGTAAGTGCAAAGGTCTTAACCTTTCACATGTAAGATTATATGGCTTAGTTTTTGCTTCAGTAATAAGACTAGTAAGACCATGATATGAGTACAAGGTATGTTATAAATGTGTACATGTTGAGTACACTAAACCCTTTTTGTTATAAAAAGGAGGATTGTTGATATTGTTTTCCCCATTAGTTGCTATATAGGGATGAAATGATGAGAACTAGAATTTGAATTCTGTTCAGTATTCTTTTAAATGCTCTATATTGATCTTACCTCTATGAAAGAGGAAGAGGTATAGAAGAGATTCCTGGATAAAATCCAGGGATGTTAAATCTTATGTTATGGTAATATGAAAAGAAAGGAATATGATCGCATGTAAGTGCATACTACTTGATCTCAGTACTTGTAAACCCTGATCAGGTGTACAACTATTGATGATAAAGTGAGTATGGAAACTCTTAGATTGATATCTTTTTGATTGCCCTGATCAAGCAATCATTCTGATACAATCTAAAGAGTATCATGAAATTGGAAATATGATATGGATAAATGTATCATATCTTAAGAACAAGAAAGAAGGATCTGATAGGAATTCAGATCAGTATGTGTATATGAGGAAGTAAAAGTATGACCCTCATATGATGAGAAAGAGAACAAGGGAGGTGATCCCTGTTCTATAAAGTTGTAAATATGATAAAAGAAAGATGAGAATATAATGTGTTTTCAACACATGCGACTGATACCAAGGTAAGAGATTCTGGTATCTGAGAATTATCAGATGGTTTAGATTGGCTACCTGGAATGGTCAACTATGAAATCAGTCTGATTATATAAAATGATGTGAACATCATATGTTAGGAGTTTATGCTTTGCATAAACATAACAACTAAATATGTCTTTAAGATAAGTTCTCATTTGACTCTATGAGAATATTGTGTGAAGGAACTTTGTGCTGATCAAAGTTCTATGATGTCTACATAACAATGAGGTGTTATGAAGAGACATGATGATATGATGAATGAATAATATTTGTTCCCTTTATCTGGGATTTCGGGGATGAAATCCTTGTTAGGGGTTTATAATTTGTAACATCCCTGACCTGGGTTATGCTTTAACCCTAGGTGTTTTGATTAATAAAGATGATTATATGCTTAATCTCATCTTGTGAAAAGTAATTAAGGCTCAAAAGGAACCTATGTTTCAATTTTGGTCCTGTTTGAACAATGTTGAAGCAATGTTTGCTTATTTTGGACTAAAGTGCAAATTACCCAAGTTGAGGGGTTAAATTGAAAATGTTGCATGATAAGATGTTCCTCTGATGTTGAGACATCATAAGAATGAATATTATGTAGTGGTATGGTTTCCACAAGCTTGGACACCAAGATTAAGCTTGTAAAGCAATCCTTGTGCATTAAAACCTAGTTTTGGTGTAATGTGCAATTTACCCAAAATCTAGGGTTCAATATGCAAATTACCACTTCAACAAGGTCTCTAATGTTTCTTATCATCATTGAGAGCAAATAAAATGTGAGGGACTCCTCATTTGAATTAAGTTGTAGGAGAGAGAATCTTGACATTAAAATAATCAAGAATAATGCCTAATTGAAACCCTAATTCGATTTAGGGCAAAAATGAATAAAAATAATTGAAGGGCTTTCAACCAAAATGTTTTGGGTTGATTTTGAATAAGGATGGACGTTCCTTTAACAAGATAAGGAACAAAAATATCTTAAGTAGGTGAAATTCCACTCACCTTTTAATAAAGAAAAGTAATATCCACTCACATGTGGGATATTATATTATAAGCATTAAGGTGCTTAATTTTCTTTTCTTTAAATTGAGGATAATGAAGGAGAATTTAAGGCAAGGAAGGTGCCTCGTACCCAAGGTATTTTAGGGGTAAGAGGCGGCCACTTTATTGGGATTAATTGGATTTTTATAAGGCATTTTCTCTCTCATCAATTTCCTTATAAAAGTGCCATTTCCAAGCCCAAACCAAGGAATTTTCGGATTTATTTCTTCCCCTTGCTTGCAAAACCGACCAAGGAGCTAGGTAGGAGCAGGGAGCACGTCCCCAACCTGTGGGTAATCCCTTGACCTTTGTTCTCCATGATTTCATGGTATAAATCGAAAATAAATTATGGATCCCTCCTTATTTCGATATCCTCTTCAACCCTAGCCAACTTTTACAATCAAAAGCTTGAGGACGAGCCTAGGGGGAGTTACAAGAGCTTCATCCACCATTAATGGCATGATCTTGGAGCTTTGGATCTCAATTGGATGTGGATTTTATAACTTAAACCCTCAAACATTGCTATTGCATCAATCTTCTATGCTTTGTTGATTGATTTCTTCAATTTTATACACTTTTATTTCTTTGCTGCAAATTCCATCAAGAACGGTTGCTGTTCTTGGGTGCACGAAGGAAGAGGATGATGACATAATCATAAGAAAGCACCTCACCAAATATCTTGGGAGCAGACGATCTCAAAAGTTGGGACCAAACGGTTTCACCAAAACCATTTGGTGACCAAACGGGTTGCAAACCGTTTGGTGGCAAACAGGTTCAAACCCATTTGAAGGAGTTGACCAAGCGTTGACCGTTTGGTAATATCGTTCCTAATTATGTAGGATAATGACCCTCCAAATTTGAGGGGTTAAATCCAAAGGAATCATAGGTTGAAGGCCAATCAATTAGACACATCAAATTGAATTAAGTGCTGCTTTTCAACCTGAATAACTTGACCTGCTTGGGAAAACGGGTTCAAGACCGTTTGAAATGGTTGACCAAGCGTTGACCGTTTGGGATTCCTGTTACTAATGATGTTGTTTAATGTCCCTCCAAATTTGAGGGGTTAACTCCAAAGGAATCATAGGCTGAAGGCTAATCAATTAGGAAAACCTAATTGGATTAAGTGCTGATTTTCAACCTGATTAACTTAACGTGCTTGGGAAAACGGGTTCAAGACCGTTTGAGTGAGTTGACCAAGCGTTTACCATTTGGGATTCCTGTTCATAATAATGTTGGTTAATGACTCTCCAAATTTGAGGGGTTAAATCCCAAAGAATCGTGAGTTGAAGGCTATTCAATTAGGCAAACCCTAATTGAAAACAGTGCTGAAATTCCAATGAGTTTAGTTGAGATTTTGGATTGATTAGCCCAAACGGGTTCAAGACCGTTTGGGGATCATCCAAACGGGTTCAAGACCGTTTGGGAATCACCCCAAGAGCGTTTGGAGGTCTGGGGTCAAGTATAGTTGATCAATTGAAGGTCCAAAGGTACCAAATCATACTGCAACTCAATGCTGATTTGTTGATCAACTCGATAGACCAATCCATGATGATTTTTCACTAAAGTCCAAAGGTTGGATGAGCCAAACGGTCTCAAGACCGTTTGGAGCTCATAAACACGGTCTCAATACCGTTTGGTGGTCACCCAAGACCGTTTGGAGGTCTAGGGTTGAGTATGGTTAGGTGTTTGAAGGTCTAAAGGCACTAAGCTGATATACAATGCAATGTTGATTTGGTGATCAATCCAATGAACCAAACCCCAATTGGATTGCTTAGATTTGAGTGATATGATGGGAAAACGGTCTCAAGACCGTTTGGAGGTCATCCAAACGACCTCAAGACCGTTTGGGGTCAGGTCATACCCAATTTGGATGATGGTTCAATGGTTTCAAAGCAACTAGTCTTACATTGATTAGTGTTGTTGAATCATCGATTCCAAACCCTAATTCAATTGAATCAAACCCTAATTGATGATCAATTGAGGTTCAATTGAGAGTCAAATCAGTTGAAGGTTGAACTATTAAACTCAATTTAAGTATGAGGGTAGGTCCAATTGATGACTGGTTCCATGAATTCAATGATTGAAGGAATCAACATTGAAAACCCTAATTCAATTGGATACCCTATGTAATGGAGGTCCAATGTGATTGAATCTCTTGAGAATCAAGATGATGAATGATCCATTGATCCAATGTTGATTAGTAATGATAATCAAAGAAGGTACAAAGGTTGAAACCCGAATAGTACCTAAGGGATTAGTGCCAATTAAGGGATGAATTCCTAATTGCTTATAGGGTCAATGACTTGATACACTATGTTAATCATAGTTGTATGTACTCAACTAAAGGGTGATATGACCTATTCAAGTTGAGAAGTTGATAGCATGAATTCATACATGAATATGATTCATGTGGTGGTTAAGAGTTATGATCCTTAAGTAAAGAGATCATGAAACCCTAAATATGAACATAAACCCTAATTGACAGGGTTATTGTACTCAAACCCTAGTTGAGGGTGTATCCATGTGAAACCCTAGTTGAGGGTGTATCCATGTGAAACCCTAATTGAGGGTGATTTCATGAGAAACCCTAATTGGGAATGATTAGCAAACCTTGAATATGGGAAACGTGATATGAAACCCTAATGAAGGGTGATGCCATATGTAATCCCTATTCTAAAGAAGGGAGATGGTATGTGAAACCCTAATCCCTAATGAAAGAATAGAATTCATACTTGAATATGATTCATGAGGGGAACTTCTGTAGAATGACCGTGGTAGCTTCACTTTGCACGACCGTGCAAGGTAGCACGGCTGTGGTGGCTTCCCTTTGCACGGCCGTTCTTGGTTGCACGGTCGTGGTTCTCTATGCTTGATTTAGATGTGATTTGAAAGTGACCTCATATGATCGTATACCTTGATATGATTATAAGTCCAATATAATTGGATGAAGGATACATAAGATATGTGATGAGAAACCCTAGTTGAGGGTGTATCATTGTGATTGTTTATAAGCAACTTTATAATAAAGTCATGCCTTAAACTAAGATAAGTCCATATCATTGTGAGATAGTTGTACAATTCTAATGTGTGGCCTTTGCATTATATGCTAAAGGTAAGAGATTAGTGATGGAATGTAATAAGAGAGAAATACCTTAATACAAGATAAGATGGATAACTCAACAGAGTTTGAAATGATGAGAAAGTGATACATCAAGATATGATAGTTATAACATTCAGCATTTCATGGTTTATATGCCTTAATGTACTTCAAATCCAATATAATTGGGTAAGAAACATATGAAGTGTGTTATGCAACTATTACAATGAAATGTAATGAGTTGTTACACCTTGATGAGTGTTAATTAATGTACCTTGAGAATGGGGTTAAGCCCAAATGATGTGTATGATATAATCATACCATGATAAGGATGAGAAATGAACTCATACCTTGAATTGGTGATCATTAATGCTATATGATGAAAGTAGTGTTCTAGAATAATCAAATATGATATCCTTGAATGCCCCAGAGGTATGGAATAATGTATTAAGGGTTGGACAGATAATGAGATCATGAACTCTTTATTAATGAGAAATGGGGATCCCTAACCCTAATTTGGGTAAAGGGAATGAAAAGCCCTATTTGATAGTAAACCCTAATTCCTGGTAGAGGAATACTAGTGTTACTATCACATCACATGATGTGATGAATATCTTGTATGACTGTTATCATGCCTAATAACCATACTGATATTATGAGATGATGTATATAACTAGTGTGAGCTGTGATATTTATATAATAAATGTTGATTGGCATTATGTACCTTAATGTTGATTGTTGCTTAGTAAAAGAAGAAATATGCATGGACTTTTATGAGTCACATGAGTAAGTTGTTACCTAGTGAGAGGTGACAAGATATTTCATGGCCTTGTGAGCCAGGTGTGATGCTTGTGTAACAAGTATCATGAATGACTTGGTCAGATGACCTAAAGGTGATAGTTACCTGAAAAAGGTATAATAATGCTCAATGATGAGTTAAGGGTTTGAATACCCAGAACCATATGATTATGGTGATGAGAAAGTGAAGGGATGATAATTCCCAGTATTGAAATGAGGGACTGAGTTCCCAGGGTCTTTGAAAGACTGATAAATATCTGATAAAAGTAGTACATGTCTCTTTATAGCATTATTGTAATAAGTTATGTTTGAGAACTTGGCTGATGCTAAAAGAATATGAGAATGTACTTAATAAATCAAGTGAAATCTATTCATGTAGTGCTCTGACCATAGATCCATCATCGTCAGGAATAGGTGATGGTGAAACGGGTGCCCGCGGCAAAACCCGGAACACATATTTTGAATATGTGGGGGTAAATGGGCGAAAATATCCTTACGTCCTCTTGAAGAGATTGCTGGAAGGTAAACAAGAAACCTCTCAATCCTTCATGAATATGTCGGGATGGATGTATCATGAATCTCCCAATGATACTTAATGTCGGATCGAGGAGATAAATAAGAAATCTCTCGATTGGCGATGAGAATGCAGTTGACGCTGTAACTCTGTAGCGAAGGTGCTAGAATACCCTGGCTAGCTAGTTAGCAGAGACACGAGATGTCCTGCATGTGGTCTCGTACTGACCGAGACAGATGAGGTCATAAGAATCCGGCTCTTTTGATGACCTATGTATGGTACCGAGGCTATTTCGTAATGGTCGGTTGGAGTATGAGCGGTATATCTCATCTCCTCAGAGCATAAGTGTGATTGTAAAATGTAATCAGTCGTATAGCATGTTTGCTTAAGGATTGAATACAGAGATTCATTGGCTGATGTTGCATTTCTTTGTGTATTCCTTAGTAGATAAATGTTAATTATGTTTCTTTATATTCTCTGCAAAGTAGACAGATGAATTACTTATCTACCTTGGGTAGATGCAATGACCTCCTTGAGAATGGAGATTATCTTATTCTGTTCTATGATGAATAATTATGCCTGATAATGTAAAAGTAACCCCTACTCAGTTTTAATTTGATAAACTGCAATAACAATGTTTTTGGCGGAGAGTTATATCTCTCGCTGGGGCAATTTTCAATTGTCTCACTCCCGTGGGAAACATTTTTAGGTATGCATGGAAGGCAGAGCAGAAACCCTAGAATAGGGAAAGAGCAGCAGCAACAACAGGGACATCAATAAGATCTCAGGTGGAAATATTGTCTGTCTAGTCATATAGATAGTAGTCCTATGTGTCGTCTCTGTACTCTCAGGTCCTCGGAGTTTTAAATGATTCAATCGGAGTTTTGGCATAGTGCCTCAAAGTTTTTATACCGCCTGTGTATATTTGTAACAGGGCAGTCAATGTTGTAATCCTTAAAAAGGAATTGTACAGGCTGTATACTTGTGAACCAGGATGAAATGGAAACACTTTGGTTCTTGGTTAAAGAGTTTTCCTGTGAATGGATCTCTTTGAAAAAGTTTTAAATTTTTAGTGATTTTCAGTAATTCCGCTGCAAATAATTCACTTCCGCATTAGTTAATCCTGTTTTCGCGAGAAGGTCGTTTCAATTAGTGGTATCAGAGCTCTAGGTTCGCTGAGTCTACAGAGACATAGGACTAAGGTATTGAGTCTGTGTTAGTGTCCTCCAGTATACCCTATAATGATTTCTGCTTGTGCAGAGAAAGGGTAAAGTTTAAAATGACTGGAGAGCACAACGAACACATTGCTTAGGGCAATGTTGTTGCACCAAGAAGAGGTGCAAGGGATCATGCAAGAATAGAATGAGTGCCTGAGAATCCCCATTAAGACATGATCAGGATAGAGAATCCTATGATCATGCTCTTGTTGGGAAGATTAGGGCAACAATAATGCATATGAGTGGACTGGATGCTAGGCTTACAACCTAGGTTATCAGTCCTTAATACAGAAAGCTTGAGCTTTAAATGAGTTCCTAAATGACTTAGTCATGTTGGAACAAGGGAAAATATGGAAAAGATTAACTTATAGCAAGAAAGTGGACTCTTCCATGAGTTCAGACAGATAATAAATATGTGATGGTAGTGCCCAAGAAGGGGTAATAAGCTGAGAAGTAGGGAATGGTCTCTATAATTCTAGAGACATTTGCCTAATGGTTTTAAACAACCAAGGTTTTGGTACTAATAGTGCAATAAATGCCTAGTGTACCAGGGAAGTAGCCACTAAGTAAGTGCAAAGGTCTTAACCTTTCACCTGTAAGATTCTATGGCTTAGTTTTTGCTTCAGTAATAAGACTAGTAAGACCATGATATGAGTACAAGGTATGTTATAAATGTGTACATGTTGAGTACACTAAACCCTTTTTGTTATAAAAAGGAGGATTGTTGATATTGTTTTCCCCATTGGTTGCTATATAGGGATGAAATGATGAGAACTAGAATTTGAATTCTGTTCAGTATTCTTTTAAATGCTCTATATTGATCTTACCTCTATGAAAGAGGAAGAGGTATAGAAGAGATTCCTAGATAAAATCCAGGGATGTTAAATCTTATGTTATGGTAATATGAAAAGAAAGGAATATGATCGCATGTAAGTGCATACTACTTGATCTCAGTACTTGTAAACCCTGATCAGGTGTACAACTATTGATGATAAAGTGAGTATGGAAACTCTTAGATTGATATCTTTTTGATTGCCCTGATCAAGCAATCATTCTGATACAATCTAAAGAGTATCATGAAATTGGAAATATGATATGGATAAATGTATCATATCTTAAGAACAAGAAAGAAGGATCTGATAGGAATTCAGATCAGTATGTGTATATAAGGAAGTAAAAGTATGACCCTCATATGATGAGAAAGAGAACAAGGGAGGTGATCCCTGTTCTATAAAGTTGTAAATATGATAAAAGAAAGATGAGAATATAATGTGTTTTCAACACATGCGACTGATACCAAGGTAAGAGATTCTGGTATCTGAGAATTATCAGATGGTTTAGATTGGCTACCTGGAATGGTCAAATATGAAATCAGTCTGATTATATAAAATGATATGAACATCATATGTTAGGGGTTTATGCTTTGCATAAACATAACAACTAAATATGTCTTTAAGATAAGTTCTCATTTGACTCTATGAGAATATTGTGTGAAGGAACTTTGTGCTGATCAAAGTTCTATGATGTCTACATAACAATGAGGTGTTATGAAGAGACATGATGATATGATGAATGAATGATATTTGTTCCCTTTATCTGGGATTTCGGGGACGAAATCCTTGTTAGGGGTTTATAATTTGTAACATCCCTGACCTGGGTTATGCTTTAACCCTAGGTGTTTTGATTAAGAAAGATGATTATATGCTTAATCTCATCTTTTGAAAAATAATTAAGGCTCAAAAGGAACCTATGTTTCAATTTTGGTCCTGTTTGAACAATGTTGAAGCAATGTTTGCTTATTTTGGACTAAAGTGCAAATTACCCAAGTTGAGGGGTTAAATTGAAAATGTTGCATGATAAGATGTTCCTCTGATGTTGAGACATCATAAGAATGAATATGATGTAGTGGTATGGTTTCCACAAGCTTGGACACCAAGATTAAGCTTGTAAAGCAATCCTTGTGCATTAAAACCTAGTTTTGGTGTAATGTGCAATTTACCCAAAATCTAGGGTTCAATATGCAAATTACCACTTCAACAAGGTCCCTAATGTTTCTTAGCATCATTTAGAGCAAAGAAAATGAGAGGTACCCTCATTTGAATTAAGTTGTAGGAGAGAGAATCTTGACATTAAAATAATCAAGAATAATGCCTAATTGAAACCCTAATTCGATTTAGGGCAAAAATGAATAAAAATAATTGAAGGGCTTTCAACCAAAATGTTTTGGGTTGATTTTGAATAAGGATGGACGTTCCTTTAACAAGATAAGGAACGAAAATATCTTAAGTAAGTGAAATTCCACTCACCTTTTTATAAAGAAAAGTAATATCCACTCAGATGTGGGATATTATATTATAAGCATTAAGGTGCTTAATTTGCTTTTCTTTAAATTGAGGATAATGGAGGAGAATTAAAGGCAAGGAAGGTGCCTCGTACCCAAGGTATTTTAGGGGTAAGAGGCGGCCACTTTATTGGGATTAATTGGATTTTTATAAGGCATTTTCTCTCTCATCAATTTCCTTATAAAAGTGCCATTTCCAAGCCCAAACCAAGGACTTTTCGGATTTATTTCTTCCCCTTGCTTGAAAAACCGACCAAGGAGCTAGGGAGGAGCAGGGAGCACGTCCCCAACCTGTGGGTAAGCCCTTGACCTTTGTTCTCCATGATTTCATGGTGGAAATCGAAAATAAATTATGGATTCCTCCTTATTTCGATATCCTCTTCAACCCTAGCCAACTTTTACAATCAAAAGCTTGAGGACGAGCCTAGGGGGAGTTACAAGAGCTTCATCCACCATTAATGGCATGATCTTGGAGCTTTGGATCTCAATTGGAGGTGGGTTTTATAACTTAAACCCTCAAACATTGCTATTGCATCAATCTTCTATGCTTTGTTGATTGATTTCTTCAATTTTATACACTTTTATTTCTTTGCTGCAAATTCCATCAAGAACGGTTGCTGTTCTTGGGTGCACGAAGGAAGCAGATGATGACATAATCATAAGAAAGCACCTAACCAAATATCTTGGGAGCAAACGATCTCAAAAGTTGGGACCAAACGGTTTCACCAAAACCATTTGGTGACCAAACGGGTTGCAAACCGTTTGGTGGCAAACGGGTTCAAACCCGTTTGATGGAGTTGACCAAGAGTTTACCATTTGGTAATCTCGTTTCTAATTATGTAGGATAATGACCCTCCAAATTTGAGGGGTTAAATCCAAAGGAATCATAGGTTTAAGGCCAATCAATTAGACACATCGAATTGAATTAAGTGCTGATTTTCAACCTGAATAACTTGACCTGCTTGGGCAAACGGGTTCAAGACCGTTTAATATGGTTGAACAAGCGTTGACCGTTTGGGATTCCTGTTCATAATGCTGTTGGTTAATGACCCTCCAAATTTGAGGGGTTAACTCCAAAGGAATCATAGGTTTAAGGCTAGTCAATTAGGAAAACCTAATTGGATTAAGTGCTGATTTTCAACCTGATTAACTTAACCTGCTTGGGAAAACGGGTTCAAGACCGTTTGGGTGAGTTGACCAAGCGTTGACCGTTTGGGATTACTGTTCATAATTATGTTGGTTAATGCCTCTCCAAATTTGAGTGGTTAACTCCCAAGGAATCGTGAGTTGAAGGCTATTCAATTAGGCAAACCCTAATTGAAAACAGTGCTGAAATTCCAATGAGTTAAGTTGAGATTTTGGGTTGATTAGCCCAAACGGGTTCAAGACCGTTTGGGGATCATCCACACGGGTTCAAGACCGTTTGGGGATCACCCCAAGAGCGTTTGGAGGTCTGGGGTCAAGTATAGTTGATCAATTGAAGGTCCAAAGGTACCAAATCATACTGCAACTCAATGCTGATTTGTTGATCAACTCGATAGACCAATCCATGATGATTTTTCACTAAAGTCCAAAGGTTGGATGAGCCAAACGGTCTCAATACCGTTTGGAGCTCATCCAAACGGTCTCAAGACCGTTTGGTGGTCACCCAAGACCGTTTGGAGGTCTAGGGTTGAGTATGGTTAGGTGTTTGAAGGTCTAAAGGTACTAAGCTGATATACAATGCAATGTTGATTTGGTGATCAATCCAATGAACCAAACCCCAATTGGATTGCTTAGATTTGAGTGATATGATGGGAAAACGGTCTCAAGACCGTTTGGAGGTCATCCAAACGACCTCAAGACCATTTGGGGTCAGGTCATACCCAATTTGGATGATGGTTCAATGGTTTCAAAGCAACTAGTCTTACATTGATTAGTGTTGTTGAATCATCAATTCCAAACCCTAATTCAATTGAATCAAACCCTAATTGATGATCAATTGAGGGTCAATTGAGAGTCAAATCAGTTGAAGGTTGACCTATTAAATTCAATTGAAGTATGAGGGTAGGTCCAATTGATGACTGGTTCCATGAATTCAATGATTGAAGGAATCAACATTGAAAACCCTAATTCAATTGGATACCCTATGTAATGGAGGTCCAATGTGATTGAATCTCTTGAGAATCAAGATGATGAATGATCCATTGATCCAATGTTGATTAGTAATGATAATCAAAGAAGGTACAAAGGTTGAAACCCGAATAGTACCTAAGGGATTAGTTCCAATTAAGGGATGAATTCCTAATTGCTTATAGGGTCAATGACTTGATACACTATGTTAATCATAGTTGTATGTACTCAACTAAAGGGTGATATGACCTATTCAAGTTGATAAGTTGATAGCATGAATTCATACATGAATATGATTCATGTGGTGGTTAAGAGTTATGATCCTTAAGTAAAGAGATCATGAAACCCTAAATATGAACATAAACCCTAATTGACAGGGTTATTGAACTCAAACCCTAGTTGAGGGTGTATCCATGTGAAACCCTAGTTGACGGTGTATCCATGTGAAACCCTAATTGAGGGTGATTTCATGAGAAACCCTAATTGGGAATGATTAGCAAACCTTGAATATGGGAAACGTGATATGAAACCCTAATGAAGGGTGATGCTATATGTAATCCCTATTCTAAAGAAGGGAGATGGTATGTGAAACCCTAATCCCTAATGAAAGAATAGAATTCATACTTGAATATGATTCATGAGGGGAACTTCTATAGAATGACCGTGGTAGATTCACTTTGCACGACCGTGCAAGGTAGCACGGCTGTGGTGGCTTCCCTTTGCACGGCCGTTCTTGGTTGCACGGCTGTGGTTCTCTATGCTTGATTTAGATGTGATTTGAAAGTGACCTCATATGATCGTATACCTTGATATGATTATAAGTCCAATATAATTGGATGAAGGATACATAAGATATGTTATGAGAAACCCTAGTTGAGGGTGTATCATTGTGATTGTTTATAAGCAACTTTATAATAAAGTCATGCCTTAAACTAAGATAAGTCCATATCATTGTGAGATAGTTGTACAATTCTAATGTGTGGCCTTTTCATTATATGCTAAAGGTAAGAGATTAGTGATGGAATGTATTAAGAGGGAATACCTTAATACAAGATAAGATGGATAACTCAAGAGAGTTTGAAATGATGAGAAAGTGATACATCAAGATATGATAGTTATCACATTTAGCATTTTAGGGTTTATATGCCTTGATGTACTTCAAATCCAATATAATTGGGTAAGAAACATATGAAGTGTGTTATGCAACTATTACAATGAAATGTAATGCGTTGTTACACCTTGATGAGTGTTAATTAATGTACCTTGAGAATGGGGTTAAGCCCAAATGATGTGTATGATATAATCATACCATGATAAGGATGAGAAATGAACTCATACCTTGAATTGATGATCATTTATGCTATATGATGAAAGTAGTGTTCTAGAATAATCAAATATGATATCCTTGAATGCCCCAGAGGTATGGAATAATGTATTAAGGGTTGGACAGATAATGAGATCATGAACTCTTTATTAATGAGAAATGGGGAACCCTAACCCTAATTTGGGTAAAGGGAATGAAAAGCCCTATTTGATAGTAAACCCTAATTCCTGGTAGAGGAATAATGGTGTTACTATCACATCACATGATGTGATGAATATCTTGTATGACTGTTATCATGCCTAATAACCATACAGATATTATGAGATGATGTATATAACTAGTGTGAGCTGTGACATTTATATAATAAATGTTGATTGGCATTATGTGCCTTAATGTTGATTGTTGCTTAGTAAAAGAAGCAATATGCATGGACTTTTATGAGTCACATGAGTAAGTTGTTACCTAGTGAGAGGTGACAAGATATTTCATGGCCTTGTGAGCCAGGTGTGATGCTTGTGTAACAAGTATCATGAATGACTTGGTCAGATGACCTGAAGGTGATAGTTACCTGAAAAAGGTATAATAATGCTCAATGATGAGTTAAGGGTTTGAATACCCAGAACCATATGATTATGGTGATGAGAAAGTGAAGGGATGATAATTCCCAGTATTGAAATGAGGGACTGAGTTCCCAGGGTCTTTGAAAGACTGATAAATATCTGATAAAAGTAGTACATGTCTCTTTATAGCATTGTTGTAATAAGTTATGTTTGAGAACTTGGCTGATGCTAAAAGAATATGAGAATGTACTTAATAAATCAAGTGAAATCTATTCATGTAGTTCTCTGACCATAGATCCATCATCGTCAGGAATAGGTGATGCTGAAACGGGTGCCCGCGGCAAAACCCGGAGCACATATTTTGAATATGTGGGGGTAAATGGGCAAAAATATCCTTACGTCCTCTTGAAGAGATTGTTGGAAGGTAAACAAGAAACCTCTCAATCCTTCATGAATATGTCGGGATGGATGTATCATGAATCTCCCAATAATACTTAATGTCAGATCGAGGAGATAAACAAGAAATCTCTCGATTGGCGATGAGAGTGCAGTTGACGCTGTAACTCTGTAGCGAAGGTGCCAGAATACCCTGGCTAGCTAGTTAGCAGAGACACGAGATGTCCTGCATGTGGTCTCGTACTGACCGAGACAGATGAGGTCATAAGAATCCGACTCTTTTGATGACCTATGTATGGTACCGAGGCGATTTCGTAATGGTCGGTTGGAGTATGAGCAGTATATCTCATCTCCTCAGAGCATAAGTCTGATTGTAAAATGTAATCAGCCGTATAGCATGTTTGCTTAAGGATTGAATACAGAGATTCATTGGCTGATGCTGCATTTCTTTGTGTATTCCTTAGTAGATAAATGTTAATTATGTTTCTTTATATTCTCTGCAAAGTAGACAGATGAATTACTTATCTACCATGGGTAGATGCAATGACCTCCTTGAGAATGGAGATTATCTTATTCTGTTCTATGATGAATAATTCTGCCTGATAATGTAAAAGTAACCCCTACTCAGTTTTAATTTGATAAACTGTAATAACAATGTTTTTTGCGGAGAGTTATATCTCTCGCTGGGGCAATTTTCAATTGTCTCACCCCCGTGGGAAACATTTTTAGGTATGCATGGAAGGCAGAGCAGAAACCCTAGAATAGGGAAAGAGCAGCAGCAACAGTAGGGACAACAATAAGATCTCAGGTGGAAATATTGTCTGTCTAGTCATATAGATAGTAGTCCTATATGTCGTCTCTGTACTCTTAGGTCCTCGGAGTTTTAAATGATTCAATTGGAGTTTTGGCATAGTGCCTCAAAGTTTTTATACCGCCTGTGTATATTTGTAACAGGGCAGTCAATGTTGTAATCCTTAAAAAGGAATTGTACAGGCTGTATACTTGTGAACCAGGATGAAATGGAAACACTTTGGTTCTTGGTTAAAGAGTTTTCCTGTGAATGGATCTCTTTGAAAAAGTTTTAAATTTTTAGTGAGTTTCAGTAATTCCGCTGCAAATAATTTGCTTCCGCATTAGTTAATCCTATTTTCACGAGACGGTCGTTTCAAAAACATTCAAGATATCTCCAGAGATTTGAAATTTCTTCCTGACGATCATAGATGTAAGGATCACTTGAGTATTTGGTGGGGGTACAGGGGAGTCATAATTCCAACACAACTTAGCGTAGAATGTGTGAACTACTTTGTGCTTGTCATATAATTATGAAAGAAGTCACATTCGATAACTAGGGTAGATAGGTGATGAACGACTAGCAACCTCGCCACTTGGTCTATGATAGCTTGACGTCTAGGGCTAGGCTCAAGTAAGGCTATAAATGGAAAAGGACTCCTAGGAAGAAGGTCCTTATACCTATTTACATCCTCTATTGAGACAAACAAGGTATCATCAAAAGGAACCAAGTGAGAAGACGAATAGGATGATGGTGCATTGCTAGGGGCGGGTCTCTTTCTTTTATGAGAAGACATGGAGGTGAAAAGAAGGAGAAGAAGAGAGCAAACACACAAAACAAACCACCAAACCTATTCACACACCAAGGGTGAGCAAGGGGGAAGGTCTAGGGTAGCCTATCTAGGTTGGAAAAGGGCTAGGAGAGGGAAGGTGAGGTCTAGGGTTGACAGCTTAGGGCTAGAAGAAGGGGAATCGGTCGGCTATTCTCTTGTTGAGAGGGAGAATAGTCGGCCGAACCCAACTTAAGTTGGCTTCAGCCCGCTGATCGGTCGAGTTCTGAGAGTCAGAAACTCAACCGATTGGTCCATTTCAGAACAGTTCTTGACCATGGATCAGTTGAGTTTGTCCTAGGGGAAATTCGACCTATGGTCAACTTGACCTGACACCATCAAACTTAATTTCTAGCCATTTGAATGATGATTAAATTCATTTTTTAAGTCTATTATGTATTTTGAACATACTTAGGCACATATCACTCATCATTGGGTACTATTTAACGATAAAAACCCAAAATTTGAGAAATACCCAAAAACAAGCAAAACTAAGCATAACAACAAGCAAATTCTAGCAATTTTAGGCAAGCAAGGTGATATAAGCATGATCAAGATATAGAATAAAAGCAACTAGCTATATAACATGTCAATATCATCTAAAGCAATTATGACCAATTTAGATCTAATGAAGTTAAATTGCTCTCTAGCTAGAGGTTTGGTGAAGATGTCTGCCAACTGATTTTCCATGTCCACATGTGTGATATAAATATCCTTTTTGGAAATGTGATCACAAAGAAAGTGATGATGAACATGTATATGTTTAGCTCTGCTATGCAATATAGAATTATAAGATAGATTGATTGCACTAGTATTATCACAAAAGATAGGAGAAGCATCAAAATGTATGTTAAAGTCTTGGATCATTTACTTCATCCATAGGACCTGGGCACAACAACTTTCAGCTACAATGTACTCAACCTCGATAGTTGATAATGCCACGGTTCTCTATTTCTTAGAGAACCAAGACACCAAGCATGGTCCAAGGAGGAAGCAAGTGCCACTTGTGCACTTTCTATCAATCAAACAACCCGCGTAATCAACATCACTATTTGTTATAAGAGTAAAGTCCCTTGACTTAGGGTACCATAGTCCAAATTTTTGGGTTTTGGCTAAGTACCTCAAAATCCGCTTAACAACAATAAGATGTGATTTCCTAGGACTTGATTGAAAGCGAGCACACTAGCCAACACTAAACATTATGTCAGGTCTAGAGGCAGTTAAGTAAAGTAAACTTCCAATCAGACCTCTATAGAGCTTCTCATCTACCTTCTCACCTTCTTCATCTCTATCAAGTTTGGTAATATTGGACATGGGTGTGTCCATTGGCTTCATGTTCTCCATTCCAAAGCGTTTGAGTAGCTAATTAGTGTACTTTCCTTGGTTGATGAAGTTTCCATCTTTGGTTTTCTTGATTTAGAAGCTGAGGAAGAAAGTAAGCTCACCCATCATGCTCATCTCAAACTCACTCTGCATGAGAGAACTAAACTCCTTGCAAAGATCAAGATTAGTTCCGCCAAATATGATATCATCAACATAAATTTGAATGATACAAAAATTGCTAGAAGTGTGTTTTAGAAATAGGGTAGAATCAACTTTGCCCATGACATAGCCATTGTCTAACAAAAGTTTCTTTAATTTCTCATACCAAGCTCGAGGTGCTTGTTTGAGTCCATAGAGAGATTTTTGTAGCAAATAAACATTGTTAGGTAGCTTGTCATTTTCAAAGCCCGGAGGTTGAGCAAAAAATACTTCCTCCTTGATTGTACCATTCAAAAATGCACTTTTAACATCCATTTGATACAGTAAGAACTTCTTATAACTAGCAAAGGCAAGTAGCATTCTAATATATTCAAGTCTAGCAACAGGAGCATAAGTTTCATCAAAATCAATACCTTCCTGCTGATTGTAGCCTTGAGCCACTAACCTTTCTTTGTTCCTTACCACCTTGCCATTTTCGTCAAGCTTTTTGTGGTAGAACCATTTGGTGCCAATGATTTTCCTATCGCTTGGTCTTGGAACTAGAGTCCACACTCGATTCTTCTCGAACTGCTCTAGTTCCTCCTACATGGCTAGGATCCACTCATCATCTCCAAGAGCTTCCTTGATGTTCTTTGTCTCTGGCTGTGAGATGAAGGCACTGTCTGCTTGTTCTTTGTTGTAGGCAGCTCATGTCTTCACCCTCTCAAATGGATTACAGATGATTAGCTCTTTGGGACGATTCTTTGTAAAGTGAGGAGTGGGATCCTTCTTCTCTCTATCATCTGCTTCAACCACCTGCTTACCTTTGTTGTCGATGTTGAGGTCTTTTAAGATTGGAATTAAGTCATCTGCAACATCATTATCAACAACATTCTTTCCAATAATAGGGTTAGATTCAATAAACTTTACATTAATGGACTCTTCAATTTTAGACAGATCAATATTGAAGACTCTATAAGCCCTGCTTGTAGTGTTATAGCCTAGGAAGAAAGCCTTGTATGATTTGGGATCAAACTTGTCGAGAGAATCCTTTGTGTTCAAAACAAAACAAGGACATCTGAAAATGTGAAAGAAGTCAATGGATGGCTTTCTACCACGCCATAACTCATAGGGGGTTTTCTTCAAAGATGGATGCGTAAAAACTCAGTTTTGCACAACGCATGAGGTGTTTACAGCTTCAGCCCAAAACTTGTTTGGAGTGTCATACTCTAGAAGCATGGTCCTAGCCATCTCCTGTAGAGATCTATTCTTTCTCTCTACTACCCCATTTTGTTGAGGTGTATGAGGAGAAGAGAAATTGTGCGAGTAACCAGATTTTTCATAAAAGCGCTCAAAAAGATCATTTTCAAACTCTCTCCCATGGTCACTACGGATAGAAACAATCCAACAAGAAGCTTCATTTTCAACTCTTTTACAAAAGCTCGAAAAAACATATAGAGTATCACTTTTAGAGACGAGAAAGAATGTCCAAGTATACCGAAAAAAATCATCAACAATCACAAGACAATACTTGGAACCACGAAGCGTTTGAGTTCTCATAGGTCTGAATAGATCAATATGAAGAAGCTCAAGAGCTCTTTTGGTACTAATGACTCTTTTTTATTTGAAGGAGGTTGTGTGCAAGGTTGGATTCCTCATCCTTTTCAAAATCCAATTTAGGAAGTCCCCTAACTAATTCTTTTTTACTCAATTTCTTCATTTGATGCATATTGACATGACCCAACCGGCGATGCCAAAGAGATATATCATTTTTATCCAAAATTAAGCATCTATCAAGTATGGGCTTTAGAGAATCAAGCATAATAATAGATAGATTACCATTTCTAGTTCCCTTATATATAACATTGTAAGTGAGGGAATCTAGAAGCAAACTATGTTTTCTTAATCAGAAAAACCCTAACTAAGACAGTAGTGATGGTTTCAAGACCTAAATCGATGATATGTAGAAAAAGTTGGTAACTTTGGGGTTTTAAGTCCTTAATGAATGCATATAGTGCTAATACATGAACATGGTTATGATCTTAGGACATGTGGACCCTGATCTCATTTCAAGGTCTTGAAAAGTGGTTTCTAGGACTCTAAGGAAGAGGTATGTGCATCTAACACCTTAGTTGGGATATTTATTCCTTAACCTAATAATCCCTAATGAGAATCCCACCATGTTAAGCTTCAAAGTCTCCTAGTCCATGCTTGTCCTTCTCTTCTTCACTTGCTCCAAATCCTAGGGACATTGCATCCCCAACCATGAAAAAAAATGTCAATGTAAGTAAGCAGTACTTGGCATGTTATAAAATGGAATGTAATTATAGACTTGACAAGAAATAAACTTAACCATGGATTAACATATACATTATTTGAACATTTAAACATGATTAATTGGATAAGCCAATATGTGTTTCCTCTCATAATTCCACATAGGAGTGGCTTATTGTTAGGAAAACCCATAATGCAAGGAAGTCCCATAACGATCTATAAAGGTCCATGGTTGAGTTGCATATAAAAACTTAGTTGATTCCTTAACTTTGATCTTAACTTATAACTTGACTTTATCATTTAATGTCTTTAATTTTGACCATAATAGGATTGATCCCTCATAATGTATAATGGGATTTATCCCCTTAAGCCATAATGGGATTTATCGCCTTAAACCATAATGGGATTTCTCCCCCATAATTCCTTAATGGTATTTCTCCCCTTAAACCATAATGGGATTTCTCTCTCATAATGGCACAATGGAATTTCTTCCCTTAAACCATAATGCATCAATCATAAGGCATAACCATTGTTTGAATTTCACAATAGACCATAAGTAGGAAAACAATCATGTAGTTATATGTATACAATATGTCATTTGAGAAGGCATTCATAAATTTAACGAGACATACTATTATGCATAATCATAATGGTAAGAATCAATTCAATCAAAGTTTAATTGTGACAAGAAGCATGGCCCGCTTACCTTATATAGAGAAAGATCCTAGTTGCTCTTCATAAGTTGAAGAAAGTCTAATCACCAGGATAAAAGGCAGAATTCACTTTTGACAAAAAGCCTTGGGGATTGTTGAGGAGTTCGCATGCATCAGAGCTCGTCCCAAAGGTCTAAAGTTTGACGAAAAATTCTAACTTGTTCAATGATAATGGTTGAGTAGGGAAACCATGCATGGATGGGATTTGTGAAGCTCAAAGTCTAGTGTTCTTTTCCTAGGTATGTTGGGGTCATGGGGAAGGTTTCTTTTATAGGTTTTAGGAATCTAGAATCTTCTCATCCAATTGGATTTTGAGTTTTGAATAGATTTTGTCTTTCAAATCCATATTGATCATTATCTCGATTTAAATGTATAAAAAGATAAGGTGAAACATCTTTCCCTTTGTTAATTACTAGAGTCCAAATTTCTTGTCAAGGTATTTATCACTTTTTGATGACTCTACCTTATCATCTTTCAATATCTTTTGGATGAGTTATTTTAGGTGTGAGAGGAAAGAGAAAAATGATGTTACTATTTCCATAAGTTAAATAAATAATTTCATATATTCAAAATTTCAAGTCATTGATCTTTCATTTTATCCCTTCTTTGTATTCCAAGGAGTAAGAGAGACAAATGATAGAGAATAACATTAATTATTCTTTATTTTAAAAGTATATAAAAAGGAAAGCACCATCACTATCTTTTGTCTAAATGATTTATTTCACAAAATTCATGTCATTTACCTTTACTTTTTCTCATTTAAACATTATAAAGAGTAGGAGAGAGACATGATAGAATAATATTTTTTACTTGTCATGTTAACAGTATCTAACATGAAAGCTTTATCATTATTTCTTCTCTAAGTGATTTACTTCACATCTTTGAAATTCAATTCATTTACCTTTCACTTTTTCTCTTTTAAACATTCTAAAGAGTAGGAAGAGAAAATAAGAGAGAATATATTATCATTTTATTTAATGTGTTTATTGTGTACAAGGGATAAAGAGAACGTATATCACTATTTCTTTAAAATTCTGAAATTTGTGTCATTAACAAAATTATCATTAATTATTTTTGTAATAACAAAGAAAGAGAGAGAATACCACCATTCCTTTTAGAATTACATAATGTCTAGATCAAGTGCTCACTTCTTTCCATGAAATTAAAACAAAGTCACGTTGTTTCTTTTTAAAAATCCAAAATCAAGGAAAGAGAAAAAGAATTTTAATTCATATCTACATGCATAGAAAGAATATATAACATAAATTTTATGACTTGTTATTTTTCCATGTATTCAACATTAAATGAATTCCTCTTTTTCATAAATGAAAAAGAATAGAGAGAGTAAAGGTAAAATGGTTTTTTTCATATATTTTGAGATAAAGTAAAATTTATTATTTCATAAGGGAATAGGAAAAATATATTTATTTTGATATCTTATATCTCATACTTCAAGTGGAATATCCATTCCTTGGGTTTTGACTAAAACTTATTCAATATTTGTATTATTTTTGTTTTGCATGCATCAAATGGATCGACACTGTATTTCATTCTTTGTACATTTATATGAATGGTAAAACAAGGTTGTGATGACCTAAAATCTTGACCAAGGCTTAGTCATATTGTCTACTTTATTATTCTAATCATAGTTTCTCAATCTGAAATTCAAAAGGTCATAAGTGTTTCTAAATTGGACATTAGCTCACCTTATCTTTTGATGAAGACAAACATTTCTTATTTGTGATTATGAACATTCTATCTAGTGTTTCAGGAACAAAAGAGCATGGTTGAGAAAAATTGATCAAGATTGGAATATCAGATACTTGAATTATTGTGTACTTGTGCTTATTTGTAGTACAAATGTAATATTTCTTAGAACTCATGTAAATCAAGCTAGGAACCAACCCCACCTATCCCAAACCTAACCATATGACTAAACCAAGTGTCTAAGATAGGTTGGTCATATTAGAGAAACTATTATATAGGTCTTCCAACTTGTGTTAAACCATCTTTCAGGGACTTTGTCAGTCAAAAACTTTTCCAGTTGAGACAAACTCAGTCGACTATATTGTCGACCGAGTACCTCCTTGGTCAAAGATCCAAAAAACTGAAAAACCCTAAATATTGCCTATCCTTGAATCATTCTCAGTCGAAGAAATTGTTGACCGAGATAGACGTTTTATGACCCAAAAAGGGACTATTAGTTTGTCTGACCAAGAAGTTAGAACGACAGTTAGCCATTATCTGAGTTTTACCCTTAGATCAAACCCGGTCAAACAATTTCTCAACCGAGTGACTTCTGATCGATGACTTTGTCGACCGAGATAGGTACTAGAATGTCATTCTTACTAACAAATAAATCACCCATTAAACCTACTTTGACCCATCTATAACAGCTATATCTCATCATAGAACACTCTAGAAACTACCCTAAGATGTCCTAACAATTGCACTCCATTCCTATAAATAGTAGTGGTCCATGGGCATCCAAAAATAAAACTAACATGCTTGCAATACAACACTTGAGCAACATTTGAGCAAATTTCAACCATAGTCTTCATTTGTAATCTTCTATTGCTGCCCAATTCGTGTCCTAGCTATAGTTATCCAACACCACCACTTCATCATTGCCTAATCCATAAGTGGTATTGGTCCATAAGCTTGATCTAGGACATTGTGAGCTGCATTGGTGTTTTTCCTTTCTCCAATCTTCTTCCTTCATTCATGATTTGCGGTGGGACTACTCCAAGGATAGGAGGTTGTCTAAGATCTTGCAAGTGAAGAAGGAGTCTTCACTTTGGTTCTCTTTAGTGTCTATCAAAGAAGAGAAAGCATTTTGGTGCTCTTCTGTTGTCTGTTAAAGAGGAGGAGATCGGTGCTCTTCCATCGCCCATTAAAGAATAGGAGATCGGTGCTCTTCCATTGTCCGTCAAAGAAGAGGTTTGCTTAGGTGCTATTTCGTGGCCAGTAAAGAAGAGGGATTAGTGCAACAAGTACTTTTGTAATTTGTCCTAACAAATAAGTAATAAAATGATTTGTTGAAAAATCCTAGTTGGAAACAACTAGGTTGTGGAGTGACGTCTTAGACAGAACCACTCTAAATCCTGTCTTCATTTTTTGTTGCTTGCATTTTTTATTCTTTGCTTTAAATTTTTTATAAGAATCTATTCACCCCCCCTAGATCTCTTCATTTGGTATCTGATTAGGTCTTCAAGGAACCTTAACTAGTCTTGAAGTATGGGGGACGACATTCTTGACAACCTTAATTTGGAAGGATCACACGTGAGTAGACCTCCAGTGTTGGATGGATCAAACTACACCTGCTGGAAAAGGAGGATGCAGTTCTACTTTCAATGCATCAACTTTGATTTGTGGAAGATGATCGCTCTCCCATATGAACTCCCAACAACGGAATTGGAAACAAGGGACGCAAATATGGTAAAACAAGCCACACTCAATGCAAAGGCAATAAGCATTCTTTATTGTTCTTTATCTATTAGTGAATTTAATCACATATTCTCATGTGAAATAGCTCATGAAATATGGAACGAATTATCTGTAACACATGAAGGAACTACACAAGTTAAAAATACTAAAATTAGCATGTTAAAACATAAATTTGAATTGTTTCGTATGCAATCTGATGAAACTATTGTAGAAATCTATGCTAGATTCTCTAACATTGTCAACAGCCTACGTGTACTTGGGAAAAACATCAGTGAGGAAGATCAAGTACCTAAGATACTTAGAGTTCATTGCCTCCAAGGTACAAGTCAAAGGTAACTGCTATTGAGGAAGCAAATGATCTCACAACACTTAAGATGGAGCAGCTCATCGGGAACTTGGAGACACATGAAGTCACCTTAGAAGAGGAGATAGAATGTCTAATGGCAAGAGAAGATGAAGAAGAAATAGATGAGGTAGATGTTTTTGAATTAAATAAAGAAGAATTAGTTATTAGTCTATAAGATATTCATGCAAAATACATTGACTCCAAGAAACAAAAGAAAAAACTCAGTAAAATTATTGATGCACTTCACATAAATTTAGATAACCTCAAAATTGAAAATGATACCCTAAAGTATTCAAATAATACATTAAAAGAATATATTGAATATTATAAAGCACAATTACTTTCTCTTGAAAATAATAATAATGATCTACTCTCTCAAGAAAAAGTTGAATTTCTTGCTAAAATGAATGATCTTCAAACTCAACCTATTTTATGCACTCATTTGGATAATGATGCTATTATCAAAGAAAGAGATAGTTTGTTATCAGATCTAGACCAAGAAAATTTAAATATAACTAAAAAGATTGCTGAAAATGTTGAACTACAAAAACAAGTATCCAGGTCAATGGAAGGAAACAAAAATCTTGATAATATCCTAGATAACTCTTATAAACAAATAGGAAGAAGAGGTCTACAATATGTACCTAAAAATCAAACTAGAAAAGCATATATTCCAAAGATCAAACTCATGTATGTACCTAAAAACATCTTGTTTAAGATCACATTATCAAAAAGAGGAATGAAATTGATTTCATTTGCTATCATTATTGCTTACGTCTTGGACATTACTCATTTTAATGCACTTACAAGAAAAATAAGGATAAAGATTTAGTTTGGGTTTCAAAGCCTCGAACTTAGAAACATGGAACTTTTAGTTGAGATTTGGCCTAAACCTAATTTGGAAATCATATTGTCTTATCTCAACTACAATAAGCCTTAACTATATACCCTTGTATGATTCGATTGCTTAGTTATGTTATCCAAATATAAATGATTTGTTTACATTAGAAATTATAATTTGATAGAAAATGCATATAACTTCACTCGGTCGGCAACGATCTCGACCTAAGATAGTTCTGTCAAAGTTACTTTTACTGGCAAAAATCTTCCCGATCGAAAAATTGTTGGACCGAGAACTCTTCCGGTTGAAGAAATTTTCGATCGACGATAGTTCTGGGAGAACTGGTTGATAAAAATAAAATTGTTCACTTGAAATTAACTTAGGTGACTCAAATATGTGAACTCTACATATTAGATTGTTCTAAATAATGAGATGTTGTCATTAATTGACCATCATGGACTCTACTTGGGTACCAAAACCTTCTAAACTTGCAGGATTAGGTGGTTGATAGTGGATGCTCCAAGCATATGATGGGAGATAAAAAGGTCTTCAAATCACTCAAAAAGAAGAAAGGAGGATCAGTTACATTCGGAGACAACGGAAAAGGTACCATCATGGGGATAGGTAACATCAGAACTAATCTCAAAATTAAAAATTTGCTATTAGTAGATGGTTTACATCACAATTTGATAAGTGTTAGTCAATTATGTGATAGTGGGTATGATGTGCTTTTTAACAAAACTTGCAGCAAATTGCTTGAAGAAGACACAAATAATATTGTATATGAAGAAAAAAGAGTAGGCAATCTCTATGTTGTTAGGCTTAATTTATGAAATCAATTGATGGAAAATGTCTTATTGCAAATGATAATACTCAAAATTTATGGCATAGAAAATTAGGACATGCAAGTATTCATGTTATTAAAAAAATAATTAAACATGATCTAGGTCATGGTTTTCCTAAAATCTCTTTTGATAATTTGGAAAATTGTGAACCTTGCACATTAAGAAAACAAACCAAAACATCTTTTAAGATAAAATAAATCCTTAGTACATATAGACCTCTTGAGCTCATACATATGGATTTATTTAGACCAATGAGAACACAATCCATAGGAGGTAAGAGATATTACTTTGTAATTATTGATGATTATAGTAGATATACTTGGGTACATTTTCTTTCAGCCAAAGATGATACTATTGAAATATTAATTCATTTGTACTGAAAGATAGAAAATCAACTTAAAAATAAAATTTGCACCATTAGGTATGATCATGGAGGAGAATTTGAAAACCATTCATTTGAATATTTTCGTTCATCTAAAGGTTACACTCACAATTTTTCTGCTCCACGCACTCCACAACAAAACGATTTAGTTGAAAGGAAAAAAAATTCACTGCAAGAAATGGTTAGAACCATGCTATTAGAACATGGCACACCTAAAACATTTTGGGATGAAGCTATTAATACCACATGTTATGTTCAAAATAGAATTTCAATTCATCCACAACTTAAAAAGATTCATGAAATACTATTTTCTACGAAACCAAGAGTAGATTACTTTCACACCTTTGGAACATCATGCTACATTTTGAATACTAAAGATGATAAAGAAAAACTTGATCCAAAATCACAAAAAAGGATTCTTATTAGGTTACTCAACCTCAAGTAAGGCTTATAGTATCTTTAATATTGTATCCAAAAAGGTAGAAGAATCAATTTATGTAAATTTCATGAAAATCAAGCAAACAATGAAATAGAAACTGATCTTCCAAAACTAATTGAAGATTTAACCATATCACCTAAAGAAGATAATAATGCCAAAAATGAACAAAATCAAAATCAAAATGAAGAACCCTATCAACCCATTCTAAGAATAATAAAAGACCATCCTCAAGAACTAATAATTGGCGATCCTTTTGATAAAGCAAAAACTAGGTCCTCTTTTTGAGATGTAGCAAACATAGCTTTTGTATCTATCATTGAACCTAAAAATATTGATTAAGATCTTAAAGATGATTATTGGATCATTACTATGCAAGAAGAACTAAATCAATTTGCTAAAAATGATGTGTGGGATTTAGTGCCTAGACCTAAAGATGAAACCATTATTATAACTGAATGGGTATTTCATAACAAGTTAAATGAAGTAGGAGAAGTCATAAGAAACAAAGCTAGATTCGTCGCTCAAGGGTATAATCAACAGGAAGGAATTAACTTTGATGAAACCTATGCTCCTATTGCTAGACTAGAATCAATTCACATTCTATTAGTTCTAGATGCACATAAAAATATCAAACCTTTTCAAATTGATATTAAAAGTGCATTTTTAATTGGAATAATTCAAGAGGAAGTATATGTTGCTCAACCTCCCGACTTTGAAGATCCAAAACATTATGATCAAGTTTACAAGTTAAAGAAAGCATTATATGGCCTAAAACAAGCCCCTAGAAATTGGTATGAATGCTTAAAGAATTATCTTTTTGAAAATGACTTCTCTGTGGGAAAGTCAGATCCTACATTATTTATTAAAACATATGAATCAGATTTTCTTATCATTCAAATATATGTTGATGATATTGTTTTTGATTCTTCAAATGAATCCCTTTGCATACGATTTAGTGATATTATGCAAATGGAATTTGAAATGAGTCTTATGGGTAATTTAACATTTTTCTTGGGTTTTCAAATTCAACAAACTCATCATGGTATTTTCCATAACTAAGAAAAATATGCAAAAGAACTATTGAAATAATTTAATATGGAAAATTATAAGCATGCTTCACCTCCAATGGGCACCTCAACAAAAATTGACAAAGATGAGGCTGGAGAACCCATTGACAACTCCTTATATAGAGGTATGATTGGTAGTTTACTATACTTAACTGCATCTCGACCAGATATTATGTTTTTCGTTGGATTATGTGCACATTTTCAAGCAAATCATATGAATTTTCATGTGGTCGCTGTCAAAAGAACCTTATGATATTTAGCTGGTACATTATCCTATGATATTTGGTACCCAAGAGATCAATCATTTGACCTTAAAGCATATAGTGATGCTGACTATGTAAGATGTCGCCTTGATTGCAAAAGTACTAGTGGAGGTTGTTTCTTACTCGGAAAATCGCATGTTTCTTGGTTTAGTAAGAAACAAAATATTGTTGCTTTATCCACCACTGAAGCAGAATATATGGCAGTCGGCTCATGTTGCACACAAGTTTTATGGATGCAACAAGTTCTAAATGATTATGGATTTTCATTATCATCAATGCCAATTTTTTGTGATATACAATTGCAATCAATTTAGCTCATAACTTAATTTTACATAGTCACGCTAAACATATTGAAATAAGACATCATTTTTTTCATATCATATCACTAAAAATAATATATGTCTTCATCACATTGATACTAAAAACCAACTAGATGATATTTTTACAAAACCCCTTAGCTTAGAACAATTCAGAATAATTAGAGATAAGGTAAATATCGTTCCTCTTGAAGATGTTTATTTTGACCTTTTTGTGCAATAATTTTATACAATATTGGCTCATGGCTAAATTGCACATTATTTTTAAGGGGGAGTATTCAAATAAGGGGGAGTATTCAACTAAGGGGGCGTATTTTTTTTACCTTTTGAAATGACAGAGGGGGAGAAATAATTTCAAAAGAAACACTTGATTTCTTGAGTTTTTATGTTTTAAAAATTGAGTTTTTGAAATGAGAAACACACTGCCATAAAGAAAATTGGTGCACTTTACTTTGAGAGCTAGATGATATATTCGATAACTCTCTGTGTACGTGTGCACACATTTTTGACACTCAAGAAATATATCATCAAGGTATGAAAATTTCATTTCAAATTTTTGTTTATCAAAATGTTTGTCATCTTCAGAGAGGGGGATATTGTTGGATAAATTGGACATTAGCTCATCTTATCTTTTGATGAAGACAAACATTTCTTATTTGTTATTATTAACATTCTATCTAGTATTTCAGGAACAAAAGAGCATGGTTGAGAAAAATTGATCAATATTGGAATATCAGATAATTGAATTATTGTGTACTTGTGCTTATTTGTAATAAAAATGTAAAATTTCTTAGAACTCATGTAAATCAATCTATGGACCAACCCCACCTATCCCAAACCTAACCATATGACTAAACCAAGTGTCTAGGGTAGGTTGGTCATATTAGAAAAACTATTAGATAGGTCTTCCAACGTGTGTTAAACCATCTTTCAGGGACTTTGTCAGTCGAAAACTTTGTCAGCCGAGACAAACTTGGCGACCATATTGTTGACTAAGTACCTCCTTGGTTAAAGATCCAGAACACTGAAAAAACCATAAATATTACCTATTCCTGAATCATTCCTAGTCGACTGAGATAGAATTTTTATGAACCAAAAAGGGACGATTAGTTCGTATGACCAAGAAGTTCAAACAACAGTTCATCGTTATCTGAGTTTGACCCTTAGATCAACCTCGGTTGGACAATTTCTCAGCCAAGTGACTTCCGATCGATGACTTTGTCGACCGAGATAGGTACTGAAATGTCATTTTTACTAACGAATAAATCAACCGTTACACCTACTTTGACCCATCTATAATGGTTAAATGTCATCATAGAACACTCTAGACACTACCCTAAGATGTCCTAACACTTGCACTCCATTCCTATAAATAGTAGTGGTCTAGGGGCATCCAAAAATACAACTAACATGCTTGCAATACAACACTTGAGCAACATTTGAGCAACTTTCAACCATAGTCTTCATTTGCAATCTTCTATAGCTTCCCAATTCATGTCCTAACCGTAGTTATCCAACACCACCACTTCATCATTGCCTAATCCATAAGTGGTATTGGTCCATAAGCTTGATCTAGGATATTGTGAGCTACATTGGTGTTTTTCCTTTCTCCAATCTTCTTCCTTCATTCGTGATTTGCACTGGGACTACTCCAAGGGTAGGAGGTTGTCCAAGATATTGCAAGTGAAGAAGGAGTCTTCACTTTGGTGCTCTTCCGTGGCCGTCAAAGAAGAGAAAGTGTTGTGAAGCTCTTCTGTTGTCCATTAAAGAAGAGGAGATCGGTGTTCTTCCATCGTCCGTTAAAGAAGAGGAGATCGGTGCTCTTTTGTCGTCCGTCAAAGAAGAGGTTTGCTTAGGTGCTCTTCCGTGGTCGTTAAAGAAGAGGGATTAGCGCAACAAGTACTTTTGTAATTTGTACAAACAGATAAGTAATAAAATTATTTGTAGCAAAATCCTAGTTGGAAACAACTAGGTAGTGGACTGACGTCTTAGACGGAACCACTCTAAATCACATCTTCATTTTTGGTGGCTTGCATTTTTCATTCCTTGCTTTACATTTTTTATAAGAATCTATTCATCCCCCCTCTAGATCTCTTCAATAAGTAATTGATTCTTTTTGTTTATTAAATTCCATGCATAAAATATGTGTAAGCAATATTTCTATATCTTGTTCAATTAACCATTATTTTTCCATGTATGTAAAACTAAACCATTAAAGTTTGTATTCCAATGTTAAAAGAAAAAGGAAAGTATATCAATTCATTATGTTTTGAGATAATGGGAAACTATTTATGTATAAAGGAAAAAGATAAGATATTTTGATTCTTATATACATATATGTATATATTTGTGTGTAGTGTAGTGCCCCATGCCAAAAACCAAAAGATAACTCAAAACTAACCATGGAAACAAAACTTAAACAATCAGATAACTGGAAAACACTGAAAATTAAAAGCACTTTCATTAAGCTCCCGACCAGCAAAAAACCTTTACATATGAGTCCTTTCATGTCATACAGTACTTACTATGTATGCCATCAACCTGTTACAAGAAAACATGTCCCAAACATATATACATATACACTATAACCGTACATGAAAAGAACACACAAGTGATCACATTACCATGTATGTCATCAACCAGTTACAAGAAAACATGTCCCAAACATATATACATATCCAATGTAACCATACATGAAAAGAACACACAAGCCAAACCATGTATCGAAAGCACGTCTGCAAAAGACACCCAAAAACCATCACAAAGACATGAGTGTCAAGGACGACTCTAGGACTCTAATGACAAAAGGACCACCATCAACACTTCCAACCTTGTCAACTATTGTCCTTCTTGCTATTGCTCAACCTCTATTGCACGATTTCTACCTCCTCATGCACATCCACCTAAAAAGATGTGGCAAACCCACGAAGTGAGATTCCAAATCTCTATGCGAGACATAACTCTCCACAAACACTATTATTAGCACATGTAAGAGGGTTAAGGAACAACAATAAGGCTACAACTATGATAAGTAGGTAATAATCACTAATAGAATCAGCATTTTCAATTAGATTATGAAACATCTTATCATCATGAAAGGAATATGAATAACATGTATATTCACTACCAACTATGTTATACAAAAGCAAGCAAGGCCTCATCCAATATTTCCATATTTGATCCTATAAAAGTATGCTACATGGCTGATTACGTGTTTTATTATGCCCCTAGGATTTGAGTTGTACCACCCAAATCCAATCAACCACTACTTAGTCAAAGTCAGTGCCATATAAGGTCTATGGAAGAGTCAGAATCCACAACCTCACCCCCTTAGTCAGTACGAGTGAACCTGTAGTGACATCACCAGTCAAACAGCTATTAGTGACATAAAATCCAGCTATACAAGTCTATCCCACATTGGTACAGGTCCCAATTCTAGTGGAACTAAGCTACGACCCACAACCGCACTCCCACTAGGCTATGGCCCACAACCAATCTTGTATCATATATCACTGAGCTATGGCCCACAGCCACACTCTTGTCAGGGTATGGCCCACAGCCAATCATGTACCACATATCACTAGGAGATCAGCTCATGCCTGGATGTCTCGTATATCCTGGACGTAAGGGGATATTCATCCTCAACCCCGCATATTCAAAAATATGTGTTCCGAGTTAAACTCGTTTCACCATTCGGAAAGTGCTAACACTGAATGGATCTATGGGACAAGGCAAAACTACATGATTAGGTTCCACTTGATTAGTTAAGTCAATTAAGTGTCTTTTAGTATAAATCAAGTTACAACATATAAAATCATAACAAATTGTACAAAGATAAGGGCATAGTACTCTTCCAGCAGATAAAAACATATAGGTTGTAAACTTGTCACACTATCACCACATGATGCATGTATTATTGCCATTTATCATATCATCAATACCATAGTCACATGATATGGAAAATCAATCCCTCATGTCATCGTGTCTATATCACAAGTGCCACAACATGCCTCTCGAGGCTCATTCAACCAATATCATGTCTCATCATCATAGCATACATTAGCTATGATTATCAAGCTCATAACATGTGCATGGTTAGAAATTTATAAATAGGTGAGGTAACTACATAACATTATAACCATTCAAAATGGAGAAACAAGCAAGATCATCGTTCATTAATATTAGGGTTAGGTTTTTCCTTTTAACCTATTAGGGTTTACAAAACTAGGTTCAACCATTAACCCTAGAACCATCACCCTCTGCAATCTTGGAGTGTATAAGGATTAGGAAGCATCATCAGAGTTGATTAGATCACATTTTAAACATCATTGCATATGGCTTATGTATCATACATATATGGTTATCATTAAGTATTTACATGTGTTTCTCATCCACCTACCATCACCCTATGTTGACCATATATCACTTAGATCGCGATCACCTACCATGGTCCATATCACGACCGCAACCCTCATGTGCCTCAACCATCCAACACATGTCACGACCTTCATCATATAGACTATGTCGCTCCTGTGGTACTTAGGGTTAGGGTTTACCAAAGCACCTCGACCAAAGGTGTCTCGACCCCAACCTATGTCGTGACCCAAGACAATCAACCTTCACCCATGTCGCAACCCAAGGCCGTCATGGTCACGAACCTACTTTCTGGGGTGAGTCTCAACTCAAACAAGGCAGGTCTAACAACAAGGGTAACCCAACCACCACCCACCAAAGGGTCTCAACCTAACATCACTAGGTCAAACTCAACCTCAAAGGAGAATCTAGAACCAAAAGCTATATAGGTTGCAACCATCATGAGGGGATGTGGTAACCTCCCAAGATGCACCGCCTAGGTCACCAAATCGAACTAGAGCTGAAGGAGAAACGACAGTTACCATGAAGGAAATGTCACATACAACCGGTCACTAAAACCCTAAGTCATGGGTCATGAAACTACCAAGGTAGAACCTTATCCAAGGAAGAGAAAACCAAGCTTAGGATAATCAAAATAGAACATAACATCCCTCCAACCTCCAGGTGTACAAACACCATGCATGGGGGCATGGTAAGGAGAAACACATGGGAAAAAATTCACAACTTATCATCTACCAAAATGGGTACAAAAGGTTAGGGTTTCAGATTGCTTTCAAACCAAGCAAGGGATCTCCACCAAACAAGCTCTAGATATTACCATAAGCACAAACATGGTAAGGAGGAAACTTAGAGGAGGAAGATGTTAACAAAAAAAATATAAATAAGTACAATAATAGAGTAGCTTTAGTGTTATATAACTTGCCTTAGGAAGATAACCGCCAAAGCTTCATGCACAAGATCCAAGGGTTGGAAAAGCTCCACCAAAAGCTCCACACACGGCCTCAAGAGCACCTCAAGAAAAGGTGAAACACTAAGGTTAAAGGGTAGCTCAAGAAAGAGGGCAAAATCTCAAAATCAAACCAAAAGAAAGAAGGGGAAAAGAGAGAAGAAACTCCCTCTTACTTGTGTGTCACCTTGTCAAAACATGGCCTATTACCATTGTGATGAGGAGCTTACTCTCAAGAACGACCATCATGTCAAAACACAGTCTAAGATCGAGAAAGAGGAAGAAGATGGGGTAGAAGATCCAAAGAAAACATCAAAGAAAGAAGATAAACACTCACCAAGACTGGAGATGACCAAGGATCACCACAACCCCCACATGCAAGGGATGAACCACCTCCAAGGCACCAAGAACTCTCCTTCTAGGTCCACCAAGCTCCAAGGATGAACAAAAGAGAAGGGAGGAAGAAGATGATAAAAAAGAACCACTTGCAAGGAGAGAAGAGGGTTCATATAGCAAAGGAGGAGGGAGGTAAGATAAAGGATGAGGTGTCAACAAGATAGGGCTCCAAAGAAACATTTTTCCACTAAAAGGACCAACATGCAACCACATGAAACCACATAAGCATGACATGCAAGACATGGTGATACACTCTAGGTAGTGTATCAACCACCTAAGCAACTCCACCCTCTATGTCATGACCGCAACACACCAAGGGACTCCATGGTCGCGACACACCCTAACGACACCACTAGGTCGCGACACCAAGACCACACAAGAAAATTAGGTCAAAACACACCTCTCTAAGCCTTTGTCTTCACCCAAGACAACCTTGGTCATGAACACCACACCAAGGGGAAGTGTCTCGATCGTGACACGCCAAAGGTCACAAGGTCAAAGCACACCAACCCTAGAAAACCCTAATCACCACTAAGGGTGACACCACTCAACCAAGGGTCAAACAAAGTGCCTCAAAGCACCACAAATTCTCTCATGAATCCAGGAGAGAGAAGGAACAATATAGAGGTAGCAAATGGTACATCAACCCCCTATATTGGGTAAATTTAAAATTGCACCAAAACTAGCACAAAAAGGACAAACATCATCCAAACAAGTTCAAAATTGAAACTTAAGCTCTTCACAAGACCTAATCACATCTAAAAAGATTATAGAAAAGTTCTAAGCATATTATTAAGCCAAAAAAATTGGGTTACCCCAAAACTCAGTTCAGGGTTCTTACATGTAGTGTATATATATGCATATATATATTTTTATTAAATCTCATTATTCAAATGAAATAATTCATATCTAAGTTATTTTTTTAGATACAAAACATAACTTTTGAGAAGAAAACTCCTTTGAGGATTCTAAATTACATATGTAAAATATAGGATGTTACATTTCCCAAACTGATCACCCCCATTTTCTTAGTATGAATAAAAGATTTATTAAAGAGGGGCCTGAGTTTGGTTTGTGTCAATTTCCTAGGTGAACATCAATTAGTTATTACTTAATATGTGCTCATCCCCCACTTATTCATGCCCCGTAGGACATGCAGAAGTAAGTTGGGTTGGGTAAAAAAATAGAAATGCAAAAAGGAAGAGGGGTCTCCTTTAAGGGTCATAGACAAAGACCAAGTAATATAGTTTAAGGTTATAGTACATGATCATCATATGCCAACATGGTGGTGGACAGTCTAGTTTTAGGTCATGCAGTCGAGATCTTTGAGTATTTGAGTGTAGGCATGTTAGTCAAGTTTTAGGTAATGGTTCGTGGCCATAGAATATGAAAGTGCATTGGAATGGGTTGGTTTTAGGTCATGATCTAGGGCCAACTTTTCATATATGAAGATGAAGAACCATCACGTTATAGATTTAATATGCACAAGACATGATTTGGTAGTTGATTTGGAAGTTATGCCTAAGATTGAATAATGAATATCCTTTCAATGCAATTGGGAGGCCATGGTTTGTAGAGATCAAGACAAACTAAAGAGTCTTTCAAACATGTAGCCTTTTTAAGCACGAGTGTTGGATTAGGTATCCAAGTATGTATATATTGAGTTTGAAGCATGTGCTTGAGCATGAAAGTTGTTTGTCCAAATGAAGCATATATTTTGAGGGTAAACATGGGCATACTTTTGGCATGAAGTTTGAAGATTTGAAATTAACTTTTGAATGGACAATGCTTCTTGAAAATTTCTTTCTGAAAAGTATGCTCAAGATTTAGGAGTGGGCTTCAGAAGCCTAGAAGAGGGTACCCAGAGTCTTAGATACGAGTGGTGGGATCAAAAGATGACACTAAACGTATACAACCTTTCATCATGGGTCATGTCAGGAGATCTTTGGAATGGGTTTCCAAAGTTAGAGATACAAAGGGAGTTAATTTCAATCATACTTATGGCACAAAGTAGGCCACTAGAAAGATGTTAATTAATGCCCAAGTTGATCATTATATGAGGGTAAATTCTATTAGGATTGTTGGATTGTGAGATATTCTTGATCATGATCGGCACAATTTTCCATAAACCTAATGATGCCAGCAAGTAAGGTACAATATATGCAAGTTTTTAACAAGAAAAGTTCTTTAAGACATGAATAAAACAACAATGTTAGAGTGTAAAGCAAACAACAATAAATTGTCGAGGATAAAGCTTCCCCCTTTCAACCCATGAGTTTAATTGTGATATACGTCCTCACTCAAGAATGACATATATGTGGGAGGTTAATCCTTAAATTCTCTATGTCATGATGGCACTTGCATTGGGGTAACCCTATTTCTACGAGTTTAGGTACTACTCTGACTATACTCCATGACTACGACTAACATAATAAGTCATTAGTGCTAGGAGAGGGGTTATCCTGAAGGCCTTTTGACATCTAGTATTCCGTTGATCCAGTACCTTTACTAACACCCACATGCCTCTTGCAGTGATCCAACATGAATGTTGGCACCTTTTCCATGTATGCATGGTTTTATGAGAGTATAATGTGCAACTGTGCAAGTTTTTACGCTTTCAATTGCAATCCCACATATAAAGATATAGCAACCAGAGAGAAAGCGAAAAACCTCAAGTGGATATGCAATATTCTCTAAATTAACAAAACCAAATAATCACATAAGTAGGAAATTATGGATGTCAAAGGAAAAAAATAATGTTTCCCTTCTTGGAAGACATCTCCTCTTTTGTAAACAAACTAGGAAAAAAGAGAGAAACTAAAGGGAAACCCTATAAAGGAAGAGAAAAGAGAAACATATATGAGATTTAAAAAGAGGAATAAAAAAAGACATGTGTGAAAACCCTTAAAACATGACACAAATAGGAAACTTTTAAGGAAAAGGAAATTGAATAAGGAAATTTGAGATAACAAAAGAAACAACTCAGACTTTCTAGAACTTCTTAGGACATTCGCCTAACCATTTACATGTAAGAGAAAATTGTGTGAAGATATAATCTCACCATTCATTGTAAAACTAAAAAGCATAGAAAGGATCAAGAAATTCAGAGTTGCTACATTATTTTATGAGGAAAATAAAGAAAGTTTTATGTGAACATTTTAATCAGCGTGTAAAACACAAAAGATATTGAAAATGACTCCACTTGAAGGCAGATAAGGTGTCAAAAGCATGGGTAGAAGACTGGGATTGACAATCCTATTAAAACCAAGGAAGGTGTTGGTAACCCCACATGACACCAAAAAATAGGTAATACTTTTTGAAATCTCAGGTTTGTGAAAAGCATTGAGTTTGGTTGGTTAAGAAAACAAAATAAGAAAAAGAAAGAAAAACATGATTAGGGTGTGTGAATCTTTGAAGACTTAAGTGAATGTGCAGTTTCTTTCATCATCCACAAAGAGTGGAACTTATATTATGGGATCCTAATTGCCTTAGGATCTCACAAGATAGATATCCATCTAGAGTGATTGGGACGGAATGTGAAAAATTGAGAGAAACAAAAGAGAGAAGGCAACTAAATCAAGTGAGATATAGGTGTGTGTGTTTAATGATCTTAATGCGAACAAGTTTACATGTTTTTATTAAGATGCTTTAGAGAGAAAGTAGTCAATTATGATCAAGATGCAATATTTTTAAGAAGATCAAGCAAATAGTCAATATGATTTGATCATGAACAAGATATTTAGATGTTCAACATGATCCATTTAATCGAGTTGGTCAATCAAGATAAATTGGCAATTGCTGAACAAGATGAACAACATAAGAAATTCATGCAATTATGATAATGTAGGTTTGGTAGTTTGGATGAATAATTGCATAAAAGTTTTGCTAATTGAATTACCATTAGATTAAGAAAATGAGAAAAAATTAGAATTTGTTCCCTGAGGGACCCTACAAATTGCTCTATTGTATGTGGTCCTCCACAGACAGAACATTAAATTTCACCATGTAACACCCTGACAGGATGTTGCATTTCACCTGGGTGTCGAGGAGTAGGAAAAAAGAGCTATTCATTATTTGAATTTCTAACTTTCTAGAAGTTTTTAATTGTATCTCAGATATGGATTTCATTTCAAATTGTGATGACCAAGTCTTTGAGAAATAAAACTTTATTTTAGGAAAGATAAGAGGATGTGGAATGAAAACTTGAGGGACAAGACTTCACATTTATGTTTCTTTATCAAAAATTATATTTATTTGAAATAGATATTTATTTGTTAATATAATGGCATTGATGTTTTCAAGAGATAACAAGGTGATTAAATTTACAACAAGGATTGGAATTGAATATTTTACTCAATAATAATTTAATTGCACAATTTGTTTAAAAGGCATGTAAAATTCTCAACTAAAGGGCAAACTGTAATTAAACTCATAGAAAAAATTATGTATGTTGAACCCTTGACAAGTGGCAAATGGATAAAAATGAGTGGATCCAATAGGTGGAAAATGTGGAAAAAAGTTGGAAAATGTGCAATAATTCCATCATTAGCCTGAGAGCTATTTGATCTTGATTGTCAATTTAAATGATAGAATGTGGAGTGTCAGTAGTTCTCATTCACATGTTATTTGCCATAATGTTTACATCCATGAGTCATATAAAACTTGTATTTGTAGGAGGGGAATGATGGTCAAGGGAAAAGGATGAACATTTTTAGTTAGGAAAAGTGATGGGTAAGGGAAGGGAATTTATGAGAGTGAAAGGAAATGTATATGCATATTTCTACCACTTCTCATCCTAATGAATTAGAGTAGGGACAAAGGGAAGGTAAAAAACCTGGAATGAAAGTTTTGTGGAATTTTTTAGCAAAGCATATATGTTGGTTGAAAAACTTACAAGAAAATTAAATCTTAGTGGGAAAATTTAAAATGTATATAAAACTAAGAATATAATTTAACAAAAGTGAGCTTAAACCATATATATGTTTTTAAAATGAAGTATGGAAGAAAATTGAAATTTTAGAGTAAAATTTTATTACAAATACAAAAATATGTATGAAAAACTATATAGTGGAATGGAAACTTGGAGGGATTTCAGAGGAAATCCTAAAACATGGAAGAAACTTTGATACTAGAATGAAGATCTTGTTGTGAAATATACATATAACAGCCCTTGAAATATTCAAAAGATAGAAAAAGAAATTCCCATGTCATTCATAGCATGGCTCGCCTGGCTTGAAAGAATATAAAAAAAATGATAATCATCAAAAATAAAGTATATAGACGCCATGAATTATGAAATTGAATTCATATATTATTTATATAAGGTAACTACGACATATCGACTTTTCAAAGTAAAACTAGAGTTTAAGAAAACTAATACATGGTTCTACTACATTCCAAAGCATGAAGAAAATCTATTGTAGACAGACAAACACTCTAATAGTATATAGAACATCAGAAGGAAAGTCTTTGGCATGAAACTACTCCACTAAAAAACTACTTTAAGCTTTTATTTATTTGTAATCTAGAGACGTTTCGTCCCACGACCATGTGAAAAAAAAACATAAGTAAATAGTATTACGCACATTATAAATAAAAACATATAATTCAATTGAAATAAAACTTATCATTGTTTGAATATAGCATTTTTGAATACCTGAATCTTATAACATGAAGAATTGAATGACATGACCATATGCATTGTCTATAAGCTGCCCACTTAAAGTGCTAGGATATTCTATAGTGACCAAGGCACCTCATTGCATGAATCCTATAGAAACCATATGAATTCAAATGTTTTTAACATTCATAATAATGTTATCATGATAAATATCACGCATGAAGACCTAGAGATGCCTAGGGCTGATGGGGAGAATCAGGTGAAAAATCTCTGATCTCCTCCTTTGTTCTCCTATTTCGTGTCCCAACTATGAAGTATTAACTCTAAACATAATGGGATTTCTCCATGTTGAAACATAAAATGGTTTCATAGAGAATCTTACAACATTAATCCATTACTTAAATATGAATGACCTTAACCTCTAATCTTAATACATGACAATGATATTTTTAGTACATACAATATAGGATTCATCAAACAAAATATATCTTGAAAAAATATTGAGGAAATCATTAACATAGACATTTTAAGAACTAGAATTATGCAAGCACTTAAGATAAACATGCATAAACCATAGATAGTTAAAAATCAACCATAATATGTTTGCACAATAACATTACTATTTACCTTAGAGCTAACAACACCTAGATCAAACCTTTTATCCATGTTTATGCCCTAAAAACTTGCATTAAGGATTAATCATATAATTTAAATGTTAGTACATTGGACTAAACCCTACTCTTGATAGGTTTGGATCTTGTAATAATGGTTATGGAAACATTATAAAAGGATTCTATGTTTAAAAGTTATTCCATGGTATATTTTCATGATTTTTTCTGAAGTCGTTTGTTTTTTTTTTTGGATTTTACAAATAAAACCTTACAAAATTAGAGAAACAATACACATGGAAGTGATTAGAAACCAAGAACGGCTCACTAAATAAATTTTTAAACTATAAAAAAATAGAATGCATGCTATTCATATTTGGTAAGTAGGGAAGTGGGCATTTAACCACAAACAAAACATGCGCCACAATATGCAAATCATGTGCAAAAATCTAGAGTTTCCCTTGCGATATTGACATTCAAATTGACTTTACAAATCTATCAAAGGAACATTAGACCCTTTATTCATCCCCTTTGATCTATAATTGAGGGTCTTCATAGAAACTCAAGATCCCTTCAAAATGGGGAATCACGATCACACCTATGACCCCAGGATTGTAAGTGAGTCCTACACATAGTCTCAAACCCAATGAGACAAAGCTTAGGTTTTGGGATGCACATGAGCACCATATCAAAGTCGTATCCATGTTTGGTGGAATTATGGAATGAAAACACCACAAATCAATAGTTCAATGAGGTAAAACACCATGAATTCATTAAAGTAGGAATGAAGTAAAGGGTAGCACATGGATTAAAAATGAACATTTTATCCCCTAAACACGTTGAGGAAACAAAAATAACATGAGATAAGACCTGAAACTCAAAATCTTTAAACTAGCATGTAAAAAGTAAAAAAAAATTGGAAAGCTCTTTGTGGAGGTTGGAGATGGTTTAATGTTGTTATTATGTGGTTGTGGATTTCCTAAAGTACGTTGGCAAGGCAACTTGGGTTGGGGATGACACGTAGGCTAAAAGGGATGACATGAAAACATGGGGAAAGGAAGGTGAGGCTGTGAAACTTCTTACAATGGAAGGAATTGGTTGGAATGGTCATGGTGCACTGAGGCAAGGTTCTCATAGATAGAGATGAAAATTGAGTTCTTTGTGGAGGTTCAATGGCCATAGACTACAATTGATGGTGGAAAAGGTTTGTTGGGGGGATGAGGGCTCTCTATACACAATTATATAAGGGAGAGATATGGTTCTGGAGGCTCTATAAGTTTGAGGTGGAGAGGAAAACACCATTCATTTTGGACATTCACCATTTGGGCATGAAGAAGTCACGTTAGGGATTGATATGTTCAAGTTCCTACAAGGAGTGCAGTGGGAGTGAAGATGTTCAATGAGAGTGAGTGAAGAGAATATAGAAGGTGAGGAAGATCACACCATCCACCCCCTTTAAAACCAAAACTGTCATGAGGTAGGGAATGACATCTGGGTTGTTGGGTCTATCTAGGCGCAACGTAAAAGCCAAGAATGCATTCAAACTATTGGATTTACGTATTAAATGGAAGGTAAATAAGAGGGTGTGTGTGATGGTGAAAAATTGCATCAACGAAGTCCATTTGATCAATTAATTTTAAAGATTTGGTACATTCATCAACTAAATATATTCCTATCTTTATGTATCAATTAGGGTTGTCTACCATGGTATGATCGAACCCCATACTAGTTATAGCATAAGATAATTATTACAAGGTTAGATCACATACTTGAATCCCCACTAGTCAAAAGTGAATAAATCTTGATAAAAACTTAAAAGTGCTTATATGAATAACATATGAACGAGCTATGAGCTGATATTTCTCGATCATATTTAATGACATATTATTGTTGTATTTATTTTAATGTCAAAGGGGTATACAATTTATTCCTTATCTTTATTTCTTTTTACGAGTTAGATAGAGAGGCAGAAATAAGTTTACTTATCTTTAATAATATAAAAATGAAAAGGGTATTCATTTGAGGTTATTCACATTGGGGGTCCCAAGACTTAGATTTTGTTTATGGAAAACTTTGTTAAGGTCCGAGTCTTATTTATCTCCAATTTTTAGGGTGTTATGACATAAATATGGACAAATGTTTTCCCATAGAGTATAATTAGTATACAGATATACAATAAAAAAAATTTATGGCACAAAAAAATAATACACGATCTATTTTTGTGCAACATACATTTATGCCCCAAATCTGGCTCACACAAAGTGGCTAAGAATTAAAAATCATGTATAATCAATCAATACATTAGAAATTTTTGCATATAATTCCTCTGGTTTCTTAGCACCACCAAACTGTGAAACTTCATACAGAGGGTATAAGAAATTATGCATGGTGATGTTACGGCTCCCAATATATGGATGTAATAATTAGAGAATTGGTTTTTCCTTCTAGAAAAGTTTGTTGATGCATCTTCTTGCTCATCTGCCTTTCATCATATTCTAAATTTCTATATTTTCTAGGCAAGAATGGATGTACGATAGTTATGTCATTTAAAAAATATTATAATTTTATATAGAAATTTTGTTCCCTTTCCGTCTCCATGTTAACCAAACACGCTAAAACAAGTGTCCTTTTATCTCCACTCCCTTATCATTCCCTACAAACCCTTCCTTTGAGAAAATGTTTTCTGACACAATTATGGTCTAATTACTCAATTACCATCAACTGATTTTCTCAGTCCTAAAATTTTCCATGATTCAATAACTCTATGATGACCTATAACATGAAATCTACTTTTTGAATCAATTTTATATACTTATATTCATAAAGACTAATTTGAAAAAAAATCTCTAATCTTTGATTAATTTCATGATCACCCTTGATCATATTATTTTTGAAACTTGGTACACTTTTGACCCTTTAAAATGGTCTTTGGGAAAAATTTAAGACCAATCTGAGTTTTATACAATTTATATGATTTTTCAAAGTTTTTACTCTTTTTATTGCCAAAAATCCCTTTCCTAACCTAATTAGGTTTGACCACTTGCATGTTGCAAGCCTGGTCTATTTGTAAAATGGTTGAAAAGGATGTTTAATCCCCTTAAACTATCCCAATTGTGGGCACGAGCTGGTTGTTGGGCTTTGACTTGATCCCTTGACCCAGTAACCATTGGATCAAGATCCAGCATCACTTAGTGATATCCTACCTTGGGTAGGAGATGGGGAGGTGATCCATAAGAAGGTAAAATATATCTGATCCCGAGTGTGCAATACCCCTCTTTTTTGACCCACTTTCTTTTCATATCACTCTTTCAAACCATCCACACCCTTACATTGCATGAATCCATGTCGTGGAGGACAAGAAAATGTGCTACCAACCTTGCACTTTTTCAACATCTCTACGAACCCTAATCTTGCACGACCTACCTATAACCCCCACCAACGAGTTCCTTACACCCCCATGAACCTGACGGACACCCTGTTTCTTGATCCCTTCCTCTCTTTCTTTTTTCCCTTTCTTCTCTAGAAAGTGTTGTCGCACGCCACTGTTGGCCACACATATCTATTTTTAGTGTGGTCAGTCACTGTGATTTCTAGATCTTGGTCAAACCTTGACTAAAATTGGAAATTGATGGATGTGCTCTTCTCTATCTTTTGTCCCCTTGTACACATTCTTAAGAGTCAGCATTTCTCTCAATCGTTGGATAAATTTTTATTATTTCCCCCCTCTAAAATTTATGACCATCTTGATCTTGACCCTTGAATTCTTCTTTGATGATAATTTAGGTATAAAGTGCACATTAAGGATTAGGGGTGGACCATCCTCCAATTTCAAAAACCAATATGTTGGAACATTATAATTGTATTAAAACTTTATAAAATGAAATGTTAGTTATTGATGAGGTATCACATCTAAAATTAATAATGATACTTAAGAATCCCTAATCTAGTTTTTGTGACCCCACATATTGATGACTAGACTATTAATGCATGTATACCTTTTTTGTTTCACAATTTGACTCTGATCTACTTTTGACTCCCAAACATCTTAATACTCTGAACTAGGGTGAAGGTACACTTATTATCCTCCTTGAGTTACAAAAGGTAGTGCTTTCTAGCATGATACGAGATAATCCCTTTTTATTTGAATGCAACAGATTTGTTTTTAAGTGATTTCCTATGATAAAATGTTTTATTTTTTCAACTATAAATATGTTTTTGAACACCTTGAACCTAAGATAAATCAGAAATACATTACACATTGACATCAAACTTTGACATGTAAAATGACCCTCACCATTTGGTGTAGCTGGGGCTTAATGCATGAGTACAAACAAGCACTCACTTTTGGATGTTGAAAGGGCCTAATGTACATAACCACAAAAAGATACACACCTATGGTTGTAGTAAATGTATTTAATGTGGAGATAAAACGACCCTCACCTTCAAGTGTAGACATGGTTCACTACCTATATCCTTGAACCTAGGTGGTAGAGGACATCAATGGCAATAAAATAGTATAATGGAAAATGATATAAAATATATGGTGTTTTCTTGAAAGATTTTTTTTATTTAACATTTGTCTTCTTATGCTTTATAAGTTCCAAGATCCTATTTTTTAATGCAATTTCACTTGTTTCACTTAACATTGTACTTGTGCATTTGCACAGGTCACGTGTCATGATATTCCCCTATTAGGAAAACATGATGACTCATTAAGAGATGACTAAGATCTTATTCTGCATTCAACTAATTTGATGACGATAAGAAGTTCACGAAATCACAAATTGGGTTGGTAAGTTCTTATCAACTTTGCTTGTTCCGAGATAAAATTTCTTATGTATATTCTTTTGTGTGATTCCTTCAAGCCGCCCAGGGACAAACACTTCAATCCCTATACCACTACTTAGGCAGTGGGAAAATTGGGTTTTGGAATCAGTTCCTACACACTCTCATATGTACTAAATAAATAATTTCTCAAATCTCTTGAACCTAGAAAACCCTAAAAGTTCACAATAGTGAAGTTGAGGTGTCTAGGCTTGGTGTCCTTACTGTATCACCTTCTATCCATCTCACAATGATGGTTGAGGTTCTGCATTCTACTTGGCCTTAGTTGATCTAGAACTAGACCTAAAGGTTCTCCTTTAAAACTCTAGCGATTCTCCCCTCATATCATGTTTTCTTTAAGGAATACCTTGAGACCACCTATTAGATTGAAGTAGCATAAAACATCATATCTTATCCCTCCTACAAGGTATTTTGATTATATATATATATATATATTGAAACTATATGGACCAAATATTCTACTATGATCTAATATCCTCCTTGATCAACCTATGTGATAAAAAGGCTCATGCTAAGGAATATCATGTAGATGGCTCTAGAAACCCACAATCAAGGAGCAGATCCTCTAGAACTAAAAAGGATGGAAAGGAGAGGATTGGTAAGAAAAGTAAATTTGAGAAGAAAAAATAATTTTAGAACAAGAAGGATGCCAAAAAGGAAAGGGAGAAGTAAAAAGAGAAGTAAAGGAAAAGGAAGAAGAAAAAGAGTCTAAGCAAGATAAAGGAAAAGGAGTGGATAAGAGAAAGGAATCCAAAAGAGATAGGGGTCCTAAAGAAGGGAATGATGATGATAATGATCCAAGAAAGGTCCTTAAGGAATATTTTTTAGAGGAATAATATAAAGCACTCATGGATGCAATGTTCGATTTAGAAAAGCACACATCATTCTTATCTCCTAGAGGAATCCATGCAAGTAACTAAAATCCTATCAGTGTCACTAATTTTATTCAGTTGAATCAAAAAAATTGCTATGATGAAGATAGGGAGGATATTTTAGACAAAGGAAGATGCATGGATAGTTTTTGTGGAATATATCTTCAAAGTATTTGGGTTCCCTATACAAAATAAAGTGACGTTTTCCACCTATAAGTTGAAGGGTGTAGCTAAACTATGGTGAGAGATTTGCACCCACTCTGTAACTTACCAAGTTTGACGTACTAAATCTATTTTGAGCTATTATAGATAATCCTCTCAAATTGGAAATCTCTTTTTGCCATATGTCCATTCATATTTTCATTTCATTTAATTATCATGAAATTCAAGAAAAAAATGCAACTTTGTCTCATTTAGATCGAGTCACCCCATTTGGGACCCAAAAGTGTAAAGCTAAACCCAATTGTGAATTATTGGCAATGTAATTACACAAAAACATATTCAAAAGTAATTATTATTAATAGTTAAAATTGTTGTAAGGATAAATAAATATGAGGTCTAGATTTGATAAAGCTAAAATATAATACTTTAATATTTCAAAATACATTAATTTAGACTCTTGGTAAACATTTTGGGTTATCTAGGACATCAATGCACCCTAGATAAATTAATAAAGTAGCTATATCAAGGGACTAATAAAAAGGATATTCAATACTAATTAAAAGACTAAGTCTAGTAATGGGTGCAGATCATCTTCTTCATGCAACCCATGAATGTTACCCTAGCACTCAACGATGATGCCTAGAAAATGTCTCTCCTCTCCACTAATTATAATGATTTCAGTCGTATTGAATTCATTAGTGGATCATCTATAGGAAGAAAATGTTTCACAAACTCCAACTACCACGAATTCATTGGTGACCAACTTAGAAAGGGCAACATCATTGCATGCTGCCATCCTCCTTGCTTCTCTAGGACCAGATCTTTGTTACATACACTACAACCCCTTGACACCTCGATGGACACCAAACATCACTTCCCCTTCCACATCATCATATAAATCCTACTCTATGTGGCTTCCAGTAATACAAATCAGCATCATCAAATATTGATATTTAGGGCCACCTACAACAGGCACCACACATGATCCTCCACTGACTACAACCTTGTCAGCCTCAACACCATCCCTGCTCTCCGATGAATTCCCATAGTTACCAATCCGAACTTGCCACCACCCAATCCTAAATCTTCCCATGGACCTGGAGGTTGGATATCCCATATCTATAAGCATCAATGGACATCCCTTTGCCAAGCTCTGACCTCCTAACGCCACCCAGAGACCAAAGAAACACCACCGCTAGCAAGAGCTACCACCACTATCCCCTTCTTTTTCCCTATTATGGCCAAGAGAATAATCTCTCACATGTTTGGAGTCCTCATCCTATGGAGGCTCCTCCTTTGGAGGCCATATGACTCCTCAAAGAACACCATAGAATTGTAGCCACATTCCCCTAAAGTGCAAACTAGAATATGCAATAAGGATATGGCCCTTAGTTCTACCATTTCCCTTGCATCGATGAACTGGAAAAGTTGGCATCTTCGCAATTCCTGAAGACATCAACAAGTCATTGTCAATGGCCATTAAGAGGTACTTCCCCTCTGAATACTCTCATAAATCACCCCTTTCTATTGACCAATTATCGTTCTATAACAATGTAAGTCCAAAAATGGAAATAAATTAGAGGTTGAATGAATTAGTCAGTTCATAACATGCCATAGTCCTTGAGTTATTGATAACATCAGTTTTGATGCACTTTTCAAAGTCTTTTTCATAATAAAAATCATTAGTATTAATATTTATATGTTTGATTTTGTTCATTTTACTTTTAGTTTACCAAATGTTAGGTTTTATTCAGTTTAGTGATGTTTGAAGGAATTTGGTGCAAAACTATCAAAATCGATGGACCAGACGTCGACACTCTAATCAAGCACTCAAAAGTCAAAAGACTCTCCACCAACGACCAAATGGGTCGACAGATTCAAACTAACCCCAAGAGACTCAACAAAGCCTTGTTGAGTAATCATCAACAGATATATCAAGATTCAACTTGTCGAGTAGGAAGATCGATGCACTTATCATGGGAGCCTCAATATATTCATCTCATCAGCATCTTCTCTGACAAAATCCTATTATTAGCCGGCTATCAAACGAATCCATAGACAACCCTGTCAATGAGTAAAGCCCTTGATGCAATAATTGAGGAAACAAATATCAATGACATCAATCAACAACTCTATCAACACCCTCAAATATTGATTGACTTGTGTTAAGGAGCCATTTTGTAGACACTCATAAAGATTGACACTGTTTATGATTGACAAAGACCTATCAAAGAATCGCTTTATCAATCATGAACGTTGACAGAAGAATACGAGAGGTCGATGCCATGGGTACCAATCAAGATCGACCAGGCATAAGTCAAATCCTATAAATAGGCCCCAAAAGCATCACTTCAAATGATTTGGTATCCTTAGAGTCACCAAGATGAAAGGCTTCTGCCAAATTCTAGAGTCCAAGGACGAGACTTGTCGACCAGTCAAGATTCATCGACCTCTTCCTTTATGGATCAATCCACCATCGTCGATCGATCCAACTGACTTGTTTACACAAAGATTAGATCAAAAGAAGGATAACAACCATCGACCTCCGGCTATGGACCGCTAGCCATCGACGTCTTGCTTGATCAGTCGAAAGGTTGGTAGATCGATCACTTGATCTACCTTTATATCAACCTCTTTCTCTTTTTTCCCTTATCATGACTTATTCAAGTAGTAATTTGTTTGTTTCTTGTGCCATACATGGCTAAGCTCAATAACTTGGGTTGGGAGTAGCCATCAGGACCTCCCAACCAGGTAATTGTCCATTGTTCTATTTTATGGTATATGTTTTTAAAAGTTTTGTTTCTATACTCTTGTTTTACTACATTGCTTTCCCATTATCTATCTTCTTGAGATGTTTGATATGAATATTGTTTGAGAGAATGATTTCAATGAGATCCAGAGTATAAGATAGTAACACGACACAATAATGAGGAGTTGCTATAACAAAATTCATACAGTTTTTCCTTGGTATTTCAGTTATTATCATGAGAGAGAGAACCCCTTAGATAAAAACCTATCTGGATCTCGAGACAAGGAAGGAACAAATATCTTTTATGACTATTTGCAAGAGGATTAAATAAAATATATCATTTAGGAATGAAGGTTTTGCATGGTTATGATTGGTTTGATTGGTGAAATCCAATCCAAGCCTCTTTTATCTTTGTTTATTGATTCGTTTTTATTTCTTTCCTTTGGTTTTCTCTATACTTAGATTTACTGCTCAAGTTAGATTATTTTGTTCCTTAACTGGGACACTATAAAATTCACTTATTTTGGTTAGATTAAACTAAGATAAGATTATTTTTTCTTGTTATGTTATTCACTTTATCCTTGTGTTCAACCCTACATTATAGTAATAGACTCTGTAATGAGTTGCAGATGTCTCTTCTAGTCAAGTATAAATTAAAATCTTGATAACTTTGATTGTAGAATTGTGTTTACATTTTTTACCCATGAAAAAGACTGATCAACTTTTGGCGTCATTTTGGGGATAAGGTGATGAATTGTATCTAAGGATTTATGGTCTATGTAGCATACTCAATTTCAGACACATAGGCTAATCCTTCGTTCTTCTAGGCCCCTACTCAATTATATTGTTACCCAATATCCCTCTTTCCTTCCTCTTGTTTTTTTTCTTTCAAATGGGTACTTCTTAGTGTTCATAATTCCCTAAATTTATGATAGATTAGACCTTGTTGGGACCTAATAGCCTAATTGACTCAGTTGTATCCCATGGACATAAATCTTAGGATGATACAACCCTAATAATGAAATCATAGGGAATTGGTGAATAGTGATACCACACTCTTGTCCTAATATTAATTTAATACCTAGTATGGCCATAGGACCCTAGAGGGAGATAATTGTAGGTAAATAAAGAGCATTTACCCTATTTGATCATTAAGATGAACTTAAAACCTTAATTTAATTATTAAGTGAATTATGGGGATAATACAGAGCAATTCATCTCAAAATGAAAATCTAAGCCCATAATTGAGTTCCTCGTAGCTTAATTAGTCAATCCTCAAAATTTGGGGTGATTTGGACATCAAATGCACTCTTAATGGTGGTTTAAAAGTAAAGATATAAGTTAAGATGGTTCATTTCAATCATTGTCACACTGACTTAGGAATAAAGTCCTGATTTCATTTATTGTTTTGTGAGTAATGCGGACTACTGGTGGGTTGGGTATTCAGGAGGTGGACTTTGTCATCCCCTTCCCCTAACTTCCACTGTGCGCAGGACCGGTTCAGCACCTCCGATCTCCTCGTCATCATTCTCTCCCCACAACCAATGACTTCTCGCAATTTCTTTGCCCTTCGATCCATCTTGCCACGCCGGTTCCATTGATACCTAACTCACTCCCTCTCAAACTGTAGATACAAAATGCCCAATTCCTCTCCTGCCTCTTCCGCAACCCCGATACTCAGACGCCACTTTCCCCATCTCCCATCGATCACCCTAGGGTATATGCACAGAATGATCCTCTGACTTATCCTTACCGCTCGTCACCCCCCTATGCCTTGTGAGAACGAGAACCTCTAACCTGATCCTTGGGACTGAATCTCCTACCCCGACGACTGGAAGGTCAACCGTGCTAATGATGCCCCAAAAATCCAAATTGGCTGGTGAGTAACCTCAGATTGCCTTATTGCTTTCCGTATACTTATTTTGGTTCATTTTCTCTGGTTTCCCCCAACAATAAGAACTGAAGTCGTCTTCTTCACGGCTCCTCAATGACTAGCACCAATGGGTCCAGTTCTAGCGGTAACTCTGTCAATACCATCTTAACACTATTACCCCCTTCTCTGAATTTCCTGAAGGCATTAATCATATCCACCATTTTGCTCCCGCCTTTCGCAGTTTCACAGGATTCCCTCAACCAGACAGCTCCACCGGCCTTCTCATGGTATTGGCTTATTGCACCCTGCCTCTGCCTGTCTCAAGTTTTGTACGATGCCACAATTCCATAGAAACACAGCAATCCATCTGACTCTTGCCCCTCTCGCGATCATGATTTCTTTGGTGCTCTGCCATGGTGCGGGCCATGTGCAAGCTGAGATAATGGAGGTGCCCAAGCAAGGGCTTCCTGGGTCGGAATCCCCCAACGCAACCACTGGGATCGATTCCTGCAGTAGGGAAGAGCCAGATCACTGGCACTGATAGCTGGACTCAAGGTCATGAGCTCTGAGATCCTATAGGTGACCATGGTGCAAGACACAAGGAACCAATCCCTGGGGTGAAAGCCTTGCCTTGCCCATGGAGCCTGCACACAGTCATCGTCACCCAGTACGACAAATCATCTTTTTGCCTCCGTTGACCCCCAGTTGATTGAAGAATTTCCAGTAACATACAACTATAGTTCAGCGTCATGCTGGTATTTTTATATTCACATGCATTCAGGGATACTTTGGTCTTTTCGGAGTTATTTTTCCATTTTGTTTAGAAATGAATTTAACTTGTAAAATTTATAAGTAATTATTGGTTTGTCAGAATAATACATATAATAATAAATATACATTTTTAAAATTAGAAAAAATGTGAATGATTTAATGGATTAGGTTTCGCAATTAGATTTCCAACCTACATTAGGGTCGTTTTCTAAGTAAGGAATTTAATGCTCATTATATTAACTAAACGCACATACATTCTGACTAGGTTGAGATAATCCGGACCTTGAACCTAGGAGGAGTTATTGAATATATAGGTATGATCATAAGGTATGTACATCCTCTATTTTATTTTGGGCATTATTTAACTAAAACATAATTTCTTTTAATGAGGCATCTTTTGAACTGTTTTTCCTTATGAAATCTAAATTCTTGAACATTTACATTTCCTGATGTTGACTCATTATACCATTCTGGTTTTTGGACTACCTTGTTTATAAGGGTACTTGTACCCCACTTGCTATGAATGCCTTTTTTTATAAAAATTGATTGAAATACTAGTCTTGCCTCTCTATTTTATGCATGCTACATGTTTGACTAGAAATAGTGGTACTTATGTACAACCATACTTATATAGGGCATGTGTTTCCTCCCGGGGTGTGCGTTTCCACCCTTATTTTTTTTTAGGCCATGATCCTATGGTGTTATGGCCCTATTTTAGGTATATTTAGTCTACATGATTATGCATGCAAATATTCATTGTTTTAATATGAATCTATGGATGATTGTTATGGCAAGACACTCTTTAATATTATGCTTGTAATTGAAATTTAATATGCCTCATTTCTTTTGTTACTTTTCTCTTGAACATACCTAATTGCAAATAGCCCCCCTTTTCTTGTGGGAACCTCTCTTTTTGCACTTTTAACCCTATATAATACCCAGAGTGTTTTATATAAGGACATACTCAGCCTTTACTGACCTCTTTGTTGTTTCCTATGTTCTGGGTGATGTTCCCTTCCACCCAGGTTTAGGTACATTGGAAGACAAGAGCTCAAAAAGATCGCTAACATGACATGAACTTAAGGATAGCTTGGAATTACTGGGTTACCCTCTGCTACTGGTTTAGTTGTGCTTAGTTCAAGTTTTGTAAAATCACCTATTATGGTGAGGAACAATCGTATAAATGAATCATGAAGTGACTTTGTAATAGTTTTGATTCCGCTACTTTATCATTACATGGCTCTTGTATTATATCATTTCAGTGGATCCCCATTTCGGGTCCCACTCTTTACAAAATGGTATCAGAGCCAAAGCAGTCGGCAACGTGACTATTTCAAGTTATCCAATATTATTCCTTGACTAGGTACGTAGGTGACTCCTTATATATAGTTGACATACCTAATCTTGAGTAGTGGGATACCAAATAGGGTTAAATTTATGTCTAATTTGGTGATTTCCACTCCCCAAATCATGTGTGGTCAAGACTTAATTTTAGGAACTCTAGTTAGTCCTACGTTCTTTACAAAGTACATAATTTCCCTACATAGGGGTTGATAATCCTAGTCATTAGATTCTGTTTGCCTACCTTATGGGAGGATAGTTCACAACTAAAATATAGGTTGGCTTGGACACTTATAGGATCAACCTAATTCCCATTTGGGACATTCCCTTGTTGTTTCACTAGCATGCCTCAGATACGACTACTAGGAGGACTGAGATTGTATGGATAATAAGCATAGAACTCAGACATAAGTTGATGAATGGTGATGTTTTCCTTGATGCTATGTGATTGAATTAATTATATATGTTAGAATTAGGCATGTCTTTCCTTCAACATAGAGTATGTCCACATAGCTCAACCTAAATTCATTTAAGAATTGGATACCATCTTCATTGAGTTGGTTATGCCTCATACATGAGCATTAGTTGTGGAAAGCTATAAGTTTTGGTACATATCCATAGTATTCACCTCTCTCATCTCCAATAGTGTACTTGGTTTATCTAGTGATTGAGATGAGTAGCTTGACTGTATAGGTTATGTTATCATGTGAAGGCACTATGATTGAGAAAACCCTAAATCTCTTCCTATAAAGTTGGGTAATTTCATGATTCCCTTAGGACTCGGGATGAGGCAGTGTGAATTATGATTAAGAATGACATGGGGAATGGTGGACATCATGCTTTGGTAGGTTTCAATTAATGTTGACTATGAGTAATAAGAAAGCCTTCTCTCTCACGCTTACATATTAGAGAAGTAGTCGTATGAACTTTTAGGTGATAAAAGGTTTAGACCCCTTTTTGGTGATAGGATAGTAGTATATGTGTAGTGTTGTGTAAGGTGTCTGACTTGGTCCTCGGATCGATTTTGGCACCAATGTTGCATCTTCATCGCCATTCCTTTATCGCTAAAACATATTTTCATTATTAAATTATATGTACAAAAGATTTATTTTTCTTTTTATGATCTCATCAATGATTTTCAGAACCAAGTCACCACCACAAATAAGTTGAGTAGTAGAGAAGCTCTTTAGTGAAGTACCCTTAGTTGACATGTTCAACCCTAATACCCAAGGCCTGATATTGACATAGTTAGTTTCAAATATATACAACAGACCTAGTGGATCCACCCTTTTTCCCCTCTAGGTTATGCACTAAGTTATAGTTTAAACCTTTTAAGGGGGGTAGTTTCATACAATTTATTCATTAGGAATCAAACTAACTTAAGGAAGGACCATGATTAATAATGGTTACAATAAGTAAAACTTGGACAACTCCTGGTATTAATGCCAAGCATATGTAGAGGCTACCAAACTGAGGATTCCAGACGAGCCTTGCTTATTGCACCATCATAAAAAAATTTACCTCGACTATTAATATAGTTTTTAGATTTTATCTTGAGTTATCCTTAACGGATGTATTTAGCCAGATGTAGGTAAAAGTAAAATTTCACTTCAAGCTCAAATTAATATTCTATACCCCAAACTACTAATAATTAAATGGTAAGGATGACTATATAGTATAGGCTAGGGTGAACATACTCAGTATGGTGGAATTTCTGACCTTTTCCCATGTGACCCTTTTATATAATAAGATGTTAAGGATGTTTATGATGATGATGAGGAGTAGGTGATGATGTCGATGATGTTAATGATGATGATGATGATGATGAGTAGATGATAATGAGTAGATGAGAAGATGGTGACCATGATGATGTGGATGATGAGGACGATGGCGTCGACGATGATGATGATGATAATGTTGATAAGGAAGTTCTCTTTATTAGTAATAATGATAGGGATCATGGTGCTCGAGGATTGATGGTTATACACAAAAGTAGTTCACCAAGTTAGCGGTCACAATCTGAATGGTTCTATTGGGAAATTTGTAAATGAAGATTGGTTATTCATGCTTAAGTGATGGAAGATGAGGATCTGTAGAACAAACTAGCACTCATGTCTAGCGGTGGATGGATTTCGGGGAAAAAATCATCTTTAAGGGGTTGAGTGTTGTAGCATACTAAATTTCAAACACATAGGATAATCCTCCGTTCTTCTAGGCCCCTACTCGATTATATTGTTACCCAATATCCCTCTTTCCTTCCTCTTGTTTTTTTTCTTTCAAATAGGTACTTCTTAGTGTGCATAATTCCCTAAATTTATGATAGTTTAGACCTTGTTGGGACCTAATAGCCTAATTGACTCAGTTGTATCCCATGGACATAAATCTTAGGATGATATAACCCTAATAATGAAATTATAGGGAATTGGTGAATAGTGATACTACACTCTTATCCTAATATTAATTTAATACCTAGTATGTCCATAGGACCCTATAGGGAGATAATTGTAGGTAAATAAAGAGCATTTACCCTATTTGATCATTAGGATGAACTTAAAACCTTAATTTAATGATTAAGTGAATTATGGGGATAATATAGAGCAATTAATCTCAAAATGAAAATCTAAGCCCATAATCGAGTTCCTCATAGCTTAATTAGTCAACCCTCAAAATTTGGGGTTATTTGGACATCAAATGCACTCTTAATGGTGGTTTAGAAGTAAAGATATAAGTTAAGATGGTTCATTTCAATCATTGTCACACTGACTTAGGAATAAAGTCCTGATTTCATTGGTTGTTTTTTGAGTAACGCAGACTACTGGCGGGTTGGGTATTCAGGAGGTGGACTTTGTCATCCCCTTCCCCCACTTCCGCTGTGTGTAGGACCGGTTCAGCACCTCTGATCTCCTCGTCGTCATTCTCTCCCCACAACCAATGACTTCTTGCAATTTCTTCACCCTTCGATCCATCTTGCCACGCCGGTTCCATTGATACCTAACTCACTCCCTCTCAAATCGTAGATACAAAATGCCCAATTCCTCTCCTGCCTCCTCCGCAACCCCGATACCCCACCGTCACTTTCCCCTTCTCCCATCGATCACCCTAGGGTATATGCATACAGAATGATCCTCTGACTTATCCTCACCGCTCGTCACCCCCCTATGCCTTGAAAGAACCTCTAACCTGATCCCTGGGACTGAATCTCCTACTCCGACGACTGGAAGGTCAACCGTGTTAATGATACCCCAAAAATCCACAATTGGCTAGTTGGTGAGTAACCTCAGATTTCCTTATTGCTTTCTGTATGCATATTTTGGTTCGTTTTTCTCTGGTTTCCCCCGACGATAAGAACCGAAGTCGTCTTCTCCATGGCTCCTTAATGACTAGCACCAATGTGTCCAGCTCTAGCGGGAACTCTGCCAATACCATCTCGGCACTGTTACCCCCTTCTTTGAGTTGTCAGGAGGCATTAATCGTATCCACCATTTTGCTCCCGCCTTTCACAGTTTCATAGGATTCCCTCAACCTGACAGTTCCACCGGCCTTCTCATGGTATTGTCTTATTGCACCCTACCTCTGCCTGTCTCAACTTCCGAACAATGCCACAGCTCCATAGCAACACAGGAATCCATCTGACTATTGCCCCTCTCATGATCATGAGTTATATGGTGCTCTGCCATGGTACGGGCCATGTCCAAGCTGAGACAATGGAGGTGCTCAAGCAAGGGCTTCCTGGGTCGAAATACCCCAATGCAACCACTGGGATCGATTCCTGCAGTAGGGAAGAGCCAGATCACTGGCACTGATAGCTGGACTCAAGGTCATGAGCTCTGAGATCCTATAGGCGACCATGGCACAAGGCACAGGGAACCAATCCCTAGGGTGAAAGCCTTGCCTTGCCCATGGACACAGTCATCGTCACCCCGTACGACAAATCGTCTTTTTGCCTCCATTGACCCCCAATTGATCGAAGAATTTCTAATAACATACAACTATAGTTCAGCGTCATGGTGGTATTTTTATATTCGCATGCATTCAGGGATACTTTTGTCTTTTTGGAGTTATTTTTTCATTTTGTTCAGAAATGAATTTAACTTGTAAAATTTATAAGTAATTATTGGTTTGTCGGAATAATACATATAATTATAAATATACATTTTTAAAATAAAAAAAAATGCGACTGATTTAATGGATTAGGTTTCACGATTAGATTTCCAACCTGCAGTAGGGTCGTTTTCTAAGTAAGGAATTTAATGCACATTATATTAACTAAATACACATACATTGTGACTAGGTTGAGACAACCCGAACCTTGAACCTAGGAAAAGTTCTTGAATATATAGGTCTGATCATAAGGTATGTACATCCTCTATTTTATTTTGGGCATTATTTGACTAAAACCTAATTTCTTTTAATGATGCATCTTTTGAACTGTTTTTCCTTATGAAATCTAAATTCTTGAACATTTACATTTCCTGATGTTGACTCATTATACCATTCTAGTTTTTGGACTACCTTGTTTATAAGGGTACTTGTACCCCACTTGATATGAATGCCTTTTTTTTATTAAAATTGATTGAAATACTAGTCTTGCCTCTCTATTTTATGCATGCTACATGTTTGACTAGAATATCTAGAATAGTGGTACTTATGTACAACCATACTTATATAGGGCATGTGTTTCCGCCCGGGGTGTGCGTTTCCACCCTTGTTTTTTTAGGCCATGATCCTATGGTGTTATGGCCCTGTTTTAGGTATATTTAGTCTACATGATTATGCATGCAAATATTCATTGTTTTAATGTGAATCTATGGATGATTGTTATGGCAAGACACTCTTTATTATTATGCTTGTAATCGAAATTTAATGTGCCTCGTTTATTTTGTTACTTTTCTCTTGAACATACCTAGTTGCAAATAGCCCCCCTTTTCTTGTGGGAACCTCTCTTTTTGCATTTTTAACCCTATATAATACCCAAAGTGTTTTATATATGGACATTCCCAGCCTTTACTGACCTCTTTGTTGTTTCCTATGTTCTGGGTGATGTTCCCTTCCACCCAGGTTTAGGTACATTGGAAGACAAGAGCTCAAAAAGATCGCTAACATGACATGAACTTAAGGATAGCTTGGAATTACTGGGTTACCCTCTGCTACTGGTTTAGTTGTGCTTAGTTCAAGTTTTGTAAAATCACCTATTATGGTGAGGAACAATTGTATAAATGAATCATGAAGTGACTTTGTAATAGTTTTGATTCCGCTACTTTATTATTACATGGCTCTTGTATTATATCATTTGAGTGGATCCCCATTTCGGGTCCCACTCTTTACAAAATGGTATCAGAGCCAAAGCAGTTGGTAACGTGACTATTTCAAGTTATCCAATATTGTTCCTTGATTAGGTACGTAGGTGACTCCTTACATATAGTTGGCATACCTAATCTTGAGTAGTGGGATACCAAATAGGGTTCAATCTATGTCTAATTTGGTGATTTCCACAACCCAAATCATGTGTGGTCAAGACTTACTTTTAGGAACTCTAGTTAGTCCTACGTTCTTTACAAAGTACATAATTTCCCTACATAGGGGTTGATAATCCTAGTCATTAGATTTTGTTTGCCTACCTTATGGGAGGATAGTTCACAACTAAAATATAGGTTGGCTTGGACACTTATAGGATCAACCTAATTCCCATTTGGGACATTCCCTTGTTGTTTCACTAGCATGCCTCAGATACGACTACTAGGAGGACTGAGCTTGTATGGATAATAAGCATAGAACTTAGACATAAGTTGATGAATGGTGATGTTTTCCTTGATGCTATGTGATTGAATTAATTAGATATGTTAGAATTAGGCATGTATTTCCTTCAACATAGAGTATGTCCACATAGCTCAACCTAAATTCATTTAAGAATTGGATACCATCTTCATTGAGTTGGTTATGCCTCATACATGAGAATTAGTTGTGGAAAGCTATAAGTTTTGGTACATATCCATAGTATTCACCTCTCTCATCTCCAATAGTGTACTTGGTTTATCTAGTGATTGAGATGAGTAGCTTGACTGTATAGGTTATGTTATCATGTGAAGGCACTATGGTTGAGAAAACCCTAAATCTCTTCCTATAAAGTTGGGTAATTTCATGATTCCCTTAGGACTCGGGATGAGGTAGTGTGAATTATGATTAAGAATGACATGGGGAATGGTGTACATCATGCTTTGGTAGGTTTCAATTAATGTTGACTATGAGTAATAAGAAACCCTTCTCTCTCATGCTTACATATTAGAGAAGTAGTCGTATGAACTTTTAGGTGATAAAAGGTTTAGACCCCTTTTTGGTGATAGGATAGTAGTATATGTGTAGTGTTGTGTAAGGTGTCTGACTTGGTTCTCGGATCGTTTTGGCGCCAATTTTGCATCTTCATCGCCATTCCTTTATCGCTAAAACATATTTTCATTATTAAATTATATGTACAAAAGATTTATTTTTCTTTTTATGATCTCATCAATGATTTTCAGAACCAAGTCACCACCACAAATAAGTTGAGTAGTAGAGAAGCTCTTTAGTGAAGTACCCTTAGTTGACATGTTCAACCCTAATACCCAAGGCCTAAGATTGACATAGTTAGTTTCAAATATATACAACAGACCTAGTGGATCCACCCTTTTTCCCCTCTAGGTTATGCACTAAGTTATAGTTTAAACCTTTTAAGGGGGGTAGTTTCATACAATTTATTCATTAGGAATCAAACTAACTTAAGGAAGGACCATGATTAATAATGGTTACAATAAGTAAAACTTGGACAACTCCTGGTATTAATGTCAAGCATATGTAGAGGCTACCAAACTGAGGATTCTAGACGAGCCTTTCTTATCGCACCATCATAAAAAAAATTACCTCGACTATTAATATAGTTTTTAGATTTTATCTTGAGTTATCCTTAACGGATGTATTTAGCCAGATGTAGGTAAAAGTAAAATTTCACTTCAAGCTCAAATTAATATTCTATACCCCAAACTGCTAATAATTAAATGGTAAGGATGACTATATAGTATAGGCTAGGGTGAACATACTCAGTATCGTGGAATTTCTGACCTTTTCCCATGTGACCCTTTTATATAATAAGATGTTAAGGATTTTTATGATGATGAGGAGTAGGTGATGATGTCGATGATGTTAATGATGATGATGATGATGAGCAGATGATAATGAGTAGATGAGAAGATGGTGACCATGATGATGTGGATGATGAGGACGATGGCGTCGATGATGATGATGATGATGATAATGTTGATAAGGAAGTTCTCTTTATTAGTAATAATGATAGGGATCATGGTGCTCGAGGATTGATGGTTATACACAAAAGTAGTTCACCAAGTTAGCGGTCACAATCTGAATGGTTCTATTGGGAAATTTGTAAATGAAGATTGGTTATTCATGCTTAATTGATGGAAGATGAGGATATGTAGAACAAACTAGCACTCATGTCTAGCGGTGGATGGATTTCAGGGGAAAATCATCTTTAAGTGGTTGAGTGTTGTAGCATACTCAATTTCAGACACATAGGATAATCCTCCGTTCTTCTAGGCCCCTACTCGATTATATTGTTATCCAATATCCCTCTTTCCTTCCTCTTGTTTTTTTTCTTTCAAATAGGTACTTCTTAGTGTGCATAATTCCCTAAATTTATGATATATTAGACCTTGTTGGGACCTAATAGCCTAATTGACTCAGTTGTATCCCATGGACATAAATCTTAGGATGATATAACCCTAATAATGAAATTATAGGGAATTGGTGAATAGTGATACTACACTCCTGTCCTAATATTAATTTAATACCTAGTATGTCCATAGGACCCTAGAGGGAGATAATTGTAGTTAAATAAAGAGTATTTACCCTATTTGATCATTAGGATGAACTTAAAACCTTAATTTAATGTTGAAGTGAATTATGGCGATAATATAGAGCAATTAATCTCAAAATGAAAATCTAAGCCCATAATCGAGTTCCTCATAGCTTAATTAGTCAACCCTCAAAATTTGGGGTTATTTGGACATCAAATGCACTCTTAATGGTGGTTTAGAAGTAAAGATATAAGTTAAGATGGTTCATTTCAATCATTGTCACACTGACTTAGGAATAAAGTCCCGATTCCATTGGTTGTTTTTTGAGTAACGCAGACTACTGGCGGGTTGGGTATTCAAGAGGTGGACTTTGTCATCCCCTTCCCCCACTTCCACTGTGCGTAGGACCGGTTCAGCACCTCTGATCTCCTCGTCATCGTTCTCTCCCCACAACCAATGACTTCTCGCAATTTCTTCGCCCTTCGATCCGTCTTGCCATGCCGGTTCCATTGATACCTAACTCACTCCCTCTCAAATCGTAGATACAAAATGCCCAATTCCTCTCCTGCCTCCTCCGCAACCCCGATACTCCGACGTCACTTTCCCCTTCTCCCATCGATCAACCTAGGGTATATGCATACAGAATGATCCTCTGACTTATCCTCACCGCTCGTCACCCCCCTATGCCTTGTAAAAACCTCTAACCTAATCCCTGGGACTGAATCTCCTACTCTGACGACTGGAAGGTCAACCGTGTTAATGATACCCCAAAAATCCAAATTGGCTAGTTGGTGAGTAACCTCGGATTGCCTTATTGCTTTCTGTATGTTTATTTTGGTTCGTTTTGCTCTGGTTTCCCCCAATGATAAGAACCAAAGTCATCTTCTCCACGGCTCCTCAATGACTAGCACCAATGTGTCCAGCTCTAGCGGGAACTCTGCCAATACCATCTCGGCACTGTTACCCCCTTATTTGAGTTGCCTGGAGGCATTAATCGTATCCACCATTTTTCTCTCGTCTTTCACAGTTTCACAGGATTCCCTCAACCCGACAGTTCCACCGACCTTCTCACAGTATTGGCTTATTGCACCCTACCTCTGCCCGTCTCGAGTTCCGAACAATGCCACAGCTCCATAGCAACACAGGAATCCATGTGACTCTTGCCCCTCTCGTGATCATGAGTTCTATGGTGCTCTGCCATGGTGCGGGCCATGTCCAAGCTGAGACAATGGAGGTGCCCAAGCAAGGGCTTCCTGGGTCGGAATACCCCAATGCAACCACTGGGATCGATTCCTGCAGTAGGGAAGAGCCAGATCACTGGCACTGATAGCTGGACTCAAGGTCATGAGCTCTGAGATCCTATAGGCAACCATGGCACAAGACACAGGGAACCAATCCCTAGGGTGAAAGCCTTGCCTTGCCCATGGACACAGTCATCGTCACCCCGTACGACAAATCGTCTTTTTGCCTCCATTGACCCCCAGTTGACCGAAGAATTTCTAGCAACATACAACTATAGTTCAGCGTCATGGTGGTATTTTTATATTCGCATGCATTCAGGGATACTTTTGTCTTTTTGGAGTTATTTTTTCATTTTGTTCAGAAATGAATTTAACTTGTAAAATTTATAAGTAATTATTGGTTTGTCGGAATAATACATATAATAATAAATATACATTTTTAAATCAAAAAAATGCGACTGATTTAATGGATTAGGTTTCACGATTAGATTTCCAACCTGCAGTAGGGTCGTTTTCTAAGTAAGGAATTTAATGCACATTATATTAAGTAAATACACATACATTGTGACTAGGTTGAGACAACCCGAACCTTGAACCTAGGAAAAGTTCTTGAATATATAGGTCTGATCATAAGGTATGTACATCCTCTATTTTATTTTGGGCATTATTTGACTAAAACCTAATTTCTTTTAATGATGCATCTTTTGAACTGTTTTTCCTTATGAAATCTAAATTCTTGAACATTTACATTTCCTGATGTTGACTCATTATACCATTCTGGTTTTTGGACTACCTTGTTTATAAGGGTACTTGTACCCCACTTGCTATGAATGCCTTTTTTTATAAAAATTGATTTAAATACTAGTCTTGCCTCTCTATTTTATGCATGCTACATGTTTGACTAGAATATCTAGAATAGTGGTACTTATGTACAACCATACTTATATAGGGCATGCGTTTCCGCCCGGGGTGTGCGTTTCCACCCTTATTTTTTTAGGCCATGATCCTATGGTATTATGGCCATGTTTTAGGTATATTTAGTCTACATGATTATGCATGCAAATATTCATTATTTTAATGTGAATCTATGGATGATTGTTATGGCAAGACACTCTTTATTATTATGCTTGTAATCGAAATTTAATATGTCTCATTTCTTTTGTTACTTTTCTCTTGAAAATACCTAATTGCAAATAGCCCCCCTTTTCTTGTGGGAACCTCTCTTTTTGCACTTTTAACCCTATATAATACCCAAAGTGTTTTATATATGGACATACTCAGCCTTTACTGACCTCTTTGTTGTTTCCTATGTTCTGGGTGATGTTCCCTTCCACCCAGGTTTAGGTACATTGGAAGACAAGAGCTCAAAAAGATCGCTAACATGACATGAACTTAAGGATAGCTTGGAATTACTGGGTTACCCTCTGCTACTGGTTTAGTTGTGCTTAGTTCAAGTTTTGTAAAATCACCTATTATGGTGAGGAACAATTGTATAAATGAATCATGAAGTGAATTTGTAATAGTTTTGATTCTGCTACTTTATTATTACATGGCTCTTGTATTATATCATTTGAGTGGATCCCCATTTCGGGTCCCACTCTTTACAATATGGTATCAGAGCCAAAGCAGTCGGCAACGTGACTATTTCAAGTTATCCAATATTGTTCCTTGATTAGGTACGTTGGTGACTCCTTACATATAGTTTACATACCTAATCTTGAGTAGTGGGATACCAAATAGGGTTCAATCTATGTCTAATTTGGTGATTTCCACTCCCCAAATCATGTGTGGTCAAGACTTAATTTTAGGAACTCTAGTTAGTCCTACGTTCTTTACAAAGTACATAATTTCCCTACATAGGGGTTGATAATCCTAGTCATTAGATTCTGTTTGCCTACCTTATGGGAGGATAGTTCAAACTAAAATATAGGTTGGCTTGGACACTTATAGGATCAACCTAATTCCCATTTGGGACATTCCCTTGTTTCACTAGCATGCCTCAGATATGACTAATAGGAGGACTGAGCTTGTATGGATAATAAGCATAGAACTCAAACATAAGTTGATGAATGGTGATGAATTCCTTGATGCTATGTGATTGAATTAATTAGATATGTTAGAATTAGGCATGTCTTTCCTTCAACATAGAGTATTTCAACATAGCTCAACCTAAATTCATTTAAGAATTGGATACCATCTTCATTGAGTTGGTTATGCCTCATACATGAGAATTAGTTGTGGAAAGCTATAAGTTTTGGTACATATCCATAGTATTCACCTCTCTCATCTCCAATAGTGTACTTGGTTTATCTAGTGATTCAGATGAGTAGCTTGACTGTATAGGTTATGTTATCATGTGAAGGCACTATGGTTGAGAAAACCCTAAATCTCTTCCTATAAAGTTGGGTAATTTCATGATTCCCTTAGGACTCGGGATGAGGTAGTGTGAATTATGATTAAGAATGACATGGGGAATGGTGGACATCATGCTTTGGTAGGTTTCAATTAATGTTGACTATGAGTAATAAGAAACCCTTCTCTCTCATGCTTACATATTAGAGAAGTAGTCGTATGAACTTTTAGGTGATAAAAGGTTTAGACCCCTTTTTGGTGATAGGATAGTAGTATATGTGTAGTGTTGTGTAAGGTGTCTGACTTGGTTCTCAGATCGATTTTGGTGCCAATTTTGCATCTTCATCGCCATTCCTTTATCGCTAAAACATATTTTCATTATTAAATTATATGTACAAAAGATTTATTTTTCTTTTTATGATCTCATCAATGATTTTCAGAACCAAGTCACCACCACAAATAAGTTGAGTAGTAGAGAAGCTCTTTAGTGAAGTACCCTTAGTTGACATGTTCAACCCTAATACCCAAGGCCTAAGATTGACATAGTTAGTTTCAAATATATACAACAGACCTAGTGGATCCACCCTTTTTCCCCTCTAGGTTATGCACTAAGTTATAGTTTAAACCTTTTAAGGGGGGTAGTTTCATACAATTTATTCATTAGGAATCAAACTAACTTAAGGAAGGACCATGATTAATAATGGTTACAATAAGTAAAACTTGGACAACTCATGGTATTAATGTCAAGCATATGTAGAGGCTACCAAACTGAGGATTCCAGACGAGCCTTGCTTATCGCACCATCATAAAAAAAATTACCTCGACTATTAATATAGATTTTTAGATTTTATCTTGAGTTATCCTTAATGGATGTATTTAGCCAGATGTAGGTAAAAGTAAAATTTCACTTCAAGCTCAAATTAATATTCTATACCCAAAACTGCTAATAATTAAATGGTAAGGATGACTATATAGTATAGGCTAGGGTGAACATACTCAGTATGGTGGAATTTCTGACCTTTTCCCATGTGACCCTTTTATATAATAAGATGTTAAGGATGTTTATGATGATGATGAGGAGTAGGTGATGATGTTGATGATGTTAATGATGATGAGGATGATGAGTAGATGATAATGAGTAGATGAGAAGATGGTGACCATGATGATGTGGATGATGAGGACGATGGCGTTGATGATGATGATGATGATAATGTTGATAAGGAAGTTCTCTTTATTAGTAATAATGATAGGTATCATGGTGCTCGAGGATTGATGGTTATACACAAAAGTAGTTCACCAAGTTAGTGGTCACAATCTGAATGGTTCTATTGGGAAATTTGTAAATGAAGATTGGTTATTCATGCTTAAGTGATGGAAGATGAGGATTTGTAGAACAAACTAGCACTCATGTCTAACGGTGGATGGATTTCGGGGAAAAATCATCTTTAAGGGGTTGAGTGTTGTAGCATACTCAATTTCAGACACATAGGATAATCCTCCGTTCTTCTAGGCCCCTACTCGATTATATTGTTACCCAATATCCCTCTTTCCTTCCTCTTATTTTTTTTTCAAATAGGTACTTCTTAGTGTGCATAATTCCCTAAATTTATGATAGATTAGACCTTGTTGAGACCTAATAGCCTAATTGACTCAGTTGTATCCCATGGACATAAATCTTAGGATGATATAATCCTAATAATGAAATTATAGGGAATTGGTGAATAGTGATACTACACGCTTGTCCTAATATTAATTTAATACCTAGTATGTCCATAGGACCCTAGAGGGAGATAATTGTAGGTAAATAAAGAGCATTTACCCTATTTGATCATTAAGATGAACTTAAAACCTTAATTTAATGATTAAGTGAATTATGGGGATGATATAGAGCAATTAATCTCAAAATGAAAATCTAAGCCCATAATCGAGTTCCTCATAGCTTAATTAGTCAACCCTCAAAATTTGGGGTTATTTGGACATCAAATGCACTCTTAATGGTGGTTTAGAAGTAAAGATATAAGTTAAGATGGTTCATTTCAATCGTTGTCACACTGACTTAGGAATAAAGTCTCGATTTCATTGGTTGTTTTTTGAGTAACGCAGACTACTAGCAGGTTGGGTATTCAGGAGGTGGACTTTGTCATCCCCTTCCCCCACTTCCACTGTGCGTAGGACCGGTTCAGCACCTCTGATCTCCTCGTCGTCGTTCTCTCCCCACAACCAACGACTTCTCACAATTTCTTCGCCCTTCGATCCTTCTTGCCACGCCGGTTCCATTGATACCTAACTCACTCCCTCTCAAATCGTAGATACAAAATGCCCAATTCCTCTCCTGCCTCCTCCGCAACCCCGATACTCCGACGTCACTTTCCCCTTCTCCCATCGATCACCCTAGGGTATATGCATACATAATGATCCTATGACTTATCCTCACTGCTCGTCACCCCCCTATGCCTTGCAAGAACCTCGAACTTGATCCCTGGGACTGAATCTCCTACTCCGACGACTGGAAGGTCAACCGTGTTAATGATACCCCAAAAATCCAAATTGGCTAGTTGGTGAGTTACCTCAGATTTCCTTATTGCTTTCTGTATGCTTATTTTGGTTCGTTTTTCTCTGGTTTCCCCCAACGATAAGAACTGAAGTCGTCTTCTCCACAGCTCCTCAATGACTAGCACCAATGGGTCCATCTCTAGCGAGAACTCTGCCAATACCATCTCGGCACTGTTACCCCCTTCTTTGAGTTTCCTGGAGGCATTAATCGTATCCACCATTTTGCTCCCGCCTTTCACAGTTTCACAGGATTCCCTCAACCCGACAGTTCCACCGGCCTTCTCACGGTATTGGCTTATTGCACCCTACCTCTGCCCGTCTCGAGTTCCGAACAATGCCACAGCTCCATAGCAACACAGGAATCCATCTGACTCTTGCCCCTCTCGTGATCATGAGTTCTCTGGTGCTCTGCCATGGTGCGGGCCATGTCCAAGCTGAGATAATGGAGGTGCCCAAGCAAGGGCTTCCTGGGTCGGAATACCCCAATGCAACCACTGGGATCGATTCCTGGAGTAGGGAAGAGCCAGATCACTGGCACTGATAGCTGGACTCAAGGTCATGAGCTCTGAGATCCTATAGGCGACCATGGCACAAGACAAAGGGAACCAATCCCTGGGGTGAAAGTCGTGCCTTGCCCATGGAGCCTGCACACAGTCATTGTCACCCCGTACGACAAATCGTCTTTTTGCCTCCATTGACCCCCATTTGACCGAAGAATTTCTAGTAACATACAGCTATAGTTCAGCGTCATGGTGGTATTTTTATATTCGCATGCACTCAGGGATACTTTTGTCTTTTCAGAGTTATTTTTTGATTTTGGTCATAAATGAATTTAACTTGTAAAATTTATAAGTAATTATTGGTTTGTCGGAATAATACATATAATAATAAATATACATTTTTAAAATAAAAAAAATGCGACTGATTTAATGGATTAGGTTTCATGATTAGATTTCCAACCTGCGGTAGGGTCATTTTCTAAGTAAGGAATTTAATGTACATTATATTAACTAAATACACATACATTGTGACTAGGTTGAGACAACCTGAACCTTGAACCTAGGAAAAGTTCTTGAATATATAGGTCTGATCATAAGGTATGTACATCCTCTATTTTATTTTGGGCATTATTTGACTAAAACCTAATTTCTTTTAATGAGGCATCTTTTGAACTGTTTTTCCTTATGAAATCTAAATTCTTGAACATTTACATTTCCTGATGTTGACTCATTATACCATTCTAGTTTTTAGACTACCTTGTTTATAAGGGTACTTGTACCCCACTTGCTATGAATGCCTTTTTTTATGAAAATTGATTGAAATACTAGTCTTGCCTCTCTATTTTATGCATGCATCATGTTTGACTAGAATATCTAGAATAGTAGTACTTATGTACAACCATACTTATATAGGGCGTGTGTTTTCGCCCGGGGTGTGCGCTTCCACCCTTATTTATTTTTAGGCCATGATCCTAAGGTGTTATGGCCCTATTTTAGGTATATTTAGTCTACATGGTTATGCATAAAAATATTCATTATTTTAATGTGAATCTTTGGATGATTATTATGGAAAGTCACTCTTTATTATTATGCTTGTAATCTAATTTTAATATGCCTCATTTCTTTTGTTACTTTTCTCTTGAACATACCTAGTTGCTAATAGCCCCCCTTTTCTTGTGGGAACCTCTCTTTTTGCACTTTTAACCCTATATAATGCCCAAAGTGTTTTATATATGTACATACTCAGCCTTTTCTGACCTCTTTGTTGTTTCCTATGTTCTGGGTGATGTTCCCTTCCACCTAGGTTTAGGTACATTGGAAGACAAGAGCTCAAGAAGATCGCTAACATGACATGAACTTAAGGATAGCTTGGAATGGCTGGGTTACCCTCTACTACTGGCTTAGTTGTGCTTAGTTCAAGTTTTGTAAAATCACCTATTATGGTGAGCAACAATTGTATAAATGAATCATGAAGTGACTTTGTAATAGTTTTGATTCCGCTGCTTTATTATTACATGGCTCTTGTATTATATCATTTGAGTGGATCCCCATTTTGGGTCCACTCTTTACCATCTACATAGCACTAGTCACTGCTTATAAATTTTACAAAAAAATTATTAGCATTTTTTCAAATTATTTATGTATTAAAGTATTGTTTATGTTTCCATTCTCAGACTTTGATTCATTCAATATTTTGTTTATTGGTAGAAAATTATCATTTCTTTTTCAATGTAGGAGTTTCTTAACAAAATTATAAGGGAAAATATTCTCCTCAACAATACAATGGCAGCACAACTGCAACATGCGGCAATGCTCTAGAAAATAGGCCCTCACTCCAATCATTGGTCATTGGATGTGTCAATGGCAGCATGGAACCTATAGTCCTTCCTCACGTACCAACAAAAAAAAAACATGACTTTATCAGTATGAGTCAACATCAAACCTTTAGAGGTGATTTTGTCGAAGAAAACCCATATCTTCATATTGACACTTTCAAAAATCTCTACTATGCCCTCAAGATGAACTGCGTCCCTCAAGAAATCATCTATTCGAAGGGATTTTTTTCACTAAAAGACAAAACTCTACAGTGGTACTTTTCCAAAAAGAGATTACATCTTGGCAACAATTGTCCGAAATGTTAGTGAACAAGTTTTATTATGTTGAGAAGACTGCTAGGTGCAAGCTCATGATTACTGGTTTCAAGCAAAAACCCTCTGAGAGTTTGTATGACACATGGGAGAGATATCAGGAGTATCTGAAAGATTGTCCACATCACGACTACGATGAAGTCTTTATCGTCACCACTATTTATGAAGGTCTCACCTCCATAGAAAGGACATCTCTAAGTGTTGTAGCTGGTAGAAACTTTATGAAGCATGATGTCAAAACCACCAAGTAAATCATCAATAACATGGCCACACTTCAAGTAAGACAAGATTATTATAGAAGTTCTACATAAATTGTATCTACCATAAGTAGTTATTTAGAATCAATGTTACTCAAAAGCCTTAATAATAAACTAGACAGGATGGCAAATGATGTGTAGAACCTCAAGGAAGCCAATTCAAGATATTTCACTAAAATGACAAATAAAGCGTGACACATTTGGAGAAAGGGGTCATGGGATATGTCATTTTATTTATACTCATGAAGTAGAAGACACTCAGACTGTTCAAGTAGAAATGTGTCTTATGGGGATCATAAGTGACCTGATCATCCCAAATTTTCCTATGGGAGTCCCTCTGTAGTAGAAAATTCCTTTCAACTAAGTCAAATATCTCAAGCCATAGGCAGGGGACAAGCTGTTGGAAGAGGAACTTTGCCCAGATTCTAGAAGAATAGATCTCAACCTCAACAACAAGAAGGAAACATCAAGGGACAACAAAAAGGGAGTTTATTTCAACAACATTAGAGATTCATAATTAAAATGAATTCCTTGATATAAAAATAGGAGAGTGCCTACTAATCAACAATAATCTAATGGGAAACATGCAAACACAGATGGGCACTGTTAACACTCATATAAGTGATCTACAACACCATAACCAAATGATTGATCAACAACTGACCTCCATAGTCACTTCTCTTGGTCGACCATTCGGAAAGTTTCCTTTGAGTACTGAACATAACCCAAAGAACAAAACCGATAGGATGTCTACACTCCATTCTGGGAATACTTTTTCTAAGACACAACCAGAAGTAACACTTGTTGAAGATGATAACACAAAAAAAGGACAAGTACTAATGACAAAAAAATCATGGGGGGGGGATTCTATTCTATTCGTTAGAACACCCAAAATCCTTCTGGAGCACCTTTTCCTCATCGCTTCATCTAGGTGAAACTGGAAACGTATACCAAATTCTTAGATAAGATCAAGAAAATCCATTTAGACATTCCTCTTCTAGATGTCATAGATGAGATGCCTACATATGACAAGTTCTTGAAGGATCTCATTACTAAGAAGAGAAAGAGAGGTGAGATAGAGATAGTATGCCTTGCAAGAATGACATCCACTTTCTATCAATCCTCCATGCCGACTAAGAAGAAAGATCTTAGAGCTTTCACCATCCCCTTTCTCATTGGAGGAACTTCAACAAGATATGGTCTTACGGATGTGCGAGCTAGTATAAGTCTCATGCCATATAGTCTAGCCACTAGATTGGGCCTCACAAACCATGTTAACTCCAAAGTGAGAATTCATTTGGCTGATAGTTCCTTTACCAAGTTAGTTGGAGTAGTGGAATACGTCCCAATTAGGATAGGATTTCTTCATTCCTTATGATATTGTCATAATAAACATAGTTGAAGACCCTATGTCTGATGATCTTTGTGTGACCTTTTCTTTCCACAACTCATGCATTAATAGATGTTGAAGATGGGTTGATCACTATAAGAGTTGGCAATGAATCAATTGACTTTAATGTGCTCGATCACATGAAGGGTCCTTCGCCAATGCAGACAAGTTAATTTGCTAACTGTTGTAATTAGTCGTGCATAAAAACTCAAGAGCGTAATGTAATTGTAGATACTTTGATTTGGTCTATAATTAATCCTATTTCAAGGATTAATGATCATTTAGTTGAAGAAATTTTAGCTTACTTAGAAGTTACCGAAGAAGAAGAATTTCAAGTATCCATTAAAATATCCAAGTACTTTTCTCTTCAATGAGAACTAAAAGACACATCCTCTCTGAGGCCTCTACTAGATCTCAAACCACTTCCTGGAGGTTTGAAGTATGGATTTCCTGATGAAGAAAAGAAGAATCTGATGATAATCAACGTATAGCTATTATGACCAACAACAACAACTTTTGTCTGAACTCAAGACTCAAAGGAAAGCCCTTGGATATTTTAAGATGATGTCAAGAGTCTCACCCCAACCATCTGCATGCATCAAATCAACCTTGAATAAGGCACAAAACCACAGGTGCAAGGTCAAAGGAAATTGAGCGACAAAATGCATGAGGTGGAGCGCAAGGAAGTCATTCAGCTAATAGATGTTGGTATCATCTATGCCATTACAAACAGTTCCTGGGTAAGTCCAGTACATGTGTTCCCCAAGAAAGAAGGGATGACAGTGGTAAAAGAGAGTGATGGTAGGGAATTGGACACTCACATAGTAACCGGTTGGCATATGTGCATCGATTATAGGATATTGAATGCAGCAACACACAAAGATCACTTTCCTCTCCCATTTAATGACCAAGTTATACAAAGATTGGTGCATCATTGAAACTTAACCTAGATGGGTACTCGGGATTTTACCAGGCACGTATCCACCCAGATGATCAGGAAAAGACCACATTCACTTGTCTTTATGGGATATATGCATTTTGTCGTATGCCCTTTGGTCTGTGTAATGCCCCAGTAACCTTTAGAAAGTGTATGTCAACAATATCTTTTGATTTGATAGAGGAAATTATGGAGGTCTTCATGGAATACTTCTCAATCTATGGGTCATCCTTTAAATACTGTCTGAAGAACCTATCCCTCGTTCTTCAAAGATGTGAAGAAAAGCAGCTCGTTCTCAATTGGGAAAAGTGTCACTATATTGTGTGTGAGGAATCTTCCTTGGGCACAAGGTATCTGAGGCAGGCATAGAAGTTGACAAGAGAAAGATAGAAGCTATCTCCAAGTTCCCTCCTCCTTCGTCGGTCTATTTCATACATAGTTTTTTAGGACATGCAGGATACCACCAGCATTTTATTAAAGAATTTTTTGAAATTGCAAAACCACTGTCTAGACTCCTCATAAAAGACACATTGTTTATCTTTGATGAAGACTGTTTGAAGTCTTTTCACACTCTCAAAATGCCCTAACTACCACACCCATTATGCATGCTCTAGATTGGGACCTCCCCTTAGAGCTAATGTGTTATGCTAGTGAATATGCAGTTGGAGTTGTCCTAGGGAAAAGAAAGACAAAAATCACCATGTCATATTTTACTCAAGAAAAACACTTAATGAATCTCAAGTCAACAACACAATAACATAGAAGGAAATAGTGGCCTTCATCTATGATTTTGACAAATTCAGATCTTATTTGTTAGGAGGAAAGGTGAAAATCTATATAGATCATGGAGCAATAAAGTATCTTAAGCAAAAGAAGGATACTAGATCGCATCTCCTCAAGTGGGCCCTCTTGTTGTAGGAGTTTTATCATGAAATCCTCAACATAAAGTGATCTGAGAATGTAGTTGCAGATCACCTTACTCACATAAGGGTTGAAGAGGACAATTTTCTCCCTATCAATGAATCTTAAGAAGATGAATCATTATTGCTCATTCACTTTCTCGACCAGCTAACACCATGGTGTGTTGATTTTTGCAATTACCTTACATGCCAACAATTTCCTTTTGAGATGATATATAACCAAAAAAGAGGGTTTTTTTTAGATTTAAAGAACTACTATTGGGATGACCCACTTGTATTTAGGAAATGTGTTGATTGTTGGCTAAATTGGACATTATGTTAATCCCTTTGTTTTGATAATGACAAACATTTCATTCTTGTGGTTTTAACGTGCTATTTGAGTATTTCACGAACAACTATATAAGGTGGTGGATAACAAAGACTTGGAAGAATAATTTGATAAAATTGCTTTATTTTCATGATTGTAATCAAATGTAAAAGCTTGTACAAGTATATAATGTACAAGTAATTAGATATCATGTAAATCAAGCATTTAGATCTTCCCTATCCACTCACAACACTTAGATAGGCCTTTCCCCAAGATAGTATCACAATTGCACATTGATACACACACTTAGTAAATGAATACATTGAGTCAGTAATATTCTCGGTCGACAAATCGTCGATCGAGAAAATATCGGTCGACAAAAACTTCGACCGAGAAACTCTCGGTCGACAAAATCTTCGATCGAGAATAGACCCTACTAGCCGTTAGACCCAGCAGACAAGGTGGTTGGGAGTTGGAAATGAACGTTGTAAACACTTGCTCCAGGAAGTCCCTCGGTCGACAAATCTTTGACCGAGAAGGACTCTCGGTCGACAAATCTTCGACCGAGAAGAGTTCTGTCTGCACTTTTCAGGGTCAATTAACTAGTCGTTGCAAATGCAATTAGTGGACACATAAAGGCTAGTTGAGCACTAAGAACCCCCTAGAAAGTGTCTAGAACGTCCTTAAGCACTTGTAGGTCATTCCTATAAATAGGACATGCCTTAGGACACCTAAACTCACTCATATACACTTGTGCTATACTTGAGCTTACACTTGCAATTGGCAATCTGTTTTGAGAAATTGAGCAACACTTGCATTGGCTATTCTTCTCCTTGCTCCAATTTCGTGTCCTATAGGCTAGCATCTCCTATCCACAGCAATTACACTTCTATATACATTAGTTAGGAGATCAAAATGCTTGATATAGGAAATCAAGCCTTGAGCTGCAAAGTGGTATTGTAATTTCTATTTTTCCTTCTTGTTCCTTTGTATCTTTTGTATTCTCCTTGCTACTCCTAGGGTTGGAGGTTGGGGATTGGAGAAGGTTCTTCTCGGTGGAGAAGGTGGACTTCGGACTACTTCAAGAAGGTTGTTGCAACGGGAAGCTACTTCAAGAGGAAGGCTACTTCAAGGGGGAGCTTGAAGTTACTTCAAGAAGGCTGCTTCAAAGTTGGTGCAACTACTTCTAGGTGAAGGTTGTTCGAAGGGTTTGGTGAAAGAATTGTAATTTTATGTAAAGTACTTGCGAGATAATAAAATTTGATTCTTTCAAAATCCTGGTTGGGTAAGCAACCGGGTAGTGGATTGACTGCCTTAGTATTTGCTAAGGTTGGAACCACTCTAAATCCTTGTCCCCTTGTCCAATCTTTTTGTGGTTGCTTAATTTGGTTGAATTATTATTAAAATATCATAAAACCCTATTCACCCCCCCTCTAGTGGTTTTTCAATTGGTATCAGAGCAGGCTTCAAGGAGCTCTAATCGAGTCTTGAAGAATGAAGGGTGGTGGTGTCTACAACTGCAAGCAAAGGAAAAGAATGGACAAATTTTCAACAAGCTGCACATGGTGCTTAGGAACAAGCCACACAACACTCAGTTGTCCTTGGAGGAAAAAGAAGGAAGATGTGCATAAAGGATGCTTTATTGCTACAATAAGTGAAGAAGAAGAAGAGGTAAGCCTTTTTGATTTACCTAAAGAAGATTTAATTGCTAGTCTTCAAGAAACACATGAAAAATATATTGAGTGTAAGAAGAAATTAAAGAAATCAAATAAAGCAAATGATGAGCTACATGCTAAAAATCTTGCTCTCACATCTGAAAATGAAGATCTCAAAAAGGTTATTGAAGATCATAATATTAAGCTAAAATCAGTAGAAGCAGATTGCAATCTTCTATCCCTAGAAAAGATAAATTTGCAAACCCAAGTAAATGATCTTCAAAAACAACCCGTTTTGTGTACACATCTAGATTATGATACTATTGTGAAAGAAAGAGATTCCTTATTATCTAATCTAGATCAAGAAAAGCTAGACATCAATAAGAGAATGGATGAGATTGTCAAGCTGCAACAAAAGATTAGTAGTTTGAATAACAATGATACTCTTGATAAAATTTTAAATAATTCTTATCATAAAATTGGAAGGAGAGGACTAGGTTATAATCCTAAAGGAAAAGCTTATCAAAAACCTAGTTGGAGAAAGACACAAGCACATGAAAATCAATCTATGTATATACCTAAAGGCAAATATACATATGTACCCAAGAACAACCTAGAACAAAATCATAGAAAGAGACATGAGGTTGATTCTATATGTTGTCATTATTGTTTGCGTCTTAGACATTATTCCTTTTCATGTCCTTACAAGAAAAAGGATGTTGAGTTAGTATGGGTTCCAAAACCCCCAAACTAAATGAATAAGATAAAGTTGAGATATGACCAAAGACTCTAGTTGTAAATCTATATGTCTATCTCAACTTAAACATAATGAGATAACAAATTGATTCAAGTAATTAAAACTTCTAAAATTGAAACTACACATTTTAAATAAATCTGCAAAGACACATCTTTACAAATCTATGTTAATTAGGGTCTTCAAAACATAAAGATTTGTATATAATTAGTTGAGATTTGATCTAAATGTTCCTTTGATACTCATATGTTCTATCTCAACTAAATTGAGTTTCAAATTGCATAATTGAATTGAAAATGATCTATGATTTACTTGTATACAATTGCTTAAAACAATTCTGAAACAGTACAGAAACATTCTCGGTCGAGAAACTATTTGACCGAGAACACTATCGGTCGAGAAATCATCGACCGAGCAGGTTTCTGTTGTCAAGTCTGCAATAAATCTGCTGAATATGTTTTCAAGTAATCTATTTGCTATCAATTTATTATTAATGACTGATTTTACATGCAAAACAAGAATAAATGCTGAAGACCATTCTTGAAAAAAAAATATTTTTTTAAGATAAATATTATGAATATGAAAATCCTTAAACATATTGCAAAAGTAACATCTGAAAACTGAAAAGTAACATATGAAGACTGATTAAAAAAGTTTATTAGGTATGATCAGTTATATAGCTTATCTTAAAATTAAAAACTTATGAACCTAAATGTAGATTATTTTGGTTTATCCTCTAAATAGTTTAAAACTAAAAATCATGATTAGTTTAAAAGAAATTACTATTTTATCATTATCCACATGGTTTTCCTAAAGTAATTCTTGGTCTATCCATATAAGAATCATGTGTTTTGATACAAATGATTATAATCATTAAAATTATATGCTTCTACTGTTCTATCAAAATCATTGTACCATGATCATTGTGTTTCAGTTTTACTTGGTTTGTCTAAAATAATCTTGATCTATATATACAAACCATAAATGGATGATCATTGTGATTCAACACATTACAAATATAGATGATGCTATCATTGAAAGTGCCCTTTTGCATAACAGTCAAACTCTATGGCATAAATGCATCTTGACATAATAGATAATGATTGTTGTGAGAATGGCTTGAAATAAATGAATGATGATGCTATGACCAGCCAAACGGTGTCTCATAGAACAAAAATATTAATGTTTTATCTATTTGTTTGTTCTAAGAAATCAAAAGCAAAAATCTTGACTTTAAGATATTAATCTTGCCTTCAAGATATATATTTCTAAAGAATCTTATGATTAATAAGAAAATAAGGGTACAAGAAGAAATGGGATTTGATATTTATGTACCCATAGCAAAGCTTATGAAACATCATTCACAATGAATGTAAAACATACATTTCAGAAAAATCAAGGTCAAAGACTTCACTATGATGCCCATATTAAGTCTTCATAATAAGTATCTCTTAACATGCTTCAAATTGATATTTATTTAAAGCTATCTGCAGAAATTATACTTCGCATATGAATGTTTAAATTGAAAATCTGCAGAACTTGCCTCTTGGTTGAAATTAAATTTGACCAAGGGGCGTTATGGTCGAAGTCAAGGTCGACCTAAAATAAGCTTGACAAAATGCTTATTTGTACATCATTTTAATGCATTTAATCTTAGTATCTTGACTCAAAATGAGTTTATCATATTGAAAACATGGAGCTTTAATAAAAGGTCAAAATCAAATCTTAAAAATCATTTGTGACCTTAGAATCCTTAAATTGTCTTAATTATAAGATTAAGGGGAGCTCACAAAAAAAACAAATTTGATTATAAGATTAATAAGTTTACAAAACTTTGAAGCTTGTTATGACCTTAGTATTCTTGAAAGTAATTTTTGTTATGAAAACAAAGAAATCTACAAAATTCATGAATATGGCATATATCTTGTTCTTAATGGAATTCTCTAAACAAATTTGGGCTTAACATCCCGTGTATTTGGTTAGAGATACATTATGGCTAAATTCGACAATAAATGGCTTACATTTATATTAATCCCTTGACTTTAAATTGAATATCTCTTTAAGGGGGAGCATAGCATAAAATTAAGGGGGAGAAATACAAAGTAAACTTGGATATCTTTTTGAAATGACAAAGGGGGAGAAATAATATAAAATCAAAAACATAAAATAAAATGAGTTTCATAATATCTCAGCCAGCACCCACTTGCAAAACACAAGAATGGCTACAAAAGGTAAACTTCAGGTATGAAACTCATATGATTTATATTTCCTTATTTTATATTTATGGAATGTTTGTCATCTTCAAAAAGGGGGAGATTGTTGGCTAAATTGGACATTATGTTAATCCCTTTGTTTTGATAATGACAAACATTTCATTCTTGTGGTTTTAACGTGCTATTTGAGTATTTCAGGAACAACTATATAAGGTGGTGGATAACAAAGACTTGGAAGAATAATTTGATAAAATTGCTTTATTTTCATGATTGTAATCAAATGTAAAAGCTTGTACAAGTATATAATGTACAAGTAATTAGATATCATGTAAATCAAGCATTTAGATCTTCCCTATCCACTCACAACACTTAGATAGGTCTTTTCCCAAGATAGTATCACAATTGCACATTGATACACACACTTAGTAAATGAATACATTGAGTCAGTAATATTCTCGGTCGACAAATCGTCGATCGAGAAAATATCGGTCGACAAAAACTTCGACCGAGAAACTCTCGGTCGACAAAATCTTCGATCGAGAATAGACCCTACTAGCCGTTAGACCCAGCAGACAAGGTGGTTGGGAGTTGGAAATGAACGTTGTAAACACTTGCTCCAGGAAGTCCCTCGGTCGAAAAATCTTCGACCGAGAAGGACTCTCGGTCGACAAATCTTCGACCGAGAAGAGTTCTGTCTGCACTTTTCAGGGTCAATTAACTAGCTGTTGCAAATGCAATTAGTGGACACATAACGGCTAGTTGAGCACTAAGAACCCCCTAGAAAGTGTCTAGAATGTCCTTAAGCACTTGTAGGTCATTCCTATAAATAGGACATGCCTTAGGACACCTAAACTCACTCATATACACTTGTGCTATACTTGAGCTTACACTTGCAATTGGCAATCTGTTTTGAGAAATTGAGCAACACTTGCATTGGCTATTCTTCTCCTTGCTCCAATTTCGTGTCCTATAGGCTAGCATCTCCTATCCACAGCAATTACACTTCTATATACATTGGTTAGGAGATCAAAATGCTTGATATAGGAAATCAAGCCTTGAGCTGCAAAGTGGTATTGTAATTTCTATTTTTCCTTCTTGTTCCTTTGTATCTTTTGTATTCTCCTTGCTACTCCTAGGGTTGGAGGCTGGGGATTGGAGAAGGTTCTTCTCGGTGGAGAAGGTGGACTTCGGACTACTTCAAGAAGGTTGTTGCAACGGGAAGCTACTTTAAGAGGAAGGCTACTTCAAGGGGGAGCTTGAAGTTACTTCAAGAAGGCTGCTTCAAAGTTGGTGCAACTACTTCTAGGTGAAGGCTGTTCGAAGGGTTTGGTGAAAGAATTGTAATTTTATGTAAAGTCCTTGCGAGGTAATAAAATTTGATTCTTTCAAAATCCTGGTTGGGTAAGCAACCGGGTAGTGGATTGACTGCCTTAGTATTTGCTAAGGTTGGAACCACTCTAAATCCTTGTCCCCTTGTCCAATCTTTTTGTGGTTGCTTAATTTGGTTGAATTATTATTAAAATATCATAAAACCCTATTCACCCCCCCTCTAGTGGTTTTTCATTGATATCATCTGCCACTGATGTATCGATCATTATGAAGATCATTTGATTCTGGAAAAATGTCACACAGCTCCCTACGGAGGACATTTGGGTGTTGAGAAGACAACACTAAATATTTTGGACTCTAGTTTCTATTGGCCAACTATCTTTAAGGGTTCACATGCCTATGTCAAACAGCGTGATGCATGCCAAATAATTGTGAACATAAGAAAAAGGAACAAGATGTTGAGCCAAATGGAGCAAAGTAGAGATCTTATATGTTTAACAAAGCAACTTTGTGGGACCATTTCCACCATCTTCTGGAAACAAATACATTTTGGTAGTTGTTGATTATGTTTCAAAAGGGGTGGAAGCTATACCGTCCAATTGTGACTCCAAGACTGTAACGTGCCAATTCATGAAAGCTATATTCCCAAGGTTTGGAGTTCCTAAAATTCATCAGTGAAGGCGGTTCACATTCTATAGTGAAACAGTTTGAAGATCTTTTAAAGCACTATTGATGAAATCATAAGATCTATACCGCGTACCATCCGCAGACCACAAGCCAACTAGAAGTCTCTTATAGGCAGATCAAGTAAATCCTGGATAAAATAGTGGGAAGATCCATGATAGACTGGTCATCTAAACTTGATGGTGCTCTTTGGGCATATCAAACTGGTTATAAAACACCCATTGGGATGACTCCTTGTCATCTTATTTATGGAAAATCTTGCCATATTCCTCTGGAGCTGGATTATAAAGCTTATTGGGTAATCAAGGCTCTAACCATGGACGTTGACCTCATAAAAGAAAATTGGTTTCTAAAACTGTAGGAGTTGGAAGAACTCTGCCTACATGATTATGAGAACACCAAGATATATAAAGAATGCACCAATATTTGGCATGATTGTCACACCAAGAAGAAGGACATTTGTAAAGGTGACAAAGTTCTTCTATTCAATTTTGTACTCCGCCTCTTTCCAGAAAAACTTCATTCTCATTGGTCCATACCATTCATAGTGATCACCATCTATCCTTCTAGAATGATGGACATTCACAGTGAGAAGTCAGGCACATTCTTGTTAAATGTTCATCGCCTAAAGATATACTATGAAGATGAGGTTATCACCAGAAAGACATACATTGAACTACATGACGCCCCAATGCTGAATAAAATGCTCAAGAGTCAAACTACATGACTATAAACAAGTGCTACTTGGGATGCAACCCAAGCATTTTATCTTTCTTTTTCTTTCTTTCAAGTTGTTTTAATTTCTTCGTTGCTTTTGTTTTCATTCACAAAAACATTGTCCCTATCAATGTGTTCCGTCAAAAATCAAGATAGAACACTATTTTCTTTCAAAATGATGATTGGATAATGATCACTTTACTGTGATCCATCGCCCTGAATTCTGATGTGTATGTATCTACTCTACATAAAGCATTCATTATACATATCGGCACGACCATGGACAACATCGTCGACATAGCCATCGATGCCTTAAAGCATTTATTGACTATCAATTCACTTTGTGTTTTTGATTGATAGTATGAAAGTTGGGTTTGTAAACATCACTCATCAATGTAATTTATCCAATGACGTTTTGATCGACATCACTAGTTTTGTAAGGATATCGGCTAGCCAAGTCGACAGACCCGTCGCCCTTGCTTTTGATGGTTTTCGATCTGTCTCATTTATAGACTACTCGACAGTTCTGGATTCGATAATTATATACCAGATTACAATTCACCATCCTTAACCCTCGGCTATAAATATAAGACCCACAATAAAAAATTCTTACCCCGTCATAATCAAAGTGAAGCATTGTCGCTCTAATCTTTGACCATTGAGACACTTGTTAACTTCTCTAATCAATAGACTGCTGCCGGTAGTTTTCCCTTCCCCTGTCGATGTTACTTTGAACTCCACCCAATCGATAGGTATAAAGTCATGTCAAATGACAGACATGTCGATCATTTGTTTTGATTTATGTTGATGTGATTGTTTGTCGATGAATTACCTCGATGGCATGATTTATTTTCTCTATTGTTGACAACTCGACCTTTCGACTCTCTTCTTACCAACAGTCAACTATCGATAATTCTATCAAAAACACAAATCAATAGACTTTTTACTTATACCATAATCAAAGTTGCATACATCTTCATTCTTTTACAAAGATGGCTTGTCAAGAAGGCTCCACCACAGCTATTGACATCACATCCAATAGAGGAGAGAAGAGGCCCCTTCTTGAAGGTTCCTCCATTGAGGGTGAAAAGAGAGCACATGTTGATGAAGTTGAGACGGATGCACCTCTAGGCACTCAGTTCAAAGTGCTTTTCTATGGCACATTCACACCTCATAACAAGGACCATATTGAGGCATACAAGGTGAAGAGAAGTGGAATTTTCAAGCCCACCTGCTTCGTCTCTTTGAGTGCTCTTGGAGAAATTGAAATTAAGGCAAGAGTGAAAGCACTGCTGACCAACTCCAACCTGGCTCATATCTACTTTGCCAAAAAGCCTATGTAGAGGAGACTGTGCATTTTGTGTTCTCTATCCAAGAGGTCTCGACCAAATGGGCTGATGATCCCACAAGTGGACATTGATAGTTGACGGCTCGCATTAACAACATCAATCATGTCCCCTCTGAACTAATCCTGAATAAGATTTTATGTGGATCGGATGAAGCGGCCACTAAGGCTTTCACTGGGCTATTTGATAAAGAATATTCAAGTTTCAATGCTTCTAAGTATTGGGCTAAACTAATAAGTCAACACTACTATTAATTTGGGCAATCCAAGGCATCTCTAGTTCACTCTGGGATATGGAGGATCATGCACAAGATTGTTGCCAACGTTCGCTTCACAAAGTCAGTGATTGGAAGCATTTATCATGAATAGATCTATATACTTTTTCTTATCATGGAAGGGAAACCTGTCAACATCAGCCACCTACTAATTGATAGGTGGTTGACAATATCTACTTCTTCACAAAAGGAGTACTATATGGGTTGTCTAGTCAACCTTATATATAGAGCATATGGACACTTGGCTGCCCCTAAGAGTTTTAAGGAAATACAACATGATAGCTTCATCACAATCTGATATTTGACCTCCTCCAACATTCTCATTCACCACAATGACAAAAGTCATTATTGGTTCACCCAAACCAACATCTACATTCCTTTTCCAAAATTCACAGATTATGATAAAGAGAAGTCATTGTTTTCAGAGGAAGAAATCATCAAGATCATTAGAAACTTCCACAAGATAGCCTCTTTGTCACCACCACAGCATAGGGTGCCATCTAGAAGAGTCCACCCAAAGCCTATCATGCAAACTATCTCCAAGAAGCCTTTATCAAAAAAATTAGAGGAAAGAGAACATGAAGAGAATAGTCGATGATGACTTTAAAGTGATATAGCCATCACGAAATCAAGCTCCAGTATCCCCAGTAATTCCAATAGATATACCAAACACTGCTACTCCATCATCACATGCACACAAGGATCCTCCTTGCACCACAAAGATTCCCGCCTCCATCTCAGTTCAGGTTGCTGCTATAAAAAGACCACCTTCTCCTCCAGACCAAGAGGTACATGATGCTCTTGATAGTCTACCACAATGTCATCATGCTGACTGACCTTCTACTTCTCACGCACCACCCCAATCTAAGTGTCATTCTCCATCATCTTCTGAGCCATAATATCTTGATACTTTGGGGGGCATTTTTGGTCGTGACTTTGACTCAATCTATAAATATAACTGCTGAAATGATATCTGCTATTCTTAAACCCCAAAAATCTATGAAGAACATATCTCAACAAGTTCTTTCCTTTCAACAAAAAGTCAATGAGATGAGCAATCTCCCTAGGTATATTGTGACTCTTGAATGCAAGATGGAAGATATCCTAAGTGTTCAACGTCATATTTTGCTTCATATCAAGATGCAAATAGATGAACAACATCATAAGAAGGAGCACCACACACTTTGACAACAAAGACATCATGAGTTTAACACTCATTCCATTCAATTAACCCCTTCTCTGTCATCTTGTTCTTCACATGGCAACTCCTATATTCCAAATACTATGAGCGATGATGCCAACAGCCACTCTCCCGGTCATGCCCCCAGGTCATTCAGGGAATATGTCTCCCATGTCCTTTAATCAATTTATGGTGTAACTAAACCTCTACCATTGGACAACAATACATCTATCCCACAACTTCAACCAAGTGGAATTCCTTTTTCCCTCACAGAACCATACATGAATCCATCTGAAGATATCCATGCTCACCCGTATGACAACATACTGCCTCTCACTCCAACATCACCTCATGATTCTTTTGAAAATGACTTGATGAGGAGGTTAGATAAGGCACTGCTTACCCTGAGCCCCATTTGGTCTCTTCACAGTCGCCACACCTTAAAAGAAGATATTTCTAAGGGAATGTATACCACCTACTTAGATCTAGAAGTAGATGGTGATAGCCCTTCTGATAGTGAGCATGCCTATTCAGACAAAGATGATGGTTATCTTTCGACCATTCTTTCTGCAAAACCTCTGTGTGTATCTGATCCAGTATTTCTTCAGACATTATTACATCTTCCACCGTAGTTCCCAACCAAGATGAGAGGAGTTTATTCTGATTGCTTGAAAGGGTTACCAATTCATGACATCTTTGTCTTACAAGACATTCTAGACGACAACCGTGATGGGAACCATATTATTTATAATAACAGTTCTATCTCTCTTTCTCACATAGACTTTCAAGATATTTTTCACAACCCAACTAAAGTTACCAAATGGATGTTCACTATTCTGGCGTCAATTATCATGGAAGATGTCATGCCTAGTGATAAGGAGTGGTCATATTACAATGCAACACCCTCCCTCGCCAAATGCCTATTCAACAAGCATTTAGATGCTCCAGCTATCTTAACACTAAAAGATAAACTCGAGCTAAAGAAAATCAGTGTTATCCTTCTACCCTTTCACTTTCGCGGCTTATGGTTATTGTGTGTCTCTGATCTGGAACAACAAGTTACTCTGACCAATCCATGTGTGGTAAAAATTCAGATATGCATTTTAAAGACTGTGTTGTAGATAAACTTCCCCACATTCCTATTCGGCTTCAGAGGGTCATACGGAGGTCTCCTACTACCATTCAATTTTGACAAGTTATGTGATTGAGACACTAGTCCACCAGCAAAATCAAAACAAAGATGACAGTGCATTCATCATCCTCATAGTTATGGAGGCTCTCAATCGTCAAATTTTAGTAGAAGGCTTGGATCCCAATGTGTTTACCCCTCTTCATGGATGTTATGCAGTGGAAGTCATCCACGACATGCATTTCTTTTAGGATTAGAGCTTCCTAAGAATTTACAAGATCTTCACCCGTTGATTCCATAACCTACTAGGGAACCTTTCCACAAGGTTCTGTAGAAGGAAGAAATAAAGGAAGGTCAGATAACTCTGTCACCAATGACCACCAATCCTCCTACCACTGTTACTACTACTATTAAGGCTAGAAAAGCGGCAGACATACTCAACTTTCTGGATGAACCTGAACCATTTCCGATATAAGTTCCAATGGTAACCATTGCGTCTACTTTTGACAATTTTGATCATAGTTCCTGCTACGAGCTCTCATATACTTAGCTTATGATGCTTATGAAGTGGTTTCAAGAAGGAGGAAATTAGATTGTCTTTATCAAAGATGACTTACTGGTTATGAAAGATGGCCTCCTTGAGACTCTCCAACCTAGGGGATATTTATCTCATGGCCTCATGGTGGCCTATCAGTTTCTTATTAGCCAAAACACTAACAATGTCTATATGGTCGGTCCTGGTCTTAAAGTTGATATATGCAAAGGCACTGATTTTGGTGAAAAGTACTTACTCATTCATTATTTGCAGGACTCCATTCCTTGATATATTTTCTTAGCCATACTCCATGATGCTCAATGGACTTTACTTGTCTACCTTCACTCGTGAAAGGGAAATCATACTTTATAATAGTTTTGACACTTATTTGACATTGAAGGTCCTAGATATTCTATTCTAATTAATAGCAAGTGTGAACACATTTTTGATGTTTGAGCCAAAATACTCATTCCACTGATCAAAAAACATGGCAGTGGTTATACTTCTCAAAAACCCAAGAAATGGAAGATTACACGATTCTATCACCGCTGCCCTCGGCAACGTTGACTTTCCAACGATTGTGGTTTCTATGTCTTACATTGGATGTACACCATTGGAGTGCTCCATACTGTAGTATAATAATCTCACAATGATAACTATCATTGTCTCCGAGGGACTTATGCTATGTTGCTGCTTGAGTCTCCATGAGCAATCATTGACCTCCGCTGAATATCTCACGTGTTACATTTTTCTTCTTTCTTTTTTCACACTCTGAGGATAGTGTGTGTTGTAAGTTTGGGGAGTGTAATCCCATGATATAGGTATCCATAGTATCACAACAAACATCATTTTCTTATTTTTAGCATTTTTCATAATTTTCTTTTTTTCATCAAATTTTTTTACAATTTTCTTGTATAAAGTTGTGAAGATGCATATGACGGAAAACTCCCTCTACAATGAATCTATTTTGCTTTCAAACTATAGATTTTTACAAAAAACAAGATATCATAGGCAGAATATTTTTATTAGTGATATTGCTTTTATGTTTTTCTCTTTGAAAAGCATCACTTTTTCCCCTATTTTTATTTTAACGTCAAGATGTCATCAAAGGTTCTTGCCAAAAATATTCATACAAAATCATATTATGTCAAGGTATTTTGTCACAAAAATAAATAAAGAGCTACCTCATTTCTTTTTTCCATCTTTATTACAAAAATCCCAAAAATAGTGAGGAGTGAAAAAGAATCAGAGAGATGTGTCATGTTGAAGAGCTATTGAAACAATGTATTGTTGTGCTCATGAACATAGATATTTCAATTTTTTTAGCCTCTAAGACCAAAAATACAACCCCAATTCCAATGGTGTTCATTAAAGGTATTGTGGTCTGGGGTGGCGATACTTAGGATGTGCAATCACTACTCTAAAGCTAACTGGTTTGGAATGTGGTGATCACTCACCCATTTAAACGAACTTGTACTTGAATGACCCAAAAAGAAGGAAGGGACAACCATAGGCCTTTTTGCCTACCTATTCCTTCCACATAATACCCTGACAAGAGTGAAAGCTACTTTGAAAAGTGAGACATATGCCAGAGATAGGATTATGACCCAAAAACAATTAAAAGATAACAAAAGAAAGAATCTTTTGGCCAGTGATTTTCTTGATAAGTTAAGTCATTTTATGAAAAAGATAATGGTTTCGGTAAGAGGTTGATATAAAGTTATATTTTTTTAATAAAATCTAGATTTCACCAGCTTGGTTGATAATATAATGATTCTACTAACTTGAGGACTAGCTAAATTCTATGTTTGGGGAGTTGATAACATCAGTTTTGATGCACTTTTCATAGTCTTTTCATAATAAAAATCATTAGAATTATCATTTAAATGTTTGGTTTTGTTCATTTTACTTTTAGTTTACTAAATGTTAGATTTTTATTCAGTTTTGTTGACATTTGAAGAAATTCAGTGCAAAACTAGCAAAGTCGATGGACAACCATTGATACTCTAATCAATCACTCAGAAGTCGAGGAACTCTCCACCATCGATCGAATGGGTTGAAAAATTCAACCTAACCCCATGAGACTCGACAAAGCCTTGTCGAGTAATCATTGATAGAATGTCAACCTCCAACCTTTTGAGCAGGAAGATTGATGCACTTATCATGGGAGCCTGAACAGATTCATCTCATTGACATTTTCCCCAATGGAATCCTATCGTTAGCCAGCTATCGAACAAATCCATTGAAAACCATGTCGATAAGTAAAGCCCTCGATGTCTTCATTAAGGAACCAGATATCAATGACATCAGTCGGCATCCCTGTTGACACCCTCAAAGATCAATAGACTCCTATCAAGGATCCATTCTATTGATACTCATAAATATTGACACTACGGACAATCGATAAAGACCTATCAAAGAATCACTTCATTGACCATGAACGTTGATAGAAGAAGACAGGAAGTTGATGCCTTGTGGACCAATTAAGATCAAGAAGGCATAAGTCAATGCTTAAAAATAGGCCCCCAAAGTGTCACTTAAAATGATATGGGATCCTTGGAGTCACCAAGCTGAAAGGCATCCACCAAGTTCCAGAGCCCAAGGACGGGACATGTCGACCAATCAAGATCCACTGACCTCTTCCTTGGTGGCTCAATCCATTGCTATCAACCGATCTGATGGACCTCTTTGATGAATCCAGGATCAAAAGAAGGAGAAGAGCCATCAACCATTGGGTATTGACCACTATCCATCGACCTCTTGCTTGATCAGCCAAAAGGTTGGTAGATCGATCACTCAATCTACCTTTGTATCAACCTCTTTCTTTTTTTCCTTATCATGACTTATTCAAGAAAAACTCCATAACTTGGGTTGGGAGTAGCGTTCAGGCCCTCCCAACCATGTAATTTTTCATTCTTCTATTCTATGGCATATGTTCTTAAAAGATTTGTTTCTATACTCTTGTTTTACTGCTTCACTTTTCTATTTGCTACCTTCTTGAGATGTTTGATATGAATATTGTTTGAGAGAATGATTTCAATGAGATCTGGAGTATAAGATAGTAACAAGTCACGAGAGTGAGGAGTTGCTATAAAAGAAGTCATATGGTTTTTCCTTGGTCTTTCAGTTATTATCTCGAGAGAGAACCCCTTAGATAAAAATATGCCTGGTTCTCAAGAGAAGGAAGGAGCATATATCTTTTATGACTATTTGCAAGATAAGTAAAGAACATATATAATTTAGGAATGAAGGTTTTACATGGTTTTTGTTGGTTTGATTGGTGAAACCCAATCCAAGTTTCTTTTATCTTTGTTTCATGATTTATCTTTATTTGTTTCCTTTAGTTTTCTCTAAACTTAGATTTAGTGCTCAAGTTAGATTAATTCGTTCCATAACCGGTACACCATCAAATTCACTTATCTTAGACTAGACTAAGCAAAGATTATTTTGTTATTATTTTGTTATTCCTCTTATCCTTGTGTTCAACCCCACATTACTGCAATAGAATCCATATTGAGTTGGGGATGTCTCTTCTAGTTGGGTAAAAACTAAAAGTCGGATAACTTTTATTGGACAATCGTGTTTACACTTTTGACCCACAAAAAAGAGCAATCAGTTACCTATCTACATTGATCTAATTGAATACTAAAGATGTGATATATGTGTGAATATAGATAAACCAATGGGAAATACAATGACTGGTTTGAAATAAACAAAATTCATGAAGAAATCCAATATTTATACTTCATCATTTTAGACTATATTTAAATATAATAGACCTAACTTGACTTCCTTCCACAATTCTTATCTTGATAATAACAATGTAATAAAGAGAAAATCAATATAAGTTCCTCATTATTACAATCCATGTTTTAGACTATAGTTGGTTCAAATCGACTATTTTTATCAATTATTCTTGTAAGGGATGTAACAACCTCAAAAGGCGAAAAGTGAATAAAGAAAGTATGGACATGACATATACTAGTATGTTACATAATTAGTACTGTATAACATAGGGATTTATAAATAATATATATTGTAAACATGAGTAATGATTATTATATCATACTTGTACAAAGATAAGGCATTATAAAAATCAAAAGATGATTACTAAATATCATATTGACTAAGTGGAAGAATGGTAATTCCACCTCATAAGAATCTAGGAAGTGTATTCTAAGTCAAGAAACATCAAATAATCCTAGTGAATTCTCTCTTACTAGATTCCTAAGAAATTTCCATCTTTGATTCATGTGGATATCTCGATTGGAAATTCTCATTTTGAACATGTACTAGATTCTTGATTATATTATTAAGCAATTTTATTTAACTCTTGAATTTAGTTCATATAATTTTGTAGAAGTGGTGAACCCATTTTGTTTTCATCCTTGTCCCCCTCTTGAAGGTCACCAAAATAATTTGAATATTGGTTGTTGTGGAATGATTGAATAAAATGATTAGATTTTTGTATTTGCACAAAAAATGAATATTAGCCAATAACTTTAGCTCACTTAATTTGGTGGGTCGTATCCCCCAACCATGTGTAGTGGATAATGGACAATTAGCGGTCCCCCAGTACTGGTTAAAACCACAGGAGAAAGTGTGGTTCTGTTATAGAGGGGAGAACTGTAACATCCCTGACCTGGGTTATGAACTAACCCTAGGTGTTTTGCTTAATTATGTAATTAGATACTTGTGATTATCTTTTGGTATGTAATTAAAGCTTCTGAGGAACATATAATTCTATTTCTTCTCTTTTTGAACAATGTTATAATATTGTTTTGTTAATAGGGACTTATGTGCAAATTACCCAATTAGAGGGGTTAACTTGCAAATTTCACATGTTTAGATGTTCATCTGATGATGAGACATCATAAGAATGAATATGATGAATTATGATGGATTCTCCAAGTTTGGGCACCAAGATGCAACTTGTGGAGCAATCCTTGTACTTAAAATCCTAGTTTTGGTGTAAAGTGCAATTTACCCAAATATATGGGGTGAAACTTGTAAAATACACCTTCTAGAGTATCTTTTATGACTTTTGGCATCATTTAGAGTAAGAATGATGAAGAGGGCACTTCAATTGAATAATCAAATAAGAATGATAACCCTTATAAATTAAATAATCAAGTTATAAGCCTAATAACCCTTCTATATGTGCAACATAGTAAGAAGTTGGCTTTCTTCACCTTTAGACCTTGGATTTAAGATGAGTTTTGCTCAAGTATGGAAGGGAGAAATGTGTCTTAGAATAAGGGAAGGACCTAGATGAGAAATGGAGAAACAAGTTGTCCTTATGTTGGAATTTCACCCAAAGTATATATACACCTTTCTTTTACAACCAAGGGATCATTTCCCTTTCTCTCTTCACTTATCTCTTGCTGTGGCCAACTAAGGAAGGAGCTCAGGAGCAGGGTAGAACGGCCAAGTAAAGTTGGGTAAGCTTTGGTTATGTTCTAGCTCAGATTCATGGAGGAAAACATGATATAAGGTTGGTTTGCTAGTTTTTCTTACTTAGTTCTTCTTTCTAGCCATCCTTTCCAACCAATTCTTGAAGAAGAAACCTTGGACGACCTGTGGAGCTCAAGCCACCATTAAAGCTTCGAATCTTGGAGCTCTAGAGCTGGTTCTAAGGTGGGTTTTATAACTCTAAACCCTTAAACTTTGTTATGCATCTTTCTTTCTTGCAAAAGTAGTTTGTCCTTCTTTCCCCCATCCTTCCTTGCTTTCTAGCAACTAAAACCATGAAGAACAGACCTGGATCTGGAGGTAGAATAAGGGGGGCTTGAATACCAATGCTACTTTATCAAACGGTTTCCCACCCTTTTGGTCCAAACGGTTTGCAAAACCGTTTGGGACCAAACGGTTTCAAAACCGTTTGGTCTCATGCGGTTTGCAAAACCGTTTAGACTCAAACGGTTTCAAAACCGTTTGAGTGCGTTGACCAAGGGTTGACCGTTTGGGATTCCTGTTCATAATTATGTTAGTTAATAACCCACCAAATTTGATAGGTTAACTCCAAAGGAATCATGAGTTAAAGGTTAATCAATTAGGTAAACCTAATTGGATTAAGTGCTGATTTCCAACCTGATTAACTTGACCTTTTTGGGAAAACGGTTTCAAAACCGTTTGCGTGCGTTGAACAAGGGTTGATCGTTTGGGATTATTGTTACTAATGATTTTGGTTAATGACTCACCAAATTTGATGGGTTAAATCCCAAGGAATCGTGAGTTTAAGGCTAATCAATTAGGAAAATCGGATTGAATAAAGTGCGGATTTCCAACCTGATTAACTTGCACATTTGTGGAAAACGGTTTCAAAACCGTTTGAGTGCGTTGACCAAGGGTTGACCGTTTAGGTTTATTGTTCCTAATGATGTTGGTTAATGACTCACCAAATTTGTTGGGTTAACTCCCAAGGAATCGTGAGTTGAAGACTAATCAATTAGGCAAATCGAATTGAATAAAGTCCTGATTTCCAACCTGATTAACTTGAACGTTTTGGGCAAACGGTTTCAAAACCGTTTGAGTGAGTTGACCAAGCATTTACCATTTGCGATTCCTGTTCATAATTATTTTGGTTAATAACTCACCAAATTTGATAGGTTAATTCCAAAGGAATCATGAGTTGAAGGTTAATCAATTAGGTAAACCCTAATTGGATTAAGTGCTGACTTTCAACTTGATTGATTTGACTTTTTGGGTTTTCTTGCCCAAACGGTTTCAAAACCGTTTGGGGATCACCCAAACGGTCTCAAGACCATTTGGGGGTCACCCAAGACCGTTTGGAGGTCTAGGGTTGGATATGGTTAAGTGTTTGAAGGACAAAAGATATGGTGTTAACCCTAATCGGCTAAGTGTTGGTTTTGCATTGATATGAGTTGATTGTTTTGGGTTGATTGACCCAAACGGTTTCAAAACCGTTTGGGGATCACCCAAACGGTCTCAAGACCGTTTGGGGATCACCCAAGACCGTTTGGAGGTCTGGGGTTAAGTATATTTGGCCAATTGAAGTTCCAAAGGTACCCAATTACAAAGCAATCAATTGCTGATTTGATGATCAACTCAATAGCTCAAACCCTAATGATTTTTCACTAGAATCCAAGGGTTGGGTGAGCCAAACGGTCTCAAGACCGTTTGGAACTCATCCAAACGGTCTCAAGACCGTTTGGAGGTCACCCAAGACCGTTTGGAGGTCTAGGGGTGAGTATGGTTAAGCAATTGATGATCCAATGATACTAAGTTGGAGTGTAATCAATTGCTGATTTGGTGATCAATCCAATGATCCAAACCTTAATTGGTTGACTTGGATTTTGATGATATGATGGGAAAACGGTCTCAAGACCATTTGGAGGTCATCCAAACGATCCCAAGACCGTTTGGGGTCAGGTCATGTCCCAATTGAATGATGGTTCAATGGGTTCAAATCAATTAAACCCACATTGAAATATGTTGAAGGGTTATTGATTCCAAACCCTAATTCAATTGATTTAAACCCTAATTGATGGTCAAATCAGTTGAAGGTTGACCTATCAAACTCAATTGAGGTATGAGTATAGGTCCAATTGATGATTGGTTCCATGAATTCAATGATTGAAGTAATCAACATTGGAAACCCTAATTCAATTGGATACATTATGTAATGGAGGTCCAATGTGATTGAATCTTTGGGAATTAAGATGATGAATGTTATATTGATCCAATGATGATTAGTAATGACAAAAAATGAAGGAAAAAAGGTTGAAACCCTAATAGTACCTAAGTGACTAGTACCAATTAAAGGGAGAATTCTTAATTGTTTATAGGATTAATAGCTTGATACACTATGTTAACCATAGTAGTATGTACTTGATTGAAGGGTTGATGTGACCTAATCAAATTGAAAGAATGAAAGATTAGAATACATATATATATATATGAATCATGTAATGATCTTATGTAGCATGACCGTGTAAGGGAGCACGGCCGTGGTAGCCTTAACTTGCACGACCGTGCAAGGGAGCACGGCCGTGGTAGCCTTACTTTGCACGACCGTGCAAGGTGGCACGGCCGTGGTGTCCTATAAAGAAATTGAAAAGTTTTGGTATTGTGCTGACATTGTTATATATATGCATGTCCTTAATTGTATAAATCATACAGGTTGATATTATGAGGTGATCATAGCCAGGTAAGAGTTATGATGTCATATTCCTTGAAAACAATTATAAGCTTTTAGACTAATGATATGTGAAAAGTATATACATTGCTTCAATCAAGGTCATGTTGTTAGATGACTTGATGCTTATATGTCACTTGGTACCAAGTGTTATGATAATCTGAGGGTTTGAATAACCATGTTCCTGAATCATATGATAAGATGGTTAAGAATTAATATCCATATGATGGCTGATATGAGTTAAACTTGATACATTTAGTATTCTTCTTTTATAATAGTGTTTTAATGATTAATGATTGAGAACATGCTTGATGCTAAAAGAATGATGAAATGTACCCTAATAATCAAGTATAATCATATCATGTAGAGCCCTGATCATAGATCCATCATTGTCAGAAGCCAAATGATGGTGAAACAGGTTTTCCTAAGGGAACTCCTGGAACACATACTTTTGAGTATGTGGGGGTTTATGGACGTGAATATCCTTACGTCCTGATGTAGGAATTGATGTAAGATGCACTTTAATCCATCAATCCTTCATTATGTGTTTATGCTGGGGTGATGTTTCACTAATCTCCTAAGGGAATCTTAAATGCCACATCGATGAGAGATAAACAAGAGATCTTTCGATGATGAAGAGAGTACAGAACGTCACTGTAACTCTGATAGCAAAGTTGCCAGAATACCCTGGAAAGCTATCATAGAAGAGACACGAGATGTCCTACATGTTGAACCTCACACTGACTGAGGAAGATGAGGTCATAAGAATCTGGCTCTTTTGATGACCTATGTATGGTACCGATGTGATTTAGTAATGATCGGTTGGAGTATGAGCGGCATACCTCATCTCTGTAGGGCATAATAATGATTATAAAACATAATCAGCCGCATAGCATAATTGCTTAGGTTGAACTACGAGAGACAATGATTGATGTTACATTGTTTATAAATGTTCTAATCAAGTAACTAGTATACATGTTCTTCGTATTCCTTATTGATATGATTGCTTAAGTAAATGTTGCCTTACTTAATACCAAATCTGTTGTTGAATGCCTTGAAGATTATATTGCTTATGTTAATCCTTTATTGTTATAACAAAGCTTCTGGAGGAGAGTTATAACTCTCGCTGGGACAATTATTCAAATTGTCTCACCCCCGTGGGTTTCGACTTTTTAGGTAGACGTCGAGGACGGAGGAACCAATCTGAGGGTGGGAAGTATCAGCAACAGCAACACCAGGGGCAGCAGTGAATCTCAGGTGGAGATACTAACTGTCGAGTCTCATAGATAGTATGTCTTATGTTGTCTCTGTACTCTCAGGTCCTAGGAGTTAGTAGGTCTGAGGTTTTTGGCTTAGTTCCTCGAGATTTTCTATCTTGCCTTCTTCAGATAATAAGGCAATGGATGTATGTAATCACAGAGATGTGATATCAAGCTATGATGTAAACAGTTTACCTTGTTTTCTTATAAAGGAGTTATGGTTTAAAGTTCTCTTTCCAAAAGGTTTTAAAATTTAGTGATTTTTCATTATTCCTCTGCTAATAATTCGCTTCCGTATTAGTTAATCTTGTTTTCCGCGATGAGTCGTCACAATTTAGTGGTATCAGAGCTCTAGGTTTGCTGAGTCTACAGAGACATAGGACTTAGGATGTCGAGTCTATTCTTAGTGTTTTCCAGTATATCTAATAGTGTCTTCTGCTCCTCAGGAGAAGAAGATAAGTTAAGGATGTCTGGACCACATGAGGAATATGTGTAGCGTTGCTGCACCACGAGAAGGTGCAAGGAACCAAGAGCTAGAACAACCTATACCTGAGCAACCCCAGTTCAATCCAACTGACATGGGGAATCCAGTTGTCCAGACCATGTTTGGGCAGTTTATGACTGCCATGACACACATAACAGATAGGATGCCCATGCCTGCACCTAGGGCACCTACCCAACCTGAAGGACAAGGAATCGGCAAGACGCTTGAACGACTTCGCCGAGTTGGAGCAACCGAGTACTTTGGAACGGCTGATCCCGCAAATGCCGACATGTGGTTGACCAAACTAGAGAAAGCTTTTAGAATCCTAAACATCCCAGAAGCTGAGAAGGTTAGACATGTTGTCTATCTTCTCAAAGGGAGTGTTGGTCACTGGTGGACCATGGAAGAGCAGAAGAGACCTGGTGTGGAGGTTGTGTGGGAAGTCTTTTGACGAGAATTTATCAATAGATATTTCCCTAAGACGTTCCTGGATGAGAAAATCTCTCCGTTCGAGAGGTTAAGGCAAGGTCTGATGAACATTAGCGAGTACGAAGCTAAGTTCATGGAGTTGTTGCGGTTTTGTCCGCATATGGCTGCTACAGATGAAGAAAGGATCAGGCGGTTCGAGAAAGGGTTGAACGCTGAGTTGACTACTCCTGTGTCTGCCCTAGAGAACCCGGAGAGGTTTTCTACCTTCGTTGAGTCAGTTCGAAGGATAGAGAGGTCCGTAGCAGAGAAGAGGCAAACCCATAAGAGATATCCTCATTTCCAGGGATCTTCATCCAGAGACTTCAAGAAGCCTAGATTTTCTACGCCTATACCACCACCACCTAGACCTAGTGCTCAGACTCAGTGGACAATGAGTAGAGGTAGAGTACGAAGCCTACCACTACAAGGGGCTCGCAGTTCAGCATCTATGTCGGTTACAGGACCACCCAGACCACAACAACAAGATAGAAGTTGTTATATATGTGGTAAGATGGGGCATCTGATGAAAGACTGCAGAGCTAGACCAGCAAGTGTAACCCAACCACAGAGGCAGGGTCAATAAGGATCGCAGAGAAGATAGTTTCCAGGAGGAGCTATAGGACGTGGACAAGCGTCCCAAGCTGGATCGTCAGCACCGAATCAACCATAAGCAACAGCAAGATTCTATGCAATGAATCCACCTGATGCAGTGATCAACCCTCGGGTTGTGGCAGGTTAGATGGAATTGTTATATTCTGATATGTCTACATCCTGCATTGTATCTGTTTTGATTGATCTGGGTGCTACGCACTCCTTTATCACTTGAAGGGTGATTCGTAACTACAATATGACAGTTAGTCATAGAGCAGATAGCTTGTTGCTTGAGACTCCGTTGAAAGGGTCTGCTGTGTTGCAGGAGGTATGCTCTTCCTGCATTCTTTTCTTTTCTGAACACCGCATTCAAGTGGAACTTATACCACTTGAGATGCAAGGATTTGACATAATCCTTGGGATGGATACCTTGGAAATGTATAAGGTTGTTTTGGATTGTGAATCCAAGCAAGATGTGTCTGCTGATGAAAGCGACACATTGACTTTCAAGGAGAGAGAAGGATTCTACCCACCTATCTTGTGTCAGCTATGGTTTCTGAGAAGCTGATGAGGCAAGGATGTTACGCATTCTTGACCCATGTGGTAGATACTACCATGGAAAGTCCTAACCCTGCTGAAGTTCCTATAGTCAGGGAATTTGAAGATGTATTTCCTGAAGAACTTCCAGGTGTACCACCGCCTCGGGAAATTGATTTTGAAATCAATTTGATCCCAGACACACAACCTATAGCACAAACACCATATAGGATGGCGCCTGTTGAGATGGCAGAACTCAAGAAACAGCTACAGGAGTTGCTTGAGAAGGGCTTTATCCGACCGAGTACTTCGCCTTGGGGTGCTCCAGTGCTCTTTGTTAAAAAGAAAGACGGATCAATGCAGTTGTGCATTGATTACATACAACTAAACAAAGTAACAATAAAGAACAAGTATCCTCTGCTGAGGATTGATTATCTTGTTGACCAGTTGCGTGGTGCAACTATCTTCTCAAAGATAGATTTGAGATCGGGATATCATCAACTCCGTATTAAGGATAGTGACATACCCAAGTCTGCCTTTAGAACGAGGTATGGTCACTATGAGTTCACAGTTATGTCGTTTGGACTAACTAATGCGCCGACTGCATTTATGGAACTCATGAATAGAATCTTCCGACCTTTCCTCGATCATTGTGTTGTTGTCTTTATAGATGACATTCTGATCTATATTAGAGATGCTCAGCAGCATGAATAGCATCTTCGTCAGGCTCTAACTTTGCTAAGAGAACACAAGTTATATGATAAGTTTAGCAAGTGTGAGTTCTGGTTACCGGAAGTATCTTTCCTTGGACACGTGATATCTGCCTCAGGTATTCATGTTGACCCTAAAAAGGTAGAATCTGTCCTACAACGGGAACAATCGAAGACACCGATAGAAATTTGTAGTTTCTTAGGGTTGGCTGGCTATTACCAAAGGTTCATTAAGAACTTCAGTTCCATAGCCCTACCTTTGACTAAGTTGACCCGGAAGGATGTTCCTTTTGTTTGGAGTGATAAGTGTCAGCAATACTTCCAGTTGCTGAAGGAGAGGTTGACAAGTGCACCTGTACTTGTGTTACCTGAGCAAGGCAAAGGATACATAGTTTTCTGTGATGCCTCCAAGAATGGACTCGGATGTGTGTTGATGCAGGATAAACAAGTGATTTCTTTTGCTTCTCGACAACTTAAGAAACACGAGAAGAATTATCCGACACACAATTTGGAGCTAGCTGTTGTGGTTCATGCCTCGAAGATCTTGAGACACTATCTCTACGGAGAGACATTCCAGATTTTCACTGATCATAAGAACCTTAAGTATATCTTCTCTCAGTACAAACTTAACATGAGGCAATGTCGCTGGATGGAGTTAATCAAAGACTATGATTGTACAATTGATTACCATCCAGGGAAGGCCAATGTAGTTGCAGATGCTTTGAGTAGGAAATCAGCAACACCAGCCTTAGATAGGGCACAACTAAACTCTTTAGTATGCTCTAGGAGAGATATGCTTATCTCCTTAAGGCAAGACAATGTACAATTGAAGGTTTCATTGTTAGCTGGGTTGTTAGCTGAGATGCATATAAAACCTACTCTGAGAGAGCAGATCAAGGAGGCACAATAAGTTGATGCTGCAGTTCAACAGATCATATCGGAGTTTGGTGCTGAGAAACGAGATGGTTTCCATGACTCTGATGACCAAGTAGTATGTTATCATGGGAGGATGATAGTGCCAGATGTGGATAACTTGAGAAAGTTAGTCCTGGAAGAAGCTCATTCCTCGATGTATGCTATGCATCCAGGAAGCACCAAGATGTATCGAAACTTGAAAGATATGTATTGGTGGCCTGGGATGAAGAAGGATGTTGCTGAATTTGTTATGCAGTGTCATGTGTGTCAGCAAGTTCAAGTTGAACACTAGAAGCTTGCAGGAACAATGCAACCTTTACCCATACCACAATGGAAGTGGGATCACATAACCATGGACTTTGTTGTTGGCCTACCTAGGACAATCAAAGGGTATGATTCCATTTGGGTAATAGTTGATAGGTTGACAAAGACAACGCATTTCTTACCTATCAAAACAACCTATTCTACTGAGAGGCTAGCACAGTTGTATATTCAGGAGATAGTGCGACTGCACGGAGTTCCAGTCACTATAGTTTCAGACAGGGGTCCCCAGTTTACGAGTCGTTTTTGGTAACAACTTCGTAAAGCTTTAGGCACCCAGTTAAGGTTTAGTACGGCCTTTCATCCTCAGACTGATGGACAGTCTGAAAGGACTATACAGACCTTGGAAGACTTGCTGAGGGCATGTGTTCTCCAGTTTATAGGGAGTTGGGATCTGCACCTAAGCTTGATAGAGTTTGCCTACAACAATAGCTATCAACATAGCATTGACATGGCACCTTATGAAGCTTTATATGGTAGACGTTGTAGATCACCCCTATGTGGGTATGAAACCGGTGAATATCAACTGTTAGGTCCTGATCTTGTGCAGCAGACCACAGAAAAGATCAAAGTAATACAACAACAGATCAAGACTGCACAGGATAGGCAGAAATCTTATGCTGACAAGCATCGTAGACCTTTGGAGTTACAGGTTGGAGATAGAGTGTATCTCAATGTCTCACCTTGGAAGGGAGTTCTAAGGTTTGGAAGGACAGGGAAGTTAGCTCCTAGGTTTATGGGGCCTTATCCAATCATTGAACGGATTGGAAAAGTAGCCTATAAACTAGAGTTGCCACCAGAGTTACAGAGGTTACACCTTGTGCTTCACATTTCTATGCTGAGGAAATGTCACCCTGATACTGAGTCAGTTCTACGACCTATGGAGGTAGAATTGAATGATGACATATCTTATGAGGAAGGACCAGTGTCAATCCTTGATAAAAGAATTAAAAAGTTGAAAAAGAAAGATATATGTATTGTTAAAGTCCTATGGAATCACTGTGGTGTTGAAGAAGCCACTTGGGAACTAGAGGAAGAGATGAGAAGGAAATACCCTACTCTTTTCTCTTAATATGTTTTATTGATTTCGGGGACGAAATCCTTATAAGGGGTGGATAATTTGTAACATCTCTGACCTGGGTTATGAACTAACCCTAGGTGTTTTGCTTAATTATGTAATTAGATACTTGTGATTATCTTTTGGTATGTAATTAAAGCTTCTGAGGAACATATAATTCTATTTCTGCTCTTTTTGAACAATGTTATAATATTGTTTTGTTAATAGGGACTTATGTGCAAATTACCCAATTAGAGGGGTTAACTTGCAAATTTCACATGTTTAGATGTTCCTCTGATGATGAGACATCATAAGAATGAATATGATGAAGTATGATGGACTCTCCAAGTTTGGGCACCAAGATGCAACTTGTGGAGCAATCCTTATACTTAAAACCCTAGTTTTGGTGTAAAGTGCAATTTACCCAAAATATGGGGTGCAACTTGTAAAATACACCTTCTAGATTATCTTTTATGACTCTTGGCATCATTTAGAGTAAGAATGATGAAGAGGTAACTTCAATTGAATAATCAAATAAGAATGATAACCCTTATAAATTAAATAATCAAGTTATAAGCCTAATAACCCTTCTATATGTGCAACTTAGTAAGAAGTTGGCTTTCTTCACCTTTATACCTTGGGTTTAAGATGAGTTTTGCTTAAGTATGGAAGAGATAAACGTGGCTTAGAAGAAGGGAAGGACCTAGATGAGAAATGGAGAAACAAGTTGTCCTTATGTTGGAATTTCACCCAAAGTATATATACACCTTTCTTTTACAACCAAGGGATCGTTTCCCTTTCTCTCTTCACTTATCTCTTGCTGTGGCCGACTAAGGAAGTAGCTCAGGAGCAGGGGAGAACGGCCAAGTAAAGTTGGGTAAGCTTTGGTTATCTTCTAGCTCGGATTCATGGAGGAAAACATGATATAAGGTTGGTTTGCTAGTTTTTCTTACTTAGTTCTTCTTTCTAGCCATCCTTTCCAGCCAATTCTTGAAGAAGAAACCTTGGACGACCTGTGGAGCTCAAGCCACCATTAAAGCTTCGAAGCTTGGAGCTCTAGAGCTGGTTCTAAGGTGGGTTTTATAACTCTAAACCCTTAAACTTTGTTATGCATCTTTCTTTCTTACAAAAGTAGTTTGTCCTTCTTTCCCCCATCCTTCCTTGCTTTCTTGCAACTAAAACCATGAAGAACAGACCCGGATCTGGAGGTAGAAGAAGGGGGGCGTGAATACCAATGCTACTTTATCAAATGGTTTCCCACCCTTTTGGTCCAAACGGTTTGCAAAACCGTTTGGGACCAAACGGTTTCAAAACTGTTTGGTCTCATGCGGTTTGCAAAACCATTTAGACTCAAACGGTTTCAAAACCGTTTGAGGACGTTGACCAAGGGTTGACCGTTTGGGATTACTGTTCAGAATTATGTTAGTTAATAACCCACAAAATTTTATAGGTTAACTCCCAAGTAATCATGAGTTAAAGGCTAATCAATTAGGTAAACCTAATTGGATTAAGTGCTGATTTCCAACCTGATTAACTTGACCTTTTTGGGAAAACGGTTTCAAAACCATTTTAGTGCGTTGACCAAGGGTTGTAATTTTGGGATTATTGTTCCTAATGATGTTGGTTAATTACTCACCAAATTTGATGGGTTAACTCCCAAGGAATCGTGAGTTGAAGGCTAATCAATTAGGCAAATCGAATTGAATAAAGTGCTGATTTCCAACCTGATTAACTTGAACTTTTTGGGGAAACGGTTTCAAAACCGTTTGAGTGAGTTGACCAAGAATTGACAGTTTGATATTCCTTTTAATAATTATGTTTGTTAATAACTCACCAAATTTTATAGGTTAATTCCAAATAAATCATGAGTTGAAGGCCAATCAATTAGGTAAACCCTAATTGGATTAAGTGCTGACTTTCAACTTGATTGATTTGACTTTTTGGGTTTTCTTGCCCAAATGGTTTCAAAACCGTTTGGGGATCACCCAAACGGTCTCAAGACCGTTTGGGGGTCACCCAAGACCGTTTTTAGGTCTAGGGTTGGATATGGTTAAGTGTTTGAAGGACAAAAGATATGGTGTTAACCCTAATCGGCTAAGTGTTGGTTTTGCATTGATATGAGTTGATTGTTTTGAGTTGATTGACCCAAACGGTTTCAAAACCGTTTGGGATCACCCAAACGGTCTCAAGATCGTTTGGGGATCACCTAAGACCGATTGGAGGTATGGGGTTAAGTATAGTTGACCAATTGAAGATCCAAAGGTACCCAATTACAAAGAAATCAATTGATGATTTGATGATCAACTCAATAGCTCAAACCCTAATGATTTTTCACTAGAATCCAAGGGTTGGGTGTGCCAAACGGTCTCAAGACCGTTTGGAACTTATCCAAACGGTCTCAAGACCGTTTGGAGGTCACCCAAGACCGTTTGGAGGTCTAGGGGTGAGTATGGTACCAAGTGTTATGATAATCTGAGGGTTTGAATAACCATGTTCCTGAATCATATGATAAGATGGTTAAGAATTAATATCCATATGATGGCTGATATGAGTTAAACTTGATACATTTATTATTCTTCTTTTATAATAGTGTTTTAATGATTAATGATTGAGAACATTCTTGATGCTAAAAGAATGTTGAAATTTACCCTAATAATCAAGTATAATCATATCATGTAGAGCCCTGATCATAGATCCATCATTGTCAGAAGCCAAATGATGGTGAAACAGGTTTTCCTAAGGGAACTCCTGGAACACATACTTTTGAGTATGTGGGGGTTTATGGACGCAAATATCCTTACGTCCTAATGTAGGAATTGATGTAATATGCACTTTAATCCATCAATCCTTCATTATGTGTTTATGTCAGGGTGATGTTTCACTAATCTCTTGAGGGAATCTTAAATGCCGCATCGATGAGAGATAAAAAAGAGATCTTTCGATGACGAAGAGAGTACAGAACGTCACTGTAACTCTGATAGCGAAGTTGCCAGAATACCCTGGAAAGCTATTTTAGTAGAGACATGAGATGTCCTGCATGTTGAACCTCACACTGACTGAGGAAGATGAGGTCATAAGAATCCGGCTCTTTTGATGACCTATGTATGGTACCGATGCGATTTAGTAATGATCGATTGGAGTATGAGCGGTATACCTCATCTCTACAGGGCATAATAATGATTGTAAAACATAATCAGCCGCGTAGCATAGCTTCTTAGGTTGAAATACGAGAGACAATGATTGATGTTACATTGTTTATAAATGTTCTAGTCAAGTAACTAGTATACATGTTCTTCGTATTCCTTATTGATATGATTGCTTAAGTAAATGTTGTCTTACTTAATACCAAATCTACTGTTGAATGCCTTGAAGATTATATTTCTTATGTTAATCCTTTATTGCTATAACAAAGCTTCTGGCAGAGAGTTATAACTCTCGCTGGGACAATTATTCAAATTGTCTCACCCCCGTGGGTTTCGACTTTTTAGGTGGACGTCGAGGACGGCGGAACCAATCCGAGGGTGGGCAGTATCAGCAACAGCAACACCAGGGGCAGCAGTGAATCTCAGGTGGAGATACTGACTGTCGAGTCTCGTAGATAGTATGTCTTATGTTGTCTTTGTACTCTCAGGTCCTAGGAGTTAGTAGGTCTGAGGTTTTTGGCTTAGTGCCTCGAGATTTTGTATCTTGCCTTCTTCAGATAATAAGGCAATGGATGTATGTAATCACAGAGATGTGATATCAAGCTATGATGTAAATAGTTTACCTTGTTTTCTTATAAAGGAGTTATGGTTTAAAGTTCTCTTTCCAAAAAGTTTTAAAATTTAGTGATTTTTCATTATTCCGCTGCTAATAATTCGCTTCCACATTAGTTAATCTCATTTTCCTCGATGAGTCATCACAAGAACACTAGGCACCTATCCCTATCAAAGACAAAATATTAGATTTCATGTTCCAATGGATTTCATTTTGCATGATTTGATATCTTGATGTTAGTTTGAGAATCTCTTTATCATTTCCAGTTACCCTTTGAACTCTTATACCCTTTTGAAACCAGCATGGTAACTACTTGTTATTATCATAGTCCACCAAGCAAAGTTACCTATTTTTATTACATAAATCTTTATTTTTTTTAAATAGCTCAATAATTGGATTTAGTACCTATTAATATGTATGCCTAGAGAGACATTCATATAATGATTGTAATGAGGCATCATGTACTTTATTTGAAAATAACAGTAAAGGAAAATTCCATATATTATGTTTATTCAATTATGAGATGATGATATGACATGATAGATATCTAAAGAATGATATTACCATAGAACACATGACTTAGGTTAAGGACCCAGACATAAGATCATGTGGATGATAAGAGTATTTACATTCATGTTATATCACTAGTCAGATATTATTATGGAAGCAAAATAGATGATAATAATACATAAGACTAAAATATGTGTTGGATGATGATAGAGTCTCATTAGTCGTGATATTGGATATCAAGTCAAACATATAAGTACTTGGTAGAGTACAATGTACCAGAAAGACCCACCTTGAGAGTGATACATGGAAACCATGGAATGGAATCAAAATCATCTCTCAAAGTTATAGGGGTAATTGCGGTTCTTAGACCTAAAGTCACTACTCTCATCACATGTCATTTGATGAACTTTGACACCATCCAAAGTGACCTTCAATAAGGGTTTCCATAAAGGTAGTGGTTAGGTAATTTGTGACACATGGGGATTGATTGCGAGTGATGTAGATGGGATTTGTCCCTCCTACCATGGTCAATATCTTGGCCACTTGATAAACAACACTGAGAAACACATGACGATGCTCATGTGAGTCAATATGTGATATTGAGATCACAAATATATAAAGTATGCTCTAGTTCAAGAAACATAGATTGAGTATTAAAAGGATTATGATTTCATTCCTCACATTCAATATATATATAAGACAAAGGAACTATACGATCATGGTAACATTGATCAATGATATAGGTTGAAGTTGTTCTCCAATTTTTGAATTACTTGGGTAGCAATGATGTGTTGCTAGATACCACTCATTGCTCGTGATGTCATAATCTGGTTATGGAAATTCATTGTCAACATAATTGGGTCCTATATGGTCACACACATAGGATGCACTTAGAATAGGAGTTTACTCATGGATAAGATTTATTTTGGTTACTAAAGTTTTTAGGTAATAAAACTAAATAACATTGGTTGTTAGTCGAATGACTAGAGTGTGTAGTCAACCAACTAGACTATGCTAACAATGGATGATGGAACCAGCTAGTCAACCGGTTGGAGTGTCCAATCGACTGACTGAATAGTGTTACCAATAGATTGTCAAAATATCTAGTGGAATGATTAGAATGTCCAATTGACCAATTGGATGTGAAATGACCAGTTGGAATGAGTCAACCTATTAATGATAAAGTGTAATGATACGCATAATCATCCCATTAAAAGTCAGTGTTGTTGCACCAAGGAAAGTGAGTCAGTTGACCGATCCGTGTGCAAATCGACCGACTGGATGGTCTAGTCGACCGAATGGTTGTGTGTAGTAGTCGTCAAACCTGTTGGCTAAATGGACATTTGTAAATCCCTTTGTTTTGATAATGACAAACATTTCATTCTTGTTAATCTAACGTGCTACTTGAGTGTTGCAGGAATAAGGTGGATGACAAAGCAATTAGGGAAATCCATATGCTTACATATTTATATTTTCATGAAATGTAATCGCTTTGTAAAAACTTGTACAAATATATAATGTACAAGTACTTAGATTTTATGTAAATCAAGCGTTAGATTCTCCCTAGCTAAACATCACATTTAGATAGGTCATCCCCTTCAAATAAATGTCACATATGCACACTCATACACACACTTAGTGCTTTAATTGAAAAATTGAAACAGGGTCAATCTCGGTCGACTAACTCCTCGACCGAGACACTTTCGGTCGACAATCTTCTCGACCGAGAAAGACCCAAGTATCCGTTAGACACATCTGACAAGGTAGTTGGAAGTTGGAGATAAACGTTGCAAAACACTTGATTCAGAGAGCCTGTCGGTCGACAAAAGTTCGACCGAGTAGGTGTCTCGGTCGACCATTTCTCGACCGAGATGGACTCTGACAGCAACTGCAGAATTAATTAATTAGTCGTTGCTAAAGAAACAAACTTGTACCTAACAGCTAGTTAAGCACTTAGAAACCCCTAGAAGGTGTCTAGAACGTCCTTAAGCACTTGTAGGACATTCCTATAAATAGGACATGCCTTAGGACACCTAAACACACTTGTTACACTTGAGAAATCTTTGAGCATACTTTGAGCAACCTGTTTGTAAGCAAATTGAGCATAGTGACAATTGGCTACTTCTCCTCTTAGCTCAAAATTCGTGTCATATAGGCTAGCATCTCCTATCCACTGCAATTACATTTCCATACACTTTGGTTAGGAGATCTACACGCTTGATCTAGGCAAATCAAGCCTTGTGCTACAAAAGGATAAGTTGTAATTTCTATTTTCTTTCTTGTTCTCTATTGTTGTTTGTACTCTCCTTGCTACTCCTAGGTTGGAGGCTGCGGATTGGAGAGGTTGAAGATCTTCTTGGTGAAGAAGGGGACCTTGAGCTACTTCAAGAAGGCTGGTGCAACGGGAGGTTACTTCTAGAGAGGAAGGCTACTTCAAGGGGGAGCTTGGAGTTACTTCAAGAAGGCTACCTCAAGTTGGTGCATCTACTTCAAGTGAAGGATGTTCAAGGGGTGTAAAGAAAGTATTGTATTTTGTGTAAATCCTTGTGAAGGTAATAAAATTAATACTTTCAAAATCCCGGTTGGGTAAGCAACCGGGTAGTGGACTGACAACTTTAGTATTTGCCAAAGTTGGAAGCACTCTAAACACCTGTCTCCTTCTTCCATTCTTCATTTGTGGTTGTTTGAGTTAAATAATTGCTAAAATATTTAAAAACTCTATTCACCCCCCCTCTAGTGTTTTTCAAAACCATGAGACATGACCTTTCATGTCCCTGGGGCTTTGAAGACCTTATCCCATCCACTCCTATGTAAGGATGGGGTGGACAAGGCTCTCATCACAAGACTCATGTGATGCCCCAATTCACGTACACTTTCCCAGCTGACATTCCCTAGATATGTGTACCTCATATCTATAAGATGTCAAGAGGAAAAATGTAAGGGATTGTGATTGTCATCTAAAGTTACACGAAAGCTAGATCCTTGTTCACAACATCACATATATGGCCACACAAATCATCATTCATAAGGTAAAAAGTCGTAACACATTATTCAGGAAAAGGAAGAAATAGTTCTACGGAATGAAAAGTACATATGATATAGAGCATCATATACATCATCTAGAAGAAAGAACAACTATCTAACTGAAATATAGATAAGAAACAACCATCTATCTAGATATCCTCCAATAACTTTATTTAGCATCTTTGGGTACTTTTCAATGCTTTACTTGTTCCTTAAACCTAGAAAATACAAAAAACAAATGATCAACATAATGTTGGTACGTGATTGAAAAATACTATACTATGTTGGAATAATGAAAATATTTGAAAAGAAGACAAAAAAGTAAACATTATTAAGGTGGAAAATTAGGTAAACTCAATTTATTATTCACACTTCAATGGACATGTATTACGATGGTGGACTTAGCACAAACACATATTATTGGGCCCTATCCCCGCATACCTTATACCATTAGGGAGGTGCTAGTCACCATTAATACTTTCCTCTATAATAGGGAGATTAATGAACTATCAATAACTACATTCCATTATCTTTCCTTAGTGTTCTTAGTGTTCAAGGTGGTAAAGAGACAATATTTATATGTATACATCCAACAAGATTATACAACTACATGCAAGCATTTACTCATAATTAGATCATCCAACAAAACTAGTATTATACTTATATCCACATACCTTGAATCTTAGATCTTGATTTCAACAAGCCTAGATTAAGAGAGTAGATCACCCTGAAAGAGAAATAAAGACCTAATGTCATTATGGATTCTCATCATCCCATATTAGGGTTTTTGGGTTATAAGGGTTTGATCTCTATTTGGGGGTGACATTCATCTTCCTATGATTAGATCAGTGATTATCTTTGACTTTTATCTTGTTTTGGAGTCATAAGATTAGATCTCAAAATTAGGGTTTCATCTAAGTAATGATGCCCATGCGATATAAGAAAGAGGCATTCATCTTTAAGGCTTCTATAGAGGTTTAGATCATTAAGGGTTCCTTTTAGGATTCACCTGATCCAAGTGGTTCAAAGTTAGATCTAGGTTTTTTGGGAGTCGTACATAATTCATAGTAGATCATTACTTGATTAGTGTTGACAACCAATACATAAAAGTTCAATATAGGGATAGAAAAGCTCAGTATTAGGTTTCCTTATTCTTTGGAGTATTTTCCATCACCTAATTAGGGTTTCTTTATGTATGAACATCAGGGACTCTATTAGGGTTTAAATGCCCCAAATATCATATTACAAATCATGAATCACCATTATTACACAATAAGATGACATAAGTATGATCATTATGATTTAGGCTAGTATTTTTTAAAAAAGAAATGGATTCAGGATTTCAAAGTATTTTAATTGGGTTCCTCGTCTTTTTCTTATGAAAATGATATATAATATCAATATTTTTGGAGTTATGATTGATTTTCTATGATTTAAATAAGATATGGGCATTTAATTGATTATTCATGAGAGAGGGTCGGGAATACCTTAATGGTGGAAAATCTTGAACCACTTGATGCTTGATGGACGTTCAGGATTGAACATCAGAGGAGGCGTGACTCGCTGATCTCAGGTGAGGTTGATCCCTGGGTTGGTTGGGTCTTGGACCCAGTTTTCCTCCCTGGACCAGCGGTCAGAGCTCCTTCTCGGGCTATGACCCTCACGCAAGGTCAAGAACCCACAACAGAGTAGCTCACCGATGCCAAGATGCCTTGGGGGCTGGGGGCTTTGGATTCGTCAGCGAGGGTGTCGCCCAAGGTCAATGCATCTTCGCAGTGTGAAAGCATGTGGCGATTTGGAGGAAGAAGGTGAGGATGAGGAATGCCCAAGATGGGTAGTGTGGTGATACTACAGGTCAAGAAGCAGACCACGAAGGTCGATTGGGGGCCGTAAGATCATGAGAAGGCTCGAGAGTATGGGGTTAGGTAAAGGGGGGTGACGGCGACCCTTTGGAGGTCTTATATAGAGTCTCGGGGTAGACTTAGGGCTAGATTGGGTTTTGGGGTTTGTTGGTCCCCACCAGAGTGAGAGCAAGCCAATCTTGGGTTGTTGAGTTTGCGCAACAGTGCGTGAAGTCAGGTGAAGATAGGGTTCATTGGGTGTGATTTAGAAAGACAAAGCTATCTATGCGAATAGAATCTCGCAATCGAGTCCAAGTTGGCAGCTTGAGCCGCTCGCCTTCCTCCACATCTCCCGTGAAGGTCGAGAGGTAGAGGATGAAGTCTTGACCACTTGATCAGGTCCCCTATCTATGGATGTGAGATCTGAGGGTTGGGATTAGTCCCCTACATATTGTTGACGTTAATAAGATAGGTTGAAAGGCTAAATAAATCAGTTTTTGCATAAAACCTTCAAGAAATCCTAAAAAATTTTAGAAGTGTTTGATTGGGCTCAAATTTGAACCATAAGTTCAAGGTGTTTAGAATTTGTAGAAAAAGTTTGGTGGCAATATGCTGAAGTTATATCCTTTAATGTAATACTTTGGTTAAAGTAGTTAATTAGCTTAGTTGAAGTGTCATAGAGTGCATATTTTTCAAATTAATCATCATATTTTGACATTGAGGGTCCAAAAGATTAAGTAATTAAGACTAAATAATTTAAGGCTATTAGTGGACATACTTGGAGAAAATAAACAAGGCTTTTGGAAAACTCACTCTGTCAAGAATTTTGTCCCCAAAATTCAAACAACATGGAAGAGATGTGGATATTTCTGCTCAATTTTGGACTTGAGCTCCCAGGTGGCGTCAGATTGTTCATGGTGGATCCAAAGAACTTTCACCATATCTATGTGCCGATTACGATGAAGCTCCTTCATCTTGGAGTCAAGAATTCTGACTGGGGATTCAGCATAAGATAGATCATCTTTCATCTCTAGAGGCTCATGATTCAGAATGTGACTAGGGTCTTTGACAGGGGGGATACAAAATCTAGCTCCACCAGCAGTTAGCTTGAGGAAGGTTCTCAAACTAGAAGATGTTTTTTGAACCTCCCAGGTAGCCGAAGATTATAAGGTAAGACCAGATGCTACAGTTTTAGGGTACAAGTTCTACCTATTAGGGGATCCAACCGGTAGATAGATCATTATTGCGCCCCAGGAAATATCCCTCGAGGGGCAGAACCCCTCTTTACCCGGCGTCGAGCACCACTACGGCCTTTCTTCCTCGAGTAACCTTCATGCAGCTAAACCAGGGGAAGAGCACGGCTTTGATTTTTGCTCACTACTAGATGAAGTTGGGGGAGATTTGTAGACTCTCATATGTGGTCGTCATTGGATGAACATAGAGTAGATTCATGAAAACGAACCTCCGATCTCCACCGATGGCTTGCTATTGAGAATGGTAGAGGAAGAACCCATCTTCAATCTCCCATGTCTCCTCCGTCGGAAGAGCTTGCTGCAAAAATGAGGGCCATAGCAGCGTAGGGTTTGGAAGTGGATGTTCGCTAAACTATAATACTCGCTAGTTCGTATCATATAAAAGAAATGATGTTATCTAACTCATCCAGGTCACAGGGCGCGGAACGCAGCAAGCGGCTTGCGCTCACGGTATGCAACTGTGCAAATACCATGTTATGTACAAATTCTATTGAAATATTAGATTTTCTGTTCTATATATGTCTATAGTTAGATGCAGTGATTTTTCGAAGCAGATAGTACTATATCCGACATCAAAATGTTCGGATATGATATCCGATATCCGAATCCGATCTGAATAGTGACGGATATGGATTTTTTTGCTCCCATTTCGAACTCAAATGTGAATTGAATATGCGGATATCGAATATCCATTTACAGGTCTAGATACACTTTCACTACCTGTTGCGGAAACCAGCCGTTCAAAAAATCATTGTCCCACTCCCCGTTCAGGTTCACTAAGATACAGACCTTCAGGTCATCAAGCTCGTTTGGTACTGGTTTGAGAGCAACATCTTTGAGTATTGGCCCATTCCTCCACCACCGATCCCTCTATACATTTATGCTTTTCCCGCTAACATTACAGTGTTGTGGCTTGTAACCTTGTCTCAGGTTACTAAGGCCAGTGGGTGCGATTTACAATTGCCTCCCCAAATGAACCGTATCACCATACCATCAATTCTGTTAGAGACCTGGATGGGTACTACTGTTGTATGCATAAGGTAGGTAGGAATGGTGGTGAGCGTTGCTTTGACTAGGCCCGTAAATAGATCGAATTCAAATCGGATACCTACACATTCGATATCTGAATCCGATTTTTTTCATCATATCCGATATTCGATCTGAAATCCGACAGATTCCAAAGAAGTCATCTGAATTCGAATTCGAATTTGAAAGTTCGAATTCGGATAATATCCAAATTCGAAATCTGTTTAATCCAACATTCTGTTTTAGCAAATTTTTTAAGTGGCAACAGCTTTCGTGGAAAAAATTGTACTGTTTACGAGTCTAATGAAAGATATACATAGTTATATGCATTGCGAAAACAAAAGATTCTGACTTCATTCTCCAAAATACCGCTGGGTTGAATCGAGGATCATACAATCAAAACAAATGTTCAATATTTTTATAAGCTTAACATCACATTGCTAGATAAGAGCCACCGTCACAGACACATCTTTTTTTCAGACTAAACATAACCATCAATGGTATTCTGGGTGCTTTTACAACAAGAACGTCACACACATTGTTTTACAAACACCAACGATCAACATGAAACCACCCAATAGCCATCTTGTCATCTTGAGCTTCTATATTTGAATATATGAACAATCACCAGGCATGTAAACCGATCGAATTCGAATAGGATACCTACACATCCGATATCCGAATCCGATTTTTTTCATCATATCCGATATTCGATCTGAAATCTGACGGATTCCAAAGAAGTCATCCGAATTGAAATTCGAATTTGAAAGTTTGAATTCGGATAATATCCGAATTTGAAATCTGTTTAATCCAACATTCTGTTTTAGCAATTTTTTTAAGTGGCAACAGCTTTCGTGGAAGAAATTGTACTGTTTACGAGTCTAATGAAAGATATACATAGTTCTATGCATTGAGAAAACAAAAGATTCTGACTTCATTCTCCAAAATACCGCTGGGTTGAATCGAGGATCATACAATCAAAACGAATGTTCAATATTTTTACAAGCTTAACATCACATTGCTAGATACACATCTTTTTTTCAGACTAAACATAACCATCAATGGTATTCTGGGTGCTTTTACAACAAGAACGTCACACATTGTTTTACAAACACCAACAATCAACAGGAAACCACCCAATAGCCATCTTGTCATCTTGAGCTTCTATATTTGAACATATGAACAATCAACCAAATCAAGTAATAATTACTGCCGCTGGAAGATAACTGCTATTAATCCATTTTATAGTTCAACGAGAAAGTCAGTAGATCTAAGTATTAAATACTTTATTCGATAAAGAGGCTGGATAAGGGGGGATACAAAATCTAGCTCCACCAGCAGTTAGCTTGAGGAAGGTTCTCGAACCAGATGATGCTTTTCGAACCTCCCAGGTAGCCGAAGATTATAAGGTAAGACCAGATGCTATAGTTTTAGGGTACAAGTTCTGCCTATTAGGGGATCCAACGGGTAGATAGATCATTATTGTGCCCCAGGAAATATCCCTCGAGGGGCAGAACCCCTCTTTACCCGGCGTCGAGCACCACTACGGTCTTTCTTCCTCGGGTAAGCTTCACGTAGCTAAACCAGGGGAAGAGCACGGCTTTGATTTTTGCTCACTACTGGATGAAGTTTGGGAAGATTTGCAGACTCTCATCTGTGGTCGTCGCTGGATGAACATAGAGTAGATTCATGAAAACAAACCTCCGATCTCCACTGATGGCTTGCTATTGAGAATGGTAGAGGAAGAACCCATCTTCAATCTCCCGTGTCTCCGCCGCCGGAAGAGCTTGCTGCAGAAATGAGGGCTATAGCAGCGTAGGGTTTGGAAGTGGATGTCCGCTAACCTAGAATACTCGCTAGTTTGTATAATACAAAAGAAATGATGTTATCTAACTCATCCAGGTCACAGGGCGTGGAACGCAGCAAGCGTCTTGCGCTGACGGTATGCAATTGTGCGTATACCGTGTTATGTACAAATTCTATTGAAATAATATATTTTCTGTTAGCCGGATGCGGTTATTTTTTGTTTTCCTATCCTTTCTTGTTTTAAAGAGAATGTGTCAGACCCGGCAAAAAAAAAAAAAGATCTTTATCACGCCGCCCCTGCTTTCTTATCATTGAAAGCCTTGGCATCAACTAAAGCGGAATCTCGTCCCGTGGGTCTCCAAGAGCAATTGGCCAAACTTGTGACATGTGTCAACCTTATTTCACTCTCTCACTATCTGAACTTTCCGGTGGAGTCTGTGCTCTGAGAAAATCAAAGACTAAGAAAAGAAAGTACTTCTATCGAAGAGGCTGCTTCTTATCTTGAAGTAAGTACACCGTGACGTATGAGGAGATCAATGGTATTCTTCCTTCTTTACTAAGTCGGAGAATCAAGTGAGTCACAACCCCGTGAGAGAAATTGAAAAAGACAATCAAATAAATAGAATAAGGTCAGACAGATCTTCTCGTAGCTGCTGTCAGCCTTTCCGTTGCCGTTGGGGATGACATATCAGTAACCTTAGCTATTGAATCAGCTCTGGTTGCTTGGCACTGATTCCTTTCCTATTTGAAAGAGGAAATTTCTCCATTCATTTCACTTAGCCTTTTCCATACTTTCTTTCTGTTGGTAAACAACCCGCCACTCTATAGTTCTTCAAAATTTGTTCGTACGGGAAGGAGTCTCTTTCTGTCTGGAGGGAATCATTTTGAATGAATCAATAATACCTCAACTGGATAAATTCACTTATTTCACACAATTCTTCTGGTCATGTCTGGTACTCTTTACTTATTATATTCCTATATGCAATGATAGAGATGGAGTACTTGGGATCGGCAGAATTCTCAAACTATATTATATTTTCTGTTGTGTATATGACTATAGTCGGATGCGGTTATTTTTCAGAGCGGATAGTACTATATGGATCCGAAAATGTTCAGATATGATATTCGATATCTGAATCCGATCCGAATAGTGATGGATTCATATTTTTTTCTCCCATTTTGAACTCGAATGCAAATCGAATATGCGGATATCAAATATCCATTTACAGGTCTAACAATCAGCCAAGTCAAGTAATAATTACTGCCGCTGGAAGATAACTGCTATTAATCAATTTTATAGTTCAACGAGAAAGTCAGTAGATATAAGTATTAAATACTTTATACGGTAAAGAGGCTGGATAGGGGGGGATACAGAATCTAGCTCCACCAGCAGTTAGCTTGAGGAAGGTCCTCGAACCAGCAGATGCTTTTCGAACTTCCCAGGTAGTCGAAGATTATAAGTTAAGACCAGATGCTACAATTTTAGAGTACAAGCTCAACCTATTAGGGATCCAACGGGTAGATAGATCATTATTGTGCCCCAGGAAATATCCCTCGAGGGGCAGAACGCCAGAACCCCTCTTTACCCGGCGTCGAGCACCACTACGGCATTTCGTCCTCGGGTAAGCTTCACGTAGCTAAACCAGGGGAAGAGCACGACTTTGATTTTTACTCACTACTGGATGAAGTTGGGGAAGATTTGTAGACTCTCGTCTGTGGTCGTCGCTGGATGAACATAGAGTAGATTCATGAAAACGAACCTCCGAACTTCACCGATGGCTTGCTATTGAGAATGGTAGAGGAAGAACCCATCTTCAATCTCCCGTGTCTCTGCCGCCGGAAGAGCTTGTTGCGTAAATGAGGGCCATAGCAGTGTAGGGTTTGGAAGTGGGTGTCCGCTAACCTAGAATACTCGCTAGTTTGTATAATACTAGTAAACACACACAAGACAAGGTAGGGTAAAGATTTATCCTTAACTTTACCTGCATCAAACATCAAAATTATGGGTATCGATATTTTTTACAAAAATATGAGATGGTTTTGCAATGTAACATCTACACACCATTATTATCTAAATTGCCATGTTAAAATTGAAGAAAAAAAAATTTCTCTTAAGTTAGACTAATGAAAGATAATCAACTTCTAAAAGGATGCTTTATCAACTTCTAAAATTCGAGACACTTATTTTTTATGTTGTTAACCTAGTCTTACCTCCAAAACTTATACTATTATTTTATGTCCAACATTATCCCGAGTGTAAATTCTTCCACGCTGATTCAACATCTTGATTGGACTTCTGATTTCAGTGCAGAGGATTGGAAGAATGCAAAAATTAATTTTTCATTAAATATAATGTCGCAAACCGGCCAGTCTTACCTCCAAAACATCCATTATTTAAACGTACCTTGCATCTAGGAATGGATAGTCTTCCTCCTTGTTGATTGAAGTTCACCTTTTTAACAACGATCAATTTCACAAAAGATGAGGGAGGAGATAGAAAATGAGAATCATAAAGATTAATGAGGGGAACAAACCACATGGAAATCAGGAGAAGGAACATGGAAAAAAAAGACAATGTGCAGAGAAAAAGAATGGGGAACGGAAGTTAAAGATGAAGAGAACACTCTAGACAAGAGCACTGCATCACTGCATCAGGCTGTCTGATGATGGATCGTCTTGTTGAACTTGAGGTGAAGGTGAAAAAAAATCCTACTTTGACAAAGGAAGACAATGGAAGATGTGCATGTATAGTGCCAGAAAGATTGTTGCCTTACGACAATTATATATATACAATATGTTCTTGTTAGTCGGTATATGGTGGATGTAGGTGAAAGCTCTCTCATAGTAAATGACGAATTTTGTTTGCCAAGTAAAGGAAGCTATTGTCAAATCAGACTTAACACATGCCAACATACAAAGAATATACTTACATACTTGCTTAGTGTTATGTTGGAAAAAGCAAGAGGATAGTTGGACCATTGATGATGCTCATGTTGGTCAATAAACCGTCATCCTTTAGTTGCTTGTTGTATAGGTATTACCAATCAGGTGACATATCTTCATATAAACAGAAAAAACGTAAATGTTAATTAGAGTATTTACAAGCAGAAGTAACTAATCAAGACTGTTCTTTAGCATGCACCTATTGGATCTGCAATTTTATTGGGTTGGATTCACATAGCAATAAGATGTATTGAAAATGGTACAGAGACATAGGTTAGTGAAATGAAACATGATCATATGAAAAATATTTGGAATTGAACTCACAAACAATAAATTCCTACCTTTTGGTCTTTTCTCTCCATTAATTACTACCCCCGGTTTCTTATGTTGGTGGCTATGGAATGGATGGATGGGAGGACAACTACTACTCACAAAGCTGCTCGTACGCACTGTTTCTGGCAGTGGTTGTTGGGGAAGAGGTCCAATATCTCCTCCACCGGTTTCCTCTTGCTGAGCCAAAACTCCCAGCTGCATTACACCAGCAGTAGCAGATGCTGGTGCTTTGGCAATTTTGACCCCGAAGAGGCGTAACGTCTGTACTAGCGGTGGCGGGGGAGCCACCGGTGCCTGTGCCCAGTGATGAATGGATGTCATCGGATTATTAGTGTGATAATGCACTCCCACCGGTGCTCCGTTAGCTGGGGCAGTAGGAGCTAGGGCTGACCTGGGCTTGCAGTCGATGTAGAGCTGCCGATCAGGTCCAGTAGATCTGTGGAACGATACGACGTCCCCAGGGAGAAGGCTCTTCTCTTTGACAAACCTGCTCCACCCTTTGGTCAGCACGTAGCTCTAGTTTCTGTTCCAGTAGGAATATTGAAACCTCCACACCTTCCCTGCGGCGTCCTTGAAGTTCAACAGCACGCCCTTACATGCCGCCGCCGTTGACCCGGAGATCTGGAGTGGGAAGTGCTTCTCGGCATGCTGCTTTGGTATGACCAAACGGTTGAGCTTTCCGACGTCGCTAGGCGTCACGGATTTATCGAACAATTACTCCCGACAGGCAGCGGATGACGGCGAGAAGAACCGCAACCCCACGCCACCGCGCCTCTGGAGGTGGTGCAGGTGATGCGCGGCACCGGCGAGCCTGCCTTGGAGCTCGTCGGTGTACGTGTGCTTGCGGAGCATGTCGACGATCTTGTTCTTGGAGTGGTTGACGAGGAAGAAGAGCTTGGCGGCATCGACCTCGGAGGACTCCGATAGGGGTTTGAAGTTGGTGACTGCGTCGCGCTGTCACGGCCACGGAACTGCTACGCCACAACGTCGTATGCCCCGGCGGCCTCGGGAGAGTGAGATAATTACATGCCATTTTAATAGGCCACGTCAGTTGCCGAGAAACAAATTTGTACTGTACGGGAGTTGTGGATTCTGTTTGCGTAATAATAGTGGTTTTAAATAATAGATATTTGTATTGGTTGTTTAAAAGGAGAGAATCAATGAATCGTTTCCGTGAGATTGAGAGAAAAGTAATAATGGTGGTTTTAAATAATAGATATTTGTATTGGTTGTTTAAAAGGAGAGAATCAATGAATCGTTTCCGTGACATGGAGAGAAAAATATAAAGTTAAAGATCATAAAAGTTAATAGGAGAATGTGAGAATAAATATTTGTAAGAGCAAAATTCCTTGAAAAAAGGAGAGAAGAGAGTGAATTAAGGATAGCGCAGCATCAAACTCGCTCTTTTATAGTATTATAGATAAAAGAAATGATGTTATCTAACCCATCTAGGTCACAAGGCGAGGAGCGCAGCAAGCGGCTTGCGCTCACGGAATGCAACTGTGCCAATACCGTGTTATGTATAAATTCTATTGAAATATTATATTTTTTGTTGTATATATGTCTATAGTCGGATGCGGATATTTTTCGGAGCAGATAGTACTATATCCGACATCCGATCCGAAAATGTTCGGATATGATATTCGATATCCAAATCCGATCCGAATAGTGACGGATACAGATTTTTTTTCTCCCATTTCGAACTCGAATGTGAATCGAATATGTGTATATCGAATATCCATTTACATGTCTAGTTTTTACCAAACTAATTCTTCCAGCTAAAGATAGACACCTGGCTTCCCATGCCAAAATTCTTCCATTCACCTTCTCTAACATCTAGTTGTAGGTGATTTTAGTTACCTACTTGTGAATGATTGGTACACCGAGGTATCGACCCATATCCTCACTTAATTGGAATCCACATATCCTCCTCAACCACCTCTTCATGTCTCTGTCTACACGCTTGGAGTGGAAGATGTTGGTCTTAGGCTTAGATATGGATTGTCTAGACACTAACTCAAACCACTAGAAGCATTTCAAGATGGTCTTCATTTGTGTGGTGTTAGCTTGTGCAAAGATAATAAGATCGTCCGCAAAACATGTGTGTGACACTTTGGGGCCATTCTGGCTTATCTTAACATGTTTCTATTCCCCCTGATCAACTTTATGCTAGATCAATTGGCTTAGCCTTTCCAAGCACAGCACAGAAAGGTATGGTAACATGGGACCCCCTGTCTGAGTCCCCTACACGCATTGAACGGATCAGTAGTTCAGCCATTCTAAACTATGTATGTCTCTCCCCCGATATAGAATTCATGATGTAGGATATGAGGTTCTTTGGTAGATCCATACAAGTGTTGGTATTCCTTATAAAATCCAAAGACATTTTGTCATAAGCTTTCTTGAGACCAATCTTTATTGCCATCACATTGGTTCCCCTCTTCTTCTTCATAGTGTGTACCAGTTCTTGGACCAACATGATATTGTCTATTATACAACATCCTGGAACAAAGCTACTCTATGCAGGAGACACCCATCTTGATATGAAGGGCTTAAGTCATTCCACAACGACCTTGGATGTAATCTTAAGCACAATGTTATTTAGGGAAATGGGTCGTAGTTGTTTGCATATCTCTAGGATGGCAGTCTTTGGAATTAGCACAATGGTCGAATTACAAAGTTCATCCAGAATGGAACATGTAGCAATGAAGTTCATGATAGAATTGTTAATATTGTTGCCAAGGATGTCCTAGTTACCTTGTATAAACTTCGGAGTCACCCCATTAGGCCCCAAAACTTTCATATGGTCAAGATTTTTCACAATGGAATAGATCTCTTCCTTCGAGGGACGTGCTTCGACCATCTATTTCTCAGTGTTGCTCAGCCTTTCGAACACCCCCGGAAACTCTGAGTAGTTGACATGATGGCATCTTCACGGTGCAGTGAGAATTTCATGGAAGTGTTTCACGACCATGTTCATGAGTTCCTTTTCCTCGTCACCCATTCTTCATTCTAATTCTTGAGGGTTGTAATTGTTTCTTCTCCGATGTTGGTTGGCATAGTTGTGGAAATTTTTTGAATTGCAATCTCCCTCCCTTAACCAGAAATATGGTTGTGAGGCCTTAAACCAATCTCTTTTGCCTTGAGGATCGCATCTAGCTTAGTTTGCAGCAAAGAACAAAGCTAATTTGAAATCTCATTATATTGTTCTACCAAGTTGATCTGACCTATTAATAATTATGAATAAACGATCCTTCTTCTTATGCTTGTTTTGGCTTATTTTCCTATCCCATCCATGTATAACGCCCAATGCTTGGCTAAGTGCCTCATTGAAATTAAGGTCATTCTTCCAACAATCGTTTAGCATAGACTTGAAGCTTGCAGTATCATGCCACGAGGCCTTGGTAATAAACCTTTTAGGATGATGCCTTGGCGTGGGGAAGTGCACAAGTAAAGGACAGTGATCTGAGCTGAATCTCAGAAGGTTTTCAACAAAATCATTGGAGTAAGTTTCTAGAAACTCACTATTAGCAGTGGCCCTATCCAGCCTCTCCTATGGCAGCCCATATCTGTAGGTGAATTCCATGCCTGGATATCCTAGATCGCTTAGGTCATCTTCCATCAGAGCATTGTGGAAGGTAGATGCTTCGCTATAGTTGAATCTTTCACTTCTGCTTTTTTCTTTTGGGTCCAACACATCATTGAAATCACCTAAGACAATACAAGGAGTCTTAAACATATTCCCCATACGGATGATATGTTTCCATATCAATTGCCTAGTATTTCGATGTCAAAAAGCATAGATGAAAGTGATGAAGCATTCCTTGTTGACTTTAAAGGTTATGAACTATTTGTTACTGTAGATGATATCTATATTACACTGATTAGGGTTCCAACAAACCCAAATTCCTCCTGCAAGGCCCCTAGCTTCCACTTAGTAAGACAGGGTGAAGCCAAGTTGCTTGATAGTTTTGGTTGCTGCTTCAGCACTTATCATGGGTTCAAGTATGGTCATGATCTTTGCCTTGTATTTAGCAATGATTTCTCTCATAGACTGACACCTTTCATCACTGCCTATGTTGTGGGTGTTCCATCATATGAAATGCTTCAACACTTATCATGGGTTCAAGTATGGTCACGGTCTTTGGCTTGTATTTCGAAATGATTTTTCACATAGACCGGTACCTTTCATCACTAGCTATGTTGAGGGTGTTCCATTAGATGAAATCAATCATAAAGGAATAGAAGTAGAAGAAAAAATGGATGCAGTTCATCAGACTCCCTATACGCCATTTTCAAGCGACTCTCTACCTTTATGACCTTCAATCTTTTCAGCATTTTCATCCTCTCCTGTTTTGGCCAGTAGACTGGAACTTTTGCGTCTGCACTTGCAAGGTGGGGCAACCCTGTCCGCTTTCATCTTGGAGTTGCTACCCTTCATTTTTCTTCCTGAGGCTGGAGGGTTTTGTGTTTTTGAGGTGGTGTTTTCCGTACCTCCATTGTTTCCTCGGTCTTCATTGGCCATGTTGTCACTATCTTTCTCCATTTTTGCCTTCTCTATAATAGGAATAGGAGTTCTCCATTTGAATTGCTTGCCTCATTCACTCCATTATCCTCATTTACCTCAACATTTTATATGATGTGCATTATCACTTCTTCATCTTCTATGACAATTACCTTTTCCACATTGTCCTCCTCCATTTTTTGAATGACTTCATCCATGGTCAGGTTGACAACTGTGTGGTTTTGGTCCTTATTCGACTCAGGTGGTTTCTCAAAAATTTTATCTACACTGCCATGGACTCTGCTAGTAATATCCTTCAAAGACTCTCGCTTCTTGTCTACAGTATCAAATTTCTTCTTCAGTTTCTAGACTTTGTGGTTGGTAATCATTAATGGGAGGAAACAGAACCACAAGAGGAGGGTTTCTTATATGACAAGGTCCTTCATTTAGTGATGTTGTGGGATAATCAACATCTAATGGCTACGAGAAGGGAGACAAAGAGGTGTTCTTTCTAGAAAGGATATTTGAGGATCGGTTGGATGACGAAGACGTCCAACTCACACAGATGGATAGAAGCCTCACCATTTTCATCGAATAAGAGGCAGAAGATGACCTCAAGCTCCCATGGAAGTATGTTGTAGTCACCAGACTTTTGGGCACAAATATAGGTTTCATGACGACGAGGGACATGATTAAACTCCTATGGAACCCCAAAGGAGGGTTCAACATGTACGAGATGGACAAAGGCCACTATGTGGTCCAACTATCATGCAGGAATGACTATGATACTACCATGACAGGGGGCATGTAAGCTTTTCAGGTTTTGTTTATCCATATGGGACTGGAGCCCCTCGTTCAAGCCGATAGAGGAATTACCTATGTATGTGGTAATGTGTGTATGGACATTAGACCTTCCTCTACATCTGTACGTACACACTATGTTTGAGTATATTGGCATAGAACTTGGGTAATTGATCAAGGTAGATGTCCATACGGTGTTCAGGACCCATAGTAAATTTCCAAGCCGACGATTGAAGTTGATACAAAAAAATCTAGAGCCCAACCATTATTATAAATGGAATAGAATACTCAATGGAATATGAAGTAGCCCTAATAACATGCTTCTTCTATGGAGGTCTCAGACACTTAGAGAGTTACTGTAAAAACAAACAACTAACCTATGATTAGGGTGGCACTAGCGATGGGAACTTAGGCCAAAATAAGGAGGGGGGATCATTGTAAGGACCCTGACCTCCGTTTTGGGCTTACCCTGTTTGCTTTGCCTAAACCCTATGTTTAGATGTTTGCTAATCACCTGAAGTTGTGATTAAGGTTTGTTTGTAGGTGGAGGTGCAACTTGCAAATTACCCATGTTCTAGGGTTGGTGTGCAAGTTTGTCACCTTGAGAGATATCTTTCTCTCTCCTTGCATCCTTTAGGGTCGAGAGGATGGGTTGGGCTCTTTGCTTGAGTAGCTTTGGGCTTTGTCGAGCCTTGTTGAGGCTTGATATCGGGTTGGACCTTGGTGTATCGGCCAAGGGAGTGATGGTTGTATCGGGCAAGGAGGTGTATCGGCCATGGTGTGTTGGGTTGCCATCTTGGGCGACACACACCCTTCACCTAGCCTCGTTTGTGTCACCTTCTTTGGACAAGTGGTTGTTGCTTTGCTAAGTGGGTGGCAACCCATGGGCGTGTGTTTTTGGGGTGCTAGCATGTGGCACAATCCTTGGACAAGTGTGTTAGGGGTGGGTGCCACCTTGCCTTGCTCTTCCCCTTCACCCTTTAGTATATAAACGACCCCCCCTTGCTTGCTAGGTCTCTTTGGTTCCTTTAGTTGCTTCCCTTCCTTTGGTGGTTGAGCTATGAGAAGAAAGGAGCGAGTAGTGGTCGATACAGCTAATGTCTTGGGCGACACACCTTGCTAGTTTGCCTCTTTCCTTCTCTTGTGGTAAGTATCTCTCCCTTTCCTTGGCACCTTCTTCTTCTTCTTATCCCTTCTCTTCGGCCATGGTGGTTATAAGTTGTTCTTCTTTGTGTTGGCCGAAGGTGGTGCCTTGGAGCTTGGAGTTTGCTTCTAGGAGCTTGGAGCTTTAGAGCTTGACGTGGGTTACATAACTCCTAACCCTACTATGCTACTTCTTTATCATGTTGCTTTGCTATATGTTTCGGCCATGTCATATTATAGCTATGTTTCTTGCTTTAATGGATACAAGGTTGCTTTAGATGTACCCTAGACCTTATTGAGATAGTTACCTTGGGTTGGCTGAGCCATTGGATTAGGGTTCTTTGGGCAAAACCCCTCTCTCTTAGTTGTTGAGAGGTGAGCCTAGGGTTTCCTAATCCCATGGTGCATGTGGTGTGTTCTTGGGGCAAAATCTCTTTCTCTCCCTTTGGTTTTGAGAGGTGAGCTTGAGCCCTAGTGGTGTAGGCAAAACCCCTCTCTTCCTTAGTCGTTGAGAGGTGAGTCTATACTCTAGTTGCTTGGGCAATATTCCTCTCTTACCATGGACTTGAGAGGTGAGCCTTTGGTTGGTGTTGACCTAGTTAAAGTTGGAGGGTTGGCCGATATAGTGATGGACCTCCTTGTTGCCTGATAGGTAATGGAAGTTGTGCAAAACCCCTCTCTCACTTAGTTGTTGAGAGGTGAGCCAACTCTCTTGATCTTTTAGGGTTTCTTGGCGGCATTCTTGAGGTTGAAGATGACCAACCCGTCATGGCCTTTGAACCCTTGCACGATACCCTAAGTGGTGTTCTGCCCGATATCCCTCTTCTTGGGTTGAGCTTGGGCGATATGATAGGTAAACACCTTGTTTACCCCTTGACCGATATGGACCTTCACCCAAGATGTAGTTGGGCGATATTGTAACATACTGAATTCTGGATTTTTTACCTTTTTGGTCCTCTTTTCCATCTTTTCCTTTCATTTATATCCTCTTTGACCTTTCTATTTAATTTGTGGAGAATATGATTGTTTAATGAACATTTGTTCACCTTTTATTCCAATATTTGGGTTTTATGTACAAATACCTCAGTGAAAGCTTAATAATGGGTTTAATATGTAGAATATCCATTTAAATAATAAAGATAATAAAATATTTCGTCCTAGAACTTTCTAGTGCTTTTTAGAATATGAAAAAGAAAGGAAATCTTGAAATATACATAAAGGAGATGATAAATGTAATAATATGGGATATAATGGATAAAAGGAGATAATGAGGAATATATTGTCTCAAAAATCCCAAATAGGAAACCATGAGATAATTTGATATGCAAATTCATTTTCTTGGCTCAAAAGATACTTAATGGCCAAGTATCATCTAATTTGGATAATATATATATATATAAGCCTTTATTACAAGATAATGGGAAATAAGCCAATAAGGTGAAATAAAATATCTAATGTCCTCAAATTGTAAATGTAACTACAAATTCGTAATCTAAACGTAAAAATAAGCTTTTGGGCAAATTTGCATCTAATTTGGTCAATGCTCAATATTTTATTTTATTTAGGAGAGAGAAAATGACTTAAAGACCAAAAATATTAAATATTTGTTAAAAAAATTAATTAATGCCAAAACCATGCTCCACATGTTTATTATTGCTTATAGGACAAGTTTTACATTTTTAGAAAGTTTCTAGATGCCTCTAATAAATTAAAAGGTTAAATAAGTGATAAAATTTAAATGAATTAAATAAAATTATAAAGTCTTCAAAAAATAAAATAATGCAAAATTAGTATTCTACATGTTAAAATATATTTTTGGATGAATTTTGACTCAGTTTGGAAAATATTTGTTGAGAAGATAATTTAGGAGAGAGAAAGTGTGCAAAACTTTCAACTCATTATTTAAAATAACAAACAACTTAAAAAATGGAAATAATGTCAAATTCGTATCCAATATATTTAATAAGACTTATGGGTGAATTTATATTATTTTTGGAGAATCGAATAGTCGTTAATGAGAGAGGAAAGAGAAAATAGTAATTTGCTTAATTAAATAATCTAACTTTCTCAAAATATAAATATAATTTTATATTCGGATTCCTCACCCCAAAATCAATAAATCTACCAAATTTGAGTTTATTTGGACTTTGTTTGCACCTTTAAATAATTATAGAAAGGTTTATGCATTAAATGTACCAAAAGACCAAAGTTTAGATGTTGTATTAAATGATCGCATTTCATCTCCTACCTTGGACACACGTGAACAGTGAATTTTGAAATTTTCGATTCGGATGGCCATATCTCCCTCGTTTCTCAATGAAATTTTGCGAAATAACTTGCATTGGTTTCCAAATCAAAATCCACATCTTTTCAACCATCATTTGTGAGATTTCATCATGATTTGAGGAAACGCCCAACTCTCTCCGAAACACCTTGCGGCCACTTCCTTCCTCGCTATTTCCCCCATCCTCACCTATAAATACCCATATCCATAGGTCCGTCGTCATCTTAGAAACTCAACCCTACAATTGATTTCGTGTTTCGTCGTCATTTGGACTCTCGACTAGCCGCCGACGTTTCCTAGCTTGCGGCGTGCCTTTCTCTTTGTTCTCTCTACCTTCGGCTAAATCAAAGGTACGGTTAGCTTCGTCTTGCTTTCCTCTTTCTTTTGCATATCTAAACGTCGAGTTTGGTTGAGTATAACGATTTCGCCCAATCTTGCCCGAGCAAGCTGCTTGCTTACGCACAGCCATGGCTACCTGCTTGGTTCTCCTGTTCTCTCGCTCTCCCTGCTTGGACGAAGTGCCTACGTGGCACATTGTGATTGGCCGATATTCGAGAATTCATAACTCTTAAACCATGCATCCAAAAATAAATCTAAAATATATTCTAGACTCAGAAAAAGATTATCTATCCATAAAAAATATTTTCAATATCTGATTTTGAGTTTTTCAAGTATGTGTTTTTGAGGATGATTTAATTAAATAAAATTCACCAAAAATGCATCTAAAAGTCTATATCTTCAAAATACATAATATTATATATTATTTTGATCAGGAGAATCTAACTAGGACAATAGTGAGGTTTTTAGAATCAAATTTGATCGTTTGTGGAAAAGTTGATGGTTTTGAGGTTTTAAGCCTTTAATGAATATACATATATCTAATACATAAATATGATGATCATATTAGGGAAAGTGGATCTAATCTCGTGTAAAAGTTATGAAAAGTTATTCTAAGATTCTAAAGAATAAGGTATGTGCTTAATACACTTCCGTTGGGAATTATTTGTTCCTTAACCTATGCTTTCCATAATGAGGCTTATTTGCACCTTGTATTCTTTTCTTTTGAATCTATTGCTATACTTGCCTCATAATCATTTTGGAGTATTGTTCTTGGATCTTGGTACCCCTTTGCCATGTTCTATTCGGATGATGCTATTACTTGCCATTGTTTCTAGCATGTTGATTTTATTAGACTAATTAACTGGTGTAGTGGTACTTGTATGTACAACCACCCATAGTTGGGGAATGTGTTATTTCTCCCCTGGGGAACGTGTTACTCTCCCCCACACACAAAATGTGTGTAGGTGACTGAGAATGTCTTATTCTCCCCTCACCCTTTGGTTGAAGGTCTGGTAGGTGCCTCAACCTTACTTAGTTAAGATAGTCAATATTAATCATACATGCAATGTTGTTGTTTTACTTTGTTATGGAAAGCATCTATTGAAAGCTTCTTTTATATATATACGACCTCATTCTCTTGATTGTCTTCATCTTATGATGAACCCTAGCCCGTTTTACATGTTTTTCTCATCTTGTTACATTAGAATAGCTTTGTGACACATACTTGTTTTCCCTTTCCCTCTTGCTAGGTACCTTCCGAACCACCCAGGCGATGAGCAAGGTGATGGATGACATGAAAGCTTAGTTTTGGCTTGGACCTAGCCGATGGAGTTGTTGCGGTGGAGACAAAAGTGGAGTAGTCTAGACTTCCCTCTATCTAGATCCTAGTTGTGTATGATGATGTAACCCTAAAAGGGAGATTTTTGATGTATCTTGAACAATCTTTTATGAAATTGAATATAGTCAGGAAAAAAAAGTATTTCACTGCTTTCCAATGTGTTTTGTTTAGCATATTTTAATAGAGGGTGGTTTATCCCACTCGTTACATATATGTCCTTGGGCGATATGGTGTTGCCCGATATGGAGTCTTGGTTGGTGTAACCCTGATGGGTGTTATGGTGCCTTGATCGATATCAAGGGTCCCAAACCCTAGCTTGGATGATAGTGCTACCTTGGGCGATATGGGAGCCCATTGGGTGTCGTGGGGGGCTGCCCAGGATGTCGTTTGATGGATGGCAGTGGTGTGCCTTGGGAGATATGGTTTTGGTGGTTGCCCAACATGGAAGACTCTAACCCTAACCCTAGAGGGCGTTATGGGGTCTTGGCCGATATAGGTGTAGTGTTGCCCGATACACTCTTGTACATGGTTGCCCGATAACCTCTTGTGCATGGTTGTACGATATGCTGGTTTCCCCATATGTGGCTTGGTGTCCTAGGCTTTTTGGTGGTGACCGATATCATTGGGTGAGGGATGGTGCTCTACCTGATATCTCTTTAGTGAGGGTAGGTGACACCTTTGGTGAGGGATGCGCTTAACCCGGTAACCCTAAGTTGGTGAACTTGTTATCTTGAACCCTTATCTATGATGATGTGATTTGATGGTTATTTAAGGATGATGATAAAGTAAGATGACAAGATCATGGTTGTGTTCATGATGTTATGAGATATAGGGCATGGTGGATGCTCACGGTTTGGTAATAATAATATAAGTTGTTTGACATACCATCTACAACTTTATGCTTCACGTGTTCATAATAATGGATGTTGTCCAAATCCTATGCACCTTAAATCTTAATGACATAATATTCATAATATGTTCTCTAAAGATCTATGTTTGGTGATCCAATTATCTCTCCTGATATGCATACTAACCATACATGTATTATCAAATGAATTCATAGCCAGGTAAGAGCTATGAGGTGTATGTGTTTTGTATAACACTAAATAATGATGTTCTTTGTTGATGAGATAACATGTATCACCAGTATGATGAGAAAGGTCTAGTGACCTGATAAAGGTTGAGTGCCTGATTGAGGTGTTATCCTCTGATGATGAGATAAGGGATTGATATCCCATGATGATGTATGATGATGAAGCCTTGAGGAGCAGTGGCATTATGTGATGAGGGATTGAGATCCCATGGCAATATGATGATGACAACAATGGTGTGACACAATGTTGTTTATAACATGGTTGCCTCAACAATTCACTTAAAATATACTAATTAATTACATATGAACATTTCATGTAGTTTGCCCTGGCCATAGATCCATCATCGTCAGTAACTGGTGATGGTGAAACAAGTTTATCATGTGGGATTACCTGGAGCATATATTGTTGAATATGAGAGGTTTATCCTAGCCGAAAATAGGAGGATTAGAGTACAACTTTGGTTGTAGACTCACTACGGTTAGAGCATGGTGAATAGGCTCATGGCTCAGTGTGATAGAGCATGAATGCGTTCATGGCTCAGGAGTACAGTGAATAGGCTCGTGGATCAAGGTATGCTAGTGTCAAGACCTGTACCAAGGCGGGCTAGAGAAAAGGGTAGCCTGCGGAGCTGACCCTGTGGCTGAGGCCGCTTAAGCAAGAGACTATGGTCCTACTTTGGATAACATGCACTGACCATGAGGAGGTGAGGTCATGGAGTCCGGCTCTTCCATTGACCTTGTATGGCACCGGTTTTGGGCTTCGCAGCCGAAGGTTAGATTTGAGCGATACAGATCACTTCCTCAGGGCATAATAAATTGTAATCCAGCTGTATAGTATATATTACTTAGGGTAAAACATGGAACATTGGTTGAGGCCTTGCTTGTATAGTTGCCCTAGTTATATCTTGCAGTTAATCACACATCCCTCATATCTTATGATAAGTTCTTATATAACTTATCTTGTCAATCATGTTTTTATAAGAAATATATGGCGATATGCCTCCCGGATATCTTGGTAAGTTTGTTAATAAAGTTAGTTTTGTTTAGTATGTTGCATATATGAGCTTCTTATATCTGTTATCTGCTTTATCTGTTCTAGATTTCCTGAAGTTTTATAGTTTCGGCGGGGGTTATGTTTCTCGCTGGGACTGTGTGTCTCACCCCATTAGTTTAAAACCCTTTTTAGGTGATCGTGCTAGACATGGTGGTGGTTGTGAGGTTGCGGCCGAGCAGCAAGAAGAACAATAGGAGGCAAGAGATGGATATGCTGCTATTTTGGGTATTTTATAGTAGAGTCCTAGAGTCATCCATGTACTCTCAAGTCCTTGGAGGTGTTTTGACGACGTTTTAAGATGCATAGTTAATGTAACTTATTTATCCTATTGTTGGCCTGATATGGCCTGTTATGTATATAAACAGGTGGTGAACTCTTTGTGCCTATGGGGCAGTTAGGTCCTATGAGCTGTGGACGTATATCAAGATTTATGTATATTTATATAACATGTTTCCTTGCAGGATAAGGATCTAGATGTAATAGTTTCTTTATTATTTGCTTTCTGCAATCAGTTTTAACTAACCCGTGTTTTTGGTAATACATGGTTTATGGAGATCCGCACATTTTTGCATGGCATTTCATTGTCTGTGTGATAGTGGGATGTCACAAAGAAAGTTGGTGTCAGAGCTCTAGGTTTGCTAAGTCTACATGGATCTAGGACTAGGCTTGTGTCTGTTCTTGTGAGCTTTCCAGATTTTATTACAATAACCTTCTGCCCCCAGCAGAAGATAAAGCTTAAAGATGTCTGGAAATCATGAAGAACATGTTGCTGAGAGCAGTGATGGTGCATCTGTTGATGGAGCACGAGTGCTGACACATGAAGATCGGATGGCTGAGGTCCCCCAACTTGACTTGACCATTCTCGAAAACCCTGCCTATCAACATCTTATGGGGCATTTAATGGCTATAATGAATCTCATGGTGGAAAGATTGACAGTGCCTCTACCAAGAGCACATACTCCCCATGGTGAATCTTCGGGTATTGGGAAGACCTTCGAGCGACTTCGCTGAGTCGAAGCTTCATATTAGGCTAGAACGGCTGATTCAGCGGATGTAGATCTACTACTAACAGGTCTTGAGAAGGCCTTCCGGATCCTCGACATCCCCAAAGCAGACAAAGGCAAGCACGTTGTCTACCTTCTGAAGGGTAGTGCTGACCAATGGTGAGCCATCGAGGAGGAGAAACAGTCCAGTGAGTTGATTTGTTGGGATGTCTTCTGACGGGATTTCGTGAGTTGATACTTCCTGGAGACCTAGCTGGATGAAAAGATCAGTCAGTTTGAGCGTTTGCGCCAAGGATCTATGAGCATCACTGAGTATGAAGCCAAGTTTATAGACCTACTGAGGTTTTGTCCTCACATAGCGGTGACAGATGATGAGAGAATCACACGGTTTAAGAAAGGTCTGAGTGCTGAGCTGACGACACCTACTGCTGCTTTAGAAAATCGGGAGCGGTTTGCCATGTTTATGGAGTCTATCTAAAGGATTGAACGGTCATTCAAGGAGAAGAGAGAGGTTGTGTCCAAGAAAAAGCCTGCTCAGTTCCATAGGTAGAGGTTTGATGGCTTTAAGGAGCTGATGTTTTCTGCACCTTCTGCGATGCAGAGATCCAGTGCATCATCACATTGGTCTCTGAGTAAAGGAAGAGGGCATAGTTTTTCACCATCTAAAGCCCACAGTACAGCTTCAGTAGCAGTGACAGGGCTATCTAGGCCGCAGATAGAAGATAGGTCATGCTATCACTGTGGACAGATAGGACATTTGAAGTCAAATTACCCAAGGAAAGACGTTGAAGTGACGCAACAACCGAGACGGTGTCAACAAGGGTCAGATAGACAGTAGTCCAGTGGTAACAGAGGGTGAGGACGCGGTCAAGCATTGCAAGCAGGATCATCTGCTCAAGGAAGCAGAGGATGTGGACGACAACAAGCAACGACTCAATTCTATTCTATGAGTCAGCCTGAAGCGATAGTCAACCCGCGAGTGGTGACAGGTCAGATGGAGTTATTTCATTCTGATTTATATTCTTCTTGCTTTGTATCTATTTTGGTTGACCTGGGTGCTACGCACTCTTTTATCGCTCGTAGTATGCTTGATAGCTGTCTTTTACCTGTTAGTTGTAAGAAAGATAGCTTGTTGTTAGAAACCCCTCTTGATGGTTCCTCGATACTTCGAGAAGTGTGTCCATCTTGTGTTTTATCCTTTTCGAGACACAACGTATAAGTAGATCTCATACCACTGGATATGCATGGATTCAATGTAATCTTTGGGATGGATATCTTAGAAAAGTATAAGGTTGTGCTGGACTATGGTTCCAAGCAAACGGTGTTTGTTGACAGTGGTGAGAAGTGGATCTTTCAAGGGGATAGGAATATTCTTCCGACATGTTTAGTGTCAGCAATGGTGGAAAAGAAGTTGATGCGGCAAGGATGTAAGGCGTTCTTAGCTCATGTTGTGGATACCAAAGTGGAAGGTTCTAGCATTGTGGATGTGTATGTTGTCAGAGAGTTCACCGATGTGTTTCCCAATGAGTTTCCTGGTGTTCCTCCACCTCGAGAGATTGAATTTGAGATCAATCTAGTGTCAGGGACACAACCAGTTGTTCAGACACCATACAAGATGGCTCCAGCTAAGATGGCAGAGTTGAAGAAGCAGTTACAAGAGTTGCTGGATAAAGGTTTCATCAGACCGAGCACATCTTCATAGGGTGCTCCAGTCCTCTTCGTGAAGAAGAAGGATGGATCGATGCATTTGTGTATAGATTACCAGCAGTTGAACAAAGTTACTATCAAGAACAAGTATCCTTTGCTGAGAATAGATGATCTGTTTGATCAGTTGTGTGGTGCTACAGTGTTCTCAAAGATTGGTCTACAGTCTAGATATCATCAATTGAGGATCAAGGATGAGGACATATCAAAGTCAGCTTTTAGGACAAAGTATGGTCACTTTGAGTTTGTGGTTATGCCTTTTGGGCTAACCAATGCGCCTGCTGCTTTCATGGATCTGATGAACCGGGTATTCCGATCGTTTCTAGATCAGCTTGTTGTGGTCTTCATAGATGACATATTGATCTATAGTCGGGACAGTCAAGAGCATGAACATCATCTTTGATAAGCGTTGACTCTCCTTTGCGAACACCAGTTGTATGCCAAGTTTAGTAAGTGTGAATTCTGGTTGAAAGAGGTGACTTTCTTGGGTCATGTGATATTTGCAGAAGGAGTCAGAGTGTACCCCAAGAAGGTGGAGTCAGTTGCGGAATGGGAGCAACCAAAGATGCTGACTGAAGTTCGTAGTTTTCTGGGTTTAGCAGGATACTACCGGAGTTTTATAAGGAACTTTAGTGTAATCGTGTTGCTATTGACAAAGTTGACAAGGAAGGATGTACCTTTTGATTGGGATGATCATTGTCAGCAAGCTTTCCAAAGTTTGAAGGAGAAGCTGACTTGTGCTCCAGTGTTGGTGCTGCCAGATCCTGGGAAAGGCTATGTTGTTTTCTACGATGCTTCCAAGAAAGGCTTAGGATGTGTGCTGATGCAGGAAGATCATGTGGTTTCTTTTGCTTCGCGACAGCTTAAGAAACATGAGAAGAGTTATCTGACACATGATTTGGAGCTGGCAGCAGTGGTCCATGCGTTAAAGATTTGGAGATATTATCTTTATGGGGAGGTGTGTTAGATCTTTACAGATCATAAGAACCTGAAGTATATCTTCTCGCAGAGTGAGCTGAACATGTGACAACATTGCTGGATAGAGATGATCAATGATTATGATTGCACCATTGAGTATCATCCTAGTAAGACGAACATGGTAGCTGATGTGCTTAGAAGGAAGTCTTCTTCCCTTCCTATGAAGAAGGCATAGTTGAGTTCTTTAATATGCCATAAGCGGGATATGTTCGTCTCTTTGCGGTAGATGAATATACAATTAGAAGTCTCCTTTGTAGCAGGGCTGTTGGCACAGATGCAAGTGAAGCCTACTTTGAGGCAGCAGATCAGAGAAGCACAACACGCAGATCCTACAGTTCAGTTGATCAAGACAGAATTTGGCAGCAAGAAGTGTGATGGCTTCCATGAGTCTGAGGATGGACTAGTTTGTTATCATAACAGGATGGTGGTCCCCGATATTGATGATCTGAGGAAGTTAGTGCTAAAGGAAGTGCACACGTCAATGGATGATATGCATCCAGGTGTCACCAAGATGTGTCGTAATCTAAAGGACCTGTATTGGTGGCCTAGTTTGAAGAGAGATGTAGCTGAGTTTGTGGCTAGGTGTGTAGTATGCCAACAGGTTAAGGCTTAGCATCAGAAGCTGGCAGGTACGTTGCAACCCATGTCGATATCGCAGTGGAAGTGGGATCATGTAACCATGGATTTCGTAGTTGGTCTTCCGAGGACAGCTAAGAATCATGATTCCATTTGGGTGATAGTGGACAGGTTGACGAAGTCTACTCATTTCATACCTGTGAAGACAACATATACAGTAGAAAAGCTTGCTCAGGTGTATGTGGATGAGATAGTGTGTCTGTACGGTGTGCCCACAACGATAGTTTCTGACAGAGGCCCCCAGTTCACGAGTCATTTTTGGGAACAGTTACACAAAGCATTGGGAACGCAGTTAAGGTTCAGTACCGCTTTCCACCTGCAGACAGATGGACAATCTGAAAGGACTATTCATACTTTGGAAGATCTTCTCCAAGCTTGTGTCTTACAGTTCCTAGGCAATTGGGACGTGCATCTCAGTCTGATAGAGTTTGCCTACAACAATAGTTATCAACGGAGTATCGACATGGCACCTTATGTGGCTTTATATGGTAGGAAGTGTAGATCTCCTTTGTGTTGGTATGAGTCTGACGAGTATCAACTTTTGAGTACTGAGTTAGTGCAACAGAAAGTAGAGAAGATCACGGCGATACAACAATAGTTGAAAATGGCACAAGACAGATAAAAGTCGTATGCAGATAATCGTCGACGACCTATAGAATTCTAGGTGGGAGACAAGGTGTATCTCAAGGTCTCACTATGGAAAGGCATGCTGAGGTTTGGTCGGAAAGGCAAGTTGGCTCCCAGGTATATGGGGCCATATATGATAATAGCATGTGTTGTCAAGGTAGCTTACAAGTTCGAGCTAACGCCAGAGTTGTACAGTTTACATCCGGTGTTCCATGTCAGTATGCTGAAGAAAAGTCATCCAGGCACAGAGGAAGTGATACATCCGGTTGAGGTTGAGCTTGATGAAGATGTGACCTATGAGGAAGGTCTAGTGACGATCCTTGACAGAAGAGTGAAGAAGTTCAAAAGGAAGGACCTGGTGCTTGTAAAGGTTCTTTGTCATCATCGTGGCGTTGAGGAAGCCACGTGGGAGCTCGAGGAAGAGATGAGGAGGAAGTATCCCTTGCTTTTCTCTTCGAATTTCGGAGACAAAATCCTTTTGTAGAGGTTTATGGATTGTAAGGACCCTGACCTCCATTTTGGGCTTATCATGTTTGCTTTGCCTAAACCCTGTGTTTAGATATTTTCTAATCATCTGAACTTGTGATTAAGGTTTGTTTGTAGGTGGAGGTGCAACTTGCAAATTACCCAAGTTCTAGGGTTGGTGTTCAAGTTTGTCACCTTGAGAGATGTCTTTCTCTCTCCTTGCATCCTCTAGGGTCGAGAGGATGGTTTGGGCTCTTTTCTTGAGTAGCTTTGGGCTTTGTTGAGACTTGTTGAGGCTTGATATCGGGTTGGACCTTGGTGTATCGGCCAAGGGAATGCTTGTTGTATCAGGCAAGGAGGTGTATCAGCCATGGTGTGTTGGGTTTCCATCTTGGGCGACACACACCCTTCACCTAGCCTCGTTTGTGTCACCTTCTTTGGACAAGTGGTTGTTGCTTTGCGAAGTGGGTGGCAACCCATGGGCGTGTGTTTTTGGGGTGCTAGCATGTGGCACAATCCTTGGACAAGTGTGTTAGGGGCGGGTGCCACCTTGCCTTGCTCTTCCCCTTCACCCCTTAGTATATAAATGACCCCCCTTGCTTGCTAGGTCTCTTTGGTTCCTTTAGTTGCTTCCCTTCCTTTGGTGGCCAAGCTAAGAGAAGAAAGGAGTGAGTGGTGGCCGATACAGCTAGTGTCTTGGGCGACACACCTTGCTAGTTTGCCCCTTTCCTTCTCTTGTGGTAAGTATCTCTCCCTTTCCTTGGTACCTTCTTCTTCTTCTTCTTCTCCCTTCTCTTCGGCCATGGTGGTTATAAGTTGTTCTTCTTTGTGTTGGCCGAAGGTGGTGCCTTGGAGCTTGGAGCTTGGTGCTAGGAGCTTGGAGATTTAGAGCATGAGGCAGGTTACATAACTCCTAACCCTACTATACTACTTCTTTATCATGTTGCTTTGCTATACGTTTCAGCCATGTCATCTTCTATCTATGTTTCTTGCTTTAATGGATACAAGGTTGCTTTATATGTACCCTAGACCTTGTTGAGATAGTTGCCTTGGGTTGGATGAACCATTGGATTAGGGTTCTTTGGGAAAACCCCCTCTCTCTTAGTTGTTGAGAGGTGAGCCTAGGGTTTCCTAATCCCATGGTGCGTGTGGTGTGTTCTTGGGGCAAAATCCCTTTTCTCCCTTTGGTTTTGAGAGGTGAGCTTGAGCCCTAGTGGTGTGGGCAAAACCCCTCTCTTCCTTAGTCGTTGAGAGGTGAGTCTATACTCTAGTTGCTTGGGCAATACCCCTCTCTTACCATAAACTTGAGAGGTGAGCCTTTGGTTGGTGTTAATCTACTTAAAGTTGGAGGGTTGGCCGATATAGTGATGGAACTCCTTGTTGCCCGATAGGTGATGGAAGTTGTGCAAAACCCCTCTCTCACTTAGTTGTTGAGAGGTGAGCCAACTCTCTTGATCTTTTAGGGTTTCTTGGCAGTAGTCTTGAGGTTGAAGATGACCAACCCGTCATGGCCTTTGAACCCTTGCACGATACCCTAAGTGGTGTTCTGCCCGATATCCCTCTTCTAGGGTTGAGCTTGGGCGATATGCTAGGTAAACACCTTGTTGACCCCTTGACTGATATGGACCTTTACCAAAGATGTAGCTGGGTGATATGTCCTTGGGCGATATGGTGTTGCCCGATATGGAGTCTTGGTTGGTGTAACCCTTATGGGCAATATGGTGCCTTGATCGATATAGAGGGTCCCAAACCCTAGCTTGGACGATAGGGCTACCTTGGGCGATATGGGAGCCCCTTGGGCACCTTGGTGGGCTGCCCAGGATGTCACTTTATGGATGTCACTGGTGTGCCTTGGGCGATATGGTTTTGGTGGTTGCCCGACATGGAAGACACTAACCCTAACCCTAGAGGGCGTTATGGGGTCTTGGCCGATACAGGTGTAGTGCTGCCCGATACGCTCTTGTACATGGCTGCCCGATACCCTCTTGTGCATGGTTGTATGATATGTTGGTTTCCCCATATGTGGCTTGGTGCCCTAGGGTTTTTGGTGGTGACCGATATCGTTGGGTGAGGGATGGTGCTCTACCCGATATCCCTTTAGTGAGGGTAGGTGACACCTTTGGTGAGGGATGCGCCTAACCTGATAACCCTAAGTTGGTGAACTTGCTATCTTGAACCCTTATCTATGATGATGTGATTTGATGGTTATTTAAGGTTGATGAAAAAGTAAGATGAAAAGATCATGGTTGTGTTCATGATGTTATGAGATATAGGGCATGGTGGATGCTCACGGTTTGGTAACAATAATATAAGTTGTTTGACATACCATCTACAACTTTATGCTTCATGTGTTCATAATAATGGATGTTGTCCCAATCCTATGCACCTTAAATCTTAATGACATAATATTCATAATATGTTCTCTAAAGATCTGTGTTTGGTGATCAAATTATCTCTCCTGATATGCATACTAACCATGCACGTATTATCAAATGAATTCATAGTCAGGTAAGATCTATGAGGTGTATCTGTTTTGTATAACACTAAATAATGATGTTCCTTGTTGATGAGATAACATGTATCACCAGTATGATGAGAAAGGTCTGGTGACCTGATAAAGGCTGAGTGCCTGATTGAGGTGTTATCCTATGATGATGAGATAAGGGATTGATATCCCATGATGATGTATGATGATGAAGCCTTGAGGGGCAGTGGCATTATGTGATGAGGGATTGTGATCCCATGGCAATATGATGATGACAATAATGGTGTGACACAATGTTGTTTATAACATGGATGCCTCAACAATTCACTTAAATATACTAATTAATTACAGATGAACATTTCATGTAGTTTGCCCTGGCCATAGATCCATCATCGTCAGTAGCTGGTGATGGTGAAATAGGTTTATCCTGCGGGATTACCTGGTGCGCATATTGTTGAATATGAAGTGTTTCTCCTAGCCAAAAATAGGAGGATTAGAGTACAACTTCAGTTGTAGACGCAATATGGTTAGAGCATGGTGAACAGGCTCAAGGCTCCGTGCGATAGAGCATGAATGCATTCATGGCTCAGGAGCACGGTGAATTGACCCGTGGCTCAAGGTATGCTAGCACCGAGACCTGTACCAAGGCGGGCTAGAGAAAAGGGTAGCCAACGGAGCTGACCCTATGGTTGAGGCCACTTAAGCAAGAGACTGTGGTCCTACTTTTGATAACATGCAATGACCACGAGGAGGTGAGGTCATGGAGTCCGACTCTTCCATTGACCTTGTATGGAACCGGTTTTGGGCTTCGCAGTTGAAGGTTGGATTTGAGAGGTACGACTCACTTCCTTAGGGCATAATAAATTGTAATCCAGTCGTATAGTATATATTGCTTAGAGAAAAACACGGAACATTGGTTGAGGCCTTGCTTGTATAGTTTCCCTAGTTATATCTTGCAGTTAATCACATGTCCCTCGTGTCTTATGATAAGTTCTTATATAACTTGTCTTGTCAATCATGTTCCATAAGAAATATCTGGTGATATGCCTCCCGAATATCTTGGTAAGTTTTTTAATAAAGTTAGTTCTGTTCAGTATGCTACATATATGAGATGCTTATATCCGTTATCTGCTTTATTTGTTCTAGCTTTCCTAAAGTTTTATAGTTTCGGCGGGGGTTATGTTCTTGCCGGGGCTGTGTGTCTCACCCTGTTGGTTTAAAACCCTTTTTAGGTGATTGTGCTAGACATGGTGGTGGTTGTGAGGTTGCGGCTGAGCAGCAAGAAGAACAATAGGAGGCAAGAGATGGATATGTTGTTGTTTTGGATGTTTTATAGTAGAGTCCTAGAGTCATCCATGTACTCTCAGGTCCTTGGAGGTGTTTTGACGGCGTTTTATGATGTATAGTTAATGTAGCTTATTTATCCTGTTGTTGGCCTGATATGGCCTGTTCTGTATATAAATATGTGGTAAACTCTTTGTGCCTATGGGACAGTTAGGTCCTATGAGTTGTGGACATATATCAAGGTTTATGTATATGTATATTTATATAACATGTTTCCTTGCAGGATAAGGATCTAGATGTAATAGTTTCTTTATTATTTGCTTTCCGCAATCAGTTTTAATTAACTTGTGTTTTTGGTAATACATGGTTTATGGAGGTTCTGCACATTTTCGTGTGGCATTTCGTTGTCTGTGTGATAGCGGGATGTCACAAAGAAAGTTGGTATCAGAGCTCTAGGTTCACTGAGTCTAAAGGGATCTAGGACCAGGCTTGTGTCTATTCTTGTGAGCTTTCTAGATTTTCTTACAATAACCTTCTGTCCCCAATAGAAGATAAAGCTTAAAGATGTCTACAAATCATGAAGAACATGCTATCGAGAGTAGCGATGTTGCATCAGTTGATGGAGCACGAGTGTAGGAACATGAAGATCGGGTGCCTGAGGTCCCCCAGCTTGACCTGGCCATTCTTGAAAACCCTGCCTATCAACATCTTATGGGACAATTAATGGCTACAATGAATCTCATGGTGGAAAGATCGCCAGTGCCTCCGCCAAGAGCACAGGTTCCCATGGTGAATCTTTAGGTATTGGGAAGACCTTCGAGCGGCTTTGCCAAGTCAGAGATTCGGATTATGCTAGAACGGCTGATCCAACGGATGCAGATCTGTGGCTGATAGGTCTTGAGAAGGCCTTTCGGATCCTCGACATCCCCGAAGTAGACAAATTCAACCACACTGCCTACCTTCTGAAGGGTAGTAATGCCCACTGGTAGGCCATCAAGGAGGAGAAACAGCCCAGTGAGGTGATCTGTTGGGACGTCTTACGATGGGAGTTTGTGAGTTGATACTTCCTGAAGACCTATTTGGATGAAAAGATCAGTCAATTTGAGCGTCTACGCCAAGGATATATGAGCATCACCGAGTATGAAGACAAGTTTATGGACCTGCTGAGGTTTTGTCCTCACATGGTGGTGACAGATGATGAGAGAATCAGACAGTTTGAGAAAAGTCTGAGTGCTGAGCTAATGACACCTGCTGCTGCTTTAGAAAATCGAGAGCGGTTTGCCATGTTTGTGGAGTCTGTCCGAAGGATTGAATGGTCGGTCAAGGAGAAGAGAGAGACTGTGTCCAAGAAAAAGCCTACTCAGTTGCAGAGGCAGAGGTTTGATGGCTTCAAGAAGCCGAGGTTTTCTGCACCTTCTGTGATGCAGAGCTCTAATGCGCCATCACAGTGGTCTCCAAGTAAAGGAAGAGGGTGTGGGTTTTCGCCATCTAAAGCCCACAGTACAACTTCAGTAGCAGTGACAGATCTATCTAGGCCGCAGATAGAAGACAGGTCATGCTATCACTGTGGACAGACATGGCATTTGAAGTCAAATTGCCCAAGGAAAGACGTCGAAGTGACGCAACAACTGAGACAAAGTCAACAAGGGTCAGATAGAAAGCAGTCCAGTGACAACAGAGGGCGAGGATGTGGTCAAGCGTCACAAGTAGGATCATCTTCTCAACAAAGCAGAGGACGTGGACGACAGTAAGCAACAACTCGATTCTATGCTACGAGTCAGCCTGAAGTGATAGTCAACCCGCGAGTGGTGACAGGTCAGATGGAGTTATTTCATTCTGATTTGTCTTCTTCTTGCTTTGTATCTGTTTTGGTTGACCGGGGTGATACACACTCTTTTATTTCTCATAGTATGCTTGATAGTTGTCTTTTACCTGTTAGTTGTAAGAAAGATAGCTTGTTGTTAGAAACCCCTCTTGATGGTTCCTCGATGCTTCGAGAAGTGTTTCCATCTTGTGTTCTATCCTTTTTGAGACACAACGTACAAGTAGATCTCATACCACTGGATATGCATGGATTCAATGTAATCCTTGGGATGGATACCTTAGAAAAGTATAAGGTTGTATTGGACTGTGGTTCTAAGCAAGCGGTGTTTGTTGACGGTGGTGAGAAGTGGATCTTCTAAGGGGATGGGAAGATTCTTCCGACGTGTTTAGTGTCAGTAATGGTGGCAGAGAAGTTGCTGCAGCAAGGATGTAAAGCATTCTTAGGTCATGTTGTGGATACTAAAGCGGAAGGTTCTAGCCTTGTGGATGCTCCTATTGTCAGAGAGTTCACCGATGTGTTTCCTGATTAGTTTCCTGGTGTTCCTCCACCTCAAGAGATTGACTTTGAGATCAATCTAGTACCAGGGACACAACCAGTTGTTCATACACTATACATGATGGCTCCATCCGAGATGGCAGAGCTGAAGAAGCAATTACAGAAGTTGCTGGGTAAAGGTTTCATCAGACCGAGCACATCACCGTGGGGTGCTTCAGTCCTCTTTGTGAAGAAGTAGGATGGATCGATGCGTTTGTGCATAGATTACCGGCAGTTGAACAAATTTACTATCAAGAACAAGTATCCTTTGCCGATAATAGATGATATGTTTGATCAGTTGTGTGGTGATACAATGTTCTCAAAGATCGATCTACGGCCTGGATATCATCAATTGAGGATCAAGGATGAGGACATACCAAAGTCAGCTTTTAGGACAAAGTATGGTCACTTTGAGTTTGTGGTTATACCGTTTGGGCTAACCAATGCGCCTGCTACTTTCATGGATCTGATGAACCGGGTGTTCCGACCGTTTCTAGATCAGTTTGTTGTGGTCTTCATAGATGACATCTTGATCTATAGTCGGGACAGTCAAGAGCATGAACATCATCTTAGATAAGCGTTGACTCTCCTTCGCCAACACCAGTTGTATGCCAAGTTTAGTAATTGTGAATTCTGGTTGAAAGAGGTGACTTTCTTGGGTCATGTGATATCTGCAGAAGGGGTCAGAGTGGACCTCAAGAAGGTCGAGTCAGTTGCAGAATGGGAGCAATCGAAGATGCCGACTGAAGTTCATAGTTTTCTAGGTTTAGCAGAATACTACCAGAGTTTTATAAGGAACTTTAGTGTAATCGTGTTTCCGTTGACAAAGTTGACCACGAAGGATGTACCTTTTGATTGGGATGATCGTTGTCAGCAAGCTTTCCAAAGTTTGAAGGAGAAGTTGACTAGTGCTCCAGTGTTGGTGTTGCCAGAGCCTGGGAAAGGCTATGTTGTTTTTTGCGATGCTTCCTAGAAAGGCTTAGGATCTGTGCTGATGTAGGAAGATCATGTGGTTTCTTTTGCTTTGCGATAGCTTAAGAAACATGAGGAGAGTTATCCGACACATGATTTGGAGCTGGCAGAGGTGGTCCATGCATTAAAGGTTTGGAGACACTATATTTATGGGGAGGTGTGTCAGATCTTTACGGATCATAAGAACCTGAAGTATATCTTCTCGCATAGTGAGCTGAACATGCGACAACGTCGCTGGAGCTGATCAATGATTATGATTGTACCATTGAGTATCATCCTGGTAAGGTGAACATGGTAGCTGATGTGCTTAGCAAGAAGTCTTCTTCCCTTCATATGAAGAAGGCACAGTTGAGTTGTTTGATATGCCATAAGCGAGATATGTTCGTCTCTTTGCTGTAGATGAATGTAAAATTGTAAGTCTCCTTGTTGGTAGGGTTGTTGGCACAGATGCAAGTGAAGCCTACTTTGAGGAAGTAGATCAGAGAAGCACAGTAGGTAGATGCTACAATTCAGTTGATCAAGACAGAGTTTGGTAGCAAGAAGTGTGATGGCTTCCATGAGTCTGAGGATGGACTAGTTTGTTATCATAACAGGATGATGGTCCCTGATGTTGATGATCTGAGGAAGTTAGTGATTGAGGAAGCGCACACGTCAATGTATGCTATGCATCCATGTGTCTGTCAGATGTATCATAATCTGAAGGACATGTATTGGTGGCCTGGCTTGAAGAGATATGTAGCTGAGTTTGTGGCTAGGTGTGTAGTATGCCAGCAGGTTAAGGCTGAGTATCAGAAGCTGGCAGGTACATTGCAACCTATGCCGATACCGCAGTGGAAGTTGGATCATGTAACCATGGATTTCGTAGTTGGTCTTATGAGGACAGCTAGGAATCATGATTCCATTTGAGTGATAGTGGACAGGTCGATGAAGTCTTCTCATTTCATACATGTGAAGACAACATATTCAGCAGAAAAGCTTGCTCAGGTGTATGTTGATGAGATAGTGTGTTTGCATAGTGTGCCCGCAATGATAGTTTATGACAGAGGCCCCCATTTCACGAGTTGTTTTTGGGAACAGTTGCACAACACATTGGGAACGCAGTTAAGGTTCACCACTTTCCACCCACAGACAGATGGACAATCTGAAAGGACTATTCTGATTTTGGAAGATCTTCTCCGAGCTTGTGTCTTGCAGTTCCTAGGCTGTTGGGACATGCATCTCAGTCTGATAGAGTTCGCCTACAACAATAGTTATCAACGGAGTATCAACATGGCACCTTATGAGGCTTTATATGGCAGGAAGTGCAAATCTCCTCTGTGTTGGTATGAGTCTGACGAGTATCAGCTTTTGGGTCCTGAGTTAGTGTAGCAGACAACAGAAAAGATCAGGGTGATACAACAATAGTTGAAAGTGGCACAGGACAGACAGAAGTCATATGCAGATAATCGCCGATGACCTCTAGAATTCCAGGTGGGAGACAAGGTGTATCTCAAGGTCTCACCGTGGAAAGGCGTGTTGAGGTTTGGTCAGAAAGGCAAGTTGGCTCCCAGGTATATGGGGCCATATCTGGTAATAGCACGTGTTGGAAAGGTAGCTTACAAGTTAGAGCTACCGCCAGAGTTGCACAGGTTACATCCGGTGTTCCATGTTAGTATGCTGAAGAAAAGTCATCCAGGAACAGAGGCAGTGATACAGTCGGTTGAGGTTGAGCTTGATGAAGACGTGACCTACGAGGAAGGTCCAGTGATGATCCTTGACAGAAGAGTGAAGAAGTTGCAAAGGAAGGACCTGGTGCTTGTAAAGGTTCTTTGGCATCATCGTGGCATTGAGGAAGCCACGTGGGATCTCGAGGAAGAGATGAGGAGGAAGTATCCCTCACTTTTCTCTTCGGATTTCGGGGACAAAATCCTTTTGTAGAGGTTAATGGCTTGTAAGGACCCTGACCTCCATTTTGGGCTTACCCTATTTGCTTTACCTAAACCATGTGTTTAGATGTTTGCTAATCTCCTGAAGTTGTGATTAAGGTTTGTTTGTAGGTGGAGGTGCAACTTGCAAATTACCCAAGTTCTAGGGTTGGTGTGCAAGTTTGTCACCTTGAGAGATGTCTTTCTCTCTCCTTGCATCCTCTAGGGTCTAGAGGATGGGTTGGGCTCTTTGCTTGAGTAGATTTGGCCTTTGTTGAGCCTTGTTGAGCTTTGATATCGGGTTGGACCTTGGTGTATCGGCCAAGGGAGTGCTGGTTGTATCGCGCAAGGAGATGTATCGGCCATGGTGAGTTGGGTTGCCATCTTGGGCGACACACACCCTTCACCTAGCCTCGTTTGTGTCACCTTCTTTGGACAAGTGGTTGTTGCTTTGATAAGTGGGTGGCAACCCATGGGCGTGTGTTTCTGGGGTGCTAGCATGTCGCACAATCCTTGGACAAGTGTGTTAGGGGAGGGTGCCACCTTGCCTTGCTCTTCCCCTTCACCCCTTAGTATATAAACGACCCCTCTTGCTTGCTAGGTCTCTTTGGTTCCTTTAGTTGCTTCCCTTCCTTTGGTGGTCGAGCTAGGATAAGAAAGGAGTGAGTGGTGGCCGATACAAGTAGTGTCTTGGGTGACACACCTTGCTAGTTTGCCCTTTCCTTCTCTTGTGGTAAGTATCTCTCCCTTTCCTTTGCACCTTCTTCTTCTTCTCCCTTCTCTTCGGCCATGGTGGTTATAAGTTGTTCTTCTTTGTGTTGGTCGAAGGTGGTGCCTTGGAGTTTGGAGCTTGGTTCTAGGAGCTTGGAGCTTTAGAGCTTGAGGCGGGTTATATAAATCCTAACCCTACTATACTACTTCTTTATCATGTTGCTTTGCTATATGTTTCGGCCATGTCATCTTCTAGCTACGTTTCTTGCTTTAATGAATACAAGGTTGCTTTAGATGTACGCTAGACCTTGTTGAGATAGTTGCCTTGGGTTGGTCGAACCATTGGATTAGGGTTCTTTGGGCAAAACCCCTCTCTCTTAATTGTTGAGAGGTGAGCCTAGGGTTTCCTAATCCCATGGTGTGTGTGGTGTGTTCTTGGGACAAAATCCCTTTCTCTCCCTTTGGTTTTGAGAGGTGAGCTTGAGCCCTAGTGGTGTAGGCAAAACCCCTCTCTTCCTTAGTCGTTGAGAGGTGAGTCTATACTCTAATTGCTTGGGCAATACCCCTCTCTTACCATGGACTTGAGAGGTGAGCCTTTAGTTGGTGTTGACCTAGTTAAAGTTGGAGGGTTGGCCGATATAGTGATGGACCTCCTTGTTTCCCGATAGGTGATATAAGTTGTGCAAAACCCCTCTCTCACTTAGTTGTTGAGAGGTGAGCCAAATCTCTTGATCTTTTAGGGTTTCTTGGCGACAATCTTGAGGTTGAAGATGACCAACCCATCATGGCCTTTGAACCCTTACACGATACCCTAAGTGATGTTCTGCTCGATATCCCTCTTCTAGGGTTGAGCTTGGGTGATATGCTAGGTAAACACCTTGTTGACCCCTTGACCGATATGGACCTCTACCTAAGATGTAGTTGGACGATATTTCCTTGGGCAATATGGTGTTGCCCAATATGGAGTCTTGGTTGGTGTAACCCTGATGGGCGATATGGTGCCTTGATCGATATAGAGGGTCCCAAACCCTAGCTTGGACAATAGGGCTACCTTGGGTGATATGGGAGCCCCTTGGGCGCCATGGTGGGCTGCCCAGGATGTCACTTGATGGATGGTAGTGGTGTGCCTTGGGCGATATGGTTTTGGTAGTTTCCTGACATGGAAGATTCTAAGCCTAACCCTAGAGGGTGTTATGGGGTCTTGGTCTATACAGGTGTAGTGATGCGCGATACACTCTTTTACATGGCTTCCCGATACCCTCTTGTGCATGGTTGCATGATATGCTGGTTTCCCCATATGTGGCTTGGTGCCCAAGGGTTTTTGGTGGTGACTGATATCGTTGGGTGAGGGATGGTGCTCTACCCGATATCCCTTTAGTGAGGGTAAGTGACACCTTTGGTGAGGGATGCGCCTAACACGGTAACCCTAAGTTGGTGAACTTGTTATCTTGAACCCTTATCTATGATGATGTGATTTGATGGTTATTTAAGGTTGATGATAAAGTAAGATGACAAGATCATGGTTGTGTTCATGATGTTATGAGATATAGGGCATGATGGATGCTCACGGTTTGGTAACAATAATATAAGTTGTTTGACATACCATCTACAACTTTATGCTTCATGTGTTCATAATAATGGATGTTGTCCCAATCCTATGCACCTTAAATCTTAATGACATAATATTCATAATATGTTCTCTAAAGATCTGTATTTGGTGATCAAGTTATCTCTCCTGATATGCATACTAACCATGCAGGTATTATCAAATGAATTCATAGACAGGTTAGAGCTATGAGGTGTATGTGTTTTGTATAACACTAAATAATGATGTTCCTTGTTGATGAGATAACATGTATCACTAGTATGATGAGAAAGTTCTGGTGACTTGATAAAGGCTGAGTGCCTGATTGAGGTGCTATCCTCTGATGATGAGATAAGGGATTGATATCCCATGATGATGTATGATGATGAAGCCTTGAGGGGCAGTGGCATTATGTGATGAGGGATTGAGATCCCATGGCAATATGATGATGACAATAATGGTGTGACACAATGTTGTTTATAACTTGGTTGCCTCAAAAATTCACTTAAAATATACTAATTAATCACAGATGATCATTTCATGTAGTTTGCCCTGGCCATAGATCCATGATCGTTAGTAGCTGGTGATGGTGAAAAAGGTTTATCCTGCAGGATTACCTGGAGCGCATATTGTTGAATATGTGGGGTTTCTCCTAGCCAAAAATAGGAGGATTAGAGTATAACTTCAGTTGTAGACTCAGTACAGTTAGAGCATGGTGAACATGCCCATGGCTTAGTGCGATAGAGCATGAATGCGTTCATGGCTCAGGAGCACGGTGAACAAGCCTGTGGCTCAAGGTATGCTAGTGCTGAGACCTGTACCAAGGGGGGCTAGAGAAAAGGGTAGCCTACAGAGCTGACCCTGTGGCTGAGGCCGCTTAAGCAAGAGATTGCGGTCCTACTTTAGATAACGTGCGCTGACCACGAGGAGGTGAGGTCATGGAGTCTGACTCTTCCATTGACCTTGTATGGCACCAGTTTTGGGCTTCGCAGCCGAAGGTTGGATTTGAGCGGTATGACTCACTTCCTCAGGGCATAATAAATTGTAATCCAGCCGTATAGTATATATTTCTTAGGGAAAAACACAGATAATTGGTTGAGGCCTTGCTTGTATAGTTTCCATAGTTATATCTTGCAGTTAATAACACGTCCCTCATATCTTATGATAATTTATTATATAACTTATCTTGTCAATCATGTTCCATAAGAAATATCTGGTGATATGCCTCTCGGATATCTTGGTAAGTTTGTTAATAAAGTTAATTCTGTTCAGTATGCTGCATATATGAGCTACTTATATCCGTTGTCAGCTTTATCTATTCTTAATTTCCTGAAGTAATATAGTTTCGGTGGGGGTTATGTTTCTCATTGGGACTTTGTCTCACCCCATTGGTTTAAAATCCTTTTTAGGTGATCGTGCTAGACGTGGTGGTGGTCGTGAGGTTGTGGTCGAGCAGCAAGAAGAATAGTAGGAGGCAAGAGATGGATATGCTACTGTTTTGGGTGTTTTGTAGTAGAGTCCTAGAGTCATCCCTGTACTCTCAGGTCCTTGGAGGTGTTTTGACGACGTTTCACGATGTATAGTTAATGTAGCTTATTTATCTTGTTGTTGGCTTGATATGGCCTAATATGTATATAAATAGGTGGTGAACTCTTTGTGCCTACGGGACAGTTAGGTCCTATGAGCTGTGGACATATATCAATGTTTATGTATATTTATATAACATGTTTCCTTGCAGGATAATGATCTGGATGTAATAGTTTCTTTATTATTTGCTTTCTGCAATCGGTTTTAATTAACCCGTGTTTTTGGTTATACATGGTTTATGGAGGTTTCGCACATTTTTGCGTGACATTTCATTGTTTGTGTGATAGCGGGATGTCATAATCATGTGAGGAGAGCTGGCAATAGCAGAAAGGTATAAGAGGTAGAGAAAGAAGACATGCCAAGAAAATGTCACATGAAGGTAGCACCTCGGTCCATCCACACACTAGAAACAGGTTCGAGAACCTCAAAAATGAGGACAAACAGTAAGAAGCTGGATAAATAGAGACAAGTGAGAAGGAACAAGCAAAAGAAACATAAAATAGCAGAAATACATCTACATTATAGGGTTCCCTGGTTTTCTGAGATCATATCGCCATGCAGGATATTACTGTCGACTTCTGCATCACCATGCTCTCTACCCGTATTCCCTCTCATTCCAACAAATTGAAAATCTATCCCTACATGAGGGACCAAAACCCTAACCTCACTTGTCAGTTTGTCTCAGCCATCCTCCCAATCCTTATCAAGATCTTTTCATCTAATGCCATCAGGGTTCCATTCTCCCTTTGATCCCTTAGTAAAATGATTGCCTTCTCCCTTGCGGAGACTCCCCACATTGTTGTCGTAGCCAGAGCCCCCTTGCATCCCCGATATTTTCCTCTTATACTGGAGTTGATCTCTGATGCACCAGATAATTGTCATTTTTATAGGATATTTATTATTGAGTTTTGTGCACTATTTATTCAATTTTCATACAGATTTATGCATGATTTATTATTAGCTTGTGATACTTAATTGCATCAAATAAATGTAATTTAATGTTTCTTAATGATTCACTATATTTTAAGAGCTTATGTTTGGTTTTTGTGTGTTTCAGGTGAATCTACACAAATCTACACAGCTCGATACTACCAACTTTACTATCGGTGGTACCAACACTTGTTTGGAGAGAGGGAGTTGTTGAATCAAGAAGAATCGGTAGTAGCGACTCAGAAGTCAATACCACCGACAACATCACAGGGATGGTTTCAGAATTTATCGAGGAAACTTTGTACTATAGACATCAACTCAGTAGTACCGACAGCTGCCCAGGTGACCACAACTATCGAAGGTGTTGGTAGTAATGACACCCAATTGGTAGTACCAACATGATAGGATTAGGTAGATCTGAAAATTAAGTCTAATCCAATGGTTGGCAATTAATGACGTCGTAAGTCAGTTCTACGACTTAGGGGAATGTTGTCCAAACCTTAGAATCTCATTCTATTCCATTGGACGGCAGTCAAGAGCAAGGATAGGAGAAAATGGAAAAGAAGGCCACATTTCAGACAATTCAAGCACCTCCAATGGATGGATTTTTAGCTGAAAGGTAGCAAATCATCATGTTTATCAGAGGTTTCCCACATTTTTCTTCTTCTCTCTTGTGTATTTGACAATGGAAATCATGCAGGGATATACCCCTTATTCCTTATGTTCGACAGTAGCCCGGGTATGCAATGTAATTGACTTTTATGCATTAATATATAATTTCTCTTAATTTTTGGACTTGTTTCTATGAGATTGTCATGAAGTATCCATGCTTGATCATAGTAGGTAGTTAATAGATCTTTAATTGCTTTGAAAGAGGGAATTAATGGTTGGAAAATTCATAGAAATGCATGTTTTATATCACCCTTTGAGAAAGGTGTCTTAAAAACGTAAAGAGATTACTCAGAGTTTTTGATAAAGCACCTAACCAACAACACAATCGTTATGAGAGTGGGATTGGTATTATATTAGGTAGTGAATTTATGTTGGAAGAACGGGTAACTCTTGCTACATGTCAAATAGTCCAGGGTTAAGAGAGATGTTTATTAATGTTATAATGTTAATTGCAATGTTAACTGAGCTGAAACCATAATTGTAATAAATTCACACTAATTGAGATCAATGACCAGTAATTTTATATTTATTTTTTTGCTTTAGATAATTAAACATTCAATCAAGTTTTCATCAGCCTAGCTAATTGCATTACATTTAGTAGTAGTTTTGTAAGGACCCTGACCTGGGTTTTAGACTAACCCTATTTGTTTTTCCTAAGTAAGTTGCTTAGAACTTTAATCTGATCCTTTGAGGTGTTTTTTTTATCATGTGACACACTTATGTTTCAAATTTGGTTCTGTTTGGATAATGTTTGAGCAATGTTTGCTTGTTTTGGACCAGAGTGCAATTTACCCAAGATGAGGGGTTATCTAGCAATATGTCACATGTTTAACTTGACCATAGGGCTTTATCATCATGAAAGAGAGTATGATGCTATGGGGTGCCTTGTGGAGAGCTTAAGTTTTAAGTTGAGCATGTGTGGATGATGCTTGTGCTTTGTGTGCTAGTTTTGGTGTAAATTGCAATTTACCCAAAGTAGAGGGTTAACATGCAATTTACCATCTCTAGTGTGCTCCTTCTCTTGTTTGAAATCATCTAGAAGATATATAAATAGGTGGGTTCCTAGTTTGGATCTCAGGCAAGAAGTGGCAACCTCATAATAATAATGATCTATGGACAATGTGTGTTTGACCTTGGATTGTAGTGTATCAGTTTGGTGTATCATAGTATATCGGTTTGGAGAAGTGGTGCCCTTGGTATGAGGCCAAGAGTATGATACTCTACCTAGAGTATATCACCATATTATTCATGTTAAGCTAAAGTGGTTGCATGTGGCCTTTGCACGTGGACAAGTGTCACATAGACTCTTAAGGTGATGACACCTCTCTCTTTGATCTCTCCTTCTTCCCTCAAGTATATAACCCCCTCCCTCTTCACACAAGTGAACCCTTTCGTCCATTCTTGTTCTTCTCTTCTTGGTGGACGATCTTGGGAGCTTGAGTATCTAGAGGAAGTCCCCATGGAACTTGGGAGGTCGAGTTCCTTACTCATGGGGATTCTTTGTTTAACTTCCATCTTCGTGAGTTAGGTTTCTAGGTGACTATTTCTTTGAGCTCTCTTCTTCATCTTCTTCTTCCCCTATCTGATATGGATCATACCTTGAATGAAGGTTGATTAGGTCGTGGTTTTCTCTTTCCTTCTTTCCTCCTTGAGCTATCATAACCTTGGCATCTTCTTCTTTCTTGGAGATAATGTTGAGGTCGAGTTTGGGACTCTTGATGGATCATCTTCAACTTTAGAAACATGTATTTAGAGCTTGTAGCATGGAGCTTAAACCCTTGATGGAGACCTTCTTGAGTCGGGTTATGTAACTCTTAACCTTCTTTTTTTTCACTTTTTCATGTGCTTATATTGATTCTCATCTCTAAATTGTTTACCTCATATATGCTAGTAGTTAATGATGGTCTTGAGAACTAATTTGATGAAGGAACCTTGTTAATTTGTTTTCCATATCTTTTACTTTCATGTCATGATACTAAATGAACTAGTGGCCGATATCCTAAGGTTGAAGATGAAAATTCGACACACACTAGGTTGTAAGTAGTCGACATGCCCTAGTAATGCCAAACCGACACACTAGATTAGCACTTGGCCCGATACACCTTGGGGAGGTTAACCCTTCATACCTTGCTTGTGATAAGTTGATTCATCATGTGATAATTCGACACACATTGTAGTATCAAACCGATACACTTTGATGAGGCTAATCTGATATGCTAATATGAAGTGCTTAAACTGTTACCCTACATTGTGAACTAACCCGACATGTTAGGTCAAGTACCAAGTCGACATACTAAGAGATGACAAACTGATATACCTTGATGATGCCTAGCCCAACACACCTTGAGAATGCTAATCCTTCACACTATGTTTATGGGTAGTCGACACACTTTAATAAGGTCAAGTTGACACACCATGTAGGTACTAAACTGAGGTACCCTCCTATAGGAAAGAGGCCAACACACTTTATTGATTAAGTGGGTGACACGACCTAGTAAAGCTATGATGAGATACTAACTTTTTGAGTGAGAAGCCAACACACTTTCAAGTAAGGATAAACTGACACCCATGGAGAAGATGAAATTAAGATCTCACTTGTAGGTAATGAAACTGATATATCAAAGGATGACCCAAGATGTTGCAAACTGAGACACACCTTAATGAGGTAAATTGATATACCTAGTGGGTGTTAAAACTGTGATGCAATGTGGATGTCAATCCGACACACCTTGGAAGGGATGAAATCGATACCTAGGGTTGATAATAAATCGATATTATAGGCTAATGCCAACCCGACATCTTGAGAAGGTGGTGGAACCAGAATCACATGAATCACATGATGAATGTGAAACCAATATCTTAATTTGAAGGTGAAACTGACATATAGGGTTAGGGGATAGACTGAAATGTCATGTAGTTGATTAGTTGATACATGTGTAATGATGGGTCATTACACCTATACTCTTGTGTATGGATATAGTCAATACATAGTGTAATGGTCTATATAATATGTAGTGACTATGAATGGTCAATCCTTAATTATTATGCTTAGATCTAAAACTCTCCTATAAGGAGGAAGGTTATAGAAGTAGGGTTTAGTGGTAAAGTAACCATACTATAATCCTAATCATAATATGGTAAGAATTATGTGCTCACCTTAGTGAAAGATTGTAATCCATGACAAGTGTCTTCTATATTCCTTTCTACATGCATAACTCATGAGAGAGGTTAATGAGACAACTATGTGAGTACATGATAGTGGTGATGAGCCTTGTTTGAATCAAGAGGTGTTAGCTTTTGTGTAGAAATCACATGAACACTTTTTATGATCTAATAAGTGCCTTGTGCATAATTTAAAGTATGATGAGATAACAATGAATCACAAATGTGAGGTGATGGGTCTTATGGCCTAGAATAGGCTTAGTGACTAGTTGATGTGATAACCTCAAGTTTGTAATTGAGGGATTGACATGCCATGATATTGTGTTGATGGTGATATCTTTGTGAGTGGTAGTGACATAATGTTATGAAATGATGGGATCAAATTATAGTTTAATTGATTATATCTCTATTGTGATACTATGCCTTTTATTTGGAAGAAATTGTCTATGGTTTGTACGTTATAACTTGATTGATGCTAAAATACACTTTAATTGGTCTAATTATTCAAGTGGAATCTAATCAGGCAGTTTCCATGTGCCATAGATCCATCTTCAACATCAGTATTAGTTGGATGGTGAAACGAGCAATTCATGCGGGAAGCTTGGAGTGCATATTGTTGAATATGCAGGGTGCAAGTTGGGGTATCTCCTTGTATCCTTAATTCACAGGATTGGCTACGGGCCATACCCTGGCATGAGTGTGGTTGTGGACCATAGCTCAGTGATGAGATTCAAAATATATGATCTTTCACAAGATTGGTTGTAGGCCATATCCTGGCAAGAGTGTGTCTATGGGTCGTAGCTCAATTTTACTAGCGTTGTGACATGTACCAAGGCGGGCTAGGATTTTCATAGTTTGACCATATGCCACTGGTCGTAGTTGACTGGTATGTCTTTGCAGTGTACTCGTGTACTGACCATGGATTTCGACTCTTCCACTAGACTTTGTATGGCACCGATTTCGACTTAGCAGTGGTCGGTTGGATTTGGGTGGTAAGACTGAAATCCTTAGGGCATAATAAAATACGTAATCAATCATGTAGTAAACTAGTATAGGATCAAATACGGAAACATTAGATGAGGCCTTGCCTTGCTTTTATATTGTTTAGTTTATAACAGTGATACATGTTCTTTGTATTCCTTTTTAAATTATTGATTGTTCTACTACTCAGTGGCAAGTGCATATTATTGCTCTATTTCCTTTATTCATGAGGTGTATGTCATTTAGTTGATTATGCTTAACCTGCTCAGTATGTTAATTTATATATTTAGTAATCTGTGATAATAATAGAGTTGGGGGAGAGTTATATCTCTTGTTGGGTGTTGTTTTGTTTCACTAACGAGTTTCAATCATATACATGATATTTTACTCAACTAGCCAATTCCTGCAAGTATACAAGAGTAGTTGTAGTCGAGATCAAACACAAGGATCTTTGTAACCAATTAAATGCAAAAGTGCTAAATTTCAACAATCTAGATCTTTTTCAAGAATGATTTGGTTAATTAAACTAAATTTTCAGAATTAAATTAAACAGTAAAAGGATTACTAAAAGGGATTTGATTTTAGATATGAAATAATCTTGGACTTAGGATTTCACTAGCACATCATAGCATGAAGAATGGAGAACAAAATTTAAACATACTAAACACTTGATTTAAAGGAGATTTGTATGTTATACTTCACATCTCGATGCAAATACAATGATCCTAACTCCATACAACACCCTCATGTATGTATTTTGTTATGGATCACAAACCTACTCCTCAACTTCGTATCTTCCACTCTCATAGTAAAAGAGGAGTTGCCAAGAGAGTACCTGCTTACTCTCCTACCTATCTTCTCAGATCAAGTAAGAAAGCATAAAACATGCATACATAGTGGCCAACCATACATGCAAGAAACAAGAAACCAATACTCACAAGGTAGAAAAATAAGCAACTTAGCATTTAGTACAAAATTATCATCTTCTAGACATGCCATGACATGGGAGTTACTCTCCCATGTCCAAGAAAAAGAGACTACTCGTCCATGATGATGCACAACAGAAAAGATGCAAAATTTTGAGAGTTTAACATGGTTTAGAGAAGGAAAAGCTAAGGGAACCAAAGGTGTAACCCAAGAAGAGTAGAATTCCAGCTTGGAGATGAAATTTCACTCCTACAGCTACTCAAAACCAGACAAACTTCCCTCCCAAGAAGCTTGGTGGAGAGAAGAAGCTCACCTTTAGAGAAGACAATGGAGAAGGAGAGAAGAAGAATGTAGGTTCTTTGGCAAGAAACCACCTTCTTCCACCTAAAATCGCCCTCCTTTTTCTCTCAACCTATTCTTGGACGAAAAACCTTTGAGTTATGACCAGTGATAACCGCTCCATAAGTTGATTTTCCCTTTAAAAATGAGAGGTGTCATTTTTCAGTTCTGCTAAAACTGACAGAGACACAACGTGTCTTCCTTCAGACACGTCGTGTTCCGATCTTTGACATTTGATGCAAGTGTAAGGCACACAGTGTGTCTGAATTAAAACACATAGTGTACATTACCAAAAACATATAGTCGACTTTGAAATCCCAGGTACACATCGTGTTTTTGGCAGGCACCCCGTGTACTTTTTCTCTTCGGTTGGAATGCATGGCCAACTGGAAACGTGCATGTTGTGTCTTAATTCAGACACACCATGTGCATTGTTGTTTCAGTAGAAATAAGACTCTAAATGGTCTACAAATCATGGATAAATCCTGATGATGTTAGAGTTGAGTTGGGCTATCTCCAATTTGATCCTTTTTAAGCATACTGCAATACACATCAGGCGATAAGAAAAATAACAAAAAGGTGGCAAGAATAATATGAATAGAAGCTAAATGAAAACAAAATGAACTGAATTTGTGTGTGAAATCATATAAGAAGTTGATGTGGAAAGCACACAACAAATCCCCCTAAGCTTGAACCATTGCTTGTCCTCAAGTAAAAAGAGCACATCCACAGAAATGAAGGAATATTCAAGCTCATGCTTGGATTAAATGAAACCAAAATGTGCAATAAACTCAACCAACCATGTACATTAGGTTTATATTCATAGCCATCACCTCAATCTAAACATCCACGAGAGAAAGGTTTTAGTTCAGCAAGGGTGGTAACAAACTAAATAAATCAATCAATTAAACAACACTAAGCAGAATTTGGATAATCAAGCCAAACAACTAGTGGATGTACAACACAAAACTTTCAGCTATTATGGATACAAATGATGAAATCTTAGCTAACTTTAACAATCTCAGTTGTGCTCTCTTCTCAAAAATATATGACAATGGATTTTTGGGATTCCAGCACTCAGATGCTAATTTAGGCTTATGCGCACGTGGAGTGTCAGTTGGGGTGTTATTTTTTCCCTCTTTTGATTTCATACCACCTAACCGTCGTTGCTAGATTGGACTCACACTAGGCTATCATGATATGTGGGCTAAAAGCTATCTTTTATTGGGTAAAGGGAGAAAAGGATAAAAGAAATTTTTGCATAACACAAGAGAGTCAATTAGAATGTTAAGTTAACAAGATTCCATTCATTGTTTTACAAAATTTTCACTGAAAAATCGATTGTATATGCACTAAGGGTTTGGAAAGAGTATCTTGTATTCTAAGTAGTGTTGTAGAGTTGATTTATTCGCTAAAATTTGAGACCGTTACATGAATTGAGCAATCAAAGATGTGAAAATTTAAAGTTCAAGCTACAATTATAAACCAATATCATGTACATGGGGAATTTTATTTTTCATTTGATTCATGCATGCTCTTTACTAATTCTTTCATATGGATAAATGAAGTACAAGGGACGAGATGGTTCAAGCATTCAAGGTAAAAGAGTTCACTTCATCACAATAGCCTCATTTCATATTAAGCTTGCCGTGAAATGAAATACAAAACATGAAACAAGATGAAATAAAAGACTGGCATGACTAACAAAAGCAAATGAAAGCAAAAACTACATTACGGGCTAGTTGCACCCCCCATCTAAACTTGAAATCTACAGTGTCCTCACAGCATCAATCAAACTTATGGAGGTAACAACCGAGTACCTATCATGGATGAAATCAAAAAGAGGGGCCAACACCCCCATGGTCTGGTGGAAAGAACTGGCTGACAAACTCATCATCATCAGGGACACCCATTGGCGTGGGCTGTGGTACGAACTCAGGTTGCTGAGTCAGCGGTGGCTGATATGGCTGTGAAATGGAGTAGTGGCCCTATGAAATGTGCCACGAATCCATGCGGTGGACCTTGTCGTGCATTGCAGTGTACTGCGTACCCAACTGATCCAGGCGGTCGTCAATGTGATCAAAGCGCTGTTGCACATAGCCATAAATATGCCTGACATCAGGCATCACCCAAGTATAATCTATCTATGTGCTGGTGGAGGGAGGTGGTGGAGCAGTAGGGGGTGCCTCAGCATCATCAGCAACTCTAGATGCATCAACTTCTTCGTCAATGTTCACCACAACTTTCCAGTTATCTTTGTTCTCCAATGTGATATGCTCAGGATCTAGAATGTCAATGTATTGATCGTCATCAAAGAATTGCCAAATTTTGGTGTCACTATTGGCAACCCTTGAGATCAATCCTACAAAAAGAATATATTGAATATCTACTAGGTTTCTACCTGGTGTAGCCTCAAGACCTGTCAGATCAACATCTAACTTCTATGCTATTAAGGTGATCAAACCACCACACATTATGTCGCCAGCGTCCCTATTCTTCACTTTCTTAATGTCTAGGAAATGCGTAAGGATATAATAAGCAGTATTGATTTGGTAATCATACATCATTCCCCACAAAAAGAAAAGATCCTGCTTTCCAACAACCCCTTGAGTTTCTTTCTTCGCAAACACTTTGGTACTAAGAAGGCGGTGCATGTATAAAAAAATAGGGTTGTGAATACACGCCCTAGCTTGCTTAGCTTCATGGCATTCCTCATTTGATATCTCAAACTAGAATTCGTCACTGTGAAAAGCAGGCGGATAACTAATTGCCCCATCGTAGTGGCAATCCAAAATCTCACAGAAACGCCTGAAAGTAAGCTTAAAACTACAACCCAAAAGGCAGAAACAGATAATGCCATAGGTTTCTATCTTCTTTTGTAGGTCTTTCTCTATAGTAAGAATCTTCAAAAACTTGTAAACCAAACGGGGGTAAGTATTTGATACCGTGCAAAAAATGTAGCTTAGCCCCAAATCTTGTAGGCACATGAAGACCTCATCCTTGAAGCCGAGGGTGGTGAGAGTTTTTGCAAGCAAAATGCAAAGGAAGCACCCTCCTTGCAATGAGAAACAGGTACGTTGTGTCTTCGTCAGGAGTGACCCGAAATTGAGTCATGGAGATGTATGCCGGTGAGGAAGAGGAGCTAGCACCATGCTTGTGATTGGAGGTTTGCTTAACAGGTGCCATTGTTGCTGACAGACTGAGACACAGCGTGTTTAGAAAGAGACACGACTTGTGTGGATGCAGAAACTCTGACTAAATCAGTGAAGCACACGACGTGTCATTTGGTAGACACAGTGTGTACCTGGAGAAATTCTGTAGTCTGAAGATGAAGATAGTAGCGGTGTTCTTAGGTTCTAGATCTTGCTTGCGGAGGAGATTGGGTGGAGTTTCTTCTCGGCGGCGACGAGTTGATGCACCGAGGAGTCACGCGTGGTTGTGAGAGCTCCTTGCCTGGTGGCGGCGTGAGCAAGGAGAGGTTGAAGAAGGTTTGGTGGCACGCTGGAGCAGGCACAACTCATGGTTGCGGCAGAAGAGGAGAGGAACACGGTGTGAGCAAGGAGGATGGCAGTTGTCTCAAGCTTGAGGAAGAGATGTCCGATGACATGGCGGCAGCGTTGTGAGGTGTGCTGGGGCACATGGCGGATAGGGAGCAAGGAGGCAAGGGCGCTAGGGCACACGACAACTACTGAGATCTCATACGGCTTGAAAGAGAGGTGTGAGTGAGAGAGGCAGCTCGTGTGCTAGGTTAAAAACCCATATCCTCGACAAAAGACACGACATGCCTTTTGTAAGACACAGTGTGTTTCTCGGCAGATATTCCTTTGTGTGTTACAATACACGTCGTGTTCCAAGAAGTACACGGCGTGTCCCAATACAGAAATTCAAATTGTGCCTTTTTCACTGATAACTACACTATGTGTTCAAATAAATACACGTCGTGTTATTTTTCAGATAACTTATGCTTCCCGTTGCTGCTGAAGTACACACCTTGTCTAAATGAGGACACGATGTGTTCATTTCCAGATCAAGTCATACCTTGAATCTACTGGACAGTGACATGGCGTGCCTTTTTCTGACATGTCATGTACCTGGAGATATGGCTCGACTGTTGTGTTTCTGGGAGCAGTGACATGCCATGTCAAATAAAGACACGTAGTGTCTTCTATAGTTTCTACAGAAAATAGCTTCTCGTCAGCACATTAATAGTGATAGGTATTGTTTAAGTTATTACATTCATCCATGACAAGCTTATTTACAAAACTAAAGAGTGTTCTTGACTCAAATAACTAAAAAGAAATCTATCCTAATGTGGGTTCAACTCCCACGAGGTCCTCCATTTAGAGTCTAGAGTGAGACTCTTCAATCTGTCCATTATGCATCTTGGAGGGAGCAAGAGGCTTCCTTGTCAACTTCATCTCCAGAAGTGTATAACTTGTAACGTTGCTCATTGACTTTGAAAACTCAATCTTTGCCTTGTAGTTCAATAGCTCCATATGGAAATATCTTCATTAAAAGAAAAGGACTCGACCACTTGGACTTCAATTTTCCTGGGAATAACTTGAGTCTAGAGTTAAATAGCAACACTTTGTCTCCTTCCTTGAAATCTTTCCTGTGGATTCTTTTGTCATGCCAAATCTTTGTTCTTTCCTTGTAGAGATTTGCATTCTCATATGCATCTAGTTGGAATTCTTCTAGCTCTTGTAGCTGCAATAGACGTTTCTCACCTGCCTTCTTCTATCAAAGTTTAGGAACGTGATAGCCCATAAAGCATGAAGTTATAGCTCCAGTGGAACGTGACAAGATTTATCATATATTAGCTTGAATGGAGTTGTGCCTATGATAGTTTTGTAAGTTGTCTGATATGCCCATAATGCATCTTCTATCTTCAAGGCCCAATCCTTCCTTGAGCTAGATACAGTCTTTTCTAGAATGCTCTTCAGCTACCGGTTGGAGACTTCTACCTGTCCGGAAGTTTGAAGATGGTAGGGCGTAGAGACTTTATGAGTGACTCCATACTTAGATAGAAGATTATTGAACTGCTTCTCAACAAAGTGTGTGCCTCCATCAGAAATTACAACTCTAGGAACTCCAAATTGAGGGAAAATGATTTTTTGGAATAGTTTGATCACAGTTTTTCATTCGGTGCTTGGGTTGGGATGGCCTCAACCCATTTAAAGACGTAATCGCAAGCAACTAGGATATATTGATAACCACAAGAAGATGGAAAAGGTCCCATATAATCAACTCCCCACACATAAAATACCTCAACCTCTAAGATAGAGTTAAGAGGCATATCATCGCACCTTGATATTCCTCCAGCCCTTTGGCATTTATCACAAGCTTTGACATAATGGTTGATATCTTTGAACAAGGTTGGCCAATAGAAATTGGCATGGAGAATCTTTGTTGCGGTATTCTCTCCTCCAAAGTGACCTCCGTAAGGAGAGGCATGACATTCAGAAATGACTGTGGCAATTTCTTCTTTAGCGACACACCTCTGGATGAGTCCATCACTCCCATGTTTGAACAACAAGGGATCGTCCCAATAGTAGAACTTTACATCATGGAAAAACTTCTTCTTTTGTTGATATGTCAATTCAGGAGGCAGCTACCCTGTAGCAAGAAAATTAGCAATGTTTGCAAACCATGGTGCTTGTGTGGACGATAAGGCATAGAGTTTCTCAATCAGAAATTGGTCTTCAATAGGCAATAAATCTCCAACATCGTTAGTCAGCCTAGATAGATGATCAACAACATTGTTCTATGTCCCCTTCTTATCTCGGATCTCAAGATCAAACTCTGGTAGAAGCAATATCTAGCAGATGATATGAGGTTTGGCATCTTTCTTGTTAAGCAAATACTTTATGGAATCATGATCTGTATACACGATTACCTTGAATCCTACCAAGTACTGTCTGAATTTGTCAAAAGTGTATACTATAGCAAGCATCTCCTTCTCGGTGGTTGCATAATTGATTTGTGCCTCATCTAAACTCTTGCTTGCATAGTATATGGCATGACGCTTCTTATCTTTCTGTTGTCCAAGAACTACACCTACTGCATAGTCACTCGCATCACACATTAATTCAAAAGGAGCACTTCAGTTTGGTGGTTGGATGATTGGGGCTGAAACAAGAGCTTCTTTGAGCTTGGCAATCATCATTGAATATGAATTCAACATCTTTTGTAAGAAAAGAACATAATGGTTTTGCAATCTTAGAGAAGTCTTTAATGAATCTCCTATAGAACCCTACATGTCCAAGGAACTATGGATGTCCTTGACTGAATAAGGAATAGACATCTTCTCAATAGCTTCCTTCAATACCCTTATTAGATACAATATGGCCTAATACTACACCGAATTGTACCATGAAATGACACTTCTCCCAATTTAGTACTAGGTTAACCATTTTGCTATGGGCTAAGACTAGTAATAAATTGCGTAAACATTGATCAAAGGAATCTCCATAAATGCTAAAATCATCCATGAATATTTCGATTATGTTTTTTATAAAATCGGAGAAAATAGCCATCATGCATCGCTGAAATGTCGTTGGGGCGTTACAAAGACCGAAAGGCATGCGGCGGTAAGCATAGGTTCCATATGTGCAAGTAAAAGTGGTTTTCTCTTGGTCGAGAGGGTAGATTCCTGTTTGGAAAAACTCAGAATACCCATCCAAGTAGCAAAAGTAAGAATTGTTTGCAAGTCGTTCAAGCATCAAGTCAATAAACTGTAAGGGAAAATGATCTTTGCAAATTGCTTTGTTCAAACGCCGGTTGTCAATACACATACGCCAACCTGTGACTATACATGTTTGTATTAACTCATCATTATCTCCCTTAATGATAGTTGCACCCCCCTTCTTAGGTACCACATGAATGGCACTAACCCAAGGGTTGTCACTTATAGGATAAATGATACCAGCATCAACTAATTTAAAATTTTCCTTTTTAACCACTCCAAGCATGCTTTGATTTAAACGTCTAGGTGGTTCAACGGTAGATTTAGTATCGTCCTCCATGTTTATTCTATGCATGAAAATTGAGGGATGAATGCCCTTTAAATCATCAATAGAGTAACAAATGGCATCTTTATACAAATGCAATTTAGAAAGCAGTTTATTTTCTTATTCATTAGTTAACTCATCATTGATTATGACTGGAGAAGTAGAATCGCAGTCAAGAAATGCATACCTCAGCCCTGGTGGAAGGGCTTTGAGTTACCTTTCTCCCAGCTGCATTTTCCTTGGCTTTGTCATCAACAAGTACAGTATCTTCATTAATAGCATTTGATTGGGCAATAGAAAATACTCTAGAATTTTCAGGTTCATTATTTGTTCCCTCATCATCATCACAGTACTTTAGTATCGAATTAGCAACATCATGATCTTCCTCCACAACAAAATCAATAGAGTCTATAAAACAAAGTTCTTCTACTTGTGAAGGTGCCTTCATGGCATCATATACAGAAAACTCCATGGCTTCTTCACCAACCCGGAGTGTAAGTTTGCCTTCTCGGACATCAACAAGGCATCCAACAGTTCTCAAGAAAGGTCTCCCAAAGTGAATGGGATTGGAAGGAGTTTCTACCATGTCTAACACAACAAAATCATAAGGAATATAGAATTTACCAATTTGCACTAACACATCCTCCACAATACCTTTGGGGTATTTAATGGAATGATTAGCTACTTCAATGACCATCTTTGTGGGTTTCAAATCTCCAAGATCTAGCTCCTGCCATAAGGTAGATGGGATGAGACTAATTCTAGCTCCAAGGTCTACAAGACCTTTGTAAAATGTGGTGTTGCTAATCTTGCAAGGCAGAGTGAAAGATCCCAAGTCATCTAGCTTCTCAGGAAGTCTGTTTTGAATAATTGAACTTATTCTTTCAGAAAGCATGACAGTTTCAACCTGGTCCACCTTCCTCCTCTTGGTGAGGATGTCTTTCAGAAACTTGGCGTATGATGGCATCTCAGCTATAAACTCGACCAGCGGAAGGTTGACATGGAGTTTGTTTAGGATGTCCATGAATTTCCTGAACTTAGAATCCTCCTTCTTATTTGCAAGTCTTTGTGGGAATGGTGTATTTTCTTTGTAAGAAGGTGGTACCTCAACTATACCTTTTTCTTTGTCACCAATAGGGGTGTCAAACTTCTCTTCATTAACAATCTCAACACTCTTATCCATGGGTGGAGAAGGTCTTTGGATTTCAGCTCCACTCCTCAAGGTGATAGCATTCACCTGTTATCTTGGATTCACCTCCAGTTGGCTTGGAAGAGAACTGGATTGAGTGTTCTTTTGCTTCACCAAGGCCTACTGGGCAATTTGGTTCTATAACATCCTTTTATGAGTGGAAATTCCATCCACTTTTGTGGAGAGTTGGGAAATTGCATCCTTCAACAATTTGTCATTGCCCCTAAACTCTTCATTTTGCAGCCCTTGAGTAGAAATAAATTTCTCCATCATAGTCTCTAAGGAAGAACCTTGAGATTGCTGTTGTTGTTGGTAATGTTGACTCAAGGTCAATTAGGTCAATGTTGACTCACATCTAAATTGACTAAACCCGTGTTTTGATGATGACTAACCATTCCATATATTGGTATCTAATGTCTCTACTTGAGTAATTTCAGATTAGGTATAGACACACTCCAATTGCCCTAACTTGCGCATATCAAATTGGAGAAAAGACAAGTCAAAGTCAATACAAGTGCACGTTTTTGTAATATGATGTAAATCCATTAGAATCTTGTTGTAAATCACTTGTAAAAATTGTATGACTTGTAAAGCTTAGAAAAATATTAGGAGCACTTAGATCGAATGTTAGATCACTTTTGATGCAACTTTGAAAATTGATTACATGCACTTTGTCGGTCGAGTTTCCCAGCCTAAAAACTCAACTGATCATCCTTGATCAATTTTCTGGAGATTGCATCGGTCGAGTTGTGTTTACACAGAACTCCACCGATCAAGTAACTGACCATTTCGATTCCTAATGGTCGGTCAAGTTTTATCAGGACAAACTTGACCGATCATTTGAGTATCGGCCTTATCATTTACTTGATTGATTGAGTTACCCTTATAGAAACTCGACCGATTGCATTGTATGGAAAAGTACAGAAAAGTGCTTCTAACCGTTTTAGAGTTGCAACAAGTGAAAATATATCCGTTGCAAGCCACAAAATGGCTAGTTTTTGTTCTCAAGTGTTCCCAAAGGCTAAGAGGCATCCCCAGCTATAAATAGGACCCTTGGGCTTCATTCCCAGGTTGAGCATTCAATGCAAACTCTATGTCAGGTTCTTATTCTATAGTTGAGTGCTTCCTACAGCCTCCTCTCTCTCTCTAAGCTTAATCACTTGCTACATCCATTAGAGTGAGTAGGAAATCTGTAAGAGAGCTAGTCCTATATGTATATCTTGGGAGGCTCTCACTTCCACCACCTCCCTATCTCTCTTTTCAATCATGAAGATGAAGGTTCTCTCTCTTAGCAAAGAGAGGTGAAGAAGAACAAGGGAAGGCGTCCCTTGGTGAGGATCAAGGCTGAAGACTTGGAGCTAGAGTGGGTAAGCCCTTGGTGAAGGCAGAGGACTCCTTGCTCAAGTGGGTAAGTCCTTAGTGGAAGCTTCTCTGAGTGAAGGTGAAGTCAAATGAAGAAGATCCAAGAAGAGTGGGTAATTCCTGCAAGGCTGAAGACTTGTGCAAGAGTAGGTAAGTCCTTGGAAGAAGGCAGAAGACTCCTTGCAAAGTGGATAAATCCTTGGTAAGGTTGAAGACTCTTTGTATTGGATAGGTAAGTCCTTTATTTGGTCATGTATTGTAAGTCCTATGAATGAATATAAGAATGCAATGGTTAGGAAATCCTAGAGGTTGACCTCTCTAGGTAAGTGGACTGACATACTTCTAGTTTGAAGTGTGGAACCACTCTAAATACCTTGTCTACTTGTGTTTGCTCAATCTCTCTCATCCTTGCTATGTATGTTTTAGTTGCACATAAATTTCCTATTTAGCAACCTTATCTTGTGATATATCTTGAAGGTCTAATGAATTTTGTTTAAGTGCATTCAGCTCTATTCACCCCCCTCTAGAGTATCTAATCACCCATCTAGGATCCAACAATTGGTATCAGAGCGGGTCTTCTCCAAGCATACTTCAACAAGTAGGAGAAGATGGGTGACTACCAAGGAGGGAGATACTCGACCAATCTTCCAATCTTTGATGGGAGCAATTTCCTCTATTGGAGAAGAAGCTTCAATTCTACATCCAAGGATCAAGTCTTGAGATGTGGCAAATGGTGAAAAGCACATACATGCTACCAAAGATGAATATTGAAGAATGGGATGAAGCTACTTTGAAGAAAGCAACCTTGAATGCTAGAGCCATGCACATCCTCTATGCCTCCATGACCCCCACCGAGTTCAATCGGATTTCTTCATATGAAATAGCCTATGAGGTATGGAGAAAGCTTTGCATCACTTATGAAGGGACAGATCAAGTGAAGGAAAGCAAAGTCTACATGCTCAAAGGGCTACTTGAGAACTTCAAGATGGGAAAGGAGGAGAGAATAGCCTACATGTACTCAAGGCTCAACACCATTGTGAATGGTCTTGCTGTTCTAGGACATCCTATGTCTAGTGGAGAGATCAACTCAAAGATCCTTAGAACTCTCCCCAAGAGGTGGGAACCCAAGGTGACTTCCATTGAAGAAGCAAGGTCTCTTAAGGATATTCCTATTAAAGAGCTCATTGGAAATCTACAAGCACATGAAGCCACTCTTGACAAGAGGGAGGAAGTAGAAAGATAAGAGAAGAAAGAGCTAAAGAGAATGAAGAAGGCTGAAATGAAGGCTCAAATTGAAGCTATCATGGAACAAGTCTCTCCATCCTCTCAAGCTAAAGAAGATGCCATGTACTCTAAGGGTAAACTCTACAAAGGCAAGTCCTCCTCGATCCGGTGCTTCACATGTGGAAAGAAGGGTCACTACAAGGAAGATTGCCCACAAGGCAAAAAGACCCATCTTCTCAAGAAAAGAGAAGACAAGTGGCACTCAAGCTCAAGTGACTCCTCCAACTCAAGCTCAAGTTAAGATTCAAGTGAATGATCAAGCTCAAGCTCTAGTGATGAAGGAGAATGCCATTTTGCTCTTATAGTATCAACAATTAAGGACTCAAGTGAGGTAAATCTAAACTCTTTAGATAAAGAATCTTTGATTGCTATTATTCACGATACTTGTGCCTCTCTTAAGTCTTCTAAAAGGAAAAGGAAAAATCTTGCTAGAATTGTTGATAATTTGCATGTAGAATTAAATGATCTTGAACATGCTAATTTTTGCTTGCTTGATGATAAAAATACTTGTCTTAGCCAAGTAGACTCTCTTAAACTTGAAAATGCTAGTTTGCTTGATAAGATTAGATTTCTAGAAGCTCAACCTCTCATGCCTAGTTCAAATGAAGAACATAATTTAATTATTGATTCTCTCATGCATGATATTGATGTTCTTAAATCTGAAAATAAGGACAAAGATTTTGTTTTGCAAGAATTAGAAACCGAAAATACCTCCTTGCTTGCTAAAATCAATATGCATGAATCTTGTTCTAGCTCTACTAGTAGAGAGAATGATGTTGCTTCTCTTCATATTGATAGAGATTCTTATTTAACTAAAGCTCTTTGCTTAGAAAATGATCTTTTGCATGCTAGAGATAATATCAATAATTTTTCTTCTACTATTGCTTCTCTTAAGCATGATAATGACAGTTTGAGATCCTCTTTGCAAAGATTCTTAGTTGGTAAAAAGATTCTTAATGACATCCTACATCATACTACCAAACAAATTGGTAGACATGGTTTAGGATATGATAGTAGTCAAGGGAACAACAAAGATAAAGGACCTCCATTATTCCATGGAGAATCCTCTAGTTCCAAGACTATGGGCACATGCAACTATTGCAATGAAATTGGTCATTATTCTACTTGCTGTATTTTTAGAAAAGCACCCAAGAGCAATAGGACTTGGGTTGATAAACTAACCCCTCAGGACCCAAAAATATGATTGGGGACCATTTCATCTTTCTTCTTGTAGGTACTTGCAAATGGATTGACTTGAGCTATTGAATTGCAAATTGACTTCTCAATCCACATGAAAGAAGAAAGGTGAGATGTGTAGAGGGTGACAACAAGTGGAAAAAGAAATGGTAAGCACAAAGGTAATGTTTCTATTGCTTATAACCTGTCCTAACTTGTTTTTGTCAAGTTAGTGTGCACTATACATATGGTTTCTTAGTCAAAAGTGGTATTTTGTGTTTCTCTTCATACTCTTGCTCAAAAACTATTTCTAATGCTTCTATAGTGCATTACTAACTTGATTAGACATGTTTGGATATGGTTTGTATTTTTAGCATGCCTTTAAATATGTTTGTATAAAATATATGTGCTTTTTGACAGCTGCTCTGTCGGTTGAGTTTGGCCTGGTTGAAACTCGACCTATAGGCACCAATGGGTGTTGCCAACATTTGTCATCGGTCGAGTAGACAATACACAGAACTTGACCGATAACAATGTGCACAGAATATACATTTGGCTTATTGAATGAGAATTTCCCTCTCAACTAGATTTTCTCAACCAATAGCCTTATTCTTTGGCACTCTCATTTGGTACCTTTATATATGCATACTGCGATGTTCTAAATTGCATATCTTGCTTACAACTCCATCTCTCTAATTTCTCTAAATTGGTATATCTATGTCTTGCAATTACTTGCTTTAAGTTGTTTTGCAGGTTTTGATGATGATCTCTTTGGATCTCTTGGTTGTGTCTAAAATTGCTTCTGTTGTACTCTAACTTGCTACATCTATCTAGGTGTATATCTTGTTTTGATACAACCTTGAGGTTCATAGGGGTAATCATCTTTTGGTAAGGATGCATATTTGTATGTGAGTTATATCCTCTCATGCTTCTAAAATTGCATATCTCTTTGTTTGGATATATGTCTACATCTACTCATAGCTTGCTCTATCTTGTGTATCTTTTGGTATCTCTTGCTATGATCTAGATCCTACTAGTAGTCCTAACTTGTGATATCATCTACTAGTAGTTTTTATACATGTAGTTCTAACCCTGTTTATAATTGGCATCTTTGCTCATCTATATGCTATGCTTGTATCTTGTCTCATACATGCTCAAGATTGTTCCTTGAATTGCATATCTACTATCTTGAGTTGCTTGCATAACATTGTGATGCATGGTACATAGATCTACATTATATGTAGAAATTTGAGTATTTTTGGATTTTATGCATATTTTGCTCCAGTTTCAGTTTTTGGTGCAAGACTAGTGTTTTTCATGCAGAAATTACCTTCTGAACAAGGCTTATTGCTTTGCTATGAGCCCTGGCACTTTTTGGGCAAATTCTGTCATCTTGAGGGTCAAAATTGTGATTTATTGTTTTTCTGCAGCACCTTATCTTGCATCTTTGGGTTGTTCAAGTATATGCTTTAACTTGCTTTTCTTTCTATGCTTGGACAAGACCCTATCTGTGCTCTTCTACTCTCCTTATATATTTTGTGTTATCTCTTTTCTCTTTAGAAAGTGATGTTTCTTATTTCTTCATAACCCCACTTTTTGAAATGACAAAGGGGGAGAAAGGTATGTCTTCTTTTAAAAGAGGAAGAAGGCATGTCTTACATGAAGAGGAGAAGTATGTCCATGTAAAGGGAGAAGGTAAATGGGAGAAGACATATATGTGTAGAACATATATGAGTAGAAGACATAGTATTCTATAAATGTTATGAAAGCTAACCATGCAGGAGAAATAACATCAATTGAGGGGGAGTACGAGAACTCCATGTGCATCAATTGAGGGGGATCATATGAGCTCAGTCCTATTGAAATCCCTAGGTTTCTCTAAAGGTATGATTTACTTAAAAGCTTTCAATACATTTATGGAATGGTTTGTCATCTTCAAAAAGGGGGAGAATGTTGACTCAAGGTCAATTAGGTCAATGTTGACTCACGTTTAATTGACTAAACCTGTGTTTTGATGATGACTAACCATTCCACATATTGGTGTCTAATGTCTCTACTTGAGTAATTTCAGATTAGGTATAGACACACTCCAATTGCCCTAACTTGCGCATATCAAATTGGAGAAAAGACAAGTCAAGGTCAATACAAGTGCACGTTTTTGTAATATGATGTAAACCCATTAGAATAATATTGTAAATCACTTGTAATGATTGTATGACTTGTAATTAAGCTTAGAAAAATATCAGTAGCACTTAGATCAAATGTTAGATCACTTTTGATGCAACTTTGAAAATTGATTACATGCACTTTTTCGGTCGAGTTTCCCAGCCTGAAAACTCGACCAATCATCCTTGATCAGTTTTCTGGAGATTGCATCGGTCGAGTTCTGTTTACACAGAACTCGACCGATCAAGTAACTGACCATTTTGATTCCTAATGGTCAGTCGAGTTTTGTCAGGACAAACTCGACCGGTCATTTGAGTATCAGCCTTGTCGTTTACTTGATCGGTCGAGTTACCCTTATAGAAACTCGACCGATTGCACTGTACGGAAAAGTACAGAAAAGTGCTTCTAGCCCTTGTGGAGTTGCAAAAAGTGAAAATATATCCGTTGCAAGCCCCAAAACGGCTATTTTTCATTCTCAAGTGTTCCCAAAGGCTAAGAGGCATTCCCAGCTATAAATAGGACTCCTTGGGCTTCATTCCAAGGTTGAGCATTCAATGCAAACTCTATGTCAGGTTCTTATTCAATAGTTGAGTGCTTCCTACAGCCTCCTCTCTCTCTCTAAGCTTAATCACTTGCTACATCCATTAGAGTGAGTAGGAAATCTGTAAAAGAGCTAGTCCTATATGTATATCTTGTGAGGCTCTCACTTCCACCACCTCCCTATCTCTCTTTTCAATCATGAAGATGAAGGTTCTCTCTCTTAGCAAAGAGAGGTGAAGAACAACAAGGGAAGGCGTCCCTTGGTGAAGATCAAGGGTGAAGACTTGGAGCTAGAGTGGGTAAGCCCTTGGTGAAGGAAGAAGACTCCTTGCTCAAGTGGGTAAGTCCTTGGTGGAAGCTTCTCTGAGTGAAGGTGAAGTCAAAGGCGGAAGATCCAAGAAGAGTGGGTAATTCCTGCAAGGCTGAAGACTTGTGCAAGAGTAGGTAAGTCCTTGGAAGAAGGCGGAAGACTCCTTGCAAAGTGGGTAAGTCCTTGGTAAGGTTGAAGACTCTTTGTATTGGATAGGTAAGTCCTTTGTTTGGTCATGTATTGTAAGTCTTATGAATGAATATAAGAATGCAATGGTTAGGAAATCCTAGAGGTTGACCTCTCTAGGTAAGTGGACTGACATACTTCTAGTTTGAAGTGTGGAACCACTCTAAATACCTTGTCTACTTGTATTTGCTCAATCTCTCTCATCCTTGCTATGTATGTTTTAGTTCCACACAAATTTCCTATTTAGCAACCTTATCTTGTGATATATCTTGAAGGTCTAATGAATTTTGTTTAAGTGCGTTCAGCTCTATTCACCCCCCGGTCCCTCTAGAGCATCTAATCACCCATCTAGGATCCAACAGGTAACCCCTGTTGTTGTTAAACCTGGAAGATTCCCATTTGTTTTCCGGTTGAAATGTTGTTGATGTTGTGGTTGTTGCTGTCCTTGTTGAAAATTTTGGGCATTGCTTGTGTTTTGGTAAGAGAAATTAGGATAATCTCTCCGTCTCGAATTGTAGGTGTTGGAATAGGGATTGTATTGCTTGTTCCCCTGTATCCCAACGACATTCACTTTCTCTTAGTTGTCTTGATTCATGTTAGGAGCAAAACAAGTAGAAGAAGTATGTCCGACAAATCTGCAAGCTTCACAATTACCTCAGCTGCTTGGATCTGCATGGTATTCATCTTCTTAAACTTTTGTTTAAGGACATCAAGCTTGGCTGCAATCAAATCAACTGCATCAACATTGTGATTTCCTCCTTGCTTTCCGATTGAAGAACCCTGTGTAGAAGATGATTGTGCTTTTCTGTCCAACCCCCATTGACAGTGGTTGAGTGTTATATCTTCAATGATATCATAAGCCTACCTGTAAGACTTATTCATTAAAGCTCCATTAGTTGTGGCATCCAATGTCATACAAGTGTTATAGAACAGTCCGTTGTAAAATGTTTGAAGTAGAAACCAATTTGCCAATCCATGGTGAGGGCAAAGGTGTTATAGGTCCTTGAACCGCTCCCATGTGTCATACAAAGTTTCTCCATCTGATTGAGAAAAGTTTGTAAGTTGGTTCCTCAGTTGAGATGTTTTACTTGGTGGAAAATACTTAGCAAGGAAAGCATTTAAAAGTTGATCCCAACTTTTGATGGACTTCTTAAGGAGAGATGAAAGCCACACCTTGGCTCTATCTCTCAAGGTGAAAGGGAACATTAGTAGTTTTATTCCATCAATGGATACACCATTGATTTTGAAAGTGTTCATATACTCCAGGAATTCAGCTACATGAAGATTTGGATCTTCACTAACGGTACCCCCAAAATGGTTTTGTTGGATCATCTGCATCATTGAAGGAGCAATAGAGAAGTTGTTTTCTTCCATTGCAGGTAGATCAATGGCTTCACAAATGTTTGTGGCAATCGGATTGGTGAAGTCTTTCAAAGGACGGTCGTCCTCCATGGTTGGATCTTCTTGTGTGGCTTCTTTAAAGGATGAAGAATATGACGATGATGATGATGGAACACCCTCTAGTAGTGGTTGTTCTTTTCTTCTTACTCTCCTCAATTTGAAAGAGTGTGCTCAATCTCAGGATCTAGAAACGTAGATGGTTGAAGACCCCTTTGCGAGCGACGCATACAACCTGAAAATAAGCAAGAGATAATGAGAACACAACTAAAAGGTATATGAAATTTCAAAAATTAAAGTGGTGTTCTAATCTCGAATACTAATTAGCATTTGTTACTCTAATTAGATTAACCGTAGCTACCCAACAACGGTGCCAAAAACTTGTTGGTTTGTTACACTAATGAGTTTCAATCGTATAAATGATCTTTCACTCAACTAGACAATTCCCACAAGTATACGGGAGTAGTTGTAGTCAAGATCGAACACAAGGAGCTTGGTAACCAATTAAACGCAAAAGTGCTAAATTTCAACAATCTAGATCTTTTTCAAGAATGATTTGGTTGATTAAACTAAATTTTTAGAATTAAACTAAACAGTAAAAGGATTACTAAAAGGGGTTTGATTTCAGATATGAAACAATCTTGGACTTAGGATTTCACTAGCACATCATAGCATGAATAATGGAGCACAAAATTCAAACACACTAAGCACTTGATTTAAAGGAGAGTTGTATGTTATACTTCACCTCTCAGTGCAAATACAATTATCCTAACTCCATACAACACTCTCGTGTATGTATTTTTTTTAGATCACAAACCTACTCCTCAACTCCATATCTTCCACTCTCGTGGTAAAAGAGGAGTTGCCAAGAGAGTACCTCCTTACTCTCCTACCTATCTTCTCAGATCAAGCAAGAAAGCATAAAACATACATACATAGTGGCCAACCATACATGTAAGAAGTAAGAAACGGATACTCACAAGGTAGAAAAACAAGCAACTTAGCATTTAGTATGAAATTATCATGTTTCGTACATGCCATGACATGTGAGTTACTCTCCCATGTCCAAGAAAAAGAGATACTCATCCATGATGATGTACAATAGAAAAGATGCAGAATTTTCGAAGTTTAACATGGTTTAGAGAAGGAAAAGCTAAGAGAACCAAAGGTGTAACCCAAGAAGAGTAGAATTCCGGCTTGGAGATGAAATTCCACTCCTACAGCTGCTCCAAACTGGACAAACTTCCCTCTCGAGGAGCTTGGTGGAGAGAAGAAGCTCTGATGCACCTTTAGAGAAGAAAATGGAGAAGGAGAGAAGAAGAATGGAGGTTCTCTGGCAAGAAACCACCTTCTTCCACCCAAAATCGCCCTCCTTTTGCTCTCAACCTGTTCTTTGATGAAAAACCTTTGAGTTATGACCAGTGATAACCGCTCCATAAGTTGGTTTCCCTTTAAAAATGAGAGGTGTCATTTTTTAGTTCCGCTAAAACTGATAGAGACACGACGTGTCTTCCTTCAGACACATCATGCTCCGGTCCTCGATAGTTGATCCAAGTGTAAGGCACATGACATGTCTGAATTAAAACACGTCGTGTACATTACCAGAAACATATAGTCGACTTTGAAATCCCAGGTACATGTCGTGTTTTTGGCAGACACACCGTGTACTTTTTCTCTTCGACTAGAATGCATGGACAACTAGAAATGTGCACGTCGTGTCTTAATTCAGACATGCCATGTGCATTGCTATTTCAGTAGAAATAAGACTCTGAATGGTCTACAAATCATGGAGAAATCCCAATGATGTCAAAGTTGAATTGGGCTATCTCCAATTTGATCCTTTTTAAGCATATCTGTAATACACATCGGGCGATAAGCAAAATAACAAAAATGTGGCAAGAATAATATGAACAGAGGCTAAATGAAAACAAAATGAACTGAATTTATGTGTGAAATCATATAAGAAGTTGATGTGGAAAGCACACAACACTGGAACTTTTGTCTCACCTCATTGGTTAAATATCTTTTAGGTGGGCATGCATGCCAAACTAAAGATTGGATAGCTGAGGATATAATATGAAGAGGAACTACACCTGGTGGATCATGGTATATGGTTACTGTCCAATAACAGAGTCATGTGTGTCATCCATGTACGCTCAGGTCCTTGGGGGTGTTCTCGATGAGTTTTGAAGATATGATAACCGACATGTAGTTTTTGGCTTGTGTGCCCTTGGCGGTATGTACATACATGTAGAACTGTTATCTCATGTAATAGATTGATGGAGAATAATGATGTAGCACTTTCAATATATATTATGAGATGTAAATGTTGACTTATGTGTGATAAATCTCATCTCATGGCATTATTGCAAATCGGTTTTAATTTCCTGTGATTTTTGGTAATTTGTTGTTGATGGTTGATCGTGGTTTAAGTTTTCAGTAATATCACTTTGTGTGGCAAAGGGTGTCACAAGTTTTTGGATTAACATTTCCCTGAGTTCGACATTTGAGCCTCTTAAGTCCTATATTATATTGATATGTACACTTGCGTTTGACGTGTAGTTTACTTATATTAAGTTTTCGGTGTTTTTGCCGGGAAAATGACAACCCAACACTATGGGTGTTGTGATCGACCACTCTAGGCCACAACCTTTATTTTTCTTTTTATTCTTTCTAAGCTAAATTTCAAATATCCATATCTCAAATATGAGTATCATTCTCACATGGGTTTTAACTATTTCAGGTACTAGTATATGGTGCAAACAAAAAGCACCAATTACATAGCCTCATCACCATAGAGTGCCTTTCAGGAGGATTTCCTACATAGAGCAAATGAATATAGTGGGTTTGCATCCTAATTGATTCAGACTCCACCTCCTGAGACCATCAACTGACCAGAGCCTACTCATATGGGTGATGCAGAAGAAAAATAGACTATTTGGGAGAAGATCAAGGTGTCTTCCTCAACAGATCAACCAGGGCCAATAAAAATACAAGTAATAAATGTGGGCAAATACAAGATTGATCCAGGGTTGGTGGCATTGGTCAAGTCACAAGATTTTCATGGCCATAGCATAGAAGATCCAATGATGCACATCAGAAATTTTGTGGAGAACGGTGATATGGTAAAGATAGACAGAGTGATGGCTATAGTGATCTACTTAAAACTGTTCCCGTTGTCATTGACAGACAAAACTAAGGCTTGGTTTTATAACCTTCTGCCTGAGTCGATTGAAACATGGGACCAGATGATAGACACTTTCTTTGAGTGTTACTTCCCACCTTAGAAGACAAATGAGTTGGTCAGGAAGATATACAATTTCAAGCAGCATGCTGAAGACTTGTACTCTGAAGCATGGGAAAGATACCATAATATGCTAAGGAAGGTCCCTCATCATGGGATCGAATTGTATGGCCAGGCAAAGATCTTTTATTATGGGATGCATAAAGGGGAAAGGACCACATTGGACAGCACAGGAACATGCTTCTTTCTCAACAACAAGTGATCTAGGTGTCATGAGATCCTTAACAATATGGCTAAAAACCACTTTTAGGAGAAGAAAGAGAATGCCCAAAAACCATTAAAAGTGTTGGGAAGTCCAAGGTGATATCGACGTTGAATGAGAAGTTGGACTTGATTTCTAGGAAATTATGTGCCTAGGATGGAAGCTCTTCTGGAGGAGAGGAAGAGGAGTGCATGTTTGCACATCAACAGAATTATAGGGACAATGACTATTTCTGGAGGAAAGATCCCAAGTTCTCTTGCAAAGACCCCAATAATTTTTAGCAGGATCGATCCCAAGCTCAACATAAAGAAAATCCAAAATAGCATGAGAGGGCTCCTAGAAAGATAGACCGCATAGAGGACATGCTTGGTAAGCTAGTTAGACAGAATGAAGTGCTCATCAGCCAGACCCAGAGGAAACTACAGAATCAAGGAGCACAAATCTGTAGTATAGAGACTCAGATTTCTCAGATTGCAATGGAGGTAGCGTCTTTGAGGAAACTTAGTCAACATGGATTCCTAGGAGACACTGATGTACCATCTAAAAATCAACATGTCAAGGCGGTGTTGCTTTAAAATGGAAAGAAAGTGCTTAATGACTAACAAACTGTCCCATAAGCAAAAGATGCCATAGGTGACACAGGGTTGACAGTGACTACTGATATAGTTGAGCCAGATACTATAGTAGAGGACAAGATAGTTGATGATGAAACCAATGAATCATAGGAGACAAATAAGGAGGTATATGTCCCACCTTACTAGAGGATGTTGGTGACTCCAGTGCCCTTCCCAAACAGTTTGAAGGGAACAAAGTTGACTGACAATTTTCAAAATTTTTAGATAGTTTCAGGAAGCTACATATTAACATTCCTCTAATTGATGCAATTGAGAACATTCCTTCATATGGAAAATTGTTGAAGTATGTAATCAATAAAAAGAGGGGAATAGTTGACTCTGATGTAGTGGTATTGAAGGAGCAGGTTAGTGCTTTCATCTTGGGAACTTTACCACCAAAAAGGCAAAATCTGGGCTGCTTCAACATATCATGTCACATCGAGAGGATATGATTTGGGGAAGCTCTGTGTGATTTAAGGGCAAGTATCAAGCTTATGCCCTTGAGTACCTTCAAGAGGTTGGGTCTTAAAGAATCTAGAAGGAGCAATATGACCATACAACTTGAAAACAACTCAGTGGTAAGGCCATATGTTATCTGTGAGGATGTTCTTGTCACAAGTTTGTATTTCCAGTAAAGTTTGTGGTAATGGAGATGCAAGATGACTGCGGCAATGAACTACTATTGGGAAGGCCATTCCAAGCCACAACATACATGATCTTGGAGATGGGCAGAGGAATATTGACACTGGGGATCAAAGAAGACCATTTTGAAATCATTATGCATGAGTTCTCACAGACAACTAAGGAGAAGGCACAATGTCATATGCTGTAATAGGTCCAATGAAAGATGTATTTATTTCTTGGGAGGCCATTTTTAGACATGGCTCGTGTGATGACACAAGTCCACAAAGGAACGCTAGTTGTTGACATCTTGGAAAACACAAAGGAGATCTCATTGAAAAAGGCAGTTCAATATTCTGATGATGAAGAAGAGGAGTATTTCCCAACAACAATTGATGAGGCAGCTTCTTCCGCTCTAATGCAAGCATATCCACAATTGCATTTGGAGTCATGTTTTATGAATCTAATGGATGACTACATTTGATCTTATTCTTTGGAGGAGTGTGTCTTGTTTCTCAAGGCATTACCATGCTACTACACCAAGCATTTGAGTATCTAGGGTGATGTCCTCCACCATTCATCCCATCTCTGTAGAGCCCCCCGGATCTAGAGCTGAAGCCACAACCACCACACTTGAAGTACATTTTCTTAGTAGAGAAGCTTATGTTCATTATCTGGGCTTCGTTAAGCATTCGGGAAGAGGAGCAGCTCCTGATGGTTTTGAAAAACCATAATTTGACATTTGGATGGTCTATTGCAGACATAAAGGGGATGTCCCCTAGTTTTTGCCAATACAAGATCATACTGGAAGAGGGAGCCAAGATGATAGTGCAACCTCAGCATCATCTCAACCCCATCACAACTAAGGTAGTAAAGAAGGAGGTAGTGAAACTCTTATCCGTAGGTATAATATATGCTATCTCTAACTCTAATTGGGTTAGTCCAACCCAGGTGGTTCCTAAGAAAGGGGGGATAAGAGTCACAGTTAATTGAAACGATGCAATGGTTTCCACTAGGTTAATGATTGGGTGGCGAGTATGTATTGATTGTCAACGTTTGAAAGCTACCACTTTGAAGAACCATTTCTTGCTCTTTATCGATCAAATTCTTGAGCGGCTCGTCGGTCACTCTCACTTTTTTTATCTAGACAGTTATTCATGATATAATCAGATTTCTATTGAACCACAAGATCAAGAGAAGTCAACCTTCACTTGTCCTTATGACACTTTTGCATATCATCAGATGCCTCCGGTCTTTGCAACACACCGACTAACTTTTAGTGATGCATGCTCTCCATTTTTTCCGATATGGTGGAGCGATGTCTAAAGGTATTCATGGATGATTTTTCAGTGTATGGTTAATTGTTTGATGATTTCTTAAACAATCTTGATAAGGTTTTGCAAAGATGCGAGGACACTCACCTAGTTTTTAATTGGGAAGAATGTCATATGATGGTGAATGAGGGGATTGTTTTAAGACACAAGGTGTCTAGTAAGGGAATGGAGGTTGACCCGATAAAAATAGAAGTCATATTCGAGCTACCTCCACCATCATCATGAAGGGAGTAGGAGCTTTTTAGGACATGTCAGATTTTATCGACGATTTATGAAAGATTTTTCAATAACCGCCAAACCACTCTCTGAGTTGTTGGAGAAGGATGTAATTTTGACGAGCAATGTTCGAAGGCATTTGAGGTGTTGAAGGAGAAACTGGTCTCTGCACTTGTTGTCTAGGCTCTAGATTGGAGCCAACCCTTTGAATTGATGTGCGGCGTGTCAGATGTAGGAGCATTTCTAGGCCAGTGTTGAGACAAGATTTCCCCCATCATTTATTATGCGTCTAAAACTCTTAATGATGTCCAATTGAATTACACAACAAAAAAAAAGAATTATTGGCGGTTTTTTTGCTTTTGAGAATTTTTGCCAATATTTGATGGGGGCTAAGGTTATTGTTTGGATGGATCATGCGATAATTAAAATTTACTGCAAAAGAAGGATGTAAAACCTAGGTTAATTAGATGGATCTTGTTGTTGCAGGAATTTGATATTGAAATCAAAGACAAAGTAGGTACTGAGAATGTAGTGGCATATCACTTATCTAGGCTTGAAAGGGTGGATGAAAAGGACATATATATACCTATAGTGGAAGAATTCCCATATGAGCAACTCTTTGCTATGAAAAGTAAATATCCATAGTTTGCAAATATTTTAGATTACTTGGCGTGTTGAGAGATGCCAGAAGATTGAAGATATCAAGAGAAGAAGAATGTCTTCCATTCATTGAGGTATTTACATTTGGTATGATCTCATCTTGCTTAAGCAGTGTAGGGATGGTATTTTGAGGAAATGTGTGTCGTATTGTGAGTTTGAGAGCATATTGGCACATTGCCACTCTTTACCTACTTGGGGTCATCATTCTAGTTTGAGGACTACGACTAAGGTTTTAGAATGTGGTTTCTATTGGCCTACACTTTTTAAGGACGCATATAACTTTGTGCTTCATTGTGATTCATGTCAGTGTGCATGTAATATTTAAAAAAGATATGAAATGCCCTTAAATTTTTTCAAGAAATTGAGGTGTTTGATTTATGGGGAATTGACTTCATGGGCCCTTTTATGTCTTCAAATTATGATTTATACATATTACTTGTTGTTGACTATGTATCTAAGTGGTAGTAAGCAATTCCAACCCTCACCAATGATGCCCAAGTGGTATGTAGGTTTGTGAAAGAACACATCTTTTACAGGTTTGGGGTGCCCAAGTTGATAATTAGTGATGGTGGATACCATTTCACCAATAGGAAATTTGGTGCACTTTTGAGCAAATATGGAGTGAGACACAGGGTAGGTACTCCATATCACCCCAAACCCAAGGATAAGTTGAAGTGTCTAATAGAGAGATCAAGAAAATCTTAGAAAAGATAGCCTCAACCAATAGGACTAATTGGAGCATGTTGCTCAATGATGCTCTTTGGGCATATAGGACAGTCTATAAGACACCTATAGGAACCACTCCTTTTACATTGGTTTATGAGAGAGCTTGTCACTTACCTGTGTAGTTAGAGCATAAGGCTAAATGGGCCCTGAGAAAATTGAACTACAATTTGGACAATGCAGGGAAAAAGAGAATGTTGGAACTTCATGAGTTAGATGAGATGAGGTTTGATGCCTATGAAAGCTCAAGGATCTATAAAGAGAGAAACAAACAAATCCATGATCGCCACATCATACATAGAGTTTTCACTCTAGGACAAAAAGTGCTTCTGTTCAATTCTAGGCTAAAATTACACCCTGGTAAGTTGAGGTCTAGATGTAGTGGGCCTTTTGAGGTAGTTAAGTCTTTCCCCCATGTGGCGGTAGAGATAAGAAATGGGTTTGAGTCTTTCCTTGTCAACGACATGCAACTTAAAGACTACTTTGGGGGAGATAAGATTAGGAAGGAAGAGGAGTTGAATCTCGTTGAGCTTCAATGATCTTTGTGCCTTGATTGTCAAGCCTAGGATGTAAAACAAGGGCGCTTGTTGGTAGGCAACCCAACCATAATTTTTTTTCTTTAAATTCTATTTGCAGTTCTCATTACTTTAGTTTGCATTTGATTCATTTTCATGTAAAAGAGGTACCTTGATCAAGTTTGGGTGGTGTGAAGGTTGAGTAAAAGTTGGTAGTACCAACCACCGAGTCGGTATTACCGACAAGGTCACAGGGAAAAGGATCGAGTTTCAAAAAATAACTCGGTACTACCAACCCCAAAGTCATTAGTATCAATGACATCATAGGGAGGCCAAGCAAAAATTCCAAGAAACTTGGTACTACCAATGGACAATTTGGTAGTACTGACATTTTGCACAAGAAGGGGTCAAGTTCACTGATAAGGACTCGATACTACTTACACAAAGTAAGTAGTACCAATGGACATGCAAACTCAATTTTCGAAACACCTAGATCCCGCTTGGAAGCACCAAGAAATTTGAACGGGTCGGTACTACTGACACGAAGTCGGTAGTATTGACAACAGTAGAGATAGAATCTATGAGAGCACCATCGCCGATTGAGATCATTCACATCTGACGGTCGGTACCATCAATTCATCACACAAGTCAATACTATCAACACCCCATCAGTACTACCGACAGATGATGATCCAGATCAATCGAATTCTACGAGCAGTACCGTCAATACTGACGGTTGGTACCAAGTCACATAGATTATGGAGGAAAAGTTAGTACTACCAACTCCATGTCATTACTACCGACGTGTGGATAATAGGCTGATTGGGTGCTATATATGGAGGGGTTGTGTTTAATTTTTCTTGACACCTTCTTCGCATCCCCTCCAAGAAAGTTTGAGCAAGCATCCCTGGGTGTTCAGAGTCTACTCCGAGCATCTTCTCTCCATCCCTTTCTTATACCACCATGATGGCATCAAGGAGAAGTGCTTCTTCATAGGAGGGGCAGACTGAGTTGATTCAAAAACCAAGCCACGTTACCCACCCCAATGCTAATGTGAGGAAGATATAAGAGGACCTGATGAAGAGGGAGATTACTACGACAAGTATGGTGAACGTGCATTCATTGTGGATTTGGGCTTCATCATGAATCTTTGCCAAGTTTGTGAGTGTCAAGGGCTAAGGGGTGACCTAGTCTTCGATGATTGACCCACTTTCCCAGATCTTGTATGTGAGTTCCTATCATCGCTCAAGATATGTGTCATCCCCGAGCATGGAGGGTTGTGTCAACTTTTGTCTTCCCAACATAGACTTTCATCTAATGCTATGGCAGTTCAATGCCATATTTGGGTGGCCACAGGGGGAGGAACACTTTGTCCCCAACAATTTTGACTTCAAAAGTGCATGGGAGTTGTTGGAGGAGGTGCTAGAAGGCTATCATATCAGCTGGTATACAAACTCCATCTGCGACATTGGGCATCCCTTTGCTCGCATTCTTCATCGCTTCCTTACCAACGCCCTCTTTGCCAAGTCAAGCTAGCGGCAAGGGAAGACTTAGAGGGTTGACCTCTATTTCCTACACAAATTGCTAGAGTTCAGAGGAAAGACTGTGTACTTTGGTTCTTTCTTCCTTCAACATATGATTTTGGTGAGGAGACTGGTGCAAAGGACTCCTCCAATCTATTTTGGAGGATGATCACTCCATTAGAACTCCATCTGAACCTTGACCTATCCAACTCCAAATCCTTGAAGGCTTCTCCCAAGTTAGATCTCAAGCATTTGAAGAGATCCAACCTCCTTAACGTGCGTCAAGGGAAACCATACATATGTTGTACGGTGGATGACCAATACAAGGAGAGGGAGCTCCCTGATCCAATGTTCGACATGCAAGGGCTCCACCTAATGAGTTGTCCTATTGATATCTCTTGGTAGGACGAGGAGGAAGAAGACAATGCTGAGGAAGAACAACAGTAGTAAGAATACAAAGAGGAGGTGGAACCCACCATCCCCATTACAAGGAGGCAGGTCCCATTCAAGCACCCTCGCAATATGGAGCCTCCAGTTCTTCTGATCCACCACCTTCACATGAGGATGATCCATATTCCATGGTGGGCATGTGTGGAATGCTGCAGGAGATACAATAGAGGAAACATCAGCAGACAACTATACTGGCAGACATCCATGATGTCCAAGGAAAACTCTACAACAACCAGCATGCAATCCTTGGGAACGAGCAACTTCTCTTGTCCAACCAAGAGAACATACACACATGCCTGCTGTAACATCCCTGACCTGGGTTAAGGCTTAATCCTAGAAGTTTTGCTTAAGTAAGCCATTTAGATTCTTTTCTTTATCTTTTGAAAAGTGTTTAAGACTAAAGGATAGCTTATGTTTCAATTTTGGTCCTATTTGAATAATGTTGAAACAATATTTTACCTATTTTGGACTAAAGTGCAATTTACCCAATTTAAGGGGTTACCTTGCAAATGTTACATGATAAATGTTCCTGAAGTGTTATAGCATCATAAGAATGAGAATGATGCTGAGGTATGGCTTTTACAAGCCTAAGTTCAAAAAATGAGCTTGTTTGAATAATGTTTGTGCATTGAATGCTAGTTTTGGTGTAATTTGCAAATTACCCAAAATCTAGGGTTGAATATGTAAAATACCACTTCAAGAATGTCCCTACTGTTTCTTGGTATCATTTAGAGAAAATAAAATGAAATGGGCGTCTTGTTTGAACTACTTTTGAGGAGAGATAATCTTGATAATAAAATTATCAAGATTTAAGCATAATTGCAACCCCAATTTATTTTGTAGCAAAAATAAATATAATTAATTGAAGTGCCCATCAACTAAAAAGGCTATGGTTGAAATCCTATATTGCAAGGACGACCAAATGCCTTGAGTTGCACCAAAATATCCTAAGTAGGTGAAGAAACCCACTCACATTTGTTAATTAAAAAGAAATGTCCACTAAAAATGGATAATAGTATTATATTAATTAAGATGCTTAAGTGGTTGCTTTTAATTCAAGGATAAACGAGAGGATTTGAGGGAGAAGGGAGTTGGCTTCGGAGTCAAGGAAGGGAGGGGGCATGTGGCAAAGAAAGTGGATGGATTTTCTTCTACTTTCTCTCTCCTTGAAAAAAAATCAATTACATATACTTGATTTTCTCCTTACTTGAAAGGCCATTTTGCAAACCACTTTCTTTCTTTGCTTTGGCCGAAAACCAAGGAGCTTAGGAGCAGGAGTAAAATGTTCCCCAAGCTGAAGGTAAGCTCCATGATCATCTTCAACCTTGAATTGATGGTTGAAATTGGATTTCAACATTGATTTTCTTCTCTTTTCCAACCAATGCTCAACCTTGGCTATCATTTGCATCCAAAGAGTTAGAAACGAGCCTTGGATAGTTGAAGGACCCTCTTTCACCATTAGAGACATGAAGCTTGAAGCTTTGAATCTACTTTGAAGGCGGGTTATATAACTTGAACCCATCAATGTTATTATTGATTTCAATTTCTCATCATATGCTGATCTTTATTTTCTTCTTGAATAATTGCTGAATTAATCATATGTATGGCAGTATAAATCAAAGGTCTGAATCTTGATGATGATGACATCATCTTATCACACACCTTAATAAAATTAGAAGCAAACGGTTTCATTTGGTTGGTTAAACGGTTTCAAACCATTAGAGACCAAACGGTTTCAAAACCGTTAGAGGTCAAACAGTTTCAAACTGTTAGGGGTTAAACGGTTTCAAGAAGTGTGTAAAAGTCTAAAGGTTTCAATATGATCTAATACACATGGTATCAACCTTGGATGACCAATCAATTAGAACTCAATTGGTTTCAAAACCCTAGATCGATTGAAGTTAAAACCCTAATTTAGGTTCAATCGGTTTCAACTCTGATTTGACCAAACGGTCTTCAAACCATTTGAGGTGTTAAGGATCAAGACCGTTTAAGGTCTAATGGTCTTAATACTATTTGAAGGTGTAGACCAAGACCGTTTGAGGGTATAACAGTCTTCAAAACCGTTTGGTGAGTAAAGGGTTCAAGACCGTTTGAGGACCAAACGGTCCCAAACTGTTTAGGGTTAAACGTTTTCAAAACTGATTTAATAAAACAGTTTCAAATCCGATTGAAGATCAAAGAGGTCAAGACCATTTAAGGTCTAACAGTCTTCAGACCGTTTTAAGGTCAAGTACTTTCAAGACCGTTTGAAGGTCTAAGACCGTTTGAAGGGTCAATTGGTCCAAGACCGTTTGAAGGTCTAATTGATTCAAACTATGTAAATACCAATGACCCCTTAAGTGGTTGAAGAGTATCTCAAGGTTGATTTCAATGGATGTACCTCTAAAGCACTTAGGTGATTGGTATAATTAGAATGATTATTACTCAATGCCTATGAAAGTAATAAATCCAATACACTATGATAAGTGTAGGTGCATGTACTTAGTGAAAGGTTAAGTCAACCTAATAAGGTATGATGGTGATGTGTGTTCCTAGTACATGGAACAATGATAAGTATGATTTAATACTTTAATAATGCTATGTGCTCCAAGATATGAGGAAGCACTGATTTAGGGTTTGGATTAATGAGGTAATCATAAAACCCTAATCATTGGAGAATGAGAAACCCTAACCCCTAATTTTGGGCTATGGGTTGTGAAACCCTATTTGATAATGATGTGAAACCCTAATATAGGGTGATGTTATGTGAAACCCTAATATAGGGTGATGTTATGTGAAACCCTAATATAGGGTGATGTTATGTGAAACCCTAATAAATGGTGATGTTGAGTGAAACCCTAATATAGGGTGATGTTATGTGAAACCCTAATATAGGGTGATGTTACATGAAACCCTAATATAGGGTGATGTTATGTGAAACCCTAATAAATGATGATGTTATGTGAAACCCTAATTGAAAAGATGAGAAACCCTAACCCTAATGAGGGAATAGTGATGTTATATTTATATTGCATAGTGTTGATATGTAATTGATATGGTTGTTATCAAGTATACTAACCATGCAGGTATCATGAGATGATAAGCATATCCAGGTATGAGCTATGATGTTAATGGGCCTTGTGAGCCATTACTTTATTTGTTTCCTAATGAGAGGTGATAAGAAGTTGAATATGCCTAGTGAACTATGTGATACACTTGTGTAACAAGAATCCTGAATACCTTGGTAAGATGACATGGAGGTAATAGTTACCAGATAGTGGTAACCATGCTCAGTGATGAACTAAGGGTTTGAATACCCAGATCCAACAAACATGATGATGGTGTTGTTGAGGGACATGAATTCCCAGCAATGAGACAAGGGATTGAGATCCCAATGCTTTATAAAGTTTTGAAAAGTACTTGAAAGGAGTATTGTTTCTTTGTAGCATTTGCCATAATAATTCTTGTTTGAAAACTTGACTGATGCTAAAAGAATATGGTAATATACTTAAATAATCAATTGGAATATTATCATGTAAAGACCTGGCCATAGATCCATCATCGTCAGTAGCTGGTGATGGTGAAATGGGTTTACTTGCTGGTTAATCCGGAGCGTATATTGTTGAATATGTGGGGTTACTCCTAGCCAAAAATAGGATGATTAAAGTGAAACTTCAGTTGTAGACTCAAGATATGTTTAAGAGCATGGTGAACAAGCCCATGTCCCAGTGTGATGGAGCATGAATGCATTCATGGCTCAGAGAGCATGGTGAATTGGCCCGTGGCTCAGATTTACTAGTGCCGGGACCTGTACTGTAACACCCCAATCTTAATTATGCAAAATTTCCAATTATTTTAGTCCTTGCATGCCCTTTTCTAATTTAGATAATTGTTGAGGACTCAAATGCAATTTTCCCATATTTAGTTTTTGCAAAATCACTTATTGTGTTCAATTACTCTATTATACTTGTTTTATTTAAAGAAAATGTCTTCATGTATATCTATGCTCTTTTGTTTAAGAAAATAAGGATAAATGCTTTTATGTCATATTTTTCTCTCTCATATGATTATTAGTGAGTTGCATGTTTAATTTCTTGATTAATGGTCACCATCTTGTTAAATGAAAGGAAATAACATTTAGGGCACGTTTTTATGTTTCTCAATTCTTATTTTGAAGAACTAATGATTTTATTTGCATTAATTATGGTCATTTAATCATACATGAGGGTTTGCTAATTTTCTTAGGCCTAAATGGGTTCAAGCATGAAATCTTATGGCATAGGAATGTTCTAGACCCTTTAATACACCTATGGTTCAAATTTGAACCCTTTTTGACCTTGTTTGACCCTTCAATTTATCTAATAAAGGTTTGAATATTAATTGGCTAAGGTTTAAATGAAAATGCCATTTATACAACCGATTTAAAGCATGGTTCGTTTTTAAATTTAATTTCACGCGTTACCCTGGCCTTACACGAGTCGCCAGCACCGTTTGATCAGCAATCAGCGGTTGATCTGCCTTCTTCTACCTCCGTTTTTCTTGCGCACAGAACCGTTTTCACAGTAATAACTTCGGCGATCTCGTTCTCCCTCCTCAATGAATCATTCTCCTTGATTCCTTTCCCAATGAAACCGTGAGATCGATTTGAACACAGAGAGCCCTCACACACCCTCTCCCTTGACCTATACAAGAAACGCCCAATCTAGGGCTTAGACTCCCGAATTGCAGAGGGCACGACCGTGCCTCTTCTTCCTTTTTAAGGGCCCCGAGAGCACCACCGGACCTCAAGCCCCCTTCCTCCTCAGTCAATTGTGACGCACCTACCCCCAAGCACCCTGACCTACTCAGTTTCTATTCTCCGGCGACCTTGAGTCTGCCCGACCTCCTCCGGTCATTTCGGTCTAATTACTCGTGCGGTGAGCATCTGCGGCACCGAGTCTTTGATTTGGCTCTTTCCGTTTGCCTTAAGACCGTACCAATCGACGGGCCCTGTAACGACCTTCGACCTTCGTTTTTGGGTCTGTTACTCCGGTGAGGTAGGGGTCTTCTGTTCTTGTTTTCACTCGCACTTGTACCCGTCGGTTCCGCCTGAGGTTCACGAGGATCCCCGCATCATTTAGTTGACGAATTCACTGTCGTTTCTTGCTTTGGATTCGGGAATCACCCTCGGCCATGGCGGGAGGTTCCCCTGGAGTTCAGGGTCGCCCCTGGACCTGAGCTTTCGCTCTGTGAGCTCGTCTTGGCACGAGGAAGCTGTAGAGAACCTCGGTTCTCCGGGAAGAGCAGCCCTCAGCTTACGGGACCTGGGACTGGGATGATCTCCCATCCTTCCTGCTCGAGCCATGGCTCGCGAAGGAGCAGGCCATGAAGAATCCGGGTCAAGAAATGACCACGGTGCCCTGCTTTGGTTTTTCTAACGTTTTCAACCGCAAGGGTAATTCCGGGTTTTCACCCTTCCTCTTTGCTTTGATCGCAAGTTCTCAGAGGCAATCCGCGCTGCTGATTTGGCCAAACAGGATTGGTCCAACTCATCGCGGGCCCGATAGCTGTTAAATATGCCACGTGGATTTTTCTCGATTTGCTATTGGTTTAATCTTGAGAAATTCGTAGTAAATCGCCTGATTATCAGAAAAATACGCAAAAATACATTTTGGAAAGGATTTTCGATGAGGAATCCGATTTTGAGGTTTTTATCGACTGATTTTGCTATTTTAACATCTCAAGTTTTATATGAGCAAATTAGGGTTTAAAGTGAATGACAAATGATAATTATGTTAATTTCAGGTGTTTAAGGGAATCCAATTGGTCAAACCAGGTTTGACCTAGGTGTTTTAGTTCAAGGTAAGCGGGCCATGCCCTTGGCATAGATAACTCTTGGTTATTGAATGTTTATGAATATTGTTAAGCACCTTATGTTAATATCATTGTTAATTCATGTTTTCTTCAAGTATATGATTATTGAATGTTGTTTGTTTTAAGCTAAGTCTAAGAGTAGAAATCCTATTAACATTATGGTTTATGATTAAGGTACAAGAAATTAAGATTTAAGAGGGAATAAGTTCCCAATCATGCTTAAGAGGGGGAAATCCCATTATGGTCATGGGGAGAAATCCCAATCATGCTCAAGAGGGAGAAATCCCAATTAAGATTAAGTTTAAGATATTAAGAAGATAAGTAGAGTTTAAGAAAGATCATGGATAATAGAAATTTATTCAGATTTATATGCACCTTGTTATGGGCTTTCCGAGCAATTATGGGCTTTCCGAGCATTCATGGGCTCCTTACGGGGCATTAAGAGAGGAGCATATTTTTCTAGTAAATTTCTTTATGTAAAAGACAATAAGAAATGATTCATGATAAATGCATGTTCATGATTATGTTAAGTCACTTGTATATTTATTTTTGTGTCTTATAATATGCCAATGCCGCTTACTTACTATGTTTGTTTTCCTTTGCATGGCTGGGGACGAGATGTCCGCAGGAGTTGGAGCCAAGGAGAAGGAAACATCTTGAGTGTACCAAAGACCCAGAGATCCAAGGAGTTGTTGCCTGGTGGGACGTCCATCTATGGAGATCCTATCATTATCTAGTTTATGTTTAGTATATCTTTGGAAAACTGATGTAGTTTTTATTCCAAGAACTTATGTATGAATCTATGTTTCTATGAATGCTAAGTGTTATTTGTTTCTTGATATGAGATCATGCATGTGACATTCCCTCCCCAAATATGCCAAGTACCCCACATTATGGATAATGTTGGGGATTAGGCTGTGCTTCCTCTGGTTACGTAAGAAACCCTAGGGAGGGGTGTTACATGTACCAAGGCGGGCTAGAGGATGGGTAGCCTATGAGAGCTAACCCTATGACTGACGTCACTTAAGCAAGATATTGCGGTCCTACTTGTGGTCTCGCACTGACCGAGACAGATGAGATCAAGGAGTCTGGCTCTTTCTTTGATCTTGTATGGCACCGACTTTGGGTTTCGCAACCGAAGGTTGGATTTGAGCGGTACGACTCACTTCCTCAGGGCATAAGAATGATTGTAAAATGTAATCAGCCGTGTAGCATATTTGTTTAAGGACAAATTACAGAAATCATTGGTTGATGTCACATTGCTTATTGTATCCTAAAATGGATAAATATTATACATGTTCTTCATATTCCTTATTAAAATGAATAGATGATATTACTCTATTCTTCTTAATAATAATTTAATCATGTTGTTCAATAAAGATTACTCTGCTCAGTTTATTACTGTTTTTCCACAATAATAATGTTTCTGGCGAAGAGTTATATCTCTCGCTGGGACAATTTCAACTGTCTCACCCCGTGGGATCCAACATTTTTAGGTAGATGAGGACGAGGAGGTAGAAACCCTACAGCAGGGGAAGGACAGCAGCAACAGGGACAACAGTGACATCTCAGGTGGAGATATTGACTGTCATGTCTTGTAAATAAGAGTCCTATGTATCGTCTCTGTACTCTCAGGTCCTTGGAGTCAGTAGATAGTGCTTTTATGATTGATCTGATATTTTGACATTGAATGCCTCGAGGTCTTATGTTGCGTATGTGTAAATTTAACAGTGCAACTGTTGTATGTAATCCTTGAGAAGAGAAGTTACTGGTATGTACTTTGTGGACCATAATGTGTATATAATATTTTGGTTCTTGTTATAAGAGTTTCCTAGAAATGGATATCTTTTAAATGGTTTTAATTTTTGCGATTTTCAATAATGCGCTGCTAATGTTTTCTTCCGCATTAATCATTATCTGATGTTTGGAGTCTGTCGTCACACCTGCAGTAGATGGAGGGATGTCAACAACTGTTCTTTGACAATTACCAGAGCCAGGGCTACTTTGGTGGTTATCCACAACCTCTAGAAATTCCACAACATCTGCTGAGCTTTTAGGGGACGTTATACCCCTTTGATGCTACTATGCCGCAACCACCACCACCACCCTTGTGATCAGTACCATTGTTCCACCTCTTAAGTTAAAATTTTGACTATGCAGACATAGTCAAGTTCAAGTTGGGGGGGTGTTGGAACAACTCTATCCCTTAGTTTTATTTTTCTTTTAGTTTTTTTTGCTTTTTTTCTTTTATTTTTCCAATTTGTAGGATCCACGATCTATGTAGTATAAAAGTGGAGCTTAGTTCATGATTCCTATCATTGTTATGTGCTCTCATGTGTTTGCAATGGAAAATTAAAAATTTAAACATTTTTAAAAGGAATTTTTATTAAGCTTAGTTACAAAATTTCTTGAGTTGCATCACCTAGAGGAAGTTTCTGGGCTAGTCAGTTTAAGGACATTTGATATGAATGAACATCTTGATTATTCATGTAATGTGGATGAAGATGGGGTTGGAGCCTAAATTGATCAAATAATTAACTGGATCTTAAATTGAAGTTTCAGAAACAAATCCTAAGGTTACCCTGTTCACATGTCACTAGAGATGGACATATCATAGTTCATGAAATGCATCATCTCTTAATTATGTGATTCCATCTAGTTTCCAATTTATTTGACTCACCACATTAAGATGATCAAGTAATACGAATAGTTTCCTCTTATTTGCATTGCATGACATAATAGATGACATGATATTTAGTTATCTTTAATTGCATTAGCTACAAAATGAAAAAAAAATATGCATAAACATTTTTGTGCTTATCATTCTATTTGCATAACAATTACATGTAGATTGCATGCATTTCTTATCATTCATTTCTATATCATGAGGATATATTATTTCTTATGAAATAAGAGTGTAGGGATATACATCCATACCTTCATAAAAAAATGAAAATAAATTTAATGATATGTTAGTGAAGCCCTAACATAATTTTCCATCATGCTAAAAGTAGTGGGCCAATGAAAAGAAGAAGATTTTTTTGTAATGTTTTGAAGAAAAAGGAGAAAGGATGCCCTAAAATCTTCACAAAAAGATGGAAACATTCACATGATGTCATTCTTCTTTACATCATTCTCATTCATTTGATGATATTTTTGATACATGCATCATTCCACCCAATAATATTAGGCATTAGGCATTAGGATTCATGCATTTTTCATTATCTTTACCATATAGGTTCATCATGTTTTATTTTTTCATAAATAATTTAGATGTTACTTGTGATTCTTCATTAGCCACCTATCTCATATAATCCATTTCTCTTATCGATAGGCCACTTAAATAATTATTCTCCTCATTCATGCTTATAAGGAGAATTTCTTCCAAGTAGTTGGTAGTTAGGAAAGAGCAATCTAGACTAGGAAATCACATGATGCACCAAGTGAATGTCCGATTGTCTATGATATTAACTACTCTCTTGATAGTGTTCATTGATCTAAGGGTGGACATCTTTTATGGATGTTTTTGGTCGCTTGAGAGTAGTTGATTGTTCAGTGGTCAATGAAGGCTGGTTTGGGATCGTTAGGTGGGGATAGTTGAGAAATGAAATCCATATTTTATGTCATTTTGTTGACTTGTCTCAAACAGATCTGAGGGTGTGTTGATCGAGGCTGAGCAACATTTAACCTTAGGGGAGTTTATTGCACCAGATAATTATCATTTTCACATGCTATTTATTATTGAGTTTTTTGCACTATTTGTTCAATTTTCATACCGATTTGTGCCTAATTTGTTATCATTAGCATGTGATACTTAATTGCATCAAATAAATGTAATTTTAATGTTTCTGAATGATTCACTATATTTTAAGAGCTTATGTTTGGTTTTTGTGGTTTTAGGTGAATCCACACAAATTTACACAACTCGATACTATCGACTTTATCGTCAGTGGTACTGCACTTGCTTAGGAGAGGGAGTTATTGAACTGAGAAAACTCAATGGTACTAACCCAAAAGTCGATACTACTGACAACATCACAATGATGGTTTCAGAATTTATCGAGGAAACTCAGTACTACTGATATCAACTCAGTAGTACTGACAGTTGCCCAAACGACCATAAGTATTGAAGGCGTCGGTAGTACCGACACGACAGATTAGGCAGAAATGAAAATTAAGTCTAATCTGACGGTTGGCAATTAATGATGCCCTAACTCACTTCTATGACTTAGGGAGATTTTACTATACTTGGGAATCTTATTCTATTCTGTTGGATGACATTCGAGAGCAAGGAGAGGAGAAAGCAGAGAAGAAGACCATGTTTTGGATGATTCAGGCACCTCCAATGGATGGATTTGCAACCGGAGTAGCAAATCATCACGTTTGTCAGAGAGGATCATCCACACCATCTTCTTCAGGGGTTCTTTTAGTTTTCTAAATGTTTCCCACGTTTTTCTTTCTCTCTCTCATGTATTTGACAACAGAAATCATTCTAGGCTAAATTCCTTATTTCTTAGGACCCGGGAGTAACCTAGTTATGCATTGTAATTGACTTTTATGCATTAATATATCAATTTCTCTTAATTTTTGGACTTGTTTCTATGAGATTGTCATGAACTATCCATGCTTGATCACTATAAGTAGTTAACTAGACCTTTAATTGCTTTGACAGAGGGAATTAATGGTTGGAAAATTCATAGAAATACATATTTTATATTGCCCTTTGAGAAAGGTAGCTTGCGAATGTGGAGAGATTATTCAATGTTTTACATAAAGCACCTAACTAATAACACAATCATTATGAGAGTGGGATTAATATTAGATTAGGTAGTGAATTATGTTGTGAGAATGAGAAATTCTTGCTACAGGTCTCTTAGTCCATGGTTAAGAGAGATGTTTAATAATGTTATAATGTTAATTGCAATATTAACCAAGGTGAAACCATAATCCTAAGAAATTCACTCTAATTGAGATCAACAACCAGTAATTTTAGATTTATTGTCCGCTTTAGATAATTAAACATTCAATCAATTTTTCATCAACCTAGCTAATTGCATTATAGTTAATAGGAGTTTCTAGATTAACGTTTTCCTGAGTTGGACATCTGGGCCTCTTAAGGCCTATATTATATTGGTACGTACACTTGCATTTGACATGTAGTTTACTCGTATCAATCTCCTGACCATTTGATAAGCGAGACAACAAAAAACATGGCCAAGCTCATGTGAGTCAATATGTGATATTGGGATCACATGCGTCTCTATAGTCTGCTCTAGTTCAAAAAATATAGATTGCATATTAAGTGGAAGATGATTCCATGCCTCACATTCAATCTAGATATTTGATACAAAGGAACTATACAATCACGTAACATTGATCAGAGATGTAAGTTGAAATTGTTCTCTAATTTCCAATCACTTGGGTAGCAATGATGTATTGTTAGATACCACTCATTGCTTGTGAAGTCATAATCTCGATATGGACATTTAGTGCCAACGTAATTGGGGCCTATAGGGTCACATACATAGGATGCAGTTGGTATGGGAGTTTACTTATGAATATTATTTAATTTAATTATTAAAGTGTTTAGGTAATCAAACTAAATAACACTAGTTGTTAGTCGACCAACTGTAGTGTCCAGTCATTTGAATGTTGTGCCTTATGGATTAGGTGTGGATCATCCTTCAATGTTGATATTTATGATGTTGTAACATGATATTGGTATTGAAAACTTGATAAAATGAAACCTTAGTCATTGATGAGATACCACACTTAAGAATAATGATGAGACTTAAGAAATTCTAATTTGGCCCTTGTAACCCCCCTACATATTGATGACTAGACTATTAATGCACGTATATCCCTTTTGCGCTAAGATTTGAGTCTAAAACTCTAAACTATGGTGAGGGTACTCATATTATTTTCCTTAACTTACATATGGTAGCAGTTTCTTGTATGATATGACTTAATCCCTTTTCCTTGGCATATAGCATTATTTGTTTGAACTAAGTGACTTCCCATAATATAATATTCTATTTTTTAACTATAAATATATTTTTGAAAACCTTGGACCTCAGATAAATTAGAAATCCATTATACATTAACTTCAATCTTTGACATGCAAAAAGATCATCATCATTGGGCGTATCTAGGATTTAATGTAAATGTACAAATAGACCCTCACCTTTTTTTAAAGTGAAAAATTGGCAATATATTCATCCCATTGTGAGGGGGTTCAAACTTGTGACCTCTCGGTCATACAACATTAATTTTACCACTCAGGTGCCACTACATTGGCAAATAGACCCTCACCTTTGAGTGTTGAAAGCGCCTAATATACATAAATACAAAAAGAATCCACAACTACGGGTGCAAACATGCCCTCACCTTTGAGTGTTGAAAGGGCCTAATATACATAATCAGGTTGGTTAGTTCTTGTTAACGTTGCTTGTTCTGAGATATTATTTTTTATTGTTTATGCTTGTGCGTGATTCCTTCGACCTCCCAGGGATGGATACTTCAATCCCTCTATCACTGTTTAGGTAGTGAGATTAGATTTTGGATAACAATCGACTCCGTGACACATCCCTTCCCCACTGATCTTTATTCTCTTTTTACCAAACATAGCTGGAGTAGTGGAGAGATATTTGTGAAGTTTTATTGGTTGTTGTTGATGGAATGCATCTTGTTGGGAGCAAAAAAATTTGAAATTGGATAGGGTTAGAGAAGATAGAGAAAAGAATTTTGATGGCGGGGAAACATAGAAAAAGCAATGGAGGATAGAGTTAAGGAAAAGAGAGCATTTTGAAAATTATATACCATTTTTGTTTTTTAAATGACAATATAGTAATTATTGGAATATACTATATTTACATTAATATAGATAAATACTAGACCAAAAATATATAATATCCATTAAGTATAGATCTTACATACTTTTAATATATGAATTATAGATGTTAGATCAAAATGGGTACTAAGAAGTTGTTAGGTTTGCTAAATTTTTCCATATTATTCAAAGATCAAATAATACCAATACTATGCTTGCTTAGCCAGACTGCAAAAGGAGACTAATCGGTTAACTAGACATGTCTAGACTTGTCAAACGGGTGGGTGAGTTGGGTTTGGGTTGGGTCATTACGAGTTTAGATCTCATAGATGAAGGTTAAAAAGATGCAATGTTAAACGGGTGGAGCAATAACACACTCAAATCCAACCCAACGGGTTGGGGTCCACCCGTGGATGCCCATTTAATATGTGTACAATAAATAGAATGTTGCTAGTTGTCACTCTACAACAAGAAGTAGAATAGTTCATAATAAATTTTAGTGCATATATATGATATTGATAGGAGCCATCCACTGTATTTGATGTCAAACACAATCTACTATCAATTATTTTGTTTTAACATAAAATTCTAAGAAAAAAAGCCAACTATTGTAATATAAAATTGAATAGTAAATGATCTAGATGGTGTAAATAACATAATGTATCACTATAACAATACTATATATTTAATTTAACCTTAGAAATTACTAACATAGCATGTACTTATGGTTGTCTCCTGCACAAAATAAACGTTAAAAGAATATAATTGATGCACCTAAATATAAAACATGCAACATAAACACTATGTGTATATGAACATAAATAACAATATAGAATATAACTACTTTGTTTCCATTAGCATACAAGTTTAACAAAGCATATCAATCATGGTCTTAAAATTTGTCTTTTTACATTATATACATTAAACATCAGCCATTTAATTGCTTTATACATGTGTATATGTGACATGTCTTAATAGTCCTACACATATTATATTTATTATAATATATTTATCCCAATTAACTGGGTCATCTGCGGGTCACTCACAAAGCCTAATATTTAAACGGGTGAGTATGGGCTTGAGTGATTTCTGGAAAATTTCATCACCCAAGCGCAACTTAAACATGTCGACCCGTGGGTGCCCTCAAATTTTGATGCAATTTGACAGATCTAGACATATAAGTAAAAATCTTAAATTTGTTTTTTTTTTTTACAAAATTTTGCTGCAAAATTCAAGTTTCAATTTGAGTGAATGGTAATAGACGAACAAGAAAACTCATGTGAGGTTTGTTGAGACAAAAAATAGGCCGGATTTTTGGAGAACCAGTGGACCAGGATCTAATACAAAAAATATATAAAAAACCGTGCGTGCTCCTATCATGGAGCTCGTGGATTTCTGCGTTGGCAGAGTTTGCGCCAACAGGCACGCTTCTAGCCTTCTTCCACTTGGAACTCCAGTTTGGTCAAGACTCGGCAGTAGCTGATTAGTCCCGCAGTGCCTGGCAGGAAAAATGAGTGCCGGTGCTCTTCTCCTCTTCCTTCTCATCCATACTGCCGTGTCCGCCTCGGTTACTTTTCCCGGCAGGACTGCTCGCTCCTCCGGCCCTCTATTTCCGAGCCGCGCCGCCCAGAACCGCCACCTGGCCGCCCTGCCGCCATACCGGTACGAGACGCGGTACTTCAAGCAGCACCTCGACCACTTCAGCTTCGCTCACCTTCCGGACTTTCACCAGCGGTACCTCATTTCCTCGGAGCACTGGGCTGGGCCCAGCAGCGCCGCTCCGATCTTCTTCTACTGTGGTAACGAGGGCGATATAGAGTGGTTTGCTTCCAATACCGGATTCGTTTGGGAGATCGCTCCCCTTTTCGGCGCTCTCGTCGTCTTTGCCGAGGTAAGTACTCGGCATCTCTGAGGTCCGGCGATAACAGTAGAACTACCTAACTTGGTTATGTTATTTCCTGTGGAGTTCAGCACCGCTACTATGGCAAGTCAATGCCCTTTGGAAGCCAGGAAGCAGCGTACAAGAATGCTCAATCCATGTCATACCTTACAACAGAGCAGGCGCTTGCCGATTTCGCGATCTTGATCACTGCGTTGAAGAAGAATCTAACAGCTGTAGATTCACCCGTTGTGCTCTTTGGTGGCTCCTATGGCGGAAGTAAGGATGAAGCTTTGACTTTTAACGGAGTCATCGTGCTTGCCCACAACATTTTGAACAGGAAATCTGAGTTTCTTTAAATTTTTGTTATCGACGGTGTAGTGATGGCTGCGTGGATGAGGCTCAAGTACCCTCATATTGCAATTGGCGCCCTTGCGTCTTCGGCACCAATTTTGCAGTTCGAAGATATTGTCCCGCCAGAGACATTCTATGACATAGTCTCGAATGATTTCAAGGTTTATCTTTGTATGAGTGCATTCGAAATGCAAAAATTTATGTCATCTTGAGGTGAATCAATAGGTTTTGTCTATCCCCCTGCAGCGTGAGAGTTTGACATGTTTCAAAACAATCAAAGAATCTTGGGATGCAATTGAAGCCAAAGCGAACGAGGCGGACGGCTTGCACAGTCTCAGTAGAGCATTCCGCATGTGCCGGTAATTTATCACTTGTTATCGTGGCATTTCTTTATTGGATATAATTTTTCACACGCTAACTACATTTCACGGTTTTCGTATGATTGACGACTCTAGTGGTTTGCAGTGACCTGAAAAGTGGACAGGATCTTTCGGATTGGCTAAACTCTGCTTATAGCTACTTGGCTATGGTTGATTATCCATATGCTTCGGACTTTTTAATGCCGCTGCCTGCTTATCCAATTAAAGAGGTTCGTTCTATTCCTTTCAGTTGGGTTTCATGGATTTAGGAGAATAATTTTTTCTCTATCAGCTGTAAATTCTCTATCGTAAGTAGGCTAACCGTGTTGAGGTGAACTTCATGGTTGCTTCAGCATTCTATGCTTCTCGTGTTGTTCCTCTTTAAGTTTACTTTGCAGCCCCTTCACTCCTATGGCCAGCGTAGCCCGGGCGGTCAACCCAGCGCGCCCCTCATGAAGGGTCGCTGGTTCGATTCCCCGCTCGGGTCAGCTGTATTTACCAACCTCTTGGGTCATCCGGGCTGTGTCACCTGTTTGGAGAGGGGGTGGGCTTCGGCCCATGCAGATCAAAAAAAAAAATGTCCATCTACGGAACTCTAACAACTCTTACAGACTCTTTTTTCTGTGAAAGCCATAGCAAGATTCCTATAAATAAAATCATTTCACACAATCTTTCTGCAATGCCCTCAGTTACTCCACATCCTCCTCTCGGATGGTTTATGAATGTTATAGTTATCCGCATGATGTTTTGCATTCTTGATGTGTTTCCTGTTTAAGGTGATGCTTTCTCTCTGATTTTTTGCTGTTAAACTAAATAGTGCAAATCTGTGACGCTCCTGCTAGTTAGATGTCCTAAAGGCTGAATTAAGTTCTTTCCAGAGGGTTTGTTTTGGTTGCATCAAATTGAACATCAGATCAATTACATTACCCATGGGGTAGATATCTGCCGGTTTATGTATCCAGAAATCAGAACTAGATGCTGCAATTGCTTTTCAAGTGGCAATTTGTGAGTGTGATGCTATAGTAAAAGCTATATTTTGTGATTTCTTGAATGTCACCCACTGGATAGATATCTGCTGGTCTACATATCCAGAATTCCAAACTAGATGCTACAGTTGTTTTTCCTGTGGCATTTTATGATGCTAAAAGGGAAGCCATGTTTTTGTCATCTCAAAACATAACTTTTGTCCGTTCTGGTTATAAATCTTAGTACTATTCAAGATTCCATTTTCTAAACTCAATGCTTGATTAATTGTGAGCTTTACACGTGATGTTTACTTGAAACAAGTTTCTGTCTTGGGATGCCACTATCCTATCAGCTGATTATATATAACAAACACTTCAAGATATTAGGTGAGATCAGTATAGTTCCATTTACAATTGCATCAGAATTTAGGACTCAACCGCTGCTGGCTGACTTTGTTTTCATTTAATAGCTGTACCAATGCTAGCTATGGAAGCCTTTTTGGTAGCTTCGTCCTGTAAAGTCTCCACATTCATTGTTATCATGTAAGCCTCAATCCCGACCATGTTGGGGTCGGCTACATGGATCTTTTTTTTTTTCCAATCAGTTTTGTTATGGGTCGGTCATATTCTGATCAAGATATAAAGATTCATATCTCTCTATATGCTCTTCCCAGTTTAATTTAGGCCTACCTCTTCCTTTTTTAATTGCGGTCGACTCATATAGACGCGTTAGTCAGTTTACGTTGCACGTCCATATCGTCTCAGTCAGCCCTTGTATAACTTGTCCTTAATACTCACCACCCCCACTTTGTTCCTGATATAGTCATTTCTCAAACGATCTTTTTTTGTCTTCTCACACATCCATGCCATCCTACGTATTTTGGTCTCATTCATCTTGTTGAGACTTTGTTCTTCACAGTCTAAATTCATTCCTATATAACATGGTTGACCGTATAGTTCTATAAAATTTACTTTTTAATCTGAGAGGGATCTTCCAGTCATATAATAATCTAGTCACACTCCTCCTTTGAACCATCATGCAGTGATCCTATGACAAACATCATATTGAACATCCCCATCTATATGAGTAATAGAACCCAAGTAACGAAATTTATCACATTTTGGTACATCCACTTCGCCTAACTTGACCCCGCCATTCACAATTCAAGATTGGCTGAAATTACAATGCATATACTCAGATTTACTCCTATCATCATTCCAATTGATAACAATGCATCTCCCCAAAGTTTAACTTTTTTCAGTCAAACCATCAATACTTTCGTCAATCAACACAATATCATCAACAAATAACATGCACCAAGGAATATCATTCTGCACTACTTTGTCAACTCATCCATAACAAGAACAAGGGTGATGTTTGCTTGCAACTCATCTCAAGTTTTCTTGCAACCCATCGCTTGTGCGCCATCGCCTCATTCTCAAACTTGCTGATATCATCCTTGAGCGTCCGATCAAACTCCGCCTTAAATCTTCATTGACGAGATCTTCTTGACCATGCGACTCAGCCGTGCTATGCGTCGTTGTTGTCCTTCGACGACTAACATTATCACATAATTTACCCTCGTGATACAGGTTGAGGCCTGTGCGACACCTTCTCCTCCTCTGAACATGCCTAGACAGCCCGTTGCTAATAGTCGACCCAAATCTAGTGGTTCTTTGGATCATTCCAACTCCTCGTTGCATCCTATGGGGACCCTTCAGGCTTCCTTTGTCTGCTCGTCATGGTCATCATCAAGACTCAACTAAGGGGTAACGAGCTAGAGAACTAGCGTTTGGAACCATGCAAGGTCATTGCACATGCCCCCATCAAAGGAAAACAACCTCATGTATACATAGATGTCCTGCAGTCCAACCTTGAAGGATCATAATTCATATGTAGGTTGGCATACGATACAACATACATGAGTTTGGTTTCCTGTAGGATCTCAAGAATTTTATAACCAACAAACATTTCTATAGATGTTATGCCTAAGGAACTCATGAGAGAGGAGTCTGATCATGTTATCTACTTGTGTGGAAGTGTTACAAAGTCTTGCGTAAGATGAACTCAACCAATTTAGGTGTGAAACATGTATCTTTAGGGGATCGTAATTGACTGAAAGTCATATCTTAGACATTACCTTTTGTATGGAAATTAGTCTCAAATATAATGTATAAAATCTTGCCCATGTAGGCATCCATGACACAAAGGAAAGGGCGTTGCAAGTGTCATTATATCCATATCCTAGTCGAATAATTTTGCTTATTGATTCCTCTATACGAAAGTCTCCACTACATGTTGTAATTCAACCAAGATAAGAATAGCTCCTCATGGGAAAAGAGTGCAAGATACCATTGTTTCACCCATTAATATAATCACTCTAAGAGTTCATTGCCATGATCGTATAACTTATGTCAGTTATCAAACATTTTCCATTGTTTCCAAATATACAATATTTCCTATATTTAGAAAATGTTTGGTGACATAAACATGTACTAGAAAATAGATGGAATACTCAAGAAAGTATAGTCACATAATTCCATATACATATGATTTGATCACTTGGTCTTGATCCTTATCCATCACTCATCACCTATGTTAGACTAGTTCTAGATAGTCATATGTGGTCTCTCATTTCATAACAAACATAATTTCACCCCTTTCCCTATTTTGAGGAGTAATAAATCTTAATCCATCCTCCTCTAGGGTTTTGGATGATCACAGGGTCTATCGATCCATGCAGACTCTATTGGGTTATGAAATCATAAAGTTGAGGATGTTACAATTCTGTCCATCTTAATTAAATTTGGTCCTTGGAATTTCATAAAACTACCCGCTTTAGGGATTTCCTTATTATTCACTCTTATCTTTAATAACTTGCATCATACCACTTAATACATATGTCAAAATATCTTCTCATACCACTAGAAAAAAGCATCATGTGGTTCATTGTACTTGTATTGTTCGCGATTCCTAAGATAAAAAGTTTGTGGTGTTTATTAAAAGCATTGCTTGCCATTCAATTTTTGCATATCTTGAGTCAAGAATCTAAGTATCATACAGAACATTGATGTTTGTATTTGCGATCAGGAATACCATCTTACTATTGTAACTGAAATCCTCTCTTGATCAAGGAATTCATATACGCTAGTCATTAACGTTGCTTCCTCTTTTAGTTGTATAATACACCGACTTAGGTCAAGACACTGACCTTTTAGTGTAGTTAGAATCTCCATAACATGATTACTATTACCTTCCATTATTTACCTTAATAAACATTATGATTCAACTTGCAGAAAGATTTCTCCCTTAAATATAAGATTTAAATTCATCAATATTTCCTTGATACTATCGCATTACAAACTTAATCTCAAAGCATAACATGATTCATATCCTCAAATGATTAAAAATAAAAAATAAAAATAAAAATAAACTGCGATTCAACTTATGACAAATGTTCTTCCTTGGAACTGAAATTCAAATGCACTGTTAGTTTCCTAATCTTCATCATACTTAGTAAGAAAATGCTTAAATACCTCTAATCATTAAACCAACAAACCAACAAGGATGAAATGTACTCCTTAAAAGTATGTCTCGAAGAGATTGCGATGCTTAATATGTCCTCACTTCTCATTTTTAATATAAAACTTTCATTTACAAACACCAACATCATGAAACATTTCTGGCCATGACTCATTAACTATATTTTCTCATGACTTAATCATTACATGAATTATATGTATGAACATATATACCTGGAACTGATTTGATTTGATACACAACCTGGTGCACATAAATATAGGCTGGCCTCCATTCTGTGATGTGAGCCACAATAAATATAAGTTGCTATATTCCCACTACATGATGTTCACGGCTACAAAGACCGAGTTCCACCACATAGTTCAATAGCTGAAAGCCAGGGTAGAATCCTACATACAATTTTCTTCATCTACTTACGTTAAAATTTCCATCCGCATACACCCTTATGTTCACGAAGCAAAATGTAGACACATGTACACCGATCTGACCTTAGACCTTATATATGTACACGAACTTGTCTATTTTTTTCAAAAACATTTATATGCATTTACCGTAGAGGTTAATTATCTTACCATGTTCCATGATGCAAGTACACCTTTGCATAAGTAGGAAACATAATATTGTTGAACTTAACCTGACCACTACCTCGGGTCTTTCATAATCCTCTACGCACCTTAAATCTCCATACACAAACATATTAGGATATTCCTCAAGAAAACATTATATCCTTTTTTTTGAGGTTAGGCTTCCTAGACATTAACAATTAGTCCTCAAAATACTTGTGGATGCCATAACTTAACATCTCAAAATACACAAACCCTTGGGATAAGACATCATCAATTATTACCGTTACACACATTCCTTATCTTTTAAAGGAAAAAATATTTAAACAATTATTTTTGAGTTACTTAATTCTCAACCTTCCTCCATCATTTCTAGATAACCTAGAACATGCATTACTAGACAAACATGTATATAAGAAGCCTTACTATTGCAACTTTGGGGCATCCTTAACCCATAAGCTATTATTCTAAGTCCATGGTTATATTCTTTATACCAAAGAATCTACTATCAATCGTGATTTGTGGATTTTTGTAGTTCTAGTACCATCAGATTCAAGTGACCACATGTATGGGTTTCTAGCATTAACTCTTTATGTCATCTCTTGACTCATACTCACAAATATATGTATCTAGAGATGATAGATTATATTATACTCATACCCAACATCCCCTAGTACAAGTGTTCCATACCACAAGCACCCGGAGGAAGGAGATTAGTATACTATGATAATGTTTTTATAATATATATCCTCTAAGGTTCTCAATTTATCTGCATTTCATACCACAAACTATTAAAAACTATGAGTTATGAAGTCAATTACTCATGATCCATAACAAATAGACACTTGAAGTCACTTATCTCTCTTTGGCTCTTGCATTCAATTAACAACTTCAATTTCTAAAATAAGAATTTCCGGTAAAACCTTTCTTTCATTCCTTCTTTCAAAAGAGTTTGAGAATTGAAACCATTGGGAAAATCCAAACACTTATGATATAATAATTACAAGAAAATATATTCTTTGTTAAATAATTACCTAGGCGCTCGAGAGAAATGCCAAACCGTCATAAAAGGTGGATTTAAAATCATTATTTGAGAAAATATAAATCGATAGTTGTGCATTAATGCTAGCCATGGATCAAAGCTGAGGGGTCTCTATCTAAACAAAAGGATCTATTCCTCATCAAGTCATTCATTATTTCATCATCATCAAAGCTAGCTTATTTGAGGTTTCATCCTACTTGATTTTTAATTATATTCTTAGAATAGTAGACCTTTAGTCTAGGGTATAACTGTTGACTCAAAGTCTAATTGACTCCCTTGTCTCAATTGACTAAATCCGTGTTTTGATGAAGACTAAACCATTCTACTTATTTGTGTCTAATACTTCTACTTGAGTGATTTCAGATTAGGTATAGACACACTCCAAATGCCTAAACTTGCACATCTCAATTTGGGGAAATACACGTCAAAATCAATGCAAGTGCACTTTTGTGGAATATGATGCATGCCCATTAGAATCATGTTGTAAATCATTTGTAATGATTGTATGACTTGTAATTAAGCTTAAAAAAATCAGGAGCACTTAAATCGAATATTAAAACACTTTTATGACATTTTTCACAATGCATCACAAGTTGTTTGATCGACCGAGTTTCCTTCCTCGAAACCCGATCGATCCTTAGGATGGGTCTTGGAAAATGTTCAAGTTCAACTGAGTTTACCTCAGGATAAACTCGACCGACACCCTACACAATCAAAACAAATTTAAGCCATCGACCGAGTTTCATCTAGGATAATCTCGACTGATGCTTCAAATTTGCTTTGTTGCATAGTGCAATCTGTCAAGTTACCTTTGTTAAAACTCGACCGAATGCACTGTATGGAGTGTGTAGAAAAAGTATTTGTAGTCGTTGGAGTGTTGCAAACATAAAAAATAGATCCTTTGCAACACCCCAAACGACAAGAATTCGTCTTTAAGTGCTCCCACTGGCTAGTAGGCATCCCCAACTATAAATAGGACCCCTTGGGCTTAATCCCATGGTAAGCACTATGAATGTCCCTATATTATAGTTGAGTGCCTCCAAGAGCCTCCTTTCACTCTCTAAGCTTAATCACTTTCTACATCCAATAAAAGGATTCATAAGAGAGGTAGTCCTACATGTATATCTTGTGAAGCTCTCACTTCCTCTACCTCCCAATCTCTCATTCAACCATGAAGATGAAGGTTCTCTCTCTTGGCTAAGAGAGGTGAAGAAGAGCAAAGGAAGGCGTCCCTTAGTGAAAGCCTCTCTTTGGCGAAGGTGAAGTCAAAGACGGAAGATCCAAGAAGAGTGGGTAATTCCTTTAAGGCTGAAGACTTGTACAAGAGTGGGTAAATCCTTGGTGAAGGCGGAAGACTCGTTGCAGAGTAGGTAAATCCTTGGTGAAGGCGGAAGACTCGATCTTGGATAGGTAACTCCTTTGATAGGTTGTTGGCTCCCTTCTCCTTAAAAGGAAAGCTGGGTAACCTTATCCCGAAAAAGAAAGGTCATTTATTGTATGTTTTATAATGGAATATAAGTATGCAATGGTTGCAAAATCCTAGGACTTGACCTCTCTAGGTAGTGTGGACTGTCTTTCTCCTAGTTTGGAGATTGAAACCACTCTACATAACTTGTGTTCTTATGCTTGTTCAATCTCTCTCATCCTTATTATGTATGTTTAGTTGCACTCAAAGTTTATATTAGCAACCTTATCTTATGATATATTTTGAACGTGTAATGAATCTTGGTTAAGTTTTTATAGCTTTATTCACCCCCTAGAACCCATAATCACCCATCACCTTTTGATCCAACAATAACAACTCCACGAACTAGGATATCCTATATCCACAAACTCTCGTGATTCATTAAGCTGAAATCGTGTTAACACACCTCTATCTTAACAAGAATCGTATCAATACTACATGGTCCGACTTTCCTCACTCGTAGGACTTATCTAAGAGGTGAAGACTATAAGAATGTATGAATCTTTCCTGGTGGCATCTATATTATTGCTTTGATACCACTTTTGTAACATCCTCCAATTGCAATCCATAAACAACATCACAGAAGCATGGACTATAAAGATCAAACTCGAAAAATGTCACAAATAGCTTATATCATTCATTGCAATAATAAAAATAACTTACACAAGATATGATCATATTGATTCTGATATACACATTCTTTTCACAAAGCTTACAACAAAGAACATAACACATGATATAACTGATAAACTTGTAACCTTCCGTGGATCTTATAGATGACATCCCACCAGGTCTTGAACTCGTACGTAGGTGCTTGAGCTAGTCCTTGCACATCAAATGACTTTATCCTCTAGCTTGCTCCTTACCTGTGGGCATCACACCCCCAACCATGCATTTAAGAAACCAATTGTAAGGTTTTGAGTTCGGTAAAAAATATATGAACATAACTTAAATAAAGCTTTAAAAACTAGTATGAACTTACATAAACATTATTTATGGCTTTAGGATGCATTCTTAACTTGATTAAGAATTCTTATTAGGGCACCTACTCAATGAACCTTATCTAATTTGATCTCACAACACACACGTGGTGTAAAGGCTTCTGAACACACTAAAAGTGAACAAGATTGAGCTTGAATCCAAACATAAACATCACTGAACACATTGAAAGTGAAGAAGCTTGAGCTCGAAACCATAAAGTGAAGGGGGCTCACGAAGCACCAATGTTCCATAAACATGTTCATGAGTAGGGCCTCATCATTAGTTCTTATTCTGATATGATATGATTTGACCTTATCTTACTTAGGGTTTTCACCCATAATTGCATTACTGATCTCAAACATGAAGAAGTATATTCTTCCGACTCATCTTATGTTAACATAAATCTTAATGCAGTAAATCTCAATAAAATGTGTATATATAAATACCTCTTAAAACATTAAGGTGCTCGCATGATAACACATAACATGAACTTTAAACATGATTAAGCGAGCAAAACTGAATGAATGCAGTATGACCAAACCCAAGGCACGAACCACTTACCTAATTTTTAGTACCCTGATCTTATCTCCATTCAATTGTGATAAACACCCAAAGTTTCTTAATTAGCCTTCTAAATCCTAATTATGCTAACTCTAGAACTTCTTGAAAATTAAGTTAAATCATAACTTGTGACCTAGCCCATCGGCTAAATCTAAAAAAATGAACATAATTCATATATGGGTCATCTTCATATGAGCCCTAGATTATTTCCTATGTATTTTTGAAGATTAACCTCTGAACAACCAATTAAAGGCAAGATAAACAATTACCTGAGTCATATATATAAGGCCGTTTAGATATGATCCGTTGGGCAACAACTTCTGCACACTCCCCTCTTCTTTTAAATCTCGCGGATCCAGAGAGAGATTTGCCAACTACAGGTCCAGTTAACCCGACATGAGGGACTTCTTGCCCATCACATTCCGTGACCATAACCTGTTGCTGACCTAAGGGTTACACATTGTCCATATTTGGATAATGACTTAACCATTCCATTCATATGTATCTAATATGTTTATTTAAGATTAATTTTAGGCATTAGATACATGAAAAGGATCAAATCGATCAAGTCCTAGTTTGTTTTAGTTCAAGTCAAAAGCAATGCAAATGCATTTTTGTGGAAAACACTCAAAATCACCTTAGATTATTCTTGTAATTATTTGTATTGATGATATGACTAGTAACTAAGATGAGAAAAAATCAGGTGACACTTATTTCGAACATTTGATCACTTAAAAGCCATTTTTTAAAATTCATTACAAGCTATTCATCGATCAAGTTACAAACTCGACCGATCCTTAATGATTTTTGAGAATGACTTTGGCTCAGCGAGTTGCCAATCATAGAACTCGACCGATCCATCCACTCTCCAAATTTGATTTAAGTGGATCGGTCGAGTTTCCACCTGGACATTGATCGATGGTTTAAATTGACTTTTTTGCATAGTGTGATCGGTCGAGTTATCTTTATTGACACTCAAGCGAATGCACTGTATGGAGTATACAGAAAAAGTGATTCAACAGTTGGACTGTTGCAAAACTCAAAAGTATATCTGTTGCAACACCCAAACGGCTAAAAAACATTCCTAAGTGTTCCCACCCTTTTGTGGACACCCCCAAGTATAAATAGGATCTCTTGAAGTTCATTCCATGGTTGCTCCTCCATACTATTCAAATTCCTTGCTATAGTTGAGTGCATATATTCCACTTGAGCCCCCTTTCTCTCTCTACACTTCAATTTGTTCATATGAGTGAGATATGATTTGTGTGAGAGAGCTACTTCATTGTATACTTGTAAAGCTCTTAAAGCTTCTCTTTTCCCAACCCCTTTCTTCAAGATCAAGTTGGTGAAAGCTTCTCCAAGTGAAGGAGAAGGTGCAAGCTTCTTCAAGCTGTAGAAGAAGGTGCATAAAGCTTCTCCGAGTGATGGAGGAGGATAAGGCGGAAGATCCAAAGAGCTGAGTGGGTAAATCCTTCAAGCTAAAAGACTCGGTGTAAGAAGGGGATCTCCTTGGTGAAGGCATCTGGCTGCTTGCACGAGTGGGTAAAACCTTGGTGAGGTAGAAGACTAGCTCTTGGATAGGTAAGACCTTGGTTGTAAGGTTGTTGGCTCTCTTGACCTCAAAGGGAAGCTGGGTATCCTTGTCCCGGAAAAGGAAGGTCATATGTTGTAACTCTTATAAGTGAATATAAGAAGTAGACATTGGTTAAGAAACCCTAGAGCTTGACCTATGTAGGTAGTGGACTGACTCCTAGTTTAGAGATTGGAATCACTCTAAAACAACTTGTTCAAGTGCTTGTTTCAATCTATCTCATCCTTGGTATGCATTTTAGATTTCCATCAAATTCACTATTTGCAATTGAGATTTGTTGAAGTAACTTGAAGGTCTAACTATATTTGTGCAGGTGTTTTTAGCTCTATTCACCCCCCTCTAGAGCCCTCCGATCCAACACCTGTGTTATCTTCCCCGTGAAACGTAGCGCCGCGACTGGCAGCTACTTTGACGAAGCTAGGCCTCAAGCACCTCTAGGTCTGGTCGCCGCCCCAACTGGTCGCTCCCGTCAAGCTCCTTTCTTTGGCCATCTAGCCTCCTTATTGGCTTCCAGGATCGAGATCTGGAAGCAGGCTCCTCTGCGCCGTTGTGATAGGCAGGGATGTCGTTGCCTTGGCAGCTCGTGAAGGTGGAGCACCCCTCACCTGAAATGTCCAAGCCACGTCCAGGCCATACTAAATCTCTCAACCACATATAGGTGCATGATCCATTCTGAGTAGATGAGTGATTGTGTCCACACCGCCCGTCCATCTTCGCCAAAGCAGCCTCATGCAGTGACGCCTCGATCTCAGGCTTGTTGAGATCATCCTTGAGCGCCCAATCATACTCCACCTTAAATCTTCATCGACGAGATCTTCTTGACCATGCAGCTCAATCGCACTATGATGCCGTTGCCGTCCTCTGGCGACTAACATCATCACATAATCTGCCCTCGTGATACAACTTGAGGCCCGTACAACACCTCCTCCTTTGAACATGCCTCAACAACCACATCGGCGTGGCACTGCTGCTAATAGCCGACCCAAATCTGGCAGTTCTTTGGATCTTTCCAACTTGTTGCATCCTATGGGGACCCTTCAGGCTTCCCTGGTCTGCTCGTCATGGTCATCAACAAGATTCAACTAAGAGGTAATGATCTAGAGAACTAGCGTTTGGAACCATGCAAGGTAATTGCACATGCCCCCGTCAAAGGCAAACAACCTCATGTATATATAAATGTCCTGCAGTCCAACCCTAAAGGATCATATGTCACATGGAATACGATACAACAGGCAAGAGTTCTGGTTTCCTGTAGGATCTCAAGAATCCTATACACCAACAAACATTTCTATAGATGTTGTGCCTAATGAAGCCATGAGGGAGGAGTCTAATCATATTATCTACTTGTGTGGAAGTGTTACAAGTCCTACCTAAGATGAACTCAACAAAGTTTGCCGTAAAGAAATGTATTTTTAGGGGATCGTAATTAACTGAAAGTCATATCTTAGTCATTTCACCTTTTGTATGGAAATTAGTCTCAAATATAATGTGTAAAATCTAATCCATGTAGAAATCCGTGACACAAAGGAAAAGGAATTACAAGTGTCATTATATCCATGTCCATGTCAAATAATTTTGCATATAGATTACTCTATACACAAGTCTCCACTACATGTTTCCAAATAAAAAAAACACAGTGTAATTCCATCAAGATAAGAATAGTTGCTCATGGGAAAAGAGTGCAGGATACCATTGTTTCACCCATTAATCTAATCTACATGATTGTATAACTTATGGCAGTTATCAAAAAATTTCAATTATTCTAGATATACCATATTTCCTATGAATAGAAATGACTGGTGACATAAACATGTACTAGAAAATAGATTGAATGCTCAACAAAAGTCTAGTCACATAATTCCATATACATATAATTTGATCACTTGGTCTTGATCCTCATCCATCACTCATCACCTATGTTAGACTGGTTCTAGATAGTCATATGTGGTCTCTCATTTCATCACAAACATAATTTCACCCTATAGAGAGAATAGGAATTGTGTATTTGATGATTTAACAGGTGTACAATACAGTCTCTTATATAAATGAAGAGAGTAGAGACTAAAGTAGAGATGAGCAATATGGGATTGAACTACTGAAGTAAAACATAAGTGAGACACATGCTAGGCACATGACACTCAATAAAACACAACATATCTCTATACTCCCCCTCAAGATGGAGCATAGATATCGAACATGCCCAACTTGTCCACTGGAGTTTGAAAACAAGCTTTTGGAAGAATTTTGGTGAAGATGTCTGCTACTTGCTTTTTAGTGCTGAGATATGGAGTGCAAATCTGGCCAGAAAGGACTGTTTCACGAACAAAGTGACAATCGACCTCAATATGTTTTGTCTTCTCATGAAAAGTGGGGTTGCTCGCAATAAAAATGGAGGCGTTGTTGTCACAAAACATCGGTATAGGGCTGAAATAGGATATGTGGAACTCCTGGAGGAGACTCTGAACCCACAAAAGTTCACATGCAGTATGAGCCATGGCTTGATATTCTGCCTCTGCACTGGATTTGACTACGACAGTCTGCTTTTTGCTTTGCCAGGTAACAAGATTTCCACCCACAAATGTACAATAGCCCGATGTTGACTTACAATCAGAGCGACTTCCTGCATAGTTAGAGTATGAAAAACTAGAGAGATTACAGTGGTCATGCTTCTTATATAACAAGCCTTTGCCTGGAGAGCTTTTAAGATAGCACATAATGTGACATATAGCATCCCAATGACACTGCCGAGGTTTATCAAGGTACCTGCTGATGAATCCTACAGCAGCAGTGAGGTCAGCTCTTATGACCGTCAGATAAATAAGCTTGCCTACCAGCCTTAAGGAGAGTTTTCATCGTCCCAATCCATATTTGGGTCTAGGGGAGTGTTGGTTGGTTTACAACCAAGCATACCAGTTTCCTGTAAGAGATCAAGTACATATTTCCGTTGAGAGAGACACAACCCTGCAGATGACCTGGAAACTTCAATGCCTAAGAAATATCTCAGCTTTCCGAGATCTTTAGTGACAAAGTGCTTTTCTAAGTAGGTTTTAGCTGCCTGTATACCCAAGGTATCACCAGATAAAATAATATCGTCAACATAAACAATAAGAATGACTAGCCCAACCACTGTTTTGCGGATAAAGACTGAATGATCTGAGTGGGAGCGACGGAAGTCAAAAGTGACTAAGATCTGACTGAGTTTGTCAAACCAAGCATGCATGCTCTGTTTGAGACCGTAGATGGGCTTTTTTAGTTTATAGATTTTTAAGGCAGACTCCCCTTGAGCAACGAAACCTGGTGGTTGCTCCATGTAAACTTCCTTTTGTATATCTCCATAAAGAAATGCATTTTTAACTTGCAACTGAAAGAGGGGCCAGTCTTTGTTAACAACAACAGAAATCAGAATTCGAACAGAATTTAACCGTGCAACGGGAGAAAAAGTTTTAAAATAGTCGACACCATATGTTTGCGTGTACCCTTTTGCCACAAGCCGAGCATTCAGGCGCTTAATTGTTCCATCAGGTTGATACTTATTGGTGAAGACCCATCGGCAGCCAACAACAGGGTATGAAAGAGGGCGATCCACAAGTTCCGACGTCTTGCGATCAATAGTGCCTGCATTTCCTGATTCATCGCCTGTTTTCATGCAGGAATAACGAGAGCTTCTACATCAGTCTTTGGAATAGTGACAGCAGAAATTGTAGAAGTGAAGCATGGAAAACTGTTATGCAGATTAACAGAAGAGCAGAAATGACTGATAGGATGTTTAGTGCAGGAACGAACACCTTTGTGCTGACTGATAGGAAGGTACGAGTCAGAAGTTACCTCAATATTTGTATGATCATCCGCAGACGGAGGAATTGGTTGTGGAGGGGCCATGGAAGGAGTGCTTGTCTTGGGCCGTCGTTTGTACACTTGCAAAGGGCGACCTTCAGGCTGGTCTGAAGAAGGCAAATCCTCAACAACATCTGGTAGAGGTGTGGGTGCCAACATATCACTGGAGAGTGTTGCCCCATCATCGGAAAAATAGGGCATATGCTAAAAAAGAGCACATCCGCACTAACAAACCATTACTTAAGAACAGGATCAAAGCAGCGATAACCTTTCTGGGTTCTAGAATAACCCAAAAAGATGCATTTAGTGGAGCGAGGATCAAGCTTTGTCATCCCTGGGCGTAGATTTTGACAAAACAGGTACACCTAAAAATACGAGGAACAAAGAACAATTGTGCATCAGGAAACAAAATGGTGTAATGTATACGATTGTGTAAAACAGAGGATGACATACGGTTTATAAGATAGCATGCCGTCAGAACTGCTTCAGGACAGAACCGGTGAGGTACTTTATAATGAAGAAGAAAAGTGCGAGCGAGCAACTTCTAACAAGTGGCGATTTTTTCGTTCAACAACACCATTCTGCTGTGGAGTATAAGGACAAGTAGTTTGATAGATGGTGCCACAAACAAAACAAAAAGATGTGACCGATTTTTGCATAAACTCTAGGGCATTATCAGTACGAAAAATCTTAAAGGGTTTATTAAATTGAGTTTGTATTTCAGAAAAGAAGATACTGATATTTTCCAAAACAGTGGTGCGATCTTTGAGTAAAAAAAAGCCAAGTAGCACGAGAATAATCATCAATAAAAGTCAGAAAGTATTTAACACCAGAGTGACTAGGAACAGAACATGGTCCCCAGATGTCCGCATGCACAATATAAAAAAGTAATTTAGAACCAATTTCTTTTTTAGCGGGAATTACATACCACGTTTGTTTTCCCAAAAGACAAGACGCACAAGGAAAAGTTTTTTCAGATAATGCTGGAAATAAATGTTTCAGCTTTGGTGCAGACGGATGACCAAGCCGGTAGTGCCACTGGAGTCTGGTGACTGATGCAGATAGAAGATCAGATGTTGCAGGAGGTCCATCGAAATAGTAGAGCTCGTCTGGTCCTTCATGGCCCGAACCAATCCTCGTCTTCATGCGGAGATCCTTTAAAACACAACCAGAGGGATCAAATTTAATAGAGCACTGAAGTTGCTTTATAGTTTTACTGACAGATAATAATTAACAGGAAATTGTAGTAGTATAAAACAGATTGGAGATGCAACTTCCGAGACAGAGGAATAGTTCCAATGCCATGAACAGGGGTCTTAGAGCCATCTGCAACAGTGACAGACGGAATATTAGTAGTTTTAGTCAGAGCAGAAAATAATTGGATGTCGCCAGCCATATGGACAGACACACAAGAATCTATACACCATTTATTGTTACCAGCAGAAGGAGAGGCAAGCATGGCGGAGGAACCAGTAGTAGATGTCGAAGGTAGCTGAGTCCTGCACTTCTGGAAAAACTTCTCGAACTGCGAGCGAAGCCATTCAGTAGACGGCGGAGCAGATGGTTGGTCGGATGTAGTATCAGTTGAGGTTTCTGTAGATGCTTGGTTGGCCCAGGCTGGTTTACCGTGCTTGATCCAACACCTATCTTCGTTGTGATTATCACGATCACACCAGTTGCAGAAGCGAGGCCCACTAGCTTGGCCTCGACCAGAAGGAGTAGAGGAGCCACACCCACCAGTAGGAGGTAGACGTCCGCCACGACCACGACTTCGATCACGGCCACGTCCAGAGTCAGTAGTGTGAACAGCTAGAGCAGGATGCTCGATAACAGAATTGAAGGTCATTGACGGAAAGTCTTCGAACTCGCTTAAGAACATCGCGAAGAGTAGGTAGGGGGTCGCTAGATAGAATCTGATCGACTACGCCAAAGAAAGAAGCTGGAAGAGCAGCCAGAAACTGGATGGACTTCTTTGATGTCGACCGTCAAGGGATGGTAGATTTCGTACTCATTACAGAGAGCAGAGCACGAGTTGTAGAAGTCCTAGATAGAAGAGTCAGAAGAAAACTCCTTGGCCAAGTTTTTGAAAATTTCAAAAATACGTTTAGGATTCTGCTGATGGGAATAGACATGTGAGAACTGATCCCACATCGCCTTAGCATCATGAAAGCATAATGAGGACTAACTGATCCGCGTCTCGGTGCTATTAAGAAGCTAGGACATAACACCAGAGTCGTCTTTGGACAATTGTGCATAGGTTTGTTTGGTCTTTTCATCCGCAGTAGCAACAGAAGCGGCAGGAGGATCAATAGTAAGATGTGAGTACTGGCCTTGTGCCTTGACATAGAGGACAAAGGACATCGACCAAGGATGGTAGTTAGAGCCATCAGTTTGACGATGGTAACACAAAGAGAATGAGGCGGCTCAACAGAAGCCATGATGACCAGAGACAGATCAACAATGAATTAGACGGCGCAACATCAACAACAATTAGTAGATAAGGAACCCGCTATGGGGCAGTGAAGCAACATCAGAGATCTGACGCATCAGATCAGAAGAGACCCGCTACGGGCAGATCGACTGATAAAGTAACCTACATCGTCATGAAGAAGATCAAGATTCCGTAATGAGGTGCAGGCAGAGAAACCCAGAGAGGCGAGAGAATCTCAATGTGCAGGAGCTATGGCTGTACGGAAAATTTCTCGTACAGAAAGGGGTGGAAGGAAGCAAGTGAAATTAGAGAAGGAGAAGGAGAGGATGAGGGTAGGAGGAGGAGGAGAAGGAGGTGGCAGTGCCAGGAAGGTGGAGGAGGAGTGGGTAGCGACGGCGGGCTGGGGGGGCGGCGACAGGGGGAAGGAAGCTAGGGCATAGGGGTAGGGTGGGGATTTGCAAAGAGGGGAACCAAACCTGCTCTGAATACCACATAGAGAGAATAGGAATTGTGTATTTGATGATCATAGAGAGAATAGGAATTGTGTATTTGATGATTTGACAGGTGTATAATACAATCTCTTATATAACAGAAGAGAGTGGAGACGAAAGTAGAGATGAGCAATATGAGACTAAAATACTAAAGTAAAAACATAAGTGAGGCACATGCTAGGCACATGACACTCAATAAAACACAACATATCTCTATACACCCCTTTCCCTATTTTAAGTCTAATAAATCTTAATTCATCCTCTAGGGTTTTGGATGATCACAGGTTCTATTGATCCATGTAGACTCCATTGGGTTATTAAATCATAAAGTTAAGGGTGTTACACCTTCTCAGATTAAAAAGTAAGTTTTATGGAACAACTATATGGACATCCATGCTCTATGCGAGTGAATGTTGGCGGTGAAGAAACAAGGTCTCAACAAGATGAATGTGGCTGAAATGCGTATGCTGAGATGGATGTGCGGGAAGACAAGAAAAGATCGTTTGAGATATGATTATATCAGGAAGAAAGTGGGGGTGGTGAGCATTGAGGACAACTTGCGCGAGGACCGACTCAGATGGTATGGACATGTTCAATGCAAACTGACTAATGCGCCTATACTAAGCAATGCTATTGAGTCGATTACAGTTAATAGAAGAAGAGGAAGGCCTGAATTAACATGGGAAGAACTTATAAAGAGATATTTTGAATCTTTACATCTCAATCAGAATGACCCATGATAGAGCTAAATGGAAAAGAAGGATCAATGTAGCCGACCTCAACATGGTTGAGAGTGAGACTTAGATGATGATGATATACATATACATATACATATACATGCACATCCACATGCACATACACATACACATACACACAAATATATACATAAATATATGTATACACATACATAACAAAATCTATATCATACATAACATAAAATAAATACATATAACATCCATCTATATAAATATGTGAAGTCATAACATAGGATTTAAAGAAACAAACTCAAAAGACAGAGAAAATCAAGCCCAAAATTCACTGACAATATGAAATGTAGACTTATAATATGAAAAATGATGAAATCACTGGTGTATTTACATTATGCAATAATAAATGAGCAATAGAGAATCATTAATCTAGAATGCATTTGCAAACAAAAATAAGTATGGATGGAGAATCATGAATTATAGTAATTTGTATGTCAAATTCATAGAACAATCTTTATCATCATCACCATCATCTAAGCCTCTGTCCATGTTTAGGTCGGCTATATGGATCCTTCTTTCCCAATCAGCTTTGTTGTGGTTCATACTCCGATCAAGATATAAAGATCCAAAATCTCTTTTTATAAGCTCTTTCCAATTTAATTTAGGTTTGCCTCTGCTTCTTTTAATAGTGCTTGATTAAATAACTTTACTTTGAATTGATGCATTTGTTGGTCGGCGCTGCACATGTCCATACCATCGTAGACGGCCTTTACGCAACTTGTGCTCACTGCTCACCACTCCCACTTTGTTCCTAATATAGTCATTCCTGAAATGGTCTTTTCTTGTGTTTCCACACATCCATCTCGACATGCGCATTTCAACCAAATTCATTTTGTTGACACCTTGTTTATATACTGCCCAACATTCACTCCCATATAGCATGCCTGGCTGTATAGTTGTTATGTAGAACTTACTTTTAATATGAGAGAGATCTTTTGGTCACAAACTACTTTAGTTGCACTCCACTCTAGAACAATCTTTATTAGAATGAGTAATCATATCTAACAAGATGATTTATAATAGATAGTTATTGAATAACAATTACGAGTGGGGGGATGACACATAATGGTAGTGTGTTGGAACAAGAGAAGGGAGAGAGGAAACATATAATTTATGTTTTTTTAATATAGGGAATTGATTTGGGACTATTGAGTGCACGGTGTGTCCACCGTGTGTCCAAGTCATGTCGATGCTGTGTCCACGGCATGTCCGGGCTCTAAGAAAAGTGGACACTTCTGAGCTGTGTCCACCGCGTATCCAACTGTATCCACGGTGTGTCCATGTCCGACTCGTGTCCAAGACGACCACGACTGCCCGGGGAAGTGTTTGTGCTTCCCAGGTTTGGCACATTAGGGTTTTAGTCCAACGTATAAGTGTTCATCTCTCCTATATATAGGAGGACCCTGTCTAATTGATCAACGAATTATCTTCCATCTTATTTTCCACACTGTTATGTATCTTCTAACAGTTTTCTCTCTTATGTATCTTCTAACAGTTTCTCTCTCAATATAGTTGCTGAGAGGCTAAGTTGCTATGGCCATGGTCAAAAGTTGTTCGTAGCAACCTATTTAGTTAAACATCATTCTTGAACGTTCGTATAATTAATGTCCTCTTAACATCCATCACATTAGTTTTCTTGTAACACTCCTCGCTTGCAATTGGTAAGGTGCATGACCACAGTAGTGAGGACAATATAATGCACAATTTCTCTCTTTTGTTCTTCTACAATGTTATTACATGGTCTTTCTACCTTTCTTATAATTTTTTGCAATCTTTCTAGATATTTGGACTCTAGATGTAACACTTCCATTTTGAAATTTATAAGCTAAACTGAAAGTTTTATTCCATATTATAAACTATAAACGTTTTTCTTGACTATGATTATTAGGTTTTACCTATGTCAAATAAGTTCTCCAAACAGTACCATGTACCTAGATTGTACCTTGATCCTTTGTTGATACTTATATACCAAACTCCCCCCCCCCCCCCCCCCCCACAACAAACAACAATACCTATATTATCTATACCCTTAATCATACTGACAGGTTTTTGGGTTACATGTAGGTCTGCAAGAAAATTGATAGCCAACCCAAAGGGACCAGCGTCTTCGAACAGATATTTTCTGGAGTCAGCATCTATTACAATTATACAGGGGATGTTCAATGCTTTGACATTGAAGATGATCCACATGGCATGAGTGGCTGGAATTGGCAGGTAAAGTTGTTGCAGCTTTTTTTTTTTTTGCTTCAAGTGTGATTAATTCTCTTCTACAATTTACAGCAAACACTCTCTACTTTCCGTGATCTTGTAGGCGTGCACTGAGATGATTATGCCCATGTCATATAGCAAAGAAAATAGCATGTTTCCTGCATCCGATTTTGATTATCCTGATTACCGTGAATGGTGCTTGGAGGATTATGGTGCTCAGCCCAGGCCACATTGGATAACAACAGAGTTTGGCGGTCATGTAAGCTTTTGATTAGACAAGATGTTCATAATTTATAACATAAGGGTCCATATATATCACACGTTTTTAAGCAGGGTTTCCTTTTAATATCATCACTACCTGTCAGCACTCATATTCCTGTGTATTTCTATATTGCAGTAATATAGTTTATATGTTGCTTGCTGAACTCTTCTGTTTAACTTGGTTTATAATTATTGGTCTATATAACAAATCTTGAAGGACATAACTAGCACTTTAAAGAAATTTGGTAGCAACATTATCTTTTCAAATGGTCTTTTGGATCCATGGAGTGGTGGCAGGTTTGCTTATGATATCATTTTTAAACTTTTGATCCTATTATCTTCCCTCAATATTAGATGCTTATTGCATGCTATTTTTCACATTGGTTCAGCGTCCTTCGGAACATTTCTCACAGTGTTGTGGCGCTTGTTACTGAACTAGGTGGGAGACATGTAATTTTATATCTTAAGTCTCCCCGGGGCTAGCACTAAGCCTTGTTCTGCCTACACGATATACCTTTTGCATAATAATTTTGGCCTTTTCTCTGTACAGGAGCACACCATATTGATTTACGACCGGCAACTAATGATGACCCTAAATGGCTAGTTGATGTAAGGAAATCAGAAATCAGTTTTATTAAAGGTTGGATAAATGCTTACCACCTGGAAAAGTATTCTTCTCAGTTAGCTCAACTGTAGAAGGCATTCCGGGGTGCAGACTTCATCCAAATGTATGGATTACAAGTATTATTTTGAAACAGACTTTCGCTATGCTTTCAGGTAGAATTTTGGAAACCATGATTTTATAACGTAAACTTGGAAAAGTGTGACATTCCACTGACAGAGTTTTCTTCGTGTTTGACAGAGTGCTACCATATCTGCCATCTCGCCACTCTATGCTTCAAACGGTTGGTAATTTAAATAACAGAGTGCTAAAGAGCTTATGCGACTACCGGTCAAGTAGTGATTGACTTTATACAAGAATGAACGTAGATGTCTTTCATTGATATCGTGTTAATTTGCAAGTGGCGTTGGATTCGTTTGTAATAATTTCAAGCATCTGTGAAACTGGGTTTTCTCCCGAACACGGGTAAAACGGCCAACCTCTTGGCTACAATGATACCTGTAAGTTCCCATCAACCCTATGCTATAGGTCAAGTGTGACAGTCATTGATCATTGATGAGTATTATTTCCCCTAGCATTTGTACTGACAGAAGGCACTTGTTCTGGTTGGCGAACCGAACTGAGAGCTAGCTAGGGGCCTTCAACCCGTTTTGCGTATAAAATTTATCGAAAAGTTCGGTTAATAAAAAACAGCTGTAAAATAAGGGGCCGTTTGGCCCCCATCATCTCAAGTACAGGTATTTTATACAGGAGCAGCAATTCAGTTAATTCAGATTAACGGTTCAATTTCCACTCGGCATTTCATCCGGTATTCGTATCATTAGATTAGGCGAGCTTCTTAAGCACGCCATGCCTGACTGTATTTAGAAAGGACGATTTCAGGGAGGTGGCCATGCCAACCGGTTGTCCAGACAATAGAAATTGTCCGCTGGGGTTGCAGTGGTCCGAAAATTCAGCATGGCTCCTGCATACAAATACCGGAACTTATGAAAATCGGAGCCGAACGGCCCCTAAACTGCACCTACTGTGGATGCAGTTGGAATTCCGTTTCTTTAATACGAATCAAGCATATTTTGGAATCCATTTTCACAGTGTGAGCTTGTTACCAAGAGAAAGAAACAAGCGGAAATGAAACAAGTATAAGAGGCCGAAATTGTGCTTTCGATTATTCTGAAAGAAGCATGTCCATGGAAGTCTTTTGTCACTTTTTCTCTCACTCCATATCGAGCTTCCGATGGTGCACGTCGTATGTACTTGACACCTGTACAGAAGAACCCTGAACCAGTTCACATCCTTTCAATTCTAAGTTTGACAGGTAATTGTTCCTCTGAACGGATTTTTTCCCTACAATTTTTCTCATGTTGTTCCTTGTAAGGATGAATACTCCGACTGGTTCGATAAAGCCACGATAAAGAAAGTTAAGAAATCGGGACATGGGAAAGTATTAAGGATTGACGTCTTTCATAACCTAGTGAAGAATAATAAAATAATGCCCTTGTAGTGTTCTTCCCGCATGCCACTAAAGTGTCATGTTGAGCACTGGATAAAAAACGTGCTTAGGACTCGGAATACGTAGCTCGTACAACGATCATCTAATGTCTGAATTATTAAATCTAGTAGCTGCAGCCGAGGGAAGTATTACATGTATGGTATGGTTAGGCAGATTTTGTCACGTATTGCACACTTCCAAGTTTGGGTCAACCTTTAGATATGAACACACTCGTGCGCTGGGCCATACTCAGTGGTCAGTGCTCCGGTCTTGAGAATTGTTTTTGTTATCTTTTCACATTACAAAATAGTATAACCTGTTATTGCTCCAACTTAAAAGTGCATTCTACCAAATATGCCTTGTATCAGTGGTGGAGCTAGGACATCATAGTGGGTGAGGCACCATGTATAAATAACTATTTTTTTTAATAATCATGTATAAATAGCTATGTTTTACAAAAAAACATAATACTTGTCACTTCGAAAATTAAGAGACTAACATTAGATTCCCCAAATAGATAATATTATTTAAGTAAAATAATTTATAAACTATTACTTATATATTCTCATCTTGTATCACTTAATAAGTGGTGATGCATTCTTGTGCCCCAATACCTTCTAAAGTGTTCGGCAAAGCAGCAGGATTGATCGTATGACGTGGTGGAATTGAACGCTCTTGGCCGCTGGAATTACGAAGGAGTTTATGTTTACGGAATGATTTCTCAGCGGCAAATTACACCGGTGTTAGGCATGTCAGTGATAGACCTACCCATACATATTTTCAGTCTGTCCGCATTTGTTCGTCTCTATCAGTCGCTATCGGCAGTTTTGCCGAACACAACATATGTGTCCCAATGTAGCAGTCAGAGTGGCAGGGTTGTCTTCTTTCTTTTTAAGCTCCTTGATGTTTTGTCTTAGAGAAACGGCGAGGGGTTTAAGATCGTAGTGTCAATAATCATTTATTGTGGATAAAAATTAGAGTAATACACCCAACAACACAATAGTAATAGAAATTAAGTTTTAAATGAGAGTATATACTATGTGGGCATTGTGTTAGAAGGGGAACTCAACCGAGATGCATATAATTGTCGTGACTTAACTCTCACATCGTTGAAAACTCCCAAGATATTAATCAACCACATTTATGAACCTTTTATTATATACTGTCAGTGAAGTTCCGCAGAGTAGTCATGCCTGTTGTGTTCTCCAAACAAAAATGGATTTGAGTATTACATTTACTTTCCCCCCGAATCCATGTCAATTAAGGTCATTAGTCCAGCGCGTCCTTCTCTCTCATCCTCTATATTAGGCGTCGAGGAAACTACGGCTGTCATTTCTTAATGTGAATTCGTGATGGTTTGGGCTCGTACTAATACAACCGTTATTTGGTTTCGGGAAGGAAATCACCGCCTGTCACATATGTGATTTTTGTATATTTTGCGATACATTACCGTAGAACAATGCCTGTAGTTTGGTCTCACTGTTCAAACATTCTATTGAAGGTTTCTTTTCTTTACTTTCTAACGAATCCGTATACTTGTGATTTCCTCAGTTTTTGGGTGAGACACATGCCTCAAGCGGCCCTTGAGTAGCTCCGTCACTGTCTTGTATCTAATATATGTTTTAGATTTCTGTCTTGTATCTAATATATGTTTTAGATTTATGTAGCTAAATACCCAAGGCATGTTTAGGTATATGTTTATGTGAACATGTTTGAGCGACTTGCGGTTTAAACTATGCGTACTAATACACAATTGCCATGATTAAGACAAATTTGTTCCAGTTTCATTATGTGGCAATGGATTGAACCCATGCACATTCTTTGTTCTCTTGTTGCAGCAATTTTGTTTGGATGTTGTGTTTTGATTTCAATCTAGTTGAGATGACCGAGGCTTCATCAAAGTTTGTTTAATATCTTAGAAAAAAAGTGTTGGCTATCCAAACATAAACACATCGTAACTTGTGTGTATTTGGTAGTCGACACTCTAGAGTGCGCACACACACACAATTTTTTTATATCACAGTTATGGCTCGTATATTATACATATTCTGGGAAAGATGATATAATCCAACACATAGCATTATTTTATAAATATTTCATTTATCTAATCTGATAGATTTTATAATGCTTACAAATCACTTTTAAATGGCGGGGTTCATATTTCACACATACGCCCTCATTGGAGCTACTTTGCATTGACATCCTAAAAAGCGGCTGACAAAGCTGGTTCCCTTAACCCCCACAGCGCCTCTTCCTAATGTAAACTGCATTTACGCACAAAATACCTGACACTTAGTTAGATCCAAACGAGGCTACGCATGACACGATGGTGTGAGACGCATATTGGTCTTCAGAACTTTAACGTGATTATGTATCGACAATTATCACTCATGCTAAACATTACAGCTAGAGCCTATTAAGAAATAATAAGCACATGTAAATATGCTCAAACGGTCAGCACATGTGTAGCTGGTAGTATAGGATGGTGTCCTATACTTAATTCTATAGGACAACCAATCAGATTGTATTATCTCTTTCTCACTCCTCTTCAAAATCCCACCCCTGAACAAAATAAAAAAGGAGAAACGCCACATGTACCTCATAACACAATCCTGTTGGATCCTACCAAGTTTCTATAGAACACATCCTATAGAATGGGCGTTGCAACACATGTATGAACAATTTTCATACTACCACCAAATGGGATGCACCCTTAGTAGTTCCAAACCCATGCTCAAGGGTAGGCCATGAAAGAGTTACACTACTCAAGCCCTCCCACGTCCACGAGAGGCCACTCAATCATCAGGAGACAGGAGTGGTTGTTTGTGTGGTAGAAAAAGTAGTGTACTATCCCGCTATCCACTACCGAATAAGAGTAGTTATGGTGAGAGAAATTAAGTAATGATTCAACCCTATTTTAGGATTTTTATCTTGTGTCATATTGCATTTCAATCATATCTACACCTGTTAGATTACATGTTATTTCCCCTAATATGTATATTTGTATAAAATATACTTATAGACATTATTTGCATGTTTTTCAGGTATTTGGACCACGATTGATGGAAGAGAGAGAAGGAATGATCCTAGGATTTATCTACCCTTGGAGAGGCCAAAAGTGAAGTCTGAGGCTCCCTCAACCTACCCCTATTGGTCAGAGCTCTTTTGAAGTAAAGATGCCCAAGAATGAACAAAGAATCAAGTCAAAGTCAACAGAGACCACCACGACCATGGTACCTCAGAATGACCATGCTGGCTCTTCCAAAATCAACAGAGTCAGCTTCAAGCAAAGCAAGAATTACCACGACCGTGCCACTCAGAATGACCGTGGTGAACTGTCCTAGAACGGCCGTCCCACCTTGCACGGCCATATGACAGCTAAAGCAGAACGGTCGTGGAGTCAAGAACGGGATGAGCAATCCAAGCCACCATGACCGCAGTGACCATCACGGCCGTGCTACCCTAGCCCCACCACGACCGTGCTACTTCATGTACATTTTTGACTAAATCCCTATGATTTTTCTCTATTTCTCACCTCGATCATTCCCATCCACCACGACCGTTCTCACCCCTCCCCACCACAACCGTGGTGACCACCACGGTCGTGCTACCCACAAAAATCTTACTACTTTTACACTACATTTCCCAATTTACCCCTACTTGACCTATTACTTCCTCCACACCTATATATACTTAGGTGGCGGCTCTAGCACGAGGTTGTTGGATCTAGGGCTCTAGAGGGGGGAGGGCAGTGAATAGAGCTACACAATTTCTCACAAGATAGATTAGACCTTAAAATTATATCAAATTGAAACCAATATCTTAAGTTCAATTTGAGGTCCTAACTAACAAGCATAGCAAGGGTGAGAGAGATTGATAGCAAACACTTGACAAGGCGATGTAGAGTGGTTCCACTCTCCAAACTAGGAGAAAGCCAGTCCACTAACTAGAGAGGTCAACCTCTAGGACTTTGCAAGTACTTTTCTCTATATTATCACCAATAAGAGTTACAACACAAGACCACCAAAAGACTTACCCATCCAAGCACAAAGAGCAATCCGCCTTACTAAGGACTTACCCACTTTGTAAGAGTCTTCATCCTTCTTTCAAGGTATTACCCACTCAAGCACAAGTCTTCCACCTTCAAGGACTTTGCCACTCCTCTTGAATCTTCATCCTTTGCCTTTCCCTTCACTTGGAGAAGATCACTACCTCTTCATCAACCTTGAAGAGACACAACAACAACTCCTCCTTCACTCAGGAAATCTTGCTTCACCTTTTCTTCATGGAGGAAGGGGATAGAGAAGTAGGAGAAGATGAGAGATTTACACGAATAAGGAAGTCTCCTACAATATGACTAACTCACTCACAATCACAAAATAAAGTGTAAACTAGAGAGAGAAAGGGGCTCAAGGAGTTGCAACACACTCAACTATAGCAAGGACTTAGAATAGCATGAATGAGCAAACTTAGAATGAACTCCAAGGGGTCCTATTTATAGCCGAGGGTGTTCCCTTGAGTTGGGGATCACTTAGGGTCAAAATATAGCTATTTTCCACAATGCAGCAGATCTATTTTCACCAAAAATAACTCACCAATGGTTACAATCACTTTTTCTACGTTTTTCGTACAGTACATTCAATCAAGTTTCAATAAAAATAACTCGACTGATCAACTAAAAGATAAAGCCAATTTTCAAACTATCGGTCGAGTTTGTTCTGGTAAACTTGACCGATGAGCTAACATTAGATTTGCTCAGTGAGTCGGTCGGTCGAGTTCTGTGAGAGTACAACTCGACCGATGGGTCATCTTCAGAAAATCCATCATAGGATCGGTCGAGTTTCCAACTTGACCAATGAAAAAAAGAAAGGATATTTGGATTGCGTGATTAAACCTTAGTATTTTGTGTCCCTCATATTTTTCTCATCTTAGTTACAAGTCATATCATCAATACAAGTGATTAAAAAAATTCTTCTAAGGTCGTTTAAAGTAATTTTCCAAAACACGCACTTGCATTGCTTTTGATTTGAACTTGAACAAGATAGGGCTTGTGTAATTTGATCCTTTTCATGTACCTAAAGCCTTAAATCAATCTTGAACAAACATATTAGATACATAGGAATGGAATGGTTAATTCATTATCAAAATATGGACAATGCAGAACTCTCAAGTCAACATTCTCTCCCTTTTGACAATGACAAACTATTCCCCAATCATATTGAAAAGGATATTGAAATTATACCTTTGCTTTGTGCATTGTAAGGGAATTCAAGATTTGAACAATGTGAATTGCTCCCCCTCAATCTATGCTTACTTTAACCTGCATAGTTAGTCTATCTACACAAAGCAATATAACACATATATACTATATGGTCCTTTAGCAAGTTACATGATAAAGCATATAATGAACAAGAAAAGGATCACATGGGCAATAAAAACAATATGGTTGAGCTTAAAATATATTGAAATTTTCTCCCACTTTTGACATTATAAAAAAGAAAGGGGGGGGGGTAGAAGAGCATAAAAATAGGTCTTCTCCAAGCACAACCAAGTATATATCCATAACATGCAATCTCAAAAACATACACCAAATAGAGACGAGAGAAACAAACAAGCTAAGTCATAATTAAAATATGGTGAAACATGGCACCAACTCATAAGATATAACAAATCAAAGAGTAAGTGTGCACATAATTTAGATTACAACCCAGAATGTAAGTTCTCATAAGACAGCTACAAGGCAAAACGATGAAAACTAAGATGATAAAATAGTACAGCTCAGATCATGTGCCCAGATGTTTCTAATACAAAAATTCCTAGAAAGATATATATGATCAACAGATTAGACTAAAAACTAAGAACAACTAGACATCTAAGCTATCTATATCAACAACATGATCATCCTTATCATCAGGATCGTAGTCATCATCTCTGTCTGAAGGTGTAGCAGCATCGCCTTCATCACCAGAGTTAGCAGCAGAGCCACCAGAGCCATCAACATCAGTTGCATCACCATTATCAGCAGCCTCGTCAGCATCAACATCCTCCTCCTCATCCTGGTCTAACATCTCTTCATCAGCAGAGGAACCGAAACCATGACCAGGACAACGAGCATTCTGCTCATCCCAAGACATACCAAGAGCATGAGTTCATTGGCCTGTGGGAAGGAAGGAGAAGAATTGCCAAGGCTGGCAAGCAGAGTGGCCAAGGGGCCAGCAGTCAGAGGCAATACAATCGGGGAAGGTCCACCAACGGTAGAGGGTGTAGTAGCAGCGGAAGGTGCAGGTGCAGGGACATGATAAAAGTGATTGTATGCATATTATGCATAATCACCTCCCGGGTAGGGCTAGTAGGCGGGGTAGGGATGTGCACAAGACATGTTTATGTTGGACATGATTGAACATAAGTCCTGATGCAGGTGATGCATCATATAGCCCATAAGGGTGTTATTGGATACATGTAACGAGGCACGAGCAGGTCGGGTATCTAGGCTAAGGTGGTGGAGGTGCTCAGGTAGAGGTAGAGGCACCAGGTGTGGTGGAGGAGAGGAGAGGAGAGGCACATACTTTTGAATAGTGGTCTCACTGATACAAACTCCTTTCTAGGTAGGTTTGTAATGAAAGTCGTAGAAAAGAGATTTGTTAGCGGCAAACTAAAATAAACCACATATCAGGGCAGGGTAGGGAGGGTGGGTGCCACGGGTGTTCTTTCCAGAGTCATAGCAAGTCATGAGGTGGAGGATGTATCTAGACCACTTGACTCTAACATTCTCTAAGAGACAATACACGATAACCGTAGTGTTCTCTACAATCTCCATTTAATTTTTCTTTGGATGGATATTGCAGTTTACAACTAGGGCAAGGATGTGCCTCTTAAGATCTTAGGCATAGGAGAGAAGGGTTCTCTTCTTCTTATAGGGGAATTGAGGCTTCTTCAAGAAATGATGAATGTCAGGAAGAGTTAGATTGTATTGCTTGTAGAAAGCCTCAGGCTCGACTAGGTCGAAATACTTGAGCTAATCCTTACTCCAGTTGTCAGTCTCATCGGTACCTAAGAAAAGATGTTCAGAGTATCCTCTGAGACTTGGAATTTCTTCCCTATTATCATGGACGTGAGGACCAATTGAGTATTAGGAGGGGGTACGAGAGTGTCGTAATTCCAACACAAGTTAGTGTAGAATTCATGAACTGCTTTCATGCTAGTTATGGAATTGTTGTAGCATGCCCGTTCAACACCCAACGCAGAAAGATGGTGAACGTGTAACAACTTTGCAACTTGATCTATGACCTCTTAGCGTCTAGGGCTTGGCTCAAAGAGGGTGTGAAAAGGGAAAGGATTCTGGGGAAGGAGGTCCTTATACCTATTGACAATCTCATTTGAGACAAAGAGAGTGGCATCAAAAGAGATCAAGTGGGAAGAGGATGAAGAGGATGGTACATTAGCTGGGGCGGCTCTCTTCCTCCTATTAGAAGCCATGAAGACGAGCAAGAGAGGAAAGAGAGAGAAAGAGATAAAACTTACCATCAAAAACGTCCAAAGACCTATGTTTAGCAAGGGAGAAGGTCTAGGAGGGTCTAGCTAGGTCGGATTGGGGCTAGGTTGAGGATGAGAAGGGCAAGGTAGAGAGCTTAGGGCTTATGGATGTGGAATTGGTCGACTTTTCTCTAGTTGAGAGGGAGAATAGTTGGCCAAACCCAACTTAAGAATGCTCCATCCCGACCATCGGTTGGGTTCTGTGAACTCGGAAACTCGACCGATTGGCTTTTAAAAAAAGCTCTCGGCCATCGATCGGTCGAGTTGGCAACTCGACCGATGGTCAATCTGACTTAAAACTAACAAACTTAATTTCTAGCCATTAGAGTACTAATTAAACTTATTTTTAAAGTCCCTTATGTATATTTAACATACTTAGGAGCACATCACTCATCATTGGGTACTATTTTGCGATAAAACATGCGTTTGCAAAAAATACTCAAAAAAAGAGAAAAACAAGGCAAAAAGAACATGAAAAATGGATTTTTAGCATATTAGCAAGCAAAGATGATCAAAACAGAGACAAGTCATATATGATAGATGACAACTAGATAGAAGGCATATCAGATTCATTCAAGATAGTTATAAGCAATTTTGATCTAATAACGTTAATTTGCTCTCTAGCTAGAGGTTTAGTGAAAATGTCCGCCAATTGATTTTCTGTGTCCACATGCGTGATATAGATATCCTTCTTGGCAATGTGATCACAAAGAAAATGATGATGAACCTCTATATGTTTAGCTCTGCTATGCAAGATAAGATTATATGAGAAGCTAATTGCACTAGTATTATCACAATAGATAGGAGAAGCATCAAAATGAATGTTAAAGTCTTGGAGCATTTTCTTCATCCATAGGACCTGGGCACAACAACTCTCGACTACAATGTACTCAACCTCAGTGGTTGATAATGTAATTGTGATCTGTTTATTGGAGAACCAAAGCAACAAACATGGTCCTAGGAGGAATTAAGTGCCACTTGTGAACTTTCTATCAATTAAAGCATGCTACATAATCCACATCACTATAAGTAGTAAGATTAAAGTCCCTTGACTTTGGATACCATAGACTAAAATTTTGGATTTTGGCTAAGTATCTTAAAATCCTCTTGACGGCTATAAGATGTGATTTATTAGGATTTGATTGAAAACGAGCACACAAGCCAACACTAAATATTATATCAAGTCTAGAGGCAATTAAGTAAAGTAAACTTCCAATCATACCTCTATAGAGCTTCTCATCTATCTTCTCACATTCTTCATCCTTATCAAATTTGGCAGTGTTTGACATGGGTGTGTCCATCGGCTTGGTGTTCTCCATCTCAAAGCGCTTAAGTAGTTCACTTGTGTATTTTCTTTGGCTGATAATGTTCCCATCTTTTGTTTTCTTGATTTGAAAGCCGAGGAAGAACGTGAGCTCACCCATCATACTCATCTCAAATTCACTCTGCATAATATCACTAAATTATTTACAAAGATCAAGGTTAGTTCCGCAAAAAATGATATCATCAACATATATTTGTATGATAAGAAAATTGTTAGAAGTGTGCTTTAGAAACAAGGTAGAATCCACTTTGCCCATGATATACCCATGATCTAACAAAAAGTTCTTTAATTTCTCATACCAAGCCCTTGGTGCTTGCTTGAGTCCATAGAGAGATTTTTGCAACAAATAAACATGGTTAGGTAAACTATCATGCTCAAAGCCCGGAGGTTGTGCAACACACACTTCCTCCTCAATTGTACCATTTAAAAATGCACTTTTAACATCCATTTGATACAGAAGAAAGTCTTCATAACTAGCAAAGGCAAGCAACATAAAAATGGACTCAAGTCTAGCTACAAGTGCATATGGCTCATCAAAGTCTATTCCTTCTTGTTGATTGTAGCCTTGAGCCACTAACCTTGCTTTGTTCCTTACCACTTTGCCATTTTCATCAAGCTTGTTGTGGTAGACCCATTTGGTGCCAATGATCTTTCTATCACTTGGTCTTGGCACGAGGGTTCAAACTTTGTTCTTTTCAAATTGCTCCAACTCCTCTTGCATAGATAAGATCCATTCTTCATCCGTAAGAGCTTCCTTGACATTCTTAGGCTCAAGTTGTGAGATGAAGGCGATGTTGGGTTGTTCTTTGTTGAAGGCATCCTACATCTTCTCTTTTTCAAATGGATCACCTTAAATCAGCTCCTTTGGATGATTCTTTGCAAACCGAGGGGTTGGATCCTTCTCATCATCTTTGTCTTCTTCTTGAGTGGCCACCTTTTTCCCTTTTGGGTGATGTTGAGCTCTTTTAAAATAGGAATTACTTCACCTGCAACATCATCATTTGAAACAATATCTTTGGGAATAGAGGGGTTAGTCTCAATAAACTTTACATTTATCAATTCTTCTACTTTAGTAGGATCAACATAAAAAACTCTATAAGCCTTCTTAGTAGTGCTATAGCCAAGAAAGAAAGCCTTATAAGATTTTGGATCAAACTTGTTGAGAGAATCTTTTGTATTTAAAACAAAACAAGGACATATGAAACATAGAAATACTCAATAGAAGGCTTCCTACCATGCCATATCTCATAGGGGGTTTTCTTCAGCGACAGATGAGTAAAAATCTAGTTTTGCACAAAGCATGATGTACTGACAACTTCAACCCAAAACTTCTTAGGAGTATCATACTCTCGAAGCATGGTCCTAGCCATCTCATGTAAATACCTATTCTTCCTCTCTACAAACCTATTTTTTTAAGGTTTTCGAGATGAAGAGAAGTTACGTACATAACCCGATTCTTGACAAAAATGCTCAAAAAGCTCATTTTCAAACTCTCCCCCATGGTCACTACAGATGGAAACAATACGGCAAGAAGATTTATTCTCGACTCATTTATAAAAGCTCGAGAAAACATCAAGCATATAACTTTTAGAAATGAGAAAGAAGGTCCAAGTATATCTAGAAAAATAATCGACAATAATAAGGTACTACTTGGAACCACAAAGCGATTGAATTCTCATTGGTCCAAATAGATCAATATGAAGAAGCTCAAGAGCTCTCTTGGTACTAAGGACTCCTTTAGATTTGAAGGAGGACTTGGTTTTCTTTCCTTGGGTACAAGTTGGCATTCTTCATCCTTTTCAAAATCTAATTTGGGAAGTCCCTTGACCAAGTCTTTTTTGCTCAACTTCTTCAATTGATGCATATTTACATGACCAAGCCGGCGGTGCCAAAGAGAAATATCATTTGAGTTGACTACTAGACATCTACTAACAACATGCTTAATAGAGTAAAAAACTATAACATAAAGATTACCACTTCTAGTTCCCTTATATATAATTTGGTAGGTGAGGGAGTTTAGAATCAAGCATTCAAAGGAAGAAAATAACACAAGGTAACCATCATCACATAGTTGACTAACACTAATTAAATTGGATGTAGGCCATCCACAAAAAGAACATTCTTGATACACATGGGTTCACCTACATCACCCTCAACTTTCACTTTACCTTTCTTGTTGTCCCTAAAGGTGACCCATCCTCCTTTCTTCTTGGTGAAATTGTTGAAATGGCTTATGTCACCAGTCATGTACTTAGTGCAGCCACTATCAATAATCCATATTCCTTTTTCCTACAATAAAGGAGAATGTAGGTTCCCAACTCAAACTTTGGGATCCAGAGTTATCTTGGGGACCCATTTCATCTTTGGGTTGGTCCCCTTAGGCTTGTAAGGACAATAAGTACAGTAATGATCATCACATTTGCAGTAAGAACAAACCATATGATTCTTAGTGTCGGAAGACTCTCCTACAAAGAAATAGGCCTCCTTGCTCTTTTTATTACCTTTGATTTTGTACTTGCCCTTTGATGCTCCCCCTACAAATCCCAAACCACTAGTACCACTTTGCTTGATAGAATGATAAATGATTTCATTTAGGGAGTTCTACCCTTTGAGGAATTTCTGTAGGGATGCTCTCAATCTATGGTTATGATCATTTAAGGAAAGGTAGAAGATAAACTAGATATGTTATCCCTAGCATGCACAAGATCAGCCTCAAGACATAAATCTTTAGTTAAATATGAGTCCTTTTCAAGAGAGATAGAAGAAACATTAACATTAGGCAATAAAGGTCTAGAAGGTAGATCATTTACTTGACCGAGTAACCTAGCATTTTCAGATTTAAGCATTTGGATTTCTTTAAGATAGACATATCTCTCTTCTCTATGAGCATTAATAAGGAGCTTAAATTCATCATTTTCAGTTTTAACTATTTCAAGCTCTTTAAGACAATTTTGGTTTTCTTCCTTAAGATTCTCAATGTTATTAAGGTAGATACCATTCTCAACTTCAACCCCATTGTATTGGAGATCAATATCAAGGTATTGCCCTTGAAAATTATTAATACTCTCAAGATTTATTTTCTCATTCAACTCAAGAATTTCAAGCTTAGCATATAGATCATCAATAATTTTTTCTAACCATTTTCTTTTAGATTTACATTTAGCAAAAGATGAACGGGTAGAGATAAGCATGCCAATAACATCTTTCTTAGACAACTCATGAAAAATTACCTCACTTACCTCACAAATACCTTCACTAGTAGAGGCCATGAGTGCAAGGTGGTACTCTCCATCTTCTTCGAAACTTGAGCTGCTTGAAGATGAAGCTTCCCAAGCCGCATGAGCTGTATTTTTGTGTCTCTTCTCATTCTTGTCCTTCCTCTTGTATTTGCTCTCCTTCTTGTATTCCTCTTCCTTCTTTGAGCTTCCCTTGTGGTGTGACTTTCTTGACTTGGGACATTCACTCTTGTAGTTCCCCTTTTGTCCACACTTGTAGCATCTTAGATTAGAAGAGGAGGAGGATTGCTTTTCCTTGAAGTGTTTTCCCTTGATGTAGTTGGATTCATACTCACTTGGGCCTTCATCTTCACTAGAGGAGGAGGGAGAAGTCCGACAAGCAAGTTTTTGTTGAAGGATGACAACCTCCACTTGTACTTTGAAAGCACTATCTTTGATCTTCTTGGCTTCTTCTTCTTTCTTGTCAAGCCTAGGCTCATGGGCTTAGAGGTTGCCAGTGAGCACTTCGGTTGGGATGTCACTAATGCTCCTCACTTCTTCAATGGAGGTGACCTTTGACTCCTATTTATTTGGTATAGTACTCAAGATCTTGGAGTTGAATACAACTCTATCCAAAGTGTTGCCCAATGCAACCAGCCCATTGATGATGACATTAAGTCTTGAGTACATCTCTTAATCCCTTCTTTCTTACCCATCTTGAAGTTCTCTAGAAGTCTGTTCAACATGTAGATCTTGGCCTCCTTAACTTGCTTTGTTACTTCATAGGTGATGCACAATTTGTAGGTGGTGTCCTGAGATGAGATCTAGTTGAACTCCGTTGGGATAAGGGCTGCGTAGATGATGCTTATGGCTTTGGCATTGAGCTGGGCTTCCTTGAGTGCAGCTTCACTCCATGTTGCAATAGCTCCGATTGGCTCCTTATAAGGTGTGACCATCACCTTCCACATGTCAAAGTTCATCCCTTGAATGTAGAACTGCATATGTCTCTTCTAATAGAGGAAGTTGGTGCCATCAAAGACCGGAGGATGCATGGAGAAGCCTCCCTCTAGGTTGAGATAACCAAGTAGGTTGTCGCCCATCTTCTCGTCTCACGGGGGATTGTTGGAGAAGATCCTTGGCTCTGATACCACTTGTTGGATCTAAGGCTCTAGAGGGGGGGGTGAATAGAGCTACAAAATTTCTCACAAGATAGATTAGACTTTCAAATTATATCAAATTGAAACCAATAGCTTAAGTGCAATTTGAAGTCCTAACTAACAAGCATAACAAGGGCGAGAGAGATTGATAGCAAGCACTTGACAAGGTGATGTAGATTTGTTCCACTCTCCAAACTAGGAGAGAGTCAGTCCACTACCTAGAGAGGTCAACCTATAGGACTTTGTAAGTACTTTTCTCTATATTATCACCAATAAGAGTTACAACACAAGACCATCAAAGGACTTACCCATCCAAGCACAAAGAGCAATCCACCTTACCAAGGACTTAGCCACTTTGCAAGAGTCTTCAGACTTCTTATAAGGTCTTACCCACTCAAGCACAAGTCTTTCACCTTTAAGGACTTTACCACTCTTCTCAGATCTTCAGCCTTTGCCTTCTCCTTCACTTGGAGAAGATCACCACCTCTTCATCAACCTTGAAGAGGGACAACAACAACTCCTCCTTCACTCAATAAAGCTTGCTTCACATTTTCTTCATGGAGGAAAGGGATAGAGAAGTAGGAGAAGATGAGAGCTTTACATGAACAAGGAAGTATCTATCTTATAATGCCTAACTCACTCACAATCATGAAATAAAGTGTAAACTAGAGAGAGAAAGGGGATCAAGTAGTTGCAACAATTCAACTATAGCAAGGACTTAGAATATCATGAATGAGCAAACTTGGAATGAACTCCAAGGGGTCCTATTTATAGCTGGGGGTGTTCCCTTGAGTTGGGGATCACTTAGGGTCAAATATAGACATTTTCCACAATGCAATAGATCTATTTTCACCAAAAACAACTCACCAACGGTTATAATCACTTTTCTGCATTTTCTGTACAGTACATTAAGTCGAGTTTCAATAAAGATATCTCGACTGATCAACTAAAAGACAAAGCCAAATTTCAAACTATCGGTCGAGTTTGTTCTGGCAAACTCGACCGATGAGCTAAAATTAGATTTGCTCAGTGAGTCGATCAGTCAAGTTCTATGAGTGTACAACTCAACCAATGGGTCATCTTTAGAAAATCCATCATAGGATCGGTCGAGTTTCCAACTCGACCGATGAACAACCTATGAAAAATTTTCAAAGTTGACTTTTGAGTGATTAAACCTTGGTATTTTGTGTCCCTCATATTTTTCTCATCTCAGTTACAAGTTATATCATCAATACAAGTGATTACAAAATTCTTTTACAATCATTTGAAGTGATTACCCAAAATACACACTTGCATTGCTTTTGACTTGAACTTGAACAAGTTTGGGCTTGTGTAATTTGATCCTTTTCATGTACCTAAAGCCTGAAATCAATCTTGAACAAACATATTAGATACATAGGAATGGAATGGTTAAGTCATTATCAAAATATGGACAATGTAGAACTCTCAAGTCAACAGATATTAGCTACCTTCTACCACCTCCTAGCTCCCCATTTTTGCTTTCCACCAATTCCACTACATTTCCACCTCCATTCCACTCCATTTCACCATTTCCACCCCCAAAACCCTAGTTTCCTAGTGTTTTGACCCTATTCCACCATCATCCCATGCCATTGCACCTTGAAGGAGAGAGGAGGATGTCCTGCAACAGCTGAAGTGGAGGATTTCTCCATATACAACGAGCTCCATGGCTTCTTCTACCTCTTCCTTCCTTCTTTTTGTATTTTGCATTGCTATGAGTAGCTAGGTCCCTTGGGTGGGCTGTTTGGGGTCAAAAAGTGTTGTGGGAAATGATATGTAAACATTACAATTTCGTTTTCTAATGATTATGTTCTATTTCTATCTCACTCTTTATGAATTGCTTGTTGGTTTGTGCTTGAAATCACCTAGGAATTTAGGGAAATTTCTTATATGTGTGAATTTTGGGATTTGCTCCTAGGTTCAATTCATGGATCCCTAACTAGCTACCCATCCTCCTACATGCTAATCAATTCTCCTAACCCTAGGTGAGAGATCTAAGTATCTAGTTTAGATGAATTAAGTGTGCTTAGCATGGAGCTTTATCAAGGCTAGAATGTGGGTGATGGGAGGCCTAAAACCTCACGTCCACTCCCATTACTAACCTCAACCCCTAATCATCCTAAGATTATATAACCTAGAAACCTAGGCTTGTTTAGACTCTAATTGAATTACACCTAAATCCTAACCCAAGTGAGCCTCGCAAGGGTAGTAGGGGGTGTTAGGGACTGGTTCCCCTATACACAACCTATCATATCCATGGCCAGTTAGTAGTTTAGGATAATTCATTACACTCTAGTTTGCTGTTTGGTTTAATAATCTAAATGAAATCATTATGTTCACATGTCACCCCCAACCTAATTGATAAGTGCATCCCCTAAACGACCCACATTTCTATTAATTGTTTTAAAACCTTAATTACCTTTTTGCTTAGATAATGTTAGCTTTGTTAGTCCTTTACTTTCTTAGTTAGCTTTCTGCCTTGTTCTTGCTGTATTCTTGCTAGTTTAGGTCTTTACTTGCTCTTTTTCCTGATTTTCTAGCTTAGTGTAGTGTAGACCTTTCCTTGCCCACCTTAGTGTAGATTGCTCTTTTCTTGCCTTTTCTTGTCTTTTCTCGTTCATTAGAATTAACTATCTAGGGTTAACTTAGGTTTTATTCTTCCTTGCTTTCCTTTACCTGCTTTCTTGCTCAACTTAATGTAAGCAATCAAAACAATCTTCAAACCCTATAACCCTAGACTCCCTTGTAGGAACCTAGCTTAAAAACTAACCTAGCTCTAGTTCCCCCTTTTCTCCCTGTAGATCAACCCTATACTTGCCACCTTACCTATACAAACACATGATCTCATGCACATGTGTGTTAGCATTTTAGTAGAAGCATGTTGTTTGTGTAGGTCCCTATAAATTTTGAAAGTGATCCCACTGTGTGTTTCTGTTCACGGGGTTGCATCTATTCAAACTCCAATTGAGTAGTGTGCAACACCATTGGCAGGAACACACCAAGCTTTCTAGTGTCATTGTCGGGGAGGAAGGCGCTTGACCTAGCTAGTTAGTTTTGCTTTGACTTTTCCTACTGCCCTCCTCATTTCTATTATTTATTCTTAATTATTTGTATATTCTGTGCATATTGGTTTGCTAACTTTTTATCTTTTGTTTGGTTGTGCCTTATGCATGTGACAAGACACTTAGGGGAAAACAAGATGGAAGGCCAAAATGTACCTCACAAGCCACTTCAAGATTACTTCATGCCTAGAAACTATAAATCATAAATTGCTAGTAGGGTTTATCAAATGACAGGGGAGCATTTCTCCATTACTCCAGGTCTTCTTGGGATCCTACCCATCTTCTATGGCTCAGAGAGTGAGAGCCCCTATAAGCACTTGAAATCCTTTCTTGAAGTATGCTCCACCTTCAGGACGTTGACAACCAGTGATGACACAATTTAGTTGACCTTGTTCTCATTCTCCCTCAAAGACAAAGCTAAAGATTGGTATGATTCAAGGAGGGACATCATGATTTGGGAAACGATGAAGAATGCCTTCTTAAGAAAATTCTACGCTATAGCAAGGTTAACACAAATGCGGCATACCATAACAAGTTTCAGTCAATTGGGCAATGAACAATTTCACAATGCATTGGAGAAATTTAAGAAGATGTTGAGAGAGTGCCCGCACCATGAGATCCCTTTGTGGAAGCTAGTTCAGTCATTTTACTCCGGCCTATCTCCAAAGATCCAAGCCTCAATAGATTCTGCTTGTGGAGGAGTTTTTATGGCTAGGCCACCCGAGGAGATATGGCCCTTATATGATCAACTGGTAGAAGGTTCAAGAATGTGAGCTTCAAGCATGATGAATGACGGTGGCCATGCCTTTGATATGACATCTCTGACTCATAATGACTCAAGCCCGCAAGTGATGAAGATTCTTGGTGATATGGTGAGCTTCATGAAGAACCAAGTGACAATTGTTCCTTGCCACTCGGTCAATTCTATTGAGTTCTATGGTGAAGAAAAGAAGACACCTCACTCCTATAGCTACCAAGAACCACAATGTCCAAGATATAACTCAAGGTTTGAGGAAGAGGTGCTCTCTAGGTTGAAAAGTTTTGATGACATACAAATGAATGTAACAAGGGTTGAGGAGAGGATAGAGAAACTATCTTCCATAATTACTCTCTAAGAAGAAAAATTGTCTTCAAAACCCATCTTGAGTTTCAATGAAGCAAGTGGACCAATGCCTTCTTCACAAGTTTTTTGTAGTCCACATCCCATACAAGTGCCGCCCATATACCACTTCTAAGGTGATCCCAAGCCTTATACTCCTCCCCCTCCATCACCACTAATTTCTCAACAATTCACCTGCCAAGCTCAATTCTCCCCTCCACCTCAATTTCAACACCAAATGTCACCTCCACCTCCTCCACATCCACAACTAGCTCCCCCTCTCCACCATGAGCAAGGTAGTGCTATGATAGTTCTAAGGAGTGGAAGAACTCTTGAGCAGCCTGAAATTCAAAGAAAGGTTGATAAAGCAAAGCAAAGCAAAGGCAGCCAAGTGGTGATACTATGATTGAAATTGCCAAACATGATTCTATGACACCACATGTTGATTTTGGGATACCATGTGCTCCACCTCACACTCCATTTGCAGATCCCACCATCCCTAGTATCCCATATCATGTTGATGCAAGCAAGGCCAAAGTAAGCGAGCCACCATTCATTGAAGCATTAGATGAGCCAAGGAGGAGACAAAAGCACAATGTTGACATTCTTAAGGTGTTTTGCCAAGTGAAGGTCAATATTCCATTGTTGGATGCTATCAAGCAAATCCCAGCATATGCCAAGTTTCTAAAGAACTTATGCACTGTGAAGAGAAGTTCAATGATGAGAATACCAAAGAGAGTGAAGTTGACTGAACAAGTGAGCTCTATCATCCAACACTCACTTCCTATAAAGAGGAAAGACCCAGGAGCCCCTGTCATACCTAGTTACATAGGGGGACACCACATCGACATATCCTTACTTGATTTAGGGTCTAGTGTGAATTTGATGCCATACAATGTCTATATGGATCTAGGATTGGGCAAACTAAATGTGGCACATTGCACTCTCCATTTGGCAGATCGTTCCATAAAAGTGCCTAGAGAAATAGTGGATGCTCTTTTGGTGATGATAGACAAAGAAAAGGGCGCAGTGTTCCCGACATATTTTATTGTTCTTGATATGGAGCTAGAAGATAGGAAGATTCCTATTATCTTGGGAAGATCGTTCTTATCTACAGTTGAATTCGAGATACATGTTCGTAGTGGCATGATGACAGTTTCATTCATGGACATGAAGATCAAGATCAACATGTACAAGACCCCAACCCGGCGAGCCCGAGATGAGGATATTGGACATGGTCACTTCAAGAGTTTGAATGGTCATTTGAGAGAAGAAGGTCAGGATGGGGGAGTTGATGACAATTTTTGTGATCAAAGGGATGGGGAACATAGATTGAGTGGAAATGAGAGATGCATTTATTGCAAGAATGGGCACATGAGGATGCCAAATGGATGAATGATTGAAGAATCTTCATGAATCCAACTGAAGGCATGAAACTCAACACTTGTGGGAGGAAACCCACTAGGATTGGGAATTTTTCACCCAACCTTCTATTTTTGATACTTTTGGTTATTTTACACTTTTCCAAGAAAACACACACACACACTTGTTTTTAATAGTTTTTGTTTAGTTTTAATATGTGCAGGTGAAAATAGGTTGAAATGAGGAAATTAGAAGAAATTTTGACTAGTAATCCATGAAAAACCATTTTGGATCAATGATTTGATATTTTGATGAGATTCAAGTGTGGAACAACTGCCACAGTGCTTACCACAGACATGGTGACATGTAGCGGCCGTGGTGATGCATTCACAATCAATAGGGAAGTTCGAGAAAAATTAAAGAATTTGAGAATTGAAGAACTGACCCAGAACGACCGTACAAGGCAACACAGCCATGTAGCTACCCACTCAGAATGTCCCTATGGGGTGCCACATCTGTGCAACAGGTGAGCCACCACGACCATGCCACACAGCATGACTGTGCTGCATCTCAATATAGTACTTAATTCAATAGTTTGCAAATTTTCTCTTCACTTGTTCATTCACCCCCACGTGAAAAACACGACCGTTCCGTGTGAGAGAGAATTCATGTAGTGCTGCACCATCTCCAATACACCCTCGATTCATCCTCAAATCACCACCAATACATCCCAAATCATATTCCTATCATTTCCCTACCTCTAGCCATCATTTCCACCCATTTTCACCCACCAATTTCTCCATTTTCTCTCCATTCTTATCCACATACGTGAAACAACAAAAATCCCTAAAATTCCATGTTTCTCCAATTTCAGTTTAGGATGAAGAAAATGTCTAAAAAAGCCATGAATATGACTAAGGATGTGGTCTCCTACGGACACCGACCCAAGAATGTGTCATCTTCGGCTCCATCGACACCTCTAGCCCTTCCACCACCATTGGCAACCTTTCGTTCACAAGGAGAATCACCCCACATGGGAGCGATGATGGATCCCATGATGGAGGAGTCCTCTAGACTACCTGTGGAGGTAGGGCAGAAGCTCAACCATTAGTTTTGAAAGCCCATCCATCAGTTTCGACAGCTCGGTCGTCGATTTCAATGACACAGCCTTCGACGTCCACGACACCGCAACCACAACCACAATCAAGAGCACGAAGACAACTATTGAAAGATTGTGATGAGGAATAATGCCAGATGCACAACAAGAGGATGCGTCAGAAGCAAATAATGAGTCAATACCTGAGGGTAAGAGTAAGAAGATGAAGAAGCCAAATCACCCTGAGTGCTTAACACGCTGAGTGATTGCCACTCGATACGCCTGCCTGAAGACAATGGAGACTTTGGGTATCTTTGATGTTTTTCAGGATACTTTGGAGCCCGTTGGGTTAGTTGAGGTGTTGACCACAGTTCATAAGACCTACGTGGAGCTGACACAATAGTTCTTTGCAACCCTAGAGAAGCCTCACAGGATGCCATTAGTATCACTTTGGAGAATGGCACTTACCTTATTACTGTATCTGTCATCAATGACATTTTTACTCCCACCCCTGAGGCATCAACATCACTTGATTAAAGAAGCACAAACATTGAGACCAATGCGAACTACACTACAATGTGGATGAGTCTTACATGGAAAAGTAGCTTTGTGGTGGGGAAATCGAAGACAAGTCTGATTCGTAACCCCGTGTTGAGATACATTTAGAAGGTCTTGGCGAACACCATCTTTGCCTAGTATGAAAATCAAGGTAGTTGTACCAAGAAAGACCTATTTGTATCAGGATGGATGGTACATGGCAAGCATGTAAACTTGGGGTCCCTAGTCATTGATCACATGAAGTAAATACCATCTAAGAGCAAGAATCCTATTATTATGGGAGGAATTGTGACTTCCATTGCTTTGGCCCTGGGACATGATGTATCTGGCTACACAAAGGAAGAAAGAGGAAAGCTCGTTGACCTGCACTACTTGACTCGCTCATATATGATTTTAGTGGTTGATTAGAAGATTTTCTACCAGATCAACCCTCCTTATGCAGAGATTTCACTAGATATCCCCTACCATGCCACACCACTCCTAGAGGGATGTGTCCCATCTCCATATTTTCTACACATCTTGAGGTGGGAAGAGGAGCTCCCTAGAGACACATGGAAGCAACAACCCATATATCTTCCTGAAGGGCTTGGAGAGTCACATGAAGTTGTCGATAGGAGGTGGATAATTGAGGAGCGAGAGATGCGTAGGGTGAGGCAAAGTGAGGTGGATACATCATAGCAAGCACAAAAGCCTTTAGTGAATGCATACGACATGTCGACTATACATGCACAGCTGGAAGGCATCCAGAGCACATAGGACAACATATTGAGAACCCAGAACAAAATTCTGAGGGCACATGAGGGTTTCCAGCGTACCTAGAGTGATATGTGGTTGGACCATCAACGGATGCACTATGTTATCAACCACATGTATCAGTTTCAGCACGCCCAGACCAAGAGCAAACCCCAGTGGAGGGAAGATTGGTGGATCTCACTGTCGGTATATCAGGACAACTACCCACCTTCATAGTTGGACTAATGGGTTTCCTACTGGAAACATCCTCCACCACAGGGAGGACCACCACCAGAGCCACCACAATGATCATCTACCCTATCACTCCTATACTTTACTGTCATGCTAAGGACAACATGATTTAAAAGTTTGGGGTGGTAGGGGGTATGCCCTTTTTCCCATTTATCTTTTTGCATTTCACCTATCATTTGGTTTTGTTTTCTTATTTGATTTTGTTTCTCGTGCCATTTAGATTAGATTTCACCTGCTTTGCATGCCTGCATGTCATGTAGTTTACTTTCTTGCAATTTTTGTATAATTTTCAAAAACTTTGCTCTTTTTGCCATGCATTGCACATCATGTAGATTTTTGGTAATTTTTTCATGTTTTAGCTAGATTTTGCTTGTTTCCTACTTTATTTTCAATAATATAGGATTCTATGTGATTAAAGGCAACTTGCCATCATTTTGGCCAATTTGCCCAAATTTAGAGCTTCTTGCCTAAAAAGTGTGTTTTAACCCAATATGTACTTATTTGATTGGAAATGATGACCTTTGACAAATGCAAGTGATTTATCATGATATATTGTGAAATGGCCTATTTTTTACTTTTTACATGTGCATCACCTCTCTTATGCTTGTGGATCGTTTGGTTGAATTGCGATTGAACAAAGCCACAAACGCTTAGAGTTATGTAGAATTTCATGATAAAAATGTGGTTCTGATATTGCTTATTCATGTAGTGTGTCATTACTTGATGAAATTGTTGGAGTAATGTTTATGCAGGAGATCTCATGCTAATGTCCACACTAGAAACCTCTCTTTGACCTGACATTTCTTCCACCATCTTCTTACATCTCCGCGTCATGAAAGGATGCCAAGGTGCACATATCAACCTGACCATCTCCAAAAGTTTGGGATGGGTACATCTATATCTCCCAACTTCACTCTCATCACCATATGCCCTATCTACACCAAGGGCAAAGAAAAAAAAAGAAAAAGAAAATGCAAAAATAAAATAAAAGATGCTTCTATTTAAGAGCATCTAAATAAAGAAAAGATGAGTGTGTAAAAGCACTCCAAATCGTTACCACAACCCTTTCTTCCCTTTGCATGCCCATGGAGCTAGGAAATATCAAACCTAGCTCATTTTGGCCCTTTTTGCAACCATGTGGGTTATTTAGTGTGGATGGACACATGATATTGAATTCATGAATGTAAAACAACAAAATTAGTCATTTTGACCTTTGATACCATGAAACAGTTTACCTTGAGTGATATGATAAACATGTGGATTGATTGGGTTTTCTATGCTCTATATTTGAAGTTTGTAGGATCTGTACTCTAATCATGATTGGTTTGTGAAAGAGAAGAGGAGAGAGGTGGAATGGATGCACTAAGTCATTCTTGAGCCAATTTAGTCAATATTCACTTATTGCATTGCATTTGTCATTTTTTGAATGTGAAAAATTTGTAGAGAGATTGAGTTGGAGCATACTTGAGGACAAGTATGTTTTAAGTTTTGGGTGGTGATTCAACCCTATTTTAGGGCTTCATTTTGTGTCATATTACATTTCAATCACATCTACACCTATTAGATTACATGTTATTTCTCCTAATATGTATATTTGCATAAAATGCACTTATGGACATTATTTGCATGTTTTTTAGGCATTTGGACCACGATTGATGGAAGAGAGAGAAGGAATGATCCTAGGGTTTCTCTACCCTTGGAGATGCCTAAAGTGAAGTGTAAGGCTTCCTCAACCTATCCCTTGTGTCCAAAGTTCCATTGAAGCAAAGATGTCCAAGAATGAACAAAGAATCAAGTCAAAGTGCTGCAACAGAGACCACCACGGCTGTGGTACCTCAGAGCGACCGTGATGGCTCTTCCAAATTCAACAAAGTCAACTTCAGGCAAAGCAAGAATCACCACAATCGTGCCACTCAGAATGGCCGTGATGAACTGACCTAGAAAGGCCGTGCCACCTTGCACAACCGTGTGACAGTTGAAGCAAAATGACTGTGGAGTCAAGAACGAGCTAAGCAATCCAAGCCTCCACGGTCGTACTGACCACCCGACCATTCTACCCTAGCCCCACCAAGACCGTGCTACTTCATGTACATTTTTGACCAAATCCCTATGATTTTTCTCCATTTCTTACCTGGGTCGTTCCCATCCACCACAACTGTTCTCACCCCTCCCCACCACGTCCGTGGTGACCACCACATCAGTGCTACCCACAAAATCCTAGCTACTTTTACACTACATGTCCCGCTTTACCCCTACTTGACCTATTGCTTCCCCCACACATATATATACCTAGTTGGCGGCTCTAGCACAAGGTTAGATACCTTCTACCACCTCCTAGATCCCCATTTTCACATTCCACCCATTCTACTCCATTTCCTCCTCCATTCCACTCCATTTCACCATTTCCACCACCAAAACCCTAGTTTCCTAGTATTTTGATCTTATTCTACCATCATCCCATGCCATGCACATTGGAGGAGAGAGGAGGATGTCCTGGAGTAGCTGAAGCGGATAATTTCTCCATCTACATTGAGCTCTATGGATTCTTATACCTCTTTCTTTATTCTTTTTGTATTTTGCATTGCTATGAGTAGATAGGTCCCTTGGGTGGGCTGTTTGGGGTCAAAAATGTTACTTTGATACCATGTTGGGGGAAATGATATGTAAGCATTGTAATATCATTTTGTAATGATTATGTTCTATTTCTATCTCACTCTTCATGAATTTCTTGTTAGTTTGTGCTTGAAATCACCTAGGAATTTAGGAAAATTACTTATATGTGTGAATTTGGGATTTGCTCCTGGGTCCAATTCATGGATCCCTAGCTAGCTACTCATCCTACTACATGCTAATCAATTCTCCTAAGCCTACGTGAGAGATCTAAGTAGATAGTTTAGATGAATTTAGTGTGCTTAGCATGGAGCTTTCTCAAGGGTAGAATGTGGGTGATGGGAGGCCTAAACCTCACTTCCACTCCCATTACTAACCTTAGCCCCCAATCACCCTAAGATCATCTAACCTACAAACCTAGGCTTGTTTATACTCTAATTGAATTTCACCTAAACCCTAACCCAAGTGATCCTTGCAAGGGTAGTAGGGGTGTTAGGGACTAGTTCCCCTATACACAACCTAGCATATCCATGGCCAGTTAGTAGTTTAGGATATTTTGTTTGACTCAATCTTGTTGTTTGGTTTGATAATCTAAATGAAATCATTATGTTCACATGTCGCCCCCAACCTAATTGATAAGTTCATCCCCCAAACAACCCAGATTCCCCTTAATTGCTTTAAAACCCTAATTGCCTTTTTTCTTAACTAATGTTAGCTTAGTTAGTCCTTTACTTGCTTAGTTAACTTCTTGCCTTTTTCTTGCTTTGTTCTTGCTAGTTTAGGTCTTTACTTGCTCTTTTGCCATGCTTTCTAACTTAGCTTAGTGTAGACCTTTCCTTGCCTTCCTTAGTGTAGATTGCTCTTTTATTGTCTTTTCTCATTCATTAGAACTTAGGTTTTGTTCTTGATTGCTTTCCTTTTCCTGCTTTATTGCTCAACTTAGTGTAAGCAATAAAAAAAATCTACAAACCCTTTAACCCTAGACTCCGTAGTAGGAACCTAGCCTAATAATTAACCTAGCTCTAGTTCCCCTTTTCTCCCTGTGGATCGACCCTATACTTGCCACCTTACTTATACTACTACACGATCCCGTGCGCTTGTGGGTTAGCATTTTAGTAGAAGTAGGTTGTTTGTGTAGGTCCCTATAAATTTTAAAAGTGGATCCCACCATGTGTTTCTATTTGTGGGGTTGCATCTATTCAAACTCCAATTGAGTAGTGTGTAACACCATTGGCAGGAATGCACCAAGTAAAAGAAGAGAGAGATAAATAAAGAGTTTGGTAGATAAACATGATGTAATAAATGAGAGAGATAGAGAATGGGAAGGAAATAGATAAGGAGGGAGGTAGAGAAAAAAAGGAGAAGTAATGGAGTAGGTAAAGAAAGAAATAGATAAATAAGAAAGAGATAGGGATGGAGAGAGATGGATATATCATTATATTTATTTGTATTTAAATACTTAAAAGTACTTTCCTTATATATTTTCTACTTTCTTTGTCTTTTTATATTATATATTCACATATATATTGTCACATTATCAACCTTTTAAGAATCCCCACAATACTATAAGTTTCTATTTCACTCATCTTTTGGTATCATACCAACGTTTATTTCTCCTTGATTTTGGTACCATACCAATGATAATGTCTTTCTTCTCTCTTGTCTACTTCTTTACTATTTTGACATTGTACCAATTTGTTCACTTCTTTCCTCTTTCTTACTTGCTTATCTCCTCTTTTTTTCTACTTTCCCCCCCTTTTCTAGTATTGTAGTAATGTTTAGATCTCTCCTCTCTCTTGTCTACTTCTCTTCTCTTTTTTTAATTCCCTTATTTTTTTGATATTGTATGAATACTTTTTTAGTATTTGTACTAGTGTTCACTTCTCTCCTCTCTCTTGCCTACTTTTTTCTTAACTATTTTCTACTCCCCTCCTCTTTTTTTGGTGCTATACCTATATTATTTGGATTGTATTAATGTTTATTGCTCTCCTCTTTGTTGTTTACTTCTCTCCTATCTTGTTTGATATTGCACCAAATATTTTTTGGTGTTGTATTGACATTTAATTCTCTGTTCTCTCTTGTCTACTTCTTCATCTCATTTTTTCTACTTTCCTTCTCATTTTTTGTACTATACCAATACTTTGGTATTGTACTAATCTTTACTTCTTTCCTCTTTGTGATTTACTTCTCTTTTTGTAATAAATAGAGGAAATAAGTACTTTTTGACACAATTTTTTTTATACCACTCCTATCTCTTATATACTTACTCCTCTTTCTTATATACTTTCCTCCTCTTATTTACCTCACTTTGCAATTATTCTACTTCCCTCATATATTCCTACATCTTTCCTCTCTTGTCCAGTTCCCTCCATTTTCTAATTCTTCCCTACTATTTTTGTACTGGTTTCCTTTCTCTTGTCTACTTTGCTCCTTTTTATTTCCTTCTAACTCCTTTCTCTCTTTTTTCTAATTTAGTCCTCTATTCTTTTATTCCCCTATTTTTTTACTCCCCTCCTCTTTTCCCACTTTCCTTCTCCTTTGTATGTAGATATATATTAGTAAATGAAGGTTAGATGGAGATTCATGCCCTGATATGCACTACTTGGGGCATAATTTGCTACAACATGCATAGTGCATGTGCATATTTCTGAGAGTCGGTTGGGAAAAAAGATTGCAATTTGTGATGCCTATATTTTTTTGCCATGAAATGAGGCCATAAACAAACTTTTGATACATTAAAATTGGGTATTCTTGTTTCAACAACGAAATGCAACTTAGAATGCACATGCCAAACATTATGTCACAGATGCACCATTAATGATTTATATACCTTTTTAACAACAAAAGAAAAACAAAAATAGGGGTGAACTTTAAAATGTTTCACTCTTCCATAATGTGTACCCATTGTGATGGTGGATGGTCCATCATTGCATTCTATATTTATTTCAAAAATTTTAGTACCAGAGCCCTAGATATGTATATACCTAAGCCTTAGTTGTTGGTCCTTGATACACCTCTTCGTCATCTTCATGATCCAACTAACATTATTTTGTTTGAGTATCTCTTTCATCCAATGTTAGAATCGGGTAGGATACATGAGATGACAAGTGTTTCAAGAATAACATCTTTTGTGGTTTTAGCAGAAGCTTGGTTTTGGTGTCTTTATATCAAGAATGGAAGAGGATATCATTTGTAATGTTTGATAGTGGAACACAACCACACTCCCATCAGCACCATGACTCCCCCATTTGAAAATAAAACTTGTAATAACACACTTCTTTTAGACAACGCGGGAACCACCCCCGAGGATGAGCCACTTCGGTGACCCCACACCACAGTGTCAACCCCTGGGCCCCTCAACTTGCTACACACCAAAGGGAGCATTTAAATCACACAATGGGCCAGCCTTCATAATGTGGTAAGTCATTTCCAAGGCGCACAACCTGGATTTGAACCCGGTGCCTTTATTGGGGAACCCGTGCCTTAGCCACCTGATCTACACTCTCACTGGCTACATTATTTATTTTAGACCACAACTTATGCCCACAAAAAATATTTTCCCTAATAACACAATTTGGGGACTTAAAAACTGATGTAAAGAAATTATAACCTTTTTTTGACCGATCTGCCCTTGGATGGGCTTTGTAACAAAAGAAGGGGATTACAGTTCCCAAGGTGGGCTTTTTGGGCCAAAAATGGGCTGCATTTCCCATAATCTTCTAGTTTTTGACAATACATTCCCCCCTACAGCTGATTTTAGAAAGAAATTTGGCAATGAAAACATTACACAACTACAATTAAACTATACAAGTCAACTCAATTAGGTACCATTTAAGGTCAAACATGGTCTTTTACACGGAACTACCACATACATATAAAGTACATCAAAATTATGCAAGTGTACTCAATCAAAGATGTAATGCATGTAGGACAAGATAGTTTAATTGATGCCAATTAGCAAGTATTTTCAATACCACTGCAATTGGGCAGTAAGTCCTTCAACAAAGTTTATGGAACAATTAGGGTTCCAACGAAAACAACTCAAATATATAGAAGTAAGTTGATCTTAGCCCCATAATTTGAATAGTGGATCAAAGGGAAATCAATTTCCTAATTTAAATATGGTAAGCAACATACCTTAAAGGTGAGTCTAAATGTATCCTAAAAGACCTAGGTCCAACTTATAAAGTTCCAAAGCACCCAAAAGTAACTATATGAATCTAGGTTAAGTCTCTAATTAATTTGAAACCTAAAAGTTGAACTTTGTAACTAATTCATATCAGGCTATGAGACTCATATCAAGTGACATGGTTTATTTTATTGATTGCATAATATTTTTTATCTCGATAAATGATTAGATTTTCCTAAGTACAATAATTTACCATTATTATAAGTTGTAATACCGATCTAGTTTTATACGCTCTCTCCACATCCCACATCAAGAATAAAGGGGAAATGCAATCAATATATCCAATCAAACCATATACATTTAAAGAATAACAAGAGACAAAAAAACACAATCACTATAAGCATATTTATATCATCTTTTGTTGATTGATTCATGCGCTTATTATCTAATTTCACCATTATTTAAATCTCTATTCTTGCCAAAGTAATGTTATTTGATTCTTCTAGAGAAGCCACTGAATTTGTTTCAACACATGACACTTGAATTTCCATGATAAATGGAGCACAAGGTGTTTTATCAAAAAAATTCACAACATGTACTTATTAACTATTAGAGTTTGTCTGCAATATACTACATAGTGGTAGCCTCAACTAAACAATGCGTGGAAATTTCTCTACCCCAAGTTAAACATGAATACAAACTAGGTACCTTGACCATACACATGTACTTACATTCTGTTGGATCAAAGGGCTCTATGGGGTGAATAAAGCTAAAAACACTCACACAAAATAGATTAGGCCTTCAAGTTATTCCAAGAGATATACTTGCAAATATGAAATTTGATTGTGCAACTAAGCATATGAGCAAGGATGAGAGATATTAAATGAGATCAAACACAAGCTATGTAGAGTGATTCCAATCTCCAAACTAGGAGGAAATCAGTCCGCTACCTAGAGAGGTCAAGCTCTAGGATTTTTCAACCATGCATTGGATACTTACATATCATTATAAGACATACAATTTAGACCTTCCTTTTCTGGGCCAAGGATACCCAATCTTACTTTTTGAGGACCAAAACGAGCCAATAAACTTTACAATGTCTTACCTATCCTTGGAGTTAGAGTCTTCAACCTCTACAAGGTCTTACCTACCTTTGCAAGCAGCTGGATAACTTCACCAAGGAGCTCCTCTTCTTGCAACAAGTATTTGGCCTTGAAGGAATTACCCACTCTACTCATGGATCTTCAGCCTTGTCCTTCTCCTTCAACTTGGAGAAGCTTTTCACCTTCTCCTTCACTCAGAGAAGCTTTCACCAACTTTGAACTTAAGAAAAGGAGTTGGGAAAGGTCAGCTTTGAGAGCTTTAGAAGAGTATAATGATGTATCTTTCTCACACACAACCTATCCCACTCATATGGATGTTTCAATTTATAAACAAGAGAGAGAAAGGGATCTAGTAGACAATATGCACTCAACTATAGGTAGGATCTTGAATAGCACAAAGAAGAAAACTTGAAATGCAGTCCAAGGTGTACTATTTATAGTTGGGGTCATCAACTAGCCACTAGAAGCACTGAGGAATGGTTTCTAGTCATTTGAGGTATTGCACCAGATCTATTTTTGATGTTTGGAACACTCAAATGTCTATAATCACTTTTTTGCACTTTCATACAATGCAGTCCATCGAATTTCTATAAAGATAACGCAACCGATAACACTATGCGACAAGATAATTTTGATTTGTTGGTCGAGTTTATCCTAGTTGAAACTCGACTGATCATTCAAAATAAATTTTCCACTACAGGGTGTCTGTCAAGTTTATCCTAAGGTAAACTTGTATGAACCTAAACATTAGCCAAGACCCATCCTAGGCATCAATTGAGTTTCTGGGATCAAACAACCTGTGATGAATTTTTGAAAATATCATTTGAGTGATAAAACATTCCAATTAAGTGCTCCTGATTTATTATCATCTTAGTCACAAGTCATAGCATCAATACAAATGATTACACAAATTGTTCTAAGTGATTTGGAGTGTTTTCTATAAAAGTGCATTTGTATTGCTTTTGACTTGAACTAGATCATGCTAGGTTTTTTTTCCCTCAACCCCGTCCCCTCGCTCCCCTGGCTCTGGCGATTAGGGTTGTGAGAAGTGGACACCCCACCCTTCTAGGGTCTCTCTCTCTTGCAGGTTCAAGCGATTTGGTTGTCTTCTGGTCCCGTCCCCTAGATGGTGGCAGAGTTACTGGACAGATACACATGTCTACATTTGTCGGATGAGGAAGAGGAACCCATCGATGTTAAGACAATGGGCAACGGTGAGGAAGAGGATCATACAGAGTTGGAGTTGATAGGGAAGTTGTTAACGAATCACACTTTCAACTTCAGAGCCATGGAACGCATGCTATCATAGGATTGGAGCCTCAAAGAGAAGGTGGAGTTCAAACAAATGGAATGAGAAATCTTTGTCATTCAATTCACCCATTGGCGTGATAGGCAACACGTCATTGACGGGGCGCCATGGCATTTCGACGGGCGTTTATTGATGATTAAGGACATTTGCAAGGAGGAACAGCCGGGGCAGGTTGCTATTAATAAGAGTCCTTTCTGGATTCGCTTATATGGCCTCCCACTAGGTTATAGAGGGGAAGACACGGTACGTGAAATCGCTGGATGTGTGGGAGACGTGATCAAAGTGGACACCGACGGCTCGGGGTGGGATGCGTCCACCCGCGTCAGGATATTACTGGATGTTACCAAGCCCTTGAAATGGGTGTTGAAGATCAGGGTGAAAGGGGGCAACGTCGTGGATATTGAGGTGAAATACGAGCACCTATCCAATTTCTTCTTCGAGTGTGGGATGCTTGGCCACATTGATAAGGATTGCCTGGGTGCCGACGTCGATGAAGACCATGTGCAGCGGTAGGGGAACTGGCTGCGAGCATCACCGTGGAAGCAGCGAAGACCAGACCATGTCAATGATAGAAATCTTGGGCCGACGAGGCGCAAGCTGACGTTAAAAAACGAGATGCAGGGGGCGTCGTCCCAACATGGAAGCCTTGAGCACAACGGTTCTGTTGAGAGGCAGTGGGAGGATCATAACAATAGCGGGCATGTGGGTGCATCACGACGTTCGTCTTGGCATAGCGTCGGGGATACATCGAGCAACACGGCAGGTGCGTTAGGGGCTGAGGATGAGGGGGGAGTTTGATGGCGGGCGTGGGTGTCAGCGCTACCCACCATAGTTTTGGGCACAACAACGGGAGTGAGAGGAGGGGCACAGAGCATGACGACGGGTCTGAGGTCGATGAGGGTCAAATGGTGGTGGGTGGGGGTGTTGCTGTAATCTAGCGCATCGGGAAGGCGTCAGTGGACAGGGGGCAAATGAAAGATGTCAGGCATCGTTGCGGCGGGTGTAACGTCAGGAGTGAGTTGAGGGGTATGGACGACATTGGGCGGGGAGGAGGGTGCAATGCAGCGTCAGGTGGGATGACGCTGGGTGGGGAGGAGGGTGCAACGCAGCATCAGGCGGGATGCACCGTCAGGGAGACGTCAGGGGATATGCAGCAAGTGAAAAGGTTAGAGAAGGGAGAAGGGAAAGTGGCACTGAGCGAATCGGAGGTGGGGACCTGATGGGAGAAAAGGGGCATGCTTTGCGAGATGTGAGGATGTCGAACTCAGGGGACATGGTGGTGGGGAAGCATGTTAGAGAGCAATAAGAGGAACGACACAAGGGGGAAGAGGATGATCTTTATGGGTGGGTCAGAATAGAAGAACAAGCACCGACAGAAGAGGAGGAAGATCTGGACGGGGGCTTTGTAGGGCTGGCAATGATGCAACGCTGTAATGAAGAACAACACCATAAAGCAGACTTATCTCTGACGAAGACATCATCTTGGCAGCAACAACAAGAGGAGGGATGCAACACACATAAAGAGAAGGGAGAACCCCGTACAATCACAAGAGCTCAAAGAAGGAAGGCAGATGGTTTAAAGTCGAAGCAAGGGGCACGTTCAACTCGAAAAAAGAAGAAACATCAACCTTGGGTGTACAAGATGAGTAGAGGTGCCCATCTAGGCATCCCATAGGAGGAGGTGGTGTGGGAAAAAAGGGCAGCGAAGAGGGACAAGAAATCAGATTGGTGAGACATGGAGCTTGATGAACTACCAATAGCAGGGGCTGGTGAAAAGAAGGCAAAGCAATCTATGACAGGCGGTACTACCTCAACAAGGGTTGATGAAACCTAAGTAGCAGAGATTGGAAGTGCCCAATCCCACAAAGGACAATGAAACTCTTCCACTGGAACTGTCAGGGGTTGGGCGACCCTGACACGTGTACGACTCTCCGATCGTGGTGTTAGAGAGAGCGCCCAAATATACTTTTTGTTATGGAAACTATGATTGTTGGAAAGACTCTGGAAGGTGTTCAAAGAAGTTGCTGCTTCAAAGATGGCTTGTGCATCTCTAGCACGGGCCGGGCAGGGGGTATCAGTTTCTGGTGGAAAGAGGCAGATGTGGAGGTTCTCAATTACTCAAATAGACATGTCACTAGTCTTGTTAAAGACAACACTACAGGGGCTAGATGGCGTGCCATTGGGTTATATGGATGGGCGAATCAATAGAGAAAATCAAAGACTTGGGCCTTGATGAGGAGCCTAAAGGCAGAGGCTGAGGAACCGGTTCTCTTCTTTGGTGATTTCAATGAGATAATATCTAATACTGAAAAGAAAGGCGGCCCACCCAAAGAGGAAAAGTTTATACAGAATATCCAGGACGTCATTGATGACTGCGAGCTGGTGGACCTTGGCTTTGAAGGAAACATGTACACTTGGAGAAGAGGGTTGTCTGAGAGAACCCTTGTGTAAGAAAGGCTTGATAGATATCTTGCAGAGCTCAGTTGGCGTGATCTTTTTAGCTACTGTAAGGTTATCCACCTACCTATTTATGAGTCAGATCATGCCCCTATCATCTTGACGGCTGAAAATTGAGGAAGAAAAGGAAGAATGAGAGGAAGGTACTTTTCTTTTGAATCCATGTGGATAGGCGAGGAGGATTGCACAAACATTATTGGGAAAGCATGGACAAGTGGTGGAGACTTGAAGACAAAGCTTAACACTTGCAAAGACCAACTTAACATGTGGGCTGCAAAGAAATTTGGGAATCAGAGGAAAAAGATTCATGATCTAGAAGGCGAGCTAAAAAAAATTCAGGCACAACCTCCAGACCAAGTAAAATTACAAAGGGTAGAGGAGATATCTAAAGACCTCCAATACTGGCTGCAGAAGGATGAGGAGTACTGGGCAGCAAGGGCACGAGTCAAAGAACTCAAGGGGGGGATCATAATACGGCCTATTTTCATCAAAATGCATCTAATAGGAAAAGAAGAAATTGGATTGAGGGTCTTGAGGATTAACAAGGAAATTTCAGAACAAATGAAGAAGAAATTTCAACTATCATCACCAATTTCTTTTCCCAACTTTTCCACATGAGTAATCCCACAGGTTTTGAACAAGCAGCAAGAGGCATTAGGCGGATGGTCAGTGAGGAATAGAAAGAAGCTTTATAAAGAGATATCACAGATGAGGAAATATGGGTAGCCCTTAGACAGATGCACCCTAATAAGGTTCCGGGTCCGGATGGAATGAAGGCGATGTTCTACCAAAAATATTGGAACATTGTGGGCCAAGATGTTGCTAGCTACATTAAGGGGTGGTGGAAAGGGGAAAGGAGCTCGGAGGAGGTGAATGATACACTGGTGGTGATGATCCCAAAAACTGACAAGCCCAAAATAGTAGGGGAGTTTCACCCGATCAACATTTGCAACGTTCTGTACAAGCTCGCATCTAAAATAGATTAAAGCCTCTCATGAACAACATCATAATGGAGAATCAAAGTGCTTTTATTCCGGGGCGCATGATCACTGATAATGCTCTTATTTCTTATGAACTTTTCCATGCTATGAAGAGGGATAAAGGAAAGAAGAAAGACATCCTTGATCTGAAATTGGACATGTCCAAAGCTTATGATAGGGTAAAATGGAGTTTTCTAAACTATGTGATGGAGAGAATGGGATTTGGGGTGGTATGGAGGGGGAAGATTCAAGACTGTGTCACATCTGTCCAACATATGTTTGCCATCAACGGGGACCAGACCAGGAGAATAAAACCTTTGTAGGGACTTCACCAGGGTGACCCTCTCTCCCCCTACCTTTTTACAATATGCACGGAAGCTTTCTCTACCATGTTAAGTATTGCTTCACGTGACAACCTTATACACAATATCACTCCATGTAGAGGGGTGCCACGCATATCTCACCTTTTCTTTGCAGACGACAACATCTTGTTTGTAAGAGCAACCTCGTCAGAGTGCTTAAAGATAGCTGAAATTATCAGCCAATATGAACAGGCATCCGGACAACAAGTTAATTTATCCAAGACAGAGGTAGTTTTTAGCAAGGGGATGTCGGCCACAAAATGGAATGAACTCAAGGGACTGCTACAAGTAAAGGAGGTAGAATGACACACAAAGTACCTAGGCCTTCCAACGGCGATAGGTAGATCAAATAAATAGATTTTCAGCTTCTTAAAGGAAAGGATTTGGAAAAAGCTCCAAGGATGGTCCAAAAAATTGCTGTCCAAACTCGGCAAGGAGGTCCTTATCAAGGTAGTGGCACATGCTATCCCGACATATGTGATGAGCATCTTCCAAATCCCAGCGGGCACTCTTGATGAGATTCAAAGCATTATATCAAGGTTTTGGTGGGGTGCAAAAGGAAATGAAAGGAAGTTAGCTTGGACAAGTTGGGAAAATATGTGTAAACCAAAAAGGCTGGTTGGGCTCGGTTTTAGGAATTTCCACGTCTTTAACCAAGCCCTTCTAGCCAAACAATTATGGAGGTTAGGAGTGAACCTGCACTCCCTTATGCATAAGGTGCTGAAGGCTAGATATTTTCCTAGAACATTTATTTGGGAAGCAAGGAGAGGCTATAATCCCAGTTATACATGGAGGTGTTTATGGGGAGAAAAGGCGCTGCTGAAGGAAGGGATGGAGTGGAGGATAGAAAATGGGAAATACGTCGACATTTGGGAGGATTCATGGCTGCCGGGAGAGGAGGAAACTCTTGCACGTTTCAAGAGATCGGATGACACATCTTATTTGAAGGTACATGATCTCATGACACCATATGGCTTAACATGGGACATTGCAAAGCTGGAGGATTGCTTCCCACCAGCTTACATAGAGAGGATAAGAACTATCCCGCTTAGTCTTCGTAAACAAGATGATGTATGGTCGTGGTGGCCGGCAAAGAAAGGAATATTCACAATGCGATCAGTGTACTGGTTTGGCATGTTAGGAAAAGAGGAATCCAGGATGCAAGCAATGCAACAAGGTGACAGGTTATGGCAGCACATCTGGAAAGGTGGGCGGGCTCCCAAAGCTGCACACTTCATTTGGTGAGTGTGCACGGGGGGTCTAGCAACAAAGGGAAGGTTGTTTGACCAGCATTGCATTGACGATGGTACTTGTCATCTGTGCATGTCGGAAAATGAGTCTATTCTACACATGCTATTCTTCTGTCCTAACGGAGGTTTGGGAACACTTGGAGCGAGGGACCCAAGAGTGGGTGGAAGACTATAAGGACGAAGACATCATCATCACCATGGCGGCGACTTTGGGAAGGGCTGACAAAGAGGCGATCGTTGCAGCTATGTGGGCTATTTGGAGGGGGCGCAACATGTGAATCTTCCAAGATGGCGAAGTGCACAGTGGTTACCTCTAGTGTTAGGCGCTGACATGGGTCAAGCAGGTTGGAAGAGAGCAACACCCAATGAGTTACAACAAAGTCCAACAGGATATAGAAGTGATACCGCGGTGGGTCAAGGCAGCACAGGGACGACTAAAGATCAATGTGGATGCTACATGTGGTGAGTATGGAGTGACGACTATTGGGATGGTGATGCGGGATAGTGAGGGGGTGCTAATCGGGATTGCGGGAGAGAACATTTGTAGTGGCACAGGGATAACAATGGCAGAAGCTATAGACATGAGGACAACACTCCAGTGGGTGAGTAGACGTGGTGCCAGACAGGTGGAGATGGAGACAGACTCCCTTGAAGTTATCCAAGCATGTAGCGACTCCTCTACACGGAGAGACTACATGGGGATCCTTGCTGATGAAATTAGGAATATGAAGTAACTTTTCTTTTTTTGTTGCATTTCTTACGTTAGCCGCTCATGTAACAAACTTGCCCATGAAGTTGCCACCATGGAACGAAGGGGACAAGTAGATAGGTTTTCCTTTTTCCAGTTGTTTCCTTCATACTTTGTGAACCTAGCTTTGGCTGATGCAGTCTAGTTTTATAGATGATGGGGGGTCCCAATCACAGGGCCCTCCGTCCTTTATAAAAAAAAGATCAGGCTAGGGCTTGATTGATTTGATCATTTTCATGTACCTAATACTTTAAATCAATCTCAAGTAGACATATTAGGTACATGTGTATGGAATGGTTAAATAATCATAAAAATATGGACAATGTATAACACTTAGGTTGACATTCTCCCCCTTTTCGATGATGATAAACCATTCCTTAACATATTGAAAAGGATTTGGAATTTAAACTTTTACCTTGTGAATTCCAAGGGGATACATGAATGATTAACAAAAAATTTCTCCCACTTAATTCATGCTTACCTCAATTTCCTCTTTCCTTCACCTATATGGTTAGTGTCTTCCAAAAAGAATATAGACATATCACACATATATTGTTGAGTCCTCTTACAAATCATAAGATATATCATATAATAAACTAGAAAAAGATCATAGTTAAATATGTTCTAGAGCTCATTTTCCCCTTGTAGTACTTGTAGAATAAGATCTCACATTTTCTCTCCCCCTTTGTCATTATAAAAATATAGGGGGGGGTAGAAGAGCTAAGAAAGTATAAGTCTTATCTATAGGCAGAAATGACACAAGCAACCATAATAGCAAGCACCAAAATAAAAACCAATAAAAGAACAACACATACTAGAGTCATAATCAAAATATGTAAGCACATACCCAAAGTGTTGGGTTCTAGGGGAGACAGAGAAGGCAGCGGAAACAAAAATTTTCTTCCCAAACCCATACCGAGGAAACGCGTCAACGTCTATATATTAGGAAAGGATGGTTTGTGGAATCATAACTTGTCCCGAGGCTTGCTCGGCGACAATACCTCACGCAATGCGTGATCTTCAACTCTGGTCTTGGACGGCGTCTGTGCAGCTCCTGGTCGCACCGGGACTGATGACTCCTCCTCCTACCAGATTGTCGGATGACAGTTGTCCTCTTGAGCGGCAGTGTCCTCCCGCCTCTGTAGTAGTCCACACGGACCACCGGGAACTCCGCACTCCTTGTCCTACAAGGAAGTGGAAGGAGTCGCACCCTCCTGTTGACGTACTAGTCGCCAACACACTCTCCTACCTCCAGTTGCAAATACAGTTGTCCTTCCCTTGCTGCACCTCCCTTCTGCGGGAAGCACTTGCTCGGGCTCTCTCTTGGTTATCAAAACCAGAGAGAACGACAACTTTCCAGAGCAACTAATTGCACTGAGTTGTTTTTTGAGAAGCCCCCACTACCCCTATATATATAGGAGGGTCATGGGACAAGGTTCTCTATCCCGGGCAATGTGGGACTAAAAGAAGGAGTAGAAGGGTTCGAGATTTTCCACAAAAAGCAACCGGTTCGCAACCTGAAATGATCGGTTCACAGCTGAACCGATCAGTTCGGCTACTGAGCCGATCGGTTGGACCTGAGCCGATCGTATGGGACACCCCAACCGATCGGTTGTTGTCCTGAACCAATCGGTTCACGGTCCTAATCCGGCTCAAAAGACTTTCCTTGTTTTTTTCCCAATTGGTATCAAATACCAATTTATTTCCCAATCGAATTGGGCAATTTGAAACCAAAGGAAAATTCTTGCCGACATAACTTTCCCAACTCGCTCGGTTGCACCAGTTGAGCCGATCAGTTCAACACTTGAACCAGTCATTTCAACCTGGGCATGAGCCGATCGGTTGGACATTCCAACTGACCGGTTCAGCCACCTCAGCCGATCGGTTCAACACTTGAGCCGATCGGTTGGGAGTGCAAGTTGGGCAAAATCAGTCAATTATCGATTTCAATCAATCCGATAATCTAATCAATGCATCCAAGACCTTGAACCATATGAAATAGAGCTATCAACTGATTGAGTGTTTAATTGAACTACTAAACTCCTTTAGTAATCAATTTAAACATTGCTCTGTGGTCAAAACTCCTCTTCCATGTTAAATCCTATGTGTGTGACCCTGCAGGTCGATTTCACGTTGGCAGTGAAAGTCCATAACACTTATGACTTCACAAGCAAAGAGCGGTGCCTAGTCACACATCATTGCTACCCAAGTGAAAGTAGAAAGTTGGAGAAAAACTTTCATCCTACAATCCGTGAATGGTGTTACAGCGAATGTATAATTCCTTTGTCACTGATATCCCGAATGAACTCAAGGCATGGAACAGTCATCCTGTCAATGTCCATTCACTTTCTTGATCTCAGAGTAGATTGAAGGAGATATGTATGACATCAATATCATATACTGATTCACACATGCGTGCGCACGCCTATCTCAATCCTACTCATCAAGTGGCCTTGGATATCAAACTCCCTTAGGAGGGACAAATCCCATATCTATCACTCACCCCTCAAAAGCCCCATGTGTCAAAGCCACCCAATCATCACCTTTATAACAACCCATGTTTCAGGACTGCGTTTGATGATGTCAAAGTGTGCCCAACGACATGTGTTCAGTGTAGTGATTTCAGGTCTAAGAATCACACTCACCACCATCACTATGAGTACTGATTGTGACTACCATCTCATGGTTCCATGTGTCAAACTCACGGTGGGTCTGTCCGATACACTTGTTCTCTAACAAGTACCTATGTGTTTGGTTTGATATCTCTATATCATGACTAATGAGATTCTGTCATCAACCAACACCATAATCTAGTCTTAACAAGAATGTACAAACTCTTAGCATCCGTATGATCTCATCGTTCAGGTCCTCAACCTGAAAGCATACATCATTGAGTACTGTCATTCTCTAGACATTCAATCTGTTCTATCACTATCTCAAATGACTGAACCAGAAAGAATTGGAAGCTTGCCTTTGATGTTTATCAAATCAATCTTAATGTATCCCTTCAATCATCCCACTATTGGCTCTCAGGGCATAAATACCAATAGACTCCCACTTGCACTGCGAGCCAATCACTCTTGAATCATATTCATAGTGATCTTCAAACATGTCCCACATGTTACTGTGCTCTAGTGCGAACATAGTGAGTAATGGCAACACTTTGCCAAAGTCAGTATAAATTGCATTTATCATATCTCTTTGTTGTACGTCACACGTATGAGATGGAGTTTCCATAACATGCGATCTAGTATTCCATTGCTAACTTTTAGCCACATTGCATGATCAAGGATTCCAGACTTGTCATCAATGAGCGGAATATCTATAAGTTCATCTCATGAACTTCCAGATCCATATAGTATCTACTGCTGTTCACTAACGCATAGATACTCGGCATTTCCTTTTAAATGGTTTTATTGGAACACTTCCAATTATCAACGAACTTTCACTTTTATACATCCTATGTATATTTTGCGATTAATTTTCTGTCCTTTCGAAGTTCGCACCAATGTAACTCTTTACATCGAACTCTTCCTTATCTCCATAGAACTAGTACTTCACAAGTACTTACCAAGTTCTTATGGTTTCCAGTAACCCTTACTGGAAGTATATAGACATCCACTCGTCATGTCTCACATACGAGTTATCAAGATGAGCACATCAAATTGTTATGTCCTACATACAAGATGATGAATGCATTTTATTCTTGTCATGTCATACATGCAAGATAATGGGATGATTACATAGATGATAGATCCATATCTATTCTTAGTGTTCCCATTCTTCATAAGAATTGGACACTTGGCCTTGGGATACTAACTCCATGTAACATGGAGAAGTTTTCTCCCATTGAATCTGTGCATACTGAACCCTTCAGTACAGATTGCCAATGTATGCTTTCTCTTTTCAGGTCAAGAGGTTTTCAAGAACTATCTCTATAGATCTCTATTCCTATCACATAGGACACATCTCTATCTTCCTTAAAGATAATTTCCACTTTTTGGATTTCCAATCTAGAACATTTCCATTTCATATCAACATGTGGAATGTGAATACGCTCCCACTAAATCACAGATCCCTTCTTTATCTTTGACATATCAGTCAAACCCTTTGACTATATCATCAAAGTAAAGATCCAATTCTGAGTTGCTTGTACTCAATCAATCACATTGATTAGTTCATTGTAACTTATAGACTTCATTTGCATTAGTGGATTCATAAACCTTATAGGTTGTGTCACGTATACATCCTTGTTTTATTCCTCATAGGAATGCAGTTTTAGTATCCATATGCCAAATGTCTTAGTCATTAAGTTTCAATCAACAAGCATCATCCTTCTTAAAATGTTATCCATGTGTCTTAAGACTTATTTGCACTCATGGATTTACATCCAATGGGTGCTACCATCAAGGTCATACCTTATGGTTCACATGGAAGTCATTTAAGATGTAATGGTCATAAACCATAACTCAAAATCCGGTTCCTCATATTCATCTAGATAGTTGAATCATCACATGAAAAACTCATCACATAGATAATTGAGGTGTATTTGTCAAGGATATAAGAACTCACAACTCCTTGTGATTCTCAATGTCCTTTATTAGTGTGGGGTATTATATTATTAAGAAGAATTCAGTTATTTGATAATCATTCTCTAACTCCTTAGAGTATGACTCCTTCTTGATTTAGACATCACCATGCCTTAATCATGATTTCACTATGATACACTATCATAATCACTCATAAGGATCTCAAACATTTGGTCCAAGTATTTTATTCATTGATCTCATCAAGAATTAACACTTTACCAAATTTTGCACTTTATCTATGACAATCTTGAACACTTCAAGATATTCATATTGGTATTTCTCTAAACACCATTTGAAGTATTAGCATTTGTTCCAATAGGTATGTAAATACATCACATGCATTATACCTAATAGGATAATCACTCTCCCACTACATTAGTGAAGACTGATTAATCATGTCCAAGATATTCATGTCTCTTACTGGTTCTCTAACCAAAAGAGTCTAGTTTTATCCATCACATGGTAACTAGAAATGAATTTCTCATGATTGATGCTAATTTTATTGTTTGAGTTATCTATAACTTTTAGGTATCATTTTATCTCATGCATATCATATACCACAAGATAAACAAAGCATTGCCACAAAGATCATATCTTTAAGATTGAAACCTCAACTTTATTAATTTCCATCATTGTCATACAATATGCAAAAATAAAGTGTTTCTATCTATTGGCAAATATGAAATAGAAGTTCATAACTGTATTACATTCCTTGTAGGCTGAAAATAAACTAAAGTACTCTATCTATGGCGGCAACACTTGCCCCAATTATGAGTGCTTTACATTTTACATCTTGGTATCATATACCTCAAAAAAATGTTACAAGTTTACTTTCATGACACCTTTAAGTAGAGACATCAGTCGCCTCCTTCTTCTTTTGTTCTTCCAGATAGAGAGGACAATTCCTTTTCCAATGTCCCGGCTTTTGACAGTGGTGGCAATTTCCTTTCTTTGTCACGCCTCCCTTGGACTTGAGAGCTGAAGTCGTCTTGGGCTTCTGGCTAGCATCAGAACCTTTCTTAGCTTTGCTTTGCCCTTGCGCTTGGACTTGCCTTTCTTGCCCGTGATCACCATCACAGACTTGGGCTTGTCCTTCTTCATCTGTAACTCGGCTGTCCTCAACATGCCCACCAACTCTGACAGTGGCCTATCAAAGTTGTTCATGTTGTAGTTCATCAAAAACTGACTATAAGATTCTGGCAACGATTGCAATATCACGTCAGTAGCCAACTCTTGGCTCAGTGGAAATCCCAATCTCTGTAGGTTCTCCACATACCCAATCATCTTGAGTGTGTGAGGACCAACTGGATCTCCTTCTGTCATGACACACTTGAACAACGCCCTAGAAACATTGTATCTCTCTTGCTGTGCCTGATCTTCATACATGTTCCTGAGATGCTGAATCATCTCAATGACACCCATGTTCTCATTCTGTCTTTGGAACTCATGGTTCATTGAACATAGCATCAAGCACTTTGCATCAATGGCATCATCAACATGCTTCTTATAAGCATCCCTTTCTGCCTTTGGTGCATTCGGAGCGGGTTCCTCTAGAATTGGAGTATCCAGGACATAGAGCTTACGCTCTTGAGTGAGAACAATTCTCAATGTCCGATACCAGTCGTGGAAGTTGAAAAACACTAGAGGGGGGGGGTGAATAGAGTTTTTAAATTATTTTAACAATTATTTAACTCAAACAACCAACCACAAGAATATTACACAAGGGGACAAGGATTTAGAGTGGTTCCTACCTTAGCAAATACTAAGGTAGTCAGTCCACTACCCGGTTGCATACCCAACCGGGATTTGGAAAGAATTTAATTTTATTACCTCGCAAGGACTTTACATAAAATTAGAATTCTTTCCCTAAACCCTTCAAGCAGCCTTCACCTTGAAGTAATTGCACCAACCTTGAAGCAACCTTCACCTAGAAGTAATTGCACCAACCTTGAAGCAGCCTTCCTCCTGAAGTAGCTTCCCGTTGCAATAGCCTTCTTGAAGTAGCTTTCCATTGCAATATCCTTCTTGAAGTCCACCTTCTCCTCCGAGAAGAACCTTCTCCAATCCGCAGCCTCCAACCCTAGGAGTAGCAAGGAGAATACAAATAATAAAAGGAACAAGAAGGAAAAAGGAAATTACAACTTATCCTTTGAAGCACAAGGCTTGATTTGCCTATATCAAGCGTGTAGATCTCCTAACCGATGTGTATGGAAGTGTGATTGCAGTGGATAGGAGATACTAGCCTATAGGACAAGAAATTAGAGCAAGCAGAGGAATTGCCAATGCAAGTGTTGCTCAATTTCTCAAAATAGATTGCCAATTGTTAGTGTATGCTCAAGTGTATCACAAGTATAGCTTAGGTGTATTTAGGTATCCTAAGGCATGTCCTATTTATAGGAATGGCCTACAAGTGATTAAGAACGTTCTAGACACTTTCTAGGGGGTTCTAAGTGCTTAACTAGCCGTTAGGTATAAGTTAGTTGCATTAGTAACGGCTAGTTACTTTATTCTGCAGTTGCTGTCAGAGTCCATCTCGGTCGAGAAATTGTCGACCGAGATACTTACTCGGTCGAAGTTTTGTCGACCGATAGGCTCTCTGGATCAAGTGTTAGCAACGTTCATTTCCAACTACCAACTACCTTGTCTGCTGTGTCTAACGGCTACTTGGGTCTTTCTCGGTCGAGAAGTTTGTCGACCGAGAGTGTCTCGATCGAGGAGTTTGTCGACCGAGATTGACCCTGTTTCAATCTTTCAATTTAGGCACTAAGTGTGTGTATGAGTGTGCATATGTGACACTATTGAAGGGGATGACCTATCTAGGTGTGGTGATTGGCTAGGGAAGATCTAACGCTTGATTTACATGAAGTCTAAGTACTTGTACATTATATATTTGTACAAGTTTACAATTGATTACATTTCATGACATTTATAATCATTCAAGCATATAGATTCCCTAGAGCTTTGTCATCCACCTCATTCCTGCAACACTCAAGTAGCACGTTAGATTAACAAGAATGAAATGTTTGTCATCATCGAAACAAAGGGATTTATCATAATGTCCAATTTATACAACAATCTCCCCCTTTTTGAAGATGACAAACATTTCCTAAATATGAAATAAGGAAATATAAAGCATGTGAGTTTCATACCTGAGGATTACCTTTTGTAGCCATTCTTGTTTTGCAAGTGAGTGCTAGCTAAGATGTTATGAAACTTATTTATAACTCATTTACTCATTTATATTTTTGATTTTATATTCTTTCTCCCCCTTTGTAATTTCAAAAAGATATCCAAGTTAAATATTTTATATTTCTTCTCCCCCTTAATTTTATACTATGATCCCCCTTAGATAGATATTCTATTAGGAACATGGATTTAATATCATTTTTGTCTAATTTAGCCACAATTTGTTTCTCAATCATTTGCAAAGGATGTTAAGCCTTGAAATGATATGAGATCATGTTAGGTTCATGGCATATGTATTGATTTCTCACCCATTTTACATGGGATGTTAAGCCCAAAAATGAAATGAGAATCCTTTAATCTTAGAGTACATAAAAATGTCTCTAACCAAATGCATGGGATGTTAAGTCCTGATTTGTTTAGAGAGTTCCTTTAACAGCAAGATATATCATTTTTATGAAATTCATAGATTTCTTCATAACCAAGAGTAAAGATACTAAGGTCGTAACAAGCTCCAAATGATATTTACAATGTTTTTGTAAGCTTCTTAATCAAATAATCAAATTTGTTTTTATGAGCTCCCCCTTAATCTTACCATTAAAGCAATTTAAAGCTTCTAAGGTCACATATGATTTTAAATTTTGATTTTGACCTTTATCAAAAGTATGCTAAGATTAAGTACAATAAAATGATGTCCAAATAAGCATTTTGTCAATGCTTATTTTAGGTCGACCTTGACTTCGACCATAGCGCCCCTTGGTCAAATTTTATTTCAACCAAGAGGCAAATGCTGCAGATTGCACATTTGAACATTCAAATATTAAGTATAATTCCTGTAGGTAGCTTAAAGAGATATCAATTCTTTGAGTGAAACTTATTATGAATGATGTCCCTTAATATCAAGTCCTATTTCTTTTTGTGATCTTGTGTTCAGATTAATCATGTGATTCTTCAAGAAAATATATACTCTCGAAAGCAAGATTAATGTCTCAAGTTCTTAAAATACCAATAGAGAAATTTTATCTTATGTGTTAATAAGCATTGACATTCTTGTTCTAAAGCAACATGTGAAATAGTGAACACATATGTATGATGATAGAACATTTGAATCATGAAATTCAATACAATGTTGCTATGTAGATATGTCAAGGAATACTTAGAATAAACCATGAAAACAATAATTTTCCTTGACTAAAGCAAATATGATTCATAACATAGATGAAAATATTCTCATATAAGTGTTCAAGATAATTGTTCATGCCTAACCAGCTTTTTCAACAAATAGTCTTCTTATAGCACAATTTTCAAAAATATCTATCTTAACTCATGATGAAAAACTTTAATATATTGTGTTCCAAGAATGATTTCCAGAATTTATTCTTATTTTGCATGTAAAACAGTCATTAACAACAAATAGATAGCCATTTGATCAATCAAAAAATTATTCAGCAATTTACTGCAGACTGAAATCAGTGACCTGCTCGGTCGACAATTTCTCGACCGAATGTTCACTCGGTCGATAGATTCTCGACCGACAAAGTTTTTGGAATGTTTTCAGAACTGTTAATTGCTTCCAAGTAAAACAAAATTATGCAAGTTAGAGCTCGATTGTGTTGAGATATGACATTTGTATATCAAGAATCAGTTTAGGTCAAATCTCAACTAGTTAAATTTAGGCTTCTAAGTTTTAGGAATCCAAACTAAATCATCATTCTTTTTCTTATATGGGCATAAAAATGAATAATGTCCAAGGCGCATGCAATAATGACAACTAATGGAGTCAACTTCATTTCTCTTTCTAGGAATTGTGTTCTTAGGTACAAACACCATCTTAGACTTGGATGCTTTAGCTCTTGTAGGTTGATTTTTCTTTGGATCATATCCTAATCCGCTTCTTCCATTATAACTAGAGGAAATTTTCAGAATATTCTCAAGGATATTATTTCCTCTTAACTCATTTATTTTTCTTTGTAACTTAACAATATCATCCATCTTCTTGTTTATATATTTCTTTGCTTGATCTAAATCAGATACTAGAGAGTTTCTTTCTTTTACAACCTCATCATAATCTAAGTGTGAACATAAGATAGGTTATTTCTGAAGATCATTCAGTTGAGTTTGTAAGTTTAACTTCTCTAAGGAAAGAAGATTGCAATTAGCTTCTACAAATTTTAACTTAAGATCATAATCTTCATTTTCCTTTTTGAGATCCTCATTTTCAGATGCAAGAGCAAGACGTTTAACATTTAAATCATTATTTACTTTATTTGATTTCTTAAGTTTCTTCTTGAACTCAATATATTTCTCATGAGTATCTTGAAGACTAGCAATTAGATCTTCTTTTGGTAGATAAAAAAGACTTACCTCTTCTTCTTCAATTGTTGTAGCAATGAGGCATTCTACTTCTTCTTTTCCATCATCACTATCATCACTTGAATCATCCCATGCAAATTTATATGCTTTTTCTTTCTTTTTGTGAGATGATTTCTTGCCTTTCTTGAGTTTTGGACAATCACCTTTCATGTGTCCCTTCTTACCACATTCAAAGCACCTGGAAGAAGAAATACTAGAAGTTTTATTAGTTTTAAAACTTTTATACTGCTTACCATTTACAATGAGAGTTTCTTCTTCACTATCATCTTCACTTGTATCATGATTGTTCTTGGTTGATGCTTTGAATGCAATGTCCTTCTTCCTCCCTTGTTGAAGTTCACGTTCTCTTCTTTGTTCCTCTTCTAACGTTGCCTCATGAGCTTCTAGGTTGCCAATGAGTTGTTCCATCTTTAGTCGGGTGAGGTCATTTGCTTCTTCAATGGCGGTCACCTTGGGCTTGTATTTGGGAGGAAGTGATCTAAGAATCTTTGATACCTGATCTTCCTCAAGAAAAACTTTACCTAAGGCATTTAAACCATTTATAATAGAAGAGATTTTTGCATAAATTTCACTAATAGATTCATTTGGATCCATATAGAAATGTTCAAACTTTTGTTTAAGCATACTAACTTTGGAATTCTTAACTTGAACTATCCCTTCATAAGTTATAGAAAGTCTATGCCATATTTCATAGGATGTTTCACAGTTTGATATTCTATTAAATTCTCCTACTGAAATTGAACAATAAAGAATACTTACAGCCTTTGCATTCATTTGAGCCGACTTTACTGTATTGGTGTCCCAAGCTGCATATTCCATTTGAGGTGGCTCATAAGGGGTTGACACCATTCTCCATAGATCCCAACTTATGCCTTGAAAGTAGAACTGCATCCTTCTCTTCCAATATGTGTAGTTTGTTCCATCAAATGCTGGAGGCCTAGCAACAAGTGTCCCTTCAAGGTTAAGGTTGTTGAGCACCCCGTCACCCATTCTTCAAGACCTTGTTAGGGTTCTTTGAAGCCTGCTCTGATACCAATTGAAAAACACTAGAGGGGAGTGAATAGAGTTTTTAAATTATTTTAACAATTATTTAACTCAAACAACCAACCACAAGAATATTAGACAAGGGGACAAGGATTTAGAGTGGTCCCTACCTTAGCAAATACTAAGGTAGTCAGTCCACTACCCGGTTTCTTACCCAACCGGGATTTGGAAATAATTTAATTTTATTACCTTGCAAGGACTTTACATAAAATTAGAATTCTTTCCCTAAATCCTTCAAGCATCCTTCACCTTGAAGTAATTGCACCAACCTTGAAGCAGCCTTCACCTAAAAGTAATTGCACCAACCTTGAAGCAACCTTCCTCCTGAAGTAGCTTCCCGTTGCAATAGCCTTCTTGAAGTAGCTTTCCGTTGCAATAGCCTTCTTGAAGTAGCTTGAAGTCCACCTTCTCCTCCGAGAAGAACCTTCTCCAATCTGCAGCCTCCAACCCTAGGAGTAGTAAGGAGAATACAATGAATAAAAGGAACAAGAAGGAAAAAGGAAATTACAACTTATCCTTTGAAGCACAAGGCTTGATTTGCCTATATTAAGCGTGTAGATCTCCTAACCAATGTGTATGGAAGTGTGATTGCAGTGGATAGGAGATACTAGCCTATAGGACACAAAATTAGAGCAAGTAGAGGAATTGCCAATGCAAGTGTTGCTTAATTTCTCAAAACAGATTGCCAATTGTTAGTGTATGCTCAAGTGTATCACAAGTATAGCTTAGGTGTATTTAGGTGTCCTAAGGCATGTCCTATTTATAGGAATGGCCTACAAGTGCTTAAGGACGTTCTAGAAACTTTCTAGGGGGTTCTAAGTGCTTAACTAGCCGTTAGGTATAAGTTAGTTGCATTAGTAACGGCTAGTTACTTTATTCTGCAATTGCTGTCAGAGTCCATCTCGGTCGAGAAATTGTCGACCGAGATACTTACTCGGTCGAAGTTTTTTCGACCGACAGGCTCTCTGGATCAAGTGTTAGCAACGTTCATTTCCAACTGCCAACTACCTTGTCTGCTGTGTCTAACGGCTACTTGGGTCTTTCTCGGTCGAGAAGTTTGTCGACCGAGAGTGTCTCAGTCGAGGAGTTTGTCGACCGAGATTGACGCGGTTTCAATCTTTCAATTTAGGCACTAAGTGTGTGTATGAGTGTGCATATGTGACACTATTGAAGGGGATGACCTATCTAGGTGTGGTGATTGGCTAGGGAAGATCTAATGCTTGATTTACATGAAGTCTAAGTACTTGTACATTATATATTTGTACAAGTTTACAATTGATTACATTTCATGACATTCACAATCATTCAAGCATATAGATTCCCTAGAGCTTTGTCATCCACCTCATTCCTGCAACACTCAAGTAGCACGTTAGATTAACAAGAATGAAATGTTTGTCATCATCGAAACAAAGGGATTTATCATAATGTCCAATTTATCCAACATAAGTTTGTCCCATTTAGCTTGTCCTTGTCAAGGACTGATCGCAAAGAAAAGTTGTTTTTGTTTGTTGCCATTTGAACTACAAAAGGAAAATATGCAATTTTAGTCCAAAAACTCATTTTTGACTTATTTGATTGATTTGAAAATTTGACGATATAATTAGGCAGTTAATTGATTATTGCTCCCACTATTTTAGTTCAAATTGATAGCCCTCACCATCAATTCGGAAGATTGCAGCGTACAACCTTCTAGTGGGCAAGATCCTGAAATCCTCTAAGTCATGAGTCAGTTGGGATGATCGCCCACAACTTAGATCTCTCAGGTAGGCAACACTTGCCAATTGCATCATATGCAACTCTTGATAAGATGTCATATACAACTCCTTGCAATGATCATCTCCATGCCTCAAGGTGCTAGATCCTATCTAGGTCACCTTGTTAAGTCTGAGCCAAAGCAAACACGACGAATATGCACCCTGCTTGGGCAGACCCACACATTCATGCTTCACGCTTCCACGAGATAGATGGTGCACCATGCTTGGGCGTGCCCACACTTGTTCGATCAAGCTTTTCACATGTGTCGCATTTGGAAGGCATCTAAAACTTAATATTTAATGAGGGATTTGGTTTTATATACATATACATATCCAATCACCACAATACATAGTACGCATCATATACATGCTATATCCCACAGAAAACATGCACAAAACGATAAAAAGCGATGATTATGGCCATCCTAATGTGATTCCTCGAGCCAAGAGGAATCACGGTCATCTAGGTCCACATCACATGCAACCTGTACAAGATGAACATCTGTGCCTTGCCATCCGAGTAGATCATCTCATCACATGAATGATCTGTTCTCTCCAGCCAGTTCTCTGGGTGCCACCAGCCGATCGGTTCGCCTGGTCGTCGTGCATCTCGTCATGTCTGCCACCCGCTCGTCTCACTCCTCAAACGGTCATCAACCGATCAGTTCACTCCTTGAACCGATCGTCTGGAACGTCAACCGATCGGTTCACGCCTTGAACCGATCGTTTTAGCCATCGTCTTGATGTTCGCCGATCTTTGACATAACAGGAAATAAAATTCTATCCTAATTATACATTGCTTTAAAAAGGGAAACCCCGAGTTACATTTGGGGGGAGCAAAGGTAGGAAAGAATCTCGAATTATTTCGAGTTACATTAGAAATAAGAGAGGGAAGATCGGTGTGCAGACCGAGATGCAAGCAACCACAAGCAACCACACATAGATAGGGGTTTATAGGCCATAATCACGCTACACACATCCACCACAAAACTCGTTTAAGGGCGACACGTATCGAGTGCATTAATAATACATATCATATATATAATTTGGGATTTGTGGATTTAGGATTGGACATGCATAAGGCCGATATTATTCGCATCGCATGCAATAAATAAAGGCGACAAACCAAAATCGATCATATCGATATTCCTAAAATATAGAGCAGTTGACGTGGCTCTGATACCACTGTTGGGTTCTAGGGGAGACAGAGAAGGTAGCAGAAACAAAAATTTTCTCCCCAAACCCATACCGAGGAAACGCGTGAACGTCTATATATTAGGAAAGGATGGTTTGTGGAATCATACCTTGTCCTGAGGCTTGCTCGACGACAATAACTCGCGCAATGCGCGATCTTCAACTCCGGTCTTGGACGACGTCTATGCATCTCCTGGTCACACCGGGACTGACGACTCCTCCTCCTACCGGATTGTCGGATGACAGTTGTCCTCCTGCCTCTGTAGTAGTCCACACAGACCACCAGGAACTCCACACTCCTTGTCCTACAAGGAAGTGGAAGGAGTCACACCCTCCTGTTGATGTACTAGTCGCCAAAACACTCTCCTACCTCCAGTTGCAACTGCAGTTGTCCTTCCCTTGCTGCACCTCCCTTCTGCGGGAAGCACTTGCTCGGGCTCTCTCTTGGTTACCAAAACCAGAGAGAACGACAACTTTCCAGAGCAACTGGTTGCACTGAGTTGTTGTCTAAGAAGCCCCCACTACCCCTATATATAGGAGGGTCATGGGACAGGGTTCTCTATCCCGGGCAATGCGGGACTAAAAGCAGGAGTAGAAGGGTTCGAGATTTTCTACAAAAAGCAACCGATTCGCAACCTGAAACGATCAGTTCACAGCTGAACTGATCAGTTCGGCTACTGAGCCGATCAGTTGGACCTGATCCAATCGTCTGGGACACCCCAACCGATCGGTTGGTGTCTTGAACCGATCGGTTCACGGTCCTAATCTGGCTCAAAAGACTTTCCTTGTTTCTTTCCCAATTGGTATCAAATACCAATTTATTTCCCAATCGAATTGGGCAATTTGAAACCAAAGGAAAATTCTTGCTGACATAACTTTCCCAACTCGCTCGGTTGCACCAGTTGAGCTGATCGGTTCAACACTTGAACTGGTCGTTTCAACCTGGGCATGAGCCGATCGGTTGGACATTCCACCCGACCGGTTCAACACTTGAGCCGATTGGTTGGGAGTGCAGGTTGGGTAAAATCAGTCAATTATCGATTTCAATCAATCTGATAATCTAATCAATGCGTACAACACCTTGAACCATATGAAATTGAGCTATCAACTGATTGAGTGTTTAATTGAACTACTAAACTCCTTTAGTAATCAATTTAAACATTTCTTTGTGGACAAAACTCCTCTTCCAGGTTAAATCCTATGTGTGTGACCCTACAGGTCCATTTCACATTGGCAGTGAAAGTCCATAACACTTATGACTTCACAAGCAAAGAGCGGTGCCTAGTCACACATCATTGCTACCCAAGTGAAAGTAGAAAGTTGGAGAACAACTTTCATCCTACAATCCGTGAATGGTGTTACAGCGAATGTATAATTCCTTTGTCACTGATATCCCGAATGAACTCAAGGCATGGAACAGTCATCCTGTCAATGTCCATTCACTTTCTTGATCTCAGAGTAGATTGAAGGAGGTATGTATGACATCAATATCATATAATGATTCACACATGCGTGCGCATGCCTATCTCAATCCTACCCATCAAGTGGCCTTGGATATCAAACTCCCTTAGGAGGGACAAATCCCATATCTATCACTCACCCCTCAAAAGCCCCATGTGTCAAAGCCACCCAATCATCACCTTTATAACAACCCATGTTTCAGGACTACGTTTGATGATGTCAAAGTGTGCCCAACGACATGTGTTGAGTGTAGTGATTTCAGGTCTAAGAATCACACTCACCACCATCACAGTGAGTACTGATTGTGACTACCATCTCATGGTTCCATGTGTCAAACTCACGGTGGGTCTGTCCGATACACTTGTTCTCTAACAAGTACCTATGTGTTTGGTTTGATATCTCTATATAATGACTAATGAGATTCTGTCATCAACCAACACCACAATCTAGTCTTGTGTGTCATTGCTGTCTATCTACCTTCCACAATGACATCCGACTAGGGACATAACAAGAATGTACAAACTCTTAGCATCCGTATGATCTCAACGTTCAGGTCAACCTAAAAGCATACGTCATTGAGTACTGTCATTCTCTAGACATTCAATCTGTTCTGTCACTATCTCAAATGACTGAACTAGAAAGAATTGGAAGCTTGCCTTTGATGTTTATCAAATCAATCTTAATGTATCCCTTCAATCATCCCATGATTGGCTCTCAGGGCATACATACCAACACTAAGCTCATAAGATGTAAGCAAGCAAAGAGTTACGTTACATATGACCAGGTTACAACTGAAGTAGATGTCCTCTCAAGATAAAAACTACAAAGTAGTGAAGAAAACAAGGATATATTAAAATAGTCAGCCTTAGATACAGTGCCCAAATTTTCAATACATAAAAAGTCTATAAAAATAAATCTATATGAGAATTCTATAGGCTAAAACTAAACATCTATAGAATCTATATCCACAGGGTCTTCCTCATACTCCTTGAGCTAGTAGTCCTCATCACTATCTAAAGGTGCATCTATGGCAGCATATGTATCCTTATCTCCATCTCCATCATTAGATCTAGAACCATGACCAATATCCTCATCCTCAAAATCCTCATCCTCAACATCATGATCTTCCATATCCTCATCCTCAGAAGGTCCAAAAGAAGGGGTGGCAGGTCACTTGGCATGCTTCTTAGCCACAGACATGCCACAAGCATGCAATGCATTTGCTTGCTCAAAATTGGGTGTAGAAACCACGTCAAATCCAACAAGCAGGGTGGAAGTAGGGCCAACAGGAAGAGCTAGGGGCAGAGATGCAGTAGGGGCATGTCCATAATCAGAGGCAGGGGTACATAGGAAGTAGTAGGGTGGTGGTCAGGGTAGGACTGACTATACACATAGGAAGCATAGTCAACTCCTGGGTAGGGATGGCTGTAGGATAAGTTCATGTTAGACATTATTTGAACTAAATCCTAGAGTAGGTACTCTTGGACCTACAGGTTGTATGACGACTAGTGTATCGTGTAACCCATGAGGGCTTCATTAGACACTGAGAAGGAGGGATGATCAAGTCTAGGAGGAGGTGGAGGATCCTAGGTAGACGTGGTATCACCGGGTGTGTTAGAGGAGATTGGGTGAAATGATTTCTTGATTGTGATTTCACTAATGGAAACACCTTTCCTAATTGCTTTGTAACTGAGTTCATGGAAAAGGGATTTCTCAACATGATGAGAAAGAAAACACATATCAAGTAAGAATAAGGTGGATGAGTACCACTGGTTTTCTTCTCTCAGTCAAAGCAAGTCATATGATGAAGGATATGGCAATCCCATTTGACTCCGACATCATTAAGAAGATTGTACATTAACATAATAATATTATCTACAATGTTTGTTTGATTTTTCTTGGGGTGGACATTGTAGTTAAGTACTAATGCAATGAATCGCTTCTTCATGTCTAGGGAAGAGGAAGGAAGAATGGATTTCTTCCTATATGATACATCATGTTTCTTTAAGAACTTATGGATGTTAGGTATGGTGAATTTGGGATCAAAACTTTTGTAGAAAGCCTCAGGGTCAAGAAGGTCAAAGTACTTGTTATATGAGGTCATCCATGTATTTGTAAGTCAGTACCACTAAAGTAAGAATTGAAAGAATCCTCAGAGATAGTAATCTTGGTACCCACAATCATGGAGGTCAAGATAACTTGGGTGTTGGGTGGTGGCACAAGAGTAGAGTGGTTCCACGTAAGGTTCACATAAAATTCATGGACGGATTTTTTGCTAGACATGGAATTAGTATATCACAACTTATCTACATACAAGGCACTGAGGTGGTGAGTTTTGAAATCTCTAGCAACTTCTTTCATCGAGCTATCTCTAGGGTTAAGCAAATCACAAAAAGGAAAGGGATTTTGAGGAGGTAGTTCCTTATACCTATTTATGACTTGTGAGTAGATGAAAGAAGTGCCATCTAAGGAGACATGCCTAGGAGCAATGGTGAACGTGGGTACACCGGCTAGTCTAGTGCATTTTTGTCATTTTGAAGCCATGGAGAGTAAGAGATGTGATATGTCAACAAATCATAGAAGATAGCACAAGCAACATGTTGCTAAGGTGCTAGATTAAGGTAGAAGGGGACTAGGATGGAAGATTTGAGGGTAGAAAGGGTATATGAGATGTTTGGGTAGCCCTAGCAGTTAAGGACGAACAACCCTAAGTAGATATCAGTTGACTTTATCTAGTTGAGAGGGAGAAAAGTCATTCGACAACATATATATTTTCCACCCAATAGTGCTCTCAGTAGAGTTTTGGGTTTAGGAAACTCGACTAACACTACAACCATGGAGAGGAAGAGAGATGAAATGGCAACAAAATTTAGAAGATAGCATAAACAACAAGTCTCTAAGGTGCTAGATTAAGGTAGAAAGGGGATAGGATGGAAGATTTGGGGGTAGAAAGGGTAGAGGAGATGTTTGGGTAGCCCTAGAGGTTAATGACGAACAATCCTGAGTAGATATTGGTTGACTTTCTCTAGTTGAGAGGGAGAAAACTCAGTCGACAACATATATATTTTCCACCCAATAGTGCTGTCAGTAGAGTTTTGATTTTGGGAAACTCAATTGACACTACATGTTTGCTCAATCCTTAGCCTATTGTTGGTCGATTTTCTCCCAGAACAAACTCGACCAATGGGTCTATCTGTCCAAAAGATAACAAATTTAATTATAGGATTCTAGGGTGCTATATAAATTTATTTTTCTAGCTTTTCATGCATTTTGAACATATTAAGGCCATTCCAATCATCATTGACTACTTTTTTGTGGTAAAACTAGCTTTTTAAAGATATAACCAAAATAAGTAAAACAAAGCATTAAAAATAGGATAAAATAGCACAAACAAGCATAAGATAAGCAATTTATCCACAAGAACATATATGTATGTGAACATATATCTAGAAGGCATATCAATATCATCAAGATAAATAATAAGCAATTTTGATCTAATAAATGTAAATTTCTCTCTAGCTAGAGGTTTTGTGAAAATGTCTACAAGTTGATATTTTGTATCCACATGTGTGAAATTATCATTTTTGGAAATGTGGTCATGAATAAAGTGGTGGAGGACCTCTATATGTGTTGCTCTACTATGCAAGATAGGATTGTGAGAAAGATTTACAACACTAGTATTATCACAATAGATAGGAGAAGCATCAAAATAATTGTTAAAGTCTTGGAGCATTTGCTTCATCCATAAGACTTGGGCACAACAACTCCCAACTGCAATGTACTCAGCCTCAATAGTCGAAAGAGCCACTGTGCTTTTCTTCTTAGAGAACCAAGAGACTAAGAATGATCCTAGGAGGAAGCAAGTGCCATTGTGCACTTTCTATCAATCAAGCACCCTACATAATCTGTATCACTATAAGCAGTAAGAGTAAAGTCCCTTAACTTGGGATACCATAGTCCCAAGTTTTGAGGCTGGCACCTAAGAATCCTCTTAGCCTCTATAAGATGAGATTTTCTAGGACTTGATTGAAATATAGGACACAAGCCAACACTAAACATTATATCTAGTCTAGAGATAGTTAAATATAGTAAGCTACCAATCATACCTCTATATATCTTCTCATCTACCTTCTCACCTTCCTCATCTCTATCAAGTTTGGTTGTGTTTGACATGGGGGTGTCTATCGTCTTGATGTTCTCCATGCCAAAGTGCTTAAAAGGTTCACTTGTGTACATGTCTTGGTCGATGAAGTTTCCTTCCTTTGTTTGTTTGATTTGAAATCCAACGAAGAAAGTAAATCCCCCCATCGTGCTCATCTCAAACTTACCTTGCATAAGAGAATCAAACTCCTTGCAAATATCAAGATTAGTTTCTCCAAAAATGATATCGTCAACATTAATTTTAATGATAAAAAAGTCACTAGAAATGCGTTTGAGGAAAAGGGTTGAGTCTAGTTTTCCTATGACATAGCCATTATCCAGAATAAGTTCTTTAATTTCTCATACCAAGATCTAGAGGATTGTTTGAGTCCATAGAGAGCTTTTTGAAACAAATAAACATGGTTAGGAAGCTTTTTATGTTCAAAGTCGGGGGGTTGAGCTACATAGACTTCCTCGTCTATTGTACTATTCAAAAATGAACTTTTAACATCCATTTGATAAAGCAAGAAATTCTTATAGCTAGAAAAGAAAAGAAACATTCTAATTGATTCGGTTCTAGCAATAAGAGCATAAGTTTCATCAAAGTCAATACCTTCATGCTGATTGTAGCCTTGAGCAACTAACCTTTCTTTGTTCCTTATGACTTTGCCTCTTTTGTCTAGCTTGTTGTGGTAGACCCACTTGGTGCCAATGATATTTCTATCATTTGGTCTTGATACTAGGGTCCACACTTTGTTCTTTTCAAACTGCTCTAATTCTTCTTGCATAGCTAGAATTCATTCATCATCCTTGAGAACTTCTTTTACATTCTTTGGATCAAGTTGTGAGTGAAGGAGCCATATGCTATTTATTTGTTGAAGGCAACTTGAGTCTTCACCCTTTCAAAAGGATTTCCAATTATGAGCTATTTAGGATGATCTTTTGCAAAACAAGGAGTTGGATTCTTCTTTTCTTCTTATTTATCCTCTTCTTCTACTACCACCTCTTTTCCTTTGTAGTTGATGTTGAGATATTTTAATCTAGGGATAACCTCATCTACAACATCATCATAAAAATATTCTTAGAAATAGTGGGGTTAGTTTTAACAAATTTAACATTGATAAATTCTTCTACTTTAGACAATTCAATGTTAAATACTCTATCAACTTTGCCAGAAGTTCTATAGACAAGAAAGAAAACCTTGTACGATTTCACATCAAACATGTCGAGGGAATCCTTAGTGTTTAAAACAAAACAAGGATAACCAAAACATGTAATAAATAAATAGATGGACTTACACCAAACCATAACTCATAGGGAGTTTTGTTTAAAGATGGATGAGTGAAAGCCCAATTCTGCATAAAACATGAGGTGCTGGTATCTTCGTCCCAAGACTTGTTTGTAATATCATACTATATAAGCATGCTCCTAGACATTTCATGTAGTGATCTATTCTTTCTCTCTGCGACCCCCATTTTTTTGAGGTGCACAAGGCAAAGAAAAGTTATGTGCATACCCAGATTAATCACAAAAACGTTCAAACATGTCATTTTCAATTTCTCCTCCATGGCCACTGCAAATAGAGATGATCTGGAAAGAGCTTCATTTTCAACCCATTTACAAAAAGTCGAGAAAACAACAAGAGTATCACTTTCGAAGTCATTGACAATCACGAGGCAATACTTGCTACCATGAAGTGATTGAGTTCTCATAGGTTCAAATTGATCAATATGAAGAAGTTCAAGAGCTCTCTTGGTGCTAGGACTTTTTTAGATTTAAAGGAGGATTTGGTTTGCTTTCCTTGTGTGCAAGATTGGCATTCCTCATCCTTCTCAAAGTCTAGTTTTGGAAGCCCTGTGACCAATTCCTTTTTGCTCAACTTCTTCAACTAATGCATATTTACATGACCAAGCCTACGATGCCACAAAGTTATATCACTATTATCCATGACAGGGCATCTATCAAGAGAAGGCTTAAGATAATCAAGTACAATGACATACAAATTACCATTTCTAGTTACATTATATATAACATTGTAAGAGGGGGAATCTAGAAACAAGCATTCTAGTGAGGTAAAAAGAACAAGATAGCCATTATCACATAATTGACTAACACTTATTAAATTGTGATGTAGGACATCCACACGAAGAACATTCTTGATACATAGTGACCTATGACTTTACTTTTATTGTATCACCGAAAGTCACCAAACCTCCTTTATTTTTAGTGAACTTGTGAAGTGGCTGATTTCACATATCATATGCTTTGAGAAACCACTATCAACAATCCATTTTCCTTTTACCTACAAGAAAGGAAGACATTAGTGCCCAATTCAAACTTTGGGACCCATTTCTTCTTTGGGTTGGTCCCCTTTTTTATATAAGGACAATAAGTAGAGTAATGGTAATCACTCTTGTAATGCACACAAACCATACAGTTCTTAGATCCGGATGACTCTCCATGGAATATAGAAATTCCCTTGCTCTTTTGCTTACCCTTGCCCTTGATTTTAGGAGCACCCTCATATCCCAAACCGCTTTACCACTATGATTGGTAGAGTGATCTAGAACTTCATTGAGGGACTTCTTCCCTTCGAGGAACTTTTGCAAGGAAGATATAAGATTGTGATTATCATCACTAAGAGTAACGACAATAGAAGATAACATAGAAATATCATCTTGTTCATTCCTGTAATCCAGCCTCTAAACAGAGGGATTTAGTAAGATAAGATTTTTTTTAAAGAAAGACTAGCTACTTCATTGCTTGGAAATAAAGGTCTAGAAGAAAGATCATTAATTTGAGCAACAAATCTAGCATTTTTAGTTCTAAGCATGATAAGTTCAACAAGATAGATCCTATTTTCATCTTTAAGAGCATCACAAGCATGTATAAGATCATTACATTTGGTGACAAGCTTGTCATTCCCTGTTTGAATAAAAAAAAAGTTCATTGAGAAGATTTTGATTTTGATATTTGAGTCTCTCAATGCTCTTAAGATAGGCACCATTCTCAGCATCAACCTCATTGTATTGGATATCAAGACTAAGAAATTGGACTTGCAAAGAATCAATACTATGAAGATGAACTTTATCATTTTCATCAAGAAACTCGATCTTAGCATACAAATCATTAATTATCTTCCCTAACCTCTTCTTCTTAGATTTTCATTCAGAATAAGAAGAGACAAAAGTGTTAAGCATATTGATGAGGGCTTCTATAGATAACTCATTTAAACTCACCTCACTTACCTCACTAATGTCTTACTTGTTGAGGCCATGAGATCAAGATGCCATTCTCCCTTATTTGATCTAGAATCACTAGAAGAGGACTCCTCCCATGCAACATGGGCTGCATCTTTGACTCTTTCATCCTTCTTTTCCTTCCTCTTTTACTTGCCATCCTTCTTGTAGTCCTCTTTCTTCTTAGAGATACTCTTGTGGTGGGACTTCCTTGCCTTGGGGAATTGACTCTTGTAATGTTCCTTTTGGCCACATTCATAGCACCTTGGAGTGGAGGAGGAGGATGTATTTCCTTTGAAGTTCTTCCCCTTGGAGTAGTTAGCTTCATGGTCACTTGGGGCTTTATCATAACTTGAGGAAGGAGTGGTAGGACTGCATTCTAGTTGTTGTTGGAGAACAATTGCCTACACTTGAGCTTTGAATGCACTATCCTTGATATTCTTTGACTCTTTCTCTTCTTGCTTCTCATCTTCCTCTTTCTTGTCAAGTCTTGGATCACAAGGTTGAAGATTGCCAATGAGCTCTTCGATGACAATGTCACCAACGCTTTTAATTTCTTCAATTGAAGTGACCTTGGATTCCCTCCTTTTTGAAGAGACCTAAGGATCTTGATGTTGATGGTGCCATGATCCATAGGATGACCCAAAGAAGTAAGTCCATTGATAATGGTGTTGAGCCTTGAGTACATCTCATCCACTCTCTCCCTCTTGCCACCTTGCAAGTTTTCAAGGAGACCATTGAGCATGTAGATCTTGGACTCCTTGACTTGCTTTGTCCCTTCATAGGCAATGCAAGGGTAGTTCCAAATCTCATTAGTTGTGTCCCAAGAAGAGACCCAGTTGAATTTAGAAGGAGTGAGGGATGCGTAGATGATGCTTATAGCCTTGGCATTCAGCCGTGCCTTCTTGAGTGTGTATCTTCATCCCATGTGGCTACATATCCATCTGGCTCCTTGTATGGAAGGATGACTACATTCCACATCTCGTAGTTCATTTCTTGCAAGTAGAACTGCATCCTCCACTTCCAAAAAAGGAAGTTTGTGCCGTCCAAGTTCAGAGGTCACATGAAGAATCCTACCTCTATGTCGAGAGAACCTTAGAGGTTGTCATCCATATTCTAGTCTCATGGGATATCTTGTTGGATAAGACCATGGCTCTGATACCACTTGTTGGATCAAAGGGCTCTACAAGGGTGGGGTGAATAGAGCCAAAAATACTCACACAAAATAGATTAGACCTACAACTTACTTCAAGAGATATACTTGTAAATATGAAATTTGATTGTGCAACTAATCATACATATCAAGTATGACATATATTGAATGAGATCAAACACAAGTTATGTAGAGTGGTTCCAATCTCTAAAATAGGAGAAAGTTAGTCCACTACCTTGAGAGGTCAAGCTCTAGAAATTTTCAACCATTGCATACTTATATTCCATTATAAGAAAAACAATTTAGACCTTCCTTTTCTATGCCAAGGATACCCAACCTTCCTTTTTGAGGACTAAAAGGATTCAATAAACCTTAAAAGGTCTTACCTATCCTTGAAGCTAGAGTATTCAACATGTACAAGGTCTTACCTACTTTTGGAAGAAGTTGGACACCTTCACCAAGGAGCTCCCCTTCTTGCAACTAGTGTTTGTCCTTGAAGGAATTACCCACTCTACTCACAGATCTTTAGCCTTTTCCTTCTCATTCAACTTGGAGAAGCTTTTCATCTTCTCCTTTACCCGAAGAAGCTTTCACCAACTTTGAACTTGAGAAAATGGGTTGGGAAAGAGAAGCTTTGAGATCTTTACAAGAGTACAATGAAGTATCTCTCTCTCACACAACCTATATCACCCATATGGATGTTTGTATTTGTAAAAAAGAGAGAGAAAGGGTCTCTAGTGGACAATATGCACTCAGTATAGCTAGGAGCTTGAATATAATGAAGGAGAAAACTTGGAATGAAGTCCAAGGGGTCCTATTTATAGTTGGGGTTGTCAACTAGCAACTGGAAGCACTTAGGAATGATTTGGAGTTGTTTGAGGCATTGCAACAAATCTATTTTTGATATTTCCAATACTCAAATGGCTAAAGTCAATTTTTTACACTTTCCATATAGTGCAATCGGTCGAGTTTCAATAAAGGTAACTCGACCGATTGCATCACAAAATAAGCTAATTTTGACTTATCGGTCCAGTTTATCCTAGATGAAACTTGACTGATCGTTCAAAATCAATTTTCTAGTGTAAGGTGTCGGTCGAGTTTGTCCTGAGGTAAACTTGGCCAGACATGAACATTATCTAAGACCCATCCTAGGCACCGATCGAGTTTCTAGGAAGGAAACTCTATCGATCAAACAACCTGTGATGAATTTTGGAAAATGTCACTAGAGTGAATAAAAGTTCAAATGAAGTTCTCCTGATTAAAAAAACATTCTAAGTGATTTTGGAGTGTTTTACACAAAAGTATATTTGTATTGCTTTTGACTTAAACTAAATCAAGCTAGGGCTTGATTTATTTGATCCTTTTCATGTACCTAATATCTGAAATCAATCTCAAATAGACATATTAGATACAAATGAATGGAATGGTTAAGTCATCATCAAAATATGGACAATGTATACCACTTAGGTCAACACATCCTTCCATGAAAAAGTTGTTAATGTATTGATACTACACATCATGTACTTACAAGTTAACATTGTGTATTGCCTTCACTGGGCAATTTTAGAAAACTAATCACAAACCTACATTTGAAAGTATATGTAAATCATCACGATGTATCTGTCACATCCCAATTTCCAAAGCTAATTTAAAACTTAGAATGAAGTTTTTAATAAATGATAGTACTTAAGGGGTTAAATGTAAAAAGACCAATAATGGTTGTCCTTATATGAAGATATTATAGGAAAACTTAAATTAAGACTCAATTTAATTTTTACTTTCAAATGTGCATTATGAATATTAATTAACTCATGATGATCCTATTTCCTTTTGTCTCTCATCCAATATAGGAATAAAGCATATGAAAGAGGTTAAAGAAGTGACGATGTGTCTCTTGAATGTTAAATAGAGTATATCTCGAATATTGACTCAATAATGTAATAAGAAATGCCTTTTCAAATCATCTCACCATTTAAATGCATTTTAATTAAGATTAATAATCAATATAGAAGTCATGGATCATAATGTGCAAAAAAATGAAATCTAGTTTCATGGGAATATTCTAGACCTTCCAATTTTCCTATGGTTCAAATTTGAACTAATTTGACCCATGTTTGACCCTCCAAATTGAATTTGAAAGATTTAAGTGTAGTTTGACAAAAGTCTTGATTTCCATTTCATTAATTACATTAATTTCCATAAATTCCCATATTTTTATTTATGTCACACATTACTTTTTTGCACGCGTCACCTGGCCCATTCGATTAATGATCCAAAGGCTGAAATGTCGTCATCAACCTCCAATAATTTTGTTAAACGGAACCCAACTGTATCAGTTTCTTCAAATGCACCGTTTTCCCTCATCTCTGAATGGATTTGTGAGATTTCTTCACCTTCATTTTTGTCTTCCCCTCCCAATTCAAAAAAGGTATCACTCATCCACTCTCAGAACTTGCATGAAAAATGCTCATTTAGGGCTCCCACCTCGCTCCACCATCAGTTGCATCGGCCACCCCATGACCTTTACATCCCTTTGTATGCGCTCTATAGAATCAACGACCCCCGAGACTTGCTCATCCTCCAACAATTCATTCTCCAGTGCTCCTAAACTCCCTAGAAAAATCACCCTTCATATCTAGCGAGTCTGCCTTTATCTCAACCACCTATGCCTCCTCTGGCTAAATCAAACGGGTAGTAAGCATCAGTGGACCTTGTTGGTACTTTTTTGTTATCCCTGTTCTCCTCTAATGGCCTCAATCGCTATGGCCTATAAACCGGCTTTGAGGTACTCACTGATGCTCACCTCCAAGCCTCTCTGACACCCTTCAACCACCAAAACTTCTCCTTGTAGATTGCCAGGCCTTCACAATCACTTCCCCACTCTTCATTTGTGCATTCCTACCCATTTGCAAGGATCTTGCATCTCCAATTCCCTCAGCCTTTTGATGGCGGTTCTTGTGCTCTGGTGCTCCATCAGGCCAGAGCAATAGATCTTCGAACTTAGCTTGAGCAGTCAGAGCAGATGGAAGCGTCGTCTATATCTGTTCGACTGAGAAATGCACACGGGATGGAGGCTAGGAACTCTGGTACAAGAGCTCAAAGCTATGGCCAAGAAGGAACAATGGTGAGAGTAAAAAGACCCAGGTATCCATGTTATTTTTAATTGATCGATCATCATCGAATGGGTTTTTTTTCCACTTTCAAACTTGCTTTCATTTTTAGCGCCGATATATGTTTCATGTGAAATGACCATTTTACCCATACTCTTTTAATCACACCTAACACACATATAAGGTTTTGTGGTATTTTGATGATTTATTTACATCAAATTAATTGCTGATTTAAATTATGTCACACCTAATGTTTCCTGCTCCCTAATTGGTTGGTTTTTGGAAATTCAAAAATAAATTGTAGGATGCTCAGAAAAATGCAAATAAATAGTCATTGGAAAGATTTTTTTGAGAGCAATCTGATTGTATTATTTTCAAGATATGATTTGCCTTTCTATTTTTATGGTTTATTAGAAACCCTAGTTAGACCCTTGAAATAGTAATTATGTGTTACATGTAATCAATATGATGTAAGTCAATCTAACTTTCCTTAATGCATTAACCCTAATTCAACCTAGTTCAACTCAATAAAAGGTATTGATAGTTCATGAATAGGTGTTTAAGGCCTAATAAAGAAAAGAGGAAGTATGTCCTAGATTTGACTCAAGGATCAAGAGAGACCATCTTAGACTCAATTTTTTCTCCAAGGTAAATGGGTCATTGACGTGGAATATAATCACACTACAAATTCACTAAGAATATAATTCCTAGAGTTTACCAAAACCCAAGTCCAATAATGCGACTCACAAGCAGAAGGATCTTATCACAGTATAGTTAAGTATCGAATCCCAAGGGACAACATTTTTTAAGAATTCTCTAATCAAATTAACTTAGCAAGAACTAGTATTAATCACAAAAGTCGAGATTGGTTTGTTTAATCTGAGGTTGAAAGAATAAAAAGAGCTAGATTAAGGTTCTAGTTTTTAATGGAAAAAAACACTAGGGTGGAACTGGGTATCCCTACCACTACTCAAATCTATGAATTCATTCAAATCCAAACATGTATGAAGATCTTATTGGAGTTATGCAAGTTTCCCCTTTCAGTGTTAGAAACTTGCACGAGTAGATATCCCTGTAAGCTTGATGTCTCATTATTTACAGATCCTCTATCCACTACTCTAAAGCCTTTTCCTCAAACATTCTTGATAGAGCGTAAAAAAAAATCAGTATTCAAATCTTAAACCTTGAAATTCTCACAGTAAAAGATTATAATAAATCATGTAAAGCGGGTGATCAATCCACAAGACATGTAATAAGTGATTGGCTATGAATTATATGAGTTCGTACAAGAACTGGAACATGAATGAAATTGCTGGGCTAGTCCCCACACCCTAGTGAAAAGACTACTCCCTCGACATGGCAAGATTAATATCACAAGAAGAGGAAGAGGAGGCCATCATGGTCATGATGGTGGCAGAAGCAGCTCGATGTGGTGTGCGACAATTGATTTACTTACTTCTTTCTCTTTCATGTATTAACCCTGACTTGAAGCAGAAGTACATGGAGGAACAACATCTCAAAGAAGAGATCGATCACTTAGAGAGAGAGATCGATGTCCTTGGAGTTGCGGAAGGAAAGGATCTATCAATATGTGCTTGGGGTCGATCGACGTTGTTCAACTAGGTCAATAGAACTAGCTTGGTCAACATGTCTCGTCCTTGCTCTGATCTCAGTGGAAACCTCTCGACATGTTCTATCTCTGAAAAATATGAGATCTCATTGTACGACTGCATTGGAGGCCTATTTATAGGGTTAAGGCTTCGACCTCTTGCATTTTCTATTGGTGTCGACCACTTTTCATTAGTGTCGATAGATGGGTCCATCAATCGACGACACTGTCGACCGATGACACTGTCGACCGAAAAGGTTGATGCTTGGATCTCTTGTCATAAATTCTTGGAGATCAACATGACTATCGACCTTAAGGGTCGATAGGGTTGTCGAGCAGCTCTGTACATCAATAAGCATGTCAACAGGATTGTCAACGGATGGGATGATCTCTTGTCGACTGCTGGCCGATTGTTAATGTCAAGTCCTTGAATGTCGACCTTCTGAGTGTTGACTAAGGTGTCGATGGGTCATCGACCTGGAAGGTCGACAAGGCTATCGGGCATTAAGTCGATGAATAACTTGATGATTTTGAAGGTCGATTGTCATGTCGATCGACAAGTTGATTTTTGTCTTGGACACAATTTTTGTGTATCGATCTTCCTTCTGATAGTGCTCTACTCCCTCTCTCTGAAGGGTAGTGGGAACCCCTAGGAAAACTTGCTATAGTGTAATAGAATTTAAAACCTACAAAGGGAGTCGATAAAAGTATCAAAATCCTACAAATTAACATAAAAATCTAAACAGACCAAAACAAAGCCATTCCAATGAAAACTAATCTATATGAATGCTAAACTAGACTAGAACTACAACTAAAAATGTGATGAATATGCACTCATCAGTCATGCTACTTAGCATAAGTAATTATGACCGTTTGCATGTTAAGTACAAAGCAGACATTATTATTGCAAGTTTAATGTTTTAATCATGATCACCCTATATTATTGTTTTATGATTGCTACATATGCCCTAAGGTTATAATGTCCATTATGATTAAGGTTTATGATTAATGACTCATGAAATTCATGTTAATGATCAAGAGGAAGAAATCCCATCATGTTAAGATATCATGGAATTAAGAGGGAGAGATCCCATCATGTTCAAGATTAAGACAAAGAAAGTTAATGTTTAAGTTAAGACATAAGTTAATGATGAAAATAAAGGAATTGGCTAAGTTTTTACATGTGTTTCATTTATGAACATGAAAGGGTCGTTATGGGCTTTCCTAGAATTATGGAATTTCCTAGAAATCATGGGATCCTATGGGACATTAACAGAGGTGTCATATATCAACTTTTCCAATTAATCATGTTAAATGTTCAAAGATCATGTTAATGTTAATGTGAAGATAAATGGAATTGAATTAGTCTTTATATGCTCCTGAATCATGGACTCCAAAGGGTTGTTAAGGGCTTTCCTAGCATCAAGGGCTTTCCTAGCAATCATGTGCTCCTAAAGGGGCATTATAGAGGGATGCATACAATTACTATTCAATTCTTAATGTTAGTAATGATTCAAGAATTTCTTATAGTCAATTCATGTTAACTTTTTCTTACATGTCAAGTATACTTTATTTTTTAATGCTATAATGTGCCAATACTGTTTACTGATGTGTGATTTTTCCCCTTTGCATGGATGGGGATGCAATGTCCCTAGGAATTGGAGCAACTAAGGACTCAAGAGGAGCAAGCAAAGATTAGAATACGTTAAAGAGCCAACTGGTGGGGTGCCATCCATACTAGGTGATCCAATTACATAGAAACCTTTTAGTTTTACCATGCTTAGTAATGTTTAAACATATCATAGAACTCATTTGTAGTTTCCTATTTAAAGAACAATGTATGAATCTCAATGGTGAATTATGTATTTATTTGCTATGATTTCATAAATGTGACATCCCCCTAAAAGATGAAAGCTTCCACTGAATATCATAAGGAGGAATGTTACAATATCCTTGATGTTTTAACTTATTATCAAGTGCATACACGTGTATAACAAAGGAGTGGATGCCAAGATATAGAGGGGAAAGAGGAAGATCGGGAATGACTCCTCTTCACCAATGTCTATACGACTCTGCCTTCAACATAGAGTTCTACCTTATCCATTTAGATACAAAGGAGAAGTATTGGAGTGACTTCCATCCTCTTCAAGGGAGTCTTTTGAACTACAGGTGTCCAAACTTTCCTTTTTTTATACTTCATTTCTTGGATTAATTTTTGTATCCTAACACGAACTCCATTGTTTTTTTTTCTTCTATTCTTTCTTACAAAACCTCACTACATATGAGAATTCCTTTGGTTTTAATGCATGAGGAAATATCCCCAAGCCATTATATATTTAACAAGTCTTGCTCTATAGTGTATGTGTACATTTATTTTATATTCATGATGAATGTATTTTACATATGTGCATAATTTTTTGGGCAACCTTTATATGCAACTTATGCTCTTTCATGCATGCTAGCATGGTTTATGTAGAGTACTGAGTGTTTAAGTATAATAACTTTGTTTAGTTGACAACATTGATTAAATAAAATGGGACTACTACACAAATATGCAATAGTACATGTCAATTATGACTTGTAGCATAAATTAAAAAGTGACGCTTAAGCGGGCATCACTACAATACTGAAAATAAGATTTCAAATTTCTTAATTTAACCAACACTATAGACACATCATCGATTACAAAATGTAAATAGAAACAACACTATTAGAAATTATAGCATTGGTTCTCACAGTAAAATATTGCTGCCAATTCCATTTTGTTAATTTTTTTTGATTTTTTTGTAGAGGTCTCTAGCATTGGTTTTTTTTGTACAAAACCAACACTATAGACTTCGAGCCCCACTTTTATACAAATAACTGATGTTGAAAATGTCCCATAGAACTATTTATTACCCAAATCCTAACTTTGAATAACTACAAAGTCAATGGTGATATGACTAGGCGTCTTTCCCTAGCATGATATTATAAAATCATGAATGTGGAAGAGAAAAAGCTTATCATGCATGAATGAATGAATAAATTGTCTAGAAAATAATATCAATGAACACAAGTATTTTAATTACAACATTATTTATTACAAGATTCCAATTAAAATTGAGATTTCATTTATATAAGTCTTCTCATGCACACTATATAAGATCTTACAAGAAATACATTTGAACATAGATCACTAAGGAATCAACTCCCAAGTTATATCTAAACCTAATGTTAAATAAAGTGGGTCAACACAAAATGTGTTGAGTACTCGGTAGAAAGATACATATATACATTTTGTATAATTTGAAAAGATTGCATAAGTAAATGAACAAGAATAACAAGTTAAGTACTTATCAAAATGATAGCCCATGTTTTATGTAATTTTACTCCAATTATATCGTCAATATCATGTATCACAAGACCACTTACTAACTTCCCAACAGAAGGATGCAGAAGGGTGATCAAGATTAGCTAACCCTTTTATTCGACATGGTCTGTCCCTATCTTGACAACTCAAGTATGACACCTGACCTTGTTTCCTTACCCTGAGAATATAGGAAGGTGCACCATGTTTGTATAATGAAGTTCTATATCATGTTATCAAGACATAAAATCAACAATGCTAGAATACTACACGTCAACATTTGAGAAAGTAGACAAGCATACATCTGTATCACAATTTAAGAAAGAAAGCCATAGTCATATGACTATTAAATCCCATACCTGATTTGTAATTCATGACCTAACTTATCCTTGACCATGTAGCCATAAGAAACACCTAATTAAGAACAAGATTACATATATGCATTAGATTCTCATCATTAACCCTAATTAGTTCCATTTTTAGGATTTTGAACACATTAGTTTTCAAGTTGGTAGAATACATGTTCGATGATCGTTTATTGAATTAGAGGTAATCACAAAAGTTTGGTTTAAGTTTCAAGTCATTTTGATATTCCATTCACTTTATATGGATATTCCAAGGCTTAGGTAACTTATGCACATATAAGGGTCAAAACACTCATAACAGAGATGCCAATGTCAATGATCAAGACATAAGAAACAAATATAAAGATGTTGGGAAATGTGGCATCAGATAGACAATGATTTTTTTATATGCCATATTCCCCTTTAACAGACGATCGTGTCAATAACTATACAATGGGAAGGATGGTTTACAAGGTCATGCCTGGTCCTGGAGGAAGTCCAATGACTATTCCCTCATTACAGTATGCACCTTTCTTCAAGTCACACTCAGATGACATCATCAACAACTCCTAATTGATCACCATGAATGGCATCTTGACGTTGTCCTCCTAGCAGAAAAAGATCCTCGCCTCTCTAGTAGTCCACATGGACAAACCAAGAACTCCTATTGTTGTAGTATAACTAACAAGAAGGGGCTGTCCCTTCTTGTTGATGTACTAGTCACCAACTTGCTCTCCCACAATTGTTCTCCCTTGTTATCCCTCCCTTTATCGGGTAGGACTTGCTCAGGCTCTCTATTAGTTACCACAACCAAAGAGGACAACAATTTTCAGAGGAAATTGAGTTGTGTCTGAGAAGCCCCCAATACCCCTTTATTTATAGGAGGGTTAGGGTCAGGGTTCCCAATCTAAGTGAGAGTGGAGGGGACCGAGATTTCATGAATTTTTGCATCCTGCAAGTGGCAAAATAGTCGGTTCACAGTTGAAATGATTAGTTGGCATGTGAGTCGATAGTTTCGAAAATGACATGACTGATATTTCTTCAAGTGCCAAAGTTGAATTCTAGTCCTCGTAAGGCTCTATGAAATACCAACCCATATGATCATATACCTTGGCTAGATCGACTTTCATCACCTCCCCACATAGAGGGCCTTCATGGTGTGTATAACTGAGCATATGATATTGACTATCTATCCTGTATTTCATGAACTGGAATCAGACAAGACACATGATTTTTCCTTGAATTGATCATTTCATCATGTTTACCAATCACAATATATTGGAAATTTATATTTGTTTTAATGCACAACATGACGTCATAAATTATCTTAGTTCACAACCTGAGCCGATCAGTTCATGGTCTTGAGCAGATCACTTCACTTCCTGATTCGGTCGGTTCACTTCCTCAACTGGTCGGTTCATGGTCCAAAATGGTCAAAGTTAATTCAATTGGATTGATACTATGAAATGATCGATTCAACACTTGAAATGGATAGTTCACAGTTCAAGAAATCAATATTCAATGAATGCTTATTTAAATTGAATACCTAACTCTTTAGTAATCAAGTTTAAACCATATTCATGAAAGAAATCCTATTACAAGTATATCCTATGTGTGTGACCCTATAAGTTCCAAGTTATTTGGTAGTGAATGTCCATAACCGATTTATGAGATCACAAACAATGAGTGGTGTCTAGCAACACATCATTTCTACCCAAGTAATATGGAAAGTTGGAGAATAACTTCAACCTACAATATGTTTTTGGTGTTATAGTGATGGGATAATTCCTTTTCCACTAATATTCGGATTGAACTCAAGAGATGGAATCACCATCCTTTCAATTTTCAATCCATGTTCCTTGAACCAGAGTAGACTGTCAGAGATATATGTGACCTCAATATCATATATTGATTCACATGTGCATGCACATGCTTTTCTCAGTCTCACTTATAATGTGGCCTGGATATCAAATTCCTGTAGGAGGGAGAAATCCCATCTACATCACTCACAGTCATCCCCATGTGTCACACTACATTCGATCATCACCTTTATGACAACCCTTATTCAAGGTCATGGTGGATGATGTCAAAGTACACTGAACGACATGTGATGAGTGTAGTGATTTCAAGTCTAAGAACCACAATCACCACCTTCACTATGAAAGATGATTATGACCACCATTTATGGTTTCCATGTGTCACTCTCAAGGTGGGTCTATCTAATACACTATTCTCTAAAGAGTATCTATCTACTTGGTTTGATATCACATATCATGAATGATGATATTCTTTCATCAACCAGCACACACTCTAGTCTTATATGTTATTGTTGTATATTAGCCTTTCGCAATAACATATGACTAAGGAAATTACAAGAGTTCACATACTCAAAACATCTGTATGATCTCATTGTTCATGTCATCAACTCAAAGACATGCATCATTGAGTAATGTCGTTCTGTATATATTTATTATGTTTCATCATTATCTCATAACTGATTAAAATAGAACAAATTTGAAGATTGCCTTTATTATTTATCAAATCCTTTATAAGATATGCCATCTCAATCATCATATGATTGGCTCTCTGGGAATACATACAAACAAACTCCTACTTACACTTAGAGCCAATCACCCACAAATCTTATTCTTAGTGATCTAAACATGCACGTCATGTTTCTATTGCACAAGTGCTAATCTAGAACTTTAGAAACATTTTTCCTATAGTTGGTATATTGCATGTTTCATAGCTCTTCGCTGTACGAAACCTTGTATTAGATAGAATTTTTGTAGTATGCTATATAATATTCCTTGCCTAACTAGTAGCTCCATTATTGTCATAGTATTTCTACTATGTCATCAATGAATGGAACACATCATAAGTTCATATGTATAAACTTCTAGATCCATACAATATCCATTCCCATGTTCACAACACCAGGATACTCAGTTTCTATTATATAATTTAAATAATGGTTTGTAGTTAGGAATCTTTCCAACTTACAACTCTTTGTTTAAGATTAAACACAATTTTTACATTATAACCATTCTTTGTAATTTTAGAAGCTTGCATTGGTGTAACTCCTCACTCCCAACTCTTCTTTATTACCATAGTGCAACAATTGATCCTTTAGTGTTTCTCAAGTACTAATGGATATTTTTTATGGAACTCCAATGACCCTCATTGGATTCTAACTAAAACATCTTGTCATGTTCGATACATACAAGATCATGGGATGAGTACATTATATAGCATACGTGATAGATCCAACTGCATATGGAATCGTAATCATGTTTTCCCGTTCTCCACAGGAACTGGGATACATGATTCTTGAGAGAATAATCCCATGCATTATGGACATATTCTCTATCATTGAATCCTTCATGCTGAATCGTTTCATCATCTTTCCAGTATTATGCTCATGTTTAGGTTAAGAAACTTTGTAGAACCATCTATATAGATCTCAATTCCTATCACCTAGCATGTTTCACCTAATCATTCTTAAAGAAGGTGATTTCCATGCTAGGTATTAGTACTCAATATTGAGATGTTATTCCCCATCAATATGTGTAATATTTATATGCTCCCATGAGATCTTTATAATCACAAATTTCATATTTTATCTCAACTTAAGTCAAACTCTTTGACTTGTTAGATCAAAGATTCCAGCTCTGAGATGCTTGTTTCTTTGTACCTAATAGACTTTATTTGCATGAATGAGGTAATAAAACCTTAATACTGTGTCACATACACATTCATTTATTCCTTTTAAAGAATGCAATTTTAATCTCCATATGCCAAATCTCATAGTCTTAATAAGCTGCAATAGTAAGCATGGAAATTGGTGAAAGAATTTCATCATGTTCAACACTTTGAACTATTTTGAAAACCTTTTTCAACCAATATGTCCTTTTATGTTATACAAGTTGGTCTTCTCCTTGAAAATCCAACTGCACCTTATGTGTTTTACCCCTTTAGGTGTTATCACCAAGGTCATACCTTGTTGGTTTATATGGACTCCATAATGGCCTCAAGCCATTTCTTAGATTTTGGTTCTTCGATAGTTCTTTGGTAGGTTGTTGGCTCTTCATCTTATGACCAAATCACCACCTATGTGAGTTATAAGATGTCATAATCCTTTAAGTTCAAGGCGTGTTCTACCAGAACTAGGACTTATGTCTTACATAAGGAACTTGAGATTCCACAATTTTTTTTTATTTCCTTAGTTCCTATTGTACCTCCTTAGGTTCAATGTCTTCTTGTTGATCTCGAACCTTTCAAGTTCTAATTTACTCCCAATGATTCTTTTGGAACTCAATTATCCTTGTAAAAACACTTTTTTTGTCGGTTTGGGATTAAAGGTAATATTCAAAAAGTTGACATTTTGTGACTTGTGGATAAGACTTTTCCAAGAAACTATTTTCTTGTATAAGTTTCAATCCTTAAGAAATATCATGACATTCCTAGACCATATCTCATATGGTGTCTATCAAACCATTTAATATGGTACGTTATTTTAGTGCTAAGCACGTGCCCAAAAGGAAATCAAAAGTTTAGTTAGATTTATTAATAATCACACCATGACTCATGATGATGTGATTCCTTCTTTCTGATACATCGTTGTATTTTAGGTGGAGTTCATTTTGATACACTATCACAGTCTCTCCAGAAGGTCCTCAAAACTCTTGATGTAAAGTATTTCAACATTGATCAGATAAAGATTTCTTAATACTTTTATCAAAGTTATTTATGATCTTCTTGAACACTTCAAGAGATTCATATTTGAATTTCACTAAATGCAAATCACCATATCTACTGAGATTATCAACAAAAATATTGAGGTATAAATAACTACTACTCTAGAATTTATTCTATAGGTCTATATACATTATTATGTACAAGTCCTAGTAGAATGCTTACTCTCCCACTACATCTAGTGAGAGATGTTTTGTCATGTTGCACATAAATAACACTTGCATGTCTCTTATTGGTTCAATAACCAGAATAGTTTAGATAAACATCATAGTATTCTAGAAATACATTTCTCATATATGTGCTATAGATGGCAATGCTATAGTTGTTTGTTGTTTGAGATATCAACTGTAATCTTTTAAGTATATACGTTGAAGCAAATATTAAAAAACATTTGGGTCTCTACCACACAAGGTCACATCTTTGAAATAGAACAACTATTTCATTTATAATCATCCTTATCATACAAGATGCATAAAATAAAATATTTCTATTATTGGAAGAATGAAATAGCAGTTCTCTTAACTCTATTACATAACCTATGGGCTAAGATAAATTCTAAAATCAGACTAAGTTTGTAGAAACTCTTTCTCCATTGGGACGCACAGTCCAAACTTTCCCTTTTGTAAAGGCTTACTTTTGATTAGACCCTACATATTCAATCATATGTCAGATCTACATTTGATATCATATACCCAAGATGAAAAAGTAATTAGATTAATCTTATACTGTATATATATATATGAAGTGAACATCTCTATCCCCTCCGTTTTCTTTAATTCCTCTAGGTAGAGAGGACAATTCCTCTTACAATGTCTAGGCTGGTGACAATCATGACAATTGCCTCCCTTATTCATTCCTCCCTTTTCTTTGAGTGATGAAGACTTAGGCTTCTGGCCAACTTTAGAACTCTTCTTATATTTGCCTTTCCATTTAGACTTCCCCTTTGGCTTTCTGATCATCATCACATACTTGGAATCGTCTTTCTTCATTTGTGCCTCAATTGTTCTAAACATTCCAAGTAACTCTGTCAATGACTTGTCAAAGTCATTCATGTTGTAGTTCATGACAAACTGCCTGTATGACTCTGGAAGAGATTGTAGAATCACATCAGTGGTCAACTCTTGACCCAAGGGGAATTTCTTAGTCTAGAAAGGTTCTCCACATACACAATGAGGTTGAGTACATGAGGACCTACTAGATCTCCTTCTACCATGTTACATTTGAACAACGCCTTAGAGACATCAAATCTCTCATCTTGCCTGATCTTAGAACGTGTTCTTAATATGTATGACCATCTCAATAACATCCATGGTCTCATGCTATCTTTGCAACTCATAGTTTATGGAGAACAACATTAGGAATTTGACATCAACGACATCTTCAATATATTTTTTGTAAGCATCCTTGTGAGCCTCAGGTGCGTTGGGAAGAGGTTCATCTAGATCTGGGGTCTCCAAAACATAGAACTTGCACTCCTGTGTGAGAACAATTCTCAGCGTCTTGAAGCAGTTGTGGAATGTTTTTCCATTTAAATTGTCCTTCTCAAGGACTATTCACAGAGAAAATTTGTTGTGTGTTGCCATATTATTCCATAAGAAAATTTGCAATTTTGCCAAAAATCATTTTGATTTGATTTGATTTGTATAATACCTTGAAATTTTTAATTAGGCCTTTAAATAACTATCATTCTTATTATTTTTTCAAATTGATAACTAACAATTTGGAAGACTACAATGAACAAACTTTTAATGATCCGAGATCCAAAACAATTGACACTACTACAAATATGACATTCCTTTGGACCTTTTTCAAGAAAACCGATGGTATTATTTATAGAGTCGATTTTACATAAACTTCCGCCACAGATTGACCAACTGAGCAAACATGGGATGCACTTTGTTTTTTCCATTGATCACATCTCAAATAAACGAACACTATATATCACCCACAAAAATAGAATTTTGCACAAAATTTTTGGGAGCATTTCATTTGCATCCAAAAAATCTACATAGTCGATTTCTGTCTACAAAACTAAAGGGATAAATAGGTGCACACACCATCTACCCCAAAAAAAATCAATTGACATTTCTCATTGGTTATTTCTAAAGAGAATGATGAGAAAGATGTTCGCTCCATGTGTGCTGCAATAAATTTTCACCCTCACTTGATGTTTAACATCAATTTTATTGAATACAACCGACGACATACGTATCATTGGGTCATGAGTTTAGGTATTAGTTAATTAAGGACAACCGATGACAAAATTTTGGTTTGGTAGGCGATTGTTTATGGACAACTGATGACCAAAACCCTATGTCATCATTTTTAAAATAATAGATTGTATAGTTATTACTTAACCTGGCGGGAAATTGTGACATCCCCATATTTTCTAAAACTTAATCTGATGTGTGACGTTCAAATTGAAACCTCACCTCGGAGAGAATCCCAATTTAAACACCACACACTAGGCTAAGAAGAAGAAAATCAGAGGAAGTCCAATGGAACAATAGTAGTACATGCACATGAACAATAATAAAACCATACAACACATGTTCACCATTCAACATATAATAACATAATGAATTGCTACAACATTTGATATTAAATATTGAACAACAAGCTTCTACATATACATGTACTACCACTAAACTATAGTATCTTAAGACAATAGGTCCACCTATACATCAGCTTGTCAGACAACTCTCATATATTCAAGTCCTTCAAGAGCACATGTCCACAACCTAAATAGAAGATTACATGTGGTACATGTCAGCACAATATTCAAGAATATTGTACCAAGTACACCTACATGTATTTTATATACCTATCATCATATCTTGGCAATAAAATAAAACTAATACTTGGAAATTATAAAGAAATATAACAAAAAGCATATACTTGAGAAAAGATGCTTATTAGCAAAAGAGAACACATATCTTTTAGGCATATTTTCCATTATATCATCCATGCATTTGCCACCTGAGGAAATATTGCATCATCCCATCTGTCAAAGAGTTTGAAATGTAATGCCTTATGATCTACTACCAAAGAGTTAGATCATTGTACAATGTGATCTGCTACCAAAGAATATAATCACTTTCCATCACTATGCTACCAAAGAGAATTAGTGCTTTCATATAATGGAGTAGATATGTTATGTTTTATGTGTTCATAGACATAAATATGGAAAACCAAGTAACATATCATGCATTAACAATCATTTCACCCAATATAATATGTCAATTATTTTACTACACAGATAACACAATAATATTGTATAATAACCCAAGTAAGAGGTAATGGCGTACCTTGATCAAGACAAACCTGATCATCACATATCACTGATATCAACTATATCCTTGGTCAAACCTGATTAAGATAAGACCACATATCACCATCAAGTTCTCAGCATCTCAAACCCTAATTATATCCATTTTAGGGTTTACCTTACCTCTTAATATATTTCCATTATTACTTGCATTCTTTTCTTGGAGTTTGATTACTGATGTAATAATCTAGTTATATTCTAGAATTAGGCTTCATTTACTGATAATTTATATTTCACATATGATGTGCACATATTAACCCTAATTTATATACATTATTCAAATTAGGGTTACGACCCATGTATTAAGGGTCATCTTCTTATTACATGAATTTCATGTATAAAACTGATATCATATTTACATATTAGTTTCCAATTATAGACATGAGGGTGTTCCATAAATTCCATCAATTGAGCATGTATGTATTTATTACATTTTATTTAGGGTTATTAGCCCTAATTAGCCATATGGAGCAAATTACAAGATTTCATACATCAACATCATAATCACTGACATCAAATGCATTATAAACATGATTATGGATTCAACAACATCTTATCTAAAGGTAGATATCGAGGTCCCATGTTGTTCTACTCATTTTTGTGAAGATTTGGGTATACTATTTGTATTTTTTAGATAAATGAATTAATTTCTACAAAGTATCCAAGAGTTGAGCATCTTATGATTATTTACCTTTTTGGATGAATGGCGTGTCACCACGTGGCCATAGGCTGGGGCTGCCCCTTGCTTACGGTGGGTAGGTTCAGGGTTGGTTCACTACTATTGGACTGGGTTCACTATGATTCGGTCGGTTTGACCTCTTTCTCTTTCTCCTGCGTCTCTTTCTTTCTCTCACGTGAACACAAGCCTACCCAGCATGCTCGTCTGTGGAGAACCACCACCCAACTGATCTCTTCTCACACAGTGAGATCAATTGCCATGTTCTTTTGTGCTAACAAATCCTCTGCCTGGCCTCCGTCGTGAGCTCGAACACGACGCTGCTCTGCTCATTGTTGGGATCTCCTGGATACGATCATCGCCGCCAAGGGCTCCAGGGATCTCGGCGCCGCCTCTTGGGATAGCTCTAGAAAAGGCTTGCAGTGATAGACCCTACCTATTCTTCTCCTTCCTCGACGCTCAACGTCTTTCCTTCGGTGTGACCCTTCTTGTCTCTTCCAACTGCTCAAGATGATGGACACCACAAGGTCTCCTCCTCCAACTATAGCTCCGGGATGTCGCTTCTGGAGGTTCTTCTCATGGTCCCGGTAACTATAAATCTATCGTTGCCGACGAGTCTCCCTTAACTCCACTAATGATCTAAAGCTCACAAGGAAAACCATAGCAGCCCTCATCGAGACCTCTCTTCCTTCTTCCCTCACTTCAACCTTTCTTTCCCTACACCACCTGCTACCTACCGTGGGTGGAAAGGTAAGAAGTGTTCAAGGAGTCATTCTCCCTCCACTCTCACCTCCTAGGCTAAGGGGTCTGTTCTTTGCAACCAGTCTAGATAGACTATTCATTCACGTTCTACTCTCAATCTATGATGCACATCATGGAGGGAAGGGAGGAGTGTGGCTTCCTTCCCCACGATCTGTAGTTTGATTGGAGACGAGGGATATAGTCCCATGCCTTTAGGCATTTGTCCAACCGCTGAAAACTTGGCACCTCACTTATCCTAAGTCATGCATCCACTACATAGATTGAAGGGTGGCTCTACCCACATGACATCTCCTTAAATCAACCAACATAGCTCAAATTTGAACATCTTGCTCATTGATACTCATGATTTCATACATTTTAACCACAATAATTTCTTCTAGGAACCTCATTACATCATGAGATTTGAGACATTGATTTATCATAATCACAACTACATTCCATTAAAGTTTGATGCCAACAACTAAATATTTGACCTATCAATCAAATACCTCAAGAAGGGAAAAAGGTAGGGATCTTAGTCATGATATCAACATAAATCACCATCCAAATCTTACCAAAGCACTTGTAACTCTCAAGATAACTCAACATGCATGAATTTACTTATGTCATTGGACATTTAGGGATTCCAAAAGTCTAGTATATCACATCCTACACACCTTATAAGAAGTTTTATCCTCAAAATTAAGCCAAAAAAACCACTTTGTCACATCATATACATCTTAAAAGAAATTTTGTCCTCGAAATTAAGCCATTCACATACTCCAAGGAAAACCAAAAGGTCTTCATCTATATGTAGGGACCACCCTATGTGCAACATGCCCAAAAACAAATCTTCATAATCATATCCAAACCACTATTAGGATGTTTTAAAAAAAATCTAAGGTGAAACACCCCTTCATAAAGATTGAAAAAATGGCTTAGAAATTATGGTTATGTCATGACATATCTCATATGTTAGGGTTGCATCCTTATCTTTACCCATGTGTTAGGGTTCCCACATCATATTACCATGTTCTAAAGGAGTTAACTAAAGTTAGCCCATTATATCAAAGTGGCATAAACATTTTATTGAGATAATTGTTAGAACATGTTCAACATTAATATATATCTTTTAGGAGGGAGTTAACTATAATTAACCCACTTTATCCATCTAGATCATATCAAAGTGTCATAATCATTATGTTGTGCTAACTGTCATTCTATATTTTTCATCTTTATTAAGCACTAAGATTAACACCTCATAAAACATGTTTCACTCATATGATGTTATTTCATTGCTCATAATAAATTGCAACATTTACTAGTGATGCTGACACAAGATTAACCAACAATACCACATTATCATCATTATTCATGTATATGGTTAACCATTTATGCCTAGATTTCCATCTTATCATGTCTATATATCACATCTCGAGATTAGATCACATCCTTATGGTTGTGCTAAATAAACTTATGTGAGTGGCTTGTTAAACATAAATCAAAACTTTATCTAGTCCAACTAAGGTTCTCCTAACCCATATCATGAGGGTAGGGCCATGCTCAGCCTCTCTGAGCTAACTCAACCCTATGAGTATCTCATATGCATATACTTTATCTTTCCTCTCTTAGTCTAGGGTTATCAAATTACCTCATTGGCACTAGTGATTAACTTCACAAGATCTAGCCATGGAAGCACAAACCAAAGCATGCTATGACATTCTCTTCATAGGTTTTCTACCCATGAGACATGCTTACCCAAAACGCTCTCTATATATACACCACTAGAGTCCTACATTGGAAACCACCTACCCAAGCATGAGGCTTTATAGAAACTAACACAATTGTCTCCTCCAGGGTCTTGGGACTCTCTCTCCCTGACCTAGATGGTAGGAACTCATATTCATATTCACATATACATATATAACCAGCCTCCCTATGACTCTAGGGTTTGGTCCTATCAAGGACATCTAGGGTTCAACAAGACTACAAGTATCATGCATTTTGAAACTCAACTCATTCACTCAAGAGTAGTCTAGTTTAGGACATATCGTAACATATATTTCTCATAATTCTCATATCTTGGAGTTTAGGTTCTCTTACCTTACCCCAATGGGTCTCACTCTCTCTGGAGTTAACCCCAAAACTGGTCCCAAAACTAGAGGTCTGCATTTGTAAAAGAGATTGAGGCTCATGTTGAATCACAACCTTATCTTAACATATCTTATCTCATAAAAGCCTAGTTACTCGCATCTTAAAAACTCATCTTGCATCCTCAAAATTGAACCTCATTCCTTAACAACAACATTGATCATCATAAAGCATCTTATATGCTCTATATAAGACTTACATCATCATCGAATCTTATTTCATCTATTGCATCTATCACATATTCCAACAAGGCTCTAGACATCTAATCTAGAACTACTCTCTCTTCTAGACTGATGCCATTAACTTTCACTTAGGTTGCATGACCACCTCCTACTCATACATGTGTGGGGACAAATTTTTATATTTACATATACATAATAAAATATTATATAGTTTTCTCTGGTAAAACAAGCGTTAGAGAAAACTAATGAGGTTCAATCCGATTGAAATAAAAAACCAAAACCACAAAATGAGTGTCCCACACATATTAGAGAGTACAGGTCATGAAAAATAGTAAAAAGGGTGGGAACATGGAATAGACTAGTGTAGCTACCCTAGAGAATGCACGCTATATGTCTAGGATTTCTCTTCCCTTGATGTACATCATTTCCAAGTAATGCAACGTCCTATACCACTGCGCTATAAGGAAAGAATGACATCTAAGGATCTGTTATACAACAAGCACAAGTCTAGGCCGAGTTCTCAGACATCTTGGTGCTAACCTAGAGGCTAGGTCAGATCTAGTCTCTAAAAGATGACTAATCTAACCCTAAATATTATTAAGTACAAGGTTGTTTTGTTTTGAGTTGCATAATGAGAAAATGTCAAGCTTTGCTATTGTTCATGCTTTGATACCACCTGAGACATCCCTGAATTTTCTAAAACTTAATCTGATGTGTGACGTCCAAATTGAAACCTCACCTCAATGAGAATCCCAATTTAAACACCACACACTAGGATAAGAAGAAGAAAATTAGAGGAAGTCAGAAGGAACAACAATAGTACATGCACATGAAAAATAATGAAACCATACAACACATGTTCACCATTCAACATATAATTACATAATGAATTGTTATAACATTTGATATTACATATTGAACAACAAGCTTCTACATATACATGTACTACCACTAAACTACATGATGTTTGACAACATGTCCACTTGTACATCAGCTTGTCACACAACTCTCAACTATCCAAGTCCTTTAAGAGCACATGTCCACAACCTAAATAGAAGATTACATGTGTTTACATCAACATAATATTCAAGAATATTATACTGAGTATGCCTACGTGTCTTTTATATACCTCTCATCATATCTTGTCAATAAGATAAAACTAATACTTGGTAGTTAGAAATAAATATAACAAAAAGCATATACTTGAGCAAAGATGTTTATTAGCAAAAGAGAAGACATATCTTTTTGGCATATTTTCCATAATATCATCCATGCATTTGCCACCTAAGGGAATAATGCATCATCTCATCTACCAAAGAGTTTGAGATGTAAGGCCTTATGATCTACTAACAAAGAGTTACATCATTGTACAATGTGATGTGCTACCAAAGAGAATGATTACTTTCCAACACTATGCTACCAAAGAGAATTAGTGCTTTCATATAATGGAATAGATATATTATGTTTCATGTGTTCATAGCCATCAATTTGGAAAATCAAGCAACATATCATGCAAGAACAATCATTTCATCCAATATAATATGCCAAGAATTTTACTACACATGTAACACAAGCATATTGTATAATAACCCAAGTAAGAGGTAATGGTGTACCTTGATCAAGACAAACCTAATCATCACATATCCCTGATATCAACTATACCCTTGTTCAAACCTGATTAAGACAAGACCACATATCACCATCAAGTTCTCATCATCTCAACCCTAATTATATCCATTTTAGGGTTTACCTTATCTCTTAGTATATTTCCATTATTACTTGCATTCTTGTCTTGGAGTTAGATTACTAATGTAATAATCTAGTTATGTTCCAATATTAGGCTTCATTTACTGATAATTATATTTCACATATGATGCGCACATATTAACCCTAATTTATATACATTATTCAAATTAGGGTTACAACCCATGTATTAAGGGTCATCTTCATATAACATGGATTTCAAGTATAAAACTGATATCATATTTACATATTATCTTCCAATTACAGATATGAGTGTGTTCCATGAATTCCATCAATTATTGAGCATGTATGTATTTATTAGATTTTGTTTAGCGTTATTAGCCCTAATTAGCCATATGGACCAAATTACATGATTTTGTGCATCAACATCATTATCACTGACATCAGATGTATTATAAACATGACTATGGATTTAGTGAAATCTTATCACAATTTTAGACCATCGTTTGATATTTATTATCTATAAAATAAGAATTTCAAAACTTATAGGATATCACTATTATTAGTGCATCAAAAGCCCGATATCAAGATTCCGTGTTGTTCTACTTATTTTTCTAAACATTTTGGTATATTATTTATATTTTCCAAATAAATGAGTTAATTTCTACAAATTATCCAAGAACTGTGCATTTTCTGATTATTTACCCTTTTGGACGATGGCGTGTCGCCACGTGGCCATAGGCTGACGCCACTCCTTGCTTACTGCGGGTTGGTTCAGGGTTGTTTCACTGCTATTGGACTAGGTTCACTATGATTCAGCCAGTTTGATTTCTTTCTCTTTCTCCTACATCTCTTTCTTTCTCTTATGTGAACGCGAGCTTGCCCTCCGTGCCTGTCCGGGGAGCGTCGCCACCCAGCTGATCTCTTCTTGTAGAGTGAGATCAATTTCCAGGTTCTTCTATGCTAACAAATCCTCCACCTGGCCACTGTCATGAGCTCAGACCCGACGCTGCTCTGCTTGTTGTTGGGATCTCCTGGAAATGACCAAATGTCAGGCTTTGCTATTATTCATGCTCTGAAACCACCTATGATGTCACCAGATTTTCTAAAACTTAATATGATGTGTGACATCCAAATTGAAACCTCACCTCAATGAGATCCCCAATTTAAACACCACACATTGGGCTAAGTAGAAGAAAATCAGAGAAAGTCAGAAGGAACAACAATAGTACATGCACATGAATAATAATAAAACCATACAATACATGTTCACCATTCAACATATAATTACATATTGAATTGTTACAACATTTGATATTACATATTAGACAACAAGATTTTACATATACATGTACTACCACTAAACTACATGATCTTAAGACAAGAGGTCCACCTGTACATCAACTTGTCACACAACTCTCAACTATCCAAATCCTTCAAGAGCACATGTCCACAACCTAAATAGAAGATTACATGTGGTACACGTGAACACAATATTCAAGAATATTGAACTGAGTACGCGTACATGTCTTTTATATACCTCTCATCATATATTGGCAATAAGATAAAACTAATACTTGTCAGTTATAAAGAAAAATAAAAAAACATATACTTGAGCAAAGATGTTTATTAGCAAAAGAGAACACATATCTTTTAGGCATATTTTCCATTATATCATCCATGAAATTTCCACCTGAGGGAATAATGCATCATCTCATCTTCCAAAGAGTATGAGATGTAAGGCCTTATGATCTACTACCAAAGAGTTAGATCATTGTACAATGTGATCTTCTACCAAAGAGAATGATCACTTTCCAGCACTATGCTACCAAAGAGAATTAGTGCTTTCATATAATGGAATATATATATTATGTTTCATGTGTTCATAGCCATAAGTATGTAAAATCAAGCAACATATCATGCAAGAACAATCATTTCATCCAATATAATATGCCAAGTATTTTACTACACATATAACACAAACATATTGCATAATAACCCAAGTAAGAGGTAATGGCGTACCTTGATCAAGTCAAACATAATCATCACATATCCCTGATATCAACTATATCCTTGGTCAAACCTAATTAAGATAAGACCACATATCATCATCAAGTTCTCATCATCTCAACCCTTATTATAACCATTTTAGGTTTTACCTTATCTCTTAGTATATTTCCATTATTACTTGCATTCTTGACTTAGAGTTAGATTATTGATGTAATAATCTAGTTATGTTCCAGAATTAGGCTTCATTTACTAATAATTATATTTCACATATTATGTGCACATATTAAACCTAATTTATATAATTATTCAAATTAGCTTTACAACCCATGTATTAAGGGTCATATTCATATATCATGAATTTCATGTATAAAACTGATATCATATTTACATATTAGCTTCCAATTACACGTGTTCCACAAATTCCATCAATTATTGAGCATGTATGTATTTATTACATTTTATTTAGGGTTATTAGACCTAAATAGCCATATGGAGTATACATGATTTCATGCATCAACATCATAATCACTAAAATTAGATGCATTATAAACATGATTATGGATTCAGTGACATCTTATCACAATTTTAGACCATCGTTTGATATTTATTATCTATAAAATAAGCATTTCACAAATTACATGATATCACAATTATTAGTGAATTAAAATCCTGATATCAAGGTCCCATGTTGTTCTACTTATTTTCCTAAACATTTCAGTATATTATTTGTATTTGTAGATAAATGAGTTAATTTCTACGAATTATCCAAGAACTGAGCATCTTCTGATTATTTACCTTTTTGGATGAATGGCGTGTCACCACGTGGCCATAGGCTGGTGCTGCCACTTGCTTGCTGTGGGTAGGTTCAGGGTTGGTTCACTGCTATTGGACTGGGTTCACTATGATTCGGCCAGTTTGACCTCTTTCTCTTTCTCCCACGTCTCTTTCTTTCTCTCGTGTAAACGCGAGCCTTCCCACCGCGCCCGTCTATGGGGGCGCTGCCGCCCAACTGATCTCTTCTCACACAGTGAGATAAATTTCCAGGTTCTTTTGTGCTAATAAATCCTCCACCTGGCCACCGTCGTGAGCTCAAACCCGACGCTGTTGTGCTTGTTGTTGGGGTCTCCTAGATATGACCATCACCGCCAAGGGCTCCAGGGATCTCGGTGCCACCGCATGGTCTAGCTCTAGAAAAGGCTTGCAGTGATGGACTCTACCTATTCTTCTCCTTCCTCGATGCTCAATGTCTTTCCTTCAGTGCGACCCTTCTCGTCTCCTCCAACTGCTCAAGATGATGGACACCGCAAGGTCTCCTCCTCCAACTATAGCTCCGATATTCCGCTTCTGGAGGTTCTTCTTATGGTCCCAGAAACTACATGTCTATCACTACCGACGGGTCCCCTTAAATCAACTGATGATCTAAAGCTCACAAGGAAAAATCATACAACCCTCATCGAGACCTCTTTACCTTCTTCCCTCACTTCAAACTTTCTTTCCCTGCACCACCTGCTGCCTGCCGTGGGTGGAGAGGTAAGAAGTGTTCAAGGAGTCGTTCTCCCTCCACTCTCACCTCCTAGGCTTAGGGGTTTGTTCTTTGCAACCAGTCTAGGCAGACTATTCATTCATGTTCTACTCTCAATCCACGATCCACATCATGGAGGGGAGGTAGGAGCGTGGCTTCCTTCCCCATGATCTCTAGTTTGATCGGAGACAAGGGCTGCAGTCCCATGCCTTTAGTCATTTGTCCAACCACCAAAAACATCCCACCTCACTTATCCTAAGTCATGCATCTTCTGCATAGTTTGAAGGGTGGCTCTTCCCACTTGACATCTCCTTAAATCAACCAACATAGCTCAAATTTGAACATCTTGCTAAATGATACTCATGATTTCACATACTTTAACCTAAATAATTTCTTCTAGGAACCTCATTACATCATGAGATTTGAGACATTGCTTTATCGTAATCACAACTACATTCCATTAAAGTTTGATGCCAACAACAAAATATTTGACCTATCAATCAAATACCTCAAGAATGCAAAGAGTTAGGGATCTTAGTCGTGATATCAACATCAATCACCATTCAAATCTTACCAAAGCACTTGTAACTCTCAAGATAACTCAACATGCATGAATTTACTTATGTCATTGGACATTTAGAGATTCTAAAAGTTTGGTCTATCACATCCTACACACCTTATAAGAAATTTCTTCCTCAAAATTAAGCAAAAAAAAACCACTTTGTCACATCATATACCTCTTAAAAAGAATTTCATCCTCGAAATTAAGCCAATCACATACTCCAAGGAAAACCAAAAGGTCTTCATCTATATGTAGGGACCACCCTATGTGCAACATACCCAAAAAAAATCTTCCTAATCATATCCAAACCACTATTAGGAGGTTTTAAAAAAATATTCTAAGGTGAAACACCCATTCATAACGATGGACAAAACCCACATTAAATTACAAATATGAGACCACAAGATCAAATGCAGATGTTTCTTCTCTTCTGAATCTTCCCAAATAAAATCCCGAAACTTCTTGTCCAACTCCACAATAACAGACTTAGGGAGAGGAACAGTGAACCAGAAGATATGATAGGAGAAGAGGGTAGAGATAACCAACTCAATCCTTCGAACCATAGAAAGGAGCCTACATTTCCAAGAATCGAGCTTAGATGCCACTTTGTCAATAATGTGACTGCACATGGATTCCATCATCCTGCATGTAAACAAAGGCAAACCAAGGTACCTCACCGAAAAAAAGATACATTTATTCCAAGAATCTCAGCAATTTCCTCCTTGCTACATCCAAGACTAAGAAAGAGTTGGATTTTTCTTCCATTTAGTTTTAGACCAGATACAACAACAAATGAATCCAAAACATTCTTAATAGATAGATCATTCCTTGTATCTGCTTCTGAGAATAACAACCAATCATCAGCAAATCGAATGTGGGATATACTTGCATTCCCATTAACTAGAGGGAGAAGGTTTTTTCTCTAAATTTCAAAATGAATAATAGATGATAATCCCTGCATAGAAATGACAAAGAGGTAGGGAGCTATAGGGTCACCCTTTCTAAATCCATTGGAAGATTTAGAAGGACTAGAGGGTGAACCATCAATAAGAATTTGATTAGAAGTCGAAGAGTTGGAGATATCAATCCAATCAAGCCAACAACCAGGGAAACCCATAATCCTCATAACAAGAATGATATAATCTAGCCTAATAGAGTCATAAGCTTTGGCAAGATCAACCTTTATACACATATTGTTATTATTCTAGTTAGAGAAGGAACTAAGAACCTCATTCTTGAGGAGAATCACATCCCCAATTCTCCTACCATGAACAAAGGCATGCTAACTATGATCAATGATATCAAGAAGTACAAGCTTAAGTCTATTTTCCAGTATCTTTGTAATCACTTTACAGATGAAGTTACAGATAGAGATGTGCCTAAATCCTTCAGCGGGCAAACACCTTTCACTTTAGGAATCAAAGTAATGAAAGTCTTGTTACAATCTCCCAAAAGCTTTCCATTATGAAAGAAATTGAGAATAGCTGAAACAACATCAGATCCAACTATATCCCATCACGAGATAAAAAACTCAACGTTATAACCATCAGGCCCAGGTGCCTTATCTTTCTTCATACTCATAACAATACTCACCACTTCCTCCTTTGTAACCCACTTCTTAAGAAAAAGTTTTTGGTTAGAGTTAAGAATAGGTAACCTCCATTCAGGCTTCCAAGTGATTGAGGCATAAGAGAAATAATTGAAAATATTAGAGTAGAAGGAGATTGTATGTTTATAGATAATTTTGGAATCGAAAAAATGGAGCCCATTAATATTGAGAAGATGAATGCTATTAATAATACATCTAGTTTTCAAGGAAGTGTAGAAAAACTTAGAGTTTCTGTTGCCCTCCTTCTACCACTAGACTCTAGATTTTTTTTTCTATACAACCTTTCCTCTTTAATAAGGGCATCATTCGCTTCAGCTCTTGCAATCCTAAGATCATCTTGTAGGGCAATATTATCAGGACAACTATCAACTTTATCCTAAATACATTAGCCCCAGCTTCCAAACTTCTAGCTTTCAAGTGAAAATTCCCCACAACCTCTCTATTCTATTTAACAAGAGCCATTCTCAGGCTATTCAATTTAGTATAGAGTTTATACATAGGCTCACCACAAACATTGCTAATGCTCACACATTTTTAACTAACTCATGAAACCCAAATACAAAGAGCCATGAGTTAATAAATCTGAAAGGGGAGGCCTTCTTCTTCCCAGAAAAAAGATGCAACTTTAGAATTGTATGGTCACTAACAATAGAAAAACAAACTTCACCCCAAGCGTCTTTGAAAGAAGAAAGAAAGTCTATATTACACAGAACTCTGTCAATCCTAGAGAAGGTAATAATTCCAATTTTACTTCTACTATACCACGTGAAGAAGGGACCCTTAGTAGGGATGTCGAGCAAGCCAATAACCTCCATGGTATCATTGAAATCCTTCATGCTCATCTTGGAAGGGGGATTCTTCCCAACCTTATCACTAATAAACTGAACAACATTAAAGTCACCCACCAAGCACCAAGGAGTGGAGCAAGAACCAGAAATATTCTTCACATCAGACCAAAGACTTTTTCTATCAATATCTCCAGTCACACCATATATAGAAAAAAGGAAAAGAAAATAGGATAGAAAGGATACCTCACAATGTATCAGTTGTTCAGCAACAAACCAAGTTTTAATGGAAATAGTAGGATCCTTCCAAAGAATCAAGATTCTGACATAAGAGTAGAAACCATCATTCATAATGACTCGAGCATCCCTCCATATAGCATTAATACACTTAGGCACATCAATTGATTTAAATCTAGATTCCAAAAGAAAAAAATATCCACACCCGACCTTTGAATCATGTCTTGGGTACGATCAAATTTATTACCAGTTCCTCTAATGTTACATGACACAATAGAAAGCTATTTATCCATTTGATATAAAGAAGGGTGATTCCACACCTTCATCCTCCACCAGATGAATAACCCCTCCCTCCTTACAGGCATCAAAATCCATCAAAGAAAACCTGTTCGGGGAAACCTCCACCACTCGAGAACACAAATTTGAACTTTTAGAGAAACACCTTGGGGGAGACCTACACTTCTTACCCTAGATTTTCCATCATTCACTACTGTGAGCATAAGGAGTGGATACAGAGCCCTTGGAGATACTAGCAGTATCCAAGGCAGGATCTAGAGTTTCAAGAACAAACATTTCAACACCAGATGTAGAGGGCTCCAGAGCGATTGAAGCAACCTGCTCAGAAAGAGATGTCATCATTGAGTCGTTACTAACTGGAATCCAAGTCTTCTTATTTGGTTGTTTGCCTTTCTTAGTTTGTATCTTCTTCTCCATAGTTTTTTTTCCATCACTACATAAGAAATACTCATGTACAAAATTTCCACAGTTCACAAAATGAGAAGGTTCCCATTCATACTCAAAATGAATCAGATACTCAATGACGTCATCACTAACAATAAGAAGTGACTTTTAAAAGGAGGAATTGTAGGGATCAACATCTGCATCCTAGAAAATACAAGCTGACGAAAAGAAGACGTAGGAACATCCAAAGTAATAGGTTTACCCAAAACTGAACCAATACGATTGAAGATTTCCTCATCCCAGAGCATAATAGGAAGGTCCAAAATCCTGATCTACATTGGGATCTCCTGAAGATTTAGCTTCTCCATGGAATCCCCTCTCCCCCATTTTTTGATGATTAGGAGTTTGCCAGTGACAAACTAGGGTCCGCCTTCCACATTAGTTTTCAGGTCTTTGACAATTGAGAAGGTGACTAGGAAGAAGCCCTTACCATGAGACCTAACTTCGATAGAGCCTTTTACCTTCTAGATTTTCTCTAGATGCGTCACTAAGGTCAGCCAGTGTGGCTTGAGACCTATCACATACCCAACTGCAATGAAGATCCATTTCTCACCATTCCTCTCTATAATTTGCTTTGGATACACAAGCTTGCCTTCAACCAGATCCACTGCAATATTTTTAAGCTTCAAAGAATCATTAGATCTAGAAAAGAATAGATCCAACCACATCCTAACCTTCAGATCCACTGATATGGAAGAAGACTTTAGAGAGTTAGGCACACCAGAGGATTGCGCTTCGAGACGACCGTATGTACCAACAACCTCCAAAAACACACCAGGCTCCTCCTCCGACGTGTCATCGATCATTCTCGACACCTTTGTCGATGCCCTAGCAATCGTCCCCACCGTCGCCCTAGCAGCTGCCCCTCCCATGCTCCTCTCATTCAAACAAACCATCAATTTTATTTTCAAGTGCTTAGATATCATGTAATAGATATCATTATTCAACACTTCATATCACATAGGATGTAAGTGTATAATGTGTATTTGATTTCAATAAATTTTGAAAACATTACCCCTTTGTTCTCTAGGTACATATGTGGGTGGTCCCATCTACTTTTGTGTACTTGGAGAACTGCGGGGAAATGCTGCCAAAATTTATTGAAATGGAACACACATTATACACTTACTAGTGAGATGTAGTTCTCAAGAATGGGATATGTGGTACACATTCATGAATGTGAATGCTACTAGATGATTACGGCTCAATTATTCAAACATATTTTCTTCTTCTTCTTGAAATTAACTTACTAGCTAGAACCTGATGAGCTACTCATCTCCCGTCTGATCATATAGAAATTGACCGATCATGGTTGTCTAAACCAAATCACTACACTCCAAATTTTATTAATGGTATCGATGAGTTTGTAATATTTGTAGAGAACATAGAATACAACATGGAGATAGGTTTCTATTTCCCCAATAGGAATTGTAGCAACAACCTAAAAGTTGACACTATTAACACGATAAAAAATCATGTCAAGTGCAATGGGATTGTACATGGATATACAAAATGGTACTGGCATGGTGAGATTCTTAGTATGAGATCAAAAAATGTTGGTAGTGGTATTTGTGTCCAAGAAGAAATTGCTGACAATGTTGATGAGAACAAACGAACCAATTCCAACGAACATGGTTGATGCGATGCTAGATAGTTGTGGGGTAAATGTTACTGTCCCACCTCCCTTATTTAGAAACATTGTGTACTATGTTGAGAAACCATTGTACTTAGGTTGCACTAAGTTTATGAAGTTGAGAACTGTGTTGAGATTGTATACTATGAAGGCTAACAATAGATGGAGGGACAAAAACTTCACTTATCTGTTGTCTTTGTTGAAAGAAATTCCCCTCGAAAGAAATGAGCTTATAATCTCAAAATAACAAACAAAAAAATGTTGTACCCAATGGGAATGAAGGCTAAAAAGATACATGCATGCCCGAATGAGTGTGTGCTATTTCAAAGGAGTATATCGATATGAAAGAATGTACACAATGTGGAGAGTTGAGGTATAAAAGGACGACATCGGGTAAGACCAAAACCGAGTCTCCTACCAAGATGTTGTGGTATTTGCCTATACAAACCCCATTTAAACTCTTATTTTCTAATGTCATAGATGCCCAAAATTGATCTTGGCATGAAAATGTAAGGAAAAACAACGATGCTATTCTACGACATGGGTCTAATTCCCCACAATGGAAGAAGAATGATTTTTGTATCTTGAATTTTTCTAAGAAGCCAAGAATCTAAGACTTAGACTTTGTACTAACACGATGAATCCATATGAAACATTAAGTAGCCAACATAGTACTTAGCATGTCATACTTGTTGTATACAATCTTCCTCCATGGTTGTGTATGAATAATAAGTATGTCATGTTGTCGTTGCTGATATCGGGCCCCAAGCAATCTGGCAATGATATTGATGTTTACCTCGAACCTTTGATTGATGACCTAAAGAAACAATGGGGATAATATTTGATGACTTATTATGCTTTACACCGAGAGATGTTTAATATACGTGCTATGCTCTTTTACACTATTAATGACTTTCCTTCTTATGGGAACTTGTCTGTGTACAACGTCAAAGGAACCAAGGCATGTCCTATATGTGAGGAATATATAGACTCTATCAGACTAAAACATGGTGGTAAGACTATATATCTAGGCCATCAAATTTTTCTACCAAAGGTGCATCCTTACTGAAAATTGTGTAAAATATTCAATGGTTCAACTGAGGAACAGAGTGCCCCTAAACATATGTTAGGGGAGGACGTTTATGCAAGAGTAAACAATATTCTAAATCATTTTGGTAAGAGGCCATGTACTACTCACACAGGTGAAAAGTATTTATTCAAAAAGAGGTCAATATTATGGGATCTTCCTTATTGGAGTTCTTTGATAGTTCAACATCGTATCGATGTCATGCATTTTGAGAAAAATGTTTGTGATAACATTATTGGCACTCTGTTGAATATACCCGGTAAGACTAAAGATGGCATCAAATATAGAATAAACCTATGTGAAATGGGTATAAGGAAATAACTAAAAAGAAGTTACCAAAGGTTGTTGCACATATCTACTTCCTACTTGTTACACCTTGTCTACAAAGGAGAAGAGAACTTTTTACGAGTGCTTGCGTAATGTTATGGTACCATAGGGATACTCAACCAATATCTGTAAATTGGTATTAATAAAGGACCTGAAGGTGATAGGTCTTAAATCTCATGATTGTCACACTCTAATGCAACATATATTGCATGTGGATATTCGATCCATCCTTCCTAAGCGTGTAAGGTTTGCAATCACTAGGCTTTGCTTCTTCTTCAACACTCTATGTAGAAAAGTAATTGATTATGAGATTCTAGATAAGTTGCCAAGAGAATTGATTGTTACCCTTTGTCAACTTGAGAAAAATTTTCTCCCTTCATTATGTGATATCATGGTACGTATAGTTGTCCATTTGACTAGGGAAGTGAAAATGTTGGGTCCAATTTTCTTGTATTGGATGTGTCCTTTTGAGTGGTACATGATTATTTTTCAAGATGATGTTCAGAACCATTTTTGACCCAAAGGGAGTATCAATGAGGGCGATATTTCTAGGGAGGTTATGGACTTTTACAATGACTTTTTGAGTTGTAATGAAACTCCTACTAACGTTGTGAATCCTGGTGTTAATTCTAAAAAAAGGGATTTTGGGAGAATGATAGATATTATCAATTGTGAGCAGTGGGAACAAGCACACTTGTATGTTTTATACAACATTGATGATGTGGGTATTTATATCACCGAACACACCAACGAGCTCAAGACAAGCTATCCCCAAGCCAGTTCAATGTGGCTTGCTAGAGAGCATCATTGGACATTTATTAGGTAGTTTGAAAAGAAAGTATTCCATCAACTATCTCAAACACCTAATAATATTATAGAAACTATCAAATGGCTTGCGTATAAACAAAAGACCCACATTACATCTTATAAAAAGTTTGACATAATTAGATTTTCATACTACACAAATGACAAGATGATAAAAGTGTCGCCCAAAATAGTGGGGTCACCCTTCAGGCGTCTACATTGTATTTTTCTAGTGCCAAGGATAATAGTTCATGTGAAGGAAAGATGTCTTATTACAATGTCATTAAAGACATATGGGAAATTGTCTACACAGTGTTTAGAGTTCCATTATTTAGGTGTAAATGGGTTGATAATAGTAAAGGAGTTGTAGTTGACAAACTTGGTTTCACAATAGTGAATTTTGAGTGGACAAGCAAGATGGATGAAACCTTCATCATGGCCTCACATGAAAAATAGGTATTCTATATAACAATCTTGCAAAAAGAAAATTTATCGATCGTTCTTCATGGGAAAAGACAATTCATTTTAGTTCCTATTGATGAAGAAGAGTACTTATGGCAAGTATGATGACTCTAGTCTATTTTCTATTGTCTTACTATGTGTAGATGTTGAATCTAACATTGATGACTATACATGTGAAGATCACACAGAAAGGGTATTAGTTTAAGGTATACTACTCATATGTGATTTGGCACTTTTTTGCATTATATAAGATGCTTATTTGTTCATATGTGATATGACTTTATATATTGTTTATTTTTTGTATGTAATTTGAATTTTTTTTCTATACGGTCTGACGTTTTCGTGTTTGATTTTATAGATGGAATTTGACCAACAACACATTGGTCACGAGTGTAAGAATAATGAGCATCCTGACAAAGGTTCTCACAATGCTAATAAACTAAAACATAAGGGATTTAGAGGGATGCCTATGATGAAAGATGCCACAAATAGGAAAGGGAAGAAGACATCATTTAATTCAATGAAGTAGGAACACCGCCTACTAAAGAGTTTGTTAGCTACTATGGGGTCCTTGATTGAATCAAAGTACCTCTCCTTATTGAGGATTGAAGACAAGTAAGTATGAAGACCTCATAGGAGGGAGTTCGAGGTGAGATACATGTAGTTATGCTTTTATAGTCTTTTTCCTATTCTTTCGTTTAACATTTCTAAATAGTACTGAATGTTGAACCATTTTAGGGATGGTATGAACTTTATGAAAAGCTGCATCACAAGTTTGTTATATAGCTTGTCAGGAGGAGATGTAGATATTAGCAGAAAATCGTCACGAGAGACTATGTCTTTGGAGACAAAAAGGAACCTTGGCTTAAACGGAACTACAATGATAAAGAGGATTGGAAGGAGTTTGTTTGGCAGAGAAACATATGCATTCACGGTATTGAATTAATGAAAATTTTTTGATTTCTTATGTTTCTTGTATGAATTAATCAGACTATTAAAAAATATCAAAACCACATATGTGATAAGAATGTACACAACCACAGGTTGGGTTCAGGTGGTTATTGGAAATGCCACCTGATGAGATATCTACAACGAGAGCAAGAGCTCTAGTGAGTGAAAGAGTAAGGGGAAGAGCAATGATAAGAGCAAGGGGAAGATCAAGGGCAAGAGAAAGAGCAAGGACAAAGGAAACAATAAGGGCCTTCTACTTCTACTCCTTCTACTATAGAGTCTTCTAGTGCTTCTAGATGGTTGTCTCGCTATATTGAGTGGATAGAATTGAGAAGAAATAAAGACAGAGAAATCCCTATCCAAGCAATAGAAGGTAGATAAAATGGTAGTTTTCTTGGTCTCACAATAATGACCATGTTATTTTTGACTAGATTGTTAAGTTTTACTGATTAGTCAATTTTTGATGATAATTAGTTGGAGTTGGTTGTAGAAGCAAAGGATGGCAAGTTCACCCTTAGGGTACACTTGATGAATAGAGGGTTTCTCTAGGGATAGAAGAGCATCTTGGACGTGTTAGAGATGCTAGAGTTGGGTATAGGATAAAATATTTTTTTGGTGCATCCCATCATATGCACATGCAAGCCAAGAAAGGGGAAGTGGACGAAGAGTACGTGTAAAGAATTGTAGATGCGGCCTTGGAGAGATATACAACTTCTCAAGCGGCACAAGCTTCTCCAACAATCACATAACCTATTCATCACTTGCCCACAGAGTGCACTGGAATAGTCATTCAGACTCTCATGGCACAACCGGAATATGATTCAATTCAAGTCAATTTATACATTGTAATAAAATAATACCAAATGGCAATCTTTATGTTTTTCAAATTAAATTTTATGTTTCATAAAATTGTAGGTGGCCAGAAAATGCCATCTTGCCATCAATGAACCAACATGCAACATTGTGGTAGATGCCTAGGCTTCTATCGCCGATGCGGTTCATGGTATTCCCTTTCCTACTGATCACTATCGTGTGAGAATCATACATGTCTCTTTAGGAATGAGGGACATACCTCTCCCATACTAGCACCCAGATGCCAACACAGTTAGAGTGGTAGATGGAAACTTTACTATGTGGCCCAAATGACTCATTATATTTCTTCATGTATGATAAATGTGTATTGAAAGTTAAATAATATAATAGAAAGCTAATATTAGAATATATGGATGCAACCTACAATAGCTAAGAAGCCCCTAGGGTTTCAAACACTCTGCCCCTCATTTTATTCCACAAGAGTTGTTCGACTCCTTAGTCCCTATCTACCTTATGTTGACAAGATGGTTAGACATTATAGACCAAAAAAATATCAATGTGTTCCACCTTGGGAAGGATATAATAGGTATACAATGGGACAATGTTATAGTGTTGATAGATGTTGAGCTATTTAAGTATGATTTGCTGAATACAACAATTATACAACTTTGGTGTCAATGAGTGTTACTACCCTGTCATATGTGATTTTTTTTATAATTTTTTACTACATATAAACTGAGTATTGGTTATATATATATTTCAGTCATTTTTATTATGTGGCTAGTGACTTCAGGATAGTAAATGTGGGATTTCAATGCCATCATTGATTAGCCATGTACTTAGAGATCCAAGTGACGTCAATGGATATGTGACTACTAGATGCAGTATTTTGGTGCTTCCAAGACCATGGGGCTCCCTTCAATGTCAGGTAAGTTTTTGACTTGTTGTTTATATGTCTAACCTATGAATACAATTTTGTTTTGAGATTTATTTTTTATTCTATTTGCCTTCTATTCACTCAAAAATAGGCACTGGAAGTTGTTAATGATTGTTCCCCTAACTTTGAGTATGTATCTCTTTGATCATTTAGGTGAAACACTACCACAAAATGATGTACACCCAATGAAATTGGTGATTCATGCGAAGTATGGGTTTTTGGTGCCCAACATATTTGTTAATGTTTGCATCACATGATAGTTTAATAATGCAAGATATATGTTAATTAAGTTATACGGGTGTGAAAGCATTCTGTATCATGAAGGGGAGGTAGATAAGAAAAAGAAATCAATAACTTGGATGATTGTTGATGTATAGTCTTCTCATTCCAATTGCATAATATATGACTAGCTATGCTTAATTACATTTTATTAATGTAAATCATAAATCAACATGCCCCTATACAAGAAACTGATTGGGCATGCACATATTACGTGATGTTGTATGTGTAAGTGATTGTCAATCACACAGAACAAATCAACCCTATAGTGAATGTAAGTTTTTAGTCTCGATTATATTAATGAAGTAGTCTCATTTGATAATACAAACAATCAAATCTAATTAGAAGTCTCATTCTCTTTGCAATTTTTTTGAAGACTGAATCCTATACACTAGAGTAGCTGAATGACCTACATGAACAATAGACAACTTGCTTCATCAAAAATGTGAACTTGACCAACAAATTTGACGGTTGATTGATATTTTTTGGTAGTTTGAAGTTTGATGTCATATTTTTATATGTATTTTATGAGTGTGAATTGAATTATAATTATACATTGTGACTTACAATCTGAGATGACAGCTGATGTAGATATGTATTCTGTGAGCGTGAGTTAAATCTTAAGTACATATGTGTGTTTGAATTTGAATGTGAAGGCATGAGGAAAATAATGATGTCTATTCATGCATATATGTATGAAATTGAAGTGTGGATGATAAATGAAACAATTGAGTTGCGAGTTTATGTATTTGTGTGCAATTTGGATTGACAAAATTATAGAATGTGTCATGTCACTTTGTAAATTTTTATTTTTCTTGTAGGTGTGCCGACTTGTTGTTAATCCGAGATGCTTGCAGAGAGTCTCCTATTCTTCATAACTTTTAGTTATGAAGAACAAGGCTCCAAATAGGCTAGCAGGCTGGGTAGCAGGTCTGCAAGCTTGCTATATAAATAAATATACACATTTATTGTAGGTTATTTGGAAAAAACCAACTACATAAAATTTACCATCAGTTATTTATAAAAAATGACGATATACCTACATTTTTCACTATTCATTCACTAATAAAACCGACATTAAGAAATTCAGCGTCAATTATTTGTCATTACGCTTCTAGTGAGGAAATAATAATGATGCAGGTTAGTTTTTTTTACAACTAATGAGAAAAGGTCAAATTAGACCACCCACTACATGTTACGTCTTTGGTTCCTCCCTAACAAAGAACCGATGACATAAATTATTATCGTTGGTTTGTCTAACTGACAAGGAATGGCTAAGTTTTATAATCTCCCTCTTGGTCATAGGTTTACAACCAATGAGGAAGGCCTAAAAAACTAATTCCATATCCCCATATCACAGCAGTGTGAGTTATTACCCGACCAACGCTAATGTCTATAATCAATCATTAAGTTAGACAACATGTGAATTACATATTATGCAATTCTTGGAATAGATGGCATGCGCTACTCCTTTTTATAGTCATATACATGCCTTTAGGTGCTTAATATCATTAAGGACGCACAATTAAGCTTGACCCAAAATCCAACATGATAGAAATGCACCCCTTTTGTCAGATCCACATAACTACCATTACACTTCCACAAGATAGATATCACACCATGCTTGGTGTGCCCACACATAATTGAGCAAGCTTTTCATGTGTGTTTCTATTGGAAAGATCTTATACTTGATATGTTTGATTAAGGGATTTTATATATTTTTAAATATATATATACATATCCAATCAATACATACTATAGTACATATCATATACATGCTATATCTCACAACATAAACATCCAATATAAAAACATTAGCGATGATTATGGACATACTACTATAATTCCTTGGAGCTACAAGGAATTACTACCACCTAGGTCTACATCTCATCATGAACCTATTTTTGGTGTAGATCTATGCTTGAACCAATCCAGGTTGATCAGTTCAACTCTTGAACCGTCCGTCTCACCTCTTCGTTGGTCCATTGTTCATCTGAACAATTGTTGTCTCTAGTACAACTAATGTTTGGATGCCTCCAAATGATCAGTTGGGTGTCCATTCGACCGGTTCATATCTTGTGCAAGTCCTCCTTGGTCCTCCAAATGGCCAGCTCATCTTCAAAATGGTTGGTTCATGTAGTGTTGATCGTCATCTTTGTCATAAAAAGAAATTAAAACTATTCTAATGCTATAAAACTTATAACATGGCAATGAAGAAACCCCGAGTTACATTTGAGGGGGGAATAGGAAGGAAATAATAATACTTTTACATTTAGTAATAAGAAGGTAGAGGTTCGGTATGCAAAGCAAGCTATAAATAGGAATAAACAAACCATTCAACCACACATAGATATTTGGGCTATTGCCGATAGCCATGAACACATACACCATCAAAACCAATTTTAGGATGGTGCGTGCAAATTGCATACATATCATATCATATATATTAGTTTGGGATCATATGAGGTATTTAATCAGATGAATATTCACATAGTAAGCAATAAATAAAAGGTAAAAACCAGAAACCGATCTTATCAATTAAATCCCAAAATATTGTAGTTTGACATGGCATTGATACCACTATTGAGAAATATGGAATCATATAGGTAGTAGAATTAAAATTTTTAGCTTACACACTCTCCTTTAATATACGATCACAACAATAACTATACAATGGGAAGGATGGTTATGAGGTCAAACCTGGTCCTGGAGCAAGTCCAACAAGTATTCCCTCGTTGCAATATGCGTCTTTCTTCAAGTCACACTCAGACGACATCAATATTAGGTCATGGTTGATCACCGCAGGTGGTAGCCTGACTTTGTTCTCCTAGTAGGAAAATCTCCTTGCATCTATGGTAGTCCACACAAAAAACTAGGAACTCATGTCGTTCTAGTAGATCTGACAAGAAGGAGTTGTCCTTATAGGGAAATATGGCACAAAACAACCACCATAACTAAAAATTTAACCACCATATTCCCTTTGAACCAATGTATTGTGTCAATAACTATGCAATGGAAAGGATGGTTTAGAGGATAAACCTAGTCCTGGATCAAGTCCAATGACAATTCCTTGTTGTGGTTGTGCACCCTATAACAACGTCTACGTTGGTCTCCTAGTTGATCACCATGGATGGTAGGTTTATGATGTCCTCCTGAGCGACATGATAGATCCTCCTTACCTCTGTAGTAGTTCACACAAATCAACATGAACTCCTATCATTCTAGTAGAACATATAGGAAGGAGTTGTCCCTCCCATTCGTGTAAGAGTCACCAACTTGCTCTCCCACAATTGTTCTCCCTTGATATCACTCCCTTTATTGGGTAGGACTTTCTTAGGTTCTTTCAGTTACCACAACTAGAGAAGACAAACAATTGTTAGAAACAATTGAGTTGTATCTCTGGGAAGCCCCCAGTACCCCTCTATTTATAGGAGGGTCAGGATCAAAAAGTTCCCAGTCTATGCAGGAGTGGAAGGGACCAAAATCTTATAAATAATCACAACCTATGATATGTGAAACTATCAGTAGATAGGTGAACAGATCAGTTGGCATTTGAGATGATCGGTTAACCTAGTGAACTAGTCAATTCATCATGTTTCCTAATTGCAATTATATTGGCAATTCTATTCAAATTAATGAACGTTATGACATCAACACTAATTCTTAATGGAATTGAATTGCAAATATGAACCGCGTGGTTCATCTCACGACCATGAGCCCATCGGTTCACTCATTGAATCTTTTGGTTTGTGCCCTGGTTCATCTAGAATACAACCACTACAATTTCCAATTAACGTGACACTTCAATCAGTCATCTCTACACTTCAATCGATAGATTAGGAGTCCAGTGTGTCAATTGTTGCTTAAATTGAATGCCTAAACACTTTAGTAATCAATTTAATTATGATTCATGATCAGACTTCTATCCCAAATGAATCCTTTGTGTGTGACCCTATAGGTCCCATATTATGTTGGCAGTGAATGTGCATAACCAATTAGGACATCACAAGCAAAGAGTGATGGCTAGTCGCACATTATTTTTACCCAATTAAATGGAAAGTTGGAGAACAACTTCAACCTACAATTTATGATTAGTGTTACAATGTTTGTAAATATCCTTTGTCACTGATATCCAGATTGAACTCAAGGCATGGAGTAGTCATCCTTTTCAACATTCAATCCATGTTCCCTAAGCTAGAGAATACTGTCTGAGATATATGTTAGCTCAATATAACATATTGACTCACATGACCATGGCCAATCATTTCTCAGTCTCTCTAATCAAGTGGCCATGATATGATACTCCTATAGTAGGGACAAATTCCATCTAAATCACTCACAGTCAGTGGCCATGTGTCACATGTAGGGAAATATAAGTACATAGCAGGAAACAAAAACAAAAAGTTGATGTCCATATTCCCCTTAACCAACAGATCACATAATTAACTATGTAATGGGAATGTATGGTTTAGAGGATATACCTAATCCTAGAGCAAGTCCAACAACATTCTCTTCTGCTTGGTTGTTGTGCATCCTTTCATGTAGTTGTTGGTATGTATGACCTGAGAGCCAATCATGGGATGATTGGTGGGTTACATTAAGATTGATTTGATAAACATCAAAGGAAAGCTTCCAATTCTTTCTGGTTCAATCATATGAGATAGTGATAGAACATATTGAATGTCTAGAGAATGAAAGTACTCAATGACGTATGCCTTCAGGTTCAGGACCTGAACGATGAGATCATACGGATGCTAAGATTTTGTACATTCTTGTTATGTCCCTAGTCAGATGTCATTGTGGAAGGTAGATAGACAAAAATGACACACAAGACTAGACTGTGGTGTTGGTTGATGACAGAATCTCATTAGTCATGATATAAAGATATCAAACCAAACATATAGGTACTTGTTATAGAACAAGTGTACCGGACAGACCCACCGTGAGTTTGACACATGGAACCATGACATGGTAGTCACAATCAGTACTCACAGTGATGGTGGTGAGTGTGATTCTTTGACCTGAAATCACTACATTCAACACATGTCGTTGGGCACACATTGACATCATCAAACACAGTCCTGAAACATGGGTTGTGATAAAGGTGATGATTGAGTGGCTTTAACACATGGGGATTTTGAGGGGTGAGTGATAGATATGGGATTTGTCCCTCCTGAGGGAGTTTGATATGCAAGGCCACTTGATGAGTAGGATTGAGATAGGCATGTGCAAGCATGTGTGAATCAATATGTGATATTGATGTCATACATATCTCTTCCAATCTGCTCTGAGATTAAGAAAGTGAATGAACGTTGACAGGATGACTGTTCCATGCCTCGAGTTCATTATCTGAGGTATATGATACCAAGATATGGATATGTCATATATGATATGCAAGATCCACAAAGAAGTGATGGCCTTTGTGAAAGGACCGAGAAAGAAGTACTCATTATTGGGGCAAGTGTTGCTGCCATAGATAGGAGTATCTTTCAGTTTATTTCAGCCTAAAGGGCACGACATAGAGTTGAGAACTGCTATTTCAATTTGCCAATAGATAGAAACACTTTATTGTTGCATCTTGTTGTGACAAGGATGGCTATCAATATAGTTGATGTTTCAAAGATATGATCTTTTGTGGCAATGCCTTATTTATCTTGTGGTACTTGGTATGCATAAGATAAAATGATACCTAAAGTTATTGATAACTCAAACAATCAAATTAGCATAAATCATAAGAAATTCATTTCTAGTTTCCATGTGATGGATAAATCTAGACTCTTTTGGTTAGAGAACCAGTAAGAGACATGAATCTCTTGTACATGATTAATCGATCTTCACTGATGGTAGTGGGAGAATGATTATCCAATTAGGTATAATACATGTGATGTATTTACATACCTATTGGAGTAAATGCTAATACTTCAAAAGGTGTTTAGAGAAATACCAATATGAATATCTTGAAGTGTTCAAGAATATCATAGATGAAGTATGAATTTGGTAAAGTGTTTATTCTTGATGAGATCAATGAATGAAATACATAGACCAAAATGTTTGAGATCCTTATGAGTGATTATCATAGTGAACTCATGATTAAGGCATGGTGATGTCTAAATCAAGAAGGAATCATACTCTAAGGAGTTAGAGGATGATTATCAAATAACTAAATTCTTATTAAATAAAGAATACCCTACACTAATAAAGGACATTAAGAATCACAAAGGTTGTGAGTTCTTATATCCTTAACAGACACACCTTGATCGTCTATATGATGAGTTGTTCATGAGATGAGTCAACTATCTAGAAGAATATGAGGAACCAGATTTTTAGTTATGGTTTATGACCATTACATCCTAAATGACTTCCATGTAAACCATAAGGTATGACCTTGATGGTAGCACTCATTGGGATGAAATCCATAAGTGCGAATAAGTCTTAAGTGTTAAGACACATGGATAACATTTTGAGAAGGATGATGCTTATTGATTGCAACTTAATTCCTAAGACATTTGGCATATGGATACTAAAACTGCATTCCTATGAGGAATAAAACAAGGATGTGTACGTGACACAACCTATAAGGTTTATGAATCCACTAATGCAAATGAAGTCTATAAGTTACAATGGACTAATCAATGTGATTGATTGAGTACAAGCAACTTAGAATTGGATCTTTACTTTGATGATATAGTCAAAGGGTTTGACTGATATGTCAAAGATAAAGAAGGGATCTATGATTTAGTGGGAGCGTATTCACATTCCACATGTTGATGTGAAATGGAAATGTTCTAGAATGGAAATCCAAAAGTGGAAATTATCTTTAAGGAAGATAGAGATGTTTCCTATGAGATAGGAATAGAGATCTATAGAGATAGTTCTCGAAAAACCTCTTGACCTGGAAAAGAGAGAGCATACATTGGCAATCTGTACTGAAGGGTTCAATGTACATAGATTCAGTTGGAGAAAACTTGTCCATGTTACATGGAGTTAGTATCTCAAGGCCAAGTGTCCAATTCGTATAAAGAACGATGAGAACACTAAGAATAGATATGGATGTATCTTGTATGTGATCATCCCATCATCTTGCATGTATGGACATGACAAGAAAAAAATGCATTCATCATCTTGTATGTATGACATGACAATATGATGTGCTCATCTTGATAACTCGTATGTGGGACATGACGAGTGGATGTCTGTCTACTTCTAGTAAGGGTTACTAGAAACCATAAGAACTTGATAAGTACTTGAGAAGTACTAGTTCTATGGAGATAAGGAAGAGTTCGATATAAAGAGTTACATTGATGCGAACTTCCGAAAAGGATAGAAAATTAATCGCAAAATATATATGGGATATAATAAGTGAAAGTTTGTTGATAATTTGAAACGTTCCAATAAATCCGTTTAAAAGGAAATGTCGAGTAACCGTGTGTTAGAGAACAACAGTGGATACTATATGGATCTGGAATTTCATGAGATGAACTTATAGATATTCCGGTCATTGATGACAAGTTTGGAATCCTTGATCATGCAATGTGGCTAAAGGTTAGCAAAGGAATATTGGATCACATATTACGACAACTCCATCTCATACGTATGACGTACAACGAAGAGACGTGATACATGCAATTAATACTGACTTTGGCAAGGTGTTTCCATAACTCACTATGTTGGCACAAGAGCACAGTAACATGTGGGACATGTTTGAAGATCACTATGAATATGATTCAAGGGTGATTGGCTCGCAGTGCAAGTGGGAGTCTGTTGGTATGTATGCCCTGAGAGACGATCATGGGATGATTGGTGGGATACGTTAAGATTGATTTGATAAACATCAAAGGCAAGCTTCCGATTCTTTCTGGTTCAGTCATATGAGATAGTGATAGAACAGATTGAATGTCTAGAGAATGACAGTACTCAATGATGTATGCCTTCAGGTTCAGGACCTAAACGATGAGATCATACAGATGCTAAGAGTTTGTACATTCTTGTTATGTCCCTAGTTGGATGTCATTGTGGAAGGTAGATAGATAGCAATGACACATAAGACTAGACTGTGGTGTTGGTTGATGACAAAATCTCATTAGTCATGATATAGAGATATCAAACCTAACACATAGGTACTTGTTAGAGAACAAGTGTACCGGACAGACCCACCGTGAGTTTGACACATGGAACCATGACATGGTAGTCACAGTCAGTACTCACAGTGATGGTGGTGAGTGTGATTCTTTGACCTGAAATCACTACACTCAATACATGTCATTGGGCACACTTTGACATCATCAAACACAGTCCTGAAACATGGGTTGTTATAAAGGTGATGATTGGGTGGCTTTGACACATGGGGCTTTTGAGGAGTGAGTGATAGATATGGGATTTGTCCCTCCTGAGGGAGTTTGATATCCAAGGCCACTTGATGAGTAGGATTGAGATAGGTGTGCACACGCATGTGTGAATCAGTATGTGATATTGATGTCATACATATCTCTTCCAATATGCTCTAAGATCAAGAAAGTGAATGAACGTTGACAGGATGACTGTTCCATGCCTCGAGTTCATTCGGGATATCAGTGACAAAGGAATTATACATTCGCTGTAACACCATTCACATATTGTAGGATGCAAGTTGTTCTCCAACTTTCTATTTCACTTGGGTAGCACTGATGTGTGACTAGGCACCGCTCTTTTCTTGTGAAGTCATAAGTGTTATGGACTTTCACTGCCAATGTGAAAAGGACCTGCAGGGTCACACACATAGGATTTAACCTGGAAGAGGAGTTTTGTCCACAAAAAATGCTTATATTGATTGCTAAAGGAGTTTAGTAGTTCAATTAAACACTCAATTAATTATAGCTCAAAATCATAGTGTTCAAGGTGTTGGACAGATTGATTAGAGTATCGGATTGATTGAAACTGCAATTGACTGTTTCTGCACAATCTGCACTCCCAACCCATCGGCTCATGTGATGAACCGATCGGCTGAGCTTGGTGAACCGATCGGCTCAGATGGTGAGTCGATCGGCTCATGGACAGGGTGAAATGATCGGTTCAAGTGTTGAAACAATCGGCTCAACTGGTCCAACCGAGCAAGTTGGGAAAGTAAGATTGGTGAGAAATTTCTTTTCATTTCACTTGCCCAATTTGATTGGAACAAGGATTGGTATTTGGTACCAATTCAAAACAAAAGAGGAAAAGTCAATCGGGAACTGATCAGGACCATGAACTGACCGGTTCAGAAGTGAACCGACCATTTCATGGGTCCCAACTGATCGATTGAGGTGTCAACTGACCGGATCAGGTCCCCAACCAACCGTTTCAGAAATGAAATGATCGGTTCAGGTCACGCAGTTGGTTGTTTTTGTGGAAAATCGCGAACCCTTCTACTCCTGCTTTAGTCCCTCATTGCCCAGGATAGAGAACCCTGTCCCATGACCCTCCTATATATAGGGGTATTGGGGGGCTTCTCAGACAACAACTCAGTGCAACCAGTTTCTCTGTAAAGTTGTTGTTCTCTCTGGTTTTGGTAACCAAGAGAGCCCGAGCAAGTGCTACCCGATAAGGGAGGCACAACAAGGGAAAGACAACTACAGAAAGCGACTGGTGGCAGGAGAGTGTGTCGGCGACTAGTACGCTAACATGAGGGTGTGACTCCTTCCAATTCCTTGTGGGACAATGAGATTGGAGTTCCAGGTGGTCCGTGTGGACTACTTCAGAGGCGGGAGATTTCTTCCGCTTGGAGGACAGCTGTCAATCTCGACAGTCCTGGTGAGACCAGGAGTCATCAGTCCTGGTGCGACCAGGAGCTGCACAGACACCATCCAAGACCGGAGGTGAAGACCGCGCAAGGCATGAGGTATTGTCACCGAGCAAGCCTCGGGACAAGGTATGATTCCACAAACCATCCCTTCCTATTGTATAGACGTTGACGCGTTTCCTTGTTCTGGGTTTAGGGAGGAGAAAATTTTTGTTTCCGCTGCCTTCTCTGCCTCCCCTAAAACCCAACAGTAGTCGCACTCAAACAATGTCTATGCCGACATCCTGGTTGATCACCACGGAGAGCGGGTTGACGATGTCCACCTAGCAGCAAGCAACAACCTCCTCGCCTCTATGGTAGTCCACAAAGAGAACCTAGAACTCCTATCATTTAAAAAGAACAAATGTAATGTCCCCAGATTTCACCGTCTCAGGACTTAGAAGGCCTGAGAGGATGAATATGAAAACGTTAGGCAATCATTTCAGAGAGCGATGCAGAAGCGACATACACATACATGATCATACAACATAACATACACCATAACACATCTCAACATTCAACATGTACATTATTACAACATGAATTACAATTGTATATTTAAAGAGAGAATTTAACATTTAGTCTGAACATGTATTCTAATAGGATCTTAGACAATAGATACAACCTATAAAACTTGCTTACATACTGTCCTTTTGTCCCATGCTAGCTTTGAACCTAAAACATACGTGAAACAATGAATCAACACACAAGGTGTCGAGTACATGGGTAGAAAGATACATATATTTATGGTTTTCATAATTTGAAAAGATTTGCAGAAAGAAAATCATAGAAAAAATTTCTTGATTAAGCAAAATATGGAAATTGCATTCATTTTTCTAGATGAATTGCATTATCAAGGTGGACTAGTACCAAAACATATATATTGGGCCCATCCCAGTGTACTAAGTACTCTAGGGAAACTCTCCATACATCGTGTGCTCTAGGGAGGTGTACTAGTCAACATTAATCCATTCCCTCATAAGGGGGATAATGAACACCTTAAATAACTACAAAACATCTACTCATCATTTATGTTTTCAAGTGATAAAACATCAAGTACTATATAGTGCTACTACATCCAATATTTGTAAATAGAAAAGAGCATACATACATATCATGATTGCAACCAAGAAAACCATAGTCATATACTCAAATAAAACCCACATACCTAAGTTTAGAGATTCCTTATACATCCAAGATCATCTAAAACCTTGTCCATGACCTGATTAATAACAATTAATCATCATTAAAACAAGGTTTACCATTATTAATGGTATTTAGGTCCAAATTAGGGTTTTGGTCAAATCTAGGTTCAAGCTTCCTGGAACTTGTGTCTCATATTTTTATACTGATTAGGATTTTATTATAAGGGTCTGATCTAAATTTCATATTTTTCTGATGCTTGCACTATTTTTTAGAATTTATATGATGTTTAAAGTATCTAAATATGCATTAATTGGAAAAGACCTAATATTTTAAAATTATAATCAGATCAGAGTCCATATTAAGTTTCCAAGTGCTAGTGGGGCTCAGTAGTATTTTTCTCAGATTTTATGTCCAATATCTGCTAATTATTGTATTAAACATACCCTAGAAAGGAGCATTGTAATCTAAATTAGGTACCATCAAAATGATTGTTGCAAAAGTCTGATCTATAGATTTGATAAGGAAGAGGGTATTTTTCTAAGTCTATGGATATTTTTTGGTATTTATTAGACATGGAGTCCATTTATTATGTATTTTCTAAGACCAGGGTGCACATTAGAGATTTTCAGATTGATTTATCTCTTGGAAAACTGGAGACCGTTGGATCCTGGCTTGAGGGTGGACATGATCATGCCACCTGGCCTATCAGGGCACAACTCCCTTTCCAGAATTGCCATGGACTAGGCAATTTTATTGTATTTCTTGTTGAACCGGCCTATGTTGTCTTCTTATCCCCTTCATGTTCTTGAAGAGCGTCATCTACTCTCTATGGAAGCGCCGCCACAGGGAAAAGGAATTAGCTAGGAATACACAACGACTAAAAGCTCGTCACACAGAGAAAAAAAATTGCCATCTCCGATTGACCTAGTCATGTCCAGGCAGCAAGGCAGACAATTTTCAACGCCTCTCTTCCTCTTCCCCTTTCTTTGCGATTGCAAATCGCCGTCAGAGTCTTCTGCTCTGCTTCCAACTATGTGCCGCCGTGAGCAGCTTGCCCTGGAGGGCGGCAGAGGGTCTTCTGCACCGTGTCAAGACTGGAAACTATTACTGGAGCTTCATCTCATCCTACCTAGTCACTTTGATCTCTTCTTCTCCTTTGCTGTGGTCTGTGTCACTAGAGGGTGAGGCTGTCGTGTAGACTGGATCCGATCTGGGAACCCCCCAGAGTCACGATCTCTGTGTTTTCATGCACATCCCTAGCCATGATCTATTGCAGGTGTTGGTCGTGCATTGTTGCGGCGAGAGATCACGTTGAGGCATCGTATTAGATTGTTGCCTCCTCGCCCAGAGAGACACCATGGCAGAAGGTCCCAACCCTACCCTTAGGCTACTCCCTTCGTCTTCCGTCTACAAGCTTCCTTCTTTTCATCATGCTCATCTACGGTGAACTCATGAGGCAAAATCAGACCGTACGAGAGGGAAGTGCATCATGTGGAGGTTTGACGAGGTCTCCGTCAAATATGAGACATGCTGTGAATCCCTCAAATAGAAGGGGCTCATGATCTTCCAACTACCTACACCTGGAGCCTCCGTACCTCTTTTGTTCTCTGCTAGGTTACTACATAACATAGTGGAGGAGGAAAAAAGGAGGGAAAGTCGACCATCTTTCTAGCTCACCAAAGGTTTGAGGCTGGGTAGGGTTCGTTGTGTACACCTTGCTAATGAGTCTGGATATTGACTTATTCATGAGAAAATAGTTACTCGGGATGAGATTCTCGCAACTAATACTTCCAACTTAATCGAAAGTGGAAGACCAAATATCTCCCCTTTATTACTTTAACCCATGAGAGGTTGTTACCACATGACTGTACGGCTAAGCCCCATGCGGCCATCACATATAACCATGGTTGTGTGACATTTATATGGCAACCAACCTAGGTAAAAAAAAATCAACTCAAACCATAATGAAACATATTATCTTCCATAATATAGATCATTATGCATCACAATTTTCATAACTCAACCATCCAAATTCATATGAAATTCGAAATATGATTTCCTCAACACACAAAACCCCATATAACCAAGTTGGAACTCAAAATTCCAGCATTTGATCACCTAACTAAATTCCTCAAATAACCTTAAACCAAATTCAATTAATTCTCAAATCTTGATCAAATAATTCTCTAAAGACTTTTTATGATCCTCATGACCCCAGGGTTCATCGATTGACCCCTGAAGATCACTGCAACTAATTGTTGGATCCTAGATGGGTGATTAGATGCTCTAGGGGGGGTGAATAGAGCTGAATGCACTTAAACAAAATTCATTATACCTTCAAGATATATCACAAGATAAGGTTGCTAAATAGGTAATTTGAGTGCAACTAAAACTTGCATAGAAAGGGAGAGAGAGATTGAACATACACCAATTGACAAGCTATTTAGAGTGGTTCCTCACTTCAAACTAGAAGTGAGTCAAACCACTTACCTAGAGAGGTCAACCTCTAGGATTTCCTAACCATTGCACTCTTATATTCATTTATAAGACTTACAATACATGACCAATCAAAGGACTTACCTATCCAATACAAAGAGTCTTCAACCTTACCAAGGACTTACCCACTTTGCAAGAGTCTTCCGCCTTCTTCCAAGGACTTACCTACTCTTGCACAAGTCTTCAGCCTTCAAGCAATTACCCACTCTTCTTGTATCTTCTGCCTTTGACTTCACCTTCACTCAGAGAAGCTTCCACAAAGGACTTACCCACTTGACCAAGGAGTCTTCTGCCTTCACCAAGGGCTTACCCACTCTTGCTCCAAGTCTTCAGCCTTGATCTTCACCAAGTGACGCCTTCCCTTATTCTTCTTCACCTCTCTTAGATAAGAGAGATAGCCTTCATCTTCATGGTTGAAATGAGAGATAGGGAGGTGGTGGAAGTGAGAGACTCACAAGATATACATGTAGGACTAGCTCTTTTACAAATCTCCTACTCACTCTAATGGATGTAGCAAGTGATTAATCTTAGAGAGAGAGGAGGCTATAGGAAGCACTCAACTATAGAATAGGAACCTCACACAGAGTTTGCATTGAATAATCAACCTTGGAATGAAGCCCACGGGGTCCTATTTATAGATGGGGATGCCTCTTAGCCTTTGGGAACACTTGAGAATGAAAACTAGCCATTTTGTGGCTTGCAACAGATATATTTTCACTTGTTGCAACTCCACAACGGCTAGAAACACTTTTCTGCACTTTTTCGTACAATGCAGTCGATCGAGTTTCTATAAGGGTAACTCGACCGATAGAGTAAAAGACAAAGCTGATATTCAGGCCATCAGTCGAGTTTGTGCTGGGGAAACTCGACTGACCAATGAAAATTGAATTGGTTAGGTACTCCATTGGTCGAGTTCTGTGTAGTGTAAACTCGACCGATCAAAAGTCATTTTCAAGATCCAATCAGGATCAGTCAAGTTTGCAACTCACAGAACTCGACCGATGAACAACCTGATGTGAATTTTAGAAAATGGCTTTTGAGTGCTCAAACATTCGATCTAAGTGCTCCTGATTTTTTCTAAGCTTAATTACAAGTTATATAATCATTACAAGTGATATACAACATGATTCTAATGGATTTACATCATATTACAAAAATGTGCACTTGTATTGACTTTGACTTGTCTTTTCTCCAATTTGATATGCACAAGTTAGGGCATTTGGAGTGTGTCTATACCTAATCTGAAATCACTCAAGTTGAAGCATTATACACCAATATGTGGAATGGTTAGTCATCATCAAAACCCAGGTTTAGTCAATTTAAATGTGAGTCAACATTAACCTAGTTGACCTTGAGTCAACATTCTCCCCCTTTTTGAAGATGACAAACCATTCCATAAATGTATTGAAAGCTTTTAAGTAAAGTCATACCTTTGGAGAAACCTAGGGGTTTCAATAGAATTGAGTTCATATGCTCCCCCTCAATTGATGCACATGGAGTTCTCATACTCCCCATCAATTGATGCTATTTCCCCTGCGTGGTTAGCTTTCATAACATTTATAGAATACTATGTCTTCTACTCATATATGTTCTACACATATATGTCGTCTCCCATTTACCTTCTCCCCTTTACATGGACATACTTCTCCTCTTCATGTAAGACATGCCTTCTTCCTCTTTTGTCAAAAGAAGACATACCTTTCTCCCCCTTTGTCATTTCAAAAAGTGGGGGTATGAAGAAATAAGAAACACCACTTGTTAAAGGAAAGGAGATAACAATAAGTTATATAGGAAGAGTAGAAGAGAACAGACAAGGGCTTGTCCAAGCATAGAAAGAAAAGCAAGTTAAAGCATATACTTGAACAACCCAAAATGCAAGATAAAGTGCTACAGAAAAATAATAAAACACAATTTTGACCCTCAAGATGACAGAATTTGTCCAAAAAGTATCAGGGCTCATGGCTAAGCGATGAGCCTTGCTCAAAAGGTCATTTCTGCATAAAAACACTACTCTTGCAGTAAAAGCTGAAATTGGAGTAAAAACTGCATAAGATCCAAAAATACTCCAATTTCTACATACAATGTAGCTCTATGTGCCCTGCATCACAATGTTATGCAATCAACTCAAGATAGTAGATATGCAATTCAAGGAACAAGCTTGAGCAAGTTTGAAACAAGATACAAGCATAACATATAGTGAAATACCACTAGATGAGCAAAGATGCCAATTATATACAAGGTTAGAACTACATGTATGTGAACTACTAGTAGATGTTATCATGAGTTAGGACTACTAGTAGGATCTAGGTCATAGCAAGAGATACCAAAAGATACAAAAGATAGATCAAGCTATGAGTAGATGTAGAGATATATCCAAACAAAGAGATAAGCAATTTTAGAAGCATGAAAGGATATAACTCACTAACAAGTATGCATCATTACCAAAAGATGATCACCACTAAGAACCTCAAGGTCGTATCAACACAAGATATACACCTATATACATGTAGTAAGTTAGAGTACAACAGAAGCAATTTTTAGACACAACCAAGAGATCCAAAGAGATCATCATCAAAACCTACAAAACAACTCAAAGCAAGTAATTGCAAGATATAGATATACCAAGTTAGAGCAGTTAGAAAGATAGAGTTGTAAGTAAGATAGGCAATTTAGAACATGGCAATATGCGTATATAAAGGTACCAAATGAGAGTGCCAAAGAATAAGGCTATTGGTTGAAAAAATCTAGTTGAGAGGGAAATTCTCATTCAATAAGCCAAATGTATATTCTGCGCACAGTGTTATCGGTCAAGTTCTGTGCATTGACAACTAGACTGATGACGACTGCTGGCAACACCCATTGGTGCCTATCAGTCGAGTTTCAAACAGGGCAAACTCGACCGACAGAGCTGCTATCAAAAAACACATATATATCATAAAAGCATATTTAAAGGCATGCTAAAAATACAAACCATATCCAAACATGTGTAAGCCAGTTAGTAATGCACTATGAAAGCATTATAAATAGTTTTTGAGGAAGAGTGTGAAGAGGAACACAAAATACCACTTTTGACTCAAAAACCACATGCATAGTGCACACTAACTTGACAAAAACAAGTTAGAAATGGTTATAAGCAAGAAAACATTTGCCTTTGTTCTTACCATTCCTTTTTCCATTTGTTGTCACCCTCTACACATCTCACCTTTCTTCTTACATGTGGGTTGACAAGTCAATTGGCAATTCAATAGATCAAGTCAATCCATTTGCAAGTACCTACAAGAAGAAAGATGAAATGGTCCCCAATCATGTTTTTGGGTCCGGAGGGGTTAGCTTAGCAACCCAAGTCCTATTTCTCTTGGGTGCTTTCCTAAAAGGACAACAAGTAGAATAATGACCAAAATCATTGCAATAGTTGCATGTGCCCATAGCCTTGGAACTAGAGGATTCTACATGGAATATTGGAGGTCCATAACCTTTACTGTTCCTTTGACTACTATTATACCCTAAACCATGTCTACCAATTTGTTTAGTAGTATGGTGTAGGATGTCATTAAGATTCTTTTTACCAACTATGAATCTTTGCAAAGAAGATCTCAAATCATCATTATCATGCATAAGAGAAGTAATAGTACAAGACAAATGATTGATATTATCTCCAACATGCAAAAGATCATTTTCTAAGCGAAGAGCTTTAGTTAAATAAGAATCTCTATTAATGTGAAGAGCAACAACATCATTCTCTCTACTAGTAGAACTAGAACAAGATTCATGCACATTAATTTTAGCAAGCAAGGAGGCATTTTCTGTTTCAAGCAAAGCAATCGTAGAAAGATAAACACCATTTTCAGATTTAAGAACATCAATATCATGCATGAGAGAATCAACAATTAGAGTATGCTTGTCATTAGAATTAGGCATAAGAGGTTGAGCTTCTAGAAATCTAATCTTATCAAGCAAACTAGCATTTTCAAGTTTAAGAGAATCTACTTGACTAAGACAATCATTTTTATCATCAAGAAAGCAAGAATTAGCATGTTCAAGATCATCTAATTCTACATGCATATTATCAACAATTCTAGCAAGCTTTTTCTTTTTCCTTTTATAAGACTTAAGAGAGGCACAAGTATGATGAATAATAGCAATCAAAGATTCTTTATCTAAAGAGTTTAGATTTACCTCACTTGAGTCCTTACTTGTTGATGCTATAAGAGAAAAATGTCATTCTCCTTCATCACTAGAGCTTGAGCTTGATCCTTCACTTGAATCTTCACTTGAACTTGAGTTGGAGGAGTCACTTGAGCTTGAGTGCCACTTATCTTTTCTTTTCTTGTAATGATGGGTCTCCTTACCTTGTAGACAATCTATCTTGAAGTGACCCTTCTTTCCACACTTGAGGCACCGGATGGAGGATGAATTCTTGCCTTTGTAGAATCTACCCTTCGAGTACATGGCATTTTCTTCAACTTGAGAGGATGGAGAAGCTTGTCCCATGATAGCTTCAATTTGAGCCTTCATTTCAGCCTTCTTCATTCTCTTTAGCTCTTTCTTCTCTTGTCTTTCTACTTCCTCCCTCTTGTCAAGTGTGGCTTCATGTGCTTGTAGATTTCCAATGAGCTTTTCAATAGGAATATCCTTAAGAGACCTTACTTCTTCAATGGAAGTCACCTTGGGTTCCCACCTCTTGGGGAGAGTTCTAAGGATCTTTGAGTTGATCTCTCCACTAGACATAGGATGACCTAGAACCGCAAGACCATTCGCAATGGTGTTGCGCCTTGAGTACATGTTGGCTATCCTTTCCTCGTTTCCCATCTTGAAGTTCTCAAGCAACCCTTTGAGCATGTAGACTTTGCTTTCCTTCACTTGATCTGTCCCCTCATAAGTGATGCATAGCTTTTTCCATACCTCATAGGCTGTCTCACATGAAGAAATCCAGTTGAACTCGATGGGGGTCATGGAGGCATAGAGGATTGACCTACCTAAATTGTGCATCCAAAAGGAGCGGATTTGAAATAGTCGGACCTTTAAATAACCCGACTCTTAGGCCCCCACAACTATAACGGGGTCAGAAGTAGCGATCGGGGTCGAACCACAGGGACAAGGGTGGTCGTGCTAAGAACACAGAATCAACACTCTACACTCCGATAAAAGATGGGTAAGAAAATGTTCCCAAGGGAACGGTAGATCAAGAACGGTAAATCTCAAGAATAAAAGGAAACAGAATGCCATAAGAAAGCATTATAAAGAAAAAGCTATCTCCAACTGGTGTTACAAGAAAGATTAAGGTTTTGGCATTTTATCAATTTTTAGGAGTTTTGCGCAACGGAACTTGGGGAGATAACACTATTGCCTAGGTAAGGAACAAAGGGTTGGAGTAGAAAGATAAGTGAAGCAGCTCCGACCTTGGGTAATCTCGTACTCCCTGATCAGACCAAACACTAGAGTTACAACACCTCTCTCGAGGGAGTGCAACGGGAAACACGATTCGATAGCTAGTCAAAACATGATCCAAGCATACAAGATAGAGTTCAGATACTAAAAAGAAACCGTCCAACAAAAAGGGACCAAACATAGAGCAATAGGTATTAAAACTCCACTAATTCCATTAGCATGAGTATCATATAAAAAGGTTTTAGTTACATTGCGTAATAAATGAATGTAAATGACTGTAAAAAGGGAAGATAGGTATCGCCTCCTTGATGTAGGAGGGCGATATACAACAGCAGACCCCTAAGGTGCCTATAACCCGATATCGGGGAGGAACTCTGACTAACATGCCCATGTCGGGTAGCAAGCCCCTGTCGGGCGACAGGCAGTGACGGGCAGGCATAACGACCAAGACTCACTATCCGATACGGCCGTATCGGGGTACCACCCTCTCGGGCGGCACACCATGAACGGAAATCCATATCGAGCTCGGTATCGTGCCGGGTTAGAGGTAGCTTAGGTTCTCAGGTTCCTTGTATCGGTTGTAGGGGCGAGCAGTCTCGGGCGAGAGCCCATCTAGGAACTCGGCACATCACGTGACCTTCTTGGTCGTATCAGGCTGCTGTAGCTACCAGGACGAGTTCTAAGTGAACCACTCCCACCCCTCTCGGGTAGGGGGTGTGCTCACCTAGTATCACCCGGTACGCCCTTGGAATGCATTACACTAGCTCCTGAAGCTTTCCAAGGTTAGCTTTTGCTAGGGTTTTTGACCCGTCCCATCGGAGTCCTGTAGCTGATATTTATATAGGCAACGGTTGGAAGAAGTTGAGGTTCTCCGGGCGCCACGTGTCCTCCATCGGCTCCATTAGCGCGGCTTCGGGGATGATCGACATGCGTGTCACCCGACACAGTGGGCATTGGGTTGCAAGCATGTCAGGTAGTCATGACGGGTGAGCGCCTGCCGGTGGGTGGCTCGTATCGCGTGACACATGCTACATCAGGAGATTAGTAGTGGCGGGTACAGCTCCCTGTTGGGTAAGCGGCGTATCGCTCGGCGGGGTCTTCTTGCGTGACACACCCATGTCGCGCGGTAGCTGTATCGAGCTGTTGTGCGACGGGTAATGAGTGTGTTGGTCGACTGGTAGGAGAGCCGATGCAGGTAAACGCCATTCATGGGCCGGGACAGGCCTTTTTGGTGGAAAAACAAGGGAAAACTCTACAAAAGGATGCAAAAAATGGTCAGAGTGTAGCGCAGTTTAGTTTTGTTCAAAACATAACAAAATTGATAGGAAAAACAGTTTAGAGGGTAGTTTTGACAACAAAATATAGGCTATAAATAACCCCAAAAATGGTGTTATCAACTCCCCCAAACTTAGCATTTTGATTTTCCTTAATCAATCTGTACATATTTAAAGGCTTTGTTTTGTGATACTTCTTCAGACCCGACATAGTCTTCGGACAAGGGGTTTGAGAGAGTAATGAGATGTCTTGATGAAAGATTTGTCTGACTACGAACAATGGACTTTTTTTTTCCTACCATATTTAAGCAAAAATTCTCTCTTCAACTTTGTCGAGACTTAGGTGCATGATTCCGAAGTAAGCTTTCACACCAAACAACTTTTGGGAATAGAAAGTTGGGTTTTTGGGTAGGCTTAAGGCTTTTTGGGTTTTTCTTATTTCCCATTAGTCCATCCAGGTACGGGTTCGTTAACAGGCGAGTGGTCCCTGTAGTCCAAGCCAGTTGGCTTTAGAGTAGTGATTTCACATCCTACATACCACTGCCCCAGATCTACCATGCCTAAAGATGGGTACTTTTGAAAAAACAAGTGTATATATTTTTTGGCACAAATCTCATGCTTTTATTCACTCTCATAAGGCTTTTCTCTCTTTTTGGGATTTTTGATGGGTAGGGAAACAAAAGCAGGTTGCTTTTTGGGTAGCTTTTTCCTTCACATACACATCTCTTAGCTGTTGAGAGATTATTTTTCAAAATTGGCGTAGAAAAGTTATAGCCTTTGTCGTTTGAGACTGCAATTTTAGAAAAACATAACAAAAACCTGCACCACCTTAGACATAGAGAAAACAAGTCTGGAGAAGCTGTATCAGATTTTTACTATAGAGTGTCTTTGTACAATTATATAGAGGCAAGGGGTTGTATATGCACTATATTGTATCAGACTTGTATATGTATATATACACAAAGTATGTTAAAAAGAAAGAGGAAAGACAAAATTCAAAATGGGAGAAATTTTATACCTCCCTCACTGATATATAGTACCCCCCCAAACTTATCCCATATTTTGTCCCAGAGTAATGAGAAAAGATAAGGCCAGGTAGTGATAAGTCAGTGAAGGCTAGCTGGTGAGCGCACCTCCGTCAGATATAAGCTCCCACACATATTCTCCATGTTTGCTGTGATAGTCGATGTGGTGGAGCTTGTCAGGCATTTGTTGTAGCGTCACCAAGCTATAGATCCATTCTAGCACGAAGATGCCACAATCATTGGATAGAGGAACTTGTTGTGGACTGCTGTGGCAGAACTGAAGCTCATGCCATTTTCTCTCTGCCATCTCCAAGAATGGCTGGAGCAGCGTTGCCACCTCCGTATAATATTTCCTTACTAAGCATTGCAGGGGTGTCAATGTTGTTGATGTACACTGCACTGGATGATCTTTGATGCTATCTGAGTTGTTGTAGAAGATTCCTGCTCGAGGGCGAGTGTACATCGTTAGGAGCGTCCAATGGTTGTAGTGTAGGATATGCAGGAAGATGACACGTGTCATTCTGCTCTGTATCTCTGCCAGAAAAGATTGCTTTGCTCCTGACTCATCAGCAAGGCAAATGTCATTGAACAACATTGGATGGGAAATGTATGTGTGTTCAAACTTCTTCTACATTATCTGGATGTAGGCGGCCACCATGGATATCGCCAAACATCCTGCTTCTTTCACCTTGTCCCTTAAATCGTCAACGGGGACTATGACACTGCCTCCCTCATAGATGACATCTATGGGGGTAGAGTCAACTAACTTCTACAGCACCTTGTTTACCTGTTCCTATGTTTGTGTAGAGCACGGGGAACGGTCGAAGTTGCTGATCATATTTTCCGAAGCATTAGGCGAAGCGGGGCCTTCTTTTGAAAGTCTTTCTTCTAGAATGTCCATCCACTTGCCTGCCCCGTAAATGTCTGTGGCGATCTCTGCTGCTTCCTCTAGAGGACTGCTGGGTTGGGAGGATTCAGCTTCATAATCACTATCCAACAACTCTTTTGGGATTCCCGCATCCCGGAAATAGTGCTTGTCCTTGATCAACATCAGCGCGTAGATGCTCCTGAGCTGATAGAAGTTCTGATTGCTAAGTTGCCTTATGAATCCAAAGACATGAATCAACTCTATGGTACGGAGGACTATGAATGCGCTGTTTCTGCTTCCCACTTCTTAGACGGAGAAGTCTCTAATGCTGAAGAAATTCCAAATTCCGGAGTGGCGTTGGATTCCATATTTGATCACTCGGAGAAAACGCAGCGGAAGGAGCCTTAAGATCTTGTCTTCAGGGCATACGAACGTGTTTCCTGAGCGTGGGACCTCCTCGTTGCAGCAGCTGAGAAGCTGGATGTCATGATGCTGGAGGTACGCCACGCACAAGAACCAATTCTTTCTGTGCTTGTAAGGGGCTAACACTAGGGTTGCGTTGTGGTCTTCAATATGCTTCAACATGTTGGCCACTTGCACAGATTCGTACAACCCCATCATCAGTCTTCTTGCCAAGGCTGGGGTGGCAGTGTAGATCGGCTGTCGGCCTATCCTGGTGCTGAGATTCTCGAGTATAGCGCCTTCCAAGACCCTGAATAGCTTCTTGGAGATGATGGCTGGCGAGCGAAATATGCTCCTCAGTTCCCCTCATCGTGTGGAGAAGTACCCGTCGCTCCAGACGACGTCTTCTTCATCAGCTTGCGACCTCAGGACCTTGTTTAGCAGTTTCTGGTCTCTGATCGTCAAGTATCCGATGGCTTTCCTTTCGAAATGTGCCATCTCAAAGGAAGGGATCTCCGACGGCGTAAAAAACACATCTGCCATCGAACTCCTTCTTCTAGGGGGGTGTCTGTCATTAACACAGTAGATGTCCCCCCTTTCTCCCTCTGATTCGTCAGAAGAGTCCTCCCTGACACTGATCGATTCGTCGTTGTCTTCAACTTCGTCCAGGGAGGCCGAGGGAGCAGCTTCTTCCATGCCGCAGGAGCTCGCCTATCCTGCTGGAGCCCCGTCGGCTGTCTTATGCATCATCCCTTCCTCGGGCGTTGTGGATGGCCCACTGGAGGAGGAAGGGGATGACGTCCCAGAGGATGACGCCGATGAGGAGGGCTGGGAACCTGAGCCTGGAGGTGATGGAGACCTACGTGGCTATCTTGAGTGGGGGTGGCCATCCCTTCGGTTAAGCCTCTCCTCAACTGCGTCGAGGCGTAGGAGGGCCTGCTGTAATTTTGCATTAAGTGCCTCTAGTTGGCCGGGAAGGCCAATTAGAGCTAGCAGTTGCCGCTCCTGTTCGCTGAGCCTCTGCTGGAAAACATAAAATTTGCAGGTAAGGAAAGAAAAGGTAACTGAGTGGTTACTTGTTACCTCCCGCAAATGGTCAAATTCTCGACTAAGAATTTCCCCCAAAGATAGAGGTGCTACGTCAAATCGCCCTCTCGATCTCGTGACACCCCTCGCGCGTTATGGTTGGACCGATGACTGCTCGACTTCAAACGAGTCTGAGCCCATCTGTACTATCTGCGAGGGCGTCGCTTCAGGGTGAGGCGTTGGCACCTTCGTGGCTGCCTCTGCCTCACCTGTCTGTGGTGGTGGAGAAGGGTGTGAGGTGGGTGGTTGTTGTTCTATCATTCGGTTGTCGGCGACCTCCTATGCAGCTATTACCAGCGACGTTAGCAGCAACGTTGGCGTGATCTGCGCAACCCTAAGCTTTGTCTCGAGGAGCTCAGCGAATGCCCCATTGCTGGCGTCCGGCTGTACCGTCTCCTCTACCATTGAAGGCACAACAGAAACTACAGGAACTGCGACTGTCTCTCCCGCGACAGCTTCCCTCGGGGCTATCATCATTGTCTCAGCCCCGGTTGTCTCGGCGACCTCCACGATCGCCGTCACTTCTTCTACAGCTGCGGCAGTTGTTGTTGTGGCATCCACGGCTAGTATAGGAGTAGCGACGACAACCTTATCAGTGACCGCTGTAGGTTGTGCGGGGGCGGTGGTTGGATCGACAGGGACTGTGGAAGATTTTTCCTGTCGGGCGTCGAGAGGGATCGACCCTCCCATTGCAGCCACCCTTTCTTGTATTCTGGTGGTGGCAGTGTAAGCGGCTTCAACATCTAATGATTCAATTTCTGCTTCAGTGAAGACCAGCTTTTCTACATCATAGTTGATGCAGAACGGGAGGGGTAGAAGCTTGGAAGTTCTTGCAAACTTGTAGAAGTAGCGTCTGCCCTCCTTCTTGATAATGTTTTCTCGTTGCAAGAACTCCATGTCGATCCTGTCATCACCTCTGGTTCTTGACAGGCTGTGTGGCTCCCTTGGGTACCCCAACCCTGCCACGATCAGATTGGCGATGCCACCCATGCAATACTCCTTGGTGGCATCCTTTATGGGGTAAAGCCTATTCAGCAAGAAGCGTCCCAAATTGACCACCTTGCCCTCCATCATGTACCACATGAGATGGAGTTCTTCGGTGTAGATGTTGCTCCTCTCGTACTTGCTGAAAAGGATACAAGCCACTATCTTGTAGATGATCCTCCAGAAGCAGGAGTGGATGCCCGCCACTTTGTTTCCTGGCTTGTAGTTTGATTCGCCAGTCAGTTTCTTCTAGATGCTAACCGGGTTGAAGCCATCACCCTCGCCAAGCTTGGCCCCATTGTTCAACATCTCCATCTCGGCTTTTGAGGAGGAGAATATCTTGTTGAGCAACTTTTCTGAGACCTCATTCTCATCGTTGTATAACCGGCCCTGTAGCCGGTCAACTCCTCTGAATCTCTCCACTTCCTCCGGCCTGTTCTAGACTTGCTGGAGAGAGGACATGAACTCCTTTGTGAGCTCAGTATATGATCCGGATAGGCTGAAGCATATTGTCTTCATCCCTGCAGTCCCCAAGACATTGTCCATCCTGTTGAAGATACCGAGGTGGTGGAAGGATGGCTGGTGGGTGAATCGGGTTGGCCGGTAGATATTTACCGCCAACTCTGTGTATCTCTGTTGATGCTCTTCGTCCCTGGGCACGAACCGTCCTGGGGAGTGAGCCAAAGGTTCTGCTGCCATTGATGGGGCTGTTGCTGCTTCTGTCCTTGGCCTTTTCTCGGCTCCATACGTCCCCGATGAGTCGGGGTTCATGCGCTTTTGCCCGACTGCAGTGGCTTCGGGGTTGATCCTCTGACCGTGCTCGTCTACTTGGATGACTGTCTGCTCTGTGCGGGCCATTTCTGTAAATATCAAACAAAATCAGTAAATAAGGATGTTAATGAATGAGTCATGCTACCCAATATCGGGCGGCAGACCAAAAGAGTCACTTTGCCTGATACGAGGTAGATGATACTTAAAACTTAACAGAGTCCTGATATAAGCAAGACGATATCAGAAGGTGGTAAAAGAGTCGTGCTGCCTGATACCGAGTCTGACCGATAAGGTAGACTGATATCGGGTAGACATACCAAACAGGTCTCGCCCGATATGGCTCAGCGCGATACTAGTGTTGTGCGGCAAAAGTCAAAGGCCGATACGGTCTTAAGTCAGAAAAATGTGACATTATCGCACGATAGACAAAACAAAACTTTATGCCCGACACGGTCTCGTAAAAGAACACTACCCGATATGAGTGCCACCTGATATGATAGAGTATCGGGCGACATGAGTTAAATCTTCTTTTAGCAAAACTGGATGATAATGTCCTTTCCCGATAAGACTGGTATCGCTCGGATGTGTGTATCACGCGATACATGTATCACGCGACATGGTCGGAAATCAAAGTCAGACGGAACCCGACACGATATACGTATCGCCCGATTCGGTCTAAGGTACAAAGCGTATCGCCCGTCATGAAGTTAGGCACATTATGCTTTGGACGATATAAATCTTAAAGCTTGTGTCGGGCAATAGGCGTATCGGGTGTACCTATGTCGGGTGGGAGTTGGTGTGCAACATGGGATCCAAAAGAAGGGTTGGCCGATACGGGAGCTGAACGAGAGTAAATGCACGATGCGGGAGTTGGTAAAAAGTAAATGCGAGTGCCCGATACAGTAACTTGCATTTACTATATATAGTCATCTTGGGCGGGGGTAAATCTGGTAAAATAGGGCATGTGTCGTCAAGGGAGACAAATTATTCCCGATGTGTAGTCTAATCTGTCACTTCAAATGTCGATATGCCTTCCTAAGCAAGCTTCGCGCTGCGCGGCTGGTGTGTCGCGCGGCTTGCGTGTCACGTGACATACTGCTCGGCACAAGGATGCCTACCCGATACAAAGCGTTGCCCGATTCACAAAACTGCAGGCACGTAAACCTTGCCCGACACAAGGGTGTCTGCCGGAATCAGATAGAAAAAGCGAGATTTTTGCTAAAGAAGCAAGGTAGAAAAACCTTAGGAAGAACATTCTATACAGAAATTTTAAAAAGGAGTAATACTTAAATCGAAAACAGAGGTGAAAAATAGAAGTAAAGGTAGGATGAGAAAAAAATCACTGGCAAGAAAGAAGACTCTCTGCCTCAGATAGTATTACCCATCAAAGCTTCATAAAACTAAACCTGTGGCCCCAAAACAAGAGAGTATGTGCATGTGGTGCATGCACTGACTCGGGCCTTATTACAATGATAACATTTGTAGTGTTTTTCAGAAAGGGAAAATAACATCCTATTCTAAGAAAAGTAAAATTTTGGGTTTCCTCCCAAAGAGCGCTGTAGTTTCCATCGTCAACTCGACATGCTTCAAGTCCTTTTATACGGATCCTTCTGCTTCTCGCAGTGCTATTTCCGATCTTCACACAAATGCTTCATCTTCATAGTATCTTTTGATTCTATGCCCTTTCACCAGGAAGACCTTCGCTGGATTGCCTTTGTCGTATAGCTCCATCATCCCTGATGAATAGATCTTCGCCACGGTGAAGGGTCCAGACCACCTAGTTTGTAGCTTTCCTAGAAAAAGACAGATATAGGATTTAAATAATAAAACTTTATCACCTTCACTCACGTCCTTTTTCTTCAGGTAGGCATCATGCCACACCTTTGTCCTCTGTTTGTAAATCCTGGCATTCTCATAATCACTTAGTATCAATTCTTCAAGTTCCTGGAGCTGAGGAAACCTTTTCTTCCCGGCTAGCTTCTAGTCCATATTGAGGCATTTTATCGCCCAGAACGCCTTATGCTCCAGTTCAAAGGGAAGATGGCAAGCTCTCCTATAAATCAAGCGGTAGGGTGTGGTGCCCAATAGCGTCTTGAAAGCTGTTCGATACGCCCATAAAGCTTCATCCAACTTAGCTGACCAGTCCTTGCGGGACTTGCCTACTATCTTTTCTAAAATCTGCTTTATTTGCCGATTGGAGACCTCAACCTGCCCTGATGGTTGGGGATGATATGGCGTTGCAACCTTGTGACGGATGCCATACTTGTGTAGCAGCGCTTCAAACTGCCTTTTTGCAAAGTGAGAGCCGCCATCGCTAATGAATGTCCTCGGAACTCCAAACGTCAGAAAGATGATCTTGGTAAAAAGTTTGATTACTGCCTTTGCATCACAATTCATGGTAGGAATTGCTTCCACCCACTTGGAGACATAGTCGACAGCGATAAGAATATAGCTGAAGCCAAAAGAAGATGGAAAAGGGCCCATGTAGTCAATGCCCCACACATCAAAAATATCAACTTCAATCCAATAAGAGAGTGGCATCTCATTTCGACGGGAGATATTCCCCGTTTGCTGGCACTCGTTGCACGACTTTACAAAAGCATGGACATCCTTAAACAAGGTCGGCCAATAACAGCCTGACTGGAGGACCTTAAAAGCAGTCTTACCGCCACCCAAGTGTCCTCCATAAGGTGAGGAATGGCATTCCCTTAGAATGTTTGGCACCTCTTCCTCTGGAATACATCTTCTATATAGATTATCAGAGCACCTCTTGAAGAGTAGAAGATCATCCCAATAATAATTCTTTATATCTGAGAAGAGTTTTTTCTTTTGATTATATGTTATTTCCGTAGGTAACTCCCCACAAGCGAGGTAATTACAAATATCTGCAAACCATGGTAGATTTGGCTCATCGGATCGTGCCATCAACATGGCTTTGTCAGCATAGTTGTCGTTGACAGGAAACCGGTCTTCTTCATTACAGATTATCCTTGAGAGATGGTCTGCAACTACATTTTCCTTGCCTTTCTTATCAAGGATCTCATGATCAAATTCTTGGAGCAATAGAGCCCACCTTAGCAGCCTAGGCTTAGTGTCTTTCTTTTTCATAAGGTACCGTATTGCTCCGTGATCGGTGTAAACCTTCACTTTGGTCCCAATTAAATAAGATCTGAACTTATCAAAGGTGAAGACAATTGCTAGAATCTCTTTTTCCGTTGTGGTGTAATTTACTTGTGCCTCATCTAGAGTTCGGCTGGCGTAGAAAATTACATGATGCTTCTTATCTTTTGTTTGCCCTAGCACAGCCCCTACAACAAATTCGCTAGCTTCGCACATTAACTCGAAGGGCAGCTCCCAATCCAGAGCTTGGAGAATAGGGGGTGTTATTAGGGCTTCCTTCAGCGTCTGGAAAGCCTTCAAACAATCATTAGAAAAAACAAACTCTGCATCCTTAACTAGCAAGTTTGAAAGAGGTTTTGATATTTTGGAGAAGTCTTTGATGAACCTTCTATAGTACCCTCCATGACCGAGAAAGCTTCGTACCCCTATCACAGACTTTGGTGGGGGTAGTCTGGAAATAGAGTCAACCTTGCTTACATCCAATTCAATGCCTTTCTTGGAGACTTTATGGCCTAGCACTATGCCCTCTTGTACCATAAAATGTCACTTCTCTCAGTTGAGAACTAGGTTCTTTTCTTCACAACGCTACAGGACCATTGATAGGTTCTTCAAACAACCATCAAAGTCTTTCCCATAAACCGAAAAGTCATCCATAAAGACCTCTACGATATCTTCCAAAAAATCTGATAACATAGAGATCATGCAACATTGGAAGGTTGTAGGAGCGTTGCACAGTCCAAACGACATTCTTCGAAAAGCATACGTACCATAAAGACAAGTGAACGTGGTCTTTTCCTGGTCATCCGGTAGGATAGGGACCTGGTAGAACCTGGAATAACCATCTAGAAAGCAGAAATACTCATGATGTGCTAGTCTTTCTAGCACTTGGTCTATGAAGGGAAGCGAGTAATGATCTTTCTTCATTGCTTGATTTAGCTACCTGTAATCTATACACATTTTCCATCCGATGACAGCATGGACGGCTACTTCATCACCCTTCTCACCTTTCACAATCGTCATACCCCCTTTCTTTGGTACAACATGAATGGGGCTTACCCAGTTGCTATCGCTGATAGGGTAGATAATACCTGCATCTCTCAACTTGATAACTTCCTTCTTTACAACCTCTTTCAACATCTGGTTCAGCTTTCTTTGGGGTTGGGCCAAGGGTTTGGCGGATTCTTCCAGATTTATGCGGTGCATGCACAGACCAGGGTTAAGTCCCCTGATATCCTCTACTGAATATCCTATAGCTTGTTTATGGAGCCTCAAATCCTTGATAAGTCTTTCCAATTGTTCTTCAGTCAGACCGACGTTAACTATAACGAGATTTCTTTTCTCTTGATCGAGAAACTCAAACCTCAAACCTTCCGGCAACTGTTTCAGTTCTGGGTTGGGCTTAGGTGCCTTCTCTTCTTCTGGTGCAGTTTCTAGGGAAGCATATTTGACTGTCTCTATAACTTTCTCACCCTCGCTCAGCTCATCTTCATTTTGATTTAGGTAATCGAGGATCTCAACAACCTCAGGATTTTCAGTTTCTGAATCATAACTGTTTAACGCCCTCATAAGAGGGTCTACAACTGCAGTCTCTTGTCTTATTTCTTCACAGTATTTGTAGTAGTTATCCATGAAGTAAGCGGACTCTAGCAGGGATGGTCCCTTCATAACGTCCTTAACTTTGAAATCAATGTTGTCATTTCCGACTCTTAAAGTTATGATACCCTCAGCGACATCAATCAGTGCCCTCCCTGTTGCCAAGAAAGGGCGTCCAAAAATGATGGGGGCACATTGGGTCTTCGACAGTGTCAATGACAATAATGTCACACGGGATGAAGAACCTCCCTACATGAATCAGAACATATTCAACTATCCCCACGGGTCTTTTGAAGGAATGATCTGCCAACTCGATTCTCATGTTGGTTCCGACCATGTCAGTCAGCCCCAATCGTTGTGCGAGGCTTAAGGGCATGAGGCTTATGCTAGCTCCTAAATCATCTAGACCCTTCCTTTCAGTGTTATCCCCTACATCAAAGGGTATAGTGAAGGCTACAGGATCCTTTTTCTCTGTTGGTAAATCAGCTTTAACGAAGGCTGTAGTCATACTGGCCAAATGTACCGTTTCAATACTTCATCCTCTTCTTTTCTTTGTGACCAAGTCGTTGAAAAACTTGGCATAAGTCGACATTTCTTCCAAGGCATCCAGAAATGGCACCTCGAGATGGAGCTTTTTCACCGACTCCATAAACCTTTCATATCTCTTCTTAAGATGTGCTTTTATAAGCTTGTGTGGGAAAGGCACTCTTGGAGAGTATTGACTCCTTTTTCCAAACAAGCTCTCCATAAGTTCTGGCTCTCTGACATAAGCTTGTTGGCTGCCTCCTTCAGCTAATTTTTCTACAACATATCCTGGCTCTGGTACCTCAGGTCTGGCCGATCCAGGGCGTTCCACCATTTTTCCCGATCTTAAGACTACAATCGTGGCAGATTCCGTGTTAGACGATATCTTACCCGAAGGATTCTTTATCAACTCTGCCATCTGAGTGAGTTGTTGGTCTATCTGGCTTTGATGCGTTTGCATATCCACCATCTGGACCTGCATAGTATTAAGTACACCAGAGTTTGATAGCAAATTTTGTGTGAGATGATTGTTTATAGTGTGTTATCTCTTGACGAAGTCAAAAAGCTAACCCACCAAGTCCGGCTGACTGTTGTTTTTCGTCTAGCTTTGCCCTTGGGCTTGTACTTGCCCTTGACTCGTGTTAGCTACTTGACAGGGTTGGAACTTTCCTTGGCCTTGGTAACTGGCTTTGTTTGTCTGAAAAGAGTTGGTCTTGACGTACTGCCCTTGTCCGCTTCTCTTCTCAAAACTGGGCGGTTGCTTGGGTGGATTATTCAATTGATGTGAATTCTCTGCGGCATTCTTATTTCCGTAGCTGAAACCTGGGTGATCAGGCCTCTTGAAATTGACATAAGAGACGTTCTCACCTTCCTCTTCTTTAGTTTCACTATCCGTCGACTCTTTAGGTTGAGTATATACACAATTATCTATTCCGTGTCCTCCTTCACCACTGGTGACACACTTCATCACCTTCTCTAGCTGTTTCTTGCCCTTTCCTCCCGACTCTTTTAGCTGTCTCACATCAGTAGCTATTTTCTGTATCTGAGACGTGATTGCCTCAAGAGCCTTGGATTCTATTGACGGGCCCTCATTGGCGGCTTTCTTTGCATAACCTCTGTCAGTCCTGTTGTACTCAGTCCCGACTTATAGTTCATCCATATTTTCAATGATCCTTTTAGACCTACTGGGCTTCTTCCCAAGAAAGTCGCTTCCTGCAGCTGCATTTAGTGATACTCTTTCTTCAGGAGTCAGACCATTACAGAACGTTGTTATCAGGAAACCTTTCTTGTAATTGTGGTGAGGGCAGACCCTCTGATACTCCTGGTATCTCTCCCAAGGTTCATGCAGGTTTTCTCCTCGCTTCTGGGTGAAAAATGTGATCTTCTGCCTGTTCCTGACGGTCTTCTCTGTAGGGTAGAACTTGTTTACAAAAGCATCCACTAAAGAATTCCATCCATTCAGAGATTGATGTGGTAGTCCAAGGTACCATGACAGTGCCTTGTCCTCCAAGGAGAAAATGAAACCCTTGCAGTAGATCACTTCTTGTGGCACTCCCCTCATCTTGATGGTGTCACATATATTTTTGAAAGCATCGAGGTGATGGTAGGGGTTGTCATTCTTGGAACTTCCTCTAAAACTTTTATTTTGAATCATGGAGATCACAACTAGCTTCAACTCGGAGTTTACAACATCAAACCTTGGGATTACCACTGGGCATCTTGAGTTGTTGGCTTTCGTGGCTGCCAACTCCCGGAGAGTCTTTTCTTCTTCTTCGGAATCTTCACTGTCGCAGTCTCTATGATTCCCCTCTTGATTATGTTGATTCCTTCTGTGCCTATGGCGATGATGACGTCTCTCATGATAATGATCATCCCCATGTTGTTTTGATTTAGGTTCTCCAGGCTCTTCATGTAAATGATCATTATTGTAACGGTCATCGTCCCCATGTGGAGGTGGGTGCGGCCCAACTCTAGCATTTTGTTCGTCCTCAAAAAGAGGTGACTCCACGCGAGGTGGCATGGTGAACGGTGTTCAACTGAATAAAGTGCTCCTTCCTTGAGTACCTAAATAGAATGTATGATCAAGTTAGAATACCAGTGTTAATGAGACGAACTATTCCGTACGCATTCAGGTTAGAAGACTAAAAGAAACTTTACTGTCAAGCTTATTACTAAGCATGAGGCACGGGAGTGTAGTTAGTGGATTTAGGTTCGTTAACAATACCATTTTGCCTCATCCCCGGCAACGGCGCCAAAAAGTTGATATGCCTAAATCGCGCGTCCAAAAGGAGCGGATTTGAAGTAGTCGGACCTTTAAATAACCCGACTCTTAGGCCCTCGCAACTATAACGGGGTCAGAAGTAGCGATCGGGGTTGAACCACAGGGACAAGGGTGGTCATGCTAAGAACACAGAATCAACACTCTACACTGCGGTAAAAGATGGGTAAGAAAATGTTCCCAAGGGAACGGTAGATCAAGAATGGTAAATCTCAAGAATAAAATGAAACGAAATGCCACAAGAAAGCGTTATAAAGAAAAAGCTATCTCCAACTGGAGTTACAAGAAAGATTTAAGGTTTTGGCATTTTATCAATTTTTAGGAGTTTTGTGCAACGGAACCTGGGGAGATAACACTATTGCCTAGGTAAGGAACAAAGGAAGAAAACTTAAGCATAACAAGCGGCAGCAGAAAACATCCAGTACCCCTTCTCTCAAATAGGGTACCACCAACTAAGAACCAACACCCTCTCTCAAAGGTGGTGGACTTGGGTTGGAGTGGAAAGATAACTGAAGCGGCTCCGACCTTGGGTACTCTCGTACTCCCTGATCAGACCAAATGCTAGAGTTACAACACCTCTCTCGAGGGAGTGCAACAGGAAACATGATTCGATAGCTAGTCAAAACATGATCCAGGCATACAAGCTAGAGTTCAGATGCTAAAAAGAAACCGTCCAACAAAAAGGGACCAAACATAGAGCAATAGGTATTAAAACTCCACTAATTCCATTAGAATGAGTATCATATCAAAAGGTTTTAGTTACATTGTGTAATAAATGAAAGTAAATGACTGTAAAAAGGGAAGATAGGTATCGCCTCCTTGATGTAGGAGGGCGATATACATCAGCAGACCCCTAAGGTGCCTCTAACCCGATACTGGGAGGGAACTCTGACCGACATGCCTGTTTCGGGAGGCCAGCCTCTGTCGGGCGACAGGCAGTGACGGGCAGGCATAACGGCCAAGGCTCACTATCCGATACGGCCGTATCGGGGTACCACCCTCTCGGGTGGCACGCCGTGATGGGAAATCCATATCGAGCTCGGTATCGTGTCGGGTTAGAGGTAGCTTAGGTTCTCAGGTTCCTTGTATCGGGTGTAGGGGCGAGCCGTCTCGGGCGAGAGCCCATCTAGGAACCCGACATATCGGCTAGTCTTCTTGGTCATATCGGGCTACTGCAGCTACCGGGACGGGTTCTAAGTGAACCACTCCCGCCCCTCTTGGGTAGGGGGTGTGCTCACCTAGTATCACCCGATACTCCCTTGGAACGCGTTACACTAGCTCCTGAAGCTTTCCAAGGTTAGCTTTCACTAGGGTTTTCGACCCGTCCCATCAGAGTCCTGTAGCTGCTAGCTGCTATTTATAGGCAGCGGTTGGAAGAAGTTGCGGTTCTTCGGGCGCCATGTGTCCTCCATCAGCTCCATTAGCACAGCTTCAGGGATGATCGACATGCGTGTCGCTCAGCACAACGGGCATTGGGTTGCAAGCGTGTCGGGTAGTCGTGACGGTTGAGCGCCTTCCGGTGGGTGGCTCGTATCGCGCGACACACGCTACATCGGGAGAGTAGTAGTGGCAGGTACAACTCCCTGTCAGGTAAGCGGCGTATCGCCCGACAAGGTCTTCTTGCGCGACACACCCGTGTCACGCGATAGCTGTATCGAGCTATTGCGTGACGAGTAATGAGTGTGTCGGTCGTCTGGTAGGAGAGTCGATGCAGGTAAACGCTGTTCATGGGCCGGGACGAGCCTTTTTGGTGGAAAAACAAGGGAAAACTCTGCAAAAGGATGCAAAAATTGGTCAGAGCGTAGTGCAGTTTAGTTTTGTTCAAAACATAACAAAATTGATAGGAAAAATAGTTTAGAGGGAAATTTTGACAACAAAATATAGGCTATAAATAACCCCAAAAATGGTGTTATCAAGGATGTGCATGGCTCTAGAATTCAAGGTAGCTTTCTTCAAGGTAGCATCATCCCATTCTTCAATCTTTGTCTTTGGTAGCTTGTATGGGCTGTTCACCATTTTCCACATCTCAAGACTTGATCCTTGGATGTAGAATTGAAGCCTTCTTCTCCAATAGAGAAAATTGCTCCCATCAAAGATTGGAAGGCTGATCAAGTATCTCCCTCCTTGGAAGTCACCCATCTTCTCCTACTTGTTGAAGTATGCTTGGAGAAGCCCATTTTGATACCAATTGTTGGATCCTAGATGGGTGATTAGATTCTCTAGAGGGGGGGGGGTGAATAGAGATGAATGCACTTAAACAAAATTCATTAGACCTTCAAGATATATCACAAGATAAGGTTTCTAAATAGGTAATTTGAGTGCAACTAAAACATGCATAGCAAGGGAGAGAGAGATTGAACATACACCAATCGACAAGCTATTTAGAGTGGTTCTTCACTTCAAACTAGAAGTGAGTCAGTCCACTTACCTGGAGAGGTCAAACTCTAGGATTTCCTAACCATTGCACTCTTATATTCATTTATAAGACTTACAATACATGACCAACCAAAGGACTTACCTATCCAATACAAAGAGTCTTCAACCTTACCAAGGACTTACCCACTTTGCAAGAGTCTTCTGCCTTCTTCCAAGGACTTACCTACTCTTACACAAGTCTTCAGCCTTCAAGGAATTACCCACTCTTCTTGGATCTTTTGCCTTTGACTTCACCTTCACTCAGAGAAGCTTCCACCAAGGACTTACCCACTTGAGCAAGGAGTCTTCTGCCTTCACCAAGGGCTTAGCCACTCTTGCTCCAAGTCTTCAGCCTTGATCTTCACCAAGGGAAGATTTCCCTTGTTCTTCTTCACCTCTCTTAGCCAAGAGAGATAGCCTTCATCTTCATGGTTGAAATGAGATATAGGGAGGTGGTGGAAGTGAGAGCCTCACAAGATATACATATAGGACTAGCTGTCTTACAAATCTCCTACTCACTCTAATGGATGTAGCAAGTGGTTAAGCTTAGAGAGAGAGGAGGTTGTAGGAAGCACTCAACTATAGAATAGGGACCTCACATAGAGTTTGCATTGAATGCTCAACCTTGGAATGAAGCCCAATGAGTCCTATTTATAGCTGGGGATGCCTCTTAGCCTTTGGGAACACTTGAGAACGAAAACTAGCCATTTTGTGGCTTGCAACATATATATTTTCACTTGTTGCAACTCCACAATGGATAGAAACACTTTTCTACACTTTTCTGTATAGTGCAGTCGGTCAAGTTTCTATAAGGGTAGCTCGACCGATAGAGTAAAAGACAAAGCCGATATTCAGACCATCGGTCGAGTTTGTCCTGGGGAAACTCGACCGACCAATGAAAATTGAATTGGTTAGGTACTCCATCGGTCGAGTTCTATGTAGTGTAAACTCAATCGATCAAAAGTCATTTTCAAGATCCAATCAGGATCGGTCGAGTTTGCAACTCACAGAACTCGACCGATGAACAACCTGATGTGAATTTTGGAAAATGGCTTTTGAGTGCTTAAACATTCGATCTAAGTGCTCCTGATTTTTTCTAATCTTAATTACAAGTCATACAATCATTACACGTGATTTACAACATGATTCTAATAGATTTACATCATATTACAAAAATGTGCACTTGTATTGACTTTGACTTGTCTTTTCTCCAATTTGATATGCACAAGTTAGGGCATTTGGAGTGTGTCTATACCTAATCTGAAATCACTCAAGTAGAAGCATTAGACACCAATATGTGGAATGGTTAGTCATCATCAAAACCCAGGTTTAGTCAATTTAGATGCGAGTCAACATTGACCTAGTTGACCTTGAGTCAACACTAATCAATGGACCTCTTGGTCTCATAAGTACACAAATCATTTAACCAAACCCATTCATCATATTTGAACACAATTAATGTTCTAATCATCAATTGGGTATCTGATTACTTTTTCGGTGAAAATAGTCAATAATTGAAAACCAAACCATCTATTTGGTATCAATCCTCCAAATGATGAACATGGTCTTAACATGCTATATTAGTTATCAAAACCCTAAAACCTGGATTATCACATTCACCCCATCTTATATGGAATTTCGTCCTTGAAATTAAAGTGCTTTCATTTTTAAGATAATATTCAGGAGTTGTGCATGTCTCTAAACCAACACTCTAAGTTTCTAGAGTATCATTATTCTTGATTAATCCTAAGTTGTCATCTTAGGATATTTAAGCATGTAGGTTGTACCCACCACACATTATATAGGTTGAAGCATCATTCATTTTTTTATAGGGATTGAAACATCACTTAATGTCTTAGTCATAACATGCCACTCTTATATTTTAGGATTTACATCCTCATAGTCCCTTAAGGATAAGGGTTTTATTCATAGATAGGAAGTTAAGGCGATACTAATTAAGGTTTCATCTTTCACCCTACTAATCATACAGAAATGTCAAAGTTTCATGCCATTATTTTTGTTTCTTCTTGGAATTATCAGACGTAACATTTTTAGTGTGGTTTATGATCAACATCATGCTATAATTTCATTATTAGAGGAAGTCTTGATTTTTTGTATTTACCTATTAGGGTTTCACCCTACTGTGTGGGAGTTATCCTCAAACTTAGAAGCATAGATTGAGAAGGATCAATGTTAAGAACTACATTTTGTGATCATGTAATCTATGGTCCAAAGATATTAATTTTTCTTTTTCTTCATGATTTCAAACTTATATCTTTCATGCATGATATAGAGGGAAAGAGAATATACTAAGCCAATCTTATAGTGATTTCAGACTTGAATATTACATGTATGATATTGGAAGGGAATATAGAATGGTTCAAGCTTATATGAGTGACTCCTCATATATAAATCATCTATGCAGCTCAAGTGAGGTCTCTTGTATCAGATAGTAAGAAAGAGAAGTGGAAAGAACAACATTTATGAGTATCTTCTGTACAAGACATTTTACTCTCAAAACCAGAGTTCATATATCACCTCACTTGTACTTAATGATGAGCTTCACAATCATAAGTCACTCAAGCTAGTACCTAAGTCAAAGGATTGACTTTCATATCGTGAGTTTTCTACCCATGTCTTTAGTTCTACCCAACTTTCACATATAGGATTGAATCATGCCAAAAAGACTCAACTCCTCTACTCAGGAGTAACCTATCTTAGGACACATCATTTCACATATATCTCATATTTTTCATAAGGGTAGTTCCTATGACCCTCTGCTTGTGGGTCTCACTCTCTCTGGAGTTCACCACGTATCTTGTCCTAACACTAGAGGTCCTCCTTTGTAAGAGAGCTTGAGTCTCATCCATACTCAATTTTTTCTTAACTTAGCTCATCTGAAGTAAGAAAAGGGAATGTACTTCCATCATCAAGACTTAGTTTATATTCTTCAAAATTGGAATCAAAACTTATATACAACATATATCTACATAAAGAAACTTATATCATCAGATGTCAACATACGATACCGTCATCCTTATATCATCAGGGATCAAACTTAGATAAGATTACACATTCTTATTTCATATATAAATCAATCATCTACTCTAACTGTCGCATATCCAATAAGGCTCTAGACATCTAATATAGATCTACTGTCTCTTCTAGAATGATGTCACTCCCTTTCAATTAGGTTGTATGGACACTAACTATTCTCCAATGTGAGGGACACATTTTTATATTTACATATATATAATGAAATATTATATAGTTTTTCTATGAGAAAGCAGACGTCAGAGAAAACTGTCAAGGCTCGAGCCGATTGGAAAACAAAACCAAATCAGCAAAACCGAGTGTCCCACACACAATAGATAGTCTAGTTCCATGTTACCTAGTGAAATGGTGAGAACAAAGTGTAGACTAGTGTAGCTACCCCATACATATGAGCTCTATATGGAAAGGGTCTCACACACTTGTCTAAACCTAGTTCTCAAACATCTAGGTTCTAACCTAGAGGCTAAGTCAGAACTTATTCCTATAAAACAACTTACTAAATTTCTAGGGTTTAAAGTGAAAGGTGAGATTAAGTTTTTATGTTTCATGGTGAGCAATTGTCAGGTGTAGCTATTGTTCATGCTCTGATACCAACTGTAACATCCTCGGATTTTGTCGTCTCGGGACTTAGAAGGCCCGAGAGGATGAATCCGAAAATGTTAGACAATCGTTTTAGAGAGCGATGCAGAAGTGACATATGCATACATGAACATACAACATAACATACACCATAACACATCTCAACATTCAACATGTACATTATTACAACATGAATTATAATTGTATATTGAAAGAGAATTTTAGATATAACCTGAACATGTATGCTAATAGCATCTTAGATAATAGGTACAACCTGTACAACTTTCTTACATACTGTCCTTTCGTCCCATGCTAGCTCTGAATCTAAAACATACGTGAAACAACGAATCAACACACAAGGTGTCGAGTACATGGGTAGAAAGATACATATATTTATGGTTTTCATAATTTGAAAAGATTTGCAGAAAGAAAATCATAGAAAACATTTCTTGATTAAGCAAATTATGGCAATTGTATTCATTTTTCTAGATGAATTTCATTATCAAGGTGGACTAGTACCAAAACATATATATTGGGCCCATCCCCATGTACCAAGTACTATAGGGAAATTCCCCATACACCGTGTGCTCTAGGGAGGTGTACTAGTCAACATTAATCCATTCCCTTGAAAGGGGGATAATGAACACCTTAAATAACTACAAAACATCTACTCATCATGTAAGGACCCTGACCGATGTTTTGGGCTAACCCTATTTTATTTACTTAAGTAAGGTGCTTAGAACCTTAATCTAATCCCTCAAGAAGTTTTGATATCACGTGACAAGCTTATGTTTACAGTTTGGTCCCGTTTGGAAGCTGTTTGAGCAATGTTTGCTTGTTTTGGACCGAAGTGCAATTTACCCAAAGTAAGGGGTTATATTGCAATATGTCACATGTAGAGCATACCTCTAGTTCTCTAGAATCATTAGATAGAGAATGATGCTATGGGGCACTTTGTGGAGGGCATATGTTCCAAGTTTGAACTTGGTTGGATGATGCTTGTGCTTTATGTGCTAGTTTTGGTGTAAATTGCAAATTACCCAAAGTAGAGGGACAATATGCAATTTACCTACTCTAGAGTTTTCTTGCTTCAGTTTGGCATCACTTAGTACGTGGATGAAGGTTTGGGCACCTTGTTTGGATGATAGTTGAGGAGTGACATCTCTATCTGTTTTTTATTCCTTATATGTCACATGTGTTATCTTGTCCTTTAGTGTATCGGGTAGAGCTTGGAGTGCGTATTGGCCAAGAAGGTGTATCGTCCATGGGAGATGACCAGCTGCATGATACACAGCCTAAAGTGTATCACCAAACCATGCATGCAGAGTTTGGAGTGGTTACAAGTGGCCTTAGATCGTGAGCAAGTGACACCTAAGTTTATGTGGTTATGATACCTTTCCTTTGCTACATCTTTCTTCCTTGGTGTATATAACTCCCTTCCTCCTTACCCAAATGATCCTTTTCGGCCACCTCTTTCCTCTTCCTGTATGGGACGAGCTTGGGAGCTTTGGGAGCTAAAGTAAAACCCTTTATGGAGCTTGGGAGGTCGAGCTCCTTGCCCATGGAGACTTCTTGCTCAAGATCTGACCTTGGTGAGTCATGCTTATTTACTAGCTTTTCCTTGTGCTTTCTTCTTCACCTCCTTCTTCTCCTCTTGGCCATGGATGGAACCTTGATGAGAGTAGGCAAGGCCGTGGTCCTCTCTCTCTTTTCTTCTTCTTGAGCTAAGCATAACCATGGCTTCTTCTTCTTCATCTTTTGTTTCTTGAGGGGATGATGAAGGTGCCAAAGGTATATTTAGAGCTTTGGATGGGTGATTTTCATGGTGAGGAACGTGGGTTTTCTGCTTGGATCAGGAAACTTGATGTCTTTCATGGAGATCCTCTTAAGGCGGGTTACATAACTCTTATCCATCTCTATTATGTTCACTCTTCATATGTGCTTACATTGATTCTTGTCTTTAGATCGACACCCTTCACTATGATAACTGTATATGTGGAACTTGAGATCTGATCTAATGAAAAGGTGATGTTTTACTACTGCATTTATCTTTTTCTCCTTGTGAAATATGGTAAAGGGTGTCTTGAGGTTGAAGATGACTAACTCGATATGCATTGGTTACCCAATATAGGGCTTTACCCGATATAGAGCTTTGACCGATATAGTACCTTACCCGATAGGTTATGCCTTGGTTGATGGATTGTGAGAAATACCCCTCTCTCACTTTGTTGTTGAGAGGTGAGCTTAGGATCCCTTGATACAAAGATGTACGGTAGTGAGTCCTTGGGAAAAACCCCTCTCTCACTTAGTTATTGAGAGGTGAGCCAATGCTCTAGATGGTTGGGCGACATGTTAGCTTGGTCGATAGAAGTGCTGACCTTAGTGTTGAGATGATGATCTACCCTAGTTACACGACATGCTCTTGGGGTTGAACCCTTGGTTAGTACCTTGGGCGATATGATAGTTGGCCGATATGGTTGCCCTAACCCTAGCTTGGGAAATATAGTGTCTTGGCCGATATGGTCGCCCTAACCCTAGCTTGGGAAATATGGTTGCCTTGGTCGATAAGGTTGCTCTAACCCTAGTTGCCCGATATGTTGTCTTGGGCAATAGGATTCTTTGGCCAATATGGTAACCCTAACCCTAGTTGACCGATAGGGGTGCCCTTGTTGTGATGATCTCTTGGGCGTCATGGTGTGTTGCCCAAGATAGTGCTTCATGGATGACAGATGTGAAGATGGGCGTTATAGGTGGACCTTTAATATGCTGCCTGATATCATCAAACCTACCCCGATATAAGTGTGTATGTATATGATGGCTTGGGAGACACCAAGGTTAAGTGCTTAGCCAATACCCTATAAGGAGATATGATGCCTTGGTCGATATGCCTTTGCCCGATACATGCCTTCTCTTGGTGGGTTTCCTGACATGAGTATGTGCTACACTTGATAGCTTGAATGATTCTAGGGTTAGATGCTTGGCCAATACATGTTCTGAGCCTGGGAGGTATAAGGTCTTGGACGATCCCAGTTAAGGGTTTGAATGATATGGTGTCATGAGTGATACAAGGACTAGTGAGGCTTAGGTGAACCGAGTATGACAGAGGTTGTTACACCTATATCTTGTTGATATAGATGAAAATATCTGGAGAAAGAAGGAAGTAAATCCTGGTAGGGATGACCTAGAGAGCACCTGGGTGGTTTTGGTGCTATGAGACCCTTTGGACGACACAGTTGTGAGGTTTCCTTACCCAAGAGGAAACTAGATGTGTTGGTTGAACATGGAACTCGAGAAGCTTAGATCCATGAGTTGTCTGATACCTGAGGAGGTGGTCTCTTGATAGTGATGGCCTGAGGTATGTCTGGGCGATATGGCCTTTAGAGGTATTCTTGCACGATATGCCTTCAGGTGTGGTGTTTAGGGTTGGTTGTGGCTGATATCCTTGGGTGAGGGTTGATACCCTACTCGATACCTTTTAGTTAGGGTTCGTTGGTCACTGCCTAGTTTTCGTGATGGTAGGTGACATTTCTAGTAAGGGTGGTGCCCTAACCCGATAACCCTAAATGTATCTTGAGCCTCATATGTTAGTATGTTATCTTGAGCCTCATATGTTAGTATGTTATCTTGTTACCTTGGACCTGTATCTTTGATCATGATGGTGAGGCATGATGAATAGGTTGTGAACATTAGTATGATGGTTACCGATGGTTGATGATAGGTGAGCCTTTGATAAGGCTTGATGGTAGATCATGGTTGTATGATCCCTAAAGATGAATCCTTAAGAATGGTGTGCATGATGACACAAGATATAGGGTATGTTGGATACCCATAGTATGGTAGCAGTAATGTGTATTGTTTAATACACCGTCTATGACATTATGCTTCATGTGTTCATAATAATGGGTGATTGTTCCAAACCTATAAACCTTAATCTTAATGACCTGATATGTTCTTTAAAGATTTGTAGGTGGTGATCCAGTTATCTCTTTTGCTATGCTCTCTAACCATGCAGGTATTATCAATTGAATTCATAGCCAGGTAAGAGCTATGGTGATTATATGATTATATGCTTTGTGTATCACTTGGTATATGTGCAATATCTGAGTAATGATGATGTACCTTATTGATGAGATAACATGTATCACCATATGATGAGAAAGGTCTGGTGACCTGATAAAGGCTGAATGCCTGACTAAGGTGTTATCCCCTAGTTGTGATGTGAGTGATTGATATCTCATGATGATGAAGCCTTGAGAGGCAGTGGCATTATGATATGAGGGATTGATATCCCATGATGATGAAGCCTTGAGAGGCAGCAAAATTATGTGATGAACTGAGGGATTGATATCCCATGGCAATATGATGATTGTTGAGGGAATTGAGAATAACACTAACAGTGTGACACAAGATGATGAAATTTAATGTTGTTTATGTTTTATATATGGTTGTTTAATAAAACTTGGTTCCCCCAACAATACACTTAAAATGCATTAACTAAATACATATGAACTCTCATGTAGTTTTCCCTGGCCATAGATCCATCATCGTCAAGAGCTGGTGACGGTGAAATAGGTTCTCCTGCTGGTTAACCCGGGGCGCATATTGTTGAATATGCGGGGTTTCTCCTAGCCAAAAATAGGAGTATTAGAGTGCAACTACAGTTGTAGACTCAAGATGTGTATAGAGCATTGTGAACAGGCCCATGGCTCAGTGTGATAGAACATGAATGCGTGCATGGCTCGGGATCACGGTTAACAGGTCCATGGCTCAAGATATACTAGCGCCATAACCTGTACCAAGGTGGGCTAGAGAAAGGGTAGCCTACAGAGCTGACCCTGTGAGTGAGGTCACTTAAGCAAGAGACTATGGTCCTGCTTTGGTTCTTGTGCACTGACCACGAGGGTAGAGGTCGTGGATTCCGACTCTTCCATTGACCTTGTATGGCACCGACTTTGGGTTTCGCAACCGAAGGTTGGATTTGAGCAGTACAACTCACTTCTACAGGGCATACTAATTCGTAATCAAGCCGTATAGTATCTTTTCTTAGGGAAAATACGAAACATTGGATGAGGCCTTGTAACGTTCTTCTATGATCTTTGTATAAGTTTTTCATATACATGTTTTTCATATTCCTCCTTGCATAACTAGTTAGTTATTACCTGTTGTTTAAATTGATCTATCTACTCAGTTATCTGTGACAATAATAAAGTTGGTAGAGGGTTATGTTTCTCACTGGGACTGTGTGTCTCACCCCGCTAGTTAACACCCTTTTTAGGTGGACGTGCCTGGTGAGATAAAGATCATGTGGCTGAGGATGATATGCAGAGGTATCATACCTGGTGGAATAGATAGTGTCTAGTAGTAGAGTCCTATGTGTCATCCCTGTACACTCAGGTCTTCGGTAGAGTTTTTGTCGTTTCTCATGTGATGATCGATGCATGGTTTTCGGCTTATGTACCTTGATGTAATAAATCAACATGTGGATCAATTACTTCATGTAACGAGATGATGGTAAATTATGTTGTAGCACCTTGAAAATATGTTTTGAAAAGAAAGTTTTGGCTCAGATGTAATATGTCTTATCTTATGGTGCTTGTTATAAATCGGTTTTAATTTCTTGTGGTTTTTGGTAATCCGCTAATTAGTATGTAATTGTGTTTTGTTTGAGTTGGGGTGTTTCAAGTGGTTGGTATCAGATATCTAGGTTTGCCGAGTCTACAGGGACACTAGGACTAGGATTAGGATGGTTACTAAGGTTGGACCGTGACATAAAACATGGTCCATACTACCTAAGCTCAGTACTTGATGCCCTAGCCAGGTATTCAAATATTGAAGATAAAGGTAAGTGTGGAGCCTTAGATTGTTTCCTCTTTGATTACTTTGATCAAGTAGTCATTCTGGAGAAATTTGAAAGAGAATAACAAATCAGGAAGATATGACGTTAATACCTTCATCATGTTATAAAAGATGTAAATGAATGCACCATAACCCCTTAATACCTGGATTCTTGGTAATAAAGAGAGGAAGTAACGGTTCTACGAAACCTAAATCCATATGAGAATATGATGAGATAAGTTCTTAAAACTGTAATCTCAAGAGATATACATGGAAAAAGACAGATTAACCTGTGATAACAAGGTGAGTTAAAGAATAAAACTTACACAAGATGAAGGCAATGCCTAAAAACCAAGATAAGGTTAGAAGAAAGAGAAGAACAAGTGATGAGTAAGTAAGATGGAACATGAGTTAATCTCAGACCAACCAATGAATGTAAGAAAAAACAAGAAAATATAAAGTGCAAATTCATGATAAGTAAAAGGGAACAAGGGAGATGATCCCTGTTCATTAAAGAATATGTTAAGAGTAACACTCTTTTTCACAAAAATAAAATGGAAGCACGGTACAATCGGGAAATAATCATGAATATGATGAAATGACACCAATAGAAAAAGAGTAATAACACGTAATTGTCTTGATGATTCATGTGCTGATTGTAAGGAAACCAAGAAGAAACATGATAAAACCAGATGGAACAAAGTTTAATGATGCAAAAATAGTTGAAAACTCATGTAAGGATCAAAGAAAGTGATAATTTTCTCCCCCTTGATATGAAACCATAGATGTTGATGGGGTGATAGGAGGAGTTTGTTCCCTTGTGTTCCTTCCTTCCAAGGGAATGGCAGTCAAGTGGACCTTGTGTCACTTGATATGTATGATTTTGGAGTGATCTTTGGTTGGATACTTTCAAAAGTATCAGTAGATCTTGGGCTTTAGTTTCTAAGATGGAGATACATGTGATAGATGATGTTTTGAGAAGATGATAGGATCCTCTTGACGTGTTTCAATCTGGTGACGATGATATAATATGGGTGTGATATCAGAAGCGATGAGTTTTGACTCATGAGATGGATACTAAGGTAATGAATCCTAGTATATGAGAAGTACCAAGTGTAAGAGAGTTAAGAGTCAAAAGACTTGGATCGTGGAGGTATGGTGATGGACCATCTTGATAGATCATCCTTGACCTTGAACCCATAAGCTGAAGCTTGTTTTGGAGCCTGAATCTGTGAGGTGACCCTTAAGGTAGTAGTTCAACAACACAGAGGGACGCTGATGAGGATAAGAAAGTGAGGACCGCATAGATCTTGTGAGATGAGTTAGCCAGAACGGTAGGTTGACCTGCATGTTTGCTGGTAGGTCGGATGGAGTCACTCCATTCCACTTTGTCTTCTTCTTGCCTCTTATCTGCTCTAGATAATCCAGTTTAGGATGTACCCTCCTTTGAACACTTATAGGATGCATGGCAGGTGTTTCCTTCTTGTTAGGCAGAAGAGAAGTATCTTGTTATTGAATGCCTTGTTGGATGACCTGGTTGTGTTGGATGAAGTATATCCTTCTCGTGTCCTTTCTTTCCCGGACATGACAGTCAAGCGAATCTCTTTCCACTTGACATATCGAGGATCGAGATAACCCTATGAATGGATATCCTTGGAAAGGTGTGAAGTGGTCTCAGATGGAGAAGTTGGCTTTGGATTCGACCTGGCTAAGTGCTTATAGTATGGATATCACCTGTTAGGGGTTTATGCTCCGCATAAACATGACATCGGAAGGTATGCACCCAAGGAAAGGAACTGTTGTAAGATCGTCGTGGGAAGAGTTCATCAAGTTAAGCCTGATTCCTTGGAATACTCCTAGCTAAGTATTGAGTAAAGGAAGGTCTAGGCAGGATGTGCATCGGTGAGAGACAAATGAACAAGGTTTGTATTCCCTATCCAGACCAGTTGAGAATAATCCATACATGTTACAACCATGTTGACACGTCTTGTGCCCTTGGGAACCAATATGAAGTTGTGGAAGCCTTGCTTCCAAGATGATGTGGTGTATCTTGCTCTGTTTTTGCTAATCGAGATGTTTAGTTCCTTGGTTACTCAACAGATCCTTTATGTTACATCTTAAGTAAGACATAGGGAAGTGCTTTATGAGTTTTTTTATGTGTATGCATGTGTTTATCTTATGACAATCCCTTCTGAGATAGCTCTCCCTTGGATTTGAGACATCCTTTGTGGAAGGAGAAGGAACAGTTGGAATGTATATAGCAGAAGGATGGTGATACAAGTTATGTGAAGCTTAAGTGTTGAGCTTGTAAGATCAGAGTAGCGCAACAGAAGCGTAACAAGGAAGGCAATATATCAGAAAAGGAACTGCTACCTAAGTGATACAAGTTGCATGTGATGTTCGAGTATATAAAGAGTGTTACCAGACAAAGGATGATGAGACGGAGGGCTGAGCCTGTGACTAATACAAGAAACCCTGTGTTGGATCTGGAAGTAGAGAGAAAGTACATTGGTCATAGATCTATGACACCCAGAAGCTTTTGTGGAGTTGTATGATGCGATGCCTGAGTAACACCCATCTTCTTTTCACCCGAGATTTTGGGGACGAAATCCTTGTTAGGGGTTTATTACTTGTAAGGACCCTGATCCATATTTTGGGCTAACCCTATTTGCTTTGCTTAAGTAAGGTGCTTAGAAACTTAATCTAATCCTTCAAGAAGTTTTGATATTATGTGACAAGCTTATGTTTACATTTTGGTCCCGTTTGGATGTTGTTTGAGCAATGTTTTCTTGTTTTGGACCAAAGTGCAATTTACCCAAAGTAAGGGGTTATATTGGAATATGTCACATGTAGAGGATACCTTTAGTTCTATAGCATCATCAGATAGAGAATGATGCTATGGGGCACCTTGTGGAGGGCATATGTTCCATGTTTGAACTTGGTTGGATGATGCTTGTGCTTTATGTGCTAGTTTTGGTGTAAATTACAAATTACCCAAAGTAGAGGGCCACTATGCAATTTACCTGCTCTAGAGTTTTATTACTTCAGTTTGGATGATAGTTGAGGAGTGACATCTCTATATGGTTTTTATGCCTTATATGTCACATGTGTTATCTTGTCCTTTAGTGTATCAGGTAGAGCTTGGAGTGTGTATCGGCCAAGAAGGTGTATCGTCTATGGGAGATGACCAGATGCATGATACACAACCTAGAGTGTATCACCAGGCCGTGCATGTGGAGTTTGGAGTGGTTACAAGTGGCCTTAGATCGTTAGCAAGTGGCAGCTAAGTTTATGTGGTTATGACACCTTTCCTTTGCTACCTCTTTCTTCCTTGGTGTATATAACTCCCTTCCTCCTTACCCAAGTGATTGTTTTCAGCCACCTCTTTCCCCTTCCTTTATGGGACGAGCTTGGGATCTTTGGGAAGAAGACCCCCATGGAGCTTGGGAGGCCGAGCTCCTTGCCCATGGAGACTTCTTGCTCAAGATCCGACCTTGGTGAATCATGCTTCTTTACTAGCTTTTCCTTGTGATTCCTTCTTCACCTCCTTCTTCTCCTCTCAGCCATGGATGGACCCTTGATGAGAGTAGGAAAGGCCGTGTTTTTCTCTCTCTTTTCTTCTTCTTGAGCTAAGCATAACCATGGCTTCTTCTTCTTCTTCATCTTTTGTTTCTTGAGGTGATGATGATGGTGTTGAAGGCATATTTAGAGATTTGGATGGATGATTTTCATGGCGAGGAACGTGGGTTTGCTGCTTGGATCAGGAGGCTTGATGTCTTTCATGGAGATCCTCTTAAGTCAGGTTACATAACTCTTATCCATCTCTATTATGTTCACTCTTCATATGTGCTTACATTGATTCTTGTCTTTAGATCGATACCCTTCACTATGATAACTATATATGTGGAACTTGAGATCTGATCTAATGCAAAGGTTACATTTTACTACTGCCTTTATCTTGTTCTACTTGTGCAAGATGGTAAAGGGTTTCTTGAGGTTGAAGATGACTAACCCGATATGCACTGGTTACCCGATATAGGGCTTTACCCAATATAGAGCTTTGCCCAATATAGTACCTTGCCCGATAGGTTATGCCTTGGTTGATGGATTCTAAGCAATACCCCTCTCTTATTTTGTTGTTGAGAGGTGATCTTAGGATCCCTTGATCCAAAGATGTACGGTAGTGAGTACTTCGGCAAAACCCCTCTTTCACTTAGTTATTGAGAGGCAAGCCTATGCTCTAGATGATTGGGCGACATGTTAGCTTGGTCGATAGAAGTGCTGACCTTAGTGTTGAGATGATGATCTACCCTAGTTACACGACATGCTCTTGGGGTTGAACCATTGGTTAGTACCTTGGGTGATATGATAGTTGGCTGATATGGTTTCCCTAACCCTAGCTTGGGCAATATAGTGTCTTGGCCGATATGGTCACCCTAACCCTAGCTTGGGCGATATGGTTGCCTTGGTCGATAAGGTTGCTCTAACCCTAGTTGCTCGATATGTTGTCTTGGGCAATAGGATTCTTTGGCTGATATGGTAACCCTAACCCTAGTTGACTGATAGTGGTGCCCTTGTTGTGATGATCTCTTAGGCGTCATGGTGTGTTGCCCAAGATAGTGCTTCATGGATGACAAAGATGTGAAGATGGGCATTATAGGTGGACCTTTGATATGCTACCCGATATCATCAACCCTAACCCGATATAAGTGTGTATGTATATGATGGATTGGGAGATACCAGGGTTAAGTGCTTGGCCAATACCCTATAAGGAGATATGATGCCTTGGCCGATATGCCTTTGCCCGATACATGCCTTCTCTTGGGGGGTTACCCGACACGAGTATGTACTACACTTGATAGTTTGGATGATTCTAGGGTTGGATGCTTGGCCAATACATGTTCTGAGCCTGGGCGGTATAAGGTCTTGGATGATCCAACTTAAGGGTTTGGATGATATGGTGTCATGAGTGACACAAGGACTAGTGAGGCTTAGGTGAACCGAGTATGACAGAGGTTGTTACACCTATATCTTGTTGATAGAGATGAACATAGATGGGGCAAGAAGGAAGTTAATCCTAGTAGCGATGACCTAGAGAGAACCTTGGTGGTTTTGGTGCTATGAGACCCTTGGCCGACACAGTTGTGAGGTTGCCTTACCCAAGAGGAAATTAGATGTGTTGGTTGAACATGGAACCCAACATGATTAGATCCATGAGTTGTCTGATACCTGAGGAGGTGGTCTCTTGATAGTGATAGCCTAAGGTATGGCTGGGTGATATGTCCTTTGGAGGTATTCTTGCACGATATGCCTTGAGGTGTGGTGTTTAGGGTTTGTTGTGGCTGATATCCTTGGGTGAGGGTTGATACCCTACCCGATACCTTTTAGCGAGGGTTCATTGGTCGCTGCCTAGTTTTGGTGAGGATAGGCGACACTTCTAGTAAGGGTGGTGCCCTAACCCGATAACCCTAAATGTATCTTGAGCCTCATATGTTAGTATTTTATCTTAAGCCTCATATGTTAGTATGTTAACCTATTACCTTGGACCCGCATCTTTTATCATGATGGTGAGGCATGACAAATAGGTTGTGAACATTAGTATGATGGTTACCTATGATTGATGATAGGTGAACCTTTGATAATGCTTGATGGTAGATCGTGGTTGTATGATCCCTAAAGATGAATCCTTAAGAATGGCGTGCATGATGACACGAGATCTGGGGTATGTTGGATACCCATAGTATGGTAGCAGTAATGTGTATTGTTTAATACACCATATATGAAATTATGCTTCATGTGTTCACAATAATGGGTGATTGTTCCAAACCTCTAACCCTTAATCTTAATGACATGATATGTTCTTTAAAGATTTGTAGGTGGTGATCCAGTTATCTCTTTTGCAATGCTCTCTAACCATGGAGGTATTATCAATTGAATTCATAGCCAGGTAAGAGCTATGGTGATTATATGATTATATGCTTTGTGTAGCACTTGGTATATGCACAATATCTGAATAATGATAATGTGCCTTGTTGATGAGATAACATGTATCACCATATCATGAGAAAGGTCTGGTGACGTGATAAAGGCTAAATGCCTGAATGAGGTGTTATCCCCTAGTTGTGATGTGAGGGATTGATATCCCATGATGATGAAGCCTTGAGAGGATGTGACATTATGATATGAGGGATTGATATCCCATGATGATGAAGCCTTGAGAGGCAGTAGCATTATGTGATGAACTGAGGGATTGATATCCCATGACAATATGATGATTGCTGAGGGCATTGAGAATAACAACAATAGTGTGACACAAGATAATGGAATTTAATGTTGTTTATGTTTTATATATGGTTGTTTAATACAACTTGGTTTCCCCAACAATACACTTAAAATGCATTCACTAAATATAGATGAACTCTCATGTAGTTTGCCCTGGCCATAGATCCATCATCATTTGGAGCTGGTAACGGTGAAATGAGTTCTCCTATGGATTAACATGGAGCACATATTATTGAATATGGGGGGTTTCTCCTAGTTGAAAATAGGAGGATTAGAGTGCAACTGCGGTTGTAGACTCAAGATTGGTATAGAGCATGGTGAACAGGCCCATGGCTCAGTGTGATAGAGCATGAATGCGTTCATGGCTCGGGAGCACGGTGAACAGGCCCGTGGCTCAAGATATACTAGCTCCGTAACCTGTACCAAGGTGGGCTAGAGAAAGGGTAGCCTGCATAGATGACCTTGTGACTGAGGTCACTTAAGCAAGAGACTGTGGTCCTACTTTGGTTCTCGTGCACTGACCACGAGGGTAGAGGTCATGGATTTCATCTCTTCCATTGACCTTCTATGGCACCGTCTTTAGGTTTCGCAACCGAAGGTTGGATTTGAGCGTTAAGACTCACTTCCACATGGCATAATAATTCGTAATGAAGCTGTATAGTATCTTTGCTTAGGGAAAATATGAAATAGTGGATGAGGCCTTGTAATGTTCTTTTATGGTCTTTGTATAAGGTTTTCATATACATGTTATTCATATTCCTCCTTGCATAACTGGTCAGTTATTACCTGTTGTTTAAATTGATCTATCTGCTCAATTATCTGTGACTATATTAAAGTTGGTAGAGGGTTATGTTTCTCACTGGGACTGTGTGTCTCACCCCACTGGTTAACACCCTTTTTAGGTGGACGTGCATGGCGAGATAAAGATCACGTGGCTGAGGATGATATGCAGAGGTATCGTACCTGGTGGAATAGATAGTGTCTAGTAGTAAAGTCCTATGTGTCGTCCCTGTACACTCATATCTTCGGGAGAGTTTTTGATGTTTCTCATATGATGATCGATGCATGGTTTTTGTCTTATGTACCTTGATGTAATAAATCAACATGTGGAACAGTTACTTCATGTAACGAGATGATGAGAAATTATGTTGTAGCACCTTGAAAATATGTTATGAAAAGAAAGTTTTGGCTCAGATGTAATATGTTTTATCTTATGGTGCTTGTTATTAATCAGTTTTAATTTCCCATGGTTTTTGGTAATCCGCTGATTAGTATGTAATCATGTTTTGTTTGAGTTGGGGTGTTTCAAGTGGTTGGTATCAGAGCTCTAGGTTCATCGAGTCTACAGGGACACTAGGACTAGGATTAGGATGGTGTCTAAGGTTAGATCGTGACATAAAATATAGTGCATACTACCTAATCTCAGTACGTGATGCCCTGGACATGTATTCAAATATTGAAGATAAAGGTAAGTGTGGAGCCTTAGATTGTTTCCTCTTTGATTACTCTGATCAAGTAGTCATTCTGGAGCAATTTAAAGAGCATAATAAATTAGGAAGATGTGACGTTAATACCTTCATCATGTTAAAAAAGAGGTAAATGAATGCACCATAACCCCTTAATTGCTGGATGCTTGGTAATAAAGAGAGGAAGTAACGATTCTATGAAACCTAAATCCATATGAGAATATGATGAGATAAGTTCTTGAAACTGTAATCTCAAGAGATATACATGGAAAAGACAGATTAACCTGTGATAATAAGGTGAGTTAAAGCATAAAACTTACACAATATGAAGACAATGCCTAAAAACCAAGATAAGGTTAGAAGAAAGAGAAGAACAAGTGATGAGTAAGTAAGATGGAACCTGAGTTAAATCTCAGACCAACCAATGAACGTAAGTAAAAATAAGAAAGTATAAAGTGCAAATTCATGATAAGTAAAAGGGAACAAGGGAGATGATCCCTGTTCAATAAAGATTATGTTAAGAGTAATGCTCTTTTTCATAGAAAGAAAGTGGAAGCACAGTACAATCGGGAAATAATCATGAATATGATGAAACGACAACAAGAGAAAAAGAGTAATAACACGTAATTGTCTTAATGATTCATGTGCTGATTGCAAGGAAACTAAGAAGAAACATGATAAAACTAGATGGAACAAAGTTTAATGATGCATAAATAGTTGAAAACTCATGTAAGGATCAAAGAAAGTGATCATTTCCTCCCCCTTGATATGAAACCATAGATGTTGATGGGGTGATAGGAGGAGTTTGTTCCCTTATGTTCCTTCCTTCCGAGGGAATGGCAGTCAAGTGGACCTTTTGTCACTTGATATGTATGCTTTTGGAGTGATCTTTGGTTGGATACTTTGAAAAGTATCAGTTGATCTTATGCTTTAGTTTCCAAGATGGAGATACATGTGATAGATGATGTTTTGAGATGATGATAGGATCCTCTTGACGTGTTTCAATCTGGTGACGACGATACAATATGGGTGCGATACCAGAAGCGATGAGGTTTGACTCATGAGATATATACTAAGGTAAGAAATCCTAGTATATGAGAAGTACCAAGTGTAAGAGAGTTAAGAGTCAAAAGACTTGGATTGTGGAGGTATGGTGATGGACCATCTTGATAGATCAACCTTGACCTTGAACCCATAAGCTGAAGCTTCTTTGGAGCCTAGATCTGTGAGGTGACCCTTGAGGCTATTGGCTAAATGGACATCTATAAATCCCTTTGTTTTGATTATGACAAACATTTCATTCTTATTGATCTAACGAGCTACTTGAGTGTGCAGGATTAAGGTGGATGACAAAGCAACTAGGGAAATCCATATGCTTACATGTTTATGTTTTCATGCAATGTAATCGCTTTGTAAAAACTTGTACAAATATATAATGTACAAGTACTTAGATTGCATGTAAATCAAGCGTTAGATTCTCCCTAGCTAAACACCACATTTAGATAAGTCATTCCCTTCAAATAGGATCACATTTGCACACTCATACATATAGTTAGTGCCTAAATTGAAACATTGAAACAGGATCAATCTCAGTCGACAAACTCCTCGACCGAGACACTCTCCGTCGACAATCTTCTCGACCGAAAAAGATCCAAAGTAGCCGTTAGACACAACAGACAAGTTAGTTGGCAGCTGGAGAAAGATGTTGCAAATCACTTGTTCCAGAGTGCCTGTCGGTCGACAAAAGTTCGACCGAGTAGGTGTCTCGGTCGACCATTCCTCGACCGAGATTGTCTCTGACAGCAACTGCAGAATTAATTAATTAGCCGTTGTTAAAGCAACAACTTTGTACCTAACGGCTAGTTAAGCACTTAGAAACCCCTAGAAGTTGTCTAGAACGTCCTTAAGCATCCTTAGGCTATTCCTATAAATAGGACAAGCCATAGGACACTCAAACACACTTGCTACACTTGAGAAATCCTTGAGCATACTTTGAGCAATCTGTTTGTGAGCAATTTGAGCATTGTGACAATTGGCCATTTCATTCCTTAGCTCATAATTCGTGTCCTATAGGCTAGTATCTCCTACCCACTGCAATCACAAGTCCACACACTTGGTTAGGAGATCTATATGCTTGATCTAGGCAAATCAATCCTTGGGCTACAAAGGATAAGTTGTAATTCCCTTTTTCTTTCTTGTTCTCTATTACCGTTTGTACTCTCCTTGCTACTCCTAGGTTGGAGGCTGCTGATTGGAGAGGGTGGAGTTCTTCTTGGAGAAGAAGGTGACTTTGAGCTACTTCAGAAGGCTGGTGCAACGGGAGGTTACTTCTAGAGAGGAAGGCTACTTCAAGGGGGAGCTTGGAGTTACTTCAAGAAGGCTACCTCAAAGTTGGTGCACCTACTTCAAGTGAAGGCTGTTCAAAGGGTGTAAAGGAAAGTATTGTATTTTGTATAAATCCTTGGGAAGGTAATAAAATAAATACTTTCAAAATCTCGGTTGGGTAAGCAACCGGGTAGTGGACTGACAACTTTAGTAGTTGCTAAAGTTGGAACCACTCTAAACACCTGTCTCCTTCTTCTAATTTCAATTGTGGTTGTTTGAGTTCAATAAATTGTTAAAATTATTTAAAAACTCTATTCACCCCCCCTCTAGTGCTTTTTCAATTGGTATCAGAGCAGGCTTCAAGGAACCCTAACCAGGTCTTGAAGAATGGAGGGAAATGGTGATTACAATCACAACAAAAGGTGCTGCTTGGACAAAACTACAACATGTTGCAATTGGTGCTTAGGAACAAGCCACACAACAACTAGATGCCCATGGAGATCAAAGAAAGAAGATGAGAACAAAGACTGTCTCATTGCTACAACTAGCGAGGAAGAAGAAGAAGAGGTAAGTCTTTTTGATTTATCTAAAGAAGAACTAGTTGCTAGCCTTGAAGAAACACATATTAAATATGTTGAATGCAAGAAGAAATTAAAGAAATCTAATAAAGCAAATGATGAATTACATGATAAGCTTCTTGCTATTACATCCGAAAATGAAGATCTTAAAAAGATCATTGAAGATCATGATATTGAGATAAAATCTATAGAGGCAAATTGCAATCTACTTTCTTTAGAGAAGAATAATTTGCAAAGTCAAGTAAATGATCTTCAAAAACAACCCATTTTATGCAACCATCTAGATTATGATTCTATTGTCAAAGAAAAAAATTCATTGTCATCTAATCTAGATCAAGCAAAAGTAAATATCAAGAAGAGAATGGAAGAGATTGCCAAGTTACAACAAAAAGTTAGTAATTTGAATAATAATGGCATTCTTGATCAAATCTTAGATAATTCCTATCATCAAATTGGTAGAAGAGGACTAGGTTACAAGCCTAAAGGGAAAACCTATCAACAACCTAGTTGGAGAAAGTCACAAAGCTCAAAGAGTTCTATATATGTACCTAAAGGAACATCTTCACCCAAGGACAACACATAACACAACCATAGAAAAAGATATGAGGTTGACTCGATATGCTGTCATTATTGTTTGCACCTTGGTCACTATTCTTTTTCATGCCCTTACAAGAGAAAAGATGTCGAGTTAGTTTGGGTTCCAAAACCTCCAAACTAAATGAACAGAATCAAGTTGAGATATGACCAAGAACCTTAGTTGCATATTTCTACGTCTATCTCAACTCAACATAATGGGATAACAAATAAATTTAAGTATCGAATTATTTAACTTGCATACTTATGTTTTATTTGGAAGCAATTAACAGTTCTAGAAATATTTTCGGTCAAAAGACTGTCGACCGAGACACTGTCGGTCGAGAAATTGTCGACCGAGCATGACACTGATTTCCAGTCTGTTGCAAAATTGCTGAATTTCTTTGAAAATAAATGAGATTGCTATCTATTTGTGATTGATGAATGGAAAATCAGCCCTACAAATGAGATTTATACTAGTTTATATCATAAATGATTTAACTGAAATTATGCTTAGCTAAAATAAAAAGAAAATTTCTATTTTCACATGATCATGTATATGCTATTATCATTACATCATGGATATATTTTCAATATTTTGTATGCATGGATCCATGATAATATTCGGCAAGCAAAATGATTTATTGGTTATATACTATTGCTTGCAACACATAAGACAAAATCTCTAAATTAGTATCTTTGAAAAATTGAGATATTAATTGAGCCTTCATTTAAGACTTATATCAAGTAGTATGCTTCAACTTGATACTCAATCAAATTTTATGCATATATTATACTCGATATGTTCAATTTAAAAATCTGCAAACTTGCCTCTTGGTTAAAATGAAATTTGACCAAGGGGCGCTGTGGTCGTAGTCAAAATCGACCTAAAATAAGTTTTGACACAATAATTATTTGAATATCATTTTATTGTGATTAAAAGCAAAATCAATTTATGATCACAAAATTGTTTCAATATTACTCCCTTAGAAAATATATATGCTCTACAAATTCAGTCTATCATTTGCATTAAAAATAAGCTTAAAAATTCGTACCCAGTAAGTCTGTCGGTCGACAAATCTTCGACCGAAAACCTCTCGGTCTTCCCACCTCTCTCGACCGACAGAATCTAGACAGACCTAGCATCAGACACACTTTCGGTCGACAATTGTTCGACCGAGACAGTGTCGGTCGACGATTGCTCGACCGAGAAAGAGCCGTTGGAAAATGACCGTTGCAATCCGACCGTTACCGTTAACGGCCGACAGTTGCAAGTCGACCGTTGGACGGCCGAAGTGGCGCGTCTGGAATATGACCCTTGCGGACGCTCGGTCGACAAATTGTCGACTGACCCGGTCACTGGATTGCTATAAAAGGAGCAAAAATGGGTCATTTCTTCACACCTTCTTATTCTTGTCTCCATAGGCTCTTCCTAGTGAATTCTTGTGCAAATCTTTAGCATCCTCATCCCCAAGACTTCCTTGCTTCTTCTCCACCTTCAAGCAATACAATGGCATCATCCTCTGCTCGTGGAAAGAAGAAGGTCGCTGGCAGGAAACAAAGGGAGGCTACTCCACCATTGACGATCATCAACGACATTGCCTTCGTCGACGGAGATGCTGGTGATCGGTACCTACGGCTCTCCTCCAAAGCTCCTCTCCCACGACGACCAGTTGAAGTTATGGACTTCCTCAACATCGTCGACTTGGAGGACCTCTTCGAGGTGCAAAAGTTAAAAGAATTCATCAACCCTTCTTTCCCTTCCTATTCCATCAAGGTAGTGAATGAATTCTATGCTAACCTCATCTCCCACTCTGAAAATGAAACCATCTTCTTCTATACTATGGTCAATGGGCATAACTTCCGATTTACTGAAGGGGATATTCTTGACATGCTAGATATTGACATAGATGAATATCAAGACACCCTTGACCTTACCTCTGGAAACCCACTTAATCAATTTACCCAAGATGACCATACCATTAGTCTTAGTGACATCAAAAGGACCATTTTTCAATCCAATACAACCTGTCACAAAGATAGAGGCACATACTATGCTATAAATCTCAAACCAGCTGCTAGGATTGTAAACCTTATTGTTTCAACAAACATACATCCTAGAGCCAATAAGTCTGAAGTTCCTATTTTTCGTATGTGTCTAATATATGCCATCATCCAACGTATTCCTACAAATTTTATCCACATCATTCTTAAAAACATGCTTGAGTTTTCTGGCAATCCTCCATATGCTGATTTTGTATGCCAAATTACTCAACATTTCCTTAAGACCCAACTTGAGGATATGGGATATACATGGGAGCGTAGACCACAAAAAATAAGTAAGAATACTGTAGAAAAAATGGGGATTGATTTCGGTCATAAGAGGGCTAGGGTAGAAGGAGAAACATCTACACAAGATATACCACCTCCACCTCCACCTCCTCCTACCAGCCTACCCTATGACCCCATCCAAAACACTCTAACCTATGTTGCTGGGTCACAATATCATCTTAGTAAACAATTAGATTATAACCATCATGCCATGACTTATCTAAACCAAAGAATGCAAACTCTTTCTCCAAACCAACCAGATGAATATCCCTACTCTTTAAATCCTGGCATGCTCAATCCATATAACCCATCTTACAACTACTATCAACCTCCACCTCCACCATCTACTGATCTCACGCATACTCAGTTTTCATCAATGCAACTACAAGATATTGCTGCTCATTTCCGATTTGATCGTGTTCCAACCTTCTTGGAGGCATATGCCTTAACCAAGACAGGTGCTCTGGAGTGGCAAACATTGGTCCAGTATTATGGAGCTGAACCTTTTCTTGGGAAAGACCCTGATGTTGATGTAATTCTTAAGTCTTTCTAGTAATATGTGGAGTTGTATTAGTTGTAATGGAATCATTGCAAAATTGTAATAAATGGGTTATCTTTACATCATTTGGCTATCTTTTCATGCTTGTAATGAAATCAGTTATCTTTATAATGGATTTTTTTTGCATCATTTGAATTTGGATTATGAGACTATTGTAGAGAATACAAAATAAGGGGAGTAATAAAATCCAAATAAATCAAGAAGGATGAAAATCTTTGCAAATATCTAAAACGTAAAGTTATGGCTAAATTGACATCTATTGCAAAGCACTTATACCTTGGGATATCTATCTAAAGGGGAGCATATTATAAAATTAAGGGGGAGAAGTAATATCAAATATTCAACATGGATATCTTTTTGAAATGTCAAAGGGGGAGAAAAGAATATCAAAATAAAATAAAGATCAAAACTATAATGAAAAAGGACAAGCACTTACTTGCAAAAGAAGAAAAGCTACAAAAGGTAATCTAAAGGTATGAAACTCATTTGGTTTATATTTCCTTTATTTATATTTTTGGAAATGTTTGTCATCTTCAAAAAGGGGGAGATTGTTGGCTAAATGGACATCTATAAATCCCTTTGTTTTGATTATGACAAACATTTCATTCTTATTGATCTAACGAGCTACTTGAGTGTGCAGAATTAAGGTGGATGACAAAGCAACTAGGGAAATCCATATGCTTACATGTTTATGTTTTCATGCAATGTAATCGCTTTGTAAAAACTTGTACAAATATATAATGTACAAGTACTTAGATTGCATGTAAATCAAGCGTTAGATTCTCCCTAGCTAAACACCACATTTAGATAAGTCATTCCCTTCAAATAGGATCACATTTGCACACTCATACATATAGTTAGTGCCTAAATTGAAACATTGAAACATGATCAATCTCGGTCGACAAACTCCTCGACCGAGACACTCTCGGTCGACAATCTTCTCGACCGAAAAAGATCCAAAGTAGCCGTTAGACACAACAGACAAGTAAGTTGGCAGTTGGAGAAAGACGTTGCAAATCACTTGTTCCAGAGTGCCTGTTGGTCGACAAAAGTTCGACCGAGTAGGTGTCTCGGTCGACCATTCCTCAACCGAGATTGTCTCTGACAGCAACTGCAGAATTAATTAATTAGCCGTTGTTAAAGCAACAACTTTGTACCTAACGGCTAGTTAAGCACTTAGAAACCCCTAGAAGTTGTCTAGAACGTCCTTAAGCATCCTTAGGCCATTCCTATAAATAGGACAAGCCATAGGACACTCAAACACACTTGATACACTTGAGAAATCCTTGAGCATACTTTGAGCAATCTGTTTGTGAGCAATTTGAGCATTGTGACAATTGGCCATTTCATTCCTTAGCTCATAATTCGTGTCCTATAGGCTAGTATCTCCTACCCACTGCAATCACAAGTCCACACACTTGGTTAGGAGATCTATATGCTTGATCTAGGCAAATCAATCCTTGGGCTACAAAGGATAAGTTGTAATTCCCTTTTTCTTTCTTGTTCTCTATTACCGTTTGTACTCTCCTTGCTACTCCTAGGTTGGAGGCTGCTGATTGGAGAGGGTGGAGTTCTTCTTGGAGAAGAAGGTGACTTTGAGCTACTTCAGAAGGCTGGTGCAACAGGAGGTTACTTCTAGAGAGGAAGGCTACTTCAAGGGGGATCTTGGAGTTACTTCAAGAAGGCTACCTCAAAGTTGGTGCACCTACTTCAAGTGAAGGCTGTTCAAAGGGTGTAAAGGAAAGTATTGTATTTTGTATAAATCCTTGGGAAGGTAATAAAATAAATACTTTCAGAATCTCGGTTGGGTAAGCAACCGGGTAGTGGACTGACAACTTTAGTAGTTGCTAAAGTTGGAACCACTCTAAACACCTGTCTCCTTCTTCTAATTTCAATTGTGGTTGTTTGAGTTCAATAAATTGTTAAAATTATTTAAAAACTCTATTCACCCCCCCTCTAGTGCTTTTTCAGAGGTAGTAGTTCAACAACACAGAGGGTCGCTGATGAGGATAAGCAAGTGAGGACCGGATAGATCTTGTGAGATGAGTTAGCCAGAATGGTAGGTTGACCTGCATGTTTGCTGGCAGGTCGTATGGAGTCACTCCATTCCACTTTGTCTTCTTCTTACCTCTTATCTGCTCTAGATGATCCAGTTTAGGATGTACCCTCCTTTGACCACTTATAGGATGTGTGGCATGTGTTTCCTTCTTGTTAGCCATAAGAGAAGTATCCTGTTATCGAACACGTTGTTGAATGACCTGGTTGTGTTGGATGAAGTATATCCTTCTCGTATCCTTTCTTTCCTGGACATGATAGTCAAGCAAATCTCTTTCCGTCGAAGATCAAGATAACCCTGGGAATGGATATCCTTAGAAAGGTGTGAAGTGGTCTCAGATGGAGAAGTTGGCTTTGGATTCGACCTGACTAAGTGCTTATAGTATGGATATCACCTGTTAGGGGTTTATGCTCTGCATAAACATGAAATCGTAAGGTATGCACCCAAGGAAAGGAATTGTTGTAAGATCGTCATGGGAAGAGTTCATCAAGTTAAGCTTGATTCCTTGGAATACTCCTAGGTAAGTATCGAGTAAAGGAAGGTCCAGGCAGGATGTGCATCAGTTAGAGAGAGATGAACAAGGTTTGTAATCCCTATCTAGACCAATTGAGAATAATGCATACATGTTAAAACTGTGTTGACACGTGTTGTGCCCTTGGGAACCAATATGAAGTTGTGGCAGCCTTGCATCCAAGATGATGTGGTGTATCTTGCTCTGTTGTTGCTAATCGTGATGTTTAGTTCCTTGGTTACTTGATAGCTCCTTTATGTTACATCTTAAGCAAGACATAGTGAAGTGCTTTATGAGTTTTGTTATGTGTATGCATGTGTTTATCTTATGGCAATCCCTTCTGAGATAGATCTCCCTTGGATTTGAGACATCCTTTGTAGAAGGAGAAGGAACAGTTGGAATGTATATAGCAGAAGGATGATGATAAAAGTTATGTGAAGCTTAAGTGTTGAGATGGTAAGATCAGACTAGCCCAAAAAAAGCGTAACAAGGAAGGCGATATATCAGTAAAGGAACTGATACCTAAGTGATACAAGTTGCATGTGATGTTCCAGTATATAATGAGTGTTACCAGATAAAGGATGATGAGACAGAGGGCTGAGCCTGTGACCAATACAGGAAACCATGTGTTGGCTTTGGAAGAAGAGAGCAAGTACGTTGGTCATAGATCTATGACACCCAGGAGCTTTTGTGGAGTTGTATGATGCGATGCGTGAGTAACACCCGTCTTCTTTTCGCCCGAGATTTCGGGGACGAAATCCTTATTAGGGGTTTATGACTTGTAAGGACCCTGACCCATGTTTTGGGCTAACCCTGTTTTCTTTGCTTAAGTAAGGTTCTTAGAACCTTAATCTAATCCTTCAAGAAGTTTTGATATCATGTGACAAGCTTATGTTTACAGTTTGGTCCCGTTTGGATGATGTTTGAGCAATGTTTGCTTGTTTTGGACCGAAGTGCAATTTACCTAAAGTAAGGGGTTATATTGCAATATGTCACATGTAGAGCATACCATTAGTTATGTAGCATCATCAGATAGAGAATGATTCTATGGGGCGCCTCATGGAGGGCCTATGTTCCAAGTTTGAACTTGGTTGGATGATGCTTGTGCTTTATGTGCTAGTTTTGGTGTAAATTGCAAATTACCCAAAGTAGAGGGCCAATATGCAATTTACCTGCTCTAGAGTTTTCTTGCTTCAGTTTGGCATCACCTAGTACGTGGATGAAGGCTTGGGCACCTTGTTTGGATGATATTTTAGGAGTGACATCTCTATATGGTTTTTATGCCTTATATGTCACATGTGTTATCTTGTCCTTTAGTGTATCGGGTAGAGCTTGGAGTGTGTATCGGCCAAGAAGGTGTATCGTACATGGGAGATGACCAGCTGCATGATACACATCCTAGAGTGTATCACCAGGCCGTGCATGTGGAGTTTGGAGTGGATACAAGTGGCCTTAGATCGTGAGCAAGTGGCACCTAAGTTTATGTGGTTATGACACCTTTCCTTTGCTACCTCTTTCTTCCTTGGTGTATATAACTCCCTTCCTCCTTACCCAAGTGATCCTTTTCAGCCACCTATTTCCCCTTCCTGTATGGACGAGCTTGGGAGCTTTGGAAGCTAAAGGAAAACCCTCATGGAGGTTGGGAGGCCGAGCTCCTTGCCCATGGAGACTTCTTGCTCAAGATCCGACCTTGGTGAGTCATGCTTCTTTACTAGCTTTTACTTGTGCTTTCTTCTTCACCCCCTTCTTCTCCTCTCGACCATGGATGGACCCTTGATGAGAGTAGGCAAGGCCGTGGTCCTCTCTCTCTTTTCTTCTTCTTGAACTAAGCATAACCATGGCTTCTTCTTCTTCTTCATCTTTTGTTTCTTGAGGTGATGATGATGGCGCCGAAGGCATATTTAGAGCTTTGGATGGATGATTTTCATGGTGAGGAACATGTGTTTGCTGCTTGGATCAGGAAGCTTGATGTCTTTCATGGAGATCCTCTTAAGGCGGGTTACATAACTCTTATCCATCTCTATTATGTTCACTCCTCATATGTGCTTACATTGATTCTTGTCTTTAGATCGAATATCATAAGCTTCTCAAAGAACTCATCGTCCAGGTAAAGCAAGACCTCAAACTTACTTTTTAATATTTTTCTATTCTGAAGGAGACTTTAGTTAACACTTGTAGTTATGCTAGACATGATATTATAAGGAATTAATTCTGTGGTGTTTAGATAAATTGGAAATTGTTTGAGAAAGTAGCTTTAAGAAGGAAGAATGTTTGTATATAACAAAAAACATGTTGCATTTATTTTCAGATTTTTTTCAAAGCTTATAGTTTTAGTACATATTAAAGAGTATTCATACAATTGAATAGCTACTTGAAAAGGCTATATTTTTTTCTCATCCAATGTCTTTAGCATCGCCTGAATTTAGGGACAACTTTCCAATATCTGCACCTTTACTAACATCCTATCATCCTCTTTATTAGTAGCCTACCGCTATTGCTTGAATGTAGGAATCCAAGAAGGTTAGACAGTAATTGTGATACACATGGCAAGTTCATCTACTCAAGGTTCATATCTCTATAACTTTTTACCCACCTTACTAATTACGTATATCCACCATTATAAATATTTATGCTTTCTCTTATTCATAGTATTTATTTGAGTGTGTACTATCATTAAACTGAATAAAGGTAACTATCACAATGTTAGACCTATGAAGCGGTTACAGAATTATCTATCTGAAGCTAGGATGCTACAAAAAAACTGATGTAATTTTTAAATACATATTTTGTATCTACATAAACACACTTTATGATTATAAATAATAAAATAATTGTCAAAGTATACATATGCCCTTATTTGACTATGGTACAAAGTGATTGATGTTAAGGCCTTCGCAACAAATTTCCTGCTTGGAAATTAACAACTTCAATGTAGGATATAGTCATATCCTATCAATCTACAAATGTATTAGACGCTAATCTACATATCTTTTGCTCTAATATATCTTCTATTGTAGTGTGTTCGGGATGTTGGCATATCAAAATTTTGAGACAACACTAGGATTGGGACTATGCCAAACTCATGAGATGAAACTTATAGTTCATATTGTACTTGGTCCTATTTAATTTCCATGCAATTGCTTCTTGGCTTGCAGAGATGAGTTTCTTTCGTCTGGCAAGCCAAGCCCTCACTGTCCTTCTACAATAGGGTACTAAGGCAATTAATCTTGCTTTTCCTTCTTGGGTCCGTGTATCTCAATTTGTTTCCATCATGTGTCTTGTGTCATACATACCAACTATGGTCAAAGGAACTATCAATAAAGTTCAATCCTATCACTTTGTTTCTGCAACTGTAATAGTAGTAACACATCGGTAATGCTCTTCTATTATAACTATTTTGTGTGGCATTATCTCATAGGCCTCAAGAGTGAAAAGAGGACAACAATTGTGAAAAAAAGAATAGTCATCAATCTTTCTATGTTACTAGGACATGCATGGATGGAAATGGAATATGGCTAACTGTTCCTGTCATGTTCCAATGTCTATTTTATGACTGATTCTATTTAGTAAGTATAGTATCTTGGAAAAGTTGTGACATGATCCATATCATGTATAATGTAGTATGATTGTTCAAATCTTTGTGTTGTTCTCCTCTATCTTCTGGAATAGTGACTAAATGCTCTCAAAGTACAACACAAAATCCAATCAAAATAATTACTTATTGCTATCTAGGAAAATAAGATGAAGAATATGTATAGAAAATTGACTAGAAGAACCATAAGTTCAATAGATAACAGAGGGGACAAATCCATTTAGGGGCGTATATATATACACAAAGGATGTGATAGATTAGTAAGCAGAAATGGTATTATGTATTCTATTTGGTATTTACTATTAATAGATGCACACCATTTTAAATCACCCCATGCGCAATTGTAACGGAAACTGATGTGCATGGAGCTGCTTTTGAGAGTCTGGTGACCTATGCTATTGGGTGTTTGGCCTGGTCACTAGCTGCAGTCACAATTAAAAGTTACCAGCATGAACAATAACCAACTACAAACCAATAGCCTGATGTACAGAAATACCAGAATTTATCTATTAATCGTAAACTAATGGCACTTTTTGATTACTTTTCTTTGATACTGCTGGAGACTCCCTTATTTTACCCTCATGTGGACCATGGACAAGACTTCTTAATCTACTTGTAGTTTGGAAACTGATATTGTGATTATTTTTTTACCAGCATAGGCTAGGAACTGATGTAGCATTCATTGATGCATATATGATACAAGGGGCTTTAGTACAACATCAATGTAGCCTAAATCCCAACCTAGTATCGATATCTTTCTGAACTGTTCCTTCTACATTACTTTAGATTACATCTTCCTCTTTATTCCCCTTGGTTCACATACCACTCATCCTCACAAGCACATTAATTATGCTTCCATTGGTTCTGTCAAGATGTTCTAGTTAAATGTAGTTTCTACAAGCTTACAAGTTGCATTTAACTCTAATTAGATGTACCCTACTACCATTTCTGCATCCTTTCCAAGAGTCATGAATTTTCTACAAATGTTCATGGCCATTTGCTCGTACTGTAAACTGCCCTTAAAACTAAGGAAAGATATAATAGGAATATTTTACATTCTAAGTGTGTGGACGGATCTAATATATCTATCATGCTTTAGCTAAATGACCTTGATTCTTATCAACTTTTTCTTCTACTTGCCTAATTGTCGCTAAATAGCTCTAGTACATTTCAGAACATCAATCCCAGCAAGCCAAAAATGAACAACACTGAATTTTGTGGAGCAACTATACATGCAGTGGATGTACCCGAGATTGGTCTACAAGCTTTAATTATCATCAATTCCAGTGTAGTATCACTGTAGTCATTATGATTTAGTCGTGTAGCTTCATCCATTGGCATCATGTCATCTGTAAGTAATACACAACACAGAGCTAAGCAGCTTGTTTGACCGAGAATGCCTAAATTACTTAATTATTGAATGATTCTATTTAATTGCGTCATTTTTTCTTTGATTTGCAAGAAGCACCAATGGTCTAGTGGTAGAATAGTACCCTGCCACGGTACAAACCCGGGTTCAATTCCTGGTTGGTGCATATGGATTTTTAGTTTCCTTTTCTATTAGAGTTGTATTCTTGCCTTGTTTCTTTTCCTCTGTATCTTTATATTTTGTAGAGGTGCATTATGAAGGGAGGCCATTAAGAAACTTGATTCAGTCCTTTGGTAGGTCTACTTAATCCAGAATGAGAAGGTTCTTGCTGAATGGGCTGCTGAAGCAACTGAGCTATACTCAATCCATATAATTGTTGTTGATTGGCATTAGCCACTACTCCTTGTACATTTACTGAACTATGCAAAGTAGATGAAAACCCATGAGGCACAATTGGCCAGGAAGAAGGTAACATGTTGCCCAAATTGACATGCTGGCTTGCAGGTGGAGGCTGGGTGGTTGAGGGGTTATTTTGTAGAGGTGCATTATGAAGGGAGGCCATTGAGAAACTTGATTCAGTCCTTTGGCAGGTCTACTTAATACATAACAAGAAAGTGCTTGCTAAATGGGCTATTGAAGCAACTGTGCTATACTCAATCCATGTAATTGTTGTTGATTGGCGTTAGCCACTACTCCTTGCACATTTACTGAACTATGCAAAGTAGACGACAACCCTTGAGGAACAATTGGCCGGAAAGAAGGTAGCATGGTGCCCAAATTGACAAGTTGGCTTGTAGGTGGAGGTTGGGTAGTTGAGGGGAATCCACTAGAAAGAGACATTTGAAGACGTGGAAGATGTCATGTAGGCTGCAAGTATGGTGGCATATTATGTTTACTCTGTTGAAGACAAATTCCTTCAATCAGAAGTTATTGTACTGAATAGAAAATTGTTGTATGAAAGTATGTCATTGGTTTTGTATTCAATATAAGGGGCAAGATAAAATGTCCTCCCCATGTAATTGTCAGTTGTTTATAAATAAAAAATATTCATACTTTCAAAAAACTGAGTTTGGTTGCAATTGCATTCAATTAGAAAACCTGATAATGAACTGAAAATTAAATGACTAAAAACCATGAAAATGTAGTAATACAGAACTAGTATGTCATTAGTGGCTTTTTAAATACGCCATTACACTCAATAAGAGCCATTTCATACGACAACATAATACAAAATAGTGGCATTTGTATAAAAGCCAATTGATGGATAGTGGCTTTTTTATAAATGCCAAATGATGTTTTACTGGCCTTTATTTGGCATTTTTTGGAAGCCACTAAAGCCAAACATTTAGTGGCATTTACAACTTACGCCACTATATTTCTAGTGGCATTGGTACTAGAGGCATTTTTTTAAGTGTCAACAAATGCCACTAAACATGTTTAGTGGCATTTATTTTTTTTCAGTGGCATTTCTAAAAGGCCACTAATGTGAGTGTTTGCTGTAGTGCTAGATGATACCCTTCAATGTATCCATCTATAGATTACTTCTAATCCCTGCACATCAAGTGTCATAAGACTTACTTGATTGTCATGTTCTGGAAGGGAAAGAGCACAAGGAAACATAGTCCTTTTTATTGCCCCATTATTATCCAAGTTTGTTTATTAAAGAAAAGCGATTCTCACGTTTCTTGAGTATTGCATGAACTCTCAATCGTTCATGTTTCATTCAATCTTATTTCCTCTTAGATTTCTTGCCTTCAGCATAGGAATTATAGAGATGATTACATGTCACCACCTCTCAGTATTATTATCATCATGATTACTAGAACTGGGTATTCAAACCCTTAGTTCATCACTGAACATTATTACCTCTCATCAGGTAACTATTACTGCTAGGTCCTCAGGACAAGGTATAGATTATGCTAAACATCTTCTTTTGTTTAAAAGTTGATCCATGATTAACTCAAATTCCTCCGTATATCAATTAGGATGTGGTAGAAATATCCATGCCACATCTTTTACTTCATTATGCTCTTTAGATTGTCTCAAAATGACTACTTGATCAGAGTAATCAGAAAGATAGCAATCTAAGAGTTCCATACTTACCATGCCTTCAATAGATGAATACCTAGACAGGGTATTCAAGAACTAAAATTAGGTAGTATGCATCTTTTTTATATTATGTTTCATCTCTTTAAGTTTTACTTCTTACTATCTCATATTTTCTCTAGGTGTTTCTTTTACATCTCTTCTCTTTCTTCATGAAGAGAGAAATTTCAAAACATATAAGAGAATATTGGACTCTACATAGGTTTTCATCCTTCTTATCTCTTTATCATGTCCTCATAGGACTATTTTAAAGGAAGCTCAAAAACAACTATCTTCTTATAATTATCAGATAAAATCTAGAGAAGACATATGAGAATGAGAAAGCTCTATCTGACTGTCACCTCTCGCAGTCATCTACTACATTAGGTTGACTCAAACATAGTGTCAAGCTATTTGAAGTTGTTGTTTTTGCCTTTTTACCCTATTAGGTTGTAACTTTCGTAAGCCCTGACGAGTCTGCCTCAGTTGTTGGGTCATTTCCTCCCTTCTTTTTGAATAAAAGGGTTTAGTATGCTAAACATGTCCATATCTATAACATGTCTTGTCCTCGTACCATAGTCTTATCGGTCTTATTACCGATGTAGAAGCTAAGTCCGGAGTTCTTATAAGTGGAAAGTTAGGACTTTTGCCTTTACTTAGTGACTACTGCCCTAGTGCACTAGGCATTTATTGCACTGGTGGTACCAAAAATGTTGACTTTTTAGAAAAACTAGGCAAATGACTCTAGAATTATAGAGACCTTTCCTTAATTCTCATCTTATTACCCCTCCTTGGGCATTATCATCACAGATGTACTATCTGTCTATACTTATGGTAGAGTCTATTTTCTGGCCATGTGTTAATACTTTCCACATTTTCCATTGTTCCAACATGACTATGTCATTCAGGAACCCTTTTAGAACCCAAAGTTTATGCATTGAGGGCTGGTAACCTAGGTTGTATTGCTAGTATCCAATCCATTATATCATCACTGTCATCCTAACCTGCCCAACAAGGGCATAAAAAGTAGGATTCTCTATCCTGATTAGGTCAAGTTGGGAATTCTCAAGCACTCGTTCTTCTCTTGCCTGATCCCTTGCCCCTTCCCTTGGTGCAACACCATTTCTCTTAGAAATGTCTTCCTCGTATTTTCTAGTCATTTTTCAACTTCACCCTTTCTAGGTATTGAGTCTGTTCTAGTATGCTGTAGTATTGACTCAGCAAACCTTAAGCTCTGATACCAAACTTGTAACGACCGCCACCAAACTGACAAACAAATTGTTACTAATTTTGAGGAATAATCATAAGCATCGGATAAACAAAAATCACTAAAAATTAAAACCATTTTGCAAAGAGATCCATTTCTAGGAAAACTCTTTAAGGAAGAACCAAAACCTAATATTTATCATTGATCATATTGTACATACACTGTACCACCTCTTCTCGAGAATAACATATAACAGTTGCTTTCTCAAAACATATACTTAAAGCAACATCAAACCTCGAGGCATACAAGCAAAAATATCAAATTGTTCATAAAACCAACACGAACTAAATCCAAGGACTTGAGAGTACAGAGACGACACATAGGACTTCTATCTACAAGACACGACAGATAGTACACTCAACCAGAGTTGTCACTGCTATCCCTGTTGTTGTTGTTCTCCCTCGGCTAGTACAGTCTCAACCCCACTCGTGCATGCCCACCTAAAAAATGTGGATCCCAAGGGGTGAGACAATTGGTCCAGCGAGAGATATAACTCTCTACCAACAATGTTATTATCACAGTTAAATAGTATTAAACTGAGCAGAGGATAAGCAGTTTAGAGAATTCTCATCTCTTAAAGCATGGTAACTATCTATGATAGAGCAGTAAATCATCTATTCACTTTATAAGGAATGTGAAGAACATGTGTATCATTTATCCATCATATTATACCAACATCTCAAGCTTATCCTAGGATAATATCATCATGTTCTATCTTTATACCAATCTTGCAAGAGTACAACTAGGTATTGGATTGTACCAATCCTGTGATATTACATCCAAGCATTAGGTTATTACCAATCCTGTGATTAACAACCAGGCATTGGGTTATTACCAAACCTATGATTAACAGCCAGGAATTAGGTTATTACCAATCCTGTGATTAACAGCCGGACATTGGGTTATTACCAATCTTGTGCTTAACAACCAGACATTGGGTTATTACCAATCATGTGATTAACAACCATGTATTTGGTGATTACCAATCCTGTGATTAACATCCATGAATTGGGTTATTACCAATCATGTGATTAACATCCATGAATTGGGTTATTACCAATCCTGTGATAACACCCAGGTAATGGGTTATTCCCAATCCTATGATTAATAGCCAGGTATTGGGTTATCCCAATCCTGTGATAACCGCCAGGTGTTGGGTTATTACCAATCATGTGATTAACAACCTGGCATTGGGTTATTACCAATCTTGTGATTAACAGCCAGGCATTGGGTTATTACTAATCTTGTGATTAATAACCAGGCATTGCGTTATCCCAATCCTGTGATTAATAGTCAGGCATTAGGTTATTACTAATCCTATGATTAATAGCCAAGCATTGGGTTATTACCAATCTTGTGATTAACAACCAGGCATTGGGTTATTACCAATCATGTGACTAACAGCCAGGCATTGGGTTATTACCAATCCTGTGATTAACAACCAGGCATTGGGTTATTACCAATACTGTGATTAACAACCAGGCATTGGGTTATTCAATCATGTGATTAACAACCAGGCATTAGGTTATTACCAATCCTGTGATTAACAGCCAGACATTGGGTTATTACCAATCCTGTGATTAATAGCCAGGCATTGGGTTATCCCAATCATGTGACTAACAGCCAGACATTGGGTTATTACCAATCCTGTGATTAACAACCAGACATTGGGTTATTACCAATCATGTGATTAACATCCAAGCATTGGACTATGCCAATCCTATGCATCTCATCACTAAATACCACATCACCTTTACTAGGCATTACCTTGGCCAAGCCATCATACTTATTCACATCCTTTATATAATATGAGTATTCCTCTTATCTCCTTTAAGCATATTCAAAACACTATAGCCCTTATTTGGCTATAAGCATAAAGCATGTATGATCAAGATTTCATTATTATTATTGTATCCATTTATTATTATTATTATGTTACTAAGTTTCCATTTCCTAGTTTATTTTGAACATTATCATGTCTTACATGAGACTTCTTATAAACATCGTCACCTCTCACTAGGAAACAACTAACCACATGGCTCACAAGGTCCATTAAACATCTTGTCACCTCTCACTAGGCAACAACTAACCACATGGCTCACAAGGCCCATTAAATTGTATTATATGCAACATCATAGCTCATACATAGCTATGCTTATTATCTCATGCTACCAGCATGGTTTCAATATGGTTAAGGTTTCCCATTTATTAACCAATTATAATTTCAACTCTTATCATTACCCATCATTAGAGTTGAGGTTTCCCTTATAAAACCATCTAGGGTTTTCAAGTTCATTCAACAAGAATCAAACCATAATTCAGTCTCCACACATGTTAGGAGTATCAATGTATGCTCATTTAATGATTATCATAGGAGTATGAGTTTCTCTCTCATCCTCACTAGGATGTTGATTACTTCATACTTTATTAAGTTGGATCAACCTTTCCTTCAAGGTTCATTAGCCTACTTAATCAATATTCATTAAACTCCATACCTCTTAATGTATGACTTGATATAAGACACTTCATGTGTTACTCCATCAAGTACATTGCATCTAAGGTGCTTTCCTTCATATGGGTTATGAGGTGCTTACACCATATCGGGTATGAGGTGTATGCTTGCTACCCATATCACTTTAGAGGTGTATGTGTGCTTACCATATCACCCTTGAGGTGTATGTGTGCTTACCATCTCAGGTTTGAGGTGTATGCTTGCTTCCATATCACTTTAGAGGTGTATGTGTGCTTTACACCATATCGGGCAAAGAGATGTGTGTGCACTTCACATCATATCTGGCAAATAGGTGTGTGTGTGTTTGACACCATATCAGGGAAAGAGGTGTGTGTGTGCTTCACACCATATCGGGTAAAGAGGTGTGTGTATGCTTCACACCATATCGGGAAAAGAGGTGTGTGTATACTTCACACCGTATCGAGAAAAGAGTTGTGTGTGTCCTTCACACCATATCGGGCAAAGAGGTGTGTGTATGCTTAACACCTTATCAGACAAAGAGGTGTGTGTGTGCTTCACACCATATCGGGCAAAGAGGTGTGTGCTTATGTGCTTGAACCAGATATCACTTTATAAGGTGATACCATCATCTCGAAGCTCTAGACCTTCATTCTACTTGTTCTATCTCATGGAAAAATGTCCTAAGTTACTACTAGATCTCATGGATTCATCAATAATGCAAGAAATTTTGAATTAAAGGTAAATCATTTAACTAAGGCAAGATTTATGATAAATAATAACATAATTGAGTTCAAGTTATATAGCCTGCCTCAAGAGCAACTTCAAAGATCCAAGCTCCAAAGCTTCACGTTCCCAAGGTTGAAGGTGAGATTCTCAAAGGTCCAAGACTTGAGCTCCTTAGACTCATGCACGACGCCTCACCACTTGTGGTCAATATGGCTGATATTCCTCACTTGGCCGATATCACCTTGCAATAAGTGATATCACTTTGCTATGGGTTATACCAAGGCTCTATGCACGATAATCCTTCACCTTTGCATGACACAAAGACTATATGCACGATATCTAAGAGCAAGGGGGTGATAGATTTCGAAACTTTCCAATAATGGGTGAAGGGAAGGGTATATATACTTGAGGTTCATGAAAAAGTGTGTATATGAGGTGTCACCATTTTAAGCTACTAGGTGCCACATGTCCATTCATGGTTGACACCTGTACTTGCATGCAATCATATTTATCTTGATAAGCAAAACACTAGAGGATAATCTATAGATGATATTTCGGCCATTAGTTATCTTGTTTGATAAGATATCTCATCTTTATCTCATAATTTACGCAAACCGATACAACATTTACAAGGAGCATCTAATTCGACATGGATCACATCATTGAGTTTCTTTTCCCATCATGGACCAGGAAAAGAGTCCAAAAATTGATTGGGATTCCCTCTATGGCTCCTTGGCCGATAGGCACTCCCATACGGACTCAACAACCCGATACAGGCTCAATTTCGGGTTTCACATTCAACACTTTCTTGGTCTTTTCATGACCAAGAGTATCATACTTAAATACGATTCAAATATGGTTCCTCCTTTATATCTCCTCTAAATGATACTAGGTGGGAGTAGGGACACTCTATAGGTGGTATTTGGCATATCAACCCTACATTTTGGGTAAATTACAACATGCACCAAAATTGGTACACAAGTCACCAACATTATTCAAACAAGTTGAAACTTGGAATTTAGGCTTTCCACAAGCCACCAACTTGCATCATTCTCTCTATAATGATGTTAAAACACTTAGGGCACATTTAACATGTGAAAAATTGCAATATAACCCCTCATCATGGGTGAATTGCATTTTGGTCCAAAACATTAGAAAATTGCTTAAACATTATTCAAACAGGACCAAATTGGAAACATAAGTTTGTTACCTGATAGAAAAACAATTCAGAGGATTATATTAAAGTTCTAAGCAACTTACTTAGCCAAAACAAATAGGGTTACCTCATAACCCAGGTCAGGGTCATTACAAGTTATAAACCCCTAACAAGGATTTCGTCCCCGAAATCCCAGGTAAAGGGAGACAGATATTATTCATTCATCATATCATCAAGTCTCCACATAGCATCTTAATGTCATGGAGATGCCATAGAACTTTGATCAACACAAAGTTCTTTCCCATAATGTTATCATAGAATCTATCATATAAGACACATACTCCACTGTCCTTTTCATTATTGATTGTAGAGTCAACTCCGTGTCAGGTAACATTTTTCTTAGTTGGAGGATCATTATACATACCTTATTTAACTCAGGTGTCAAACCTCACCGATTTGTCCCCTTTTCAACTTACATCTTTATGTAATAAGATCCTTGGTCTTTGTAGTTTTCCATACCCCTTACTTAGTTTTTCATTTCTCTTTCAAGGAAAGACCAGAGTTACGTTATGTCACCCACTTGGGGACTACAATTCTTATCATGCATCTGCTGTACCACTCAAATCAGCTGACACAACACTAAACTTTCTTATGACATGTACCAATTATCCCTTTAGCTATTTATTTTCTTGTCATAAGGAGAGGATACTTATTAAAGAAGAACTACCTCAGAGGTATTTCTAGATGTTATGTATAAGCTACCTCAATAAATCTAGATATGGATATTCTAAGGAATTATATTTAGCTTGATCAAATTTTCCCAAAACAATTCTACAATTGTTCCTTCAACTCATACATCTTTGCTGATGTCGTGTTTATGCGGGGCATAAACCGCTAACATGTAGTATCCATAAAATAGTATATAACTAGACTATTCTCAAAGTTGGCCCTTCTAGGTAACCAAACATTACTCCTTGTCAGGAATCATGTTCTCATTTTCTCATATCATTGAAAGTTCTTGGATACTAGGATTCTTTACCTTGGTATCCATTATGTGTGCCAAAAACACATCACATCATTTCCATCCTCTATTGTTATTTACCAAGACCAAACCTATTACTTATCACATATACTTGTCTTGGAACTAAAACCCAAGACTAGCTGATACCCTTCAAAGTATTCATCTATAGATTACTTCTAATCCCTGCACATCAAGAGTCATAAGACTTACTTGATTGTCATGTTTCGGAAGGGAAAGAGCACAAGGAAACATAGTCCTTTTTATCACCCCATTATTATCCAGGTTTGTTTATTAAAGAAAATAGATTCTCACCTTTCTTGAGTATTGCATGAACTCTCAATCGTTCATGTGTCATTCAATCTTATTTCCTCTTATGTTCCTTGCCTTCAGCATAGGAATTATAGAGATGATTACATGTCACCACCTCTTAGTATTATTATCATCATGATTACCAGATCTGGTTATTCAAACCCTTAGTTCATCACTGAACATTATTACCTCTCATCGGGTAACTGTTACCTCTAGGTCCTCATACCAAGGTATACTTTATACTAAACAACTTCTTTTGTTTAAAAGTTGATCCATGATTAACTCAGATTCCTCTGTATATCAATTAGGATGTGGTAGAAATATCCATGCCACATATTTTACTTCATTATGCTCTTTAGATTGTCTCAAAATGACTACTTGATCAGAGTAATCAGAAAGATAACAATCTAAGAGTTCCATACTTACTGTGCCTTCAATAGATGAATTCCTGGCAAGAACTAAAATTAGGTAGTATACATTTGTTTTATATTATGTTTCATCTCTTTAAGTTTTACTACTTACTATCTCAGATTTTCTCTAGGTGTTTCATTTACATCTCTTCTCTTTCTTCATGAAGAGAGAAATTTCAAAACATATAAGAGAATATTTATACTGTATATAGGTTCTCATCCTTCTTATCTCTTCCTTATGTCCTCATAGGACTAATTTAAAGGAAGCTCAACAACAACTATCTTCTTATAATTATCAGATAAAATCTAGAGAAGACATATCAGAATGAGAAAGCTCTATCTGACTGTCACCCCTCGCAGTCATCTACTACTTTAGGTTGACTCAAACATAGTGTCAAGCTATTTCAAATTGTTGTTTTTGCCTTCTTACCCTATTAGGTTGTAACTTTCGTAAGCCCTGTCGAGTCTACCTCGGTTGTTGGGTCATTTCCTCCCTTCTTTTTGAATAAAAGGGTTTAGTATGCTAAACATGTCCATATCTATAACATGTCTTGTCCTCATACCATAGTCTTATCGGTCTTATTACCAATGTAGAAGCTAAGTCAGGAGTTCTTATAGGTGAAAAGTTAGGATTTTTTCCTTAGTGACAACTGCCCTAGTGCACTAGGTATTTATTGCACTGGTGGTACCAAAAATGTTGACTTTTTAGAACAACTAGGCAAATGTATCTAGAATTATAGAGACCTTTCCTTAATTCTCAGCTTATTGCCCCTATTTGGGCATTATCATCACTTATGTACTATCTGTCTATACTTATGGCAAAGTCTATTTTCTGGCCATATGTTAATCCTTTCCACATTATCCATTGTTCCAACATGACTATGTCATTCAGGAACCCTTTTAGAACCCAAAGTTTATGCATTGAGGGTTGGTAACCTAGGTTGTATTGCTAGTATCCAGTCCATTATATCATCACTATCATCCTAACCTGCCCAACAAGGGCATAAAATGTAGGATTCTCTATCCTGATTAGGTCAAGATGAGAATTCTCAAGCACTCATTCTTCTCTTTCCTGATCCCTTGCACCTTCCCTTGGTGCAACAACATTTCTCTTAGCAATGTCTTCCTCGTATTCTCTAGTCTATTTTAAACTTCACCTATTCTTCTACATAAGCAGAAGTCACAATAGGATATATTGCAGGATACTAGAACATACTCAATACCTTAGTCCTATGTCTTTGTAGACTCAACGAACCTTAAGCTCTGATACCAAACTTGTAATGACCGCCACCAAACCGACAGCCAAATCGTTACTAATTATGTGGAATTATCTTAAGCAGCGGATTAACAAAAATCACTAAAAATTAAAACCATTTTGCAAAGAGATCCATTTCCAGGAAAACTATTTAAGGAAGAACCAAAACCTGATATTTATCATTGATCATATTGTACATACACTGTACCATCTCTTCTCGAGAATAACAAATAACAGTTGCTTTCTCAAAACATATACTTAAAGCAACATCAAACCTTGAGGCATACAAGCCAAAATATCAAAGTGTTTATAAAACCAACACATACTAAATCCCAGGACCTGAGAGTACAGAGACAGCACATAGGACTTCTATCTACAAGACATGATAGATAGTACACTCAACTTGAGCTGTCACGGCTATCCCTGTTGCTATTGTTCTCCCTTTGCAGTACAATCTCAACCCCACTCATGCACGCCCACCTAAAAAAATTGTGGATCCCAAGGGGTGAGACAATTGTCCCAGCGAGAGATATAACTCTCTACCAACAATGTTATTATCATAGTTAAATAGTATTAAACTAAGTAGAGGATAAGCAGTTTAGAACATTCTCATCTCTTAAAGCATTGTAACTAACTATGATAGAGCAGTAAATCATCTATTCAGTTTATAAGGAATGTGAAGAACATGTGTATCATTTATCCATCATATTATACCAACATATCAAGCTTATCCTGTGATAATAACATCATGTTACAGCTTTATACCATTCTTGCAAGAGTACAACCAGGCATTGGATTGTATCAAACCTGTGATATTACAGCCAGGCATTGGGTTCTTACCAATCCTGTTATTAACAACCAGGGATTGGGTTATTACCAAACCTATGATTAACAACCAGGTATTAGGTTATTACCAATCATGTGATTAACAGCCAGGCATTGGGTTATTACCAATCCTGTGATTAATAGCTAGGCATTGGGTTATTACCAATCCTGTGATTAACAACCATGTATTGGGTTATTACCAATCCTGTGATTAACATCCAGGCATTGGGTTGTTACCAATCCTGTGATAACACCTAGGTATTGGGTTATTCCCAATCCTGTGATTAACAGCTAGGTATTGGGTTATCCCAATCCTACGATAACATCCAGGTGTTGGGTATTACCAGTCCTGTGATTAACAGCCATGCATTAGGTTATTACCAATCCTATGATTAACAGCCAGGCATTGGGTTATTACCAATCCTATGATTAACAACCAGGCATTGGGTTATACCAATCCTGTGATTAACAATCAGGCATTAGGTTATTACCAATCCTATGATTAACAACCAAGCATTGGATTATTACCAATCCTGTGATTAACAGCCAGACATTGGGTTATTACCAATCCTGTGATTAACAACCAGACATTGGGTTATTACCAATCCTGTGATTAACAACCAGGCATTGGGTTATTACAAATCTTGTGATTAACAATCAGACATTGGGTTATCCTAATCCTGTGATTAATAGCCAGGAAATGGGTTACTACAAATCCTATGATTAACAACCAGGCATTGGGTTATTACCAATCCTATGATTAACATCCAGGCATTGGGTTATCCCAATCCTGTGACTAACAGCCAGACATTGGGTTATCACCAATCATGTGATTAACAGCCAGTCATTGGGTTATTACAAATCCTGTGATTAACAACCTGGCATTGGACTATGCCAATGCTGTGCATCTCATCACTAAATACCACATCACCTTTACTAGGCATTACCTTGGCCAAGCCATCATACTTATTCACATCCTTTATATAATACAAGTATTCCTCTTATCTCCTTTAAGCGTATTCAAAACACTATAGCCCTTATTTGGCTATAAGCATAAAGCATGTATGATCAATATTTCATTATTATTATTGTATCCATTTATTATTAATATTATGTTACTAAGTTTCCATTTCCTAGTTTTTTTTGAACGTTATCATTTCTTACATGAGACTTTTATAAACATCTTGATACCTCTCACTAAGAAACAACTATTCTCATGGCTTACAAGGCCCATTAAACATCTTGTCACCTCTCACTAGGCAACAACTAACCACATGGCTCACAAGGCCCATTAAACATCTTACCACCTCTCACTAGGCAACTACTAATCACATGGCTTACAAGGCCCATTAAACATCTTGTCACCTCTCATTAGGCAACAACTAACCACATGGCTCACAAGTCCCATTAAATTGTATTATATGCAACATCATAGCTCATACTTAGCTATGCTCATTATCTCATGCTACCAACATGGTTTCAATATGGTTAAGGTTTCCCCTTTATTAACCAATTATAATTTCAACTCTTATCATTACTCTTTATTAGGGTAAGGTTTCCCTTATAAACCATCTAGGGTTTTCAAGTTCATTTATCAAGAATCAAACCCTAATTAAGTCTCCACACATGTTAGGAGTATCAATGTATGCTCATTTCATGATTATCATTGAAGTATGAGTTTCTCTCTCATCCTCACTAGGATGTTGATTACTTCATACTTTCTTAAGTTGGCTCAACCTTTCCTTCAAGGTTTATTAGCCTACTTAATCAATATTCATTAAACTCCATACCTTTTAATGTATGACTTGATATAAGACACTTCATGTGTTACTCCATCAAGTACATTGCATCTAAGGTGCTTTCCTTCATATGGGGTTTGAAGTGCTTCCACCATATCGGGTATGAGGTGTATGCTTGCTACCCATATCACTTTAGAGGTGTATGTGTGCTTACCATATCACCCTTGAGGTGTATGTGTGCTTACCATCTCGGGTTTGAGGTGTATGCTTGCTTCTTAATCACTTTAGAGGTGTATGTGTGCTTCACACCATATCGGGAAAAGAGATGTGTGTGTGCTTCACACCATATCAAGAAAAGTGTGTGTGTGCTTCACACCATATCGGGCAAAGAGGTGTGTGTGTGCTTCACACCATATCGGCCAAAGAGGTGTGTGTATGCTTCACACCATATAGGGAAAAGAGGTGTGTGTGCGCTTCACACCACATTGGGCAAAGAGGTGTGTGTATGCTTCACACCACATTGGGAAAAGAAGTGTGTGTATGCTTCACACCATATCGGGCAAAGAGGTGTGTGTGTGTGAAGCACACCATATCGGGCAAAGAGGTGTGTGCTTATGTGCTTGAACCTGATATCACTTTATAAGGTGATACCATCATATTCAAGCTCTAGACCTTCGTTCTACTTGTTCTAGTTCATGGACAACAGTCCTAAGTTACTACTAGAGCTCATGGATTCATCAATAATTCAAGAAAGTTCGAATTAAAGGTAAATCATTTAACTAAGGCAAGATTGATGATAAATAATAACATAATTGAGTCAAGTTATATAACCCGCCTCAAGAGAAACTTCAAAGATCCAAGCTCCAAAGATTCACTTTCTCAAGGTTGTAGGCAACTTCTCAAATGTCTAATACTTGAGCTCCTTAGCCTCATCCACGATGCCTCACCTCTTGTGGTCAATATGGCCGATATTCCTCACTTGGCCGATATCATCTTGCAATAAGTGATATCAATACCAAGGTTGTATGCATGACACTCCTTCACCTTTGCATGACAACAAGACTATATGCATGATATCTAAGAGCAAGGGGGTGATAGATTTAAAAAAAATCCACTAATGGGTGAAGGGAAGGGTATATATACTCGAGGTTCATGAAAAAGTGTGTATAAGAGGTGTCACCATTTTAAGCTACTGGGTGACACATGTCCATGCATGGTTGACACCTGTCATTGCATGCAATAATATTTATCTTGACATGAAAAACACTATAGGATAATCTATAGATGATATTTCGGCCATTAGTTATCTTGTTTGATAAGATATCTCATCTTTATCTCATAATTTATGCAAACTGATACAACTTTTACAAGGAGCCTCTAATTCGACATGGATCACCTGCTTGAGGTGATTTGACCATCATAGACAAGGACAAGAGTCCACAAAATGATATGGGATCCTCTCTATGGCTCCTTGGCTGATAGGCACTACCATATGGACTCAACAACCCGATACAGGCTCAATTTAGGGTTTGCCATTCAACAATTTCTTAGTCTTTTCATCACCAAGAGTATCATACTAAAATATGATTCAAATATAGTGCCTCCTTCTTTCTATATCCTCTAAATGATACTAGAAGGGATTAGGGGAACTCTAGAGGTGGTACTTTGCATATCAACCCTACATTTTGGGTAAATTACAACTTGCACAAAATTGGTACACAAGTCACCAGCATTATTTAAACAAGTTCAAACTTGGAATTTAGTCTTTCCACAAGTCACCAACTTGCATAATTCTATATATAATGATGCTAAAACACTTAGGGAACATTCAAAATGTGACAAATTTCAATATAAACCCTCATCTTGGGTAAATTTCATTTTGGTCCAAAACATGAGAACATTGCTCAAACATTATTCAAACATGACCAAATTTGAAACATAAGTTTGTTACCTGATAGAAAAATAATTTAGAGGATTATATTGAAGTTCTAAGAAACTTACTTAGACAAAAAAATAGGGTTACCTCACCACCCAGGTCAGGGTCATTACAACTTTGTTTAACTATTTGTAGTTGATATATAACCTCATTGAATCATCTTTATTTTTTACAAACAACATGGGAGAATCTCCAGGGGAATTACTCGATCTGATGAAATATTTCTCTAACAATTCATGCAACTATTTTTTTAAATCTTGCATTTCTACTGACACCATTGTGTAGGGTGACTATGCTATATGTTGTGTTCCAGGAGCAAGATTGATCTCAAAGTCAATCTCTCTAGGAGGGGGAACACCCGGAAACTCAACAGGAAAAACATCTTCAAAATCATGTATGAATGGTATCTCCTGGATACTAGGACCTCTTTCCTTAGTATCTGCAACATGGGCTAAGAAATCTTCACATCCCTGTCTCATCAACCGCTCCACTGTCATAGCTGAAATCAAACATGTAGGAAGAATATTCATGTCACCTTGAAAGGTCTGTGAAACATCATCGTCATGGAACGTTGCCACCTTAGTACTATAGTCCAAGACTACCTTGTACTTTTCCAAGGTATCCATTCCTAGGATCACATCAACACCGTTCATGTCAAGTGACAAGATATCCACTTAAATGTTGCGTCTAAAAAAAGAAATAACACAAGAAGAGCACACTCCCCACAACTTGGCAGAACCAACCAAAGGAGTTTCTAGCCGGAGGCTATCAAATTTATGACTAACGGAAAGATAACAACTATCTATCACCTCTCTGGTGATAAAGGAGTGCATTGCACTTGAATCTACTGGAACATATATGAAATAAGAAGCAGACAAATTAAAATGAAACAACTCCATGTGACCTGTCATGACTCATGGATTAACCACTACTTCTGGCTAGCTCATGGCATAGAACCTAACTGTTGCCTACTTCCGTCCATGTCCTTTGGTAGCATGTCCAGAGGAACCTATCTGCGATGCTTGACCGCATCCTCTGCCACTACCAGAACCAAACTATCATGGTTGTAATCCCTACTAACTCTGCCTTGGTTGCCGAGTCACCTCTTCAATCTTCATAGGGAAACTCCATCTAATATGTCCCGTCATTCCACATTTATGACACACCCGATAATCATTTTGTGGTTGAAACGACCCTGTAACTGAGATTGATCATGAACTGTGAACTCTAGTTGGCGGAAAACTATGACCCATATCCCTACTAGGGGTCTACTCTGATGGTGCATGTGATCTTGGTTCAGTGAAGGTTGACCTTGGTTGTGACAATGGCAAGAAAAAATTGACTTCTTAAATCCTACAAATGATTGGCCTTGGAATTGAGTTGTTCATTTATTAGCATTAGTTGCATGATTTTCTATGGAAGACCTCTCAATCCTCCTTATAGATTCCACAAATTAGAAAACCTTTCCCTATTATCTAGGGATGATGTTGTTGTAGTCAAATTAGTACTTGGGCCCTTCTCAAAGCTACACATCCTTTCTTTATCAGTATCTACCATGTGCGGGAAGAACCTTATAAGTTCCATAAACTTTGACGCATACTCATTAATAGTCATTGCACCTTGTCTAATCTTCTCAAACTGAGAGATTTTCTCATCTAGGTATGTCTCTGGGAAGTATCAGCTGACAAATTCCCACCAAAAATCCTCCCATCCTATCACGACCCCGACCTTTTCTCTTCATCTATGGCCCACTAGTGGCTGCACTACCCTTCAATAGGAAGACAACTTGTTTAACTTTTTCCTCTTCAGGGATGTTCAGGATTTTGAATGTCTTCTCCAATTCCTTAAGCCACATGTCAGCAACTATTGGGTTAGAAGTACCAGCATACTCGATCTCCCCAACACGTCTAAGACATTCAAATGTCTTCCTGACTCCTTGAGATGCCACATTAGGGACATCTATCCTAGGTTGAGGGGCTAGAATTCTATCCGCTATATGTGTGATAATGGCCATCATCTGTCTAAACATAGAATGAAACTTCAGATTGGCCATCATTGAAAAGTCCATCTGAGGCATTGTGGGCTACTCTGGCCCTAGATCTGCACACTCTGTCATCACGTGCCTGCCTCCTAACACTACCTCATGGTGCCACATAGCTATTCTCAGTGTGTTCTTCATGTCCTCCAGACATATCTACATGAGCATAAGCTATGATCAAATATGTTGGATTCATAAGAACATAGTCAAACCTATGTCGTATGTCCCTATAGGATCAACAAACCTAGGGCTTTGATACCAGCTTAATTGTGACACCTCATCATGCTAAATCAGATTACTTAAACAAACAAATATGATCAATCACATACTGAAAAAATGCAGAATAATTAAAACCAAAATTCACATCATGAATTAGTTCTAAAACATTTACATAAAGGTCCATCTTTTCCATTCTTATATATTATAATATAAATTACATTTATTCTCAATGGCCTCAACCACATCCTGTTTACAAAAGAAGCATTTACATGTTCATGCCATAAAAATGCATACACGGGCATACTGCCAAAATCTCATGTCGATACAAATATCTTATCTAGAAAACACATCCCATACTTGAACCAGAGAGTATATGGATGACACTAGGACTCTACTACTGATATCTATGTCTAACAAACCTTCTAAATCTATTGATTACCAGGCTGGTTGTCTTCCATAACATGAACTCGACCTCGTTTCCCATGAACACCTAAAAAGATGTGGTGACCCACGAGTGAGACCCAGTACTAGAGAGAGATATAACTCTCTCCAACATATATTGATTACAACAGATTAATTAACAATAAATAACCTAGGTAATTGAAGTACTAAATAAGAAATTAAGTAAATTGAATAGTTTAAGCATACTAAGCAAGTTAAATAGGTAAACTTAGCAATAAGTATAACTACTAAAACTTTACATAATAGCATCTTGTAATCACTTGTAGTATAAGGACAAGGCAAGGGCTAATCATTCAATATGAAACATCTTTAACCCTAACAAATATACTACATGACTTATATTACATCTTTTTTTACATTGAAAAACACTAGAGGGGGGGTGAATAGAGTTTTAAAACAATTTTAACAATTATTGAACTCAAACAACCACAATTGAAATTGGAAGAAGGAGACAGGTGTTTAGAGTGGTTCCAACTTTAGCAAATACTAAAGTTGTCAGTCCACTACCCGGTTGCTTACCCAACCAGGATTTTGAAAGTATATATTTTATTACCTTCACAAGGATTTATACAAAATACAATACTTTCCTTTACACCCCTTGAACAGCCTTCACTCGAAGTAGATGCACCAACTTGACGTAGCCTTCTTGAAGTAACTCCAAGCTCCCCCTTGAAGTAGCCTTCCTCTCTAGAAGTAACCTCCCGTTGCACCAGCCTTCTTGAAGTAGCTCAAGGTCTCCTTCTTCACCAAGAAGATCTCCACCCTCTCCAATCCACATCCTCCAACCTAGGAGTAGCAAGGAGAGTACAAAAATAATAGAGAACAAGAAAGGAAAAGGAAATTACAACTTATCCTTTTGTAGCACAAGGCTTGATTTGCCTAGATCAAGCGTATAGATCTCCTAACCAAAGTGTATGGAATTGTAATTATAGTGGATAGGAGATGCTAGCCTATAGGACACGAATTATGAGCTAAGGAAGGAAGTAGCCAATTGTCACAATGCTCAATTTGCTCACAAACAGATTGCTCAAAGTATGCTCAAGGATTTCTCAGGTGTAACAAGTGAGTTTGAGTGTCCTATGGCTTGTCCTATTTATAGGAATGGCCTAAGGATGCTTAAGGACGTTCTAGACAACTTCTAGGGGTTTCTAAGTGCTTAACTAGCCGTTAGGTAGAAGTTTGTTGCTTTAGCAACAGCTAATTAATTTATTCTGCAGTTGCTGTCAGAGTTTATCTCGGTCGAGGAATGGTCGACCGAGGCACCTACTCGGTCGAACTCTTGTCGACCGACAGGCTCTCTGAATCAAGTGTTTTGCAACGTTTATCTCCAACTGCCAACTACCTTGTCAGTTGTGTCTAACGGCTACTTTGGATCTTTCTCGGTCGAGAAGATTGTCGATCGAGAGTGTCTCGGTCGAGGAGTTGTTCGACCGAGATTGATCCTGTTTCAATGTTTCAATTTAGGCACTAATTATATGTATGAGTGTGCAAATGTGATCCTATTTGAAGGGGATGCCTTATCTAAATTTGGTGTTTAGCTAGGGAAGATCTAACGCTTGATTTACATGAAATCTAAGTACTTGTACATTATATATTTGTACAAGTTTTTACAAAGCGATTACATTTCATGAAAATATAAATATGTAAGCATATGGATTTCCCTAGTACTTTGTCATCCACCTTGTTCCTGCACACTCAAGTAGCTCGTTAGATCAATAAGAATGAAATGTTTGTCATAATCAAAACAAAGGGATTTATAGATGTCCATTTAGCCAACAATCTCCCCCTTTTTTAAGATGACAAACATTTCCAAAATATAAATGAAGGAAATATAAAACATATGAGTTTCATACCTTAATATTACCTTTTGTAGCTTTTTCTCTTGCTTATAAAATGTGTGCTTATTATTCCCCATGAATTATGGAACATGAAATCCAATTCTCTAGGGAATATAGCAACTTTCAATGTAAAGCCAAGAGTTTGTTTATGAAACTCATTGATTGAGTTTTGCATAAATACTAAGTTTTATATTTATTTCTCCCCCTTTGTCATTTCAAAAAGATATCCATTTAAGAAAAACTCCCCCTTATTAGATGTCCCATCAAATCCAATGAAAAAGATGTCCATTAAAAGCCAAAATGATGCAAGTAAAAGTTTTTGTTTAAGAAGCACAAATATCAAAGAAAACATCTTCCAAAGGAGTGATAAGCAATTTCTTCCTAATTTTGTTAAATTGGTCTAGTAGAAGCGGTTTTGTAAAAATATCAGCCAATTGATCTTCCGTATCAACATGATGAAGGGAAACATGATTCTTGGAGATATGATCCCTCAAAAAGTGATGACGAATTTCAATATGTTTAGCTCGGCTGTGTAAAATAGGATTGTGTGCTAAGTTTATAACGCTCGTGTTGTCACAAAAAATAGGCATAGATGAAAGAGTAAAACCATAATCATTTAACACTTGTTGCATATAAATCACTTGAGCACAACAAGATCTGGTTGCCATATATTCAGCTTCAGTTGTAGATAGGGCAACCGTATTTTGTTTCTTGCTAAACCAAGATACTAAAGCTCTTCCTAACAAGAAACAGCCACCACTAGTACTCTTGCGATCAAGTCGACAACCACCATAATCCGCATCAGTATAAGCTTTAAAATCCAAGGATTGTCCTTTTGGATACCATAAACCAAAACAGGTAGTGTAGGCTAAGTAACGAAGAATTCGTTTAACTGCTAGAAAATGAGAGTGCATAGGTTGTGATTGAAATCGAGCACAAAGACCAACGGAAAACATAATGTCCGGTCTAGAAGCAGATAAGTAAAGCAAACTACCAATCATGGCTCTATATAAGGAATCATCAATAGGTTCCCCATTTTCATCCTTATCAATTTTAATAGAAGTAGCCATAGGAGTAGTAGCATGTTTGCACTGATCCATCCCAAAACGTTTTAAAAGTTCTTTAGTATAATTTTCTTGGCTTATAAAGATTCCAGCAGGTGTTTGCTTAATTTGGAAACCAAGAAAGAAAGTTAGTTCACCCATGAGGCTCATTTCAATTTCTTTTTGCATAATGTCACTGAATTGTGTGCACAATGAATCATTAGAGGCTCCAAAAATAATGTCATCAACATATATTTGCACAACTAGGAAATCAGATGTATATGTTTTGAAAAATAAAGTAGAATCTGAACTTCCAATAGAAAAACCATTATCAAAAAGATATGTCTTGAGCCTTTCATACCAATTCCTAGGTGCTTGTTTTAAACCATAAAGTGCTTTATTAAGTTTTTAAACATAGTCACCTTTTTCCGGTATTTCAAATCCCGGTGGTTGGGCAACATATACTTCTTCTTGAATGATGCCATTTAGAAATGCACTTTTTACATCCATTTGGTAGAGTTTGATGTTTTTATGTTCAGCAATAGCTAGTAACATTCTAGTAGCTTCAAGTCTAGCTACTGGTGCATACGTTTCATCAAAATATATTCCTTCTTGTTGATTATATCCTTGTGCTACTAACCGAGCTTTATTCCTTATTACTTCTCCTGCCTCATTTAACTTATTCCTAAAAACCCATTTTGTTCCAATGACGGTTTTATCTTGTGGTTTAGGAAATAAATCCCATACATCATTTTTAGTGAATTGATTCAACTCTTCTTGCATGGCTATTATCCAATAATCATCTTTAAGAACTTCAGATATCTTCTTAGGTTCAATGATAGAAACAAAGGCCATGTTTGCAACATCTTTGAAGGAAGACCGAGTTTTGACTTTATCATTAGGATTTCCAATAATTAGTTCTTGAGGATGATCCTTAATAAGCCTAGGTGTAGGTTGTGGTTCAGCTTGGTGATTGGTTGTAGTAACTTTCTCACTATCATTTGGTATGTTTAAATTTTCGAATTGATTAGTGAGATCTATGATTTCTAGATTTTCAGATTTTGGCTCTTCATGAAAAGAAACATGGATAGATTCCTCAACTTTTTTAGAGATAGTGTTATATACTCTAAATGCTTTGCTAGAAGTGGAATATCCCAAATAGAATGCTTTGTGTGATTTAGAGTCAAACTTATCTCTATCATCTTTGGTATTTAAGATATAGCATGTGGAACCAAAGGTATGAAAATAGTCAACTCTAGGTTTCTTAGAATGTATTATTTCATATGGAGTTTTCTTCAAATGAGAGTGACCAGTTACTCTATTTAATACATAGCATGCAGTGTTTACAGCTTCATCCCAAAAGGTTTTGGGTGTGTTGTGTTCGAGCATCATAGTTCTAGCCATTTCTTGTAGTGATCGATTTTTCCTTTCAACTATACCAATTTGTTGTGGAGTGCGTGGAGCAGAAAAATTGTGAGTGTACCCTTGAGATGTACATAATTCCTCAAATATATGATTTTCAAATTCTCCACCATGATCGCTTCTAATGGTACATATTTTTCTTTGTAATAGATTTTCAATCTTGGAACAAAATTGTATAAAAACATGAATAGTATCATCTTTGGTTGCAATAAAATGTACCCATGTATATCTACTATAATCATCAACGATAACAAAACAATATCTTTTCCCACCAATAGATTGTGTCCTCATGGGTCCAAATAAATCCATATGAATTAATTCTAAAGATCTACTTGTGCTAAGTACATGTTTAGGTTTAAAAGAGGTTTTTGTTTGCTTTCCCATTGTACATGGTTCACAATTTTCAACTTGATCAAAAGATAAAGCAGGCAATCCACGAACAAGATCATATTTCACTAACTTTTTAATAACATGTGAACTAGCATGTCCTAGCTTTTTATGCCATAGTTGTAAGGTATTTTCATTTGCAAGCAAGCATTTTCCCACTACAGATTTCATAGAGTTAGGTTTAAGAATATAAAGATTTCCAACTCTATTTCCTTCATAAACAACATTTGTAGTGTTTTCTATTAATAACTTGCAACAGGTTTTGTTAAATAAAACATCATAACCACTATCACATAATTGACTAACACTTATCAAATTATGGTGCAAACCATCTACAAGTAGAACATTCTTTATTTCGAGGTTTGTACCAACATTACCTATTCCAACGATTTTGCCTTTACCATTGTCTCCAAAGGTGACTGTGCCACTTTTCTTTTCTTCAAAGGTTTGAAATGCATCCTTGTTCCCGGTCATATGTTTGGAACATCCACTGTCAACCACCCATTCCTGCATGAAAATGTAGATTTTGGTACCCATGTGATGGTCCGATATGGTTAGAACCATTTAAGTATAGATTGTATAAAGATTCTATTTCAGAAGTCCAGTCGGTCGACAATTGTTCGACCGACATCTTTCTCGGTTGACAAATTGTCGATCGAGAAAGTTACTGTATTACAAACAAAGAAACACAGAAATTCAGCTCGGTTGACCAACTTTCGACCGAAATAGTTGCTGTTTAGTTGCTGTAGATTTTGATTTGTTACAGACATCCAGTCGGTCGACAAAAGTTCAACCGATTTATTGTTCGGTCGACAATACTTCGACCGACTAAGTGTCTGTTTTAGTACAACAGTTCAGAAAATTCACAATATGTATAAAACCTTTTGTTAAGTTGAGATAAGACAATATAAATTGCAAAATGGAGCATTTAATCATATCTCAACTAAATTGCATTTGACTCTACTAAGTTTGGGGTTTTGGGACCCAAACTAAGTCGGAATCCTTAGTCTTATAAGGGCATGAAAATGAATAGTGTCCGAGACGTAGACAAAAATGACAAGTAATAGAATCAACTTCATTTCTCTTTCTAGCCATTGTGTTCTTAGGTACAAACATAGTCTGAGTTCTTCCAGGTTGATTTTTCTTTGGAGCATATCCTAAACCTTTTCTTTCATTGAAAACAGTACCAACGCTTAGAATGTTATCAAGAATATCTTTTCTTCTTAACTCATAAAGTTCTCTTTGTAGCTTAGCAATGTCATTCATCTTCTTGTGTAAATCTTTTCTTGCTTGATCTAAATCAGATAATAATGAATCTCTTTCTTTTGCAACATTGTCATAGTCTAGATGGTTACACAGAATAGGTTGAGTCTGAAAATCTTTTAATTTTGCTAACAATTCAGTCTTTTCTTTAGAAATAAGATCAACATTTGTTTCTAAAGTGAGTAGCTTTCTAGTGCAATCATCTAAAGATGTTTTTAAAGACAAATTCTCAAGATTAATGTTGTTCTTTTCAGAAGAAAGATTATCTAATTTAGCACATAGCTCATCGTTTGATTTGATAACCTTCTTTAGTTTCTTCTTGACATCAACATACTTATCATGACTTTCTTGTAGACTAGTAATTAACTCTTCTTTAGGAAGATCAAGTAGGCTTACCTCTTGAGAGTCTTCATCATCTTCCCTTGCCATTAGACATTCCACTTTTTCTTCTCCGCTTTCACTGTCACTTGACTCATCCCATGCAGCTTTATAGGCTTTTTCTCCCTTCTTCTTGTGTGAGCTTTTCTTTCCTTTCTTTGCTTTAGGACATTCATTTTTGAGATGTCCTTTCTTCCCACATTCAAAGCACCTAGGAGGAGAAGAAGAAGAACTAGAAATTTTGTTAGATTTAAACCTTTTGTATTTCTTACCGTTGACAATCAAGGCTTCTTCTCCTTCTTCTTCACTTGACTCCTCACTTTATGGTGTGATGATCTTTGAAGCTTTTAGAGCCACATCCTTCTTCTTTCCTTGCTGATGTTCACGTGCTATTCTTTCTTCCTCTTCTAGGGTTGCTTCATGAGCTTCTAGGTTGCCAATAAGTTGCTCCATTTTTAGTCGAGTGAGGTCATTAGCTTCTTCAATGGCTGTCACCTTTGGCTTATATTTAGGAGGAAGTGATCGAAGGATTTTTGATACCTGATCTTCTTCAAGGATAGGTTTTCCTAGGGCATTTAAACCATTAACAATAGAAGAGAATTTTGCAAACATTTCACTAATAGATTCATTAGGATCCATGCGAAAGTGTTCAAACTTTTGTTTAAGCATGCTAATTTTGGAATTTTTGACTTGGACTGTACCTTCATAAGTTATGGACAGTCTATGCCAAATATCATAGGCTGTGTCACAGTTAGATATCCTATTAAATTCTCCTACTGAAATTGAACAATATAAAATGCTTACAGCTTTAGCATTCATTTGAGCCATCTTTACCGTATTTGCATCCCATTCCACAAATTGAGTTTGAGGAAGCTCATATGGGGTTGACACCATCCTCCATATGTCCCAATTGATGCCTTGGAAGTAGAACTGCATTCTTCTCTTCCAATATTGGTAGTTTGTTCCATCGAACGCTGGAGGTCTAGCAACAAGTGTCCCTTCAAGGTTAAGGTTGTTGAGCACTCCGTCACCCATTCTTCAAGACCTTGTTAGGGTTCCTTGAAGCCAGCTCTGATACCAATTGAAAAACACTAGAGGGGGGGGGTGAATAGAGTTTTAAAACAATTTTAACAATTATTGAACTCAAACAACCACAATTGAAATTGGAAGAAGGAGACAGGTGTTTAGCGTGGTTCCAACTTTAGCAAATACTAAAGTTGTCAGTCCACTACCCGGTTGCTTACCCAACCGAGATTGTGAAAGTATATATTTTATTACCTTCACAAGGATTTATACAAAATACAATACTTTCCTTTACACCCCTTGAACAACCTTCACTCGAAGTAGATGCACCAACTTGAGGTAGCCTTCTTGAAGTAACTCCAAGCTCCCCCTTGAAGTAGCCTTCCTCTCTAGAAGTAACCTCCCGTTGCACCAGCCTTCTTGAAGTAGCTCAAGGTCTCCTTCTTCTCCAAGAAGATCTCCACCCTCTCCAATCCGCAGCCTCCAACCTAGGAGTAGCAAGGAGTGTACAAACAATAATACAGAACAAGAAAGGAAAAGGAAATTACAACTTATCCTTTTGTAGCACAAGGCTTGATTTGCCTAGATCAAGCGTATAGATCTCCTAACCAAAGTGTATGGAATTGTAATTACAGTGGATAGGAGATGCTAGCCTATAGGACACGAATTATGAGCTAAGGAAGGAAGTAGCCAATTGTCACAATGCTCAATTTGCTCACAAACAGATTGCTCAAAGTATGCTCAAGGATTTCTCAAGTGTAACAAGTGAGTTTGAGTGTCCTATGGCTTGTACTATTTATAGGAATGGACTAAGGATGCTTAAGGACGTTCTAGTCAACTTCTAGGGGTTTCTAAGTGCTTAACTAGCCGTTAGGTAGAAGTTTGTTGCTTTAGCAACGGCTAATTAATTTATTCTGCAGTTGCTGTCAGAGTTTATCTCGGTCGAGGAATGGTCGACCGAGACACCTACTTGGTCGAACTCTTGTCGACCGACATGCTCTCTGAATCAAGTGTTTTGCAACGTTTATCTCCAACTGCCAACTACCTTGTCAGTTGTGTCTAACGGCTACTTTGGATCTTTCTCGGTCGAGAAGATTGTCGACCGAGAGTGTCTCGGTCGAGGAGTTGTTCGACCGAGATTGATCCTGTTTTAATGTTTCAATTTAGGCGCTAATTATATGTATGAGTGTGCAAATGTGATCCTATTTGAATGGGATGACTTATCTAAATGTGGTGTTTAGCTAGGGAAGATCTAACGCTTGATTTACATGAAATCTAAGTACTTGTACATTATATATTTGTACAAGTTTTTACAAAGCGATTACATTTCATGAAAATATAAATATGTAAGCATATGGATTTCCCTAGTACTTTGTCATCCACCTTGTTCCTGCACAATCAAGTAGCTCGTTAGATCGATAAGAATGAAATGTTTGTCATAATCAAAACAAAGGGATTTATAGATGTCCATTTAGCCAACATACATTGCCTTGAGGGATTTGAGGAATACCACTCAAGTTTAATCTGACCACTACTAAGTCAAAATTAGTGCCAAATAAGATCTAGGATAACCGTATTCCTAAGATCTTCTCCAACCTTAGTTAGTATGATTCTGCCACAACGACACATTAGGTCAAGCTATTAACAACCTAGTCTGTCCTTGGTACCGGTCATGACACTAGTGGTAGGAGGTGGGAATACAAACCCTACCATCTAAGATACAACTACAACTATCCTCATATCTCATCATATACACATATCTGAGACACAACCATAGTTGTTCTTCTATCGAGGTATGATCACAGTCATCCTCTTAAACATTTGGAGTCCAGATGAAAAACACCCTGCATAGTCAACAGTATGTTCTTTGAGTTTCCCTTAGGAATACTTGTTTCACCATCTAGCAAGTCCTAACACTCAAATGAATCTATGGCACTAGACAGTACAAGATTAGGGTTACACTTGATTAGTTATTGCCAATGGAGTAAATTAAGGCTTCATCATGCAAATGAGCATACAAACCCTAATTCATTCTATCCAGAGTATAATCATTGCAACTTTAGAAGATATAAAATGTTTGAGGTATGAGTCTTATCTCATTACCACATACTATCACTTATTTCATCACAATGAACCACATGTGTCATCGTACCATTTCAAGATATTCATTTCTTATCAAAAATTCCAGGGTTTCAACCCTTATTGGAACATTGAAATGGATTTCACTTTAATCATGGATCAACCATGCCCAAAGGTCATTAAGACCATCACATTAATCCCTTCAAGATCATCATCATCATTCTAGGCCTTAACAAGTCTCACAAGATAATCAACACATATGTATTCCATAGGTTTTAACATGGCAAGGCACTATGATACTCAATTAGTACTACATTGAGGCTTCAATACAAGGAGAGTGTAATACATTGTCACACTAATCATCCAAGAGGTATAATTATAACCAATCATCATTATTTAGTCATATTAGAGTTGGTGTAACAAGCCAGGTATCATTAAGGTTACACATATACATGTTATCGAGATTTATTAAATATATTCACATGAGGGCAGAGGTAAGACAACTAATTAAAGGCATTGAACCATCAAATTCTTATAACTAGGACCAACATATAACACTATGAGGTTCATTATAATCGATAGGATGTTGAAACATCCAACCTCATCCATTGGATAGCGTTCATTGTTCAAAGTCATTAATCAGGATATAGGAACAACCATTAGATCCATTGAACATTGTTTTAAGGCAGAATTGAAGCTACATTTAAGAGCTTGACTCGCCATTGGTTGTGGTGACCTAATCCACCATCAATTGGGACATCTTGAGCCACCATTGACTGATAGAATCATCACTACTATCATTTGTCACCATTGGAGGTTCCATTATTATCACCATTGGTTGATACCTCCATTAAGGCACTAACTATTTATCATTAAATCTAATTGAACCAAAACTTGACCTAAGGGGTGTCCATCGCTTGTCACCATTGGTTGACACCCTTGGTCAACACCATCGGTTTTCATTGTGCCACCATCAGTTTTCATGGTGTCACCATCGGTTGTCATGGTGTCACTATCGGTTGACATGGTGTCACCATGGAGTGATGTAGTGAACGAAAAAGGCTTGAAAACCCTAGTTTAATCCATCAATTATTAGGTGCTTAGCACCATAAATTGAGATACTAAACTTCCCTTGACCATCCTATAACTTAGGAAGGTTATACATCTATTTATATGTTCATTTTAGAACTAGAAAAAAATGGGGAACACCATAAAAATCTGAGACCCTAGCAAGCATAGCTTTTATATGCAAGGATCTTCATTTTTAAGAAAGAACATAAGCAAGGAAGCTTGGAATAATAAATATAAGTAAATAAGGTTATAAAACTCGGCTCTACTTATAAGTACCCACTTATAGAAGCAAGGATCTCGAGCAAAGAAGGCAAGGAAACCCAAGTTTCAGATCTGAACTCGACCAAGTAGGCACCTTTCTCCACAAGGAAGCAAAACCCTAGAAGAAGAAGCAAGAAAATGTAGGTTCTTGAGTTCTAGAGCAATTTCTACCATGTAACAACAAGGTTTGGACCTTGAGAGAGATAGGAGGAAGAATAATATATAAGGAAACAGAGCAAAGAAGGAACTACTTACTCATTTAGGTCAAGTTCACCAAAAAGAAATTTTAGAAACCCTAGAAGGAAGAAAATCAGAACCCTAGATGCTTTTTCCAAGGAGATTACCTTCTTCTTCTACCTTGGACTGGTTCTCTATAGAAGAACAAGGATCTTAGTTGGAGGGAAGTAGTAGAGAGCAAAATATTTATCTTGGGGGTCAAGGATAAGTATAAGAAACTTGGGGGATAAGGTAGAGAAGAAGCGTGAGGTGTACAAGCAACTCTCCATGTGTCCATGGATTAAAGCTTGCATGGATGAGCAAGAATAAGGACCACTAGCAGTTGGGGAATTTTGAGCCATCAGTTGATGGTCTCCCAAGCCAGCCACTGGCTGTTGGTTGAAGGTTGCCTTCGTTTGATCATGGTTTAGATCTAAAGATGGGTGAACCATTGGTTGATCATGTCCATAAATGAACCAAACCATCTTGAACCATTCACATAGGGCATGATAGTGATGAACACTGGATGTTGGCCACTGGATGATGCCCAAGCAAGTGGAGCCATCGGTTGATAGCCTTGAAGGTGGCTCATCCATGGGGGTAAACCCTAATTCAACATAAAATGGAATCTCCTCCAATAAAAGGTACAATTGAGCATCCGATGGCTCAAAAAGCTCAAGAATGATGAGAAAACATATGAGGAACATAATTTATGGAACAATTTGCAAAGAAAACCGCTCAAATGGGTAAATTGTAGAAAAGTCCAAAATGTACATAAAATTGCATAACTTGCTCAAACAATGTCCAAATTGGACCCAATTTAAAAATTAAGCTTGTCTTATGATTACAAAGCATATAACAAGGTTAGATCAAGATTCTAAGCATTAAATTATGGTAATTAATCTTGTTCAACATTTTAAGAAAGTTTAGGGGCCTTATAACTACCAATCCTAACAAGGATTTTGCCCCTGAAATCCTACACAAAGAGAGATGGGTACTTCCTACACATCTCATGCTCTAGCTCCCATGTGGATTCCTCTACACAACTATGATGCCACAAAATCTTTACTAACACTATATCTTTCTTCTTTAACTTCTTCACTCTCATGTCCAGGATCTAAACTAGACCTTCAACATAAGAGATATCCTCATCGCACTGAACCTCTACTGGTTGGATTGTCTGCTCTGTATCTGGATGACATTTCCTCAACATGGAGTTATTGAGGAAATTATATAACCTATGTAGCTCAACTAAGATAGGGCATGGTCCCCTGAATCTAGGAGCCAACTTACCCTTCTTTCCAAAACTCATCACACCTTTCCAAGGAGAGACTTTGAGATATACTCTATCTCCCATTTGGAACTCAAGCGGTCTATAATGATTGTCTACATAAGACTTTTTTCTATCCTGGGATGCTTTCAACTATTGTTGTATCACTTTTATCTTCTCTGTTGTCTATTGTATAAGCTCGAGACCCAAAAGTTGATATTCACCCTTCTCAAACCAGCAAAGAGGAGACTGAAATTTTCTCCCATACAGAGACTCATAAGGATCCATATCTATGCTTCTCTAATAGATATTATTACATGCAAACTCTATTAAACTTAGGTATATATCCCAAATACCCAAAAAATGTAAGATACATGCTCTTAAGAGATCCTCCAAAGTCTAAATAATCCTTTCAGACTGGCCATCTATCTGTGGATGGAAAGATGGCCATCGTCCTATTGTCATCTATAGTTGGTGTTGGCACTGCACAGATCTGAGTAATTGATAAGAATCTTTTTCCATAATAGGCCTCCCTTTTATGAATGTTCTAAACCCCTCATAGTTTGAGAAACTTAAGGAGAAAGTTGTGGTGATAGTTGATTTCTTGTGAGAGGGTTTAGTTTTGGGTCATTTTGGATTAGCACTTGTTTGTCAAACTATAAAATTGAAAACATGGATAAGGAAACACCCTTGATGATAATCCAATTTGAAAATACTTTCAGATAATTGGGTCTTACCTGTGACTTAAAAATCAAGGTGCACGGTTTTAGAAACACAATGTATTCTAATGACCTAGTTTCCTATCAGATGACAAACTATTGTTTACTTGTGTGATGACATATTATGCTTGATTAGACTTTGTTTAAACCTCAATATTGAATGATCATTTAATTGTGATACATTGAATTTGTTGAGACATGACAAACATGTTTTGGTTGCAAATAATAAGGTTTGACAATAAAAACTTGACATGCCTTGAATTAGGGTTCTGAGGTATATATGTTATGGTTGTTTGCATGCATTTGAATGAAAATTAAACCATATAACTAATTGATTTGATGAGGGGAGTAAGATTATTTGGTATTAGAAAAGCCATAACATATACACCTAAAAGTATATAAAATGTTGATGCTTCTATATGGGTCAAATATCAATTTTACATGGTGCTACAATGAAATAATTATTTTTTTATTTTTTACAGAATGCATTGTTGGTTGAGTTTATCATAGGGAATCTTAGGTGACCATGTAAATAAAAGCTTAGAATGGTATTAAAACTCAAACGATCTACCATTCTGGAAAAAAAATTGAAAGGCTAAAAATAAAAAAACTAATATCCCTAAGCACTTGGATTGGTATATATATGAAAGAAACGCAACCAAAACACCTATCATTCACATGTTTCACTCCATAGATCTAATTTTATTTAGAGATAGGGTATTTCTAGAGTCTTCATTACCTTGAATGTGGATTAGAAATCCTAGGTTTTCATCTTTTTGAAGTTGAATGATTCATTTAAGTTCATCGATCTTAGATAAATTTATCTGGATCTTCTTCTCTACTATATCTAGAAACCGTCACCCTCTAATTTGGGCTAAATGGATATGAGACTCACTTCTGTGATGAAGTGCATTTCTGCACATTGTTGGCTTAATTACTCTTTTACCTTCAATTATCAGATTTTTCTCACTCTTGATATTTTATATCATCAAGGACCTCATGAGCATCCCTAGGATTCAAATTCATGATTTGAATCAATATTTACACTTAATTTCAATAAAACATAGTTTGAACAAGTTCCAAAATTTTCATAATTTACATGTTTTTATGACTTAAAACTTGTTCCACATGTTCTACACCTTATGAGGATTCTATCGTCCAAGTTTGAGATTGATTGGATTTTCCATCTACAAGTTATGATTTTCCCATGTTTTAAGCTAAAAAACACTTTTCCCTCTATTTTGGAAAATGATTGGGAGCCAAGAGGGAATCTAATCTTCACTAAATAGAGAAATAAAACCAGCATACTCCAAAAATATGGGAAATAGAGAAATTTCATTATTTCTCAAATGACGGAAACACAACTAATAAAAGTTGCATAAATTGTCATTCATAATTTTCACTCATTACCAGAGATGGTATATAAAACTAAAAGGGTATACATATAATTAACCTAATAACATGAAAGAATCATTGCAAAGGGAAGCTTGGCCATTCCGATCTATCAAAAAGTCCACATCCTTTATGTGATCTTACTGAATCCATGCCCTCTAAAGCTCCTAAAATTGGGTGGTTTTGGGAACAATATCTAGCAAAAGACAACAAAGGTAAGCATAAGAACACAACACAGTATGTGCATAGTTAAAATGTATGTGCTTATAATGGATTATAAGTACAAATAGAGTATTCCCAAGAAAAGAGATGACTATCAACATATATGTAAGTTCCAAAGGAAATAATCAAAAGACATAGACATTGCACATTAAAAGATATTTGAGATCATCATTATTGCCGTAACAATCATTCACCATTTCACAATAGTAAAAATTTTGTATGCATAAAAATATAAGATAAATATACCTAAATAGGGTCATAGCACATTAGGATCATGTCCTTAAAAGTAAGGGTGAAAATGCAAACCCCGGTCGGAACATGTGCGCCTATATATGTATAGTTGTACATAAAAACTACTTATTTGGATATTTTTGTCAAAACATTTAACATGCATAATGGAGTGTCAAGGTTGGAATTCCAATCATTTCTCACATAAAGTAATTTAAATGCATATCTGGAGGGGTCAAAAGGCCCATAACAAGAGAATATCTCAATATTCACAATACATCATATGATATCAATTCATAAAGGTAGAACATCAATTTAGATATTGAAAGGAGAAATATTCAACAATGTTCATCATTGTAGGATGTTAGAAAATATATTCAATTAATGATCAAACATAAATAGGGACTTGCACATACCTAATCTTCACAACTAATCCTTATTTCTAGAGTTAGAATTCACAATTTAATAGTCTCCAAGGATTGATGTTGAGAGATCCACAAAGTCAAAGAATATTTGTTACTATCTAGCTTGAAATTGATAATTGTTCAATTTGGGATATTTAGGATTATTATTCCATTTATTTTTATCATTACAGTTCTGCATATTTCCAGCTAGGTCATATATGATCAATGTTACATATCAATATATATGATCATTTTCTATAGATTAGATCCCCAAATGTTATTCTCTCTCTAACATAACATACTTCCAATTAATCAATAGGGTTGAAGATGTATTTATAAGATATATATTAAATGCCAAATTACACTTAATAGAAATGTCTAGTGTTCATATGCAACATAACTCGACATATACTAGTCAAGCACATAAAATTAGATCTCAATTATGCACATGAATACAAGTACATACCAATTGATTATACAGAAGTAAATTCTTGTCTCCCTTTTCTTAACGTCATTTTCCACAAAAAAATGACACTACATGCTTATATTGTTGGTTGGTAAAGCAAAAATGTCACTATTAGTAAAGTCTTGCCGATTGAGAAAAAACATGGGTACTGGTTTATTGTAACATGGTTTTTTTGTGAAGAACTACATCACATAAAGCTCTCAAAATTCAATTATTGGGGACGGAGGATTTTTATATAGTTTTTTAGTGTCAGTTGTGTTAAAACAAATGGTGCAACACTTCCCATGAAATAAATTTTTCCCCTGAAAGATTTTGTAATCGATTATACTTCATAAAAAACTAATTCCATAGGTCTTGCCCACTGTGAAAATTTTTACCTCCAAAAAACCTATGGTGTTAGTTCCTTCTCTAAGAATTGACTACATAGAATTCCCTCCACTTGACCTAAAAAAATTATTCCCCCACAAATTGGGTTGGGTTGTTGTTTTTTTCTAGAAATTGACAACACATGTCTTAGTGAGGTTGGTGTTTTCAATAGGGATATGGTGTTAGCTCATTGGTAGAGAACCAACAACAGAGATTGAAGTATGTCATTGGTTTTTCTTAGGCAAAAAATGACACATTTCTTTGTGAGGTTGGCATTTTTAAATTGGGATAAGTAGATATTACTTCAATTTTATTGGTGAAGAACTTAGTGGAGAGAGTGATTTATGTCTTCAGTGGTGCTAGATAATCAACAACACATGCCTTAGTATAGTTTGCATTTTTAGTACAGATAAGTACATATGGTGTCTATTTATTGGTGGGGAACTGATGACTAAGCACTTACTATGTCATCATTTTTTGGAAACAACTGATGTCTATGTTCCACTTAATAGCACTCACAATTTTTCCCTATTATCTTATTCATCGACCCCTAATTCCTAGCTCTGACGATCATTCTATTGTTCTTGTCATTGTCTCTTCTGCCTTTGTTGCCACTAGAGTTGTCGTTGTTTTCTATTGTTCTTTCAGTTGTTGTTGTCGATGTCATCCTTTATCTATCCTACTCTTCTTAAGTAGGAAGCCACTAGCCACCATTGTAGTTCCTCCTCCTTGACTCTATTGCCAATTCGCTAATCGTCCTCCTCCTCCTCTGAAGTTCTTTCTCAATCTCCTCTGCCTGCCTCTTCTGCTCCTCCTCCTCTGACATTCTTCCTCAAACTCCTCCTGATGCCGCTACTCCTCCTCCTCCTCCAGAATTCTTCCTAAACCTCATATGCATGTCGCTTCTTGGTGACTGGTTTGGTGAGGTGAGCCTCCTCCCCCCCAACCTTTTTGTTATTGGGAACCCATATAAGGGTTTAAGTCAGCTATATCATGAACACCATGCCTAGAAGACTTAAGTTCTCATGCTAGCTGTTTGATCAGGGTAGCTTATTTATTTGCTAGCTAAGTCTCTTTTTTCTTAATTTATAGTGTAAATATTGAAGCTAAAATTGACTTATATATGTGTGGAGATCACATGGAAGAAATATCAATTTATCAAAAATCCAACTAATACTAGAGACATACATTTGACATTCTTTATTACGGTTATTTATGTTTCATATGCCACATATGCATTTTACATTCTGTATTATATTTATCACTCATATTTCATTCTTTGACTATTTTTAATATGACATTTTTAGATGGAGTCTAACTATGAGGATGAGCATTGTGACTATGTGATCGTAAGATTGAGTCTGGTGTAAGTTGTACTATTTTTATTACATGGATGTGCATTTTACTTCTCTGTCACGGTAGAAGTTATATTTTTATCACTTATATGTGTTTCCTGATAATTTTAGGATGACTATCTTAAGTACGTGCACCTTGAGGATCTTGTTGGAAGTTTTAATGAGTAGTGTAATTGTGCACATAAAATAGGCATCACATTGATGAACAAGTTAGTAGCTCAAATAGGTAAAGATTTGAAATTGTCCATTGACTATGATGAAACAAGAAATTTATTGTGAAGAATCACATTTCATTTGGCCAATATCTACGGCTTATTAATCATAACAAAGTGGAAATAACAATAGACTGTTGGCATAAAGTTGATCCTTCCGCAAAGGACTACATATAGAAGAACATAATTATGAGATATTCTATTTTTATAAAAGATATTCACTATTTTATTTCTAAAAATATGCCATTAAGTATATGAATTTTTGTAGATCCTCTTTGGCCTTGATGAAAAATTGCATCATAAATTGTGTTGCAATATCGTGGGGGGATATTAAGGAATTAATGGACAAATCTAACAACAAAATATATGATGAGCGACAAGAAAAAGAAGTTTGCCACTTTGAAATGGGCCTATCTAGACCCAAAGGTGTGGAAGCATTTGTTTCTTAAAGACAAATAGAAGGATTCAAGGTATGAAGCCTCCTCCTCTAAAAAACATTCTTATGAATACATATGGATTCAATGGATGACATTGTTCTGGATTAACCATGCTTTACACGATGCTAAAAAAGAAAGGCATGCAAAGAATGTGTACAACCACAATTTGGGTCTAGGTGACAATGCATGGCGTTACCAATAGAAATTGGAAGTGTCTTCTCCTAAGAAGCCTACTCCTAGGTTTTTGAGTCTTTTACTACCCCTACACCTTTACTTTTCCATGAAGAGTGGATAGGTGCAAGGAAAATCCACTCCAGAGAAATAACCAACCTTGTAAATGATAAGGTGGATGAAAATATGATACAATTTAACTCTCATATTGCATGTTCATTTTTTATCTTGATTGCTATGTTTTACTCCAATCACTAATGATAATATATACCAATAGATTTACGAGTAAAGAAAAGAAGGCAAGCTCATCCCTGCGGGACAAAGTGATGAATTGACGGTTGCTCTAGGTAGAGCATCCTACCTATGTAAGTTGGTATTGGATCCTTTTTAGGCACATTAGAGAAAAAGCACAAATCTATCAAGAAAGGAATATTGTCATAAGAGTAGGTACCAGACATGATTACAAAGAGAATAGATGAAACAATGAGATAGTTTCATGTTTGTCAGTCTCAACCTCCTCAGTGAGTACCTTAGTTGCACTACTCTTCTTAAAAGGTGGACCTCCTTAGATAGAGTGGTTAGGATTATCCCATGGGCATGAAGAGAACACTCGATATAAGTTTTTTTATGATGTAATATTCTTTCAAGTGAATTCATAATATGGTGTGTTTGGGTATATATAATACAATACACAAAATTATAGGCATTGAGGCCATGTCATTTTGCATTACTAGAACCTACCTTCAACATTGTTGCATTGGATGTGGCTTTCCAACCCCTTCTAAGTGGTAAAATCATGGTGATTCCTTGTCTAACAATGCGGTTGGTGTGACTATCAGGCTTGTCTACCCACCGTGGAGACAAATACCACTGCTATATGCCCACCCCAATCATGACACGACAGGAGATGCAAATAGTGGCATGGTTGTGTGGCCCGAAGATGGATTTTTCTAGGAAATATACATTTATCAAGGGGTTCCCTTTGGTTTATAGGTGCATGTGTGCCATGAATAGGTGCATGCACAGTAATTCCTATGGTAGGAGAGTAAGTAGGAAAACCTTTGGAAGAGGACCATCACAAGGCAGGTCAGGATGACCATTGGAAGGAAAGTCTAGACAACCATCGGTTGTCAACCGATGGATGTACAGAGAGGCCAAACTAAAAGGTTTGGCAGACTAATGTACAACCGCCCCCAGGGGTTAAAGGCATGCATCAATGGAGCTTCAACCAAAGGATCTATCAACAGACCGAATGGCAGATCTATGAGATCTGATGGTCTGACATATCTAGTCAAGCTAATGGAACTTCATCAACTAATGGAGGATCAGATCATCAAAAAATGGTCCATTTTATCAAAAAAATTTGGGACACTAGTCGTTTAGTGGGACCACCGCCTCCTACACTCCACTCTTGTAATGAAGTCAAACCTACCACTAAAATCAAGAATTTGATTCAAAACCTTATAAATTATCACAAAATAAAGAACCTAAATGCATGGTATTTCTAAGCTAAAGTGATAAAAATAAGTGCATAAATGTTTTTTATATGTATCGAAATCTAGGACGAATATGCATTCATCAATATTTTTCCAAGTTAATAATACCATCCTTCTAGACAATTTGAATATTTTATACCCCTATAAGTTAAATGAATACATTTATTTAAATTAGGAAATAGTCATGTAATGATCCAAACATTAATTTATGTTCATGGATATAAAAGTTTACTTACGCTACTAGTGCCATTTTCATTGTGTGTCCCACAATCCCTATTTTTTATCCAAAGGATCTATATAATATGCAAATAGAATATTGGGGACAATTACCAACAACTCTCAATGCTTATTATTGAGTGAAAAGAAGGCAAACCAAAGAAAACTCAAATTCCACAATGAAATGTAATCCATAAGTCAAAATTATAAGCAAACTGTCTAAAACTTATCCAACATTGAAAAGATCTATAATCACGCTCTTTCCCATAGTACACAAATATTTAAATGTGGTAGAGCAGTAATCACTAACAATAGTTTTCTCTTTATCTACACGACTGATCAATGATGGAACTAGAAATGTCACATCGGTTAATGTGAACTATTCAAATATTATATATAAGTAGTTGAAAGACATATATGTATGGTTTAATATATGATAAAACAAATCAATATATATATATATATTTACATATACATAATTAAATATTTAGCTATATACAAAGTTCTATCACATTTGTATTCACCAATCATAAGTAAACACATGCACAATATTTGTTACGAATACACTAGTATCCTGATCTCAACCTGCAACGTCCTCCTGGACATAGACCACCAAAGTTGACCCATCTTCTAGATTGTGTAACCATAGTGTCAAGCCTCTACACTTAGGATCTAGCCATTTGAATAGGTATTTTTTAATCCAAGCATGTAATTGATGAGTGAACTGGAGGGAGAACTATAGGGGGTTTGTTACGCACTATGATATGCATGTATTCTTTTATCAGTAGCTAATTATATACACAAAAAGAAAAGAATCACAAATACAAATACAATGTAGATTTATCCCTTTTATTTACATATTTTTTATATTTGTTTAGGATTTTTTTGTTATTTATTCTCTTAGTTTCATAATTAATTGTGTTATTTTAGATTTTTCTCTATAATTGGAGTTTTAATTATATTTTCTTGGGTTTTGTAGGAAAATTATACAATTTTCAGTAGTCTTGAAATTCATATATACCCTCCACCAAAAGTGACATAACGCTTGCATTCAAACTCGAAATGCGTGTACAAGTATTCATTAGAAAGGGAATTTAATTTCCTAAAACAAAATCCTATTATTTGGACAGCTTTCATGCTTTTCACGGGAGATAAATATGTTCTAAATCGATACTATGAGAATCTACATTAAAAAGAGTTACATGGTCAAGATAATTAAAGACAATCAACTTTCGATTTGACCAGATCTAGAAAATTCAAAAATTGATCTCCCTCTCTTTTTTCCCTCTCTTTTGAGGTCAGCCTACCCCCTCCCCCTCCTATAAAAGGAGGGACTTTTCACTTGTAAAAGCATTCCATCCTTCATTCCATTTCATCCAATTTTTAGTTGTAGACTACATCTTGTATAATGTTGGATCACATTTTAGTTTGCATTTCTTCTAGTTTTGTTATGTCTGATTAAATTTCTTTGGGGCATGGGGGTAGCCCCTTAGCCCGATTTTATTCAATATAACCAGTTATATTATTCCATCAAACAAATGTCTTCTCTCTGTTTCTTTGTGGTTATTTGGACGATCCGATATATTCTTATGGAGTGATATGACCGTGGATCTCTGTAAGAACAAAACAATAGTTCCTTAATTGTGATTATCATATTTTCGTCTATTTAATCTTATTCTTGTTATAATCCTTGGTGACGCGACCACCTGAGACTTGGGTTTGAATGCCAGTTTGAATTCACATGTTTTTTGATATGACTGTGGATAATGGCATGTTGGACGGTTGGGTAATGATCTGTGAACGTCGGGACCAACGGGTTCACGGGAAGTCCAACTCTTATGAGTTTCTTCGTAAGGACATGTAACCACAAGATCCTGATTTGATCCTTGGAGTTTATAATTTGATTAGTTGAATAGGAACGTGGTTTTGGTGGTGATCTTCCGGACCCCAAATCTCTACTTCTTGATTAGTTAAACTTTATTTCAACACTTTTATTATTTGTTCTTAGTTTTAAACAACCTTCTCATAGGAATTTATTTCTTGTTCTTGTGATTGGATTTGGATTTCGACTTTTCTTTTCTGCCGTCCCTTGTATTGATACCTATGTATACTAAGTTGACTTGTTGTTCACAACAAGTTGACAACCAGGTTAGAAGGTTAAACTCTAGGACTTTTCCTAGTGATTTCTGTGTGTACAACGACACACATCAATTTGGCACCGTTGCCGGGGATGACATAGTTGTTTTTCAAATCTGGTTGCTTATATATCTTGTATAATCCTTGTTCATATTCTATAACTTTCATAACTTTAGTCTTTTTTATAATTTCCTTTAGATTTTTGTAATTTCTTTTTTCCTTCCGAGCATAATTCTGAAAGTGTATCTCGTCTTTCTGCTGAGTTTCCATTCCAGCAGTACTGCTTTCTAGTTACTTTTTTTTTGAAATTTTAGTTATTTCATAATTTCTTAGATTTATAATTTTTAGTTCTCTTTGTAATTTTGACTAACCTTTTATCTCATAATCTTTCTTCTCTCATTCGTTGATTGACATATCTTTTAGGAACTTTTCTTTTCAAATGGAGTGGGCATCCCAATATCCCCCACAATGTTATTATTGTAGTTTTTACCACCATGCATCTCTTGCCCGTCCAACTCTACCCCATGCTTATAATAGCACCCCTTTTAATTGTGAGCCCTTTCATTCTGGTGGGTACAATGTGAATCCACATTTTTCTGAGAACCATTATGGGGAACCTTGCTATCCATATTCTAATGGGGGATATTATCAACAAAATTTTGTGGGGTGTAACCAACAAAACCTTGGGGGTTATGAGCATGCGTATGAAACCCAATGTAATCTTTAACAAGAAGAGAGACTTAGGGCCGTAGAGAAGATAGCAGTAGAAGGAGAAACAAAACTAAAATCCAGCCAAGCCTTCTTAACCGCCCTGCTAGAATCCCATACCCAAAATATAGACTGTTCAAATATGTTTCCTCATGATTTGGTGACACCTTATAATATTGAATCTTCCTACCAAGATGGATGCAATGGAAATTACAATCCACCATCTTCTGGAGATTATTATGAGGAGCAATGCCACCCAAAACAATATGAGAAGTACTATGGCCAAGGACACTATGGGGAGTGTGGTGAGGATGACCAAAATTTTGGGGTGTATAAATCCTATGGTGAAATGCAAATTAATATTGAATTGGAAGAGAGACTTAAGGCCCTAGAAAAGATGGCAGCAGAAGGACAAGCAAAACTTGAATCCAGTCAAGCCATGTTAGCCACCTTACTAGAGGATCAATCACAAACTCCCCCTATAGAGCTTGAGCAACCCAAGATGGTTCTTCCTGATGATTACGATGACGATGATCTTTATTTTGTGTCATATATGTCAGATCCTGAAGAAATAGCACAAACCATGGATCCATATTTTGTGTGTGATGAGGATGTTGGTATCCCTATCTTTCCTTTAGAGACTCTTTTACTTGAATATGAAATGTCAAAGCAGAAGATTCATTATGAAGATCCAACAACTCCTCCCATCCTCAACATAAATCTGAATGATACCATAGACCAATACCCTTCTTTTGAGTCTATTTTGGATAATGAGAATCTGACCCCCTTTATGATTCTTCCCAAGCCATCACAGCCAATTTCCATCCGACACATGGCTGATCTAGAAGGGGAGATACCACTATTGGAAGAAGACCACACACCCCCTTCTGTTGTTTGTAAGGAAGACATCATCATCATCCCTCCTAAATACTTGGGAAACCCTTATACAAAAGCATTAGAGACATATGTTATATCAACAATGAAACTTACCAAACCCAATGTTGATGGCATTAATTTTAAGGAGAAACAATACACTTTTGTAAATAATTTTCAATCTTTTGTATTAGCATCGATTATCCCATATGCAGTTCATCATGATGGTGGAAAACCTAAACTAGATCCTCCACCCAACTCAGTTCATCATGCTCGACTAGCATTACTGGTCGGGTACCCACCAACCTCCCCCAATCCACATCCGTCTTCAACACTTCCCTTGATATCGAAGGAAGATATATGGATATTATTGGAGGGAATGCGAGGTGAAAGAAAATATGAACACCCCACTGATCTTCCACGACTGAACTTTCATCAGGTACACTATGAAGCTCCGCAGATAAAGGTCCCAACCCTCATACACATCCCCTTCAGTTGGACATTTTTTGAGCTACCCGGGCCACCTGGAAATCCTCACTCTTCTCTTCCCTCCATCTTGGATTTTGATTTTGCTCGGGACAAGCAAAAATCTAAGTCCGGGGTGGAGTTGGGTGGTATGTTTCTATTCCACCCCTTATCTTTTTTATTCTTGCATTATTTCTACCTTTTTTGTTTTGCATATAGTTACTTTGTTCATGGCCATTATCTAGTCGGCCATGTTTTTATTTCTTTTGTTGCAAAATGACCTTTATCTAGTCGACCAATATGAATAGATGTTTATCATTGTATCCTTTGAATTTAGTAAATCTTTTGCAAAAATTGTTACAAATTGCCATGTCTGAAACCACCATGTCACCTAGGATCCCAAAATAGCATCACTCCTTGGAAAAGTTGGCAAGCCGTATGGAATCAATCAAAACCAAACACAAATTTTCTCTTTTTTTTAAACTGTTGATTAACTTGATATAAATCTTGTATAATGTGATTGACATGAATGTTCTTTCTGATGTAATGACACTTAAAAAAAAAAAAGGAGAAAATAAATGTGTGAAGTTATAAGCACAAGGACACCTTTTGTTTCCCCCTTATTTTATTTCTAAAAAAAGAGAAGCAAAGAATCACCACCAGATAAAAATCAAGTCCATGATGGAATGCTTCCCATATAAAAAGTTCCATACCCCACAAAGGGGTGTACCATCAAAAGATGCCAATAGTGCACATGAAAAAATTGTGACCAATGTAGCCACAACTCCACAAATAAATCCCAAGTCGAATAGAGGAGGGATAAAAAAAATTCATCACTTCCTTCTTTGTTTTCACACCCCCTAATTTCATCTTTTTCTTGTGCAACAACTTTCATAAAAAAAAATACAATAATAAAAACGAGAGTGTCAAAGAAAAAGTAAGATGAAGCATGTTTTTCGACAAAATCTTGATTTAGAAACAATATATGATATTTGTTTTTAATAGGGAATATAGAATTTTGTGTTTTGTGGTTTTAGGAGATTGGGTTGCTTGGCCATATTTGGAGGTAATGAATAAAGTGATGTTACAAGAGTGAGGATAGACATGCTGTTAGTATAAATTGGAATAATTTGTGATTTTATTTGTTTGAGGACAAACAAAGATTCAAGTCCAGGGTATTTTGATAAATGTATATTTATCCCTTTTATTTACATATTTTTGATATTTGTTTATGATTTTTTTGTTATTTATTTTCTTAGTTTCATAATTAATTGTGTTATTTTAGATTTTTCTCTATAATTGGAGTTTTAATTATATTTTCTTGGGTTTTGTAGGAAAATTATACAATTTGCAGCAGTCCTGAAATTCATATATACCCGTCACCAAAAGTGACATAACTCTTGCATTCAAACTCCAAATTGCGTGTACAAGTATTCATTGGAAAGGGAATTTAATTTCCTAAACGAAAATCATATTATTTGGACTTCTTACGTGCTTTTCACAGGAGATAAATATGTTCGAAATTTCTGCTATAAGAATCTACATTAAAGAGAGTTACATGGTCAAGATAATTAAAGACAATCAACTTTCAATTTGACCAGATCTAGAAAATTCAAAAATTGATCTCCCTCTCTTTTTTACTTCTCTTTTAAGGGCAGCCTACCCCCTCCCACTCCTATAAAAGGAGGGACTCTTCACTTGTAAAAATATTCCATTCTTCATTCCATTTCATCCAATTTTTAGTTGTAGACTACATATTGTATAATGTTGGATCTCATTTTAGTTTGCATTTCTTATAGTTTTGTTATGACTAAGTAAATTTCTTCGGGGCATGGGATTAGCCCATTAGCCCGGTTCTATTCAATATAATCACTTATATTCCTCCATCGAACAAATGTCTTCTCTCTGTTTCTTTGTGGTTATTTAGACGATCCGATATATTCTTATGGAGTGATATGACTGTGGATCTCTATAAGAATGAAACAATAGTTCCTTAATTGCGATTATCATCTTTTCATCTATTTAATCTTATTCTTGTTATAATCCTTGGTGACGCGACCACCTGAGCCTTGGGTTTGAATGCCAGTTTGAATTCACATATTTTTTTATATGACCGTGTATAATACCATGTTGGACGGTTGGGCAATGATCTGTGAATGTCGGGACCAACGGGTTCACGGGAAGTCCGACTCTTATGAGTTTGTTCATAAGGACATGTAACCACAAGGTCCCAATTTGATCCTTGGAGTTTATAATTTGATTAGTTGAATAGGAATGTGGTTTTGGTGATGATCTTTCGGACCCCATATCTCTATTTCTTGATTAGTTAAACTTTATTTCAGCACTTTTATTTTTTGTTCTTAGTTTTAAACAACGTTCTCATCGGAATTTATTTCTTGTTCTTGCGATTGGACTTGGATTTTGATTTTTCTTTTCCGCCATCCCTTGGATCGATACCTATCTATACTAAGTTGACTTGTTGTTCACAACAAGTTGACAACCGGGTTAGAAGGTTAAACTCTAGGACTTTTCCTAGTGATTGTTGCATGTACAACGACGCGCATCACCCCTTCTTCGAATGGATGTCATATACCTACCAACCGATGGCCAATCTACATATGTTTGTCTAACGATGGTCCCATTGAACAACGCATGGTTTCATCTTACAATGACAATTCAACACCCAACAACTGATGGCTCCAATGAGCACCATCAGACTCCTCACCTATTGATGGAAGACATGCAAATTTGAGACCCATCGTCTTTTGTGTGTTATTGCTGACTTTTCACCTCCATGGAACCTAATACTTCATTCCATGGTGGCTGGGAGGGTCCCAAACCCTTCCCTATGCCTATAAATAGAAGCTGAGGACTTACAAAAAAGGATTTGTGATTTGACATTGTTAGGATGCTTCTACATACACTCACCTTTGACCTCCAACAACCCTTGACCATCCCCATTGGTTGTCGAACATAAAACAAAGGTGCAACTTCCTTCACTACTGCTAAAGTACCAAGGTCCAATCTCAAAATAGGCCTCTCTCATGACACCCTTGTCTATTGGTTGACAGTTTCCACCATAGTCATCCCACTATTCTCCCATCATAGTTACAAGATCTAAATTTGAAGAAGGAGAACAACACCCATATCCACCTCCTACGAGCGTCTAAAGGTAGAGCAACTACTATGTCATCTTCCATCGATCTTCAACATGAAGATAGGATTCCGCACACCACATATTTTCTCTTTTCCTATTCTATGATCATCATTCTCTTCTTCTTTTCCCTTGTTGTTTCTACTACTATTGCCATGAGCTAGTAGTCCTATAGCTAGGGTGCAAGGAGTAGCCCCTTTACCCAATTTTGTTCTCTTTGTAGCGTCTATTATTGTAAACAATCATATATTTTGAATCAATAGTTTTTATGCTTATTTTCTTGCCTCGTCATCAAGTTTATATGTGAATCATATTTTGGGTGTAGAGAACTTTAGACCTAAGATCTAGGATACCGATTGATTCATGTTAAACCCAAGATGAGAACTTCATATAGGAATTTTCTAGGGTGATATATGTATGATCTATAGGTAAAGCAACGATGAGAATAGACTGATATTTGTCTAGGTCCTAATTCTAATGCTGAAAGGGGCATTTTCTTAGGCCTCAACGTATATGTTCTTGCTTAATATGATGAAATGAGAGAGTGAATGATAGGTAGAGGTAGTGAAACCCATTCCACCCTAGTGTTCTCATCCATTGATTTATCAATCCTTTACTTCAACCTTTACCATTTGCAACCTCAGTTTAATTACCAAATCCAAATCTTATGATAAATACAAGTCATGCATGGTTATATTGGTCAAATTATTTCATAAAAATGTTGTCCTTTGGGTTCAGTCCTAACTATACTACAATAAGATCTTTTCATCTTTAGGTGGTGAATATTGGACTTAGTCTACATAAACTCTACATGTTTCACCCCTAGTAATGTTTTTGGTACGATAACATCCACATCAAATATTAAGGTAATTTTTTGACACAATGCATATATATGCTAACTATGCTTCCTTTTATTTATTAACATTTCACATAACCAAAAATTTATAGTGCCCTAGACAAAATAATGATTGGCCATGCTTTACATGATGTGGTATTTAATTGTTAGACCGAGGCATAGATATCCATAGTATACAAAAGGTAATTTATATATGTTTGATCCTTGAATCATAAGTAAATATTCTCATTTGATAATATAAAAAATCAAATCAAACACTGTAATTATGTCATCACTTTTGTAGTTGTTTGACATGATGGAGACATATATAAATAAATAGGTAAATGAGATACGAGAAGAGTGGGCACAATCCTTTGTTAAGGAAGTAAACTTTTCATTTGACTGAGATAATATATGAGTTTTCTAAAATTTAATGTTATTATTTCTATATACATGATGTGGTTATGACTTCTTTCAACTTTAAATGTGATGCGTGAATTTTTGGTACATATGTGAATATATGTGTACATATGCATGTGTGTGAATGAATGTGAAGAGGAATGAATACAATCAGAATTGAATTTGTACATGTGATGAGAATGGAATCATAGAATGCAATTGCATGTGTGTTTCCTAAGCTGTGTATGTGCATGAGAATGGGATTAAGTGTTGATGAGATTGGAAATGCATGTGGGTGGATTAATCGTGTGCATGCGAACTTTTGTATGTGTTTGTTATTATATGTTTTATAGGTATGTTGGCATGTTGTTAAGTTGAACACATGCATGAACTTGTAGTTCTAATGAACTATAGGTTTTGCATCTTGTTGAACACTCAGACATCAAGTATGTAGGCCAGCTATAAAATTACATACTTGTGGCATCAGTTGTTATAAAAAATCAATGTTGTAGATCTGTACCATCGGTTAAAAAAAAACTAATGACACAACTATTCTAAAATAGTTGTTCCACTCAAGACGACTATGTTATATAGCTAGCAACACAGATGGTTGGTATCGCTCTGCGTCATCGATTCTTCTAAAACAAATTGACAACACAATAGGTCTACAGACCAACTATAAAGAAACTATACTTGCACCTTGAGTTGCTATACACAAACCAACAACTATGTACAATGTATAGAATTGGTTTTGTTTCTTATAACCAATGATAAACATCCTTAGCATCAGTTCATTTCTCATTGAACCGATGACTATAATCCTAGAACAGTCTTATAATGTTGATGATATCACTATGTGTCATCAATTTCTATTTTCACAGTAGCCAACACTATTTTGTGTTGTCAGTTACAGCTAATCCTTAAAAATGAAGCTAAAGGTCCTTAATTGTAGTGTTGCCCACTTGGATGTCAATACACAACAAAATGTTATATGTCAAATTTATCCGAATCTATAGGTAGTATCTATAATAGTGTAAGATAACATATACCCTAAACACAAGTGTGCATTATATGGATGATTTATAGTAAATTATGATATAATCTAACCAACATGCCATCCATATTTATGTTTATATAGAAACTGTCTTAATAAAATTCCTTCTATCATATCCACTCAACACTGATAAACATCAACGAATGTGTTTCAACATACGCATTACCAATTACCATATGATCTATATATATGGGTATCTAGGGTTTGTATGATATATAAAAAGAATTAGATTAGTTTACTATAATTTCTTATTGGTAAAGACTTAAATTTTCATATAAATCCTTTGCAACTTTCAAATGATGTGCATAATTTATATAGACTCCTTGCCCACCTTTGCATGCACTTCCAATCCACTTTATACCTCATTTTTCCTCTAAACATACTAGATTTCCCACTTTATAGTTGCTTTACTCATTCCATATTTGTGAACTTAGGTACTTGACATTGACAAGGAAAAGGGGTTAATCCAGTCTAAATCTAACCTTAGTTGGATTACCCAGTGATTACACATTCTTTAGGGGATTTCTCAAGTTTCTGACAGAAACACGCTGTGTCAATTGTTGAACATGGCGTGTTGGTTGTAGACAGATAATGTCCCGCCCTGATGAGAAACAATACGACATGTATGCCAAACAACATGATGTGTCTTTTCTTTCAAAGAATTTGTCAAACCCCTGCCTAGAAACCAACACAACATGTTGGTATTAGCATGTATCGTGTCACTAGATCCTAGTTTTCTAGATCTTCATCAGCTAGCACCAACATAGCATGCCTATCAACTAAAACACCATGCATAGTTTGAGCGGGTGGTTTCACCTTTAGTTACAAGGAGCACATGTCGTGTTGCTTCACAAACAATCCATGTTGATGGTGATTTCTGTACATTATGAGAGCAATTGACCCTCATTTTTAAATATGAAAGGATACATAGGGATGGTTCACTCATCATTTGAAGAGCTTTTCGACCAGAGAAATGATAGAGAAGAAAGGGGGCAATTTCAGAGAAGATGAGGTAGTTAGTTGAGAGAGAACCAATTATCCTCTTCATTTCTCTTCACTAACTGCAACAAAGGTGTCCGTTCGACATTCCATTCCCTTGAGAGGGAAGGTTGATGGAGTAGGAGTAGTAACAAGGAGGAAACCTCATCTTCTAAAAGGAGTTCTTCTCTTATTTCTTCCCTACCATGGATTTCTTAGTTCTTTCTCTTCTCTAATCATTTTAAGCTTCATTAATATCTATTTATACTTGTACTTTACCGTGATGAGTGAGTAAAACACTATTCTTGGGCATGGGAGAGTAACTCCCATGTCATAGCTTATCTATAGTTAAATTTCATGCTTAATAATAGTTGTCTACTAATTTAAGATTGCATCAACACTTTAATTTACTTGCTTACTTGACTTGCCATCTAGTTTACATATTGTATTCATATTATATGATCTAGGAAGATGTATTTATAAGTATGGAGATGTGATCTTAGAAACACCTCCTTGACTACAAGAGTGTCTGGGTACATGTTGAGGAATCAAGTTTTGTAGTTTGAAATGAAACATATGCACAAGAGTTCTATGTGGTGTTCGGACTGTCTGAAATTAGTAGGAGGTGTATGAGACACAAACCTACATGTATGCTTCACTAGAATGCTTGATTTTGTTGTTCTGTTAAGTTATGATATGGAAGTGAAATCCTATCTATAAGATCCATTAAATTAGGTTTAAAGTAATCCTCTAAAAGGATTGTGCTTACTTACTTCTTTCTTTTATTTTAATCTAGTTTGATCTAATCAATCCAACTTTTGTAAATGATCTAGATTGTTGAACTTTAACATTCTTGTGCCTAATTAGCCAAGCTCCATGTGGTTCAGTCTTAACTATAATCTATTTCCTATACTTGTGGGGGAGAAATGAGTTGATATAATTAAAATATTAAAACTTGTTTGTTATATAGACCAACGAGTTTTTGGGATTGTTATCAGGGAGATATGATACTTTTAGTTAGAGTATGTATATTTTATTAGTATTTGAGAGTAGATCACCATTTTCCATAATTGATGTCGAGGTACTTCTTATTTTTGTTTCTCATTTAATTTTTGCCTTTGTAGGTTGCATGCGGTGTTCAATGAGGAGCCTTGAACCTTCTATTTTTCTAGATCTAGAAATCATATGTTCTTTTAGTATTCTTAGAAGAGAAAGGAGGAGTGATAATTCTTTAAACTTGGAGTATTGACAACCATCATCAACCCCATTCAACACTTCATCTTCACCACCATCTTCATCTGATTACGAAGAGCGGATCATGAAAAACAATCAGCTATTAAAGGACTTTGTTGTACCGGATGCCATCAACACATGTGGTGCTATTGATCATATAATTATTGAAGCTAATAGCTTCTCTGTCAGCCACACCATAATGCAGATGAGCTAGCATTACATGTTCGGAAGAACTCCTATGGAATATCCATATATTCACAAAGATGAGTTTCTACAATATATGAACACCTTCAATTTCAATGACATTCTTGCTGGTAGGGTACACCCAATGTTGTTTCCTTTTACATTAAGGGATAGAGCAACATAATGGCTTTCTACTCTACCTAATAGGTCCATCAAAAGCTATAATGAGCTTTTGAATGTTTTTCTTGCTAAGTACTTCCCATCTAGAAAGATTGCACAACTAAGGATCCAACTTACCAATTTTAGACAACAAGAAGGTGAAATGTTGTATGATATGTTGGAGAGGTTTAAAGACCTTCAACATCTTTTCCCTCACTATAGTTTGACCAACTTGCTACTATTGCAAACGTTTTACATTGTTCCTACTAATGGAGCATTAATGAACAAGTCTTATAGGGAAGCATATGATATTATTGAAGACACGACTCTAAACTATTGTTGATGGAGCTTAGATAGGACCAACCATCCCTCTTTATCAAGTTCTTATATTAAAAAGGTGGGCAGAAAGTGCATTGTGGGTGTAGTTGATCTCATTGTAGCCAAGATTGATGCTCTTTGACAAAATTTTGAAAAGCTAAGTACCCATCAAGTCCAAGGAGTCAAACAACTTTGTCATGCATGAGGAGTTGTAGGTCATAACTCTTCTTCTTATTTTACCCCACAAATGAATTTTTGAGAGATTCTAGAACAAACCATTGCATTAGGGAGCTCCGCGAACAAGCAATCCTACTACCCCTACTCCAACACTTACAACCCATGATGGAGAGATCATCCTAATTTATTCTATAGGAACTCTAGAAATGCTCAAAACCCATATCACTAACAAGGTCAGAACCAACATCAACAAATGGGAAATTGTCCAATGAACAAACTAAAAAAAAAACAATCAGAGCTACAACCATCAACAACAATCCCATCTGAAGTCAAGTTTGGAACACATGCTTGAGATCTTTGTCTCAACTTAAATTCGATAAAATGATGAATTTTGCACCATGGACAACTTCTCAAAGTCACAATCATTCAAGTCTCCTCTTAAGTGGTCGACTTCGTTACCCAAACAAAGATGTTAGAGATCAGATTGCACAACAAGCTCTAGCTAATCAAAGGGTTTCTTTTGGGTCATTGTCATGTCAACTAGAGATGAACCCAACAGTTTGAAATTTCATCACTCTAAGGAGTGAAGCTATTATTGAAATACCCTTACTCGCAAACCATGAAGTAGTTTATTATGTTTCTAGAAAATAAGTTGATATCAATGATAAGAAAAGAAAGAAGAATTCAGTTGAAGTACACCCTTCTTACAAACCTACTATTCCTTTTCCTCACAGGTTTGGACACAATAAGGACGATTTCAAATTCAATAGATTCATGGACATCCTCAACAAGATTAATGTCAACCTTCATTCATCTGAAGTTATTATTGAGATGTCATCCTATGCAAAGTTTCTCAAAGACATCTTAACCTATAAAAGAAGGCTAGGTCAAGTGGAGATGGTTATGCTATTAGGAATGATGAGTTTCGTCATCCAAAACAAGCTATCAGAGAAACTTGATGGTCTATGGGCCTTCATCCTTCCTTGCAAGATAGGAGACACTATATTTGACAAAGGTCTAGTTGTCCTTGGAGCTAGTACCAGGATTACTCCACTATGGAAATAACTTGATCTTAGAGATTTGAAGCCAATTAAAATGGCCATTCAATTGGCGGACCATTCCATCAAGTATCCCAAGGGTATTTTAGAATATGTACATGTGCAATTTGGTAAATTTTACATTTCTTGCGACTTTGTTGTGCTATACATGAAAGAAGTTCCTTCCAACCCTGTTCTTTTTGGGGGATCCTTTCTCCAAACTGTTGATTATGTAGTCTATGTGCGAGAGGGAAAACTCATTCTTATGGTAGGAGAGGAAACTATGGAATTCTCTATTTTTTATGCGATGAAAGTTTAAAAAATAAGAGAAGCTACATGTGTTATTGATTGTGTTGATAAGCTTTTGGAAGAGAATGAGGATTTCTCAAATTTCATAATTGATTGTTGTGTAGAAGATGAATAGAACGCTGCCATGGAAGTTGAAGTTCCCAATTCTACTCTTATCTTTGACTCGCATCCAACCAATGAAGATATTCCTCCACTAGAAGATGATTCCAACAAGTCTACAAGGGAGACAAAGGTAGAACTCAAACCCCTTCCACCAGGTCTAAAGTATTCTTTTCTTGACCCTGATTCTACTTCTCCCGTGATTATAAATGTTGATTTAACTTATGAGAAAGAACTAAAACTACTGAATGAAGTTCACTTGCATAAAGAATTTATCAGACTTGATGATTTGAAACTCATCAATCCTTCTATTTGTATGCATTAAATTTAGAACATGATGCCAAACCATGTGTAGAACCTCCTAGGCTTTTATATAAAAATATTCTTGAGGTTGTAAAAAGGAAATTTTCAAGTTAAGAAATGGAGGAATCACTTATCATATAAGAAACAACCCTTGGGTGAGTGCTATTCATGTAATAACCAAAAAAGGGGGTGACATTGTCATTAAAAGAGAATATGATGAGTTGATCCAAACACATGTAGTTACATGGTGGCACATGTACATAGAGTACTGGAGACTAAACAAGGCAACTTGTAAATATCATTTTCCTTTTCCTTTCATTGATTTATTGCTTGAAAGATTATTCAATCACTACATCCTTGTTGTCTTGATGTGTATTTTGGATTTTCTCAAATATTGATATGCCCATCAGACTAAGAAAAAACCACATTTACATGTAGCAACAGGACTTACACATATACATGCATGCCATTCGATCTTTGCACTCTTATATACACTTATAAACAACTTTTCAACATTATATAATGGCCATTTTCTCTGATTTCAGTGAGCGAGCAATGGATATCTTTACAGTTGATATTCATGTGTATGAAAATTCATTTGACGAATGTTTTTTAAATTTATTAAAAGTTCTTCAACGTCCAAAAAGGATAACCTAGTACACAACTGGGAGAAGTGTCATTTTACGGTACAATCTGGAGTTGTATTAGGCCATGTGGTATCTAAAAAGGGTGTCAAAAGCTGACATGGATAAGGTGGAAGCAATTGAAGAGATGTCCACTCCAACATCTATGAAAGATGTTACTATTTTCTTGGTCATGCAAGATTTTACATGCACTTCATCAAGTACTTCTCAAAGATAGCCAAACATTTGTGCTAATTCCTTGATAAAGATGTTGATATTGTTTTCAAAGATGATAGTTAAGTTGCTTTCAAGAAGCTAAAAAATGCTCTCATTTCTACCCCAATTATTCAACTTCCAAATTAGAATGCACCTTTTTAAATTATGTACGATGCAAGTGACTACATTGTTGGTGTAGTTATATGGCAGAGGAAAGACAACAAATTCTATACTACTCATTATGCCAACAAGACCCTGGATGAAGCACAAATAAATTACACCACCACAGAGAAGGAGATGTTATCTATAGTATATGACTTTGACAAATTCAGACAATATCTTGTAGGATTCAAGGTTGTAGTCTACATTAACCATGTTGCAATAAAGTATTTGTTGAACAAGAAGGATGCCAAGCCATGTCTAGTCTGATGGATACTATTACTTCAGGAGTTTGACTTGAGATAAGGGACAATAAAGGTACAAAAAACAATGTTGTTGATTACCTTTCATGACTAAATATTGATGCAACATACACTCTCCCTATAGATGATTGTCTACTAGTTTAAAGATTGTATTCTATTTGTTCTTTTCCAGTCCCTTGGATTGCTAATATTGCCATTTTTCTTGCTATTAGACACCTTCCCCCTTATATCACTTATCAAAAAAAGAAAAAATTCTTCATGATGTCAAATTCTACTATTGGGATGACCCATTTCTATTCAAGAAAGGGAAAGTTGGGCTGATCTGATGATGTGTAGTTCATGAAGTGATTCCTACCGTCATTTCAAAATACCACTCTTCTTCCTAAGGAGGACACTTTTTAGGGGAGAAAACAACTATAAAGATTTTGCAAGTAGGTTTCTATTGGTTCATTCTTATGTCAAAGCTTGTGACAAATGCCAAAGGACAGGAGGTATATTAGGAAGAGATAAAGTGCATCTAAACTCCATTCTTGAGATAGAGGTATTTGATGTATGGGGCATAGACTACATGGGCCCCTTTCCTTCCTCATATCTTAGTTTCTTGTGATTATGTATCTAAGCGGCTTGAAGCTATTCTCACTCATTCCCAGATGCAAAATTTGTCATGAAGTTATTTTAAAAGATAATCTTTCCCCATTTTTGTGTCTATGGGCTGCAATATCTAATGGAGAAACACACTTAAATAAAAAGCTATTCAATAATCTACTCAACAAGTAGAGAGTCAAGCATAAAATATCTACTCTATATAACCCTCAAATGGGAGGATAGGTTGAAGTATCAAATAGGAAGCTGAAGAGTATTCTTGAGAAAACTATTTCTAGTTCAAGAAAGGATTGGGGACTCAAGCTAGATGATGCTCTATGGGAATTTCGGACAACTTTCAAAACATCTATTGTCAAAACACCATTCAAATTGATCTACTACAAGTCACGTCATCTCCCTTTTAGAGTTGGAGCACAAGGCTCTATGGGAAATTAGGTTCTTGAACTTTGATCTAAAGTAAGTAGGTGAAAAGTAAATGTTGCAACTCTAGGATCTTGAAGAACTCCATTTTGATACATATGAAAATGCAAAAATGTACAAAAAAATGACAAATGGATGGAATGACAAGAAGATCATGAGAAAATACTTTATTGAAGGATATCGAGTGTTTCTCTTCATCTCTAGGTTGAAGTTTTTTTCCAAGAAAGATACATTGCAATTGGTCTAGACCGTTCCTTATTCTGAAGATCTATCCATATTGGACCATAGATCTCCAAGGGATGTCTTCAGCATCAAAGTTAATGACCAACATCACAAATTATACATTATAGGAGAGAAGATAGAATAGGGAGTCTTGTGCTCCCTCTCAAACATTTGATAATAAAGACTCAAGTCTCACTCTAGACTTTAAATGGAGGACCTTGTGGGAGTTGATCCCACATTTAGGATATATTTAATTTAAGCTTTCACTACAAGAACATTTCCTTTTCAAAATCCATTTTCCATGGATGAATGTAATAATTTAGACCCTCAACTGTATATATCATTATTACTCCAGGTGTGACGAATCATAAAGAAAGAAATAAACTTCTACAAAAGTAGTCCAAAATGCACGGCGTGTGGTAAAACCAACACGACATGTTTGAAGACGGTTACTCAAGCTTAATATTCAATAGGGATGCAACACAACATGTAGCATAGCCAACACAACAAGAACGGTTCCTTGGAAAATTTCAAGTTTTTTCCCAAAAGCGAACACATCGTGTGTTTTCTATAACACGGTGTGACAACAACAAAGTTTATTTATAAAAACTTCTATTGCAATCACACACAACATGTGACTTTCATGAACATGGTGTGTCAACAAAGAGAGTTTGATAACCTCCAATTTTTAGATATTTTTCTGACTTTTTTGCCATAATAGTATATTTTTTACATTTCTTTACTTAGATAATTCTAATTGTTTTTGGCGAGGTCGATATTACTTCCTGATTCCATCTCTTTGCCTTTCATTTGCACAGAATGTCATTAGAGGCAAACTTGAATTTAGGAAACTGATGACAATACCATATTTAGGTGGTCCCTAAGCCTACAACCTCAACAATTTCCTGGCAGCTACCTCAGTGGTTTTTGAATCTGTAGAACTCAGTGGAAGTTGACACTCCAATACCTTTGTGACCACTAACCACACATCATATCAAAGATCGATGGAATGGGCATCCCAGTGACCACCAACACTTCAGGGAGCAACCAAGACTCTACACTAGTTGTCACTGGCCTCAATCTTCAATGCCAGCTAGAGTGGAGACAAGATCAATGACCGATGAAGCTCATTGACCGTTGAGTTCATAACTTTAGTGACCAACACATCTCAAAGACTGACTAACCCACAACAGTCTCAGCAACCACTGAGTTTGGTTGCCTCAGAGGTCATGCCTATAAATAGTGGACCACTTCATACATGGAAGGGGTCACAAAGTGGGAGAGATGATGAAGTGTTGTAGCATTATAGAGTCTCCATCCATCAGTCATTTGATTTCTCCTAGATCTCCAAAAATGAAAGTCCAGAGGAGAGAGAAAGAGTCCTTGCCATCACCAACATCATCAAACTATTCTTTGAAAGAAGGACTAGCTACTCATCCATGCCCACTCCAGATCTAGATCAAAAGAAGATGTACATCAACCTTGGTCATTTGTAGTCACAGTTTGTGTATCTCCCTTCGTCTTCTCTAGATCTATTCATCCTCCTCCACGTATTTCATCCATTTCATCATTCTTTCTAATGAGTCATTACACTTGTAAATCTATAATTCTACTCACTACCATGAGTGTCTAAACACATATATTGGGTTGTCAATAACCACTAAGGCTCTCTAAATATGTAAATACTAATATCCATTGAGTGTATATTCTATTAACAATTATTATGTACATACTCTTGGTCTTGATGATTCACTTGTATGCTTAGCTAGCATTTTTTGATGTTTGATTGTTAGTACCTTGAAAGAGTAGTACTAACCTTATGTAAGTGTTATGAGTTGCATGAATATATGAGAATGTTGTTATGGTTAAGTTAATAGTCATATGATTATATTTGTGATTGTTTGTTTGTCATTTCGAGAGAGAGACAACCTTATGATCTAGATCTATCCTAAGATTGACAGGAGGAGGGAATAGATATATAAGATGATTTCTTGTAATCTTGATAAGGGTATATAATGGGTGTTATTATTGCATGTTGGTGAAAGACGTGAGGTGGTGAAACCCAATACAAGTCCCTTCCATACTTGTTTCCTTGCTCATTATTCTTTTTTATTCTCTTGTTTAACTTCTTTCTTTATTTTACTTGTTTGATTTGTTTGATTGGTCAGAGTAACCTCATTCCCCAAGGAACACTAAACTTAATCCTACCCTTTGGATTGGTGTAACTGAGACAAGGTTTTGATTATTAGCACTTGCCACTCCTTGTCCCTGTGGATCAACCCCGATTTACTACATCAGACCCCATATAATAGTTGTGGGGCCTGAGTGTTGGGCTATAAATTTAAGTGTCTGACTACTCTAGATCCACTCCTTTTTGGACGTGTGATTTAGTCTGGTCAATGTTTTGGAATTGTTGTTGGGAACAATGCAACAAGCACTGTTAAGAACCCAAATCTACTCACCATACACATGTTCCTCAAGTCTTGATATAGAGTTGACTGTAAAATATCTAGTATGTTGTATCTAACTATCTCAAATACTTGGTTTCACGAGTCCAATTTCTAACTCGAATGTGTGACGTATTTTAGGTAGCTTGGAGAGAGAGGTGGATCGTGAATACAACCACCCACATTCTTTCAACATGCCTATTCATAGGGGAGGATGCCAAGAAGGAGGCAAACCAAACCTAAAGGTTGAACAACCTCAGTTCAATCTTGAATCTGATTATGAGGAATACCACTCTAACAAAGCAAGACCTGAAAGCCCACCTCATGTCATTTCACACCACCTCATGATGAGGAGCATGAAGAACGATGGCATGATGAAGGTCGTCATCCTAGAGCAAGGAATGGGAGGAACAACAACGAGAATGAGGACAACAATGACAACAATAAAAATGATGCTGATGATGATGATGATTATGGAGGCCCTTCTCTCCATGAGTTGGCTGCTACCAGGGCCAAAAAATTAAGGTGCCCGATCATCATCCCAAGATTCGATGCCCCAAATTTTGACGTAAAGCCAACGGTGATTGACATGATTTAGAGCAAAAACTTTGGAGGAAATTCCTGATATGAGAATCCTTACCACCACCTAGACACTTTTAAGAACATATGTGATACAATCAAGATGAAAAGGGTACCACAGGAGGTGATATAATGCAAGGGGTTTAAGTCCTCCATGAGCGATAAAGAATTGTCATGGTACCTTGCTCTTCTACCAAAAAGACCGCCAATGGGTAGGCACACGGAAAGATGTTTTTGTCATGATGTTTTACCCGATTGATAAGACTCTAAGGAACATAAATAACATTATTCGGTTCATGCAAAAGACTGGGGAAAATTTGTATGGACTTGGGAAAGATTCCAAGAATACCAGAGAGATTGTCCTCACCACAAGTATGACAAAGATTTCTGGTGACCAAATTTTACAATGGTTTGACATATGCTAAAAGGACCTTGTGGAATGCTACTGCAAGAAGTGACTTCCTTGGCCAAATGCCAAAGAAGACCATAAAAATCATAGATAACATGATTTCTCTACAAGATGGTCTCGACTATGAAAGAGGTGAGAGGGTTTCAGCCAAGAGGCAAAGAAAGTGATATCACCAATACAGGTGTCTCAAGTATGATGCAGACTCAAATAGTTGACATGCATACACACCAAAGTAGATCGATAAGAAATTAGCACAACTGTCAGAACTTATCAAAAATCCCCAAGATTCCATCAAACATCAGGAGTGAGAAAATGGCCACTCTTCATTCTAGAAAAATTTTGGAGGATCTGAAGGAAAAGAGTAACCAAGAAGGAAACTCCAATGTTGATTCACATCTCGAACCAATAATACTAGAGGAAGCAATGAAGAAGAAGTGGTTACCGACAAAGATAAAGCCAAAAAGAAAGACAAAGAATAAGAAATTTCCAAAGGGAAGAACTCTGACTCCACTAAAGAAGCATTTGTTAATAGGGACCCATACTCACCAAGAGTTCCTTTCCCTTATAAGCTGATCAAGGCTCACCTAACAAAAAGATATGAGAAATTTTTGGATGCAGTAAAGAAATTGCACCTTGATGTACCATTCTTCAATGCTATTAAGGAGATGCCAACCTATGCCAAATTCTTCAAAGATATGATTTTGAAGAGAACTTGAGGAGACCACAGAGAAGAAATGAGGCTAGCCAAAATGTTCAACACCTTTATTCAAGACAAAATGCCCACAAAGAAGAAGGATCCAAGAGCCTTCATAATTCCTTTCAATATTGGAGACAATGAGGTAAGACAAGGACTCACAAACCTAGGGTCAAGCATTACTCTTATGACCCTTACTCTCACCCATAGATTGGTACTTACCAATTCAGTGAAAACTAGAATGAAGATTCAATTAGTTGACCACATATTCACAAAGCTAGTAGGGGTTGTATAATAGGTCCCCATTTGTGTGGGATGATTCTTTATCCCTTGTGATATTATTATAATTGATTCTATAAAGGATCCAACATGCCCAATGATCTTTGGGAGACCATTTCTCTCCACAAGGAGTGCATTGATTGAAGTCAAAGCCGGAGTCATCACTATTCAAGTGGGAAATGATCACATTGACTTCCACGTACAAGAGTGCATGAGGGGACCTTCTCTTTTTAAATCCATTTATTTCATGGACAATTATTATCAATTTTTGTGAGGAAGTCCAGGAAGATAATGCAATTGTTGATTTGCTAATGCTAGGACTGAACAACCTAGGTCCTAGTATAAAGGACCCTAAGGTTGTCAAAATTCTTGACTATCAAAACTAGCCAGAAGAGGAATATAGTGATGATGAGGAGGAAACAATCAAAAAGAGCAAAATATGCCTTGCTCGAGAAAACACCTGAGGAGAAAGAAGCCTTGAAGCCCAATCTAGAGATGAAGCAGCTCCTTGAAGGCCTTAAGTATGTGTTTTTGGATAATGAAGAAAGTTACCATGTAATCATAAATGTTTCCCTCACAGAATATCAATTTGAGAGATTGATAAGTGAACTCAAGCTATGCGGAAAAGCGATCAATTATTCTTTAGAAGACATCAAAGGCTTAAGTTTAGCCGTATGCATTCATCAGATAAACCTAGAAGAGACTGCCAGAACCCTAGTTGAACTACAAAGAAAATTAAACCAAATGCTTAGGGAAGTGGATAAGAAGGAAGTGATAAAGTTGTACAATGCATGAATTATATACCCAATTAGCGAGAGAAATTGGGTAAGCCTAATACATGTAGTACCCAAAAAGGGTGGAATGTTGGCCGTAAAGGGTGAAAATGGAGATGAAGTAGCCACATAGATAATGACTGTGTGGCGGATGTGCATAGATTATATAATGTTCAATGTCACCACTAAGAAAGACCACTTTCTGCTACCATTCATTGATCAAGTCTTGGAGTGTATGGATTACCACTCATATTTTTTCTTCCTAGATGGATATTTAGGATTCTACCAAGTGCCTATTAACCATGATGATCAGGATAAGACCAATTTCACATGCATCTATGGATCTTATGCCTTCTAAAGAATGTCATTTGGGTTATGCAATGCACCTTCCACGATTCAGAGGTGCATGATTTCTGTCAGTAGACTTATTAGAGGATATAATGCATGTTTTCAGGGATAACTTTTCAATGTATGGAACCAATTTCAACAAATGTATAAAGAACTTTTTTCAAGTCCAACAAAGGTGTAAGGAGAAGCAATTGGTTTTGAATTGGGAAAGGTTCCATTTCATGATACAAGATGACATTTTTATCGGACATAATATTTCTAAAACAAGAATCGAGGTCGACTTAAAAAAATAGATGTAATATCAAACTCCCTCCCCCTAAATTAGTGAAAGGGGTAAGAAGCTTTCTGGGACATGTAGAATACTAAAGAAGGTTTATCAAGGACTTCAATAAGATCACAAAGCCCCTATACAACCTTCTTGTATAGGATGTTGAGTTCGACTTTATAGATAAGTGCTTTGAAGCTTTTAATACTCTGAAGAATGATTTGAAAACAACTCTAATATTGCATGCACTAGATTGGGAGCTGCCATTTGAGATAATGTGTGATGCCAACGATTGCGGTATCAATGATTTTCTTAGGCAAATAAAAGACAAGAAACACCACTTGATATGCTATGCAATTGAGACCTTGGATGATATCTAGGTCAATTACACCACTAGATGCTAGTAATCATATTCACGTTTGACAAATTTAGATCCTATCAGATAGGAATAAAAGTCAAGGTGTACATTGATCAAGGCGGTAGAGATCATCTTCCTTGGCTGGGCACAAAGCGACAGCCTGTCGGTGTCATAGAGCGGAAGAGATGCCCCAAATGAATGAGGGGTCTTTTATTTATAGGTGCAGATCACCGACTTAATGTTGCGGTGAGGTGAGCACCGAATTAACGCCGCACTTGAGGTGGTATGCCTCGATCGAGGTGTCTTGCCTCGGTCGCGACATCTTACCTCAGTCATGGTGTTTTGCCTCGGTCGAGGCGTCATGCCTCGGTCGAGGTGTCAGTCATTTTTTCTTGGCCACGGTTGCGACATTGCCTCCTTGGCTGAGGTCACGACATCATGTAACAAACCCACCCCCACGGGAGGGTGGGGGGTATGGGCATGTGTCGATGAATCCTCTAGCGAATGAGGATGCTTTCTGATGAAGGGACTGACCATCAAAAAAAGGGTTCAAATTATCAAAAGTTTCTTGGGTCGAGACCACCGCCTCCTACACTTGTGCACATAGTGTGATGCTTAATCCAACAATGGATACAAATGGATTGGATCAAAACTCTAAACAATCATTTAAAATTGTGGAAAATTTTATATGAGCAGATTTAGGGTGTATATGAGGGCTTTCAGTGCAAAACTGGCCAAAAATGGCAACTAAAACTAAGATGAATAAGCATTCATCAATCCCCCAGTCTCAAACATATTATACAACAACAATGGAGGACCCTTACTAGAGATCACTTTAGAGGAATATTTTTAAGGAGAGAAAGGGTACATAAAATATTATTCAAAATACTCAGCATGACGGCTCTGGAAGATTTCCTACTCCCAGATAAGTTCAACCTATATTCAGCAGAACCACAATGCTAGAAAGGAGGATAAATGAAGATAAACTTGACTTAGAACCCATAAGAGATTTGCAAGTAGCCATGACAAGAAGATAAAACTAAATATGTCTGGACACACGAAGAACACGTGGCAGAGAGTAGTGCTGCTGCACCAAGAAGAGGTGCAAGAAACCCAGAGATAGAGCAACCTGTGCCTGAACCACCCCAGTTCAATCCAGTTGACATGGGGAACCCAGCTGTTCAAACCATGTTTGGGAAGTTTATGACTGCCATGACACATATAAATGATAGGATGCCTATGCCTGCACCTAGGGCACCTACCCCTCCCGAAGGACAAGGAACCGGCAAGATGTTTGAAAGACTTCGCCGAGTTGGTGCCATAGAGTATGTTGGAACAGCTGACCCAACAGATGTTGACTTGTGGTTAACAGAACTAGAAAAGGCCTTTAGAATCCTGAACATCCCAGAAGCTGAGAAGGTTAAACATGTTGTATATCTTCTCAAGGGAAGTGCTAGTAATTGGTGGACCATGGAAGAACAGAAGAGGCCTAGAGTAGAGATTGCATGGGAAGACTTCCGACGGGAATTTATCAACAAATATTTCCCTAAGATGTTTCTGGACAAGAAAATCTCTCAGTTTGAGAGGTTAAGGCAAGGTCCAATGAACATTAGCGAGTACGAGGCTAAGTTCATAGAGTTGTTGCAGTTCTGTCCACACATGGCTGCTACAGATGAAGAAAGGATCAGGCGTTTCGAGAAAGGGTTAAACGCTGAGTTGACTACTCCCGTGTCTGCCTTAGAGAGCAGAGAAAGGTTTGCTACCTTTGTGGAGTCTGTCAGAAGGATAGAGAGGTCTGTAGCAGAGAAGAGACAGACCCAGAACAAGAGGATGTATCCCCAACTCCAAGGATCTTCATCTAGAGATTTTAAGAAACCTAGGTTTTCTGCACCTACACTACCACCTAGACCCAGTACTCAGACACAGTGGACATCGAATACGGGTAGAGGACAAAGCCTACCACTAGAAGGAGCTCGCAGTTCAGCATCTATGTCGGTTACATGACCACCCAGACCACAACAACAAAATAGGAGTTGTTATATATGTGGAAAGATGGGACATCTGATGAAAGACTGTAGGGCTAGAGAAGTAAGTGTAACTCAACCTCAGAGATAGAGTCAGCAAGGTTCTCAAAGGAGACAGATTTCAGGTAATGCTAGAGGACGTGGACAAGCATCCCAAGCTGGATCATCGACACTAGGAAATTGAGCACCAAATCAACCACAAGCAACAGAAAGATTCTACGCGATAAACCCACCTGATGCAGTGGTCAACCCTAGGGTTGTGGCAAGTCAGATGGAATTGTTATATTCTGATATATCTACATCTTGCATTGTATCTGTTTTAATTGATCTGGGAGCTACGCACTCCTTTATCACTCAAAGAGTGATTTTTGACTGCAATCTGACTACAAGTCATAGAGCAGATAGTTTCTTGTTAGAAACTCCGTTGATGAGATCTATTGTGTTGTAGGAGATATGCTCTCCCTACATCCTTTTCTTTTCTGAGCATCACATTCAAGTGGATCTCATACCACTTGAGATGCAGGGATTTGACATAATCCTTGGGATGGATACCTTGGAAAGGTATAAGGTTGTTTTGGATTGTGAATCCAAGCAAGCTGTGTTCGCTAATGATAGTGACACATGGATCTTTCAAGGAGAAAGAAAGATTCTACCCACTTGTCTTGTGTCAGATATGGTTGCTGATAAGCTGATGAGGCAAGGATGCTATGCATTCTTAGCCCATGTGGTAGATACTACCATGGATAGTCCTAATCCTGCCGAAGCTCCTGTAGTCAGGGAATTTGAAGATGTATTTCCTGAAGAACTTCCAGGTGTGCCACCACCTCGGGAAATTTATTTTGAGATCAATCTAATCCCAGACATGAAACCTATAGCACAAACACCATATAGGATGGCGCCTGCTGAAATGGAAGAACTCAAGAAACAACTGCAAGAGTTGCTTGAGAAGGGTTTCATCCGACCGAGTACTTCGCCTTGGGGTGCTCCGGTCCTTTTTGTTAAAAAGAAAGACAGATCAATGCGGTTGTGCATTGATTACAGACAATTAAATAAAGTAACAATAAAGAACAAGTATCCTCTGCCGAGGATTGATGATCTCTTTGATCAGTTGCGTGGTGCAACTGTCTTCTCAAAGATAGACTTAAGGTCAGGATATCATCAACTCCGTATTAAGGATAGTGACATACCCAAGTCTACTTTCAAGACAATGTATGGTCACTATGAGTTCACAGTTATGTCGTTTGGACTAACTAATGCACCAGCTGCATTCATGGAACTCATGAATAGAATCTTCCGACCTTTTCTCGATCAGTGTGTTGTCGTATTTATAAATGACATTATGATCTATAGTAGAGATGCTCAGCAGCATGAACAACATCTTCGTCAGACTCTAACCTTGCTAAGAGAACACAAGCTTTATGCTAAGTTTAGCAAGTGTGAGTTCTGGTTACCGGAAGTATCTTTCCTTGGACACGTGATATCTGTCTCGGGTATTCATGTTGACCCTAAAAAGGTAGAATTTGTTCTACAATGGGAGCAGCCAAAGACACCAACGGAGATCCGTAGTTTCTTAGGGTTGGCAGGCTATTACTGAAGATACATTAAGAACTTCAGTTCCATAGCCTTACCCTTAACTAAGTTGACCAGGAAGGATGTTCCTTTTGTCTGGAGTGACAAGTGTCAGCAATCTTTTCAGTTGCTGAAGGAGAGGTTGACAAGTGCACCTGTGCTTGTGTTACCTGAATAAGGAAAAGGATATATAGTTTTCTGTGATGCCTCCAAGAATGGACTTGGATGTGTGTTAATACAGGATAAACAAGTGATGTCTTTCACTTCCCGACAGCTTAAGAAACATGAGGAGAATTATACGACACACAATCTGAAGCTAGCTGCTGTGGTTCATGCCTTGAAGATCTGGAGACACTATCTCTATGGAGAGACATTCTAGATTTTCACTGATCATAAGAACCTGAAGTATATATTTTCTCAGCATGAGCTTAACATGAGGCAACGCCGCTGGATGGAGTTAATCAAAGATTACGATTGTATAATTGATTACCATCCAGGGAAGGCCAATGTGGTTGCAGATGCTTTGAGTAGGAAATCAGCAACACGAACCTTAGACAGAGCACAACTAAATTCCTTGGTATGCTCAAGGAGAGATATGCTCATCTCCTTAAGGCAAGACAATGTACAGTTGAAAGTGTCGGTGTTAGCCGGGTTGTTAGCGGAGATGCGTATAAAACCTACTCTGAGGTAGTAGATCAAGGAGGCTCAGCAATTCGATGCTGCAGTTCAACAGATCAGATTGGAGTATGGTGACAAGAATCGAGATGGTTTCCATGACTCAGATGACCAAGTAGCCTGTTATCATGAGATGACGATAGTGCATGATGTGGATAACTTAAGGAAGTTAGTCCTGGAAGAAGCTCATTCTTCAATGCATGCTATGCATCCAGGAAGCACCAAGATGTATCAAAACTTGAAAGGTATGTATTGGTGGCCTGGGATGAAAAAGGATGTTGCTGAGTTTGTTATGAGGTGTCCTGTGTGTCAGCAGGTTAAAGTTGAACACCAGAAACCTGTAGGAACAATGCAACCTTTACCCATACCACATTGGAAGTGGGATCATGTAACCATGGACTTTGTTGTTGGCCTACCTAGGACAAACAAAGGGAATGATTCCATTTGGGTAATAGTTGATAGGTTGATAAAGACATCACATTTCTTACCTGTCAAAACAACTTATTCTGCTGAGAAACTAGCACAGTTGTATGTTGAAGAAATAGTACGACTGCACGGAGTTCCAGTCACCATAGTTTCTGATAGAGGTCCCCAGTTTATGAGTCATATTTGGGAGTGACTTCACAAAGCATTAGGCACTCAGTTAAGGTTTAGTACAACCTTTCATCCTCAGACTGATGGACAGTCTGAAAGGGCTATACAGACCTTGGAAGACTTTCTTAGAGCATGTGTTCTTTAGTTTACGGGGATTTGGGATCTACACGTAAGCTTAATAGAGTTTGCATATAACAATAGCTATCAACATAGCATTGACATGGCACCTTATGAATCCTTGAATGGTAGATGTTGTAGATCACCCCTATGTTGGTATGAAACCGGTGAATATCAAATGTTAGGTCCTGATCTTGTGCAGCAAACCAAAGAGAAGATCAAAGTAATACAACAACAGATTAAGACTGCACAGGATAGGCAGAAGTCTTACGCTGATAAACATCATAGACCCTTAGAATTCTAGGTTGGAGACAGAGTGTATCTCAAAGTCTCACCTTGGAAGGGAGTTATGAGATTTGGAAGGAAAGGGAAGTTAGCTCCTAGGTTTATGGGACCTTATCTAATTATTGAACGGATTGGAAAAGTAGCCTATAAACTAGAGTTACACCCAGAGTTACAGAGGTTACACCCTGTGTTTCACATTTCTATGCTGAGGAAATGTCACCCTGACACAGAATCGGTTATACAACCTATGGAGGTAGAATTGAATGATGACATATCTTATGAGGAAGGACCAGTGTCAATCCTTGATAAAAGAATTAAAAAGTTGAAAAAGAAAGAAATAAGTCTCATAATAGTTCTTTGGAATCACCATGGTGTCAAAGAAGCCACATGGGAACTAGAGGAGGAGATGAGAAGGAAATACCCTGCTCTTTTCTCTTAATATGTTTTGTTGATTTCGGGGACGAAATCCTTGTAAGGGGTGGATAATTTATAACATCCCTGACCTGGGTTATGAACTAACCCTAGGTGTTTTGCTTAATTATGTGATTAGACATTTGTGGTTATCTTTTGATATGTAATTGAAGCTTCTGAGGAACATATATTTCCATTTATGTTCTTTTTGAACAATGCTCTAATGTTGTTTTGTTAAAATATGGACTTATGTGCAAATTACCCAATTAGAGGGTTTAACTTGCAAATTTCCCATGATAAGATGTTCCTCTGATGATGAGACATCATAAGAATGAATATGATGTAGTGATATGGATTCTCCAAGCTTGGGCACCAAGATATAGCTTGTAGAGCAATCCTTGTGCTTTAAACCCTAGTTTTGGTGTAAAGTGCAATTTACCCAAAACATAGGGTGCAACATGTAAAATACACCCTTTAGAGTATCTTTCATGACTCTTGACATCAATTAAAGCAAAGATAATGAGGAGGGCGCCTCATTTGAACAATCAAATAAGAAAGATAACCTTTAGATTTAAATAACCAAGTTTTAAGCAAAATGACCCTTTTATATGTGCAATTTAGTAAGGTGTTTGGCTTCTTTTCCTATAAACCTTGGTTGAGAGAGGAGTTTTGCATGTGATAAGAAGGGAGAGACGTTCCTAAGGAGAGGAGAAGGACCTATTTGAGAAATGAGGAAATAATTGTCCTTATCTTGAAAATATACCCAAAGTATATAAGCACATCTCTTTTACAAGGCAAGGGATTGTTTCCCTTCATCCCTTCACTTATCTCTTTTCTTTGGCCGACTAAGAGGGAGCTCAGGAGAAGAGGAGGACGACCAAACTGAATTGGGTAACTTTTGATCACCATTTAGCTCGGATTCATGGAGGAAGTCTTGCTACAAGGTTGATTTGTTAGTCTTTCTTACACAAATCTCCTTTCTAGCCATCTTCTCATCCAATTCTTGAGGAAAGAACCTTGGACGACCTGTGGAGCTCAAGCCACCATTAAAGCTACGGAGCTTGGAGCTCACGATCAGATCCTAAGGTGGGTTTTATAACTCTAAACCTTAAAGTCTTGTTATGCATCTTCTTTCCTTGGAAACGTTGCTTATTCTCCTTTCTTTCACACTTCTATGTGTTCTTGCAACCAAAACCGTGAAGAACAGTCCATGTTCTTGAGGTAGAAGAAGGTGGCGTTAATACCAAAGTTTTATCCTAATTCTACTTTAGCAAACGATCTTCCACCTTTTGCCCAAACGGTTTGCAAAACCGTTTAGAAGCAAACTGTTTCAAAACCGTTTGAGTGCAAACAGTTTCAACCAAACCGCATGAAAGCAAATGGTTTCAAAACCGTTTGGGTGCGTTGACCATGGTTGACCATTTGGGAAATATGTTTTAAACATTATGGACTAATCACTCACCAAGAATCATCAAGTAATTTCAAGTAAATCACCAATTGAAGGCACTTTAGTCACCTAAACCCTAATCGCGTTTATTGCTGATTTCATTGGTGCAATCATGTTGAAGTTTGGGTTGAGTGGCCCAAACGGTTTCAAAACCATTTGGGAATCATCCAAACGGTCTCAAGACCATTTGGTGACCACCCAAGACCGTTTGGAGGTCTATGGTTAAGTGGGGTTGATCAATTGAGGGTCCAATCACATCAAGTTGTTGAATAATCAAATGCTGATTTTGTGACCTAACCTAGGGTTTAACCCTTAAGTGAATGACTTGGTTTTTGATAATTTTATGGGAAAACGGTCTCAAGACCGTTTGGAGGATATCCAAACGATCCCAAGACCGTTTGGGGTCAGGTCATAACCCAATTAAGTAATGGTTCAATGGGTTCAACATCAATTAGGTTCATGTTGATGCATGTTGAAGGATGATCGATTCTAAACCCTAATCCAATCAATCCAAACTCTAATTGGTGACCAATTGAGGTTCAATTGAGGGTCAAATTAGTAAGGATTGACCTAATTGACTCAATTGATGAGTGGCTAACCTTTGCATGACCGATTGAGGTGTTCAACTTTAGAAACCCTAAACCAATATGATAGGTTGAGGCACTTTTTGGTCCATGCGGTTTTGAGGGTGTTTGGACCAAACGGTCTCAAGAACGTTTGGGACCAAACGATCCCAAAACCGTTTGGTGGTCATGCGGTTTCAAGGTCAAGTTGGTCATGTGGTTTCAAGATCAAGTGGTCAAGTGGTTTCAAAGTCAACGTTGGCCAAACGGTCAACGGGACCAAACGGTCTTCACCTCACCTAGGGCAAACAGTTTTGATGGTTTACTATGTCATGCGGTCTTGAAAGTCAAAGGGTCCAAACGGTCAACAACTCCATGCAGTTTCAAAACCATTTGGAGGTTGAAAGTGTAAAACCGTTTAGGGTCTTTTAAGGTTAAGATCGTTTGATGACTTAATGGTCAAGATGGTTTAGTAGTTGATTAACCTAAACCCTAAAGATACCTAAAGTCATTACGGGATTAAGTAATTATATGGTTGATGCATGTTATGGTCAATGATGGACATTACCAAAGTACCCTTGATGGGTTTAAATAGTCAACACCCCTTGACCAAGCAAACTCTAATGACCATAATGGTGATGACATGACTCATGTAATCAAAGTTGATTTGACCCAACCTAATCATGAGAGATGTAGACATCATCTAATGATAAGAGGAGAGAGAAGACTCCTAATATGAATGAGAATCAAATAAGATACCTCCATTATGTATGAATGCACATAATTAGGGTATGATCTTCATAGTGAGATCATGGAAACCCTAATTATGATGATTAATGAATCTTAAACTAATTTGAAGGCATTAATGGAAGTAATTTTTCATACATAATGATGGTATGATCTCAATTCACTGTAATGTGAATAGTAAACCCTAATTCTAGGGTAATATCATGTAATGTGAATAGTAAACCCTAATCTAGGGTGCTATGATGAAATGAACAGTAAACCCTAATTCTGAGTTGTGCTTTTAAGTATGAAACTTCATGGTTGAAGTATGAAATGGGGAATCACATTTTCTAATTAAGATAAAAGGATGGAATAACCCTAATTGAAATGAATAGGGAAAACCTATCCTTATAGAAGGTATAATGGTACATCCCTTGAATTGAAGGATTATCTCTGTTTTGTAATATGCTGATATAGAAATAAATTGCCTACTATCAAGTGTATTAACCATGCAGGTTTTTATAAAGAAGTGATCATATCCAGGTAAAGGTTATGATGCATTATTCATTAAAAGCATGTTATAAGCTTATGAATAATGATATACTATGTTGCCTGGTTTAAGAGGTAACATATGAGATTGATGGGCTATATGAGCCATATGTAATATCTACATCATTATAATCAAGGTCTTGCTATTAGATGACTTATGATAAGATGGTTAAGGATTGATTTCCCAATGATAGCTAATGAGAAATGAACTTGATACATTCAGTATTCTACTTTTATAGCAGTTGTTTTAATAGTTATGATTGAAAATATGCTTGATGCTAAAAGAATGCTATAATGTACTTAAGTAATCAAGTATAATCATATCATGTAGAGCCCTGATCATAGACCCATCATTGTCAGTAGTTTAATGATGGTGAAATAGGTTTTCCTAAGGGAACTCCTGGAGAACATACTTTTGAGTATGTTGGGGTTATGGACGCAAATATCCTTACATCGTGATGTAGGAATTGATGTAGGATGTACTATTAATCCATCAATCCTTCATTATATGTTTATGCTGGGATGATGTATCACTAATCTCCCGATGATGTTGTTAATTCCGCATCGGTGTGAGATAAACAAGAAATCCCTCGATGGCAAAGAGAGTACATAATGCCACTGTAGCTCTAATAGAAAAGTTGCCAGAATACCGTGGAAAGCTATTGGAGCAGAGACATGAGATGTCCTGCAAGTTGATCCTCATATTGACTGAGGAAGATGAGGTCATAAGAATCCGGCTCTTTTGATGACCTATGTATGGTACCGATGCGATTTTGTAATGGTCGGTTGGAGTATGTGTGGTATACCTCATCTCCGCAGGGCATAATAATGTTTGAAAAACATAATCATCCGTGTAGCATAACTGCTTAGGTTGAACCACGAGAAACAATGATTGATGATACATTGTTTAAAATATTCTAGTCAAATACTATTATACATGTTCTTCACATTCCTTATTGTGATATGCTTTGATATTCAATTAAATATAATTGAAATGATTGCTTAAGTAAATGTTGTCTTACTTAATGATTAAACCTGCTGTTGAATGTTTAAAGTTATACTACTTATTGTTATTCCTTTATTGCAATAACAAAGCTTCTGGCGGAGAGTTATAACTCTTGTTGGGACAATTATTCAATTGTCTCACCCCCGTGGAATTCGACTTTTTAGGTGGTCACCGAGGACGAAGGAACCCATCTGAGGGTGAGCAGCAACAACAGAAGTATCAGGGACAGTAGTGAATCTCAGGTTGAGATACTGTCTGTCAAGTCTTGTAGATAGCATGTCCTATGCATCGTCTCTGTACTCTCAGGTCCTAGGAGTCAGTAGATCTGAGATTTTGGCTTAATGCCTTGATATTTTTTTGTATCTTGCTTTGTACAGGTAACAGAGCATTTGATGTAGTAATCACTCGAGAGGTGATTTTACAGAGATGTACTGATGAATCATGTTGTAAACAATTTATCTTGTTATTCTTATGAAAGGGTTTTATTACTTAAAGATCTCTTTCCAAAAAGTTTTAAAATTTAGTGATTTTTTAATAATTCTGCTGCTAGTCAATTGCTTCCGCATTCGTTGATCTCGTTTTGGCGATTCGATCGCCACAATTTAGTGGTATTAGAGCTCTAGGTTCGCTGAGTCTACAGAGACATAGGACTTAGGATTTCGAGTCTGTTCTAGTGTCTTCCAGTATATCTAATAGTATCTTCTGCTCCTCATGAGAAGAAGATAACACTAAATTTGTTTGGACCTCACGAAGAACACGTGGCGGAGAGTAGTGCTGCTGCACCAAGAAGAGGTGCAAGAAACCCAGAGATAGAGCAACCTATTCCTAAACCACCCCAGTTTAATCCAGTTGACATGGGGAACCCAACTGTTCAAACCATGTTTGGGCAGTTTATGACTGCCATGACACATATAACTGATAGGATGCCTATGCATGCACCTAGGGCACCTACCCCTCCCGAAGGACAAGGAATCGGAAAGACGTTTGAAAGACTTCGCCGAGTTGGAGCCATAGAGTATGCTGGAACAGCTGACCCAGCAGATGCCGACTTGTGGTTCACAAAACTAGAAAAGGCCTTTAGAATCCGGAACATCCCAGAAGCTGAGAAGGTTAAACATGATGTATATCTTCTCAAGGGAAGTGCTGGTAATTGGTGGACCATGGAAGAACAAAAGAGGCTTGGAGTTGAGATTACATGGGAAGACTTCCGACGGGAATTTATCAACAGATATTTCCCTAAGACATTTCTGGACGAGAAAATCTCTCAATTTGAGAGGTTAAGGCAATGTCCAATGAACATTAGCGAGTACGAGGTTAAGTTCATGGATTTGTTGCGGTTCTGTCCGCACATGGCTTCTACATATGAAGAAAGGATCAGGCATTTCGAGAAAGGGTTAAACGCTGAGTTGACTACTCCCGTGTCTGTCTTAGAGAACAGAGAAAGGTTTGCTATTGTGGAGTCTGTCAAAAGGATAGAGAGGTCAGTAGCAGAGAAGAGACAGACCCAGAACAAGAGGATGTATCCCCAATTCCAAGGATCTTCATCCAGAGATTTTAGGAAACCTAGGTTTCCTGCACCTACAATACCACCTAGACCCAGTACTCAGACATAGTGGACATCGAATAGGGGTAGAGGATGAAGCCTACCACTAGAAGGAGCTCGCAGTTCAACATCTATGTCGGTTACAGGACCACCCAGACCACAACAACAAAACAGGAGTTGTTATATATGTGGAATGATGGGACATCTGATGAAAGACTGCAGGGCTAGAGAAGTAAGTGTAACTCAACCTCGGAGATAGAGTCAGCAAGGTTCTCAAAGGAGATAGTTTCTAGGTAATGCTAGAGGACGTAGACAAGCATCCCAAGTTGGATCATCGGCACCAGGAAATCGAGCACCGAATCAACCACAAGCAACGACAAGATTCTACACGATAAACCCACCTGATGCAGTGGTCAACCCTAGGGTTGTGGCAGGTCAAATGGAATTGTTATATTCTGATATATCTACATCTTGCGTTGTATCTATTTTAATTGATCCAGGAGCTACGCACTCCTTTATCACTCAAAGAGTGATTTTTGACTGCAATCTGACTACAAGTCATAGAGAAGATAGTTTGTTGTTAGAAACTTCGTTGATGAGATCTGCTGTGTTGTAGGAGATATGCTCTTCCTACATCCTTTTCTTTTCTGAGAATCGCATTCAAGTGGATCTCATAGCACTTGAGATGCAAGGATTTGACATAATCCTTGGGATGGATACCTTGGAAAGGTATAAGGTTGTTTTGGATTGTGAATCCAAGCAAGTTGTGTTCGCTGATGATAGTGACACATGGAGCTTTCAAGGAGAAAGAAAGATTCTACCCACCTATCTTGTGTCAGCTATGGTTGCTGAGAAGCTGATGAGGCAAGGATGTTATGCATTCTTAGCCCATGTGGTAGATAATACCATGGATAGTCCTAATCCTGCCGAAGTTCCTATAGTCAGGGAATTTGAAGATGTATTTCTTGAAGAACTTCCAGGTGTGCCACCTCCTCGGGAAATTGATTTTGAGATCAATCTAATCCCAGACACGAAACCTATAGCACAAACACCATATAGGATGGCACCTGCTGAAATGGCAGAACTCAAGAAACAATTATAAGAGTTGCTTGAGAAGGGTTTCATCCGACTGAGTACTTCGCCTTGGGGTGCTCTGGTTCTTTTTGTTAAAAAGAAATATGGATCAATGCGACTGTGCATTGATTACATACAATTAAATAAAGTAACAATAAAGAACAAGTATCCTGTACCGAGGATTGATGATCTCTTTTATCAGTTGCGTGGTGCAATCGTCTTCTCAAAGATAGACTTAAGGTCAGGATATCATCAACTCCTTATTAAGGATAGTGACATACCCAAGTCTGCTTTCAAGATAAGGTATGGTCACTATGAGTTCACAGTTATGTTGTTTGGACTAACTAATGCACCAGCTGCATTCATGGAACTCATGAATAGAATCTTCCGACCTTTTCTCGATCAGTGTGTTGTCATCTTTATAGATGACATTCTGATCTATATTAGAGATGCTCAGCAGCATGAACGACATCTTTGTCAGACTCTAACCTTGCTAAGAGAACACAAGCTTTATGCTAAGTTTATCAAGTGTGAATTCTGGTTACCAAAAGTATCTTTCCTTGGACACGTGAGATCTGTCTCGGGTATTCGTGTTGACCCTAAAAAGGTAGAATCTATTCTACAATGGGAGCAGCCGAAGACACCAATGGAGATCCATAGTTTCTTAGAGTTGGCAGGCTATTACAAAAGATTCATTAAGAACTTCAGTTCCATAGCCTTACCCTTGACTAAGTTGACCAGGAAGGATGTTCCTTTTGTCTGGAGTGACAAGTGTCAGCAATCTTTTCAGTTGCTGAAGGAGAGGTTGACAAGTGCACCTGTGCTTGTGTTACCTGAACAAGGAAAAGGATATATAGTTTTTTGTGATGCCTCCAAGAATGGACTTGAATGTGTGTTAATGCAGGATAAACAAGTGATTTCTTTCGCTTCCCGACGACTTAAGAAACATGAGGAGAATTATCCGACACACAATCTGGAGCTAGCTGCTATGGTTCATGCCTTGAAGATCTGGAGACACTATCTCTATGGAGAGACATTCCAGATTTTCACTGATCATAAGAACCTGAAGTATATCTTTTCTCAGCATGAGCTTAACATGAGGCAATGCCGCTGGATGGAGTTAATCAAAGATTACGATTGTACAATTGATTACCATCCAGGGAAGGCCAATGTGGTTGTAGATGCTTTGAGTAGGAAATCAGCAACACCAACCTTAGATAGAGCACAACTAAATTCCTTGGTATGCTCAAGGAGAGATATGCTCATCTCCTTAAGGCAAGACAATGTACAGTTGAAAGTGTCGGTGTTAGCCGGGTTGTTAGCGGAGATGCGTATAAAACCTACTCTGAGGGAGCAGATCAAGGAGGCTCAGCAATTCGATGCTGCAGTTCACAAGATCAGATCAGAGTATGGTGACGAGAATCAAGATGGTTTCCATGACTTAGATGACCAAGTAGCCTGTTATCATGAGAGGATGATAGTGCATGATGTCGATAACTTAAGGAAGTTAGTTCTGGAAGAAGCTCATTCTTCGATGTATGATATGCATCCAAGAAGCACCAAGATTTATCGAAACTTGAAAGGTATGTATTGGTGGCCTGGGATGAAAAAGTACTTTGCTGAGTTTGTTATGAGGTGTCCTGTGTGTCAGCAGGTTAAAGTTGAACACCAGAAACCTGTAGGAACAATGCAACCTTTACCCATACCACAATGGAAGTGGGATCATGTAACCATGGACTTTGTTGTTGGCCTACCTAGGACAAACAAAGGGCATGATTCCATTTGGGTAATAGTTGATAGGTTGAAAAAGACAACACATTTCTTACCTATCAAAACAACCTATTCTACTGAGAAACTAGAACAGTTGTATGTTGAAGAAGTACGACTGCACAAAGTTCCAGTCACCATAGTTTCTGATAGATGTCCCCAGTTTACGAGTCGTATTTGGGAGTGACTTCACAAATCTTTAGGCACTCAGTTAAGGTTTAGTACAACCTTTCATCCTCAGACTGATGGATAGTCTGAAAGGACTATACAGACCTTGGAAGACTTGCTTAGAGCATGTGTTCTTCAGTTTACGGGGAGTTGGGATCTACACCTAAGCTTAATAGAGTTTGCCTACAGCAATAGCTATCAACATAGCATTGACATGGCACCTTATGAAGCCTTGTATGGTAGATGTTGTAGATCACCCCTATGTTGGTATGAAACCGGTGAATATCAACTGTTAGGTCCTGATCTTGTGTAGCAAACCACAAAGAAGATCAAAGTAATACAACAACATATTAAGACTGTACATGATAGGCAGAAGTCTTACGCTGATAAACGTCGTAGACCCTTAGAATTCCAGGTTGGAGACAGAGTGTATCTCAAAGTCTCACCTTGGAAGGGAGTTTTGAGATTTGGAAGGAAAGGGAAGTTAGCTCCTAGGTTTATGGGACCTTATCCAATTATTGAACAGATTGGAAAAGTAGCCTATAAACTAGAGTTACCACCAGAGTTACAGAGGTTACACCCTGTGTTTCACATTTCTATGCTGAGGAAATGTCACCCTGACATAGAATCAGTTCTGCAACCTATGGAGGTAGAATTGAATGATGACATATCTTATGAGCAAGGACCAGTGTCAATCCTTGATAAAAGAATTAAAAAGTTGAAAAAGAAAGACATAAGTCTCGTAAAAGTCCTCTGGAATCACCGTGGTGTCGAAGAAGCCACATGGGAACTAGAGGAGGAGATGAGAAGGAAATACCCTGCTCTTTTGTCTTAATATGTTTTGTTGATTTCGGGGACGAAATCCTTGTAAGGGGTGGATAATTTGTAACATCCCTGACTTGGGTTATGAACTAACCCTAGGTGTTTTTCTTAATTATGTGATTATACATTTGTGGTTATCTTTTGATATGTAATTAAATCTTCTGAGGAACATATATTTCCATTTTTGTCATTTTTGAACAATGCTCTAATGTTGTTTTGTTAAAATATGGACTTATGTGCAAATTACCCAATTAGAGGGGTTAACTTGCAAATTTCCCATGATAAGATGTTCCTCTGATTATGAGACATCATAAGAATAAATATGATGTAGTGATATGGATTCTCCAAGCTTGGGCACCAAGATATAGCTTGTAGAGCAATCCTTGTGCTTTAAACCCTAGTTTTGGTGTAAAGTGCAATTTACCCAAAATATAGGGTGCAACATGTAAAAAACACCCTTTAGAGTATCTTTCATGACTCTTGACATCAATTAGAGCAACGATAATGAGGAGGGCGACTCATTTGAATAATCAAATAAGAAGATAACCTTTAAATTTAAATAACCAAGTTTTAAGCAAAATGACCCTTTTATATGTACAATTTAGTAAGGTGTTTGGCTTCCTTTCCTCTAAACCTTGGTTGAGAGAGGAGTTTTTCATGTGATAAGAAGGGAGAGACGTGCCTAAGGAGAGGAGAAGGACCTATTTGAGAAATGAGGAAATAATTGTCCTTATCTTGAAAATATACCCAAAGTATATAAGCACATCTCTTTTACAAGGCAAGGGATTGTTTCCCTTCATCCCTTCACTTATCTCTTTGCTTTGGCCGACTAAGAGGGAGCTCAAGAGCATAGGAGGACGACCAAACTGAATTGGGTAAGTTTTGATCACCATTTAGCTCGGATTCATGGAGGAAGTCTTGCTACAAGGTTGGTTTGTTAGTCTTTCTTACACAAATCTCCTTTCTAGCCATCTTCTCCATCCAATTCTTGAGGAAAGAACCTTGGACGACCTGTGGAGCTCAAGCCACCATTAAATCTACGAAGCTTGGATCTCAAGATTAGATCCTAAGGTGGGTTTTATAACTCTAAACCTTAAAGTCTTGTTATGCATCTTCTTTCCTTGGAAACGTTGCTTGTTCTCCTTTCTTTCACACTTCTATGTGTTCTTGCAACCAAAACCGTGAAGAACAGTCCATGTTCTTGAGGTAGAAGAAGGTGGAATTAATTCCAAAGTTTTATCCTGATTCTACTTTAGCAAACGATCTTCCACCTTTTGCCCAAACGGTTTGCCAAACCGTTTGGAAGCAAACTATTTCAAAACCGTTTGAGTGCAAATGGTTTCAACCAAACCGCATGAAAGCAAATGGTTTCAAAACCGTTTGGGTGTGTTGAACATGGTTGACTGTTTGGGAAATATGTTGCAAACATTATGGACTAATCACTCACCAAGAATCATCAAGTAATTCCAAGTAAATCACCAATTAAAGGCACTTTAGTCACCTAAACCCTAATCGGGTTTATTGCTGATTTCATTGGTGCAATCATGTTGAAGTTTGGGTTGAGTGGCCCAAACGGTTTCAAAACCATTTGGGAATCACCTAAACGGTCTCAAGACCGTTTGGTGACCACCCAAGACCATTTCTAGGTCTAGGGTTAAGTGGGGTTGATCAATTGAGGGTCCAATCACATCAAGTTGTTGAATAATCAAATGTTGATTTTGTGACCTAACCTAGGGTTCAACCCTTAAGTGAATGACTTGGTTTTTGATAATTTTATGGGCAAACGGTCTCAAGACCATTTGGAGTATATCCAAATGATCCCAAGACCGTTTGGTTTCAGGTCATAACCCAATTAAGTAATGGTTCAATGGGTTCAACATCAATTAGGCTCATGTTGATGCATGTTGAAGGATGATCGATTCTAAACCCTAATCCAATCAATCCAAACTCTAATTGGTGACCAATTGAGGTTCAATTAAGGGTCAAATTAGTAAGTATTGACCTAATTGACTCAATTGATGAGTGGCTAACCTTTTCATGATCGACTGAGGGGTTGAACCTTAGAAACCCTAAACCAATTTGATAGGTTGAGGCACTTTTTGGTCCATGCGGTTTTGAGGGTATTTGGACCAAACGGTCTCAAGACCGTTTGGGTCCAAATGGTCTCAAGACCATTTGAGGCCAAATGGTCTCAAGACCATTTGGGACCAAACGGTCTCAAGACCGTTTGAGACCAAACGATCCCAAAACCGTTTGGTGGTCATGCGGTTTCAAGGTCAAGTTGGTCATGCGGTTTCAAGATCAAGTGGTCATGCAGTTTCAAAGTCAACGTTGGCCAAACGGTCAACGGGACCAAACAGTCTTCACCTCACCTAGGGAAAACGGTTTTGATGGTGTACTATGTCATGTGGTCTGGAAAGTCAAAGGGTCCAAACGGTAAACAACTCCATGCAGTTTCAAAACCGTTTGGAGGTTGAAAGTGTAAAACCGTTTGGGGTCTTTTAAGGTTAAGATCGTTTGATGACTTAATGGTCAAGATGGTTTAGTAGTTGATTAACCTAAACCCTAAAGATACCTAAAGTCATTAAGGGATTAAGTGATTAGATGGTTGATGCATGTTATGGTTAATGGTGGACATTACCAAAGTACCCTTGATGGTTTAAATAGTCAACACCCCTTGATCAAGCAAACTCTAATGACCATAATGGTGATGACATGACTCATGTAATCAAAGTTGATTTGACCCAACCTAATCATGAGAGATGTAAACATCATCTAATGATAAGAGGAGAGAGAAGACTCCTAATATGAATGAGAATCAAATAAGATACCTCCATTATGTATGAATGCACATAATTAGGGTATGATCCTTCATAGTGAGATCATGGAAACCCTAATTATTATGATTAATGAATCTTAAACTAATTTGAAGGCATTAGTGGAAGTAATTTTTCATACATAATGATGGTATGATCTCAATTCACTGTAATGTGAATAGTAAACCCTAATTCTAGGGTATTATCATGTAATGTGAATAGTAAACCCTAATCTAGGGTGCTATGATGAAATGAATAGTAAACCCTAATTCTGAGTTGTGCTTTTAAGTATGAAACTTCATGGTTGAAGTATGAAATGGGGAATCACCTTTTCTAATTAAGATAAAAGGATGGAATAACCCTAATTGAAATGGATAGGGAAAACCTAACCTTATAGAAGGTATAATGGTACATCCCTTGAATTGAAGGATTATCTCTGTTTTGTAATATGCTGATATAGAAATAAATTGCATACTATCAAGTGTATTAACCATGCATGTTTTTATAAAGAAGTGATCATAACCAGGTAAAGGTTATGATGAATTATTCATTAAAAGTGTGTTATAAGCTTATGAATAATGATATACTATGTTGCCTGGTTTAAGAGGTAACATATGAGATTGATGGGTTGTAAGAGCCATAAGTAATATCTACATCATTATAATCAAGGTCTTGCTGTTAGATGACTTATGATAAGATGGTTAAGGATTGATTTCCCAATGATAGCTAATGAGAAATGAACTTGATACCTTTAGTATTCTTCTTTTATAGCAGTTGTTTTAATAGTTATGATTGAAAATATGCTTAATGCTAAAAGAATGCTATAATGTACTTAAGTAATCAAGTATAATCATATCATGTAGAGCCCTGATCATAGACCCATCATTGTCAGTAGTTTAATGATGGTGAAACAAGTTTTCCTAAGGGATCTCCTGGAGAACATACTTTTGAGTATGTTGGGGTTATGGACGCAAATATCCTTACGTCCTAATGTAGGAATTGATGTAAGATGTACCTTTAATCCATCAATCCTTCATTATATGTTTATGCCGGGATGATGTATCACTAATCTCCCGATGATGTTGTTAATGCCGCATCGGTGTGAGATAAACAAGAAATCCCTCGATGGCGAAGATAGTACAGAATGCCACTGTAGCTCTAATAGCGAAGTTGCCAGAATACCCTGGAAAGATATTGTAGCAGAGACACAAGATGTCCTACAAGTTGATCCTCATACTGACTGAGGAAGATGAGGTCATAAGAATCCGGCTCTTTTGATGACCTATGTATGGTACCGATGCGATTTCGTAATGGTCGGTTGGAGTATGAGCGGTATACCTCATCTCCGTAGGGCATAATAATGTTTGCAAAACATAATCAGCCGTGTAGCATAACTGCTTAGGTTGAACCACGAGAAACAAAGATTGATGATACATTGTTTAAAATATTCTAGTCAAATACTATTATACATGTTCTTCACATTCCTTATTGTGATATGCTTTGATATTCAATTAAATATAATTGAAATGATTGCTTAAGTAAATGTTGTCTTACTTAATGATTAAACCTGCTGTTGAATGTTTAAAGTTATACTGCTTATTGTTATTCCTTTATTGCAATAACAAAGCTTCTAGCGGAGAGTTATAACTCTCGTTGGGAAAATTATTCAATTGTCTCACCCCTGTGGAATTAGACTTTTTAGGTGGTCGCCGAGGACGAAGGAACCCATCTGAGGGTGAGCAGCAGTAGCAGCAGTATTAGGGACAGCAGTGAATCTCAGGTTGAGATACTGTCTGTCAAGTCTTGTAGATAGCATGTCCTATGCGTCGTCTCTGTACTCTCAGGTCCTAGGATTCAGTAGATCTAAGATTTTGGCTTAATGCCTCGAGATTTTTTTGTATCTTGCTTTGTACAGGTAATAGAGCATTTGATGTAGTAATCACTCGAGAGGTGATTTTACAGAGATGTAATGATGAATCATGTTGTAAACAATTTATCTTATTTTTCTTATGAAAGGGTTTTATTACTTAAAGATCTCTTTCCAAAAAGTTTTAAAATTTAGTGATTTTTTAATAATTCCGCTTCTAGTCAATCGCTTCTGCATTCGTTGATCTCGTTTTGGCGATTTGATCGCCACACATAGTTTCTACTACCTTTACTCGACGTCCATTTTGGTAAATCAAGGAATGAAATTAGAAAGTCAGTAACAGGAGAACTAGCTACCACATGCTCTGAGGATTCTATGACGACCTACTGTTGTGCTCCCATTGGGCTATTAAGACACCCCCACATGAAGAATAAACCCTGCTCATTTATTTCCTACCTCCATCTTTGACACTCCAGGATAGATTGTGTAATAAGTTTGGGGGGTTATAAATGGGCATGGGAGGTCCTATTATCATACCCTTTCCCCATTTAAATTATTCTACCTAAATCATTGATCTACTTATCTTACAATTTTGATGCACATAAACCCTTTTTGTAAGAAACTTTGAAAAGTGGAAAAATTTTAAACTACAAGTATCATTAGAGTTTAATGCTACAAGAAAAATTTTGGATCCAAATTTCCTAGAAATAGTCATAACTCCCATTCTTAGACTTTCTTATCTTCAAGATAACTCTTAGCATAATTATTTCAAGAACTATGGATTTGGAATATTCTATTCACCTAAAATTTGAGTGTCATAATCTTTTAACACTAGCCTTACCTTAAGATAATGTAAAATGCACAATGATGCTTGTTCGTCCAAGGTGAATCCTTAATGTAAGGAGGAATTTGTCTAATATGCTCCTGATTGATCACCATGTTCTCAAGCACATGTAGGAAAGCACACAATCTTGACAACGAGGAAACAACTATCCCTTCTAGTGCAAAAATCCCCTCTTTGGGATTAGAAGAGGCATGGCAACCCAAAACCATCCTTGAAACAAAATCCAAACACCCCAATCATATGAGTAAGAATAAAAGTTGAGTGAAATAAAATCATGAGTGTGATTGGGAATATGTCGAAAGTCTTCACCTAGACAGTGTATTGCACACTCAAGAATGCAGATATGCCATGCCTAGTAGTGGAGTCTAGAATCTAAAATTTAATACACCTACCTTTTAAAGGAAACGTCACACCCCAACCTGACATCAAATCAATGCCCAATTGGGTAACATTATCTTACAATAGTAAACATGGTCGAGAAAACCTGACAAAAATAGGAAACATCGGTACCATAGCTTAACGCAACACAATAGCTAGGATCTCCAAAAAAATAAAAGTTGGGTGTGAAAGCTACCATCATCCAAAACCTTGTGCATGTACGTCCTGGGAAAAGAGCACGTGTGTATCATGAAGGAGGAATCCTTCCTCAGAAGAAGGATGTGGTAGGAAATATGAGTAGTGTAACTCCACATAAAAGAGAGAGAGTCTTGGGATTGACAATGCCTAGTCATGATACATATGTCTTGACTTAAAGCTGACATAATGAAATTCTTAACACTCACAAAAACAATAATTTAAAAACCATCTAATGTTGTTCAATTCTTAAATTCTACTTGTTAGCCTAAGGGCATGCTAGACTCTAAGTTGAGGGGTGATAACCTCCAATTTTATGGATATTCAAGTGCTTGTTTTAGCCTAATGGTGTCATTTTGACACTTTTTTACTTAGACAATTCTAACCATTTTGGCAAGTTTCGATATTACTACCTAATAGAATTTCTTTGTCTTTCATTTGCATAGAATCCCACCAGAGGCAAACTTGAATCTAGGGAACTATTGACAATACCATACTTAGGTGATCGCTGAGCCTACAACCTCAGGAATTGCCAGGAAACTACCTCAATGGTTGCTAAACCTATAGAACTCAATAGTTGCTGACACTCCTATTCCTTGACTACCCTAACCCCGCATCACATAAGAAATCAATGAACTAGGAATCCTAGAAATCGCTAACACTTTAGCGAGTAACCAAGACACTACATTAGTTGTCATTGGCCTTGATGTTCAACACCTTCTAGAGTAGAGACAAGATTAGTGATCGATGACTTGGTTGACCAGTGAGTTCATAACTTCAGCAACCAACACATCTCAGCCACTAAAACAATCTCAGTGATCATTGAGCTTAAGTCAGCTGCCTCATGGGTCTTTCCTATAAATAGTCGACCACTTCATACATGGAAGGGGTCACGATGTGAGAGAAACGATGAAGTTTTCCACATTGTAAAGTCTCTATCTGTCATTCATTTCATCACTCCTAGATCTCCAAAGGAAAAAGTTTAGAGGATAGAGAGAGTCCCTTCCATCACCAACCTCATCGGCCTATTCTTTAAAATAAGGAGTAGCTTCTTCTCTACACCCACTCTAGATCCATATATGAAGAAGACCAATATTAGCCTTGGTCATTTGTAGTCGCAATTGGTGTATCTCCCTTCTTCTCTAGAGTTTATCATCCACCTCCATCTACTTCATCCATTTCATCATTCTCTCCCATGTCTCATTATGCTTGAAAATTTGTAATGCTACTCACACCATGAGTGGCTAAACACATATCGTCTACTGGGAATAGCCACTAAGGCTCTCCCAACATGTAAATACATTTATCCATTGAATGTATATGTCCTTAGAAATGATTATCTCAATACTATAGGTGTTAATGCTTCACTTGTATGATTAGCTACCATCTTGTGATGTTTGATTGTTAGACCCTAAAAAAAGTAGTACTAACCTTATCTAAGTGTTATGCAGTTGCATAAATACATGAGGATGTTGGAATGCTTAAGTTAATGGTCATATGGTTATATTTTTGATTGTTTATTTGTCATTTTGAGAGAGAGACAACCTTATAATCTACATGTATCCTAACCTTGAGAGAGGAGGGAATAGACATATAAGATGATTTCTTGTAATCTTGCCAATAGGGTATACAATGGGTGTGATAATGCATGTTGGTGAGAGACCTTAGGTGGTGAAACCCAATCCAAGTTCCCTTCCATTTTTATTTCCTCACTCATTATTCTTGTTTGTTCTCTTGTTTTTCTTCTTACTTTATGTTACTTGTTTTGCTTTGTTCAATAGTTTGGGGTAACATTATTCCCTAAGGAACACCAAACTTAATCCTACCTTATTGATTGGTGTAACTGATCCAAGGTTCTATGTTCTTAGCACTTGCCACTCCTTATCCCTATGGATCGATCCCGATTTACTACATCTGGCCCCATACAATTGATAATTGTGGGTTCCTGAGTATAATTTTATGTGTCAAACTACTCTATATCCACTCCTTCTTGGATGTGTGATTTAGGCCGGTCAAGTTTGTTCTCTAGGATATTTCACTAGAAGCAAACACGACATGTCCGTATTAGGACATGACGTATCATCCTCAAGTGCAACAAAAACAAAAAAGGAACGAAGCTTGATTTACATAAGGACCAGGCGTTGTCTACAGTAACACACTATGTTGGTAAGGATTCAATAAGGTTTATAAGCCTGAATTCACTTTCATTTACACACCAAGACCTAGCTCACATTGTGTTTGAACAACTGCTAACAATAGTGTCCTATGACTTTGCCGCCATATTCATCTCATAACAACTATGTTTTGAAGCCACTAGCAAACATCTCACTGCTAGAACCACCACCGATGTCAAAGCTCCCACAACGATGCACAACATTAACAACCACCATTTTCATAACCGTAATCCTATCTTTCGCCCCAAGTGCATGATGAAATCCATGCAACTACACTATTCTCTAATCTTCCTCAATTGTAGTCACCGACCTGGTTCCGTTGATCCAGCCGAAAGTAACACATCTATGAGGCTTTCCACCGTTCAAGCTCTCTGTGTTACAGGAACCCTTCTTATCCCAATCTCAATCCCACTACCTAAACATTGGTAAAGGATTGAAGAGCTCCTCCCTAGGTTTCCCAAATAGATCTCACACACTAGAATATATAATAAGAAATAATAACTCATAGAATAAAATATTTAAACAACTAACAACCCCATTCCGATACTATAGATTTGTCCATATCATCAACATTTGTCAAGAGTGTAAGTGATTTAGTCAATTCTTCATAATGAACCATCTTGTTTGCCTAAATTGAAAATCATGAGCCAATCAATGCAACTGCACGGTACGCTATAAAAACAAGTAAAATAGTTTTATATAAAAGTAGTATACTGGGTAGGACTTATATTCAAATAATCAACAAGAAATTTCAAAACAATATTTATTCAACATGGTTTTATTAAGAGTTTTTCATTATGCTGATATCAAAAGGCATCCTTATATTTATGTGTCTCCATCGTCACAATGAGATAGGGAAGGTCACCCGGTTCCATATCTCTAGGAAAGGGAGGAGGTAAACGACATGTATAAGTTCCACCCTCCGAATGAGGAGGTCCCTTGTACTCAATATCAATAACCATTATTACTGGTAGTCATAATGGGCAATATCATTTATGTTTCTAGTTTGTTGCAGAACTATAATATGGGAAATCAAAAGACTACTCAGTAGGGAATGAGGTAGCTCAAACAAATACATAGCCAAGTATACATTTTCAAGAGGTACATAAAAGTATCATCAATACCACTAGTCTGTTCAAGGAGGAGGTATAACAATGTACCTTTCACCGGAGATTGGAGTAAGATCTTGAGAGTAAAAGTAGGGTCAAAAGTCAAGCCCTAGAACTATAATGGGTATTCATGCATTAGTATTCTAGTCAATAATAAGGAGGGATCACATGAACCATATAGGGTTCCTTAAGCCTCATTATTGTTGTTGGTTGTGGTATCTCATTATTGACCTATAACATACTGGAATTTGGTACTAAATTTAATTTTGAATCATTATATATGATACAATCAAATTGAATTTCTCTTTTGCTAAATTTTCATTCATAATTTAAATCTATTGAATTCTTTTGAAATTTGAGCACCAATATGAAAATTTTCCTCATTCTAGGGCCAATTCAATTATTTTGTCCAAATCCTATGTACTTTGAAACCAATCAGTCACTACAGTGAATGTCTTATTCTTCCTTTGGATAAATATTTGCAGAATCTCAATTTGATTGTTTGGGACCGCTCTCATATTCTTCATATTCATTTGTCTCCTTCTGAGTGCCTTGTTTATAAATAAGTTTATTTTCCTCACATAAGAAATTCTTACATATTAGTCCCTGGTTTATCTTGTGAATTGTTTTGAGACCAATTTATACAATTGAAATCATTGATGCCTCAACACCTGGTTAAACCCCGTATTTATAGTATGCTCTCCCCTCCACATAATGGCATGGAATCAGTTTTCATAAAAGAACTAGATATTTTGAATTTTAGGTATTTACATTCTGAGTTGGACTCATAAATACACGTAATATATATTCATATGTATGATAAGAGGAACTATGTTATAAAGAAGAAAGATATAAATCGAGGTGTTAATGTTTTTAGAAATTATTCAAGTAACAGGTGGTCAAATTCCCAAAACAATTAGGAGTCTTCATTTAGTAGTTACAAAATAATGTAGTAATTTAACAAAAGTGGATTAATTGCCAACTTAATTGTCTATGATAGTAATGTTGTGTTGCATGCGACCGTGGTCTCTTTTCTCCTCGACATCCCATTACCTAACCCTCTCCAGCACTAGCACATCTGCCATTACAAATGGGAAACGATGATTATTTCCTCCCCCTCATCTGCACAGCTCTGGGTAGAATCAACTGCACTAAAACTATCATCAGTCCCTCCACCCGAATGACCACTTAAGATGTAGATCACAAACTCACACCACCATCATTCTCATCTGAGAAATGGCTGAAGATCATTACCCTACCACACATATACCTCCTCACCTCTCCACTATTTTTGAGGAGGTCAATTGATTGAAGTCACCTTTGCACCTCCCACCTGAATGACACCACCTCATAAAGCACAAAATAATTGAAATTGTCCTAATACAACATAAATTACACACAAGTACCATCACAAATTGAAATATAAAAATTTTATATGATGTTAGGTACTATGTCTGTTACACAATATTCTAGCACCCACAGACAACTTACACTTGGCGACTACATACTGAATGCTTCAATGCAAAATTTTAAGAAAAGATAGTAATATGCATTCCCTGCACTTGTTGTTTGCATCATTATTGACTCCAACAACATTATTTTGTTTTCTTGTCTCTCTGATTATCAATTTTTTCACATGGTTGATAGCTTCCTACTTGATCAAGTTGTTGTTGTATTGTTAGTGGATAAGTACAGGGAGTGGTCCAGAATGTGTGTGGAACTGAATCTACAATTTTACACTTTCCATCTTGCCATAAAGACAACCATGCTTATGTTAGTCCTCCCAGTTAATGTATGGAATTATGCAAGGGTATCATGCCAACCTTGACGTACATGAGCACCACGCAAGTAAAGCAAGTAGTATTAATGACCCAACACTATGCTGAGTGTGTCATATGACTCGTCATTCCATTGAAAATGATTCATTTGGTGTGAGAGCGTCTGTAGCATAGATTAATAACTATCAAACCAATATATTTGATGACAAAATAGGTGACAAAGTGAGCCAATGTATTTTATAACAAAAAGTACGTGACATAAATGGCCTTAACAAAATATAGATACTTGATACATGCGCAACAAATGATACAACAAATTTTAACAATACATGACCAACCGGGAACGGTAACAAATTTTAATTAGATGTAAGGTACAAGAAACTTTGTTCAACCAATGGTACTAACATAAACAAAACATTATCATATTCATATTGTAACTAAAATAGACATATACGTAATTATTCCATACAAACAAAGATGACATATTTAGATCAAAACTTAAACTATGAAAAAAAGATAATGTATTGTCTAGATACTAGAAAAATGTGGCATGATCCTAGGGGGAGAAGACAAAAAAGGAGCGGCATGCCCTGTGCAACATGTCATGGTGGTTGTCTACATATAGGAACCCACAAATAGTCTAAGATTGAGAGAAGCCACTTTGTTGCTCTTTATTCTGTATGGAGGAAGGTTTTTGTTGATCCCATGTAGGACCGTCCCAATTGGACCACTTTAAGGCCACATCGTACTTGTCCCGTGACACATGATACTTTTCCTGTAACAGTTGCTTGTCCTGTTGTTTGACGTCATCTTTTGGCCAATAAAAAAATATCAGCAGATGACAAATAGGATGAGTTGACACTGTCATTGCTTTGTTCTGGCTTGCATATGTGGCCTCTTCATGTGAATGTGGAGAATGAGATTGGGAAGGCTCCCAACAATTGCAAAAAAGTTTTTCATTTACATATTTTTTGATCTTTGAATGCACCATCAAAATCTTTTCAAAATTTTAAAGCAACATCGACATCTATACATAATGAATAAGTAGAAGTTTGAGAAAATTAATATATCAACAAAGTAAGGATGACAATAAGATACACAAACTAGAAAAATAGTAAAGTGAAATTGAAATAAATATTTAGTGTATTTTACATAAACTTCAACATGTACGAGTTCATAATCATTAAACCAAGTACATTTTAATATGCTTTACAAAAATAAAAGTTGTCAAGAAAATATAAATAAATGCACATATGAGAAAATACTGATAGTAATGAACTAATAATCACAATAGTTAACTTGTAGTGTTCATAATCTTTGGGTCAAGTACTTTTTTAAATGCATAAAAACAAAAAATGTACACCCCAAAGGTGGCAAACAATTTCTTGCAACTTCATTTGTTGCCTTCACCACCTAATATTGTAGCCACATCATTGTTGTTTTCAACATTATTTAGGTATTCTGCAACTCATGGGGGATAAGTGTGATGAGTCATTGCAAAGTTGCATGAAATGAAATGTTGTACGGTCATTGGTTGAGGAGGCATTAAATCTCCCAAAAGGAACCAAATTTCTCAAATGAATTCTCTCTTGGGGTACTGCCATCAAATTTTCACCTCAGTCAATGATATATAAGCCACACCCATTATGTTTCTGAAGTCATGGTGCACCTCTCTCCAAGCATGTACAGTACATACTCCATTCACACATGTCCCCGTGCCATATTGGTTTCTCATCAAACCTTTGAGGACGTGTTTTGTATACCATATAACATACATAACTGTATTTGATCGGCCATGTTACAACTTTTGTGTGTAATATATTGCAATAGTAAGGGCTCATTTCACAATGGTGAGGACATATATGATTATTTAAATATAAAGATTTAATGTGCATATAACATATGGACTCCTATCTGGTCAAGACATAGACAAAAAAATTACCATAAAAAAGAGCATACATAAAGTAGCAAGCTTATGATGTAGCTTTAACAACAAACAAACTTAGGGGATCGATTGTTTGAAGTAAAAAGAGGATACATATAAATCTAAACATCTTCATTGTTGTGATGGATTTCATTCGTTACGTTCACGACCTACTCCTGCAACTGCATTGTTGTTTTTTTCAATGTTTTTCAAGTGTCGCATGCTAAAGGGATGAGTAGGCAATAAATATGCTAAAAAGAAATTATTTTTTCTGATAAACTTTCTCCTTAGGTTCTTCCATTAGGTTTTCACTGTGTTCAATGATATTTAAGGAACCCCTATTATGTTTCGAAAGTCACGCAATGTCTCCCTCCAAGACTCTAAAGTATATGCTCCATTGACACATCTCTCCATGTAATATATTGGTTTCTCATCGCATCAACTAGGATCTGATCGTGCTTTGTACACCATATACCATACGGTCTCATGCCTTGCCCAGCCACATTATAAACTATGTATGTAATATATTTCAAATGTAAGAGTGTATATCACAATAATGCTAATATAATATGATGATTCAAATTTAAATAACATACGCCCTCCTATTTGGTGCAGACATAAAGCATTAAGTGACTTTACGATATAAATCAACAAGCTTATAATGTAAGCCTAACAACATCCAATCTCAGGGGTTTAAGTGCATAAATTAAATATAATCCATCTATATCTAACATTGTCATTCAAAGCTTATGTAGTCTCAAGAGGTGAAGGAATGTCCAAAATAAGACTACATGTTTCCTCCAACTTGTAAATAATAGTTTCTAGAAGTTCATGCTCATATTTTTTGGAGGTGTAAACATCTTCAGCATTGTGATTTATTTCAACAAAGTCCTTTAAGTTCATTGCCTGGACCCACACTAACTTGCACTCATTAGTCAGTAAGTAAATCTCAGCCTCGACAGAAGCATGTTGTGGGAGGAGATTGACTACCCACTGGAAGTATTTGCACCACTCTTTTCCCTAAAATGTAGCACAAGTTCAAGTTTATGACAATGAATGTGAAATCAACTTACTGGTGCAACCTATTGTTTATGGTTTTACTATCGCACCTGCCAGGTAGAATATATGTTATACATTTCACCCACCCTTCCACTGAGAATATGAAAGTCATATAACCCTACATCCCTTGTGTTAATCTGCAATGCTGCAACTACACCAGAAAGACACCTTTGAACTCTAGATGCATCCATTGACATCTAAAACACACTTGTTCATTAGTAACATAATGTGGGGTTTGAAGCATACATTTCAAATTAAAATTGAAGGATATTTCAATATGAAAAATCACTTTTCAAAAATACAAATGAAGTTTATTTGGATAGCACATAGTAAGTTAAAACTACGACGTATTGTACCCCTTATCCTCTGTCGAAGAGCCACTATCTGTCGGTAGGTTAAGTAGTTCGTGAAGGTATTGATGCCTCCTCCTGAGAGTAGAAATTTTGACTACTAACCTATCAATGTCTTCTCTCATAGAACACACAAAGTCATAAATTTTAGACCAATGCTTTTGTTCATTGCATGCATAAGTAAGTTGTATTATGAGTGCATCCTAAATTGCAGTAAGGGTGGCCATGATGTGTTGTACTCATTGTGTGGGAAACCTCATAGGACACCTAATTTGAACAATACACCTACCACAAGTAAAATAAGGCATGTGGGGGTTGTTGTCTTCTAGTCATCCATTATCTGCATCTGTGGCATCCATGTAGACTCTTATAGTGCATTAGAGACTCTCTATTGTAAGAAATCCTAGTGAAGCATAATGTCACACTTTTAATTGGATACATAACAATAAATTAAGTTCAAAACATTATAGATCATGTCTAAATGCAGGATGAATTGATAAGTTATACATGATAAATGCTAATTATAAAGGTAGGTCAACAAGTTTTCCGAATGAAACTGGAAATTGTTTCATGTAATGCATCACGCTCCCTTGCATCAGCCAGAGTTGTTTGTTGAAGAGAACACAGGTCGATCCCATTGCCTAGGAATCCAGATGTTAAATTGTGTTCCATGATTTCCTCCATGATAATGTCACCACCATTCTAGCGACGTATAAAATTATATATGATACAACAAGCCATTATTAGGTGACACTATGAATGTACGGGATGTGCGGCCTATTTTTTAAGGTAGGCAAACCTCCTCTTCAACACATTGAATGATCTTTCTATAATATTACATAATTGTGTGTGGTGGTGGTTGAACATCCCTTTCGTGTTGTTGTATAAGTGTTGATTTCCTCAATAATCAGATGTATGGTAAGTTTTGTTGTGGTTTGGTGCAAGAAACTAAAGAGTGTTGGCGTACCCTACATCAACTAGGTAAAACTTCCCATTTGAAACCGTCTGTGGTTGTTGCTTCTTGTAGGACCCTTTGGTCTGTGGTCTAGCCCTCCCACCCAAACATTGCATGGTGTCCACTAGAAATGTTCCCCCAACATCAACTCGATGTCTTAGTAGTGGGGAAAGGATTGGCTAATCAATCTGGCTAGATCCATGTTTCCATAATTATGAAATCCTTTTTATTAGGAGATTTATATGTAAATGTAGGACATTAATTTTGGTTCATTATATTATTATTGTACGTATTGCAAGGGTCTCCCTCCACTCTGAGGTGTCAGACAACTTGTGCTTGTTCCTAGTCTCATCCCATCTGACACCACTCTTGTTGGTCACAAGCTTCAATTTGTCAAAGTCCTTCTTTAGGTTCTTCCATTGTGTTTTGACCTATTCCAATGTACACACTAGACTCCCCATCCTATTTTGCCATCCATGAAGTGTCTCCCTCTAAGAGTTCCAAGTAAATTGCCTGTCAAGACACCTACATATGTCATACTACCTCTGCAATGCTGAAACTAGAGCCTCATCAGATTCTCTCAGCCATACAATACGGAGCCTGGGGTCTGCAGAAGTCATACTCACAATGATGTCACAATATATAATGCTAGTGAGGGTGTTTAAAGTAAGTTTAAATATATAATGACTCAGATGGTTATATAATTGAAGCCATATACTTTTGGATGTACTAAACAAGACCTATCACAATGACATATATTAATTTGGTCAAGGTGATGTTTCATGACTGACTGCCCTAGGAAAAATGACATAAAATACCAAGCAACATATGTATCATGAGGAAATATTTTGGAAAATGAGGTTCCAATCCATGTGAATAATCATCACATTCCAATTATAAACAAAAAAACCATTTAAAGTTGAGCATAATAACTACATTTATTCAAAGTAACCACAATAATATAGTTAGGGTCTTAGTCTAACAAAAAAAGTAACAACTATTCATGTTAAAAAGTTGTCTAATACTTAACAATGCCCAGTCAACAATACTAAATTGATTGACAGTAAGTAATAATTGTACTGAACATCTAATGCCATAAATTAACTTGTAAAAATTAATGTTGAGTAAACTATAATGAGACATCCTAAAGTGGGCACACCTCATTTACATAAAGCAATCACATCACCATCACAAGGAATGTATACATGTACTAGACATGGACAATATGTTTAGAAAAGGCATACCAATTGGGAATTAGAGCCTGTAAGGATAGGTTCAAGTACAAATCAAAGTATACCCAATAGTTGGGATAATACTTAACAATGCATGGCCAATAATGCTAAACTATTTGGTGAAACTTGATGTTCAATAATTAAAATTGGTACTCAACACCCAATGCCATGAATAAATTTGGTTAAACATATTTAGGAAATGTTTAGAAATGGAGCTAACACCTTGTTTAGAAAAGGATATACTGAAAATGGCCTCTGTAACCCACAAAATTTGAGACATCCAAAAGTAAAGACCTAAAATGCACACTACGAAAAATGCATATTTGTATGTGAATGCAGAAGAACAATGAACTGAATAAGAGAATATGCATAGGGAATGCTTGATTGGGTTGCCATTGACATCTACTTATTTTGAAAATAGGTTAACTCGAGGTCCACACTTGTAATGCGGCCAGCCATAAGTTAATCACCACTTATGTTTGACAACAAATCCTTGGACATGATAGTGATCACAATGCATATTGAAAATCAATTACTACTGATGTCCACAATTGTACTGAACAATAATTGTGTGGTCAAAAAATCCATAGAATATGGAAAATCAAAGCCAAAAACATGGGCTTATAGAAGAAGGTATATTTGAAGCAATGGATGAACCATATTGGTGTCTGCCAACAGCAATGCATTGAGAAATGGATGTCGGAAATTGAGCATTGAAAAAATATAGGGCAATTGGATATCAGACCTAGGTAGGGTTAGATCACATCAACATCCACAATTTTGACAAAAATAAGTTTGCCCAGGTCAAAGAAAACATAGTATAACCAATTCTAACATTCACAGATATGAAGTCCAGGTAGTTAGGGATAGGTGTATCAGATCATATTAACACATAAAATTTGTATAATAGATTGGATACATGTCTTCAATAAGTATAATTTTGTATTATTTCACTTGAAATGGTGCCCATTACTTAAGAAGCAACATCTTGTTGTATAACATGGAACATCAATTAGATGTCATGCCAGGTCCACATGTGTAATGTAGTCAGGTAATGTGGTCATGCCTAAATCTAAATTGACCTGCATTGGATGTACTGAAGATGGTCTATCACACTTTCTAAGTGGTCAAGTAATATGGTCAGGCCTAAATCCAGAAAGTCAAACCTAACACACTATGACAAAAACATATTTGTATATGAATGAAAAACAATATTAAATTGAATTGGGGATAATGCATATGGAATGCTTGATCAAATTGGCATTGATATCCATTTGTTTAGCAAATAGGTTAAATAGAGGTCCACAATTGTGATGTTGTAAACACTAAATCGATCACCACTAATGTGTACACAAATCCTTGGACATGACAATGACCACAATGCATGTGGAAAATCGATCACGACTTATATCCACAATTATATTGATCAATAATTGCATGGTCAACAAATTCATAGCATGTGGAAAATTAGAGACAAAACTAATATACTTTAAGCAATGGAACATCCACAATGTAATGTGCCACTAAGAATGCATTTAGAATGGGATGTTAGAAATTGAGAGTACATCTACCGATTGTAGGGTAATTGGATATCAGACCCTGGTAGGGTTAACTCACATTCACATCCATAGTTTTGACAAAAATGAAGTGTGGTTATGTCAAATTAAATGTAGTCTTACCAATTCTAACATCCAAAAATTGAAGTACAGTTAATTAGTGACAAGTGTATTAGGTAACATTAACAACTAACTTTTAAATTTAATAGATTGGGCACATGCCCATAATTATGAAGCAATGCTAACCAGGACATAAAATCGCCATGCCAATGACTATGCTATAAAACATGACATAAAATACCACATAACATATGTACCATGAGGAAATGCAGTGCAAGGATTGACGCATGGTGAAGAGTCATATTGCCAGGAAGAATACTCAATACATGAAAACATGACTAACGAAACTACAAATCGATGGGGAAAACACTATAAAATACAAAATCATGGAAGTACTATTTAGAAAGCCTTAAAAAACTACAACACGTTTATAACTAGGAAATCGGTAAAATGATTGTATCATGATGATGAGTTCAAACAATAAGAAATATATGAAACACATTTTCGAAAATGGGGCATGAAATGAAGTGATGGTTCAAGTCCATGGGAACAATCATCATGGTCCAATTTAGAAATAGAAAACAAACTAAGTTTGAAATAACAATACATGTATTCAAATTAACCAGTAAAACAAAATGCATGGTCATTGTCAAGGTCAGCTTAACAAAGCCAAAGCTGAAATCATTGTCAAAAATGAGACCCACAAAAACCACAACTTCAAAATTGTCATAATAGAATAATCCCAGTCATAGATATTATGGCAATGCATGTATGATGGGCAACAAAACAATTATCACATTCCAGATATGAATGGTTATGGACGTCTAAACAATAATCAAAGTTCATGAATGGAACAAAAGGTAAGCTTAAAAGATAGCTCCAAATAACCAAAATTGAGTTTTAGGTACGAAAAAAGAAATCTGATTTGGGGAATACATGAATGGTGTGCATCAGATCGATCATCACAAGAAAATTAGGAAACATGATGCAAGGTCAAAAATCAAGAATGACATCATCAACGAACCCAAATCAATGGTTAAGGGGAAGTGAATCCAATAAAAATAGAATAGGAAAGGTGAATTAGTTGAAACACAAACAATACATCGAAGGGCGAGTGTAATGCCACATGTCGTCATTTAGCTATTACTAGTTTGTATAGTCATTAGAAACGATGTTACATCAAAGAAGGATCGATTACAAAATTAATAGACATTTTCGGCTATAACAAAGAACATCTGAGATTGTAGCAAAGAATCCACATTTGTTAGTAGGAAGAATCCAGGTTGAATTTGATCAAGAACATAACACAAAAAATGAAAAAAAAAGTGAGTATGATTCTATCAAAAGAAAGTCAGCAACAAAAAATTAACCAGAAGAGAAGTCCCCTTATGTACCTAAGCAGTGATAGAGATCAAACAAGGAAGAATTTTATGAAGGAACTACGTCTACGTGTAACTAGAGAATGATGACCAAGTGTAGGGGGAGCAAGTCAACCATGATTGCCCCTAATTTATAGCAGAATGAGTAGGGCTTCTTTCTCGCCCCATCCCTTCTTGCCTCTTCCTTGAATAATGGCCAAGCATGGTCAAAAGGCTAGGAGAAGAGGAGATAAGACAACACAACTTACCTCTTTTCAATTTGACACCTACTAGGAGTTGTTCGGCCCGTGATGCAGCAGTTGCTCAAAGAGCCAGGGACATAGGAGGCTATGTGTCACATCTTGACTAGGGTTTGCCGCTGGGATAGAGGACAAACCATGCAGCAATAGACGACATGCTACAACACACCTACTCCCAGTAACAACTGATTTTCATCTTCCTCGAGCAGCTACAATAGCTACTTTTCTCAGATGGAGTAAAGGGTGATAGAAGTCGAGGTTGAGAGGAGAGAGTCAAGGGCGAGAGAAGACAGTCCGGACAGATCCGCGCTAATCCGAACTAGAATTTCTGATCATGATCAGAATGAGACCGAATTGGTCGGCATTTCGGGTCAACGGAACCCCAAAATGGGGTCATTATGGATATTGAACCAACACTATTTTTTGTCAACCTCGACTGGATCATGCTGATGTGGTGCAAAATGACAGTCCCAAATCTGGACCCGGTCCCCAACCAAATAGGGGCTAGCAGACCATATTGAGAAGATAAAAAATTATGACTTGAAATGGAGTTGTGATGGATGTGAAAATGGGCTTTTTGACTTTTTTTTCCTAATACTCAGTAGTCGTACATATCTGGCTTCTCTTCTTTGATTTGCCCCTTTCTTTCTTTCTTCTTTTCTTAACATGTGTTGCTTCTTCCTTTTTACACATTTGGAGTTGTTGAAAACAACAGAAGATGTCTTATAGACTTTCTACTCATTGGTTGCAAGTAGTAGGACTTCTTGCTACCCATTCTAGTTGTGTGGTTGTTTGTGTGCATTTTGTGGTTGTATAAAAAGTATGAATCAAGCACGTTGTTCCCAGGCATATGAAAACAAAGAGGTGTTCCAATAGACTAATTTTTCTCTTGTGGTTGTAATGAGGCATGATTTTACACAATCACCTCACTAGTTTCCTTGGTATGCCATCCCGGGAGAGGTGGGGTGAATACAAAAACATATCCCAATTAAACTAAAAACAATATTAAAAAAAATGAAAACAAAGGGGACTCTTTGGCACAGTCTCCCTATTACGGGACACAACATGGCCTCAGCCTCAACGTAGGTCAAAATTTGGCGTTACCCAACATGTTGGTTTCCTTATAGAGTTTAATCCCCACAAAAGAAAAAAAACAAAGAGCTTGAAACACGACGACATCTATAAAGCTTTTCAATAGAATCACTAATGGTGAATCACACCCATTGCATTTAACCATCGTCTTTCCTCTCTCTTTCCCTTTCTCCTTTTTTTTTTGGAAGTATGGTAAATATATTCCAAAGGGGTTGTAGCAAAGCTACCGGTTACATAGACTAGACAACTACATCAACATTTACATCAACATCAAACCTGAAAAGGATAGGGTATACAAAATCCCATCCAGTAACGTATAACAGGGTTATATACAAAATCCCCAATATACTCTAGCCCTCTCGGGCATCCCTTTAATGAGGTTTTTCTTTGCATGTAAATGATGTTTGAGTTCACCAACAATCTTCTTCAGCAGCTCACCCTCACAGCGGCCAGCATGGGAGTGTGCTCTATTGTTTCTCTCCTCCCATTGTAGAAGCAGAAAGCAGCTAAACATAACCCACCGAACTGTGGGACCCTCTTGTTAATCAGATTATCATTCATCCACTGGATGATCTCTTTAAGGTTGTTGTTAGGATTCGGGCCCCAAGTATTCTTCAAAGAGATCGTAAACCATACCAGCTTGGCGTATCTATAAGCAATGAACATGTGCTTGTGATCTTCATCCTCCTTGTTGCAAAAAATGCAGGTGTTGTTCACTTGAATTCCCCAAGATAATAGCCTATCCAAGGTAGGTAGCTTCCCTAGGATAGCTCTATACGTCGTTGTACTCCATTTAGGATAGTGGTTTGCGCCCCAGATCATCTTGGCCCAGCAAGCGTCAGGTAGATTATAGTTGTTGATCCAAGGTTTGCTCTGTTGGTTTACAAGGCAGACCAGACCTTGATCATCAACAGTGTACTAGTGGCAGACCTCCCCACAGCTACGACAAAGGTTCGTCCACATCCTAGAAGAGTGCTGATCTGCACCATTAGGAATTGCACCGTATCTCCCTATCATCCACCAAGACCAAACATTATCCCTATCCACAAGGAATCTGTCCAGTCTCTTTAGTTGTCATTCAGCGATGATATCAGCAGGCTTATTAACATTCAGACCCCCTTTGGCATATGGGTGTGCCATGACCTCCCACGATATGTAATGGCTCTTGCCTCCCCATATGAAGCTACCCATAATCTTTCTCATATCCTCCACCACCCTACCAGGAACATCGCATACCTCCCCTCAAAACCTTACTAGGAATAACAAGATGGACCTCACAAGCACTAGCCTACCAGAAAGCACCAAGTTGATGCTGCTCCAGCTGTCAACCTTTGACCTCAGCCTATCTAAACAGGGGTTATAGTCTCTAGAAACCCCTCTCCCTCCTACAACAGGGGCCCCCAGGTATCTAGTTGGGAGCTTACCTCCTTCGACACCAAACACAATTTTCAATCTGCCCCTTCTATTGTCACAAGATTTTGAGAAGAAGATCCTTGACTTAATGGAACTGATATACAAGCCGGACAATTTGTTGAATCTGTTCAAAATCTTCTTATACTCCCTCAGCCTTTTGGCATTCCCAACAGAGAAGATCATGATATCATCAGCAAAAATGAGGTGTGATTTCACCTTAGTACCTCTAACAGTGAATGATTTGATGCGCCCACATTCTTCCACTGTCTTGATCATGCGTGTGAGCCCTTCCATCAGTATTGTGAATAGGAGAGGGGAAAGAGGATCCCCTTGACACAACCCATTAGACGCCTTTATCAAGCCAACCGGCCCCCCGTTGATTAGGATAGAAAGTGAAGGCTTTTGGACACATTGTGCGATGATCTTTATCCACCTATCTTCAAACCCATATTTTTCATAACAGCCCAGAGAGCTTCCCATCTGACATAATCATAAGCTTTGACAAGATCAATTTTCACACACACCTTAGAGTTAGCTCTTTTGACATTGAACCCTGTGAGGAATTCAGTGGCAAGGAGAGTACTGTCTGCCATCCTCCGACCTCTGATGAAGGCATTTTGTTCTTAATGGCAACACCAACTTGAGTCTACCAGAAAGGAGTTTGGCTATACATTTGTACAGAACGCTGCAACAAGCAATGGGTCTGAAGTCTGACATCTCTTTAGCATCCTTTCTTTTAGGTATCAATTTGATAAAAGTGTGATTTACTGCTCGAACCATGCTCCCCCTGTTAAGAAACCATCTAATAGCAGCGATGATATCCTTACTTATATGATATCACATGAACTGGAAGAATCTACCATTGAACCCATCCGGCCCCGGAGCCTTAGATGGATTGATGGAGAAAATAGCAGCCTTGATTTCCTCCTCTATAGCCTCTTTGCTCATTTTGTCACTGATCTTCCTCTCCAGTAGCAGCTCACCAAACATCCTTTCAAGAGAGGCAGGTTGGTTGTACATATTGTGGAAGAACGTCTCTGTGCACGAGGGAGGCAGGTTGGTTGTACATATTGTGGAAGAACATCTCTACACACGAGGCTATCTCATCCCTACCGTCCATCGTCTTCCCGTGTTCATTCATGAGTTCATGGATGGCTTCCCTCATTTCCTTCTTCTTAACCGCATCGTGGTAGACTTTGGTGTTGATGTTCCCGTCTTTAATCCACTTTAAGCAGCTTCTTTGCCATTGAAATCTTTCCTCGGCTTTCTTCAGGTTTCTGAGCCTTTCTTCAGCCAAAGTTTCATCATTAATAGCTCTTGGACTGGTGGGCATGGCTCTGACAGAGGTAGCTACTTTATCATAATTCTTAGTGGCTTCCTACAGCAGATTTTTGAGGTTTACCTTCTCCCTGCTCCACTCCTTCAAAGCTCCCTTCATATGTTGTAGCTTCTTCAAGAACCTATACAAAGGGTTGCCCTAGACATCAATGTCCCAGCTACTCTCGTCTACCTCCTTGAATCCCTCCCACTCACACTAAAGATTTAGAAATCTAAAGGGTCTTTTAACATGTTTCTTGCTAGCGAACTTCATCTTCAGCCATGAGTGGTCACTCATGATGTTAGCACCAAGTCTGATCACAGCATGCAGCCATACATCAAGCCATGCCTCGTTGACGAGAGCTTTGTCAATACAGCTCACAATTCTCCTCTTAGGCTTCTGTTTATTAGACCAAGTGGTTCCCTTTCCTATCTAGTTCATCTCAATCAGACCCGCTTCTTCGACTACTTCATTGAAAGCCGCCATAACCCTTTCAGGTACCTTGAGGCCCCCATACTTCTCTTTAGCCTTCCTAATGTTGTTGAAGTCTCCTAACACAAGCCACAGTATGGTCTGTTGTGCACTACTTCTAATCATCTTCCGTAGCCGACTCCTATCCCTCTCAAGAGTCTCACCATACACTCCCAAGATGATGCAGTCCAATCCTCCCCTGTTGCAGCTGCTCAACGTGATCATTTCATCGCTCACGTTGATAGGGGCTATGTCCCAGACACTTGGGTTCCATCCAACAACAATCCTACAACCATCTCTATGATTGATGTTGGAGAGCATCTCCCACCCAGTGGGGAACAGGGTCTTCAATATGCCTTCAACTATTCTTTTTATTCTAGTTTCCAAGCAGAAAACTAGACCAACTCCTTCATCATGTATCACCTTCTTCAACTCCCTCTTCCTATAAGTAAGGCACACACCTCTCGCATTCGATGTGAGCACATACATGGTTAATAGTTGATGTTCCCACCCCCTCCTCGGAGTGGGTAGTCTTCTTCCTTAGATTCTTTCCTTGTCCCTTGGCAGTATTGTGGGTCTGCTTTGGGCTCCTGCTTCTCGTAGGTCCTGTATCAACCACCTCATCGTCAAACCCTTTGCTCAGAGCAGAGAAGGGGTTATTGGGATCAACTCCCCTTTGCTGTTCACTTTCTTCATCAGCTGCATTGGTTCTCCTACCTATCTCAGCTTCCTTGGATGTCCCAGCCACCTCAGTAGCAGTCCCCACATGAGCCGTATGAACCGAGGTCTGTTGGACATCATCTCCAGTCGGAGCATTGGGGGAAGCCTCGAGCACCGTCACCTCCTTCTCTGGGCTAGCTACCTCCTTTCCCTTCCTTCTATCCGCTTGGATAGCAGACATGGCTCTGGTACACGATGGCCTCGATAAATGTCTACCACGCTCTTTAGCTGTTCATCAAAACTCCTCATCAACAATAAGAGGCGACATAAGAACTGTGGTACTCCTCACCTCTGGACACCCCCCTGTGATGTTCCCAAACACCTGGCAGGCTTCATAGCGATCCGAGAGAGCTTCATAGTTAACCTTCACCTCACACTCATCTCCATTCGGTAGCTCCACCATAACCAGAGGTGCAGACACCTTTTCAGTTGAGATCTCGATATAGAGTCTAGCACACCCCAGTAGAGATCCATCAGGCCTCCTGTCGATCGCCCTCGGCACGCCAAGAGCATGCCTAATCACCGAAATGACCCACGCCATCTAATGTTTCCCGACGTCTGGTAGAAATACCCATACCGGCACCGTCTTCAGAGAAGTCTGCTTGATATCCGCCTCCAGCATCCACTTCCTCACCAACACTAACTGGTCATTGAAGAACCATGGTCCTCCTCTGAGGACTTTTTTGATATCAGCCTCATTGGAGAACCTCGCCAGGATGAGCCCGTTGACCAAGTTGAAAACTTCCAGTTCCCCCCTAGGTCTCCAGGTCCGAATCATCCATCCATGCAGCTGTGGGATGCTAGCTTTGTTGCTGAGAACCTAAACTACTGTCGAATGTCGGTGTTAATCATCCATGTCCTCCAGTATTGACTCAGTGAACCTAATCCAAGTGTGCTCGTCTCCCTCCTTAAAGAAGGGCTCCTTAGGGTCTGCCGCCACCGAACCCCTAATGCGCGGAGCAAGTCCCTCCGATTTTGGCATACTCCCTAGCCACCGTAACATCTGATCCTGGTTTGCGCCAGATGTCCGGAACGGGAGTAGGCTTCTCCTTAGCAGCGCCGTCGGCAGCCGCCTTCTCTGCTCCAGTGGAATCACCCTCCGCCTCAGCCATCATCCCTCCCTTTCTCCTTTTTTCTTTTAAACCATTTTGTCTTGAAATCGTGAGACACACAACTTACAAAAACTTCAGTTACATTTCGGGTTTTCAAGTCTAGATTTATCTCAGTCTGTATCTTGTCCAAATAAAATATAAATTTAAATTTTAGACCTGGTCAATCCATTAAATAAATCCAATTCACATCTAGATCAGGTTATGTGGGTTGGGTCTCAGATTGGATTGGGCCATCCATACACTTAAGAGTTATAATATTACTATTCATCACTTTTTAGTAGAGACGTGCCCAATTTCATTGAATAATATATGTTTGAAGATATGCTCCAAAATTGTTGTCGAGAAACTGAAAGAGTTCTTGCCAGAATGGGTCTCAATTGAATAGAGCAGTTTCATCCCTAGTAGGCATATTACTGATAACATTGCAATTGTCTAGGAGGTAATACATAAAGAAGAGAGGGGTAAAGACAGTAGCCATAAAGATAGACCTAACGAAGGCTACCAGAGGTGTAAGACAAGGGGACCCCTTGTCCCCCAACCTATTTGTTATGTTTATTGAAAGACTATGTCAAATGATTCAGCATTGTGGACAAAGAGGATTGGAAATCTGTAAAGGTTGGAAGGCAGGGTCCGGCAATAGCACATGTGTACTTTTCTGACGACCTCATATTTTTCACAGAGGCATCCAAGAAATAGATGAGGGTCATTAAGAAAATATTCAATGTATTCGAAGATGTGTCAGGTCAAGCAATTTCAATTTAGAAAACAAGAATATTCTTCTCCAGGAGTGTACCTCGAGCTTTGTAGAAGGAAATCATGCAAATCAATAGTTTCAAAGCAAAAAGGGACCTTGGAAAGTACTTGGGAGTACCCATAATACACTCTAGAATTAACAAGAAGACTTATGCAGAGATCCTAGAGAAAATGAGCATTAAGAAAAATGCATGGGTAGTTAGAAGTTTATCCCTAGCAGGTCATATCTGTCTAGCAAAGGCTAGTTTGGAGACAATCCCAACTTACATAATGTAGACCATTGTACTACCAATCCAGTTGTGTGATTGGGTGGATGGTTTCGTCAGGAGATTTATTTGGGTTGGTGCTCACAGGGATAATCCGGTATCACTGGTTGCATGGTGTAAGATCACCAATTAGAAAAAAAAATGGCGGGTTGGGGTTAAAGACTATGAGAGATCGGAATGAGGCATTATTACTGCAGAACTCATGGGAGCTATTAGCTGAAAGAAAATCTCTGTAGAGGAGCAGCCAGAAACACATAATAGCTAATGGAGAAGGCAACACAAGCTCCAAACCCTCAAGCCTGAATAGAGATGCTTTTAAGGGGATCACAGTAGCTGTGACAAACTCAATGATGAGTACGGTAAGAGGAGAACATACAAATGTCTGGTATGATTGTTGGGTCAGGGAGGGGATATTTCTAAAATATTATGTCTTAAGAGGTATACCGCCTGAGCTTGAAGACATGACAGTCAGATCCATGGTCGAACATGGAGCCTTACTGACTAATGTGAAAAGGATAGCTAGGTACTTGACTGATAACAGGATCTGCCTTGAAGCAGAAGAGACACTAATACACGCATTACATGACTATAAATTGTCAAGCCAGTGTGGGAGAGTTTATCCACAGAGCCTAGGTACATAAACATGATGGATGGAGATGACACAGTCGAATGGTTGCATAAGAATCTAGGTGGTAGTGAAGATGATGCAGTTCTTTTTTTAACAACATGCCACTACATTTGGAAAAGTAGAAATGTGCATTTGTTTGAAGGGTTCCTATGATCGACTGAACACCAAGTCAACTATACATCACACATCTAGTGCCTGAACAAAATGGCAAGTGAGACAGAGAGGCCGGGAGACAGGGAAGATCGATCAGGAACGTGGGAAGCTCCAGGGCAGGGAGTATTCCAGCTCAATATAGATGGCACGATGGAGAAAGAAATGTTATTCCAGCTATAGTAATCAGAGACTGGGAAGGCAAATGGAGAGGAGGTTTCATGGAGAAAATACCAATAAAGAATGTGATTGAGGGAGAATTATTTGGAATACATCGAGCACTACTGATTGCAAATGAAAAAAGGTTCGATAGAGTATGTGACAGAGTGAGTTTTTACTTTATTTTCTCTCTCTTGTTATTTCTTTTCTCAATTTATTGTTGACAAAACTACCCTCAACTTAATCATTGTATGACTAAGCTTAATATGGCACTTTTGGCAAAAATATGCAAACCCTAGTATGTTTTTATGATTGAATACATATGTTAATGTATTTAGCAAAAGAACACATCAAACTTTTGAATTTGGGTTTCAAATTTATACCATAGTTGCTTTTTGACATTATGGAACTATCTCTAAAATTTCATTGCAATTGGACTATCCAATTAGGAGATATAAGAAATCGAAATCAATGTATTTAATAGCTTATTGAACTTGTTGGACCTTGGCCCGGATCCGGATCCGGATCCATGGAAGAGACGACTGTGTCGTCCTCCTCACCCGCTTCTCACGGAGCTCAGCCTACTCAGTAGCGCCATCCTTCAAACCGTCGTCTCTCTCTCACCTCTCGATCTTACCTCGTCAAAGTTAGCTCCTCAGGTCCGGTTTCTCCTCGCCTTTCGAACGAACCCAAAAAAATATCCCTAACGATCAGGGATTTGAAAACGCCCAATGGCGGCGCCATGGAGCCGTTGGTCACCTGAAGAGGAGGCAACCCTAGGTCCCGCAGTGTCTATTTAAGGAACTTAGTAGCTCCGCAACCCTTCCTTTAGCTGCAAAGACCCCTCAATTCCTCGTCATCACCCCCCTATTCTCCACCCAACTCCATCTTCCTCGGCCCGAACCACTGCAACCTGCTCGCACCTCAGAGCTCCTCCCTCCAATTGGTTTCGTCCACACCATCCTTGCACCGAGGCGGAGGCATCCCAACACCCGCGGAAGGGAGTGTTGGTGCTTTGGCTGATATCGACTAGGGAGGCCAGCGGCATCTCAGACCAGACTCCGACCACCTCCATGCCCCCCTTCTTGCTGAAGCTTTGAGCTCGGGAACCTACGCGGGACTCCAGGAAGGACCGCGGATCTTCTCTCGACGCCCAGCTAACCAGTACTTGAGGTACAAGCCCAAATTGATTCTCGTTGAACTGTGGTAGTCCATACTCTGTACCTCCGTCAGTTTGATTTTGTGCTTCACAGAGTTACGATCTGTACCCCACTCACAACTCGCGCATACCCTCTCCTTCTTCCCACATAACCTCTCTTCCTCAGGGCAGCACTACCCAGGAGCCAGAACGAGCTCGTCAGAGCTGATCCATCTACCTGGGCTAGCAACGAGCAAGGAGAAACAGAACTGCAGCTAGAGGGATCGCAGGCCAACGACCCAATCCGACGATCCATGGTCAATCTAGCAATTCCTTAGATCAACGAGAGTCGTCAATCCAGTCGGATCCGGCCGTTGATCAAGGTACTCCTCTCTTCCTTTTCTTTCCTTTTCTTTTTCTAAAATGGAAAAATTGTTTATCTTGGGAAAATCCTAGGAAATGCTAGGATTATCAGAAAATAGCAAACCAATATACCTATTTGATCAGAAAAATATGCTCTATCCATATAAAATACTATCTATACCTGAATCCGTTCCATATTGCAAAAATACCTATCTAAGGCCTAAAGGACATCCTTAATCATAATTAATTAATAAAGATGGCCTTCCTGATGATATATGCCTTCTAAAATGTTTGTAACCATTAGATGAAGCCCTAATTTCAGAATAACTCAAAATCCTTTTCTAGGTTGATAAGTAATAAAAGGATTAGAAGAAACCCTAATTTTAGCTTTCTCTTTCTACATGAATTTAAAGATATAATTCTTATGTCAAAATTAATATCATTAGATTCCAATTAGTGTTTATTAATTGGTCTGAATCTTTAAAACGAACCATGATGTTATGAATGGCTAACATGTTAAGGATTACCCTCCCTTTTCTTTAACCATCCTAGAAACCTTAATTTTGGGAAATCTTCTAATTAATCAATTAAATATTATCTTTAATCCAAATAGTTGATAATGGATCAGATCTGATAATATTTGTGAACCTAATTAGAATATGGGGAAATCCTTGATCTAAATTAAGATAACATAAAAAGGGACAATAATTAAGAACATAACTTAGTCCTGGTCACATGGACCAATAGTAATGTTGTACCCTTGCTTCCTTTGCAGGGTGACTAAATTCCTGGTTGAATCTAGATCTGTGGACTTTTGTTTGAACAAGCAGGTACGTGGTCGTATAAGTATATGACTAGATTTCTGGTTGCCTATGATATGTATACCTTGAATGCTCATACTTGAATATTATTGCTTGGTTGACTAGTATGAGTATACTTCGCCAAACCTAATGAAACATAAATGGTTATGATGGGTTGTAGCTACTAGAGCACATAGCCTGGTGTGGATGTATGTATGTGCCTAACATGGATGTATGTTTTCCTTGGCCCATGTTAGATGTATGATGATATTAAGTTGCCCACACTAGATGTAAGTTAAGTGCAATGTGTGTAGTACAACCGCATCAAAATGATTGTAATAAAAAGGATGTTTACCTGATTTTCGCCTTAAGAAATGGTTTTGTTTTCTCCTTTCTTCTTGTTTAAATATTTCCTTTATGCAACCTTATTAAATGTAACTTTTACCACGTACCAGCTTTGCTGATGTTTTGTTTCCCGTATTTTCTAGGTGCAAGGAACATTTGACTACAAAATGAAATTCATGCTCAAAGTACTTGAAGGCACAAATAATAAACTTGGAGGATGTAATAGATAGATTCTTTTCCTCTTATATCATTCCTTGTTAGATGTCAGTTTATTTCTTTCCTTAGTGATCTCGAGGATGATTGAAATCCTATGTAATAAAGTTAACTTTCTTTAGAACCATATTTTCTCTCCATATGCAATGACTTCATTATCCTTATGAATGAATGTTTGTGTGGCTTTATCCGATGATGTGAACTAGATCTTGGCTTAATCTCTATCTTAGTTGACTACCTTAATCTCTTATAATTTCCCTTTTGACATCTATAGATATGAGTGCACGCATATCTAGGAATGTCACTGGAAAGTATATAGAAATTGGGGGACGTCACAGTTGGTATCAGAGCCAATGTTCACACATCATAGTCACATGACTTTCATTCACCCTATTATGAGTCTAGGGTAGTCCTTGAGTTAGGGATGTGAAGGGTTGAGGTGTCTAGGATAGCATCTGCCATGGGTCTGACTAAAGTCTCTGAGCCACTTATCTTGGCAATCACGAGGCTACCTTTATGGCAGTATAAGTCTACCTGGCCGATATCCTAAGTGTCCCCTATTCTTGGGCATACCTTAATTTAGGAATCTTCTCATCTATAGATTTTTTTCCCTCTCACCTCTTCTATAGAAAAAATTCCTCCCTCTCATCTATGTTTTGAAATAAATTAACTTTCCCTCTTACCTCTGTAATAAGGTTAGGAAGGAGTCTCTCTATTTAGAAAGTCCTAAGGATCGACTGATAAGGATTTTAGGATATCCTCCCTAAATCATAACATTCAAAATATTAATCATCAAATAATGAGAATAATAAAATATCATGTGAAAATAATAATGATAATGACGAGAATAATTGTTGAAGTAATAATCTAATACGTTCAAATTAATTTTAGGATGCCTCCTAAGACTCGCAGCTCAGGGGAATCATCCTCTAAGAAAAGAAAAGAACGTGAACCCTCTGAAGTACCTGATCCCGAAGCTGAGGCCAAGGAAAGGTGGGAAGAACAGAAGAAAATCCTTTTAGACTTTATGGAAACCCTCGCCACAAAAGGAACCCCTGAACCTAGCTCATTTAGGAAGAAAGAAGTGATAGTGATAGATTTTATTAAACTAAACCTTGACTCTTTTTGGGGTGAGGATCAGCCTGAGGTTATGGATAAGGCTGAAGCCTGGATTTTGACCATAGAGAATGGTTTTCATACCCTAGAAGTACCCAATGAGAAGAAGGTTAGGTTCGCCACCCATATGCTTAAGGGAGGGGCAAAAATCTGGTGGGAGAACTATGGCAGAAATAGGGGTGAGGAAATAGACAACATGGAGTGGGAAGCCTTTAAAAACCTCTTCACGGATCGTTTTATGCCCATAGCTGAGAGGAAGAGGAAGGAAAAGATGTACATGGAGTTAAGGCAGGGTAGTCTTTCAGTAGCTGATTACACCCAGAAGTTTAGGCTTCTGGAACGTTATGCACCCATCAAGACTGAAGACCGCCTTACTGAACACTATGTTGATTGCCTTTCCGCCCACCTAAAAACCCTAGTCATAGCCTCTCGTCCCAGAAGCATAGATGAAGCCCTAGATATGGCCCTCAAGCAGGAGAGAGAACAGGGCACGCAAAAACCTTCTAGCATGGGATACTTAGGGTTAACCACAACTGAAGAGGATAAGTTTAAGAAGTTCCACCCAGGCCATAACAACAAGGGATCAGGGAAAGGAGGAGGTTCAGGGAAGAAAGGACCAAAGAATAGAAAGTTGTTGGATTATCACAGCAAATGCAAGACTTGTGGACGAGGACATGACGGGCCTTGTCGCTACACCAAGCCAGTCTGCTACAACTGCAAGAAGGAGGGACATTTCCTTGCCAAGTGCCCCAATGCATCTATCCTTGGCAAACCTCCAATAGGTGCTCCACCCCCTCAGGGACACCGCAATGCCAGTGTGTTCGCAGTAACAGCAGAGGAGGCTAGGGAAAATCCGAACCAGCTTTTCGAAGGTAACCTTAAATCTTTTTCATATATCAAATATCTTGTTCAATGCCTTCAATTATTTACAATGTAATTATCATGTGTAGGCATTGTTTTCTTGAATGGACATCCTGTTAAAGCATTGTTTGATTCTGGATCCACAAATACGTTTATTTCTCGCAATCTGGCCTCAATGTTGCACTTACATATCAGAGACTTGGGATACATTCTGGATGTGTCAACCCCTAGTGGCAAAATATTCACTACACTGCAGAAAACTGATGTTCTCCCTCTAAAATTTGAAAATCATGACATGCCCTTTGAATTCATTCTCTTAACTATGGAAGACTTTGATGTTATTCTTGGCATGGATTGGTTATACACATATCATGCTTATATTGACTGTAGAAACAAGATGGTAGTTCTCTCTCAACCTCATTCCTCTCCTGTAGTGATCCCTCGGGGAAGCGGATTCTGTAATAATATAATAATTTCCTCTCTTAAAGCTAAAAAGCTCATATCTAAAGGATGTAAAGTCTTCCTCGCATTCATCTCAGAGACCAGTCCTGACAACGGGCCTGTAGAAAGAATGGAGGTGGTACGTGATTTTCTTGACATATTTCCGGAGGAGCTTCCTGGGCTGCCTCCAAACCGAGACATTGAGTTCTCCATAGATCTTCTTCCTGGAACCACTCCGATTTCTAGGGCACCGTATAGGATGGCACCTGCTGAACTTATGGAGCTGAAGAAACAATTACAAGAACTACTTGATAAGGGTTTTATCCGACCTAGCGTTTCCCCTTGGGGTGCACCTGTCCTTTTTGTTAAAAAGAAAGATGGTTCGATGCGGATGTGTATTGACTATCGCATGTTGAACCAAGCAACCATTAAAAACAAGTATCCTCTCCCTCGTATTGACGACCTCTTTGATCAACTTCGTACTGCTAAAGTTTTCTCAAAAATTGATCTTCGTTCTGGCTACCACCAACTTAAGGTCAAAGATTTCGATATATCTAAGAGTGCTTTTCGAACTCGTTATGGGCACTACGAATTTCTGGTGATGCTGTTCGGGTTGACCAACCCACCTGGCGTATTCATGAACTTGATGAACAAAGTCTTCCAACCTTATCTTGATGAGTTTGTAGTCATTTTCATTGATGATATTCTGATCTATTCAGATTCTATGGAGAAGCATCGAGAGCATTTGAAGTCCGTCCTTGAGATTCTTCGAGCCCAGAAATTCTATGGCAAGCTTTCTAAATGTGAATTCTGGATTGACAAAGTTATGTTTCTTGGTCATGTCATTTTTGGGGGTAACATATCTGTTGATCCCGCTAAAGTATCTGCTGTACTTGATTGGCAACCTCCTCGTAATCCTTCTGAAATCCGGAGTTTCTTAGGTCTGGCTGGATATTATCGTCGTTTTATTCCGAATTTCTCCAAAGTGGCACTCCCTCTCACTAAACTTACTCGGAAAGACGAGCATTTCATCTGGTCAGCTGCTTGTGAGTCTAGCTTCCAAGAGCTCAAACAGAAGTTGACATCAGCACCTGTCCTTGTTCTACCCTCTGGTAATGAAGGATTTGTGATATTCACTGATGCTTCCCGACATGGTCTAGGTTGTGTCCTGCAGCAGAACGGAAAAGTAGTGACCTTCTCTTCTAGACAACTGAAACCCAATGAGTTGAATTACCCTACACATGATTTGAAGTTAGCTGCTATCATCCATGCTCTAAAAATCTGGAGGCACTACTTGTACGGGGCAAAATTTGATATCTTCACCGACCATAAAAGCCTCAAGTACATCCTGACGTAGAAGGATTTGAATCTCCAAAAACGACGGTGGATCGAGTACCTGAAGGACTATGACTTCAACATTGGCTACCATCCAGGCAAGGCCAATGTGGTTGCAGATGCTCTTAGCAGAAGAAGAGTCTCTTGTGCATCCCTGTCTATACCCGAATGGAGGAACATGGAGGACCTAGCCAGCTGGAAACCACAATTCTTGGTTGATCGTGTGCATGTCAACAACATCTCTATCACATCCAACTTGCATTCTGAACTTCTGGAGGCACATAAAGTTAGTCCCGAGCTTGCAGAGCTCTCCTCCCTTCTAGCTAAACCTCATACACATCTGTTAGTGGGTCTTGATGGTGGTATTTGATACAAGAACCGTATGTGGGTCCCTGAGCAGTCAGTTGTAAAGACAACCATTCTTAGCGAGGCACATGAGTCCAAGTACACCGTTCATCCCGGCATGACCAAGATGTACAAAGACCTACAAAGACAGTTCTGGTGGAGAGGCATGAAGCACGACATTATAGACTTTGTATCCAGGTGTCTAACATGTCAGCAAATCAAGGCCGAGCATCAAAGACCAGGTGGCCTACTGCAACCCCTCGAGATTCCGGAATGGAAATGGGAGCATATCACTATGGATTTCGTAGTGGGATTACCCAGGACCAGGAAGGGGTACGACGCTGCTTGCGTCATCGTGGATCGTCTCACTAAGTCAGCTCATTTTCTACCTGTGAAGACTACTGTGAAAGTTTCTGAGTTGGCTGACCTTTATATACAGGAGATTGTACGTCTGCATGGGGTTCCAGCGTCCATTGTCTCGGACCGGGACCCGAAGTTCACCTCAAAGCTGTGGAAGCAGGTTCAAGAAGAATTGGGCACTAAACTGAATTTCAGTACAGCTTATCACCCACAGACAGATGGACAGTCAGAACGAACAGTACAGATTCTGGAGGATCTTCTACGAGATTGTGTGCTTGACTGGGAAGGCTCGTGGGACCATTACCTGCCTTTAGCTGAGTTCGCCTATAATAATAGTTATCAGGCAAGTATTGGGATGCCACCATACGAAGCTCTCTATGGACGACCGTGTAGATCTCCGTTACATTGGGACGATGTCGGGGAAAACACCTTGATGAAATATGAGGAGATGCAGCTGTATGCAGATAAAGTTGCATTGATCCGACAGAGAATGAAGCAAGCACAAGATAGGCAGAAATCATATGCAGATGCTCACCGACAGGAACGTCAGTTCAAGGAAGGTGATCATGTCTTTCTGAAGATCCGACCAATTCGAGCTTTGGCCAAGAATAAGGGAAAGCTCAGTCCTCGTTATGTGGGACCCTTTGAGATCCTTGAAAGGTTTGGAGAATGTGCCTATCATCTTGCTTTGCCACCTCAGTACAGTGCCATGCACAATGTCTTCCACGTATCCAATCTGAAGCCGTACGTCAAAGATCCTAGTCACATTCTGAATCATGAGCCCCTCGAACTGAAAGATGATATGTCATATGCTGAGTCACCAGTCAGAATTCTCGATCTAAAGACAAAGGAGCTTCGCAACAATCGGAGTATAGATATGGTGAAAGTTCTCTGGAGCCACCATGATCCAACCGATGCTACTTGGGAGCTCAAGTCTGAAGTCGAGCGGAAGTATCCACATCTCTTTCAGGCTTCTTGAATTTTGAGGACAAAATTCTTTTAAGGAGGGGAGAATTTGATGGAAAGAGTTTTTACTTTATTTTCTCTCTCTTGTTATTTCTTTTCTCAATTTATTGTTGACAAAACTACCCTCAACTTAATCATTGTATGACTAAGCTTAATATGGCACTTTTGGCAAAAATATGCAAACCCCAGTATGTTTTTATGATTGAATACATATGTTAATGTATTTAGCAAAAGAACACATAAAACTTTTGAATTTGGGTTTCAAATTTATACCATAATTGCTTTTTGACATTATGGAGCTACCTCTAAAATTTCATTGCAATTGGACTATCCAATTAGGAGATATAATAAATCAAAATCAATGTATTTAATAGCTTATTGAACTTGTTGGACCTTGGCCCGGATCCGGATCCAGATCTGTGGAAGAGACGACTGATTCATCCTCCTCACCCGCTTCTCGCGGAGCTCAGCCTACTCAGTAGCCCCATACTTCAAACCGTCATCTCTCTCTCACCTCTCGATCTTACCTCGTCAAAGTTAGCTCCTCAGGTCCGGTTTCTCCTCGCCTTTCGAACGAACCCAAAAAAATATCCCTAACGATCAGGGATTCGAAAACGCCCAATGGCAGCGCCATGGAGCCGTTGGCCACCTGAAGAGGAGGCAACCCTAGGTCCTGCAGTGTCTATTTAAGGAACTTAGTAGCTCCGCAGCCCTTCCTTTAGCTGCAAAGACCCCTCAATTCCTCGTCATCACCCCCCCCCCTATTCTCCACCCAACTCCATCTTCCTCGGCCCGAACCACTGCAACCTGCTCGCACCTCAGAGCTCCTCCCTCCAATTGGTTCCGTCTGCACCATCCTTGCACCGAGGCGGAGGCATCCCAACACCCGCGGAAGGGAGTGTTGGTGCTTTGGCTGATATAGACTAGGGAGGCCTGCGACATCTCAGACCAGACTCCGACCACCTCCACGCCCCCTTCTTGCTGCAGCTTTGAGCTCGGGCACCTACGCGGGACTCCAGGAAGGACCGCGGATCTTCTCTCGACGCCCAGCTAACCAGTACTTGAGGTACAAGCCCAAATTGATTCTCGTTGAACTGTGGTAGTCCATACTCTGTACCTCTGTCAGTTTGATTTTGTGCTTCACAGAGTTACGATATGTACCCCACTCGCAGCTCGCGCATACACTCTCCTTCTTCCCACATAACCTCTCTTCCTCAGGGCAGCACTACCCAGGAGCCAGAACGAGCTCGTCAGAGCTGATCCATCTACCTGGGCTAGCAACGAGCAAGGAGAAACAGAACTGCAGCTAGAGGGATCGCAGGCCAACGACCCAATCCGACGATCCGTGGTCAATCTAGCAATTCCTTAGATCAACGAGAGTCGTCGATCCAGTTGGATCTGGCCGTTGATCAAGGTACTCCTCTCTTCCTTTTCTTTCCTTTTCTTTTTCTAAAATGGAAAAATTGTTTATCTTGGGAAAATCATAGGAAATGCTAGGATTATCAGAAAATAGCAAACCAATATTCCTATTTGATCAGAAAAATATGCTCTATCCATATAAAATACTATCTATACCTGAATCCGTTCCCTATTGAAAAAATAACTGTCTAAGGCCTAAAGGACATCCTTCATCATAATTAATTAATAAAGATGTCCTTCTTGATGATATATGCCTTCTAAAATGTTTGTAACCATTAGATGAAGCCCTGATTTCAAAATAACTCGAAATCCTTTTCTAGGTTGATAAGTAATCAAAGGATTAGAAGAAACCCTAATTTTAGCTTTCTCTTTCTACATGAATTTAAAGATATAATTCTTATGTCAAAATTAATATCATTAGATTCCAATTAGTGTTTATTAATTGGTCTGAATCTTCAAAACGAACCATGATGTTATGAATGGCTAACATGTTAAGGATTACCCTCCCTTTTCTTTAACCATCCTAGAAACCTTAATTTTGGGAAATCTTCTAATTAATCAATTAAATATTATCTTTAATCCAAATAGTTGATAATGGATCAGATCTGATAATATTTGTGAACCTAATTAGAATATGGGGAAATCCCTTATCTAAATTAAGATAACATAAAAAGGGACAATAATTAAGAACATAACTTAGTCCTGGTCACATGGACCAATAGCAATGTTGTACCCTTGCTTCCTTTGCAGGGTGATAAAATTCATGGTTGAATCTAGATCTGTGGACTTTTGTTTGAACAAGCAGGTACGTGGTCGTATAAGTATATGACTAGATTTCTGGTTGCCTATGATATGTATACCTTGAATGCTCATACTTGAATATTATTGCTTGGTTGACTAGTATGAGTATACTTCGCCAAACCTAATGAAACATAAATGGTTATGATGGGTTGTAGCTACTAGAGCACATAGCCTGGTTTGGATGTATGTATGTGCCTAACATGGATGTATGTTTTCCTTGGCCCATGTTAGATGTATGATGATATTAAGTTGCCCACACTAGATGTAAGTTAAGTGCAATTTGTGTAGTACAACCGCATCAAAATGATTGTAATAAAAAGGATGTTTACCTGATTTTCGCCTTAAGAAATGGTTTTGTTTTCTCCTTTCTTCTTGTTTAAATATTTCCTTTATGCAACCTTATTAAATGTAACTTTTACCATGTACCAGCTTTGTTGATGTTTTGTTTCCCGTATTTTCTAGGTTCAAGGAACATTTGACTACAAAATGAAATGCATGCTCAAAGTACTTGAAGGCACAAATAATAAACTTGGAGGATGTAATAGATAGATTCTTTTCCTCTTATCTCATTCCTTGTTAGATGTCAGTTTATTTCTTTCCTTAGTGATCTCGAGGATGATTGAAATCCTATGTAATAAAGTTAACTTTCTTTACAACCATATTTTCTCTCCATATGTAATGACTTCATTATCCTTATGAATGAATGTTTGTGTGGCTTTATCCGATGATGTGAACTAGATCTTGGCTTAATCTCTATCTTAGTTGACTACCTTAATCTCTTATAATTTCCCTTTTGACATCTATAGATATGAGTGCACGCATATCTAGGAATGTCACTATGGAAAGTATATAGAAATTGGGGGACGTCACAGAGTATTTGTAGAATCAGACTATAAGGAGATGGTCAAGCTAATCAAAGGGAATTACAATATCTATCCACAATATGTGAGGATCAGTGGTATGATATAGAGGGAGATGCATGAACTAATCATAGTCGGCTATATTTGTAGATAGAAGAACAAGGTAGCTCATGAGCTTGTGAAAAGCTTCAAAAACAAAAACCCCAATCTACAATGGATTGGGGATCCACCTCTGGGTATTCTCAATACCTTAAAAAGGGAGGAATGTAGGGTATGTTCAAATATTAGTTACGAGATTATGTGTACATTAGTTCTTGGAGAGTCTACTCGGTCTGAGTAAGACGAATAAAGTTTGTTAGTTTTTTTATAAAAAAATCATCCCATGTTATTATAGGTTTTCTCTGTCCCAAACCCAACCTATATTTTATAGCAGGTCACAGGCTAAATTTTGACCCAGATAAAATTAAAAAATGCCAGTCCATACCCGTCCCATATAAAAATGTTGAGTTTCATGCCGGATTCAAATTTTCCCATATAATGTCAAATGAGAATACCAATTTTTTCTAGATCTAACTTGCTAACATGAAAACTAAATTAGCATGATATATAATTTGTGATCAACATTAAAAGAAAATATAACTTTGTGATCTATGCAGCTGGAATATGTATATGTGATTCCCTATAGCATGAAATGGAATTAAAAGAGCAACAAATTATTTTCTCATACCTGTGAATGTATAAGACTTAAAAATTCAGTGGACTCTACAATGTTGTGGCTTTTTTCTTCCTTATCTTATATGTATATACAATGAAATGGGCGTTGGAAGAGAAAAAGATCAATTATCTCCTATATGTGAGAATATGAGTCAAAAAATGAGAAGAATCTACTATGCACTAAGCTAGTTGCTTCTTTATTTTTCTTTATAGAGCTAATGACATGACTTTTTCGAGTGTTATATACACTACAAACCAAAGTATGAATGTCATGTTTTATTCAGTTGTTAAAATATACATAGTTAAATAACAAAATGTTCCATTTGAATGACATAGTGATATCAAAAGAAAGAAATAAAGTATGCCTATCCATGTCAATAATGGTTATCTTATATAGTCTCAATTACCTAATCATGTTGATTGATTACAGAGTATCTATGTTTCCAATGGTTGGATACGTACTACATATTGAATCAAGATATATATCTATTTTTCTTTCATGACAAGGAGAGATGTATATGTATTCTATGTACACAAAATCTAATATGGACATTCGGATTTTCGGGTTTGAGTTTATCGTAGTCTGTACCTGGGTCAAATAAAATATGAGTTTAAATTTTAGATCTGACCAACCCATATTACAATCTAGATGCAGGTCTGGATCAGGTTAAGTGGGTTGGATCACGGGCCAGATTGGTCGTCGGAATCGATACTCATCCTACTTTTTAAACCATTTTCCGAAGTTTCACAACCTATGATGCTAAGAAACATCAAGAAGTAACATCCGAATTAGATTAAGTAAAATAACATCTTAATTGGATTACATCAAGAAATACACATAATACTGGGTGAGGAATTAGATCACTAAGGAGGAAAATCAGTGAAGGATGCAGACTAGCTATTTGTCTTACAAATGCAGCCACATCAAGAGACGCCATCTCTCTCAGCTGTTTGATCTATCAGGGCAGGTGATGACGCACATGTTTTTTTTATCTCCTCCAAGTGGGTCTAAATTTTCTGTACCGACCTCGATCCCAACCTTTATCTCACAACATCTAGTTCTTTACTTATAGGTCCCATGATAAAATATGCGACCGGATGTGCTGGACATTATTTTGGACACTAGAAAATGTAAGCCCCTTCAAATTGATGGAAACCTAAGTTTTGTAAACATTCCATAAATATTGTGACAAAGCTAGGTTTCTTTATCAGGAGGATATTGGCCTGGATCTGTTTTCCCATAGACGTGGATCTCGCACGTGATGATCCCATCATTGTTGTTGTTTGCAATTGGCATTTCCTTTTCTCGATAATGTTTCTAGAGACAACAAGATCCTGGATTAAGGAGGTTGCGCAGAATTGTGATATGTCTTTTTCTAACCTAGTAAAATAATTACAAATTTAGCTTATCTTTACTGTAGTAGCATTAAATATCTGACAAGAAGTTGCTTCTTTTGCTATTCTACTTCCACTATGGAGCTCACTTATTGGTGACGAGAACTTGATCATTTGAATTTGAAAATACAACTCCTATTAATATGCAACCTTGGGGAAATATGAAAGAAAGAAAGAGCAAAGAGAATTTACCACAATACTTATTGTTATGTGCCTCAAAGAAATATGTTGATCCGATTGTAGATCTGGTCCCAAAATTAAATGGATCTTCACCAACTTGATTAGTGGGAGGGTGAAGCCCCCTCCCCCTGTAGTATGGTACGATCTATTTTCCAGATCTGAATATGAATTTGATTATAGTTCTACATCTATAAATATATACACTCTAGTTAGGGTTTGTAATCTTCCTGTATTTTGTTTAGACGACAGCCACCATACTCACGGTGTACTCTGTCTCTTTCGAGAGTGATCCTCCTTGTAATTTATCTCTAATATCGTGGAGATCTCACCCCCTCCCATGGAGTAGGTCATCTGACCGAACCACGTAAATCCTATGCTTTATTTGTGTGATCTTTCTTTTATTCTCGTCTTGTTCTTCTATCAAGCTCTTCATATTCACTCGTTCGAAATCTTAACAAAGTGGTATCAAAGCTTCATGTTCAAGATTCGAATAGTGACGAGTCTATACATGATCGAGAAGTTTGATCGCAAAATCAATTTTAGATTGTGGCAGATCACAATGCATGGTGGTGCTCGTTCAACAAGGAGTCACTGCGACTCTGGAAGGGATTGAGAAGATGTCAGCCATGGTGAAGGATGAAGGAAAAAAGGATATGGATCGAAAGGTTCTTACCGCCATCCAGTTATCCTTAAACTACAAGGTTTTGGCTGAAGTTGCCAAAGAAACTACTACTGCATCAATTTGGAAGAAACTCAAAGATATCTATATGACGAAGTCTCTCCAAACCAAACAGTATCATAAGTAGTGTCCCTACTTACTGTGCATGGTGGAAGGTAGTTTTGTCTGTGACCGCATGGACGAGTTTACTTCCATTATTATGGATTTGGAAAACATAGATATTCAACTCAAAAATGAAGATAAATCCCTTATTTTGTTATGTTTTCCCCCCCTCACACAACCAATTTTGTGAAACAATTATGTATGGAAAATCTTCAATCAAGGTGGAGGATGTTATATCCTCGTTATTGTCAAAAACCATGGTTGATAAAGATCTAATTGGTTCTTATAGAGGGAGTCAATCAAAGGATCTTATGGTGAGGGGCTGAATAAAGGAAAAGGGAAACAATGAGAAGGAAGGCCACATATCAAAGTCAAAGTCCAAAAAGGTCTGTAAATATTGTAAGAAGACTAGACATATCGTTGATGAATGTTACAAGTTATAGAACAAGAAGAAGTGGGCGAGTGAAAAACAAGAACAACATGAAGATGCTAATGTAGCATGGAAAGATCCAGATTATGTTCTTATGGATTCATCATCTTCTTCCTCATGTGTAAATTTTCAGACTTCTTGGGTTCTGGACTCCGGTTGCTCACATCATATGTGTCCACACAAAGATTGGTTTTCTTATTATGAGAACTTTGATGGAGGCATTGTAAATATGTCAAATGATAGGACTTCCAAGCCTACTGATATTGGGTCAATCCATATCAAGATGTTTGATGGAGTCATCTGAACTATCTCAAACGTTGTCATGTTCACGGTCTCTAGAAAAAACTCATATCTTGTGGCTTGCTTGAAGCTAACAGTTTTCCACACCATGCTAAGAATGGAGTCTTATCCATTATCAGCAGAGATGACGTTCTGATAAAGGAAGTACATATTCCTGGAAACCTTTATAAATTGATTGGTGAAACTCTGGCCGATGAAGCTGTTGTTGTTTCTTTCTTAACCATTTCTGATTTGGGTGCCACCAAATTGTGGCATATGAGACTGGGACACATGAGTCTGAAAGGTCTCGAATTGTTATGTAGGAGAGAACTCCTTGGAGATGTCAGTACAAAAAAGTTAGATTTTTGTGGGCACTATGTTATGGGCAAGTAGAAAAAGGTCGACTTTTCTACTGTGAATCACACTACAAAGGGAGTTGTTGATTATATTCATTCAGACATCTGGGGCCCTTCTCAAGTTCCATCAAAAGGTGGTTCTAGATACATGCTTACTTTCATTGATGATTTCTCAAGGAAAGTTTGGGTATATTTTCTGAAGCATAAAACAGATGCTTTTGATCAGTTTAAGAAGTGGAAGACATTTATTGAAAAGAAAATAGGAAGAAGCATCAAGATCCTGAGAATAGACAATGGCATGGACTTTTGTTTCTCTGAATTCAATGAGTTCTGCCAATTTGAAGTCATTACAAGGCACCACATAGTTAGGCATACACCTCAGAAAAATGGTGTTGTAGAACATATGAACAGAACTCTTCTAAAGTGTGCACACTGCATGCTGATTAGAGCAGGTCTTACCAAAGATTGTTGGGCAGAAGCCATCTCTACTACAACTTATCTTGTCAACTATTCTCGTTCTACCCCACTTGGTTTCAAAACTCTACAAGAGGTTTTGGTCTGGTCATCCTGTAAAATATTCAAATTTATATATTTTTTATTGTCATGCATATGTCTATTCAAATGAAGGAAATTTTGAGCCTAGAGTGAAGAAGTGCATTTTTCTGGCTTTTATTGATAGTGTGAAGGGATATATATTTTGGTGCACTGAGCCAAGCTCATCAAAGTTTTTAATTGAAAGAAATGTCACTTTTGATTAGTCTGCCATATTTTCTGCAAAACAAGATGACATTAATTCTCCTTTTACAAGTTGTCAGATTTCCACAGAGCAGGTGGAGCTTGACGTCAGTGCACATAGAATGACACCTCTTATTGTTACACAGAAAAAAGTATAATGATGGTGAATATGATACTCCTGAATAATAGACATATAGCATTGCTTCTGGGAGACCAAGAAGACAGATCAGACCACCTGCAAGGCATTCGGATTATGTTGTTGCATATGCCTTAGCTACTGCTAAAGAAATAAATGATTTTGGTGAACCATCTACCTATGTTGAAGCTATGTCTAATCTGGATTTTTCCATATGGATTGCATCTATGAAGGAAGGATGGAGTCTCTTCAAAGGAACAACACTTGGGTGCTAGTAAATCCTCCTACTGGAAAGAAGATTGTTGGATGCAAATTGGTATTCAAAAGGAAGGAAGATGGTCCTAGAGATGCTACAACAAGGTTCAAACTATGGTTAGTTGTAAAAGGCTACGATCAGGTTCAAGGTATATATTACAATGATGTTTTCTCTCCTATTGTCAAATGCAACTCCATCAGATTTCTATTGGCATTAGTTGCTAGATATGATTTCAAGCTTGAGCAACTTGATGTGAAGACTGCAATCCTCCATGGTGACTTAGAGGAACATATCTACATGCAGAAACCTAAAGGTTATGTTTCTACTACAAAGAAGGATCATGTGTTCTTACTGAAGATGTCTCTTTATGGCTTGAAGCAATCCCCACACAATGGTATTGTAGATTTGATTCTTTCATGGCCAAGCATGGATATTCTAGGAGCAGAGATGACGTTTGTGTCTACTTGAAGAAACGTACTGATGAGTCTCTTATTTGCCTCTTTCTCTATGTTGATGACATATTGATTGCAATAAGAGACACTTCTGAAATCCAAAGTTGAAAGTAGTAATTCAGTGAAGAATTTGAAATGAAAGATTTTGGAGTAGCAAAGAAAATTCTGGGGATGGAAATCATTAGAAGCTGCAAAGTTGAAAGGTTACTTCTCAGTCAGGAGAAGTATGTGATGAAAGTTCTACATCGTTTCTCTATGTCTAATGCATCTCCGATATCTATTCCTTTAGATGATCACTTTAAGAATCTCTCATCTGCTGAGTCGCCACAATATGAAGAGGATGAAAGCTATGTGTCTTGTGTTCCCTATTCCAGTGTAGTTGGTAGTATCATATATGTTATGATTTGTACGCGTCTAGACATAACACAAGCAATTAGCATGGTGAGCATATACATGTCCAATCTAGGAAAGCTACATTGGCAAGCAGTCAAGTACATTCTTAGGTACCTTAAGGGTACATCTTCTACATGCCTTGGATTTGGCAAGAGCACAAAGACGCTTGGTTATTATGTTGATTCTAAGTTTGTAAATGATAGTGATAAAAGGTGTTCTCTTACAGGCTGTCTGTTTACTCTTGGTAGTTGTGTTGTAAGTTGGAAAGCTACATTACAGCCCACTGTTGTATTATCTACTACTGAAGCTGAGTACATGGCATTGAAAAAGGCCATAAAAGAAGCTACTTGGCTTAGAGGCATTCATGTTGAATTTTGTATTCTTGAGAAGACAATGGTCATCTTTGTGACAGTCAAAGTGCAATTCACCTTACAAAAGATCAGATTTTTTATGAAAGGACAAAGCACATCGACGTAAAGTATCACTTCATCAGAGAGGTGATATTATAGGGGAATATTGTGGTGAAGAAGATTGCAAGTCAAGAAAATCCTGCTAATATGATGAAAAAGCCGTTGCCAGTTTCCCAGTTCAGACATTGTCTAGACTTGCATAGTCTACACAGCCTACAATGACACCCTTAGGGGCTAGAGGAAAAGAAAGATCTGCTATTATTCTTTTTCAAAGAGCTACAAACTTCGAGTCAAGGTGGAGATTGTTATGTGTCTCGAAGAAATATGTTGATCTGATTGTAGATCCAATCCCAAAATTAAATGGATCTTTGTCGACCCGATTAATGGGCATTGTGTAGGTCTTAGCCCGCCAATGCCAAGGGGGTGCGGGGGACGAAGCCCCCCCACCCCCGTGGTATGGTACGATCTATTTTTCGGATCGGAATAGAAATTCGATTACGGTTCTACATCTATAAATATATATGCCCTGGTTAGGATTTTTAATCATCTTATATTTTGTTTGGACAGCTGCCGCCACACTCAGACTGTACTCTGCCTCTTTTAAGAGTGCTCCTATTTTCAATCTTTCTCTGATATAGTGGAAATATCGCCCCCTCCCGTGGAGTAGGTCATCCGACCAAACCACATAAACCATGTGTTTTGGTTGCATGATCGTTCTTTTGTTCTTGTCATGTTCTTTCACCGAACTTGTCATATTCTCTTGTTTGAAATCTTAACACTTATAGATTGCAAAACCCCCTCCTATATATAGTTAAGGAGGTAAGTACAAAGAAGTAAACTTAAACCTAATGGGTCAACACAATTAGGCACATATTATAAATAAATGAATTACTCTAACACTCATCCTGAAGATGGAGCATGGGTGAAACACATCCATCTTGCTAATACATAAAAAGATAAAATAACACATACAAAACATTAATCTCCCCTAACACAAAATGAACTCCCCTTGAATCTTGTAGTATAAAAAATTGAAGCCCTGTAACTCCCCCCCAAAGAATATAGCATGCATCAGTTAGTAATATATCTTCTTCCTTTGATGAAGGTAGCATTAGATGAAGGTAGAATCAATGTAGAAGCAGTAATAGCAGAATATATTCCCTCCTAAAATTGGTAATTGTCAGACCAGTAGAAGCAACTACTGATAAATTTTTTAAACTTAAACGAGCATTCAGAGCAATGTAGATAGTAAAATATATGTGTAGAAGTCATCTCATTGCCATTGTGAGAAGCACATATACCGCAATAATACATGATAGTTGTGATAAGAGAACAACTACAGGAATAGTGCGCCATAACATGTAGGCATGTGTTTGAGATGCACTACTATATGAATGTGCGCTACAGTAGGCGTCAACAAAATCGATGAATATGCAGAAACTAGAAAAAATGAGTGAATGTCATGGCTTCCTCTTCATTTTCTCTCTTCCATCTCATCTCTTCCCTCTACTCATATTTCTCTATTCTTTCCCACACACCAACTACAAAGAAAATCATAAGAATGGATGGGTTGTTAACTTATAAACATTGATAGTGGAATGAATATGCAAGGGTTCCCACAAAATTAAAGTTCTACCAGCATAAAGACACAATAAAAAGAACAAACACTACCGATATATAAGCACGATAGGAAAAAATCACAGGATTAAAAACAATGTGATATGTGAGATAGAAGATATTTAATTCAAAAAAAGACACTCAAGTGTCTGGGTTAGGAGAAAAACATGGACAACAAGAGAGATTATTGTGATGTCCCTTTTTTTACCTTTTTTCCTTTATAATCTAGCACTGGCTCTTTTATTTTTTGTTGCCACTATATCCATGGGTTAGTAAAAAAGATAGATTAGGAGCGGCTGTGACAAAGGCAAAATGAAAGCTACAAGAGCTTATCTTTGTCCATCTAATGTTCACGGCGGTATGAATCTATGAGCATGATTTTCATCAAAGCATAAGTTATTACAGTGTGGACTTTCTGAAGAGGCACGAGAGACTGGGTGTTGGAAATATTGTTTGCAATTGAAATGTTGGGGCCGGCTTCCCTACTCGTAAATGAATAACGAAATTATACAGATTGAGATATAAATCTCACAGCGGTACAGCCTTAGCCCTTAGACATCCATACGGAGATGATACAGAAATTATCACTTGAAATGGGGTTCTGATGGATGTGACAATGGGCTTTTAGCCCTTTTTTGTTAATCCTCAATAGTCGTACATATCTAGCTTCTCTTCTTTTATTTGCCCCGTTCTTTCTTTTTTCTGTTCTTAACATCTTTCGCTACAACTGTAGTTGTTGGCAACAATAGAACATGTCTTATAGACTTTCGGCTCAGTGGTTCCAAGTAGTAGGACTTCTTTCAGCTTACAGATGAGCATCAGACCTGGTTATTACAGATTTTGTCTATCCTAAATTCAAATTTATGTTTTACAACGGGTCATAGGTTGGGTTTTGGTCCGGATAAAATTAAAAAATATCCTTCCATATCCGGCCCATATAAGAATGCTAAGTTTCGTATCAAATTCCAATTTGCCCATATATCATCGAATGAGAATTCCAAGTTTTGCTAGATCTAACTTGCTAATATGAAAACTAAATTAGGATGACATATAATTTGTGATCAACTTTTAAAATATAACTTTGTGATCTATACTGTTGGAATATGTATATGTGATCCCCTATAGCATGAATGGAATTAAAAGAGCAAGAAATAATTGATGTATGAAACCTAAAAATATAGTGGAATCTACAATGGTGTGGTTGTTTGCTTCCTTATTATGTATGTATATACAATGAAATGAGTGTTAGAAGAGCAAAAGACCAATGATCTCTTATATGTGGGCATATGAGCCAAAAAAATGAGCAAAATCTACTATGCACTAAGCTAGTTGCTTCTTTATTTATTTTTAATAAGATAATGGTATGACTTTTTTTAGTGTTATATACATTGCGAATTAAAGTATAGATGTTATACTTTATTAAATTGTTAAAATATACATAGCTAAACAACAAAAGGTTCCATTTAAATGACACAGTGAGATCAAAACAAAGAAATAAAGTACGTTTATCCATGTCAATAATAGTTATCTTACTTGTATCAAATCACTAATCATGTTGATTGATTATAGAGTATCTATGTTTCCATTGGTTGGATACGTACTACATATTGCATCAAGATATATATATGTTTTTCTTTCATGACAAATATAGATGTGTATGTATTCTATATACACCAAATCTAATCTCTGGGCATTCGGATTTTCGGACCTGGATTTACCTCATTCTGTATCCAGTCTAAATAAAAATATAGATTTGAATTTTAAACCTAGTCAACTCATATTATAAATTGGATTCAGATATAGACCGGGTTAAGAAATTGGCATCATCATCTTACATTCTCTGTCTGGCAATAAAGATGTTGCACCCTCTGGGCCAACAATCGAGCAGAAAAAATATGACTGGTGCAAGTACCACGTGTAGCAAGAAAAAAGCCATATTTCTTATTGGGATAAGCTATACAGACGACCCTTCTTTACCAAAAATTACACGACCCTCCACTGGCAACCAAGGCCGGACTAGCTGTCAACGTCAAGCTGTTGCTGTCTAATCTGATGATATTAAAAAATACAAAAAGGAAAGAGAATGAGAGAAGAAAGTAGGAAGAGGGAGAGTGGGGCTATTGTTTTTTTCATCAAGAAATGTGAGAGAGGGAGACAGAGAGAGTGGGAGGGGAGTGGGTAGAGAGAGAGGTTGTAGGAGAGAGAAAAAAAAGAACAACTTTTGAAATGTAATACATTTTTAACAAAATAAATATGATTGCGCTCATTACAAAAAATACTTTACAACAAACTAATTTTGACATATTTTGAAAAAATAAAATATATAATATAAAATATGAGAGATAATGTAATTATAAAAACTAAAGAAGGAGGAGAGAGAAATCAAATTTTCTTATAATTTTCAATATGTAATAGATTTTTAGGCAAAATAAAAAAGTTACATTCTTTAACAAAAATACTTTAAAATAAGACCAATGTCACGTGTTATCCCATGTTATAACATGTTATCCCATGTGTTATATAATATATCTCACATATTATCCCACTTTATAACATGGTATCCCAAGTTACCCCATATTATAACATGGTAGTTCATGTTATAACATGCTAGCCCATGTGGTATAACATGTACCCATGTTATCCTGTTATTTCATGTTATCTCATTATTCCATGCTATCTGTGGTATCAATGTTTTCAATGTAATCGATGTTATCCATGTTATCTATGTTATCCATGTTATTCTCTATGTCCATGTTATTTTATGTTATCCCATGTTATCCTATGTTATCACGTGTCAAAGTATATGTTATTTCATGTTACCCTGTATTATCTCGTTATCTCATATCCAAAGGTCCGGTTGTAATGTATAGTTAGACCGGAGATAACATACAAATGGGCCAGAGATAACATACAACAATACTTCCCTCTTATTTTTAATATTTTCTTTTATTTTCAAAAAATAAATAAACCTGAGATAGTGTACAACTGGACTAGAAATAGTGTACATTTGGATCAAAAATAGCGTATGACACTACTTCCCTCCTATTTTGCAAAAAAAATTCTTTTTAAAAAATAAATTAAACCTGAGATAACGTACAATTGGAACGAAAATAACGTACATTTGGACTATAGATAAATATGACACTATTTTCCTCCTATTTTACAAATTTTCTTTCTCTTTTAAAAACAATTTGATCCTAAGACAACATAAAATTTTTGTTAATAAAAAAGGATAATGACAACCTTTAGAGGCTACCCCCACGTCCTTTGCCCAACCATAGTCCGGATAGCTGGCGGGTGGTAAACACAACACTTAATAGGGGGCTCGAACCCGGGATCCCCCCGGAGGGGGACACCGTGCCTACCACCTGCGCTACGTTGGCCGTGTTAATAACGTAATATGGGATAACATATTAAATTTTTGTTAATAACGTACATGGATAACATGGGTAATACGGGATAACATGGTATACTATTTTTTGATAATAAACCATCATTTTTATTTTGTTAAAAAATTCATTACATTTTGAGAGTTGGAAGTAAAAAAAATTCTCTATGGTATAACATGGTATAGCATGGTATAATATTTTTTGTTAGTTATCCATCAATTTTTATTTTGTTAAAAAAATTATTAAGGTTTGAGAGTTATAAGAAAAAAAAATTCTCCTCATTTTTGAATTTATGTCGATATTATTCTTATTTAAAAAAAAATTTATTAGTAACTCATCAATTTTTATTTTGTTAAAAAAATTATTACGATCTGAGAGTTATAAGTAAAAGAATTTCTCTCTCCTCTTTTCTTACTTTATGTTGATATTAGTCTTATTTTGAAATATATTTTATTACTAACTCATCAATTTTTATTTTGTTAAAAAATCATTACGGTTCGAGAGTTATAAGTAAAATAAATTTCTCTCTCCTCTTTTTTTACTTTTACAATCACATTATCCCTCTTATTTTACATTGTACATTTTATAATATTTTCAAAATACGACGAATTTGATGTTGTAATAAAGTATTTTTTTGTAGTGAGTTCAACGATATTTATTTCGTCCAAAAATTCATTACTATCTAAAAATTATTAATAAAAATATGCTCTCTTTCTTTCTCTTTCTGCTCCCCTCAATATTAGTCTTATTTTAAAATATTTTTTATAAGTAACTCATCAATTTTTATTTTGTTAAAAACTCATTACGGCTCGAGAGTTATAAGTTAAATAAAGTTATCTCTCCTCTTTTTTTAGTTTTACAATCACATTATCTCACTTATTTTACATTGTACATTTTATTTTATTTTCCAAAATATGTCGAATTTGATCTTGTGGTGAAGTATTTTTTAAGGAGTTCAACGATATTTAGTTTTTCGAAAAATTCATTACCGCTTCAAAGTTATTAATAAAAATATGCTCTCTTTTTTTCTCTCGTCGCTCCCCCTCTCCATTCTTCCTCCCACTCTCTCCTTCTCTCTCTCTCTCACGTAGCACGTTTCTTCACGTTTTTGGAACTTATGCAAAAGACACAACAACACACAACAACATGTTTGTTCACATTTTTGGGACTTTGTGCAAAAAACAAACAGTAGTAGCACTAGTAAACAAGTGGTCATCCCATTTGGGATTCAGCCATTCGTCTACGTATCATTTCCCTATCTGATTCTAACAAGCAAACAAAAAAAAGGATAGACAAGGATTACCACAAACACTACCATTATTAAACCCGACCCCCTTTCATTTACGCAAGGTGAAAGGTAACTAGAGTGACGAGAGGCAGGCAGCCACCTCGTTGCTTTAGAAAAATTCTACGCATAGCACGCCGTATACCCGGCCACATACTCGGTCATCGGGAATCATCAACTGCCGTGTTCCTCCTGTTGTTGCGCCAGCCCACTGCCACACCCATTAACCTCTGCTGCCGCATGCACAATTAAATGGATATCTGCAGCAGCGATTATGCATGTTTTTACATGCAAAAAGGATACATAAAATAATTATCTCGCCACCTACTCCATGCAACTGTCATGCAAATGACAGATATCAATGCACTATAGCTTACAAAAAAATTCTATTGCATATTTATCCCCACTGCAGATTACGTAAGTACTGTACCTACAATAAATACATATACATTCACAAATGAATTTGAGAGGTACTGTACTTATATTTGAAAAACTGGGTTGAAAATTAATAATTGAGTACAATACTTATAGATGCATTTTATAGTTGATTATGGACCAGATGTGCACTACATTTTTGTAAAAAAATTATGTCCAAGCGAAAAATGTTGTTATTGGATTCCGTAGGTACTGTACTTATACTTCCAGATTAGTTATACAATTATGCTTGATTTTGTAATTTGTTAAGTACTGTACTTATGCTTGGTTTTATAATTTGGTAAGTACTGTACTTATGTTTGAAAAAACTGAGTTGGAATTAACAAGTGAGTATTGTACTTATTTTGCATGGATTTTATTGCTTGATTTTGTAATTTGTTAAGTACTGTACTTATGCTTGGTTTTATAATTTGGTAAGTATTGTACTTATGTTTGAAAAAACTGAGTTGGAATGAACAAGTGAGTATTGTACTTATTTTGCATGGATTCCGTAGGTACTGTACTTATGCTTCCAGATCAGTTATACAATTATGCTTGATTTTGTAATTTGTTAAGTACTGTACTTATGCTTGGTTTTATAATTTGGTAAGTACTGTACTTATGTTTGAAAAAACTGAGTTGGAATTAACAAGTGAGTACTGTACTTATTTTGCATGGATTCCGTAGGTACTGTACTTATGTCCAGATGACAAATATTACTACTGAATTTCGTAAGTACTGTACTTATGCTTCCAGATCAATGTTGTTATTGGATTCCGTAGGTACTGTACTAATACGGGAATGCAGGTGGGGGGATTAGAATGAGAGAGAATAATTACAAGAGAAAAAACGAATTAATACACTTTGCATGGACTTTGCATGAGTATTAATACTCTGGAGAGAAGAGTGGAGAGATATATTGTTGCATTGACTTTGCATGGACTTTGCATGAGTATTAATACAAAGACAACTGCAAATGTTGCAGATCTATTTTCCCAAAAAACGGGTGGGTGACCGGGTATAAGGGAGACTGTGTGTAGCCTAACTCTTGCTTTAACTGGATTGTTTCTTACCATAAACGATGCATTAAAAGCTTTGTTGCTTGTTAGCTCCATAATAAAATACACAGCTGAGCTGGCTAACAGAGAAGGACTAAACTGAAACCTTCTTTCTTGTTAAAGTCGTGTATGTGGTAAACGAGGTCGGGAAATATAGTACTCATGGTTGCTAATGAATGAACTACCCTGTGCTTAGTTTGGATTGCGCAGTTACAAACAAGTACTAATGGTTGCTAATGAATGGATGTACGTTTAATTTGTACAGTTAATTACGTAGCTTTAGGGAACAGGCTGAGCTGGCAGCTGGGTTAGCATGTAGAGGGTAGAGGCAGAATGGCAGTTGAAATTCAATTCAATTTAAAGTGCATACCATCCTTGTTTGATCAAGTATATTGTACTATCAATAAACACGAATTTGTAAGGCATCAAAAAGTCGTACTATTTGGTAGATCAACTATTATTAAGATGAGCGCACCCAAAGGCATTGTAGGGGTGCTTACGTATCATCATTTTTTGTTAGATCGCGCAAGCCGTCAATCCTCTTCCTCTTCGGCCCAGTTTCTAACCTTGTGGATTGCTCGACAACATAAGGACGTTTTCCATTTAAATATAATAAACATAGATGCTACGAAAATGGATGATGAAGACAACCATAATTAGGGCTAGTTTGATTAGGTGTAGTAGGATGCAACTGTGTGAGTTTACAATATAAAAATGTACATCAAACACACACTTTGTCATCCGGCTACACCTTACCAAACAAATCCTTACTCTCAAAACCTTTGGCATGCAGGAAGTCATCTACTCACCTCTCTCTGTCCATATGCAGGGAGGTGGAAATCATCTGATTCATTTCCCAATAAGACATACACCTTCCACGATGCTCCCTGTTGCCAATTCCGTGTGAGACAGCTATCTACTACGCAACAAACACCCTTCTTAAATGCATGACCTTAGAACCCAGCAGGTTGGTTTCCTTACAGAGTCTAGAAACTCCACACAAAATACAAGCAGCCCGAAACTGAAAATACACAACGACATCCATAAAGCCTTTCAGTATAATCACTACTGCCTTGAAGCACCGTCCGTCCGCTCTCTATTCCTTTCTTCTTTTTGATTTTAAACGATTTTCTCTTGAAATCGTGACGACACACTTTAACTTACAAGACCCTCGACTGGGTAACCTTACTTCCTCCATGATACCCGCCTGTATTTGTGGGGTATCAGTGAGTGGGCGTATTGGCACAGGTGTCTCACCACCACCTCCTCTGTAAGAAACAGATGTATTTTTTTCTTTACACGTCCGAACCGCATGCGAAGCAAGCATCTCGATAACTTGCACAATGAAACCTCCATGTCAACGGGTAAAACAAGTCAAAGGCATTTGGTTTAGTAAAAATTCAAAATAAAATTTTATTTATTTTTCCACACTGTTTTGTCTTCATATATCGATTTTGTGTGAAAAGACTCACATCATAATAATCAACTCCAATATGCATCAAAATTTTGGTCCATTAAAGAGAAACTTTATCCAAATTGAACACATTTTGTTTTCCAACTTTTTTAGCTAGTTGTTTATCAATCTCGTCAAGAGAATATTATACCTAAAACCAAACAGGCCATCCGTTTTATTTCTATCTTCATATACTAAGGTGAGAGGAACGTATTCATCCCACATCCCATCAAACCAAAACGTGGTTGTATAGCAACAACCATTAACATCACATGTTAGGATTTGTATGTAAGTTAAAAAGAAAATACACTTACACATTTTGCATTGAGTTTCTCATCCCTTGCCTTCACAAAATACATCATTCATCTCATCTATAGAAGCACTAAACTATGAATATCTTGCGGTAATTGGAGACGAACCCAAAGCTAAACTCTATCCATGGTAAAGAAACTTTCCATGCATTGATGTTCAAGACATATTATGCTTTGGTGGAAGTTGCACACTAGGAACTTCTCATTGACTCCCTAACAGATGAATAATGCTTTGAATGGCTCAATGGAAATCCTTAGCTTCTCAAGATTAGTTCTAATCCATCAATATCGGTAAGTCTATTTCCACCATGTGTCATGATAACTCTTGCACCCTTGACACATTACATTCAAAGCATACTTTCTTAAGTCTCGCCCCAACACTAAGTGTTCCCCATGTAAATCTACAAAGATACATATTTGGTTTCCTTATCTATTTCTAAGAATCCATCCTAAGCAAGCAGTGAAATTTAAAATTTTATCTACCATATTTCACATAATCAGTAGATCGTATCAATAACTATAATGTAGGAAGGATGATTTATGGATATACTTAATCCTACAGTAAGTCCAACGACAATCCTCGTCGTTGTAGATGCACAACTTTAAATCATGATTGCAATGGGACACGTCTGACTGCTACGTCTCCTTGGTCTGCACCATGGACTGCAGCCACAAACGTTGTCTTCTTCAACAACTCCTCTTGTCACAGACTGTTGGTTGACGTTGTCCTACAAGTGACAAATAACAACTTCTCGCCTCTATGGTAGTCCACACGGGTCGCCTAGAACTCATGTCATCCTATTGGACTGGACGTGAAGGAGTTATCCTTCCCATCGGTGTACTAGTCACCAACTTTCTCTCCCACAATGACAACTCTCAGTTGTTCTCTCCCGTGACTATTCCTCCCTTATCAGGTAGGACTTGTTTGGGATTTCATGGTTACCACAACCAGAGAGGACAACAGTTGTCAAAGGAACTAATTCTTAGTTGTCTATGTTGTGCTCTGGGAAGCCCCTGGTACCCCTCTATTTATAGTAGAGGCCAGGGTCAAGGTTCCCAATTTCTATCCAATGCGGTATTAATGTGATGGAGTAGCAAGGACCAGAAGAACTCAAACTTTCACAATAAATCTAGAAATTGCAAAACTTGTGACAGCCAAAATTGCCGCTTGGCAAAGCTAGACAATCATTTGGCTCGTGAAATGGTCATCTCACACTGTGAGATGACTGATTTAAAGTTTCCAATTGTGCACGAATTAGGCAAATCAATTCCCATAAATGTTATACATTGATTTCCTTGTATAACAAGTATTCCTCAAGCAAAACGAATAGGGAAATATCTAGAATCTTCCCCGACCAAACTAAACCATCACGACCATGCGAGACGACCATCTCGATTCACCCAGACGGTCGTCTCGTGATCTTAGTCGAGCCTGTTTGGTCGGGTTAGTTTGTTCCATTGCCAATTTCAACTCACAACCAAGTGTGACACCCAGATCCCCGTCTCAACACTTGAGATGACTGTTTGGCACTCGAAACGTCCATCTCAACACTTGAGATGGGTGTTTGGTAGTGTTGTCAGCCTATTTGTTGCCTGAATCAAATGCCTAAACACTTTAGCACTTAATTCAACTATCATTTGAGATCTGAACTCCTCTTTTAGGTCAAGACCTATGTGTGTGACCCTATAGGTCCCATATTACGTTGGAAATGAGTGTCCATAACAACATATGACATCAAAATGAAAGAGTGATGCTTAGTCGAAAATCATTTCTACTCAAGTAATGGAAAAGTTTGGGAACAAATTCAACCTACAATCTGTGTATGGTGTTGTAGTGTTTGTATAATTCCTTTGTCACTGATGTCCAAATAGAACCAAGAGCAGACTGTATGAGATATATGTAAGCTCAATATCATATACTGACTCACATGTGCATGGCTATGCTTTTCTCAATCTCGCTTATCAAGAGGCCTAGGACATCACACTCCAGTAGGAGGGACAAATCCCACTTTTATCACTCACAGTCAATCCCCATGTGTTAAAGCCACCCAATCATCACCATTATAACAACCAATGTTTTAGGACTGCATTTGATGATGTCAATGTGTACCCAACGACATGTGTTGAGTGCAGTGATTTCAAGTCTACGAACCACAACCACCACCATCACTGTGAGAGCTGACTATGACTTCCATGATGATGGCTTCCATGTGCCAGTCTCATGATGGGTCTATCTGATACAATGTTCTCTAACATGTATCTATATGGTTGGTTTGATATTACCATATTAAGACTAATGAGATTTAGTCATCAACCAACTCACACTCTAATCTCATGTGTCATTGTTGTCTATCAACCTGCCATAATGACAAATGATCAGGGACATAATCAGAATATGTATGTACTCTTAACATCTGTATGATCTCATCCAAAAGGTTAGTAACTTGATTAGATACGTCATTGAGTAATATAATTCTCTAGACATTTATAATGTTACATCATTATCTCATAACTAAATTAAATAGAAAAATTGGAAGTTTGCCTTTTATTAATAATCAAATTGGTTTAACATGATATGCCATTACAATCATTACATGATTGGCTCTCTAGGCATACATAACCAATAGATTCCCACTTGCACTTAGAGAGAATTACCTAGAAATCTTATTCTGAGTGATCTAACATGACCATCATGCTTATGCTATAAAAGTTCCTTTATCAAGAGTTCAACAACATTTCTCTCAGTTGGAAATTTGCAAATCTTAACATCTCCTCACTGTACAATTTCTCGTATGAGATGATATTGTCTTTGTATATGCTTTGAACGCTGATACGATATGGGTTCCTTATCTTGCGCAATAGCTCCATTGTTGTCCTAATATAGCTCGATTGCCTCGCTGATGCTAGGAACGACCTCAAGTTCTCTGATGAACTTCTTGATCCATACAACCTCCTTTCCTACACTTGATGCATCAATATATTTGGCCTCTGTTGTAGAATTGGCAACTGTCTCTTGCTTGGAACTCTTCCAGTTTACAGCTCCATTGTTTAGACAAAACACAAATCCTGATTGTGATTTGTAATCATCTTGATTAGTCTAGAAGCTTGCATCGATGTAATCTTTTACCACCAACTCTTCCTCTTTGTCATAGACCAAGAACTGGTCCTCAGTCCTTCTCAAGTACTTGAGGATGTTCTTCACGGCTATCTAGTCAGAATCACCTAAATCTGACTGATATCTGCTCATCATGCTTAAGGCATACAAAATTTCTGGATGGGTGCACAACATAGCATACATAATTGATCTAATTGTTGAGGCATATGTAATCTCACTCATGTGTTCCCTGTCTTCACAAAAATTTGGACATTAAGCTCTAGAGATGGGGACACCATGGCACCCAAACAGGTTTCCTCTCTTTGAGCTCTCCATGTTGAACCGCTTCAGTACTTTGTCAATGTATGTGCTATGACTTAGTCTAAGAATCCTTCTGGATCTATCTCTATAGATCTTTATCTTGAAGATGTAGGATGCTTCTCCCAAGTCTTTCACATAGAATGTATTCCCTATCCATGTCTTTACCTTTTATAAAATAGAGATGTCATTCTCCATAAATAGTATGTCATCTACATACAATATGAGGAAAGTTACTATGCTCCCACTAAGCCTTCTGTACACACATGGTTCATTTTCATTTTGAGCAAAGCCAAACCCTTTGACTGTCTCATCAAAATGAAGATTCCAGCTCTGAGATGCTTGCTTCAATCCATTGATTGACTTTTGGAGCTTACATACTCTATTGGAAAACTTTGGATCTATAAACCCCTCATGTTGTATCATATTCACATCCTCTACAAGATTCCCGTTAAGGAATGCAGTTTTAACATCCATTTGACAAATATCATAGTCATGATAAGCTACAATAGCAAGCATGATCTTGATGGATTTAACCATGGCCATTGGAGAAAAGGTTTCATCATAGTCAACACCTTGAACTTGTTTGAAACCCTTTACAACCAATCTGTCCTTATAGGTTTGGGCCTTCCCATCCATGTCAGTTTTCTTCTTGAAAGCTCACTTGTACCCTATAGGTTTTACCCTTTCAGGTGGATCCACCAAGGTCCATACTTTGTTGGTATACATGGATTCCATATCGAATTTCATGGCCTCAAGCCATTTCTCATACTCAGGTCCCTTAATATCATCTTTATAGGTAATTGGCTCATCGTATATGACCAATTCACTACCTTCCCGAGTCACAAGATATCCATATCTCTCAGGCTCATGGAATGTCCTATTAGATCTTTGAGGTTTCCGTGCTACTTGAGTAATTTGAGATTCCACAATACTTTGTGAATCTTTTGGTTCCTCTTGTACATCTAATGATTCAATGTTTTCTTGTTGGTCTCGAACCTCTTCGAGTTCTACTTGTATCCCACCAAATCCTTTGGAAATAGAATCCATTTCAAGGAATACAACATGTCTGGCAATAAACACTTTGTTTTTAGATGGATTATACAAGTAGTATGCCATGGTTTCCTTGGGATATCTAACAAAATAACATTTCTAGATCTAGGGATAAGCTTTTCAAGACATATTTTCTTGACATAAGCTTCGCAGCCCCAAATCCTCATGAAAGACATTTTACGACGTTTCCTAGTCCATATCTCATATGGTGTCTTTTGAACCGAATTAGATGGTACTCAGTTTAGTGTAAACACGACGGTTTGTAGAGCATGTCCCCATAAGGTTATCAGAACCTCGGTTAAACTCATCATTGATCACACCATATCCAATTATGTGTGATTCCTTCTTTCTGATACATGATGCACTAGATATTTGTCATTTTTCACAGGCTATTTTATATTGCTTTTTGTGCACTTACTATTCATTTTCATATTAATTTGTGCATGATTTATGAATATGAGCTTGTGTTACTCAATTGCATCAAATAAGCATAATTTTAATGTTTTTGAATGATTTATTACATTTTAAGTACATATGTACATTTTGTGGCTTTTACGTACCATAGAGTCTCACAAACTCAGTACTACCAACTTCAAAAGTCGATACTACCAACTTTGCATCATAGAAAGAGAGAGAGAGCAGATTTGACTCCCAAACTTAGTTGTTTGATGCACTGGATATTTGTCATTTTTCACAGGCTATTTTATATTGCTTTTTGTGCACTTACTATTCATTTTCATATTAATTTGTGTATTATTTATTAATATTATCATGTGTTACTCAATTGCATCAAATAAGCATAATTTTAATGTTTTTAAATGATTTATTACATTTTAAGTATTTATGTACATTTTAAGTATTTATGTACATTCAACATGAAGAACATGGCAAAGAACTAGTCATGGGGTGAAGAAAGAGAATGCCCGACAACCATTAAAAGTGCTGAAGAATCTAAAGTCATCTCTTCAATGAGAAGCTTGACCTCATCACCATGAAGTTGTGCCAGAAGAATGTAACATCATCTGGTGGTGAAGAAGAGGATTGCATGCACATGCACCAATAGTACCAGTAGGACAGGGGCCCTAGAAAGATTGAAAAAATTGAGACTTTGTTAGGAAGGCTGGTGAGCCAAAATGAAGCACTTATGGGTCAGACATAGAGGGAGATGCAAAACCAAGGTTCCTAAATCCACATCATTGAATATCAAATTTCTCAGATAGCAGCAGAAGTATCTTCCTTGAAGATGTCCATTCAGTAAGGAGCACATGGGAATGCAGTTGTAGCCCATCAACAAGCAAAATTCATCTCTCCTATCAAAGAGAGAGAACATCATATCGAGGAGGTACACAAGAAACACACTCATGAGTCTGTTTGGGAGTATGTGCCTAAAGTCCCATTTCCTCGCACTCTATTTGGATTACTAGGAGGATGCAGAACGCTAGTGGACAGAGTACCTGAAGGTTCCATTTTTGTTAAATCATTGACTACAGTTCGGGAGAGGGTACCTATTCAACAAGAGCAGGTGAAGGTTTTACTATGTAATGGGACAGTCACAATCAATAAAGGGGCACCCATAATTCATAAGGAATAGCCACTGGTAACACCACCCACAAAGGATGTGCCTATTTCTACTCCAGGACGTGGTACTGAAGCAAGCTTAGGGGAGAAAGTTCATAAAGTGTCATATATTCCCCCACAGAAATGAGCAGAGAAGTCAGATGTGCCACAACCGGATAGTCTAAATATGAGGAAAAAGGAAGCATAGTTCAAAATGTTTCTAGACATCTTTTGAAAGATCCACATCAATTTCTCATTGGTGGAGGCAATAGAGAAAATTTCTGCTTATGGGAGATTTTTAAAAGATGTTGTAACACCCCGATTTTCATATCACATGAGCAGAAGCATTTTTTTTGGAGTGTCTCAAACATGATAACCATCACAATAAAAGTAAATGAAACACTTTGCAAAACTGTAAACTGATTCATACATAGCTTTTTGTCAACATAAAACTACATCATGTTTATGCATAAGTTCATAATAAAAAGATGTCAATACTCAGGATCATCTAGGTAGATGGCACCCCACTAGGCAAGCTTGAAAGTTTCCTAGGCCTTTTCTGGTCCCTTTGTTCTTCAATCGCTCCAAACCTGCGGACATCGCGTCCCCAGCCATGCATTGGGAAAAAACGTCGTTAGAGTAAGTGGAATGAGTATTCTAAAATGTACATTACTGAAAAGCTAACAAGGTTACAAAATATTTTTGGCATTATAAAACTGATAGAAAAAGCTGATTAAAATCTAAAAACATAATATCTCTTGACTTCTTTAACTCTTATATTTGTACTCTATCTTTTCTAGAAACCTATACCATGGGTCTCATGACCTACACCAAAGTGTCTAGGTCATACTTATCTCATCTGAATTCCTCTCATCACACTCATGGATGAGATTACAGACATGCTCAAATCTAAAGTATCTTTTACTTACAATTTTTATCTATTTGTGGCCACCATTATACAATAAGTCCTCTTGAATTGGCGTATCTACGCCTTGAATTGGTACCAAGGTACCCTGAAATGGCACTACATGCCCTGAATGACACCGAGGTGTCTCTGAATTGGCGTGACTACGCCCAGAATTGGTGTCGCAACACCTCTGAATTGGAGTAACACTCCTCTGAATTGGCAACAGATGCCTCTGAATCGTCCCGGGACTACTGAATGAGGACTTATCATATAATGTCTTATGTGAAGGTTTTAACTTAATTATCTTAAGTCTAAACTTACTTAATTCTTATTCTAAACTGAAGCTGAATACTGATTGCTTTACTGAGTTCTAAATCTGAGCTTATCTTATATTAAAACTGAACACTGAAAACTGAACTTATCAGAGATTGATTACTAAGTACTCAGCATGTACTGAATTTTAAATCTGAATCTGAATATGAATCTTTTATTCTTGAATGATGAACTGAATCTACAACTGAATGTGAATATGGATCTCAATTACATCATAAATGAGATTGGGTCTAAAACCCTTATCATGTATCTTTAATCAAAATCTGGCTACTCACACAGTGAGTAGTCTAAGTCTGAATCTAAATCTCTTATTCTTGAGTTCTAAACTGAATCCATTAATAGATTTGAACATGTTTCTCATTATCTAGGTAAATTTTATTCTAAAAATCTGATGTGGTAAGATTACTTTATTATACCAATTATATCATAAATGAGTCTAATGCCTTATGAGAAAGGATCTGACATGAATATAGAAATACTAAGTATACAAAGTATCTTAAGTCAAGCTTATGAAAGTATCATAAGTACCACATATCTAAAAATATCAATTCTGACAAGATGGTTCAATCCTTCTTATAAAATCTGATGTTACCTTGAACCTTCACATCTGAACTTACATATTAAACCTTAAATATAAAAATAGAAATCTTATAAAATATTGTATTGCAACCTAATCATAACTTAATGTGTCATTATTTTATGATGCCATCATGAACTCATTTTTATAATACATTGTGATCCCAAAAGTACCTTTATTTCTAAAAGTAGACCATATCTTAATATTCTGAAATTCATATTCTTATATTGTAATTAAATTCTAGATATTATTCATTCTAAGGAATCTAGTTGTTATATCTATACATATGCATGAAATCTTAATGGTATGTTTCTGCTTGAAATCATAATACATAGTTATGCCTGTAAATATGAGAAATCTTGGCGACATATGTGTACTTGAATTCTCAATACAAAACTATCACCAATCACCAACTAAGTATGGCTACATTACTTGCATATCTTACAATCTTATTCATTAATTTTGAAAATTTCTAAGAGATCTTATAGGAACATGATTCTTTAACTTACTCATGGACTTGGTCCATGGGTCACAACTATTTTGAGCAACATGTCTCTATTTGAGATTCTGTATATCTGAACTTGCATAATGATAGAGATATGAGAATATTCTTGTTTGCCTTAAAATCTTAGAACATTGAACCATATAAATTATAAAAGTCATAACAGGAGACATGTAAACATACTGAACTTAAAACATGAGTACTCATGGGCATGGACCACTTACCTGTAGAAAGCCAAAATCCTAACTCTGCCCCCAACTCTCTGGATCTATCATTCTCCTGAAAATCCCAATAATCTTATCAGATCACATATTCCTTTCAGGTCAATATGTTTGGGGTCATTAGTGTGTTCTTTTGGATTATTGTCACACGCACCGTACGTACCTCGAGGTGTACTAATATTAGGTCTTTTATATTTTCTGGATATGGAATAACTGGAGGTCGGCGTATACGTATCAAAATACTATAGTACCTTGGTATTAAGGTCGCGACAAAACTTTAGAGCTGAATGAAAGGAATCGTAATAAAATAGTAGCCGATAGATGAAATCATTATATGTTCACTATTCACTTAGGTAAGTAATATCCTGCTTTAGTTTATTACTAAGTAATCATCTTTTAGAATTAATAAAATAGTGACTGAGATTACGTATGTAGTATTGGTCTTTTATATTCTTATAGCTATCATCATGCGTATTGAAATATAATAGTACTTTAGTATCAATTAATGTTAGGACAAAACTTGAGAAACATGTTAAAATCACGATCCTGATAACTTTTATATTATTCAATCTTAGCCTTGACATTAGTGAACATACATAGTCAGTGATATATATATACTATTTTAGTACCCACCTAGGTAGTCATTTCTTACGGTTAGACTAATGAAGCATCAACTGGTTTTCACTTAGAATAGGTGGCCAGTATTAATGGATTAATGGTTTCAATTGGCAGTAGGTTACGATGAGGCCACGACATCATACCAGGAGTAAATAAATCAAATAACCATCAATTGAGCAGCAGCTGTTTACAAAATAACGAACAAAAGAGAGCAGCTTATAGCTCACGACCATAAGAAAACAACGCCTCTGTTGCGTGCAAGCTTGAGGACGGCCATAGGAGGCGTCGGGACTCAGGGGAAGAAAGGGAACATATTATCTAAGACCGGATTCATGAATAGCAGTAGCAGCAGATAAATAAATTAGCCAGCAATTCAGCCTACCCGTTCACGGCCAAAAAAAGGGACTACGGCCGTCTGTTCTGCGTGCAAGATCGGAACGGCCGCAGCAGCAAACACATCAGGTGATGGAAGAATCAATAAGAGTCGGAACAATTAACGGAGTGGGAAAAAGGGCCTAGTACCCCAGATTGTGCTGCTGTGCCATGGTTTGAGGGGACTCTCCCCACCTAGGCTCCACGGTTGCGGAGAACGACAGCGGCACCCCACCCAGCAGAAGAGCTGGGACCAGGGGAAGGGCGCTGGTAGATAGGAAAGGGGGTTCTTCCCCACGACACATATCAGAACATTGCGGAACTTCTGCTAGATCGAAGAGGAAACTTGCGCCGGCGATAAAAGGGCATGAGGCAGCAACGGAACCCACTGCCGGTGAGAACAGAGAAACGGGACGGTGAACAGGGCAGTAGAAACGAGAAGTATACATTGCCCTCCGGTTGGTTTGAGGGCCGAAACACGAACAACATGCGTTCAAAATCTCCCTCGTTCCCTCTCGTCAAACTGTGCACGTCCACAAGAGCTCTCCGGAGAAGCTCCACGTAGCTGCTGTGTCGCATTCTATAGGACCCGACGACTCAGGTTTCTGCAGCCCCAACTGAAGGTCGGGATCGACTCCTTAGGTTCTGAAGATGGTGTAGCCGCGCCCAATCGAAGAACAGAGGCGTAAGGATGAGGTGGCGACGGGAGGAAGAAAATGACAGCAAGGTTGGGTGTTTCGCACTCCCCCAAAACCTATGGCTAACCAGGGGTTAAATAGATGCGGGACGATCACCCGAAGTCAAAGGCAAAACCGGTTCGCGAAACAGTTGAGTGAGTTGCGAGAAAATCGAATTCGATTGCAACTAGGAAATTTGTTCTTGACGGACGAAGGTTGAAGACAACCCGTCTCTTGCGGACGGATGAGATCGGATGGGCCTATGTTGGGCGCCGATCCTACGGCCCAAACAAAGCACAAAAGAACACATTTTTGGGAAAAAGACATTTATCTAAAGAAATTAACCATTATCTTGTTAATGGTGGTTCCCTGACCAAACAAACTCGGATTAAACTCAAATTTTGACCAGTTGATCGCCAAAGGGTCTAGAAAATTCCAGTGTGCTTAGTTTGCAAGTTTGGTCACCGAATTAATTATTATGATTAAAATGAATTAAAGCTTAAATATTGCATAACTAATTATTTAAAAAGAGTTAGCATTCCAAATTTAGGGATTCGTCACATTTATATGTTTCCTATAAATGGTAAATTTATCAGGGCATATTATTAACCAAACTACTAATTATTGACCCGATTATAACATGTGACCATAAAGGATATAAAATTTTGAAATTTTACAGATAAGTACCTGAAATTGGGGATGTTACAATTCTACCCACCTTAAAATAAATTTTTTCCTCAAAATTTCTCTAGGCTACTACCCACTTTAGGGTTCTTCTTACTTCTTCATATATTGTAAGGTACATATATGTTCAAATTTTGCATGAAAAGAACTATGTAATGTATTCTCAAAAAATATTTATGTGAGCATTATCTGTTAACTTGGTCTACTTCTCAACTCATAATTAGGATTTCTGAAAGTAAACCTGGCTCTATACATAGGACATCTACCTCAACCTTGTCATGAACTCCTAACATTAGATGTAGTGGTCTGTATAATCTTAGGTCTTCCAGGTACCTCCTACATTTCTAGATATGTGGTGATCAAGCACATACCCAGAGATGTGAGATCCTGACGTGCTACCTCTCACTAACCTACTAATACATGTGTCTCATACCACATGGACTAATAAGAAATGAGAGATGCATTAAAGTCTAGAGCTTATGACATTCCTCTTTCATTCTCAATTGGCTGGCCATAACCATTGAGAATGGAGAAGCAACCTCATTAGCTAGGGTCAGGTTGAAACTTGAGAAATAGAATAGGTAAACATCTATCTCTAACATCTCTATTTCTTCAAAGGTGAAAACTCTTAGTCATTCTAGGTCATTGTATATTTTTATGGGAATCTATCCCTAAACCATAATTTCTTATCTTCATCCTAGGGTGACTATGAGAATCATCTTTGCCTAGTGGCCATTTACCAAATTGCTCTGATACCATATTGTAACACCCCGATTTTCATATCACATGAGCGGAAGCATTTTTTTTTGGAGTTTCACAAACATGATAACCATCACAATAAAAGTAAATGAAACACTTTTCAAAATTGTAAACTGATTCATACATAGCTTTTTGTCAACATAAAACTACATCATGTTTATGCATAAGTTCATAATAAAAAGATGTCAATACTCAGGATCATCTAGGTAGATGGCACCCCACTAGGCAAGCTTGAAAGTTTCTTAGGCCTTTTTTGGTCCCTTTGTTCTTCAATCGCTCCAAACCTACGAATATCGTGTCCCCAGCCATGCATTGGGAAAAACCGTCGTTAGAGTAAGTGGCATGAGTATTCTAAAATGTACATTACTGAAGAGCTAACAAGGTTACAAAATATTCTTGGACATTATAAAACTGATAGCAAAAGCTGATTAAAATCTAAAAACATAATATCTCTTGACTTCCTTAACTCTTATCTTTCTACTCTATCTTTTCTAGAGACCTATACCATGGGTCTCATGACCTACACCAAAGTGTCTAGGTCATACTTATCTCATCTGAATTCCTCTCATCACACTCATGGATGAGATTACATACATGCTCTAATCTAAAGTATCTTTTACTTACGATTTTTATCTATTTGTGGCCACCATTATACAATAAGTCCTCCTGAATTGGCATATCTACGCCCTGAATTGGTACCAAGGTACCCTGAAATGGCACTACATGCCCTGAATGACACTGAGGTGTCTCTGAATTGGCATGACTACGCCCTGAATTGGTGCCGCAAAACCTCTGAATTGGAGTAACACTCCTATGAATTGGCAACAGATGCCTCTGAATCATCCCGGGACTACTGAATGAGGACTTATCATATAATGTCTTATGTGAAGGTTTCAACTTAATTATCTTAAGTCTAAACTTACGTAATTCTTATTCTGAACTAAAGCTGAATACTGATTGCTTTACTAAATTCTAAATCTGAGCTTATCTTATATTAAAACTGAACACTAAAAACTGAACTTATCTGAGACTGATTACTAAGTACTCAGCATGTACTGAATTCTAAATATGAATCTGAATATGAATATTTTATTCTTGAATGATGAACTGAATCTACAACTGAATGTGAATATGGATCTCAATTACTTCATAAATGAGATTGGGTCTAAAACCCTTATCATGTATCTTTAATCAAAATTTGGCTACTCACACAGTGAGTAGTCTAAGTCTGAATCTAAATCTCTTATTCTTGAGTTCTAATCTGAATCCATTATTAGATTTGAACATGTGTCTCATTATCTAGGTAAATTTTATTCTAAAAATCTGATGTGGTAAGATTACTTTATTATACCAATTATATCATAAATGAGTCTAATGCCTTATGAGAAAGGATCTGACATGAATATAGAAATACTAAGTATACAAAGTATCTTAAGTCAAGCTTATGAAAGTATCATAAGTACCACATATCTAAAAATATCAATTCTGACAAGATGGTTCAATCCTTCTTATAAAATCTGATGTTACCTTGAACCTTTACATCTGAACTTACATATTAAACCTTAAATATAAAAATAGAAATCTTATAAAATATTGTATTGCAACCTAATCATAACTTAATGTGTCATTAATTTATGATGCCATCATGAACTCATTTTTATAATACATTGTGATCCCAAAAGTACCTTTATTTCTAAAGGTAGACCATGTCTTAATATTCTGAAATTTATATTCTTATATTGTAATTAAATTCTAGATATTATTCATTCTAAGGAATCTAGTTGTTATATCTATACATATGCATGAAATCTTAATGGCATGTTTCTGCTTGAAATCGTAATACATAGTTATGCCTATAAATATGAGAAATCTTGGCGACATATGTGTACTTGAATTCTCAATACAAAACTATCACCAATCACCAACTAAGTATGCCTACATTACTTGCATATCTTACAATTTTATTCATTAATTTTGAACATTTCTAATAGATCTTATAGGAACAAGATTCTTTAACTTACTCATGGACTTGGTCCATGGGTCACAACTATTTTGAGCAACATGTCTCTATTTGAGATTCTGGATATCTGAACTTGCATAATGATAGAGATGAGAATATTCTTGTTTGCCTTAAAATCTTAGAACATTGAACCATATAAATTATAAAAGTCGTAACAGGAGACATGTAAACATACTGAACTTAAAACATGAGTACTCATGGGCATGGACCACTTACCTATAGTAAGCCAAAATCCTAACTCTGCCCCCAACTCTCTGGATCTATCATTCTCCTAAAAATCCCAATAATCTTATCAGATCACATATTCCTTTCAGGTCAATATGTTTGGGGTCATTAGTGTGTTCTTTTGGATTATTGTCACATGCACCGTACGTACCTCGAGGTGTACTAATATTAGGTCTTTTATATTTTCTGGATATGGAATAACTAGAGGTCGGCGTATACGTATCAAAATACTATAGTACCCTGGTATTAAGGTCGCGACAAAACTTTAGAGCTGGATGAAAGGAATCGTAATAAAATAAGTGTCGATAGATGAAATCATTATATGTTCACTATTCACTTAGGTAAGTAATATCCTGCTTTAGTTTATTACTAAGTAATCATCTTTTAGAATTAATAAAATAGTGATTGAGATTACGTATGTAGTATTGGTCTTTTATATTCTTATAGCTATCATCATGCGTATTGAAATATAATAGTACTTTAGTATCAAGTAATGTTAGGAAAAAACTTGAGAAACATGTTAAAATCACGATCCTGATAACTTTTATATTATTCAATCTTAGCCTTGAAATTAGTGAACATACATAGTCAGTAATATATATATACTATTTTAGTACCCACCTAGGCAATCATTGCTTACGGTTAGACTAATGAAGCATCAACTGGTTTTCACTTAGAATAGGTGGCCGGTATCAATGGATTAATGGTTTCAATTGGCAGTAGGTTACGATGAGGCCATGACATCATAGCAGGAGTAAATAAATCAAATAACCATCAATTGAGCAGCACCAATTTACAAAATAGCGAACAAAAGAGAGTAGATTATATCTCACGGCCAGAAGAAAACAACGCCTCTGTTGCGTGCAAGCTTGAGGACGGCCATAGGAGGCGTCAAGACTCAGGGGAAGAAAGGGAACAGATTATCTGAGACCGGATTCATGAATAGCAGTAGCAGCAGATAAATAAATTAGCCAGCAATTCAGCCTAGCCGTTCTCGACCAAAAAAAGGGACTAGTACCCCAGACCGGAACGACCGCAATAGCAAACACATCAGGTGATGGAAGAATCAATAAGAGTCGGAACAGTTAACATAGTGGGAAAAAGGGACTAGTACCCAAGATCGTGCCGTTGTGCCATGGTTTGAGGGGACTCTCCCCACCTAGGCTCCACGGCTGCGGAGAACGACAAAGGTACCCCACCTAGCAGTAGAGCTGGGAATAGGGGAAGGGCGCCGACAAATAGGAAAGGGGGTTCGTCCCCACGACACATATCGGAACATTGCCGAACTTTGGATAGATAGAAGAGGAAACTTGTGCCGGCGAGAAAAGGGCATGAAGTAGCGGCGGCACCCGCTGCCGGCGAGAACAGAGAAACGGGACGGTGAACAGGGCAGTAGAAAGGAGAAGTATACCTTGCCCTCCGGTTGGTTTGAGGGCCGAAACACGAACAACAGGCGTTCAAAATCCCCCTCGGTCCCTCTCGTCAAACTGTACACGTCCACAAGAGCTCGCTGGAGAAGCTCCACGTAGCTGATGTGTCGCGTTCTATAGGACCCGACGACTCGGGTTTCCGCAGCCCCAACTGAAGGTCGGGATCGACTCCTTAGGTTCCGAAGATGGTGTAGCCGCGCCCAATCGAAGAACGGAGGCGCAAGGAGGAGGTGGCGATGAGAGGAAGAAAATGACAGCAAGGTTGGGTGTTTCGCACTCCCCGAAAACCTAGGGCTAACCAGGGGTTAAATAGATGCGGGATGATCACCCGAAGTCAAAGGCAAAAACGGTTCGCGAAACGGTTGAGTGAGTTGCGAGAAAATCGAATTCGATTGCAACTAGGAAATCTGTTCTTGACGGACGAAGGTTGAAGACAACCCGTCTCTTGCGGACGGATGAGATCGAATGGGCCTATGCTGGGCGCCGATCCTACGGCCCAAACAAAGCACAAAAGAACACAATTTTGGGAAAAAGACATTTATCTAAAGAAATTAACCATTATCTTGTTAATGGCGGTTCCCTGACCAAACAAACTCAGATTAAACTCAAATTTTGACCAGTTGATCGCCAAAGGGTCTAGAAAATTCTAGTGTGCTTAGTTTGCAAGTTTGGTCACCTAATTAATTATTATGATTAAAATGTGTTAAAGCTTAAATATTGCATAACTAATTATTTAAAAAGAGTTAGCGTTCCAAATTTTGTGATTCTTCACATTTATATGTTTCCTATAAATGGTAAATTTATCAGGGCATATTATTAACCAAACTACTAATTATTGACCCAATTATAACATGTGACCATAAAGGATATAAAATTTTGAAATTTTGTAGATAAGTACCTGAAATTGGGGATGTTACAGATGTCATCAACAAAAAGTGGCAGATTAAAGACATTGATATTGTATAGGTTGATGAGGTGATGAGTGCACTAATCAAGGGGAAGATGCCAAGGAAAAGGAAGGATCCAGGATGTTTCTACATCCCATGTTCTATAGGTGGCAAACATTTCAAGAAGGCACTATGTGATTCGAGAGCAAGCATAAATCTTATTCCTCTTACTACCTTCCAAAAGTTACGATTGAAAGAAAAAATAAGGACATCTATGACAATTAAGATGGCAAACAGATCTATTGTGAGGCCATATGGGATATGCAAGGATGTGTTGGTTAAAGTGGACACGTTCATCTACCCAATTGACTTTGTGGTGATGGATATGAAGGAAATACGAGGATCAGAGATGCTTTTAGGAAGGCCGTTCCAAGCTACGATCGATGTGATCACTGCCATTGGTAGATGCTATTTGACACTCGGGATATATGATGATAGAGTGGAGTTTAGATTGTGGGATGAATCTTCACCACCATCTCATTACAACCCGGGCTTAGGAGGACCATTCATGTTGAGCCTAGGATATTAAACAAGGACGCTTATGGGAGGCAACTCAATTTTATTTTTGTCATTTACTATATATTTAGGTGTTTATTTTAGTTTCATTTCATCTTATTTTGTTAGATTTTTTATTTGATGTAAAGAAGATACCTTGATGCTTCTGTTTGGTGTGCAGGCAGGGTCAAAGTTGGTACTATCGAGTCCAAAGTCCGTACCACTGACTCCTTATCAGTTAAAATTTTGCAATCTCTATATAAAGTCGGTACTACTGACTTTCAAAGTTGGTACTACCAAAATTGTTCCCAAAAAATCACCTGGAACTCAGACCAAAGTCAGTACTACCGAGGCCAAAGTCGGCATTACTAAAAATTTTCAGAAAAATGGTGACAAAAAGCTACAAGGAGAAGATATCGGCATCACCTATTCACATGCTGATGGGCATTGATTTTCAAAGCTCGAAGAAGGAGAGAGAATGCCATATCTTGATGACAAATGGACACAAATTAGTGGCACCAACAAGAGGGATATATTATTACATAAATTGATCCAAAGAGCCACCAAGCATCCACCTCCACCACCCTTCAGAGCATCTGGTATACCCGTTCCACCTCTAGGTTTGGATTTTTGACTATGAGGACATGGTCAAATTCAAGCTTAGGCGAGGTAGGTGTTCGAACGACTTTATCTTCCCTTTTTTTACTTGCTTTTAGTTTTTATTTTTGAAATTTGTAGGATCCACAATCTATCTAGTGTAAAGTGGATCTTAAATTTTATTTGTTCCTCGCAATTATCATGCATGCTTTCAAGTTTGCAATGGAAATTGAAAATCTTTTTATGGGATTAGTTGTGAGTACTTGAGTAATCTCACTTAGAGGAAGTGTATGGGTTAGTCATCTTAAGGACATTTGATATGAATGGACATCTTATTTATTCATGAAATGTTGATGAAGATGGGGTTTTACCTTGAATTGATCAAACAGTTAACGAGACCTTAAATTGAAGCTTAAGAAAGAAACCCTAAGGTTACCCCATACACATGTCATTAGAGAGGGACATATCATAAATTCATGAAAGTATTTGTCTCTCAGTTATGTGATTCCACCCATCCTCCACTCATTATTGACTCACCACCTTAATATGAACAAGTACTCTGAATTATTTTCTCTTGTTTGCATTGCATGGCATAATAGGTGACATGATAAGTTAGTTTTGCTTTTATTATATTCATTACAAAAATGAAAAAAAATATACCAAGTTGTGTACTTCAATAATATATGTAAACATCATTCTAGTTTCATAAACAATTACATGTAGATTGCATGCATTTTTCATCATTCATTGCTAAATCAAGTGGGTATCATTTTCCTTTGAAATTTGAGCGTAGGGATACACATCCATACCCTTAGAAGAAAAAAATGAATGATATGTAGTAAATCCCAAGCATAACGTTCTAGCATGCTAAAATAATGGGCCCAAAAAAATAAAAAAATAAAAATAAGAGTAGTTTATGTTTTAAAGTTAAGAGGGAGAAAGGATGCCCTCAACTCTTCAACAAAATGAGGGAAACATACACATGATGCATTCTTTTCTTTGAATTTTTTTTCGTCAAATTGACAACGTCTTTTGACTCATGCATCATTCAACCAATAAAGTAGGCATTAGGACTTGCACATTTCTCATTCTTTTCACCATATAGGTTCATCATGCTTTATTTTGCATAAATGATTTGGATATACTTGTGATTCTTCAATTGTCACCCATTTCATATCATTCATTACTCTTATTGGTAGGTCACTCAAATGATTTTTTCTCCTCATTCATTTTTATATGGAGAACTGCTTCCAAGTAGATTGGTAGTTAGATAAGAGAAATGTAGAATCAAATATCACATAATGCACCAAGTGAATGCCTAATTGATTGTGATGTTAACTGCTCTCTTGATAGTGTTCATTGATCTAAGGTTGGACAACTTTTATGGAAATTTTTGGTCGCTACAGAGCAGTCGATTGTTCAGTGATCAGTGAAGGTCGGTTTGGGACCGCCAAGTGGGAGTAGTTGAGAAATGAAGTTCATATTCCTTTTCCTTTTGCTAACTAGTCTCGAGTAGATCTGAGAGCGTGTTGCTCAAGGATGAGCAACATTTAAGCTTAGGGGTGTTTGATGCACTGGATATTTTTCATTTTCACAGGTTATTTTATATTTATTTTTGTGCACTTACTATTTATTTTCATACTAATTTGTGCATGATTTATTAATATTAGCCTGTGTTACTCAATTGCATCAAATAAGCATAATATTAATGTTTTTGAATGTTTTATTAATTATAAGTACTTATGTACATTTTTGTGCCTTTCAGGTACCACAAGAGTCTCGCGGACTCAGTACGACCGACTTCAAAAGTCATTACTACTGACTTTACATTAGAGACAAAGCAGATTTGACTCCCAGAATCAATACTATTGAGTTCTAAAGTCAGTACTATCGAGTTTTCCAGATCAAGCAGTCTGAAAAATCAAGTTTAATCCAATGGCTAAGGATTTATTTCTCCCTAAGTCACTTCTATGACTTGACGGTAATTCAGCCAGACCTAAGGAATCACGTTCTATTCCATTGCATGGTGGTCCCAGCACGGGAGAGGAGAAGAAGAAGGAGAACCACACATACAAGAGTTTCCAAGCATGTTCAGCTGATAGAAATTGCAGATTCGTTCGTCGGCGTGGAGCGTCCTAGCCACATTTCTCTATGGGTTTCATCAATTTTTCTATGTTCTCCACATTTTTCCTTCTTCCTAGCATATTTTTGTCTATGGAAATTATGAGGGGCTAATCCATGTGTTCCTTAGGACTTAGGAGTAGCCCGGTTGTACACTATATATAGATCTTTTGTATTAATATATTATTTTATCCTTATTATTTGGCATGTTGCTATGAAATCATATTGAATTGTCTATGTTGCACACCATAGGTGTTTAATTAGATCCTTTATAACTTTGGGAGGAGGATTTAGGATTGGAAATCCATAGTAACAGATGTGTTATATCATCCTTTGGGTAAGGTGGCTTACAAACGTGAAGAGATTACCTAGAGAATTTGTTAAAGCACTTAACTAATTAACCAATTACTATGGATATAGGATTGGAATTATAATAGGTAGTAAACTACACTACGGGAGTGGGTAGTTCTTGTTATAGGCTCTTTATCCAGGAGTGGGAGAAAAATATATTAATCTTAGATTACAATCGCAGCGTCAATTGTGGTGAAATTGTTGTCCTAGAGAATTCCTTCTCATTGTGATCAAAACTCATTAAATTAGTTTTTTTCTTGCAATTATGTAAATAACTCTCAAATCAAAGTTTTCTTTGGATTAGCTGATTGAAAGCAGTTATTAGTAGTTTCTTGAATTACGTTTCCACGTGTTCAATATATGGGCCTCTTTGTCCTGTATTACTTCGATGCGTGCGCTTGCATTTTACACGTACAATTTAGTCGTGTTAATACACCATTATGTTGAGGTGTTCTAGGTGGATTCCACTGGGATAGAATCACATGGGCTCTAATAAGGTCCTCAAACTCTTGGTTTAAGTATTCTCCACCTCAATCAGAATAAAGTGCCTTAATACTTTTACCTAGTTGGTTTTACACTCCATTCATAAACTCCTTGAACATTTTAAGAGCTTCTGACTTATGTTTCATCAAGTAAACATAGAGATACCTACTTAAGTCATTAGTGAAGGTAATGAAGTATTGATAGCCACCTCTAGTAGTTGTTCTAAAAGGTCCATATACATTAGTATGTATGAGTCCTAATAGATCACTAACCCTCTCATTATTACCAGTGAAAGTCATTTTAGCCATCTTGCCCAACAAACAAGATTCACATATCTCTAATGATTCAAAATCAAAAGAGTCTAGATAACCATCTTTACGGAGTCTATATATTCTATTCTCATTTATGTGCCCTAGACGATAATGCCAAAGGTATGTTTTGTTTGAGTCATTGAGTTTTTGCCTTTTAGTATTCACATTATATACACTTGTCTCTAGATCTATCAAGTATAGACCATAAGACATAAGGGTACTACCATAAAGCATCCCATCATTACTAATAAAACATCTTCCATTCTTTATAATAAATTCAAATCCTTTCTTGTCCAAACAAGATATAGATATGATGTTCCTATTAATGGAAGGTACATAATAGTAGTTCTTTAACTCTATTACAAGCCCACTTGGTAGAGTTAACTCATAGGTTCCAACTGCACTGGCCGCAACTCATGTGCCATTAGCAATATGTAGTTCAACCTAACCTTTCTCTAAAGGTCTACTTATTTTTAGATCCTTCACATTTGAGCAATTGTGTGATCCACATCCAGTATCAAGTGCCCATGATGAAGAAGTAGTGCAGTTAATCTCAGTAACGTATACCCTAGAAGTAGATATCTCTATCCCTTACTTCATCTTCCTAGGCTCCCTTATACTTCAACTTACTTTGAGTGTAGAAGATTTGAACCTTAGCTTAGACACAAAATGCTTTTTTGACTTTTCCTTTGTCCTTAGACTCAACTCCACTGATCACCATCACGGATTTGTCCATCTTCATTTGTTCTTCAACATTTATCAAGATGTCAAGCAATTTTTTCAATGGTCCAACCATGTTGCGTAATTGATAACACTCAATTTATCGGCTATATGATTTAGGCAATGATTGCAAAATCATGTTTGTGGCCAACTATTGACCCAAAGGAAATCCCAATTTTTCGAGATGCTCCATTTTCTTAGTCATATTAAGCACATGGGGCTCTACTAGATCTCCCTTTTCCAATTTGCACTCAAATAGCACCTTAGATACATTATACCTTTCATGCTTATCATGTTGTTTATGCAACTCATAGTTCATACAACCCAACATAAAGTTCTTGATGTTCACAACATCATTGGCATGCTTCAAATAAGCAACCATGTAAGTCTTAGGCAAATTTGGAGTGGATACTGGCTATGGTATTTTAGGATCATGCAGAACACTTATCATGGCCCAGAAATAGTTATGAAAATAAATCTCATTTAAGTTATCTGAACGTGATGATTTTTATGCTATTTGATTCTACAAGATATAAAATTACATTTGTCAAAACCCTTTTGATTTGGTTTTTTTTATAAATTCTTGATGATATAATTAGGTATTTAATTATTATTTCTTCCACTATTTTATTTGAATTGATAGCCCTCCATATCAATTCAAAATATTGCAGCATATAATATTCTAGTAGGCCAAGATCCAAAATAATTCAACCATTATCTGGCCAACACCAGTGTCCATTGTCAATTATTAAGGTAGGCAGTCATGCCAATTGTATTATATGCAACTTTTGGATAGATGATATGTGCTACTCCTTTCCATAATCACATGCATGCTTCTAGGCTTAGACTCTCTAAGAATCACCAGTTAAGCCTGACCCAAAAGCCGACACGATAGAACATGCACCCTACTTTATAAGAACCTACATAGTTATCATCACACTTCAGTGAGATGGACGGCACACCATGCTTTAGCATAACCTATGTTAGGTCAATCAATCTTTTCATGTGTTCTGCTTTTGTAATGTATCTATTACTTAATATTTTAATTGAAGTAGTTTGTATTCATAAGTATATACATTTACTTTTATCCAATTACCACATATATAGTATGTATCATATACATGTTATATCCCACAAGAAAAACATGCAATAAAAGGAAGCGATGGTTATGGCCAATCCTAATGTAATCCCTTGGAGCCACAAGGAATTACAACCATCTAGGTCTACATCACATGCAGAAACCTATTGTTGATGAAGATTTGTGCTTGCCAATCTGGGTTGATTGCTTAAACCCTTGAACCGATCGACTCTCCTCTTAGCTAGTTGTTTGGTCGTCTCACTGGTTGTCTGGTCCTTCTATCCACCATCGACTTACTCCTCCTACAGATCGGTTGGGTCCACCAGGCGATTGGGCCACATTGTCCACCATGTCCTCTGAGGTCCTTCAGTCGGTCAACTCATCTTCAGGATGCCTTCATCTTCGTAATAACAAGAAAGTAAATTATCCTACTTTTACATGATTATAGGGAAACCTCGAGTTACATTCGAGGGGAGAAAAGGTAGAAGAGAATTAACATTATATTGGGAGGATGAGATAAAGGCTCGGTACGCAGACCGAGATAAAGGGATAAACCAACCACATACAACCATGCATAGATTGGGGTTATTGACCATAAACATGCTACACATCCACCATCAAAACTGCTATTAGGGTGACACGTGTAAATTATATATATATATATATATATATATATACATATATATATATATACATATATATACATATATACATATATACATATAGACATATATATGTATATATATGTATATAAATATACATACACACATATATATGTATATATATTATTTTGGGATTATCATGATGTTTGTATTTGGCAAGATATCATTCACATCACATTCAATAATAGAACGATAAAACTAAAATCTGATCATATCGATTATCCCATAATATAGTAAATTGATGTTAGATCTAATATCACTGTTGGGAAAGATAGTACGGAGTAGGCAGTGGAATTTAAAATTTTATCTATGTCCCTATAATCAATAGATCACATCAATAACTATAATGTAGGAAGGATGGTTTATGGATATACCTAGTCCTAAAGCAAGTCCAATGACAATCCTCGTCGTTGTAGATGCACAACTCTGAATCCTAATTATATTGGGACACGTCTGACTACTATGTATCCTTATTCTATACCACAAAATGCAGCCACAAACGTCATCTTCTTCAGCAGCTCCTCTTATCACATACTATTGGTTGACGTTGTCCTCCAAGTAGAAAACAACGGCTTCCCACCTCTATGGTACTCCACAAGGACTGCCTACAACTCCTTTCATCCTGTTGGACTAGACAGGAAGGAGTTGTCCCTCCTATTGGTGTACTAGTCACCGAATTTCACTCTCACAATGACAACTCTTAGTTGTTCTTTCCCGTGGCAATCCTACCCTTGTCAGGCAGGACTTTTTTGGAATCTCGTGATTACCACAACCAGAGAGGACAACGATTGTCAAAGTAACTGATTCTCAGTTATCTGTGTTGTGCTCTGGGAAAGCCCTTGGTACCCTGATGAATGCATATTCATCATGGAATTCAATTATCACTTTGGGACAAATTCCACTCTATATATATACAATTTCACTCATTTAATATCAAAATGGAATCATAATGCGCAAAACTACTTAATTGATTCGATTACCAAGGTTTTAACTAAATATTGTTCATTTAATGCAGGTTTTGATAAAGCTTAACAAGTAGGCAGGGTCCGCCTTCATCTCTAGCTCTGATAAAGAAATCAAACCAAGAATTTCCATCCATGCGGTCCCAAGACCGTTTGGGTCCATGCGGTCCCAAGACCATTTGGGTCCATACGGTCCCAAGACCGTTTGGGTCCATGCGGTCCCAAGTACGTTTGGGTCCATGCTGTCCCAAGACCGTTTGGGTCCATGCGGTCCCAAGACCGTTTGGGTCCATACGGTCCCAAGACCATTTTGGTCCATGCGGTCCCAAGACTGTTTGGGTCCATGCAGTCCCAAGACCGTTTGGGTCCATGCGGTCCCAAGACCATTTGGTCTTATACGGTTTACAGACCATTTGCACAGACCGATTGCTCAAGAATGTTTGGTATCGCATAGTTTCCAAACCGTTTGCTCAAGACCGTTTGCGAAGGACCGCACGGAGAATCGTTTGCCTGAAACCGTTTGGAGCGATCGTTTGGTAGCAAACGGTCTCCAGACCGTTTGGCAGCAAACAGTCTCCAGACCCTTTGGAGGAGATATTTTCAAGACCGTTTGGTCTGTTTCTACAGACCGTTTGGGGTCAGCCCTGTGCCTATAAATAGGACCCCAAAGGTCCTCTCTTGGACATCGGATCAGGATGTCGCCAGGCTGCCCGAACACTGTTCCGATCAAAAGCCAGTCCAGTTTACGCCAGTTCCATTCCACCTACTGCCCGTGTTGCAACCAAGGAGGCCGAAGAGAGAAGGAAGACGGAGCGAGGGAGACTGTCCGGTCTGTCTTGGCACCTCCCGTTCACACCCAGATCTGCTCTGACCCGACGTAGAAGGACATATCTTCTTCACTGAGCTGCGATCTCCTTCTACACCGAGCTCATGGCAGATTTCTCCCTCTTTCTCATCTTACTTGTTCCTCGCATCATGAGCGAGTAGTACCTTTTCGCTGGGGTGCGGGGACTAGCCCCGCTGCCCATGCAAACCATGTTCTTTTGTTAAACTTTCCATGGCAATGAATATAACTCTTCATCTCGTTGTTAACCGTTATGTTGCTAGTTTGATTAATTGCTTGCTTTCATCTCTATTCTACCTATATTGTGAGAACATCTATATGTAGGATAGAATGTCGTTTAACAAGTTGACTCCATGATGAGAACTTCTGAAAAGATTCCTTGAGGTCGTAAGTGTATGATCCGTGAGGGGACGAGCCATCTAGCCTTCAGTGACACTTCTGTGCGCCTAACGCCTGTATAGGGGGTTCACAGCCTTAGTTGGATTTTATATTGTCTTGTTAATCGTCGATGTTTGCTGGTATATTAACTGCCTGCTTGCTTATCGGTTGACATGACTGACTCCCAAACTAGAAATAGGATGGGATTCCACTGAGGTCGTAAGTGTGTGATCCGTGAGGGGACGAGCCATCTAGCCTTCAATGATGCTTCTGTGTGCCTAATGCCTGTATAGGGGGACCACAACCTTTGTGGATTTCTGTATCTTCTGAGCTGTAAGTAAGTGATCTGGATGGTGATGAGACATCTGATGCCTAAGGTGATGCTTACGCGAACCTAACGTCCATATGGGGGGTTTTGCAGCAGCTCTATTTGGATTGTTACATCTTGCCAGGATTGTTCACGATTGAATGTGTTTGCGTGCGTAGCGGTGGTGAAACTCGATACCATCCCAGTGATTCCATATCATTGATCTAAACCCAACTTTAATTCAGCTTTTACTTTTTTGCAATTAGTTTAAGTAACCTCAAATCAACCAATCGTTTTAAATATTAGTTTAACTAGAGTTAGATTCGACTGAAAAAGATTCTTAAAAAGGTTGTCCTTTGGGTTCAATCCTCAACTATACTGTGATAAGACTCGTCCGCTTGTGGGTGGTATTATTGCACTTTAGTTTTGGTAAAAGCTCGGGGATTTCAACCCCGAGTGAGTTTGTTAGTGCGTTCAAAAATACCACGTCAAATTCTGGTGCCGTTGCCGGGGACAACGGAATCAGTCAGTCAGATCTAGTTCTTTTAAGGCTAATCTAGGATTTTTCTTTTCTTTCGAAATAATCGATCATCTTCTTGAATTCGACTTTACTTTGTGGATCTCATTTTTTTTTCAAAATCTTTCTAATTTTTAGGTACAACCCAAGATATAGTGTATGCACCGTTCGGACAGCCCCAGACTCACAGTGAGCTTTGATCCCGAAATAGACAGAACTTTCCATTGTCAGATCAGAGAGAATCAAGCAAGGATGGCACAAGAAGAAGAGGTAGCCCGAAGGGTGGCTCAAGCCATCAATGCACAAAGAGAGAGGCTCATGCAAGAAGCTAGGCTTGTGGTTCAACAGGAAATCCTAGCAGCACAAGCAGCAGCGCAAGCAACTGAACTACAGAAAGATCTTAGAGAGTTCTCAATCCCAAAAGCTGTGAATGTTCATCATCCAGTACAACCTCCTCCCATCAATGCTGCCAATTTTGAGATTAGGGCACATTAGATCACACTTCCTGAAAACAACCCTTTCTATGGCAAACAAGAAGAGGATAGCCAAGGACATCTTTTGAGATTCATCGATCTATGTGCTATGACAAAGCAGAATGGAGTCACTGATGATGCCATTCGACTCCGTCTCTTCAAGTATTCCCTTGCTGATAGAGCCATAAGTTGGTACAATTCATTACAAAGTGAAATACCCATCACCACCTGGGAACAACTTCAAAATTTGTTTCTGGAAAAGTTCTATCCTCCATCTCTTACTTATGAAATTAGGGGCCAGATAACAAATTTCACTCAAGTCCCTGGAGAAACTCTCGCTGAAGCGTGGGATAGGTACAAAGAGCTTCTACGCAAATGTCCACACCATGGAATTCCTAAGAATCAACTCATAGAAATTTCTATAGGGGTGTGGATGATGATGTCAAGATGTTTCTAGATTCCTCATCTGGAGGAAACTTCATGCGTCAAAGTTATGACAGCGCATGGAGAGTCGTCACTCTGGGAGCGGAAAATCAAGCCAATTGGGGTAGATCTGTAGGTAAAGGTGTCTTGAAAGTAGCTATGGCCGAAGCTATTCCCGAGTACAAGTCTATCGCTGAAACCTTGAAGGTCTTAGTTACCAAGCAAGACCATATTGAATCATCTCTAGCTGCTATTGAAAGAGGACGCTCACCCACTCAGCAACCGAAATAGGTCAAGTCCACTTCCCTATTCTGTGAAGCATGTAAGAGCACCGATCATTCCACTTTATCGTGCAATGTTCTCTATGACGTTTTACTGAGCAATGTATGTGGACAAGGAGATAATGGTCAGATGGAAAATCTTAATGCTATCAACACCATTCATGGGCAAAGTTGTTACAATCCGAATCAGAATAGGAATCACCCAGGTTTTCAATATGGAAACCCCTATGGAGTAGAAAACTCACATCAATTTGGTTCAAACAATCAACCAAGAGGCCCACCAGGATTCCAGTATAATCAACAACAGAATTTTAGGAATCAAGGAAATTTCAAGGGGAACTTTCAGAATAGGAATTACAACAATTATCAAAACAACTCTCAGTATCAGAATCTTAATCAACAACAAGGACAGCAAGCAGGACCTATCTCTTATGATGACAAGCTATCAGCCATTGAAAAAATGTTGCAAACTCAGAAAACTATGATAGCCAACCAACAAGCTCAGCAGAAGGCTATTGAATCTCAACTAGCTCAACTTGCAGCTAGCATAAAGCCACCAGCTGGAGTCTTTGCTGGCCAACCCGAGAACAATCCTAAGCATCCTGAACAGTTGAAGGCAGTCACCACCAGGTCAGGAAAAGACTATTCGGATCCCCCAGTAAAGACACTTGTGGTTATTATAGACGAAGACGAACATGTGATTGTCCAAAACTCAACAACTCTAGAGTCTCAATCAAAAGATGATATGACAGATAAGAGAAGTCCTGAGAAACCTACTGATGAAGAAACTGAAACACCAGAACCTGATATTCCTGTATATAAGCCTCGTATACCCTTCCCAGCTCGTCTAAGGCAAACCAAGCTTGATACTAGATTCAATAAGTTTAAAGAAGCTATGAAGAAACTTCATGTTGATATACCCTTTTTGGATGCTCTGACTGAGATACCATCCTGGACTAAGTACCTAAAGTCACTCCTCACCAGGAAGTATATAACCAAAGAATTTGAGATAGTAAAACTGGCTACGACTACATCGGATATCATATTGAGCAAGATGCTAAAGAAATAAAAAGACCGGTGATCTTTTGGAATTTCATGTCACATTGGAGACTCATCATGCAAGAAAGGATTGGCAGATCTCGGTGCAAGCATCTCTATTATGCCACTTAGCCTGTGCAAAAGACTAGGGTTTGCAGAATTGCTTCCTACTTGTATGACTATACAACTTGCAGACAATTCGATAAAACGTCAGTTAGGGATTCTTGAGGATGTCCCAGTCAAGGTAGGCAAAGACACATATGTTCCATGAAACTTCGTCATTATGGATATAAAGGAAGAAACCGGATATCCTCTCATCTTTGGTCGCCCATTCCTCGCCACTGCAAGAGCCCTGATTGATGTTGAAGCTGGTACCTTACTACTCAGATTAGGTAAAGAAACTCTTGAATTTAAAGTTGTTGAAAGTATGAGAAGACCAAGTATGCAGGAAGAGGTATATTTGATTGACTGCATTGAACAAATGTCACTTCTGACTCAAGAGTATCATGAATCAAATGATCCCTTGGAAATTGCTCTAACAAACCCATCATTGGATGAACCAATCGACGAACAGGTAAAGGATTGCATCGAATCCCTCGACTCTGCTAAAGAAGATGTTGGAGCCAGTAATGAAGAACTCAAGGATATGAAGACTACAGAAGAAACAAGCAAAAAACCAGAGGCTCCTGAAATGAAGCCTCTGCCCGAAGGATTGAAGTACGTATTTTTAGATGATCTCAAGGTTTGTCCAGTTATTATAAATTCCGATCTAACAGCTGGACAAGAAGAGAAACTCCTGAAGGAATTAAGGGAAAGAAAGAAAGCCATCAGTTATAAAATGAGTGACCTTACTAGGGTCAGTCAAGCATTGTGTATGCATAAAATACCTATGATGGAAGATCACAAACCTACTATTGAGCATCAACATAAATTGAACCCAAATATGAAGGAAGTGGTCCATAGCGAGGTCATTAAATTTCTCACAGCAGGAATAATCAATCTGATATCCGATTCACCATGGGTAAGCCCAGTGCATGTTGTCCCGAAGAAAGGTGGAACAACTGTTATACGGAATGAAAACAATGAACTCATCCCCACTCGAACAGTCACAAGGTGGAGGATGTGCATAGATTATAGAAAATTGAACAAGGCAACTCGAAAAGATCATTTTCCTATGCCCTTCGTTGATCAAATCTTAGAAAGGTTGGCTCACCAAGAATATTTTTGTTATCTTGATGGTTACTTTGGATTCTATCAAATACCCATACATCCAGATGACCAAGAGAAAACAAACTTTACCTGCCCATTCAGACCATACACATTTAAAAGAATGCCGTTTGGCCTCTACAATGTACCTGCAACTTTCCAACGTTGCATGGCTGCAATATTTGCCGGTCTCACTGAAACCATTATGGAGGTTTTTATGGATGATTTTTCTGTATATGGAGATTCATTTGATTCATGTCTTAAGCACCTTTCCCTGGTCCTCAAACGTTGTGAAGACGCACATCTTGTGCTAAATTGGGAAAAATGCCATTTTATGGTAACAAAAGGCATTGTCCTCGGTCATAGGGTCAGCAATAGAGGAATTGAAGTAGATAAAGCCAAAATTGAAGTGATTTCTAAACTGGCTACACCCACAAATGTAAAAGAAGTTCATGCTTTCCTAGGCCATGCATGATTTTATAGAAGATTCATAAAGGATTTTTCCAAGATAACGAAGCCAATGACGAACCTATTACTAAAGGACACTGATTTCAATTTCAATGAAGAATGTGTCAAAAGCTTCAACACACTGAAGCAGACCCTTACAACCACCCCCATCATTAGAGCTCTTGATTGGGACCATCCTTTTGAAATTATGTGCGATGCCAGTGATTATGCTGTGGGCGCTGTTTTAGGGCAATATATAAAGAAGAAACACCATGTGATCTATTATGCATCGAAAACTCTTGATGAAGCCCAAAGGAATTACACTACTACCGAGAAAGAACTTCTAGCAGTCGTGTATGCCTTTGACAAGTTCAGATCCTACCTAATTGGTTCGAAGGTCATTGTCTACACAGACCACGCTGCCATTTGTTACCTTCTGGCAAAGAAAGATGTGAAACCCATGTTAATTAGATGGATTCTCCTATTGCAAGAATTTGATCTGGAGATAAGAGACAAAAAGGGTACAGAGAATGTTGTAGCAGACCACCTCAGCCGCATCCACACTTTGGATACTGAGAAGATTCCGATCAATGATTCCCTGCCAGATGATCAAATAATGAAAGTCTCAGAAGTTGTACCGTGGTACTCAGATTTTGTGAACTACCTTGTTGCCGGGGTTATCCATCCTCAATGCACTGGAAATGCACTAAAGAAATTTTTTCATGATGCGAAACAATATCACTGGGATGAGCCATATATTTTTAAACTATTTGCTGATGGTCTGTATAGATGATGTATCGACGAAGAAGAAGCTCAACTTATTCTGGAACAATGTCACTCAAGACCAGTGGGAGGACATATGAGCTCTAAAAAGACTGCTTTGAAGGTTTTGCAATGTCGATTCTTCTGGCCAACCATATCCAAAGATTCCTACGACTTCGTCTTGTCATGTGACAAATGTCAAAGATCAGGCAATATAACAAAGAGGGATGAGATGCCGCTGAATCTCTGGCAAGAAGTAGAGATATTCTATGTATGGGGGTGGACTACATGGGTCCATTCCCATCTTCTCATGGATTTTCATACATCCTAGTGGCGGTAGACTACGTCTCAAAATGGGTTGAAGCTATACCAACCGTCACTAGTGATTCCAAACTCATCATCAAATTATTCAAAGATATCATTTTCCCCCGTTTTGGACTGCCACGAACCGTGATATCTGACGGAGGATCCCACTTCCTTGAAAGAAGCTTTGAAACTTTACTGAGAAAATATGGTGTAACACATAAGGTAGCCTCGCCTTACCATCCACAAACAAGTGGACAAGTAGATGTCCCTAACCGTCAACTAAAGACTATTCTAGAAAAGACTGTAGGACGCAGTCGAAAGGATTGGTCAACAAAAATCAACGACGCCTTATGGGCCTATCGTACTGCTTATAAAACTCCCATTGGGACTACACCTTTTTGATTAATATATGGAAAAGCTTGCCACCTGCCAATCGAACTGGAACACAAGGCATGGTGGGCAATTAAACAATTAAACTTTGATATGAAAGAAGCAGGCCAAGCCAGGGTTCTGCAACTCCAAGAGCACGAGGAACTCAGGATGACAGCTTATGAGAATGCACGAATCTACAAAGAACATACAAAACTTTGGCACGATGGACATCTGAAAAGAAAAGACATATAAGTGGGAGACCAAGTTCTGGTATTCAACTCAAGATTGAAGTTATTCCCAGGAAAACTCCGCTCACGCTGGTCTGGACCATACATCGTCAAGAGCATCTCTCCACATGGTGCCTTCTCATTATGGAGTGAAAAGTCAGGTGAATTTGTAACAAATGGTCACCGCTTAAAGAGATATTTCATCTCAACTGACATAGTCACTAAAGCAATGCTGGAACTCACCAATCTAAAAGACCCACCGTGAAGCTGAAGGATCCATTCGAGCCATCGACATAAAACAAAGGCGCTTGTCGGGAGGCAACCCGATCAATAAATCTGTTTTACTTTCATTTCTTCAATTTTGTTTTTACCTCTTAGTTAATATTTCATTAAATAAAATTAGCATCGCAAGATGCTATTTTAAGATCTAATTGCTCTTTACCTTTGAGATTTTCAGATACAAGGATGTTCGCCGATCGGAATGCAACCACACCAGGTGGTCATTCTGGCATGTTTTTTTCCCCTTCACCTTGGATTTAGGGTTTGCTCGGGACGAGCAAATCTCTAAGTTCGGGGTGGAGGGTGGGTGGTACGTACCTCACTTTCCAACTACACCCATCCTTTTCACTATCACTTTCTTGATAAAATTTTCAAAATTTTCAAATTTTTAAGAAATTGGACAGATACTTGATGAATTTTTGACACTCCCTAGTTTCATTAATTGTCATGAGAAAAATTTCTATGCATTTTCTATCATTATATCCTCCTTATTCGAAGTAAATCCTTAGAAGGACCACTCTCTGAAACAAGGCTTTTGATTGAAATCATCATGTGAAGCTTATGATTCCTATCCTCATGATACTTTTTGCAAAGATGACAAGTGTCCGTCAAACTGATGGGGATCAAACACGTCGTGCTTCCTAATTGACTAGTGGAACAATAACATGGAATCTCCACTGGATCCTCATCAAGTCATTATTTGAGCAGAGTACGAAAAAGTGAACAACCCGGTGCACTGAATTGTAAATCAAGTTTCATTCTGATCTGAACTCTCTTCTACACTTCTTCTGTCATCTTCGTACCCCTCCATCCATCAAAAAGAAACAAAATAGCCGAATATGATGTCAAACCCTAAGTTCGGGGTGGCACACCACTTCCCTCTTTATCCTCTTCTTCCATACCCCTCGCAAATAAATAGGGGCGTACCACCAAAAATGCAATCTCGAGTCGAATAGAGGAGAGATTTGCAAATAAAAGATGCCAAAGTGCACACAAAAAGAAATGCAATCTCGAGTCGAATAGAGGAGAGATTCGCACAAAAAAATGCAATAAATGAAATTGCAAAACAAATGAAAATCTCGAGTCGAATAGAGGTTAGATTTACTCCTTCCTTCCATACCACCTTTCACTCCATTTTCTACCTAAGGGCACAATGCATGCCCCCACTATCCTGAAAAACATCAGCGTCAGATCGGATGCACACTTTTTGTTCTGTGGGTATCTCTGGACTCTTACAAAACTCTTTGACATGCTTGTTGTTGGAAAAAGTGAGGAGGAAGTGATATTGGAAAATGAACTCAGGATTGAAGATATGGTAAGATGTGTTTAGTTGTCTCAGTAGGTTGATATACAGAGTCATATTGAGCAGAAAGAAAGCATTCGTGATGTGAAGATGAAGCAATCACACGAATCGAAAGTATTCATTTAGGCAACCATTTCAGATTTTGTGTTACTTGAGGACGAGCAACGTTTAAGTTCGGGGTGTTTTAATGAATGCATATTCATCATGGAATTCAATTATCATTGGGACAAATTCAACTCTATATATATACAATTTCACTCATTTAATATCAAAATGCAATCATAATGCGCAAAACTACTTAATTGATTCGTTTACCAAGGTTTTAACTAAATATTGTTCATTTAATGCAGGTTTTGACAAAGCTTAACAAGTAGGCAGGGTCTGCCTTCATCTCTGGCTCTGATAAAGAAATCAAACTAAGAATTTCCATCCATGCGGTCCCAAGACCGTTTGGGTCCATTTGGTCCCAAGACCGTTTGGGTCCATACAGTCCCAAGACCATTTGAGTCCATGCGGTCCCAAGACCGTTTGGGTCCATGCGGCCCCAAGACCGTTTGGGTCCATACGGTCCAAAGACCGTTTGGGTCCATGCAGTCCCAAGACCGTTTGGGTCCATGCGGTCCCAAGACCGTTTGGGTCCATGCGGTCCCAAGACTGTTTGGTCTTATACGGTTTACGGACCGTTTGCACAGACCGATTGCTCAAGAATGTTTGGTATCGCACGGTTTCCAAACCGTTTGCTCAAGACCGCTTGCTCAGGACCGCACAGAGAATCGTTTGCCTGAAACTGTTTGGAGCGATCGTTTGGCAGCAAACGGTCTCCAGACCGTTTGGCAGCAAACGGTCTCCAGACCGTTTGGCAGCAAATGGTCTCCAGACCGTTTGAAGGAGATATTTTCAAGACCGTTTGGTCTGTTTCTACAGACCGTTTGGGGTCAGCCCTGTGCCTATAAATAGGACCCCAGAGGTCCTCTCTTGGACATCGGATCGGGATGCCGCCAGGCTGCCTGAACACTGTTCCGATCAAAAGCCAGTCCAGCTTACGCCAGTTCCATTCCACCTACTGCCCGTGTTGCAACCAAGGAGGCTGAAGAGAGAAGGAAGACAGAGCGAGGGAGACTATCCGGTCTGTCTTGGCACCTCCCGTTTGCACCCATATCTGCTCCGACCCGACGTAGAAGGACGTATATTCTTCACCGAGCTGCGATCTCCTTCTGTACCGAGCTCATGGCGGATTTCTCCCTCTTTCTCATCTTTCTTGTTCCTCGCATCATAAGCGAGTAGTACCTTTTCGCTGGGGCGCGGGGACTAGCCCCGCTGCCCATGCAAACCATGTTCTTTTGTTAAACTTTCCATGGCAATGAATATAACTCTTCATCTCGTTGTTAACCTTTATGTTGGTAGTTTGATTAATTTCTTGCTTTCATCTCTGTTCTACCTATATTGAGAGAACATCTATATGTAGGATAGAATGTCATTTAAGAAGTTGACTCCTTGATGAGAACTTCTGAAAGGATTCCTTGAGGTCGTAAGTGTATGATCCGCGAGGGGACGAGCCATCTAGCCTTCGGTGACGCTTCTGTGCGCCTAACGCCTGTATAGGGGGTTCATAACCTTAGTTGGATTTTGTATCGTCTTGTTAATCGTCGATGTTTGCTGGTATATTAACCGCCTGCTTGCTTATCAGTTGACGCGGCTGACTCCAAAACTAGAAATAGGATGGGATTCCAACGAGGTCGTAAGTGTGTGATCCGTGAGGGGAGGAGCCATCTAGCCTTCGGTGACGCTTCTGTGTTCCTAACGCCTGTATAGGGGGCCCACAACCTTCGTCGATTTTTGTATCTTCTGAGCCGAAAGTAAGTGATCTGGATGGTGACGAGACATCTGATGCCTAAGGTGATTCTTACGTGAACCTAACGCCCGTATGGGGGGTTTTGAAGCAACTCTATTTGGATTGTTACATCTTGCCTGGATTTTTCACGATTGAATGTGTTTGCATGCGTAGCGGTGGTGAAACCCGGTACCACCCTAGTGATTCCATATCATTGATCTAAACCCAACTTTAATTCAACTTTTACTTTCTTGCAATTAGTTTAAGTAACCTCAAATCAACCAATCATTTTAAATATTAGTTTTACTAGAGTTCGATTCGACAGACAACGAGTCTTAAAAAGGTTGTCCTTTGGGTTCGATCCTCAACTATACTACGATAAGACTCGTCCGTTTGCGGGTGGTATTATTGCACTTTGGTTTTGGTAAAAGCTCGGGGATTTCAACCCCGAGTGAGTTTGTTAGTGCATTCAAAAATACCACGTCATACCCCTCTATTTATAGTATAGGACCATGTCAAGGTTCCCAATTGCTATCAAATGCGGAATTGATGTACAAGAGTGGAAAGGACTAAAAGAACTAGAATTTTTGTAACAATTCTACAAATTGCACAACCTGCGATAGTTGAAACGGCAGTTTGGCAAAGCCAGACAGTCATTTGTCACACTAGATGGTCATCTTGCACTGTTAGATGGCCATTTTGCAATTTCTAGTTGTACACAAATTTGGTAAATCAATTCCCATTAATATTAGACATTGATTTCCTTGTGCAACAAGTATTTCTCAAGAAAAATGAATAGGGAAATATCTAGAATCTTCCCTGACTGAACTAAACGATCTCACCCATGTGAGATGTCCATCTTGGTTCACCCAGATGGTCGTATGGTGATCCAAGTCAAGCTCATTTGGTCGGGCAGTTCATTCTATTACCAACTTCAACTCACAACCAGGCTTGACATCCAAATGCTCGTCTCAACACTTGAGATAATTGTTTGGCACACCAGACGGCCGTCTCACTTGAGATGGGTGTTTGGCAGTGTTGTCAACCGATTTGTTGCCTAAATCAAATAGCTAAATACTTTAGCACCTAATTCAACTATCATTCGAGATCTAAACTCCTCTTCTAGGTCAAGACCTATGTGTGTGACTCTATCGGTCTCATATTACATTGGCAGTGAGTATCCATAACAACTTGTGACATCACCGGTAATGAGTGGTGCCTAGTCGCACATCATTGCTACCCAAGTAAATGGAAAAGTTGGGGAACAACTTCAACCTACAATTTGTGTATGGTGTTGTAGTGTTTGTATAGTTTTGTCACTGATGTCCAGTTTAAACTAGAGGCATGGAGTAGTCACCCTCAATATTATTCAATCCTTTTCTTGAACCAAGAGTAGATTTTCTAAGATTTATGTAAGCTCAATATAACATATGGACTTACATGCGATGGTCATGCCTTTCTCAGTCTCGCTTATCAAGAGGCCTAGGACATCACACTCCAGTAGGAGGGACAAATCCCATGTCTATCAGTGTGGGCTCTGATCTCCAAACCACGATATAAACACGATTTAAACTTAGCGGAAGTGATTCGATTAGCAGCATAATACCAAAAATCAGCAGAAATTAAAACTTTTTGAGATAAAACATTGAAACCATAAAACTTCCTTCATAAAAGGAGATAAACTGTTTACATCTCAGATAATTACTTCTTGAGTAATTATATACAACATGATACAAAATCTCAAGAACGCATAACCAAAATCTCAGACCAAAAGACTCCAAGACCTGAGAGTACATAGGACACATAGGACTGACTCTAACTACACCACATGGAAGGCTAAATCTCCACCTGAGATTTTATTGCTGCCCCTGGTGCTGCTGCTGCTGGGACTGGTCACCTGTAGACCTGTTCCTCCGTCCTCGACGTCCACCTAAAAAGTTGAAGTCTACGGGGTGAGACAATTTTACATAATTGTCCCAGCGAGAGTTATAACTCTCTGCTAGAAGCTTTATTATAGCACCTCAAAGAATAACTTAAGAAGTAAAAGCTTCAAAGTATTCAACATCAGATATAATAGCAAGCATGAGTTCAACAGTTATGAAACATGAAGACATTTGCACTATACAGTGTAACATCAATCAATCAACTCGTAGTTATCTCTAACAGGTATGCTACGTTGTGGATTATGTTTTTCAAACATTACTTTTATGCCTTGTGGAGATGAGGTTTACCACTCATACTCCAGCCAATCACTGCTAAGTGCCTCGGTATCATACTAGGTCATCGAAAGAGCCGGATTCTCATGACCTTTACCTTCCTCAGTCAGTAAGAGGATTACTTGTAGGACATCTCGTGCCTCTACTATAATAGCTTACCAGGGTAATTTGGTCCTTCGCTATTTTAGAGTTACAGTGGCGTTCTGTACTCTCTTCGTCATCAGGAGATTTCATGTTTATCTTCCACTGATACGGATATCTGTGCTTTCTTCATCATTAGGAGGTTTCATGTTTACCATCCACTAATACAGTATGGGATTGTAGTGAAGGATTGACGGATTACACATCTACATCAAACACCTACACTAGGATGTAATGTTCTACACATCCATATACCCCACATACTCAAAAGTATGTGATCCAGGAGTTCCCTTAGGAAAACCTGTTTCACCATCATTTGATCTCTGACAATGATGGATCTATGATCAGGACTCTACATTACACTTGATTAGTTAGGTACATTCAGTATTCTTTTAATATCATACATTGTTCTTCAAACAATAACATTAGCATAACAACTATGAAATGAGAATACTAAATGTAACAGGCCTAACTCTCATCAATCATCATTTCTCAATACATTCATCACAAGTCATCTCTAAAGCATGACCTTGATGGTATTTATGGCTCTCACAGCCCATTTAATTCATAGGTTGCCATTGACAAGGCATCAAAATATTTTACTATTCATAAAGCTAACAACATGCTTTCAATGAATATAGCATCATCATCCATACCTGGATATGATCATCTTCATATCAGAACCTGCAAGGTTAATTCAACTGATAAAAGCAATTAAAATCAAGAATTATACTTTCCACTCTTGTCATAAGAGCTAAGTTCCCTGATTCTCATCAATTAGGGTTTACTATTCACATTATGTGTCATTACCCTAGAATTTAGGGTTTACCATTCACATTATGGTGAATTGAGCTCATAGCATCATCATGTATAAAATCGTCATCATTAATGCCCTCAAGTTAGGTTAAGATTCACTAATTATCATAATTAGGGTTTCCATGATCTCACATAGGTGGATCATACCCTAATCATGCACATTCATATATATATTGAAGGTACATTACTTGGATTTTAACCATAATTGGGATCTTCTCTCTCCTCTTACTCATAGGTGATGGTTACATCACTCTAGATTAGGTTGGGTTAAGTCCTTATTGACTATCATAAGCCAAATCACCACTATCATGTGATTAGGGTTTGATTAGAACAAGGTATTACTCAATTGAACCCTTCAAGGGCATTTTGGTAAATTACCCATTGATCGTCATCATGGGTCAATTCATTAGTCATTTAGTCCCTTAATGTCCTAAGTTACCATTAGGGTTTAGATTAGATCACCATTGAACCATTTACACCTTCAAGTGATTAAGTATAAACAACCTTGAAAACCTTCAAACGGTTTCAACCTTCAACCACCAAACGGTCTTGAGACCGTTTGGTCTCAAACAGTCTTGAGACCGTTTGGTCTCAAACGGTCTTGAGACCGTTTGACCTCAAACGGTCTTGAGACCGTTTGGGTGTGTTGACTGTTTGGGGAGAGTTGACTTTCAAACCGTTTGAAGTTTATGCGGTTTGAAAATGTTTGATCTTAAACGATCTTGAGATCGATTGGTCCAAACGACCTTGTGATCGTTTGAGCCCAAACGGTCTTGAGACCATTTGTCCTCAAACGGTCTTGAGACCGTTTGGATCCAAACGGTCTTGAGACCGTTTGGTCCAAATGGGCTCAAACCGTTTGGACCTCAAAAGTGGATTAAAGGTTATAAACAATTGGGGTTTTCTATGTTGAAGCCTTCAATTGGCCAAATCCTTGTTAGCCACTTATCAATTGAGACAATTAGGTTTATCCTTAACCAATTGATCACTCAATTGACCCTCAATTAATATCCAAAAAGGGTTGGAGTTGGTTCAATTAAGGTCTATAATCGTTCAACCATCAACACTCAACAATGTGAATCAAATCGAAGTTTATCCCATCAATTGACCTTCAATCGGGCTCAAACTTGGCCCAAACGGTCTTGGGATCGTTTGGATAACCTCCAAACGGTCTTGAGACCGTTTTCCCAAGAATTCATCAAAATCTAAGTTGATTTGATAGGGGTTGAACCTTAATTAAGTCACAAATCAGCAATTTGATTATTTCAATAACCCATTGTAATTGGGCCCTCAATTGATCAAATTACCTTAACCCTAGACCTCCAAACGGTCTTGGGTTGACACCAAACGGTCTTGAGACCGTTTGGATGAGTTCCAAACGGTCTTGAGACCGTTTGCCCATCCAATCTTTGGACTCTAGTGAAAATTCATCAAGGTTTGATCTATTGAGTTGATCATCACATCAATACTTAATTGCAATATGGTTTGGTACCTTTGGACCTTCAATTGGTCAACTATTCTTGACCCCAGACCTCTAAATGGTCTTGGGTGATCCCCAAACGGTCTTGAGACCGTTTGGATGATTCCCCAAATGGTATTGAGACCGTTTGGGCTAATCAACCCAAAATCTCTAATTAACTCATTGGGATTTCAGCACTGATTTCAATTATGGTTTGCCCTATTGATTAGCCTTCAACTCATGACTCGTTTGGAATTAAGCCATAAAATTTTGTGGGTCATCAACCAACATTATTAGGAACAGTAATCCCAAACGGTCAATGCTTGGTCAACCATCTCAAACGGTCTTGAGACCGTTTTCCCAAAAAGGGCAAATTAAACAGGTTGAAAATCAGAACTTAATTCAATTGGATTTGCTAATTGATTTGCCTATATCTCACGATTCCTTTGGAGTTAATCCCTAAAATTGGATGGGTTATCAGACTACATAATTAGGAACAGGATTCCCATACGGTCGTCGCTTGGTCAACTGGACCAAATGGTCTTGAAGACCGTTTGCCTCCATGCGACCCTGAAACCGTTTGCCCACCAAACGGTTGTGCAAACCGCATGGGCAATTGGATAGGACCGTTTAGTAAAGTGGAAATCCGTGGATAAGCATAGGAAATAACGCCCTTATCTTCTACCTCAAGAACGGCAGCAGTTCTTCATGATTTTACTTGCAAGGATGCAAGGGAAGATAGGGAAGAAGAAGAACTAGCAACTATATGCATAGAAAAAGATGTATAATCAAAGCATAAGGTTTAGAGTTATAAAACCCACCTTAAAGGTTGTTCCTTGAGCTCCAAGCTTCCAAGCTCCAAGCCTTTAATGGCATCCTTGAGCTCCACAGGTCGGCCAAGGTGAATTCTCCAAGGAAAAGTTGGAAAGGAATGGCTAGAAAGATAAAGCTAGGTGAGCTAGCCATGAATTCAACCTTGAAAACGAGTTTCCTCCATGAATTCAAGCAAAAGGGATGATCCAAACTTACCTAGGACCCCTGGTAGTCCTCCTCTGCTCCAGAGCTTAGCCTTAGTCGGTTTTGAGTAAGGGCAACAGTGATGAAATGAAAAGGATTGTTTCCTTGCTAAATGCGGAAAGTAGCATATATACTTAGGTGAAAATTCACATAAGAGCATTTGTTTCCTCATTTCTCATCTAAGTCCTTCCTTTATTCTTTGCACGTCCCTACCCCTTATTTCTAAGGACAATCTCCTTCTAAGGTCAAGGATTGAAAGCAAAGAGGATCAACCCATCACTAAAGCATACACATAAAAGGGCTATTATACATACACCTTGATTATTCAATCACAAAGGTGTTCTTTATTATATGATTATTCAAATGAAGTGACCTTTTCATCATTTCTCTTCTAAATGATGCCAAGAGTCATAAAATATATTTTAGATGATGTATTTTACAAGTTACACCCCTCAAATTGGGTAAATTTCACTTTACACCAATTTAGGGTTTTCAAGTACAAGGGTTGCTTCCACAGCTGCACCTTGGTGCTCAAGCTTGGGAAATCCCTCAAACTTCATCATAAACATCCTCATGATGTCTCAACATCAGAGGAACATCTCAACATGTGCAATTTGTAAGTTAATCCCTTAACTGGGTAATTTTCACATAGATCCCTGTATTACAAAACAATGCTACAACTTTATATATAAAGGAGCAAAATTGAAATATATGTTTATGAGGAATTTAATTACATGCCCAAAGTTAATCACAAGGATTTAATTACATATTTAGGAAAAACACCTAGGGTTAGTTCATAACCCAGGTCAGGGATGTTACAAATTATCCACCCCTTACAAGGATTTCGTCCCCGAAATCGATAAAACGTATTAAGAGAAAAGGGCAGGGTATTTTCTTCTCATCTCATCCTCTAGTTCCCAAGTGGCTTCCTCAAAACCATGGTGGTTCCAGAGGACTTTCACAAGGCTTAAATCTTTCTTCTTTAACTTTTTAATTCTGTTATCAAGGATTGACACTGGTCCTTCCTCATAAGATATATCATCATTCAATTCTACCTCCATAGGTTGTAGAACTGACTCAGTGTCTGGGTGACATTTCTTTAGCATAGAAATGTGAAACACAGGATGTAACCTCTGTAACTCTGGTGACAGCTCTAGTTTATAGGCTACTTTTCCAATCCGTTCAATGATTGGATAAGGCCCCATAAATCTAGGAGCTAACTTCCCTTTCTTTCCAAAACGAAGGACTCCTTTCCAAGGCAAGACCTTGAGATACACTTTGTCTCCAACCTCGAACTCTAAGGGTCTACGACGCTTGTCAGCATAAGATTTCTGCCTATCTTGTGCAGTCTTAATCTGTTGCTGTATTACCTTAATCTTTTCTGTAGTTTGCTGCACAAGATCAGGTCCTAACAACTCATGCTCACCAGTCTCATACCAACACAAGGGTGATCTAAAACATCTACCATACAAGGCTTCATAAGGTGACATATCAATACTATGCTGATAGCTATTGTTATAGGCAAACTCTATCAAGCTTAGGTGTAGATCCCAACTTCCGGTAAACTGGAGAACACATGCTCTCAACAGGTCTTCCAAGGTCTGTATGGTCCTTTCCGACTGTCCATCAGTCTGTGGATGAAAGGCCGTACTAAACCTTAGCTTGGTGCCTAAGGATCTGTGTAACTGCTCCCAAAAACGACTTGTAAACTGGGGACCTCTGTCAGAAACTATAGTGACAGGAACTCTGTGCAAACACACTATCTCTTGAACATACAACTGTGATAACCTTTCAACAGAATAGGTTGTTTTGACAGGTACGAAATGTGCTGTCTTAGTCAACCTATCTACAACTACCCAAATGGAATCATGTACTTTGCTTGTCCTGGGTAGGCCAACAACAAAGTCCATGGTCACATGGTCCCACTTCCACTGTGGTATGGGTAAAGGTTGCATTGTTCCTGCATGCTTCTGGTGTTCATAATTAACTTGCTGACACACAGGACACCTCAGAACAAATTCTGCAACATCTTTCTTCATTCCAGGCCACCAATACAGATCTTTTAAATTACGATACATCTTGGTGCTCCCTGGATGCATAGCATACATTGAAGAATGAGCTTCTTCCAGGACTAACTTCCTCAAGTTATCCACATCCGGCACTATCATCCTCCCATGATAACATGCTACATGATCATCTAAATCATGGAAACTATCTCGCTTCTCATTTCCATACTCTGATCTAATCTGCTGAACTATAGCATCAACATGTTGTGCCTCCTTAATCTGCTCTCTTAGGGTAGGTTTAATATGCATCTCAGCCATCAACCCGGCTAACAATGACACCTTCAACTGTACATTGTCTTGCCTTAAAAAGATAAGCATATCTCTCTTAGAGCATACTAAAGAGTTTAGTTGTGCTCTATCCATGGTTGATGTTGCTGATTTCCTACTCAAGGCATCTGCAACAACATTGGCCTTCCCTGGATGGTAATCAATTGTACAATCGTAGTCCTTGATTAACTCCATCCAGCGACGTTTCCTCATGTTAAGCTCATGCTGAGAGAAGATATACTTAAGGTTCTTGTGATCTGTGAAAATCTGGAATGTCTCTCCGTAGAGATAATGCCTCCAGATTTTCAATGCATGAACCACGGCAGCTAACTCTAGATCGTGTGTTGGATAATTCTCCTCATGCTTCTTAAGCTGTCGGGAAGGAAAAGAAATCACTTGTTTATCCTGCGTCAACACACATCCAAGTCCATTCTTGGAGGCATCACAGAAGACTACATATCCTTTTCCTTGCTCAGGTAGCACAAGCACAAGTGCACTTGTCAACCTCTCCTTCAACAACTAAAATGACTGTTGACACTTATCACTCCAAGAAAAAGGAGCATCTTTCCGGGTTAACTTGGTCAAAGGTAAGGCTATAGAGCTAAAGTTTTTAATAAACCTTCGATAGTAACCAGCTAACCCCAAGAAGCTTCGAATCTCTGTCGGTGTCTTCAGTTGTTCCCATTGTAGAACAGATTCTACCTTTGCAGGGTCAACACGAATTCCCGAGGCAGATATCACATGTCCAAGAAAAGATACCTCCGGCAGCCAGAACTCACACTTGCTAAACTTAGCATACAGCTTATGTTCTCTTAGCAAGGTCAAAGCTTGGCGAAGATGCTGCTCATGCTGCTGAGCATCCTTACTATAGATCAGAATGTCATCTATGAAGACGACAACACAATGATCAAGGAAGGGTCGAAAAACTCTATTCATGAGTTCCATAAATGCAGCTGGTGCATTGGTTAGTCCAAACGTCATAACCGTGAACTCATAGTGACCATATCTTGTCCTAAAAGCAGACTTGGATATGTCACTATCCTTAATGCGGAGTTGATGATATCCAGATCTCAAATCTATCTTTGAAAAGACTGTTGCACCACGCAACTGGTCAAAAAGATCATCAATCCTCGGCAAAGGGTACTTGTTCTTTATTGTTACTTTATTAAGTTGTCTGTAGTCAATGCACAACCGCATTGACCCATCTTTCTTTTTAACAAACAAGACTGGAGCACCCCAAGGTGAAGTGCTCGGTCGAATAAAACCCTTCTCAAGTAACTCTTGAAGCTGTTTCTTGAGTTCTTCCATCTCGGCAGGCGCCATCCTATACGGTGTCTGGGCTATGGGTTTCGTATCTGGGACCAAATTGATCTCAAAATCAATCTCCCGAGGTGGTGGTATACCAGGAAGTTCTTCAGGAAACGCATCCTCGAATTCCCTAACTATGGGAACTTCAGCAGGATTGGAACTTTCCTTGGTAACATCTACCACATGGGCCAAGAATGCATAACATCCTTGCCTCAATAGCTTATCAGCAACCATAGCTGATATAAGATAGGTGGGCAGAATCTTTCTTTCACCTTGAAATATCCATGTGTTGCCTTCATCAGCAAACACATCCAACTTGGATTCACAATCCAAGACAACTCTATACCTTTCTAAGGTATCCATCCCGAGGATTATATCAAATCCTTGCATATCAAGTGGTATAAGGTTCACTTGAATGCGATGATCAGAAAAGAAGAGGATGCAGGGAGAACATACCTCCTGCAAAACGACAGACCCACTCAACAGAGTCTCCAACAACAAACTATCTGCCCTATGATTAACCGTCATATTGCAGTTACGAATCACTCTCCGAGTGATAAAAGAGTGCGTAGCACCCGGGTCAATCAGAACAGATACAACACAGGATGTAGACATATCAGAATATACAAGTTCCATCTGACCTGCCACTACCCGTGGATTGACCACTGCTTCAGGTGGGTTCATAGCATAAAACCTCGCTGTCGCCTGGGATTGAGGTGGTGATGATGATCCAGCTTGAGACGCTTGCCCGCATCCTCGAGCTGCTCCTTGAGGTTGTCTTCTCGGTGATCCCTGTTGACTCTGTCTCTGAGGTTGTGTCATACTGAAAGGTCTAGATCGGCAGTCCTTCATCAAGTGTCCCACCTTCCCACAGTTGTAGAAACTTCTTTCCAGTTGTTGTGGTCTTGGTGGTCCAGTAACTGACATTGATGCAGAATTGTGAGTCTCTTATTGAGGTAGGCTTCGTCCCCTGCCTCTACTTGGTGACCACTGAGTTTGGGAACTTGATCTGGGTGGTGGAGGGTTAGGTGCAGAGAATCTCGGTTTCTTGGAATCCCTAGATGAAGAACCCTGGAACTGTGGATATCTTTTCTGGGTTTGCCACTTCTCAACCACAGATCTCTCTATCCTTCGGACTGACTCAACAAAGGTAGAGAATCTCTCTCGGTTTTCTAAGGCAGACACAGGGGTTGATATATCAGCATTCAAACCCTTCTCAAATCTCCTGATTCTTTCCTCTTCTGTGGCAGCCATGTGCGGACAGAACCGCAGCAACTCCATGAACTTAGCTTCATACTCACTAATGTTCATCATGCCCTGCCTCAATCTCTCAAACTGAGAGATCTTCTCATCTAGGAAGGTCTTTGGAAAATATCTATTGATAAATTCCCGACGAAACTCTTCCCACGAGAACTCTATCCCAGGTCTCTTCTGCTCTTCCATGTTCCACCAGTGACCAGCACTGCCTTTGAGAAGATAGACAGCATGTCTAACCTTCTCAGCCTCTGGGATATTAAGAATCCTGAAATCCTTCTCCAACTCTGTTAACCACAGATCAACATCTGCGGGGTCGGCAGTCCCAAAGTACTTGGTAGCTCCGACACGACGAAGTCACTCGAACATCTTACTGATACCTTGTCCTTCAGGCTGGGCAGGTGCCCTAGGTGCAGGCATGGGCATCTTGTCAGTTATGTGTGTCATGGCAGTCATAAACTGCCCAAACATCGTCTGAACTGCTGGGTTACCCATATCAGCTGGGTCAAACTCGGGTGGTTTAGGTGCAGGCTGTTCTATTTCTGGAACCCTTGCACCGCCTCGAGGTGCACTAGAACTACTCTCTGCCACATACTCATCATGTGGCTCTGCCATCCTTATGTATCTTCTTCTCCTGAGGAGCAGAAGATTCTATTAGATAAGGAAGAGATACTAAGGATAGACTCGACTTCCTAAGTCCTATGCCTCTGTAGACTCAGCGAACTTAGAGCTCTGATACCACTTAATTGTGGGCTCTGATCTCCAAACCACGATATAAACACGATTTAAACTTAGCGGAAGCGATTCGATTAGCAGCGAAATACCAAAAATCAGCGGAAATTAAAACTTTTTGAGATAAAGCATTGAAACCATAAAACTTCCTTCATAAAAAGAGATAAACTGTTTACATCTCAGATAATTACTTCTTGAGTAATTATATACAACATGATACAAAATCTCAAGAACTCATAACCAAAATCTCAGACCAAAAGACTCCAAGACCTGAGAGTATAGAGGACACATATGACTGACTCTAACTACACCACATGGCAGGCTAAATCTCCACCTGAGATTTTACTGCTGCCCCTGGTGCTGCTGCTACTGGGACTGGTCACGTGTAGACCTGTTCCTCCGTCCTCAACGTCCACCTAAAAAGTTGAAGTCTACGAGGTGAGACAATTTTACATAATTGTCCCAGCGAGAGTTATAACTCTCCGCCAGAAGATTTATTATAGCACCTCAAAGAATAACTTAAGCAGTAAAAGCTTCAAAGTATTCAACATCAGATATAATAGTAAGCATGAGTTCAACAGTTATGAAACATGAAGACATTTGCACTATACAATGTAACATCAATCAATCAACTCGTAGTTATCTCTAACAGGTATGCTACGCTGTGGATTATGTTTTTCAAACATTACTTTTATGCCCTGTGGAGATGAGTTTTACCACTCATACTCCAACCAATCACTGCTAAGTGCCTCGGTATCATACTAGGTCATCGAAAGAGCCGGATTCTCATGAATTTCACCTTCCTCAGTCAGTAAGAGGATTACTTGTAGGACATCTCGTGCCTCTACTATAATATCTTACCAGGGTAATCTGGTCCTTTTCTATTTTAGAGTTACAGTGGCATTCTGTACTCTCTTCGTCATCAGGAGATTTCATGTTTATCTTCCACTGATATGGATATATGTGCTTTCTTCGTCATCAGGAGGTTTCATGTTTACCATCCACTGATACGGTATGGGAGTGTAGTGAAGGATTGATGGATTACACATCTACATCAAACACCTACACTAGGATGTAAGGTTCTACACATCCATATACCCCACATACTCAAAAGTATGTGATCCAGGAGTTCCCTTAGGAAAACCTATTTCACCATCATTTGATCTCTGACAATGATGGATCTATGATTAGGGCTCTAAATTACACTTTATTAGTTAGGTACATTCAGTATTCTTTTAATATCATACATTGTTCTTCAAACAATAACATTAGCATAACAGCTATGAAATGAGAATACTAAATGTAACAAGCCTAACTCTCATCAATCATCATTTCTCAATACATTCATCACAAGTCATGTCTAAAGCATGACCTTGATGGTATTTATGGCTCTCACAACCCATTTAATTCATAGGTTGCCATTGACAAGGCATCAACATATTTTACTATTCATAAAGCTAACAACATGCTTTCAATGAATATAGCATCATCATCCATACCTGGATATGATCATCTTCATATCAGAACCTGCAAGGTTAATTCAAGTGATAAAAGCAATTCAAATCAAGAATTATACTTTCCACTCTTGTCATAAGAGCTAAGTTCCCTGATTCTCATCAATTAAGGTTTACTATTCACATTATGTGTCATTACCCTAGAATTTAGGGTTTACCATTCACATTATGGTGAATTGAGCTCATAGCATCATCATGTAAAAAATCGTCATCATTAATGCCCTCAAGTTAGGTTAAGATTCACTAATTATCATAATTAGGGTTTCCATGATCTCACATAGGTGGATCATACCCTAATCATGCACATTCATATATATATTGAAGGTACATTACTTGGATTTTAACCATAATTGGGATCTTCTCTCTCCTCTTACTCATAGGTGATGATTACATCACTCTAGATTAGGTTGGGTTAAGTCCTTATTGACTATCATAAGCCGAATCACCACTATCATGTGATTAGGGTTTGATTAGAACAAGGTATTACTGAATTGAACCCTTCAAGGGCATTTTGGTAAATTACCCATTGATCGTCATCATGGGTCAATTCATTAGTCATTTAGTCCCTTAATGTCCTAAGTTACCATTAGGGTTTAGATTAGATCACCATTGAACCATTTACACCTTCAAGTGATTAAGTATAAACAACCTTGAAAACCTTCAAACGGTTTCAACCTTCAACCACCAAACGGTCTTGAGACCGTTTGGTCTCAAACGGTCTTGAGAACGTTTGGTCTCAAACGGTCTTGAGACCGTTTGACCTCAAATGGTCTTGAGACCGTTTGGGTGTGTTGACCGTTTGGGGAGAGTTGACTTTCAAACCGTTTGAAGCTTATGCGGTTTGAAACCGTTTGATCTTAAACGATCTTGAGATCGATTGGTCCAAACGACCTTGAGATCGTTTGAGCCCAAATGGTCTTGAGACCATTTGGCCTCAAACGGTCTTGAGACCGTTTGGTCCAAATGGGCTCAAACTGTTTGGACCTCAAAAGTGGATTAAAGGTTATAAACGATTGGGGTTTTCTATGTTGAAGCCTTCAATTGGCCAAATCCTTGTTAGCCACTTATCAATTGAGACCATTAGGGTTATCCTTAACCAATTGGTCACTCAATTGACCCTCAATTAATATCCAAAAAGGGTTGGAGTTGGTTCAATTAAGGTCTATAATCGTTCAACCATCAACACTCAACAATGTGAATCAAATTGAAGTTTATCCCATCAATTGACCTTCAATCGGGCTCAAACTTGGCCCAAATGGTCTTGGGATCGTTTCGATAACCTCCAAACGGTCTTGAGACCGTTTGCCCAAGAATTCATCAAAATTTAAGTTGATTTGATAGGGGTTGAACAACCTTAATTAAGTCACAAATCAGCAATTTGATTATTTCAATAACCCATTGTAATTGGGCCCTCAATTGATCAAATTACCTTAACCCTAGACCTCCAAACGGTCTTGGGTTGACACCAAACGGTCTTGAGACCGTTTGGATGAGTTCCAAATGGTCTTGAGACCGTTTGCCCATCCAATCTTTGGACTCTAGTGAAAATTCATCAAGGTTTGATCTATTGAGTTGATCATCACATCAATACTTAATTGCAATATGGTTTGGTACCTTTGGACCTTCAATTGGTCAACTATTCTTGACCCCAGACCTCTAAACGGTCTTGGGTGATCCCCAAACGGTCTTGAGACCGTTTGGATGATTCCCTAAACGGTCTTGAGACCGTTTGGGCTAATCAACCCAAAATCTCTAATTAACTCATTGGGATTTCAGCACTGATTTCAATTATGGTTTTCCCTATTGATTAGCCTTCAACTCATGACTCGTTTGGAATTAAGCCATCAAATTTTGTGGGTCATCAAAAAACATTATTAGGAACAGTAATCCCAAACGGTCAATGCTTGGTCAACCATCTCAAATGGTCTTGAGACCGTTTTCCCAAAAAAGGCAAATTAAACAGGTTGAAAATCAGAACTTAATTCAATTGGATTTGCTAATTGATTTGCCTATATCTCACGATTCCTTTGGCGTTAATCCCTCAAATTTGATGGGTGATCAGCCTACATAATTAGGAACAGGATTCCCATACGGTCGTCGCTTGGTAAACTGGACCAAACGGTCTTGAAGATCGTTTGCCTCCATGCGACCCTGAAACCGTTTGCCCACCAAACGGTTGTGCAAACCGCATGGGCAATTGGTTAGGACCGTTTAGTAAAGTGGAAATCCGTGGATAAGCATAGGAAATAACACCCTTATCTCCTACCTCAAGAACAGCAGCAGTTCTTCATGATTTTACTTGCAAGGATGCAAGGGAAGATAGGGAAGAAGAAGAACTAGCAACTATATGCATAGAAAAAGATGTATAATCAAAGCATAAGGTTTAGAGTTATTAAACCCGCCTTAAAGGTTGTTGCTTGAGCTCCAAGCTTCCAAGCTACAAGCCTTTAATGGCGTCCTTGAGCTCCACAGGTCGGCCAAGGTGAATTCTCCAAGGAAAAGTTGGAAAGGAATGGCTAGAAAGATAAAGCTAGGTGAGCTAGCCATGAATTCAACCTTGAAAACGAGTTTCCTCCATGAATTCAAGCAAAAGGGATGATCCAAACTTACCTAGGACCCCTGGTCGTCCTCCTCTGCTCCAGAGCTTAGCCTTAGTCGGTTTTGAGCAAGGGAAACAGTGATGAAATGAAAAGGATCGTTTCCTTGCTAAATGAGGAAAGTAGCATATATACTTAGGTGAAAATTCACATAAGAGCATTTGTTTCCTCATTTCTCATCTAAGTCCTTCCTTTATTCTTTGCACGTACCTACCCCTTATTTCTAATGACAATATCCTTCTAAGGTCAAGGATTGAAAGCAAAGAGGATCAACCCATCACTAAAGCATACACATAAAAGGGCTATTATACATACACCTTGATTATTCAATGACAAATGTGTTCTTTATTATATGATTATTCAAATGAAGTGACCTTTTCATCATTTCTCTTCTAAATGATGCCAAGAGTCATAAAAGATATTTTATATGATGTATTTTACAAGTTGCACCCCTCAAAATGGGTAAATTGCACTTTACACAAATTTAGGGTTTTCAAGTACAGGGGTTGCTTCCACAGCTGCACCTTGGTGCTCAAGCTTGGGAAATCCCTCAAACTTCATCATAAACATCCTCATGATGTCTCAACATCAGAGGAACATCTCAACATGTGAAATTTGTAAGTTAATCCCTTAACTGGGTAATTTTCACATAGATCCCTGTATTACAAAACAATGCTACAACTTTATATATAAAGGAGCAAAATTGAAATATATGTTTCTGAGGAACTTAATTACATGCCCAAAGTTAATCACAAGGATTTAATTACATATTTAGGCAAAACACCTAGGGTTAGTTCATAACCGAGGTCAGGGATGTTACAATCACTCACAGTTAATCCTCATGTGCAAAGCCACCCAATCATAACCGTTATAACAACCCATATTTTAGGACTGCATTTGATGATGTCAAAGTGTACCCAACGACATGTGTTGAGTGTAGTGATTTTAGATATAAGAACCACAACCACCACCATAACTATGAGAGCTTACTATGACTTCCATGATGATGGCTTCCCATGTGTTAGTATCGCAGTGGGTCTGTCTTATACATTGTTCTCTAACATGCATGTGTGTTCTTGGTTTGACATTGCCATATCATGACTAATAAGATTAAGTCATCAACCAACTCACACTGTGATCTTATTTGTCATTGTTGTCTATCAACCTTCCACAATGAAAATTTATCTGGGACATAATGAGAATATGTATATATACTCTTAACATCCGTATGATCTCATCCACAAGGTTAGTAACTTGATTACATACTTCATTGAGTGATATAATTCTCTAGACATTTATAATGTTACATCATTATACCATAACTAAATTAAATAGAATAAATTGGAAGCTTTACTTTTATTAATAATTTTTAGATGATATGCCATTACAATCATTACATGATTGCCTCTCTAGGCATATATAAACAACATATATGTGTTTGACTTATATTCAATATCATGGCCAATGAGTTGTAGTCATCATTGTACACACATATTAGTCTTAGTGTATTATTGTTATCCTAATTTCCATAATAACATCTGAGTAGGGACTCATATAAGAATTGATACACTTATTATACATATGATCTCATGTTTAGGTCCTCAACCCCAAATCAATGTCACTGAGCCATTCATTCTTAGGATATAATATTTATTAATTATATCTCTTGTATGTGATTCTACTTCATTCTTAGGACACTATATTTATTCATTATCTCGTATTGAAGAAAACATATTAATTGGAACTACCTTATCCGATAATCTAATAAATTACAAAGTGTGCCATTACAATCATCATATGGCCGACTCTCAGGGCATCGTGTCATTGTCATCATTTGGTTCAATATTGCAGATCATGTTGATTTCCTACGCATAAAATTGACAAGTTGTTTCCATGTTGTATGCCTAGTTAGTAGGATAATGAATACATCTCACATGAATATTGTAGATGTGTCACTTTATTGCATGTTGTAAACAATTGGTCCCCATTGTATTTTAGTAGTTAACTCACCAATTGTATCTTCTTGTCTAGTTTCACATGTTCATGTGACATTCACAATATATTTTTTCTTCTCTCATCATGTTGTAAACTTCAGTTTTGTTTAGGAACCACAATAATGTTTGGTAATATGATCACCTAAGATAATGTCCCACTCAAAGTGTGCATTGCATGTCTTACTTTTTAAAGGTTTTCGGTCACTTTTAGGCACTCCATATAGAAATTTTAGAGATAGTTTGAATGGTCTTAATAAGAGACTAGATTTTGATGCTTCATCCTCTAGTTTCTCTTTTCTAGTGAATTTTTTTTATCAATCCCTCTATTTTGGTGTGATATGAGGGACCAAGATGCATGATCAATATTTGGTCATTTCGTGTGTGGCGGTGTTTAATTATTTAGTGTTGGGTAAAGTGCTAAAAATCCAAATTGGATATGTGAGGCATTTTAACCTTAAAACCCAAACTAAAGTGTTTGACATGACAACTATGTATTTAAGTCATGGATTTTGTTTGATATTGATCTCTAAATTATATATGGACCCAACACAATGCCTCAAATAGAGTGGTGTCCAAGTTGGAAGTAAGCACATGAAGTAGGTTTTGATCACGGTTGATGAATTAATTGAATTATTTTGTGATTCATAGTGAGACCAATCTTTACACACTTGAAATTGGGTCTAAGATAGAGTTAAAGTTAAATTGCACAAATTTTGGTTCATGTTTGAAAGGTAATTTTAACGAAATAAGCATATATGCCAGACTACTTCGGAAATTACTTTAAAGAACTTTGGAAATTAAGTGGATGTAGGTAAACTTGTCTAAATTGCTTGAGTTTAGGTCTAAATGGCCTAAATTTAGGTACGTGCCTGGCTTGTAGACTACCCAGTTCCCACCCATGTGAATGTTCAAGTAGAGGTTTGAATAAAGAAAAAATCTAGTGGAGTAGGAGGGAATTGTGTTTGGTTTCCCCAGTTTATCCTTGACGTATGTTTGGGGCTGGAGGGGACAGAGGGGAAAATGTTGTATATTGCAGCATACTTTATCTTCAACCTCCTGGAATTTTTTTTTCCATCTTGCTCTACCCTGTAGTTTCCCATCTACCATGTGTCTCCACCTTGGATTACAACAGAGAGGGGTGGGGTGAAAGGCAGGTTAAGGTGCAAGAAGATGAGTGACCGAAAACGGTTTGGCTAGAAGAATCCCACGGTAGAAAATACCTCACCCCGCTATTTAGGGGTATTAAGGGACAATGGTGGAGGAAGACCAGGTTTAGATCACCAGGAAAGGTCGGGCAAGTTATGTTTGGTGCATGGAACTCCTAGTCGTGGACAACCCTTTAGGGTTTGACTTAATTTTAGGTCTTGAAAAAATATTAAATCTTAGATAACTTAAGTTCTGTGTAGGGTGATAGTCAAGATTAAACCCTCGCTAAATCAAGATAATCTAAGATGAATGGTTTTAATGTGTAGGGTGACCTAATTAAGGCATTTGATGTAAGATATAAGGACCTACAATATGTGGTTAAATTCTCGAATAGGATCCGAAGTTCATTCAGGTATATATATATATATATATATATATATATATATATATATATATATATATATATATATATATATATATATATATATAACATATATATACATACATACATATATATATATGTATATATATATGTGTGTGTATGTATGTATGTATATGTATATATATATATGTATGTATGTTATATATATATATGTATGTATATATATGTATATGTATGTATGTATATATATGTATATATATATATATATATATATATATATATATATATATATCTGTGTGTGTGTATGTGTGTATATATATGTATATATATGTATATATATGTATATGTATATATATACACATATATATACATATATACATATATACATATATACATGCATACATATATACATATATATACATACATATTGTGACGACCCAACATCAAATCAATCCATCACCAGTAAATAATTGCGGAATAACCATAAGCAGCAGATTAACAAAATCACTAAAAGTTAAAACCATTTTGCAAAGAGATCCTCTTCTAGGAAAACTCTTACTGAAAGAACCAAAACTTTATATACATCAGGGTTCACATTGTACATATATTGTACCATGTCATCTCGAGGATAACATATAACAGTTGCTTGTCAAGGCATATACTGAAGCAACATAAAACCTCAAGGAATACAAGCCAAAACCTCAGATTGTTTATAAAACTGTCACGTTCTAACTCCAAGGACCTGAGAGTATAGAGACGACACATAGGACTTCTATCTACAAGACACGATAGACAATACACTCAACCTGAGTTGTTATTGCTACCCCTACTGCTGATGTTGTTCCTCTATAGCATGGTCTCTACCTCCTTGTCTGCATCCACCTAAAAATGTTGGTGACCAAAGGGGTGAGACCAATGTCCCAGTGACAGATATAACTCTCCACCAACAATATCATTATCACAATTAAATAGTATAAAACTGGGTAGTAGATTCTTTTACATTAATAAGTAGGATTTAATCACTGTTTAAGCAGAGTAAAGCAATATAATCTTCTGATGCATTGCAGCTATATATGATAAAGCAGTAAATCATCTATTCTCTTTATAAGGAATATGAAGAACATGTATAACATTTATCCATTTAATATGAATAATAGAAATGTAACATCAACCAATATTTTTCGTATTCAATCCTTAAGAAAATATGCTACACGACTGATTACATATGTACAACCACACTTATGCCCTGATGAGATGAGGTATACTGCTCATACTCCAACCGACCACTGCAAAGTCAAAATAGGTACCATATAAGGTAATTGGGAGAGCCGGCTGCCAAGACCTCTTCCATCTCGGTCAGTGTGAGACCACTAGCAGGACATCTCATGTTAGCTGCAATTAGCTTACCAGGGTATACTTCTATCTTTTCTATTGAGCTATAGCCGCAACATGCACTCTCTTCAGGGATATTTCAATTATCCATCCTCAACATTAATCTTCATCAGGAGATTATACATCCATCCCAGATTATAATGAAGGAGATCGCACATCAATCCCTCATTAGGATGTCTAGATATTGGCACCCATCGCCCCCACATATTAAAAAATATGTGCTCTTGGTAATCCCCTGGGAAAACCCATTTCACCATTCAGCAGCTACTGACGCTGATGGATCTATGGCCATGGCACTAGATTATAAGATTCCACTTGATTAATTAGGTGCATTACAATATCTTTTAGCATCAACCAAGTTTCAAACATGAATTATAATAGATGTTATAAAGAAAGGTGTAATACATTTATCAACTACTTTTACAACCTTTGGAACATAATGAATGCATAACATTCGGGATCTTAGTCCCTTATCTCATTACTAGGAATTCTCATCCCTAAAACTTATCATCATCATGATTACTAGATCTGGGTATTCAAACCCTTAGTTCATCACTGAACATTGTTACCACTTATCAGGTAACTAATACCTCTAGGTCCTCAGACCAAGGTAGGCATAATACTTGTTGCACAAGCATCTCACATGGCTCACAAGGCCCATTTAAATGTCTTGTCACCTCTCACTAGGCATCAACTATTCACATGCCTTACAAGGCCCATTAAATATCTTGTCACCTCTCACTAGGCAACAATGTCTTTTAGGTCATCAAACCAAATAAACATTATACTTATTAAATAAGTATTTAACATGTCTCACAAGGTGTATACAATAAGAGAAATACAACCTTCCCATTATTAGGGTTAGGGTTTCCCTTTATAGCCGAATAGGGTTTCAAATTCATATTATCAATCCAAACCCTAATTCATTGCTCCATACATCTAGGAGCATACATTGATATCATAAGTATTCAATCATACTTATTTGTTCTCATCATTTATCATTCAATATTATCAACACAAAGTACGAGTTTCTCTCTCATCCTCGCTAGGATATTGATTACATCATACTTTAATAACATGGCTTAACCCTTTATCAAGGTATGTTAGCCTACACTTATCAAAGTTCATTAAACCCATTATATCTTAATGTAACAATTGACATGACACACATCATGTGTTACTCATCCAAGTATATTGGATTTGTGGTGCATCAAGGTGTATCAACCTTGAGGTGATGGATGTGATATTTAACATGCCTTATTGTATCACTTCCTTCATCACTTTTAGCTTACTTAAGTTCATAAAATCATCTTATATTAGGGTATTTCCCATCCTAATACTTTATGAACTAACTCATCACATTTATCCTGTAGTGTATTGGTCATAAGTCACACATTTGAATTACCCAACTATCATCAAGCGATATGGACTCATCTCAGGTTAAGGCATTGTTGATATAGGGTTGACCATTATCAACCACTTTGGGTGTTTCACCTATCAAAGTATTAATCAAATCATTACTTGGTGTTACACTCAACACTCCTAAGAGTGTTTTGCCCTCACTTTTATAAGGTGTATCGAATTGAATCATGTATGTCAAGTTGAACACATGTATTGGGTTAGGTGTATATTAGACTAGGCATCATCATATCCCTCATACCCTACCCATCAAGGTATCAAACTTACCAATCATATGGTGTATCACCCTCACCCTACATGGGTGTAATATCCTCACCTCACTTGAAGATATTGGCCACACAATACTTTAGTGTATTTCCATCACATGCTCTAGGGTATTAACCACCTTACCACTTTTGTCATCTAGTGTATTGGGCTACCCACCATATCATTTTAGAGATGTGTTCTCAACACAATATTGTCCAAGAGGTGTATGTGTGCTTACCATATCGGGCAAGAGGTGTATGCTTGCTTACCATATCACTTTAGAGGTGTTTGTGTGCTTACCATATCAGGAAAGAGGTGTATTCTTGCTTACCATATCACTTTTAGAGGTGTATGTGTTCTTACCATATTGGGAAAAAGGTGTGTGCTTGCTTACCATATCACTTTAGAGGTGTATCTATGCTTACCATATCGAGCAAGAGGTGTGTTCTTGCCTACCATATCACTTTAGAGGTGTATGTGTGCTTACCATATCGGGCAGAGAGGTGTATGCTTGCTTACCATAACACTTTAGAGGTGTATGTGTGCTTACCATATGAGGCAGAGAGGTGTGTGTGTGCTTCACACCATATCGGGAAAAGAGGTGTGTGTGTTCTTCACACCATATCAGGCAAAGAGGTGTGTGTGTGATTCACACCATATCGGGCAAAGAGGTGTGTGTGCGTGCTTCACACCATATCGGGCAAAGAGGGGTGTGTGTGTCACCATATCGTGCATAAGATTTATGCTCATCACAATATCATTCTAGAGGCGTATAACCATCACCATCTAGGGTTTCAACATCATACCGAGCAAGAGGTATATCCTTCAACACCATATCAGGTTAGAGATGTGTATGTCCTTGACATCATATTGTGCCTAAGGGGTATATTTGACCTCATATAGTGCAAGAGGTGTATATTGCATCACCATATTGCGGAAGGAAGTATAAACTCATATCCATATCATTTTAGTGGTGTAGGTGCATCACCATATCGGGTAAGAGGTGCTTGCTAATGTGCTTGAACCCGATATCACTTTATAAGGTGATACCATCATCTTCAAGCTCTATACATTTGTTCTACTTGTTCTAGTACAAGGATAACATGTATAAGAAACTACTAGAACTCATAGATATATCAGGTGTTAAAGAAAATCTCAGAAATGAAAGTAGATCATCAAATATAGCAAAAACGATGGTGAGTAATAACATGTTTGGGTTCGAGTTATATAACCCACCTCAAGAACAACTTCAAATCTCCAAGATTTAAAGATTCACGTTTCTAAGGTTGAAGATGACTTATCAAAAGTCCAAGGCTTGGTCACAACTCCCTCATATACAATGAATCACCATAGTTTAGAACTTGGTGAAGATGAAAAGAATGGAAGATCATAACCTTAGATTCATGCTTCAATCCAAGGATGAAGATGATCATAGCTTTACCTTAGGGTTAAGACTTGAGCTCCTTCTTGATCCCTAGCACCATGCATGATACCTCACTACTTATGCACAATAGGCCCTCACTTGTGGCTGATATCCCTTTCACTTGTGGCCAATATCATTCCACTATGGTCGATATCAACTTGCTATGACCGATATCACTTGCTATGGCCAATACCAAGGCCCTATGCACGATACCACATCACCTTTTCATGATACCAATATTCTATGCATGATTTCTAAGAGAAAGAAGGTGTTAGGATTCGAAATTTTTTGCTAATAGGTGAAAGGAATGGTATATATAGTTGAGGTTCATGAAAAAGAGTGTATATGAGGTGTCATCATTTTAAGCTACTAGGTGTTACATATCCATGCATGGTTGACACGTGTACATGCATGAACTCACATTTATATTGACATGCAAAACACTTGAGGATAATCTAGAGATGATATTTCGGTCATTAGTTATCTTGTTTGATAAGATATCTCATCTTTATCTCACAAATTATGCAAACCGATACAACTTTCCCAAGGAGCATATAACTCGTCATGGATCACCTCCTTGAGGTGATTTTCCAATCATGGCCTTTGCAAAGAGTTCAAAAACCTATATGGGATCTCTTCAATGGCTCCTTGACTGATAGGCACTTCCATATCAAGTGTACAGCTCGATACAACACAACTCAAGTTAGGGTTTCACATTCAACCCCTTTCTTGGTCTCTTCATCACCAAGAATACTACCACTAAAAAATGATTCAAACATGGTCTATCCTTATTTCTATCTCCTCTAAATGATACATAGAAGAATTAGGAACACTCCAGAGGTAGTAATTTGCATATCAACCCTACATTTTGGGTAAGTTACAATTTGTACCAAAATTGGTGCACAAGGTACTAGCATTATTCAAACAAGTTCAAACTTGGAATTTAGGCTTTCCACAAACCACCACTTAGCATAATGCTCTCTCTTATGATGCTAAAACACCTGATGCATGTTCAATATGTGACATTTTGGAATATAACTCCTCATCTTGGGTAAATTGCACTTTGGTCCAAAACAAAGGAACATTGCTCAAACAACATTCAATCAGGACCAAATTTGAAACATAAGTATGTCACATGATAAAAAAACTCCTTAGAGGATTATATTAAAGTTCTAAACAACTTTCTTAACCAAAACAAACGTGGTTAACTCATAACCCAGGTTAGGGTCATTACAAGTTATAAACCACTAGCAAGTATTTCATCCCCCAAATCCCAAGTAAAGAGAGACATATATTATTCATTCATCATATCATCAAGTCTCCACATAACATCTTGATGTCATGGAGATGCCATAGAACTTTGACCAGCACAAAGTCCTTCCATTCAGAGTCATCATAGAATCTGTCATATAGGACACATACTTAACTGTCTTTCCCATTAATGACTGTAGTGTCAACTCTGTGTCATGTAATGCTTTTCTTAGTTAGAGAAGCATTATACATACCTTATTTAACTCATGTGTCAAGCCTCTCTGATTTGTCACCTTCTCAACTTGCAACTTTATGTGATAAGATTCTTGATCTAGGGATTTTACCATACCCTTCTCATACATTAGCATGTTTCTTCCAAAGAAAGACTAGGGATACATACTATCACCCACTTGGGATTATAAGTCCTAGCATACATATGTTGTTCCATCTAATCTGTTGACACAACACTAAACTTTCTTATGACTTGTACCAACTATCTCATATATTCCTGTCATAAGGAGAGGCTACTTATCAAGAGGAACTATCTCAGAGGTGACTCTAGATGTTATATGTATAAGCCGCCTCAACAGATCTAGATAGGGATATTCTAAGGAATTACTTTTAGTTTGATAAGCTTTTCCCAAAATGATCTTACAACTATTTCTTCAACCCATACATCCTTGCTGATTTCATGTTTATGCGGAGTATAAACTCCTAACATATGACATCCATACTATAGGTACATAACTAGATTGATCTCAAAGTAGGTCCTTCTAAGTAGCCAAACATTAATTATCTTATTGGGAGTCATGTTCTCACTTTCCCATACCACCTGGAACTTCTTGGTTACCAGAATTACTTACCTTGGTATCCATCACATGTGTCAAAAACACATCACATCCTCATCATTTCCATCTCTCTGTTGTTATTACCAAAGCCAAACATACAAAAGGATCTTTCTTTCATCTTGGGACATTACTTATTACACTTAACTTTATCTTAGAATCAAAGTCCAAGACGAACTGATACTTTTCTAAGTATCCAACAATAGAATACTTCTAACTCATGCATATCAAGTGTCATAAGACTCAATTGCCATGTCCTTGAAAGGAAAGAATAGAAAGAAACATATTCTTCTTATCACCCCATCATCACCCAGGGTTGTTTATCAAAGAGAAGAGATTACCATATCCTCTTATTATTGCATGTACTTTCAACTGTTCATGAGTCATTTACTCTTTTTTCATCCTAGGTTCCTTGCCATCAGCATCGGAATTAAAAGGATGATTACTGAAAATCGTCGTTTTGCACGATCAATCACTAAGATGGTTAATACTAGAGTTTAAACCTTTTTTACTTCCGGTTTTAAGGGTAGTATAGAAGGGTCGATCCCACAGGACAACTATTTGGAGATTGTTCTTAGAACCCAAAATTTTTGAAGAACTTTTATTAATTATTTTTTGTATTTTTAGATTTGGAACGAGAATGTAAAAAAATCAAGTTTTGGGGTTGGTGATTACACTAAGGAATGAATGAAAATGCACTAACAAGAATAAAGAAAATTGCACAAGGAAAATTTTAGACTATTGTTAGCACAAAAAGAACTATATGAAATGAAAAGACTAAAAATTAAAGAAAGCAAAGGCAAGCAAGAAAGTCGGTGATTGAAATCAAGAGATGGAAAATCGAGGCTCGTAGGGGTTTTCACCACCTTAGCCTAGGCGATAACAACTACTTCTTAGATGACGATTCGAAGAAGGTTTGCAAATAAAAAACTCACAATAGATAAACCCCACATGAGCCCATTGGTCCTGGTGCTCATGTTTCCTAGTTTATCATCCTAAAAGATGAAAACCCACGGTCATATCAAAACGTCTATGTAATCGATTTTATTGTTCTAAATCCGAATTTCCATGGTCATTTCCATTCGGATTAACATGCAATCCGAAGATCAATCATCAATTAAAATCGATTACCATCTAGTTGTTTAAGAAGAAGTCATTAAAACCATGGCTAAGGGATTATTCCCCTTGCCTGGATAAAAGTCTACTCACTCATAGAGAAAGGGGAGACGGAGGAAGAAAGCACTGAAGCCATAGTCTAGCCCAAAATTAGGAGTCAATCCTTTTGCTAGATACAATAAAATGGCTTAGTTCTTTGAACCTTGCTCTAGAATTAAAGAATGGAGAAAGAAGATTAAAACCAAGGCGGAAAGAAAAAACAAGAACAAGTATGAAAGAGTTATGCTTGAACTGAGATCTACTTTATTGCAGAATAAGAAGATGATTACAAGAACAATTGCTTCAGCGCTCTAATATAAGAAAACCCGAGATGACCAGAGAGGAGGAAGTGCCCCTCCTTTTATAGGAGAAGGAGGGGTAGGCTATCCAAAAAAAAGAGGGGGAAAAAAGAGAGGGAGTCATCCTTTTGAATTTTCAGATCTAGTCAACAAACTCTTGATTGTCTTTTATTTAATGCAGATTCTCGCAGCAGCAATTTCGAGTGAATTTACGTTCTCCAGATAATTTAAGTGCGCCCGAAAATATGATTTTCCTGTAGGCCTTTGAATTCCCTTTCCAAATCATATTTGAAAATTAAATTCTGCCTTAGGATGTGAGAGTTATGCCAATTTTGGTGCAAGGTATGCATTTAAGTCAGCATTGCGGGAAACTGAATTGCCTCCTACCTTCATCTCTTCTTATATTCATTCATTCCTAAAAATTGAGGAAAATATTATAAGAATTCAATAAAATAATATTGATAAGATCAACTTACAATTTATTTGTGATAGAAGTTATTTTATTGCATGTCAGTCGATTAATAAAGAAAATCTATGAAATCAAGACTGCAACATTATCCAAAATTAATGCCACAATGGCATGCATCAAAATACCGCAGACTTAAAGTTGTGCTTGTCCTCAAGCAATTGAAAAACTCAAAATGATTCAAAAAATTTTGAAATAACAAGTTCATCCTCCCTAGATTAACAGTTCTTCTATCCTTTTCATGGCCAAGCGACCCATCTCCTAGAACCACAAATTGCAAGCACTATGTTTCTCAAGAAAACATTTTTCATAACTTAAAGTTTTTGAACTTATACTTTGTAAAGACAGTTTCAATCTAACTTGCGCTTCGACATTCAATTTTTTTTTGAGGAGTTGATTGCTGCACGGCGATAGAGAATTTGAGGTGTGATGGAAAAAATCCCTCCTCTATTCGACTTGGGATATAATTTTTCATGGACTTGTGATTACATTGACCACAATTTTTTTGTGTGCTCTTTTTTTGGCATCTTTTGAGGGTACGCCCCTTTGTGGGGTATGGAAGAAGGGTATGCCACCCTGGACTTAGGGTTTGGCATGCGATTTATTTTTCCGTGCAACAAAAACCCTTTTTTTTGCTTGAAATGTCGTTGCATAAGATAGAAGAAACATGTAGCTACATTATATAAGAGTAAAAACAAATAAGTTAATCTAATGCAAAAATTAAGAAAATCTGCATTTGATTCTATTTGATACTCTAAGGCTTGCCACCGTTTCCAAGAATTGCTATCGTGATCATAAGGAACTTGATATTGCAAAGTTTTTTGAAATAAAATTGATAATGCAATTGATTTTTGGAGATAAAGTACAACATTCGGCCGACTAGATAAAGGCCTTATGTTTGAAATTAAACAAAACAAACAAATAAAATGTAGAAAGAAATGTTGAAAAGGGAAGATAAAGGGTGGATTACGTACCACCCACCCCCACCCCGGACTTAGAATTTTGCTCGACCCGAGCAAACTCTAAGAGTGAGATGGAGGGAAGAATCACTGCGGTGGAGGTGAAGGGTCAGTGAGGTTCAGATCCTGCAAACGTGGAAACTTAGTTGAGTCAGAAGTGAGAACATCTTCAGTACTGATATATCTTTTGAGACGGTGCCCATTGACTTTAAACTCACCCAGAACTTTATCCCAAAGAAGAAAAGCACCATGTGGATAAGCACACTTGACAATGTAAGGGTCGTACCATCGCGACTTGAGTTTCCCAGGGAAAAGTTGTAATCTAGAATTAAAAACTAGGACTTGATCCCCTTCTCTAATGTCTTTGCGCTTGATGTGACCATCATGCCACATTTTAGTTCGGTCCTTGTAGATTCTTGCGTTATCATAGGCACTCATCCTAAGTTCATCAAGTTCATTCATTTGGAGAAAACGTTTCTCTCCAGCCATGGAAAGGTCAAAATTCAAACTTTTTATGGCCCAACTTGCTTTGTGCTCTAGTTCTATTGGTAAGTGACATGACTTACCGTAGATCAGTCTAAAAGGGGTGGTGGCAATGGGTGTTTTGTAGGCAGTGCGATATGCCCACAGGGCGTCATTGATTTTTAACGCCCAATCTTTCCTAGTTCGTCCAACAGTCTTTTCTAAAATGGATTTGATTTGTCTGTTGGATACTTCTACCTGCCCACTGGTCTGAGGATGGTAAGGAGTGGCGACTTTGTGATAGACCCCGTATTTTTTTTAAAAGAGCCTCAAAACTTTTTTCCAAAAAATGGGATCCCCCGTCAGAAATGACGGTGCGAGGGACTCCGAATCTAGGAAAATTGACATCTTTAAAAAGTTTCTTAACGGGTTTAGAGTCACAAGTTTTAGTAGGTATGGCTTCAACCCACTTTGACACGTAATCGACTGCGACTAAAATGTAAGTAAACCCATAAGAAGAAGGAAATGGGCCCATATAGTCGATTCCCCAGACATCAAAAATCTCTAATTCTTGCCAAGAGGTGAGAGGCATTTGGTCACGCTTACAAATATTGCCCGTTCTTTGACATTGGTCACATGAAAGCACATAATCATACGAGTCTTTGAAGATGGTGGGCCAAAAGAATCCGCATTGTAGGACTTTCCTAGCCGTTTTTTGGGAACTCATGTGACCACCATAGGGGCCAGAGTGACATTGTTCTAAAATGGCGATGCTCTCTTCGTTGGAAACACAATGACGATATAAACCATCGGCACAAAGTCGAAACAAATAAGGTTCATCCCAATAGTAATTTTTGACATCATGTAAAAATTTAGCTTTAGAGTGTCCCGTATACTCGGGATGCAATACACCTGCAGCTAAATAGTTTACAAAATCAGCAAACCATGGAAATTGGGAGTCAACTTTGTGCAATTGGTCATCGGGTAAGGATTCATTTATGGGATGTTCATCAATAGGGCTGTAGCTAAGTCGACTGAGGTGGTCAGCCACGACATTTTCATATTCCTTTTTGTCTAGGATTTCTAGATCAAATTCCTGCAATAACAAAATCCATCTTATGAGTCTAGGCTTGGAATCTTTTTTGGTCATGAGGTAACGAATAGATGCATGATCAATATAAACAACAACCTTAGAACCAACAAGATATGAGCAAAATTTATCGAAATCATAGACAATGGCTAGCATTTCTTTTTCAGTGACGGTGTAATTTCGCTGAGCTTCATCTAAGGTCTTGGATGCATACTAAATGACATGGTGTTTTTTGTCAATTCTTTGTCCTAAAATGGCACCTACAGCAAAATCACTAGCATCGCACATGATTTCAAAGGGTAAGGCCCAGTTAGGAGCACGAATGATGGGGGTGGTGGTGAGAGCCTTTTTCAAACATAAGAAGCTCTCCATGCATGCCGTATCAAAATGGAAATGCACCTCCTTTTGAAGAAGATTGGTGAGAGGTTTTGTAATTTTGGAAAAGTCACGGATGAATCGCCGATAAAAACCGGCATGTCCTAAGAAGGCTCGGATGTCTTTGACTGAGGTGGGAGGGGGAAGCTTGGTGATGACCTCAATCTTGGCTTGGTCAACTTCAATGCCTTGGTTTCTCACCTTATGGCCCAGAACAATACCCTCTTCGACCATGAAGTGACAGTTTTCCCAATTAAGGACTAAATGTGACTCAATGCATCTGTCAAGAACAAGGGAGAGGTTCCCAAGGCAAGAAGTGAAACTATCTCCATAGACAGAGAAATCGTCCATGAACACCTCCATGACAGTCTCAGTTAACCCTGAAAAAATGGCAGACATACATCTTTGAAAAGTGGCTGGTGCATTGCACAAGCCAAAGGGCATTCGTCTAAAAGCGTATGTGCCAAAAGGGCATATGAAGGTGGTTTTCTCTTGGTCTTCTGGATGAATGGGGATCTGGTAAAAACCTGAGTAGCCATCTAAATAACAAAAGTATTGTTGATGAGCTAAATGTTCAAGAACTTGATCAAGGAAGGGAAGAGGGAAGTGGTCTTTCCTAGTTTCTTTGTTGAGTTTCCTGTAGTCAATGCACATCCTCCACCCTGTGACTATACGGGTGGGGATAAGCTCATTCTTCTCATTCCTAACGACTGTGGTCCCACCCTTTTTGGGGATGACCTGGACTGGGCTGACCCAAGGAGAGTCAGAGATGGGGTAGCTGATTCCTGCAGTCAAAAGTTTAATCACTTCAAGACGGACGACTTCCTTCATGTTTGGGTTGAGTTTCCTTTGTGGGTCTCGGGAAGGTTTACTGTTTTCAATCATTGGGATTTTGTGAATGCAAATGGATTGATCTATCCCAACCAAGTCCGTCATTTTGTACCCTAAGGTTGTTCTCCTTTTCCTAAGTTCTCCCATAAGCATGGTTTCCTATTCAATGGTAAGATCAGAATTGATAATAACAGGGCATAATTGTTGTTCATCCAAAAACACATATTTCAGACCTATGGGAAGAGCCTTCATTTCTGGGGCCTTAGGTGGTTCAGGTTGTTCTTCTATGGTGGAGATCATCTTAAGGTCTTCAATCTCAGCACTTGGGATTTCCTCAAAGTTGTCCAAGTGAATCTTAAGTTGATTTGATGGTTCATTGTCAAAATCACATTCGGCGGGGATGGTGAGAGAAGTGCATAGGGGGTCATCAACTAATTCCCATTCTTGCCTTAATTGGTTTAATTCATCAATGCAATCAAGGAGGTAGACTTCTTCCTCAAGGCTAGGTCCCTTCATACTTTCAAACACCCTAAACTCTAGGTTTTGCTTCCCTAGTCTTAACACAATGGTACCAGCCTCAACATCAATTAAGGCACGAGCAGTGGCTAAGAAGGGACGTCCGAAAATGAGGGGATAGCGTAAATCTTTCTTGATATCCATGATCACAAAATCACAAGGGACATAAGCATCATTTCCAACTTTAACCAGAATGTCTTCTATGATCCCCTTGGGCTTGGTTGTGGATGAGTCTGCCAGTTGGATGGTCATGGTTGTGGGTAACATATCATTGAATCCCAACCTTTTGCAAAGACTATATGGCATGATGGATATACTAGCTCCTAAATCTGCTAGGCCTTTCCTACAAGCATTGTCACCTAAGTAACGTCCTATTCCAAAAGAACTTGGATCCTTCTATTTTTTAGGCATCTTACTTAGGATAATGTCAAAGGTAGTTCTAGCAAGTTTAACAGTCTCGTATTCTTTTGTAACATACTTCCTAGTCAAGAGGGATTTCATATACTTGGACCAGGCAGGCATGTCTGCCAAAGCATCAAGGAAGGGAATGTCGACAAGTATTTTTTTCATAGCTTCCCTAAACTTCATGAAGTGGGCATCAAGTCTTGTTTGTTTGAGGCGGTCTTGATAGGGAGGTCGGGGTTTGTAAACTGGTTCTTCATATTCCACTTGAGGGGCTTCGGGGATGGATGGTTTAGGTGTGACTTCGGGTTCGACAACTACCATGTCCTCATCCTTGAATTCTAGAGGTGGGTCTGAAGATTTTTCTGAAGGGGAAGGGGTGTGCACTTTTCCCGAATGAGTAGAGACTACCTTGAGTTGTTCAGGATGTTTGGGGTTGTTTTCAGGTTGTTCTGCAAAAGTCCCGGTAGGAGGTTTTTGTTGGGCAAAAAAATGGGCTAATTGTGCGTCAGTTGCCTTTTGATGGGCTTGAATGGCCACGAGGGTTTGTTCTATGCTTGCCCAGTTGGGATGACTAGGGGGAGGAGGAGGGACGATGTTTTGAGGTGGTTGGGGGGGTTGAGGTTGGTTTGGATTTTGGGATGGAAGGTTTAGGTTTTGGAATTGCTGGTAGGGTTGTCGATTTTGGTGATTTCCAAAATTTCTTTGATTATTGTATGGGAATCCAAGTGGTGGTCGGTTGTGACTTTGAGGGTAGGGAGGCCTTTGTTGAAGTTGAGTAGAGTTCTCAGTGCCTGAAGGGTTCCCATACTGAAAACTAGGGTGATTTCTAGGTTGGTTGGGATTGTAGTAACCTTGGCCTGGTATTGTATGGATCGAATTAAGGTCTTCTGGTTGTTGACCTACTTCAGGTTGCGTGGGCATGTTGTAGAGGTATTGACAGTGGAGGGTGGTATGATCGTATCCTTGGCAAATACCATAAAGGGAATCCATGGCTTTTAGTTGTTGGGGTGACTCCCTAAGAATGACTAAGGATGACTCTAACCGATCTTGTTTTAAGGCAATTAATTTTAGGCTTTCCGCTATGCTTTGGATATCATTATTAACTTCTGCCTTGGCTACCTTAAGGATTCCTCCAATCCCTCTTCTAGCCCTTGTTTCAGAAGCCCGTTTAACTACCTCCCATGCGCTAGTTAAACTTTGATGCATGAAATTTCCTCCAGATGAGGAGTCAAGAAAAAATTTGGTATCATCATCAACACCACGATAGAAAATCTCTATGAGTTGGGCTTGAGAGATGTCATGGTGGGGACACTTCCTAAGTAAATCCTTGAATCTTTTCCAGGCTTCACCTAAGGTCTCTCCTGGGGACATAGAAAAGTGAGTTATTTGACCCCTAAGTTCATAGGTGAGAGATGGGGGGTAGAATTTTTCAAGGAACTTGTTTTGCAGAACCTCCCAAGTTGTGACATGTTCCTCACTCTCCATGGTGTTGTACCAACTACTGTCTTGGCCGGAGAGGGAATACTTAAACAACCTAAGGCGGATGGCATCTTCAGAGACACCTGGGATTTTGTTCAAAGAGCAAAGGTCAATGAACTTCTGAAGGTGATCTTGACAACTTTCCCCATTGTTGCCAGAGAAGGGGCGAGTTTGCAGCATGGTGATCCATTGTGTTCGGATTTCGAATTGTGGAGCCATGATATCAGGGGGTATAACAGGATGTTGTGCATAGGCTGTTTTGGGGACAGAAAAGTCTTTTAATTGTTTTTGCCTTTCAGTTTCCCTCCTATCAGCTTCTATGGTTTCTTGCTCAGCCCTAAAGGCTGCTCGCAAAGCGGCTTCTCTTTCCGCTTGTTCGGCTTGGATGAGCTCTCTTTGAGCTGTGAGAGCTTGGTCGATTCTACAGGCGACCTCGTCTTCATTCATTGTTGCTAGATTTTGACGGTTTCGACGATGAAAGGTCCTTTCTATTTCCGGATCGAACAGTTGAAAATCGTCGTTCGGCCGTCGCATGCACAAATAAAGCAGTTAATCGTGTGCAGAAAAAAAATGGACTGCCGGAATGGAAACTCGGCAGAAAGAGGAGTACACTTCCGGAATGTTACTCGGAAGGTATGAAAAAAGGGAAAAAAGTTTTTCAAAAGTGTTTTTGGGGTTCAAAAAAAACAATCCGTTGTCCCCGGCAACGGCGCCAAATTGATAATCGTCGTTTTGCACTATCAATCACTAAGATGGTTAATCCTAGAGTTTAAACCTTTTTTACTTCCGGTTTTAAGGGTAGTATAGAAGGGTCGATCCCACAGGACAACTATTTGGATATTGTTCTTAGAACCCAAAATTTTTGAAGAAGTTTTATTAATTTTTTTTTGTATTTTTAGATTTGGAACGAGAATGTAAAAAAAATCGAGTTTTGGGGTTGGTGATTACACTAAGGAATGAATGAAAATGCACTAACAAGAATAAAGAAAATTGCACAAGGAAAATTTTAGACTATTATTAGCACAAAAAGAACTATATGAATTGAAAAGACTAAAAATTAAAGAAAGCAAAGGCAAGCAAGAAAGTCGGTGATTGAAATCAAGAGATGGAAAATCGAGGCTCGTAGAGGTTTTCACCACCTTAGCCTAGGCGATAACAACTACTTCTTAGACGACGATTCGAAGAAGGTTTGTGAATTAAAAACTCACAAGAGATAAACTCCACATGAGCCCATTGGTCCTGGTGCTCATGTTTCCTAGTTTATCATCCTAAAAGACGAAAATCCACGGTCATATTAAAATGTCTATGTAATCGATTTTATTGTTCTAAATCCGAATTTCCATGGTCATTTCCATTCGGATTAATATGTGATCCGAAGATCAATCGTCAATTAAAATCGATTATCATCTAGTCGTTTAAGAAGAAGTCGTTAAAACCATGGCTAAGGGGTTATTCCCCTTGCCTCGATAAAAGTCTACTCACTCATGGAGAAAGGGGAGACGGAGGAAGAAAGCACTGAAGCCATAGTCTAGCCCAAAATTAGGAGTCAATCCTTTTGCTAGATACAATAAAATGGCTTAGTTCTTTGTTCCTTGCTCCAGAATTAAAGAACGGAGAAAGAAGATTAAAACCAAGGTGGAAAGAAAAGACGAGAACAAGTATGAAAGAGTTATGCTTGAACTGAGATCTACTTTATTGCAGAATAAGAAGATGATTACAAGAACAATTGCTTCAGCGCTCTAATATAAGAAAACCCGAGATGCCCAGAGAGGAGGAAGTGCCCCTCCTTTTATAGGAGAAGGAGGGGTAGGCTATCCAAAAAAAAGAGGAGGAAAAAAGAGAGGGAGCCATCCTTTTGAATTTTCAGATCTAGTCAACAAACTCTTGATTGTCTTTTATTTAATGCAGATTCTCGCAGCATCAATTTCGAGCGAATTTCCGTTCTCTAGAGAATTTAAAATGCGCCCGAAAATATGATTTTCCTGTAGGCCTTTGAATTCCCTTTCCAAATCATATTTGAACATTAAATTCCGCCTTCGGATGTGAGAGTTATGCCAATTTTGGTACAAGGTATGCATTTAAGTCAGCATTGCGGGAAACTGAATTGCCTCCTACCTTCATCTCTTCTTATATTCATTCATTCCTAAAAATTGAGGAAAATATTATAAGAATTTAATAAAATAATATTGATAAGATCAACTTACAATTTATTTGTGATAGAAGTTATTTTATTGCATGTCAGTCGATTAATAAAGAAAATCTATGAAATCAAGACTGCAACATTATCCAAAATTAATGCCACAATGGCATGCATCAATTACATATCATCACTCCTTTCTTTTTTATTTTCTAACATGTTCATGAACATTTTATGATTTTATCACATTTCTTATTTTCACATTATGGAAGAGATCATTATCCTTCACATATTCTTTATTTGAACAGGGATCAGCTTCCTTGTTCCCTTTCACTTATCATGAGAATTGTGCTTTGTACTTTCTCATACTCACAGGTTGATCTGAGATAATCTCAGATTCCATTTTATTGCACTTAGGATGTTCTAGAAACATTCATGCCATATTTTCAATTTCATTATGCTCTTTAGATTGTCTCAAAATGATTACTTGATCAGAGTAATCAGAAAGATAACAATCTAAGAGTTCCATACTTACCCTACCTTCAATAATTGAATACCTGGCAAGGGTATGCAAGTACTGAGATTAGGTAGTATGCACCTTGTTTGTATCATATAGCTTACTTTTCATATCATCCAAGTCACATGACTTAATATCCCTAGATTTCTCTAGGAATCTCATTTACATCTCTACCTCTTTTATATGGACAAAAGCATTTATAAAGCATTTAAAAGAATACTGGATAGAATATAAATGCTATTCCTCATCATTTCTTCCACATGTTCCAATAGGACAACCAAAGGGAAGTCAACAACAACAATCCTTCTTATGATTATAAGATAAAATCAAGGGAAGAAATATCAGAATGAAAAATCTCTATCTGATTGTCACCCCTCGCGGTCATCTACCACTTCAGATTGACTCAAAACATAGAGTCTATTTGTTTCATGTTGTTACTTTTGCCTTTTTACACTATTGGGTTGTAACTTTTGTAAGCCCTGCCGAGTCTTCCTCGGTTGTTGGGTCATTTCCTCCATTCTTTTTGAATAAAAGAGTTTAGTATGCTCAACATGTCCATATCTGTAACATGTATTGTCCTCATACCACGGTCTTATCAGTCTTATTACCAATGTAGCAGCTAAGTCAAGAGTTCTTACAGGTAGAAAGTTAGGACTTTTGCCTTTACTTAGTGATTACTGCCCTGGTGCACTAGGCATTTATTGTACTGGTGGCACCAAAAACTTTGACTTTTTAGGACAACTAGGAAAATGTCTCTAGAATTGTAGAGACCTTTCCTTAATTTTCAGCTTATTGCCCCTCCTTGGTCATTGCCATCACAGATGTACTATCTGTCTATACTTATGGAAGTGTCTATTTTCTTGCCATATGTTAATCCTTCCCACATTTTCCACTGTTCCAAGATGACTATATCATTCAGGAACCCTTTCAGAACCCAAAGTTTCTATATTGAGGACTGGTAACCTAGGTTCTAATCCTAGTATTCAGTCTACTATATGCATCACTGTTGTCCTATCCTTCCCAACAAGAGCATAAAAAGCAGGATTCTCTATCCTGATTGGGTCAAGATGGGAATTCTCAGGCACTCATTCTTCTCTTGCCTGATCCCTTATACCCTATTCTGGTGCAACAACATTTCTCTTAGAAACATATTCCTCATGTTCTCCAGTCATTTTTAAACTTCACCCTTTCTTCTGCATAAGCGGAAGTCACTATAGGGTATACTGGAGGATATTAGAACAGACTCAACACCTTAGTCCTATGTCTTTGTAGACTCAACGAACCTTAAGATCTGATACCAAAACATTGTGATGACCCGACATCAAATCAAGCCATCACCAATAAATAATTGTAGAATAACCATAAGCAGTGGATTAACAAAATCACTAAAAATTAAAACCATTTTGCAAAGAGATCCTCTTCTAGGAAAACTCTTACTGAAAGACTCAAACCTTTATATACATCAGGGTTCACATTGTACATATATTCTACCATCTCATCTCGAGGATAACATATAACTGTTGATTGTGAAAGCATATACGAAAGCAACATAAAACCTTGAGGCATACAAGACAAAATCTCATATTGTTTATAAAACCATCATGTTCAAACTCCAAGGACCTGAGAGTATAGAGATGATACATAGGACTTCTATCTACAAGACACGACAGACAGTACACTCAATCTGGGCTGTTACTGCTGCCCCTGCTGCTGTTGTTGTACATCTGCAATATGGTCTCTACCTCCTCATCTGCGTCCACCTAAAAATGTTGCTGACCAATGGAGTGAGACCCATGTCCCAGTGAGAGATATAACTCTCTGCCAACAATATTATTATCATAGTTAAACAATATAAAACTGGGCAGAGGATTCTTTTACATTAGTAAGCAGGATTTAATCACTATGTAAGCAGAGTAGAGCAATAACATCTTCTGAAGCATTGCAGCTATATATGATAAGCAGTAAATCATCTATTAATTTTATAAAGAATATGAAGACCATATATAACATCTATCCATTTAAGATGTATAATAGAAATGTAACATCAACCAGTGTTTTCCATATTCAGTCCTTAAGCAAATACGCTACACGACTGATTACATATTTACAGTCACACTTATGTCCTGAGGAGATGAGGTATACCGCTCATACTCCAACCGACCACTACGAAGTCAAAATCGATACCATACAAGGTCGATGGAAGAGCTGGCTGCCAAGACCTCTTCTGTCTGGGTCAGTGCGAGACCACTAGCAGGACATCTCGTGTCAGTTGCAATTAGCTTACCAGGGTATGTTGGTATGTTCTCTATAGAGCTATAGCCGTAGCATGCACTCTCTTCAGGGAGATTTTAGTTATCCATCCCCAGCATTAATCTTCATCGGAGGATTATACATCCATCCCAGATTATAATGAAGGAGATCTCAGATCAATCCCTCATTTGGATGTCTAGATATTGACGCCCATCACCCCCACATATTCAAAAATATGCACTCTAGGTAATCCCGTGGGAAAACCCATTTCACCATTCAGCAGCTACTGACGCTTATGGATCTATGGCCAGGGCACTACATTATAAGATTCCACTTGATTAATTAGGTGCATTACAATATCTTTTAGCCTCAACCAAGTTTCAAACATGAATTACAACAGATGCTACAAAGAAAGGTGTAATACATTTATCAAGTACTTTTATAACCTTTGGAACACATTGAATGCATAACACTCAGGATCTCAATCCCTTATCACATTTCTGGGAAATCTCATCCCTTAACATTATCATCATCATTATTACTAGATCTGGGTATTCAAACCCTTAGTTCATCACTGAACATTATTACCACTTATCAGGTAACTAATACCTCTAGGTCCTCAGACCAAGGTATACATGATACTTGTTGCACAAACATCTCACATGGCTCACAAGGCCCATTTAAATGTCTTGTCACCTCTCACTAGGCAACAACTATTCACATGTCTCACAAGGCCCATTAAATATATTGTCACCTCTCACTAGGCAACAATATCTTTTAGGTCATCAAACCACATAAACATTATACTTGTTATACAAGTATATAACATGTCACACAAGGCCTATGCAATAAGAGAAATACAACCTTCCCATTATTAGGGTTAGGGTTTCCCTTTATAGCCGAATAGGGTTTTGAGTTCATATTATCAATCCAAATCCTATTTAATTACTCCACACATCTAGGAGCATACATTGATATCATAAGTATTCAACCATACTTATTTATTCTCATCATTTATCATTAAATGATTATCAACGCCAAGTATGAGTTTCTTTCTCATCCTCGCTAGGATATTGATTACATCATACTTTATTAGCTTGGCTTAATCCTTTCTCAAGGTATGTTAGCCTACACTTATCAAAGTGCATTAAACCCATTATATCTTAATGTAACAATTGACATGACACACTTCATGTGTTACTCATCCAAGTATATTGGATTTAAGGTGCATCAAGGTGAATCAACCTTGAGGTGCTGGATGTGATATTTACCATGCCTTGGTGTATCACTTCCCTCATCACTTTTAGCTTACTTAAGTTCATCAACTTATCTTATATTAGGGTATTTCCCATCCTAATACTTTATGCACTAACTCATCACATTTATCCTGTAGTGTATTGGTCATAAGTCACACATTTGAATTACCCAACTATCATCAAGTGATATGGACTCATCTCAGGTTAAGGCATTGTAGATATAGGGTTGACCATTATCAGCCACTTTGTCTGCTTCATCTATCAAGGTATTAATCACATCATTACTTGGTGTTACACTCATCACTCCTAAGAGTGTGTTTCCCTCACCTTTAGAAGGTGTATCGAATTGAATCATGTATGTAAAGTTGAACACATGTATTAGTCTAGGTGTATATCAGACTAGGCATCATAATATTCCTCATACCCTTACCCATCAAGGTATCAACCTTACCAATCATATGGTGTATCACCCTCACCCTACATGGGTGTAACATCCTCACCTTACTTGAAGATATTGGCCACACCATACTTTAGTGTATTGCCATCACATGTTCTAGGGTATTAACCACCTTACCGCTTTTGTCATCTAGTGTATTGGGGTACACACCATATCATTTTAGAGATGTGTTCTCAACACCATACCATCCAAGAGGTGTATGTGTGCTTACCATATCGAGCAAGAAGTGTATACTTGCTTACCATATCACTTTAGAGGTGTATGTGTGCTTGCCATATTGGGCAAGAGGTGTATGCACTACTACAAAAAATGGTTTTCACAATAGTTCATTTTTCCATTTTACAACGGGTGTCAACTGTTGTATTAGATCGCGTGGTCTTATAGGGGGTTCTTTATACAATAGGTGTTGTACATGTTGTAATATATGTATTTTATACAACAGTTAATACATGTTGTAGATCATTGAACACACCTCTTGTAATAGGGGTGTTGTATATAACATGTTGAGACAAAAGGAAAATACATCTAGACACAAGGTTTCGAACTTGAGACCACTTCAAAGTAAGGCACATCTCAAACCACTGCACCCGTTTCATTTTATAAAACACATATATTCTTTGTTGTACATATACAACAAATGACGTGCAAACGTGTTTTGTGATTGTGGTCTATTACAGTGAGTAACTATTACAATAAGTGAAAGCCTGTTGTGTAATTAAGTATACTACAATGGGTTATAGTGTGACATCCAACTTATAAAAACATAATTAACTAATGCGGAAGCATTTACTAAGCAGCGGATTACCAAAAATCACTAAAAATTAAAACCTTTTTACCAAGAGGTCCATCAAATAAAAACTTTCTCACATAGAACAAAAGTAACATATTTACATTCTGGTTAAAAGGTACATGACCTGCATCATCTCTTTTTGAAAATTACAAGCTGTGTAAAATATCGAGGCACTAAGCTAAAATCTCGAAAGCACTAACTACTACTCCGAGGACCTGAGAGTACAGATACGACACATAGGACTCTATATACATCTATAAATGGCATAACAACCAGTGTCTCCACCTGAGACTTCACTGCTATCCCAGCTGCTGCTGATGTCCTTCTTCTACTGAAGGATTCCTGCCTCCTCGTCCGTGTCCACCTAAAAATTTGGTTCCCACAGGGGTGAGACAATTGTAAATTTCCACAGTGAGAGATATAACTCTCTGCCAGTAACATTATTATTGCAACTTAAGAAGATAAATATGAACAGAGGAATCATATTTGTTTGTCAGCAGTTAATTCAATGTCTAACATATTAGAATATTATTCTTATTTAAAACATTGAAGCTATAACTTGAAAGAGCAACATGTCACTTATCCATTAAGGAATATGAAGAACATGTACAACATTTATTCACTACAGAATCATTACCACACCATTAACTCTCTTCAGGCTGAGATCATATATCTAATGCCTGGCATTGTCATTGTGGAGTTATGGCTTGTAGCCATACTCTCTTCACAAAGTGTTGGGATCTTAGTCCCTCAACTCACTAAGTGCAATTCCACTTATTAACAAGTTCATCATCATGATTATAGCATCTGGGTATTTGAACCCATAACTCACCATAAGATACTTATTACCACTTGTTAAGTAACTTAATACCTTCAAATCATCTGACCAAGGACACCATGATTCTTGCTACACAATGTATTGCACATAGTACACAAAGTTCAATGATTCTTATTACACAAAGCATATGAAGTCTTATAAATCCTATACAACATTCTCAATAAATAAAGCATCATAGCCCATACCTGGATATACTCCTCATCTCATCATCCCTACATGATTAGTATTCATGATCACAATTATAATACTTTCATATCAGTATCATACAACACTAAGTAATGTCACTATTCCCTTCTTAGGGTTCATGATATCTCTTTCACATCAATACCATACAACACTAAGTAATACCACTATTCCCTCTTTAGGGTTCATGGTATCTCTTTTATATCAGCACCCTTCATTAGGGTTTTCCATGATTAACCACTTGGGTTCTTAAGATCATATTATTAATGATCAACCCTATTCCATTGCTTCTCACAGCTAGAAGCCAAAATAGATATCATAAGTATTCAAACATACTTATATATCCTCATCATTCATCATTGAATGTATTATCAACACAAAGTATGAGTTTCTCTCTTATCTTTACTATAATATGATTGCATCATAGTTATTGATTTGGATTAACCTTTCCATAAGGCATGTTAGACAATATTCATCAAGGTGCATTACATCTCAATGTAAAAATTGACATGACACATTTCATGTGTCATCCATTTCAACTATAATGGACTTATAACATATCGAGGTATATCAGAATTGGGGTGTTGGATGTGTTATCTATCATATCTTGATGTATCACTTCCCTCAACACCTTCATCTTACTTGAGTTCATCCACATAACTTGTATTAGTGTATTCACCCTCCTAATACTTTATGCACTAGATCATCACATTCATCATGCAATGTATTGGTCATAGTTCATCTATTTAGAAAATACAACCATTGTCAATGATATGGACTCACCCTTGAGTCAAGAACTATTAATGTGAGGATATCCATTATCAACTGCTCTAGGTGTTACATTTGTCAATATATGAATCATTATTCCATTAATAGGAATAGTATTTCCACAATTATAAGTTGAGTTTAACTTAAAATCTCACATATATATATAGATTTCACCTAGGCTCACTCTTCATTAGAGTTTCACATAACATCCTACTATATCAGGGTTTCACCTAGTATTATGTGAAATTAGGATTTCACAACACATCACCCAGTGATAGGACTTCACCTAGAATTAGTATCACTACCCTATATTAGGGTTTCATGAAACTTTACCCCATTTTAGGGATTAAGGTTTACTATTCACATCCAAGTAAGGTTTCTCATACCTCATACCCAAATTAGGGTTAGGATGTACAATTCCCATTAAATTAGGGTTCCCAATGTTGATTCCTTCAACCATTGAATTCATGTAACCAATCATCAATTGGACCTATCACCATACTTTAATTGAGTTACATAGGTCATCCTTCAACTCATTTGACCCTTAATAGACCCTCAATTGGTCATCAATTAGGGTTTGAATCAATTGGATTAGGGTTTGGAATTGATGATCCTTCAACATTAATCAATGTGTAACTAGTTACTTTAAAACTATTGGACCATCATCCAAATTGGACATGACCTGACCCCAAACGGTCTTGAGGTCGTTTGGATGTCCTCCAAATGGTCTTGAGACTGTTTGCCTATGTAAACATCAAAATCCAAGTCAACCAATTAGGGTTTGGTTCATTGGATTGATCACCAAATCAACATTTGATTGCACTTCAACTTAGTATCTTTGGATCTTCAACCACTTAACCATACTCAACCCTAGACCTCCAAACGGTCTTGGGTTACCAACAAATGGTATTGAGACCGTTTGGGTGATCCACAAATGGTTTTGAAACCGTTTGGGTCAATCAACCCAAAGCATCAACTTATTCAATTGAAAATTCAGCACTTAGTCGATTAGGGTTTGCAATTAAGGATTCATTCACGATTGAAACCTTCAAGATCAAACCAATTGAAACCATTGGATCAAGATCCAAGTACCACAGCATATATCTTAAAATGGTCAACCATCTCAAATGGTCAACCATTCCAAATGGTTTGGAACCCAAACCACCAAACGGTTTGCAAACCGTTTGGTCACCAAACGGTTTGGTGAAACCGTTTGGACTCAAACATTGAAACTGTTTGCCCTAGATATTTGGGAAGGTGTGTTCTTATGATGATGTCATCATCATCAAGCTCCAAACTCACGAAATCTACTGTGATTTCCATGGAGATTGCATCAATCAACCAAACTAAAATTTGGAAATGTAGAAATGATCACCAATTGATTAAGAATTGATTGCAATAATAAAATTAAGGGTTCAAGTTATAAAACCTGCCTCCAATTGAGCTCAAAAGATCCAAGATCACGGAAACAATGCTGGATGCAACTCCTTTCACCATTCCAAAGCTCGTCCTCAAGGTTTGAGTGAAAAGGAATGGTTAGAATTGAAGAGGGGATCGGAATAGGAAGAATTCATGCATTGATTTGTGATTTCCACCATGGATTCAAGGTGAAAAGGGATCAAGAAGCTTACCAACAGGTAGGGAGTCCTCCTCCTGGTCCTACCAAGATCCTTGGTCGTTTTCCAAGCAAGGGGAAAGAAAAGAAATCCGAAAAGCCTTTGGTTTGGCTTGGAAAGGGTACTTTTATAAGAAAATTGATGAGAGAGAAAATGTTTTATAAAAGTCTTTTAATTCAAAAATTATTGCCAAAACTCCCCCCTTGGTTTCTTTCATACAAAGGCATATCTATCCCACCGAGCTCCCTTCCATTATCCAAGAATTAAGGGAAAAGAAATTAAGCACCTTAACCCTTATAATAGTAATATCCATTTTTTAGTGGAAATTCTTTTTCTTATAATAATGGTGAGTGGAGTTTTCACCTCCTTGGGATATTTCGTGGTCCTTGCATAGCTCAAGGATGTCCACACACATATGAATCCAACCATTTTAATTTTTGTTGAAAGCCCTTTAATTAATATATTTATTTTTTCCCTAAATTGAATTAGGGTTTCACATAGGCTTAAATCTTGATTATTTTAATATCAAGATTCTCTCTCCTCAAACTTAATTCAAATGAGGCACCCCTCTCATTTTCTTTCCTCAAAATGATGACAAGAAATATTGAGGACCTTATTGAAGTGGTAAATTACATGTTTCACCCTAGGTTTTGGGTAAATTGCACATTACACCAAAACTAGGTTTTAATGCACAAGGATTGCTCTACAAGCTTTATCTTGGTGCCCAATCTTGTGGAAACCATACCACTACATCATATTCATTCTTATGATGTCTCAACATCAGAGGAACATTTTATCATGTGCAATTTACATGTTAACCCCATCAACTTGGGTAATTTTCACTTTAGTCCAAAATTAACAAAATAATGCTCCAACATTATTCAAAAAGGTCTGAAAATGATATATAAGTTCCTCAAGAGCCTTACTTAGTTTTCAAAAGATAAGTGCAAGCATCTAATCAACTTTATTAGGCAAAACACCTAGGGTTAGAACATAACCCAGGTCAGGGATGTTACAAATTATCCACCCCTTATAAGGATTTCGTCCTCGAAATCCCAAGAAAAAGGAGGGATAGATTATTCATTTATCATACCCTCAAGTCTCCACATAATATCTTAATATCATGGAGATATCATGGATTTGTAATCTACACAAAGCTCCTTTCATTAATTCAACCTCATCAATGTTTATATTTATGTAGAGCATAAACCTCTAACATATGATGTCCACATTATTGAAAGGAAGAAGCATAAAAGAACATACTTCTATCATCACCCAAGAATAAAAAGAGAAACATATATATCTAACACAGATATTTCACTCAGCAATCCTTTATTTGTTTGGGAAAGTTCACTGAGAAATTTATTTGGAAAAAAAATCACTTAAGAAAGTTCACTGAGAATGTTCACTAAGTAATTTGTTTTGGAAATATTCACTGAGAAGGTTCACTGAGTATGTTCACTAAGTAATTTTTTTTGGAATAATCACTGAGAAGGTTCACTGAGTATATTCACTAAGTAATTTGTTTTGGAAATATTCACTGAGAAGGTTGAGTGAGTATATTCACTAAGTAATTTGTTTTGGAAAATATTCACTGAGAAGGTTCACTGAGTATGTTCACTAAGTAATTTGTTTTGGAAATATTCACTGAGAAGGTTCACTTAGTATATTCACTAAGTAATTTGTTTTGGAAATATTCACTGAGAAGGTTCACTGAGTATATTCACTAAGTAATTTGTTTTGGAAATATTCACTGAGAAGGTTCACTGAGTATATTCACTAAGTAATTTGTTTTGGAAATATTCACTGAGAAGGTTCACTCAGTAATTTGTATTGAAAAAAATTCACTTAGCTCTTCCTATTTAATTTCATTATACTATCTAGATTGTTTCAGAATGACTACTTGATCAGAGTAATAAAAAAGATAACAATCTAAGAGTTTCATACTTTCCTTATCTACAATAATCATATACCTGGCCAGGGTATACAAGTATTGAGATTAGGTAGTATGCATTTCATATGCTAACATATTCCTTGATTTTCATATCATTATACATACATGATTTTTCATTCTTGAATTTTCTTCAGGTATCACTTCTATATCTCATCTTTTATCACACAGATAAGGGAGATTATAAAGCATTTTAAGGAACACTGAGTAAGATGTAAATTCTCATCTCCCTTGTGTCCTTATAGGACTAATCAAAGGAAGCTCAAAAACAACTATTCACTTATTCTTAACACATAGAATCATGATATGAAATATCAAAACAAAACTATTTCATTTGACCTGTCTGGGACGTCTGCCCACGTCCTCTATTGTTACTAGAACATTGCCTCCTTTGTGAGCCTTGTTGACTCTGCCCTTCAGGTTGAGTCATCCTCAAATTCCCGTCTAGACAATCCCTTGCCAGATGTCCCAGTTGTCTACATTGGTAACGGATCCTGGGCGCAAAATATCTGTGAGATCCAGTCACCGATGTTGATGCTATGTCGGAGGCTCTACTTAAAACATTACTACGATCCCTACCCCCACTTGACATCCATTGTGTCGGGGTATGGAATCTCGATGATGCTGCCGATGCAGAAAATCTTAGTTTCTTAAAACATTCGGACCTTTGTCGTAGAGACTGAGTGTACACCTTCTTGCCACTAGTCTGTCATTTCTCGATTTCTGACATCTCTATCCTCCATACCGACTCCACAAAGGTGGAAAAACTCTCCCTGTTCTCTAAAGCAGACACATGAGTGGTCATTTCAGCGTTCAACCCTTTCATAAAACGCCGGATTCTTTCCTCATCACTAACTGCCATTTACGGACAAAGCCGCAACGAATCCATGAACTTAGCTTCATATTCGCTAACGTTCATCTGTCCTTGTTTGATCCACTCAAATTGAGAGATCTTCTCATCTGGATACGTCTTAGGGAAGTATCTACTGACGAATTCTCGTCGGAATACCTCCCATCCAATTTCTTCACCTGGTCTCTTATCTTCCTCTATCATACACCAATGACCAGCACTTCCTTTTAGGAGGTACACATCATGTCTTACCTTTTCAGCTTCAGGAATATCAAGGATCCTGAAAGCCTTTTCCAACTCTGTCAGCCACAGATCAGCATCTGCTGGATCAGATGTACCAGCATAATCTATGGCTCCAACCCGGCGAAGTCTCCCAAAGGTCTTTCTGGCTCCATAACCCTCATGATGGGTTGGTGCCCTAGGTGCAGGTAGTGGCATCCTATCTGCCATATGTGTCATGGCTATCAGGAATTTCTCAAATAGAGCATGGAGGGCTGGGTTTTCTATCACAGCTGGGTCAATCTGGGGATGTTCAAGTACATGCCCTTCCCTATTCTGGTCTCTTGCACCTCCTCCTGGTGCAGCAGTGCTGCCCTCAGCTGCATGTTCTTCATGTGGTCCAGACATCTTCAAGTTCTTCTTCTCCTATGTGAGCAGAAGATACTATCAGATAAACTGGAAGACACTTAGAACAGACTCTACAATCTTAGTCCTATATCTCTGTAGAGTCAGCGAACCTAGAGCTCTGATACCAATTAATTGTGACATCCAACTCATAAAAACATAATTAACTAATGCGGAAGCGTTTACTAAGCAGCGGATTACCGAAAATCACTAAAAATTAAAACCTTTTTACTAAGAGGTCCATCAAACAAAACTTTCTCACATAGAACAAAAGTAACATATTTACATTCTGGTTAAAAGGTACATGACTTGTATCATCTCTTTCTGAAAATTACAAGCTGTGTAAAATCTCGAGGCACTAAGCCAAAATCTCGAAAGCACTAACTACTACTCCGAGGACCTAAGAGTACAGAGATGACACAGGACTCTATATACATATATACATGGCATAACAACCAGTGTCTCCACCTGAGACTTAACTGTTGTCCCTGCTGCTACTGTTGCTGTTGTCCTTCTTCTACTGAAGGATTCCTGCCTCCTCGTCCGCGTCCACCAAAAAATGTGGTTCCCATAGGGGTGAGACAATTATAAATTTCCCCAGCGAGAGATATAACTCTCCGCCAATAACATTATTATTGCAGGTTAAGAAGATAAATATGAACAGATGAATCATATTTGTTTGTCAGCAGTTAATTCAATGTCTAACAAATTAGAATATTATTCTTATTTAAAACATTGTAGCTATAACTTGAAAGAGCAACATGTCACTTATCCATTAAGGAATATGAAGAACATGTACAACATTTATTCACTACAGAATCATTACCACAACATTAACTCTCTTCAGGCTTAGATCATATATCTAATGCCTGACATTGTCATTGTGGGGTCATGGCCTGTAGCCATACTCTCTTCACGAAGTGTTGGGATCTTAGTCCCTCAACTCACCAAGTAAAATTTCACTTCTTAACAAGTTCATCATCATGATTATAGCATCTGGGTATTTGAACCCATAACTCACCATAAGATACTTATTACCACTTATTAAGTAACTTAATACCTTCAGATCATCTGACCAAGGACATCATGATTCTTTCTACACAATGTATTGCACATAGTACACAAAGTTCAATGATTCTTATTACACAAAGCATATGAAGTCTATATAAAGACTATACAACATTCTCAATAAACAAAGCATCATAGCCCATACCTCGCTATACTCCTCATCTCATCATCCCTGCATGATTAGTATTCATGATCACAATTATAATGCTTTCATATCAGTATCATAGAACACTAAGTAACGTCACTATTCCCTTCTTAGGGTTCATGGTATCTCTTTCACATCAGTACCATACAACACTAAGTAATACCACTATTCCCTCTTTAGGGTGCATGGTATCTCTTTTATATCAGCACCCTGCATTAGGGTTTTCCATGATTAACCACTTGGGTTCTTAAGATCATATTATTAATGATCAACCCTATTCCATTGCTTCTCACAGATAGAAGCCAAAATTGATATCATAAGTATTCAAACATACTTATATATCCTCATCATTCATCATTGAATGTATTATCAACACAAAGTATGTGTTTCTCTCTTATCTTTACTATAATAGGATTGCATCATAGTTATTGATTTGGATTAACCTTTCCAGAAGGCATGTTAGACTATATTCATCAAGGTGCATTACATCTCAATGTAACAATTGACATGACACATTTCATGTGTCATCCATTTCAATTATAGTGGACTTATAACATATCGAGGTATATTAGAATTGGGGTGTTGGATGTTATATCTATCATATCTTGATGTATCACTTCCCTCAACACCTTCATCTTACTTGAGTTCATCCACTTAACTTGTATTAGGGTATTCCCCCTCCTAATACTTTATGCACTAGATCATCACATTCATCATGCAATGTATTGGTCATAGTTCATCTATTTAGAAAATACAACCATTGCCAATGATATGGACTCACCCTTGAGTCAGGAACTATTACTGTGAGGATATCCATTATCAACTCCTCGAGGTGTTACATTTGTCAATATATGAATCATTATTCCATTAATAGGACTAGGATTTACACAATTATAATTTGAGGTTCACTTAGCATCTCACACACACACACACACACACACACACATATATATATATATATATATATATATATATATATATATATATATATATATATATATATATGGCTGTTTTTTATTGCCTGCTTGGGTACTGTAGCGGGGCTACCCGTCTCCGTGACGCGGTGGCATTTTACGTAAATACGGCTGATTACTGTACGCATCAGCCGCTGACCCCACCGTTGCGGCATCATCCTCGTCAAGCATCAGTCATCGACCCCGCCATTGCGGCATCCTCCGTCAACACTCTGTACGCGCATCTTAACTGTCCGTCTCTGAGCAACGCAACACCGGAAGAGCTGGCCGATTGCTGTACGCATCAGCCGCCGACCCCGCCGTTGCAACATCCTCCTCGTCGAGCATCAGCCGTCGACCCCGCCATTGCGGCATCCTCCGTCAACACTCTATACACGCGTATTAATTGGCCGTCTCTGAGCAACACAGAACCGGAAGAGCTGGTAGACATCGGTTGAGTTCAATAATACCAGCGTACCTCCCGAATCTGTATTTGGAATCTGCAGTCCTGGCTCCGTCTATCTCTGACCTCCACCTATCTTTGACTCGATAATCTCTATAATAAGAAGGGTTCTAAACCCCAACAGGTCACTTACGGTCTTCATTACAAATCCATCTTCCACGCCGTTCCAATCTATGACTATCCTTGGAGGTAATCACTCGAGTTTGTGGATGTATCCGGCAATCGACTAGTCAGCTCCATCATGAAATGTATTATTGGCAGGATAGGGGTAAAAGTATTCGAAGCCAGAAACTGCCTTGCTCCGCCAGCAGCTGACTAGCAACGCAACCCACATTGAAGAAGTAGGTGTGTTTTTGAATTATTGTTTACAAACTGAATACCAAATTCTGTGTTGAGCAGTTGATTATCTACTAAGTATAATCCCTTCTATGATCTATTTGTCTTAGTTGTTTTTCATGTTGTATTAGTCACTTTTATATTTATATAGTTATTGTTTTGTTTACAGAGTTACTTTTTGATCTCTGCAATGGATGCTAGACTTGATACTGATGCTGCTAATGCTATTATTGACATTGACGATGATAATGTTCATTCTTCTTCATCTGTTGCTGCTGATATTGTGTCCTCAGTTGATGTCCCTAGAGTTGGATTATAATTTGGAAGTTTAGATGATGCCATATCGTTTTACTATAGGTATGCTGGTTTGATTGGGTTTAATGTTAGGAAAGATGATAATCGTTATGAACGAGGTACTAAGATCTTACTTGCTAAAGATTTGGTATGTGATAAGCAAGGTTAGAGTAGTTGTTCTAAGAGATGCAAAGGTCTTCTTAGTCCTGTGTGTGACAATATTGGTGAGTTGCATGAGAATTTATCTAAGAAGCACAAGCATTCTGTGAAAAGGTGTGTTTGTAAAGCAATGATCCGATTTACATTAGATAAGTCTTTATCTGTATGGTTTGTTACTGCTTTTGTTGATGAACACAATCATGATCTTGTCGATGATTCTCACTTGCGGTACTTGAAGTGTAATTCATATCTTGACCAAACTCAAAAAGAGATGCTTTCTTCTATGAGTCAAGCAAATATACCTATCTCCAGACAACTTGCATTGATAGCAACAAAGTCTGGTGGTTATGAAAACTTGACATTTACAAATAGACAAGCTCATTGACATCTAAGTAGCAAGAGGAAGGAGTCATCTTGATATGATGTGGACATGGTTTTGGATCGTTTTGCAAGCTTGAAGGTTTTAGATTCTAAATTCTTTTACTCTTATCAAAATGATTCTGATGGTTGCTTAACACATTTGTTTTGGTCTGATCCGGTTTCTGTTGATGATTGTGCATTATTTGGAGATGCTATTGTATTTGACACCACTTACCGTACCAACAAGTATTCCATGGTTTTTGGAATGTTTGGTGGTGTGGATCACCATCACAAGACGGTGTTGTTTGCTTCAGCTCTGTTGGTTGATGAGAAGTATGACTCTTTTCTTTGGGTTTTCAAGCAATACTTACTTTGTTTTGGCAAAGAGCCGGTTTCCATTATAACTGACCAAGACCCGGCTATGAATGCTGCTATCATTACTATTTTTCCAAACTGTAAGCATCGTTTCTGCAGCTGGCACATCCTACAAAAGATTCCATCTAAGCTTGGCGGTGTTCCAAACAAGGATCATATTATTAGCTCTTTGAATGATTGTGTATGGAATACAGACGATACAGACACATTTGAAGAGAGGTGGAATTTTGTAGTTGAAGAGAATGACCTATTACATATTAGTTGGCTTTCTGATATGTATGCTATGCGGTGGGATTGGGTCCCATGTTTTATGCATGATTCTTTCTTTGCTGGTATGAGGACAACACAAAGAAGTGAGAGCTTGAATGCTTTCATTCGAAGTCATGTCAACAATAGGAAAACACTTTTTGAACTTGTATGTTGCTTAGAGACTTCCTACTCTCATGTGCGGGAGATTGAAAATTTCAAAGATTTTGATGATGATTACAGCAATCTTCCTTTGTCATCAGTATGGCCTTTGGAGGAGCAAATGAGAGGTATATACACTAAGACAATTTTTAAGATCTTTCAAACTGAAGTTCATCAAAGTATGGTATATAATGTAAAAGAAACTTCTGATGATGTTGAGTTTGAGGTATATCGTCTTGGTGGTTCTTCTTCTCCTCGTCTTTTAAAGAAAGACTCATCCACCGGTATGGTATCATGCAATTGTTTCATGCTAGAATTCAAAGGAATTCCATGTAGACACATACTTGCTTATCTAAAGAGTCATGATTTTTGCAATCTTCCTGAGCCATATATACTGAAGAGGTGGACTAAAGGATATAGAGATCATCCTTTGATTTTCGGCAAATCGTCTATCATGCAGCTATCCACTGGGAAGAGACTGCAGTTGGTATCTTCTTGCAATTCAATTGTTAATATAGCGTGTAGGAACAACGCTATAGATATGTGTCTTGAAAAACTCATTGCTTTGCGAAAGGAGCTGTTGGAATTAGATGTTGATGATGTTGGTGTAACTGGTTCGAATACAACTTCTTCTTCTGTTGTCAAGGTCCATATTCCCAATGTTTGTAAAACTAAAGGTAGACCTAGATCTACTGATGTGCGGATTAAATCTGGAGTTGAAATTTCTCAATCTAAAACGAGACAGTGCAAGAATTGTTTACAATATGGTGTTAACCATGACAGCAGAAACTGCCCATTAAAGAAATAGGTGTGTGTTTGAATTCAGCTTATGTGGTCTGCTGTGGGTCGTATGGCTTACTGAAGTTGAGGATTTGATGCTACTGCTGTTGTGGTCTGCTGTGTTCTGCTTCATGAAGCTGCAAATTTTCTGCTACTGCTGACAATGTTGTTATTGAAGTTGATTTATTCGCTAGTTTTACTATAATAGTATCCAATTGTTTAGTGTGTGAGTCATGTCAAATTCTGGTGTAATTGTAATGGCCAAGATGTACTGTGTGACAATTGTAATTGATATTTGAATATAATGGTATCCAATTGTTTGGTGGGTGAGACATGTCAAATTGTGATGTAATTGCAATGGCCAAGATGTACTGTGTAGCTTCAATTGTATCCAATTTAAATCTTTTATAAAGATCATCCAAAATTTGTTTGTTGTGTGATATGTTATTCCTAAATAAATAACTTACTTATATTTTGGAAGGTTACTTTTTGCAGCTCAGAGTTACTATTTTTATCTAAATCAAACGTTTTGTGTGCACCAGTTACGTTTTGTGTGCACCAGTTACTTCCCTGATTCTGATGTAATTGAATTATTTTATAAATAGAAATACGAATCTTTATTATCTTCATCCTTGATAATACCACGACCGCACTGGAGAACGGGCATATCTGGGATATTTGATCTGTAGCAGTTACTCTTTGAACCACAGAGTTACTTTCATGTCGATATAGTTACTTGTTAGTTCATCTAGTTACTCTTCTTGGATCAAAGTAATTGTTTGATCTGTAGCAGTTACTCTTTGAACCACATAGTTACTTTCATGTCGATATAGTTACTTGTTAGTTCATCTAGTTACTCTTCTTGGATCAAAGTTACTGTTTGATCTGTAGCAGTTACTCTTTGAACCACAGAGTTACTTTCATGTCGATATAGTTACTTGTTAGTTCATCTATTTACTCTTCTTGGATCAAAGTTACTGTTTGATCTGTAGCAGTTACTCTTTGAACCACAGAGTTACTTTCATGTCGATATTGTTACTTGTTAGTTCATCTATTTACTCTTCTTGGATCAAAGTTACTGTTTGATTTGTAGCAGTTACTCTTTGAACCACAGGGTTACTTTCATGTCGATATAGTTACTTGTTAGTTCATCTAGTTACTCTTCTTGGATCAAAGTTACTGTTTAATCTGTAGCAGTTACTCTTTGAACCACAGAGTTACTGATGTACTATAACTGAGTGTCCAAATGCCAAACACAACATAACAACAACAACCAGCTAAATTTATACGAACATTCAACTAATATCAAACTGATAGTGTACAAATGCCAAACACAAAGCAACAAAACATAATTATATACCCACAGAACTGATGAACCCATATGTTCTAATGTCAAACAAAAAGTAACAAACCATAATCATAAACAGCTGATCTGCCTTCTGCAAAGGTTACTTTTTTGAACCTCAAAGTTACTATTCTTTCATGCATTCAGACTTCTATTTGTGAACGGAATGCTGGACGAAAGAAGAAGTAGTGTCTCCTGTAGATGTTGAGTTGTCCGATGTTGTGGATGAGTCAACCTAAATGGGATTTACAGCTAATCCCGGTGCTGCTTGGTATATGTCCCTAACGAAGAGATGATCTGCAGAGTCCTCCGATCCAGAGTATACTTTGTCACCAGGCATTCTGAAGAGTGGAATAAGCTCAGTTGGTGTTTCTAAGTACTTATCTGTGATCCATGCTGTGATGGTCTGGTGATCAGTTGGCTTGAGGTAGATGATCCAACCTTTGCGAAGACTGAGCTGTGCGATTATCCTTTTCCAGCCCTTAGCAGTTGAAAGTGACCCGTTTTTATTCTGCATAAGGGTTATCTGGAAAGACTGGTTTCCGATTAGGAAGGTGGTCTTGCCTGGATTGATGTGAAAATGGAGATGGTTCCATTCTATAGGAAGTTGAATGGATTCTATTGTCTTTTCGTCAATGGTGTAGTTGATGGGCTGGATGAACAACTCCATGGTAGGCTGTGAAGAAGGTAGTTTGTGAATAATTTGGCTATGAAGAAGGTAGGTTGTTCGTGTTGGTGCTGCAAAGAAACGAGAGCACTGGATGAAAGGGCGAAATGAGAGCTCTTGGTGAAAGGGAGAAATGAGGGTAGCAGTGATCTGTGTTCCATTTTGTAAGGACTTATATTTGTAAAGATGCACACTAGAGTCTGCAGACATTCTACTGTTTTTGTTAAGTTATGCAGATTTTCTACTATTTTTGATAAGGTACAAATTTTCAAAGGTTACTTTTCTTGGTGTTGCAAAGATGAACAGTAGAGTTTGCAGACATTCTACTATTTTTGATAAGTTATAGATTTTCGAAGGTTACTTTTGTTGGTGTTTACATAGTTACTTTTTCGTTTGTTGAGTTACTTTCCCGATTCAATAAGTTATGTTATATATCGCACAGGTTACTTTATTGTTGGATGAGTTACTTTCCCAATTTAATAAGTTACGTTATACATCACACAGGTTACTTCTTTGTCAATAGAGTTACTTTTTCATCCAGAGAGTTACTTTCATGTCGATATAGTTAGTTGTTAGTTCATCGAGTTAGTTTCCTTCTCAGGGAGTTACTTTTTGTTTTACATATTTACTTTTCAGTTACTTTTTTGTTGAACGAGTTACTTTCCCGGTTCAGTAAGTTACGTTATACATCACACATGTTACTTCTTTGTCAAACGAGTTACTTTTTCATCTAGAGAGTTATGTTATACATAACAGAAATTACTTTTTTGTCAAACGAGTTACTTTTTGATCCAGAGAGTTACGTTATACATCACAAAAATTACTTTTTTGTTTAACGAGTTACTTTTTGATCCAGAGGTTACGTTATATGTCACACATGTTACTTCTTTGTCAAACGAGTTACATTTGCATCCAGAGAGTTACTTTCATGTCGATATAGTTACTTTTTGGTTCATCTAGTTACTTTTCTTGGATCAAGGTTACTTTTCAGGGTACATATTTACTTTTAAGTTCGGAAGAGAGTTACTACACTCATGCAATGAGAACATGCTGATCACAGTAATTATCATTAAAACAACTTTACAGAGTTTACTTCAGATTTTGTAACATAAGCCTTGCATTCCATAACCATATACACATATAACGAATGAACTCGTAGGTTCAAATGTCAAACAAAAAGTAACAAAACATAACCATAACCATTTACATATAGTACTGGTTGCAGAGTTTACTTCAGTTTCTGTAACATACACTTCTCATTGTGATACTACATTGTTTATCTAAGAGTTCTTTTTAATCTGACTTGAGCCAAGCATTCAGACTTGGCACAACATCTTCTTCTTTTTCTTTGTTATGCTTGTCACCTGCTCCTTCTTTGGTCTCTTGTTGATCTCTAGTATGTTCTTCAACTGGCTGCAGTCTCCCCTTCTTCATCATTGTTTGGAAGATCTCTGCCCTTATTGCAGGGATGTCTTTGCTTGTGAAGTTCATTTCCTTTCCATTCACTATGCATTCCAGATACTTCATAACATAGACTCCACAGTCAACATTATCATATTCTTGCTGGGGGCAATCAGGGTACTCTATTGGCCATTGAGACAGTTGACTTCCACGCTCAGGCACCCCCCTGAAGAATTCATGAACGAACCCCACATGCATTGTTATGACCCACTCCGTGATTAATTAGTAAGTACAATGATTAGTGTATAATTAAGTAATTGAGATAAGTTAAGTGCTCATATGGTGGTTAGTGCGTCATCAAGTTGATTACGTTGAATTAAATATATAAGATACAATTGGTGCTTAATTAAGATAATTAAGTAAAGTTAAGTGATCACAGATGTGATTAGAGTTTTGATTAGCTGAAACAAGCTAAATAGCATAATTTCTTTCTTTGACGGTGTAGAGGATTTCACGTTTGACTTTTTGCAAAAAGAATCACCTCAATCGGGTATCCGAGGTGAAAGTTATAACAATTTCTAAAAAACTAGGGATTAGCTTTGCAAATTTTCCAGTTTTCTTTTAGCCTTTTTATTTCTTCTTTTCCTTTCACGCTTATCTCTTCTTCTTTACCCTTACTTCCCGATAGAACAGGGAAACCGCCTAGGGCGGCGCCCGAGCGGCAGAGAGGAAGGGAGATCAGGGGCGATTTCGAGCCCCAAAGCTCCGACCAACAGCGCCATCTTCTTCTTCTTCCTCCGCCCTTCTTCTTCCTCCACTCTTTCCTTCTCCTTTGCTCCACCCTAGCAGACCCCCAACCTGTAGAAAGGCGCCCCGCCCAACAGCAGCTTGCGTAGCTGCGCGACGCCCGCTAGGGCCTCTTGGGCACATGAAACTTCAAGATAAAGCCAGCCTTGAGTTCGGCCAGCAGTGCGGAGCATGAATTCACAGCTTCCAACTGTGTTTTGGTACCCAATCGTGGCGCCCAAGTAGAAAGGGGTGGCACCCCTAGAAGCAGCGGCTAGCTGCAGTTGCAGCTGCGGCGCCAGCAACTAGGAGCATGATTAGTGTGAGCAACAGCCCCATAATGGCCGCCCTGACTCCGCCCTTGAGGATGAAGTTTGAATTTGCAGCTAATGGCTACGACTAGGCCAGCTTGGAGCTTCCTTTCCAGTCTGAGCGTGAGGTACAACTATTGCTTAATTGCAGCAGTAGGTAAGAGCAATTGGGCGCAAGCCAGCACTCCAAAACACCACCCCGACTTCGGCTTGAGGTCCGGATCAAGAATCTGTTACCAACTAGCTACGAGCAACAACCTAGCTGAGTCCCCTTCTTCCTGTATGCGTGAGGATGCTGCTTGCAGCAGCACGTCCGGCTAGGGGCAGATTTGCCCAGGAAACACTAAGATAGCGGTGTCCTTGAGTTCGTACGAGGTTTGTAAGCACAAACCAGTAGTTGTTAGTCCTTGATTTGGCTTTAATCAAGTTCATCTCCAATGAGTTTTCCGTCTCTGCACAGGTTGCACGGCGTGCAAATTAATTTGCACGGCGTGCAAAGTTACAGAAAGCGGAACGAGTTTCAGCCCAGGTGTACGGCGTGCAAAGTTGCAGAAAAGTAGAACAAAGAGCACTGAAGGTGCACGGCGTGCAGCCCAGGTGCACGGCGTGCACGCTACTGTAAAGGGCAGAATTAGGCGTGGTTGTGGACATTTTTTGGTGTATACGAACACACCGAAGTGGGTGAGTAGTAGTTCATTTAGAAATCATTATTTAACTTAATTTAAATGCTTAATTACTTCTGTATCAGTTAGTATAACCTTTAAACAGTGTAGTACATACAATAGAGTATGTTAGATTCATTGGAACTTGAAATACGTAAAATGCTTAATGAAAATGATAAAATTTTCTGTATTATGGATGTAATGTATTTGTTGTTTTAAAATGGATATTTAGCATGGAAACTGGATAAATGATACTGAATCAAGTTTAAGGATGACAAATGTTATATATGTGTTTCAAGTAATGTTTAGAATGTGCAGTAAGTATGGAATGTGATTTTCTTGTTTAAATGGTTATATGTTAATCAGATAATAGACATAGGTGCCCCAACACCGTAGAACCCCATTGCGCGGTCTATACCTTTGGGGTGAAACGATCGATCTAGCCTTGTGCCTAGATGGTCGGGCTCGTGTTCAACAATAATCCGTGCGTGTGTCACGGTGGCACGAGGGCAGACAGACAGTGTCCAACAACAACGCGTGCTTGTGTCACGGTGGCACTGGAGAAAAAAAATGGGGGTTATTCAACATTAATCCGTGCTTGTGTCACGGTGGTAACCCAGACCCTCCGACTGTGCACTACAGGGTGGGAGGAGTCCAGAGCACTCAGAGTTAGTGCAGACAGGCCCTTGTGCGCCCGAGAGTCCTATGCAGACCAGGACGGACAGTCAGACTTAGCATTTCCCGGGTGTGTCGCTAAGTCTTGTACGGTGGGATCGTAGTTCGCTACAGATCTTCATATGTAGAGTGCGCTGCATATGTTTGGGGAATAATAATATAAATATGTAATCATATAGGATCACAGTAAATTAAGGTATCCGAACTTTTGTGCCAATTCATTATATCTGTTTATTGGTTTAAATTATCTGTTGTTGCATAGAAATGCGATTATATTCTGTAATCAGTTATGTTATTAGAACTGCCCTGCTTAGTACTGTACTTATGTTTTATTTCAATTTATAAACCTGATGAGTTGTTTAGTGATAGCTAAGTGAAATGCTATTCACTGAGCGAGTAGGCTCATACCTCTACTCAAAACATTTTCAGGTCATCAACATCACAGGAAATCTGGAGGATCCTTTCATCCTAACGCTCAGTCTGTAGAAGGTTTACGTAGTTAGTAGTTAGAGGTATCTTAGTCCTTTCCCCTCGATCTTTGGGACAAGGTGTGGGTGAGAGAGAATGTGTATAAAGATATAAATTAACTGTTATGCTTTATTTTATGTCGAACAATGTAATATGCTGTAGACTTTCTGTATATTGCTAGTCAGTTTAATAAAAATGCTTCTGTAGTTTGTTTAGTTTCATTTTACAGCATAAATCAGATTATCCTATTAATGTCTTTAAAAATGTTTTAAAGGTCATGAGTGGTTTGGTTTGTGTGTAATCCCTCCGTCGCACCCTAATCTCGTGATTAGTGGGTAATGCGAGATCGGGGTGTGACATCTTGGTATCAGAGCATAGGTTGAGTAAATGGTTACTCTAAGTCAAGGTCAGGGGACGATAAGAGACCAATAGGATTAAGGATTAAGAGTTTTTCTTCTGTCTGTAATTTTTTAACAGGAAGTGTTCTGTTATACTATTACAAATGGCAGGAAAAGGATGTGGTCACGAGAACCAAGTAAAGAGTTTAAGTTGAGTCGTTAAGAATCATTAAGATCAAAAGATAAAGTTATAAGTGAGGCAAATAATAGCTGATGTGTTTTAGCTCTGGGAGGTCTGAGTGTTTAGATACCCTGGTCAGGTGTCTGAATACTTAGATTGACCAGTATCAAGCTACTCTGTCTGTTCTTCTCTGGATGCCCTGGCCAGGTATGCAGAGGAAGGATGGGCTAGAGAGAAACCCTAGAAATCTTAGGGTTATGAGATAAGAAATTAATGTAGAAATAAGAGATTACATATAAGATGCGATTCAACTCTTGTCTATTATTGCTTATTTTATTTAAAGATCACTAGAAATGCTCTTATATGCATGAATTTAGATTTTCAATTTGTAGAATAAATATGATCTTTTTATATTGTTATGTGACATGAAGTGATTTAATTATTATTCAAATTCTTTGTATTAAGTATACCCGAAGTTATGCTTAAATGAGTTTTCCCTAAGTGGATATTCTTTCCACATGTTTAAGATTAATAGGGGTAGATTAATCCCGAGTAGCTCTTGGCTTCAGGACTACAGGTTCGGCCTGGTCCGGCTGGCAGGATGCGTTACTTGGATCTAATGACTCCTATTAACAATAAAATAAGAGTAGACTCTGGATGAATTAGACCCGTAACATAGTGAGAATGTATATACACTAGGATGTTTTAACTATGGTAAGAAGTCTAAATGTTCTTTGTCTTGAGAATTAGGGTTTGAGAAGCATAGACCCTAATTGGCCCAAATTAGGGTTTTAATGACATATGAATATAGAATTTGATGAATAGAATGTCTCACTAAATGATTTTTAGTATTTTATGTGTAACTCTGATTTAGCTCAAATTTGGATATGATTTGGATATATAAAATGTAAACAACATTGGAAAATATCAGAATTTTTGAAGAATGTTCTGAGATGTTTATCGGCCGAGTTTACAACTCGACCGAATCTGCTGCAGACTGTAATATAGCAGTGAACTGTTTGATTTTTAGTTATTTATTGGTAATTAGAAATGATCTCAAATTTTTACTGAAGGTTTGAAACTTCATTAGGTATAACATATAAAATTTGCAGAATTTTTGGAGCTTCTGTTAGCTATTTAATAAACGAATTACAGAAACTATTGTGAAAACTAAATTTTCAGCCAGCATAATTAAAGTTGAGTGATGGGTTAATATGCTATTGACCCTAGCAGCTCAAATTGATCTATATGATCGATCACACACACAATAATGCTATGATACTGATATGGACCAAAACCCTAGAATGATTAAAGTTGTAGTAGTTTAAGGGATATCACTAGTGATGTAACCTTGAATACTAGTATCTTTGTAAAATAGGACCTTGAGATTTGTTCTATGAAAAGTAAACCGGCTTTGATAGTGATCTAGGGTTTTGAGGTAGATAATCTGAACAGTACATGAGCAACCTGTAATGACTTAGAGAAAAGAGTAAGACATAAACTTGAAATGTAACAATAAGAAAGTAGCATAGAAAGCGGAGTATTATCCGATATATGGTCTGAAGATAGCTGATGTAGTTCATATTTTTTTTTTTAGGACATGGCATCACTATCTTTATGATGTGACAGTAGATTATCACCCTGGTAAAGAGAATGTGGTGGCTGATGCTTTCAGCAGAAAGTCAAGTTCAACTGTTAATGCATTCTCTATGGCAGGTTTCAATAGAGACATGTTAGTAGAAATGTGGAGGTTGAACTTAGACTTAGGGGTGACAACACAAAGTGGTTTGATTGTCCAGATGCAAGTCAAGCCTATTTCTTATGATCAGATCAAGGAACTACCATAGGGTGATAGTGTGTTAAACCAGACCATGTATGACATGATAGGAGAAAAAGAGACCAGAGTTTAAGTTTTTAGATGATAAGGTGTTGTATTAGCATGACATGTTGTGTGTACCTTGAGATAGTGAATTAAAAGAAAAGATTCTTGTGAAAGTGCATGCATCGATGTATGCTATGCATCCAGGGAACACTAAGATGTATATGAATCTCAAGGAATTGAAACGGATGGTTAGATACGCAGAAGAATGTAGCTGAGTACGTGGTTAGAAGTAGTGTGTGCCAGTAGGTTAAGACTGAACCCTAGAAATCTACAACTACCTTGTAATCTTTTTCTGTGCCTGAATAGAAATGGGAATATATCACAATGGATTTTGTGGTAAGATTACCTAGGACACCTAGAGGTTATGACTTGATAGGAATGATTGTGGATAGACTAATTTAGTCTGCTCGCTTTCTTCATATTAAGTCAACCTTTGATGTCTTGATACTTGACTAAGATATACATGGATGAAATAGTTAGATTGCCTGGTAATCCAGTTTCAATCATATCATATTGAGATTCTAAGTTCACATTTAGGATTGTAGAAACAGTTGCATCATGCTTCGGGCACAAAGTTAAGATTCAATATAACCTTTTTCATCCGCAGACGGATGGTCAGTCTGAGAGAACCATTCAGACTCTTAAGGACATGCTGAGAACATGTGTTATGCATCTCCGTGGAAGTTGGGAAGAACATTTAAATCTTATAGAGTTTGCTTAGTGAGAATGTTGAGTTTAGAAATATACAAACGATAATGGTACGGTTTGGGTATAAACCCAGACAATACATATTTAGTAAACCATTAGATGCATGATTTCAAGATAGTAAGATAGCATTAAAATATGTAAATAAACCTAATTGCATGCTTCCTGTTATGTTAATGTGTATGACTTAAAATTTACATGAATTGACACGTTTCTCTGAGGTATTATTAGAATTCTCAAGTACTATTAAATATTTGTGTTATGATACGTAAATAACTCTTAATCAAGTTATGTGATGCATAAACCAAGAATTTGGTTAATATGCACGTTCTTCGAGAAATTTCAGATAATTGAAAAATATTACAGATGGTTTCTTATAGGTGAAGTAAATTACTCTTATTGATGTAATAAGATGTTCAATTGCATGAATTCAGTATGTATGTGCCAAAATTGATTTGAGTTTGGGATATTTATGAATTTTAAATCAGCCTGCATGCATGATATAAAGATTACTCAGTAATTACAATGATTTTGAATATACTGCTCTGCCAGCTCTAGAATGATATCGTATTATGATTTGAATTGCAATCAAATAGATGAGATAACGGAAACCCTAAGAATAGGGTGTTGCCATGTGACAAGTGAATGAGATAACCCTAAGAATAGGGTGTTGGCATGTGATGAATGAATAAGGCAAATGAAACCCTAAGAATAGGGTGTACGATGAATCAAGTATTTTGATATCAATTTTCATTATGAGATGTGATGATGTTTAACAGTTAAATTGCATGATTTTATTTGAGTACCAAATTGACATGCATTCTATTTATTTAAGAATTTTACTTTGTCTGCATGTATAGTTTAATAATTTCTCAGTAATTATCATAATTTGAGATACTGTTATAACAGTTCTACAAAGACAATGTTTTGTGGTTTGATCTGGAATCAGATCAGATGTGTTCTAGGTTGAGGGACCAATTTAGATAGTTGATCAGAGGATCAAGAAGCTTAATAATCACGAGATACCATTAGTGAAGGCTTTGTGGAAGAATCATAACCTAGAAGAAACCATGTGGGAGTTTGAGTCTGTAATGCGTGACAAGTTTCCTTTTCTCTTTTAGGAATTTCGGGACAAAATTCTTATAAGGGAGGGAGATTGTTATGACCCACTCTGTGATTAATTAGTAAGTACAATGATTAGTGTATAATTAAGTAATTGAGATAAGTTAAGTGCTCATATGGTGGTTAGTGCGTCATCAAGTTGATTACGTTGAATTAAATATATAAGATACAATTGGTGCTTAATTAAGATAATTAAGTAAAGTTAAGTGATCACAGATGTGATTAGAGTTTTGATTAGGTGAAACAAGATAAATAGCATAATTTCTTTCTTTGACGGTGTAGAGGATTTCACGTTTGACTTTTTGCAAAAAGAATCACCTCAATCGGGTATCCGAGGTGAAAGTTATAACAATTTCTAAAAAACTAGGGATTAGCTTTGCAAATTTTCCAGTTTTCTTTTAGCCTTTTTATTTCTTCTTTTCCTTTCACGCTTATCTCTTCTTCTTTACCCTTACTTCCCGATAGAATAGGGAAACCGCCTAGGGCGGCGCCCGAGCGGCAGAGAGGAAGGGAGATCAGGGGCGATTTCGAGCCCTAAAGCTCCGACCAACATCGCCATCTTCTTCTTCTTCCTCCACCCTTCTTCTTCCTCCACTCTTTCCTTCTCCTTTGCTCCACCCTAGCAGACCCCCAACCTGTAGAAAGGCGCCCCGCCCAACAGCAGCTTGTGTAGCTGCGCGACGCCCGCTAGGGCCTCTTGGGCACATGAAACTTCAAGATAAAGCCAGCCTTGAGTTCGGCCAGCAGTCTGGAGCATGAATTCACAGCTTCCAACTGTGTTTTGGTACCCAATCGTGGCGCCCAAGTAGGAAGGGGTGGCACCCCTAGAAGCAGCGGCTAGCTGCAGTTGCAGCTGCGGCGCCAGCAACTAGGAGCATGATTAGTGTGAGCAGCAGCCCCAAAATGGCCGCCCAGACTCCGCCCTTGAGGATGAAGTTCGAATTTGCAGCTAATGGCTACGACTAGGCCAGCTTGGAGCTTCCTTTCCAGTCTGAGCGTGAGGTAGAGCTATTGCTTAATTGCAGCAGTAGGTAAGAGCAATTGGGCGCAAGCCAGCACTCCAAAACACCACCCCGACTTCGGCTTGAGGTCCAGATCAAGAATCTGTTACCAACTAGCTACGAGCAACAACCTAGCTGAGTCCCCTTCTTCCTGTATGCGTGAGGATGCTGCTTGCAGCAGCAGGTCCGGCTAGGGGCAGATTTTCCCAGGAAACACTAAGATAGCGGTGTCCTTGAGTTCGTCTGAGGTTCGTAAGCACAAACCAGTAGTTGTTAGTCCTTGATTCGGCTTTAATCGAGTTCATCTTCAATGAGTTTTCCGTCTCTGCGCAGGTTGCACGGCGTGCAAAGTTACAGAAAGCAGAACGAGTTTCAGCCCAGGTGCACGGCATGCAAATCAGTTTGCACGGCGTGCAAAGTTGCAGAAAAGTAGAACAAAGAGCACTGAAGGTGCACGGCGTGCAGCCCAGGTGCACGGCGTGCACGCTACTGTAAAGGGCAGAATTAGGCGTGGTTGTGGACGTTTTTTGGTGTATACGAACACACCGAAGTGGGTGAGTAGTAGTTCATTTAGAAATCATTATTTAACTCAATTTAAATGCTTAATTACTTCTGTATCAGTTAGTATAACCTTTAAACAGTGTAGTACATACAATAGAGTATGTTAGATTCATTGGAACTTGAAATACGTAAAATGCTTAATGAAAATGATAAAATTTTTTGTATTATGGATGCAATGTATTTGTTGTTTTAAAATGGATATTTAGCATGGAAACTGGATAAATGATACTGAATCATGTTTAAGGATGACAAATGTTATATATGTGTTTCAAGTAATGTTTAGAATGTGCAGTAAGTATGGAATGTGATTTTCTTGTTTAAATGGTTATATGTTAATCAGATAATAGACTTAGGTGCCCCAACACTGTAGAACCCCATTGCGCGGTCTGTACCTTTGGGGTGAAACGATCGATCTAGCCTTGTGCCTAGATGGTCGGGCTCATGTTCAACAATAATCCGTGCGTGTGTCACGGTGGCACGAGGGCAGACAGACAGTGTCCAACAACAACGCATGCTTGTGTCACGGTGGCACTGGAGAAAAAAAATGGGGGTTATTCAACATTAATCCGTGCTTGTGTCACGGTGGTAACCCAGACCCTCCGACTGTGCACTACAGGGTGGGAGGAGTCCAGAGCACTCAGAGTTAGTGCAGACAGGCCCTTGTGCGCCCGAGAGTCCTGTGCAGACCAGGACGGACAGTCAGACTTAGCATTTCCCGAGTGTGTCGCTAAGTCTTGTACGGTGGGATCGTAGTTCGCTACAGATCTTCATATGTAGAGTGCGCTGCATATGTTTAGGGCATAATAATATAAATATGTAATCATATAGGATCACAGTAAATTAAGGTATCCGAACTTTTGTGCCAATTCATTATATCTGTTTATTGGTTTAAATTATCTGTTGTTGCATAGAAATGCGATTATATTCTGTAATCAGTTATGTTATTAGAACTGCCCTGCTTAGTAATGTACTTATGTTTTATTTCAATTTATAAACCTGATGAGTTGTTTAGTGATAGCTAAGTGAAATGCTATTCACTGAGCGAGTAGGCTCATACCTCTACTCAAAACATTTTCAGGTCATCAACATCACACGAACTCTGGAGGATCCTTTCATCCTAACGCTCAGTCTGTAGAAGGTTTACGTAGTTAGTAGTTAGAGGTCTCTTAGTCCTTTCCCCTCGATCTTTGGGACAAGGTGTGGATGAGAGAGAATGTGTATAAAGATGTAAATTAACTGTTATGCTTTATTTTATGTCGAACAATGTAATATGTTGTAGACTTTCTGTATATTGCTAGTCAGTTTAATAAAAATGCTTCTGCAGTTTGTTTAGTTTCATTTTACAGCATAAATCAGATTATCCTATTAATGTCATTAAAAATGTTTTAAAGGTCATGAGTGGTTTGGTTTGTGTGTAATCCCTCCGTCGCGCCCTAATCTCGTGATTAGTGGGTAATGCGAGATCGGGGTGTGACATGCATGCACAACAAAACATTCATAAGTATAATGTAACCTACACTAGTTCATTCAACTATTTTATAACAGTTTTTCTTTTTTGTTCCTTACCCATCTATTCACTTCTCTCTCAGATTTTAAACTTCCTGACATTGAGCTATAAGACCTGTGCACCCCATCCCGAAAACTTGCTTCTAGCAAATGCCAGTGATTGTCATTGTTAAGTATTGTAAACACGGAGTCCATTGTCATGAATTCCTTGTCAGGTACATTGAAGAGTGGTGACAGCATATCAATCTCCTTGATTGTTATCTCATCCACCATCATGTTTAGCTTTTGCTGTAAAAACAATATTGTGAATTACTTTTCTACAACCTTTAGTGGCCTTGTTGTGATAAATGTAATCTAGTGTGATAGCCTATTTGTCTTACTAGAACATAAGTGCTTAAGCAATGCCATGAAAGTAGTCCCTTCTTCCTCTTTCTGCTTGTTGTCTCTTTCAACATTTGTACAAAGCAATCCATTATCTGAAAATGCACAAGCATCAATTAGCAATCTATAATTTCGTAATAAATGTTTAATATTCCATTACTTACAGGTGACTGCATCATCTTATCCTTAAACAACAACGTTGATAAGTCCTTTCCCGTGCACCATGCATCCTTTCCAAAAATCCATTCTCTTCTTGACCTGTGCATTTTTATTTTTTTTTCAAAAGAATTCATACTGAAGATGTGAGACAAAAATTTATGGATTGATCAAGTAATACATAATAAACATGTGACTGATAGAACTTTAAAAAGTATCTACTTACACTTCATCAATGTTGTCAATAAATTCTTTAACATCCTCTTGCATCTCCTTTGGTCTAAAGTGCTCGAATCCTATGAATGTCGAATTCTTTTTCTATTTTCTAACTACAAATTTTGGTTAGTAGTCTATGTAAAAGACATATTTTATTGCAGTTACTCTACTATTTAGTCGATAATATTGCTTTACATTCCATAATATTACTCTATCATTATCGCAGTTACTTTTTATATTAACATAGTTACTTTATGGATGACATATTTTACTTTTCAGTTCAAATTGTTGCTTCATTGATGGAACGAGCACCATTACTAAACAAATTTTACCTGTGCATGCCTTCTTATCTTGATATTTTCCTCTATGCTCCCAATGACCGTCTGCATCTTCCCCTTCCTCTTTCTCAACATTTTAGTTGTTTTCATCTCAACTTCACCAAAATTTACATCCTTCTCATTCACTCCAACTTCATTGTCTATATTCATCATTATGCTTTCCATTCCATCTTCTGTGAGCTCTGTTTTATCTGCTGGTTGTTCTTTTTCTTCTGTGTTTTTTTTCTTCAGTTGGATCTTCTTTAGATGGGTCTTTTTCCATTTCATCTTGTGCTGGTTCTTTGGTTTCTTCAGACGGAACTTCTTCTACTTTCTTTGAATCTTGTGGTACATTTTCTGTCATTTTCTCCACTAACTTTCTCCTTAGTTTAAGTTTGCTCAATCTTGGTCTTTCTTGTGTAGGTCCATGTTGGTCCATTTCCAACAACTTTTTCTTCAGATCACCTGAATGCCAACTTTCATTCTCAATGAAATTGGGAGTTGGTGTAGCTGCAGATTGTGAACGATTGTAATTGTCAGCTTGGATCCTTAGCAATCTATTTTCAGATTCAACTTCCTCTAGTCTTCTCTTCAACTGCTCGTTTTCTACTCTTAGAGCAGTAAAAGCTTCTAGTGCAATTCTGTTGCATGTTTCCTTCTGCAGTCTCAGCTCATCCTCAAGAATCAATATTCTATTCTCCAAGCTTCCTGAGACTTCTCTGCTTGTGTTATATGATGTAAGTATCTTCTTACTAACTACCTTGCTCTTGGCTTTATTTGCTGCGAGATAATAAGGCAAATATTTCACTACCTTTGCAGCTTCCCAATCATCATTGTCATCCTTCTTCAACACTGCAGAAACCTGTGCACAAAAGTTATCAATTTATTATAAAGCTTTTATATTATTTGGCATATTTATTTTCACTTTACCCACAATGATTCTTACATTGTCATTGTCCAAACTTTTAAAATCTTTCACCATCTTAACAGGAGTTTCCCATCTTTTTATTCGTGGTTTTGCTTTAAAGAATGTAGGCTCTGCTATCCCTATTAACTCATAAGCCCAGACCTGTGTTGACAAGAAAAATATAAATCAGTGTTTTAAATGTTCATATATGGTTGTTTAATGTAACCAAAGTAACTATGAAATGTGTCACTTACACACAAGCACATTACACATCCAGTTGTGTAGAGTGTTCTTTTGCTTGTTTCCCCTCTTCTCCTCATCCTTATATTCTCACTTAAAACTTTCATTTTCTTGAATATGCTCCCGTGCACTAACTTTGCCCAGTTTAACTGCCCTATAGCAATTACATCATCCAAATAATGTAGAAGGTAAATTGGGGCACAATAGCTAGTGTCCGATAAAAGGAATGTTGCTAACAAGTGCAACATCCATGCACGACACATATTTTGGTAGTTTTCTTCAGAGTCATTATTTGCAAATTCCTGCCAGAGTTTACTCAAGTTCTCCTTGTGTAACACATCCTTCTCCTTTATTTTCTTACTACTTTCACCAATTGTATCTTTTCCTCTTGTTGCATTAGCAAAATCCTCCCATATTTTTCTTACAATCTGTGATTGCTTTCGTGGAACTATATCCATACCTTTACTAGGCAAACCTAGTATCACTCCTACATCGTCATAGTCATCCTCGCCTCAAAACCTGATGCTAACATGAACTTGTCGTCTTCAACATATCTCTCTATCAGATCCTCTAATAGAGTTACATCTACAGTAAGATCAGGCATGGCTATCAGATTTGCAAATGCGGTTGACTTCATCATCGTCATTTGATCAGTGCTATACAACATGCTGTTTTGTATGCTGTTGTAACCTTTTATGTAGCATCTATGGAAAAGCTTTCCTATACCTGCATATATATGAAAAAGTTTGTGTTAATTTGTCTAGTTACTTTTTAGATTTCAGTGTTACGATAAAATCATATCACAATAATTTTATTTTACTTTGTATGTATAAATTATTACAATTTTCAGTTCAACATGTTATTTTCTATCCGTCACATCTACTCTTGTTTTCAGGTAGTTACTTTTTAACTTTCAGAGTTACTATTCATTTTTTAGAGTTACATAGTACAGTATCACATTTGCAAATGCGGTTTAGCTTTCTTGGATCAAAGTTATTGTTTGATCTGTAGCAGTTACTATTTGAACCACATAGTTACTTTCATGTCGATATAGTTACTTGTTGGTTCATCTAGTTACTTTTCTTGGATCAAGGTTACTTTCCAGTTACTTTAGTTACGTTTCTTGGAACAAAGTTGCTGTTTGATGTATAACAGTTACTTTTTGGAACAGAGAGTTACTTTCATGTCGATATAGTTACTTGTTGGTTCATCTAGTTACTTTTCTTGGATCAAGGTTACTTTTCAGTTACTTTAGTTACGTTTCTTGGAACAAAGTTGTTGTTTGATGTATAACAGTTACTTTTTGGAACAGAGAGTTACTTTCATGTCGATATAGTTACTTGTTGGTTCATCTAGTTACTTTTCTTGGATCAAGGTTACTTTCCAGTTACTTTAGTTACGTTTCTTGGAACAAAGTTGCTGTTTGATGTATAAAAGTTACTTTTTGGAACAGAGAGTTACTTTCATGTCGATATAGTTACTTGTTGGTTCATCTAGTTACTTTTCTTGGATCAAGGTTACTTTTCAGGATAATTACTGTGATCAAAGTTACTCTATTGTCAGCACCGTTACTCTTTAGTCCATCAAGTTACACATTCGTATATAAGGGTAAAAATAATCAATATTACCTTCTTCTGCAATTTTTGCTTTTCCTTTTTGCTTTGTTTTTTGTTCCAAAGTCTTATTCTGGTTTCTTTTGCGATCTTCTGCTTCATCCAGTTCAACTTCTTCAGCATCTTCTGTTTCTTGCTCTTCAGTCTCTTCATGCACTACAGCCAATTGTTTGTCAGTAACGTCATCGACTAGTTTCTCCCCAGATGATTTTTCAGTTTCTAGCTCTTCAATCTCTTCATGCACTACATCCAATTGTTTCTCAGTAACCTCATCGGCTGGTTTCTCCCCTGATGTGTTGTCATCTCCAGCAGTCTTCTGGAGAGTGTCAGTTTTCTCAATGTTGTATTTATTCTTCTTAACTTTCTTTTCTTTTCTCAGCTCTTCAATACTCTTGTCCGTTTCATCTTCTTGCAGTATGGTTCTAGCTACATCTTCTAGCATGATGTCCACATCTTCATAGTGCTTGTGCAACAAATCTTCAGTTTCCGTTATTTTTGTACTTCCCTTTCTTGTCGCCTTCTTTGCTTTTACCTTTGTTTTCCCCATTTTGATCTCAGCGGCAGAGACTGGCAAATGCAGTTGCGGCGGAAACTGCGGTGAATGCTGCAGCGGAGAAGAACGCCACACACAGCAGCGCAAGTACAGACCAGAGGCTGAAGAATTCGACAGTCGGGGTTGGGGATTTCGGGAATGCAGATGAATTCGGGAGTTCTGGAGCGGGAAGACGGCGGATTTTGGGAATCTCTGGCGGAGAATCAGCCGCGAATGTGCTTCTTCTGTAAGTCGCGCGCCCTTGATTTTTTTTGGATTATTTACAATACATGCCACCGCGTTTTCATAAACGGGTAGCCCCGCTACAGTACCCGCGCGGGCAATGAAAACGGACTCTATATATATATATATATATATATATATATATATATATATATATATATATTTATATATATATATGTATATATAGATTTCACCTAGGCTTACTCTTCAGTAGAGTTTCACATAACATCCTACTATATCAGGGTTTGACCTAGTATTATGTGAAATTAGGATTTCACAACACATCACCCAGTGATAGGACTTCACGTAAAATTAGTAGCACTACCCTATATTAGGGTTTCATGAACCTTTACCCCATTTTAGGGATTAAGGTTTACTACTCACATCCAAGTAAGGTTTCTCATACCTCATACCCAAATTAGGGTTAGGATGTACAATTCCCATTAAATTAGGGTTTCCAATGTTGATTCCTTCAACCATTAAATTCATGTAACCAATCATCAATTGGACCTATCACCATACTTTAATTGAGTTACATAGGTCATCCTTCAACTGATTTGACCCTTAATTGACCCTCAATTGGTCATCAATTAGGGTTTGAATTAATTGGATTAGGGTTTGGAATTGATGATCCTTCAACATTAATCAATGTGTAACTAGTTACTTTAAAACTATTGGACCATCATCCAAATTGGACATGACCTGACCCCAAATGGTATTTAGGTCATTTGGATGTCCTCCAAATGGTCTTGAGACCATTTTCCTATGTCAACATCAAAATCCAAGTCAACCAGTTAGGGTTTGGTTCATTGGATTGATCACCAAATCAGCATTTGATTGCACTTCAACTTAGTACCTTTGGATCTTCAACCACTTACCCATACTCAATCCTAGACCTCCAAATAGTCTTGGGTGACCACCAAACGGTCTTGAGACCGTTTGGGTGATCCCCAAACGGTTTTGAAACCATTTGGGTCAATCAACCCAAAGCATCAACTTATTCAATTGAAAATTCAGCACTTAGTCGATTAGGGTTTGCAATTAAGGATTCATTCATGATTGAAACCTTCAAGATCAAACCAATTGAAACCATTGGATCAAGATCCAAGTACCACAACATATATCTTCAAATGTTCAACCATTCCAAACGGTTTGGAACCCAAACCACCAAACGGTTTGCAAACCGTTTGGTCACCAAACGGTTTGGTGAAACTATTTGGACTCAAACATTGAAACCGTTTGCCCTAGATATTTGGGGAGGTGTGTGCTTATGATGATGTAATCATCATCAAGCTCCAAACTCACGAAATCTGCTGTGATTTCCATGGAGATTTCATCAATCAACCAAACTAAATTTCAGAAATGTAGAAATGATCACCAATTGATAAAGAATTCATTGCAATAATAAAATTAAGGGTTCCAGTTATAAAACCCGCCTCCAATTGAGCTCCAAAGCTCCAAGCTCATGGAAAAAATGGTGGATGCATCTCCTTTCACCATTCCAAAGCTCGTCCTCAAGTTTTGAGTGAAAAGGAATGGTTAGAATTGAAGAGGGGATCGAAATAGGAAGAATCCATGCATTGATTTGCGATTTCCACCATGGATTCAAGGTGAAAAGGGATCAAGAAGCTTACCAACAGGTATGGAGTCGTCCTACTGGTCCTCCCAAGCTCTTTGGTCGTTTTCCAAGCAAGGGGAAAGAAAATAAATCCAAAAAGCCTTTGGTTTGGCTTGGAAAGGGTACTTTTATAAGAAAATTGATGAGAGAGAAATTGTTTTATAAAAGTCTTTTAATTCCAAAATTATTGCCACAACTCCCCCCTTGGTTTCTTTCATACAAAGAAATCTCTATCCCACCGAGCTCCCTTCCATTATCCAAGAATTAAGGGAAAAGAAATTAAGCACCTTAACCCTTATAATAGTAATATCCATTTTGGAGTGGAAATTCTTTTTCTTATAATAATGGTGAGTGGAGTTTTCACCTCCTTGGGATATTTCGTGGTTCTTGCATAGATAAAGGATGTCCACACACATCTGAATCCAACTATTTTAATTTTTGTTGAAATACCTTTAATTAATATATTTATTTTTGCCCTAAATTGAATTAGGGTTTCACTTAGGCTTAAATCTTGATTATTTTAATATTAAGATTCTCTCTCCTCCAACTTAATTCAAATGAGGCGCCCCTCTCATTTTATTGCCTCAAAATGATGCCACGAAATATTGGGGACCTTATTGAAGTGGTAAATTACATGTTGCACCCTAGGTTTTGGGTAAATTGCACATTACACCAAAACTAGGGTTTAATGCACAAGGATTGCTCTACAAGCTTTATCTTGGTGCCCAAGCTTGTGGAAACCATACCACTACATCATATTCATTCTTATGATGTCTCAACATCATAGGAACATTTTATCATGTGCAATTTACAAGTTAACCCTTTCAACTTGGGTAATTTGCACTTTAGTCCAAAATTAACAAAACAATGCTCCAACATTATTCAAAAAGGACTGAAAATGAAATATAAGTTCCTCAAGAGCATTAATTACTTTTAAAAAGATATGTGCAAGCATCTAATCAACTTTATTAGGAAAAAAACCTAGGGTTAGAACATAACCCAGGTCAGGGATGTTACATATAGTATGTTGTGTAATGATGGTCTATTACAATGGGTTAACATATGTGACTATTACAACGGGTAGAGCATGTTGTGTAATTATGATCTTTTACAATGGGTTAGAGTATGTTGTGTAATGATGGTCTATTACAACGGGTTAACATACATGACTATTACAATGGGTTAGAGCATGTTGTGTAATTGTGATCTTTTATAACAGTTTAGAGTATGTTGTGTAATGATGATCTATTACAACAAGTTAGCATATGTGACTATTACAACGGGTTAGAGCATGTTGTGTAATTATGGTCTTTTACAACGGGTTTGAGTATGTTGTGATATTACAGTCTATTACAACAATTTAGCACCTATTGTAGTATCACATATACTACAACGAGTTTGGCCCGTTGTATATAACTTGTGTTGTATAAAATATATAATTCACAGCACACAAATAGACTTGTTGTAAAAGATATGCTAACTACAACACAACCAATAGAACTGTTGTGTTTTTCCCATTGTAAAAACATTTTTGTAGTAGTGATGCTTGCTTACCATATCACTTTGGAGGTGTATGTGTGCTTACCATATCGGGCAGAGAGGGGTGTGTGTGTGCTTCACATGATATCAGGAAAAGAGGTGTGTGTGTACTTCACACCATATAGAGCAAAGAGGTGTGTGTGCTTCACACCATATCGGTCAAAGAGGTGTGTGTTTGATTCACACCATGTCGGGCAATGAGGTGTGTGTGTGCTTCACACCATATCAGGAAAAAAGGTGTGTGTGTGTGTGTGTCACCATATCGTGCATAAGATTTATGCTCATCACCATATCATTCTATAGGTATATAACCACCACCATCTAGGGTTTCAACATCATATCATTTAAGAGGTATATCCTTCAACACCATATGGAGTTAGAGATGTGTATGTCCTTGACATCATATTGTGCCTAAGGGGTATATTTGACCTCATATCGTACAAGAGGTGTATACTACATCACCATATCATGCAAGGAAGTATAAACTCATATCCATATCATTTTAGTGGTGTAGGTGCATCGTCATATGGGTTAGAGGTGCTTGCTTATGTGCTTGAACCCGATATAACTTTATAAGGTGATACCATCATCTTCAAGATCTAGACCTTCCTTCTACATGCTCTAGTACAAGGATAACAGGTCTAAGAAAATACTAGAACTCATAGATATATCAAGTATTCAAGAAAATCTTAGAATTGGAAGTAGATCATCAAATATAGCAAGAAAGATGGTGAGTAATAACATGTTTGGATTCAAGTTATATAACCCACCTCAAGAACAACTTCAAAGCTCCAATATCCAAAGATTCATGTTACTAAGGTTGAATATGACTTATCAAAAGTCCAAGGCTTGTTCACAACTCCTTCATATACAAGTAATCACCATAGTTAAGAACTTGGTGAAGAAGAAAAGAAAGGAAGATCATAACCTTTGATCCATTCTTCGATCCAAGGTTGAAGATGATCATAGAGTTACCTTAGGGATAAGAAGTGAGCTCCTTCTTGATCCTTAGCACCATGCACTATATCTCACTACTTATGCATGATATTCCCTCACTTGTGGCCGATATCCCTTTCAGTTGTGGCCAATATCACTCCACTATGACCGATATCAACTTGCTATGGCCGATATCACTTGCTATGGACGATATCACTTGCTATTGCTGATACCAAGGCCCTATGCACGATACCACTTCACTTATGCATGATACTAATACTATATGAACGATATATAAGAGAAAGGAGGTGGTAGTATTTGAAAACTTTCACTAATAGTTGAAAGGAGTGGTATATATAGTTGAGGTTCATGAAAAAGAGTGTATATGAGGTGTCATCATTTTAAGCTACTAGGTGCCACATGTACATGCATGGTTGACACGTGTATATGAATGAAATCACATTTATCTTGACATGCAAAACACTTGAGGATAATCTAGAGATGATATTTTGGCCATTAGTTATCTTGTTTGATAAGATATCTCATCTTAATCTCACAAATTATACAAACTGATACAACTTTTGCAAGGAGCATCTAACTCGTCATGGATCACCTCCTTGAGATAATATTCCCATCATGGCCTTTGCCAAGAGTTCACAAACCAATATGGGATCTCTTGTATGGCTCCTTGTCTGATAGGCACTCTTATATCAAGTCTACAACTTGATACAACACAACTCAAGTTAGGGTTTCACATTCAACCCCTTTCTTGGTCTTTTCATCACCAAGAATACTACCACTAAAAAATGATTCAAACATGGTGTATCCTTATTTATATCTCCTATAAATGATACATATAGGAATTAGGAACACTCTAGAGGTGGTAATTTGCATATGAACTCTACATTTTGGGTAAGTTACAATTTGTACCAAAATTGGTGCACAAGGTACTAGCATTATTCAAACAAGTTCAAACTTGAAATTTAGGCTTTCCACAAGCCACCACTTAGAATAATTCTCTCTATTATGATGCCAAAACACTTAAGGAATGTTCGTTATGTGACATTTTGCAATATAACACCTCATCTTTGGTAAATTGCACTTTGGTCCAAAACAAAGGAACATTGCTCAAACAACATTCAATCTGGACCAACTTGAAACATAAGTGTGTCACATGATAACAAAACTCCTTAGAGTATTATATTAAAGTTCAAAGAAACTATCTTAGACAAAACAAACAGGGTTAACTCATAACCCAGGTCAGGGTCATTACACATACATACAAACATGCATACATACAACACAATGACCGCCTAGAGTTTAGGAGCTCTAGGGCGATCTGTGGTGATCAAGAAGGCGATCACACCAAAGGTAGGGAGGAGGCCCCTTCCTCCCTTACTTCCCTAAGGGGATGACTAAGGCAAGTAGCAAATATGATGGAGCAAATAACAGTGAACAACCTGGAAAGCAGTGGACGCAGATAGTGAAAGGCGTAGAGAAGTTTGTTACGAAACAAACCTATAACCCTCCAGTCATCGGGGATGGAAAGTGGTTTGTTACCATTGATGAGGAGACCAATGTAGATATGGAGAAATCATGGTAACACATGGTAGAAAGCTATATTATGGGAAGAAGGCCATACTACTATCATCTCTTGGCCCAGATATGCAGGGTTTGGAAACCCAAGGTAGGATTTGACCTATATTCAAAACCAAAAAAATTCTTTCTGGTAAGATTCAATAATGGAGAAGATAAGATTGCGATGATCAACATGGGACCATAGTGGTTTGATAACCAACTGGTGGTCATCAAAGAACATCACACAAGCGATGACTTGCAGAAGGATCAATTTAGTTTAATCCTAGTTTGGATCAAGATTCCTAGTATCTGACGGAATTGGTCTGAGAACGACATGGGGATTGTTGCTTTAGGAGTCGGGAAGGTGCTCAAAGAAGATCTACAATCTGTCGACAAGGAGTCCTTGGGGGAAGCCAAAGCTTTGATCGAACTACAGGCTGAAGAAGAACCACATAAGGAAGTGTGGGTAAACATGCCAAAGAAAGATCTTGTTGTTGTTGAAATTCAATATCAACATATACTCAAATGATGTGCAGACTGCAAGGTCTTTGGACATGATGACAAAGACTGCCCACTGAAACCTGCTAGTGTTGAACCACCGACCAAGAACTAGGAATGGAAAGAGGTTGGAGGGAAAAAACACAAAGATAAAGAAGAAAGCAAAGACAAAAGCAAAGAAGTCGAGAAGTCTACAAGTACTAATCACTTTAGAAGCCTGGAGAACCAAGAGGAGGAACCTGGTACACACCAGGAAAAGGCACTGGAGGTGGTTGTAACAAAAGAAGTTCCAAGTCAACCAGACAAGAATAGTCCTCAGGGGAAGAGCTCTAAGGGAGTGGGTAACAGTTCTAGGGTGCACGAGTCACAGAAAACTCATTCAACTGGGAAGGTTACTTAATGACGTTCTTTATGTCGAATGTTCGTGGCTCCTGCAAACCACATAAAGAATGAGGTAAGGCAGGTAATAAGGAAGACCCAAGCTTTAATTGTAGGTCTAGTGGATATGTAGATAAAAAAACTATTGACCTAGAGGTTATACATTGTCCATATTTTTATAATGACTTAACCATTCCATTCATATGGATCTAATATGTGTATTAAGATTGATTTTAGGTGTTAGGTACATGAAAAGGATCAAAATTCAAAATCCCTAGCTTGTCCAAATACAAGTCAAAAGCTATACAAGTGTGCTAATTAGGAAAAATCCATGTAAATGACCTTATAAGATTTTTGTAATCATTTGTATTGATGATATGACTTGTAACTAATATGAGAAAAATTATTGGGACACTTAATACCAAGTTTTAATCACTATTTTAGCACTTTAGAAAATTGATCACAACATGTTGATCGGTTGAGTTGGAATCTCGACCGATCCAATGGAACCATTTTCTGGAGAGTGCATTGCTCAAGTTGTGCATACAGTGAACTCGACCTATTGGGTAACTGACCAATTCACAATTCATTGGGTGGTCAAGTTTCCCCAGGACAAACTTGACGGATGGCTTGAATTTTGGGTTTTTCTTTTAGCCAATCGATTGAGTTACCTTTATTGAATCTCGACCGATTGCACTATATAGAAGTTACAGAATAAGTGATTCTAACCGTTGGTGGCTTATTTGATCGAAAATAGATACTTTACCTTGGGAAAAAATGGCTATATTTGGGCCCTGAGTGTCCCCCAATTTAAAGGAGCACTCCCAACTATAAATAGGATCTCTTAGAGTTCATTCCAAGGTTACTCATTCACTATATGCTTGGTCCTTGCTTAGTCGAGAGTGTTGCACACCTTTGAGCCCCTTTCTCTCTCTAGTTTCAACTCAAATCCGAAAATTTGAGTGAGTTAGGATCCCTTGTATCAGAGCTATTCCTTGTACTCATGTAAAGCTCTCCACCTCCATCTTCCTACCCCCTTTCCTTATTGAATAAAAGGCTTGAAGATCTTCTCCAAGTGAAGGAGAAGGAGTTGTTGTTCTTCAATGTTGAAGAAAGCATGGCGATCAAGATCTCTGAGTGAAGGAGATAGACAAGGTGGACGTTCAAGAAGGATAGGCAATCCCTAGAAGGCCAAAGACTTGAAGGTGTAGTGGGTAAGTACTTGATTGAAGGATGAAGACTCATTGATTAAGTGGGTAAGCTCTTTCGGTAGGTTGAAGATCCATGCTTGAGGTACTAAGCCCTTGGATGAATGTGGTTTTGTCTTGTAATCTTATGATAGAATATAAGAGTACCAAGATTGCAAATCCTAGAGATTAACCACCTCTAGGTAGTGGACTGACATTGCTCCTAGTTAGGACATGGAACCACTCTAAACCACTTTGTCCAAGTGTATGTAATCCTTGTCTCTCTTCCTTGTTGTGCATGTTAGTTAGGACCTCAAATTTGCTATATGCTTTAGATTTTTCTCTTAATATAATTTGAAGGTCTAATCCATCTTGTGAGATTTGTGAAGCTCTACTCAACCCCCCTCTAGAGCCCTTGGTCTAACAAGTGATATCAGAGCAGGTCTTCTCCAAGCTATTTCTAAAAGTAGGAGAAGATGGGCGATTTAGCACTTGGATCCCTCAACTTAGAAGGAATCTTCTCCATGCAACCTCCGATCTTTGACAGAACCAACTTCCTCTATTGGAAGAAAAGAATGTAGTTCTACCTCCAAGGAGTAAGATACGAGATGTGGAAGGTGGTGCACCTCAAATATGAAGATCAAAAGGGGGAAAGCTCCACATGTACGAAAGCCCAAATGAAGCAAGCTCAGCTCAATGCCAAAGCCGTGAGCATCATCTATGCAACCCTCACCCCATCAGAGTTTAATCAGATCTCCTCATGGGACACCATACATGAGATTTGGAACAAGCTTTGTGTCACCTATGAAGGAATAGAGAAGGTGAAGGAAGCAAAGATCTACATTCTTGGTGGTCTACTTGAGAACTTCAAGATGGGCAAGAATGAAAGAGTGGCGGACATGTACACTAGGATCAATGTCATCATCAATGGATTGGAAGCCCTTGGTAGTGTGATGGGTAAAGGCACAATCAACTCCAAGATCTTGAGGTCTCTTCCAAAGAGATGGGAGCCCAAGGTGACCTCCATTGAAGAAGTGTACATGCTTAGTGAATTGTCAACCGAGGAGCTGGTTGGAAACCTTCAAGATCATGAGCTAAGGCTTGACAAGCAAGAATAAGAAGAAAAGAGAGAAGAGAAGGAGTCCAAGAAGATCAAGGACACAACCTTCAAAGCTTAAAATGAAGAGATGGTTCGGCAGCAAAAACTTACACTCAAATCCCCTACTCCTTCCTCAAGTGAAGATGAAGGCCCAAGTGAGCATGAAGCAAACTACTCCAAGGGCAAACACTTCAAAGGGAAGTCTTCTTCATCTACTCCAAGGTGTTATAAATGTGGACAAAAAGGCCATTACAAGAGTGACTGCCCTAAGGCCAAGAAGAGACACTACAAGAGAAACCACAAGAAGGATAAGGAGTACAAGAAAGAAGGCAAATTCAAGAGAAGGGAGAAGAAAGAAAGAAGAAGCAAAGATGCAGATCATGCAGCTTGGGAGGAGTCTTCCTCAAGTTCATCTAGCTCCAAAGATGGAGAATGGCACCTTGCTCTCATGGCCTCTACAAGTGATGATGTAGGTGAGGTAAGTGAGGTTAGTGAAGTCAACTTGCATGAGTTGTCTAAATAAACTCTTATTGATATGCTTAAATCTAGTCGTTTGTCTTTTACTAAATGCAAATCTAAAAAGAAAAGGCTAGGAAGATTATAGATGATCTATATGCTAAAATTGAAATTCTTGATCAAAATGAAAAGTTTCATCTTGATAGTATTGATTCCTTGCAAGGGCAAGTTCTTGATCTTGAGCTCCAATACAATGGAGTTGAGGATGAGAATGGTGTCTACCTTAAGAACATTGCTAATCTTAAGGAAGAGAACCAAAAGTGCCTAGATGAGATTGATGTTCTTAAAATTGAAAATGTAGAACTTAAGTTCATCGATGATGCTAGGAGAAATGAAGTTTATGCTTATCAAAGAGAAATTCTTTTGTTTAAATCTAAAAATGCTAAGTTTCTTGCTCAAGTTAATGATCTATCTTCTAGACCTATCTTGCCAAGTAATGAGATAGCTAGCACTACTCTAGAACGTGATTCTTTTCATACTAAAGCCATTTGTTTAGAGGCCAACCTGTTGCATTCTATAGATGATCTTGCTAGTCTATCTTATACTATCATTAGTCTTATCTAGTGATGATAATGAAAAATTAAGAGCTTCTCTGCAAAAGTTTCTTACGGGAAAGAAATCCTTTAATGATGTCCTAGAACACTCTACCAAACAAATTGGTACTAGGGTTTAGGATATGATGGGACAACTCCTAAAGGTAAGAATAAGAACAAGAGTACGGGTAAGAAGAAGAGTGTGGAACCTCCTTTCTTCCATGGAGAGACTTTTGGATCTAAGAACCCAATGGTCTGTGTTCATTGTAAATGTGATGATCATTACTCTACTTATTGTCCCTACAAGCCAAAGGGGACCAACCCAAAGATGAAATGGGTCCCCAAGCTAACCCCAGATCCCAAAGTTTGAGTTGAGCACTGACATCCTTCTTTCATGCAGGTCAAAAGAAGGTGGATTGTTGATAGTGGCTGCTCAAAGCATATGATAGGTGAAATCAGCCACTTCAACAAATTCATGAAAAAGAAAGGAGGATCGGTGATCTTCGGGGACAACAAAAAGGATAAGGTAATAAGTGAGGGTGATGTAGGTAACCAGCTATGTATTAAAAATGTTTTGCTTGTTGATGGTCTACATCACAACTTGATAAGTGTAAGCCAACTTTGTGATAATGGATATCTTGTTCTATTTACTTCTTTAGAATGTTTGCTTCTAGATTCCTCACTTACAATGTTATATACAAGGGAACTAGAAATGGAAATCTATATGTTATTGTGCTTGATTCTCTAAAGCCCGTACTTGATAGATGCTTAGTTGTGGATAAAAATGACATATCTCTTTGGCATCACCGGTTGGTCCATGTGAATATGCATCAAATGAAGAAATTGAGCAAAAAGGAATTGGTTAGGTGACTACCCAAATTGGATTTTGTAAAGGATGAGGAATGCCAACCTTGTACACAGGGAAAGCAAACCAAGTCCTCCTTCAAATCCAAAGGAGTTCTTAGTACCAAAAGAGCTCTTGATATTCTTCATAGTGATCTATTTGGACCAATGAGAACTCAAACGTTTCGTGGTTCCAAGTATTGTCTTGTGATTGTCGATGATTTCTCTCGCTATACTTGGACATTCGTTCTCATTTGAAAAGTGATACTCTAGATGTTTTCTCGAGTTTTTGTAAATGAGTTGAAAATAAAGCTTCTTGTCAGATTGTTTCTATCCATAGTGACCATGGGGGAGAGTTTGAAAATGATCTTTTTGAGTGTTGTTTTTGAAAAATATGTTTACTCGCACAATTTCTCTTCTCCTCGTACACCTCAACATGATGGGATAGTAGAGAGAAAGAATAGATCAATATAGGAGATGGCTCAGACCATGCTTCTAGAGTATGACACTCCAAAGAAGTTTTGGGTTGAAGCTGTTAGTACCTCACGCTTTATGCAAAATTGAGTTTTCACGCATCTATCTTTGAAGAAAACCCCCTATGAGTTATGGCATGGTAGAAAGCCATCGATCGACTTCTTTCACATTTTCAGATGTCCTTGTTTTGTTTTAAACACGAAGGATTCTCTTGACAAGTTTGATCTGAAATCGTACAAGGCTTTCTTCCTAGGATATAGAACTACAAGAAGGGCTTATAGAGTTTTCAATATTGAACTATCTAAAATTGAGGAATCTATTAATGTAAAATTTATGGAATCTAACCCTGCCATTGGAAGGAAGTTGTTGATAATGATGTTGCATATGACTTAATTCCTATTTGAAAAGACCTCAACATCGACAAAAAAGGTAAGCAGGTGGTTGAAGCGGAAGATGAAGAGAAGAAGGACCCCACTCCTCGCTTTGCAAATAATCATACCAAAGAGCTAATCATTGGCAGTCCATTCAAGAGGGTGAAGACACGAGCTGCCTACAACAAAGAACAAGCAAACAGTGCTTTCATCTCACAATTGGAGCCAAAGAGCATCAAATAAGCTCTTGGAGATGATGAGTGGATCCTAGTCATGCAGGAGGAACTAGAGCAGTTCGAGAAGAATCGAGTGTGGACCCTAGTGCCATGACCAAGTGAAAGAAAAATCATTGGCACCAAATGGGTCTACCACAACAAGCTTGATGAAAATGGTAAGGTGGTAAGAAACAAAGCAAGGTTAGTAGCTCAAGGTTACAATCAGCAGGAAGGTATTGATTTTGATGAAACTTATGCTCCTATTGCTAGACTTGAATCTATTCGAATGCTACTTGCTTTTATTAGTTATAAAAATTTCTTGATATATTAAATGGATGTTAAACGTGCATTTTTGAATGGTACAATCAAGGAGGAAGTATTTGTTGCACAACCTCTAGGCTTTGAAAATGACAAGCTACCTAACCATGTTTATTTGATACAAAAAGCTCTCTATGGACTCAAACAAACACTGCGAGCTTGGTATGAGAAATTAAAGAACTTTTTGTTGGACAATGGTTATGTTATGGGCAAAGTTGATTCTACCTTATTTCACACTTCTAGAAATTTTCTTATCATTCAAATTTATGTTGATGATATCATATTTGGCATAACTGATCTTGATCTTTGCAAGGAGTTTAGCCCTCTTATGCAGAGTGAGTTCGAGATGAGCATGATGGGTGAGCTTACTTTCTTCCTCGGCTTCCAAATCAAGAAAACTAAAGATGGAAACTTCATCAACCAAGGCAAGTACACCAATGAACTACTCAAATGCTTTGGAATGGAGAATATGAAGCTGATGGTGTAACATCCCTGACCTGGGTTATGAGTTAACCCTAGGTGTTTTGCCTAAATATTAAATTAAATCCTTGTGATTAACTTTGGGCATGTAATTAAGTTTCTCAGAAGCATATATTTCAGTTTTTGCTCCTTTTTATATAAAGTTGTAGCATTGTTTTGTAATACATGGACCTATGTGCAAATTACCGAGTTAGAAGGGTTAACTTGCAATTTGCACATGTTGAGATGTTCCTCTGATGTTGAGACATCATGAGAATGATGATGGTAAGGTTTGAGGGATTTCCCAAGCTTGGGCACCAAGGTGCAGTTGTGGAAGCAATCTCGGTGCTTGAAAACCCTAAATTGGGGAAAAGTGCAATTTACCCAATTTGAGGGGTGCAACTTGTAAAATACATCATCTAAAATATCTTTTATAACTTTTTTCATCATTTAGAGTAGAAATGATGAAGAGGGCACTTCATTTGAATAATCATATAACAAAGAACACCTTTGTGATTGAATAAACAAGGTGTATGTATAATAGCCCTTTTATGTGTATGCTTTAGTGATGGGTTGATCCTCTTTGCCTTAAATTCTTGATCTTAGAAGAATTTTGTCCTTAGAAATAAGATGTGGGGACGTGAAAAGAAGAAAGGAAGGACTTAGATGAGAAACGAGGAAAACATATATTCTTATGTTGGAATTTCACCCAATATATATATATATATACCACTTCCTTTGCAAGCAAAGGAACGTTTCTTTCATTCCCTCACTTATCCCCCTTGCTCAAACCGACTAAGGCAGAGCTCTGGAGCATAGGAGAACGACCAGGGAGTTCAAGGTAAGTTTGGATCATCCCTTTTGCTTGAATTCATGGATGAAACTCTGATTCAAGGTCAAATTCATGGCTAGCTCACTTAGCTCTATCTTTCTAGCCATCTCTTTCCAACTTGTCCTAGGAGAATTCACCTTGGCCGACCTGTGGAGCTCAAAGACGCCATTAAAGACCTAAAGCTTGGAAACTTGGAGCTCAAGGAACAACCTTTAGGTGGGTTTTATAACTCTAAACCTTATGCTTTGATTATACATCTTTTTCTACGCATATAGTTGCTAGTTCTTCTTCTTCCCTATCTTCCCTTGTATCCTTGCAAGATAAATTGTGAAGAACTGCTACGGTTCTTGAGGTAGAAGATAAGGGCGTTAATTCCTATGCTTATCCACGGATTTCCACTTTACCAAACGGTCCTAACCAATTTCCCATGCGGTTTGCACAACCATTTGCTGGGCAAACGGTTTCAGGGTCGCATGGAGGCAAACGGTCTTCAAGACCGTTTGGTCCAGTTGACCAAGCGACGAACGTATGAGAATCCTGTTCCTAATTATGTAGGCTGATCACCCACCAAAATTGAGGGGTTAACTCCAAAGGAATCGTGAGATATAAGCAAATCAATTAGCAAATCCAATTGAATTAAGTCCTGTTTTTCGAGCTATTTAATTTTCCCTTTTTGGGCAAACGGTCTCAAAACCATTTAAGATGGTTGACCAAGCGTTGACCGTTTGGGATTACTGTTCATAATAATGTTGATTAATGACTCACCAAATTTGATGGATTAATTCCAAACGAGTCATGAGTTGAAGGATGATTAATAGGGAAAACCCTAATTGAAATCAGTGCTGAAATCCCAATGAGTTAGTTAGAGTTTTTGGGTTGATTAGCCCAAACGGTCTCAAGACCATTTGGGAAATCATCCAAACGGTCTCAAGACCGTTTGGGGATCACCCAAGACCGTTTAGAGGTCTGGGGCCAAGTATAGTTGACCAATTGAAGGTCCAAAGGTACCAAATCATATTGCAATTAAGTATTGATGTGATGATCAACTCAATAGATCCAACCTTAATGAATTTTCACTAGAGTCCAAAGATTGGATGGGCAAACGGTCTCAAGACCATTTGGAACTCATCCAAACGGTCTCAAGACCGTTTGGTGTCAACCCAAGACCGTTGGGAGGTCTAGGGTTAAGATAAATTGATCAATTGAGAGCCCAATTACAATGGGTTATTGAAATAATCAAATTGCTGATTTGTGACTTAATTAAGGCTCAACCCCTATCAAATCAACTTAGATTTTTATGATTTCTTGGGAAAACGGTCTCAAGACTGTTTGGAGGTCATCCAAACGATCCCAAGACCGTTTGGGCCAAGTTTGGGCCCAATTGGAGGTCAATTGATAGGTTCAACCTTGAATTGATTCACATTGTTGAATATTGATGACCATCCGATTTGAAACCCTAATTGAGATGGACTTAACCCTAATTGGCTTTCAATTGAGGGTTAATTTGGTGTCCAATTGATTGAGGCTCATCCTAATTGACTTAATTTATAAGTGGTTAACATGGCTTTGGCCAATTGAGGGCTTCAACATACTTAATCATAAACATTTGTAACTTTTGAACCATGTTGGAGGTCCAAACGGTTTGAGCCCATTTGGACCAAACGGTCTCAAGACCGTTTGAGGTCAAACGGTCTCAAGATCGTTTGGGTTCAAACGGTCTCAAGATCGTTTGGGCTCAAACGATCTCAAGGTCGTTTGGACCAATCGATCTCAAGACAAGTTGATCAAACGGTTTCAAAACGCATAAGCTCAAACGGTTTGGAAAGTCAACCTTTCCAAACGGTCAACGCACCCAAACGGTTTGGGCAAACAACCTTGAGGTCATGCGGTCTTGGAGTCAAACCTAGCAAACGGTCAACGCACCCAAACGGTTTCAAACCGTTTGGTGGTTGAAGGTTGAAACCGTTTGGAGGTTTTCAATGTTATTTATACATAATCACTTGAAGTGGTAATTGGTTCAATGGTGATCTAATCTAAATCTTAATGGTAGCTTAGAACATTAAGGGACTAAGTGATTAATGAATTGACCCATGATGGTGATCATGAGGTAAATTACCAAAATACCCCTGAGGGGTTTAATTGAGTAATACATGTTTCTAATAAAACCATAATCACATGTTAATGATGTTTTGGCTTATGTTAGCCCATGAGGACTTAACCCAACCTGATCTAGAGAGGTGTTATCACCATCTACTAGTGTGAGGAGAGAGAAAGCATCGTAAGAGAGAGAAAGTTCCCTAAGAGAGAGAAAGTACCCTTTTAGATTGGAAACTCAAGTAAAGAACCTTCATAAAAACCCTAATTATGATATATGATGAATCTTAAGCTAATCTGAGAGCATCAATGATGATGTTCCTCATACATGATGATGTTATGAGTTCAATTCACCATGTGATGTGAATAGTAAACCCTAATTCAAGGGTAATGACATGTAATGTGAATAGTAAACCCTAATTCAAGGGTAATGACATGTGATGTGAATAGTAAACCCTAATTCAGAGGTGATGACATGTTATATGAGTATTAAACTCTAGTTGATAAGAATCAAAGAACTTAGCTCTTATGACAAGAGTGGAAAGTATAATCATTGTTTTGAATTACCTTTATTAGTTGAATTAACCATGCAGGTTCTGATATGGAGGTGATCATATCCAGGTATGGATGATGATACTATATTCATTAAAGTCATATTGATAGCCTTATGAATAAATAAAGTATCTTGATGCCTTGTCAGTGGCATTTTATGATAATAATGGGCTGTGAGAGCCATGAATACCATCAAAGTCGTGCTTTAGAGATGACTTGTGATGAGTATAATGAGAAATGATGATTGATGTGAGTTAGGCTTGTTACATTTAGTATTCTCCTTTTATAGTTGTTATGCTATTGTTATTGTTTGGAGAACAAAGTGTGATGTTAAATGAATACTGAATGTACCTAACTAATCAAGTATAATGTAGAGCCCTGATCATAGACCCATCATTGTCAGAGATCAAATGATGGCGAAACAGGTTTTCCTAAGGGAACTCCTGGATCACATACTAGTGAGTATGTGGGGTATATGGATGTGTAGAACCTTACATCCTAGTGTAGGAAATTGATGTAGATATGTAATCTGTCAATCCTTCACTACAATCCCATACCGTATCCATAGTAGGTAAACATGAAACCTCCTGATGACGAAGAAAACATAAATATCCGTATCAGTGGAGATAAACATGAAATCTCCTGATGACGAAGAGAGTACAGAATGCCACTGTAACTCTAGAATAGCGAAGGACCAGTTTACCCTGGTGAGCTATAATAGTAGAGACACAAGATGTCCTACAAGTAATCCTCTTACTAACTGAGGAAGGTGAAGGTCATAAGAATTCGGCTCTCTTAATGACCTATGTATGATACTGATGTGACTTCTTAGCAATCAGTTGGAGTATGATTGGTATGCCTCATCTCCACAGGGCATAATATTGTTTGTAAAACATAATCAACCGTGTAGTATACATGTTAGAGATAACTACGAGTTAGTTGATTGATGATACACTGTAATAGTGCTTATATTCTTCATGTCTCATAAATGTTTAGCTCTTGTTTATAGTTGCAACTACTATTGAATACTTTGAAAGCTTTACTACTTAAGATATTCTTTGATGTTATAATACAGCTTCTGGCAGAGAGTTATAACTCTCGCTGGGACAATTATGTAAAATTGTCTCACCCAGTAGACTTCAACTTTTTAGGTGGACGCCGGAGACGGAGGAACCGGTCTACAGGTGACCAGTCCCAGTAGTAGCAGCAGCAGCACCAGGAGCAGTAGTAAATCTCAGGTGGAGATTTAGCCTGCCATGTGGTGTAGTTAGAGTCAGTCCTATGTGTCCTCTGTACTCTCAGGTCTTGGAGTCTTTTGTTATGAGTTCTTGAGATTTTGTATCTTGATGTATATAATTACTCAAGAAGTAATTATCATGAGATGTAAACAGTTTATCTCTTGTTAGGAAAGAAGCTTTTATGGATTCAAGCTCTTGTTTTGAAAAGTTTTAATTTTCCGTGATTTTTGTCTTCCGTTGTTAATCGAATCGCTTCCGCTAAGTTTGAATCGTGTTTATATCGTGGTTTGGAGATCAGAGCCCACAATTAGTGGTATCAGAGCCAGGTTCAGTTGAGTCTACAGAGGCATAGGACTTAGGATGTCGAGTCTATCTTTAGTACTCCTTCCTTATCTAATAGAATCTTCTGCTCCTCAGGAGAAGAAGATACATAAGGATGGCTGAGCCTCATGATGAGAACGTGGCAGAGAGTAGTGCTAGTGCACCTCAAGGCGGTGCAAGGGTTCCAAGAATAGAACAGCCTGCACTAGAGTCACCAAGAGAGCCACCCCAGTTTGACCCAGCCGACATGGGTAACCCAGCTGTACAGACAATGTTCGGGCAGTTCATGACTGCCATGACACACATAACCGACAGGATGCCCATGCCTACACTTAGGGCGCCTGTCCAACCTGAAACACAAGGTATCGGTAAGATGTTCGAACGACTTCGTCATGTCGGAGCTACCGAGTACTTTGGGACTGCCGACCCCGCAGATGCTGATTTATGGCTGACAGAGTTGGAGAAGGCTTTCAAGATTCTTATTATCCCGCAAGTTGAGAAGGTTAGACATGCTGTCTATCTTCTCAAAGGCAGTGCTAGTCACTGGTGGAACATGGAAGAGCAGACGAGACCTGGAATAGAGTTCTCATGGGAAGAGTTTCGTCGGGAATTTATCAATAGATATTTTCCAAAGACCTTCCTAGATGATAAGATCTCTCAGTTTGAGAGACTAAGGCAGGGTATGATGAACATTAGCGAGTATGAAGCTAAGTTCATGGAGTTGTTGCGGTTCTGTCCGCACATGGCTGCCACAGAGGAGGAAAGAATCAGAAGATTCGAAAAGGGTTTGAATGCTGATATATCAACCCCTGTGTCTGCCTTAGAAAACCGAGAGAGATTCTCTACCTTTGTTGAGTCATTCCGAAGGATAGAGAGATCTGTGGTTAAGAAGAGACAAACTCAAAAAAGATATCCACAGTTCCAGGGTTCTTCATCTAGGGATTCCAAGAAACCTAGATTCTCTGCACCTAACCCTCCACCACCCAGGTCAAGTTTTCAAACTCAATGGACACCAAGCAGAGGTAGAGGATGGAGTCAACCGCCTCAAGGGACGCACAATGTCAGTAACTGGACCACCCAGACCACAACAACAGGAGAGGAGTTGCTACAACTGTGGTAAGGTGGGACACTTGATGAAGGATTGTCGTTCTAGGCCTGTCAGTGTGACACAGCCTCCGAAACAGAATCAACAAGGACCTTAAAATAGACAACATCAAGGAGCAGCTCGAGGACGTGGACAAGCGTCTCAAGCTGGATCATCAGTACCACCTCAACACCAGGCAACAACGAGGTTCTATGCTATGAACCCACCTGAAGCAGTGGTCAATCCACGGGTAGTGGTAGGTCAGATGAAACTTTTATATTCTGATATGTCTACATCCTGTGTTGTATGTGTTCTGATTGACCCGGGTGCTACGCACTCTTTTATCACTCGGAGAGTGATTCGTAACTGCAATATGACGGTTAGTCATAGGGCAGATAGTTTGTTGTTGGAGACTCCGTTGAGTGGGTCTGCCGTTTTGCAGGAGGTATGTTCTCCCTGCATCGTCTTCTTTTCTGATCATCGCATTCAAGTGGACCTTATACCACTTGATATGCAAGGATTTGATATAATCCTCGGGATGGATACCTTAGAAAGGTATAAAGTTGTCTTGGATTGTGAATCCAAGTTGGCTGTGTTTGCTGATGAAGGCGACACATGGATCTTTCAAGGTGAAAGAAAGATTCTGCCCACCTGTCTTGTATCAGCTATGGTTGTTGATAAGCTGTTGAGGCAAGGATGTTATGCATTCTTGGCCCATGTGGTAGATGTTGCCAAGGAAGGTCCCAATCCTGCTGAAGTTCCCATAGTCAGGGAATTCGAGGATGTGTTTCCTGAAGAACTTCCTGGTATACCACCACCTCGGGAGATTGATTTTGAAATCAATCTGATCCCAGATACGAAACCCATAGCCCAGACTCCGTATAGGATGGCGCCTGCCGAGATGGCAGAACTCAAGAAACAACTTCAAGAGTTACTTGAGAAGGGCTTTATCTGACCAAGCACTTCACCATGGGGTGCTCCGATTTTGTTTGTTAGAAAGAAAGATGGGTCAATGCGGTTGTGCATTGACTACAGACAACTTAATAAAGTAACAATAAAGAATAAGTACCCTTTGCCGAGGATTGATGATCTTTTTGACCAGTTGCGTGGTGCAACAGTCTTCTCAAAGATAGATTTGAGATTTGGATATCATCAACTTCGTATTAAGGATAGTGACATATCCAAGTCTGCTTTTAGGACAAGATATGGTCACTATGAGTTCACGGTTATGTCGTTTGGACTAACCAATGCACCAGCTGCATTTATGGAACTCATGAATAGAATTTTTCGACCCTTCCTTGATCAGTGTGTTGTCGTCTTCATAGATGACATTCTGATCTATAGTAGGGATGCTCAGCAGCATGAGCAGCATCTTCGCCAAGCTTTGACCTTGCTAAGAGAACATAAGTTGTATGCTAAGTTTAGCAAATGTGAGTTCTGGCTGCCGGAGGTATCTTTTCTTGGACATGTGATATCTGCCTCAGGAATTCGTGTTGACCCTGCAAAGGTAGAATCTATTCTGCAATGGGAACAACCGAAGACACCGATGGAGATTCGAAGCTTCTTGGGGTTAGCTGGTTACTATCGAAGGTTTATTAAAAACTTTAGCTCTATAGCCTTACCTTTTACCAAGTTAACCCGAAAAGATGCTCCTTTTTCTTGGAGTGATAAGTGTCAACAGTCTTTCCAGTTGTTGAAGGAGAGGTTGACAAGTGCACCTGTGCTTGTGCTACCTGAGCAAGGAAAAGGATATGTAGTCTTCTGTGATGCCTCTAAGAATGGACTTAGATGTGTGTTGATGCAGGATAAACAAGTGATTTCTTTTGCTTCCTGACAGCTTAAGAAACACGAAGAGAATTATCCGACACACGATCTAGAGTTAGCTGCCGTGGTTCATGCCTTGAAGATCTGGAGACATTATCTTTATGGAGAGACGTTTCAGATTTTCACTGACCATAAGAACCTTAAGTATATCTTCTCTCAGCATGAACTCAACATGAGGCAACGTCGCTGGATAGAGTTAATCAAGGACTACGATTGTACAATTGATTACCATCCAGGGAAGCCCAATGTTGTTGCAGATGCCTTGAGTAGGAAATCAGCAACATCAACCATGGATAGAGCACAACTAAACTCTTTAGTATGCTCTAAGAGAGATATGCTTATTTCTTTAAGGCAAGACAATGTATAATTGAAGGTGTCATTGTTAGCCGGGTTGATGGCTGAGATGCATATTAAACCTACCCTAAGAGAGCAGATTAAGGAGGCACAACATGTTGATGCTATAGTTCAGCAGATTAGATCAGAGTATGGAAATGAGAAGCGAGATAGTTTCCATGATTCAGATGATCATGTAGCATGTTATCATGGGAGGATGATAGTGCCGGATGTGGATAACTTGAGGAAGTTAGTCCTGGAAGAAGCTCATTCTTCAATGTATGCTATGCATCCAGGGAGCACCAAGATGTATCGTAATTTAAAAGATCTGTATTGGTGGCCTGGAATGAAGAAAGATGTTGCAGAATTTGTTCTGAGGTGTCCTGTGTGTCAGCAAGTTAATTCTGAACACCAGAAGCATGCAGGAAGAATGCAACCTTTACCCATACCACAGTGGAAGTGGGACCATGTGACCATGGACTTTGTTGTTGGCCTACCCAGGACAAGCAAAGTACATGATTCCATTTGGGTAGTTGTAGATAGGTTGACTAAGACAGCGCATTTCTTACCTATCAAAACAACCTATTCTGCTGAAAGGTTATCACAGTTGTATGTGCAAGAGATAGTGTGTTTGCACGGAGTTCTTGTCACAATAGTTTCTGACAGAGGTCCTCAGTTTACAAGTCATTTTTGGGAACAGTTACACAGAGCCTTAGGCACCAAGCTAAGGTTTAGTACGGCCTTTCATCCACAGACTGATGGACAGTCAGAAAGGACCATACAGACCTTAGAAGACTTGTTGAGAGCATGTGTTCTCCAGTTTACCGGGAGTTGGGATCTACACCTAAGCTTGATAGAATTTGCCTATAACAATAGCTATCAGCATAGTATTGATATGGCACCTTATGAAGCCTTGTATGGTAGACGTTGTAGATCACCTCTGTGTTGGTTCGAGACTGGTGAGCGTCAGTTGTTAGGTCCTGATCTTGTGCAGTAGACTACAGAAAAGATTAAGATAATACAACAACATATTAAGACTACACAAGATAGGCAGAAATCTTATGCTGACAAGCGTCGTAGACCCTTAGAGTTACAGGTTGAAGACAGAGTGTATCTCAAGGTCTCGCCTTGGAAAGGAGTCCTTCGTTTTGGAAAGAAAGGGAAGTTAGCTCCTAGATTTATGGGACCTTATCCAATCATTGAACGGATTGGAAAAGTAGCCTACAAACTAGAGCTGCCACCAGAGTTACAGAAGTTACACCCTGTGTTTCACATTTCTATGCTAAAGAAATGTCACCCAGACACCGAGTCAATTCTACAACCTATGGAGGGAGAATTGAATAATGATATATCCTATGAGGAGGGACTAGTGTCAATCCTTGATAACAGAATTAAAAAGTTAAAGAAGAAAGATATAAGTCTTGTGAAAGTCCTCTGGAACCACCTTGGTGTTGAAGAAGCCACTTGGGAATTAGAGGATGAGATGAGAAGGAAGTATCCTGCCCTTTTCTCTTAATATGTCTTATCGATTTCGGGGACGAAATCCTTGTAAGGGGTGGATAATTTGTAACATCCCTGACCTGGGTTATGAGTTCACCCTAGGTGTTTTGCCTAAATATTAAATTAAATCCTTGTGATTAAGTTTGGGCATGTAATTAAGTTTCTCAGAAGCATATATTTCAGTTTTTGCTCCTTTTTATATAAAGTTGTAGCATTGTTTTGTAATATAGGGACCTATGTGCAAATTACCCAGTTAGAAGGGTTAACTTGCAATTTGCACATGTTGAGATGTTCCTCTGATGTTGAGACATCATGAGAATGATGATGGTAAGGTTTGAGGGATTTCCCAAGCTTGGGCACCAAGGTGCAGCTGTGGAAGCAATCTCGGTGCTTGAAAACCCTAAATTGGGGAAAAGTGCAATTTACCAAATTTGAGGGGTGCAACTTGTAAAATACATCATCTAAAATATCTTTTATAACTTTTGTCATCATTTAGAGTAGAAATGATGAAGAGGGCACTTCATTTGAATAATCATATAACAAAGAACTCCTTTGTGATTGAATAAACAAGGTGTATGTATAATAGCCCTTTTATGTGTATGCTTTAGTGATGGGTTGATCCTCTTTGCCTTCAATTCTTGATCTTAGAAGAAGTTTGTCCTTATAAATAAGATGTGGGGACTTGTAAAGAAGAAAGTAAGGACTTAGATGAGAAACGAGGAAAACGTATATTCTTATGTTGGAATTTCACCCAATATATATATATACCACTTCCTTTGCAAGCAAAGGAACGTTTCTTTCATTCCCTCACTTATCCCCCTTGCTCAAACCGACTAAGTCAGATCTCTGGAGCATAGGAGAACGACCAAGGAGTTCAAGGTAAGTTTGGATCATCCCTTTTGCTTGAATTCATGGATGAAACTCGGATTCAAGGTCAAATTCATGGCTTGCTCACTTAGCTCTATCTTTCTAGCCATCTCTTTCCAACTTGTCCTTGGAGAATTCACCTTGGCCGACCTATGGAGCTCAAACACGCCATTAAAGACCTGAAGCTTGGAAACTTGGAGCTCAAGGAACAACCTTTAGGCGGGTTTTATAACTCTAAACCTTATGCTTTGATTATACATTTTTTTCTATGCATATAGTTGCTAGTTCTTCTTCTTCCCTATCTTCCCTTGTATCCTTGCAAGCAAAATCGTGAAGAACTGCTACTGTTCTTGAGGTAGAAGATAAGGGCGTTAATTCCTATGCTTATCCACGGATTTCCACTTTACCAAATGGTCCTAACCAATTGCCCATGCGGTTTGCACAACCGTTTGGTGGGCAAACGGTTTCAGGGTCGCATGGAGGCAAACGGTCTTCAAGACCGTTTGGTCCAGTTGACTAAGCGACGAACGTATGAGAATCCTGTTCCTAATTATGTAGGCTGATCACCCACAAAAATTGAGGGGTTAACTCCAAAGGAATCATGAGATATAAGCAAATCAATTAGCAAATCCAATTGAATTAAGTCCTGTTTTTCAAGCTATTTAATTTGCCCTTTTTGGGCAAACGGTCTCAAAACCGTTTAAGATGGTTGACCAAGCGTTGACCGTTTGGGATTACTGTTCATAATAATGTTGATTAATGACTCACCAAATTTGATGGATTAATTCCAAACGAGTCATGAGTTGAAGGATGATTAATAGGGAAAACCATAATTGAAATCAGTGCTGAAATCCCAATGAGTTAGTTAGAGTTTTTGGGTTGATTAGCCCAAACAGTCTCAAGACCGTTTGGGAAATCATCCAAACGGTCTCAAGACCGTTTGGGGATCACCCAAGACCGTTTAGAGGTCTGGTTCCAAGTATAGTTGACCAATTGAAGGTCCAAAGGTACCAAATCATATTGCAATTAAGTATTGATGTGATGATCAACTCAATAGATCCAACATTGATGAATTTTCACTAGAGTCCAAAGATTGGATGGGCAAACGGTCTCAAGACCGTTTGGAACTCATCCAAACGGTCTCAAGACTGTTTGGTGTCAACCCAAGACCGTTTGGAGGTCTAGGGTTAAGATAAATTGATCAATTGAGAGCCCAATTACAATGGGTTATTGAAATAATCAAATTGTTGATTTGTGACTTAATTAAGGTTCAACCCCTATCAAATCAACTTAGATTTTTATGATTTATTGGGAAAACGGTCTCAAGACCGTTTGGAGGTCATCCAAACGATCCCAAGACCGTTTGGGACAAGTTTGGGCCCAATTGGAGGTCAATTGATAGGTTCAACCTTGAATTGATTCACATTGTTGAATATTGATGACCATCCGATTTGAAACCCTAATTGAGATGGACTTAACCCTAATTGGCTTTCAATTGAGGGTTAATGTGGTGTCCAATTGATTGAGGCTCATCCTAATTGACTCAATTTATAAGTGGTTAACATGGCTTTGGCCAATTGAGGGCTTCAACATACTTAATCATAAACATTTGTAACTTTTGAACCATGTTGGAGGTCCAAACGGTTTGAGCCCATTTGGACCAAACGGTCTCAAGACCGTTTGGATCCAAACGGTCTCAAGACCGTTTGAGGTCAAACGGTCTCAAGACCATTTGGGTCCAAATGGTCTCATGACCGTTTGGGCTCAAACGATCTCAAGGTCGTTTGGACCAATCGATCTCAAGACAAGTTGATCAAACGGTTTCAAACCGCATAAGCTCAAACGGTTTGGAAAGTCAACCTTTCCAAACGGTCAATGCAGCCAAACGGTTTGGGCAAACGACCTTGAGTTCATGCGGTCTTGGAGTCAAACCTAGCAAATGGTCATCGCACCCAAACGGTTTCAAACCGTTTGGTGGTTGAAGGTTGAAACCGTTTGGAGGTTTTCAATGTTATTTATACATAATCACTTGAAGTGGTAATTGGTTCAATGGTGATCTAATCTAAATCTTAATGGTAGCTTAGAACATTAAGGGACTAAGTGATTAATGAATTGACCCATGATGGTGATCATGAGGTAAATTACCAAAATACCCTTGAGGGGTTTAATTGAGTAATACCTATTTCTAATAAAACCATAATCACATGTTAATGATGTTTTGGCTTATGTTAGCCCATGAGGACTTAACCCAACCTGATCTAGAGAGGTGTTATCACCATCTACTAGTGTGAGGATAGAGAAAGCATCTTAAGAGAGAGAAAGTACCTTAAGAGAGAGAAAGTACCCTTTTAGAGTGGAAACTCAAGTAAAGAACCTTCAATACACATGAATGTACATGATTAGGGTATGATCCACCTATGTGAGATCATGAAAACCCTAATTATGATATATGATGAATCTTAAGCTAATCTGAGAGCATCAATGATGATGTTCCTCATACATGATTATGTTATGAGTTCAATTCACCATGTGATGTGAATAGTAAACCCTAATTCAAGGGTAATGACATGTAATGTGAATAGTAAACCCTAATTCAAGGGTAATGACATGCGATGTGAATAGTAAACCCTAATTCAGAGGTGATGACATGTTATATGAGTATTAAACTCTAGTTGATAAGAATCAAAGAACTTAGCTCTTATGACAAGAGTGGAAAGTATAATCATTGTTTTGAATTACCTTTATTAGTTGAATTAACCATGCAGGTTCTGATATGGAGGTGATCATATCCAGGTATGGATGATGATACTATATTCATTAAAGGCATATTGATATCTTTATGAATAAATAAAGTATCTTGATGCCTTGTCAATGGCATTCTATGATAATAATGGGTTGTGAGAGCCATGAATACCATCAAAGTCGTGCCTTAGAGATGACTTGTGATGAGTATAATGAGAAATGATGATTGATGTGAGTTAGGCTTGTTACATTTAGTATTCTCCTTTTATAGTTGTTATGCTATTGTTATTGTTTGGAGAACAAAGTGTGATGTTAAATGAATACTGAATGTACCTAACTAATCAAGTATAATGTAGAGCCCTGATCATAGACCCATCATTGTCAGAGATCAAATGATGGCGAAACAGGTTTTCCTAAGGGAACTCCTGGATCACATACTAGTGAGTATGTGGGGTATATGGATGTGTAGAACCTTACATCCTAGTATAGGAAATTGATGTAGATATGTAATCCGTCAATCCTTCACTACAATCCCATACCGTATCAGTAGTAGGTAAACATGAAACCTCCTGATGACGAAGAAAACATAAATATCCGTATCAGTGGAGATAAACATGAAATCTCCTGATGACGAAGAGAGTACAGAACGCCACTGTAACTCTAGAATAGCGAAGGACCAGTTTACCCTAGTGAGCTATAATAGTAGAGACACAAGATGTCCTACAAGTAATCCTCTTACTGACTGAGGAAGGTGAAGGTCATAAGAATCCGGCTCTCTTAATGACCTATGTATGATACTGATGTGACTTCTTAGCAATCAGTTGGAGTATGAGTGGTATGCCTCATCTCCACAGGGCATAATATTGTTTGTAAAACATAATCAACTGCGTAGTATACATGTTAGAGATAACTACGAGTTAGTTGATTGATGATACACTGTAATAGTGCTTATATTCTTCATGTCTCATAAATGTTTAGCTCTTGTTTATAGCTGCAACTACTATTGAATACTTTGAAAGCTTTACTACTTAAGATATTCTTTGATGTTATAATACAGCTTCTGGCAGAGAGTTATAACTCTCACTGGGACAATTATGTAAAATTGTCTCACCCCGTAGACTTCAACTTTTTAGGTGGACGTCGGAGACGGAGGAACCGGTCTACAGGTGACCAGTCCCAGCAGTAGCAGCAACAGCACCAGGAGCAGCAGTAAATCTCAGGTGGAGATTTAGCCTACCATGTGGTGTAGTTAGAGTCAGTCCTATGTGTCCTCTGTACTCTCAGGTCTTGGAGTCTTTTGTTATGAGTTCTTGAGATTTTGTATCTTGATGTATATAATTACTCAAGAAGTAATTATCATGAGATGTAAATAGTTTATCTCTTGTTAGGAAAGAAGCTTTTATGGATTCAAGCTCTTGTTTCGAAAAGTTTTAATTTTCCGTGATTTCTGTCTTCCGCTGTTAATCGAATCGCTTCCACTAAGTTTGAATCGTGTTTATATCGTGGTTTGGAGATCAGAGCCCACAGATGGACACACCCATGTCCAACACCACCAAACTTGATAGAGATGAACAAGGTGAGAAGGTAGACGAGAAGCTCTATAGAGGTATGATTGGAAGTTTACTTTATTTAACTACCTCTACACCTGACATTATGTTTAGTGTTGGCTTGTGTGCTAGCTTTCAATCAAATCCTAAGAAATCTCATCTTCTAGCTATTAAGAGGATTTTAAGGTACCTATCCATAACTCAAAACTTTGGACTATGGTATCCCAAGTCAAGGGACTTTACTCTTACTACCTATAGTGATGTCGATTATGCATATTGCTTGATTGATAGAAAGTGCACAAATGGCACTTGCTTCCTTCTAAGACCATGCTTGGTGTCTTGGCTTTCCAAGAAATAGAGCACTGTGGCATTATCAACCACTGAGGCTGAGTACATTGCAGATGGGAGTTGTTGTGCCCAGGTCCTATGGATGAAGCAAATGCTCCAAGACTTTAACATATATTTTGATGCATGTCCTATCTTTTGTGATAATACTAGTGTAATTAATCTTTCTTATAATCCTATATTTCATAGTAGAGCTCAACATATAGAGGTTCACTATCACTTTCTTCATGATCACATTGCCAAGAAGGATATTTATATCACACGTGGACATGGAAAATTAGTTGGCAGACATTTTCACTAAACCTCTAGCTAGAGAGCAATTTAACTTTATTAGATCAAAATTGCTTATAACTACCTTGGATGTATCTGACATGCCTTCTAGCTAGTAGTCATCTATCCTATATGTTTTGCATCTATCTTGGTTATATTTGAATGCTTGTTTGCCTAAAATTGCTTTTTTCATGGTCATATTTGCCTTATTTTCTCTTATTTTTGGGTATTTTTCACAAATGCTTGTTTTATCACAAAATAGTACCCAATGATCAGTGATATGTGCCTAAGTATGCTCAATATACATAATGGACTTGAAAAATAAATTTAATTAGCATTCAAAAGGCTAAAAATTAAGTTTGATGGTTTTAGGTCAGGTTGACCATCGGTCAAGTTTCCCCCAGGACAAAATCGACCAATCCGTGGCCGAAAATTGTTCTAAAATGGACCAATCGGTTGAGTTTCTAACTCTCAGAACTCGACCGATCCGCGGGATGAACCTCACTTAAGTAGGGTGATTATACTCCCTCTCAACTAGAGAATAGCCGACCGATTCCTCTTCTTCTAGCCCTAACCTCTCTACCCTAGCCCTAACCTTCCCTATCCTAGCCCTTTCCTGACCTAGATAGGCTGACCTTGACCTTCCCATTTTGCTCTACCTTGGTCGGTGATCAGTTTTTGTGGATTTCTTTATGTATTTGATCTCTTCTCCTCTTTCTTTTTGCCTCCATGGCTTCTCATAGGAGAAAGAGACCTACCCCTAGCAATGCACCTTCGGTTTCCTCTTCTTCTCACTTGATTTCATTTGATGACACATCCTTTGTCTCAATAGAAGCTACAAATCGGTATAAGGACCTTCTTACTGGGAGTCCTTTTCCATTTAGAGCTCTTTTTGAGCCTAGTCTGCGAATTCACAAAGTCATCAATGAAGTAGCAAGCCTTCTAGCCACACATCACATATCAGCCCTGGTTGTCGAATGTGATTGCTTTCATAATTCTATGCCAAGCACAAAAGTAGTTCATGAATTCTATGCTAACTTGCGTTGGAATTACAACACCCTTGTACCCCCACTGAATTCTCAAGTAATCCTCACATCTATGATCGTCGGTAAGAGATTTCAAATCTTTGAGGATATTTCAAATGTCTTCTTTTCCAAAGATGATGAAAATGATACCTGGCGCCAGGATTACGACGAGTATTTTGACCTCTTGGATATCGAGGGTTTCTACAAGCAGAATGAGATCACTCTCCTTGATATCCATCACCATCTAAAGAAACTCGGGGTTCCATACAAGAAGAAGAGAACCCTAACCTCCGCCTCCCTCAATCTTAAGAAGAATATATTAGCCTTGGTGATCAACTGCAACATCCATCCAAAGAAAAATCAAACGGATATTGCAGAGAACATTGCAGTTCTAATGTACTGCATTCTTGAGAACATCAGCCTCAAATGGTCAAGATACATTATACACCACATGACCTATTTTGACACTGGTAAGAACACCTTTGGCACCCATCCACCATACCGAGCCCTAATTTGTGGTTTATTCCAGTTTACCACTGAGAAATCACTCTTTTCCGACTTTCATTACAAGCTTGCTAGGAAAGGAGTGTGTATCAGTGAAACCACAATTAAAAAATTTGTGCCTATTTTTCCCTCTACCACACCTGTGCCTCTGCCTCTACCTCAGACTCAGCCTTTGCCTCTGTTGGCCCTGCCCCTACCTCTACCTGAGCTCCACCTCCTCAGCCACCTCGACCTAGTCGTGCCTCGTTTTGTGTGTCTAATGAAACCCTTATGGGCTACATGATGCACCAACAGGCATACAACCTCCAAGTCTAGGAGCACTTGCACCAGGATTTATGTTCAATCATGTCCAACATGAACTTATCCTGTACACACCCCTACCCCACCTACCAGCCATACCCCGGTAGTGAGTATGCTTCTTATGCATATCATCATTACTACCCTAACTCTAAGCCTTCCTCTACTGCTCCTACATCCTCTGTTGCTGGTGGTTATGCTCCTATATACCCGTTTCCTGTTGGCCCCTTGTCTACCCTGCTTGCCAATTTTGGCGATTCTACTCCTTCCTTCCCTCAGTCCAATGAGCTCTATGCCCTTGGTATGACTTGGGATGTGCAGAATGCTCGTTGTACTAGTCGTGGCTTTGATCCTTCTGTGGATGAGGAGATTCCTAACCAGGTTGATGCGGAGACTTCTTCTACTGATGATGATGATGGCAATGGTGAGGATGCATCTGATGATGGTTCTGATGGCTTTGTTGGTGCCTCTGGTGATGAAGGTGCTTCTCCTACACCTTCTGATGGAGACGAGGACTACGAGACTGAAGCTGATGATGATGATGATATTGTAGACATAGATGGTCTAGATGTGTAGTTGTTTCTTAGTTTTTAGTCTAGTTTGTTGATCATATATATCTTTCTAGACTATATTGTATTAGAAACATCTAGGCACATTATCTGAGATGTACTATTTTATCTTCAACTTTCATCATTTTATCACTTTTAGTTGCTTTTATGAGAACATGCTTCTGAGTTGTAATCTATGTTATGTGCACTCGTACTCTTTAATCAATTTTATGCTATGAGTTGGTGCCCTGCTTTACCATATTTTGATTATGACTTAGCTTGTATGTTTCTTTCAACTCTGGTTGCTATATGATATGAGACTGCATGTTTGATATCTTCTTGATTGTGTTGGACAAGACTTGATTATATGCTCTTCTAGCCCCTCACTTTTTGATAATGTCAAAAGGGGGAGAGAACTTCAATGTCTTGAAACTAAATCATATTGCTGTCTTTTTTCATAATGTTTCTTATTGCTTATGAGATCCTTTTCTTGTTCATTATTGCTTTATCATGTGACTTGCAAAGGACCATATATTATATGTATTCTATAATTGCTTTGCGTAGATAGACTAACTATGCAGGTTAAAAGTAAGCTTAGATTGAGGGGGAGCAATTCACATTGTTGAGATCTTGAATCCCCCTAATTCACAAGGAAAATGTATAATTTCTATATCCTTTTCAATATGTTTGAGGAATTGTTTGTCATTGTTAAAAAGGGGGAGAATGTTGACCTAGAGGTTATACATTGTCCATATTTTGATAATGACTTAACCATTCCATTCATATGTATCTAATATGTTTATTCAAGATTGATTTCAGGTGTTCGGTACATGAAAAGGATCGAAATTCACAAGCCCTAGCTTGTCCAAATACAAGTCAAAAGCTATACAAGTGTACTAATTAGGATATCCATGTAAACAACCTTAGAAGATTTTTGTAAGCACTTGTATTGATGATATGACTTGTAACTAAGATGAGAAAAATTATTGGGACACTTAATACCAAGTTTTAATCACTATTTTAGCATTTTAGAAAATTCATCACAACATGTTGATCGGTTGAGTTGGATTCTTGACCGATCCACTGAATCCATTTTCAGGAGAATGCATCGGTCGAGTTGTGCATACACAGAACTCAACTGATTGGGTAACTAACCAATTCACAATTCATTGGTCGGTTGAGTTTTCCCAAGACAAACTCAACCGATGGTTTGAATTTTGGGTTTGTCTGTTATCCAATCGGTCAAGTTACCTTTATTGAATCTCGATCGATTGCACTATACGGAAGTTGCAGAATAAGTGATTATAATTGTTGGTGGCTTATTTGATCAAAAAAATATCTGTTGCCTTGGGGAAAATGGCTATATTTCGGCCCTAAGTGTCCCCTAACTCAAAGGAGCACCCCACCTATAAATAGGATGTCTTGGAGTTCATTCCAAGGTTGCTCATTCACTATATGCTTGGTCCTATCTTAGTTGAGAGTGATGCACACCTTTGAGCCCCTTTCTCTCTCTAGTTTCAACTCAAATCCAAAAATATGAGTGAGTTAGGATCCCTTGTATGAGAGCTATTCCCTATACTCATGTAAAGCTCTCCACCTCCATCTTCCTACCCCCTTTCCTTATTGAATAAATGGATTGAAGATCTTTTCCAAGTGAAGGATAAGGAGTTGTTGTTCTTCAAGGTTGAAGAAAGCATGGTGATCAAGATATCCAAGTGAAGGAGATAGGTAAGGCGGATGTTCAAGAAGGATAGGTAATCCCTGGAAGGCCAAAGACTTGAAGGTGGAGTGGGTAAGTCCTTGATTGAAGGCTAAAGACTCCTTGCTCAAGTGGGTAAGCTCCTTCGGTAGGTTGAAGATCCTTGCTTGAGGTATTAAGCCCTTGGATGAATGTGGTTTTGTCTTGTAATCTTATGATGGAATATAAGAGTACCAAGATTGCAAATCCTAGAGATTAACCACCTCTAGGTAGTGGACTGACATTGCTCCTAGTTAGGACATGGAACCACTCCAAACCACTTTGTCCAAGTGTATGTAATCCTTGTCTCTCTTCCTTGTTGTGCATGCTAGATAGGACCTCAAATTTGTTGTATGCTTTAGATTTTTCTCTTAATATAATTTGAAGGTCTAATCCATCTTGTGAGATTTTTGAAGCTCTATTCAGCCCCCCTCTAGAGCCCTTGATCCCATAAAAACATTGTAAAGAACTGGTGGATAAGATGTTTATTCCATGATGAAAGTGGCTATCTAACCACAACCATAACAACAATGGAAGAGTCTGTATAGGCTGGAACCCTAAGTCTTGGGATCTAGTTTATGTGGATAGTGATGATTAGTAGGTCACTGTCAAGTGTCTGAATAAAGGATGGCTTCTAATCTACCTCACAGTGGTCTATGATAGAAATCTTATGTCACACAGAACTGAAATATGGAATAAGATGATTAAACTTTCAGATCTTATAAGTAACCCATGGCTTATAATGGGGGACTTTAATAGCATTAGAAAAAGAGAAGAGAAGGTAGGTGGATGGGAGGTTCCTAATGTAGTATTAAGCTCCTTTAATACTAAAATTGATGAGGCTAATCTCATCGAGTTACCAACCATCGGGCAAGAAGTTTTCACATGGAACAACCACCTGAAAAAGGAAAATGGATAGCATGCAAGATGGATTGTGCTCTAGCTAATGAGGAATGCATCACTGACTTCCCTGGAGATAAAACTAACCTTTTAACGTCTTGTTTCTTTATCATGCTAGTTTACAGGTGAAATTAAAAGAGGTTCCAAAAAAAGAAAAAACCTTTCTGGTTCCTCAACTTCTAGCAAGAATGGCCTGGATGTAAAGAACTCATAAGTAAAACCTGGAAGAGAAAGGTAATGGGCAATCCCCTATATCGATTTCGAGGTAAACTCAAAGTTGTAAAGCTAGCTCAGAAGAAATGTTCTAGGAAATATGTCAACATTTAGAACCTGATCAATAAGGAGAAGAAGGAACTCGAGGACATTAGCAAAGCACTGTGGAAAAATCAATTAGATTGTGAACTAATTGAGTCTGAAAAGGTCACATATGATCGATTGAAGGTCTTGTACAAAGTAGAAGAGAAGTATCTCTGGCAAAGAAGTAGAACACAATGGGTGGAGAATGGAGAGCAAGATACCTCTTTATACCATTCCATTGTCAAAAGATGTGAAGTTGTCAATACTATTACTGGACTATATGATAGGGATGGTAATTATATTGATGACAATGAGACAATTTTAATTCAACAGTTAAGTTCTTTGAAGACCTATATAACAAGAACCATGTTATGGAGGATGACATTGATATTGAATGGATGAATAGCATTTCAAGTGCAGACAATGAACTACTATGCAAGAACCTAGTAGAAACTGAGATCAAGAATGCAGTGTGGAGTATTGGGGCTAATAAGAGCCCTGGACCAGATGATTTCAACGACTTTTTCTACAGAGTGAACTAGAACACTATCAAGGACCTTCTTATTGAGGTTGTTCAATGGTTTTTCAATGGAGACAGCATGGTCAAGAAAATAAACCATGTCTTCCTTGCATTGATTCCAAAGAAAGAGGTCATCTCATATGTAGCTGACTTCAGACCAATATCTTGTTTCTCTATGTTATACAAGATAATCACTAAATTCATCACAAATAGGTTGGCGTCTATATTTCCTGGACTTATTTCTTTGAAACAAGGTGCATTTGTCAAAGGCAGGAGAGTAGAAGATTGCACTGTGCATACTTCTGAGTTCACACTAAATTTCAATGTCCAATGTAGTACTCCTTCTGAATGTTTGAAATTAGACATTACAAAGGCGTATGATACTGTGAATTGGGTTATCTTTGGAGGGGTCTAGAAGGCATGTGTTTTTGTGATAAATGGATTGGTTTTATAAAACAATGCATCATGACACCATCCCTTTCATTGTTGATCAATGGTAGCTCGGAGGGATTCTTTTCCAATTTATACCCCTTACTATTTACCATAGCAGTGGAGGGATTTAGTAGAATGATTGAAAAGGAAGTCAGCCTGAGGAGAATCAAGACTTATATCATCAGTAAATGTAAAGTGTTGTTGCATTTATTGTTTGCTAATGATATCTTAGTCTTTGTGGAAGGGAGGAAAAGGACTCTAGATATCTTGAAAATCTTACTGAATAAGTCTGGAGACCTAACGGGCATGAAGATTAATGATAACAAATCAAATATCTTTATGTATGTTTCCTGTAAAAGAAAAACCTCTCTCTTGGAAGCTATTGTCTTAACCGAAGGAACGTGGCCAACCAAATACCTTAGTTTCCCACTTATTGGGGGAAATCTAAGGAGGAAACAATTCCATGAATGTCTTGACAAACTTAAGGACATGTCATGGAAATGGCCATGTACTAGGATGTCAATGGTGGGAAGACTACTAATGATTAAAAGCTCAGTGATGGGTCTCATAAGATACTGGATGAATGAAGGAGAAGTACCTAAATTAGTACTTGCCAGGATGCAAATCCTACTGTCAAATTTTCTTTAGGCTAGCATGATCCACCCGGCTAGCTGGCATAATCTATCTTATCCACTTGACGAAGGTGGTTTGGGTATCCAAGACTTGTCCAACATGGCAGACTTCTTCACTGTACAAAGGATCAGAAAATTTTTGTTGGATAATTTGATATGGGTGAGATGAATGAACCTGAGATACAAGGATGACTTGAGTCACAATCCAGAGCATAGATGGGGATTCTCTACTATGTAGAGAAGAATGGTAGATGTCTAGCCTAAATGGCGGGATGGAATGACTAATGATTATATATGGAATAGTTGTAGACAGATACAAGATAAGGATGAAGGAGCTTCCATTCTCTGGTTACCCTTACATAACCCTAGATGGAGCATGACAACATTTAAGGCATGCAAAAACTTGATGCCTACGCTGAGCAGAATCAAAGATGGAATCTGTCAATTAACATGACTTGTTTCCTATGTGAAGATGGAGATGAGACATGTGATCATCTTTTTGGTCAGTGCAAGGTGTGGAAATAAATATGGGGAAGAGCTAACATAAAACTACAAAGAGACAGTTGCACATTAAAGTAGGCCCTAAAGAATATACACAAAGAATAGAGAGCTTTCCAAAGCTTCTATCTATGGTGTGTTAATGCATGTGTTCATATCATTTCGAATGAGAGAAACAAGAAGAGATTAGGAGGGAAGATGGATACCCTAAAGATTTTTTCACGCATTGAGAAGGAGGTCCAAACCCTAGCTAAAGTTCATAGGAATAAGTTAAGTACAGTTCCTTTGATTATCCAAAGGAATTGGGACATGTTGTAAATCTGCCAGCCTGTTGGTAAATGCTAGTATTAAGCGATTAAGTCTTCTTACTAGTTTGCGGTAAGAATGTAAGTTTACCCTTTTTTAAGGGATCAGGAATATATTTACCAAAGATTTCTGATACATACATACATACATACATATATATACATATATATATATATATATATATATACATATATATATATATATATATATATATATATATATATATATATATATATATATATATATATATATAGGGCCCATATTCAATAATCGTGCGAGTAGCTACACGCCTCCTATTTTGGTTACTTTTTTTTTGGAGCT